>CM057760.1:20345571-25204363 GCA_030064425.1 Trapa bicornis | reverse complement strand
TTAGGGTTTTAGAGGGTTTCTTAGGATTTCTTATCATTGCTTAGGGTTTTAGAGGGTTTCTTATCATTTCTTAGGGTTTTTTAGGGTTTTTTAGGGTTTCTTAGTGTTACTTAGTGCTTCTTATATTTCTTAGCATTTCCTAGGATTTCTTAATATTTCTTAGGGTTTTGTAGAGTTTCTTACGATTTATTAGGATTTCTTTGGTTTTTATAGGGTTTCTTAGTGTTTTTTAGGAGTTTTATAGGGTTTCTTAGAGTTTCTTAGCCATTATTACTGTTTCCTAGTGTTTATTAGCATTTCTTAGTATTTTTTAGCGTTTCTTAGCAATTCTTAGCATTTTTTAGCGTTTCTTGTGTTTATTAATGTTTTTTAAGGTTTCTTAGCGTTACTTAGTGTTTCTTATAATTTCTTAGTATTTATTAGGGTTTCTTAGCGTTTCTTAGGCTTTCTTATGATTTCCTAGCATTTCTTAGGGTTTTATATGGTTTCTTAGGATTTATTAGAGTTTATTAGTGTTTCTTAGCGATTCATAGCATTTTTAGCGTTTCTTGGGTTTTTTAATATTGTTTTAGGGTTTCTTAACAATACTTAGAGCTTCTTACTATTTCTTAGCATTTTTTATGGGTTGTTAGTGTTTTGTAGGGTTTCTTAGCATTTCTTAGGGTTTTAAAGGGTTTCTTTGAGTTTATTAGCGTTTGTTAGGGTTTCCTAAGAGTTCTTAGAGTTTATTAGGATTTCTTCGGGTTTCTTAAAGTTTTTTAGGGTTTCTTAGCATTTATTAGCGTTTCTTGGGGTTCTTAGTGTTTTTAGGGTTTCTTTCCATTAGTTAGCATTTTATTAGGGTTTATTAGTGTTTCTTAGCGTTTTATAGAGTTTTAGCCTTTCTTACTATTTTTTTATTTTTTAGCCTTTCTTATAATTTTATAGGATTTTATTAGGGTTGATTCTCGTTTATTATAGTTTCTTAGCATTTTTAGCGTTTCTTTGGTTTCTTAATGTTTTTTAGTGTTTCTTAGGGTTTCTTAGCATTTTTTAGCATTTCTTAACATTACTTGGCATTTCTTAGGGTTTTATAGGTTTATTAGAGTTTTTGAGCGTTTCTTAGTGTTTCATAGTGTTTATTAGGATTTCCTAGGATTTATTTGGGTTTATTAGCGTTTCTTAGCAATTTTTTGCATTTGTTTTGCATTTCTTGGGTTTCTAAATGTTATTTTGGTTATCTTAGCATTACTTACCGTTTCTTATAGTTTCTTAGCATTTCTTAAGGTTTATTAGCGTTTCTTAGGATTTTATAGGTTTTCTTAGGATTTCTTATCATTGCTTAGGGTTTTATAGGGTTTCTTATAATTTCTTAGGGTTTTATAGGGTTTCTTATCATTTCTTAGGGTTTTTTAGGGTTTCTTAGTGTTACTTAGTGCTTCTTATAGTTTCTTAGCATTTCCTAGGATTTCTTAATATTTCTTAGGGTTTTGTAGAGTTTCTTAAGATTTATTAGGATTTCTTTGGTTTTAATAGGGTTTCTTGGTGTTTTTTAGGAGTTTATAGGGTTTCTTAGAGTTTCTTAGCCATTATTACTATTTCCTAGTGTTTATTAGCATTTCTTAGTATTTTTTAGTGTTTCTTAGCAATTCTTAGCATTTTTTAGCGTTTCTTGTGTTTATTAATGTTTTTTTAGGGTTTCTTTAGCGTTACCTAGTGTTTCTTATAATTTCTTAGTATTTATTAGGGTTTCTTAGCGTTTCTTAGGCTTTCTTAGGATTTCCTAGCATTTCTTAGGGTTTTATATGGTTTCTTAGGATTTATTAGTGTTTATTAGTGTTTCTTAGCGATTCATAGCAATTTTAGCGTTTCTGGCTTTTTTAATGTTTTTTAGGATTTCTTAGCGTTACTTAGGGCTTCTTACTCTTTCTTAGCATTTGTTAGGGGTTTTTAGTATTTTCTAGGGTTTCTTAGCATTTTTTAGGGTTTTAAAGGGTTTCTTATAGTTTATTAGCGTTTCATAGGGTTTCTTAAGAGTTCATAGAGTTTATTAGGATTTCTTAGGGTTTCTTAAAGCTTTTTAGGGTTTTTTAGCGTTACTTAGCATTTATTAGAGTTTCTTTGGGTTTCTTAAGGTTTTATAGCATTTTCTTAGCATTTTTTTAACATTTCTTAGGGTTTTATAGGATTTTATTAGGGTTTATTCACATTTATTAGCGATTCTTAGCATTTTTTAGCGTTTCTTGGGTTTCTTAATATTTTTAAAGGTTTCTTAGCATTAATTAGCATTTCTTATAGTTTCTTAGCATTTTTTTAGGATTTCTTAGCGTTTCTTATGGTTTTATAGTGTTTCTTAGGGTTTCTTATTGTTTTATAGGGTTTCTTAGTGTTTTATAGGGTTTCTTAGGATTTCTTAGGGTTTTATAGGGTTTCTTAGAACTTCTTAATGTTTTTTTGGATTATTTAGTGTTTCTTATAGTTTCTTAGCATTTATAGAATTTATTAGGTTTTATTAACGTTTCTTAAGATTTTATAGGGTTTCTGAGAGTTTCGTAGCGTTTCTTAGAGTTTCTTAGCGTTTCTTAGCATTTATTAGCATTTCTTAGCATTTCCTAGCGTTTCATACTGTTTCTAATGGTTTCCGAGGGTTTATTAGCGTTTCTAAGGGTTTCTTAGTGATTTTTTTATTTTTTTTAGCGTTTCTTTGGGTTTCTTAGTGTTTTTTAGGGTTTCTTAGCGTTTCTTATCATTTTCTAGGATTTCTTAATATTTCTTAGGGTTTTATAGAGTTTCCTTGTGTTTCTTAGGATTGCTTAGGGTCTCTTTGGATTTATTAAGGTGTATTAGTGTTTCTTAGGGTTTATTAGCGATTCTTAGCATTTTTTTAGCGTTTCTTGGGTTTCTTAATCTTTTTTAAGGTTTCTTAGCGTTACTTAGCATTTCTTATAGTTTTTTTTTAGCATTTCTTAGGGTATATTAGCGTTTCTTATGGTTTTATAGTGTTTCTTAGGGTTTCTTAGTTTTTCTTATGTTTTTATAGGGGTTCTTAGAGTTTCCTAAGGTTTCTTAGCATTTCCTAGCATTTCATACCATCTCTAAGTTTCTCCTAGGGTTATTACGGTTAAATAGTGTTTCTTAGGGTTTTTTAGTGATTCTGAGCATTTTTTTAGCGTTTTCATAGCGTTTACCTAGGGTTTCCTAGCATTTCATACAATTTCTTGGCATTTTTTTTAGCATTTCTTAGGTTTTATTGGATTTTATTAGGGCTTATTCTTGTTTATTATAGTTTCTTAGCATTTTTTAACGATTCTTAGCATTTTTTTAGCATTTCTTTAGTTTCTTAATGTTTTTTAGGGGTTTCTTTGCATTACTAGTGTTTCTTATAGTTTCCTTGCAGTTCTTAGCATTTCTAAGAGTTTTATAGGGTGTCTTACGAGTTATTAGTGTTTTTTAGGTTTTTATAGGATTTCTTAGCCATTATTAGTGTTTCTTAGGGTTTATTTGCGTTTCTTAGCAATTCTTAGCATTTTTTAGCGTTTCTTGTGTTTATTAATGTTTTTTAGGGTTTCTTAGTGTTACTTAGTGTTTCTTATAATTTCTTAGCATTTATTAGGGTTTCTTAGGCTTTCTTAGGAACTCTTAGCATTTCTTAGCATTTCTTAGCATTTTATAGGGTTTCTTAGTATTTATTAGAGTTTATTAGCGTTTCTTGGGTTTTTTTAATGTTTTTTAGGGTTTCTTAGCATTACTTTGCGCTTCTTACTCTTTGTTAGCATTTTTTTGGGGGTTTTAGCATTTTGTAGGTTTTCTTAGCATTTCTTTGAGTTTTAAAGGGTTTCTTAGAGTTTATTAGCGTTTCTTATGGTTTCTTAAGAGTTCTTAGAGTTTATTAGGATTTCTTCGAGTTTCTTAAAGTTTTTTAGGGTTACTTAGCCCTTATTAGCGTTTCTTAGGGTTTTATAGGGTTTCTTAGTGTTTTATAGTGTTTCTTAGCATTTCTTAGGGTTTTATAGGATTTTATTAGTGTTTATTCTCGTTTATTAGCAATTCTTAGCATTTTTTTAGCATTTCTTAATGTTTTTTAAGGTTTCTTAGCATTAATTAGCGTTTCTTATAGTTTCTTAGCATTTTTTAGGATTTCTTAGCGTTTTTTGTGGTTTTATAGTGTTTCTTAGAGTTTATTAGCATTTCTTACTGTTTCTTAGTGTTTCTTAGCATTTTTTAGCGTTACTCAGCATTTATTATAGTTTATTAGCGTTTCTTAGGGTTTTATAGGGTTTCCTAGGATTTGTTAGCATTTCTTAGTGTTTATTAGGATTTCTTAGTATTTATTAGGGTTAATAAGCATTTCTTAGCGAGTTTTAGCATTTTTTTAGTCTACCTTGTGTTTCTTAGTGTTACCTAGCATTTATTATAGTTTCTTAGCATTACCTAGCGTTTCATACCGTTTCTAACTGTTTCATAGGATTTATTAAGGTTAATTAGCATTTCTTAGGGTTTGTTAGCGATTCTTTACATTTTTAGCATTTCTTAGCGTTTACTAGGGTTTCCTAGCGTTTCTTACCGTTTCTTAGCATTTTTTAGCATTTCTTTAGGTTTCTTTGGATTTATTAGGTTTTATTTGCATTTATTAACATTTTTTAGTGATTCTTAGGATTTTTTAGCTTTTCTTCGGTTTTTGAATGTTTTTTAGGGTTTCTTAGCGTTAGTTATAGTTTATTTGCATTTGTTAGGGTTTTATTGGGTTTTGTAGGGTTTCTTATTGTTTCTTAGTGTTTATTAGTGTTTCTTAGCATTTCATAGGGTTTCTTAAAGATTCATTGCTTTTTTTAGTTTTTATTGGGGTTTCTCATTGTTTTTTAGTGTTTCTTAGCGTTACTTAACATTTCTTAGCATTACATAGTGCTTCTTATTGTTTTTTAGCATTTTTTTTGGATTTTTTTAGCATTTTATAGGTTTTCTTAGCGTGTCTTAGGGTTTTAAAGGGTTTCTTAGAGTTTATTAGCGTTTCTTAGGGCTTCTTAAGAGTTCTTAGAGTTTATTAGGATTTCTTAGGGTTTCTTAAACTTTTTTTGGGTTTCTTTGTGTTACTTAGCATTTATTAGGATTTTATAGCATTTCTTGCCATTTCTTTGCATTTTTTAGCATTTCTTTGGGTTTTATAGGATTTTATTATGGTTTATTCTCATTTATTAGCGTTTCTTAGCATTTTTTTTGTGTTTCTTAGCTTTTTTTAGTGTTTCTTCGGTTTCTTAGCATTTCTTATATTTTCTTTGCATTTCTTAGCATGTTTTAGTATTTTATAGGGTTTCTTAGGGATTCTTAGCATTTTTTTAGTGTTTTATAGGGTTTCTTAGGGATTCTTAGTGTTTTTTAGCAATTCTTAGAGTTTCTTAGGATTTATTAGGGTTTTTTAGCATTTCTTTGTATTTTTTATCATTTATTAGCAATTCTTAGCATTTTATAGTGTTTCTTGTGTTTATTAATATTTTTTAGGGTTTCTTAGTGTTATTTATAATTTCTTAGCATTTATTAGGGTTTCATAACATTTCTTAGGATTTTATAGGGTTTTCTAGAATTTCTAAGCATTTTTTACGATTTTAGAGGGTTTTTTAAGATTTATTAGGTTTTAATAGCGTTTCTTAGTGATTCTTAGCATTTTTTGGATTTCTTAATGATTTTTATTATTTATTAGCGTTATTTAGTGCTTCTTATTGTTTCTTAGCATTTTTTAGAGTTTTTAGCATTTTATAGGATTTCTTAGCATTTCTTAGGATTTTAAAGGGTTTCTTACAGTTTATTAGCATTTCTAATGGTTTTTAGGGTTTCATGCTATTCTTAGTATTTTTTAGCGTTTCTTGGGGTTTCTTAGAATTTTTTGGGGTTTCTTTGCATTGATAGCATTTATTAGGGTTTATTAGTGTTTCTTAGCATTTGATAGGGTTTCTTAGGGTTTTATAGCGTTTCTTGCCATTTTTTAGCATTTTTTTAGCATTTCTTTGGGTTTTATAGGATTTTATTAGGGTTTATTTTCATTTATTATAGTTTCTTAGCGTTTTTAGGGATTCTTAGCATTTCTTCGGTTTCTTAATGTTTTTTAGGGTTTCATAGCGTTACTTAGTGTTTCTTATAGTTTCTTTGCATTTCTTAGCATTTTTTAGGGTTTCTTAGGGATTCTTAGTGTTTTTTAGGGTTTCTTATAATTTCTTAGCGATTCTTAGTGTTTCTTAGGATTTATTAGGGTTTATTTGTGTTTCTTAGTTTTTTTTTTTGCATATCTTAGCAATTCTTAGCATTTTTTAGCTTTTCTTGTGTTTATTAATGTATTTTACGGTTTCTTAGCGTTACTTAGTGTTTCTTATAAGTTCTTAGCGTTTATTAGTGTTTCTTACTGTTTCTTAAAGTTTGTACAGTTTCTTAGGATTTTTAAGCATTTCTTATGGTTTTATAGGGTTTCATAGGATTTATTAGGGTTTATTAGCTTTTCTTAGCGATTCTTAGCATTTTTTTAGCGTTTCTTGGGTTTCTTAATGATTTTTAGGGTTTATTAGCGTTACTTAGCGCTTCTTATTGCTTCTTAGTATTTTTTAGTGTTTTTTTTATCATTTTATAGGGTTTTATAGGATTTTGTAGCTTTTCTTATGGTTTTAAAGGGTTTCTTAGAGTTTGTTAATGTTTCTAAGCGTTTTCTAGGGTTTCATGCTATTCTTAGCATTTTTTAGTATTTATTGGGGTTTCTTAGTGTTTTTTAATTTTTCTTTGTGTTACATAGCATTTATTAGGGTTTATTAGCGTTTCTTAGCATTTTTATAGGGTTTCTTAGGGTTTTATAGTGTTTCATAGCATTTTTTTAGCATTTCTTAGTGTTTTATAGGATTTTATAAGGTTTTATTCTCGTTTATTAGCGTTTCTTAGCGTTTTTTAGCGATTCTTAGCATTTTTTAGTGTTTCTTTAGTTTCTTAATATATTTTAGGGTTTCTTAGTATTACTTAGCGTTTCTTATAGTTTCTTTGCATTTCTTAGCGTTTCTTAGGGTTTTATAGGGTTTCTTAGGGATTCTTAGTATTTTTAGGGTTTTATAGGGTTTCTTAGAGTTTCTTAGCGATTCTTAGTGTTTCTTAGTATTTATTAGGGTTTATTAGTGTTTCTTAGTATTTTTTAGCATTTATTAGCAATTCTTACCATTTTTTTAGCATTTCTTGTGTTTATTAATTCTTTTTAGGGTTTCTTAGTGTTAATTAGCATTTCTTGTAATTTCTTAGTATTTATTTGGGTTTCTTAGCGTTTCTTAGGGTTTCTTAGGATTTCTTAGCATTTCCTATGGTTTCATAGAGTTTATTTGGGTTTATTAGGTCATATTAGCTTTTCTTAGCCTTTTTTTAGCGTTTCTTGTGTTTCATAATGGTTTTATAGTGTTTCTTAGTTTTCCTTAGGCTTTTATAGAGGTTCTTAGATTTTATTTGCGTTTCTTAGGGTTTCTTAGCATTTCCTAGAGTTTCATACCGTTTCTAAGTGTTTCCTAGGTTTTATTAGGGTTAATTAGGGTTTCTTTACGATTCTTAGCATTTTTTTAGCGTTTCTTATCGTTACTATGTATTTTTAGCATTTCTTAGCGTTTTATAAGATTTATTAGGGTTTATTCACGTTTATTAGTGTTTCTTAACATTTTTTAGTGTTTCTTCAGTTACTTAATATTTTTTTAGGATTTCTTAGAATTACTTACCGTTTCTTATAGTTTTTTTTTTGCATTTCTTAGCATTTTTTAGGTTTTTTTTAGGGTTTTTTTAGTGTTTCTTAGGGTTTTATAGGGTTTCTTAGGATTTGTTAGCATTTCTTAGGGTTTTATAGGTTATCTTAGAGTTTCTAAGTGTTTCTTAGGATTTATTAGGGTTTATTAGCGTTTCTTAGTGATTGTTGCCATTTTTTTAGCGTTTCTTGTGTTTCTTAATGTCTTTTAGGGTTTCTTAGCGTTATTTAGTGTTTTTATAATTTTTTAGTATTTCTTAGGGTTTCTTAGTGTTTCTTAGAGTTTCTTAGTATTTCTTTGTGTTTTATAGGGTTTTTTTTAGAGTTTCTTAGCGTTTCTTATTGTCTCTTAGTGTTTTATAGGGTTTTTTTTAGAGTTTCCTAGTGTCTCTTAGTGTTTCTTAGCATTTCTTAGTGATTTTTAGCATTTTTTTAGCGTTTAATGTGTTTTTTAATGTTTTTTAGGGTTTCTAAGCATTTCTTATAGTTTCTTAGCATTTCTTAGGTTTTCTTAGGGTTTCTTCCTGTTTCTTAGGGTTTTATAGGGTTTCTTAGAGATTCATGGCATTTTTTTAGTGTTTCTTATGTTTCTTAATGTTTTTTAGTGTTTCTTAGCGTTATTTTAGCGTTTCTTATAGTTTTTTTAGCATTTCTTAGAGTTTCGTAGGGTTTCATAAGGTTTTATAGGGTTTATTAGAGTTTTTTTAGCATTTTTTAGAGTTTCTTAGGGTTTCCTTGCATTTCATAACGTTTCTAAGGGCTTTCTAGGGTTTTTTTTATTGTTTCTTAGGGTTTCTTAGCTATCCTTAGCATTTTTTAGCGTTTCTTGGGGTTTCTTAGTGTTTTTAGGGTTTTTTTTGTGTTACTTAGCATTTATTAGGGTTTATTAGTGTTTCTTAGCATTTTATAGGGATTCTTAGGATTTATTAGGGTTTATTAGCATTTCTCAGTGATTCTTAGCATTTGTTAGCATTTCTTGGGTTTCTTAATGATTTTTAGAGTTTATTAGCGTTACTTAGCACTTCTTATTGCCTCTTAGCATTTTTTAGTGTTTTTAGTGTTATATAGGGTTTTATAGGTTTTCTTAGCGTTTCTTAGGGTTTTAAGGAGTATCTTAGAGTTTATTAGCATTTCTTAGGGTTTCTTAAGAGTTCTTAGAGTTTATTAGGATTTCTTTGGGTTTCTTAATATTTTTTAGGGTTTCTTAGCATTTAGTAGAGTTTATTAGCGTTTCTTAACATTTTATAGGGTTTATTAGCATTTCTGTGCGATTCTTAGCATTTTTTAGCTTTTCTTGGGTTTCTTAATGATTTTTAGGGTTTATTAGCGTTACTTAGCACTTCTTATTGCTTCTTAACATTTTTTAGCGTTTTTAGCGTTTTATAGGGTTTTATAGGTTTTCTTATCGTTTCTTAGCATTTTTTAGCTTTTCTTGGGTTTCTTAATGATTTTTAGGGTTTATTAGCGTTACTTAGCACTTCTTATTGCTTCTTAGCATTTTTTAGCGTTTTTAGCGTTTTATAGGGTTTTATAGGTTTTCTTATCGTTTCTTAGGGTTTTAAAGGGTTTCTTAGAGTTTATTAGCGTTTCTTAAGAGTTCTTAGAGTTTATTTGGATTTTTAGGGTTTCTTAGCATTACTTAGCATTTCTTAGGGTTTATTAGCGTTTCTTAGGGTTTTATAGGGTTTCTTAACATTTATTAGCATTTCTTAAGGTTTTATAGGGTTTATAAGAGTTTCTTAGCGTTTTTTAGAGTTTCTTATGGTTTCTTAGCATTTCCTAGCATTTCATACTGTTTATAAGGGTTTTCCAAGGTTTATTATCGTTTCTTAGGGTTTCTTAGCTATTCTTAGCATTTTTTAGTGTTTTTAGGGTTTATTTGTGTTACTTAGCATTTATTAGGGTTTATTAGCGTTTCTTAGCATTCTATAGGGTTTTATAGCGTTTCTTACCATTTTTTTAGCATTTTTTCAGCATTTCTTAGGGTTTTATAGGATTTTATTAGGTTATATTCTCGTGTATTATAGTTTTTTAGCGTATTTTAGCGATTCTTAGAATTTTTTTAGTATTTCTTCAATTTCTTAATGTTTTTTAGGGTTTAATAGTGTTACTTAGCATTTCTTATAGTTTCTTTGATTTCTTAGCATTTTTTACGGTTTTATAGGGTTTCTTAGTGTTTTTTAGGATTTTTTAGAATTTCTTAACGATTCTTAGTGTTTCTTAGGATTTATTAGGGTTTACTAGTGTTTCTTAGTATTTTTTTTGTATTTCTTAGCAATTCTTAGCATTTTTTAGGATTTCTTAGCGTTTCTTATAAGTTCTTAGCATTTATTAGGGTTTCTTAGCGTTTCTTCGGGTTTGTAGGGTTTCTTAGGATTTCTAAGCATTTATTACGGTTTTATAGGGTTTCTTAGCATTTTTTAGCGTTTCTTGGGTTTCTTAATGAGTTTTAGGTTTTATTAGCGTTACTTAGCCCTTCTTATTCCTTCTTAGCATTTTTTAGTATTTTTTATCGATTCTTGCTTCTTATTTCTTAATGAATTTCTTAGCGTTTCTTAGGACTTATCATGATTTGTTTGCGTTTTTAGCGATTAATGGCATTTTTTAGCGTTTCTTAGGTTTCTTAATGTTTTTTAGTGTTTCTTAGCGTTATTTTAACGTTTCTTATTTTTTTTAACAATTCTTAGGGTTTCGTAGGCTTTCTTAAGGTTTTATAGGGTTTATTAGAGTTTCTTAGCATTTTATAGCATTTCATACCATTTCTAAGGGTTTATTAACGTTTCTTAGGGTTTCTTAGCTATTCTTAGCATTTTTTAGTGTTTTTTGGGGTTTCTTAGTGTTTTTTAGGGTTTCTTTCCATTAGTTAGCATTTATTAGGGTTTATTAGTGTTTCTTAGCATTTTATAGAGTTTTAGCCTTTCTTACTATTTTTTTATTATTTTTTAGCTTTTCTTATAATTTTATAAGATTTTATTAGGGTTGATTCTTGTTTATTATAGTTTCTTAGCATTTTTTAGCGATTCTTAGCATTTTTCTAGCGTTTCTTTGGTTTCTTAATATTTTTTTAGTGTTTCTTAGGGTTTCTCACTGATTCTTAGCATCAAATTCACCATTTTTGTAAAGTAGGGGCAAATGGTAATTATTGAAAAGTTAGGGACCAAATTGGGAATTTAGGAAACTTGAACACCTTTTTGTCATTTTGAATAAATTGAGCTCCCAAAGTAAATTTTAGAAGTTTTGGGACTCAATTTGGGGGAAAATTGGCATTAGAGACCTAAATGCAAATAACTAAAAGTTTGGGCATTTTTTTCATTTATGATGAATGAAGGCTATTAGGACAAAAAATAATAAACAAATATGTTCATATCGTGTAGTAATACAAAATACTGTGAACGCCAACTTGGCTAAGCTCGAGTGAATTCAAAAACTACTTTAAGAGGAATTCACTACACTATCGGGTGAGTGGGAATTTTCACATCAAACACGGTTGGGAATTTTCACATCGAGGCTCCCGGCCTATAAGAGCTATTCAAGCTCTCGTAAAGAAGGTCTCCCAAATAGTTTAAGCATTGGCACACAGTCAGGAGAGAACACTTCCGACAAATTAGGTTTTTACTGTCCATTATGTTGACCAGTGTAAGGACATCTCCATTCATAACCGATGAACGGGTTTTCAACTTCCTTCGAGGAAGTCTCATCATACCAACCGGGAATGATCTAATTACAACCGGTAAGTAGTTTTTCCGCATAATTTTCACATCACTTTCTCTAAGTGGGTTTTTATATCGAGGTACTTATCATCCCCTACCGGGCATGATATAAAATTTCCACTCACAACCGGTAAGTGATTTTTATCTTTAAGTTGTGCCTATCATCCCAACCGGGTATGATGTTAGAAAAGCCACTCACTCACTAATTCCGTCAATTCCACTAAACCGGTTCTTTGTATTCACGTGGGCTTGTCCTTGTTGGCGTTCCCGGTAATTCGTATTCCTACTTGATATGAACACCTCGGTTCATTATCCTTCAGCTTAATCTCCTTCATTCATTCCAAATGAATGAGAAAGTTAAACTTTTATTTATTTGCAATTAGGTCCCTAAAGGTATTTCTCTTTAACTTTAAGTCCCTAATGCCGATTTTTCCTCAAATTGAGTCCCAAAACTTCCAAAATTTATCATAGCACCTCAATTTATTCCATTTCACAAAAAAGGGGATAAATTTCCCAATTTTCCAATTTGGTCCTCTAACTTTTCCAAAATTACCATTTTGCCCTTCATTTACAAAAACAGTAAGTTTTGCCCCAAAAATTCCAAAATTTCTCAATTAGTCCTCCAACATTATTTTCATGCCCAATTGAACCTCAATTTCATAAAATTGCATTTTGGTCCTTTAAATTTCAAAAATCCCCAATTTTTCCCCCAATTTCAACTCTTCAACATTGTCGAATTTGATTTCATTAAATTGACCGATCAAACACCTTTAATTGTTGAAATTGAGTTCCTACATGTTCATACGATTCTAAGGATCTTTGAATCGCAGATTTTAACGCCAGAACGAGCTCAAACGGAGCTTCGTCGGAAAATAGATTATAGAGAGAGAAAGCTTTGATTTCTCACCGGTGAAGGCACGACAGTCCGAGCTTTCGATCTGGACAGATAACTCTCATCATGAGGTTCATCCTATTATCAAGAATCACATCAATCGATGCTGAATTGAGTTAGAATTTCATCATTGAAATTCTGCCGATTCTCTCTCTAGCACCAACTGAAAATTATAGAGTGGAGCCAAATTGGCTTACCTCTGAGTCCTAATTCGGCCGTGGGAGGGCTAAGGAAGTGTTGGGAAGGCTTAGTTTGGCCTGAGGAGGGCTCAAAATGGCAAATTTCAGCTCGGCCAAAACAGGGCAGCTTCGGTCTACTGGAGTTGCTTCATTGTTTCATCACGCCGGCATCTCGTCGATGACCCTCGGAGTGAAGGAGACTACAGACGTGTAGCTAACTTCTCCCCGGTTCGAAAGAACCCAACCTCGCTTTGTTTGGCTCAGAAAAGACCCCATGTCGGAGCTCTGGTATGAGCTTTACCGGAAAATGGAGGAGTTGAGAGAGAATGGAGTTTTTAGGTGTGGAGAGGATGAATGGGAAGGGGCTATTTATATAGGGAGCTTGGAGACTCGTTGCCCGTCCATTTGACACCATTATGACTGACTTGAAGACTTGAAATGTCCCGAACAGAAGCATTTCTTCTTCACTGGCATTTCTTCAGTTTCTCGATGAGTGAACAGTGCTGTCATACTAAGGAAGAAGATGACACTGTTTCGAACCGGACCGGACCGGTCCAAACCGGGTTCAAAGCTTAAATCGGTTGGTTCACCCCCATATGACCGAGTTTTTCAAATCTAAAAATTTCTAAATTTATCTAAATTTATTCTCTATCCAATGGTTGCCTCAAATCTTCAATTTGAATTATTTAAGCCACCTAGAAAATTAAATTTAAGATTTGGTTCAATAGTGATTCAAACCAGTCCGAACTGGTTCAAATCCGGTTCACCTGAACCGATTTTGTTTTCATCCCCAATTCCTTCACAAGTCCATTTCCATGCCTTTTTTTACTCCTTGGGTCACTTAAGGTCCATAAAATTCCCAGTTTACCATCTCTTAATTGATTCCGGTTCATAAACCAGCTTGGTTCTTAAACCGGTTTAATCCGGTTCGGGTCCGGTTCACTCGAACCAGTCTAGTTTTTCTCTCCCACTTTGTTCTAAGGTTTCTTCCCAAGATTTATGAATTTCTTTGGAGTACAATGGAGTTGAATTTCTCTGATTTGCTCGATCTCCATCGGTTCCGATTCATGAACCGACTCGGTTCATAAACCGGTTCAATCTTGTTGGACCCGGTTCATCCAAACTGGTCTAGTTTTTCTCTTACAATTTGTCTTAAGGTTCTTTTCCATGGTATTATGAACCCTTTGGATCACTTGGGAGTTCTAAATTCCCACATTGCCCGTTCAAAATTGATATGGTTTGTGAACAAATTCGATTTTCACACTCAGTTTGACCGGTTCCCTTCCCGGTTTCCCTTAGCTCAAAAGTGTGGGGTTTACACTTTTCATTCATGGTTGTTTGCGGGATGTAGCCCGTGCCTGTTGGCCTTGGGTCCACTTCACGAGTTTTTCAAAATAGAGCCTTGAGCCCTATGAGTTCAAATTCGAGGCCTTGGGCTTGTTAGAGCTGTTATAACTCTCATCAAGAAAGTCTCCTTAATAGTTTCAGCAATGGCAAACAGTTAAGAGAGAACAGTTCTGACAAAATTTCTTTTATATTAAAGAACCCATCGCATTGACCGGGTGTGGGTTTTTCCTTTCATAAAAGGGTGTCCATCATCCCAACTGATATGATGTATAAAGTTCCCACTCACAGTGGTTTTTCAACGTTAAAAATGCACTCATCATCCCAACGGGGTATGATATTAGTAAGCCCACTCACAACCGGTAAGTAGGTGTTTAACTTTTTGAAATTTACTAATCACCCCAACCGGGTATTATGTTAAATAATCTCACTCATAACCGGTAAGTAGGTTAAGTGTAAATATGCCCATTCACACGATGACTGTGACATGTTCATCAATAGTCGATTTTTCCAAGTCCAAGTTGTGCTCCCTTTTTGTTCTCTTCCTAGTACAATGTGTCCCTACATGGTTTGAACATCCTTATAAGGAAGGTTTCAGCATGAAACGCTTGTTGTTCTCACGTATTGGCAACTAGGCCCATATCTTGGTTTTATTTCACTTAGGTCCTTAAAGTTCATACTTCTTGACTTTAGGTCCCTAGTGTTCAATTTTGCACAATCAAGTCCCGATGATTTCCAATATCCACCTTAGGCGCTTAATTTTCTTAAAATTTTATATGGGGCCCAAATTCTCCAAATTTCCAAATTGGTCCCCAACTTTTCCAAAATTACCGTTTTGCCCCTAAGTTCCAAAAATGGTCAATTTGTTCCAATTCTTTTAAAACTTGACCAATTAGTCCTCCAACATCTTTCTCATTCCCAATTGACCTTTAATTTTGAGAAATTGCATTTAGGTCCTTCACTTTTTTTTTTAAATCCCCAATTTTCCCCAAATTCTTCCCTCCTATTCCACCCCTTTCTATTGAACGAATTTGATTTCTTCAAATTGGCTATTCAAACAAGGTTAATTGATCCAATTGGTGGCATGAATCAATTTCTACACATCCATACAATCCAATTAAGCTTTGATTTGTAAAATTTGGGTACGAAATAAGCTCAAACGGAGCTTCACCAAAAAATTGAATGTAGAGAGAGAAAGCTTCAAAAGTTTACCGTCGGAGAACGGTAATCTAAGTTCTTGATCTGGAAAGTTAGCCCTTGTGCTCAGGGTCCTTCTAGGATCTAGAATCACTGCAATTCGTGTCCTGGGCAGTGGGAATTTGGTTAATGAAATTCGACACTTTCTCTCTCTAGAATCGAACTTTTCCATTGACTTACCATTTTCCTTGGAGAGGTCAAGTGCGAGTCGTAGAGGCTAGGGGAAGGCTCAGTTTGGCCGTAGGAGGTCTAAATTGGCCAACTTTTGATCAGCAAAATAGGGCAGCTTCGGGACCAATGGAGCTGCGTCACTGTTTGGACCCGCCGTCGCTTCTCTGGTGGTCCTCAGGCAAAATGGAGGGTGTCGTTAGGTAGCTGACTTCCTCCGTAGTCTGTAGGACCTGGATTTGCCTCTTAAGGTTGAGAGAAGTGCCCAACTCAGAGCTTTGGTTAGAGATTCGCCAGAAAATGGAGCACTTCTTCTTCACTGGTTTTAGGAGTGTTGAGGATGAATGGAGGGGAGCTCAAGGACCCTCTACTATACCAGTTTCCATATTGGTTGAGCTTATCCTCTTCAACAAATGCCATAATTAGAGTGAATATTCCTTCATCGAAAAGGGAAAGTTTTTCAACCCTTAGAACACTATTGTCATCGTAAGGAAGATGATAACACTTGTAAAACCTGTCCTCTCAGACCAAGGAAAACCAGAAAAAAGAACTGGTAAAATTTTCTTGTGAAGAATCGAGCCAATTAAAGAACAAAAAATGGTAAAGAATGGTTAATGTGGGAAATTGGAAGATCCTAAGTGACGAAAAATTCACAAAAATTGTGTGGAAGAAAAGGGAAGTGGAATTGAGGAGACAACCAGACCGATTCAAGGTGAACCAGACCCAAACCAGACTGAACTGGGATGAACCATAGTGAACTGGTTTAAAAATTCATTTTTCTTGGTGGCTTAAAAATGTCAATTTAGAAGATTGAGACCACAATTAGATAGAAAATGCATTTAGATGAATTTAGAAATTTTTAAATTTTAGAAAATCGGTCGAATAAGGTCTAAACTGGCCAATTTTTGAATTCGGGTCATCGAACCTGATCGAACCAGGGCATTAGCGAGGTTGAACCAGGACGAGAATCTTTAGTTAGAGGATACAAGTAGGAAGTGACCTCAAAAAGGGCAAGTTCCAAAGCTAAGGAACCACCAGATGGATCATAAGAGGCTTAAACCGACATAAAGAACCTCATAAAGAACCATAAGTGGTTAAGGGTATGTTGGGATAACCAAGGTATTAGATAATTGGAAGAGCAAAGAAGCCAATTAGAGATTTCCGACAAACCAAGGAAAGAAGGAAGCAATTGGTAGCAACATGATGGTTAAGAAGAATAAACTAGACCCCAAGAAGGACTGGGAAGTAGGGAAGACTACACCCTAAGGAAGAGTAATAGAGTGAGCATGGTGAGGAGTATATGAAATAAGACCTGACAATTGGGGATACCTCGGATAGGAAAGTAAAGTGGTGAACTAAGAAATTAAGGTTGATGAATGATTAAAGGTAGTCGAGGAATACTACCAAATGAAAAGAAGGATGAAGTTATACAACCCCTGAGAGGTTGGAAAGATGGAAACAACCCTAAAGGAGGTATTTTGGAAATCTAATGGACATAGAAACAAGATCTAGAAAATGTCATGTTGTAAGGGGCATGTAAGCCTAACAATCCCGAGGAGAACATGACTCAAAATAAGGAAGAGTCAGGACAAGGTCAATTATAAAAATTTGGACTGAAATTGTAATGAACAACAGATGAAGGAAGAGTCAAAATAGGATGAAAAGGTGATAACCAAGGAAACCCCTGAAAACAATTATGCAATGCTCTAAAGAACATCAAGCTAAGGGTTTTAACAACCAAGAGGTTAACTAGACACTAGAATGGTTAGGTACCTTGGAAAAGAAATTGTTTTACTAAAAAAACAAAGATGTGAATCTAAGGATATAAAGGAATGTCTAGACCCTTAAGAAAGGTATGTCTAGTTATTATAAATTCCATGGAGGGAATAAATAATATAAAGGAAAAAAAATTCCTTAAGTGAAGGAGGTAAAAAGGGCTAATTGAATGAACAAGAGAACGATTTGTATGTTAAGCAAACACCAAAATGGACATCAAAGGAAATGGTTCCTCATGCAAGTTGCTAATTAAGTTTTGGGGATAAAACTCCTAAGAAGAGGGGAGAGTTGTAAACCACACCCTTTTGACTTAAGGAAAACCAGGAAAAGAACCAGTCAAACCGAGTGAGAAAACCGAACCATGTCACAAATCAGATTATCAAGAAACAGACAATTTAGAAATTTACAACTCACGCATGATCCAAAGGGTTCATAAAACCTTGGAAAAGAACCTTAGAACAAATTGGAAGAGAGAAATTAGACCAGTTCAAATGAACCGGATACAACTGTATTGAACTAGTTTATGAACTGAGTCGGTTCATGAACTGGAACCAATAGAGAAAGGGCAAACTAAGAAATTTATGGATCCTGAGTAACCCAAAGTGTTCCAAAAGTCATAGAAATGGACTTGAGAATGAATTGGAGATGAAAACCAAACCGATTCAGGTGAACCAGATCCAAACCAAATTGAACCAGTTTGAACCACTATTAAACTAGATGTTATATTCATTTTTCTAGGTGGCTTAAAAAATTCAAATTTGAGATTTAAAGCCACCATTGGATAGAAAATGAATTTAGAAATTTTTAGATTTGAAAAAGTCGGTTGAATAGGGGGTGAACTAACCAGTTTAAACTTTGAACCCAGTTTGGAATAGTGTCGTCTTCTTCCTTTAGATGATTGTACTGTTCAATCACCAGAAAATCTCGCAGTACCGATGAAGCTGAAAAGTCTCTGGCCAGGGAGTTTCAAACAATGAATGACCATCATTAAGGCACCAATGGGATGACCAAGAAGTCCCCGAGCTTCCTATATAAAGAGCCCCTTCCCATTCATTCTTTACACACCTAAAAAGTCCATTTTCTCTCAACTGCTCCATTTTTCAGCGAAGCTTGAACCAGAGCTCCAAATTACTTTTCTAAGCCAAACAAGGCGAGGTCAGGTTCTTTAGAACCGGGGAGAAGTCAGCTACACGCCTATAGTCTCCGTTTGCTCCGAGGGTCGCCAGAGAAGCGCCAACGTAATGGAACTATGAAGCAACTCCGGTGGATCGAAGCTACTCTATATTGGTCGAGCTAAAATTGACCAATTCGAGTCCTCCTCAGGCCAAACCAAGCCCTCCCAACACTTCCATAGCCCTCCCACATTAGGACTGAAAGGTAATCCAATTCGGCTCCCCTCTGCAATTTTCGACCGATGTTAGAGAGAGAGTCAGCAGAATTACAATGATAGAATTTTAATCGAATTTAGCATCAATTGAGGTTATTCTTTATCCTAGGAGGAGAGCTACCTGCCTAGATAGAAAGCTCTGACCGCCGTGTCATCACTGGTGAGCAATTGAAGCTTTCTCTCTCTATAGTCTATTTTCTGGCGAAGCTCCATTTGAGCTTGTTCCGACGTTAAAACTTGCAATTCAAAGTGGTATGGAATTGTATAAACATGTAGAAACTCAATTTCAACTTCAATTTCAACAATTAGAAGTGTTTGATTGGTCAATTTAATGAAATCAAATTCGACTGTGTTAGGGAATTGAAATTGCTGGAAATTTTGGGAAAATTGGGGATTTTCAAAAATTTGAATGACCAAAATGTAATTTTATAAAATTGAGGATCAATTAGGCATAATAAAAATGTTAGAGGGCCAATTGAGGAATTTTAGAATTTATGGGGTAAAACTTACCATTTTTGTAAAGGATGGGTAAAAAGGTAATTTTGGAAAAGTTGGGGGACCAAATTGGAAGTTTGGGAAATTAAACCCATTTTTGTGAAATTGAATAAATTGAGGTCCCAAGGGGAATTTTAAAAGGTTCGGGACTCAATTTGAGGAAAAACGGCATTAGGGACTTAAAGTTAAAGAAAAATAACTTTAGGGACCTAAATGCAAATAAATAAAAATTTAGTTTTCTCATTCATTTGGAATGAACGAAGGCAATTAGGCCGAGGAATAATGAACATGGATGTTCATATTGTGTAGGAACATGAAGTATCCAGAATACCAGGAAGGACAAGCTCGCATGAATATAAAGAATCGGTCTAGTAGAATTCACTGTCTTAACGGGTGAGTGGGATTTTATATCATACCCGGTTGGGGATGATAAGGACCTCGAAATGAAAATCCACTACTTAGTGGTATTTTAAACATCACAACTTAGAGAAGTGATGTAAAAATGATGCGGAAAAAATACTTATAAATTATAAGTAGATCATACCTGCTTGGTGTAATGAAACTTTCTCGGAGGAAGTGGAAATCCCTTTCATCGGTTATGAGCGGTGATATCCTCATACTCGATTGGTATGATGGATAGTTGAAATTTTATTTTTGTCAGAAGTGCTCTCCCTTGACTATGTGCCAACAAACCCAACATCTCAGACTTGGCTCGGTGGGTATCACACACAATTTCAGATTACTTGGTTCTTTTAGCATTACCCATCACATGCTAGTTCTAGACGGGTCCTTATCCATGTCCATCGCCCTTGGGCCCACTTGCATACCGAGCCTAAACTTCAAAATTAGCTCATAAAATGTATTAAGCAGAGTCACCCAAATAGAATAGGCTAATTCCACGAAAATCATTTTCATAATGAACCGTCATTCCAACTAGAATGGACGTTATAACAATTCTCACTCACCCGGTAATCTTGATGGGTCGTCGAGGCAGACATTGTCTTTGTGGGGGTGCTTCCGGAAGTTGACGCTCAAGCAGTTTGCTCCTACATGGCATGAATATACATATCAGGGCGCGTCGACTAAGAGGTCGCTTACTTTCTTGTATTTGCACATAGAGCCTCATAGTATGCCCTAATTGCAATTAGGTCCCTATTTGCCTCTTAGTTTAAATTATGCCCCTAGGATTTCAAATCATCCTTTTTGGGTCCTTAACTCTTTTCAAATTCACCCCTTGGCCCTTAATTTTCCAAAATTGTGATTTAGTCCCAAATTTTCCAAAAATTGCAATTTGGCCCAAAACTTCTCAAAATTGCAAATTGGTCTTCAATTTTGTCAACCCTCAGATAAATTGGTCTTGCTTAGCTTGGGGGAAGGTCGGGGCTCCTCTAGGTGGAGTGTGGGATCTAGCTTCAACTTCTCTAGCAACCCTCGGAGAAAATGGAGACCACAGGCGTGTAGCTGACTTCTCCCTAGTTCTAAAGAACTTGACCTCGACCTTATTAGCTTAGAAAAGTGCCCAAGTCAGAGCTTTGGTTCGAGCTTCACCGGAAATTGGAGGAGCTGAGAGAGAATGGAGTTTGTAGGTTTGGAGAGGATAAATGAGGAAGGGCTCTTTATATAGGAAGCTCGGGGACTTCTTGGTCGTCCGATTATCACCTTAATTGTGGTCATTCATTGCCTGAAACTCCCTGGCCAGAGACTTTTCAGCTTCATTGGCATTGCACGATTTTCTGGCGAGTGAACAGTGTTGTCATCAGAATGAAGAAGATGACATTATTCCAAACCGAGTTCAAAGCTTAAACTAGTCAGTTCAGCCCTAATTCGACAGATTTTTTTCAAATCTAAATACATTTTCTATCCAATGGTGGTCTCAAATCTCAAATTTGAATTTTTTAAGCCACATAGAAAAATAAATTTAGCATTCAGTTCGATAGTGGTTTAAACCAATTCAATCTGGCTTGGATCCAATTCACCAGAACCGGTTTGGTTTTCAACTCCAATTCATCCTAAAGTCCATTTTTGTGACTTTTGTGACTCATTAGGTCACACCAGATCCATAAATTTCCTAGTTTTCTGTTTCTCTATCGGTTCTGGTTCATGAACCAACTCTGTTCATAAACTGGTTCAATCTAGTTTAGATCCGATTCTCCTGAACCAGTCTAGTTTTCTCTCCCAAATCGTCATAACATCCTTTTCCAAGGTTTTATGAACCCTTTGGGTCACTCAAGAGTTGTAAATTCCCCAAATTGCTCGGTCCCTGATGATTGGGTTTATGAACCAGTTTAGTTTATCTCACTCGGGTTGACCAATTCTCTCCCTGGTTTCCTTGCTTTAAAGGGATGGGGTTTATACTGCCGCTCTCCTGGTTCAAGTAGAGTTTCCTCCTTCTTTAACTCAAGAGGAGCCAGGCGTACTTTCAACCTTATTCCCTGGAAAGACATATATCAAATAAAATGCAAACTTAAGAGAAATTAAGCATACTTGATAGAGGGTAAGGCTTGGTGTTATCCCTAATAATTTTCTCTATTTCCTGAAAAGGGATAAAAGAGGGGTGAGTTTCTACAACTCAGTGAATGAGTATTTTCAAAAATAATGTTTTGGTAAACAAATAGTTTTCATATTGGAGTGTGCCAGACTCCTTAATTCCATAAAATTTTCTCATTTTCAAATCTCAATTTTTTTATAGCCATTTCTCATCACAACGATGTGTTTATCAACCAATACATACTCTTTATCATGAAGGAACACACATTCGCAGGCCAGCCTGTCCACTGTACCCACTTGCGGAGTCGGAGAGACTTTACCAGTCACCTAGATGGAAACACATCCACTTCTACGCTAAGAATGAGTGGATATTCGTGACATCCGACCCTCAATCCCATAACAAAACTCTGTGTCCGTATGAGGATAGAGACCTCATCCCATCCCCACCCTAGTCTCATGCGCTTGAAGCTATGTTGAACTTCGCAAGACTTCTGGTACGACTAACTGCCCTTATTTCCACCAGGTCGTCCAAAGCCCTAGGACGCATCACTACCCCTCTTAGGCATCTTGAAGGTCCCCTAATACCATGCATGCACAAATCAACAGTTTTTCACATAAGCCATATAATCTATGGTTCCATAGGTCTGACGGCCCCGACCCTCAACTCGACCTGCATCTATTTGTTTTGACTAGTCTGAAGACCTGTCATGTCGCACTATCGCTAGTCCACTGAGTATGGTGGTCCTGTCTCGGTACCATGGCCAAACAACTCATTTACTTAAGTTTTCATGGCTTAATAATCATATTGTTTTATGAGCTCCTGCTCGTGCTAACTGGCCTAGGGACCACTATTCAAAATTTTCAAAATTAGGCATATTAGCCCCCAAGTTCCAAAACCGAGGCCTCCGACCTATCTAAGCATTCGAGCTCCCGTCAAGAAGGTCTCCCAAAAAGTTTAAGCATTGGCACACAGTCAGGGAAGAGCACTTCTGACAAAATAATATTTTAATCTGTCCAACACACCAACCGTGTATGAGGACATCTCCGCTTATAGTCGTTAAGCGGGTTTTCCACTTTCTTCCAGGAAGGTTCATCATACCAACTGGGTATGATCTACTTACAACCGGTAAGTAGTTTTTCCACATGATTTCCACATCACTCTTCTCAAATGTGTTAACTAAAATACCACTTAGCAGTGGGTTTTCATTTCTGAGATGCTTATCATCCCAACCGGGTATGATATTAAATCCCACTCACCAGATAGTGTAGTGTATTTCCTCTAAATCAACTTTCGTTGCTTGCAAGCTTTATCTCAACTGGTGTTCCCGATATCTCATTTTGCTACAAGGTATGAACATCTTTTTTTATTATCCTTTGGCTTGATGGCCTCCATTCATTATGAATGACTAAAAATATTTAACTTTTCAAATATTTGATATTTGGTCCCTAAAGTTTTTTTTCTATTACTTTAGGCCCCAAATGCCGATTTTTCCCCAAATTGAGTCCCGAAACTTTTATTTCCCTTAGGACCTCAATTTATTCAATTTCATAAAAAGGGATTCAAGTTTCCCAAATTCCCAATTTGATCTTCAATTTTTCCAAAATTTCCATTTTGCCCCTCATTTACAAAAATGGTAAGTTTCACCCTAAAAATTCCAAAATTTGCTCAATTGGTCCTCCAACACTCTTATCATGCCCGATTGGCCCTCAATTTTATAAAATTGCATTTTAGTCCCTCAACATTTTGAAATCCCCAAATTTTCCCCCAATTTCAACTTTCCATCACAGCCGAATTTGATTTCACCAAATTGATGGATCAAACAAGTTTAATTGTTGAAATTGAAGTTAAATTGGAGCTTCTACATCTTCATACAATCCAATTGTACTTTGAATTGCACGATTTGGAGCTCCTAGCAGTGGGTTTTCATTTCCGATGTGCTTATCATCCCAATCAGATATGATATTAAATCCCACTCATTTGATTGTTGAGACGAGAAATGGATCTGGACTGGACCATGACTAAATCTAAAAAAACCTCACAATGGTCAATGTGATAATTTGATCCTTTAAATAAAAAAAATGATTAAGGTTTGACTCGACTTGGTTCAATATACCCGAGCCAATGACAACCAAATCTGAAAAGGTTTATCCTCTAAAACTCAAGTGCCTAAGAAAGATCTTGAATCATCCTCTAAAACTTGATTGTCACCCCTCATTTTATTCAGGAAATGCTCTCAGGATTGCCTCCTTGACAAGCTAAAACCCCTCCTCATAGAAAGTCTCTCAAGCAATCCTTTCCAACAAGTCGAGTGATCTCCCATGATTTGTCCAAGAAAAATTTGGGCTTTTCACCATGATGTAGATTCTGGCATTACCCCTCTGAAGGGCAAGACTTTGACTCTGTGAATGAGCTTACCAACCATTGCCTCCCTCAAGATCTTAGCCTCAGATCCGATCCGGGTAGGACAAACTTAATTACCCCTTTTCTGACCTTGAGGATTACATATTTGGACATGGTGGTCCCAAACAAAGTTCCAACCCAAAATTCACAAATCTATGAAGGACGACCTCAGGTGTCCCTCCTCTTGACATCTCTAATCTTAGATCTAAAGAGGAGACCCTCAGATGGTGCCTCTTCTCACCTAGACATGGCTAGATCTAGGAAGGGTAAGCTCGGATGACTCTTCCCCTAAACATGATAGTGACAAATTTGGGAAGATCTATCGTAAAGAACCTTCTCTAGCTTGGTAGTTTTCAGGTTTGAGGTTGTGAAACTCGTCACCTTGGATCAAGGAAACTGGGAAAGAACCGGTCAATTTAATGAGAAAACTGAACCACTTAATGAACTCAGAATGATAAAGAGGGGTTGAAATGGGAAATTGGAAAATTCCAAGTGACCAAGATGTCACAAAAATCATCGGGAAGGATCATGAAGGAAATTGGATGAGAAAATCAGACTGGTTTAGGGTGAACCGAACTTGAACCTAATTCAAATGGGTTGAACCATAATGAACCGAATTGGATAATTCATTTTTCTAGGAGGCTTAAAAATGTCAATTTGGAGAATTGAGGCCACCACTAGATAGAAAATAAATTTAGATTAATTTAAAAATTTTTAATTTTGAGAAAACTGGACAAATCAGGCCTAAACTGGCCGATTTTCGTCACCGAATCTGGTCAGATCAGACCGGTCCGGTACAAAACAGTGTTGTCATGCTCCGACCCAGTTTGGTCGAGGTCCTATGATAAACCCACCACTCTCCTAGACCTCGAAGAGGAACCTCTCTAGGAGATCATTGAGAGTCACGCGTAATACGTGTCATGTTTTCCCTTGACAACATTAAATAAAACTAGAATTTTAAATCTTTGTACCTGGTACAGGTCCTAGGAGAGGAGGTTGGCGTAGTCACTTTCCTTCCTGAAAAATGTTTAAAGGTAGAGGGTGAGTTCGACAACTTAGTGAGTGGGAGAGATCTTTTCAGGGAAATGTTCATTTAAGTATTTCAAGATGTTCGTCATTTCACAGGTAGTTACTTCTCAGGTTTTGCACACGACCATCAACCGCCCTCCTATCATAGAAGGGATCACACGTTCGCAGAACGGTCTTCGACCATTCCACTTTTGGACTAGAGCACATTTATTGTCATGCCCCAACCAGGTTTGGTCAGATACCCATGAGCAAACTGCCACTCCCTTTGGTCCATGAAGGGTTCCACCCTTTTCTAAACCGCGAGGAGTAAGGCGTTCTTCTTTCCAACCTTTCCTAGAATAGCATTATACAAAACTGAATATCTTTAAACTGTCATACCTGTCTTATAGGGAGGTCTTTATGGTTGGTTTTCCCTTTGTTACCTAAAAGGGGTAAAGAGGGAGGGGGTGAGTTCTACAACTCAATGAGTGGGTGTTGGGCGTGAATTTCACAAAATAGACGCGCCAAGGTTATCATTTTTTTAAAAGAAGGTTTTTCCTTCAAGTTCCGTCTTCAAAATCTTTACCCTACCAAGGGCAACATTTTCTTTTAAAAGGGGTTTACTCAAATTTTCAATCTCATTTTCCAAAACCTTCTTCCAAGTTTTACCAATTCTTTTTCCAAGGATTCTCAAATCCTTTTTGTCACGCCCTGAGCTGGTTTGGTTGGATCCCCATGATCAACCTACCACTCTCCCAATTTACTAAGGGTTGCCCCTTGTTAATAAACCATGAAGAGTAAGGCATCCTTCTCACCTGTACCTTTCCTGGAATAGCATTAATCAAAACAAAATATAAATTTTCATTGTGCTACCGATGAATCTTTAAGGTTGTTTTTCCCTTGGTTTCCTAAAAAGGGGTAAAGGAAGGGGTGAGTACAATGACTCAGTGAATGGGTTTTCAAAGTTTAACTTTTAGAAAAAAATGTTTGATTCGGAGTGTGCCAGACTCCTTATTTTCTTTTAAAAACCTTTCATTTTCATTTTCAATTTCAATTTTTTATCACCATTTCTTATTACCACAATGTGTCATCATGCAATACACATCCTTCATCATGAAGGTAAAACACACAATTGCAGGCCAGCCCATCCACTGAACCCATTTGTGGCATTGGAGCGACTTTACCAGCCACCTAGATAGAAGCACGTCCACATCTACCCTGAGAATGAGTGGATGTTCACTCAATCCTGCAACAATTCTCCATGTCCCTTTGAAGTCAAAGACCTCATCCTATCCCTACCCCGGTCTCAAGCGCTTAAATTTACGTCTAGCTTCACAAGGCTTCAAGTACGACTAACTACCCCTTATATCCACCAAGTGATCCAGGGCCCTAGGACAAATCACTACCCCTCTTGGGCGTCTTGAAGGTCTCATAAACACAATGCATGCACAATCAACATTTTTCAAATGATGCCATATAATTTGTGGTGTCACTGGTCCAACGGTCCCGACCCTCGACTCAACTTGCAGTTGTTTGTCTTTACTAGTCTAGAGACCTGTAATGTTGCACTGACACTAGTTGACTAAATATGTCGGTCTTGTCTTGGTACCATGGCCAAATAATTCAATTAATTAAATTTTCATGGCATATAAATCATCTTTATTTACGAGCTCCTGCTCGTGCAAACCGACATAGGGTCTACTGTTTGAGATTTTTAAAATTTGGGCATATTAGCCCCCAAGTTCCAAAACCGAGGCATTCGGCCTAACATAGCTATTCAAGCTCCCATCGAGAAGGTCTCCCAAATTGTTTAAGTAGTGGAACATAGTCAGGGGAGAGCACTTCCAACAAAATATCTTTTTCAACTATCCATCATACCAACCAAGTATGAGGATATCTCCGCTCATAACCAATGAATCGATTTTCCACTTCCTCCGAGGAAGTTTCATCATACCAATCGGGTATGATCTACTTACAATCGTTAATAGTTTTTCCGCGTAGTTTTCCCATCACTCCTCTAAGGTGTTATGTTTAAAATAACAAATAGCAGTAAGTTTTCATTTTTGAGGTGCTTATCATCCCAACTGGGTATGATATAAAAATCCCACTCACCCGTTAATGCAATGAAATTTCTCTTAACCAGCTTGTTGTCCTTACTCGAACTCGTCTTAATCGGTGTTCTTCGCACTTCATGTTCCTACATGATATGAACATTATTGTTCATTATTCTTTGGCCTAACAGCCCTTATTCATCCTAAATGAATGAGAAAACCAAAATTTTCCTTTATTTGCAATTAGGTCCCTAAAGTTATTTTTCTTTAACTTTAAGTCCCTAATGCCGATTTCTCTTAAAATTGAGTCTCGAAACTTTTAAAATTTATTTTAGGATCTCAATTTATTCAAATTCACAAAAAGGGGTTTAATTTCCCAAATTTCCAATATGTTCCCAACTTTTCCAAAATTACCTTTTTGCCCACTACTTCACAAAAATGGTAAATTTTGCTAAAAAAATTCCAAAAATTGCCCAATTAGTCCTCTAATATCTTTATCATTCTCATCCTCAATTTTATTAAATTGCACTTTAGTCCCTCCAATTTTCAAAATTCCCAAATTTCCAACAAATTCTCCCCCCCCCCCCTAATTTCAACCTTCTAACTTTACTGAATTTGATTTCATCAAATTGACCAATCAAATGAGTTTAATTGTTGAATTTTAAGTTAAATTGAAGTTCTTACACCTTCATATGATTCAATTGCACTTTGAATCACATGATTTGGTGCTGGAATGAACTCACATGGAGCTTCGCTAGAAAATTAGACTTAGAGAGAGAAAGTTTTGAAAGCTTACCATCGGGGGCGCGATGGTCCGAGCTTTTGATCTAAACAGATAGCTTGTGTCTTGAGGTTCCTCCTAGGATCAAGAATTGCATCAATTGATGCCGAATTGAGTGAGAATTTCATCATCGAAGTTCTGTTGGTTCTCTGTCTAGCACCGGCCAAAAATTACAGAGGGGAGTTGAATTGACTTACCTTTCATCTCTAATTCAGTTGTAGGAGTACTGTAGAGGTGTTGGGAGGGCTTGGTTTGGCATGAGAAGGGATCGAATTGGCTAATTTTAGCTCAGCTAAAATAGGGCAGCTTCGGTTCGCCAAAGCTCGTTCATTGTTCAGCCACGCCGGCACTTCTCTGGCGACCCTTGGAGCAAATGGAGACTACATGTGTCTAACTAACTTCTCCTCGGGTCTAAAGAACCCAACCTTGCCTTTTTTAGCTCAAAAAAGTGCCCAAGTCTAAGCTCTGGTTCGAGCTTCACCAAAAATTGGAGAATGAAGTTTTCAGGTGTGGAGAGGATGAATGAGGAGGGGCTCTTTATATAGGAAGCTCGGCAACTTCCTGGTCATCTGATTGGCACCTTAATGGTGGTCATGCATTGCCTAAAACTCCCTAGATGGAGACTTTTCAGCTTCACCAACGCTGCACAATTTTCTGGCGAGTAAATAGTGTTGTCATATGAAGGAATAAGATGACACTGTTCCGAACCGGACCAAACCAGGTTCAAAGCTTAAACTTGTTGGTTCACCCCCAATTTGACCAAAATTTTCAAATCTAAAAGTTTTTTAATTCATTTTCTATCCAACGGTGGCCTCAAATCTCAAATTTTAATTTTCTAGGCCACCTATAAAAATGAATTTAGCATTTGGTTCAATAGTGGTTCAAACCAGTCCAATCCGGTTCAGATCTAGTTCACCTAAACCAATTTTGTTTTCATCTCCAATTCATTCTAAAGTCTTTTTTCTTGACTTTTGTGACTCTTTAGGTCACCCGGGATCCATAAATTTCCCAGTTTGCCCTTTCTCTATTAGTTCCGGTTCAAGAACAGACTCGGTTCATAAACCGGTTCATCTAAATCAATCTGGTTTTTCTCTTCCAATTTGTCCTAAGGTTCTTTTCCAAGACTTTATGAACCCTTTGGATCACTCAGGAGTTATAAATTTCCAAATTACCCATTCTTCGATGATCGGGTTTATGAACTGGTTCGGTGTTTCTCACTTAGTTTGACTGGTTCTTTTCCTAGTTTTTTTTAACTAAACAATGGCGGGGTTTACAACTCTCCTCTCATTTTAGGAGTTTTGTCCCCAAAACTAATTCAGCATTTTTCACCCCAGGATAAACTTCCCTTAATGTTAACTTGAACATGTTAACACTTCGGTCGTCCTTTCACTTAGACCACTTTAAATTTCGCGCTTAAGGAAGTTCCTTTCCTTTACATTGTTTACACCTTCCATGCAATTTATCATAACTAGTATGTCTTGCCTGCGAGTTCAAAGATATTTCCCAGTGTTCACATCTTTCTTTACTTAGGGCAAAATTCTTCCCCTTGAGGTTCTTACTCAAGATTTCTGGATTGGGAGTTCCAAGATGCCCAATTTTTATTGTGTCTAGTTATTCTCTGCATCGTTGAAACTCTTAGCTCGTTTTTCTTTCAAGCATCGTGAACTTGTTTTTCATAGTTTTCAGTATTATTACCCCTTCGTCCTATTTTGACCCTTCTTTCGTTCGTCATTTATTTCAACTTCGGTCAAAATTTTGTTTGACTTCATTATGCTTACCCACTGACTCTTCCTTTCTTAGGTCCTTACTCATTCCTAGTGACATCCTTTACTCAAGGATTCTCCTTTTTCCTTAATTCACTCTAACTTGCTCATGACCATTTCACAGTTCATTATTTTGAGTTGATCCCTTTTTCGTCTATGTGTTAATTATTTTATTTGGGGAGTTCCCTTCTTATGGTTTCATTCTCTACTATGTCCCTCAAAGTAGAGATTTTAACCTTAAGAGTTACATGTTCAACATTCTTACCATTCTTTGGAAATTTATTCCTTCATTTCCTTACACCTTCTTCTATGTTAAGGCATTTGTCCACTTTGAATCCTTTTTCATCTTAAATTCCATTTCATTCCTTATCTGAGGAATTTCTAATTATTGGTCTTATTTCGTGTACTCCACACTATGCCCATTCGTCCATTGTTTAGGCCCCATTAAGTGAGTGTGGACCACGACCCGTCCAGATGTCAGTGGTCGTTTCCCTAATTTATATCTTAATTGAGGGCTTACTTCTCCAATATTCCTCATACATTCCTTCTTTTATTCTCTTATTATGGTAGTCCACTCATTCCTACTTGTTACAACTTCTTTTGATGCTACCATCCTATTTACCCGTTCCTTGGGTTTAATTTACTTCTTAGGCCCTCATGAGTACTTTTCCTTGCTACTTGATCTTTCCGTCTCAATCAGCATTTTATTTGTGAGCTTATCTTTCTTTCCATTTCAGTTGGTTCCATTTCCTCTTAATTGGGATATGTATGTCTTTCCGGGTCTTCCTTACTTGGTAGGATTCCTTCTTTTCTCCCGAAATTCCTTTTTCATTCATTCTTTGGAAATATCTAATCACTAAATGACATCCTTTGATGTCGTCCTTCCCATACACCCCTCCTAGGAAATCTAGCGGTGCATCCTTATACCATTTTCCTTAATTCTACTTGTATCCTGCACAAGTTCTCTTACTTGGGAAAAGTTCAGACATAATTTGTTTATAGACCTCTTTGTGTGATGTTTACTTAATCTTTTTCTGGCTTTGAGTTTGGTCGTCAATTTGGTCTTGTCTTATAAATCTCCTTAAGGATTTTCTCCACCCTTCTTTTCCAAGTGTTTGGCCTTTCCTTCTTTCCTTTCTTTACTAGAGCTTAATCTATGACCCTCACGAGGGTTAGTTCGTTACCTGCCCAACTTCTACTATTCATCTTGACTAATTCTCTAGAGCTAGTTGTCTCTTGAGTATTCTTGTCCTTAATGACCATTCCATTACCCTTTTTAGTGTGTATTCCTTACTACTTCCCAGTCCTCCTTAGGGCATCATTCATTCTCCTTAATCATCTTGTTGTCATGGTTTGCTTACTTCTGCTGTGTTGGTCCGAAACTCCAATTTGACTTCTCTACTTTTTCCAAAGGAAGTTGTACTTGAAATCTTAAGACATCCCATTTGTCGTCAAACGCTTGGCTTGTCTTCTCTTGTGGATGCACTCCCTTCTTTGCTCCTAAATTGTTGGAAATTTCTTCTTTAAGGAAGAGTTCTCTTCAACTACCTTTTGTTCTATTTGTGGTTTTATCAAGGTCCTACCTTCAACCCTTTTTCCTTCCTGCCACTTTGATAAGATCTTGAAGAGCTTTCACCTGTCTGTGGTTGAAATTACATGCGGGAGTGGTGTTTCTTGGGATGGTATCCTTTCGGATTTCCTATAGTTGTAGGGGCGTTATTCTTTGAAAGTATTGTTCTAAATCCTAGTGGGACAGTCCTTTGTTTCATGTCCTATTTCCTTTGCACCTTGTAATAGGTTATTTCCTTGCTCAATTGTTACTTCAAGAGTTCTTCTAGACTCCTTACCTTGACGATTTTCTGGTCATGCCTTCTTTGCCTAATAATTTACTTGATTCATTCCTTGATCCTTGGTCTCAATGGTGTCTAGGGTATCACGGTTTTATTGGGTTACTTTCCTTGGGGCCATCTTCCAAGCAAGATCACATCCTTTGACAGACTGGGTTTTAGGAATTTGGAGTAATTTATTTATAGAGGAGTACAATATGTTGGTAGTTTTAGCCCTATTACAAAAAGTGGTCATAGAATAAATAGGGAGCTACATGATTTTTTATAAGCATTCTCCACTCTCTCAGTTTACTAAGGGTTGCCCCTTGTTTATAAACTGTGAAGAGAAAGGTGTCCTTCTCACCTATACCTATCCTAGCATAACATTAATCAAAACAAAATATAAATTTTACATACCTGCCTTAAGGTTTGGCTATCGATGAATCTTTAAGGTTGGTTTTCCCATGGTATCCTAAAAAGGGGTGAGGGAGGGGGATGAGTACAACGACTCAGTGAATGGGTTTTCAAAGTTTAACTTTTAGTCAAAAAAATGTTTGATTTGGAGTGTGCGAGACTCATTATTTTCTTTTAAAAACCTTTCATTTTCAATTTCGTTTTTTAATCACCATTTCTTATTACTACGGCATGTCATCACCCAACACACATCCTTCATCATGAAGGTAAAACACACAATCGCAAGTCAGCCGGTCCACTGAACCCACTTGCGGCATCAGAGCGACTTTATCGGACATCTAGATAGAATCACGTCCACTTCTACCCTAAGAATGAGTGGATGTTCGCCACATCTGACCCTCAATCTCATAACAATTCTCTGTTTCCATATGAGGACAGAGACCTCATCCTGTCCCCATATCGGTCTCATACGCTTGAAGCTACGTCGAGCTTCGCAAGGCTTCCGGTACGACTAACTGCCCTTATATCCACCAGGTCATCCATGGCCCTAGGACACACCACTACCCCTCTTGGGCATCTTGAAGGTCATGTAAACACAATGCATAAACAATCAACATTTTTCACATGCTTTCATATAATATGTGGTGCCACTGGTCTAACGACCTCGACCCTCAACTCAACTTGCAGCTGTTTGTCTTGACTAGTTCAGAGACCGGTCACATCGCATTACCACAAGTTGACTGAGTATGTCGGTCTTGTCTTGATACCATGGCCAAACAATTCAACCCATTGTTCGAGATTTTCAAAATTTGGGCATATTAGCCCCCAAATTCCAAAATTAAGGCCTCCACCCTAACAGAGCTGTCCGAGCTCCCATCAAGAAGGTCTCCCAAATTGTTTAAGCAATGGCACACAGTCAGGGGAGAGCACTTCCAACAAAATATCTTTTTCAATTGTTCATCTTACCAACCAAGTATGAGGACATCTCTACTCATAACTGATGAACAAGTTTTCCACTTCCTTCGAGGAAGTCTCATCATACTAATTGGGTATGATCTACTTACAACCGGTAAATAGTTTTTCCGCGTAATTTTCACATCACTCGTCTAAGCAGTGATGTTTAAAATACAACTTACCATTGGGTTTTCATTTTCGAGGTACTTATCATCCCAACCGCGTATGATATAAAATTCTCACTCACCCGTTAATGTAGTGAAATTCCACTTAGTCGACTTGTTGTCCTTACTCGAACTCATCTTAGATGGCGTTCTTGGTACTTCGTGTTCCTACATGATATAAACATTCTTATACATTATTATTTAGCCTAACAGCCCTCATTCATCCCAAATGAATGAGAAAACTAAACTTTTTCTTTATTTGCAATTAGGTCTCTAAAATTATTTTTCTTTAAATTTAAGTCCCTAATGCCGATTTTTCCTTAAATTGAGTCCCGAAACTTTTAAATTTTATCTTAGGATCCCAATTTATTTAAATTCATAAAAAGGGGTTTAATTTCCCAAATTTCCAATTTGGTCCCCTAACTTTTCCAAAATTACCATTTTGCCCCTACTTTACAAAAATGGAATGTTTTGCCCCAAATTTTCCATATATTTCCCAATTGGTCCTCAATTTTATGAAATTGCACTTTAGTCCCTCTAATTTTTTAAATTTCCAAATTTCCCCCAATTTCAACCTTCTAACTCTGCCAAATTTGATTTCATCAAATTGATCAATCAAATGAGTTTAATTGTTGAAATTAAAGTTAAATTCGAGTTCCTACACCTTCATACGATTCAAATGCACTTTGAATCACATGATTTGGTTCTAGAATGAGCTCAAATAGAGCTTCGCAAGAAAACTGGACTTAGAGAGAGAAAGCTTTGGAAGCTTACTATCGGGGGCGCAACGGTACGAGCTTTTGACATGAGCAGATAGCTTATGTTTTGAGGTTCCTCCTAGGATTAAGAATTGCATCAATTCATGCCGAATTGAGTGAGAATTTCATCATCGAAGTTCTACCGATTCTCTCTCTAGCATCGATCAGAAATTATAGAGGGGAGCCAAATTGGCTTAACTTCGAGCTCTAATTCAGCTGTAGGAGGACTCTATTGGTGTTAGAAGGGCTTGGTTTGGCTTGAGAAGGGCTTGAATTGGCCGATTTTAGCTCGGCCGAAACAGGCAGCTTCAGTCCCCTGGAGCTGCTTCACTGTTCAATCACGTCGATGCTTCTTCGTCGACCCACGGAGCAAATGGAGACTACAGGCGTGTAGCTAACTTCTCCCCAGTTCTAAAGAACTTGACCTCGCCTTTTTTGGCTCAAAAAAGTGCCCAAGTCAAAGCTCTATTCAAGCTTAGCCAGAAATTGGAGTAGTTGAGAGAGAATGGAGTTTTCATGTGTAGAGTGAATGAATGAGGAGGGGCTCTATATATAGGAAGCTCGGGGAATTCTTGGACGTCTGATTGGCGCCTTAATGGCAATCATTCAATGCCTAAAACTCGTTGCATGGAGACTTTTCAGCTTCGTCGATGCTGCATGATTTTTCGTCGAGTAAATAGTGTTGTCATATGAAGGAAGAAGACAACATTGTTGTGAACCGGACCGGACCGGTCTGAACCGGGTTCAAAGTTTAAACCGGACGGTTCACCCCCAATTCAACATAATTTTTCAAATCTAAAAATTTCTAAATTTATCTAAATTCATTTTCTATCCAATGGTGGCCTCAAATCTCAAATTTTAATTTTCTAAGTGACCTAGAAAAATGAATTTAGCATTTGATTCAATAGTGGTTCAAACCAGTCCAAATCGGTTCAATTCGGTTCGGATCCAATTCATCTCCGGTTCAAATCCAATTCACCTGAACCGGTTTTGTTTTCATCTCCAATTCATTTTTTATCCAATTCAATAGTCCTTTTTCTTGACTTTTGTGACTATTTAGGTCACTCAGGATCCATAAATTTCCTGGTTTGCCCTTTCTCTATCGGTTCCACTTCATGTACCGACTTAGTTCACAAACTAGTTCAATCGAGTTGAATCTAGTACATCTGAACTGGTCTGGTTTTTCTTTCTCAATTTGTCCTAAGGTTCTTTTCCAAGACTTTATGAACCCTTTTGGGTCACTCGGGAGTTGTAATTTTCCAAATTACCTATTCTCTAATGATCGGGTTTATGAACCAGTTCGGTGTTTCTCACTCAGTTTCACCGGTTCTTTTCCTGGTTTTCCTTAACTCAAAAGAGGTGGGGTTTACACTTTCCAAGGTTTTCAAAACCTTTTTCTCATTTTCATATTAGGCATATTTCACAAACAACACATGCCCTTCATCAGGAAGGGTACACACATTCGCGAGATGTAGTTATGCCACTGCACCCACTTGTGGATCAAAGCGTCTTTACCATCCACCCTGATAGAAGTCCCCGATTTCTACTCGAAGTCTGAGTGAACATCCTAGACGTTCAACCCTTAGACCCAAAAATACTTCATATCTGTATGAGGATGGAGACCTCATCCCGACCCCACCCTGGTCTCATGTGCAAGAAACTACTCCGAGCTTCATGACTGACTAGTACGATGAACTAACCTTATCTCCACCATGTGGTCTAGTAGCCCTTAGGACTCATCACTACCCCTCTTGGGCGTCTTGATGGTCATGTACCACAAGTTCATGCACAAAACAATAGATTTCACATTTGTCCATTTATCTTTGGTGCCACTAGTCCAACGGTCGTGACCCTCAACCCGACCTGCTACTATTTGTCTAGGTCGGTCCGTCAACCTGGCCCTGACGTACTGCCGCCAATCTATCGAGTACTATCGATCTTGACTTGGTACCATGGTAAAATCATACAACCATTTCATTAGAGATTTCATGGCATTCTAAATTCAAGTTTCTTTATGAGCTCCTCCTCGTGCACACTGGCCTTAGGCCCACTGCACATGATTTTCCAAAACCGGGCATCTAGTCGCACAAGTTCAAAAACTGAGGCCTCTGGCCTATCTGAGCTGTTCTAGCTTCCATCAAGAAGGCCTCCCAAAGACTTTAAACATTGGCACACAGTTAGGGGAGAACACTTTTGACAAAACATATTTTTTTATCTCACCAATCAGATGATAACTCCGCTTATAACCAACAAGTGGGTTTCTCCTTCCTTCAAGGAAGTCCATCATAACAACCGAGTATGATTTCCTCTACTTACAATAGTTAAGTAGGTTTTAGCTTAGTTCGCTCATCACTCCAATCGAGTGTGATGTCAAAATTCCACTCACAAGTGGTTTTTTTCTAAGGTGCTCATCATCCCAACTGGGTATGATGTAAATAAGCTCACTCACCTGATAACGGTGACGTGTTCATCCTCGGTTGGTTTTCCAAATCTATGTGAGCTTTCTCATGTTTACATTCTCATCACACGTGTCCCTACACAATTTGGGTAGCCTTATCCATTTATGGTTTGGCATAAAAGCCTAGCCTCACAATTTTTTATTAATTGGACTTAGGTCCGTAAAGTACATTTCTCTTAACTTTAGGTCCCTAATGCCCATGTTTGCCCAATTTGAGTCTCAAGGTTTCCAAAATTACCCTTTGATTCCTTATTTTACTAAAAATTTGTATAAGGGGCCAAGTTTTTTAAATTTCCAATTTGGTCTCCAACTTTTCAAAAATTACCATTTTGCCCCCTACTTTCCAAAAAATGGCAATTTCACACTAGTGGTTCAAAAAATTGACCAATTAGTCCTCCAACATCTTTTCCATGTCTAATTGACCCTCAATTTTGGGAAATTTTAAAGAGCTCCCTCAATTTTACGAAATGCACAATTTTACCCAAAAGTTTCCCCCAATTTCCCCCTTTCAAACTGGTCGAAGTTGATTTCTTCAAATTGACTATTCAATCGGGATTAATTGCTTCAATTGGAGTTGTAAATCAGTTACTACCCTTCCATACAATTCAATTAAGCTTTGAATTGCTTGAATTGAGGTCGAAACGAGCTCAAATGAAGCTTCGGCAGAAAACTATGCGTAGAGAGAGAAAGCTTTGAAAGCCTACCATGGGAGGTGTGGCGGTCCAAGCTCTCTATTGGGGAAGGTAGCTCTCTTTTTAAGTTATCTTTTAGGATCAAGAATTTCTACAATTATCGTCGAATCAAAGGAGAATTTCGTCAGTGAAATTTTGTAGTTCCTCTCTCTAACTATGACCTACAACGATTGAGGAGGGCCGAATTGGCTTACCTTTCAGCTCAGTTGAGGTTGTATGAGGGCCCTAAGGATGTTCATAGTGCTTGGTTTGGCCGAAGGAGGGCAGAATTTGGCCAATTTTAGCTCAGTCAAAACAGGACAGCTTCGGTACTTTGGAAATGCTTCACTATTTTATTCCGCCGGCGTTTCTCTAGCGGTCCACGGATCAAACGGAAGTTGCTATATGGTAGCGGACTTCCCCATGAGTCTAAAGAATCCAACCTCGACTTCTGAGGTTGAGAAAACTACCCAAGTCGGAGCTTTGATTTGAGATTCACCGAAAAATGGAGAAGTTGAGAAAGAATGGAGATTTCATATATGAGGAGAATGAATGTAGATGAGCTCTATATATAGGGAGCTCAACGACTCTCTGCCCGACCGTTTCACATCTTGGTCAAGCTTATCCTCGCCATGAAACGCCTTGAACAGAGCCATTTTTCCTTCATCGGCACTGTCTGTTTATTGAATGAATAGTGATGTCATCTGAGGGAAGAAGACGACACTATTCTAAACCGGACAGGACAGGTCTGGCCGGGTTCAATGCTTAAACCAATCGGTTCAGGCTCGATTTTATCAAAAATAAAAATTTCTAAGTTCATTCTCTATCCAATGGTGGCTATAATTCTCTAATTTGAACATTTTAAGACAAATAGAAAAATGAATTTAACAATTGGTTCATTGATGGTTCAAACAGGTTTAGGTCCGGTTCACCTGAACCGGTCTAGTTTTCTCCTCCAATTTGTCCCAAGGTCCTTTTCCAAGCTTTTTATGACTCCTTAAATCACTTGGGATGTGTCAATTTCCCAATTTACACTTTTCTTATCGGTTATGGTTTGTCAATCGGCTCGGTTTTCTCTTTTGGAACACTGGTTCTTTTCTCTATTTTCTTATCTATAAAGGGACGGGGTTTACAACTCTCCCCTCCCTTTCGAAGTTTTGTGCCCAAAACTAAATTAGCATCCTTTGCCTCGGGAAAAATTTCCCTTGATGTCCATTTGGGGTTTGATTGACATGCTAACACTTTGTTTGTTCTTTCACTTAGTCCCTTTATAACACGCACTTAAGGAATTTCTTTTCCTTTCCATTGTTTATTCATTCCATGGAGTTTATCATAACTAGGCATGTCTTACCCACTATTCCCAAGGCACATCCTTAGGTTCACTTCTTCCTCTACTTAGGGCAAGATTCTTCCTCTTCGGGTTCTTGCCCAAGACTTCAAGATTGTGAGTTCCAAAATTGCCCAATCATTCTCGTGTCTAGTTATTCTCTTGATCGTTGAAACCCTTAGCTTAGTGTTTTTTCGAGCATTTTGTACTTGTTTTCACGAGTTTTGGTGTTATCACCCCTCCGTCCTATTTTGACCCTTCCTACATCCGTTATTTATCTTTAAAATGTCATACTTGTCTTACAGGGAGGTCTTTAAATTTGGTTTTCCCTTGGTTACATCAAAGCGGTAAAGAGGGAGGGGGTGAGTTCTACAACTAAGTGAGTGGGTGTTGGGAGTGAGTATAAAAAATAGCCACACCAAGGATATCATTCCCTTAAAAGAAGGTTTTTCCTCCAAGTTCAGTTTTTAAAACCTTTACCTTGCCAAGGGCGACATTTTCTTTTAAAAGGATTTTCCTAAAATTTTCAATCTCTTTTTCCAAAATTTACCAATTCTTTTTTCAAGGATTCTCAAATCCTTTCCAAGGTTTTCAAAACCTTTTTCTCATTCCCATATTAGGTGCGTTTCACAAACAACACACGCTCTTCATCAAGAAGGGTACATATATTCACAAGATGCAGTTACGTCGACTGCACCCACTTTTGGATCAGAGCGCCTTTACCATCCACCCTGATAGAAGTCCATGACTTCTACCCAGAGTCTGAGTGAACATCCCAGCATTCAACCTTTAGACCCAAAAATAATTTGTGTCCGTATGAGGATGGAGATCTCATCCCAACCCAACCCCGGTCTCATGCGCAAGAAGCTACTCTAAGCTTCATGACTAACTAGTATAACAAACTACCCTTATCTCCACCATGTCGTCCAGTAGCCCTTAGGACCCATCACTACCCCCATTAGGGCGTCTTGATGGTCCTGTACCATAAGTGCATGCACAAAACAATATATTTCACATTTGGCCATTTATCTTTGGTGCCACTGGTCCAACAGCCCTAACCCTCAACCCGACCTACAATTGTTTATCTAGGCCAGTCCATCGACCTGGCCATGATGCACTGCCGCCATTCCATCAAGTACTATCGGTCCTGACTTAGTACCATGATGAAATCACATAACCATTTCATTAGAGATTTCATGGCTTTCTTAATTCAAATTTGTTTACGAGCTTCTGCTCCTGCACGCTGTCCTTGGGCCCACTGCACGTGATTATAAAAAATAGGGCATCCAACCCCACAAGCTCAAAAACCAAGGCCTCTAGCTTATATGAGCTATTCTAGCTCCCGTCTAGAAGGTCTCCCAAAGAGTTTAATCATTGACCAACAGTTAGGGGAGAAAACTTATGACAAAAATGTGTTTTTTTCCTCACATCACCAACCGGGTGTGATGATACCTCAGGATGAGAGATATCTACCCAAATTGAAAGCTCAAACCGCCGCACCCCCAACGATAAGCTTTCGAAGCTTTCTATCTCTAAGTCTAGTTTTTTGACGAAGCTCTGTTTGAGCTCAATTTGGATCCAAATAACACAATTTAAAGTTCCATTGAATTGTGTAGAAGTGTAGAAACTCAAGTTTATCTTCAATTTCAATAATTAACCTTGATTGATCGGTCAATTTGATGAAATCAAATTTTGCCAGTTTAAAAGGTGGAAATTGGGGGAAAATTTTTGGGGAAATTGAGGGACCAAAGTGCAATTTCCTAAAATTGAGGGCCAATTGGCCATGAAAAAGATGTTAGAGGACCAATTGATCAATTTTTGGAATTTATTCCGGTCAAAATTGCCATTTTGTTAAGTTGGGGCAAAATGGTAATTTTTGAAAAGTTGGGGACCAAATTGGAAATTTGGGAAACTTGAACCCTTTTTAGGATTTTGGATAAATTGAGGACCTAAAGTTATATTTTGAAATTTTTTTTGACTCAATTTGGGGAAAATTAGCATTAGGAACCCAAAGGTAAGGAAAAAGAACTTAAGAGACCTAAATGCAAATAATTAAAAGTTTAGGCATTTTGTTAATTTGTGAGTAATGAAGCCTATTAGGCCGAATGTTAATGAGCAAGGATGTTCATATCGTGTAGGAACACAAAGGATTGGGAACGACAGCAAGGATAAGCTCACATGGAGGCAGAAAGCCACTTTAGGGAAAAATACACTACACGTTTCGGGTGAGTGGGAATTTTCACAGCATACCCAGTTGGGATGATGAGTACCTCGAAATGAAAAACCACTAGTGAGTGAAATTTTAACATCACATCTGGATGGGGTGATGTGGTAACTACGCGGAAATACTACTTACCGATTGTAAGTAGATCATACCTGGTTAGTGTGATGAACTACCTAGAAGGATGTGGAAAACTTGTTTACCGGTTATAAGTGATGATGTCATCACACTTGATTGATGTGATCGACAAGTGAAAACATATTTTTTTCAGAAGTGTTCTCCCATGATTGTGTGCCACTGCTTAAATATTTGGGAGACCTTCATGGCGGGACCTTCAATTACGCCAGAGGCCTCGGTTTTGGAACTTGGGGGCTAAATGCCCGATTTTGAAAATCTCATACACTGGGCCCAAGGCCAGTTGGCACGAGTAGGATTTTATAAACAAACATGATATTAAGCCATGAAAATTTTAATGAATGATGTGATTTGGCCATGGTACCAAGATAGGACCGACATACTCGATGTACTGGTAGTAGTGCGAAAAGACTAGGTCGACGGACCGATCTAGACAAACAGGTACAAGTCGAGTTAAGGGTCAGGGCAGTTCGACCAGTGGCACCAAAGATTAATGGCTTATATGGAAAATTATTGTCTGTGCATGCACTGAGGTTCAGGACCATAAAGATGCCCAAGAGAGCTAGTGATGCTTCCAAGGGGCTACTGGATGACATGGTGGAGATAAGGGTAGTTTGTCGTGCCAGCAATCAGGGAAGCTCGACGTACCTTCATGCGCATGAGACTGGGGTGGGCTCAAGATGAGATCTCTGTCCTCATACGGACATGGAGTTTCTTTTCAGGTTTGAGGGTTGGATGTCACATACATCCACTCATTCCCATGGTAGAAGTGGATGGGCTTCTATCTAGGTGGCCGGTAAAGTCACTCTGGTGCCACAAATGGGTGCAATGGATGGGCTGCCCTGCGAATGTGTGATCCCTTCATGATGAAGGGTGTGTGTTGATTGTTAAACACACCGATTTTGAGGAAATTGGTTTTTGAATACCCGGGAATTCAAGGAAAGAATGGTTTTAAAGTAAGTAAGGATTCTAGAACACTCCAATTCAAAACCATTTTATAGAAACACATGTTTCAAACACCCATTCATTGAGTTGTCGAACTCACCCCCTCCCTATACCCCTTTTTAGGTAACCTAGGGAAAAACCTATGTACAGATATTTCGCTAGCTAAACATTCAAGACAAGTATGTTAGTTTAATTCATTCAGTTTTGAATAATGTTATTCCAAGAAAGGTACAAGTATAAAGGATGTTTTACTTTTCACAGTTTAAAAGAAGGGGAGAACCCTTAATAAACCGGGAGAGTGGTGGGTTGCTCACTGGGATCCCACCAAATCGGGTTAGGGTGTGACAACATGTCTTACCCACTATTCCTAAGGCACATCCTTAGGTTCACTTCTTCCTCTACTTAGGGCAAGATTCTTCCTCTTGAGGTTCTTACCCAAGACTTTATGATTGGGAGTTCCAAAAATGCCCAATCATTCCCGTGTCTAGTTATTTTCTTGATCGTTGAAACCCTTAGCTCGGTGTGCTTTCGAGCATTTCGTACTTTTTTTCACGAGTTTTGATGTTACCCCTTCGTCCTATTTCGACCCTTCCTCCATCTATTATTTATTACAACTTCAGTCCAAAATCTTGTACAGTGGGCTGGCACGACTAACTACCCTTATCTCCACCATGTTGTCCAGTAGACCTAGGATAAATCACTACCCCTCGTGGACGTCTTGAATGTCTCTTAACTTGGTGCATGCACAAAACATCAATTTTCCAACATAAGACATCTTAATATATGGTGCCATTGGTCCAATGGCCCCGACCCTCAACTCGACCCGCAGATGTTTCTCTCAACTGGTCTGTCGACCTATCATGTCACACTATCGCTAGTCCATTGAGTATGTCAGTCACGTCTTGGTACCATGGACAAACAAATCATTCATTTAAAGTTTTCATGGCTTAACTAATGTTTGTTTACAAGGTTCTGCTCATGCCAATTGGCCTTAGGCCCATTGTACAAGATTTTCAAAATTAGGCATATTAGCCCCCAAGTTCTAAAAATAAGGCCTCCGGCCTATCTTGAGCTATTCGAGCTCCCGTCAAAAAGGTCTCCCAAATAGTTTAAGTAGTGGCACACAGTCAGGGGAGAGGACTTCCGATAAAAATAAACTTTTAGCTGTCCATCACACCAATCGTGTATGAGGACATCTCTACTTATCTCACATCCTTTTAATTGCTTATTCCTATTTAACCCTTCTCCTAAAGGTGTGAGGATGTTGAGACTTTGTTCTAGGGGAGTATGTTCTAGGGGTACACTTGAAATTAACTCTTCCTTGATGAAGGAACTCTCAGCTCATGAGTCAATGAGGGCAAAGACTTGTTGTCCCCATAATTGTATATATCCTAATTGAAGAAGCATGTATTTTAGAGGAAAGCTTTTCTTTATTAAATCAAATTTTTCAGTTTACAAGATTCTCTTAAACTAGTTTTGAGGGTTTTGGGATGTACCCGCTATAATGCTAGGGTCTCTTCTAGCCTCTTTCCGTGTGAGGTTGTACACCCTAGCTGGTAATCGTGTTGTAGCGTCTGGCATGAGATTCCTAGGGTTCCCATGAGGTGGTCTACGGGTATCCCATGAGGTATTCCCAGGTGGGGGTGGAGGTATGCAGGTTTCGGACATTGTCCCACCAGCATTTGGCACATCCCTCCAAGAAGAATTTTGTTAGGATCACCATATCCTCTAGTGGTATCCTGATGATTCCCATTAGCTTCTTAATATTTGCGAGCCAATCCATGGCGGCACCAGCATCTTTTTCTCCGAGGAAGGTTTACACCCTAGTTGACAGAGTCTTGAGGTTTTTGGGAATGTCTACTGGAGGGGGATGATTAACAGGGGGAGGAGGGGATTGTACTTCCTCTGGTTTAACCCAAGAATTGGTACCTACCTCAAGGAGAAGGTTAGGTTGCCCAAATACACGGGTGAACTCCTCGTAAGAACTCTGGTGTTCCATGCTATGTCTAGGAGGGGTTATCTTGGCTTCTCTCTGAGTTTCCATAGGTAGGGGTGGTTGGGCAGTATTGGAGACTCTAACCCTAGTTCTCTTGGTTCCTTTCTTTGTAGCCATTCTGAAAATTTTAAGATCAATCCTATTAGTTACTATATTTTCTAGTATTGATTATGTATTCAAGGAAACAGGTTGCGATAACACTCAAGTTGTCACGCCCCAACCCGATTTGGTCCCACTCTTTCGGTTTACTAAGGGTTGCCCCTTCTTTTAAACCGAGAGGAGTAAGGCGTCCTTTAAACCTGCACCGTTCATAGAACAACATAAATAAAAACTGCATAAAATTTTAAACTTATCATACCTGCCTCATAGGTGTGTTAACTTGTGGTCTTTGGGTAAGCTTTCCCCAGGTTACCTAAAATGGGTATAAGGGAGGGGGTGAGTTCAACGCCTCATTAAATGGGTGTTTAAAGTATGACTTTTAGAAAATAGTTTGAATTTGAGTGTGTCAGAATCCTTATTTTTCCTTTAAAACATTTCATTCTCAAATCTTGGTTTTTATTAGCCATTTCTCATCACAATTATGTGTTTATCATCCAACACACGCCCTTCATCATGAAGGAAAAACACATTCTCAGGGCATCACATCCACTACATCCACTTGTGGCATCAGAGTGACTTTATCGACCACCTAGATAGAAGTACATCCACTTCTACCTAGAGAATGAGTGGATGTACACGACATCCGACCCTCAATCCTGTAAATAAAACTTCGTGTCCGTATGAGGATAGAGACCTCATCCAGACCCACCCCAGCCTGATGCGCATGAAGCTACGTCGAGCTTCCAAGACTGCCGACACAACTAACTACCCTTATCTCCACCATGCCGTCCAATAGCCCTAGGACACATCACTACCCCTTTAGGCATCTTGAAGGTCCCGTAACTCAGTGCATGCACAAAACAATAGTTTTCCAACATAAGCCATTTAATTTGTGGTGTCATTGGTCCAACTGCCCCGACCCACAACTGTTTGTCTTGACTTGTTCGTCGACCTGTCATGGCACACTACTGCCAGTCCATTGAGTATGTCAATTCTATCTTAGTACCATGGCTAAACAAATCATTCATTTAAATTTTTCATGGCTTAACTCATGTGTCATGCCAACTGGCTTTGGTCCCACTCTACGAGATTTTCAAAATCGGGCATATTATACCCCCGAGTTCCAAAACTGAGGCGTCCTACCTATCTTGATCTATTCAAGCTCTTGTCAAGAAGGTGTCTCAAATAGTTTAAGCAGTGGCACACAGTTAGGGGAGAGCATTTCCAACAAAAATAAACTTTTAGCGGTCCATCACACTAACCGGGCATGAGGACATCTCCACTTATAATCGATAAGCGGGTTTTCTATTTCCTTCGAGGAAGTTTCATCATACCAACCGGGTATGATCTACTTACAACTAGTAAATAGTTTTTTCCACATAATTTCCACATCACTCTATTCCAATGTGATGTTTAAAATCTCCACCTAGTAGTGGGTTTTCATTTCCAAGGTGCATATCATCCCAACTGGGTATGATATAAAATCTCACTCACTCGATTGTGCAGTGAATTCCTCTTATACTTGTTGGCATGCTTGATACTTCATGTTCATAAATGATATGAACATCCTTGTTCATTATCATTTGACCTATTTTCCTTCATTCACCTTGAATGAATAAAATACTCAAACTTTTCTATTTATTACAACTAGGTCCCTAAAGTTCTTTTTCTTTAACTTTAGGTCACTAAATGTCGATTTTCCCCCAATTTGAGTCCCAAAACTTCTAAATTTCACCTTATGACCTCAATTTATTTAAAATTACAAAAAGGGGTTCCAGTTTCCCAAATTTCCAATTTGGTCCCCAATTTTTCTAGAATTACCATTTTGCACCTACTTTACAAAAATGGTATATTTCACCCCAAAAATTCCAAAAATAGGCATATTGATCACCAAACATCTTTATCATGCCCAATTGGTCCTCAATTTTATGAAATTGCACTTTAGTCCCTCAAATTTTTGAAATCCCCAAAAGTTCCCCCAAAATTTCCCCCAATTTCAACCTGCCAACTTAGCCAAATTTGATTTCATCAAATTGACCGGTCAAATGAGTTTAATTGTTGAAATTGATATCAGATTGGAGTTTCTACACTTTCATATGGTTCAATTGCACTTTGAATCACACGATTTGACGTCGGAACGAGCTCAAACGAAGCTTCGTCGGAAAACTGGTATGAGAGAGAGAAAGCTTCAAAAGCTTACTGTTAGGGGCGCGACAGTCTGAGCTTTCAATCTGGGCAAATAACTCTTGTACTGAGGTTACCCATAGGATCAAGAATTGCATCAATTGATGCTGAATTGAGTACCGAAAAATGGAGCAGTCAGGAGAGAGTGGAGTTTTTAGCTATGAGGAGGGTGAATTAGGATGAGCTCTTTATATAGGAAGCTCGGGGACGTCTTAGCCATTTGATTGATGCCTTAATGGAAGTCATTCATTACCTGAAACTCCATGGTCAAAGACTTTTCATCTTCACCGGTGCTGCTCAATTTTTCGGTGAGTGAAGAGTGCTGTCATCTGAAGGAAGAGGACGACACTGTTCCGAACCGGATCGGACCTATTCGAACTGGGTTCATTGCTTAAACCGGCCAATTCAAGCTCTATTCAACTAAAATTTTCAAAATTAAAAATTTCTAAATTCATTTTCTATCCAATGGTAGCCTCAATTCTCCAATTTGAATTTTCTACTCCACTTAAAAAAATGAATTTAGCAACTGGTTCAAACCGATTCAATCCGGTTTGTATGTGATTCACCTGAACCGGTTTTGTGTTTATCTCCAATTCATCCTAAAGCCCTTTTTCATGAATTTTGTGACTCTTTAGGTCACTCAAGATCGATAAATTTCCCGATTTTCCCTTTCTCTATTGGTTATGGTTCATAAATCGTCTCGATTTTCTCTTTGGAAATGACCGGTTCTTTCCCCGGTTTTCTTATTATCAAAGGACAGGGTTTACAGTGGAGGTGTTGAGAGAGGTTGGTTTGGTCTAAGAAGGGCTTGAATTGGCCTTTTTAGCTTAGCCGAAATAGGGCAGCTTTGGTCTGCCGGAGTTGCTTCACTGTTCTATCATGTCGGCATTTCTCCAGCGACCCTCAGATCAAATGGAGACTACCATTGGGTAGTTGAGTTCTCTCCGAATCTAATGAACCCGACCTCGCCTTCTTTGGCTCAGAAAAATGCCCAAGTTGGAGCTCTGGTTCAAGCTTCACTAGAAAATGGACCAGTACGGAGAGAGTGGAGTTTTCAACTATGAGTAGGATGAATGAGGAGGAGCTCTTTATATATGAAGCTTGGGGTTTTCTTGGTCGTTCGAGAGGCGCCTTTATGGCGGTCATTCATTGCCTGAAACTCCCTAGCTAGAGACTTTTCATCATCAACGGAGTTGCTCAATTTTTTGGCGAGTGAACAGTGATGTCATATTAAGGAAGAAGATGACACTATTCTGAATAGAACCGGACTGGTCTAAACCGGATTCAATGTTTAAACCAGCCGGTTCAGACCCGATACTGCTGATTTTTTCAAAATTAAAAATTTGTAAATTCATTATCTATCCAATGGTGACTTCATTTCTCCAATTTGAATTTTCTAAGCTACCTAAAAAATTAAATTTAGAAACCAATTCTATAGTGGTTTAAACTGGTTCAGGTCCGGTTCAACTGAACCGGTTTGGTTTTCTCTTTCAATTCATCCTAAAGCCCTTTTTCATGACTTTTGTGACTCTTCAGGTCACTCAGGATTAGTAAATTTCCCATTTTTCCCTTTCTCTAATGGTTGGGGTTTGTGAACCAGTTCAGTTTTCTCACCCAGTTTGACTGGTTCTTTCCCCAATTTTCCTTATCTTTAAGAGATAGGGTTTACAACTCTCCCCTCCATTTTGGAGTTTTGCCCCCAAAACTAAATCTGCATTTTTCACTCCGGGATAAACTTCCCTTAAAGTTAACTTGGACATGTTAACATTTCGGTCGTTCTTTCACTTAGAACACTTTAAATCACATGCTTAAGTAATTTCTTTTCATTTACATTGTTTACTCCTTCCATGGAAGTTATCATAACTAGTATGTCTTGCCCGCGAGTCCAAAGGTATATCCTTAGGTTCACATCTTCCTTTGCTTAGGGTAAGATTGTTCCCCTTGAAGTTCTTACTCATGATTTTAGGATTGGGAGTTTCAAGATGCCCCATCGTTACTGTTTCTAGTTATTCTCTTCATCTTTGAAACACTTAGCTTGGTGTTCTTTCAAGCATTAGGTACTTGTTTTCATAGGTTTCGATTTTATTACCCCTTCGTCCTATTTTGACCCTTCCTTCATCTATCATTTATTTCAACTTTGGTCAAAATTTTTGTCAAACCTCGTCATGCTTCCAACTGACTCTTCCTTACTTGAGTCACATTTTTCTCGAGACTGTTGGGCTTACATGCCCCTTACAACATGACATACTCTAGAACATGTCTTTGACCATTTAAAATTTTTAGAACACTTCCATAATGGTTGTTCTTAACTTTCCAACCTTTCAAGGATCTTATAATTTCATCCCTCTTGTCGTTTGATAGTATTCCTCTACTATCTTTCCCATTATCAAATCAACTTACATAATCGTGTCGATTTTCCTTACCTACTTATCATTTCCCAACTTCCTTATTGGGTCTTTCTAGTTCCAATTATTGGGTTTCTAGATGATTTACTGACACATCAGGATTCTTCCTTTCTTAGGTCCTTCCTCATTCCTAGTGACATCCTTTACTCAAGGATTTCCTTTGTCCTTAATCCACTCTTACTTGCTCGTGACCATTTCATGATTCCTTTGTTTTGGGGGTTCTTTTTATGGTTTTCATTCTCTACTATGTCCTTCAAAGTAGAGAATTCCATTCTAGGTGCCATATGTTCAAATTTCTTACTACTCCTTGAAGGTTTCCTTCCTTCACACTCTTACACCATTTTGAATTAAGCTTTTGCCCACATTTAATCATTCACCGGCCCTAATTTCCTAGTTCCCCCTTTATTATCCTACCTTAGGTATCTCCGATCGTTAGGTCTTATTTTATGTACTCAACACTATGCCCATCTTATTGCCCTTCTTTAGAATGTAGTCTCCACTACTTCCCTATCCTTCTTAGGGTCTCGTTTATTCTCTTTAACCATCTTGTTGCTACTTGTTGCTTCCTTATGCTAGGTTAGATGGAAATCCCTATCTGGCTTCTTTTCTCTTCCAAAACAGGTCACACTTGATTGTCGTGATATACGCTCAACCATTTGTGGTTCTTTATGAGTTTCCTTATGTTGGGTTAAGCCTCTTATGATCCATCTGGCAATTCCTTAGCTACGGGTTAACGCCTTACTTCCTACTTTTATCCTTCTACCTAGGGACTCCGTTCGGGTTCAACATGCCTAACGCTCCTTAGAGGTTTTTTTCCTTCTTTCCTTTCTCACACCCATCTAAGGTCGGTAATGTTGTTTGCTCTTTATCCTTCCCTGTCCTCCATCTCCTTTTTGTTCCTTATCCTCTCTTCGAGGAACTCCTGTTGATAGGTTGGTTCCTAGCACTCTATTTTATGTTCAGCCATCCACTCCTTGGGCTCTATTAAGCGAGTGTGAGTCATGACCAGTCCTGATGTCATTGGTTGTTTCCCCTTAATCACTTCCAAATTGGAGGGCTTACTTCTCGAAGGTTTTTCGAATGTCCTTTCCTTTATTTCCTTATTATGGGTAGCCCACTTCATTCTTGCTTGTCATAGCGTCCTTTGATGCTATTTTCCTACTTAGTTGTACCTTGGGTTAACTTCCTCCATGGGTCCTCCTAGTATACTTCCCTTGGTTCTTTCACCTCAGTTTGCACTTCATTTCCTCATCCTTCGTTAATTGGTCAATTACTTCTCAATTGGGATATGTCTGCCACCCTAGGGTTTCCTTTCTTGGAAAGGGTTCAGGCACTATTTGCTTCAAGACCTCTTTGTGTGAGACTTACTAAACCCTCCTTATGGCTTGAGTGCAATCACCATTTCATTTTCGGCCATTTATTTCTTCAAGGGTTTCCTTCATCCTTCTTGTCCACTGTTATGGCCTTTCCATCTCCCCTTTTCCTTGCTGAGGTTAAAATTTATAACCTACTCGAGGTCAGTTAGTTAACTGCCTCATCCCCACTATTCTCCTAGTTCACTTGTCTCGGGACAGTTGTCCTTCAATTTTACTCATCCCTAATGCCTATCTCGTCGTCATTTTGAGGGTGTAATCCTTACTATTTTCTGGTTCTTCCTAGGGCGTCTTCTCCCAAAATTTCTAGTTACACATTTTCGTAAGGTTAGTCTACAACCCTATTTGGCTACTCTATTTTTCCAAAGTATGTCACACCTTGCTATCTTGAGACATCCTACATGGCTTTCATTGTTCAGACTTGTCTTTTATGGAGTAGGTGTTTCTATCGTTGCTCCTAGGTGGCTTGAAGTGCTCCTTAAGGAAAAATTCTCTTTATCTACATTCTTGTTATATGTAGATTTTCTTAAGGTCCTACTCTTGATTTTCCTCTCGTAATCCTTCCTCATATAATTGAGGCATACAATCACATTATTTATGGGACAGATAAATTTTCAGGAACTCAAAATTTTATTCATTGTAGTAAGAATACAATTTTGAGGTTTTAAAATCTCTTGAGGGAGATTGTTACAATGAAGGTTCGGGAAGTACTCATTACTTTGCTAGGGTCTAGAAGAATTTCTTCCCGAGTGAAATTGGAATCCCTAGTCAGAATTGTGGTTCTTGTAGTGTTATCCCTTCGGGCTTCTATACGGGTGGAGGTATCCTTATTGGATGGTATTGCTTTGATTCCTTGCTGTTTGGGACAATCCTTTGCTATCTGTCCCACCCCCTTACACAAATAACAGATCCTCTCGGGTCTTGTCCTCTATAATATTGGGCATCTTCTTATGTAGTGTCCCTATTGCCCACATCTATAACAGGTCATCTTCTTGCGTGGACCTGTGTGGTTCCTCTAATAATTTGAGCATTGTGGGGCCTTTCTAAGGAATTCCTAGTGGTTCAGTTTTTGCCGTCCTTGAGCCTGAACACCTTGGAGGTTGTATTGTCGAGTCCTCTTTGACCTAGGATTACTCTAAGAGTCCTCCTATACTTCTGGTTCATTTCCTACTTTGGGATGGGGTTCTCCTTGGTTTCTGTGGTGGATAAGGTAGTGCAGGTTTGTTAGGCTACTTTTCTTGGGGCAATCTAAAAATTTTTTAAATTTATTCCTATTAGTTACTATGTTATATAGTCTTGATAATGTATTCGAGGAAACAGGCTTTGATACCACTCAAGTTGTTACGCTCCGACCTGATTTGGTCGGATCCCCGTGAGCAACCCGCCACTCTCCCGGTTTGTTAAGAGTTTTCCCCCTTATTTATACCGTGAGGAGTAAGGTGTCCTTTAAACCTGTACCTTTATCGAAATAACATTAATCAAAACTACATTAAATTTAACTTAACATACCTGTTTTGCAGGTGTAGCTAACTAGAGGTCTTTAGGTAGGTTTTCCCTTCGTTACCTAAAAAGGGGTATAAGGGAGGGGGTGAGTTCAACAACATAGTGAATGGGTGCTTAAAACTTGATTTTTTTTTTTTAAAAATAGTTTGAATTGGAGTGTGCTAGACTCCTTATTTTCTTAAAACCATTTCCTCAATTTCATAATTTTAAAAACCATCATTCCTCATTAACCACAGTCGGTGTGTTTAAAAATCAATAGACACCCTTCATCGTGAAGGGATCACACATTCACAGGGTAGCCCGTCCACTGCACCCACTTGTGGCGTTGGAGCGACTTTACCGACCACCTAGATAGAAGCCCATCCACTTCTATCCTGGGAATCAGTGGATGTATGCAACATCCAACCCAAAATCCCGAAAAGAAACTCTGTGTTCGTATGAGGACAGAGAACTCATCCCGACCCCACCCCAGTCTCATGCGAATGAAGCTACGACGAGCGTCCCTGACTGCTGGCATGACAAACTGCCTTATCTCCACCATGTCGTCCAATAGCCCCTAGCATGCATCACTACCCCTCTTGGGTGTCTTGAAGGTCCTCTACCTTAGTGCATGCACAAAACAATAGTTTTCCTCTTGAGCCATTTAATCGTTGGTGCCACTAGTCCAATGGCCCCGACCCTCAACTAGACCTGCAGTTGTTTGTCTAGACTAGTCCGTCGACCTGTCATGTCGCACTGCCACCGTTCCATCGAGTTTTTCGGTCTGTCTTGGTACCATGGTCAAACACATTATTCATTAAAGTTTTCATGGCTTAATCTCATATTTTTTTATGAGCTCCTACTCGTGCCAACTAGCCTTGGGCCCACTGTATGACATTTTTAAAATTTGGGCATTTTGGCCCCCAAGTTCCAAAACCGACGCCTCCAGCCAATCTAAACTATTCGAGCTCCCATCAAGAAGGTCTCTCTAAAAGTTTAAGCATTGGCACACAATCAAGTGAAAGTACTTTTGACAAAAATCACTTTTCAATTGTCCATCACACCAACTGGGTGTGAGGACATCTCCGCTCATAACCGATGAACGGGTTTTCTACTTCCTTCCAGGATGTTCATCATACCAATCGGGTATGATCTACTTACAACCAGTAAGTATTTTTTTCATGTGTTTTATAAAGTCACCCCATCAAGGTATGATGTTAAAAGCCCACATAGTAGTGGGTTTTCATTACCGAGGTGCTCATCATCCCAACCGGTTATGATATCAAAATTTCCACTCACCCGTAAATGCAGTGAATTCCTCTTGACTGGCTTTTTGTCTTCACGCGAGCTTGTCTTGGTTGGCATTCCCGATACTTCGTGTTCCTACATGATATGAACATTGTTGTTCATTATCCTTTGGCTTGATAGCTTTCATTCATCACAAATGAATGAAATACCCAAACTTTTCAATTAATTGCAATTAGGTCGCTAAAGTTCTTTTTCTTTAACTTTAGGTCCCTAATGTTGAATTTCCACCAAATTGAGTCCCGAAACTTCTAAAATTCACCTTGGGACCTCAATTTATTCTAAATCACAAAAAGGGTTTCAAGTTACCCAAATTTCTAATTTGGTCCCCAACTTTTCCAAAATTACCATTTTGCCTCTACTTTACAAAAATGGTAATTTAGTCTCTCCAACATCTTTTCCATGCCCAATTGGCCCTCAATTTTGGGAAATTGCAATTTAGTCTCGCAAATTTTTGAAATTCTCAAAATTTCCCCAAAATTTTCACCAATTTCAACCTTTCAACCTAACTGGATTTGATTTCATTAAATTGACAGATCAATCGAAGTTAATTGTTGAGATTGAAGGTGGATTTGAGTTCCTACACATCCATATGATTCAATTGCACTTTGAGTCGCATAAATTGATGCTGGAATGAGCTCAAACGGAGCTTCGCCAAAAAACTAGACGTAGAGAGAGAAAGCTTTAAAAGCTTACCGTTGAGAGCGCGGTGGTCCGAGCTTTCAATCTAGGCAGATAGCTCTTGTCATGAGATTTCTCCTAGGATCAAGAATCGCATCAATTCATGTCGAATTGATGGAGAATTTGGTCAGTGAAGTTTCATTAGTTCTCTCTCCAACGCTGTTTAGAATTTATAGAGGGGAGCCAAATTGGCTTACCTTTCCTGTAAACCCTTTCCTTTGATAATGAGAAAACCAGGAAAAGAACCGGTCACTTTCAAATTTTAAAACTGAATTGGTCTACAAGCTCAATTATTTGGAAATGGGCAAATTTGAGAATTTTCAACTCCCATGTGACTCAAAATGGTTTATAGACTTGGGGAAAATAACCTTAGAACGAAATGGGGAAGAAAAATCGGATCAGTTCAAGAGAACAAGGTCCAAACCGGATAGAACCGGTTTATGAACTGAGTTGATTCATGAACCGAAAATGATAGAGAATGGGAAAACCAAGAAATTTATGGATCCCTTGTGATCCAAAGTGATTTATAAACCTTGGGAGGGAACATTAGAACAAAGTGGGAGAGAAAAACCATATCAGTTCAGGTGAACTAGACCCGGACTAGATTAAACTAGTTTAAGAATCGAGTCGGTTCATGAACTGGAATCGATAAAAAGATAGTAAACCAGGAATTTTATGGACCCTAAGTGACCTAAGGAGTCATAGAAGTCATGAAAATGGACTAGAGAATGAATTGGAGATGAAAACCAAACCAGTTCAGGTGAACCGGATCCGAACCGAATTTTCTTTCACTTATATCCTCGGATGCCATTCTTCCTGTTTCCCTTTCATTGGAGATTTGGTGGGTATGTCCTTAGGATTTTCTTTTACTTATATCTCCTCACAAGTTTATTTTTGTAGGGAATGGAACTTTTATTTATTATAATGATAACAAATTACAGAGTTTTGGGCTATATTTGTCTAGGGGAGCTTTGGTAAATACTGGCTATGGTACTAGGATCATTCTGTTCTTCCTCTTGGGTGAGGTTGTATACTCTGGTTTGTACCTTTGATGTAATGGCTATGTCTTATTCTCCATCTAGTGCCCTTGGGTTCCCTTGAGATGGTTGGTGGGTACTTCGTTGTATATTACCTCGAAGGGTTGGACAACTCTTTACAAAGTGTCCGAGCTGTCTGCATTTGAAGCATGCTCGACACGACCCTTCATGGCCTTTCCGGCACGTGGGGCAATAGGGGTTTGTCATTTATGGGGTTGTACTTGCCTTTCTTTGAGCACAATAACTTTCATTTCTCCTAAAGGACACCATTCTTATCCCCCATCTCTGCCCACCAGGCTCCTTTTGTCCTCTCTTGCTGTTCTGTCCTCCTTCTTTCTGGCCGGCCTGCTTTATCCAACAGCATCTTGTTTGTACCAGACGCTCAAACTCATGGGCCATGCTGATGATGACAGCTAAATCAGTGGGGCGTCCTAGTACTCTCATCCGGTCTCGTAGTCCATGTTGAGACCATTCACTGACCGTTGGCAGATATCTGCCAGTCTAGCTAAGCTAGGAGCAAAATGTAAACCCCGCTCTTTGGAGTTAAGGAAAATCGGGAAAAGAACTAGTCAAACTAAGTGAGAAAACCAAACTGGTTAACAAATCTGATCATTAGAGAAACGGGCAATTTGGGAAATTTACAACTCTTGAGTGACCCAAAGGGTTCATAAATCCTTGGAAAAGAACCTTAGGACAAATTGGAAGTTAAAAACCAGACATGTTCAGATGAACTAGATCCAAACCGGATTGAACCGGTTTATGAACCATGTCGGTTTATGAACCGGAACTGATAGAGAGAGGGAAAACTGGGAAATTAATGAATCCCGAATGACCTAAAGAGTCACAAAAGCCATGAAAAAGGACTTTAGGATGAATGGGGGATGAAAACCAAACCGATTTAGGTGAACCAGATCCGAACTGGATTAAATCGGTTTGGACTGGTTTGAACCACTATTGAACCGGATGCTAAATTCATTTGTCTTGGTACTTGTCCTTAATAGTATTGAGCACTTTCTTGAGTAGTATTCCTATTGTCCTCACATTGTAACATGTCATTTCCTTGCCTAGTAGTTACTACCAGAGTTCTCACTCCTTTGTCTCCTTGTCGAATTTCTTGTCGAGCCTTCTCTACCTACTAATTTTCCCTTAAGAGTTCTCCTAGACTCTTTAGTCTTTTGGTTCATTTACTTATTTGGGATGGGATTCTCCTCAATCCTCGGGGTTTGTTTGGTTAATTTTCTTGAGGCAATCTTCCTATAGTTGAGACGTAGGCTTACATCCTTGTTTAGAGACATGGTTTTAGGAACTTGGAATTCTTCATTAATGGAGAAGGAGTACAATATGTTAGTGTCTTAACCATATTACAAAGAGGTGGTCATGAAATAGGTAGAGGACTACGGGGTGTGTACTAAGCATCCTCCATGGTAAGGTTATATAAGCCCCTAACCAGTGTTCCTAGTCTTAGGCTTGGCTTCCTTTGTACTCGAGGTGTGACCTCAACTGGTCCAAGCATCATCCTCTTGGATACTTTGTCATTTGGTCCTTCAGAATTTCTACCATGCCCCAGGTATTTGGGAAGCTTCTAGAGTTGTCTTCCTATGAGGACAAGGTGTTGAGCAGAGTCATCCCTAGTTTTCTTGGTTCCTCTCCTGGGAGCCATCAGTAAATTTTAGGATGAATCCTATTGTATTCGAGGAAACAGGCTCTGATACCACTCTAGTTGTCACGCCCTAACCTGGTTTGGTCGGATCCCCGTGAACAACCCGCCACTCTTCCGGTTTATTAAAGGGTTTCAACTTATTATAAACCATAAAGAGTAAGGCGCCCTTTAAACCTGCACCATTTCCTAGAATAGCATAATCAAAACTACATGAAATTTTAAACTTTACATACCTATCTTACAGGCATCTTAGTGATGGTCTTTCAGGGTAGGCTTTCCGGGATTTCCTGAAAGGGATATAAGGGAGGGGGTGAGTACCACTACCAGTGAATGGCTTTTCAAAAGTTTAGACTTTTAAGAAAACATTTATAATTGGAGTGTGCTAGACTCCTTTCTTTCAAAAATCATTTCATTCAAAATCTCGGGTTTTATCACCATTTCCATATTTAATCACAGTGTGTCATCACCCAACACACATCCTTCATCATGAAGGTTACACACATTCGCAAGTCAGTATAACTACTGAACCCGCTAGTGGCTTCGGAGCGACTTTTCCTGCCACTCAGATAGAAGCAAGAACCCCTTCTACTCATAGAATGAGTGGATGTTCACGACATCCGATGCTCAATCCTGAAATCGCTTCTTCGTGTCCATATGAGGACAAAGACCTCATCCTGTCCCCACCTAGTCTCATGCGCTTAGTGCTACTCCAAATTTTGCACAGACACTTGGAACGACAATCTGTCCTTATACTCAACGGGTCGTCCAGGGCCCTTAGGACGCATCGCTACCCCTCATGGGCATCTTGATAATCTCATACTCATAGTGCATGCACAAACAATGTTTTCTTATCAAGCCATGTAATATGTGGTGCCATTGGTCCAACGGCCCTGACTCTCAACTCAACACGCAATTGTTTGTCTTGACTAGTCCGTCGACCTGTCATGTTGCACTACCGCTAGTTGACTGAGCATGTCAGTCCTATCATGGTACCATGGCCAAACAATTCACTTATTAAGTTTTATGGCACATATATCATGTTCGTTTATGAGCTCTTGCTCATGCCAACTAGCCTTGGGCCCACTGTATGAGATTTTCAAAAACTGGGCATTCTAGCCCTCAAGTTCCAAAACTAAGGCCTCCGACCTATAAGAGCTATTGGAGCTCCCGTCAAGAAGCTCTCCCAAATAGTTTAAGCAATGGCACACAGTCAGGGGAGAACACTTCTGAAAAAATAGGTTTTCACTATCCATTATACCAACCGGTATAAGGACATCTGCGTTCATAACCGATGAACGGGTTTTCAACTTCATTCGAGGAAGTCTTATCATACCAACCGGATATGATCTACTCACAACCGGTCAGTAGTTTTTCTGCATAATTTTCACATCACTTTCTCTAAGTGGTTATGATTAAAATACCACTAAACAGTGGGTTTTTATACCGAGGCAATTATCATTCCCAACCGGGTATGATATATAATCTCAGTCACCTAATAGTGCAGTAAAATTCCACTTAGTCAGGTTCCGTCCTTAGCAAGCTGGACCTCGATTAGCGTTCCCGATGTCTCTTTCTCCTACACGAAATGAAAAAAAAATGTTCATTATTCTTTGGCCTAATAGCACTCATTTGTCCCAAATTAATGAGAAAACCCAACTTTACATATATTTGCAATTAGGTCTCTATAGTTATTTTTCTTTAACTTTAAGTCCCTATTGTAAGGTTTTTCCTAAATTTGAGTCCTGAAACTTTTAAAATTTATCTTAGGACCTCAAATTATTTAATTTCACACAAAGGGGTTTAATTTTCCCAAATTTCCAATTTGGTCCCTCAATTTTTTCAAAATTAGCATTTTGCCCCTTCTTTAGAAAAATGGTAAATTTTGCCCCAAAAATTCTAAGCTTTCTCAATTGGCCCTCTAATATTCTTATTATGACCAATTGACCCTCAATTTTAGAAAATTACATTATGGTCCTTCGAATTTTTGAAAATCCTCAAATTTCCCCAATTTCAACTCTTCAACACTGTCGAATTTGATTTCATCAAATTAACCGATCAAACACCTCTAATTGTTGAAATTGGAGTTGAAATTGAGTTCCTACATGTTCATACGATTCTAAGAAACTTTGAATCATAGATTTTAACGTCGGAACGAGCTCAAACAGTGCTTCACCGAAAAACAGATTGTAGAGAGAGAAAGCTTCGATTTCTCAATGGTGAGAGTGTGGCGGTCAGAGCTTTCTATCTGGACAGGTAGCTCTTCTCTAGAGGTTCTTCTTAGGATCAAGAATGACATCAATAGATGTCAAATTAGATTAGAATTTCTTCATTCAAATTTGATCGACTCTCTCTCTAACAATGATCTGAAATAGTAAAGGGGAGCCGAATTGGCTTAACTTTCTGTCCTAATTCAGCCGTGGAAGGGCTGAGGAGGTGTCGGAAGAGCTTGGTTTGGCCTGAGGAGGGCTCGAATTGGCCAATTTCAACTCGGCTGGAACAGGGCAGCTTCGATCCGTCAGAGCTGCTTCACTGTTTGATCACGATGGTGCTTCTCCAGCGACTCTCGAGATGAACGGATGCTACCACCGTGTAGGTGACTTCTCCCCGGTTCTAATGAACCCAATCTCGCCTTCTTTGGCTCAAAATTGACCCTTTATCGGAGCTCTGGTTCGAGCTTCACCAGAAAACTAAGCAACTGAGAGAGAGTGAGCTTTTCAAGTATAGAGAGGACGAATGGAGAGTGGCTCTTTGTATAGGGAGCTTGGGGGCTCGTTGGCCGTCCGTTTGGCACCGTTATGACAGGAATTGATGACCTAAAATGTACCAAATGGAGGCATTTCTTCTTCACCAATGTTTCTTCAGTTTTCGGCGAGTGAACAGTGCTGTCATCCTAAGGAAGAAGATGACACTGTTCCGAACCGGACCGGACTGGTCCGAACTTGGTTCAAAGCTTAAACCAGCCAGTTCACCCCTTATTCAACCGAGTTTTTCAAATCTAAAAATTTCTAAATTCATTTAAATTCATTCTATATCCAATGGTGTCTCAAATCTATAATTTGAATTATTTAAGCCACCTAGAAAAATGAATTTAGGATTCAGTTCATTAGTGGTTCAAACCAGTCCGAACCGGTTTGGTTTTCATCCCCAATTCCTTCACAAGTCCATTTCCATGTCTTTTGTGACACCTTAGGTCACTTAGGGTACATAAGATTCCTATTTTACCATCTCTTTATCAATTTTGTTTTATAAACTAGCTTGGTCCTTTAATCGGTTCGAGTTCGTTTCAACCGGACCGATCAGATTTTTCTCTCCCACTTTGTTCTAAGGTTCCTTCCCAAGGTTTATAAATTTCTTTGGGGCATAAGGGAGTTGAATTTCTCTGATTTGCCCATTCTCTATCAGTTCTGGTTCATGAACTGACTCAGTTCATAAACCAATTCAATCCAATTGGATTTGGTTCATCTAAACTGGTCTAGTATTTCTCTCCCAATTCATCCTAAGGTTATTTTCCATGGTATTATGAACTCTTTGGATCACCCAAGAGTTATAAATTCCCAAATTGCCCGTTCACAAATGATTGCATTTGTGAACCGGTTTTGTATCCTCACTTGGTTTGATCGGTTCTTTTTCCCAGTTTTCCTGAGCTCAAAAGGGCTTGTTTTACACAAGCCCACCCAACACCTCCACAGTCCTCCTACAGCTGAATTAGAGTTGAAAGGTAAGCCAATTTGGCTCCCTTCCAACTATGCTAGAGAGAGAACCGACAAAATTTTGATGATAAATTTTTCACTCAATTCAGTATCAATTGATGCAATTCTTGATCCTAAGAGAAATCTCAGGACAAGAGCTATCTACCCAAATTGAAAGATCGGACTGTCGTGCCCTTGATAGTAAGCTTTCGAATCTTTCTCTCTCTAAGTCTAGTTTTCCGACGAAACTCCATTTGAGCTCATTCCGACATTAAATCGTGCGATTCAAATTGTAATTGAATCATATGAAGGTGTAGGAACTCCAATCTAACTTCAATATCAATAATTAAACTCATTTGATTGGTTAATTTGATAAAATCAAATTTGGCTAAGTTAGAATGTTGAAATTGAGGGAAATTTTGGGGATTTCGAAAATTCGAGGGACTAAAGTGCAATTTCATAAAATTGAGGGCCAATTGGGCATGATAAAGATGTTGGAGGACCAATTGAGAAATTTTTGGAATTTTGGAGCAAAACATGCCATTTTTGTAAAGTATGGACAAAATGGTAATTTTGGAAAAATCGTGGACCAAATTGGAAATTTGGAAAATTGAACCCCTTTTTGTGAATTTAAATAAATTGAGGTCCCAAGGTGAATTTTAAAAGTTTCGAGACTCAATTTGAGGAAAAACCAGTACTAGGGAGTTAAAGTTAAAGAAAAATATCTTTAGGGACCTAATTGCAAATAAATGAAAAGTTTGGCTATTTCATTTATTTGTGGTGAATGAAGGCTATTAGGCTAAAAGATAATGAACTAGGAGTATCCATATCATGTAGGAACACGGAGTACCGGGAATGCCAACTAAGACAAGTTCATGTGAAGTCAACAAGTCAGCTAAGAGGAAATTCACTGCACTATCGGTTAAGTGGAATTTTTATATCATACCCGGTTGGGATGAAAACCACCTCGAAAATGAAAACCACTACTAAGTAGTATTTTAATCATCCCACCTGAGAGAAGTGATGTGGAAATCACTCAAAAAAAGCTACTTGCCTATTGTAAGTAGATCATACCTAGTTGGCATGATGAAACTTCCTGAAAGGAAGTGGAAAACCCACTTATCGGTTATAAGCAGAGATGTCCTCATACTTGGTTAGTGTGATGGATGACTGAAAAGTTATGTCACGCCCCAACCCAGTTTGGTTGGATCCCCGTGATCAACCCGCCACTCTCCCGGATTATTAAAAGATTTCCCCTTATTGTAAACCGTAAAGAGTAAGGCGTTTTTTAACCTGCACCTTTTCCTGGAATAGCATAATCAAAACTGCATGAAATTTAAAACTTTACATACCTGTCTTAGAGGCATCTTAGTTGAGGGTCTTTAATGGGAGGCTTTCCGGGATTTCCTGAAAGGGATATAAGGGAGGGGGTGAGTACCACTACTCAGTGAATGAGCTTTTAAAAGCTTTTGAATTTTAAGACAAATATTTATATGGAGTGTGCCAGACTCCTTTGTTTTCAAAAATCCCTTCATTTAAAAATTTAGGTTTTTCCACCATTTCTTATTTACCACGGTGTTTCATCACCCAACACACATCCTTCATCATGAAGGTTACACACATTCACAAGTCAGTATCACTACTGAACCCGCTAGTGGCTTCAGAGCGACTTTTCCTACCACTGAGATAGAAGTACGACCACTTCTACCTTGGGATTGAGTGGATGTACGTGACATCCGACCCACAATCCTAAAATCACTTCTTCGTGTCCGTATGAGGACAGAGACCTCATCTTGTCCCCACCCCAGTCTCATGCGCTTGGTGCTACTCCAGATTTCGCACAGACACCTGGAACGACAAACTGCCCTTATAGCCACCAGGTCGTCCGGTGCCCTTAGGACGCATCACTACACCTCATGGGCATCTTGATGATCTCGTACTCATAATGCATGCACAAACAATGTTTTCTTATCAAGCCATGTAATATGGGGTGCCATTGGTCCAACGGCCCCGACTCTCAACTCAACCCGCAGTTGTTTGTCTTGATTAGTCCGTCGACCTGCCATGTCGCACTGCTGCTAGTTGACTGAGTATGTTAGTCCTATCTTGGTACCATGGCCAAACAATTCACATATTAAGTTTTATGGCACATATATCATGTTCGTTTATGAGCTCCTGCTCGTGCCAACTAGCCTTGGGCCCACTGTACGAGATTTTCAAAAAACTGGGCATTCTAGCCCTCAAGTTCCAAAATCGAGGCCCTCGGCCTATAAGAGCTATTCAAGCTCCCATCAAGAAGGTCTCCCAAATAGTTTAAGCATTGACACATAGTTAGGGGAGAGTACTTCCGACAAAACATATGTTTTCTCTATCCATTATACTGCCCGGTATAAGGACACCTCCGTTCATAAACGATGAACGGGTTTTCAACTTCCTTCGAGGAAGTCTCATCATACCAACCGAGTATGATCTACTTACAACCGGTAAGTGGTTTTTTCGCATGATTTTCACATCACTTCCTCTAAGTAGGGATGTTTAAAATACCACTAAATAGTGGGTTTTCATATGGAGGTACTTATTATTCCCAATCGGGTATGATATAAAATTTCCACTCACAACCGGTAAGTGGTTTTAAAATTTTAAGTTGTGCTCATCATCCCAACCGGGTATGATGTTAGTAAACCCACTCACCCGTTAACGGGTGAATTCCCAGTATTTGTATTCATGCAGGAGAAGTGATGTAAAAATCACGCGGAAAAACTCCTTAACAGTTGTAAGTAGATCATACCCAGTTGGTATGATGAAACTTCCTCGAAGGAAGTGGAAAACCCATTTATCGGTTATGAGCGGAGATATCCTCATACTCGGTTGGTATGATGAACAGTTGAAAACAATTTTTTGTCAGAAGTGCTCTCCCCTGACTGTGTGCCAATGCTTAAATGATTTGGAAGACCTTCTTGATGGGAGCTCGAATAGCTCTTATAGGTCGGGGGCCTAGATTTTGGAACTTGGGGGCTATTATGCCCAGTTTTAAAAATCTCGAACAGTGGGCTAATGGCCAATGGGCATGAGCAGGAGCTCGTAAACAAATATCATATATGTGCCATAAAACTTTAATAAATGAATTGTTTGGCCATGGTACCAAGATAGGAACGACATACTTAGTCAACTATCGGCAGTGCGACATGACAGGTCGACGGACAAGTCAAGACAAACAGCTGCATGTTGAGTTAAGGGTCGGGGCCGTTAGACCAGTGGTAGCACATATTATATGGCAAGATAAGAAAATATTGATTGTGCATGCAATGTGATTATGGGACTATCAAGATGCCCAAGAGGGGTAGTGATGCATCCTAAGGGCCTTGGACGACCTAGTGGGTATAAGGGCAGTTCGTCGTACCAGGTGACCATGCAAAATTTGGCCTAGCATCAAGCGCATGAGACTGAGTTGGGGACGGGATGAGGTCTCTGTCCTCATACGGACACGGAGAATCGTTACAAGATTGAGGGTCGGATGTTGCGAACATCCACTCATTCTCAGGGTAGAAGTGGACGTGCTTCTATCTAGGTGGCCGGTAAAGTCGCTCTGACGCCACAAATAGGTTTAGTGGACGTACTGACCTGTTAATATGTTTTTGAACTTCATGATGAAGAATGTGAGTTGGGTGATGATACACCGTGATTAATAAGAAATGGTGGTAAAAACCAAGATTTGAAATGAAATGATTTTTGAAAGAAAGGAGTCTAACACACTCCAATACATATCTTTTTCCTAAAAGTTAAAAGTTTTGAAAATCCATTCACTAAGTAGTCATACTCACCCCCTCCCTTATATCTCTTTCAGAGAATTCTAGAAAGCCTACCCTTAAAGACCATCAACTAAGACGCCTGTGAGATGGATATGATAAAATTAAAATATTATGCAGTTTTCATTTATGTTATTCTAGGAAAAGGTGCAGGTTTAAAGGACACCTTACTCTTTACGGTTAATAATAAGGGGAAACCCTTTAATAAACCAGGAGAGTGGTGGGTTGATCATGGGGATCTGTCCAAACCAGGTCAGGGCGTGACACTTGGTTTGGGCGGAGGAGGTCTGAGTTTGGCCGAATTCAGCTTAGCCAAAATAGGGCAGCTTTAGTTCGTCGGAGCTGCTTCATTGTTTGATTCCGCTGGCACTTCTCCGGTGATCCTCGGGTAGAAATGCGGTTACTCTTAGGTAGCTAACTTCCCCTAGCGTTAGTAGGACCCGACCTTGCCTTTTGAGGCAAAGAAAAATGCCCAAGTTAGAGCTCTGGTTCGAGCTTCCCTAGAAAATGGATTAGTTGAGAGAGAATGGCAATTTGAGGTTGTGTGAAGTATAAATGGAGAGGAGCTCTTTATATAGGTAGCTCGGGGACCCTCTGCCCGACCACTTTCCATTTTGGTCGAGCTTATCCTTGCCCGAAAATGCCCTAATCGGAGAGAATATTCCTTCGTCAGAGAGGAAAAGTTCTTGAACCAATAACCAGTGTTGTTATCATGAGGAAGAAGATGACACTATTCCGAACTGGTCCGACCGGGTTCAATGGCAAACATCAGCTGGTTTGGCCCCGATTCGATTGGTTTTCTCAAAATTAAAAATTTTTAAATTAATATAAATTCATTTTCTATCTAATGGTGACTTGAATTATTCAATTTGAACATTTTAAGCCACCAAGAAAATGAAGTTAGAAACCAGTTCATATATGGTTCAATCCGGTTCAGGTCGGGTTCACCCTCAACCAGTCTGGTTTCCTCTTCCAATTTGCTTAATGGTTCCTTTCCATGCTTTTTATGACTCTTTGAGTCACTTGGGATTTTTCAAATTTATCACTTTACCCTTTTTTTATCAGTTTTGGTTCAACAACCGACTCGGTTTTCTCTTTTGAAACTACCGGTTCTTTTCCTGGTTTTCTTATGTTTAAAGGAATGGGGTTAAAATTGAATTTTAAGTTCTTTCTCTGGTGGTCCACATAACTCTTCTATTGATCCTGAGCCGCCATGAGTCAGCTCCTTATTATCTAGATTTTCTCAGTTGCATCCTCTATCAACTCGACCTTCTCGAGTCTTCTTCCCCCTACCTCCTCCCAAAATAGGGGCGTGCGACAAGGTCACCCGCAGAGGGCCTCGTAAGGTGCCATCTAGATGCTAGCTTGTTAGCAATTGTTATATGCGAACTCCATGAGGCCCAGATAGTCCTCCTAGTCCTTGTTCATTGCCAGAACACATGCCCAAAGCATGTCCTCCAGTGTTTGGATGGTTCGTTCGGATTGCCCATCTATTTGATGGTGAAAGGCAATGCTCATGTGGAGTGTAATCTCGAGGGCAGCTTATAGGTCGGGCCAAAACCGAGAGGTGAACATCGGGTCTTGATCTGATACTATACTTACGAGGACACCATGGAGCCATACAATCTCTCCCACGTACAGTGTGGCTAGTCTTTCTTTCGGATGTGTCACCCGAATGGGTAAGAAGTGGGCGGACTTTGTTAGCTAGTCCATGATGACCCATATCGCATCCCAACCTCTTTTTGTCATTGGCAGCCCCACTACGAAATCCATTGTGATATGCTCCCATTTCCATTCAGAAATTGGAGGGAGAGGCTACAGTAGTCCAAAGGACTCTTAGTGTTCGACCTTAATCTGTTGGCACAACAAGCACCTAGCCATGTACTATGCGATGTCCCTTTTCATCCCCCTCCAATAGTACCCTTGATTTAGGGTGCGGTACATCTTAGTGTTGCGAGGATGCATGCCATATATTGAGTCATGCACCTTTCCCAGTATCCCTCTTTTTAATTATGGATTGTTCAGTACCTAAACCCTCCCTTTAAAGGTCATTATCCCGTCACTCCTTACCGCGAGATCTTGGGTTGGGCCGTCAATAGGCTGGTTCCAATGGGGATGGAACTCCTCGTCCTCCTTTTGCAGAAATCGTATTTGGTCTACTAGGTTAGGCTGTACAACTAGCTTAGCCATTAATTTACCTTATCTCTCGTCCACCTGAGGTCCACTCTCACGATACGCAGCTAGCTTAATAGAGGCAGGTAGTTGGTCCTTACCGAGGCCACTCTAGTGTGGTGTTTGCAGTTGAGCACGTCGGCCACCATGTTTACCTTACTGGGATGGTACTTGATCATTAGGTCGTTGTCCTTCACCAACTCTAGCCACCTCCTCTGCCACAAGTTGAGTTACTTTTGGGTTAGGAAGTATTTCAAGCTCTTGTGGTCGGTGTTGATACAGCACTTTACTCCGTATAAATAGGGACACCATATCTTGAGGGCAAACACTATTGTTGCCAGCTCAAGGTGATGGGTGGGGCAGTTTTTCTCATGGGATTTTAGTTATCACTTGGCATAGGCGATGACTCTCCCCTGTTGCATTAGGATACACCCCAATCCCTATTTGGATGCATCACTATATACAGTGTACTCCTTGGCGTACGAGTCAAGTAAGCCCAACACTAGGGTCGTCGTCAATCAAGATTTGAGCTCCTAGAAGGAGTATTCGCACTTAGCGTCCCACTTATTATTTACCCCTTCCTCGTGAGGCGAGTTAATGGAGCTGCAATTCTGGAGAAGTCCTCCATAAACTTCTGGTAGTATCCGGCGAGGCCGAGGAAACTACGCACTTCGGTTGGGTTGGTGGGAGCTTTCCAATTTGAGATGGTCTCTATCTTTGCTAGGTCTACCATCACTCCATCTTTTGACACTATATGTGTCACACCCCAACCTGATTTGGTCAGATCCCCGTGAACAACCCGCCACTCTCCCAATTTATTCAGGGTTTTCCCCTTCTTTTAAACCGTAAGGAGTAAAGCGTCCTTTGTACCTCTACCTTTCCTGAAAGAACATTAATCAAAACAAAATGAATTAAATTTACATACCTATCTTGTAGGTTTAGCTAGCAGAAAATCAACCGGTAGGTTTTTCCCTCGGTTACTTGTAAAGGAGTAAAGGAAGGGGGTGAGTTTGACAACTTAGTGAATGGGTGTTTGAAACATGAGTCTCAAAAAACTAGTTTGAATTGGAGTGTGTCAGACTCCTCTTTTCTTTTAAACCATTTCTTCCTCAATTTGTCAATTTTCAAAACCATTACTCATCATTAACAACAGTCAGTGTGTTTAACAATTAACACACACCCTTCATCATGAAGGGATCACACATTCGCAAGGCAGCCAGTCTACTGCACCCACTTGTGGCATTGGAGCGACTTTACAGGCCACCTAGATAGAAGCCCGTCCACTTCTACCCTAGGAATGAGTGGATGTATGTGACATCCAACCGTCAAACCTGAAAAGAAACTCTATGTCTGTGTGAGGACAAAGACCTCATCCCGAACCCACCCCAGTCTCATCCGCATGAAGCTACGTCGAGCTTTCCTGACTGCTAGCACGACAAACTGCCCTTATCTCCACCATGTCATCTAGTAGCCCCTAGGATGAATCACTACCCCTCTTGGGCGTCTTGATGGTCCTGAACCTTTGGTGCAACTGGCCTAATGGCCTCGACCCTCAACTTGACCTACAGCTGTTTGTCTAGACCAGTCTGTTGACCGGGTCTTGTCGCACTGCCGCTAGTCCATTGAGTATGTCCTTACTCTTTCCTTGGATTTAACTTATTCCTTGGGTCTTCCTAGTATGCTTCCATTGGTTCTTTCACCTCAACATGTGCTTCATTTGCAAGTTCATCTCCTTATCCATATTACCTCTCAATTGGGATACATATGTCTTTCCAGGGTTTCCTTCCTTGGTAGGACTCTTGCCCTTTCTCCTGAAATTCCTTTTTCATTTACCCTAGGGAATATCTACCCTTAAATGACATCCTTTGATGTCGTCTTCTCTACTACCAGTTTATTTCCTCAAGGAGGCTTTCCAATCCCCCTTGTTTCAAGGTCTTTTGTTCACTTGGTGAGAGGCTTACTTAACCTTCTCATGACTTGAGTTTGGTTGTTAATCTGTTCTTGGCCATTGATCTTTTTAAGGATTTCCTTCATTTTTCTTTTCCAATATTTGGCCTTTTCACTTCTCTCTTCTTTGTCAGGGTTTAAATCCATGGTTCTCCCAAAGGCTAGTTCGTTAACTACCTCGTTCCTACTATTTTTCTTGTCCAACTGTCTGGGCAGCTGTATCTAGAATTCACTCGTCCCTCATGCCCATCCTATTGTCCTTCATAAAGTGTAGTCTTTACTACTTCCCAGCCCTTCTTAAGACATTGTTTATCCTCCTTGACCATCCCATTATTACTAATTGCTTCTTTCTACTAGGTTCTCCTAGAATCATTATTTAGCTCTTTTGCTCTTCCAAAGTAGGTTATACTTGGCCTTCGAATTATCCTTCCTTCGAGAAGTTCCTAACGATGGGTTGGTTCCTTGCACTCTATGTTATGTCCATCCGCCAATCAATGATCCCTTTAAGGGGGTTCTTAGTCGTATGCATCCCTCCATAGTTCCTTTTCGTAGCGCATTTCTTCTCTTCTACACTTACTGTATCCTACCCTAGAGTTTCCGGAGACGTTTTCCATTTTTTCCCCTTTCGGAGGGGGTTCTAGGCATACCTCCCATATATCTTATCTCTATTCTTATTGTATTCCTCTATGGTTGACCTTCTTAAGAAGAAGTTCGAATTTCTTTCCTTTACCTCGCTATTTCTCGTTCTCCTTGTGAATAGCTTACTTAACTCGCTCCATAGTTTTCACCTCTGGTCCCGCCTGTATTCCGTGACCTTGGACTTCAATAGTCGGAGTGGTCCTTAGGAGGCATTTCCCTCAGTCCATGGGGTATGGAATAGTCCTTGACTACCAGTCCTATTCCCTTATAACATGTTATTTCTTGTGTGGACTAATTTGATTCCTCCTTGACTTCGAGCATTTTAGGGTCTTTCTAGGGGATTGTTGGTGGTCCAATGTTTTGTGGTCCTTGTGTCAAACACCTTGAGTCTTCTTTTCCAAAGGATCACTCCCCAAGATTTCCTAATTTCTCTGATTCATATTCTTCAATTGGATTGGGATTCTCCTTTATTTCTATGGTAGTGCGAGTTTGTTTCGTGACTTTTCTTGGGGTTCCTAGCTAGACCACATCATTTGAGAGACAGGGTTTTAGGAAATTTGAGTACTTCATTAATAGAAGAGTAGAAAATGTTGGGGTTTTAGCCCTATTACAAAGAGTGGTCACAGAATAGATAGGGAGCTACGAGGTTCTTGATAAGCATCCTCCTTGGTAAGGTTATACACCCTTGCTAATGTTCCTGGCTTTAGGCTTGGCTCCCTTCGTACACATGACTGCGACCCTAATATATCCTAGCACTATACTCCTTGGTGGTACTGGATACTTCTCCATTTGTTCCTTTGGGCTTCTAATATGTCTCGACATTAAAGAGCTTCTAATGTTGTCTTCCTACGAGGACAGGGTCTTTAGTAGAGTTAGTTCTAGTTTTCTTGGTTCCTCTCCTCAGAGCCATCTGAAAATTTTGAAACTTTCTCTTAGTTACTATGTTATATAGTCTTGATAATGTATTCGAGGAAATATGCTCTAATATCACACAAGTTGTAACACCCCGACCTAGTTTGGTCGGATCCCCGTGAACAACCCGCCACTCTCCTGGTTTATTCAGGGTTTTCTCCTTCTTTTAAACCGTAAGGAGTAAGGTGTCCTTTGTATCTGTACCTTTCCTGGAATAACATTAATCAAAATAGAATGAATTAAGTTGACATACCTGTCTTGCAAGTTTAGCTAGCAGAAAGTCAGCAGGTAGGTTTTTTCCCTCGGTTACCTGTAAATGGGTAAAGGGAGGGGGTGAGTTCGATAACTCAGTGAATGGATGTTTGAAACATGAGTTTTAGAAAAATAATTTAAATTGGAGTGTGCCAAACATCTTATTTTCTTTAAAACCATTTCTTCTTCAATTTCTCGGTTTTCAAAACCATTACTTATCATTAACCATAGTCGGTGTGTTTAACAATCAACACACATCCTTCATTATGAAGGGATCACACATTCGTAGGGCAGCCTATCCACGACACCCACTTGTGGCATTGGAGCGACTTTACCGGCCACCTAGATAGAAGCCCGTCCACTTCTACCCTGTGAATGAGTGGATGTATGCAACATCCAACCCTTAAATCTAAAAAGAAACTCTGTGTCCGTATGAGGACAAAGACTTCATCCTGACCCCACCCCGGTCTCATGCGCATGAAGCTACGTCAAGCTTCCTTGATTGCTGGCACGACAAACTGCCCTTATCTCCACCATGTTGTCTAGTAGCCCCTCTTTGGCATCTGGTCCCAAACCTTAGTGCATGCACAAATAATAATTTTCCATACAAGCCATTAATCTTTGGTGCCACTGGCCCAATGGCCCCGATCCTCAACTCGACTTGCAGCTGTTTGTCTAGACCAGACCGTCGATCAAGTCTTGTTGCACTACTGCCAGTCCATCGAGTATGTCGGTCCTATCTTCGTACCATGGCCAAATCACATCGTTCATTAAAGTTTTCATGGCTTAACATCATATTTTTTTTACGAGCTACTACTCGTGCCAACTAGCCTTGGGCCCACTGTACGAGATTTTCAAAATCGGGCATTTTAGCCCCCAAGTTCCAAAAATCGTGGCCCTTAGCCTAACTGAGCTATTCGAGCTTCCGTCAAGAAAATCTCCCAAAATGTTTAAGCAATAGCACACATTCAGGGGAGAGCACTTCTGATAAAAATAACTTTTCACATATCCATCACACCAACCGGGTATGAGGACATCTCCGCTCAAAACCAATAAGTGGGTTTTCTAGTTCCTTCTAGGAAATTCATCTTACCAACTAGGTACGATCTACTAACAAATGGTAAGTAGTTTTTTCGCGTGTTTTCTCATATCACCCCAACCAGGTGTGATGTTAAAATTCCACATAATAGTGGGTTTTCATTTCCGAGGTACTCATAATCTCAACCGGGTATGATGTGAAAATTTCCACTCACTCGATAAGTGCAGTGTATTTTTCCTCTTAATCGGGTATATGACTCACAAGAGCTTATCCTTGTTGGCGTTCTAGGTAGTTCATATTCCTACACGATATGAACATCCTTGTTCATTAACAATTGGCATAATAGCCTTCATTCATCACAAATGAATAAAATGCCCAAGTTTTAATTATTTGCATTTAGGTCCCTAAAGTTCTTTTTCTTTAACTTTAGGTCCCTAATGCCAATTTTTCACCTAATTCAATCCAAAAACTTCTAAAATTCACTTTGGGACCTCAATTTATTCAAAATCACAAAAAGGGGTTCAAGTTTCCCAAATTTCCAATTTGGTCCCTAACTTTTCAAAAATTACCATTTTGCCCATACTATACAAAAATGGTAAATTTGACCCCAAAAATTCCAAACATCGATCAATTTGTCCTCGAATATCTTTTTCATGGCCAATTGGCCCTCAATTTTTGGAAATTGCATTTTAGTCCCTCAATTTTACGAAATTCCCAAATTTCCCCAAAATTTCCCCCCAATTTCTCCCTTTCAAACTAGCCAAATTCGATTTCATCAAATCAACCATTCAATCGAGTTTAATTGTTGAAATTGAAGGTAAAATTGAGTTCCTACACTTCCGCACGATGCAATGGAACTATGAATCGCGTCATTTTGATCTGAATTGAGCTCAAACGGAGATTTGTCGGAAAACTGGACTTAGAGAAAGAAAGCTTCAAAAGCTTACTATCGCGGGTGCGGCGGTCCAAGCTTTCAATCTTGGCAGATAGCTCTTATCCGGAGTTTCCACCTAGGATCAAGAATCGCATCAATTCATGTTGAATTGAGGGAGAATTTGGTCAATGAAGTTTCATCGGTTCTCTCTCTAACACTAATCGAAAATTATAGAGGAGAGCCAAATTGGCTTACCTTTCCACTCTAATTCAGTCGTATGAGGGTTTTATTTAGCTTGGTTTGGCCTGAGAAAGGCTCAAATTAGTTTTATTTAGCTGGCCGAAACAGGGCAGCTTTGGTATGTCGGAGCTGCTTCACTTTTTTATCACACTTCTTTGACGATATTGAGAGCAAATGGAAACTACCGTCAGGTAGCTGACTTCACCCTAAATCTAAGGAACTCAACCTCACCTTCTTTGGCTTAGAAAAATCCAAAAGTCAGAGCTCTTGTTCGAGCTTCACCAGAAAATGGAGCAGTATGGAGAGAGAGGAGTTTTCAAGTGTGAGGGGGATGAATGAGGAGGTGCTCTTTATATAGGAAGCTCAGGGACTTCTTGGCCATCCGATTGGCGCCATTATAGTAGTCATTCATTGCTTGAAACTCTCTAGCTGAAGAATTTTCATCTTCACTAGCACTGCTCAATTTTTCGGCGAGTGAACAATGTTGTCATCTAAAGGAAGAAGACGATACTATTTTGAACCGAACCGAGTTCAATGCTTAAACCAATCGGTTCAGGCCCTATTCGACCGAGTTTTTCAAAATTAAAAATTTGTAAATTCATCTAAATTCATTCTCTATCCAATGATGGCTTCAATTCTTCAATTTAAATTTTCTAAGCCATCTAGAAAAATAAATTTAGAAACCGGTTCAATAGTGGTTCAAACCGGTTCAATCTGGTTCACCTGAACCGGTTTGGTTTTCTTTTCCAATTTATCCCAAAGTCCTTTTCTATGACTTTTATGACTCTTTAGGTCACTTGGGAATTGTAAATTTCCCATTTTGCCCTTTCTCTAATCGTTGGGGTTCGTTAACCGATTCTGTTTTCTCACCCGGGTTGACCTGATGCCTCAAGAAGCCCACCTCTTGTAGCCATAATTCACATTTAGAAAATTAGGTGTAAAGTCAATTTTTCTGCAAGATACTTAGGGTGGTCTCTAAGTGCGCCTAGTGTTCCTCTTTGGTTTAGGAGTATATAAGGATATCGTCTATGAACACGATCACGAACTTGTCCAAGTATGACTGGAACACCTGGTTCATCAGGTCCATGAAGGTGGTGGGTGTGTTGGTCAGCCCGAAGGGCATTACCCTAAACTTGTAATGACCATATCGTGATTGGAACGTGGTTTTCTGTATATCCTACTCCTAAATATTCAATTGGTGGTAATCCGACCATAGGTCGATGTTGGAGAAGTAGGCCGCCCATCTTAGCTGGTCGAATAAGTTGTCTATCCTAGGGAGAGGGTATTTGTTCTTAATTGTCACTTGGTTTAGTTTCCAATAGTCGATGTAGAGTCACATTCTTCCATCCTTCTTTTTGACAAATACGACTGGTGCACCCTACGTGGATTGGCTCAGGCACATGAAGCCCTTCTCTAGGAGTTCGTCCAACTGGTCCTTCAACTACTTAAGTTTGGCGGGTGTCATACGGTAGGGCACTTGTGATATAGAGTGAGTTCCCAGCACCACTTCAATCACATACTCCATCTGGTGATCTGAGGGTAGGTCGGGTAGCTCCACCGGGAATACATCGGGGTAACAGTTAACTACAGAGATTCCTGCTAACTCCTTCTCTAGCAAATCCCCACAAGTGATTTGGGCGAGGAATACCTTACACCCTTTCTGTAGTAAGTCTTGTGCCTCCATGCAGGACACTAGGTGTATTCTAGTTCTTGCCTCGTCCTCTTCAAATACGATCTCCTCCTTCCCAGGGGCGTGGTAGGTTACCCTTTTATTTTCGTAGTCTACCTGGGCATGATGTGTGCTCAGCCAATCCATTCCTAGGATGACCTCTACTTCTCTTAGCGGAAGGGGAATCAAGACAACCACTAAGGTGATCCTTCCTATTAGTAATTTGCACGCCTTAAGGTATTCGTGCCCCTTCAGTGCCTCTCCTAGTGGTGTGAGGATGTTGAGGGGTCATATGAGAGGAGAAATGTAAACCCTGCCCTTTTGAGTTAAGGAAAACTGGAAAAAGAACCGGTCAAACCGAGTGATAAAATCGAAAAGGGTCACAAACCCGATTATCAGGAAATGGGCGAGTTGGCAATTTACAACTCTTGGGTGATCCAAAGGGTTCATAAAACCTTGGAAAAGAACCTTAGGATAAATTGGAAGAGAAAAACCAGACCGGTTCAGATGAACCAAATACAACTAGATTGCAACAGTATATGAACCGAGTCGGTTCATGAACCGAAACCGATAGAGAAAGGGCAAACCGGAAAATTTATTGATCCCGAGTAACCCAAAGAGTCCCAAAAGTCATGGAAATGGACTTGAAAATGAATTGGAGATGAAAACCAAACCAGTTCAGGTGAACCGGATTGAACCGGTTTGAACCACTATTGAACCGGATGCTAGATTCATTTTTCTAGGTGGTTTAAAAAAAATCAAATTTGAGATTTAAGGCCATCATTGGATAGAAAATGAATTTAGATGAATTTAGAAATTTTTAGATTTGAAAAATTCGGTCGAATGGGGGTGAACCGGTCAGTTTAAGCTTTGAACCCGGTTCGGACCAGTCTGGTCCGATCTGGTTCGGAACAGTGTCGTCTTCTAACTTCAGATAACAACACTGTTCACCCGCCGAAAAATCGCGCAGCACTAGTGAAGCTGAAAATTCTCCGGCTAGGGAGTTTCAGACAATAAATTACAGCCATTAAGGTGTCAATCAGACGGCCAAGAAGTCCCCGAGCTTCCTATATAAAGAGACCCTCCCCATTCATCCTCTCCACACCTGAAAGCTCCATTCTCTCAGAACTGCTCCATTTTCTAGCAAATCTCGAACCAATGCTCTGATTTTGGCACTTTTGTGAGCCAAACAAGGTGAGTCCGGGTTCTTTAGAACCGAGGAAAAATCAGCTACACGCCTGTAGTTAGCGTTTGCTCTTAGGGTCAGCATGATGGAACAGTGAAGCCGCTCCGGCGGACTGAAGCTGCCCTATTTCGACCAAGCTAAAATCGGCCAATTCGAGCCCTTCTCAGGCCAAACCAAGTCCTCTCAACACTTCCTCAGCCCTCCCATAGCCGAATTAGGACTGAAAGGTAAGCCGATTTGGCTCCCCTCTGTAATTTCCGACCGGTGTTAAAGAGAGAGTCAGCAAAATTTCAATAACAGAATTCTAATCTAATTCAGTATTAATTGATATCATTCTTGATCCTATGAGTAACCCCAGGAGGAGAGCTACCTGCCCAAATAGAAAGCTCAGACCGTCGCGTCCTCGTCGATGAGCAATTGAAGCTTTCTCTCTCTAGAGTCTATTTTACTGCGAAGCTTCGTTTGAGCTCATTCCGACGTTAAATCTTGTGATTCAAAGTGCTATGGAATCGTATGAACATGTAGAAACTCAACTTCAACTTCAATTTCAACAATTAGAAGTGTTTGATTGGTCAATTTGATGAAATCAAAATCGGTTGTGTTAGAGAGTTGAAATTGGGGGAAATTGTGTGGAAATTGGGGATTTTCAAAAATTTGAAGAACCAAAATGCAATTTTATAAAATTGAGGGTCAATTGGACATGATAAGAATGTTAAAGGGCCAATTGAGAAATTTTAAAATTTATTGGGTAAAACTTACCATTTTTGTAAAGGAAGGGCAAAATGGTAATTTTGAAAAAGTTTGGGGACCAACTTGGAAATTTGGGAAATTAAACCCCTTTTATGAAATTGAATAAATTAAGGTTCCAATGGGAATTTTAAAAGTTTATGGCCTCAATTTGAGGAAAAACTGGCATTAGGGACTTAAAGTTAAAGAAAAATAACTTTAGGGACCTAAATGCAAATAAATAAAAGTTTAGTTTTCTCATTCATTTGAAATGAATGAAGGCTATTAGGCCGAGGGATAATGAACAGGGATGTTCATATCATATAATAACATGAAGTACCGAGAACGCCAAAAAGGACAAGTTTGCGTGAATACAAAGAACCGGTCTAGTGGAATTTACTGCATTAATGGGTGAGTGGTATTTTATATCATACCCGGTTGGAGATGATAAGTACATCGAAATAAAAATTCACTACTTAGTGATATTTTAAATATCACAACTTAGAGAAGTGATGTGAAAATGATGCAGAAAAACTATTTATAGATTATAAGTAGATCATACCCGCTTGGTATGACGAAACTTCCTCGGAGGAAATGGAAAACCCGTTCATTGGTTATGAGCGGAGATATCCTTATACTCGATTGGTATGATGGATAGTTGAAAATTTATTTTTATTGGAAGTGCTCTCCCCTAACTGTGTGCCACTGCTTAAACAATTTGGGAGACCTTCTTGACAAGAGCTCGAATAGCTCTGATAAGTCGAAGGCCTCAGTTTTGGAACTTGATGGCTAAAATGCCATTTTTGGAAAATCACGTACAGTGGGCCCAAGGCTAGTTGATATGAGCAAAAACTTGTAAACAAACATGAGATATATGTCATAAAACTCTAAATAAATGAATTGTTTGGCCATGGTACCAAGACAAGACCGACACATTCAGTCAACTAGTAGCAGTGCGACATGACAGGTCTCCGGACTAGTTAAGACAAACAGCTGCAGGTTGAGTTGAGGGTCAGGGCCGTTGGACAAGTGGTACCATAGATTATATGGCATGATATGAAAATATTGATTGTGCATGCACTATATTTACGGGACCTTCAAGACACCCAAGAGGGGTAGTGATGCATATTAGGGCCTTGGACGACCTAGTGGGTATAAGGGCAATTTGGCGGACTAGGTGACCTTGCGAAGCTCGGCGTAACTTCATTGCACACGAGACCGGGGTGGGGTTAGGATGAGGTCTCTGTTCTCATACGGACACAGAGTATTTTTGGTCTGAGGGTAGGACGTCAAGGACGTTCACTCAGACTTCGGATAGAAGTTAGAGACTTCTATCAAGGTGGATAGTAAAAAAGCTTCGATCTATAAGTGGGTACAGTTAGCGTAACTGAATCTCGCGAATGTGTATATGATCCCTTTATGATGAAGTGTGTGTGATTTGTGAAACAAACTGAATATGGAAATGGGAAAAAGGTTATGGAAACCTTGAAAATAATTTGAGAATCCTTAAAAAAATAATTGGCAAACCTTAGGAAAAGGTGTTGAAAACTAAAATTTGATCAAATAATATTTTAATAGAAAATAAAGAGTTTGATACATTCTAGATCATTTCGTTGTTTATTTAAAATTTGAGATATTAGAGATTATCTTTTGAACCGATAAATATTTGATAAACATATGTTTGTGCTTAATTATTATATTAATTGAGTTATAGTTAAAAAAAATAGATAATATATATTTGTGAATAACTTTAGATTTAATTGAAAATACTTATTTTATTAAAAATATTTCTATACTACATTTTTAGCAAGGGTGGAGGGTGAAATATGTCGTTTTTTTTTTTGCTCAATAAATATAACGAATTGATTTTAGTATTTAAACTTATTGATTTTTAAGCTTATCCTCCTATCTAACTCATTTTAGGCAAAATCTAATTCGAATAAATGTCACTTGTTAATGTTATTTTTAAAATTTTTTGTGAGATTTGTAAAATAAATATATTTATTATTAATATTCAAAAAAAATTATTATCAATTGTTAATGTTATTTTGTGAGATTTGTAAATAAATATATTTTGTTATTAATATTCAAAATTTTATGAAAAATTATGGTACAAATTTTAAATTCGGAGACTGGTAAAATATCGGTATTACGGTAATGATTATCTTACTTTTATAGTATGAGTGATAGGGTGAATTGTTGGCTTTCCAAATGGCGTAGAGCATCACATCCATTATATTTAATAGTTAATTTGAGTAGAAAATATATCACGTATTTTTTTATTCTTATTTATGGAAGTAAAATAGATATATTTTACTTATCGTATTGTGTATTTATACTAAACAAATATATGAATTTGATTTACAAGTATGTATCATTTCTATTTCAGCACCCTACCGCTCAAAGGAATAACTAGTTTTCATATGTAGCCTCATGGAAACTGTATACCCTTTTAAGTATGAGCCCCTATCACATGCATGTATTATTTGATAGCTGGTTTTGTGTACTAAGCTAGCTGACGGTAAAGTCGTTACAAGTTAGGGCCCCTTATAATTTGACCCTCTATCGTTTATGCTCTATTACAAAAGTGTCCCCTTTTAACTTTTGAAATCATCACAATTTAATTATGAAACCTTAAGAGTGGGTTTGGATGGGTTTGAAGGAATTAATAAATTTCTTGTAATCATTAACCGTTCATTTAAACTGAAATTTAATGGAAATTTGAAGTGATTGTAATTTTTACTTAAAATTACTTTAATACCCTTCACCTATATTTTCTTCTTTCTACCTCTTATTTATAATTTAAATATTATTTTTATTCTTATAATTTTATATAATTTTATGTTTTAATAATATTTTCTCTAGATTTATATAATAAAAATAATATATAATTTATATCATACATAAATAATATAGTTCACCATATATATATATATATACATTTATTATTTTTCTTATTATTATACAATATTTATATATAAACATTATCTTAAAATCAGCATTAATACATTTTTTTCTTATTTTAACAATGATTTATTTATTTATATAATATGAATAAAAATATATATAGTGCATATAAACAATATTTTATCATATATTTTTATTATATATCACATATATATTATAATTAATATTTATTTATTATAACAATCATATGTTATATGATATGATATATAAAAAAGTATATTCTACTATAGTTTATCATGTATATTATCGATATTCTAATTATAACAATAACTTGTATTATAATATTCAATTATATAATAAAAATAAAATATGACATTTATACACTTTATTTTATATATAATAAATGTATAATATATTTATATATTTTTAATTTAATATAATATTTTATTTTGTTTATTTATATTAATATTTTACTTAATTATATATAGCATAATTATTAGTAATATAAATTAATTCAATTAAATATATATAAATTAATATTAAATTATTTAAAAAAAATTTAAGTAAATTAAAAAATTAAATTAATCACTATAAATTCATCACTTTCTTATTCCAAATTTCACCAAACTACGCAATTAAATGCCATGACATAGCCTCAGTAGAGGAAAACTTGACGCATCATATAACAGATATGGCTGAGCTGGAAAAGGTGCCCATATAAACAAGATAGGGCAGGTTGCCATAATATGATAGGAGTAGTAACCATGGACTTCGAATTTACTGATAAATAACAGATAGACAAACGCCAAGCTCGCTCGGCATCAAAATACCGATCGATGATGGGGCAGAGGAGAGGAAAGGAATTTGGCATCCCCCGAAGGGTTCAAAGCCATCTTAAAAACTTGTACACCCTCGAATACTTAACTGGACACCTGCAGAAGATATTTGAACTGACCAATTTGGGGAAGAAAAAGAATTTAGAGTTCCTCTAGTTTCTTCCTAGTTATTACCCAATTCACCTAAAAGACACCCTTCTTCTTTCTCCAGCCCACACCCCTTTCTTTTCACTCATATTTACTATTTTCTTTCTGGAAATATCTATTTATAGGGATACTGGAGGAACTTGTACTGTTTCTTATTAGCAGCGCTGTCCGGCGCGGCAGATCAGAGCCCCAGCGGTGGAGGTGATACTGGCCACCATTGAGGAAGACTTGGCCCCCAGGCTGGAGGCCCTGGCGTAGCTGGCGGAAGCCCCAGCTCCTGACGGCGTGAAGAAGGCGCCGTTCAGTAGAAGGTCCCCTTCTGATCTCCAATTCCACCCCTTCCACACCCCACTCGGAGTCCCCACCCTCTTGGTAACCTGTATACATACATATATATATATTGTTGAAAGAATGAATATTGACTAAAAGAGAGAAATTTATAACCTTATAGTAATATTTATCGTGATTACTTATCATATACAATACAATCCATATTTGTTATAAATGCATACGTGAATATTATGAGAATAATATTGTATTGACTATGTTATATGGATACGAGTCCACGGCAACATTTTCTTCATATATATATATATATTCTAAGGATACGTGGGAACCTTATGAGGTAATAGAATCCTAATCATATTCAGTGGAAGGACGTTCAGATCCGGTTGTACCTCTTTGGCGAAGGGGTTAGTAGGAGCAAGGTAACGATTGGCCTGGCTGTTGATGGTGGGATCTGCACTTCCACCGATGGCATACATCTCCCAGTGTGTGTAGTCGTTGTTCACGACATGGAAATACCCGTGTCTGCACCTGGATAATAGTAAACAGAAAGTAAATGCGTGCATGCTCAATACAACCCATTATTGAGAGCTATGGAAAAGATAAATTAGAAATCGTAAAAAATGATTTATCTACCTTGGCATTCTCTGAATGAGTCCTTCACCGAAATGGTTGTAGGCGATGGTCACTTGCATAGCCTTGTCCCTTACATAGGAATCACTGTGGCCCAGAAGCATCACCTATTCGAGACATTCAAGTTTAATTACGCAAGATTTATGATGTAACTAAACGATATTGATTTCTCAGAAACCAAGGGGAGACCTCATTATGATGTGTGAAGTAGTTGCTGGAGATGGTGATGGCGGTTGAGCCCATGATAGCATCCACAAGCCCATCGGCGCAGTTGCTCAGGGAGTTGTGGTCGATCCAGATGTGGCTCGAGCCAAAGATGGAGATTGCGTCTCCGTCAGCCATCGTCCTCCAGCCGTAGTGGCTCGGGGAGCTCCTGACCATGGCGTTTCCGGTCGGCTTGCAGTCGTGGATGTGGACCCCATGGATGATGACATTGGTAATGAACTGAATGGTGACGCAGGCCCCGTTAGCGATGTGGACGTTTACCCCACGGCCATCGATGGTCTTGAAGCTGTTCATGATCAGCTCCTGCTTCAGTGTGATGACCATGTCCCGCTTGAACACGATCCACAAGGGCTCATCCTGAATGACGGCGTGGCGCAGGGTCCCTGGCCGGGGGTTGACGGGGTCATCATCGCCTGGATCACTCACCACGTAGAACTCGCCGTCGCGGCCACCCACAGCATTCCGGCCAAAGCCAATACCGCAATCTGCTAGGCGTTTGCGCCGAAGGTACCATTTCCTATCGCATCTCCAGCAGTCATCTATCGGATTCCCCGTGGTGCAGGAGAAGAACCCCAGGTTCCTCCTCTCTGTGCTGTTCCTTATGCTCCTGCACAGTTGCGATGCGAAGCATTATGTTGAGTATCAGTCAAAGTAGTACACCGTGAAGAAAACGGATACCACAATATTATTCAACAATAAACGTAGCTTGTGAGCAAATAAATTAAACGTAACAGAAGAGATCACGGAGTGCGCAGATCTCAGAAAAAAGATTGGACTCAGAGATTCGCCCATCCAGGATGATGTTTTTTTCTTTTTTCTTTGTTTTTTTGCACCAGTTGTTTTTTCTAGTAACTCGGATAACACATTTGGGATGCTGATTTACATACCATTTGAGGGATGAATTCCCAGCAGACAGTAACTGATTTATTCAGAAAACTAAGCCTAAAAGATAGACAAATCAGAAGAAATTTCAGCAAATGTAAGTCCACTGCTTGGATGTCGCTTCAAGTGAATAAGCATTGCATCACTTAGTATAGCATCATGCGCGTTATAGAAGTGGGATTCGTTGAAAGTCCAAGGAAAAGGTTAAACCTCTTTAGAACAGTGTCTAAACACAAGAGAGGATGCAGATCAGAAGACCACTGTAGGGTGGGGTTGGGCGCCAAGCTGCCCAAGAGTTAAGTTGGTCCACAAGAATAAACATTGGGACGGGTGCATACGGAAAGATAATACGATTCATATGGAAACTCCGTGAATTCTTTATTTCTTTGGGAAAAAACTCAAATATACAATTAAAAAGCTCATTTAATAAATTGGTGCAGTGAGAGGGATGAAATCCAGATTCAATTCAGAAACTGTGTTTGACTTGTGAAAGAACACAGGACAAGGGGGTGTCGGTGGATCTCGCTTTTAAAGAAGCGGCATGATTCAATGTGCCTCTCTGCCCCTCCTGCTCGTGGCTGATTTCTCTTCTTGAGAAAATCTTGTCACGGCACCAAGGCCCTCCATTGTGCATGTATTAATGCATGCATGTCAGTGGGTGGGTCAGGAGAAAATTCATAGTTATACGATTTTTCAGTTCAGATCTACCCAAAAAAGAAATTATTGTAGCTATAATGAATTTGGATTCCAACTCATCGGTTCAATCTTGTCGTTTCCAGTGTTTACTGAATAATTGTGGGAAGCATTTGTACTGTTCTGCCAGCAAAGGGAGTAGAATGGTCTATCACCACTATTGAGAACCATCACCACTATTGAGAAGGCTTTAAAGAGGACACATGCTGCCCTTAGAAGATAGAAGAATTATTTTGGAAAATAAATAGAAAAGGGAACACGCAGATATAGTGGCATATTGATGTACCAATGTCATCTACGAAACTGGCTCAGATAAATATAACAAAGGTTTTCCTTTAAAAAGAAACACACATAGATATTCGTTATTACTAGGCGTATTTGGGGGATTAATAAGTTTTTACGTGCAACAACTGTTCATGAAGGACATGAGAATCTGTCTTAATTTGGTGGGGGACCTGGCAAATCTCAAAAGGTTGTCTTTATTTAATTTTTTTTGTCAGAAAACGTTGTCTTTATTGACTAGAAGGGATGTGATCATTTGCCAGGATGCTGAAGTACTTCGTGGACGGAGCATTAGTAAAACACATGGGAGAGGAGGATCTAAAGCTGTGTACGTACCTACGGAGGGGCTGATTTGGATAAGAGAAAAAACGACGGGAGGGAAACAATAAATTCAGAATAATTAATGCGAGAAATGCGGTGGGACCTAAACTCATTTAATAATGCAGATCTGAAACATAGCATGTGGGTAAGCTGGCAATAAAAGAAAAGGGAAGGATTAAAGGAGCTGAAAGACTTGCGCCACAGAACAGATAACATGGTGAGTTGGATTGCTTATTTTTATCTGGATATATTCAAGTGAAAATATAATTATTTTATCCAATAATTATATTAAATCCTTTATGAAAGATAATGACCCAATATAAATTATTTTTTATTTTTATAATTTGAACAGAACGAATGATCATGAATTATTTTCTTTTATATAAGCGTTACTAAATATGCTTATTTTTTAACACTATTTTTCCTCTTTCTTTTTTTCCTTTAATAATTTCCTTGGCTAAGTTTATAAATATTATTTTATTATGTGCTTTTCTTTTCGCATGAAACCTCAGTCACCTGCTAATTTCAGATCATCCCAGCGGACAAAATACAACACCCGGATCTACGCTGTGTTTATTTTTTTAGATAAATCACGTTAGTATAGATAGATAAGTCAAGTAAATTATTTATGGTTATAAAAAAATGCTATTTCTAATTGAGTTGGATAAATCAAACTTGGCCAAAAAAATAAGTTACTGAAAGCGAAAAACTCACATTTGGGAATATGTTTAAGGATATTATATGGGTGGAATTTTTTTTAGTTACAGATGAAGAATTTTGTACAGTGAATTGAAATGAAATGTGGTACCATTGCACATGCCCCAACTTGAAATTGGGTTCTTTAATTTTTCTGCACCCCGCAAGAACTAGAAAACGACGGATGGTCAGTGGATTTACTCTGTTCAGGCAGAGAGAGCATAGGAAAAGAAACCTACTTGACTGGTCATGTGATTGTGCCCCCTTTATGACCATGCACATTCCCAGTATTATATTTAGTCAGCCAATGTAGGGAAGGTATTAAAGAAATGCAATGACACGAGGGGAATGGGTCCAAGAGAACATGTTCAATGGAGGTGAGAAAAGTTTCTGAAGCAAACTATGCAGAAGGAAGATAGCGGCTAATTCATAACGCTAAATAATGAAACGTATGGAAAAGTAATCGGTGAGTGCACTTACATTTCAACCATCGAAGTAACTTCATCCGGATCATCTAGCGCGTGCTCCTTAATCCAAGCATCATCCGAGCTACGAACAATTGCATCTTAAGTTAAAATGAGTAAGGAGAGGATGCACCGATATTTCAACGGCAAAGAAAGATATATTTGGATGAGGAAACGTAGACAGACAGTGGATCTGACAGATTCGTCCGATTGGGGATAAAAATAAAAAAAATTGGAAATTGGAAGGGCATTACCTAGATAAAAGAAAATTCATCTGCTTGACTAAAAAAATCTCATGCACGATTAAGATTACATCCATGCGTTTCTTTCATCATGGAAACCACATCTTCCCTAGGGATCCAAGAAACTTGTAACGGAAATAACGATTCAGAAATGAACAGAGAATCCAATTCATGAAATAATTGCTTTTGTAGTGGAGTCGGAATCCTCAACCACATAAGTTCTCGGTGATCGGATCTGTGTTTCCAAATAACAGAAAAAACTAAAATTAAGTGATTTTTCAAGTCCAGTGAAGCTCACCTTTCGTCTGCCATTGATGAGTTTTTGGAGCTCTGCAACTCCTCCAACCTCGACCTAGAGAGAACGCGCCAAAACAGAGTAACGATTGGATTGATCAAGCTAACCGAGAAAAATTTAGCATCTGGATAACAGAATGCGCTTAGATTATCAATATAATCAGCGTGTAAAGATACGCAGCGGGACACCGAGTCTAAAGAGATGTTGATCGAAAGTGAGGAAAGAGATTCGCGCTTACTCGTCCTTATTCGTCATAGCATCTACTGCAGCGAGCAGCAGCAGAAAGGCCACTAGGAAGCTTTCCGAGACAGAGAGCCACCGACCGGAGTTCGCCATTGTCTTCTTCGAGCTCTCCAGTACTATCCCTGTCTAGAGCTAAGGCAGTTAAGGGCTTTCTTCTGTAGAAATGGGAAAGAACGGGGCGTGAATGGCAGAGATGGAATGTAAATGGAGTCAAATAAAAGCTCTTATGTTGCAGTCCCTTTTATAGCAAAGTTTGTTCGAAAATGCCGTCGTATTAAACAGAGTATTGGACTAAAATGCCCCTATTCGACCCAAATGAAGCCCATAAGTAAAAGTTACATAATTGAGCAAAAAAAGTAAAAGTTATATGCTTTCTGGAATTTGGATAGTGCATAATAAATACTAAGAGTTCAGAAAACAGAAAAATAGGGAAAGGAATTAGGATTGGGCCAGCAATCCTCCAGATAAAAAAAATTAATGTGATTATGCCTAATAAGAGGAAAAGGAAATGTATAGACTAATTAATGTAATATATATTTTAAAAATAAACTAAAATCGAATCAACAAGTTACCATTGAAGGACTTCATAAAGATCTCAGAGCTCATTTGGCGACATGACCGTGTGTATTTCCAATGAGTACACGTGTCACGGTTTTACGATGACAATAAGTTGTCGTAGGTCGTTATTAGCGCGATGAGCGGATCCTTTTATTTACCTTCTATCTGTTTTTTTTCCAGCGTCGTTAACCGCCATCAACTGTGTGTCACTGGCTTTCTCTTTGTCGGTCTTAGCACGCTGACATGTAATTCTCTCCTATATCAGAAGAAATCAAAGTCCTCTTCCTTCTTTCGATACGAACCTTTTAACACTTCCACGTGGAGAGTCGGTCGGTCAAGCATTCGAGTATAATAAATAGCATTCAACAGCCACGCTAGCAATGCAGATATTGCACGTTATCATAAATCCAAGTAGCTCATAGTATGTCGACTAGGATTAATTCCACATTTAAATGTACACTACTTGCCAAATGTATTATCTTCCAACGGATGACTTTGGGTTCTCATGTAAAAATAATGAATTCACTTGAAAGTGCCTTAGTGAGGTTGACATAGTCGGGTCCATCATATTTGTTTTTTTTAGACTCGAATCTAGATCTCTTAATCTTTGGATTCGGTCGGGTCTGATACCCTTAACTATCTAGGAAGAGTAAGCACCCCAATCTCTTAAACATGTTATCTTGGAAGTAATAAATTTAGAGCTAATCAAACATGTTACAAAAGAAGAGATAGGCTTGCAATGTTTGAATTAGGTGCAAAAGGAGTTGGTTGAATTTCACGTGGGTTTTTATTATGTTTATTGAGACATCATTACTTCATACATTGTATGTGCAATTTTTTATTTTCTTTTTATTGGGATACTCCTAAGAAGTTCCCACAAGACAAATATTGTATTATATCAAAGATAACCACTCGTGTCTCATTATCGTCCTATTTCGTTTTGTAATTTTCTTAACAAAGTTATATCCATAACACTAGTAAACTTCTCAAACCCTTTTATCACAACATCACCCCATATGCCAACTAGTCGTATTTGTCGCTATAACGATAATCCAACATAATATTGTAATTATACGATATAATTAAATAGGGAGAAAATTGATATAAAGAGTGGTGTGCAATGGAAATTGATATGAAAAAAAACATACGATATGATCAAATAGACCTATCTAAAGCTCATTGTGGAAAAGCTCAACTTCCTCAAATAATGTGAAATTAAATCCAGTTGCATTAGAAATCTATATTAATCCAAAAATGGAAACTCGAACTATAAATTTTAAATCGATTGATTTGGAATAGATTTTATGAGTAATAAACCACGATTTTTACTTTTTTGGTAAGTCGGTTAAGACCACTTTAGATTAGGGGAAAAATGGGTTAAATTCTCAACTGCATTGTAAGAACTCGGACCAAGAAAAATTAAAAAAGGAACCGATAAGATTTTTATGTGAAGAACTAAGCCAAATAAATGAACAAAAAATGGTAAAAATGGATTAACTTAAGAAATTGGAAAATTCTAAGTTACAAAAAATTGACAAAAATTGTGAGGAAGAACCGAGAAGTGAAATTGAGGAAAGAACTAAACCGGTTCCGATCTGATATAAGGACATCTCCGTTCATAACCGATGAACTGGTTTTCAACTTCCTTCGAGGAAGTTTCATCATACCAACCTGGTATGATCTACTTACAACTGGTAAGTAGTGTTTCCACATGGTTTTCACATCACTACTCTAAATCGTGATGTTTAAAATACCACATAGTAGTGGGTTTTCATTTCGATGAGCTTATCATCCCCAATTGGGTATGACATAAAATCCTACTCACCCGATCGTGCAGTGAAATTCCACTTAGTCGAGTGGAATTCTGTTTTAGGGTGAGGATAAGCTTGACCAAAAAGGAAAGTTGTCGGACAAAGGGTCCCCGAGCTCCCTATATAAAGAGCTTTTCTCCATTCATCTTCTACACACTTGAAATCTCCATTCTCTTTCAGGTGCTCCATTTTTCGATGAAACTCAAACTAGAGCTCTAATATAGGCATTTTTCATAGCCTAAGAAGGCAAGGTTGGGTAGTATAAACTTCGAGGGAAGTCAGCTACTTGATATCATCTTCCATTCGACCTGAGGACCGCTAGAGAAGTGCCGGCGGAATCAAACAGTGAAGCAGCTCCGATGGACCGAAGCTGCCCTATTTTGGCTAAGCTAAATTCGGCCAAATTCAACCCTCCTTCGGCCAAACCAAGCCTCCCCAACACCCCCACAACCCTCATACGACCTCAATAGAGTTGAAAGGTAAGCCAATTTAGCCAGACTCAGTCGTTGCAGGTTGGAGTTAGAGAGAGAATGTGCTAAACTTTACTGACAAAATTCTCCCTCAATTCGATATCAATTGTAGCAATTCTTGATCCTAGAATGAACCTCAAGATAAGAGCTATCTTCCCTGATCAAGAGCTTGGATCGCCGCACCTCCGAAGGTAAGCTTTCGAAATTTCTCACTCTATGAGCATTTTCCGGCAAAGCTCCATTTGAGCTCAATTCGAACCCAAATGTCATGATTCAAAGCTTAATTGAATCATATGGAAGTGTAGGAACTGATCCATACATTCAATTTGAGCAAATGACCCCGATTGAATGGTCAATTTGAAAAAAATCAAATTTGGTCAATTTGAAGGTGAGAAGTTGGGGAAAAATTGGGAATTTCAGAAAATTGTGGGTCCTCTTTGCAATTTCCCAAAATTGAAGACCATTTGGCCATGAGAAAGATGTTGGAGGACCAATTGGTCAATTTTTGAAATATTTGGGGTCAAATTGCCATTTTTGGAAAGTAGGGCAAAATGATTTTTTTTTTGAAAAGTTGGGGACCAAATTGGATATTTGGAAAACTTGAGCCCTTTATACAATTTTGAGTAAATTGAGCACTCAAAAGGAAAATTTGGGAAACCTTGGGACTCAAATTGTGGAAAAGTTGGCATTTGGGACGTAAAGTTAAGAAAAATAAACTTTAGGGACCTAATTGGAATTATTTGATAAATTGTGAGCCTAGGCTTTTATGCTAAACCATAATTGATAAGGCTGCCCCAATCGCGTAGGGACAAGTGTGACCAGAACGTAAGAAAGAGAAAGATTGCGTAGACTTGGGAAATCAACCAAGGATGAACACGTCACGTTTATCCGGTGAGTGGGCATATTTACATCATACCCGGTTGGGATGGTGAGCACTTTAGAAACGAAAAAGTGAGATTTTAACATCATACCTAGATGGTGTGATGGGCGATTTATGCTAAAACCTATTTATCAGTTGTAAGTAGAGGAAATCAGATCCGATTGGTATGATGGACTTCCTTGAAGGAAGGAGAAACCCGCTTGCTAGTTGTAAGCGGAGATATCGTCACACCCGGTTGGTGAGATGAAGTGAAAATATATTTTGGTAGAAGTGTTCTTCCCTGACTATGTTCCAATGCTTAAACTATTTGGGAGACCTTATTGACGAGAGCTAGAACAGCTCAGATAGGCTAGAGGCCTCGATTTTTGACCTTGTGGGGCTAAATGCTGGTTTTAGAAAATCACGTGCAATGGGCCCAAGGCTAGTGGGCACGAGCTGGAGCTCATAAATAAACTTAAAATGAGAAAGCCATGAAATTTCTAATAAACTAGTTGTGTGATTTTGCCATGGTACCATGTCAGGACCGACAATACTCGATGGACTGGCAGCAGTACGTCAGGGCCAGGTCGACGGACTGGCCTAGACAAACAGCTGCAAGTCGGGTTGAGGGTTGAGGTTGTTGGACTAGTGGCACCAAAGATAAATAGCAATATGTGAAAACTGTTGTTTTGTTCATGCACTTGAGGTACAAGACCATCAAGATGCCCAAGAGGGGTAGTGATGGGTCCTAAGGGCTACTAGACGACATGGTGGAGATAAGGGTAGTTCGTCGTGCTAGTCAGTCGGGAAGCTCAGAGTAGGTTCTTCACATGAGACCGGGGTGGGGATGGGATGAGGTCTCTGTACTCATACGGACACGGAGTGGCATTTGGGTCTGAGGGTTGGTTGTCGAGAACATTCACTCAGACCCATGGTAGAAGTGGACGGGCTTCTATCTTAATGGCCGGTAAAGACGCTCCGAGCCACAAGTAGGTGCAGTGGACGGGCTGCACCTACGAGTGTGTGTTCCCTTCCTGATGAAGGGCATGCATTGTCTACTAAACACACCTAATATAGAAATGGGAAAAATGTTTTAAAAACCTTGGAAAGGATTTGAGAATCCTTGAAAAAGGGAATGGTAAATCTTGAAAAAAGGTTTATTTGGAAAAAGTAATTGAAATTGAGGAAACCCTTTTAAAAGAAAATGTCACCCTTGGCAGGGTAAAGGTTTCGAAAACCGAACTTTGAGGAAAAATTTTCTTTTTAATGAAATGATAACCATGGCGTGAATACAAAGAACCGATCTAGTGGAATTCACGGCATTAACGGGTGAGTGGGTTTAGTAACATCATACCCGGGTGGGATGATAAGCACAACTTAAAATTTTAAAACCACTTACTGATTGTGAGTGGAAATTTTATATCATACCCAGTTGGGAATGATAAGTACCTCGGTATGAAAACCCACTATTTAGTGGTATTTTAAACATCACTACTTAGAGGAAGTGATGTGAAAATCATGCGAAAAAACTACTTACCGTTTGTAAGTAGATCATACCCGGTTGGTATGATGAGACTTACTCGAAGGAAGTTGAAAACCTGTTCATCAGTTATGAACGGAGGTGTCCTTATACCAGATGGTATAATGGATAGAGAAAACATATGTTTTGTTGGAAGTGCTCTCCCCTTACTGTGTACCAATGCTTAAACAATTTGGGAGACCTTCTCAACGAGAGCTCGAATAGATCTGATAGGTCGGGGGCCTCGGTTTTGGAACTTGGGGGCTAAATGCTCGATTTTGAAAATTTCGTACAGTGGGCCCAAGGCTAGTTGGCACGAGCAGAAGCTCGTAAACGAACACGATATATGTGCCATAAAACTTAATAAGTGAATTGTTTGGCCATGGTACCAAGATAGGACCGACATGCTCAGTCAACTAGTGGCAGTGCGACATGACAGGTTGACAGACCAGTCAAAACAAACAACTGCGGGTTGAGTTGAGAGTCAGGGCTGTTGGACTAGTGGCACCACAAATTACATGGCAATATGAGAAAATATTGTTTGTGTCACATCCCGAGCCGGTTTGGTCGGATTCCCGTGAACAACCCGCCACTCTTCCGGTTTATTAAAGGGTTTCCCCTTATTATAATCTGTAAAGAGTAAGACATCCTTTAAACCTGCACCATTTCTAAGAATAGCATAATCAAAACTGTATAAAATTTAACTTTACATACCTGTCTTACAGGCATCTTAGTTGATTGTATTTCAGGGTAGGCTTTCTGGGATTTTCTGAAAGGGATATAAGGAACGGGGTGAGTACGACCACTCGGTGAATGGGTTTTTAAAGGTCCACTTTTAACTTTTAAGAAAAATAGTTATATGGAGTGTGCCAGACAACTTTCTTTTCAAAAATCCATTCATTTAAAAATTTGGGTTTTTCCATTATTTCTTAGTTACTGGTGTGTTATCACCCAACACACATCCTTCATCATGAAGGTTACACATATTTGCAAGTCAGTATCACTACTGAACCCGCTAGTAGCTTCGGAGCGACTTTTCCTGCCACCCGGATAGAAGTATAACCACTTCTACCCTAGGAATGAGTGGATGTACACGACATCCGATCCACAATCCTGAAATCACTTCTTCGTATCCGTATGAGGACAGAGACCTCATCCCGTCCCCACCCCGGTCTCATGCGCTTGGTGCTACTCCAAATTTCGCATAGACACTTGGAACGACGAATTGCCCTTATAGCCACCAGGTTGTCTAGTGCCCTTAGGATGCATCACTACCCCTCATGGGCGTCTTGATCATACCGTATTCTCAGTGCATGCACAAACAATATTTTCTTATATTTCCATGTAATCTGTGGTGCCACTAGTCCAACGGCCCTAACTCTCAACTCAACCCGCAGCTGTTTGTCTTGGCTAGTCCGTTGACCTGTCATGTCGCACTGCCGCTAGTTGACTGAGCGTGTCAGTCCTATCTTGGTACCATGGCCAAACAATTCACTTATTAAGTTTTATGGCACATATATCTTGTTCGTTTATGAGCTCCTGCTCGTGCCAACTGGCCTTGGGCCCACTGTACAAGATTTTTAAAATCGAGCATTTAGCTCCCAAGTTCCAAAACCGTTGCCCCCGACCTATCAGAGCTATTCGAGCTCCCATTGATAAGGTCTCCCAAATTGTTTAAGCATTGGCACACAGTCAGGGGAGAGCACTTCTGAGAAAACATATGTTTTCTCTATCCATTATACTGCCCGGGTATAAGGACACCTCCGTTCATAATCGATGAACGGGTTTTCAACTTCCTTTGGGGAAGTCTCATCATACCAATCGGGTATGATCTACTTACAACCGGTAAGTAGTTTTTCCGCATGATTTTCATATCTCTTCCTCTAAGTAGTGATGTTTAAAATACCATTTAATAGTGGGTTTTCATACCGAGGTACTTATCATTGCCCAACCGGGTATGATATAAAATTTTCACTCACAACTAGTAAGTGGTTTTTAATTTTATGTTGTGCTCATCATCCTAACCGGGTATGATGTTAGTAAACCCACTCACAACCGGTAAGTGGTTTTTAACTTTAAGTTGTGCTCATCATCCCAACCAGGTATGACGTTAGTAAACCCATTCACAACCGGTAAGTGGTTTTTAACTTTAAGTTGTGTTCATCATCCCAACCAGGTATGATGTTAGTAAACCCACTCACCCGTTAATGCCGTGAATTCCACTAGACCGGTTCTTGGTATTCACATGAGCTTGTCCTTGCTGGCATTCCCGGTACTTCGTGTTCCTACACGATATGAACATCTTGGTTCATTATCCTTCAGCCTAATCGCCATTCATTCCAAATGAATGAGAAAGTCAAACTTTCATTTATTTGCAATTAGGTCCCTAAAGTTATTTCTCTTTAACTTTAAGTCCCAAATACCGATTTTTCCTCAAATTGAGTCTCGAAACTTCTAAAATTTATCATAGGACCTCAATTTATTCCATTTCACAAAAGGGGTTTAATTTCCCAAATTTCCAATTTGGTCCCTCAACTTTTCCAAAATTACCATTTTGCCCCTTCCTTTACAAAAATGGTAAATTTTGCCCCAAAAATTTCAAAATTCCTCAATTGGTCCTCCAACATTATTTTCATGCCCAATTGACCCTCATTTTCATGAAATTTCATTTTGGTCCTTTGAATTTCGAAAACCCCCAATTTTCCCCCAATTCCAACTTCTTAACACAGCCGAATTTGATTTCATCAAATTGACCCATCAAACGTTTCCAATTGTTGAAATTGATGTTGAAATGGAGTTTCTACATGTTCATATGATTCTTTAGAAATGTGAATCGCAAGTTTTAATGCCAAGACGAGCTCAAATGGAGCTTCACCGGAAAATGAACTATAGAGAGAGAAAGCTTTGATTACTCACCGGTGAAGGCACGGCGGTTCGAGCTTTCGATCTGGGCAGATAGTTCTTGTCCTGAGGTTCATCCTAGAATCAAGAATCGCATAAATTGATGTGGAATTGGATTAGAATTCCATCTTTGATATTCGGTCGACTCTCTCTCTAGCACCGATCAAAAATTGTAAAGGGGAGCCGAATTGGCTTACCTTTCGGTCTTAATTCGGTCATGGAAAGTCTGAGCAAGTGTTGGGAGGGCTTGGTTTGGCCTGAGGAGGGCTTGAAATGGCCGATTTCAGCTTGGCCGAAATAAGGCAGATTCGGTCCGCCGGAGCTGCTTCACTATTTTATCATGCCGACGCTTCTCCAACAATTCTCGGATTGACTGGAGTTTGCTATCAAATAACTGTCTTCTCCCCAGTTCTAAAGAGCCCAACCTTTGTTCAAGTTGAAGCTCTAGTTTGAGCTTCACTGGAAAATGGAGCAGTAGAGAGAGAGAGAAGTGTTCAGGTGTGAGGAGAATGAATGGGGATAAACTCTTTATATAGGTGTAAAATCATGTATTAAATGGGAGAGATTTATTACTAGTATTAATATTGCCATAAATTATTGGTATTAATTCTAATAATTTAATTTCAGTATTAAATTATTTGTATTAATTCCAATAATTTAATTTGGGTATTAAATTATTGGTATTAATTACAATAATTAAATATATATTAATTTATGGCTATTTATGATAAGCCGTACGTTCGCATAAAAATTTTTGACCGAAATTTCGGGTTACAAAAAAATCATACTTTCGAGGAGGTCACCCATCCTCATGCTACTCTCAAGCAAACACGCTTAACTTTAAAGTTCTTATGAAATCTAGTTCACCTGAACCAATTTGGTGTTTATTTTTTAATTTGTCTTAAGTTTGTTTTTTTTCAAGGTTTAATAAACCCTTTGGATCACCCGGAAGTTGTAAATTTCCATATTGCTTGTTCCCAAATGTAAATCGACTCAGTTTTCTTATTCAGTTTGACCGGTTCTTTTCCCGGTTTTCCTTATCTCAAAAGTGCGGGGTTTACAACTCTCCCCACCTTTTAGGAGTTTTGTCCCCAAAACTTAGTTAACATCCTTGCATGAGCAATCATTTCCTTTGATGCCCCTTTGGTGTTTGCTTAACATGCAAAGTCTTCTCTTGTTCTTTTAATTAGTCCTTTTTACATCCTTCAATTAAGGAATTTCTTTTCCTTTATATTATTTACTCCCTCCATGGAGTTTATCATAACGAGACATACCTTACTTCAGGGTAGATTCTTAGATTTATATCTTTCTTTGGTTAGAGCACATTCTTCCTTTTCTCCGGACATTCCTTTTTACATTTGCCCTGGGGGATTTCTACTCTTGATGTTGTCTTCTCCTGTTTACCTTTACTCCTCAGGTCTTGCAAGACATCTTTTATACTCTATCCGCATCCTCATTCATACCCAATACCTGTCTATTTCCTTAGGAAGCGTATAAATCTTCCTTGTTTCAAGATTTCTTGATCATTATGTGAGAATCTTGCCTATTTCTTTCTTGGCTTGAGTTTGGTTGTTAATTTGGCTTTTTGTCCCTTTAAGGATTTCTTTCATCCTTCTCTTTCAGAGTATTTGACCTTTCCGCCTCTCTTCCTTGTTGGAACTTACATCATGTTCTTCCATGTATTAGCTGGTTAACTGCCCCACCTCCATCGGTCCCTTGGTTTAGGTCTTCTTAGGGCAGTTGTTTTCTTGAGTACTCCTGTCCTTAATGTCATCTCACTGACCTTTTCAGGGTGTAGTCCTTTTTACTTCCCGGTCTTCCTTAGGTATGTTGGTCAGAGACTTCGATTTTTAACTTTTCTGCTTTTTCCAAAAGAGGTAGTACTTTAAAATTATATCATTTTTCCAAAGCATGTTAGTCTTGGCCTCTGATACTTCCTTCCTTCAAGTAGTTTCTAATGAGGGGTTGGCTCCTTGCACATCCGCCAACCAATGATTCATTTTCATAGCGTATTCCTTCTTTTCTTCACTTCCACTGTGTCATTCCCTAGAGTTTCGGGGGTTGTTTTTTTTTGTGTTTGCCTTTATGAGAGGGTTCTAAGTATGCTTCTCATGTACCTTATCCCTATTCATGAGGTATCCTTCTTATTTTGACCTTCTTAAGAAGTTTTTTGCATTCACCTCATCTTTTCTTGACCTCTTTTTCAATTGTTTATGTAACCCACTCCATGGTATCAGTCTCCAATCCTTCATGTCCTTTGTGACCTTTGAGGAGGTATTGCCCTGAATCTATGAGGTGTGGACCACCCCTTCTTTCCTTACACCTATAATAGTTCAACTTGGTACTTGTCCTAAGTAGGGTTGGGCAATTCTTTAGGTAATGTCTCCATCGTTCATACTTGTAATAGGTTATTCCCTTATATGGATTGTTGTGGTCCCTTCTTTCCTTCGAGTAGGGCATTTCCAAGGCTACTATTGGTTTGGTGCTCAATTGTTCTTGGGTATGATCACTTTGACAATTTTCTTACTAAATCTCCTTTGCTAAAGGGTCATGGTAAGATTCCTCCTAGGTTTCCTGATTCATCTCCCATTATTGGAATGCGACTTTTCCTTAGTTTCCAAGATAGTGTGGTTTTGTTTTATTTTCCTAGTAAGATCACATCATCATAAGATAGAGTTTTGGAGAATTTGAATATTTTATTAACATGGGAATACAAATGGTTGGGCTCTCAGCCCTATCATAGAAAATGATCACAAATTAACTAGGGAGCTATGAGATTCTTGATAAGCATCCTCCTTTATACTTAGGGTTGTACCATCAATAGGTCCTAAGCACCATTCTCCTGGATACTTCCCCATTTGGTCCTTCAACATTTCTGCCAGATGATGACACTGTTCATTTGCTAGAAGAACGGACAACGCTGACGAAGGTGAAATGTTTCTATTCAGGGCATTTCATGCCATGAATGGGCGCCATTAATGTGCCAAACAACCAACTAGAAAGTCGAGAGCTCCTTATATAAAAAGCTCGTCTTCATTCATACTCCTCACACTTGAAAACTCCATTCTCTCTCAACTATTTAGTTTTTCGATGAAGCTCAAACCAAAGCTCCGACATTGAGGTTTTTTAGAGCCTTAGAAGGCGAGGTCGGGTTCCTTAGATTCTTGGAGAAGTCAGCTACCTGATGGCAGTCTCCATTTGATCTAAGGACTGCCGTAGAAGCACCGACGTAATCAAACAGTGAAGCAACTCCGATGGATAGAGGTTGCCCTGTTTCGACCGAGCTGAAATCGGCCAAATTCAGCCCTTCTCAAGCTAAAACAAGCTCTCCCAATACTCCCACAACCCTCAGACAACTGAATTACAGCTGAAAGGTAAGCCCTCTGTCATTTCCGTTCGATGTTAGAGAGAGAAATTGTGAAAATATCAATGACCAAATTCTTCCTCAATTCGATATGAATTGTTGTGATTCTTGATCTTAGGAGGAACCTTTGGATGAGAGCTACCTTCCTGGATAGAAAGCTAGGACCTCCCCACCTCCGACGATAAGCTTTCAAAGCCCTCTCTCTCTACGCATAGTTTTCTGGCAAAGCTCTATTTGAGCTCATTTCGGCCTCAATTCAAGCAATTCAAAGCTCAATTGAATCGTATGGATGTGTAGGAACTGAATTATAGCTTCAATTTCTACAATTAACCTCGATTGGATGGTCAATTTGATGAAATCAAATTTGACCAGTTTGAAAGGGGTAAATTGGGGGAAAATTTTAGGGATATTTGGGGATTTCGTAAAATTGAGGGACCAAATTTCAATTTTCCAAAATTAAGGGCCAATTATCCATGAAAAGGATGTTGGAGGACCAATTGGTCGATTTTTGAAAACAATTGGAGCCAAATTGCCATTTTTAGAATGTAGGGGCAAAATGGTAATTTTTGAAAAGTTGGGGACCAAATTGAAAATTTGGAAAACTTGAACCCCTTAAACGATTTTGAGTAAATTGAGGACAAAAGTGATTTTTTTTTATATTTTGGGACTCATTTTGGGGAAAAGTTAGCATTAGGAACTTAAAAATAAGGAAAAAAAACTTTAGGGACCTAAATGCAATTAATTGAAAACTTTGAGTTTAGACGTTTATTCGTGAGAAACAAAGGCTTTTACACCAAATATTAATAGATAAGAATGTCCATGTGTTATAGGATCACGAAGGAACGAAACGCCAGCAAGGAGGTAAAAATCAACTAAGAAGGAATACACTGCGATTATCAGGTAAGTGAGTTTATTCACATCATACCCGGTTGGGATGATGAGTACTTCGTAAATTAAAAACCACTTATAAGTGGAATTTTAACATCAGACCCAGTTGGAGTGATGTGAGACAAAGTGAAAAAACTACTTATCGGTTGTAAGTAGAGAGATCATACCTGGTTGCTATGAAAGACTTTTTGGACAGAAGGAGAAAACTCGCTTGTCGGTTGCAAGCAGAGATGTCATCACACTCGGTTGGTGTGATGAGTTGAAAAGTTATTTTTTTTAGAAGTGTTCTTCTCTATTTGTGTGCCAATGCTTAAAATATTTGGGAGACCTTCTTGACGAGAGCTAAATCAACTCATTAGTCCAGAGGACTCGATTTTGGAACTTGTGGACTAAAATGTCCAATTTTAGACAATCATGTATAGTGGGCCCAAGGCCAGTTGGCACGAGCAAGAGCTCATAAACAAACATGATGTATAAGTCATGAAAATTCTTGATGAATGGATTATGTGATTTTGCCATGGTACCAAGATAGGACTGACATACTCGATTGGCTGGCGGTAGTAAGTCAAAGCCAGGTCGACGGACTGGCTTAGACAAATAGCTGCAGATCAAGTTGAGGGTTGGGGGCCATTGGACTAGTGGCACCAAAGATAAATGGCTTTATGGAAAAATTATGATTTGTGCATGCACTTGAGGTTTGGGATCATCAAGATGCCCAAGAGGGGTAGTGACGCGTCCTAGGTGCTACTAGACGACTTGGTGGAGATAAGGATAGCTTGTCGTGCCAATAGTTAGGGAAGCTCGACGTAGCTTCATGTGCATGAGGCCGGGGTGGGGTCAGGATGAGGTCTGTGTGCTCATACAGACACCAAGTTGATTTTAGGTTTTAGGGTTGGATGTCACAAACATCCACTCATACCTAGGGTAGAAGTGGACGAGCTTCTATCTAGGTGGCTAGTAAAATAGCTCCGACGCCACAAGTGGGTGAAGTGGACGAGATGCGCTATGAAATTGTGATCCCTTCCTGATGAAGGATGTGTGTTAACTGTTAAACACACCTAATGTGGAAAATGAGTGAAAAAAATATTTTTAAAAACTGAAATTTGAGGAAGAAATGTTCTTAAAGGAAATATGGAGTCTATCACACTCCAATTAAAAACTATTTTTATGAAAACTCATTCCTAACACCCATTCACTAAGTTGTAGAAACTCACCCCTCGTTTATTTCCTTTTTCAGGTGTAGGGAAAATGATTAAGGAAAATACGAGGACCTACCTTTTGTCAGGTATGCTTAAAAGGTTATTTTAAGCTTGCATTATTAGTGATTTATGTTATTCCAGGGAACAAGGTTAAATTACATCTGACTCTTGATTAAAGAAAGGGAGAAACCCCTCTTAAACCAAGGGAGCGGCGGGTTGATCACGGGGATCCGACCAAACCGGGTCGAGGTGTGACACTCAAGCCACGAGAAGGTTAAATAGGCCTCTCATAGGATGATCAAGAGATCTTGAAACAAGAATGATTTGAGCTCTCCCTAAAAGAAATAGATCTTGAAACAAGAATTGACCCTCGAGAAGGTCATAAATTTTAAACCCCAGAAAGGAATGGGGAGGTGGAAAGGCCAGAACCGTGAAAATGAAGGATGAAGGAAATCCTTGAAGAAATAAATGGCCAAAAATGAAATGGTGACCACACTCAAGCCATAAGGAGGATTTAGTAAGTCTCGCACAAATAGGACTTGGAGCAAATGATGCCTAAACCCTTTCCAAGGAATGAAACCCTAGGAAAGCACACATGTCCCAACTGAGAAGTAATGGACCAAGTGATGAAGGATGAGGAGATGAAGTGCATGCTGAGGTGAAAGAACCTAGGGAAGCATACTAGGAGGACCCAAGGAGTAAGTTAAACCCAAGGAACAAGTAAGTAGGAAGATAGCATCAAAAGATGCTGTGACAAGTAAGAATGGGTAGATAATCCATAATAAGGAAATAAAGGAAAGAATGTTCAAGAAACCTTGGGGAAGTAAGCCCTCCAATTAAGAAGTGGTTAAGGGGAACCAATCACTAATATTAAGATTGATTGTGGTCCACACTCGCTTAATGGAACCTAAAGAGTGGACGACTAGACATAGTGTGGAGTAAACAAAATAAGATCTGATAGTCAGAAGTTCTTGGATAAGGAATAAGGGATGAAATGGAGATTTTAACACAATGGAGGGTTGAAAGCGGGCAAATGCCCCGATATAGGAAGGGTGTAAGGAGATGAAGAAAGGGAACCTTCAAGGCATGTTAAGAAGGTTGAACATGTAGCTCCTAGGGTGAAATTCTCTACTTTGAAGGACATGGTAGAGAATGAAACTGTAAGAAGGGAACTCCCCAAATGAATCAATCAATACATAGACCGAAAGGGATCAACTTAGAATAAAGAATCGTGAAATGGTAATGAGCAAGTAAGAGTGGATTAAGGAAAGGGAAAGTCCTTGAATAAAGAACGCTACTAGAGATGAGGAAGGACATAAGAAGGGAAAATCCCAATGTGTCGGTAAGTCATCGGGAAACCAAATGATTGGAACTAGAAAAACCCAATAAGGAAGTTAGGAAAGGATGAGTGGGTAAGGAAAACCAACACTGTTATGTAAGTCATGATGTCAAAGGCATGAAAGATGATTGGATAATGGTAAAGGTAGTCGAGGAATACTATTAGACGAAAAGAGGAATGAAACTATACGATCACCGAGAGGTTGGAAAGTTGAGAACAATCATCAAGGATGTATTCTAGAATCCTAATGGACAAAGACAGGTTCTAGAACATGTCGTGCTGTAAGGGACATGTACGCCCAACAGTCTTGGGGTAAAATGTGACTCAAGTAAGGAAGAGTCAGTTAGTTAAGCATGACAAGGTCAAACATAAAATTTGGACTGAAGTTGTAATAAACAATAAATGGAGGAATGGTAAAAAAAGGATAAAAATGGTGATAACACTGAAAATCGAGAAAACAAGTACATAACGCTCGAAAGAATACCGAGCTAAGGATTTCAACGATTAAGAGGATAACTAGACATGAGAACGATTGGGAATTTTGGAACTCCTGATCTTAAAATCCTGGGCAAGAACCCTTAATAGGAAGAGTCTTACCCTAAGTAGAGTAAGGAATGAACCTAAGGATATGCCTTTGGACTAGTGGGTAAGACATGCCTAATCATGATAAAATCCATGGAGTGAGTAAACAATGGAAATGAAAAGAAATTCCTTAAGTACGTGATTTAAAAGGGGCTAAGTGAAAGAACAACAAAAGTGTTAACATGTCAAGCAAACCCAAGTTGACATCAAGGGATATTATTCTTGATGTAAAGGATGCTGATTATGTTTTGAGGACAAAACACCTAAAAGAAAGGGAGAGTTGTAAACCCTGTCCCTTTATAGATAAGAAAACTGGGAAAAGAATCGGTCATTCCAAAAGAGAAAACCAAGCCGATTCACAAGCCATAATTGATAAGAAAAGGGTAAATTGGGAAATTGACAAATCCCAAGTGACTTAAAGATTCATAAAATGAATGGAAAAGAACCTTGTGACAATTAGGAAGGGAAACTAGACCGGTTCAAAGTGAACCAGACTGAACCGGATTGAACCGGTTTCTAACTTTATTTTTCTAGGTGGCTTAAAATATTAAAATTGGGGAATTGAAGCCACCATTAGATAGAAAATGAGTTTAGATCAGAGGGTACTCAAGCTCCTTATATAAAGAGCTACTCTCCATTGATCCTCCACACACCTAAAATCTCCATTCTCTCTCAACTGCTCCATTTTCTAGTGAAGCTTGAATTAGAGCTCTGGTATAAGCATTTTTCTTAGCCTCAAAAGGAATGGTCAGGTCCTATAGACTCCGATGGAAGTCAGCTACTTGATAACATCTTCCTTTCGACCCGAGTACCATCGGAGAAGCACCGACAGAATTAAACAGTGAAGCAGCTCCGATGGACCGAAGCTGCACTATTTTGGTTGAGCTGAATTCGACCAAATTAAGCCCTCCTCCACATAAACCAAGCCTCCCAAACACCCCCACAACCATCATACGACCTCAACAGAGCTGAAAGGTAAGCCAATTCGGCCCCCCTCAGTCGTTGCAGGTTAAAGTTAGAGAGAGAAATTGCTAAACTTTACAGACAAAATTCTCCCTCAATTTGATATCAATTGTAGCAATTCTTGATCCTAGAAGGAACCTCAGGACAAGATCTATCTTCCCCGATTGAGAGCTCAGACCGCCTTACCTCCAAAGGTAAGCTTTTGAAGCTTTCTCTCTCTATGAGCAGTTTTCCGGCGAAGCTCCGTTTGAGCTCAATTAGGACCCAAATGCTTTGATTCAAAGCTCAATTGAATCATATGGAAGAGTAGGAATTGATCCATACCTTCAATTTGAGAAAATAACTCCGATTGAATGGCCAATTTGAAGAAATCATATTCAGTTAATTTAAAGGGGAGGAATTTGGGAAAATTTTTTATGGAAAATTGGGAATTTCAGAAAATTGAGGAACCTCTTTGCAATTTCCAAAAATGGAAGACCAATTGGCCATGGGAAAGATGTTGGAGGACTAATTGGTCAATTTTTGAAACATTTGGGGTCAAATTGCCATTTTTGGAAAGTAGGGGCAAAATTGTAATTTTTGAAAACTTGGGGACCAAATTGGAAATTTGGAAAACTTGAGCCCCTTATACAATTTTGAGTAAATTGAGGACTCAAAAGGAAATTTTGGAAACCTTGGGACTCAAATTGGGGAAAAGTTGGCATTAGGGACCTAAACTTAAGATAAATAAACTTTTGGGACCTAAGTGCAATTTCTCGATAAATTGTGAGCCTAGGCTTTTATGCCAAACTGTAACTCATAAGGCTGCCCAAATCGCGTAGGGACAAATGTGATTAGAATGCAAGCAAGAGAAAGCTCGCGTAGACTTGGAAATCAACGGAGTATGAACACGTCACCGTTATCGGTTGAGTGGTCATATTTACATCATACCAGGTTGGGATGGTGAGCACTTTAGAAATGAAAAACCAATTGTAAGTAGGATTTTAACATTATACCTGGACGGGGTGATGGGTGATTTAGGCTAAAACCTATTTATCGGTTGTAAGTAGAGGAAAGTATACCCGGTTGGTATGATAGACTTCCTTGAATGAAGGAGAAACCTGCTTGCTAGTTGTTAGCGGAGATATCATCACACCCGGTTAGTGAGATGAAGTGAAAATATATTTTAGCAGAAGTGTTCTACCTAACTGTGTACCAATGCTTAAACTATTTGGGAGACCTTCTTGACGGGAGCTAGAACAACTCAGATAGGCAAGAGGCCTCGATTTTTGAACTTGTGGTGCTAAATGCCTAGTTTTGGAAAATCACGTGCAGTGGGCCCAAGGCTAGTGGGCACGAGCAGGAGCTCGTAAACAAACTTGAAATGAGAAAGTCATGTAATTTCTAATAAACTGGTTGTGTGATTTCACGATGGTACCAAGTCAAGACCCACAATACTCGATGGACTAGTGGCAGTGCATCAGGGCCAGGTCTACGAACCGACCTAGATAAACAACTGCAGGTCGTGTTGATGGTGAAGGCCATTGAACTAGTGGCACCAAAGATAAATTGATATATGTGAAAACTATTGTTTTGTGCATGCACTTGAGGTACAAGACCATTAAGATACCCAGGGGGTTAGTGATGGGTCCTAAGGGCTATTAGATGACATGGTGGAGATGAGGGCAGTTCATTGTGCTAGTGAGTGAGGAAGCTTAGAGTAGCTTCTTGTGCATGAGACCAGGGTGGGGTCGGGATGAGGTCTCTGTCCTCATACAGACATAGAGTGGCATTTGGGTCTGAGGGTCGGGTGTCGAGAACATTCACTCAAACCCACAGTAGAAGTGGATGGGCTTCTATCTTGGTGGCTGGTAAATACACTCCGAGCCACAAGTGGGTACAGTGGACGGGCTGCACCTATGAATGTGTGTTCCCTTCCTAATGAAGGGTGTGTGTTGTCTGCTAAACACACCTTATATGGAAATGGGAAAAATGTTTTGAAAACCTTGGAAAGGATTTGAGAATCCTTGGAAAAAAGGAATGGTAAATCTTGTGAAAAAGGTTTATTTAGAAAAAGAAACTGAAATTGGGGAAAACCTTTTAAAAGAAAATGTCACCCTTGGGAGGGTAAAGGTTTTGAAAATTGGACTTTGAGGAAGAACCTTCTTTTTAATGAAACGATAACCTTGGCGTGGCTATTTTTAAAACTCACACCCAACACATGCTCACTGAATTGTAGAACTCACCCCCTCCTTTTTTCCTATTTTAGGTAACCAAGGGAAAACCAAACTTAAAGACCTCCATGTAAGATATGTATGATAGTTTTTAAGATATTCAATTTTGTATAATGATATTCCAGGAAAGACAGGAAAGAAGGATGCCTTACTCCTAGCGGTTTAGAAGTGGGTGAAGAACTTTATGGATCAAAGGGAGTGGCGGGTTGATCACGGGGATCTGACCAAACCGGGTCGGGGCGTGACAAACCCACTGGCATACCAAGCCTAAGCCCTGAAATTAGCTCCCAAATAGTTTAAGCAGAGTCACCCAGTCAGAGGATGCTAATTTTGAGAAAAATATTTTCAAAGTTGAACTATAATTCCAATTGGAATAGATGTTATACCGGTTTCCACTCACCCAATTATCTTAGTGGGGCCATCCCGAAGGAGTCTGGCCTCGCGATATTCTCCCGAAAGCTGGTGCTTAAGCAGGCTGTTCCTACATGACACGAGTATTTGTGTTAGGGTACTGGACTAAGGGACCACATTCTTTGTGCATTTACCTTTAAGTCCTTAATTACCCCTTCTTTTCAATTTAGCCCCTAGGTTTTCTCAATTTTCTTTCTTGTGTCCTTAGTTTTATCAAAATTTCCCGTAGCACCTCAATTTTACAAAATTGCCATTTACTCCCCAATTTTCCCAAAATTGAAATTTGACCTCAAACTTTGCAAATTGGTCCTCCATTTTATCTAATTTTAATAATTGACCCTCAAATTGGAGAGAATTTAATGAAATTGTCCTCAATTTTATCAATTTTCATTTGGCCCCAAATTTTTGAAAAATCCTCAATTTGCCCATATTTTGCAAAATATGCATTTTGGCCCCCAAATATCAATTTCATCAATTTGACCATCAAAACGTTATTAATTTGTCCCCATTTGTGATTTGGATCACTTCCTTTATGTTTTCCTTGTCATTTTAAGCCATGAATCGCTTCATTTGGATTCGAAATGAGCTCAAATGGAGCTTCACTGAAAAATACAATCTAGAGAGAGAAAGCTTCGATATCTTACAAGTGAGGGTCTGATGATCGGAGCATTGGCTTCCAATGCGTTGCTCTCGTCGTGAGGATCCTCCATCGATCAAACTACATCTCAATTGATGACCAGAGCAGTGTGGATTTCAGTGTTAAATGTTTTGTAGAAATCATCATTGAACAGTGTTTTTCAGCGAAGGGTGGTGGAGAGAACTTACCTTCTTAGCTCGGGAAGAAGGTCGGGACACCTCTATGTGGGATGTAGGGTGTTGGATTTAGCCGCAATTGGCCATGGCGAAGCTCTAATTGGCGGCAGAGGGTTGAGTAGTTTCCTGGCCGAGGAGCGGTGGTACTATTCAGGCTTCCTCATTCCTCCTCGATGGCTCATCAGCTAAACTGGAAGTAGAGCTAGGTAGAGGACCTATTCCTGAATCCAAAGACACCTAATGTGACTTCGGAGGCCGAGAAAAGTCCTTTCGTTAGAGCTCTGGATCGCTGCTCATTGGAAAATGCATTGTTCTTCTTCTTCGCTCGATGACAACTATTCAGGAGTGCTCTATATATAGAGAGCATGACAACTGTTTAGGCTACTCGTCGATGTAAGACCCGGCCTCTAACTTGGCCGTCGACGACTTGACTTGAGGGTTTTTTGAGTCACTGAAGACTCCAGCTTTTCTAGCCTCTCTCTCTCCTCCATTCTCTTTGTCAGCGACTTAAGGTTGAAGACGATGACGTATCGGTTGTGCCACATGACGTAGTGTGATTTGATAGTTTTTAAGAAATGGAGGTCTAGCTTGGCTGACACATCAACCGTTGACCCGTTGACCGAACACATGGTGACCTCTCATTGGTTGTTCGTGTCTGCATGACGTGCTGATGATTGCCAATTGACTATTAACCAGACACGTAGCAGCCTCCCATTGGCTTCTTGTGTCTACATGGCTGCTGAAAGGGCACCGTTGACCGTTGATTGGTCCAGTTCGTTGACCAGTCGGGCCGTTGACCGGTCTGGTCCGACCGGGTTTGCTATCCTGAATTTGAAAATCGGCTAGTTTAGACTCGATTCAACCGATTTTCTAAAATTTAAAAATTTAAAAATTTATCTAAATTCATTTTTATCTAATGGTGTCCTCAATTTCCCAAATTGACATTTTTAAGCCACCTAGAAAAATGAATTAGTGAACCGGTTTACTATGGTTCATCACAGTTCAGTCTAGTTCGGGTCGAGTTCAACCCGAACCAGTCTGATTCTATCCTCAATTCCATTTCCTAGTTCTTCCTTGTAATTTTTGTTAATTTTTGGTCACTTGGAATTTTCCAATTTTCCACTTTAACTATTTTTCGTTCATTAATCGACTCGTTTCTTCGTATATAAATCTTTACCGGTTCTTTTCCGGATTTTCTTTGGTCCCAAAGGATGGGTTTTACAACTCTGCCCACCTTTTAGGATTTTTTTCCTCAAAACTATTACATATTACACAGTTGTGGGTATCTACCTCTCACGGTTGACTCAACTTCCTAGGTTTCCTCCTCCACTTGACCATTTCGCTAGAGAACCTTCACCATGGTGACATTCTTGTTCCAGAGGTTTTTCTCTCATCGGTAAAGGATCCAAATAGGTTCTACTTCATAGGTCAGGTCTTACTCAATCTCCAGTGGCGGTTAATCTAGCACATGGATAGGGCCGGGCTCACACTTTTGTAGTACTGATACGTGGAAGACGTCGTGAATCCTTTGTAGGTCCAGGGGTAACTCTAGTTGGTATGCTACTAGTCCGACGCTCTTGGTTATGGCGTATGGGACAATGTACCTTGGTTTCAACTTTCCTTTCTATTGAAACCTGAGTATCCCCTTCTATGGTGACACCTTGAGGAATACTTGGTTCCCGACCTCGAACTCCAGGTCTTTTCTCCGATGGTTGACATAGCTCTTCTGCCTATCTTGAGCCATCTTGAGTATGCTTCTTATTACCCAAATTTTCTCAAATGCATCCTCTATCAACTTGACCTTTTCAAGTTTTCTTTCCCCTACCTCTTCCCAAAATAGGGGCGTGCAACAAGGTCGCTTGTAGAAGGCCTCGTAGGGTGCTATTTGGATGCTAGCCCAGTAGCTGTTGTTATAGGAAAATTCCATGAGGCAGAAGTAATCCTCCCAACCCTTATTCACTGTTAGAACGCATGCCTGAAGCATGTCTTCTAGGGTTTGGATGGTCCATTTTGACTGTCCATCTGTCTGAGGGTGAAAAGCAGTGCTCATGTGGAGCCTAGTCCCTAAGGCATCTTGTAGGCTGGGCCAAAATGAGAGGTGAACCTCGGATCCTGATCTGTTACTATACTTACAAGGACCCTGTGGAGTCGTATGATCTCCCCCACATGTAGGGCGTCGAGCTTTTCTATCGGGTCTGTCACCCGGATGGGTAAGAAATGCATGGACTTGGTCAGCCAATCCACGATAACCTATATGGCATCCCAACCATCCTTGTTACTGGCTGCCTGACCACAAAATCCATGGTGATATGCTCCCATTTCCACTCGAGCATTAGGGGAAGCTGTAGTACTCCGAAGGGTTTCTAGTGTTTGACCTTAATTTGATGCCACGTCAGGCATCTGGCCACGTACTCAGTGATGTCCCTCTTCATCCCTTTCCACCAATATCCATGTTTGAGGGTGCAGTACATCTTGTAGCTTGTGTCATGCCCTGACCCAATTTGGTCGGATCCCCGTAAGCAACCCGCCACTCCCTTTGGTTTATGAAGAGTTTCACCCTTTTCTAAACCGCAAGGAGTAAGGCGTCATTGTTCTTGTTTTTCTAGAATAGCATTATAAAAAACTGAATATATTAAATCTTACATACATGTCTTATGGTTCAGTTACCGAAAGGTCTTTAAGGTTGGTTTCCCTTGGTTACTTGAAAAAGGGTAAAGGGAGGGGGTGAGTTCTACAACTCAGTGAATGGGTGTTGGGAGTGAGTTTTCATAAAAATAGCTTTAATCAAAGTGTGCCACAATCTTTATCTCCTTTAAGAATGATCTTTCCTCAAATTCCAATTTTTAAAATTTTTTTTCCTCAATTCCACATTAGGCATGTTTAATAGACAACACACACCCTTCATCAGGAAGGGAACACACATTCGCAGGTGCATCCCGTTCACTGCACCCACTTGTGGCTCGAAGCGTCTTTACCGGCTACTAAGATAGAAGCCCATGCACTTCTACCCTAGGTCTGAATGGATGTTCGCGACATCTGACCTTCAAACTCGAAAGTAACTTTGTGTCTGTATGAGGACAGAGACCTCATCCCTACCCCAACCTAGTCTCATGCTCAAGAAGCTACGTCGAGCTTCTCGACTGCTGGCACGAAAAACTGCCATTATCTCCACCATGTCGTCTAGTAGCCCTTAGGACACATCACTACCCCTCTTAGGCATCTTGATGGTATTGTACCTCAAGTGCATGCACAAATAACAGTTTTCACATAGCCATTTATCTTTGGTGCCACTGGTCCAACGACCCCGACCCTCAACCCGACTTGCAGCTATTTTTCTAGGCCGGTTCGTCGACTTAGTCCTGACGCATTACCGCCAGTCCATTGAGTACTGTTAGTCCTAACATGGTACCAAAGTGAAATCACACAACCATTTCATTAAGAATTTTCATGGCTTTCATATCTCATGTTTGTTTACGAGCTCCTTCTCGTGCCCACTGGCCTTGGGCCCACTGCACGTGATTTTCCAAAACCAGGCATTTAGCCCCATAAGTTCAAAAACTAAGGCCTCTAGCTTATCTGATCTAATCTAGCTCCTGTCAAGAAGGTTTCTGTAAACCCCGCACTTAAGGAAAATTGGGAAAAGAACCGGTCAAACCGAGTAAGAAAATTGAGTCAGTTTACAAACCCGATTATTTGGGAACAAGCAATTTGGAAATTTACAACTTTCAGGCGATCTAAAGGGTTCATTAAACCTTGGAAAAGAAACTTAAGACAAATTAGAAGAGAAAAACAAAATTGGTTCAGGTGAACGAGATTCCATAAGAACTTTGAAGTTAAGCGTGCTTTCCCGAGAGTAGTGCGAGGATGGGTGACCTCCAAGGAAGCATGACACGATTTTACACCTATATAAAGAGGTCATCCCCATTCATTCTCCTCACACCTGAACACTTCTCTCTCTCTCACTCTACTGCTCCATTTCCCAATGAAGCTCAAACCAAAGCTTTAACTTGAACGTTTTTCTTAACCTCAGAGGGAGAGGTTGGGCTCTTTAGAACTGGGGAGAAGTCAACTATCTAATAGCAAACTCTAGTCAATCCGAGAATCGCTGGAGAAGTGCCGACATGATGGAATAGTGAAGCAGTTCCAGCAGACCGAAGCTGCCCTATTTCGGCCATTTTGAGCCCTCCTCAGGCCAAACCAAGCCCTCCCAACACTTCCTCAGCCCTTCCACAGCCGAATTAGGAATGAAAGGTAAGCCAATTCGGCTCCCCTTTACAATTTCCGATCGATGTTGGAGAGAGAGTCGACCGAATTTCAATGATGAAATTCTAATCCAATTTAGGATGAGAGCTATTTGCCCATATTGAAAGCTTGGACCGCCGTGCCCTTACCGATGAGTAATCGAACCTTTCTCTCTCTATAGTCTATTTTCTGGCGAAGCTCCGTTTGAGCTCGTTTCGATGTTAAAATGCACGATTTAAAGTTCTATGGAATTGTATGAACATGGAGAAACTCAATTTCAACTTCAATTTCAACAATTACAGGTGTTTGATTGGTCAATTTGATGAAATGAAATTCAGCTATGTTAAAGAGTTGGAATTGGAGAAAAATTGGGGGAAATTGGGGATTTTCAAAAATGAGGGACCAAAATGCAATTTCCTAAAATTGAGGGTCAATTGGGCATGATAAATATGTTAGAGAGCCAATTGAGGAATTTTAGAATTTTTGGGGTGAAACTTACCATTTTTGTAAAGGAAGGGCAAAATGGTAATTTTGGAAAAGTTGGGGGACTAAATTGGAAATTTGGGAAATTAAACCCACTTTTCGGTGAAATTGAATAAATTTAGGTCCCAAGATAAAATTTAAAAGTTTCGGGTCTCAATTTGAGGAAAAACAGACATTAGGGACTTAAAGTTAAAGAGAAATAACTTTAGGGACCTAATTGCAAATAACTAAAAAGTTTTGGTTTACTCATTCATTTGAAATGAATGAAGGATGTTATGTCGAGTAATAATGAACAAGGATGTTCATATCGTTTAGGAACGCGAAGTACCGGGAACGCCAACATGGACAAACTTGCATGAATACAATGAACCGGTCTAGTGGAATTTCACTGCGTTTTAACGGGGGAGTGGGTTTATTAACATCATACCCGGTTGGGATGATGAGCACAACTTAAAATTAAAAACCACTTACCGGTTGTGAGTGAAAATTTTATATCATACCTAGTTGGGGATGATAAATACCTCGGTATGAAAACCCACTATTAAGTGGTATTTTAAACATCACAACTTAGAGGAAGTGATGTGAAAATCATGCAGAAAAACTACTTACGATTGTAAGTAGATCATACCCGGTTGGTATGATAAGACTTCCTCGAACGAAGTTGAAAACCCGTTCATCGGTTATGAACGGAGGTGTCCTTATACCAGGGCGGTATAATGGATAGAGAAAATATATGTTTTGTCGGATGTGCTCTCCCATGACTGTGTGCTAATGCTTAAACAATTTGGGATACCTTCTTGATGGGAGCTTGAATAACTCTGATAGGTCGGGGGCCTCGGTTTTGGAACTTGGGGGCTAAATGCCCGATTTTGAAAATCTCGTACAGTGGGCCCAAGGCTAGTTGGCATGAGCAGGAGCTCATAAACGAACATGATATATGTGCCACAAAACTTAATAAGTGAATTGTTTGGCCATGGTACCAAGATAGGACCGACATGCTCAGTCAACTAGCGGTAGTGCGACATGACAGATCAACGGACTAGTCAAGACAAACAACTGCTGGTTGAGTTGAGAGTCGGGGCTGTTGGACCAGTGGCACCATAGATTACATAGCAATATGAGAAAACATTGATTGTGCATGCACTATGAGTGTGAGATCATCAAGATGCCCATGAGGGGTACTGATGCATCCTAAGGGCCCTGGAGGACCCGGTGAGTATAAAGGCACTTCGTCATTACAGGTGTCTGTGCGAAATTTGGAATAGCACCAAGTGCATGAGACTGGGGGTGGGGACGGGATGAGGTCTTTGTCCTCATAATGGACACGAAGAATTTATTCTGGGAATGAGGGTCGGATGTCATGAACATCCGCTCATTCTTAGTGTAGAAGTGGACGTACTTCTATCCGGGTGGCCGGTAAAGTCGCTCCGAAGTCACAAGTGGGTTCAATGGTCGTGCTAACCTGCGAATGTGTGTAACCTTCATGATGAAGGATGTGTGTTGGGTAATGACAAACCGTGGTTAAAAAGAAATGGTGATGAGAATTTGAATGAAATGATTTTTGAAAAGAAAGGATTCTGGCACACTCCAATAATAAATGTTTTCTTAAAGGTCTAAACTTTTGAAAACCCATTCACTGAGTAGTCGTTCTCACCCCCTCCCTTATATCCCTTTCAGGAGATTTCAGAAAGCCTACCCTTAAGACCATCAACTAGGACGCCTGTGATATAGGTATGATAAATTTAAATTATTATGCAGTTTTGTTTATGTTATTTCTGGAAAAGCTATAGGTTTAAAGGACGCCTTACTCTTTATGACCTATAATAAGGGGAAACCCTTTAATAAACTGGAAGAGTGGTAGGTTGATCACGTGGATTTGACCAAACAGGGTCGGGGTATGACACTCTACCAAAGAGTTTAAGCATTGACACACAGTCAGGGGAGAACACTTTTGACAAAATATAATTTTTATTTAATCACACCAACCGGGTGTGATGATACCTCCGCTTACAATCGGCAAGCGGGTTTCTCCTTCCTTCAAGGAGGTCCATCATACCAACCAGGTATGATTTTCTCTACTTACAACTGGTAAGTAGGTTTTAACTTCATTTTCCCATCACCTCAATCGGGTATGATGTCAAAATTCCACTTATAAGTGGTTTTTCATTTCTAAAATACTTATCATCCCAACCGGGTATGATGTGAATAAGCCCACTCACCCGATAATTGTGACGTGTTCGTCCTCTGTTGGTTTTCCAAGTTGACGCAAACTTTCTCTTGCTTGCGTTCCGGTCACACTTGTCCCTACATGATTTGGGCAGCCTTATCACTTACGGTTCAGCATGAAAGCCTAGGCTCACAAATTATCGATAAATTGCATTTAGGTCCTTAAAGTTTATTTTTCTTAACTTTTGGTCCCTAATGCCAACTTTTGCCCAATTTGAGTCCTAAAGTTTCAAAACATTCCATTTGAGTCCTCATTTTACTCAAAATTGAAAAAAGGGGTTCAAGTTTTCCAACTTTCCAATTTGGTCCTCAACTTTTCAAAAATGACCATTTTGCCCCAACTTTCCAAAAATGGAAATTTGACCCCAATTGTTCCAAAAATCGACCAGTTGGTCCTCGAACAACTTTTTCATGGCTAATTTTGGGAAATTGTAAAGAGGTCCCTCAAATTTATGAAATCCCTAATTTCCCCCAATTTCTCCCCTTCAAACTAATCGAATGTGATTTCTTTAAATTGGCCATTCAATCAGGCTTAATTATTCCAACTGAAGGTATGAATCACTTCCTACACTTCCATACGATTCAATTGAGCTTTGAACCATGTCATTTGGGTCTGAATTTAGCTTAAATAGAGCTTCGCTGGAAAATTATGCGTAGAGAGAGAAAGGTTCAAAAGCTTATCGCCGGAGGTACGGTGGTCTGAGCTCTCTATCCTGGCAGGTATCTCCTAGGATAGAGAGCTCTCTATTGAATCGAATCGAGGGAGAATTCTATGAGTGAAGTTTCTCTCTCTAATGCCAACAGGAAATGATAGAGAGAGGCTGAATTAGCTTACCTTTCAGCTCTATTGTGGTCATGTGAGGGCTGTGGGGGTTTTTATTTTTTTATTTTTTTATTTTTTTTGGGGGGGGGGGGGGGGGGGAGGGGCTTAGTTTAGCTGGAGGAGGGCTAAATTTGGCTGATTTCAGCTCAGCCAAAATAGGGCAGCTTCGGTCCTTTGGAGCTACTTCACCATTTGATTCTGTTGGAGCTTCTCCGACGGTCCATGAATTGGACGAAGGTTGCTGACTCCCTCCCCCCCTCCCCTCGAGTCTAATGAACCCGACCTTATGAGGTAGAGATAACTGCCCAAGTTGGTGCTATGACTTGAGCTTCATCGAAAAATGGAGCAGTTGAGAAAGAATAGAGATTTCAGGTGTGAGGAGGATGAATGGGGAGGATCTCTTTTTATCAGGAGCTTGGGGATCCTCTGCCCGACCGTTTCACATCTTGGTCAGGCTTATCCTCGCCTTGAAATGCCCTCAACGGAGATGTTTTCTCTTCGTTGGTGCTGTTTGTTCATGTATTGAATGAATAGTATTGTCATTTGAATAAAGAAGACGACACTGTTCCAAACCGGACCAGACCAGTTCGACCAGTTCAATGGGTAAATTGACCAGTTTAGGCCCGATTCGATTGGTTTTCTCAAAATTAAAATTTTCTAAATTCATCTAAATTCATTCTCTATCTCATGGTGGCTTCAATTCTCCAATTTGAATTTTTAAACCACCTAGAAAAATAAATTTAGAAACCTGTTCAAACCGGTTCAATTTGGTTCAGATCCAATTCACTTGAACTGGTCCAATTTTCTCTTCCAATTTGCCCCAAAGTTCTTTTCCATGACTTTTATGACTATTTAAGTCACTTCAGGTTTGTAAATTTCTCAATTTACGCTTTTCTTATCGGTTGTGGTTCGTGAACTGGCTCAGTTTTCTCTTTTGAAATGCCCTGGTCTTTTCCCAATTTTATTATCTATAAAGGGACGGGGTTTACAACCTAGATGCATTGTGTACATCGAGTCGTGTGCCTCTTCCATCTCCCTTTTCAATTCCTGGTGGTTTGGCACCCAAACCCTTCCTTTGAAGGTCATTACTCCATCGCTCCTCACCGCAAGGTCTTGGGCTGGGCCATTCATGACTCCAATGGGGTCGGAACTCCTCGTCTTCCTTTTTTAGAGCCCGTATTTGGTCCACTAGGCTTGGCCTTAAGACTAGATTAGTCACTTGGTTACCCCAATCCTCATCCAAGTTGAGGTCCACCCTCAAGCTGCGTAGTTGACTCAATTAGGATAGGTAACGGTACTTACCGAGGCCACTCCCGTGTGGTGCTTGTGGCTGAGTGCATCTGCCACCGTGTTTGCCTTACCAGGGTAGTACTCAACTGTTAGGTTGTAGTCCTTTACTAGCTCTAGCCACCTTCTTTGATGCATGTTGAGTTCCTTTTGGGTTAGGAAGTACTTTAGGCTCTTGTGGTCAGTGTAGATGCGACACTTCACTTCGTACAAATAGTGACGTCATATCTTGAGGGCGAAAACTATGGCTGCCAGTTCGAGGTCCTAGGTGGGGTAATTTTTCTCGTGGGGCTTTAGCTGTCGCGATGCATAGGCAATAAACTTCCCCTGTTGCATTAGGACATATCCTAACCCCTATTTAGACGCATCACTATATACAGTGTATTCCCCATCGTCTGCGTCAGGTAATGTCATGCCCCGACCCGGTTTGGTTGGAATATTCATGATCAACCCACCACTCTCTTGGTTTATTAAAGGGTTTCCCCTTATTATAGATCGTATAGAGTAAGAGGTCCTTTAAACCTGCACATTTTCCTGGAATAACATAAATCAAAACTGCATAATATTTTAAATTTATCATACCTATCTCACAAGCATCTTAGTTGATGAAATTTAAGGGTAGGCTTTCCAAAATTTCCTGAAATGGATATAAGGGAGGGGGTGAGTACGACTACTTAGTGAATGGGTTTTCAAAACTTTTAACTTTAGGAAAAAGATTTGTATTGGAGTATGCTAAACTCCTTTCTTCCGAAAGTACTTTGATTTCAAATCTCGATTTTTACCACCATTTCTTATTAATCACGGTGTGTTATCACCCAACACACATCCTTTATCATGAAGGTCAAACACACATTCACAGGCTAGTCATCCACTGAACCCACTAGTGGCATCGGAGCAACTTTACCGGCCACCTAGATAGAAGCACGTGCACTTCTACCTTGAGAATGAGTGGATGTATGTGACATCCAACCCTCAATCCCAAAATCAATTCTCCGTGTTCGTATTAGGACAAAGACCTCATCCTGTCCCCACCCTGGTCTCATGCACTTGGTGCTACTCCAAATTTCACATGGTCACCTGGTACGGCAAACTGCCCTTATACCCACCAGGCCGTCCAGTGCCCTTAGGACAGATCACTACCCCTCTTGGGTGCCTTGATGGTCGCATAATAATAGTGCATGCACAATCAGTATTTTCTTATCATGCCATATAATCTATGGTGCCACTGGTCCAACGACCTCGACCCTCAACTCAACCAGCAGTTGTTTGTGTTGATTGGTCCATCGACCTGTCATGTCGCACTATCGCTAGTTGACTGAGTATGTCGGTCCTATCTTGGTAACATGGCCAAGCAATTCCTTTATTTAAAGTTTTATAGCATATAACTCATGTTTGTTTATGAGCTCCTGCTCGTGCCAACTAGCCTTGGGCCAACTATACGAGATTTTCAAAATCGGGCATATTAGCCCCCAAGTTCCAAAACTGAGGCCCTCGACCTATAAGTGCTATTCGAGTTCCCATCAAGAAGGTCACCCAAATTGTTTAAGCATTGGCACACAGTCAAGGGAGAGCACTTCTGACAAAATATGTTTTCAACTGTCCATTATACCGATTGGGTATACAGACATCTTCGCTCATAACTGATGAACGGGTTTTCGAATTCCTTTGAGGAAGTTTCATTATACCAACCAGGTATGATCTACTTACAACTGGTAAGTAGTTTTTCCGCATAATTTTCACATCACTCTTCTAAGTTGTGAACACTTACAATCGGATAAGTGGGTTTTCATTTCGAGGTACTTATCATCCCCAACCGGGTATGATAAAAAATCCCACTCACAACTGGTAAGTGGTTTTCAACTTATTTCACTCATCACCCCAAACGGGTATGATGTTAAAAGTCCCACTCACGGTGACTTCTAATTTAGAAAAGGTGCTCATCATCCCAACAGGGTATGATGTGAATAACCTACTCACCCGTTAATATAGTGAATTCCACTAGACTGGTTCTTTGTATTCACGCGAGCTTGTCCTTGCTAGCATTCCTGGTACTTCGTGTTCCTACACGATATGAACATCTCGGTTCATTATCCTTCAGCCTAATAGCCTTCATTCATTCCAAATAAATAAGAAAACCAAACTTTCATTTATTTGCATTTAGGTCCGTAAAGATATTTCTCTTTAACTTTAAGTCCCTAATGCCGATTTCTCCTCAAATTGAGTCCCAAAACTTTTAAAATTTATCATAGGACCTCAATTTATTCCATTTCACAAAGGGGTTATTTTCCCAAATTTTCAATTTGGTTCCCCAATTTTTTCAAAACTACCATTTTGCCCTTCCTTTACAAAAATGGTAAGTTTCACCCCAAAAATTCTAAGATTCCTTAATTGGCCCTTTAACATACTTATCATGCCAAATTGACCCTCAATTTTATAAAATTGTATCTTGGTCCTTCAAATTTTAAAAAATCCCCAATTTCTCCCAAATTTTCCTCAAATTTCAACTCCTTAACACTGTTGAATTTGATTTCATCAAATTGACTGATCAAACACTTTTAATGGTTGAAATTGAAGTTGAAATTGAGTTTCTACATGTTCATACGATTCCATAGCACTTTGAATCGTAAGTTTTAATGCCGGAACGAGCTCAAACGGAGCTTCGCCGAAAAACAGACTATAGAGAAAAAAAGCTTTGATTACTCACCATCGGGGGCACGGCGGTCCAAGCTTTCGATCTGGAAAGATGGCTCTCATCCTAGAGTTCATCCTAGAATCAAGAATTGCATCAATTGATGCTGAATTGAGTTAGAATTTCATCATCAAAATTCTGCCGGTTCTCTCTCTAGCACCGGCCAGAAATTGTAGAGGGGAGCCGAATTGGCTTACCTTTCAGTCCTAATTCGGTGGTAGGATGGCTAAGGAAGTGTTGGGAGGGCTTGGTTTGGCCTGAGGAGGGCTCAGAATGGCCGATTTCAACTCGGCTGAAATAGGGCAGCTTCGGTCCGCTGGAGCTGCTTCACTGTTCCATCACACTAGCTCTTCTTCGGTGAGCTCAAAGCAAACAGAGACTACAGGCATGTAGCTGACTTCTCCCTAGTTCTAAAGAACCTAATCTCGCCTTCTTTGGCTTAGAAATGACCCTATATCGGTGCTTTGGTTCGAGCTTCACCGAAAAACTAAGCAACTAAGAGAGAGTGAGCTTTTCAGGTGTGGAGATGTTGAATAGAGATGGGCTCTTTATATAGGGAGCTCGGGGACTCATCGACCGTCCGTTTGGCACCTTTATGATAGACAATGATCACATGAAATGTATTGAACAAAGATGTTTCTTTTTCATCAACACTACTTCAATTTTTCGGCAAGTGAATAGTGCTATCATTTAAAGGAAGAAAATAACATTGTTCCAAACCGAATGGGACTGGACCGAACTGGGTTTGAAGCTTAAACCGACCGGTTCACCCCCCATTCAACCAAGTTTTTCAAATCTAAAAATATCTAAATTCATCTAAATTCATTTTCTATCCTATGGGCCTCAAATCTCAAATTTGAATTATTTAAGCCACCTAGAAAAATGAATTTATAATCCAGTTTAATTGTAGTTCAAACCAGTTCAATCCGGTTCGGATGTAGTTCACCTGAACCGGTTTGGTTTTCATCTCCAATTCACCCTAAAGTCTTTTTTCATGACTTTTATGACTCCTTAGGTCACTTAGGGCCCATAAAATTCCTAATTTACCATCTCTCTATCAGTTCTGGTACATAAACCGACTCAGTTCTTAAACTGGTTTAATCAGGTTCAAGTTTGGTTCACCCGAACCGGTCTGGTTTTTCTCTCCCACTTTGTTCTAAGGTTCCTTCTCAAGGTTTATAAATCTCTTTGGGTCACAAGGGAGTTGAAATTTCTCTAATTTTCCATTTCCTCAATAAACGGGTTTGTGAACTGGTTCAGTTTTCTTACTTGGTTTCACCAGTTCTTTTCTCAGTTTTCCTTAACTCAGAAGGGCGGGGTTTATAGGTAAGGCCAGCACTAGGCCGTTGTCAATCGAGACTTGAGCTCTTGGAAGGATTCCTTGGCATCCCATTTATAGTCCACTCCCTTCCTCATGAGACGAGTTAAGGAAGCTGCAATCCTGGAGAAGTCTTACACAAACTTCTGATAGTATCTGCTAGGCCGAGAAAGCTACATTTCTTAGTTGGGTTGGTGAGGGCTTTCCAATTTGAAATGGTCTCTATCTTGGTTGGATCCACCTTCACTCCATCCTTGGACACTATATGCCCAGAAAGCCTACTTCTTGTAGCCAAAATTCACACTTAGAGAACTTGGCATAAAACCGATTTTCTCGTAGGGTACTTAGGGTTGTCTTCAAGTGCACCCGATGCTCTTCTTTTGTTCGGGAGTATATGAGAATATCGTCTATAAACACGATCATTAAATTGTCCAAGTATGACTGGAACACCAAATTCATCAAGTCCATGAAGGCTGTGAGTGCGTTCGTCAGCCCGAAGGGCATTACCCTAAACTCGTAATGCCCATATCGTGATCATAATGTGGTCTTTTGTATTTTCTTCTCCTGAATCTTCAACTGGTGGTAACCAGATCGTAGGTCGATCTTGGAGAAGAAGGCTGCCCCTCATAGCTGGTCGAATAAATGGTCTATTCTAGGGAGAGGGTACTTATTCTTAATGGTCACCTAGTTCAGCTTCCGATAATCAATGTAGAGTCTCAAGCTTACATCCTTCTTTTTTACGAATAGAACCAGCGCTCCCCACAAGGATTGGCTCGGGCATATGAAACCCTTCTCTAATAGTTCATCCAATTGGTCCTTCAGTTCCTTAAGTTCTGTGGGTGCCATACAGTAGGGGCTTATGATATAGGGTGGGTTCCTGGCATCACCTCAATTACAAACTCTAGTTGGCTATCTAGGGGTAGGCTAGGTAGTTCGTCTGGGAAAATGTCAAGGTAACAGTTGACTATCAAAATTTCTTTTAGTTCTTTTCCGGCGAATCCTTGCAAGTGATCTGTGCGAGAAATACCTTACATCCTTTTCGTAGTAAGTCCTACGCTTCTATGAAGGACACCATGTGTATTCCGGCTCTTCCCCTGTCCTCTTCAAATACGGCCTCCTCCTTCCTAGGAGCATGGAAGGTTATCCTCTTATTCCCACAGTCTACATGGGCTTAATGCGTGCTTTGCCAGTCCATTCCCAAGATGACCTCTACTTCTCGTAGTGGAAGAGGAATCATGTCGGCCTCTAGTGTGGTCCTTCCTAAATGCACTTCGCAGGCCTTATTGTACTTATGCCACTCCCGTGTTTCTCCTAGGGGGTGAGGACGTGGAGGGGTGGTAGGAGAGGGGTGGGTTCCTTAAGGAGTTCCAAGACTAGGGTTTCCTTGATGAAAGATTGCTCTGCCCCTAAGTCGAAGAGGGTGTACCTCTGTTTTCTGGATACTTGTACATAACTTGAGGGTGAGTTAATGAGACTTTTAAAAAGGAACGCATTTTATTTAATTGAGAAAGAGGGGACTACAAGACCCCAAGCTACAAACTCGATTTATGAGGAGGGTTGGGATGTACCAGCCACCATGCTGGGGTCCTTTCAAGCTTCTTCATGGGTTAAGTTGTAGATCCTGGTTGGAACTCTAGTGGGTGCTTCTCTTTCCCTGTTGAGTTCCCTCTCGTTTATGGGTGGTGGTGGCAAAGCATTTCGCGGGGCATTTTCCTGTACCCTCGGGCAATTCCTGATGAAATGCCCGGACTGCTCGCACCCGTAGCATGTTATACATGCCCCTTCATGGTTTCTCTGGCACTGGGGTAGTAGGGGCTTCTCCTTGGAGGGAGTGCGTTCATCTCCCTATGACCATGGAGGCCCTCCTCCCTTCGTGGTAACCTTGGTCAATTCCCCCATCGAGGCTGATCCTATTCTCTTAGACCTCCTCTGCTACCTTGTCCCCTATCCTCTCTTCACATCCTCCCACCACCATCCTTCGATGCCTCATTTGCACCAGCTGTTCACACTCATGTGCCATGCCAACGATGGTGGCCAGGTCGGTGGGGCATCCCAAAACCCCCATTTAGTCTCTTATATCCATATTGAGACCATCAATGAACTTCTGGCAGAGGTCAGTTGGTCGTGCCAAGTCATTTGGTCTCATATTCCAAGATCGTGTGTGCTCCCTGGCGGAGTTGGAAAAATTCCACCTTCTTCTTGTTGAATAGGTTGGGGTCAGATGCTCTTCCATGTACCTTCTTTCAAACTCTTCCCAGGTAAGGGTGGTCAAGAAGAGGCTCCTTGCATTATCCCACCACTGCTTCACGCTGGATTCTAGAAAGAATTCTACCAGCATAACCATTTCCTCTTGGGGTATCCTAATGATACCCATGAATTTCTTGAGGCTCGCCAACCATTCCATGGCGACCCAGCCTCCTTCTCTCTATAGAAGGGCTTTCACCCCAGTTGTCAAAGTGTCTTGAGGTACCTGGGATGTCGAAGAGGGGTGGAATAGGTGTGGAAGGGGTTGGGATTGGACCTCCTCCTGGTGGATTTAGGACTCGGAGTCTAGGTGGGGCTTGTCACTAAGGTGGGGCTCTCGAAATACCCTCATGAATTCCTCATATTTCCATTGGTGTTATGAGTTGATGCCCTATGGGGATGATGGAACTCTCAGGAATTCTACCTCTAGGAGGGGGTTTCCGGCGAAGTCAACAGTTGTCGGCATCATTCTCTTAACTCCTCTCTTGGGTGCCATAGCTGGGATGAAATTTTCTTTGATTAGTATTTATTTTATAAATTCTTGATAATGTATTCAGGAAAATGCAAGCTCTGATACCACCAAAGTTGTTATGTCCAGACCCGATTTGGTTGAGATCCTGTGAACAACCTGCCACTCTCCTGAACCTCGAAGAGGGACTCCTCTAAGGAGATCGAAAAGAGTTAGGCATAGTACCTATTATGTTTTCCCTGGATAACATTAAACAAAATTAAAATTTAAAATCTTTATACCTAGGATGGAGTCTAGGTTAGATGAGATGGGCGTAGTCGCATTACTTCATGAAATTATTTTAAGGTAACGGGTGAGTTTGACAACTCAGTGAGTGGGAAAATATCTTTTAGGAAGTGTTTAATTTAGCAATTTCCAATGTTTGATAATTCAGTAGTTTCTCGTTAGGTTTCTCAGTTCACATAGTCAACAACCACCCTCTTATAATAGGAGGGATCACACGTTCACAGAACGGTCCCCGACCATTCCACTTATGGATTGGAGTGCCTTTACCATTCACCTTGATAGATGTGCACTACCTTTACCTAGAGTTTGAGTGGATATCAGTTGTTCATCCCTCAAACTCTGATCACTTCACCATGTCTACTTAGTGGAATGAGACCTCCTTTCCTCCACTGCCTCAGTCTCCATGCACAGAAAGTTCCTTGAGCATCATAACCTACTGAACGACATACTGCCCTTATGCACCCTAGGTCATCCAGCAGTCCTTGGGCTCCTGATGCCCCGAACATCATAGTGCATGCACAATCAATAGCCTTTTGAATTATAGCCTTTATCTTTGGTCCTCTAGAGTAACGGTATGTTGGCTTGGCTTTGGTCCATGTGTACTAGCCCAACAAGTTCGACAACTTGGCTTCGATAGAGTAGTGGTTTGGCCCAACAAGCTCGACAACTCGGACTTGGTTCGACAAGTGTCACACACAATTTCTCACTATTTGGATCTTTTAACATCAATACTCATATACTAGTTATGGACCGGGTCCATACCCATATCCATCGGCCTTGGGCCCACTAGCATTCCGAGCCTAAGCCTCAAAATTAGCCCCCAAATAGTTTAAGCAGAGTCACCCAACCAGGGGAGGCTAATTCTGATAAATTGTTTTTTAAAATTGAACCACCATTCCAACCAGAATAGACGTTATAGTGGTTCCCACTCACTCGATAATCTTGACGGAGTGGTCTCGGTAGAGTCCAACCTCGCAGTATTCTCCTAAAAGCCAACGCTCGAGTAGGCTTTTCCTACATGACACGAGTATTCGTGTTAGGGTACTGGACTAAGGGACTGCATTCTTTTAACATTTGCATATAGGCCCTCATAGTTTGCCTTAATGGCAATTTGGTTCTTGAGGTTTATGCATTTACCTTTAAGTCCCTGATTGACCCTTCTTTTCAATTCATCCCCAAGGTTTTTCCCAATTTTCTTTCCCGTGTCCTTAGTTTTATCAAAATTACCCGTAGGTCCTCAATTTTACAAAATTTCCGTTTACTCCTCAATTTTCCCAAAATTAAAATTTGACCCCAAACTTCTCAAACTTTACAAATTAGTCCTCCATTTTATCCAATTTGCCCAATTGACCCTCAATCGGGAAGGAATTTCACAAAAATGCCCTTAATTTTATCAATTTGCCATTCGGCCCCCAATTTTTGAAAAATCCCCAATTTGCCCAAATTTCTCAAAATTTGCATTTTGGCCCCCAAATCTCAATTTTATCAGATTGACCATTAAAATTTGGTTAATTGTCCCCATTTGTGATTTGGATAACTTCCTTTATGTTTTCCTCGTTATTTTAAGCCTTGAACCTCTTCATTTGGCTCAGAAATGAGCTCCAATGGAGCTTCACTAAAAAATATATTCTAGAGAGAGAAAGCTTTGATATTGTACCGGTGAAGGTCCGGTGACCGGAGCTTTTGCTACCAATGCATTGTTCTCGTAGTGGGGATACTCCCTAGATCAAACCACACTCAATTGATGACCTGAGCAGTGCGAATTTCAATGTTAAAGATTTTTTTGTAGAAATCAGTCATGAACTATGTTTTCCCACGAAGGGTGGTGGAGTAAGCTTACCTTCTTAGCTTGAGGGAAGGTCAAAACACCTCTAGGTGGGGTGTAGGGGGTTGGGTTTGGCCGTAATTGGCTGTGAGGAAGCTCGAAGTGGCGGAAAAGGGTTGAGCAATTTCTTGGCCGAGGAGCGGTGGTATTGTTCGAGCTTCCTCATTCCTCCTCGATGGCTCTCCTACTAAACTAAGGGTAGGGTTGGGTAGAGGACTTCTTCCTGATTCGAAAGACACTCAGTATGGCTTCAGAGGCTGAGAAAAGTCCCGTCGTCGGAGCTTTGGATCGTTGCTCGTCGGAAAATGTGCTGTTCTTCTTCTTTGCTCGATAATGGGATGCTGTAACGAATGAAGAGGTGCTCTTTATATAAGGAGCTCGACAACTGTTCAAGCTACCCATCGGTATAAGACTCGGCCTCCAACTCAGCCGTCGGCGACCTGACCAGAGCGTTTTTCGAGTCACCAGAGACTCCAACTTTTCTAGCCTCTCTCTCTCCTCCATTCTCTCTATTAGCGGGTAAAAGTTGAAGATGATGACATGGTAGTCATGCCACGTGGCGTGCTATGATTGGCTAGTTTTTCTACCGTGGAGGTCCGGCTACCTCTCAGCCATTGACCCATTGACAAGACATATGACATCCTCTCATTTGTTGTTCTTGTCTACGTGGCGTGTTGACGGGTCGCCAACTGACCATTGACCAGATACGTGGCAACCTCTCATTGGCTACCTATGTCTGCGTGGTTACTGACAGGGCACTGTTGACCGTTGACCAGTCTGGTGTGCTGACCGGTCTGACTGTTGACTAGTCCGGTTCATTGACCAGTCTGGTCCAACCAGGTTCGTTGTCCCGAATTCGAAAATTGGCCGGTTCAAACCTAATTGGACCGGTTTTCTAAAATTAAAAAATTTCTAAATTTATTTTCTATCTTATGGTGGTCTCAATTTCCTAAATTGACATTTTAAAACCACATAGAAAAAGTAATTAGTGAACCGGTTCACTATGGTTCATCTCGGTTCAGTCTGGTTCGGGTCTGGTTCACCATGAACCAGTCCGATTCTATCCTCAATTCCACTTCTTAGTTATTCCTTTAATTTTGTGATTTTTTTGTCACTTGGGTTTTCCCAATTTCCCACGTTAACTAATTTTCGTTAATTAATCAGCTCGTTTCTTCGCATATAAATCTATACCGGTTATTTTCTCAGTTTTCTTTGGTCCCAAAGGATAGGTTTTACACCCCACATAGAGGTGCTCTGACCTTCCCCCTTGATAAGAAGGTCATCAATTGAGGTGTGGTTTGATCCATGGAGGATCCCCACAAAGAGAGTAATGTAGTGACACCCAAAGCTCCGATCATCAAACCCCCACCAACTGCTCGAACGCCAACTTCCGGAAGCACACCATGAAGCCAGATTCCACCGAGACAACCCCGTCGAGATTATCGGGCTAGTGGGAACCACTATAACATCCATTCCAGTTGGAATGATGATTCATTTAAAAAATATTTTTTCTAAATTAGGCTCCCTTGACTGCATGACTCTACTTAAAATATTTGGGAGTTAATTATGTGGCTTGGGCTCGGTATGCAAGTGGGCCCAATGCTGATGGACACGGATATGGACTCGTCTAGAACTAGCATGTGATAAATAATGCTAAAAGATCCAATTAACTAGAAATTGTGTGATACCCGCAGAGCCAATTCTGAGTTGTTGGGCTTATTGGGCCAAACCGCTACTCCACCGAAGCTAGGTCATAGAACTTGTTAGGCCAGTACAGTACACGTGGGCTGAAGTCAAGCTAATAGACCATTGCACTGGAGGGCCAAAGATAATGGCTATAAATTTAAAAGATTCTTGGTTTGCATATGCATTATGAGATTTGGGCCATTAGGGCACCTGACATGAGGTAGCAATGGATCCCAAGGACTACTGGAGGACCGAGGGTGCATAAGGGTGGCATGGCATCCAGTAGGACGAGTAGCTCGGGAAGCTTCCAGTGCACTAAGACTAAGTTAGTTGGGAAAAGGAGGTCTTGTCCCACAAAGTTGACATTGTGAAGTGACTGAGGTTTGAGGGTCAGACTACTGATGTCCACTCAAACTCAGGGTTGAGGTTGTTAACCTCTATTAGGGTGGATGGTAAAGGCGCCTCGGTCCATAAGTGGAACGGTCGGGGATGGTTCTACGAATGTGTGATCCCTCATATGATAGAAGGGTGGTTGACTATCGTGTGCAAAACCTGATAAGGAACTGCTTGTGAAATATCAAATATTTGAAAGTGTTAAACTGAACATTTCCTAAAAGGTTTCTCACACTCACTGAGTTGTCGAACTCACCCCCTCCCTCTAAACATTTTTCAAGAAGGAACGTGACTATGCCCGCCTCTTCCTCCCAAGAACCTATCCTAGGTATAAAGATTTAAAGTTTCAGTTTTGTAATGTTGTCTAGGGAAAACATGACAGGTACTACAACTGACTCTCTTTGATCTCCTCGAGTAGTCCCTCTTCAACGTCCGAGAGATTGGCGGGTTGATCACAAGACCTTGCCCAAACTGGGTCGCGGCATGACAAATTCGGTGGTATTAGAGCCTGTGTTTTCTTGGTTATATTATTAAGATTTTATAACCTAAATACTACTCAAATAATATTTTTAACCCAGCTATGACACTAAAAAGAAGAGCCAAGAGAACGAGGGCAGCAATCGCCGATTACGCTAGAAGCCCTCTGCCGAGGTAGAATTCTCGGGGGCATAACCAACCTCGCAAGGCCTCAACACTGAACACCATAAGCTGTATGAAAAGTTTACAAGGGTGTTCGGGGAACCCCACCTCAGCGACAAGCCCCACTTGGACTCTGAGTCCTTGACCCACCAAGAAGAGGTCCAATCAGAACCCCCTTCTGCACTTGCCCTACCCCTTTTCAACATCCCCAAGTACCTAAAGACACTTCGACAACTGGGGTGCAAACCCTTCCATGGAGAAAAGGATGTCGGGGCCACTATGGACTAGTTGTCAAGCTTCAAGAAGTTCATGGGTATCATTAGGACATCCCCTGAAAAAATGGTAATGCTGGCAGAATTCTTTCTGTAATCCAGCGCAAAGCGATGGTGAGATAAAGTAAGAAGCCTCTTCACGACCACACCCACCTAGGAGGAGTTTGAAGGAAGGTACACAAAGGAGTACCTGACTCCCCACTTGATCAATGAAAAGAAGGTGGAATTCTTCAATCTCCACCAGGGAGCAAGCATAGTCTCAAAATATGAGACCAAATTTAATGAGTTAAGACCGTTCACCAGATATCTGCTAGAAATTCATCGATAGTCTCAATATGTACATAAGATACCGAATGGGGATTTTGTGATGCCCCATCGATTTGGCTACCATCATTGGCATGGCACACAAATGTGAGCGGCTGGTCCAAACATGGCACCGTAGGGTTGAGCAAGGCAGAGTGAAGGAAAGACAGGGGTAGAGCAACATAGGAGGCTCGAGGGAATAGGGCTAGCTATGATGGAGGAACCGATCAATGTTCCCACAAAGGGAAGAGGACCACCACGACCACATGAGGTGAATGCAGCACCTCCAAGGAGAAGCCCCTACTACCTCTGGTGCCATAGAAACCATGAAAGGGGCATGCATAATATGCTACGGGTGCGTGCAGCTCGGGCATTACATTAGGATTGCCCGATACCTCGAGACAACACCTCGCGAAATGCACCACCACAACTGGCCAAAAACTAGAGGGCACCCAATGGGGGAAGGGAAGCACCCACTAGAGTTCTAGCTCGGGTCTACAACCTGACCCAGGAGGAAGCCCGGAAAGACCCCAACATGGTGGTTGGTATGTCCCAACCTCCTCTATAATCATGTATGTAGATGGAATATTGTAGTCCCCTTTTGAATTTAATAAACTACATTCCCTCAAAAAGCTCCGTTAACTCCTCCTCATGTTTCGTACACTTATTCGGAAAGGAAAGGTATGTCCTCTTCGACTCAGGTGCATAACGATCTTTTATCAAGGAAACTCTAGTTCCAAGCCTTCCCACAAAACTCTCTCCACTCACACCACCCCTCAACATCCTTACACCACTAGGAGAGGCACTGGAGCAGCAGGAGTACCTTAAGGCATGCAAAGTATAGATAGGAAAAATTAGCTTAGAAGTTGACTTGATTCCCCTAATGCTAAGAGAAGTAGAGCTCGTCCTAGGAATGGATTGGCTGAGTACACATCAAGCCCAGATAGACTGCAGAAGGAAGAGGATAACCTTCCGTGCCCCTAGAAAGGAGGGGGTTGTATTTGAAGGGAATAAGGGAAAGGCCGTAATACACCTGGTATCATGCATGGAGGCGCATGACTTACAATGGAAAGGGTGTAAGGTATACCTTGCCTAGATCACTTGCAAAGATTCCTCGGAAAAAGTGCTAGAGGAAATCCGGTAGTCAACCGTTACCCCGACGTATTCCCAGAGGAGCTACTTGGCCTAAACCCAGATCGCCAGCTGGAGTTCATGATTGAAGTGGTGCCAGGGACTCACCCTCATATCACAAGCCCCCTACCATGTGGCGCCCGCCGAACTTAAGGAGTTGAAGGACTAATTTGATGAACTCTTAGAGAAAGGCTTCATACGCCCAAGCCAATCCCCGTGGGGTGCACCAGTTTTGTTCATCAAAAACAAGGACGGAAGCATGCATCTCTGCATCGACTTCCAGAAATTGAACCAGGTGACAATTAAGAATAAGTACCCTCTCCCTAGGATAGATGACTTATTCGACCAGATAAGAGGGACATCTTACTTCTCCAAGATTGACCTATGGTCGAGCTAACACCAATTGAAGATTCGGGAGGAGGACATACAAAAGACCACGTTCCGATCATGATATGGGCATTACGAGTTTAGGGTAATGCCATTCGAGCTGACAAATGCACCCACGACTTTCATGGACCTAATGAACCGGGTGTTCTAGCCTTACTTGGATAAGTTCGTGATCGTGTTCATAGACAATATCTTTATATACTCCCGAACCAAAGAGGAACACCGAGTACACTTAGAGACCACCCTAAGTGCCTTACAAGAAAACCGACTTTATGCCAAATTCTCTAAGTGCGAATTTTGGCTACAAGAGGTGGGCTTATTGGGGCATATAGTGTTAAAGGACGGAGTAAAGGTGGACCCAACAAAGATAGAGACCATCTCAAATTGGAAAGCTCCCACTAACCCAATAGAAGTACGTAGTTTCCTCAGCATCGCCGGATACTACCAGAAGTTTGTGGAAGACTTCTCCATAATTGCAGCTCTATTAACTCATCTCACGAGGAAGGGGGTAAATTATAAGTGGGACACTAAGTGCAAGGAGTCCTTCCAAGAGCTCAAATCACGATTAACAATGACCTAGTGCTGGCCTTACCCAACGCGGACACCGGAGAGTACACTGTATACAGTGATGCATCTGGACAAGGATTGGGATGTGTCCTAATGCAACAAGGGGAAAGTTATTGCCTATGCCTCATGACAACTGAAGCCCCATGAGAAAAACTACCCCACCCATGACCTCGAGCTGACAGCCATAATGTTCAGTCTCAAGATATGGCATCACTATTTATATGGAGTAAAGTGCCACATCTATACCTACCACAAGAGCTTGAAATATTTCCTAACCCAAAAGGAACTCAACCTGTGGTAGAGGAGGTGGCTAGAGTTGGTGAAGGACTATGACCTAACGATCGAGTACCACCCTGGTAAGGTGAACGTGGTAGCCGATGTGCTTAGTTGCAAGTACCACACGAGAGTGGCCTCAGTGAGGACTAGCTACCTACCCTTATTAAGCCAACTAGGCAGCTTGAGAGAGGACCTCAACGTGGACGAGAGCCATGGAAACCTAATGGCTAAAGTAGTCGTACGACTTGACCTAGTAGACCAAATGCGGGCTCTACAAAAGGAAGACAAGGAACCCCATCCCCATTGGAGACAGATTATGGACGACCTTGCCCAAGATCTCACAGTAAGGAGCGACGGGGTAATGACCTTCAAAGCGAGGGTCTAGTTATTGAAAAATTGGGAATTGAAAAGAAGTATACTAGAGGAGGGACATGACTTGATGTATGCCATGCATCCAGACAGTACAAAAATGTACTGCACCCTAAAACAAGGATATTGGTGGAAAGGGATGAAGAGGGATATCGTTGAGTATGTGGGTAGATGCCTGTCATGCTAGCAGATTAAGGTCGAACACTAGAAACCCTCTGGATTACTGCAACCTCTCAAAAGGAAATGGGAGCATATCACCATGGATTTTGTAACCGGGCTGCCAGTAACAAAAAGGGGTTGGGATGCAATATGGGTCATTGTAGATCGACTGACCAAGTCTACCCACTTCCTACCCATCCGGGTGACAGACTCGATAGAAAGGCTAGCTGCCCTATATGTGGGAGAGATCATATGGCTCCACGGGGTCCTTGTAAGTATAGTATCAGATCGGGACCCAAGGTTCACCTCTTGGTTTTGGCATAGCCTTCAAGCTGTCCTTGGGACTAGACTCCATATGATCACTGCCTTTCACCCTCGGAAGGATGGATTGTCTGAACGAACCATCCAAACCCTAGAAGACATGCTCCGGGCAAGCGTTCTGACAATGAATAAGGGTCGGGAGGATTACCTATGCCTCATGGAGTTCGCATATAACAATAACTATCAGGCTAGCATCCAAATGACACCTTACGAGGCCCTCCACGGGTGAACTTGTTGCAAGCCCCTATTTTGGGAGGAGGTAGGGGAAAGAAGACTCGAGAAGGTCGAGTTGATAAAGAATGCAATAGAGAAAATCTAGATAATAAGAAGGCAGCTCAAGATCGGCAGAAGAGTTACACCGACCACTCAAGAAAGGACCTAGAGTTCAAGGTAAGGGATCAAGTATTCTTGAAGGTGTCACTGTGGAAGGGAATACTCAGGTTTCATCAAAAGGGAAAGTTGAAATCAAGATACATAGCATATGCCATAACCTAGAGGGTCGGACCAATAACATACTGACTGGAGTTACCCTCGGACCTGCAAGGAATCCACGGCGTCTTCAACGTATTAGTGCTGCAAAAGTATGAGCTCGATCTAAACCATGTACTAGATCAACCGCCATGAGAGATTGAGGAAGACCTGATCTATGAAGTGGAGCCCATAGGATTCCTTGATTGACATGAGAAAAACCTCCAGAACAAAAGGATCCTTATGGTAAAGATCCTCTAGCAGAATGGTCAAGTGGAGGAGGAGACATGGGAGGTAGAGTCAATTGTAAAGGGTAGATACCTGTAACTATTTAGTATGAATAGTTTTGAGGTCAAAACTTCTAAAATGAGGGGAGAATTGTAAGACCCGTCTTTTGGGACCAAGGAAAACTAGAAAAGGAACTAGTAAGATTTTCATATGAAGAACTGAGCCAAATAAATCAACGAAAAATGGTAAAGAGGGTTTACGTGGGAAATTGGAAGATCCCAAGTGACTAAAAATTCAAAAATTGTGAGGAAGAACTGGGAAGTGGAATTGAGGAAAGAATCGGACTGGTTTGGGGCGAACCAGACTCGAACTAGAATAAACCATAGTGAACCAGTTCAATAATTCATTTTTCTAGATGGCTTAAAAATGTCAAATTAGGAAATTGAGGCCACTATTAGATAGGAAATGAATTTAGAAAATTTTCAATTTCAAAAAACCGGTCGAATCGGGTCTAAACTGGCCAATTTTTGAATTTGGGTCACCGAACCCTATCGAACCGGACCGGTTAATGGTCCGACTGGTCAACGGTCAATGGTTACGACGCAGACCTGAGCAGCCAATGAGAGGCTGCCACATGTCCGGTTAACGGGTCAACGACCGACATGACAACTGAGTTGGACCTCCACGTCAGTCGCAGATAGAGAGAATAGAGAAGAGAGAGAGGCTCAAAAATCTAGAGTCTCCGGCGTCTAGAAAATCTCTTTGATCAGGTCACCGGTGGCCGAGTCAGAGGCCGAGTCTCACGCCGGCTGGTAGCTTGCACAGTTATTGAGCTCCATATATATAGAGCACCCCTCCATTCATCCTCATAATCCCAAAATTGAGCGAAGAAGAAGAAGAGTACCATTTTTTGATGAGTAGTGAACCAGAGCTCTGACGATGGGACTTTTCTCAACCTTCGAAGCCACATTTGGTGTCTTTGGAGTTGGGAGGAAGACATCTACCAAGCCATACCCTCCTTTCAAACTGTGGATCACTGAGGAGGAACGAGGGAGCTCAAATAGTGTTGCCACTCCTCGGTTGGAAAACAACTGACCTTCTACAGCCCACTTCGAGCTTTACCCTGGCCAATTGCGGCTAAGCCAAACCCCCTACACCCCACTTGGAGCTGCCCCGACCTTCCCTCGAGCTAAGAAGTTCATCAATTGAGGCATGGTTTGATCTAGGGAGGATCACGATGAAGAGAGTAACACAGTGACACCTAAAGCTCCGGTCAACGGACCCCCACCGACTGCTCGAATACCAGCTTCCAGAAGCACACCTCGAGGCCAAACTCTGCCGGGAGAACCCCGTTGAGATTTCTAGGTGAGTGAGAACTGCTATAACATCCATTACGGTTGGAATGATGGTTCATTTGAAAATAATTATCTTGAAATTAGTTCCCCTGACCGGTGACACTACTTAAAATATTTGGGAGCTAATTCTGGGGCCTAGGCTCGATGGACATGGGTATGGACCCGTCTAAAACTAGCATGTGATGAATAATGCTAAAATATCCAATTAATGGGAAATTGTGTCATACCCTTCGAGCCAAGTCTGAGTTGTTGGGCTTGTTGGGCCAAATCACTACTTCGCTGAAGCCAGGTCGTCGAACTTGTTGGGCTAGTACACGTGGACCAAAGTCAAGCCAACAAATCGTTACACTAGAGGAATAAAGATAATGGCTATAAATTTAGAAGAGTCGTGATTTGCACATGCACTGTGAGATTCGACCCATTAGGGCACCTGACATGAGGTAGCAATGGATCACAAGGACTGCTAGATGACCTAAGGTACATAAGGGTGGTATGGCATCTAGTAGGACAAGTAGCTCAGAGAGCTTCTAGTGCAATGAGACAAAGGTAGTAAGGGAAAGAAGGTCTCGTCCCACAAAGCAGACATTGTGAAGTGACCAGGGTTTGAGAGTCGGACTATTGATGTCCACTCAAACTCAGGGTAGAGGCTATTAATCTCTATCAGGGTGGATGGTAAAGGCACCCCGGTCCACAAGTGGAATAGTCAGGGACCGTTCTACGAATGTGTGATCCCTCCTATGATAGGAAGGTGGTTGACGATCGTGTGCAAAACCTGAGAAAGAACTGCTTGTAAAATATCAAATATTTGAAAGTGTTAAATTGAACATTTCCTAAAAGATTTCTCCCACTCACTGAGTTGTCGAACTCACCCCCTCCCTCTAAATGTTTTTCAGGAAGGAATGTGACTATGCCAGCCTCTTCCTCCTAAGAACCTATCCTAGGTATAAATATTTAAAGTTTTAGTTTTGTAATATTGTCTAGGGAAAACATGACAAGTACTATGCCTGACTCTATTTGATCTCCTAGAGGAGTCCCTCTTCGAGGTTTGAGAGAGTGGCTGGTTGATCACATGACCTTAACCAAACTGGATCCATTAGATCTGTCCATCAAGACTGAACCTAACCATCGAGTCCATTCTATAGACACTAATTTGACCACCAGATTCAACCAAGATGACCAGGATCCAAACAATGAGTCCATTAGATATGTTTTCCTAGACTCGAATCTAGATCCCTTAATCTATGGAATTTGTCGGGTCTGATAGCCTTGACTATCTAGGAAGGGGAAGCACCCCAATCTCTTAAATATGTTATCTTGGAAGTAATAAATTTAGGGCTAATCAAACATGTTACAAAGGAAGAGATAGGGCTAGCAATGTTTGAATTAGGTGCAAAAGGAGTTGGATGAATTTAATATGGGTTTTTATTATGTTTATTGAGACATCATTACTTCATACATTGTTTGTGCAATTTTTTATTTCCTTTATATGGGTCTACTCCTAAGAATTCCCCACAAGACAATTATTGTATTCATACCAAAGATAACCACTCGTGTCTCATTATCGTCCTATCTCGTTTTGTAATTTTCTTGACAAAGTTATATCTAGAACACTAGCAAACTTCTCAAGCCCTCTTATGGACAACATCACCTCATGCCAACTGGTTGTATTTGTCGCTATATGGATAATCCAAAATAATATTGGGATTGTGCATGAGTATTTTAATTTCCTAACAAAATAAAAGAGAGAAAATAAAGAGTGGTGTGCAATTAAAATTGGTATGAGGAAAACATACGATATGGTCAAATAGACTTATCTAAATCACATTGTGGAAAAGATGAACTTCCGCAAACACCATAATTTTTTAATGTGACATTAAACCCAGTTGGATTAGAAATTGATGTTAGTAAAAAAAAATTAAAACCCGAATTTTAAATCGACTGATTTGGAATAGATTTTATGAGTAATAAACCAAGATTTTTAGATTTTTTGGTAAGTCAGTTAAGACCTCTTTAGATTAGGGGAAAAACATGTTAAATTCTCAACTGCATCCAATAAGGGCAAAAAAGTAATTTTGGGATAAATAAAACATCTATCAGTGGGTCGATAGGCCCCATATTCGTTGACCCTCCTTCCCCGCTTAACCGAGAATGAATGAAGACCCTTTCCATTTCCCTTACACCTACTCTCCCTTCCACACACCACCGACTGATTCACACACCAAATTAACTTGATTGTTTATTAAATATCACACAACAAAAAACATGATTGCAATAAAAATTCCTTTACCGATCTTCACTTTAGATTAATTGAGATATCTCCCACATGTCATATCAAATGTCTCCCCCAAAGTTGGAAAGGTCACTATTGCATACACCTTTGACCACCAAACGATCGAGAACTCGACCACCAACTGACTTGATTGTATTGAAAGAATGCTAATAAAATCCTCTTGAGATAGTGATGATTTAGCATGAATGTGACAGGAAGCAACCACACGAGTGTCATTGTTTCGACTCTATTCTTAGAACTAAAACACCAAGTGATGCCAGTGAGCTTTCGAGGTTAAATTCTAGTGACATCGACCACTATCCTAGTCGTTATCAGTGTCCAAAGGATTGTCCCACTCTTCTTTACCACCTTTAGGCCATGCCCTAGCTTTAGTAAACCATTTTCCTCTGCCTCGAGCTATTTTTGTGTGACTACTCCTTTCACCTACCCATAGTTGTGCCTAATCAAATACAAAATTCGTGCAAATCCAATGCTCCCCAACCTATGACCACCATAGAACATGCCGTGTGAACCTTGGATTCATTTCCTATCATGCTGCAACCTGATTCATCGGCCAATGGACCCATGAAACTCGCCAATCCCCTTGATGTTGGGATCTTTCACCAAGGTAAAACTAATGGGACTAAGACTAAGAATAGAAAAACTCTATCTGCCTTTCAGTGGAAATTTGAAACATTTCTTAAGAGCATGGTGCCCCAAAAATAGTTTAACAAGGACTCGAGAATACAACAGTTGATAAGTAATAAACTACAATCTTCGTGAGCAGGGTATGAGGCTACCTCGGACGAAAAGTAGCTTGGTAATGTCTTCCTGCCTTCGCCCCTAGTCTCCTTGCCTTCCACTTGCAATAGTTTGGGGGGAAGGGTGAGCTCACAACTCAGTCAGTGAGACATTGACGTCGCACCGCTATATGGCTTATGACCCAATCTTTCCTGTAAATCACCTAACATGATATACTATTCACTTTACTCATGTTTGCCTATACGAGTCTTGTGGTTTAATTTCGCCCTTGAGGCACATGTCTTGGGCCATCCAGACCCCCACTGGTCCTCTACCCTTAGAGGTTGCATGTACAAAACACCGGCAGCTCGACTCTACAGGAGCTAGCTTCCCTTGCAACAATTGGCCCAACGATCCTAGACTCGGATCTCACGAAATAATCCTTAACCCAGCCCCTATCACAACAATGTACACACAATGGGAGCCCGACCTTAATCGGCCCTCTCCCAAATTCACACATTGGCTCTAAGCCAAAATAGTATTTTCCCCTAGTTCCCTGAACTGGTATCAGTTTCATACCCTGGTCCTCACGCCCGGTTCTTACTCATACTTTTTAATACAACATTTGACTTTAGTAGGCATGCTATTACCGATTCACACTTCTTATATGAGCGTTCAAAATTTAGCTTGCTACTTTAACACACAAGGTCACATATGTAAGCTGTAAAACTCATACTCTCGAAATAAGGAACCAAAGAGGAGAACCGAAAAATTTCAAAGGAAAACTAAGGACAGTAGTGAAATAGAATTGGTAAATAAGAGCCAAAATGGGAAATTGGAAAATTCCTAATAGCCAATAAGGACCCAAAGGTCATGTAGGGGAAAAACTGGACTAGTTAAGGGTGAACTAGGCCTAAATCATATAGAACCATTAAGAACCAAGAAGAATCGTTTCAAAGATTTATTTTTCTAGGTTGCTTAAAAATGTCAAATTGGAAAATTGAAGTCACCACTAGTTAGAAAATAAATTTACAAAATTTTAGATTTTAGAAAACTCATTGAATCAGGCCTGAACCGACTGATTTTCAATTTTGGATCACTGAACCCGGTTTGAGTGAACTAGTCAATAGCCTTGCCAGTCAATAGACCTCCTTCTAGGTTAGCGCTGAGTCAGCATGCATGACCAATCAACGTGCGACGTGGGGCAAAGCGTGCCTAGTCAGCTGCTCAGTCAATGCCTAGAAGCGCTGACCAATTAGAGCATAACATGTGAACTCGGTCAACGGTCAAAAACCATGTCACCAACAACCGACCATTAGGAGAAAAACACGTGTCCTCAATCAACTATGAACTGAGGAGAAGCCTCGTCAGCTAGGCTAGCCAATGAGGAACTGTCACTTGGCAAAGGTGCCACTTTAGCGGTCAACTAGGATGTTAGAGAAACGACCGACCAATCAGAGGTTGCCATGTTGCAGATCCATGTTAGATTATTTTTGTCTCGCTCTGATCCAGTTTGGTCAGAACCCTGTGAGAAACCCACCGCCTTTTCTTGCGCCCTTTGGGTACCTCTACTAGAGTGGGACAAGAAAAGTAAATGCGTACGACCTGCTAGTTTTCCAAAATAAAGTAATCAAAACAATTGCAGTAAATTTGCGTACCTTATGAGTGTAGGCTTCTCGCTTTGACCTCTCCCCCTCTTTTGTGTATGTGCTTCTCTGAAAGAGGGTAATGGAGGGGGTGAGTTTTTGTAACTTAGTGAGGGGTTAAGCTATCAGTGTATATGAACACTTAGAGTATTACGCCCCAACCCAGTTTGGTCGAGGTCTTTTGATCAACCCGCCACTCTCCCGAACTTCGAAGAGGGACTCCCCCCATGAGATCAAGGAGAGTTAGGTGTAATATCTGCCATTTTTTTCCTTGGACAACATTAAACTAAACTAGAATTAAATTTTTTATGCCTAGTGTAGGTCCTGGTGGAGAAGAGTTTGGTGTAGACCAGTTCCTTCCTGAAAATGTTTAGAGGGAGTGGGTGAGTTTGATAACTCAATGAGTGGGAGAGATATTTAGAGAATGTTCAATTAAGTAACTTTCAAGATTTTTAACATTTGACATTCTACTCCTTCTCTGGTTTTGAACACAATCAACCGCCCTCCTATCATAGGAGGGATCACACGCTCGCAGAACAGTCTGGAGTACCTTTATCGTCCATCCTAATAGAGGTCAGCTGCCTCTACCTTGAGCTTGAGTGGACATCAATAGTCTGACCCTCAAACCCTAATCACTTCATGATGTCTACTTTGTGGGATGAGAACTCCTTTCCCCTGCTGCCTTGGTCTTAGTGCGTAGGAATCTCCTCGAGCTTCTCAACATGTTGGATGCCGAACCGCCCTTATGCACCCTGGGTCATCCAACAGCCCTTGGGATCCATCACTACCTCATACCAGGTGTCCTGATGGTCTCATATCTCATAGTGCATGCACAATCAAGCAACTTTTCATTTCTAGCCATTATATTTGGCCCTCCAGTGCAATGGTCTGTTAGCTTGGCTTTGGCCCACACATATTGGCCCAACAGGTTCGACGACCTAGCTTCGACTTAGTTGCGGTTTGGCCCAACAAGCCCAACATTCTAGACTTGGCTCGGCGGGTATCACACACAATTACCCGTTAATTGGATAATTTAGCATTATTCATCACATGTGTATTCTGGACGGGTCCATGCCCGTGTCCATCGGCATTGGGCCCACTTGCATACCGAGCCTAAGCCCCGGAATTAGCTCCTAAATGTTTTAAGCAAAGTCACCTAGTGAGGGGAGGCTAAAAAATGTTTTCAAGGCGAATCATTATTCCAACTGTAATTAACGATATAAGGTTCCCACTCACCCGATAATCTCAACAGGGTGTTCTGGTGGAGCCTTACTTCACGACGCATTTCCTGGAGCCGACGCTCGAGCAGTCTGTTCCTTCACAACACAAATATCCATATCATGATGCTTTCCCGATGGGGTTGTATATATTTTGGGTATTTATAAATGGGCCCTCACATCAAACCCTAATTGCATTTAGGTCTCTAAAGTTTGTACTTTTACATTTAGGTTGCTATTCGCCCCTTAGTTTCAATTAAGTCCCTAGGATTTCCAATGATCCTTTTTGGGTCCTCAATCTTAACAAAATCACCATTTGGCCCTCAATTTTCCAAATTTGCCATTTAGTCCCCAATTTCCCAAAAATTACAATTTGACCCCAAACTTCTCAAAATTGCTAATTGGTCCTTCATTTTGCCCAAATTGCCCAATTGGCCCTCAATTGGGAGTGAATTTCATGAAAATGCCCTCAATTTCATCAATTTGCCATTAGGCCCCCAATTTTCTAAAAATCCCAAAAATTGTTCAATTTTTTTTCAAAAATTGAAATTTGTCCTCGAATCACAATTTCATTCAATTGATCATCAAAACGTTGTTAATTGACCCCATTCACGATTTGGATCACCTTTCCCACGTTTCCCTCGTCATTTTAAGTACTGAAATGCTTCATTTGGCTAAAAAATGAGCTCCAATGAAGTTTTGCCGGAAAATATAGTCTAGAGAGAGAAAGCTTTGATATCTTATCAGTGGGGGTCTGGTCACTAGAGCTTTGGCCATCACTGTGTTGCTCTCCTCGTGGGGATCCTCCTTGGGTCAAACCACGCCCTCAATTGTGACATGAGCAGTGTGAATTTCTTAGTTAATGTTTTTGCATAATTTTGCCATGAATATTGTTTTCCAGCGAAGTGCGGCGGAGGGGACTTACCTTCTTAGCTCGATTTGAGTTGTAGAAGGTTGAGCTAATTTCTAGCCGAGGGGTGGCAGCACTGTTTGAACTCCCTTGCCCCTCCTCGGTGGTTCTCATGCTGAAAAGAGGGTATGGCTAGGTACAGGACTTCCTCCCAGTTCCAAAGACACTGAACGTGGCTTTAGAGGTTGAGAAAAGTCCCGTCACCGAAGCTCTGGTTCGCAGCTCGTTAGAAACTGGTAACTTGTTCTTATGCGCTCGATTGTGAGATGCTGAGGATGAATGGAGGGGTGCTCTTTATATAGGGAGATCGACAACTGTTCAGGCTACCAACCGACGTGAGACTTGGCCCCCGCCCCGCTCGCCAACGACCTAACCAGAAGAATTTTTGAGTCGTCGGAGAATCATCTTTCCCGGCCTCTCTCTCCTTTTGTCAACAGATTGAGGTTAAAGATGATGACATGGTGGACGTGCCACGTGGTACACTATTATTGGCTGGTTTTTCTAATGTGGAGGTCCAACTCAGCCGCTACGTCAGCCATTGATCGGTTGACAAGACACGTGGTAGCCTCCCATTGGCTGCTCGTGTTTGCATGGTAGGCTGACGTTTTGACCATTGACCGAACACGTGGAAACCTCCCATTAGCTGCTCATGTCTACGTGGCTGCTGATTGGGCGTCGTTGATCGTTGACCGATCCAATCCGATCGGGTTTGGTGACCCGAATTCAAAAATCGGTCAGTTCAGACCCAATTCGACTAGTCTTCGGAAATTTAAGAATTTCTAAATTTATCTAAATTCATTTTCTATCTAATGGTGGACTCAATTTCCCAAATTGATATTTTTTAGCTAGCTAGAAAAATGAATCATTGAAGTAGTTCACTATGGTTGTAAACCCCGTTCCTTTAAAGAATATAAAACTAGAAAAAGACAAGGTCTATTCAAAAGAGAAAACTAAGCAGGTTAACGAACCTAAACCGGTAAAGAAATGGAAAAATGGGAAATTGGAAAATCCCAAGTGACTCAAATAGTCATAAAAACCATGGAAAACAACCTTGAAACAAATGGGAAGAGAAAATCGAACCAGTTCAAGGTCAACTGAACCTGAATGGGATTGATCCAAATTGAACCAGTTTGATCCATACATGAACCAGTTTCTAAATTCATTTTACCTGATGGCTTAAAATGTTCAAATTGGAAAATTGAAGCCACCATTAGATAGAAAATGAATTTATATTAATTTAGAAATTTTTAATTTTGGGAAAACCATCCGAATTTAGCATGAACCGGCCGATTTTTGACATTGAACCGAGTCGGATTGGTCTGATCCGGTTCGGAACAGTGTCGTCTTCTTTCTCAGGATGACAACACTGTTCATCAGTTTAGAACTCTGACGATGGAATATTCACACCGATCAAGGCATTTTCGGGCGAGGATAAGCTCGACCAAAATGGAAAGTGGTCGGACAGAGGGTCCTTGAGCTCCATATATAAAGAGCTACTCTCCATTCATCCTCCACACACCTCAAATTGCCATTTAGTCTCAAATGCTCCATTTTCTGGTGAAGCTTGAACTAGATCTCAGACTTGTGCATTTTTCTTAGCCTCAGAAGGTAAGGTTGGGTCCTACAGACTTCAGGGGAAGTCAACTACCTAATAGTAACCTCCTTTCGACCTGAGAACCGCCCAAGAAGCGCCGGCGGAATCAAATAGTGAAGCAGCTCTGATGGACTGAAGCTGCCCTCTTTTGGCCGAGCTAAATTCGGCCAATTTCCAACCTCCTCCGGCGGAACCAAGCCTCGTCAATGCCACAACGACCTTCTCATGGCCTCAACAAAACTGAAATGTAAGTCAATTTGACCCTCCTCCATCGTTGCAGATCAGTATTAGAGAGAGAGAAAGTGTTGAATTTCACTAATAAAATTCACCCTCATCTGGACTTCAATTGTAGCAATTCTTGTTCCTAGAAGGAAACTTAGGATTAGAGCTACCTCCCTAGATCGAGAGCTCGGACCGCCACACCTCTGACGGTAAGCTTTCAAAGCTTTCTCTCTCTACGAACAGTTTTCCGGTGAAGCTCCGTTTGAGCTCATTTCAGACTCAAATGCAAAGATTCAAAGTTCAAGTGAATCGTATGGAAGTGTAGGAATGAATCCATACCATCAATTGGAGCAATTAACCCCAATTGAATGGCTAATTTGAAGAAATCAAATTTGGTCAGTATAAAGGGGTGAAATTGGGGGAAAATATTGGGAAAATTTGGGAATTTCAAAAAATTAAGGACCTCCATGCAATTTCTCAAAATGGAAGGCTAATTGGCAATGAGAAAGATGATGGGGGTACCAATTGGTCAATTTTCGAAACATTTGGGGTCAAATTGCTATTTTTGGAAAGTAAGGATAAAATAATAATTTTTGAAAGATTGGGGACCAAATTGGAAATTTGGAAAACTTGAGCCACTTACACAATTTTGAGTAAATTGAGGATCCAAAGAGGATATTGGAAACCTTTGGAATCATTTTGGGGAAAAGTTAGCATTAGGGACCTAAAGATCAGAAAAAATGAACTTTAGGGACCTAAGTGCAATAAACCAACAATTTTGAGCCTAGTCATTCATACGTGAGAAAATGATGGCTGTCATGCCAAACCTTAATTAATAAGGATACCTAAATCGTGTTGAGACACGAGAGACTAGAACCACAATAAGGAAAAGCTAGCATGGACTTGGAAGCTGTCTAGGGACGAACGCGTCACGGTTAATGAGTGAGTGGGAATTTTATATATCATACCGGTTGGGATGATGAGTTCACCTATATGAAAAGAAAACCTACTTATTGGTGGTGAGTGGGATTATTTCACATCATACCCGGTTGGGATGATGAGCACTATTTTTAACAGATAAAAACTACTTACTAGTTGTAAGTTGAAATTAATGAACATCATTCCCGATTGGTATGATGAGTTTCCTTAAGGAAATGAGAAACCCGCCTATAGGTTGTAAGCAGAGTTATCATCACATCTAGTTGGTGTGATGAGTTAAAAAGTGAATTTTGTCAAAAGTGTTCTCCCCAGACTGTGTGTCAATGCATAAAACATTTTGGAGACCTTTTTTGACGGGAGCTAGAATAGCTCAAATAGGCAAGGGGTTTCGATTTTGAACTCTTTGGGCTAAATGCCCAGTTTTGAAAAACACATTTAGTGGGCCTAAGGCTAGTGGGCATGAGCAGAAGCTTGTAAACAAAATTGATTAAGCAGAGCCATGGAAAATCCTAATGAAATTGATTGTGTGTACACTACAGTACCGAGTTAGGACTGACAGTGCTCTATGAACTGGCGGCAGTGCGTCAGGGGCAGGTCAACGGACCGACCTAGACAAACAGCTACAGGCCGAGTTGAGCATTTGGGACGTCAGACCATTGGCACCAAAGATGATTGCTATTATGTGAAAACTCTTGTTTGTGCATGTACTTATGGTACATGACCATCCAGATGCCCTAACGGGTAGTGATGGGTCCCAAGGGCTGTTCGACGATATGGGGGTCGACAAGGGTAGTTTGTCATGCTGGTCAGTCATGGAGCTCTGGGAGCTTCTTGCGCATTAGACTGTGGTGGGGCAAGATGAGGCCTCCATCCTCATACGTATACGAGTGGCATTCGAGTTTGAGGGTCAGACGTTTGGGACGTCCATTGAGACCAAGGGTAGAAGTGGACAGGTTTCTATCTTGGTGGACGATAAAAACGCTTCGATCTACAAGTGGGTGTAGTGGATGGGCTGCACATGCGAATGTGTATACCCTTCTTGATGAAAGGCATGTGTTTGTTTGCTAATCGCCTCTCGAGGCAAGGGGATGGGCTAAGAGAGCTAAACACACCTAATATGGAAATGTGAAAAAGGTTTTGGAAACTTGAATTTGAGGAAACACTTTTGAAAAGAAAATGTTAACCTTGGCATGGTAAACTAAAGATGTTTTGAAAACTCACTCCTAATACCCGCTCACTGAGTTGTAGAACTCACCCCATCTCTTTACCCCTTTTTTAGGAGTAAGGAGAAAAAATGAAAGAGAGCGTGAAGATGTACCCTCCGTCAAATATGCTTAAAGTTCCTTTTAAGCTTTATTAGATTGATTTATGCTTTTCCAAGGAACAAGGTTTGAATTTACAACTAGCCCCTCTTGAATAAAAGAAGGGGAAAACCATCTTAAACCAAGAGAGCGGCGTGTTGATCACAGGGATCCGACCAAACCGGGTCGGGGTGTGACAACTTGAGTGGTATTAGAGTCATATTCCCTTGAAATCAGTATCAATATTATGCCCTGACGCTAACAAACACTTGATTACCCTGTAGAAAGAAGAGTCCCTAGGAAGTTCGCCATGCGAACCAAACCCACGCATGAAACTATGAAAAAGGCTCCTATGCCCAATAAGATAGACGTCCAAAGGTTTATTGAAATTGAGAAGAAAGTGCCAAAGGACATGGCCGAGGACTATAGGAAGCTTCTTGGGGGTGATGTTAGAGCCAGTCGGCATAACATATCTTCCCCCTAGGCATGAAGAACCTATACCTTCTCTAAGGAACCCGACACCCCCTCCACTCCCACAACAGCCAAAAAAAAACCCCCGACTCGGCGAGAGGCCTAGAACAACTATTGGGTTGCCCACGCAACTTTTATAAAAGTTTTTCGAGCACCCCCACCAGCTTAGTACAACTTTAATCCCACCCAATGGATTAGGTGGACTTATGAGTGTGAAACTAAGGTGCTGGGAAGGTACGAACTCGAGGTGTTCCATGAAGTCCATCCCACCAAGGAAGACTGACGAGTGTATGGATGGACTTCAACCAGTTCATCGGAGCACTTGGACCACAAATCCCGAAACAATCCGGAGACGAACTCCTAGTGTACGAACCCAGAAAACTAGAATAGGGAGTAGTAAGGAATTTTCTGTAATAAGCAGAGTATGGCAAAAAACTATATCTTTGAATAAATAAAGACCAGTAATTTTTTTGCTTAAAGCATTAATCTCCATATTAACAACAAGGGTGAGAATACATCAATCAGGACCTAAGGGTAGTATAGGAACGTCTGAGGATGTAGAATATAGGATAGACCCACTGACAAGGGAAACCCAACCTAAACTCGACTAAGTTCCCACAAAACAAAGAGCTCCCAACCTAGACAATATGTCAAGTCAAAAGACTAGGAGGTGGAATTTAAGGGAATCCTCATAGGAAGCTGAGTGTAGGGGAAGCACGTTTACACAGAGTTAGAAGAATGGGATAAATCTAGGGGAAAAAGGAAAAGGGGAAGGTGACACCAAGAGAAGTAGGAGGATTAGTACAAGAAAGAATCCAAAGGTTAGACAGGAATTAAGCAAACCCTCATGCAGGAGTTAAGAAAGTACGAAGCAGAACTAAGATGCCCTAGAGATGGATAACCAGAAGGAAGGGCGACAAAGGATATAACACATAAGATATACCCACGAGATTTCCCCAAAAAGAAGCAAGCCCAAGAAACGACATTCAAGGGTGCTATAGTAAGTAGTAGTAGAAGTAAGGAAAGGAAAATAGGTATTAAGGGAAGAAAGCCTAGAAAGGGTATGTACAACTCCAAGGAGTCATGACTAAATGGTTGGACATAGTACGAAACGTACAAAAGGAACTCGACACGCAGGAGTCCATCGAAGGAGGAAGGAAGGATTTGGAAGTAGTTATGACTACCCTCTAAAAAGGGGGCAGTAGAATGGACATCAGAAACAAGGGAATTCAAGAGACGACGACCTCAAATTTAACAAGAAGAGTAGTAAGGATGAGACGGCTAACGATCCAACCTTGTGAGGACCATGGATGTAAACCTAATGAGGAAGTGAGAGGCTGATGGGACAAACGATGACAAGACAGATGAAGGAAAAATCCTTAATGAAATAAGGACCGAAGAATAAAAAAAAATGGAAACCCCCTCACATAATGAGAATGATTAAAATAAGTCTCACAGAAGGAGGACAGGAAACCTAGAAACGAACGACACTCGAAGTTGTCCCAAAGAAGTAGACTTGTACAAAATGCACAAGGATACACCTGAAAGATTTCAAGGAAATATAAACAAGAAGAACGATAGCGAGAGATGGCATTAAGCTACACTAAGATAAGGATAGTTGTAAGGACAAGGAACAAAGGGAGTTAAGTAAAGAAAAGACCCCGGGGGAAGTATATGTTCCTAATAGAGAGATGATTGACCCAACAGACCCGAGGAAAGCAATTTAACCCACGCTTGAAAAAAATGGATAAGAATAAGAAAACCCAATAATAATAAACTCCTTGCATAAGGGATGAAGGACAAAAAGGGAAATTCAAGGACAACAAAGGATTTAAGGATCGACAACCAGGCAGTAGGGATGAGAGGAAGGGAAGACCTTCATGAAACGTAGAGGAGTAGGACTCAAGATGTTCAAGACGAAAATATCTACATAGACGGATAAAAGTGGGACGTAAGATTTAGCTAAGGAACCAGCAGAGGAATACTTTTGAAATAGTAAGTGAGACCAACCAAATGAAGATACCCTCTGTAGAGTGAGTGATTAACACAATTCAAGAGAAGTCTCATTAATGCATGGATTAAGAAGGACCGAGTAAAGGAACAATCAAAGGATGACGTGTCAAGTAAACCCAAGTTGACACCAAGGGAGATTGCCCAAGGAGAAAGGAGGCAAAATTTGTTATGGGGACAAAACTCCTAAAATGAGGGGAGAGTTGTAAACCCTGTTACTTTAAACATAAGAAAATTGTGAAAAGACCCGGTCGATTCAAAAGAGAAAATGGGAAAGGGAAAATGGGAAAGCCGGGTAACGAACCCAAGCTAGTAAAGAAAGGGAAAATGGGAAATTTTAAAATCTCAAGTGACTCAAAAAGTCATAAAAATCATGGAAAAGAACCTTGGAACAAATGGAAAGAGAAAATCGGACCAGCTTAGGGTGAACCAGACCTGAACCGAATTGAACCAGTTTGAACAATACATGAACCAGTTTCTAAATTCATTTTTCTTGGTGGTTTAAAATGTTCAAATTGTAAAACCAAAGCAACTATTAGATAGAAAATGAATTTAGATTAATTTAGAATTTTTTAATTTTGAAAAAATAGTCGATTCAGGCCTAAACCGATCGATTTTTTCCATTGAACCCAGTCGGACCGGTCTGGTACGGTTCAGAACAATGATGACAACACTATTCATCGGTTTAGAAAATTTTCTTCTCCAATGAAGGAATTTTCACCATGATCAGGGCATTTTTGGGCAAAGATAAGCTCGACCAAAATGGAAAGTGGTTGGGCAGAGGGTCCCCAACTCTCTATATAAAGAGCTCCTCTCCATTCATCCTCCACACACATCAAATTGCCATTCTCTGGTGAATGAACAGTGTCATCATCTGAAGGAAGAAGACGACACTATTCTGAACTGGACCAGACCGGTCCGTACCGAGTTCAATGTTAAACCAGCCGGTTTAGGCCATATTCGACAGAGTTTTTCAAAATTTATCTAAATTCATTCTCTATCCAATGGTGCCTTCAATTCCTCAATTTGACTAATTTAAACCACTTAGAAAAATGAATTTAACATCTGGTTCAATGATGATTCAAATTGTTTTAAACCAGTTCAATCCGATTTAGGTCCAATTCACCAGAACCGATCTAGTTTTCTCTTCCAATTCATCCCAAAGTCCCATTCCATGATTTTTATTACTCTTTGAGTCACTCAGAATTTGTAAATTTCACAATTTTCCCTTTCTCTAACGGTTGCGATTCGTGAACTGGTTCAGTTTTCTCTCTTTGGTTGATCAGTTGTTTTCTCGATTTTATTACATATGAATGGATGAGGTTTACAACTCTTCCCTGCTTTTAGATATTTTTTCCCCAAAATTAAATTAGCAACCTTTGCCTCGTGAATAATTTCCCTTGATGTCCACTTGGGGTTTGCTTGACATGCTAACACTTCATTTGTTCTTTCACTTATCCCCTTTATAACATGCACTTAAGGAGTTTCTTTTCCTTTCCATTGTTTACTCATTCCATGGAGTTTATCATAATTAGGCATGCCTTACCCACTATTCCAAGGCACATCCTTAGGTTCACTTCCTCCTTTGCTTGAGGCAAGATTCTTATTCTTGAGGTTCTTGCCCAGGATTTCATATAAACCGTGACCCTTAAAGACAAGGAAACCGGGGAAAGAACTGATCAACCCGGGTGAGAAAACCGAACCGGTTAACAAACCTCAACCATTAGAGAAAGGGCAAAACGGGAAATTTACAAATCCAGAATGACCTAAAGAGTCATAAAAGTCATGGAAAAGGACTTTTGGATGAATTGGAAGTGAAAACTAGGCATGTTCAGGTGAACCGGATGTGAACTAGATTGAATCAGTTTCTAAATTCATTTTTCTAGGTGGCTTAGAAAATTCAAATTTGAGAATTTAGGCCACCATTAAATAGAGAATGAATTTATATGAATTTACAAATTCTTAATTTTGAAAATCTCGAACGAATTGGGCCAAAACCAACCGGTTTAAGCATTGAACCCGGTTCGGTCCAATTTGGAACAATGTCCTCTTCTTCCTTCAGATGACAACACTGTTCACTTGCCGAAAAATTGAGCAGCATTGATGAAGATGAAAACTCTCCAGCCATGGAGTTTCAGGCAATGAATGACCACCATAAAGGCACCAATCAGATGAACAAGAATTCCCCGAGCATCCTATATAAAGAACCCCTCCTCATTCATCCTCCCCATACCTGAAAACTCCACTCACTCCATACTGCTCCATTTTCCGGTGAAGCTCAAACCAGAGCTCCGACTTGGGATTTTTTCTGAGCCAAAGAAGGCGAGGTTGGGTTCATTAGATTCGGGGAGAAGTCAACTACCCAACGGTTGTCTCCATTTGCTACGAGGGTCGTCGGAGACACGCCAATGTGATAGAATAGTGAAGCAGCTCCGACGGACCGAAGCTGCCCTGTTTTGGCCTAGCTAAAAATGGCCAATTCGAGCCCTTCTCAGGCCAAATCAAGCTCCCCCAACACTTCCACAAGTGTCATACGACTGAATTAGAGCTGAAAGATAAGCAATTTTGCTCCCCTCTATAATACTCGATCAATGCTATAGAGAGAATCTATGAAACTTCACTAACCAAATTCTCCCTCAATTCGACATGAATTGATGCAATTCTTGATTCTAGGAATAACCTCAGGACACGAGCTATCTGCCCAGATTGAAAGCTCAGACAGTCGCACACCCGACAATAAGCTTTCTCTCTATGTTCTTTTATCCAGCGAAGCTCCGTTTCAGCTCGTTTCGACGTCAAATCGTGCGATTCAAAGTGCAATTGAATCGCATAGAGGTGTAGAAACACCAATCTAACTTCAATTTCAACAATTAAACTCATTTGATCAGTCAATTTGATGAAATCAAATTCAGCTTAGTTGGAAGGTTAAAGTTGTGGGAAAATTGGGGATTTCGAAAATTTGAGGGACTAAAGTGCAATTTTATAAAATTAAGGGCCAATTGGTCAATTTTTTGGGGTGAAATTTACCATTTTTGTAAAGTAGGGGCAAAATGGTAATTTTGGAAAATTTTGGGGGCCAAATTGGAAGGGAAACTTGAACCCCTTTTTGTGGTTTTGAATAAATTGAGGTCCTAATGTGAATTTTAGAAGTTTAGGGATTCAATTTGGGGAAAAATTGGCATTAGGGACCTAAAGTTAAAGAAAAAGAACTTTAGGGAGCTAATTGCAATAAATAAAAAGTTTTAGTATTTCATCCATTCACGATGAATGAAGGCTATTAGGCCTAGAGATAATGAATAAAGATGTTTATATCGTGTATGAACACGAAGTACTAGAAATGCCAACAAGTATAAGCTCACGTGAAGACAAAGAACCGGTTAAGAGGCAATCACTACGTTATCGGGTGAGTGGGATTTTTCTATCATACTCGATTGAGATGATAAGCACCTCGGAAATGAAAACCCACTACTAAGTAGAATTTTAAACATCACACCTGAATGGAGTGATGTGGTAATTACGTGGAAAAACTACTTATCGGTTGTAAGTAGATCATACTCGGTTGGTATGATGAACTTACTGGAAGGAAGTAGAAAACCCATTCAACGATTATGAGCGGAGATGTTCTCACACCCGAATGGTGTGATGGACGACTAAAAGATTATTTTTGTTGGAAGTGCTCTCCCCTGACTATGTACCACTGCTTAAACATTTTGGGAGACCTTATTGATGAGAGCTTGAATAGCTCGGATAGGCTAGAGGCCTCGATTTTGGAACTTGGGGGCTAAAATGCCCGATTTTGAAAATCTCGTACAATGGGCGCAAGGCCAGTTGGCATGAGCAAAAGCTCATAAATAAATGTGAGACTAAGCTTTGAAAACTTTAATGAATCATGTGTTTGGCCATGGTACCAAGACAGGACCGACATACTCGATGGACTGGTGGTAGTGCGACAAGACAGGTCGACAGACCAGTTGAGACAAACAACTGCAGGTCGAGTTGAGGGTCGGAGTCGTTGGACCAGTGGTACCAAAAATTAAATGGTTTACAAGGAAAACTATTTTTTTGTGCATGCACTAAGGTTTGGGACTATCAAGATGCCCAAGAGGGTTAGTGATGCATCCTAGGGGCTACCGGACAACATGGTGGAGATAAGGGCAGTTTGTCCTGCCAGTAATCTGGGAAGCTCGACGTAGCTTCTTGCGCATTAGACCGGGGTGGGCTCGAGATGAGGTCTTTGTCCTTATATGGACCCAGAGTTTTATTTAAGGGATTGAGGGTCAGATATCACGTATATCCACTCATTCTTAGGGTAGAAGTGGATGTGCTTCTATCTAGGTGATCGGTAAAGTCGCTATGACGCCACAAGTGGGTGCATTGGACGTGCTACCCTGCAAATGTATTGTCCCTTCATGATGAAGGGCATGTGTTGGTTGATAAACACACCGGTTGTGATTAATGATTGAGAAATGGCTTTGAAAATTGAGATTTTCAGGATGAATTGTTTTAAAAGAAAATAAGGAGTTTGGCACACTCCAATTCAAACTATTTTTCTAAAAGTCAAACTTTAAACACCCATTCACTAGGTCATTGAACTCACCCCCTCCCTTATATCCCTTTTCGAGTAACCAAGGGAAACCTACCCAAAGACTTCATGTTAATTACACTTGCAAGACATGTATGTAAAGTTTAAAATTTCATGCAGTTTTGATTAATGTTATTCTAGGAAAGGTACAGGTTTAAAGGATGCCTTACTCATCTCTGGTTAAAGAAAGGGAAAACCCTTAATAAACCGGGAGAGTGGCGGGTTTCTCACGGGGATCCGACCAAACCGGGCTAGGTGTGACAACTTGAGTTTCCTTGAATAAATTACTCATCTCTGGTTAAAGCGTGTTTCCTTGAATAAATTATCAAGACTATATAACATAGTAAATAAGAGAAAGTTTCAAAATTTTTAGATGGCTTCAAAGAGAGGAACCAAGAAAACTAGGACTGACTGTACTCAACACCCTATTCTCATATGAAGACAACTCTAGAAGCTCCCCCAATGTCCGAGGCATATTAGAAGTGTCAAAAGACCAAATGGGAAAGTATCTAGGAAGATGGTGCCAGGACCTATTGAGGTCACAACTCTAAGTACGTAGGGAGCCAAGCCTGAAGTCAGAAATGCCAGCAAAGTGCGTATAACCTTATTTATGAGGATGCTTATCAAGAATCCCATAGCCTCCTATCTATTATGTGACCATATTTTTTGTATAATAGGGCTAAGACCCCAACATATTGTACTCCTCTAATAATGAAGTACTCCAAATTCCTGAAAACCCTGTCTCTCAAAAGGACGTGATCTTATTAGCAAGATGGCCCCAAGAAAAGTAACCAAACAAACCTGCACTACTATAGAAACTAAGGAGAATCCCATCCCAGTTAAGGAAACAGAGTTAGGAAATCAGGAAATCTAGGAGGACTCTTAGAGTGATCCGTTGGAAAAGAAGACTCTACAAGAAAACTCTCAAGATATCTAGACTCAAGGATGACGAAGCACCAAAACCAGCAATTCCCTAGAAAGATTCTAGGGGGAACCACTTAAAGGAAATGTTGGAAAAGAAGGATGAAGGAAATCATTAAAGGAAATTATGGCCAAAAATGAAATGGAGACCACACTCAAGTCATGAGGAGGATTAAGTAAGACTCGCACAAATAGGTCTTGAAACAAACCGTGTCTGAACCCTTCTCAAGGAAGAAAACTTGTATGGAATTGAGGAAATGATACAAGCACGTACAACCATATTTCTCAGGAAGGGTACCTAGGAAGGATGACATCAAAGGATGTCATTTAATGATTAGATACTCCCAAATGATGAATGGAAAAGGAATTTCAGGAGAAAGGGAAATAATCCTACCAAGGAAGGAAGCTCCATAAAGGCATACATATCCCAACTAAGAGGAAATTGAACCAACCGAAGTGGAAAGAAAGATAAGCTCACCAACGAAATACTGGTTGAGATGGAAAGATCAAGTACCATGGAAAAGTACTCATGAGGGTCTAAGAAGTAAATTAAACCCAAGGAAAGGGTAAATAGGATGGTAGCATCAAAAGATACCGTAACAACTTTCAGGAAATTCCAAAAAGCCTACCCTTAAAGACCAACAATTAAGACTCTTGTGAGACAGGTATGATAAATTTAAAATATTATACCGTTTTAATTTATTTTATTCCAAGAAAAGGTGCAGGTTTAAAGGGCATCTTACTCATTTCGGTCTATAATAAGGGGAAATCCTTTAATAAACCGGGAGAGTGCAGGGTTGATCATGGGATTTCGACCAAACCGGGTTGGAGCATAACAAAAAGTATCTTTTCATTTCATCCCACCAACTCGATGTGATGATATCTCTACTTACAACTGACAAGCGGGTTTTCTCCTTCCATTAAGGAAGTTCATCATACCAATCGGGTATTATTTCCTCTACTTACAACCAGTAAGTAGGTTTTAGCTTAGATCGCTCATCACCCCAACTGGGTATGGTGTTAAAGTCCCACTCGCAAGTGGTTTTTCGTTTCTAAAGTGCTCACCATCCCAACCGGGTATGATGTAAATATGCCCACTCACTTGATAACTGTGACGTGTTCATCCTCGGTCGATTTTCAAAGTCTACACGAGCTTTCTCCTGCTTGCATTCCGATCACACTTGTCCCTACACAATTTGGGTAGTCGTATCAATTACGGTTTGACATAAAAGCACAGGCTCACAAATTATCGAGTAATTGCACTTATGTCCCTGAAGTTCATTTCTCTTAACTTTAGGTCCCTAATGCCAACTTTTGCCCAATTTGAGTCCCAAGGTTTCCAAAATTCCCTTTGAGTCCACATTTTACTCAAAATTGTATAAGGGTCTCAAGTTTTCCAAATTTCCAATTTGGTCCCCAACTTTTCAAAAATTATAATTTTGCCCATACTTTCCAAAAATGGCAATTTTACCCCAAATGTTCCAAAAATTGACCAATTGGTCCCTCAACATCTTTCTCATGGCCAATTGGCCTTTAATTTTGGGAATTTACAAAGAGCTTCCTCTATTTTTCAAAATCTCCGATTTTCCCCAAAATTTTCCCCCAATTTCCCACTTTCAAATTGACCTAAATTGATTTTTTTCAAATTGACCATCAAATCGGAGTTAGTTTCTTCAAATGGAGAGAAAAACATCCCTTTATAGATAAGAACATTGGGACAATTGGGGAGGGAAAACCAAACTGGTTTAAGGTGAACCGGACTGAACCAGATTGAACTGGTTTGAACTAGTTTCTAAATTCATTTTTCTATATGGCTTAAGATATTCAAATTGGGGAATTGAAACCACCATTAGATAGAGAATGAATTTAGATGAATTTAAAAATTTTTAATTTTGAGAAAACTGATTGAATCAGGCCTGAACCGGCCGATTTATGCATTAAACCTGATCGGACCAATCTGGTCCGGTTTGGAACAGTGTCATCTTCTTACTCTAGATGACTGCATTGTTCATTCAATGTAGAAATGGATAATGCCAATGAAGGAAAAACAACTCCGGTCAGGTCATTTCAGGGCGAGGATAAGTTCCACCAAAAAGGAAAGTTATTAGATAAAGGGTCCCCGAGCTCCCTATATAAAGAGCTCCTCTCCATTCATCTTCCACACACCTTAAATCTCCATTCTCTCTCAACTGCTCCATTTTCTGATGAAGCTCAAACTAGAGCTCCTATATAGGCATTTTTCTCAACCTCAGAAGGTGAGGTCGGGTCCTACAGACTTCAAACAATGAAGGAGCTTTGACAGACCGAAGTTGCCCTATTTTGACCGAGCCGAATTCGGCCAATTTCAATCCTCCTCTGGCCGAAACAAGCTCTCCCAACATCCCCATAGCCCTCATACGGCCTCAACAGAGCTAAAAGGTAAGTCAATTTGACATTTCTCAGTTGTTGTAGATCGAAGATAGAGAGAGAAAGTGCTAAAATATACTAACAAAATTCTCCCTCAATTTGTTATCAATTGTAGCAATTCTTGATCCTAGAAGGAACCTTAGTACCAGAGCTACCTTCCCTGATCGAGAGCTCGGACCGCTGCACCTCTGACGATAAGTTTTCTAAGCTTTCTCTCTCTAAGTACAGTTTTTTGGCAAAGCTCCGTTTGAGCTCAATACGGACCAAATGATGTAGTTCAAAGCTCAATTGAATCATATGAAAGTGTAGGAACTTATCCATACCTTCAATTGGAGCAATTAACCTTAATTGAATGACCAATTTGAAGAAATCAAATCCGGTAAGTTTCAAGGGGAGAAATTGGGGAAAACTTTTGGGGAAAATTAGTGATTTCAAAAAATTGAGGGACCTCTTTGCAATTTCCCAAAATTAAAGGCCAATTTACCATGAGAAAGATGTTGGAGGATCAATTGGTCAATTTTTGAAACATTTGAGGTCAAATTGCCATTTTTGGAAAGTATGGGCATTGGTAATTTTTGAAAAGTTGGGGACCAAATTGGAAATTTGAAAAACTTGAGCCCCTTATACAATTTTGAGTAAAATGAGAACTCAAAGGGAATTTTGGAAACCTTGGCACTCAAATTGGGGAAATTTTGGCATTGAGAACCTAAAGTTAAGAGAAATGAATCTTAGGGACCTAAGTGCAATTAATCGATAAATTGTAAGCCTAGGCTTTTATGCCAATCCATAAGTGATAAGACTGCCCCATATCATGTGGTGAGAAGTGTGATCAAAACGCAAGTAAGAGCAAGCTCGTGTAGACTTGGAAAATTGACCGAGGACGAACACGTCATGGTTATCGGACGAGTGGGCATATTTACATAATACTCGGTTGGGATGGTGAGAACTTTAAAAACGAAAAACCACTTGTAAATGGGATTTTAACATCATACTCGAATGAGGTTATGAGCGATTTAGGCTAAAACCTACTTATTGGTTGTAAGCAAAGGAAATCATACCAGGTTGGTATGATGGACTTCCTAGAAGGAAGGAGAAAACTCATTTGCCAGTTGTAAGTAGAGATATCATCACACCCGATTGGTGAGATGAAGTGAAAATATATATTTTGTTAGATGTGTCCTCCCCTGACTATGTGCCGATGCTTAAATTATTTGGGAGACCTTCTTGACGGGAGCTAGAACAACTCAAATAGGCTAGAGGCGTCAGTTTTTTAACTTGTGGGGCTAAATGCCCGATTTTAAAAAATCATGTGCGGTGGGCCCAATGCCAATGGGTACGAGCAGGAGCTCGTAAACAAACCAGGAATAAGAAAGCCATGAAATTTCTAATGAACTTGTTGTGTGACTTTGCCATGGTACCAAGTCAGAACTTACAATACTCGATGGACTGGTAGCAGTGCGTCAGGGCCAAATCGACGGACCAGCCTAGACAAACAGTTGCAAGTCGGGTTGAGGGTTGGGGCAGTTGGACTAGTGGAACCAAAGATAATTGGCTATATGTGAAAACTGTTGCTTTGTGCATGCACTTGTGTTACAAGACCATCAAGACACCCAATAGGGGTAGTGATGGGTCGTAAGGGCTATTGGATGACATGGTGGAGATAAGTGTAGTTCATCGTGCCAGTCAGTCGGGAAGCTCGGAGTAGCTTCTTGTGCATGAGACCGGGGTGGGTTCAGGATGAGGTCTTTGTCCTCATACGGATACGGAGTGGTATACGGGTCTGAGGGTCGAATGTCGAGAACATCCACTTAGACCCAAGGTAGAAGTGGACAAACTTTTATCTTGGTGGTCGGTAAATACACTTTAAGCAATAAGTAGGTGCACTGGATGGGCTGCACCTGCGAATGTGTGTTCCCTTCCTGATGAAGGGCGTGTGTTGTTTGTTAAACACATCGAATGGCAAATGGAAAGAGGTTTTGAAAAACTAGAATTTGAGGAAAGATCCTTCTAAAAAAAATAAGGATTTTGGCATACTTTGAATGAAGCTATTTTCTTAAAAAGTCACTCCAAACACCCGCTCACTAAGTTGTAGAACTCATCCCTCCCTTCTTACCCCTTTCAGGTAACCGAGGAAAGTCCCTCTCTAAAGACCCTACTAATTCTGAACAACATAGGTATGTCTATTTTAAATTACTTAGTTTTGTATAATGCTATTTTAGGAAAGACACATGTAAAAAGGATGCCTTACTCCTTGCGGTTTAGAAAGGGGGAAACCCTTATTAAACCACGAGAGTGGCGGGTTGTTCACGGGAATCTAATCAAATCGGGTCAGGGCATGACAACTTGAGTGGTATCAAAGCATGTTTCCTTGAATGCATTAACAAGACTATTTAACATAGTAACTAAGAGGAATAAATCTTAAAATTTTGGATAGCTCACAAGAGCGGAACCAAGAGAACAAGAGTCATAGTTTTTTACACTGCCCAACCACCTCTTCCTGTGGAAACTCATCGAGGAGTCAAGACAATTCCACTTGGACTAAGCTTAGAACATCAGTGATTGTATGAAGAGTTCACTCAAGTGTTTGAATGGCCTAACCTCACTCCTAAGGTGGACACTAACTCTTGAGCTGAGCTTGAGGAAGTGCAACATCATCCACCTCCTGTTAACAATCCCCCACTAGTTGACATCCCCAAATACCTCAAAACTCTCCGTCAACTAGGGTGTAAGCCTTTCCTAGGAGAAAAAGATGTTGGATCTACTATGGACTGGCTGGCCAACATCAAGAAGCTTATGGGGATAGTCAGGATTTTATTGGAGGATATAGTGATCCTAGTAGAATTTTTCATATATGCCAGTGCAAAAAGATGGTGGGACAATGTAAGAAGCCTGCATACCATCACCCCCACCTGGGAATAAATTGAGGAGAGGTACATGGAGGAGTACCTGGCTCCGCATCTGATTAATGAAAAGAAGCAGGATTTCCTCTGACTCCGACAAGGGCTTAACTCTAATTCGGAGTACAAAACTATGTTCAATGAGTTAAGACCATTTGCCCTAGACCTGGTCGGATCGGCAGATATATGCCAACGATTCGTAGATGGTCTCAACATGGACATAGGACACTGGATGGTAGTACTAGGACACCCCACGAATTTGGCAGCAGTGATTAGTATGGCTCACGAATGTGAGCGACTAGTACAAACCCGACGTCACCCGATGGAATAGGTGAATCGGAAAGAGGACAAGGGCCAAAGCTATCATGGAGGGCAGAAAGAGCAAAATGGTCTAAGATGGGGAAACAGGGTGGGTTTCTAAAAGAGGAATGATGTACCACCACCCCCACGAAGAGTGATCCCCACCTTACCACACGGAAACCCTCGTTGTCTTAGGTACTAAAGGTACCACGAGGGAGCTTGTTTGTCATGTTTCGTAGGGGGGCAGGGGGGCACTTTGCAAAGGAATACCCCACTCTTAGGGAGATTAAGCAACAAAACACGCTTGGACCATCCCAGGGGAACCCAAGGACTCCCAGACAGGACGCCACAACCAGGGTACCAGCTAGGGTATATAACCTCACCCAGGAAGAAGCTAGAAAAGACCCTAGTACCATAGCGGGTACCTCCCAAAACCTCCCCAACTAAGATTGAGATAAAACCTGTAATTTGAATTTTATTCAATAAAGGAATTTTTTTTCTAAAACATGCGTTCTTTCAATCAAGGTACGTACACTTGTGAGGGAGAAAAGTCTACGCCCTCTTCGAATCGGTAGCAAAAAGATCCTTCATCAAATAAGATCTAATCCCAAATCTTGCCTTGTAACTTTCCACCCTAGAACAAAGTCTTAATATCCTCACACCCTTAGGAGAAGGACTAAATATGGACAAACAGTTAAAGGGATGTGAGATCACAATTGGAGGAGTTAAATTGGAGGCAGATTTGATCCCATTACCTCTAAGGGAGGTAGAAATAATATTAGGAATGGATTGGTTGAGTACCCATCAAGCCAAGATGGACTGTGGAAAGAAAGTAATAACATTCCACACTCCTGAATCACTTAGATTATGTTTCCAAGGAGACTGGAGGAAGGGAGAAGTACAAATGGTGTCCCACATAAGAGCCCAAAAGATGATATAGAAAGGTTGTATAGCTTTTCTGGCGATGATAATCAATGAGAAGTCTAAGGAGAAGGGACCAGAAGGCATTCGATAGTTGAACACTACCTATATGTATTTCTAGAAGAATTACCTGGAATACCCCTAAGCCCACAATTAGAATTTGCCATAGAGGTTATCCCTATAACACATCCCATATCCCAAGCCCCTTATTGAATGTCTCCAGTGGAGTTAAAGGAGTTGAAGGAGTAGCTGAACAAGCTATTGGAGAAGGATTTTATACACCCTAGTCAGTCTCCATTGGGTCCACTAGTCCTATTCCTAAAGAAAAAGTATGGGAGCATGAGGTTGTGCATAGATTATCAGAAGTTGAATCAGGTCACTATAAAGAACAAGTATCAACTTTCACGGATCGACGACATGTTTGACCAACTAAAAAGAGCAAACTACTTCTCCAAGATAAACCTTCAGTTAGGATATCACTAACTCAAGATTCGAGAGGAAGATATCTCTAAGACCGCCTTCGATCTTGATATGAATACTATGAGTTTAGGGTGATGCCTTTAAGCCTAATGAATGCCCCTACATCTTTCATGGATTTTTGATGAACCGAGTGTTCCAGCCTCATTTAGACAAGTTCATGATAGTATTTATAGATGACGTACTTATATACTCACGGACTAGTCTAGAGCACGAAGATCATCTGTCTATCACCTTGGATACACTAGGAAATAATCGCTTGTAATCGAAATTCTCCAAGTGTGAGTTCTAGTTGCATGAAGTAGGGTTCTTAGGGCACATGGTGTCCAAAGATGGAGTCAAGGTAGATCCAGCAAAGGTGGAGGCCATATCCGATTGGAAGGCACCCAAGAATCCCTCTAAGATATGAAGTTTCTTGGGCTTGGCAGGGTAATATAGACGATTTGTGTAAACCTCGTCCCTTAAAGATAAGGAAATCAGGGAAAGAACCGATCAACACAAGTGAGAAAATCGAACCGATTCATGAACCCCAACGGTTAGAGAAAGGGTAACTTGGCAAATTTACACATCTCGAGTGACCCAAAGAGTCATAAAAACCATGGAAAGGGATTTTGGGACAAATTGGAAGAGAAAACTAGACAGGTTTAGGTGAATCGGATCTGAACTTATTTGAACCATCATTGAACCGGTTGCTAAATTTATTTTTCTAGGTGGCTTAAAATAATCAAATTGGCAAATTGAAGCCACCATTGGATAAAGAATGAATTTTGATAAATTTACAAATTTTTAATTTTTAAAAACTCGGTCGAATCGGGCCTGAACTGTCCAATTTAAGCATTGAACCCGATTCGGACCAGTCAGTCCAGTTCGGAACAATGTCATCTTCTTCCTTCAGATGATAACACTGTTCATTTGCCGGAAGAACAGACAGTGCTGGTGAAGCTGAAACATTTCGGTTCAGGGCATTTGAGGCCATGAATGAGTGTCATTAAACTGCCAAACGGTCGGCTAGAGAGTCCTAGAGCTCCCTATATAAAGAGTTCATCTCCATTCATCCTCCTCATACCTGAAAACTCCACTCTCTCACCTACTCAGATTTTTGGAGAATCTCAAACTAGAGCTCCGACATTGAAGTTTTTTTGAGCCTTATAAGGTGAGCTCGAGTTCCTTAGATTTTGGGAGAAGTTGGCTATCTCACGGCAAACTCCATTTGATTCGAGGAGCGTCGGAGAAGCGCCAGTGTAATCAAACAGTTAAGCAGCTCCGATAGATTGAAGCTGCCCTATTTTGGCTAAGCTGAAATCGGCTAAATTCAGCTCTCCTCAAATGAAACCAAGCTCACCCAAAACTCCTACAGCCCTCACACGACCGAATTATAGCTAAAAGGTAAGCCACTTCGGCCTCCTCTATCATTTTCGATCAACGTTAGAGAGAGAAACTGTGAAAATTTCACTAACCAAAGTCTCCCTCAATTCGATGTGAATTGTTGTGATTCTTGATCCTATGAGAAACCTCAGGATGAGAGCTACTTGCCTAGATAGAAAACTTGGACCGCCACACCTTCGATGGTAAGCATTCAAAGCTTTCTCTCTCTACGCACAATTTTTCCATAAAGCTCTGTTTGAGCTCAGTTCGGCCTCAATTCATTCGATTTAAAGCTCAATTGAATCATATGGATGTGTAGGAACTAAATTATACCTATAATTTCAAAAATAATCTCGATTGAATGGTCAATTTGATTAAATCAATTTTAGCCAGTTTAAAAGGGGGAAATTGGGGGAATATTTTTGGGAAATTTGGTGGATTTCGTAAAATTGAAGGACCAAAGTGCAATTTCCAAAAATTTAGGGTCAATTAACCATGAAAAGGATGTTGGAGGACCAATTGGTCAATTTTTTAAAACAATTGGGGTCAAATTGCCATTTTTGTAAAGTAGGGGCAAAATGGTAATTTTGAAAAGTTAGGGACCAAATTGGAAATTTGGAAAAGTTGAACCCCTTAAATGATTTTGAGTAAATTAAGGACCTAAAGTAAATTTTTGAAAGTTTCGGGACTCAATTTGGGGAAATGTTAGCATTAGGGACCTAAGGTCAAGGAAAAAGAACTTTAAGGACCTAAATGCAATTAACTTAAAACTTTGAGTTTAGACGTTCATTCATGAAAAACAAAGGTTGTTACACCGATATTAATAGACAAGAATGTTGTCACGCCCCGACCCGGTTTAGTCGGATCGCCGTGATAACCGACCACTCTCCCGGTTTATTAAAGGCTTTCCCCTTATTATAGACCAAAAAGAGTAACGTGTCCTTTAAACCTTCACCTTTTCCTAGAATAACATAAATCAAAATTGCATAATATTTTAATTTTATCATACCTATCTCGCAAGCATCTAGGTTAATGGTCTTTAAGGGTAGGCTTTCCAGAATTTCTTGAAAGGGATATAAGGGAGGCGGTGAGTACGACTACTCAGTGAATGGGTTTTTCAAAACTTTTAACTTCTAGGAAAATGACTTGTATTAGAGTGTGCTAGACTTCTTTCTTTCAAAAATCCTTTCATATCAAATCCCAGTTTTTACCACCATTTTCTTATTAATCACAGTGTGTCATCACCCAACACACATCCTTCATCATAAAGGTCAAACACACATTCGCAGGTCAGTATGTCCACTCCATCCACTTGTGGCATCGGTGCGACTTTACCGGCCACCTAGATAGAAGTACGTCCACTTCTACCCTGAAAATGAGTGGATGTTCGCGATATCTGACCCTCATTCACGAAATCAATTCTCTGTGTCTACATGAGGACAAAGACCTCATCCCATCCCCACCCCAGTCTCATGTGTTTGGTGCTACTCCAAATTTTGTATGGCCACCTGGTACGACGAACTGCCCTTATACCTACAAGGTCGTCCAGTGCCCTTAGGACGCATCACTACCCTTCTCGGACATCTTGATGGTCCCGTAATCACAATGCATGCACAATTAGTATTTTCTTATCATGCCATATAATATGTAGTGTCACTAGTCTAACAGCCCCAACCCTCAACTCAACTCGTAATTGTTTGTCTTGACTGGTCCGTTGACCTGTCATGTCGCACTACCGCTAGTTGACTGAGTATGTCAGTCCTATCTTGGTACCATTGCCAAACAATTCCTTTATTTAAAGTTTTTTGGCATATAACGCATGTTTGTTTACGAGCTCCTGCTCGTGCCAACTAGCCTTGTGCCCACTTTACGAGATTTTCTAAATCAGGCATAATAGCGCCTAAGTTCCAAAACTGAGGCCCCCGGCCTATAGGAGCTATTCGTGCTCTTGTCAAGAAGGTCTCCCAAATCGTTTAAGCATTGGCACACAGTCAGGGAGAGCACTTCCGACAAAAATATGTTTTCAACTATCCATTATACCGATCAGGTATAAAGACATCTCCACTCATAACCGATGAACGGGTTTTCAACTTTCTTCAAGGAAGTTTCATCATACCAATCGGGTATGATCTACTTACAACCTGTAAGTCGTTTTTCCGCATGATTTTCACATCACTTCTCTAAGTGGTGATGTTTAAAATACCACTTGTTAGTGTGTTTTCATTTCGAGCTACTTATCATCCCCAACCGGGTATGATATAAAATCTCACTCACAACCGGTAAGTGGTTTTTAACTTTAAACTGTGCTCATCATCCCAACCGGGTATGACGTTAGTAAGCCCACTCACCCATTAATTCAGTAAATTCCACTAAACCAGTTCTTTGTATTCACGTGAGCTTGTCATTGCTGGCGTTCCCGGTACTTCGTGTTCCTACACGATATGAACATTTCAATTCATTATCCTTCGACCTAATAGGCTTCATTCATTCCTAATAAATGAGAAAACAAACTTTCATTTATTTGCAATTAGGTCCCTAAAGTTATTTCTCTTTAACTTTGTGTCCCTAATGCCGATTTTTCCTCAAATTGAGTCCATAAACTTTTAAAATTTATCATAGGACCTGAATTTATTCCATTTCACAAAAGGGGGTTTAATTTCCCAAATTTCCAATTTGGTCCCCCAATTTTTTCAAAATTACCATTTTGCCTTTCCTTTACAAAAATGATAAGTTTCACCCCAAAAATTCTAAAATTCCTCAATTGGCCCTTTTAACATCCTTATCATGCCCAATTGACTCTCAATTTTATAAAATTGCATTTTGGTCCTTCAAATTTTTGAAAATCCCCAATTTCAACTCCTTAACACTGCCAAATTTGATTTTATCAAATTGACCAATCAAACACTTCTAATTGTGGAAATTGAAGTTAAAATTGAGTTTCTACATGTTCATACAATTCCCTAGCACTTTGAATCGTAAGTTTTAACGTCAAAACGAGATCAAACGGAGCTTTTCCAGAAAATGGAATCTAGAGAGAGAAAGCTTTGATTACTCACCATCAGGGGCACGGCGGTCCGAGCTTTCAATCTTGGCAGATAGCTCTTATCTTGAGGTTCATCCTAAAATAAACAATTGTATTAATTAATGTGTAATTGAGTTAGAATTTCATCATTGAAATTATGTCGGTTCTCTCTCTAGCACCGACAGAAAATTGTAGAGGGGAGCCAAATTGGCTTAACTTTCAGTCCTAATTCAGCCGTGGGAGGGCAAAGGAAGTGTTGAGAGGGCTTAGTTTTGCCTGAGGAGGGCTTGAAATGGCTGATTTCAACTCAGCCGAAACAGGGCAGCTTCGGACTGTCGAAGCTGCTTCACTATTCCATCACGCCAACATTTCTCTAGCGACCCTCAGAGCAAACGGAAACTAAAAGCGTGTACATGACTTCTCCTAGGTTCTAAAGAACCTGACCTCACCTTCTTTGGCTCAGAAAGGACCCTATACCGGAGCTCTAGTTTGAGCTTCGCCAGAAAATGGGACTATTGAGAGAGAGTGAGCTTTTCAGGTGTTGAGAGGATTAATGGAGAGGGGCTCTTTATATAGGGAGCTCGGGGACTCGTCGACCATTTGTTTGGCACCTTTATGATAGGTATTGATAGCTGGAAACATATTGAATGGAGATGTTTCTTCTTCGCTGGCACTGCTTCGATTTTCTGGCGAGTGAACAGTGCTATCAACTGCAGGAAGAAGACACACTATTTCGAACTAGACCGGACCGGTCCGAACCGGGTTCAAAGCTTAAACCAGCCGGTTCCCCCCCCCCCCCCCCCCCCCCACCTCCCCCCCCCCCCCCCCATTCGACCGAATTTTTCAAATCTAAAAATTTCTAAATTCATTTTCTATCCAATGGTGGCCTCAAATCTCAAATTTGAATTTTTTAAACCACCTAGAAAAATGAATTTAGAATTCGGTTTAATAGTGGTTCAAAGTAGTTCAATTCGGTTCGAATTCGATTCACCTGAACCGGTTTATTTTTCATCACCAATTCACCTTAAAGTCCTTTTTCATGACTTTTAAGACTACTTAGGTCACTTAGGGTCCATAAAATTCCCAGTTTACCATCTCTCTATTAGTTCCAACTCATAAATCGACTCGGTTCTTAAATCGGTTTAATTCGGTTCGGGTCTGGTTCGGGTCCGGTTCACCCGAACCGGTCTGGTTTTTCTCTCCCACTTTGTTCTAAGGTTCCTTCCCAAGGTTTATAAATCTCTTTGGTCACAAGGGAGTTGAAATTTCTCTAATTTGCCCATTCCCCAATAATGGGTTTGTAAACCGGTTCAGTTTTCTTACTTAGTTTTACCAGTCCTTTTCCTAGTTTTCTTTAACTCAAAAGGGTGGGGTTTACAAATGTCCACTTCATGTAGGAACATGAAAGATCAAAATGGCAGCAAGGATAAGCTAGCGTAGAGGCAAAAATTGACTAAGAAGGAATACACTACGATTATCAGGTGAGTGTGTTATTCACATCATACCCGGTTGGGATGATGAACACTTCGTAAATGAAAAACCACTTCTATGAGGGATTTTAACATCACAGCCGGTTGGAGTGATGTGAGACTAAGTGGAAAAACTACTTACTAGTTGTAAGTATAGAGTTCATACCCCGTTGGTATGATAGACTTTTTGGAAGAAAGGAGAAAACTCGCTTGCTTGTTGTATGCGGAGATGTCATCACACCTGTTGGTGTGATGAGTTAAAAGGTTTTATTGTCAAAAGTGTTCTCCCCTAACTGTGTGATAGTGCTTAAAATTTTTGGGAGACCTTCTTGACGAGAGCTAGAAAAGCTCATATAGGCCAAAGGCCTCAATTTTGGAGCTTGTGTCTAAAATGCCTGATTTTTGGAAAAATCATGTACAGTGGGCCCAAGGCCAATTGGCACGACTAGGAGCTCGTAAACAAACATATGGTATGAAAGCCATGAAAATTATTAATGAAATGGAAATGTGTTTTGCCATGGTACCAAGACAGGACTGACACACTAGATGGACTAGCGGCAGTGCGTTAGGACTAGGTCGATGGACTGTTTTAGACAAACAGTTGTAGGTGGAGTTGAAGGTTAGGACCGTTGAACCAGTGGAACCAAAGATAAATGGCTTTGTGGAAAAATTTTGTTTATGCATGCACTTGAGGTTCGGGGCCATCAAGATGCTCAAGAGGGGTAGTGATGCGTCCTTGGGGCAACTGGACGACATGGTGGAGATAACGATAGTTTGTCGTGCCAGTAGTTAGGGAAGCTCAACGTAGCTTCATGTGCATGAGGTCGGGGTGGGTTCAGGATGAGGTCTCTGTCAGATCCCCGTGATCAACCCACCACTCTCCCGATTTATTAAAGGGTTTCCTCTTATTATAGACCATAAAGAGTAAGACGTCCTATAAACCTGCACCTTTTCCTAGAATAACATAAAACAAAACTGTATAATATTTTAATTTCACCATACCTATCTCACAGGCATCTTAGTTGATGGTATTTAAGAGTAGGCTTTCCAAAATTTCCTGAAAGGGATGTAATGGAGGGGGTGAGTACGACTACTTAGTGAATGGGTTTTCAAAACTTTTAACTTTAGGAAAAAGATTTGTATTGGAGTGTGCCAGACTCCTTTCTTTCAAAAGTCCTTTGATTTTAAATCTCAACTTATACCATCATTTCTTATTAATCACGGTGTGTCATCACCCAATACACATCCTTCATCATGAAGGTCAAACACACATTCGTAGGCCAGTACGTCCACTGAACCCACTTGTGGCATTGGAGCGACTTTACCGGCCACCTAGATCAAAGCACGTCCACTTCTACCCTAAGAATGAGTGGATGTACACGACATTCGACCCTCAATCCCAAAATTGATTCTTCGTGTCCATATGAGGACAGAGACCTTATCCCATCCAACCTTAGTCTCATGCGCTTGGTGCTACTCCAAATTTCACATGGTCACCTAGTACAACAAACTGCCCTTGTACCCTCCAGATCGTTCAGTGCTTTTAGGATGCATCACTACCCCTCTTGGGCATCTTGATAGTCTTGTAATCACAGTGGATGCACAATCAGTATTTTCTTATCATGCCATATAATCTGTGGTGCCACTGGTACAATGACCCCGACACTCAACTCAACCCACAGTTGTTTGTCTTAACTGGTCCGTCGACCTATCATGTCTCACTATCGCTTGTTGACTAAGTATGTCGGTTCTATCTTGGTACCATGGCCAAACAATTCCTTTATTTAAAGTTTTATGGTATATAACTCATGTTTGTTTATGAGCTCTTGCTCGTGCCAACTAGCCTTGGGCCCACTGTACGAGATTTTCAAAATCAGGCAAATTAGCACTCAAGTTCCAAAACCGAGGCCCCCGACCTATAAAAGCTATTCGAGCTCTCATCAAGAAGTTCTCCCAAATCATTTAAACATTGGCACACAATCGAAGGAGAGCACTTCCGACAAAAAGATGTTTTCAACTTCGTTTGAGGAAGTTTCATCACACCAACCAGGTATGATCTACTTACAATCGGTAAGTAGTTTTTTCTGCATGTTTTTCACATTACTCCTCTATGTTGTGATGTTTAAAATACTCTTAGTTGTGGGTTTTCATTTCGAGGTTCTTATCATTCCCAACCAGGTATGATATAAAACCCCACTCACCTGTTAATGGAGTGAATTCCACTAGACCGGTTCTTTGTATTCATGCGAGCTTGTCCTTGCTGCCATTCCCGGTACTTCATGTTCCAACACAATATCAACATCTCGATTCATTATCCTTCGGCATAATAGCCTTCATTCATTCCAAATGAATGAGAAAATCAAACTTTCTTTTATTTGTAATTAAGTCCCTAAAGTAATTTCTCTTTAACTTTAAGTCCCTAACACCGGTTTTTCCTCAAATTGAGTCCTGAAACATTTAAAATTTATCATAGGACATTAATTTATTCCATTCCACAAAAAGGGGTTTAATTTTCCAAATTTCCAATTTGGCCCCCCAACTTTTCCAAAATTACCATTTTGCCCTTCCTTTACAAAAATGGTAAATTTTACCCCAAAAGTTTTAAAATTCCTCAATTGGCCCTCTAACATTTTTATCATGCCCAATTCACCCTCAATTTTTGGAAATTGCATTTCGGTTCCTCGAATTTTCGAAAATCCCCAATTTTCTCCAAATTTTCCCCCAATTCCAACTTCTTAACATAGTCGAATTTGATTTCATCAAATTGATCGATCAAACACTTCCAATTGTTGAAATTAAAGTTGAAATTGAGTTTCTACATGTTCATACGATTCTCTAGCAATTTGAATCACAAGTTTTAACGCCAGAACGAGCTCAAACGGAGCTTCGCCAAAAATGGATTGTAGAGAAAGAAAGCTCTGATTACTCACTGGTGAGAGCGCGACGGTCTAAGCTTTCTATCTGGGCAGATATTTCTCATCCTAAGGTTCATCTTATAATCAAGAATCGCATCAATTGATGGCAAATTGAGTTAGAATTTGATCATCAAAATTTTGTCGGTTCTCTCTCTAGCACCGGTTAGAAATTGCATAAGGAAGTAGAATCGACTTACCTTTCAGTCCTAATTCAGTTGTGGGAGGGTTGAGCAAGTGTTGGGAAGGCTTGGTTTGGCCTGTGGAGGCTCAAAATGGCCAAGTTGAACTCGGCCGAAATAGGGCAGCTTCGGTCCGCCGGAGCTGCTTCACTATTCCATCATGTCGGCGCTTCTCCGACGACCCTTGGAGCAAACAAAGACTACAGGCGTGTAGCTAACTTCTCCCCGGTTCTAAAGAACCTTACCTCGCCTTCTTTGGCTTGAAAATGACCCTATACTAGAGCTCTGGTTCGAGCTTCACCAGAAAACTAAGCAACTAAGAGAGAGTGAGCTTTTCAGGCATGGAAAGGATGAATGGAGAGGGAATCTTTATATAGGAAGCTCGGGGACTCTTTGGCCATCCGATTGGCACCTCTATGATAGGCATTGATGGTCGAAAACATATTGGAGACGCTTCTTCTTCACCGGTGCTGCTTCAATTTTCTAGACATTGAACAGTGTTGTCATATGAAGGAAGAAGATGGCACTAATCCGAACCGGACCGGTCCAAACCGGGTTCGAAGTTTAAACTGGCCGGTTCAGCTCTCATTCGACCGAATTTTTCAAATCTAAAAATTTCTAAATTCATTTTCTATCCAATGGTGGCCTCAAATCTCAAATTTGAATTATTTAAACCACCTAGAAAAATTAATTTAGAATCTGGTTCGGATCCGGTTCACCCAAACCGGTCTGATTTTTCTCTCTCACTTTGTTCTAAGGTTCCTTCCCAATGTTTATAAATCTCTTTGGGTCATAGGGGAGTTGAAATTTCTTTAATTTACCTGTTACCCAATAAACAGGCTCATAAACCGGTTCGGTGTTTCTCACTCGGTTTGACCAGTTCTTTTCATGGTTTTACTTAACTCAAAAGGGTGGGGTTTACAACTCTCCCCTCCTTTTAGGAGTTTTGTCCCCAAAACTTAACCAATATTTTCCACATGGGAATAATTTCCCTTAATATCAACTTGGGTTTTCTTCACATGCTAACACTTCGATTTCTCTTTTACTAAGTCCCCGTAATCATTCACCTAAGGGATTTATTTTTCATTTATCATGCTTACTCCTTCTATGGAGTTATAATGATGAGGCATGTCTAGCTCATTAATCCAAATGTATATTCTTAGGTTCGCATCTCCCTTTATTTAGGGTAAGGTTCCTCCTTTCGGGGTTCTTACTCAAGCTTTTTGGATTGGGAGGTCCAAGGTGCCCAATTGTTCCTTTATCTAGTTATTCTCTTCACCGTTGAAACCCCTAGCTCAACGTTCTTTCGAGCATTATGTACATGTTTTCACAAGTTTCTGTGTTATTATTCTTTCGTTACAATTTGACCCATCCTTCGTCCATCATTTATTACAACTTCGGCCAAATTTATATTTGACCTCATTATGTTTACTAACTGACTCCTTCTTACTCGAGTTACATTTAACTTGGGACTGTTAGTGCTTATATGTCCCTTACGACATGACATAGTTTTAAATCTGTCTCTATCCATCAAACTTCTACAATACCCCTTTTAGGGTTGTTTCCAACTTTCCAGCCTTCCAAGAACTATATAATTTCAACACTTCTTTCATCGGGTAGTATTCCTCAACTACCTTTACTGATATCCAATTATCCTACAACATATCTTACCTAACCGTGTCAGTTTTCCTTACCCACTCATCCTTTCCCAACTTCTTTATTGGGTCTTTCTAGTGCCAATTTGGTTTACTGATAGTTTACCAACAAGCAGGGATTCTTTCCTTCTTAAGTCCTTGGCATTCCTTATTCAAGGAAATTTTTTTCATTTTTCCTTAATCCACTTTTACTTATTCGTAAAATTTTCATAGTTCATTATTTCTGTTTGACCCTTTTTCAGTCTATTATTTTGTTTGGGGAGTTCCCTTTTTATGATTTCATTCTCCAATATGTCCCTCAAGGTAGAGACTTTCATTCTAGGAGCTACATGCTCAACCTTCTTACCATTCCTTGAAGGTTTCTTCTTCCGTTTTCCTTACTTATCCTTCTATATTGTGGCATTTGCCTGCTTAGAATCCTTCCCCATCTTAAAATTCCATTTCGTCCCTTACTCTTTATTTGTGGAACTTATTAGTCTTATTTCGTATACTTCATACTATGCTCAACCGTCCACTCTTTAGGCTTTATTATATGCATGTGGACTACGGCCTGTCTTACCAATTGTGGTTATTCCTCCATAACCACATCTTATTTGGAGGGCTTACTTTCCCAACATTTCTCAGACGTTCTTTCCTTCATTACCTTATTATGGATAGTCCACTCATTCTTACTTTTCACAACATCTCTTAATATGCTTCCTTGGGTTTCTTTCAATTTAGCATGCATTTTATTTGTGAATTCATCTCCTCACCTCTCGTCACCTAGTTCCATTTATTACATCATGTATCATTTCTTAGGATTTCCTTATTTGGGAGTATTCTTACTCTTTTCTCTCGTAATTTCTTTTTTTATACATCTTTGAAGACACCTAACTTTAAATGTTGTCCCTTGATGCTATTCTTTTATGCTTACCTTTACTCTTGAGACCCTACGCAAACATTTTTCGTACTCTATCCCCATTCTCACTCGTGCCTCAGTACCTGTCTAGAGCTCACATCCACCTAGTTTCAAAATCCCTTGATCACCCTTCGAGAGGGTCTCTTAACCGTCTCAAAACTTTTAATTATAAATCCAGTTTTGGCCTTCTTTTTATTTTCCAATGATTTGGCCTTTTCACTCCTCCCTTGTTTATTGTGGTTTAAATCCATGGTTCTCTTGAAGACCAGTTCTTTAACTACCTCCTTCTCACTATTTTTCTGATCCAATCATCAGGGCAGTTGTATCACTCATCCTTCATGCCCATCCTATTGTCCTTCATAGAGTGTAGTCTTTACTACATCTCAGCCTTTCTTAGGGTTTTGTTTATTCTCTTTGGTCGTCCTGTTGCTACTAGTTTCTTCTTTCTACTTGGTTCTCCTGCTTTCTCCAAACAGGTCACACTGGGCCATCAAGATACTTCCTTCCTTTGAGACATTTCCTAATTAAGGATCCGTTCCTTGCACTCCACATTATGTCCATCAGCCCATCAATAATTCCTTCAAGTGTAGTTAGTCGTATGCATCCCTCCAAAGTTTACTTTCATAGTGTATTTCTTTATGGAGAGTTCAAATCTTCCTTGTTTTAAGACTTCTTGACAATTATGTGAGAGGTTTGCCTATTCCTTTCTTAGCTTGACTTTAGTCATTAATTTGGCCTTTGGTCCTTTTAAGGATTTCTTTCATCCATCTTTTCCCGAGTATTTGGCCTTTCTGCCTCTCTTTTCTTTGTTGGAACTCAAATTATAGCTTTCCCATGTATTATTTCGTTAAATGCCTCGCCTCCACCATTCCTTCAGTCTAAGTTTCTTAGGGCAGTTGTTTCTCGAGTCCTATCCTTAACGTCCATCTCACTGACCTTTTTAGGGTGTAGTCTTTTCTACCTCCCAGTCTTCCTTAGGGTGTCATTTATTCTCATTGACTATCTTGTTGTAACAACTTGCTTTCTTTTGTCACATTGGTCCAAAATTCCTATTTGGCTTCATTGCTTTTTTTTTCCAAGATTATTCATTCATGTAATCCCAATACATCCCGTTTGTCATTAAATGTTCGTCTTGTCTTCTCTTGTGGTTGCTCTCCCTTCTTTGCTCCTAATATTTAGAATTTTCTTCTTTCAAGGGAGAGTTCTCTTTGTTTTATTTGTGGTTTGTTGAGGCCCTACCTTTAGTCCCTTTTCTTTTTCTTCCTACCATTATGCTAGAATCTTGAAGAGCTTACTCTTGGGTGTAATTGAAGTTCTGAGCAGGAGTTGTATTTCTAAGGATGGTATCCTTTCGAGTTTCCTATAGCTACGAGGCATTATTTTTGGAAAATATTGTCCTGACTCCTTGCGGTGTGGGACAGTTTTTCACTTCGTGTCCTATTCCTCTATAGGTTAACTTGATTCCTATCCTTAGTAGGGTTGGGCACTTCTTCACGCAGTGTCCCTATTGTTCATACTTGAACATAAGTGGTTCCTCCTGGTATTTTTTTTTAGGGAATTGTTAGTTTTGGTGCTCCTTCGTCCTTGAGTCTAGATACCTTGAGAATTTTTCTTATGGAGTCTTCTTTGTCAATTGATCACTCTAAGAGTCCTCCTAGATTTCTCGATTCCCTAATTCGATTTCCTTAACTTGGATGGGATTCTCCTTAGTTTCGATGGTAGTATAGGCATGTTTGGTCACTTTCTTTGGGGCCATCTTCATTAAAGATCACATCATTTGAGGGATAGGGTTTTTAGGAATTTGAAGTACTTCATTAATATAGAAGTACTATATGTTGGGTGTTTTGGCCCTATTATAGAAAATGATCACAAAATAACTAGGGAGCTATGAGATTATTGATAAGTGTCCTCCTATATAAGGTTATATGCTCCTTTGCTGGCATTTACAGCTTCACAGTTGGCTTCCTTTATACTTAGAGTTGTGCCCTCAATAGGTCCTAGCACCATTCTCCGGTATACCTCCCCAATTGGTCTTTTGAGATTCCTGCCATGCCTCAGGCATTTGGGAAGCTTCTAGGGTTGTCTTCCTACGAAGATAAGGTGTTGAGTAGAGCCATTCCTAGTTTTCCTGGTTCCTCTCCTAGGAGCCATTTGAAAATTTTTTTTGGATAAATCCTATTAGCTACTATATTTTTTAGTTTTGATTATGTATTCGAGAAAACAGGCTCTGATATCACTCTAGTTGTCACGCCCCGACCCGGTTTGGTCGAATACCCGTGATCAACCCACCACTCTTCCAATTTATTAAAGGGTTTCCCCTTATTATAGACCATAAAGAGTAAGGCGTCCTTTAAACCTACACCTTTTCCTAGAATAACATAAAACAAACCTGCATAATATTTTAATTTCATCATATTTATCTCATAGGCATCTTAGTTGATGGTCTTTAAGGGTAGGCTTTCCGGAATTTCCTGAAAGGGATGTAATGGAGGGGGTGAGTACGATTACTTAGTGAATGGGTTTTCAAAACTTTTAACTTTAGGAAAAAGATTTGTATTGGAGTGTGCCAAACTCCTTTCTTTCAAAAGTTCTTTGATTTCATATCTCGATTTTTACCACCATTTCTTATTAATCATGGTGTATCATCACCCAACACACATCCTTCATCATGAAGGTCAAACACACATTCGCAGGCTAGTACATCCACTAAACCCACTCGTGGCGTTAGAGCAACTTTACCGGCCACCTAGATAGAAGCACGTCCACTTCTATCCGTATGAGGACAGAGACCTCATCCCATCCCCACCCCGGTCTCATGCGCTTGGTGCTACTCTAAATTCCGCTAGGTCACCTAGTACAACGAACTACCCTTATACCCTCCAGGTTGTCCAGTGCCCTTAGGACACATCACTACCCCTCTTGGGCGTCTTGATGGTCCCGTAATCATAGTGTATGCACAATCAGTATTTTCTTATCATGCCATATAATCTGTGGTGCCACTAGTGCAACGACCCCAACCCTTAACTCAACTCGCAGCTGTTTGTCTTGACTGGTCCATCAAGAGACTTCTTGAAGGAAGGATAAGGAATAAAAAGAAATTGGAGGATAAGGAAGAATCAAGAATACTAATGTTAGAAAGGTGTAAGAAATGAGTAGAGAAAAAACTTTCAATATGTGTTAGGGAAGTTGAATGTTAAACTCCCAAGACAGAGTCCCTAGAAAGAAGGATAAGGATAGGAAGTGAGACCATGGAAGGAGAAAATTCCAGGCTAAAGTAACCAACAAATGAACCATCAAAAGCTAGAATTGAAATAAGGACCTCATTAAAAGACATAGGTGGTTAAGGACGTACCTGGATGGCTAGGTGTGACCTGCTCTCGAAGAGCAGAGAAGCCAAATAGGGATTTCAGACGGAACTAATTGAAGGAAATAACTAATAACAGCATGATAGTCAGGGAGAATAAAATGATGCCCTAAGATGGACTGGGGAGTAGTGAGAACTACACCCTAAAAAGGGCAATAAGATGTACATTAAGGACAAGAAGACTCAAAATTTGATGAGGAGAATAATAGGATCGAGGCATTTAATGAACTGACCCTTGTGAAGGTCAATACTCTAGTAAAGAAGGGAGAAGTGGAAAGGCCAAAAACATTTGGGAAATAAGGATGAAGGAAAGTCTTAAAGAGATTAATGGTTGAAACTGAAGTAACGACCAAAAAGCCATGAGAAGGTTAAGCAAGCCTTTTGTAGGACAATCAAGAGATCTTAAAACAAAGAAGATGTGAATTCCACCTAAAATAAATAGATGGATACTAGGAGCAAGTGAGAAGGAAGATGAGGTTCATAAGAAGTACACGTAAGGTTTCAAGAATAAAGGTAAGCATGAGAGGATGGCATCAAAGAATGACATTTAAGATTAGATGTTTTCAATGGAAAACTAGAAGAGAACCCGAGAGAAAAGTGTATAAACTACAACGGAAGGAAACCTTGGAAGGACATAAGTGTCCCAATTAAGAGGTAATGGGACCAACAGATGTGGAAAGGAGATAAGCTCATCAAGGATATATCGATTGAGATGGAAATATCAAGTACGAAGGAAAGGTACTCAGGATGACATAAGGAGTAAGTTAAACCAAAGTAACGGTAAGTAGGGAGATAGCATCAAAGCATGTCGTGCGAGAAAGAAAGGGGTGGACTACCTATAAAAGAGGAAATAGAGGAAAGCACATCTAAGAACCCTTGGAAAAGTAAAACCTCCAGTTAAGAAGTGATTAAAGTAAATGATCACTGACATCAAAACTGGTGGTGGTTAACACTCAATTGATGGAGCCTAAGGAGAGGGTGACTAGACATAGTGTGGATACACAGAATAAGACCAAGAATCAGGAGTGTCTCAAGTAAAAAATAAGGGGTGAAATTGAATTTTTAGTTAGAGAAGGATTCAAAAGGGCAAATTGGGAAATTTACACATCCTGAGTGATCCAAAGAGTCATAAAAACCATGGAAATGGACTTTGGGACAAATTGGAAGAGAAAACCAGACCAGTTCAGGTGAACCAGATTTGAACCGAATTGAACTAGTTTGGACCGGTTTGAACCATCATTGAACCAATTGCTAAATTCATTTTTCTAGGTAGCTTAAAATAATAAAATTAGGGAACTAAAGCCACCATTCGATAGAGAAAGAATTTAAAAGAATTTAGAAATTTTTAATTTTGAAAAACTCAGTCGAATCTGGCATGAACAGGCTGGATTAAGCATTGAACCCGATTCAGACCGGTCCGGTCCGGTTTAGAACAGTGTCATCTTCTTCCTTCAGATGACAACAGTGTTCACACTCGCCGGAAGAATGAACAGCACTGGTGAAGCTGGAACATTTTTGTTCAGCGCATTTCAGGCCATGAATGAGCATCATTAAAGTGCCAAACGGTCAGCCAAAGAATCCTCGAGCTCCCTATATAAAGTGCTCATCTCCATTCAATTTTCCGGTGAAGCTCAAACCAGAGCTCCGACATTGAGATTTTTTTTAGCCTTAGAAGGCGAGGTCAGATTCCTTAGATTCTGGGAGAAGTCAGCTACCCTACGACAATCTCCATTTGATCCGAGGAGCACCGAAGAGGCGCTGGCATAATCAAATAGTAAAGCAGCTCTGGTGGACCGAAGCTGCCCTATTTTAGCCGAATTCAACCCTCCTCGAATCAAACCAAGCTCTCCCAACACTTTCACAGCCCTCAACGACCAAATTATAGCTAAAAGGTAAGTCAATTCGGCCCCCTCTGTCATTTTTTATCGACGTTGGAGAGAGAAACTATGAAAACTTCACTGACCAAATTTTCCCTCAATTCAATATGAATTGTTGCAATTCTTGATCTTAGGAGAAACCTTAGGACGAGTGCTACTTGCCTAGATAGAAAGCTCGAACCGCCACACCTCCGATGGTAAGCTTTCGAAGCTTTCTCTCTCCACACATAGTTTTTCGGCGAAGCTCTATTTGAGCTTGTTTTGGCCTCAATTTATGCGGTTCAAAGCTCAATTGAATTGTATGTTTTGTAGACACTCAATTATACCTTGAATTTCAACAATTAGCCTCGATTGAATGGTCAATTTGATGAAATCAAATTCGGCCAATTTGAAAGGGGGATAATTTTGGGGGTAATGGGGGATTTCATAAAATTGAGGGATCAAATTGTAGTTTCCCAAAATGGAGGGCCAATTGTCCATGAAAAAGATGTTATAGGACCAATTGGTCAATTTTTTAAAAAAATTGGGGTCAAATTGCCATTTTTGTAAAGTAGGAGCAAAATGGTAATTTTTGAAAATTTAGGGACCAAAATGGAAATTTGGAAAACTTGAGCCCCTTAAATAATTTTGAGTAAATTGAGGACCCAAAGTGAATCTTCGAAGTTTCAGGACTCAATTTGGAGAAAAGTTAGCACTAGGGACCTAAAGTCAAGTAAAAAGAACTTTAGGGACCGAAATGCAATTAATTGAAAATTTTGGGTATTTTCGTTCATACATGAGGAATGAAGGCTCTCATGTGAAATATTAATAAATAAGGATGTTCAAATCGTGTAGGAACATGAAGGACCGGAACACCAGCAAGGATAAGCTAGCGTGGAGGCAAACCCAACAAAGAAGGAATACATTGCGATTATCGGGTGAGTGGGTTTATTCACATCATACCCGGTTGGGATGATGAGCACGTCGGAAATGAAAAACTACTTCTATGTGGAATTTTAAAATCACACCTGGTTGGAGTGATGTGAGCACTATGCAAAAAAACTACTTACCGGTTGTAAGTAGAGAGATCATACTCGGTTGGTACGATAGACTTCCTAGAAGGAAAGAGAAAACTTACTTGCTGGTTGGAAGCAGAGTTGTCATCACACTTGGTTTGTGTGATGAATGGAAAATTATTTTTTGTCAAAAGTGTTATCACCTGACTATGTGCCAATGCTTAAAAATTTTGAGAGAGCTTCATGACAAGAGCTAAAATAGCTTAGATAGGCCAGAGGCCTCAGTTTTGAAATTTGAGGGCTAAAATGCCCAGTTTTGGAAAATCACTTATAATGGGCCCAAGGATAGTTGGCACGAGCAAGAAGCTTGTAAATAAACATGTGAAATTAATGCCATGAAAATTTTAAATGAATGGAATGTGTGATTTCGCTATGGTACCAAAACAGGACTAACATACTCGATGGACTGGAGGCAGTGCATGAGGGCTAGGTCGACGGACCAGCCTAGACAAACAGCTCCAGGTCGAGTTAAAGGTTGGGGTCGTTAAACCAGTGGTACCAAAGATAAATGACATTGTGGAAAAATTATTGTTTGTGCATGCACTTGAGGTTCAGGACCATCAAGACGCCCAAGAGGGGTAGTGATGCATCCTAGGGACTATTAGATGACATGGTGGAGATAAGGGCAGTTTGTGGTGCCATCAGTCAAGGAAGCTCGATGTAGCTTCATGCGCATGAGACTAGGGTGGGTTCAGGATGAGCTCTTTGTCCTCATACAAACATAGAGTTGATTTCGGGTTTGAGGATTGGATGTCTCGAACATCCACTCATTCACAGGGTAGAAGTGGACGGGCTTCTATCTAGGTGGCTGGTAAAGTCGCTCTGATGCCACAAGTGGGTGTAGTGGACGGGCTTCCCTTTGAATATGTGATCCCTTCATGATGAAGGGTGTGTGTTGATTGTTAAACACACCTATTATGGATAATGAGGAAAGGAATTTTAAAAAACTAAAATTTGAGGAAGAAATGATCTTAAAGAAAATAAGGAGTCTAGCTGTCATGCCCCGACCCGGTTTGGTCGGATCCCCGTGAGTAACCCACCACTCTTCCCGGTTTACTAAGGGTTTTCCCCTCTTTTAAACCCGAAAGGAGTAAGGCATCCTATAAACATGTACCTTTCCTAGAATAACATAAATCAAAACTGCACAAGATTTTAATTTTAACATATCTGTCTCATAGGCATAATAGTTGGTGGTCCTTGAGGGTATGTTTTCCGGGATTTCCTTAAAAGGGATATGAGGGAGGGGGTGAGTACAACGACTCAATGAATGGGTTTTCAAAATTTTAACTTTTAGGAAAAAGATTCTTTTGGAGTGTGCTAGACTCCTTAATTCCTTTCAAAAATCCTTTCATTTCAATTTTCAGTTTTATCACCATTTATTATTAATCACGGTGTGTCATCACCCAACACACATCCTTCATCATGAAGGTCAATCACAGGCCAGCTCGTCCACTGAAACCACTTGTCACCTAGATAGAAGCACGTCCACTTCTACTATGAGAATGAATGGATGGATGTACACAACATCCGACCCTCAATCCCGAAATCAATTCTCCATGTCTGTTTGAGGACAGAGACCTCATTTCGACCCCACCCCAGTCTCGTGCGCTTGAAGCTACGTCGAGCTTGGCAAGGTCACCTAGTCTGACGAACTACCCTTATACCCACCAGGTCGTCTAGGGCCCTAGGACACATCACTACCACTCTTGGGCGTCTTAAAGGTCATGTCAAAAAGTGCATGCAGAACCAGTATTTTCATATCATGCCATATAATATGTGGTGCCACTGGTCCAATGGCCCCGACCCTCAACTCAACATGCAGCTATTTGTCTTGACTACTCCAAAGACGGTCATGTCGCACTATCGCTAGTTGACTGAATATGTTTGTCCTGTCTTGGCACCATGGCCAAAAAATTCATTTATTTAAAGTTTTATGGCATATAACTTAGGTTTTTTTATGAGCTCCTACTTGTGCCAACTGGCCTATGGCCCACTGTTTGAGATTTTCAAAAATCGGGCATAATAGCCCCCAAGTTCCAAAACAAAGGTCTCTAGCCTAACAGAGCTATTTGAGCTCCCGTCAAGGTCTCCCAAATCATTTAAGCAGTGGCACACAGTCAAGGGAGAGCACTTTTGACAAAAAGATATTTTTAATTATCCATCATACCAACCAAGTATGAGAATATCTCCGCTCATAACCGATGAACGGGTTTTCCCCTTCCTCTTAGTAAGTTTCATCATACTAACTAGGGATGATCTACTTACAACCTATAAGTAGTTTTTACGCATCATTTTCACATCACTCCTCTAAGTTGTGATGTTTAAAATACCACTAAGTAGTAGGTTCTCATTTTTGAGGTACTTATCATCCTAACTGGGTATAATATAAAAATCTCGCTTACCCTATCATGCAATGAAATTCCACCTAGTCGGTTTCCTTTCCTAGCAAGCTTAACTTCAGCTGGCGTTCCCGATATCTCATTTTCCTACATGAAATCAACATATTTGTTCATTATTCTTTTGCCTAATAGCCCTAATTCATTCCAAATGAATGAGAAAAACCAACTTTACCTTTATTTGCATTTAGTTCTGTAAAAATATTTTTCTTTAACTTTAAGTCCCTAATGTCGGGTTTTTCTTCAAATTGAGTCCCGAAACTTTTTAAAATTCCTCTTGAGTTCTCAATTTACTCAATTTCATAAAAAGGGGTTCAAGTTTCCCAAATTCCCAATTTGGCCCCCAAATTTTCCAAAATTACCATTTGGCCCTTCCTTTACAAAAATGGTAAGTTTTACCCCAAATTTTCTAAAATTTGCTCAATTGACCCTGTAGCATTCTTATCATGCCCAATTGACCCTCAATTTTATAAAATTATATTTTGGTCCATCGAATTTTCAAAAATCCCAATTTCAACTCACTAACACAGCCGAATTTGATTTCATCAAATTGACTGATCAAACATGTCTAATTATTGAAATTGAAATTGAAATTGAGTTTTTACATGTTCATATGATTCCATAGCACTTTGAATCGCAATCTTTAATGCTAGAACGAGCTCAAACGGAGCTTCACCTCAAAATAGACCTTAGAGAGAGAAAGTTTCAATTATTTATCGATGAGGGCGCAGCAGTCTGAGCTTTCTATCTAGGCAGGTAGCTCTGCTCCTGAGGTTCCTCCTAGAATCAAGAATGGCATCAATTGATGTCAAATTGGATTAGAATTTTGTCATTGAAGTTCTATTGGCTCTCTCTAGCACCGGTTGGAAATTGCAGAGTGGAGCCGAATTGGCCTACCTTTCAGTCCAATTTCGGCTGTTGGAGGGCTGAAAAAGTGTTGGGAGGGCTTCGTTTGGTCTGAAGGGGCTCGAATTGGCCAATTTCAGCTCGGCCAAAATAGGGCAGCTTCGGTCCGTCGAAACTGCTTCACTGTTCTATCGCGCCGACGTTTCTCCAATGACTCTCCGAGCAAACAGAGACTACAGGCGTGTAGCTAACTTCTCCCCATTTCTAAGGAACCCGACCTCACCTTCTTTGGCTTAGAAATGACTCTATATCAGAGCTATGGTTCGAGCTTCACCGGAAAACTAAGTAGTTGAGAGATAATGGATTTTTCAGGTACGGAGAGGATGAATGAGGAGGGGCTCTTTATATAGAAAGCCCAGGGACTTCTTAGCCATCCGATTGGCACCTCAATGGTGGTTATTCATTGCCTAAAACTCACTGGCTAGAGGCTTTTTAGCTTCGACAGCACTGCACAATTTTTCGATGAGTGAACAGTGCTGTCATCTAAAGGAAAAAGACGACACTGTTCCAAACCGGACTAGTCCGAACCGGGTTCAAAGCTTAAACCAGCTGGTTCACCCCCGATTCGACCAAATTTTTCAAATCTAAAAATTTTTAAATTCTTCTAAATTCATTTTTCATCAATGGTGGTCTCAAATCTCAAATTTGAATATTTAAGCCACCTAGAAAAATGAAATTATAATCCGGTTCAATAGTGGTTCAAACTTGTCCAAACTGGTTCAATTCGGTTCGGATATGGTTCACTTGAACCGGATTGGTTTTCATCCCCTATTCATCCTAAAGTCCTTTTTCATGACTTATATGACTATTTAGGTCACACAGGATCCATAAGCTCCATGGTTTACTCTCTCTCCATTGGTTTCGGTTCATAAATCGGCTCGGTTCTTAAACTAGTTCAATCCGGTTTGGATCCGGTTCACCCGAACCGGTCTGGTTTTTCTCTCCCAATTTGTCCTAAGATTCTTTTTCAAGATTTGAGTCACCTGGAAGTTGTAAATTCTCAAATTTTCCTATTTCTTGATAATCGGGTTTGTAGATCAACTCGGTTTTAAATTTGAAATTGATCTGTTCTTTCCCCAGTTTTCTCATTATCATAGGGTGGTGTTTACACTGGCACACTCCAATTAAAAACTATTTTGTGAAAACTCATTCCCAACACCCATTCACTGAGTTGTAGAAACTCACCCCTCTTTTCGATCCCTTTTTAGGAGTTGATAAATTGACTAAGGAAAACACCAGGACCAACCTCTTATTAGGTATGTTTAAAAGTATTTTTTAAGCTTTCATTCTTATTAATATATGTTATTCTATGGAACAAGGTTAAAATTTCGCCTGGCTCCTCTTGATTAAAGAAAGTGGGAAACTCCTCTTGAATCAAGGGAGCGGCAGGTTTAACACGGGGATCTGACCAAACAGGGTCGGGCCATGATATGCCCTATTTTGGAAAAGCTAAATTAGGCCAAATTCAGGCCTCCTCAGGCCAAACCAAGCCTCCCCAAAGTCCCCACAACCGTCACATGACCTCCATAGAGAGTAAAGGTAAGCCAATTTGACCCTCCTCCATCGTTGCAGATTCGTGCCAGAGAGAAAATGTGTTAAAATTCACTAACGAAATATCCACTAATATGGACATCAATTGCAGCGATTCTTGATCTTAGGAGGACCCTAAGGATGAGAGCTACCTCCCCAGATCAAGAGCTCAGATCGCCGTACCTCCGACGGTAAGCTTTCTCTCTCTACGAACAGTTTTCCAGCGAAGCTCCGTTTGAGCTTGTTTCAAATCCAAATTCTGCAATTCAAAGCTCCATGTGATTGTATGGAAGTGTAGAAACCAATCCATGCCATCAATTTGAGAAATTAACCCCAATTTAATGGCCAATCTAAAGAAATCAAATTCAGTTAGAAAAAGGGGGAAGAAATTGGGGATTTCAAAAAATTGAGCGACCACCATGCAATTTCTCAAAATTGAAGGCTAATTAGCAGTGAGAAAGATGTTGGGGGACCAATTGGTCAATTTTTGAAAGAATTGGGGTAAATTGGCTATTTTTTGGAAAGTATGGGGCAAATGGTAATTTTTAAAAATTGGGGGACCAATTTGGAAATTTGGAAAACTTGAGCCCTTTACAACATTTTAAGTAAATTGAGGATCCAAAGAGGATATTGGAAACCTTGGGATTCGATTTGGGGGGGAAAGTTAGCATTAGGGATCTAAAGTCAAGAAAATGAACTTTAGGGACCTAAGTGCAATAAACCGAGAATTTGGGCCTAGTCGTTCATACGTGAGAAAATAAAGGTTGTTATGCCGAACCATTATTGATAATGATACCTAAATTGTGTAGGGACACATGAGACTAGAATGCAAGCAAGAGAGCAAACATGGACTAGAAACTGATTGAGGAAGAACACGTCACAGTCGACAAGTGAGTGGGACTTTTAATCATCATACCGGTTGGGATGATGAGAACTATTTTAAAGGCTAAAACCTACTCACCGGTTATGAGTAGGAATAAATAAACATTATACCTGGTTGGTATGATGAGCTTCCTGAAGGAAAGGAGAAACCCGCATACCAGTTGTAGGTGGACCTATCACCACACTCGATTGGTGTGCTTAGTTAAAAAGTGGTTTTTGTTAGAAGTGTTCTCCCCTAAATATGTGACAACTACTTAAACTATTTGGGAAACCTTCTTGACAGGAGCTAGAGCAGCTCTAATAGGTCATGTGTCACGCCCTGACCCAGTTTGGTCAGATCCCCATGAGAAACCCACAACTCCCTTTAGTCTATGAGGGGTTTCACCCATTCTAAACCGCAAGAAGTCACGGATCCTTTTTCCTATTTTTTTCCTATAATAGAATTATAAAAAACTGAATATATTAAAATTTTTGTACCTGTCTTAAGGTTGGTCTTACACTTTTACCAAAAAAGGGGTAAAGGGAATGGGTGAGTTTCTACAAATTAGTGAGAGGATGTTGGGAGTGAGTTTTCAAAAATATTTAGTTTCTTTATCAAAACCATGCCAATGTTAACAATTCCTTTTTTTATTAGGATTTTCCTCAAACTCAAATCTCTAAAACCTTTTTTTATTTCCATATTAGGTGTGTTTATCCCTCTTAGCCCATTCCCTAGCCTCGGGAGGCATTTAGCAAACAAACATACACCCTTCATCAGGAAGGGTACACACATTCGCATGGTAATCCCAGATTGTACCCACTTGTAGATCGGTGCATCTTTACCATCCACCTTGATAAAAGTCCCTCACTTCTACCTAGAGTCTGAGTGGATGTCCCAAATGTCTGACCCTCATACCTGAATGCCACTTCGTGTCCGTATGAGGATGGAGACCTCATCCTGTCCCCACCCCAGTCTCATGCGCAAGAAGCTCCTTGAGCTTCATGACTCACTAGTACGACAATCTAACCTTATCGCCCCCCATGTCGTCCAACAGCCCTTCGGACCCATCACTACCCCCTGGGGCATCTTGATGGTCTTGTACCTTAAGTGCATGCACAAAGAAAAGTTTTCATATACTAAGGATGGCTCTTTGGTGCAAATAGTCCAAAAGCCCCAACACTCAACTCGACATGCAACTGTTTATCTAGGTCGGTCTGCCAACCAAGCCCTGACACACTGCAACCAATCCATTAAGCATTGTCAGTCCTAACTCGATACCTTGAGAAATACTTGGTCTCCAACACCAAATTCCAAGTCCCTTCTCTGATGGTCCGCATAGCTCTTTTGTTTGTCCCGAGCTGCCTTAAGTCAACTCCTTATAATCTTTATTTTCTCTATGGTGTCTTCTATTAGTTAGACCCTTTCAAGCTTCCTTTGTTCCATCTCTTCCCAAAATAAGAGGGTTCAACATGGTCGTCCATAATGGGCATCATAAGGAGCCATTTGAATACTGGCATGGTAACTGTTATTATAAGCAAACTCCATCAGGCACAAGTATTACTCCCAACCGTTGTTCATGGTGAGTACGCATGCTCGTAGCATATCCTCTAGGGTTTGGATTGTCCGCTCAGACTATCTATTGGTCTTACGATGGAATGTCGTACTCATGTGGAGTTTGGTTCCCAAGGCACTTTGCAGGCTAGGCCAAAACCTTGAGGTAAACCTAGGGTCCCTATCCGACACTATGCTTATTGGGATGCCAAGGAGTCCCATAATCTCCCCTATGTATAGAGCAGCTAGTTGTTCCACGGAATCGGTCACCCTTATTGATAAGAAGTGGGCAAATTTTGTCAACCTATCCACAATGACACAAATTATGTATCGCTCCATCCTAGTAACAAGTAGTCCTATGACGAAGTCCACAGTGATGTGTTTCCATTTCCATTCGGGAATTGGAAGGGGTTGTATGTAGCAGTCCTGAGGGTTTCTGGTGCTCAGCTTTGATCTGCTGACAGGACAAGCATCATGTTGCATACTCCGCGATATCCCTCTTCATCCCTTTCCACCAATAACCTTATTTGAGTGTGCGGTATATCTTGGTACTGCCCGAATGCATCGCAGATATAGAGTCATGTGCTTCTTACAATACTAGCCTCTTCAATTCCTTGTCTTGAGGCACGCACACCCTACCTTTATAGGTCAGCAATCCATCACCTCGGAGGTTGTAGTCCGGGTTTGTCCCCTCGTTGACCGGATTCAAGTAGAGCTGGAGTTCCTTATCCCCTTTTTGATGGACCTTGATTTTCTCAATTAGGCTGGGTCTTACTACTACGTCAGCCACTAGGCATCTTTCTTCTTTATCTACTTTAATGTCCACTTCCATTCTTCCCAATTTCTGCAGTAAGGGCAAGTAACTCATCTTTATCTGTGTTGCCTCGATTTGATACTTGCGACTTAGGGCATCTACCACCACATTAGCCTTCTCGGGGTGGTATTCTATCACAAGGTCATAGTCCTTTACCAACTCCAGCCATCTCCTTTGGCAGAGATTCAACTCCCTTTAAGTTAGGAAGTATTTAAGACTCTTGTGATCTATATATATATATATATATATATATATCCTACACTTAACCCCGTATAGGTAATGTCACCAAATCTTGAGGGCGAACACTATTGCGGGTAACTCTAAGTCATGAGTAGGGTAGTTCCTCTCATGTATCTTTAGTTGTCGCAAGGCGTATACGATAACCTTTCCCTGCTGCATTAATACACACCTGAGTCCTTGTCTACACGAGTCACTCTTTACCGTATAATTCCCTGCACCTGGGTGAGGCAAAGTGAATATGAGCGTCATTGTTAGATGGGTCTTTAACTCCAGGAAGGATTTCTCATAGGTTTCATCCCACTTGTACTTTACTCCCTTCCTTTTGAGGTGGGTCAAAGGGGCCGCTATCTTATAAAAGCCATGTACAAACCGTTGGTAGTACCCTGCCAATCCCAAGAAACTACGTATCTTGGAGGGGTTCTTAGGTGTCTTCCAATCAAATATGGCTTACACCTTTGTGGATCTTCCTTGACTCCATCCTTAGACACTATGTGCCCTAAGAACCCCACCTCTTACAACCAGAACTCACACTTGGAAAATTTTGCATACAAGTAATTGCTTTGTAGCGTCTCCAAGGTGATGGCAAGATGTTCCTCTTGCTCCAGCCTAGTTCGTGAGTATATGAGTATGTCATCTATAAACACAATCATGAACTTGTCCAAGTGAGGCTGGAAAACTCGGTTCATTAGATCAATGAAGGTTGCAGGTGCATTTTTCAGTCCAAAAGGCATCACCCTAAATTCTTAGTGTCCGTATTGGAACCGAAAGGCAGTCTTAGGTATATCTTCCTCTCGGATCCTAAGTTTGTGGTATCCTGACCAGAGATCTATCTTGGAGAAATAGGTCGCTCCTTTTAGTTGGTCAAACAGGTCGTCAATCCGTGGAAGTGGATACTTATTCTTTATGGTGACCTGGTTCAACTTCTGATAATCTATACACAATCTCATACACCCATCCTTTTTCTTTAGAAATAGTATTGGTGCACCCCATGGAGACTAACTGGGGCGTATGAAATCCTTCTCTAGTAACTCATCCAACTGCTCCTTTAATTCCTTTAATTCCGCTGGAGCCATGCGATAGGGGGCTTGGGATATGGGATGTGTCCTGATGATTACCTCTATGGTAAATTCTAATTGATATATTGGGGGTAATCATGGTAGTTCGATAGGGAATACATTCAGGTAGTGTACAACCACTAGGATGCCCTCTGGTCCTTTCTCCTCTTACTTCTCGTTGATGACCATCATGAGAAAAAACTTGCAACCCTTCTACATCATCTTTTGGGCTTTTATATGGGACACCAAGTGTGTTTCTTCCTTCATCCTATCTCCTTGAAAAAGCAGTGTGAGTGTTTCAGGAGTGTGAAAAGTTATCACTTTCTTCCCACAGTCCACCTTGGCTTGGTGGGTACTCAACCAATCCATTCCAAGTATTATTTCTACCTCTCTTAGAGGTAATGGGATCAAATCCGCCTCTAGTTTTATTACTCAAATCATAATCTCACATCCCTTTAACTTTTGTTCCTATTTAGTCCTTCTCTTAAGGGTGTGATGATGTTGAGACTTTGTTCCAGAGAGGTAAGTTCTAGTGGAAGACCTGGAACTAGATCTTCCTTGATAAAGGATCTCTATGCTCTTGAGTCAAAGAGAGCATAGACTTTTCTCCCCTATAATTGTTTGTACCCTAATTGAAGAAATGCACATTTTAGAGAAAGAAAATTTTGAATTTCTTTATTAAGCAGGATTGAATTACATGTTTTGTCTAATTTTGGTTAGGGAGGTTTTGGGAAGTACCCCCTACAGTACTAGAGTCTTTTTTGGCCTTCTCTTGGGTGAGTTTGTATACCCTAGCTGGTACCCTTGTCATGGTGGTGGTGTCCTGTCTTGGAGTCCTCGAGTTCCCTTGGGGTGGTCCAAGTGTGTTTCGTTGCTTTTTATCCCTAAGAGTGGGACATTCCCTTGCAAAGTGCCCCACTTGTCCACATCTGAAATAGGATGAACATGCTCCCTCGTGGTGCCTCTAGCACCTAGGACAGCGAGGGCTCCTCTGTAGTATGGTGGGGATCACCTTCCTTTGAGGTGGGTGCACTTCCTTCCTCCTTGGGAAACCCATCTTGTTTCCCCACTTAGGACCACTTTGCTCCTTCCGTCCCCTATGGCAGCCTTGGCCTTTATCCTCCTTTCAGTTGGCCTATTCCATCCAGCGGCGTCGGGTTTACACCAGGTGCTCACATTCGTAGGCCATACTAATTATGGCTGCCAGATCCGTGGGGCACCCTAGCACTCCCATCCAGTCCCGTATGTCCATATTAAGATCGTCCATGAATTGTTGGCAAATATTTATAGGTCTGGCTCGGTCAAGGAGAAAGGGTCTTAACTTGTTAAACTTGGTTTCATACTCCGAGATAAGTTAAGCCCTTCTCGGAATAAGAGGAAGTCTTGCTTCTTCTCATTGATCAGATGCAGAGCTAGGTATTCCTCTGTATACCTCTCCTCAAATTGCTCCTAAGTGAGGGTGGTGGTATGCAGGCTTCAGACGTTATCCCACCACCTTTTTGCACTGGCTTCTAGGAAAAACTCTACCAGGATTACCATATCCTCTAGTGAAATCCTAACTATCCCCACGAGTTTCTTGATGCTAGCCAGCCAGTCCATAGCTGCTCCAGCATCCTTCTCTCCTAGGAATGGCTTACATCCCAGTTGACGGAGGGTTTCAGGTATTTGGGGATGTCAACTAGAGGAGGAATGTTAGCATGAGGGGGAGGGGATTGTACTTCCTCGGGCTCAGCTCGAGAGTTGGTGTCCACCTCAGGTGCGAGGTTGGGCTGTCCAAACACTCGGGTGAACTCCTCATATAGCCTCTGATGCTCTGAGCTTAGTCCAGGTAGAACTGTTTGGACTTCTAGGAGAGTTTCCACAGGGATGGGGTGTTGGGCAATGTTAGTGACTGTAGCTCTAGTTCTCTTGGTTCCTCTTTTGGGAGTCATCTATAAATTTTAAAACTTATTTCTCTTAGTTACTATGTGATATAGTCTTGATAATGTATTCGAGGAACATGGCTTTGATACCACTCAAGTTGTCACGCCCTGGCCTAGTTTGGTTAGATCCCCGTGAGCAATCTGTCACTCCCTTTGGTTTATGAGGGGTTTCACCCCTTTCTAAACCACAAGGATTCAAGCGTTCTTTTTCTTACTTTTCCTTGAATAGCATTAAATAAAACTGAATATACTAAAATTTTTGTACCTGTCTTATGGTTCAACTGTGAGGGATCTTTAAGGTTGGTCTTCCTCTTTTACCTGAAAAGGTGTAAAGGGAGGGGGTGAGTTTCTACAACTCAATGAGCGGGTGTTGGGAGTGAGTTTTCAAAAATGTTTAGTTTCTTCATTAAAACCATGCCAAGGTTAGCAATTCCTTTTTTTTATTATGATTTCCTCAAACTCAAATCTCCAAAACCTTTTTCATTTCCATATTAGGTGTGTTTAGCCCTCTTAGCCCATCCCCTTGCCTCGGGAGGCGTTTAGCAAACAAACACATGCCTTTAATTAGGAAGGGTACACACATTCACAGGGCAGTCAAAGACTGCACCCACTTGTGGATCAGTGCATCTTTACCATCCACCCTGATAGAAGTCCCTAACTTCTACTCAAAGTTTGAGTGGACATCCTAGACATCCAACCCTCAGACCCGAATGCCACTTCGTGTCCATATGTGGATGTAGATCTCATCATGTCCTCACCCTAGTCTCATGCGCAAGAAGCTCCCAAAGCATCATGACTGACTGGTACAACAATATGCCATTATCCCCCCATGTCGTCCAACAGCCCTTGGGACCCATCACTACCCCCTGGGCATCTTGATGGTCTCGTACCTTAAGTGCATGCACAAACAAAATTTTCATATACTTAGCCATCCTCTTTGGTGTCGACGGTCCAACGGCCCTGACACTCAACTCGACCTGTAGCTATTTGTTTAAGCCAGTCCATCGACCTGGCCCTGACGCACTGCTTCCAGTTCATCGAGCATTGTTGGTCCTAATATTACAAAAGCATTATCCATTTTAATTAGGAGTTTTCATGGCTCTTCCTAATAATATTTGTTTATGGGTTCCAGCCCATGCCTAGTGGCCTTGGGCCCACTGCACGTGTGTTTCCAAAATTGGGCCTTGAGCCCACTGCACGTGTGTTTCCAAAATTGGGCCTTGAGCCCACTACACATGTGTTTCCAAAATTGGGCCTTGAGCCCACTGCACGTGTGTTTCCAAAATTGGGCCTTGAGCCCTATGACTTCAAAAACTGAGGCCACTAGCCTATTAGAGCTATTCTATCTCCCATCAAGAAGGTCTTCCAAATAGTTTAAGCAGTTGTCACATAGTTAGGGGATAACACTTCAAACAAAAATCACTTTTTAACTCATCACACCAACGAAGTGTGATTATAGGTTCCACTTACAACTTGTAAGCGGGTTTCTCCTTTCCTTAAGGAAATTCATCTTACCAACCGGGTATGATGTTGATTCATGCCTACTTACAATCGGTAAGTAGGTTTTTATCCATTGAAAATAGTGTTCATCATCCCAACCAGTATGATGTATAAAAGTCTCACTCACCCGTTTACTTTGACATTTTCGTCCCAAGTCAGTTTCCCATCCACGCTAGCTCTTGCTTGCATTCCGATTTCACGTGTCCCTACACGGTTTAGATATCATTATCAATATGGGTTTGGTATAATAACCTTCGTTTTATCATGTATGAGCCATTTGGCCTAAAATTCTTAGTTTATTGCACTTAGATCCCTAAAGTTCATTTTTCTTGACCTTAGGTCCCTAATGCTAAAATTTACCCCAAACTAAATCCCAAGATTTCCAATATCCTATTGGATCCTCAATTTACTCAAAATTGTGTAAGGGGCGCAAGTTTTCCAAATTTCCTATTTGGTCCCCAATTTTCTAAAATTTACGATTTTACCCCTACTTTCCAAATATAGCCTTTGGCCCCAAATCTTTCGAAAATTGACCAATTGGTCCCCCAACATCTTTCCCATTGCCAATTAACCTTCAATTTTGAGAAATTGCATAGAGGTCTCGCAATTTTTTGAAATCCCCAATTTTCCCCAATTTCTTCCCCCTTTTCTGACCAAGTTTGATTTCTTCAAATTAGCCATTCAATTGGCATTAATTGCTTCAATAGATGGCATGGACCGGTTCCTACACTTCCATACGATCAAATGGATCTTTGAATTATAGAACTTGAGTTCGAAATGAGCTCAAACGGAGCTTCGTCGGAAAGAGAGAAAGCTTCGACAGCTTATCGTTGAAGGTGTAGTGGTCCGAGCTCTCGATCTAGGGAGGTAGCTCTCATCCTTAGGATCATTCTAGGATCAAGAATTACTACAATTGAAGTTCATATGAGGGTAAATTTTATCAGTGAAATTCGGAACTTTTTCTCTCTAACACCGATCTACAACGACAAAAGAGGGCCAAATTGACTTACCTTTCACCTCTGTGGAGGTCCTGTAAGGGTTGTGGTGATGTTGGAGAGGCTTGGTTTGGTTGGAGGAGGTTTAAATTTGGCCGAATTAAGCTCGGCCAAAATAGGGAAGCTTTGGTCCATCGGAGCTACTTCACTATTTGATTCCATCGGCGCTTCTCTACGATCCTCAGGTCGAAGGGAGGTTGTTGTTAGGTAGTTGACTTCCCCCGGAGTCTATAGGACCCAACCTTGCCTTTTGATGCACTGAAAAGTGCCCAAGTTGGAGCTCTAGTTTGAGCTTCATCATAAAATGGAGCACTTGAGAGAGAAAGGTAATTTTAGGTGTGTGGAGGATGAATGGAGGGGAGCTCTTTATATAGGGAGCTCGGGGACCCTTTGCCCGACTAGTTTCTATATTGGTAGAGCTTACCATCTTTAGAAATTGCCCAAATCGGAGAGAATATTCCTTCACTAGAGAAGGAAATTTTTTTAATTGATGAACATTGTTGTCATCCAAAGGAAGAAGACATCAATGTTCTAGATTGGACTTGTCTGGTCCGACAGGGTTCAATGGCGAAAATCGATCGGTTTAGACTCGATTCTACCGGTTTTCTCAAATCTAAAAATTTCTAAATTCATTTCCTATCTAATGGTGGCTTCAATTTCCCAATTTGATCATTTTAAGCCACCAAGGTATTGAGTTAGAATCGACAATGCTCGATGGGCTGGCGGTAGTGCGTTAGGGACAGGACGGTAGAACAGCCTAGACAAATAGTTGCAGGTCAGGTTGAGTGTCGGGGTCGCAGGACCGTCGGCACCAAAGAGAATGACTTAATCATGAAAACTCTTACTTGTGCATTCACTTATGGTACATTACCATCAAGACGCCCTAGGGGGTAGTGATGGATCTTAAGGGCTATTAGATGACATGGTGGAGATAAGGGCAGATCGTCATGGATAAATTGACCAAATCTGATCATTTCCTTCCTATAAGAGTGATGGATACAATGGAACAACTAGTCGTCTTATACATGAGGGACATAGTAAGACTCCACGATGTCCTAGTGAGTATAGTATCAGATAGAGGCCCCAGATTTACTTCAAGGTTCTCGCCAAGTTTACAATGTGCCTTAGGAACCAAGCTCCACATGAGTATGGCGTTTCATCCTCATACCGATGGACAGTTTGAGCTAACAATTTAGACCTTGCAAGATATGTTGAGAGCATGCGTACTCACCATGGACAAGGGTTGGAAGGAATATCTGTGCCTAATGGAATTTGCTTACAATAATAGCTATCAGGCTAGTATTCAGATAGCTCCTTATGAAGCCCTCTTATGGACAACCTTTTCGTGCCCCTTTATTTTGGGAAGAAGTGGGGGAAAGGAAATTGGAAAGGGTCGAGCTAATCAAGGATGCCATTGAGAAAATTAGGTTAATCAGGAGTCGCCTTAAGGCCACTCAGGACAGGCAAAAGAGTTATGCAGATCATTAGAGAAGGAACCTGGAATTTGATGTGGGAGATCAAGTGTTTCTCAAGGTATCCCCATGAAGGGGAATACTTAGGTTTCAACAATGGAGAAAGTTGAAATCAAGGTATATCGGTCCTTATACCATCATCCAAAGGATAGGACTGATGACCTATAAATTCAAACTACCTCCATACTTGTAGAGAATACATGATATATTCAATATCTCTATGCTTCAAAAGTACCAGCCTGATCCTAGCCATGTATTGGACCGACCAACACTAGAGCTGGAAGAGAACTTGACCTATCAAATAGAACCAGTACAAATCATCGACTGGAGGGATAAGAAGTTGAGGAATAAGACAAATCCTATGGTCAAAGTTCTTTGGTAAAACGGACCTATGCAAAAAGAGACATGGGAAATCAGAAGTGTAATGAGGGAAGGTTACCCTCAATTATTTAACATGTAACTATTTTGGGGACAAAACCCCTAAAAGGAGTGTAGAGTAGTAAACCCCGTCCTTTGATAATAAGAAAATCGGGAAGAGAGTCGGCCATTTCCAAAGAGAAAACGGAGTCATTTTATAAACCGTAATCGATAGAGAAAGGGCAAACTGGGAAATTTATGGATCCCAAGTGACCTAAAGAGTCACAAAATCATGAGAAAGGACTTTAGGCTGAACTGGAGGTGAAAACCAAACCGGTTTAGGGGAACCAGACCTAAATTGGATTGAAACGGTTTGAACCACTATTGAACTAATTTCTAAATTTATTTTTCTAGGTGGCTTAGAAAATTCAAATTTGAGAATTGAGGCCACCATTGGATAGAGAATGAATTTAGATAAATTTACAAATTTTTAATTTTGAAAAACTAAGTCAAATCGGGCCTGAACCGACTAGTTTAAGCATTGAACCTGGTTCGGACCAGTCATATTTGGTTCGAAACAGTGTTGTCTTCTTCCTTCAGATAACAGCACTGTTCACTCACCGGAAAATCGAGCAGTGCCTGTGAAGATGAAAAGTCTTTGGCCAGAGAGTTTCATGCAATGAATGACTGCCATAAAGGTGCCAATCGGACGACCAAGAAGTCCCCGAGCTTCCTATATAAAGAGCTCCTCCTCATTCATCCTCCTCACACCAGAAAACTCCTATCTCCCCCTACTGCTCCATTTTCCAGTGAAGCTCAAACCAAAGCTCCGACTTGGGCATTTTTCTAATTTAAATAAGGTGAGGTTGGGTTCTTTAGATTCGAGGAGAAGTCATATACCTAATGGTAGTCTCCATTTACTTCCGAGGATCATCGGAGAAACGTCGGCGTGATCGAACAATGAAGCAACTCTGGTGGACCGAAGTACCTTGAAATGAAAGCATGTAGAAGAACTACTTACCGATTGTAAGTAGATCATACCTGGTTGGTATGATGAACTTCTTGGAAGAAAGTAGAAAACCCGCTTATCGATTATGAGTGGAGATGTCCTCACACCTGATTGGTGTGATGATTTTCGTCAAAAGTGCTCTCCCCTGACTCTGTGCCACTGCTTAAATATTTTGGGAGACCTTCTTGACGGGAGCTCAAATAGCTCAGATAGGTCGGAGGCCTCGATTTTGGAACTTGGAGGCTAAAATGCCCGATTTTGAAAATCTCATACAGTGGACCCAAGGCAAGTTGGCATGAGTAGGAGCTTGTAAACAAACATAATGTTAAGCCATGAAAACTTTAATGAATGATGTGATTTGGCCATGGTACCAAGACAAGTCCGACATACTGAATGGACTGGCGACAATGCGACAAGACATGTCGACGGACCAGTCGAGACAAACAACTACAGGTCAAGTTGAGGGTCGGGGCCGTTGGACTAGTGGCACCAAAGATTAAATGGCTTATGAGAAAATTTCTTGTTTTGTGCATGCACTAAGGTTCGGGATCATCAAGACACCCAAGATGGGTAGTGATGCGTCCTAGGGGCTACTGGATGATATGGTGGGGATAAGGGTAGTTTGTCGTGCCAATAGTTAGGGAAGCTCGACGTAGCTTCATGCGCACGAGACTGGGTTGGGGTCGGGATGAGGTATTTGTCCTCATATGGACATGGAGTTTCTTTTCAAGTTTGAAGGTTGGATGTCATGTACATCCACTCATTCCCAAGGTAGAAGTGGACGGGCTTCTATCTAGGTGGCCGGTAAAGTCGCTCCGACGTAACAAGTGGGTGCAGTGGACGGGCTGCCCTGTGAATGTGTAATCCCTTCCTGATGAAGGGTGTGTGTTGAGTGTTAAACACATCGACTGTGGTTAATGATAAATAATGGTTTTGAAAACCGATAAATTGAGGAAGAAAATCATTTTTAAGAAAATAAGGAGTCTGGCACACTCCAATTCAACTATTTTTCTGAAACTCATGTTTCAAACACCCATTCACTGAGTTGCCGAACTCACCTCCTTCCTTTACCCCTTTTCAGGTAATCGGGAGAAAAACCCACCTATAGACATCCCACTAGCTTAACCTGCAAGACAGGTATGTAAATTTAATTTATTTAAGTTTTGATTAATGTTATTACAAGAAAGGTATAGGTACAAAGGATGCCTTACTCCTCACAATTTGGAAAGGGGAAACCCTTAATAAACCGGAAAGAGTGGCGGGTTGCTCACGGGGATCCGACAAACCGAATCGGGGCATGACAACATCCCCCTTCCTCGGGAGGCATTTAGCAATCATACACACACCCTTTATCATAAAAGGTACCCATGTTGGTCGGTGCAGCACGAGCACTGCACCCACTTGTGGATCAGAGCGTCTTTACCATCCATCATGATAGAAGTCCCTAACTTCTATCTTGAGTCTAAGTGATGCCCTAGGTGCCAGGTCCTCAAACTACACATAACTTCATGTTCGTATAAGGACAGAGACCTCATTCCACTTACACCTCAGTCTCAGTGTGCAAGAACCCCAACACATTAGTTTCATGACTAACTGGTACGATAAGAAGCCCAAACATAGTAGATTTTTCATCCCTTATCTCCACCATGTCATTTAGCGGCCCTTAGAACCCATCACTACCCCCATTGGGTGTCTTGATGGTCCCGAATCAAAGTGCATGCACAAACAATAGTTTTCATGTATAACCTTTATCTTTGGTGTCGATGGTCCAATGGCCCCGACACTCGACCCAACCTGTAGTTATTTGTCTGATCGGTCCATCGACCTAGTCCTGGTGCACTACCACTAGCCCATCGAGCTTTGTCGGTCCAGACTTGGTACCGTGGCAAATCACACAAACATTTCCACTTTTAATGAGAGTTTTCATGGCTCTTCCTATTTATATTTGTTTATGGGCTCTAGCCCATGCCCAATGGCCTTGGGCGCATTTCACAAGTTTTTCAAAACTAGGCCTTGAGCACTATTAGTACAAATTTAAGCCCCTCGGCCTGTTAGAGCCATTATAGCTCTCGTTAAGAAGGTCTCCCAAATGGTTTATGTAATGGCACACAGTCAGGGGAGAACAAGTGTGATGATAGAGGTAGGTCTGCTTACAACCGGTAAGCATGTTTTTTTCCTTTCTTAAAAGTGCCCATCATCTCAACCGGGCATGCGGTATAAAAAGTCCCACTTACAACCGGTAAGTAGATTTTTAATTTAATATAGGTGTGCTCATCACCCCAACCGGGAATTACATTTAAAATGTCTCATTCATAACCAGTAAGTAGGTTATTAACTTTTTTTAAAACGTGCTCATCATTCTAACTGGGTATAAAGTGTAAATAAGCCCACTCACAACTGGTAAGGGGTTGTTGGCTTTAAACTTGCTCATTACCCCAATCGAGTATGACGTTAAATAACCCACTCACCCGGTGACTATGACGTGTTCGTCCCCAGTCAGCCTTTCAAGTCTTGTTCAAGCTACTTTGCTCACATCCTTATCCAAATTCGTTCCTACATGGTTTAAGTATCCTTATTAGGAACAACTTGGTATTAATAGCCCCTCTATTTTCATGTATTTACATTTAAACCCTTATTTTTGCCTTTTTGCAATTAGGTCCCTAAAGTCCATAATAGTTGACTTTAGGTCCTCAAATGTTCAATTATTTTTAATCAAGTCCCTAGGGCTTCCAATATCCCTCTTCAGTTCTTAATTTTCTCAAAATGGTACATGGGGCTCAAATTTTCCTAATTTCCAAATTGGTCCACCAACTTTTACAAAATTACCAATTTGTCCCTAAGTTTCCAAAAATGGTCAATTGGTCCCAATTTTTTCAAAATTGAACAATTAGTCCTCCAATATCTTTCTCATTGCCAATTGACCTTCAATTTTGAGAAATTGCATTTAGGTCCTTCAATTTTTTGAAATTCCCAATTTCCCGAATTTTCACCCTCTGTACTAACCAAATTTGATTTCTTCAAATTAGCCATTCAAATGGTGTTAATTGCTCCAAATGATGGCATGAATCGATTTCTACACTTCCATACAATTCAATTGAGCTTTGAATTGCAGCATTTTGCTCTAAAACGAACTCAAACGGAACTTTGTCGGAAAATTGTACATAGAGAGAGAAAGCTTCAAAAGCTTACCGTCAAAGGTGCAACGATCTGAGTTCTTGATCTAGGGGGTTAGCTCTTGTCCTTAGGGTCCTCCTAAGATCAAGAATTGGGACAATTGCTGTCAGGATTAGCGGGAATTTGATCAACAAATTATGTCACTTTCTCTCTCTAGAACCGATCTACAACGACGAAGGAGGGCCAAATTGGCTTACCTTTCTCCTCTAGAGAGGTTGTGTGATGGCCTTGGGGCTAAGAGAAGGCTTGGTTTGGCCGTAAGAGGTCAGAATTGGCCGAATTCAGGTCGGCCAAAATAGGGCAGCTTCAAACCGACGGAGTTGATTCACTGTTCGATTTTGTCAGCACTTCTCCGGCGATTCTTAGGTCGAGGGGAGGTTATTTTCAGGTAGTTGACTTCCCCTAGAGTTTGTAGGACTCGAGTTTGCCTCCTAAGGCTCAGAAAAGTGCCCAAGTCGGAGCTCTAGTTTGAGCCTTGCCTGAAAATGACACTTTGGAGAAGGAGTGATTTGAGGTGTGTGAAGGATGAATAGAGGAGAGCTATTTATATAGGTAGCTCAAAGACCCTCTGCTCTGTGAGTTTTCATATTGGTCGAGCTTATACTCTTTAGAAAATGCCATAATCAGAGGGAATATTCCCTTGCCAAAAAAGGAAGGTTTTCTACATTGATGAAGAGTGTTTTCATCCCAAGGAAGAAAACGACACTATTATGGACCAGACCGGTTTGGTCCGACAGGGTTCGGTAATGAAAATTGATCGTTTCGGACTTGATTGGACTGGTTTTCTCAATATTAAAATTTTCTAAATTAGTCTAATTTCATTTTCTATCTAATGGTGGCCTCAATTTTCTAAATTGAGATTTTCAAGCCACATAGAAAAATTAATTAAGAAACTAGTTCATTCAAGGTTCAACCCAGTTCAATCCGGTTCAGGTACGGTTCACCCTAAACCGATCTGGTTTTCCAATCCAATTTACTTATGATTCTTCCCCATGATTTTCATGACTTTTTGGTCACTTGAAATTTTCCAATTTGCCATTTTAACCCCTCTTTATTATTCTCGGTTCCTTAAGTGGTTTAGCTTTCTCATTAAATTGACTGGTTCTTTCCCAATTTTCCTTGATACAAGGTGGCAGGTTTCACAATCTTGGTATAAGGGCCATTTTGGCATAGGAAAGGGTGGAGGGTTGATCATAGGGTTCCGACCAAATCGAGTCAAGGTGTGATAATAATGGTTGTGACTTCTATTATAGTATTAAGAAGAGCACCAAGTTGTTCACAGGGTTCCGACCAAACCGGATTGGAATGTGATAAGAAATATAGGAGAGATTATTAGAGGGTTGATAAGAACAAATTTGAAACTTTTAGGAGGGATTTGCATGAACTTTGAAATTTAAGGAAATTGTGTAAATTAGGGTACCTAAATGCAATAAATAGAAATTTAGGGACATAATGATGATGTTAGAATATTTAGAAGTCTTATGTGGAAATTGAGAACTTATATGGACCTAAATTCTAATAGAGGGAACTTAGGGACCTAAAGGTGTGAACATGTAAATTTGGATAATATAAGGTGAGATATCAATAAAATTGAATTATGATGTGTAAATGTAATATTGATTGAATATATGAATTACTTATAAGATAGTGGGGCCTAGTTTGCAAGTAGGATGGCAAGTTAGCACCTACGAGATTTGGGTAATAATATAGGTGAGTGAATTTATACGAGGTGAGTGGATTTATACAAGTGTCAGATCCAATTGGATCAACCTTTGTTGCTTACAACTTTTAAAATATTCAATGTCTATTGTGATAAAAATTAGAAAATATGGAGCTATTCTAATAGTAATTTAAAAACAGACTTAGGTCTATTATTTATGATAAAAGATAAATAATCACTATTTTAGAAAATGTGTTAAGGTATAAGTTTATGATTATCTTATAGGCTTTGACTAGATAGTAAGCTAACATTTATCCCTTTATGATTCTATGTATTATTTTTTATTGAGATAGTTAAGGTATGGTAATATGATAGATGACTAAATAGAGAAATTATATTGGTTACCAAAAAGATATTTGGAATGAGAGAAAATAAAAGGGAATTATTCATCCTAATATCCATGACAGAGGAGTTCTAAGATTGTGTCTACTTATTAACCTTAAGTTGATAGGATAAGATCACTTATAAAAGGATTGTCTGTTATTAGGTGGGTTAGTATTCCTAAAGAGTGGAAAAATCTCACATTTAGATAATGCATGCAAAAGAAAAGGATTTGTGCTGCTAGGTTGTGACGGGACACAATCATGTGTTGTATATGTTGTATTTTATAGAATATATATATATATATATATATATATATTATGGGATTTCACATTTTAATTCTCATGGAGAGAATGTTACATATAATAAATCCTTAAAACTATTACACCATTTTAGATATTTTAATAGGAGTTAAAATTGTTTACTTGACGGGGTTCTCATGCTTGTACCCATTCATTGAGTTTTACACTCATTCGTATACTTAATCCATTTTAGATACACGTTTAAAAAAGACACTAAGGAATTTTTTCAAGGATAATAACACAATGATAATTCGAAAAGTTCCCAAGTAACATATTATTTGAGGTTTATCTACTTTTTATAAATAGTAAATTTTATATTTAAAAGTATAAATTCATTGTAATATTGAATTCTTGTATTATCTGGACCTTAAGACTGTTGGTGATATAATAATGTGGATCTATTGTAATATCGAAATAGTTTAACAATTATGATGTTAATTTTACCTAAAAATTAGATCAGGACCTTGATTAATTATACTCTATTCACATCCACATTAGTCCTCTATCAAATATCTAAAATTTTCACCATTTTCTCGTACTCAAGTGGGCTTATTCTCGCATAGGAAAAATATATTGTTAATATTCTCATGCAAGCATACATCACCCACCACAAACTTATGTGCACACCAATTGGTGTAAGTTCACATCTATATTTCCATGATGATTCTTTATTTAAAACCCCGCGTGTCTTGACATATCGTAAAATCTCTCAATTATCTTATACAAACTAGGTGTGACATCGTGTGCAGTTAATCAAGTCCATTAATTAATGCACGATATTATTTCAACTTTTTTGTGGTGGTCAAAATTAGTCTGTGATATATAAATCTTACGTAATCAACAGTTAAGAACTTAGTTAAAATTTTAAACGCCAACCACCCAACTTACTAGCAGTTTTCATAGATAATAATATTATTAATCTTGTATTTTTAATTGTTTTTATATATTTAACTTTTATAGTTTTTAAAAATTTTTAAATCATATATATTAAAAAATGATGTTTCTAATTATATTCTTTAGTTTTGTTTTGCACATAAAATTATATTTTTTAGTTGATTATCACATATGATTGAAAATAACATATAATTCTAATATTTGATATAATGATGCTTTCAACCTATCTTAATAATATCGAAATGTTATGTTTTCAAATATATATTAGTTAAAAATATTTTCAAATATATAAGATGGTTAACTAACAGTAATACTACAAATATTACTTTTCAAAAAAAATATAACTAAAAAATGGTTTTTAAGATATATAATTTAAATATCAATAAATTTTAAATATGCCTACTATCCATTTCTTAACTGCATGCTTATATTTAGACCTATTTAGGTGGTTCTAATCCTTTATTTTTGCCAAATTTTATTGGTTCAGTCATGGTTAGCATTTCAAATTAAATTCCTCGTCATGAACAGATGCAATGACTCTGTTCTACATAAATAATGCTCATCACCAAACATATGGTCTTGTGTTTTCTGTCCGAAACCCGTGATATTAGAGGACTACTATCAAATATATATGATTTAACGTAGCTGTACACTGCAGGATATGACGCCTATCCATGCCACAACTTAGAACTAGCCAAAATCACGTAGCTGTACATCGCTGGATTTCGTAATAATATGTAAGAAAAATAAACTATTATAATTATAAATTATTTTTTGGTTTTTCGCTACGACTCTATGTAAGACAAATCGTATATAAACCTAGACCTTCATATTTTTTTAATCTAAATAATATGATACATGCATCTTGAGATTTAACGAGATATAGATGTATTGTCCAATAGTGTACTGGAAACTCCCTAATCTTAACAGAATTTAGGTAAAAAGATTTATCAAATTCTAATTAATTAATCCAAATTTTATTTAAGGGAGTGGTATCATTTATCTCAACTAATTTAGGTGGATCTATGATCAGCATTAAAATAGTAAATTATTACAACTCTATATAGTATTATTAAAATATCTTAAATAATATATATTTGACTTAAATTTACACAAAAAATCTTCTACAATTATTATTCCCCCATATATGTTATATATATATATATATATTTTTAATTACTATTTATTATTATATATTATTAATTTTATTTAATATAACATATTTAAAAATAATTGTTTTATTCATATTTAATAGTATATTTAACCATTAAAATAGGATGTAAATCTTTCATGAAACAAAACATCTAAAACTAATAGGAATTATTTTGGAAGATGGGTACAATTTTTGTTTAATTAGATTGTGTATGTGTGTGTATGTATGTATGTTCTTATAGTAGAGGAGTTAAATGGACTTAAATTGAATGTTTCTTCCCTGTTATAAAGCATTTATGACGATAATGAATATGCGACCGTCGGAACTGCACTGTGACCCAACTGCGATTTGTCAGAACCCAATCCATCCAACTTCCACATTGCTGATTTTCCCTTTTATCTCTTCTTTTTAATTATAAACCTCAACTCTGTATTGCCTATGCGGCACACACCCGCATCACAGCTGTCTCCCCTATAACATGGGTTTAATTTCTTGTATATCATAACACATACATTATCCATCACATACTACGGGCATAGAATAGTTATATACAATACTCATACTATGGGCATAGATTAGTTATATACAATAATTTTTATGATCTTAGCTGGAACTATCATAAAACATGTCACCAAGACATTTTTGTTTGATGAGTAGCACATGTTGATCCACATTTCAACCTTTCATACCGTGGATTCTTAAATGAGTCACCCCTACCGACCTCTAATATGATCTGTCAAAGGCGTATTCATATGAATGATAAACTATTCAATCGGAACGTACAAGTCAAATATATATCAACTTGCATAATTAATTGGCTTCGCTATGAGCATAAATATATGAATGATAAGAATTACAATAATTGGTAGGATAGATGTCAATTATATATGATCAATGGGACCTTCATGCCCAAGGGGCATGTGACGAGGAGCCTAAATGTCAATCCCACTAGATGAGATGAGGCCCACAAAACGATAAATAAATGTCATCTTTTCTAGAGAATGAGTTCGGTTCTATTACACAATATCCAACTTGGAATAAAAAAATATCCAATTTTTATTATAATTACATGGAACCCTAGTGTCTCTTATATCTATTATCTTTCTTTTCTACCAATTCAAGTCCAGTGGCCTCTTCTCACAAGTGAAAATTTTCCTTGTGGAACCTTTATATTTCTCCCTTTTTGTATCAGTACCTACATTTTTGGCCAATTATGAGAACCTACATGAAATTGAAAACTCATAGTTGAATTGAGCCGTGCATCTAAAGAAAGATTGAGTTCCCTGAATTTCTAGAGGTGTAAAGCATATTAGAAGTTGGTTTTTAGGGTTTCTTTTCCAGCAGTCAATTCAAGAATCCAATAGGTTTCCAATAATATATATATTCATGCTAAGTTGAGACTACTGAGAGGCGGCAAGCGTACGGAAGAAATGTTCCCAAGAGCACCATAGGCCATACAATTTAGATAGAGCAGGAGCACACCTATTCTTTTCTCCCTAGCACTGCTACATTTCTTTCAAACGTTGACTTGTTACTATGACTGTCTCCTATCTATTTGATTTTTGACATTTTGAGGCTTTTGGGACTATAGGTTGCTTTGCTGCTCCCACTTTCTATTTTTGTCACCCCTGTTTGCTCGCTGGTCTTTCAAGCCTATGATTTATCATCTTATATCATTAGTACAATAATCTTATAATAATCATAATATATTATGAGTTTGAGTTGAATTTCCTATAACCAATGTTATGCTAAGGCGGAATGAAAAAATATAAAACATCTATTCATAAGTGGCAAAAAGCTCTTCCCAAATAAATTCTTATTATTCACACTGAAACACTATTCAAGACTTAAGAGAGTCCGAATATCTCAACTATCATAACAGTAGGTGGTTTTTCCCATTACAAGCTAGTATGCCGAGATAGAACAAAAAAAAACTACTATGATGAGAATTTGCTTACGGTTACTGGTCAAATTGGCTGGAGTGGGCCCAATTAGTAATCTATTGATCTTAAAGGAAGGGCCTAATACCTATGAAGCCCGATTCCAAGTATATTTATATGCTCATTGTCTTCTTGGGTCCTAGTGAGCCCGTCATTTATCATTTTCGCTCCCATTGAGCGACTCGCTTGACCGAGTTAGAAAACCCTTTTTGAACTTAATATTAGGGATATAATTGTAAGATCATATCACATTAATTCACATCCGTATAATATGATGTCATGTCATAAACAACTTATACAGCAAACATTACATTTATATAAGAATTTTCTAATAAAAGTTAAAGTTGATATCAAATATATTTATTTTATAGAATATTTAGTATTAAAAGTAATAATTTCAAAATTTTCGTACTAAATAATCAATTTATCAAATATTTTGACATCATTATTGAAAAAGTATTGAATACTTCGATGAAGGTCATTGTTGCTTGTGTTTTAATTTACAACCAATTGACTTCTTTTAGAAAAATTTACATAAATTCTTTTACATATGGAAATAGTGAAAGAGATAGATGATAGATATATGTTGCTATCATTATGAATATTCAACATTTGTCGTAGATATTGCATGCCTAGGTGGGCTTCTCATAGTCTTGAGCGGTGTAAGGTGAGTTATGCTATCAAATATGTTTGGATGATTTCTTTCGGTATAATCAATCTATTGAAGGGTGTGGATAATATATATAGTGTAAAATGTTATGAGTTTAAAGTTCAATTTGGAAATAAGTAAATTTCTTATCACCATTGCACTCTAGATCAACAAGAGAATAAAAAGTTTAAAGTCATAATAAATATCAAATATATTTTTCAAGAGTAAAAATTATAAAAAATTGTTGTAATCTAGAAAATGTACATAATATGCGTGATCCATGTGGTGTGAGAGAATGAGTGTTAGTCTCTAAATATGAGTGTAAATCAACTATAGAATGAAAGTAATAGTGTGGTGAATAATAAGAAATGATCATTGCTGAATTTTGTTAAGAGAAGGTGTAAACCCTAGTCTCTCGGACCAGGAGAATCAGAAGTATTCAAGAGAAAGAGACCGAGAGCTTAAATGAAATGGAATTTGGCAAAATAGCGAATAAATCACAAGAATCATGGAGAATAACCATGAATTGAATTGGGTGTAAAAACTGGACCGATTCAAGGTAAATCAGACATGAATTGGATTGAACCACAGTGAATTGGGTTAAACTATGAAAAAACGGTTCAAAGATTCATTTTCTAGGTGGGTTAAAAATATCAAATTAGAAAATTGAAGTCACTGTTAGATATAAAATGAATTAAGATAAATTTAGAAAATTGGTCAAATCGAGTTTGAACCGGTCGATTTACAATTTCAGGTCACCAGACCCGATTGGACTGGACCAATCAACGGTCCAGTCAATCAACGGACTGCTATGAGGTCAGCGCTCAGAGATTAGTGAACCGAAAATGATAATTAAGGGTTAGAACTGGGAAATTTGAAAGTTTAAGTGGTCAAGAAACACCTAAATACCATGGAAAGGAAACATAAAAATATTTGAGGTGAAAATCGGACTGATTTAGGGTGAACTAGACCCGAACCAGATTGAAATGTGAAAAATTAGTTCAATAATTCATTTTTCTAAGTGGCTTAAAATGTCAATTTGGAAAAATGAGGCCACCAATAGATATAAAATAAATTTAGATAAATTTAAAAATTTATCAACTTCCTATATAAAGCATGAATGCCAGCAAGAGAAAGCTCGCATCAACTTGGAAAGCCAACCGTGGACGAACACGTCACGATTAATGGTGGAGTGGGCTTACTAACGTCATACTCAGTTGGCATGATGAGCACAGTTTAAAGTTAAAAACCACTTAATAGTTTGTGAGTGGAATTTTATATCATACACGGTTGGGGATGATAAGTACCTCAAAATGAAAAACCCACTACTTAGTTATATTTTAAACATCACAACTTAGAGGAGTGATGTAAAAATCACACGGAAAAACTACTTACCAGTTGTAAGTAGATCATACCCGATTGGTCATCGGTGGAAGTGGAAAACTCGTTCATCTGTTATGAGCGGAGATGTCCTCATACTCGGTCGGTATGATGGACAGTTGAAAACATTTTTTTTGTCAAAAGTTCTCTCCCTTGACTGTGTGCCAATGCTTAAATGATTTGAGAGACCTTCATGACGGGAGCTTGAATAGCTCTTATAGGCCGTGGGTCTCGGTTTTAGAACTTAGGGGCCAATATGCCCAATTTTGAAAATCTCGTACAGTGGGCCCAAGGCCAGTTGGCAGGAGCAAGAGCTCGTAAACAAACATGAGTTATATATCGTGAAACTTTAAATAAATGAATTGTTTAGCCATGGTACCAAGACATGACTGACATAATCAATCAACTAGTGGCAGTGCGACATGATAGGTCTCTAGACTAGTAAAGACAAATAGTTGTAGGTTGAGTTGATAGTTGGGGCCGTTGGACCAGTGGCACCACAGATTATAAGGCATGATGTGAAAATACTGATTGTGCATGCACTATGTGTATGAGACCTTCAAGATGCCCAAGAGAGGTAGTGATGTGTCCTATGGCCCTAGATGACCTGTGGGGTATAAGGACAGATCATCGGACCAGGTGACCTTGCGAAGCTCGACGTAAATTCATCGCACAAGATCGGGGTGGGTCGGAATGAGGTCTCTATCCTTATACGGACATGGAGAATTGATTTCAGAATTGAGGGTCGGATGTCACATACATCCATTCATTTTCAGGGTAGAAGTGGACGTGCTTCTATCTAGGTGGCTAGTAAAGTTGCTCCGACGCCACAAGTGGGTTCAGTGGACGGGCTGGCCTACGATTGTGTGTTTTGTCCTTCATGATGAAGGATGTGTGTTGGGTGATGACACACCATGGTTAATAAGAAATGATGAAAAACTGAGATTATTAAAGTGAAGAAAATCTAAAGGAAATTAAGGAGTCTAGCATACTCCAACTTAAAAATGTCACCCTGGTCGGGGCGTGACAAGTCGACACATGGCACACCACGTCGGATGGCTTCAGCCAATCAAAGGTTGACACGTGGCAGTGACACTGTGCGTTAGGTGAGAAAATTGCTATATTTAAATCAGCCAATTAGAGGATGCCACTTGTCATGGTCAACACTTAGTAAATATATGGTCAACATCCACGTGTGCATAAGTAGTCAATGGGAGGCTGCCACGTGTTTGGTCAACAGGTCACTGGCTGACTAGGTGGCGAAGTAGGGAGCCGTGTCAATAGAGCCAGCCAATCATGGAGTGCCACGTGCGAAATAGTGTCGTCTTCTTCATTCAGATGACAACACTATCCATGGAATGATTTCTATTTCCATTTCCAACGAGGGAATATTCCCTTTGATAACAACAGTTTCCATAGAAATAGGCTCAACCAATTTGGAAACCGGTAGAGCCGAGGGTCCCCAAGCTCCCTATATAAAGAGTTCCCCTTCATTTATCCTCCTTACACCTCAAACACTCAAAAAAGAAGTGCTCAATTTCCTAGCAAAGCTCGAACCAGAGCTCCGACTTGGGTACCTTTTTCCACATTAGAAGGTGAATTTGGGTTTTATAGATTTAAGAGGAAGTCAGTTACCTAACAGCGCCCTTCGTTCAACCTAAGGACCATGAGAGAAGTGTCGACGGGTCCAAATAGTGAAGCTGCTTCGTAGGACTCGAAGCTGCCCTATTCTACCCAATCCCAATTCGGACATCCCCAACCTCCTATGGCCAAACCAAGCCCTACTCAAGTCTTTCCTACCTACTCTCAACCTCCCGAAATACCCAAGTAAGTCAATTCGGCCCTCCCTTGTCGAAATAGCTAAATTCTAAAGAGAGAAAGTGCCCCGATTTCACCGATCAAATTCCCATTACTCAAGATGAGAATTGGAGTTGCTTTGGATCCTCAAAGGACCCCCTAGACAAGAGTTTTTATCCTAAATTGAGAGCTCTGACCGCCACAACTACATCGGTAAGCTTATGAAGCTTTCTTTCTCTATGTCTTTTTTTTTGTTAAGCTACGTTTGAGCTCGTTTCAGACCCAAAAATAATGATTCAAAGCTTGGTCAGATTGTAGGGAAGTGTGGAAACCGATTAACACCATGATAGGGAACAATTAATACGACTTGGAAAGTCAATTTGATGAAATCAACTTCAGGTCAATGGAAAGGATGAATTGGGGGAAACTTTTTGGGGTAAATTTGTCCTTTGTACAATTTTTTAAAATTGAAGGTCAATTGGCCATTTTTAGAAAAATTGGGGTAAATTGGTCATTTTTGGGAAAATTGGGGTAAATCAGTAATTTTGAAAATTTTAGGTATTAATTGGAGATTTTTGGAAAAGTTAAGTCTCTCCATTGGTAATTTTAGGGTTTTTTAGAAAAAAATAAGTCCATAATGCTCAATTATTTTTAATTAAGTCCCTAGGATTTTAGAAAAATTAAGGACCCAGAGTGATATTGGAAATCCTTTGGACTTAATTAAAATAATTGAGAATTAGGGACCTAAAGTCAAAGATTATGAACTTTAGGAACCTAATTACAATAAGGTAAAAGTTGGGGCCTAGTTACAAATACATAGAAATCAGAGGCTTTTCATGCCAAAGCTTTCCTTATGAGAATGCTCGAACCATGTAGGAACGGATTGAATGAGAGCATGTGTAGAGGCGCACAACAAGGATTGGAAATACAATTGAGACGAACACGTCACAGTCATCAGGTGAGTGAGCTTACTAACATCATACTCGGTTGGGGTGATGACCCGAATCTAAATCGAATATAGAGAAGTATGAAACTCCCAATATTTGGTCAAACAAGTCATCTATCCATGGGAGGGTATACTTATTCTTCAATGTATCTTGGTTGAATTGTCAATAATTCACACACAACCACAAACTCCTCTCCTTTTCTTAAGGAATAATATTTGGCTCCCCAGGAAGAGTGGCTTGGGCGTATGAACCCCTTTTCCAGTAGCCATCCAGTTATTCTTTCAATTCTTTAAGTTCTGCAAGTACCATCTTATATGAGGCTTGTGAGATTGGGTGTTTTCCTAGGATGATATCAATCATGAAGTCAAACTCTCTTAGGGGGAGCCAAAGCAAGTCCTTAGGGAACACATTAAGATACTTCCTCATCATAGTTATGTCTGTTAGTGAGCAACCATGCTCCTTTTCACTCATGATGCATGCCAGAAACATGATACACCATTTACTGGTCATCTCTTGTGCCTTAATGCTTGAGATCAAATGCGATTTTCTCATACCCTTCTCTACCTAAAATATAGTGCATGTGGTGGTGAGAGTGTGAAATGTCACTTTGTTTACTTGTCAATCCACTTTAGCGTGGTATTTTGCCAGCTAATCCATCCCCAAGATTAAGTCCACATCCTGTAAGGGTAGTGAAATTAAGTCCACTTCGAGTGTCCTATCTCCTATGCCCACTTGACACATTTGGATTATGGAGTCCCTCGTTAATACTTCCCCGAGTTGTGTGTATGTATTCCTGGTTCCAATGGGGACAAAGGTAATGGCACCCTTTGTGTCATTTTCTCACTCATATAAGAGCGATTCACTCATGAGTCAATAAGAGCGAAGGCCTCTAGGCTTTCTACTTTTAGGCATCCTATATTTACAAAGGAAAGCATTCTATTACTACTTGTTCAGTAAAACATTAAACTTGTTAAGAAGTACACCATATGGAGGCAGAGTTCAATTTTCTCCCTCCTTACTCCAAATAGGGCATCAACCGTCCGCCACAAACAAAAAGGACCATCATATTCCATATTAAGGGGTTTGGGAAGTACCCGCTATCACACTAGGATCTGCTTGAGTGGCTGCCTGGGTGATGTTGTAAATCCTAGTCGGGACCCTGGATGGTGTTGCATAAGCTCTCGTTCCTTCCATCCTTACCCCGCTGGTGGTTGCCCCATTGCATGGTCCTTGGAAACCTGGGTGTGTTGTAGGTCAGATTGCATTTGACAAATTGCGGGCCAGTGGATGATTGTGGTCCAAGCAATTTCTAATCATGGTCATGTGTCTTGCTTGCCGACACCAATAACATATTATGCTCTGACATGGCCCATAGTGTTGACCCCCACACGTCTTGCATCATTCCTATTCAAAGTGCACAATGGAGTTACTCTTGACGTTGCTTTGTTGAGATGTCATGGCGCTGCTTAGGGTCCTCCTCCCTATAAAGAGTCTCTTATCTTTTTGTCTTAAACATGAGGCTGATCATGCTAAGGGAGTGACTAAGATTGGTTATGGTCCGGTTGTACTTCCATGAAGAGGTGGGTGACACTTCACCTTCCAACCTTCATCCCATCCATTCAGTAGGATGTTGCATAGTGCGTACAATCCTCTCGCATTCAGATGCAGAGCGGATTACTGCCACTAAGTCTGTGGGTCTCCCAATGCTCCCCGTGCAACATTAGATATTAATAGAGACTCCATCCAAGAAGCACTGACATATATCCCCAGGACTAGTGAGGTCAGGTGCAAACAACCTCAGGGCATTAAATTAGTTCTTGTACTTAGTTATTAACTCAGTGCCTTGTCATAGTAGTAGGAACTTCTGCTTCTTCTCATTTATCAAATATGCATACATGTATCCTTAAGACAACTCTCTAACTCAGTCGATGTTGGCATAGAAGGGTTCATGGCTCGGATGTTTAACCACCATCGGTTTGCATTCTCCTCTAGGAAGAATTCCTCCATGGTTACCCGCTCGGAGGTGAGAACCTTAAATATGTGCAACATCTTCATCGTGTTTCATAGTGATTCATGGCTGTCACAACGTCCTTATCCACAAGGAATGGCTTACAACCCACTTGCCTTAGTGCCTTCAGGTTCCTTGGTATGTCAAAGTCATTAATCTCTCTAGGAGGTAGGGGGAGGGTGCCTTTTGTGGTGGGGCCTCTTCGGGCACCCTTGTTGCAGCAAGTTTGGCTAGGAGGGAGGCTCTAGATAGCTATGGATTTAGACTGAGTCCCCTTATGAGGTGCACATATGCCCTTAAGAATTCTATGGTTATGGTTAGAGCCTAAGGGCCTCCCCTAATTTAACTTTCTACGTCCCCATATGTTAGCCCTCTTACTAACTACGAAGTGTGTTCTTTCGAGAGTACCTGATTTCCTTCAAATTAGACAATTTGTGGGTACCTTTGCCCAAGTAAAATCGACATGACATAAGGTGTAAGAATAAAGCATACAAATTTCAGCATAAATTTAAAACTTTCTTAAATTATGTAGTAAGCCCAATACATTTACAAACTTTCCCTTGGGAATTAAGTTTCTGATAAGTAAAGATAACCTTCGTGCATGCTTCTCGAGTATTATACATCGGTTGTGTCACGCCCCGACCTAGTTTGGTCAGATCCCCATGATCAACTCGCCACTCTCCCGGTTTCCCCTTATTATAGACCGTAAAGAGTAAGGCGTCCTTTAAACCTGCACCTTTTCTAGGAATAACATAAACAATAATTTATATTTATCATACTTGTATCACAGACGTCTTAGTTGATGGTCTTTAAGGGTAGGCTTTCCAAAATCTCCTGAAATGGATATAAGGGAGGGGTGAGTACGACTACTCAATGAATAAGTTTTCAAAAGTTTAGACTTTTAAGAAAATATTTATTATTGGATTGTGCCAGACTCCTTTCTCTCAACTCAATCCGTAGTTGTTTGTCTTGACTAGTCCGTCGACATGTCATGTCGCACTACCGCTAGTTGACTGAGCATGTCGGTCCTATCTTGGTACTATAGCCAAACAATTCACTTATTAAGTTTTATGGCATATATATCATGTTCGTTTACGAGCTCCTACACGTGCAAACTAGCCTTGGGCCCACTGTACGAGATTTTCAAAAACTGGGCATTCTAGCCCTCAAGTTCCAAAACCAAGGCCCCCGACCTATAAGAGCTATTCGAGCCCCCGTCAATAAGGTCTCCTAAATAGTTTAAGCATTGGCACACAGTTAGAGGAGAACACTTCTGACAAAATAGGTTTTAACTTTCCATTATACCAATCAGAATAAGGACATCTCCGTTCATAACCGATGAACGGGTTTTCAACTTCCTTCAAGAAAGTCTCATCATACCAACTAGGTATGATCTACTTACAACCAGTAAGTAGTTTTTCCGCATAATTTTCACATCACTTTCTCTAAGTGGTTTTTATACCGAGGCACTTATCATTCCCAACCGGGTATGATATATAATCCCACTCACTCGATAGTGCAATGAAATTCCACTTAGTCGGGTTTCGTCCTTAGCAAGCTGGACCTTGATCGGCATTCCCGATGTCTCGTTCTCCTACACGAAATGAACATAATTGTACATTATTCTTTGGCCTAATAGCCCTCATTCGTTCCAAATGAATGAGAAAACCCAACTTTACATATATTTGCAATTAGGTCCCTAAAGTTATTTTTCTTTAACTTTAAGTCCATATTGTCGGGTTTTTCCAAATTTTGAGTCCCAAAACTTTTAAAATTTATATTAGGACCTCAAATTATTTAATTTCGCACAAAGGGTTTTAATTTCACAAATTTTCAATTTGGTCCCCTAACTTTTTCAAAATTACCATTTTGCCCTTCCTATACAAAAATGGTAAGTTTTGCCCCAAAAATTTTAAAATTCCTCAATTGGTCCTCCAACATTATTTTTATGCCCAACTGACCCTCAATTTCATAAAATTGCATTTTGGTCCTTTGAATTTCGAAAATCCCCAATTTTCCCCAATTTTAACTCCTTAGCACAGTCGAATTTGATTTAATCAAATTGACTGATCAAACGCCTCTAATTGTTGAAATTGAAGTTAAAATTGAGTTTCTCCATCTTCTTACGATTCAATAGCACTTTGAATCGCAAGTTTTGATGCCGAAACGAGCACAAATAGAGCTTCGCCGAAAAATAGACTGTAGAGAGAAAGCTTCGATTACTCACTGTCGGTCCAAGCTAAGATAGCTCTCATCCTGAGGTTCATCCTAGAATCAAGAATCACATCAATTGATGCCAAATTGAGTTAGAATTTCATCATTGAAATTCTGCTGGTTCTCTCTGTAGCACCGGCCGGAAATTATAGAGGGGAGCTGAATTGGCTTACCTTTCAGTCCTAATTTGGCTGTGGGAGGGCTAAGGAAGTGTTAGGAAGGCTTGGTTTGGCCTGAGGATGGCTCGAAATGGCTGATTTCAACTCAGCCAAAATATGGCAGCTTCGGTCCGCCGGAGCTGCTTCACTGTTTCATCATGCCAACATCTCGCCAGTGACCCTCAGAGTGAACGGAGACTACAGACGTGTAGCTGACTTCTCCCCGGTTCTGAAGAACCCGACCTCGCCTTGTTTGGCTTAGAAAAGACCCCATGTCGGAGCTCTTGTTCAAGCTTCGCCAGAAAATGGAGTAGTTGAGAGAGAATGGAGTTTTTAGGTGTAGAGAGGATGAATGGGGAGGGGCTCTTTATATAGGGTGCTCGGGGACCCATTGGCCGTCTGTTTGGCATTGTTATGACTAACATTGAAGACTTGAAACGCTCTGAATAGAAGCATTTCTTCTTCACTGGTGTTTCTTCAGTTTCCCGGAGAGTGAACAGTACTGTCATCCTAAGGAAGAAGATGACACTGTTTCGAACCGGGTTTGAAACTTAAACCGGTCGGTTCACCCCCCATTCAACCGATTGTTTCAAATCTAAAAATTTCTAAATTCATTCTCTATCCAATGGTGGCCTTAAATTTCCAATTTGAATTATTTAAGCCACCTAGAAAAATGAATTTAGGATTTGGTTCAATAGTGGTTCAAATGGTCCGAATCGGTTCGAATCCGATTCACCTAAACCGGTTTGTTTTTCATCCCCAATTCCTTCACAAGTTCATTTTCATGTCTTTTGTGACTCCTTGGGTCACTTAGGGTCCATAAAATTCCCGGTTTACCATCCCTTTACTGATTCTGGTTCATAAACCGACTCGGTCCTTAAATCGGTTTAATCCGGTTCGGGTCCGGTTCACCCGAACCGGTCTAGTTTTTCTCTCTCACTTTGTTCTAAGGTTCCTTCCCAAGGTTTATGAATTTTTTTGGAGTACATTGGAGTTGAATTCCTTTGTTTTTCCCAATCTCTATCTGTTCCGGTTCATGAACCGATTAGGTTCATAAATTGGTTCAATCTTGTTGGACCCGGTTCATCCAAACCGGTCTAATTTTCCTCTTCCAATTCGTCCTAAGGTTCTTTTCCCTAATATTTTGAACCCTTTGGATCACTTGGGAGTTGTAAATTTTTAAATTGCCCATTCACAATTTATCGGGTTTGTGAACCGATTCGGTTCTCTCACTTGGTTTGATCGGTTCAGTTTTCTGTGTGTATAGGAGTCGATGTTGTTGTGTAATCTCCATGCTCCTTATACATCCCTAAAAAGAGTTAGGGAAGGGGATGAGCTCACAGCTCAATGAATGCGTTTATCGACATCGAGCCATGACATGTCTTATGACCCAGTTCCTACCTACTCTTTTATTAGGGCTATTATATGATATCGATTTCATTGTTTTTTTTATCTCATTAGTATTTTTTTCTCATATTCACAATCTCTAGAATTTATTTCTCATTTCACAATTTCACACATTAAATGTATAAATAAAATCCTCGTAGTTATTTCACACACAAACTCAGGTCGTGAGGGGTATGTGCGACTCCCATGGAACATCTCGAGATATTTATCCCCTCACATGAATGCTAATGATGTGTCATCTTACATCCTGCATCCTTTGATTCAAACCCATTTTTACTCTCATATCAAAAGGGATGACTAAACCCCATCCATAAGCCTTCCTCGGTTCATGGAAAGATTTTGGTGTCAATCTTCTCTCGTACCTCTGCACCAGTCTTTCCCATTATGCATGACATCACCTCTATTACTATGTGTCATGCTAACGAAATAAGAATCCTTTCAATCATATCACAATGATATAAACACAATACAATGGTTATTTTTAATCCAGTGTGTAGTATGCTATCTGACCAACCTTGCTAGTCATATTCTTAAACAAGATTTTAATAACATAACAAGCAATTAGTCATTCTTTAAATTCATGGGGATCAACATGTTATACGATGACCTCATCACTTGTTATTCATATTTAGAAAATTATAACATAAGGATATTTATATGCTTTTCATGGTTTTGGCATTAGGCCAACTCATTTATTCCCAACTATTATTCGTGAGATATAGTCCCATTTTTACATTTAAGAGATAACTCTCACTTTCGTCATATGCGTACAACATGGTTCTTAGTCCAATTCCTACGACACCATGCTCATATTATCTCGTGTAACATTTGGTTATCCTATCATGTTTTTCTACCCATATTCAGATTTAAAACAACTAGATAAGAACCATGATCGGTCCAATTGAACTCATCGTCTATAAACCCATTCACCCAAGTATCCGAATACATGTTCGTTTTGGATTAATTACGAGTGTCTTTGGCCAATGTTTTCCATATGACCAAATATTTGTATGAGCTACAATTTCATATATAAATAACACATTATTAGGTTTGGTCCAAAATGGTATATCATGATATCGTCCCATAATTTCTCAAATTTACGATTTTACCCCTTTGGACTAGGTTTTCTCAAATCTCGTATTTGAGACCAGTTTATCCGACTCTCATTCATAAGTTCTAAGTATCCAACATTATCCCCTTCTTTCTATGTTATTTTCTTACTAAGTACTTAAGTCTTTTATACCATTTTCCTTAAGGTCCTCATACTTATATTTATTGCACATTAGTCTCTAACTTTTCCTAAAACTATATTTTGGTCCTTCTACTTTCTCTTTACTCTTTTTGGACTTAGATGTTGGATATAACTATTTTCTTAGGTCCTCTAACATTTCTTAGCATCAATAATGATTGCTAACTTCTCATATATTTCATTTGAGTTCTCTAAATTTTAAAAATTACACATTATTCCCTTAAACTTTTCTAAAAGTTACACTAGGGTAATTAGCCTATTTTAAGCTACCATTTTAGATCTCAAATCTTTTTCAATTTTCCTTTAGGTCGCTATACTTCTATTGAACCTCATTCGACTCCCTATTTTTATGGAAATTACCCTTTGGTCCCTAAACATTCCAAAAATAATGCTTTGGTACCTAAAATTTTATCTCTTTCAAAACTATTCTAATGATCCTTAACAATCTTATTTAGGTCCCTCATCATCTTCTCTAGGTCCTCATTGTCACTTTTCGACCAGCCTTGGCCGGAATAATGTCATTTTTCACCCTAATCATTACGCTCTCAATAATATAAACATAGAATCAGGCTTTGGCTAGAAACTCATCGACAAGCAAGTGACGATGGTCTAGGGCAGTGGGGTTGTGTAGTTGACTCTCCCACGAGTATGCAATGGTCAAAGCTACCTGTAAGGTCCAATTTATAGAGGGGCATCAACAATGGTGACCTAATTGAGCTTCTCATATTTTCTATGGTTAGGAGGCTTACCTATAGCCCGAAAGACCATCATGATTGGTAAGAGGGGACTGATAAAAATTATTTAGTCATAGTTGGCTGACTGAGATGTCAAGGTGGGCCCCAAAAGTTATTGCTCTATTTTTGGCCAATAGAGTAGTATTACTGTTCCGTCAATTTGTCGATTGTGGATGGAACATAAGTGGTCGAGAGGGGTGGGGTTCGAAAGTTGAATCTTCCTCAGTTGTAAGGAAACATATTTGGCCAAACGTGGTGGTCAGAAGATGAAATGGGAATGTTTGGTTCGAAGGTCACTGGAAAGTGGAGGTTGCTAATTTCCAAAGAGAATTTTGGTCATCCTCCATCGAGAGGAGGGCTAATAGTTATATCGATGACTTGGGGGATAAATTCTCTAGCATGCCATTTCAAAGCTAACAAGATGTGACTCTTAAGCCTCTACTTTTCATTTAATTTTCTTGAGGGAAGAACTATAGAAATATCAGGTGACAATCGAGTTATTTTCAAATCTAGGTTGGGTAAATGGGTTATTTAATTTTGGTCATCCTCCACCGTGGCTCGCCAACCGGTTCACTAATATAGTGAATCAGTTTTCAATATTAATAGGATGGTTTGGCCAATTTCGACCTTTCCTTAGTAGATTTACCCCCAATTCAGTCGAATCATGACTTCATTTATTTTTCTAAAAATTTTTCATCCAATTTACTATCATTTGGGAATAAGAACTCCTATTTTTTTTTATTTCTATTTCCCTTTCCAAAAATTGGGGAGAGGGGAGGGTGTTACTGCTCTTGTCAGTTCAATCAATTTTGGCATTACTTTGATCGATCCATATCCGATCCAACTGGTTCTTGGCCCAATTCGTTTTCCAAAAATCCTTCTTCATATTTCATGTTGATTGGGCTAAAAAATTATCATTTTATTTATTTAATCACTCTTAAAAATCATGGGTTTTTCCTTAAATTTGTTTGATTAAGATTTGAATTGGTTTTAACCAGAACATCTCCAAATTCTTGATTTTTTATCAAGGCTGATTCCCGGGGAATAATTTCTTAATCTTTTACATTATTCAAATTTTGGGTTGGAACTAGTCCCCAATCTGGTTTGAGTTCAATTCTTAGTTTTTGGGTCTTCATTCCTAGTTTAACATCGTATTCCTAAATTTATAATTGTCCAATGTTAAAGATATATTATTATACATTGGCATGCATGTGAATTGTATGACAGATTGGGCCTTTATAGGACACCATTGAGAGGTCCGACTATGCCTCAATGCGGGGTGGATAGGGATGACCGCGACATAGGTTTACCTTTGTGTGTGGTTCACGGGGATGACAAAGGTATATGAATATTTCGAGGGCACCGCCTCAACATCCCGATGAGTAGATGAGATTTTGATAAGTACCAAATGAGTATGTAGTGTAATGCAAACTTCCTCATTTCCATGAGTCTTGTATGTGATGAATCGAGTGACATAGCTAGGCCATGATTGATTATGGTATATTGTTGTATTATTTGATTGTGATATACCCCTAAATTGGAAATTGATATGGAATTGGAACTTGAGGCTAAAATGAATCCCATCAATGAACAAATACATTGAATTATAGAGACTGTAAGCTATAATAATGTGAGATATACACCCTAGAATTAATTATAGATTATAAAATCTCTTCCATGTAAGATATTTTTTGGTAGAAAATCAAGGTCGAGCCAAAAAGTGGGCCGGCATTGGTAGGCCGATTCATTTAGTTGGGTGCTCACCCCTATCAAACCAATATTTTTTTCAGGTGAATTGGGGGAACCCTCAAACTACTACAAATGACTCCACCTCAACTCCCACACTTGAGATGTACAACTAAATCTCAACATGAATGTGGATAGTTTTATTAGTGATGTCATTCTTGAGTTTTCTTTTATGTATTTGTAAATTGTAATAGTGGAAAGGAAATTTTTAAATAATGTACGCTTTTATATTATGAGTCTTCTCTCCACTCACTTCTACAAGGGTAATAATAACCACATTTATAGGATCAAGGGGATGTGGTATTTTGACACTAAACGGAATGAATAAACCAGAATGGGGTGTGGCAATCCATACATGGGTGTCTTCAAGTAGGAGCTTGTCGACATTCAGCTGATGACAAGGGGGCTCTAGGTTGTGTGAGGTGATGAATAAGCTGAAGGTCTCCATTATAAAGCTTAGACGAACATAGTGGAAAGCATCTCAATGAGCTCAAGCCGAAGGTGAAGAACCTAAATTCATTAGATGGAGCTGCAATTGGGATCGGTAATAGAGCTTAGGAATGAAGGAGCCTTTTAGAGATCAAATCTAAAGATAGGTGCTCATGCGGTTGAGGGAAAATAGGGTGGAACTGAGTTGAGGATCTAAGAATTCGAGGTTGTCATTCATATGAGGGTGTTGGGGTAAAATGATTGAAATACATTAAGGCCACATTTAAGGAAATGTTGTCTTTAATACAGTAGGCTATAACTCTTTCTTCCTCCAATTGATTCTACCCGGTCGCTTACCATCTCTTTAATATGAAATTCCAATTCTGTTTTAGGCACCTTTTTTCTTAGACCATGTGAGTTGAAAGCTTATGGATATGCAGGACTACCAATGTTATGATTCAATAATGCTTGAGATTCAACTTGCCTAGATCACATTTGGTGGTGGGTTCTAAAGGTAGAGTTTGGGGAAATTTTATTTTCATTAAGGTCATGTTTGGCGTGGGACTCCTAAGGTTGTATTTGAAAAATCGAATTTGGTTAGGCTATATGTAAACCTCGTCCTTTAGTAATGAGAAATCCGGAGAAAGAACCGGTAAATTTGAATCTTTAAACCAATTTGGTCTACAAGCCCGATTGTTCGGGGACGAGCAAATTCGAAAAATTCTAACACCCGTGTGACTCAAAGAGGTTCATAAACTTGGGAAAAGGACCCTAGGACGAAATAAAAAGGATAGATGGAAGTAGTTCAAGAGAAATGGTCCGAATCGGATAGAACTGGTTTGTGAACCGAGTTGATTCATGAACCAGAACTAATAGAGAATGGGTAAATCAAGAAGCTTATAGATCCTTTGTGATTTATAATCCTTAGGAAGGAACCTTAGAACAACATAGGAGAGAAAAACCAGACCGATTCGGGTAAACCGGACCCAAACCGGATTAAACCAGTTTAAGAACTGAGCCGATTTATGAACCAGAATCAATTAAGAGATGGTAAACCGAGAATTTTATGGACCCTAAGTGATCCAAGGAGTCACAAAAGACATGGAAATAGACTTGTGAAGGAATTGGGGATGAAAACTAAACCGGTCTAGGTGAATCGGATCCGAACCGGTTCGGACCGGTTTGAACCACTATTGAACTAGATCCTAAATTTATTTTTCTAGATGGCTTAAATAATTCAAATTTGAGATTTGAGGCCACCAATGGATAGAAAATGAATTTAGAAATTTTTAGATTTGAAAAACTCGATCGAATGAGGAGTGAACCGGCCGGTTTAAGCTTTGAACTCGGTTTGGACCGGTCCGGTCTGGTTCGGAACAGTGTCATCTTCTTCCTCGGGATGACAGTACTGTTCACTCGTTGGGAAATCCAAGCAACGCCGGTGAAAAAGAAATGTTTCCGTTCGGTATGTTTCAAGTCTTCAATGTCTGTCATAAAGGTGCCAAACGGACGGCTAACGGGTCCCCGAGCTCCCTATATAAAGAGCCCCTCTACATTCGTCCTCTCCACACCTAAAAAGCTCACTCTCTCTCAGTTGCTTAGTTTTCTGGCAAAACTCGAACTAGAGCTCCGATATAGGGTAAATTTTGAGTCAAAGAAGGCAAGGTCAGGTTCATTAGAACCGAGGAGAAGTCAACTACACGATGGTGACATTCGTTCGTTCTGAGAGTCATCGGAGAAGTGTTGTCGTGATCGAATAGTGAAGCAACTCCGACGGGCCGAAGCTGCCCTGTTTCGGCCGAGTTGAAATCGGCCAATTCGAGCCCTCCTTAGGTCAAAACAAGCTTTCCCGACACCTCCTCAGCCCTTCCACGGCCGAATTAGGACCGAAAAGTAAGCCAATTCGGCTCCCCTTTACAATTTTCGATCAGTGTTAGAAAGAGAGTTAGCCGAATTTCAATGACGAAATTCTAATTCAATTCGACATCAATTAATGTCATTCTTGATCCTAGGAATCCTCTGGAGAGCTACCTGCCCAGATAGAAAGCTCACACTTCATAGGTAATGGATTTAGAGTTAAATTAACTAAAATTACCCTTATTTAATTATAAGGAAATTCATATTTAATTCTAAAAATGGGTCTAGGACAAAACTCTAATTTTAGAAATATTATGATACATTATATTAAATACCATAGAAACTATATTTATAAATTTATGTATGATGTTGTAAGGAACAAATAATACTTGACCATGTAAGAGGAGTACAAATACCCAAGAATCCCTCTGTGATGAACATATCCTTAGATAACAGTGAGTGAGATTTCTAACATCACATATGATTGGGTCGATGACACATTATTACTCACTATTTAAAATCTAAGTATGTTTATAACCTCTTTAAAAAAGATCAAAATTACATGGCATATGTTTTAGAAATCTTTTCTAAAGTTTGGGTCTAGTCCCAACCACTACATCAAAAAATTTATAAATGTTTATTCCAACATCTCTTATATATATTTAATAGTATGTGTTGAACATGACATCCTAGAGTTAGATAATAGTACACAATGGACTTCATAGTTCACCCATCAATATCTTTTTTAGGAATTTGTGGACTTCATAGTTCACCCATCAATATCTTTTTTAGGAAATTGAAGCTTAGAAGAAGTGTGACAGTATTAAGGGATGTTCGGAAGGGTTAATTTAATGTACAAATTATTTATGAATATTTAGTACTTATATTCCCTGTATTGTTAATTGAAATATTTTCATTATCGTATAAAATTGATATTTTTATAAAGGTTGAACTGATTATTTTATATTATGAGCCATAAATCTTGTCGAGCCTACAGTGGTGAACACACCAATTATTTTAGTATCAAGATTATGTAACAGGTTAATTATAGATCTAACCGTAAAACTAGGTTGGGGTATGACAAATTAAGGTGCATGAGAGTCCAAAGTTTTTAAACTTGAATTTTGAAATGTGAAAAAAAAATTGAAAAATAAAGTATTAGGAAAGTACTATAAGAATCTTCAATAAACTCAATAGAATATAGTATTATAAGTATTACCCTTAAATAAAATATTTCTAGGAGAAATTTTGGTTATCTGGAGTAGGATCTTGATCTATGACCTTGGGTAGTAATGGTCTAAGAAAATAGGATCATGAAAAATCAATTAGTTAATCAACTTTGGTATGCAGGGAAACCAAATAGTGAAAGAATATTACAAAAAGCTCATTAAAACGAAATAAGTACAATAAGTACAAAGTTAATAGTGACAAAAAATTAGTATGATGAATTTCTAGAAAAAGGCTTATATCTATTACCTTGGGTTGGACAATAGTTCTAGGAAAATATTATGAAGGAAAAAGTGATGAATTCTTGGCATGGAAAGCCAAAGAAATGGATATTGCATAAGCTCATCAAAAACTCTTTACGTTGGGAAAATATACATGGAGTACAAGAAGAGCTAAAGAACATTGATGAAAAATAATGACCTTATATAAAAGATCTTGAAATAAAATGGTGAGTGATAAGTGGATACTCTAATAAAATCTTACGATGAGATTTGTAGATTGCTTGACCCTCAAAATTGTAGTATAGGCGTCAAGACACGAGAAAAATAAGTTTATTGAGAAATTTTCTATTAAATTACAATGAGATGTAATGAGTTGCATTAAACTTTGTATGATAGGGAGAAGAACTTGTACGGGCAAACATTTAGCAATTTCTTGGAAAAATAATAACGGATTTTTCACGAGGGGCGAAAATTCCCGAATTTATTGTCAACATTACCTAAGTAATGAAAAAAAGCTGGTAAAAGGCTAGTACATATTGTGAAAGGGTAAATGCATAGAGAAATATAAGACTAATCGAGTATTAGTAAACTTACACATTGGGCCTAAAGTCGAGGGATTGGATGAACTCCATGAGCATATGGTTTCATAAGCGACAAGACATCTTGGTAAGACTCAAGGTGGAGAGTCAGCATGAATAATCAAGTAGGAGTTAATGTGGGATTTTAAGAATCTTGTAATAGTCCAAAAAGTTCAGTACTGGAGTGGATAATGAAACGTGTTGATGAACGAGTGTCTTTAGTCACCAAAAAAATTCCAACAAAGGATATATTTCCATAGTGATTGAAAAATTTAGATAACATTATTCCAAAAAAATGCACGATGTCCTACGAATAATTTCTAGGGAGATTGAGAGGAATACAAATAAAGACTCGATTGAGAACGTAAGAGAAGTTGGGATTAAAGTATAATTTAAAAAAATAGGGATAATAAGTAAATGATTATAAGGGATCAAACCATAAATAAGGTTGACCCATGAGCCTAAAGAAAACAATTAAAAAAATATTGAGATGAGAACTCAAGTAAGAGGGATCGTGCGATAGTTTAGGAATATAGGAGGATGGAAAGTATGTGAACCTTGGGTAGTTCACAATGACTAAGTAAAAAATTTTGGTACTATTACAAGGTTACGAGAAAGTAACCTAGACGTAAAAGAAGAGTTAGGATGCACCTAGAACAACACAAATTTCATATAAAAATAGTGTGAATTTATGGATAAAATGCTTCAAAATCGTGGAATGTAAATTGTAAAACATTATCACTGTATTCGAGAATGAATTAATAAAGAATACTGAATAATGGTAAAGAATTTAGATATCATCAACTAATCATGTGGTCATAAGGATGAGGGATACACACTATTCCTATTCCTATTGAGACTTAAGAGTGAATGTTCATAATTTGGAAATGAACTTTATGTTCATGATAATTTAACAATGTGCAAGTAAATAACTATATGATAATTTAACAATTATATTTACAATATTTATAGACTTTATGTTCATGATATGTTACATGCATATAAGACTTTATACTGCGTTTAATTGTCTATCAAGAAAAACAAGTATACTCTTCACTCGATGAGATGTGTATAATGGTATGATGTACATAAAGTCTATAAATATTGTTTCATCCATTATCCTCTACAAGATGAGAAGCACTTTCCAAAAAGCAGTACAATAGAAAGGAACAGACATGGAGAATAAATAGACTTTTGGTGTGTCTTTGTCAAGAAGGATCGGAAAAAGAGGGTGGCGGTTGGACTCATCAGCAACCACTCCGGCTGCAGAACCGACAATAAAGAAGCCAAACATTGTTGCATGTATGGATACGAACGGCATGTGGATGTCCGAAAAGGCGTTTTGTGGTGGAGGTGGCCATGGTTTGGGAAACTTGCATTGTAGCAAGGGGACAGAGTCAACTCCCTCCGGCCATTTCATGCAGAAGCATAGGTAGAGTTAACGATAGTGAAGGGAACCAAACAACGAAAAGGGAAGAAAAATATGATATGCGCAGACTCAGAAGTCACAGTTCAAGGCCTTTCGGATAAAAAGGAGGCCGAATGGTCATTGATCCATGTATTAGAGTCAATTAGAAATATCTCCCACGCTTTTGCCTATTTTATTGTTAAGTGGGTTAGTAAGAATATAGTAGAACCCGGGCCCCGGTTCATTGGACCAGATCTCAGGTTGGGTTTGAATCAGCCCAAACCCGAGCCGCCTGATTGAAAAGCTACCGGTGATACAGGTGCCACATAAATTGTGTACATATTTGGGATTTTCCAAAAGATGGAAAAATAGAAATTACTATTATAATTTACAATTTAAGGGATATAGCCACCTATATAATTAAAGCATGGTGAGCAGAATTCGACATTATAAGTTCAAATGTTCTATTATATATATTATTCATATATACTCTTTTGATAACATAAATTGTGCATGAATTAAGATTCACGTCATTACATCAATAGTTAGACTCTATTGCCCCCTATAATATACTAAAATTCCATTGCGATAAAAAATGTTTTCATTTTATTTTAGTAGAATGAATGTATAAGTTCAAGCTCATATGAAAATATTTTATTTTAAAAACAATACACCTCAACAAAATAAATCTTAGAGCATATAGGTTATGAAACCTTGTAATTGAAGGATGAATTTCATCCATTTACTAAGCAAAATAAAGATTAATTTCATGAATATGTGCCTACTCCTTAAGATAATCTTGCATAACCATTCAATGTGACCAATATGTTTGACGATAAATGCAATTAAGTTTACAATTTTTTTTACGGTAGAAAATATTTTATTCAATACTTTTTGAAATTATCAGCCATTTTTGGAATCTTTTTTTATGTAATTAAACTGATATCTCATTCAAATTTGATTGCAAGGAAAGGGAAATCATGCAATGGTTACTAACCTACGCAGTATCTACATCATCAATAATCCTACTCGCCTCACTAATTTTGAAATTATCAGCGATTTGGAATTCCATCCTCTTATGTTATGACCTAATCCAAATGGTACATGAGGATGCATTCAAACTCAACACATACAACCCACTTGATAAAAAAGATGCAAAGAGAAAAGAAAATGAGACAAAAGGAAACAACCTACGCATTTCCATTGCTCTCCGTTCTTTCACCAACTATATGAAACAAGGATAGCTCAATGGCATACATCTGGTACTTTCATTGGGAGTCAGGGGAACCACCTGGAACCAGCTGCACCAACAGATATAAGACATGATTTTCTTTTTCTTTTAATATACCAACATACACAATATATTGAAGTATTGAGTGGGCTAACAGCTTATTCTCTCAATGTGTAAGAACCTAACAATTTAGTCACTTAATGTGATTTTCAAACAATTTAGTTCCAAATTCATATTTTTTTCTAATAATACAGTATAGTTATATACTCCTTGGGTACATATATTGAGTTATTTATGTGTCATACAATATATAGTCTTAATTCTAATCTGAAAATTAAGTTTTATATACAGAATGCAATTTCAAATGTGTATATTATGGAAACTATGAATATTTAGTGCTGGTGTATAAATCATAACTGTTAGTCCAAACATAGAGAGACTAAATCTCTCTTTGGGTAAAAAAAGTAGTTGATTCTTTCAATACTTCAACCATATTCAGATGAAATTTTGCCAGAAGTAGGACGTTAAAAGTATTGACTAGATGTAAGATTACTAGGCTTCTATACTTGCAGTAACTAGGAACTTCAAAAAGAACATGATGCAACTGATAGGTGAGAATGGCAAGTTTGAAATCCAAGTTTGGTATCCAATACAATACACCCATGAAATATCTAATTAATGAACTCTTGGATTTGCAGCAACGATTTTTATTTATCCCATTTCAACATGCAGTCATTTAATATCAAACATAAAATGTTGCCTATTCTCTGTCCCCAGAAATTCAAAAGCTATGGGTTTCATATCATTACCACAGGATGAAAACAACAGACAAACAGTTGTACCAAACATCAAAATCAATGTGAACATTGTAATATCTAAACTTAGGGAATGCAAGAATAAAACAAGAATATGCTTACGATGGCTATGTTGTTTCCATTAAGTAAGATTTGATCCAGTTTGGTTATTCTCCGGCCTTCAGCAGTTATTTCACTGTAAAATACACATGACCAGAAGGGTATGGGTTACTACAGCTAGGCATCCTGTTCATAACCAAAGAAAATGAAAAAAAAAAAAGAAAAAGAATTGATGATGCAAAGATCTAGAAAGAGCATACTCCCTAACTTGTCCACATAAGAGTGCAAGTATAACTCTTGCAAATATCATTATTTTTTTTGCTCAAACAAATATCATTAATTGAACGTCTTTTTTTAGCAATACTACCTAAATAGTGATGCCTCAAAGTTCCAGATAAGTAAAATGCTATCATTTCAGCAGTCAGACCAGGATAAAAAACCCAGACCATATAATAAAATGATTTAGCAGCAGATGCCCTTAAAGTAGCAACTCAACTGAGCCTAAATCCTAGTTTACATGTTGCAGTTGATCATGACAAATACCCAAGACAACTTATTTCCAGGAGTCATACTAGGGAATGAAGTAAATACAGAGCATGCATAAAGTACATTAAATGAGGAATCTAACATAAGCATAATACCACAATAGGGCTTCAATGAGATTAATTATTAAAGAGAGAGATGTCCTAAACAATGATGCATGTTATGAATCTGAATGATAGACAAAGTGGCCATTAATCTCATAGGTAATATGAGAGAACGTTAGGAGAACATTCAAGAGCATCTCATTGCAAATTAATGGAGTTTAGAATGCAGTTTGGAGAGAATATACTTTCCCCCTTATTAACAACATTAACCAAACAATTACAAACAAAATCATCAGAAAGTTGAGACTAGTGAAGATAAGAGAAATTTCTCCTCTATAATAGAAGCATTTGTATAATATTATTTGCTAACAAATTACAATTCACTCATTTTTTATGGCAATTAGTTGGCCCAAGAGAGGTACTTCTATGTCTTCTTAAAAGAGATTAGATGAATCACTCACACATATGTATCCAGAAGCTTAGAAGTTAGAGCTGGTTACACTTTAATTTTCCTCACTGAACTTTAACACTCTTCACCATAAAAGGTAAATAAAAAAAAAATCAAAGATATCATCCTTCGGATGGACACTAGTTCCATGCTTGAATATTTAAAACCAATCATTCAACCCTAAACCCATTATACCTCATCTGTGAGCTCAATATTCACCAATTAGATCCAATTTCAGAGTCTATGCATGGTTAAGAGATTAAAACACCAAACATCTGTAGTCTAAAACAATTCTTCAAAGATACTGTAACTTAACTTAAAAAATGATTGAGCCCAATTCGCCCAGTATGACATATAATAATGATTCAATACACTAACTATTAATACAACCACCCAGTCAATGACATCTTAGTAGAAAATTAAACAGGCACATGGGATTTTTGCCCGAAAATGCAGAATAAATTGCAAAGATCAACAGAAAGATAGGGAGGAAGAGAGTATTACTATTCAATGACGTCCTCGAGGACCATGTTCACGTAGACGTCGAATCCCCTGAGGGTCCCGACCAGCTCCTTGTCGCCCTTCATTATCACCCAAATCTTCGAACCTATGCACCTGTCGATCAACTCTGCACAGCAGCACAGAAGACTGAAGCTTGTTTCTCAAGAAGCAGGCAAAATAAGAGAGACAACCTTGAGGAAGGAGCTGCGAAGGGTTGTTAGCCATGGAGTTCTCCAGGAACAGAAAACGAGCTGACAAGTGTCCGTCTACAACTCGACAAGTGGGATCGGCTGGACATAACTCATAAGAGTAGTTTATGGAGAGAATCTAGTCCGGGTCCATACTTGAGTCATGATGGGTTCCAGCTTATAGATTTGGGCCGTCTATAGAAAGCTCATGTTTTCTCCACGATAGAGATATCCATAACGTATCTACTTGTCCTTAGATTTTGTTTTTGCACGCATGCTTGTACTTAGATTTTTGTTTCTGCTTAGGCCCCGCCCTTGGGTCCAGAAAAGTGGGCACAAGACTCGGGTCCAATTGGACCAACACAAATTCACATTATCTTTCTAAATTTCAGACTTTCTTCCTCTTCACTGGTCTTCAGATCTTCCGTTTCATCCCGCTGGCTGCTCCCACTTCTTCGCCCTCCTGCCTAGTAAAAATGTGCTTATGCTAAACAGTCGATTCGAAGCTCTAATGCTCGAGCCGAGCAGGCGGTAATTTACTTTTGGCTAAGCTCTTCACTCTCGAGTGAGTGGCATCATTGCTTCTTGCGTTGTAAGTCAAGTGCTTTTTATGCTGGAAATAATTATTGTTTCTTTTGCGTTAGTTTATGATCTCATTTGTAGACTATTTTGATTGGTTCAGCGGGCAGCTATCACAAGCTTGGATTGTTCATTTGGAAATATTATGATTGGCAAAATATGGAGATAAACACCATCAGGGATACATTTAAAAGGCTGACAATGAAGCAAAAACTTTCTCCTTAGGTATCGACGCTTTCAGACAAGAAATTCAATCTTCAATTGAGACATTACAGTGTGGACATGAATCCCATTGTAAAGCTGTACCGGCTGAATTGAAGAACACGCTGAAAAGTATATCTTTGTTTGCACAACGGAAAGCTATATACAGAGAATTAACGGCATCTCTCAGCAAATATGCCAAACTTCTTGAGAAATCCTTCAATCCTGATATATCCAAGGCTTATAGGAAATGTGGATCCTGATATAGATACGATCAATCAAATAATCGGAAGTCATTTATATCGGGAGGACATATTTGAGATTGGTGACTGCTTCTCTTTAAAGGCGATGAAGCAAGAACATGTACGAGATTCTGGAATCACTGAGATATGGGTATCTGAAGCCAGCCTTAAAATGGGCCAGGGAAAAATCCTCTGAGCTCCATACAAATGGGTCAGATCTCGAGCTCCAATTCCATTAGCGTCCGTTCCTGGAAATCCTTCACGAGGCAGGCCTAAAGCCCTCCAGTATGCTGTAACTTACCTTGCCCCTTTAGACGCGGATCATTTGTCTGAAATCCAGAAGATTATGGGATGCCTCCTTTTTCCTGGGAAGTTGGACCAGTCTCCTTATGTTGATCTGCTCCACGCACTCAACAGGGAAAAGGCTCATCGACGAAGTCACCGGACAGTAGTTCAATCTCTCAGGGCAATCCACAGACTCACAATAGCTGAATGTTCCCAGGTGCCTACACTCAAGTTCATTACCGGGGTGTTAAGGAAGAAGCAGGATTGGCAAACTCAGAAGGAATTGCCTATTCTTGTAGAGCTCGATGATAAGTTACAGTTCCACTCTATCTTCGTATGTCCTGTCTTGAAGGAGCCTGCGACCCAGTACAACCCTCTCATATTACATGTATAAGTATGAGGATTAACTTGGGTCCGAGTATAAGTATGTGGATTGACTTGGGTCCAAATAAATCGGAGTTGTATGTTCGGTGGGTCTCCACAGTCCAACAGACTCGAGATTAGATCGGGCCTACACTCGAACTCGGATCGAGCGCAAATCTGCCAAATCCTAATCCAAGCTATTGACATCACTACATTCACACATCCTGCGACTAACAATCCATAACTAAGGATACTCTGCCATTTCCCTCCATCTCGATACCCATTATCCTCAAATTGAAGAAAAGTGTACTTGCATTTATCATTAATTATTGAATTTGCACGAAATTGGGGCAAATTTCATCTACTTCACTTTCGAATTTTGGATATTCCATCAATCTTTATGTGCCATGTCCCTAAAGGGATGATAGTTAGATCCAAAATCCGAGGTCAGACCAGCACCCAACTTGAACTTGACCCGAGCACGGGTCGGGTTTAAGTCTAGTCATACGAACCAGAGTTTAGGTCTACTCGAATCATTTTCGGGTGAGTACATACGAACACAAACTCGAATCTGTGTAGGTTTAGTTCCAACTAGACCCATACTAAAATTTGATATTTTTTATTTATACATGTTTAGATTTATTTTTATGTATCCAAATTCATTTTGAGTTCATTTACACCATAACTATATAAATTTGAGTTGAGTCTAGGTCTACCTAAAGTTTGGGTTCCAGTCACATGAACTCGATCTCGGGTCGAGTTCGGATAGCATGACACTCGACCCAACCCGACAAATTAACAAGCCTATAAATGTTATCAATGGCATCAACAGAATAAATTCATGTCCATTCTCTTACCATCGGTTGTCACTTCACACATTAGCAACCCCCACCAGCAGTTGGATTCATGTTGCCACCGGTAGTTGGATTCAGGTTGCATATTTTTCGTCAGCATAAGAATTGAGTATCTAGCACATCCGATTATAGGCTCTACGAACAAACTTTAAGTACTGTTCCAACGCAATCACTTGTGCTATGTAAGTCTACACTTTAAGTTTTATTCTATTAGTTTCATCTTTTATCTTGTAGGCATGAAAGATAGGAAGATTTTAGTGCAACACTATGAACAATCTAAATACAAATTTGGTAATTCTAATAAGGTGAGCCAACAAATCAGTCTAGACTTTGCCCCTAATTGTGATACTAGAAAACTCCCGAGGCACAAATCGAGAATAGATGAACCAGGGGAAATGATCAAATCGGGAGACGAAATGTCGACCGAGGAACTAAACCGAACTAGAATGGAAGATAGCGATTGATGGATGGGCCAAGAGGGATAAAGTGGAAATTGGGAGACACGGGGAGTACCTTGGGGCACGAGAGCGAGGATTGGAAAGAAATTGGAAGAAAATCGGTTCAGACTAGGTTCAGGCCGTCAGAGGTCCCAAATCCCCCGAATTTTTAAGGGGTAAAGACAAATCCAAATGAAATGGCTTTTGATTCCATTCAATAGGAAATTAGATGTAGAATTTTTAGATATTTTTATTTTCTCAAAATCAGTCGAAAAATGGGTGAATCGGGCAAAAAATCACTAAATCGGCCGAAAAATTCTCTAGAAACCAGCTTGCTACAATGTTGAATCGTTCAACTGGGACATCAGGTGCATGCACACATTGCATGCGTGTCATCTTCCTCTTCCGACAGCTTATCCAGATTCACATGTTTTTACTTGACAACTAACCAAGACAACTCGAATTCACTGCTTGGGAAAATTAATCCATTCCTAAGGCCTCAAGCTATGAAATAAAGAAAGAAGTATATGGCTAGGTTGCCACAGAGGTCTAGATCACCTCCATATAAAACAGGGTCACTTCCTCATCAGAATTAGCTCATAATCCTCTCACAATCACTGAGTACTCCCTTTTTCGATGACATGAATACTAGAGAGAATTGATCCACCGTTCAGCCATCTCCGATGACGTTCTTGGTAATCATGGAAAGCTGAGAACCTTAACTTTTCATCGTCACCTATCTCGACCCTCGACTCTTCCTCTGCCATCGCCTACGAGATCGTACAATACCCGATCTCTGGTGACTTGAAATAAGGTAGTTGTTTTGGGGTTAATTTCAATGGCTATGACGGCCTCGTAGGAAGAGAAAAATTAGGTGAGCCCCTTGAGCCTCCACCTTTAAATAGCCTCCAATTTTGCCCGATTTGAGGATAAATTAAATCATCCAATTTTTTAATCATGGGTTTAGGAGTTAGTTGACTAAAACATGAATTGTAGGACCTATAAACTACAATTTAAGATCATTCAAGTTGCTTAAGGTTCATGGGATAGTTAGCTTTCTAACCCCACATGCTTCGATGACCAACATGCCACCTTCGGTAAGATTGCAGCTTCGATCTGACTCTAATTTGTATACATGCAAGCTTTTGATCATGCTTGATCGGAGCACCTCCGACCGACCCTGACCAAACTAGTCTTACGATGGCCTAGAAGGAGACCATTGGGACCTCCCCACTTAGTTTGGTAATTTTTGGAGTTGAACACTACTTGGATGTATTTCCTGAGGAACTACTAGGATTACCTCCAAGTCGTCACTTGGAATTTACCATAGAGATAATTCCTGGGACACATCCCATATCTCTAGCCCCCTATCGCATGGCTCCAACAGAACTAAAGGAGTTAAAGGAACAGTTAGACAAATTACTAGAGATGGGTTTCATACGCCCTAGCTAGTCTCCATGGGGTGCACCAGTATTGTTCATGAAGAAGAAGGGTGGGAGTATGAGGCTATGTATAGACTATCGAAAATTGAACCATATCACCATAAAGAATAAGTGCCCACTTCCACGTATTGATGTCGATCAACTAAAGGGGGCAACCTATTTCCCCAAGATAGATCTCCAGTCAGGATACCACCAACTTAGGATCCGAGAGGGAGATATACCTAAGACCACATTTCGGTCTCGGTACGGACACTATGAATTCAAAGTGATGTCTTTTGGCCTGAAAAATGCCCCTGCGGCCTTTATGGATTTGATAAACCGAGTGTTCCAGCCTCACTCGAACAAGTTCGTGATTGTATTCATAGATGACATACTTATATACTCATGAACTAGGATGGAGCACGAGGAACATCTGGCCATCACCTCAAAGACGCTACGGAGAAATCACTTATATGCAAATTTTTCCAAGTATGAGTTATGGTTACAAGAGGTGGGATTCTTAGGACAAATAGTGTCAAAGGACAGAGTCAAGGTAGACTTGGCAAAGGTAGAAGTTATATCTAACTGGAAGGCACCCAAGAACCCCGCTGAGATATGTAGCTTCTTGGGACTAGCAGGGTACTACCGAAGGTTTGTATAGGACTTCTCCAAGATAGCAGCCCCTTTAATTTGCCTCACAAGGAAGGGAGTGGAGTACAAGTGGGATGAAACCTGCGAGAAATCCTTCCTAGAATTAAAGTCCTGTTTAACAATGGCGCTCATACTATGCCTAATCCAGGTGCGAGGGAGTATACCGTCTACAGTGATGCATCTGGACAAGGACTTATGTGTGTATTAATGTAGAAGGGAAAGTATATCGCCTACGCTTCATGACAATTAAAGACACATGAGAGGAACTACCCTACTCATGACCTAGAGTTAGCCGCAATAGTATTCGCCTTCAAGATTTGGCGACACTACCTATACGGGGTTAAGTGTAGAATATATACATCTGACAAGAGCCTTAAGTACTTTCTAACTCAAAGGGAGTTGAATCTCCTCCAAAGGAGATGGCTGGAATTGTTGAAGAACTATCACCTTGTGATTGAATACCACCCCAGGAAGGCTAATGTGGTGGTGGACGCTCTGAATCGTAAATACCAAACTAAAGCAGCTCCTATAAAGACGAACTACCTGCCCTTGCTGCAATAGTTGGAGAAATGAAAGTGGACCACAAGGTAGATAAAGAAAGAGATCTTTGGTGGCTAACGTAGCTGTAAGGCCTAGTCTTAATGGAGCAAATCAAGGTCCATCGAAAAGGAGACAAAGAACTCTAGCCCTACATGAACTCGAGACTAACGAGGGAACAACTTCGGACTACAACCTTCGAGGCGATGGATTGCTGACTTATAAAGGTATGGTATGTGTGCTTCAGGACGAGGAATTAAATAGGCTAGTATTGGAGGAGGCATATGACTCTGTGTATGCGACTCATCCGAGTAGTACCAAGATGTACCACACCCTTAAGCAGGGTTATTGGTGGAAAGGGATGAAGAGGGACATCACTGAGTATGTAGCACGATGCTTGTCCTATCAATAGATCAAAGCTGAACACCAGAAAATCTCTGAATTGCTATAACCCCTACCAATTCCTGAATGGAAATGGGAACACATCACTATGGACTTCGTCACGGGACTATCGTGACTAGGAAAGGGCGAGCCGCGATTTGGGTCATTATGGATAGGTTGACCAAATCTGCCCACTTCTTACCAATAAAGGTGACCGATTCCGTTGAACGACTAGCCACACTATACATAGGAGAAATTGTGAGACTCCATGGTGTCCCGATAAAGCATAGTGTCGGATAGGGACCCTAGGTTTACCTCAAGGTTTTGGCCTAGCCTAAAAAATGCCTTGGAAATCAAACTCCACATGAGTACGACATTCCATCCCAAATCGATGGATAGTCTAAGCGAACAAACCAAACCCTAGAGGATATGCTACGAGCACGCGTACACACCATGAACAAAGGTTGAGAGGAATACTTGTGCCTGATGGAGTTTGCCTACAACAATAGTTACCAAGCCAGTATTCAAATGACTCCTTATGAGGCTTTATATGGATGACCATGTTGTACCCCCTTATTTTGGGAAGAGGTAGGATAAAGGAATCTCAAAAAGGTCGAGCTAATAGAAGATGCCATTGAAAAACTTAAGATAATAAGGAGTCAACTTAAGGTAGCTTAGGACAGATAGAAGAGCTATGCAAACCATCAGAGAAGAGACTTTGAATTTGAAGTAGGAGACCAAGTATTTCTCAAGGTATCCCCATCGAGGAGAATACTTAGGTTCCAACAATGGGGGAAGTTGAAACCTAGGTATATCGGTCCCTACACCATAATCCAAAAAGTAGGGCTAGTGGCCTATAAACTTGAACTGCCTCTAGACTTATAAAGAATACATGACGTATTCCATGTCTCGGTACTCCGGAAGTACCAACCCGACTCCAGTCATGTGTTGGACCAACCCCCACCTTAGTCAGAAGAGAATATGACCTATCAAGTAGAATCAGTCCAAATCATCGACCGAAGAGACAAGAACTTGAGGAACAAGAAGATTCCCATGGTTCAGGTTTGTTTGCAGAATAGACTAGTACAATAGGAGACCTGGGAAACTGATAGTGTTATGAGGGATGGGTACCCCCAACTATTTGAGATGTAAATATTTTGGGGATAAAACCTCTAAAAGGAGGGGTGAGTTGTAAACCCTGTCCTTTTGGGAATAAGAAAACTGGGAAAAGAACAGGTCGATTCTAAAGAGAAAATCAAGCCGTTAACGAACAAAAAATGGTAAAGAAGGGTAAAATTGGAAAATCCTGAGTGACCAAAAGAGTTATGATAATCATGGGAAGAACCATGGAGTCAATTGAAAGGGAAAATCGGGCAGGTTCAGGGTGAACCAGACCTGAATCGAGTTGAATCGGATTGAACCGGTTTGAACCATAATGAACTGGATTAGGTAATTCATTTTTTTAGGTGGCATAGAGATCTCAAATGAAGAAATTAAAGCCACCATTAGATAGAAAATGAATTTAGACAAATTTAGAAATTTTTAATATTGAGAAAATTGTTTGAATCGAGCCTGAACCGACCGATTATCGCCATTGAACTCGATCGGACCGATCCGGTCTGGAACAATGTCGTCTTCTTCCTTGGGATGATAGCACTGTTCATCAGTTTAAAAACTTTCCTTTCCTGATGAAGGAATATTCCCTCCAATTAGGGCATTTTTGGGCGAGGATAAACTCGAACAAAATGGAAACTGGTTGGCCAGATGGTCCTCGAGCTCCCTATATATAGAACTCCCCTCCATTCATCTTCCACACACTTCAAATCGTCCTCCTTTCCTAAGTGCTCCATTTTTCAGTGAAGCTCAAACAAGAGATCTGACTTGGGCACATTTCTTAGTCTCAATAGGCAAAGTCGGGTCCTACAGACTCTAGGGGAAGTCAGCTACCTGACAACAACCTTCTTTCGACCCGAGGATTGCCAAGGAAGCGCCGACGGAATTAAAAAGTGAAACAGCTCTGTAGGTTCGAGGCTGCCCTATTTTGGTCGAACTAAATTCAGCAAATTCAGACCTCTTTTGGATGAACCAAGCCTCCCTAAAGACCCATGACCATCACAGGACCCCTTTCCCCCCATAGAGGTGAAAGGTAAGCCAATTCGGCCCTCCTTCGTCGTTGCAGATCGATGCTAGAGAGAGAAAGTGTTGAACTTCACTAATGAAATTCCCATTGATATGAAAATCAATTAAAGTGATTCTTGATCCTAGGAAAACCCTAAGAATGATAGCTACCTCCCCAGATCAAGAGCTCGGACCGCCGCACCTCCGCCGATAAGTTTTCAAAGCTTTCTCTCTCTACAAATAGTTTTCCGGCGAAGCTCCATTTGATCTTGTTTCGGACACAAATTCTGCAATTCAAAGCTCCATTTGATCATATGGAAGTGTAGAAACTGATCCATGCAATCAATTGAAGCAATTAACCCCGTTTGAATGGTCAATTTGGAGAAATCAAATTCGGTCAGTGTAAAGGGGTGAAATTGGGAAAAATTGGGGATTTTGAAAAATTTTGGGACCTCCATGAAATTTCTAAAAATTGAATGTCAATTGGCAATGAGAAAGATGTTGGGGGACCAATTGGTCAATTTTCGAAAGAATTGGGGTCAATTGGCTATTTTTGGAAAGTAGGGGCAAAACCATAATTTTAGAAAGATTGGGGATCAAATTGGGAATTTGGAAAACTTGAGCCCCATTCACAATTTTAAGTAAATTAAGGACCCAAGGAGGATATTGGATGCCTTGAGACTCGATTTGGGGAAAAATTAGCATTAAGGACCTAAAGTCAAGAAACATGAATGTTAGGGACCTAAGTACAATAAACTAAAAAATTTGGGCATAGTTGCTCATACGTGAGAATACGAAGGCTGGCATGCCGAACCATTACTAATAATGATATTCAAACCGTATAGGACACTTGGGACTAGAACGCAAGCAAGAGAGAGCTAGCGTGGACTTGGAAATTGACTGGGGATGAACACGTCACAGTCAAAGGGTGAGTGAGATTTTTATACATCATACCGGTTAGGATGATGAGCTCACTTTTATTAAAGGAAAACCTACTTACCGGTTGTAAGTAGGATGATTTAAACATCATATCCAGTTAGTATGATAAGCTTCTTAAGGAAAGGAAAAACCCACATGCTAGTTGTAAGTGGACCTATCATCACACCCAGTTGGTGTGATGAGTTAAAAAGAAGATTTTATTGGAAGTGTTCTCCCCAACTGTGTGTCAATACTTAAAATATTTGGGAGACCTTCTTAACAGGAGCTAGAATAGCATGAACAGGCCAAGGGCCTCGGTTTTGAACTCATAGGACTCAAGGCCCAGTTTTAAAAAACACATGCACTGGGCATGAGCTAAAGCCTGTAAACAAATATGAATAGGAAGAGCCATGGAAACTTTATTTAAAATGGAATCAATTGTGTGATTCGCCACGACACCAAGTTAGGACCGACAATGCTCGATGGGCTGGCGGTAGTGCATCAAGGCCAGGTCGATGGACCGGCCTAGACAAATAGCTGTAGGCTGGGTTGAGTGTCGGGGCCGTTGGACCATCGACACCAAAGAAAATGTCTAAATGATGAAAAATTATTGTTTGTGCACGCACTCATGGATTCGAGACCATCAAGACGCCATAGGGGGTAGTGATGGGTTCCAAGGGCTGCTAGATGACATGGTGGAGATAAGGGCTGTTAGCCCTCAAGTTCCAAACCGAGGCCCCCGACCTATAAGAGCTATTCGAGCTCCCGTCAATAAGGTCTCCCAAATAGTTTAAGCATTGGCACACAGTCAGGAGAGAACACTTCCGAAAAAATAGGTTTTTACTGTCCATTATGCCGACCGGTATAAGGACATCTCCGTTCATAATCGATGAACGGGTTTTCAACTTCCATCGAGGAAGTCTCATCATACCAACCGAGTATGATCTACTTACAACCCGTAAGTAGTTTTTTCACATAACTTTCACATCACTTTCTTTAAGTAGTGATGATTAAAAATACCACTAAATTATGGGTTTTTATACCGAGGTACTTATCATCCCCAACCGGGTATGATACATAATCCCACTCACCCGATAGTGCAGTGAAATTCCACTTAGTCGGGTTCCGTCCTTAGCAAACTGGACCTCGATTGGCGTTCCTGATGTCTCATTCTCCTACATGAAATGAACATAATTGTTCATTATTTTTTGGCCTAATAGCCCTTATTTGTTCCAAATGAATGATAAAACCCAACTTTACATATATTTGCAATTAGGTCCCTAAAGTTATTTTTCTTTAACTTTAAGTCCATATTGTCGGGTTTTTCCTAAATTCGAGTCCTGAAACTTTTAAAACTTATCTTAGGACCTCAAATCGTTTGATTTCACACAAAGGGGTTTAATTTCCCAAATTCCCAATTTGGTCCTTCAATTTTCCCAAAATTACCATTTTGCCCCTTCTTTAGAAAAATGGTAAATTTTGCCCCAAAATTTCCAAAGTTTCTCAATTGGTCCTCTAATATTCTTATCATTACCAATTGACCCTCAATTTTAGAAAATTACATTTTGGTCCTTTGAATTTTCGAAAATCCCAAAATTTCCCCAATTTCAACTCTTCCAATTTGTCCTAAGGTTCTTTTCCATGGTATTATGAACTCTTTGGATCACCCGGGAGTTGTAAATTTTCAAACTGCCTGTTCACAAATGATCGGGTTTATGAACTGGTTCTGTATCCTCACTTGGTTTGACCGGTTCTTTTCCCAATTTTCCTTAGCTCGAAAGGGCGGGTTTTACACGCGTTGATCCCCAAGTGGGTGCAGTTTGGGATTGCCCTGCAAACGTTTGTACTATTTATGATAAAGTGTGTGTGTTTGTTTGATAAATGCCTCCTGAGGCAAGGGGATATGTTAAGAGAGCTAAATACACCTAATTTGAAAGTGGAAAAAGCCTTGGGATTTGAAAAAAACTTTGAAAATGATGTTTAACCTTCTCATGATTTTGACAACCTAGGCATTTCTGAAAACTCACTCCCAACATCTATTCACTGGGTTGTAGAAATTCACCCCTCCCTTTAATCCCTTTTCAGGAAAAAAAGGAATACCAACCTTAAAGACCCTCACCATTAAACCATAAGTCAGGTTTGTAAGTTTTAATATATTAAGTTTTGTATAATGCTATTCCAAGAAAAACAGGGAAAAAGGACGTATGACTCCTTGTGGTTTAGAATGGGGTGAAACCCCGCATAGACCAAAGGGAGTGGTGGGTTGCTCATGGGGATCCGACCAAACTAGGTCAGGGCGTGACACATATAGTCCTCCCCACCCTTGTTCATCGTTAAGACACATGCTCTAAGCATATCCTCTAGGGTTTGGATAGTCCGTTTGGATTTCCCATCCGTATGAGGATGGAAGGCAATGCTCATGTGGAGTTTAGTTTCTAGGGACGCTTGTAGGCTAGGCCAAAACCGAGGGGTGAACCTCGGGTCCCGATTCAATACTATGCATATTGGGACCCCATGGAAATTCGCAATTTCTCCCACATACAAGGCGACCAACTTTTCCATAGGGTTGGTCACCTTTATGGGCAGGAAGTGGCGGGAATTGGTTAACCGGTCTACAATTACCCATATCGCATCTCATCCCCTTTTTGTCACAAGCAGGCTGGTTAAAAAGTCCATGGTGATGTGTTCCCCTTCCATTCTGGGATTGGTAGGGGCTGTAGTAGTCCGGAGGGTTTTTGTTGTTAGACCTTAATTTGTTGGCACGATATGCCCCTTGCCACATACTCTCCAATGTCCTTTTTCATTCCCCTCCACCAGTACCTCGGTTTTAGGGTGGAGTACATTTTCGTGCTGCCATGATGCATGGTGTATACCGAATCATGTGCCTCCTCTAGTATCATCCTCTTCAAGTCTGGGTTATTTGGTACCCAGACCCTCCCTTTAAAGGTCATCAACCCGTCCTTTCTGACCACAAGGTCTTGGGTTGGCTCATTGGCAGGCTGGTTCCAATGCGAATGAAGCTCCTTGTCTTCCCTTTGCAAAGTCCGTATTTGGTCTACTAAACTAGGTCGCACGGCTATGTTGGCCATTAGGCCATGCTGACCCTTATCCAGGCTGAGGTTTACCCTTAGGCTACACATTTGTCTTAGTAAAGGTAAGTAGCCTATCCATATCGAGGCTACTCCTATGTGGTACTTGTGGCTAAGTGTGTTTGCTACCACATTGGCCTTGCCAGGGTGGTATTCAATCGTCAAATCATAATCCTTTACCATCTCCAACCACCTCCTTTGTTGTAGATTGAGCTCCTTTTGGGTCAGGAAGTACTTGAGACTTTTGTGCTCGGTGTATATGCGGCACTTAACTCTATACAAATAGTGATACCAAATCTTAAGGGAGAACACTATTGCAGCCAATTCGAGGTCATGGGTGGGGTAGTTCCTCTCATGTGTCTTCAATTGTCGTGAGCCATATCCTATGACTCTCCCCTGTTGCATGAGGCCTCATCCCAAACTTTGTCCGGATGCGTCGCTATACACCATATATTCCCCTGCATTCGAGTCGGGTAATGCCAGTACTAGGGTCGTCGTTAATCGGGACTTGAGGTCCTGGAACAACTTCTCACACTTAGCATCCCACATGTAGTCGACCCTCTTCCTTGTGAGGCGGGTCAATGGAGCTACAATATTGGAAAAATCATCTATGAATTTCCAGTAGTACCCTGCGAGTCCAAGGAAGCTATGTACCTCAGTTGGGCTGGTGGGTGCCTCCCATTTGGATATTGTTTCTATCTTGGCTGGGTCCACCTTTACTCTATCCTTTGACACTATATGTCCTAAGAAGCCCATTTCTTGCCGCCAAAACTCACACTTTGAAAATTTGGCGTAAAGTTTATTTTCCCGTAACATACTCATTGTGGTCTTTAGGTGTGCCTTGTGCTCTTCGGTTTGGAAGTATATGATGATATCGTCTATAAATACTATCACAAACTTATCTATGTATGTCTGGAACACTCGGTTCATCAAGTTCATGAAGGCCGCGAGCACATATGTCACTCCGAAGGGCATCACCCTAAATTCATAGTGTCCATACTTCGACCGGAGTGCAGTTTTCTGTATGGACTCCGATCATAGTGTCCTAAATTCATAGTGATACCCCGATCGCAGGTCAATCTTAGAAAAATATGCGGCTCCCCGTAGTTGGTCAAACAAATCATCTATCCTAGGGAGGGGATACTTATTCTTAATAGTTACTTGGTTTAGCTTCCAGTGGTCAATACAGAGCCTCATACTCCCATCCTTTTTCTTGATGAACAGGACTGGTGCGCCTTATGGGGATTGACTTGGGCATATGAAGCCTTTTCTAGTAGCTCATCTAATTGTTCTTTAAGCTCTTTAAGTTTTGCGAGCGCCATACGATAGGGAGCTTGCAATATGGGGTGGGTCCCTGGCACTACCTGAATCACGAACTCTAGTTGGCAATCCGGGGGTAGGCCGGGTAGCTCTTCTGAGAACACATTGGGTTAACGGTTGACTATCGAGATCTCCTCCAGTCCCTTCCTCGATGAATTCTTGCAAGTAATTTGTGCAAGGAACAACTTACATCCCCTTCGCAACAAGTCTTACGCCCCCATGCAGAATACCAGATGTATCCTAATTCTTCTCTTGTCCACTTTAAATAATGTCTCCTCCTTCCCAAGGGCGTGGAAAGTTATTTGCTTATTCCCACAGTCTAGTTTGGCCTGGTGTGCGCTTAGCCAATCTGCCCCCATGATAATTTCCACCTCCCTTAGCAGGAGGGGGATTAAATTTGCTTCCAAGGTTATTCCCCCTATTTGGATTTCGCATGCCTTAAGGAGTTTGTGTCATGCTAGCTCTTCTCCTAATGGCATAAGGATTTTGAGGGGTTGTGTGAGAGGGGTGAGTTCCCAAGGAAGGGCTAGAAGCAGAGTCTCCTTGATGAAGGATCGTTCGACCCCTAAATCGAAGAGAGCGTATATCTCCTTCCCGAATATTCGTATGTGACCTAAGCGAGATTTAACAATACTTTTGAGAGGATGAACTTTATTCATTTGGAAAAGGGACTACATGACTCAAGAATACAAACTCATCTTAAAGGAGAGATTGGGATGTACCAGCTACTACGTTGGGGTCCTTTTGAGCTTCCTCCTCAGTGAGATTATACACCCAGACCAAGATTTGGGTGGGGGCCTCCCTACCTATGTTGCTGATTTTCGGGTGGTGGTTGTGGGGCATTCCACTAGGCATTGCCCCGTAATGTCGGGCAATTTCTGATGTAGTGCCTAAGTTGTCCATACCCAAAACATGTTGGGCATGCCCCTTCATGGGTTATCTGACACCTGGTGCAATAGGGGCCCTTTCTTTGCGGGGGTGTGTTCACCTTCCTGCGGGTTTGATAACCCTCATCCCTTCTAAGAAACCTTGTCATGTTCCCCCACCACGGTCCACCTTGCTCCCTCTAGCCTCCCTTGCTGCTTTGGCCCCTCTCCTCCCTCCACCCAGTTTGCTCCATTCGGCGATGTCTCATCTGTACTAGATGCTCACACTTGTGGGCCATGCTGACGATAGCGGCCAGATCTGAGGGGCATCCTAATACCTCCATTTGGTCCCTCACATCCATAGTGAGTCCGTCTATGAACTTTTGGCAGATAAATGTTGATCCCACCAAGTCAGGGGCGAAGGGTCTCAACTCATTAAATTTTATCTCATACTTTGAGATCGTACTCGCTCCTTGTCTGAGTTGGAAGAACTCTAATTTCTTCTCATTGATTAGGTGGGCAGCCAAGTACTCATCCGAGTATCTCTCTAAGAACTCCTCCCAAGTGGATGTGGCGGGAGAGAGGCTCCTCACGTTGTCCCACCACCTCTTTGCACTAAACTCCAAAAAGAATTCTGCCAGCATCATCATGTACTCTGGGGGCATCCGTATGATACATGTGAACTTCTTGAGGCTATCTAGCCAATCCAAAGCTACCCCGACATCTTTCTCCCTCTGGAAGGGCTTGCACCACAGCTGTAGGAGTGTCTTTAGGTACTTAGGAATGTCAAAGAGGGGCAGGGTAGGGGCAGAAGTGGATTATGACTGCACTTCCTCAGGCCGAGTTTGGGACTTGGAGTCTAGGTGGGGTTTGTTATAGAGGTGGGGTTCTCCAAACACCCTGGTGAACTCCTCGTACAAGCGTTGGTGTTCTGAGCTGAGTCCTTGTGGGGTCGGTTGTGCCCTCGGGGATTCTTCCTGTAGAAGGGGGTTATCCGTGGAGTTTGCAACTACTGCCCTAGTTCTCTTGGTTCTCCTTCTAGGTGCCATGGCTGGGTTTACAAATTTTCAATTAGTCTTTAAGTTATAAAGTCTTGATAATGTATCAGGGAGACACAGGCTCTGATACCACCTGAGTTGTCACGCCCTGACCTAGTTTGGTCGAAATTTCGTGATCAACCTGCCACTCTCCTCGATCTCGAGGAGTGGTTCCTCCCCTAGGTCATGAAGAGTCAGGCGTTTTACCTATCATGTTTCCTAGAATAAAATTATACAAAACTAAAATTTGTACCTAGTTCGAGGCTCAACGTAAAAGAATTAGAGGCGATTTATTCCTTTTAGAAAAAAAAAGTTAATGAGAATTAGTGAGTCCATGACTCAATGAGTGGGAAAAAAATCTTACGGATGTATTTATTAATGTGTTTGTCATATTCATAGTATTACATTTTCTACCACTTCTCGGGTTGGCACATAATCACATACCATTTATATCATAGAAAGGGATCACACGTTTGCAGACCAGTCCTTGACTGTTCCACTTGTGGATCGGAGCGCCTTTACCGTCCACTGTAATAGAAGTTTGCAACCTCTACCTTGAGTTTGAGTGGACATCGCGTGTCCGACCCTCAAACCCTGTTCATACTTTGTGGGATGAAGCCTCTTTCCCCCTGCTGCCTCGACCTCATTGCGCAGGAAGCTCCTAGAGCTTCTCGACATACTAGATGACGATCCACCCTTATGCTCCCTAAGTCGTCCAACAGCCCTTGGAACCACCACTACCCAATACTGGGCATCACGATGGTTCCGCATCTCATGCATGCAAAATAAATAGTTTAAATTTATTATAACCATCATCTTTGGTGTTATTAGCCCAATAGACTCGACAACCAGACTTCGGTCTTGTAACTTATTGGCCCAACGAGTTCCATGACCCGGCTTCGGCTTAACAACCACTACCCAACGAGTTCGTCTGTTTGGCTTCAGTGCTGTAACCAACACACACAAATTTTCAGATTCTTATGAGAGTTATCAATATAGCTCGTTTTGTCTATGGGTCTATGCCCGTGCCCATTGGGCCCACTCGACCAATATCACCCGACATTGCATGTCTCATGCAATGTCAAGACTACCACCCCAAAGTGTTAAGCAGGTTCAATCATTCTGGGGAGGGTAGTCCTAGAAAACCCCTTTTCATTTAGGAATGCCGTAATCATCAGCTGAACTGGACGTGAAGCTAAACCCATTCACCCAATAAACGAGGCTAGTTTGTCTCAGCTAGACTTTCCGTCCTAGTCGTGCCTTCTCGCATGCGTTCCAGTTCAATGTGTCTTTGCAAGGTTCAAATATGCTCATGAGAGAAGTCTCGACATGAAGGTTGTTTAAATATTTTTCAATTTGGTCCCTAGGATCTCCAACCATCCCTCTAGAATCCTTTACTTTTCCAAAATTACCAATTGATACTTAATTTTACCAAAATATCTGATTGGTCCTCAAACATTCAAAATTTGCCAATTAGTCCTCAATTTCATCAATTTGGCCAATTGGTCCTCAATTGGGAGTTAATTTCATGAAAATCCACCAATTTCCTTTAAATTACAATTTGGTCCCCAAATTTCCAAAATTCCCCAAATTTATTGCATTTTGACCCTAGAATCTTGGATTCACCAAATTGACCACCCAAACTTGGGCAATTGTCCCCTATCATGCAGTTAATCATTCTCCCCATCTCCCCATGATCATCCTGGCCATGGAATCACCATAATCGGTGTTGATTTGAGCTCAAACGGAGCTTTGTCAGAAAAAGGCTATAGAGAGAGAAAGTTTTGTTTCCTTACCAGTAAGGTCTGGCCAATTTCCTGTGGGAGCATTGTAAATTTAATGAGAGAAGTTCAGGTGAGTTAGCCTTTGTAACGTCGAAATTTCAATGACATAGGTAGAATTGGCTTACCTCAATGGTGGTGGAGGGCCTTGTGTGAGTGGGTGAGGGCTAAGGAAGGTTTGATTTGGCTGTTTGAGGCCGGGGGCGGCCGAGGTGCAGCTCGAAAGAGTTTAGGTCCTTCTTGGCCTCTGGAGCACAGATCTTGTTTGAGCTTGCTAGAGCTCATGCGATGGTCCTAAGATCGAACTAAGGTTGCAATCGTGTAGATAACTTCTTTCTGGTTCCAATGGCACTGGGAGGAGTTTTAGAGGTTGAGAAAATTTCAACACTGGAGCTCTAGTTTAAGCTTCATCAAAAAGTGGACCTCTGCTGCTTTTTCGATCACTGGTGGGATGGGGAATGCGAGGGGAGTGGCGTTCTTTATATAGGGAGCTCGACAACTATTTGGGATACCGATCGGTGTAAGACTTGGCCTCTGCCTCACTCACCGACGACTGGATCAGACCTTTTTCCAAGTCGTCAGAGACGTTTCCTTCATCCTTATCCCCTTCTCTCTGTCAGCAATCTGAGGAGGATGACACTGTGGCGCGCGTGTAAGCTTTGCACCTGTCAGCTTGCCACGTAGCGTAACATGATAGGTTGGTTTTACTGACGTAGCATCCCTATCAGTAGCCTAGTCAGACTTTGACTTGCTGATTGAACACGTGACAACCTCCCATTGGCTGCTCCTTCCTATGTGACTGATGACTGGTCCTAGCTGACCATTGATTATGACATGTGGCACTCTTTGATTGGCTATTTAAAATGCATCAGATTTGCCTCCTTACACACAGTGCTAGTGCCACGTGTCAACTTCTGATTGATCGAGGTAATCCGACGTGGCATTGCCATGTGTCGACCTCTAATTGGTTGATCATTCTCGGACATCCTAGTTGGATGTTGATGTGGCACCTATGCCATGTGTTAGCTCTCCATTGGTCAGACTTTGCTAATGGAGCTTTGTCCGACATTGGACACGTGTCGCTCTCCTATTGGTCGATCATCGCTAAGGTGGATTTTCCTTCTCTCACTGTTGATTAGGGACACGTGTTACGCTCTGATTGGTCAGCTCTTTCAGGCACTAATTGAGCGGCTGACTGGGCGTGCATCGTCACATGTCGCGGGTTGATTGGTCATGCCCGCTCACTGGGCACTGACCTGGCAGTAGTCTGACCGGTTGGACCATTAACCGTTCCCGTCCAACCGGGTCCAGTGACCCGAAATCGTAAAACGGCCGATTTAGGCCCAATTCGATTGATTTTCTAAAAATTAAAAATTTTTAAATTTATCTAAATTTATTTTCTATCTAATGGTGGTTTAAATTTTCTAATTTGATATTTTAAAGCCACCTAGAAAAATTAATCTTTGAACTAGTTCTTCATGGTTCAACCCAATTTACTCTGGTTCACCTTGAACCAGTCCGGTTTTCACACCCTATCCTCTTCACAGTTCTTCTTCATACTTTTTATGACTTATTGGCTACATGGGATTTAGAATTCCTCATCTTAAACCCTTATTTTACCCATTTTTGGTTCCGATAAGCACTCGGTTTCCTTTCAGAAGTATCTGGGGTTTTCCTCCGAGTTTATTTCTTCACTCTAAAGGAATGGGGTTTATAGATCCTTCTATCTATCACCCCATCAATTCGCCATTAACTCTCCAATTTATGACCTTGTCACAAGAGTTTATCAGTCACTAGAGAAGGTGTCTGTTTTATGGCCTTCCCTCTTCTGCTTATCCAAAGGTAGACGATGACCCTTTTCTGCACATGTGAGCTTTGCACATGCGGACTTGCCACGTGGCACTCTATGATGGGCTGGCTATGATGACGTAGCTTCCTACTCAGTAGCCTAGTCAGCCCTTGACCTATTGACCTGACATGTGGCGACCTCCTACTGGTCATTCGTTCTGATGTGGCTACTCATTGTGGTTGGTTAGCCATTGACCAATGACACGTGTTGCTCTCCTTTTGGCTAGTCTTCAGTGATGTGGATTCTCCTCTGACCATTGACCGAGGACACATGTCACCTTCTAATTGGCCAGCACTTCCACACGTTGAATGTACACTAACAGGGCACGCTTCACCACATGTTGCTCACTAATTGGTCACGTCTGCTGATTGGGCGCTGACCTGATAGCGTTTCATTGACCGACTGGCCATTGATCGGTATGATCTAACCAGGTTTGGTGACTTGAAAATGTAAATCGCTCGGTTCAGTCCCGATTCGACCAGTTTTCCAAAAATTAAAAATTTCTAAATTTATCTAAATCCATTTTCTATCTGATGATAGCTTCAATTTTCCAATTTGATATTTTTAGACCACCTATAAAAATTAATATTTGAACCAGTTCATCACGATTCAATCTGATTCAAGTCTGGTTCACCTTAAACCGGTTCGGTTTTCATACCCAATAAACTTCATGGTTCTTTTTCATAATGTTTGGGTATTTCTTCGCCACTTGGGATTTTTCAAATTCCCGTTTTAACCATTCTTTACTAATTCTGGTTCACTTAGATCTTCGATGTTTCTCTTAAAAATTTTCGGTTTCCTTGGTTCGAGAAGACAAGGTTTACAAGGGTTAACTAATGAAGTGTTGACACGTGGTAAATTTGCCATGTCAGCGGCCAACTAGGATGTCGGAGAACGGGTGAACAATGAGAGGTTGGCACGTAACAAAGCCATGACGCATGGTCACAGCTAATTAGAGGATAACATGTGGCAATGGTATAATGTGTAAAGTGGGAAAACTAATAAATTTAAATCATCCAATCAGAGTATGCCATATGTCATGGTCAATGGAGGGCTATATTCGGTCAGCGGCCACATCAGTTTAGGAAACCAATGAGAAGTTGCCATGTTTTGGGTCAAAGGTGTCTTGGATGCAGAGTGAGTGGCCGCGTTAGAAATACTAGCTAATCACAACATGACACTTGGCAGCCCACACATGTGAAGCTCACATGCGAGCGTAGTGTCATCATCAACCTTTGAACGGGCGGAGAGGAAACCACCGGAATGGCTGTCATAGCTCTAATGACCAATAAATCCCTTTGAAAAGGCCTTAAATTGGAGAGTTAATGGCTAACCGATGGATGAACAGATAGTGTCACGCCCCGACCCGGTTTGGTCGGATCCCCGTGATCAACCCGCCACTCTCCCGGTTTATTAAAGGGTTTCCCCTTATCGTAAACCGTAAAGAGTAAGGTGTACTTTAACTTGCACCTTTTTCCTGGAATAGCATAATCAAAACTGTATGAAATATAAAACTTTACATACCTATCTTACAGGTATCTTAGTTGACGATCTTTAAGGGGAGGCTTTCCGGGATTTCCTGAAAGGGATATAAGGGAGGGGGGTGGCCTTGGGCCCACTGTACGAGATTTTCAAAATCGGGCATTTAGCAACCAAGTTCCAAAACCGAGGCCCTTGGCTTATCAGAGCTATTCGAGCTCCCGTCGAGAAGGTCTCCCAAATAGTTTAAGCATTGGCACATAGTCAGGGGAGAACACTTCCGACAAAATAGATTTTCACTGTCAATTATACCAACCGTTACAAGGACATCTCCGTTCATAACCGATGAACGGGTTTTCAACTTCCTTCGAGGAAGTCTCATCATACCAACCGGGTATGATCTACTTACAACCGGTAAGTAGTTTTTTTTCGCAAAATTTTCACATCACTTTCTCTAAGTGATGATTAAAATACTACTAAATAGTGGGTTTTTATACAGAGGTACTTATCAACCCCTACCGGGTATGATAAAAATTTCCACTCACAACCGGTAAGTGGTTTTTATCTTTAAGTTGTGCTCATCATCCCAAACGAGTACGATGTTAGTAAACCCAGTCACCCGTTAATGCCGTGAATTCCACTAGACTGGTTCTTTGTATTCACGCGAGCTTGTCCTTACTGACGTTTCCGGTATTTAACGTTCCTACATGATATGAACAACCTTGTTCATTATTACTTGGCATAACAGCCTTCATTCATTAATGAATGAGAAAACCCAAACTTTTAGTTATTTGCAATTAGGTCCCTAAAGTTATTTCTCTTTAACTTTAAGTCCCTAATGTCGGTTTTTCCTCAAATTGAGTCCCGTAACTTTTAAAATTTATCCTGGGACCTCAATTTATTCAATTTCACCAAAAAGGGGTTTAATTTTCCAAATTTCCAATTTGGTTCCCCAATTTTTTTTCCAAAATTACCATTTTGCCCTTCTTTCACAAAAATGGTAAGTTTTTCCCCAAAATTTCCAAAATTCCTTAATTGGTTGGCATTACCGGTACTTCGTGTTCCTACATGATATAAACATACTTGTCCATTATCATTTGACCTAATAGCCTTCATTCATCACAAATGAATAAAATATCCAAACTTTTCAATTATTTGCAATTAGGTCCCTAAAGTTCCTTCTTTAACATTAGGTCCCTAATGCCAATTTTTCCCCAAATTGAGTACCGAAACTTCTAAAATTAACTTTAGAAACTCAATTTATTCAAAATCATTAAAAGAGGTTCAAGTTTCCCAAATTCCCAATTTGGTCCCCAACTTTTCCAAAATTATCATTTTACCCCTAGTTTACAAAAATGGTACATTTGACACCAATAATTCCAAAAATTGATCAATTGGTCCTCAATTTTGGAAAATTGCACTTTAGTCTCTCAAATTTTTTAAATCCCCAATTTTCCACAATTACAACCTTTCAACCGGACCATGTTTGAATTCATCAAATTGACTGATCAATCGAAGTTAATTTTGAAATTGAAGGTGGATTTGAGTTCCTACATAATGATACAATTCAATTACACTTTGAATCGCACGAATTGATGCCATAACATGCTCAAACAGAGTTTCGTCAAAAAACTAGACGTAGAGAAAGAAAGCTTCGAAAGCTTACCATTGGAAGCACGACGGTCTGAGTTTTTGATCTGGGCAGATAACTCTTGTCCTGAGTTACTCCTAGGATCAAGAATCGCATTAATTCATGTCAAATTGATGGAGAATTTGGTCGGTGAAGTTTCATCGGTTCTCTCTCTAACACTGATCGGAATTTATAGAGGGGAGCCAAATTCGCTTCCCTTTCCACTCTAATTCAGTTGCCTGAGGGATTTGGAGGTGTTGGAAGAGCTTGGTTTGGCTTGAAAAGGGCTCGAATTGGTCGTTTTTAGCTCGACCAAAATAAGGTAGCCTCGGTCCATTGGAGCTAATTCACTATTCTATCACACCGGTGATCCTCGGAGCAAATGGTCTCAATCTATTCTCTATCTAAATTCATTCTCTATCCAATTATGGTCTCAATCCTCCTAATTGAATTTTCTAAGCTACCTAGAAAAATAATTTAACATCTGGTTCAATAGTGGTTCAAACTAGTCCAAATCAAATCAATCCGGTTCGGATCCAGTTCACCTGAAACAGTGTGGTTTTCTCCCCCAAATTGTCCTAAGGTCCCTTTCCAAAGTTATTATGACTCTTTGAATCACTCGTGAGTTGTAAATTTTCCGGTTTGCACGTTCTCTAGTGGTCGGTATTCGTAAACCGATTCGGTTTTCTCACTCGGGTTGATCGGTTATTTCCCCGGTTTCCTTAACTCAAAAGGGCGGGGTTTACACAACCTTTATGGCATTTGTGATATGATGTGTTGCATTGTTTATGATTGAGGCGGAAGTGAGATGGTATCAACAGATGCATGTACTGAGGTGTAATACTTAGTATAAAGTGATATCTAGGAGACAAAGTAATAAGGGGGAGATGCTTACTCCTAGATTTGTAGGACATGGGAGTCATATGGCAGGGTTCAAACATTGACCATGAAGTGGTTGGAGATGGTCATAGTGTAAACCCCGCCCTTTGGAGTTAAGGAAAATCGACAATAGAACCGATCAAGCCAAGTGAGAAAAATCGAACCGGTTAACAAACCCGATCATAGGGAACATGCAAATTTCAAAATTTACAACTTTCGAGTGATCCAAAGGGTTTATAAAACCTTGGAAAAGAACCTTAGGACAAATTTGAAGAGAAAAAGCAGACCAGTTCAGATGAACTAGATCCAACTAAATTGAACTGATTTATGAACCGAGTCGGTTCACGAACCAGAACCGATAGAGAATGGGCAAACCGAGAAATTTATGGATTCTGAGTTACCTAAAGGGTCACAAAAGTCAAGAAAAAGGACTTTAGGTTGAATTGGAGATGGAAAACAAATAGGTTTAGGTGAACCGGATCCGAACTAGATTGAAGCACTATTGAACCCGATGCTAAATTCATTTTTCTAGTTGGCTTAGAAATTTCAAATTTGAGATTTGAGGCCACCATTGGATAGAAAATGAATTTAGAAAATTTTAAATTTGAAAATTTTGATCGAATCAGGCTTGAACCGGTCGGTTTAAGCTTTGAACCCGGTTTGGACCGGTACGATCTGGTTTGAAACAGTGTCGTCTTCTTCCTTTGGATGATAGCACTGTTCACTAGCATGAAAATTAAGTAGATATCGACAGAGCTGAAAAGCCTCCAGCCATGGAGTTTCAAGCAATGAATGACCACCATTAAGGTGCCAATCGGACGACCAAGAAGACCCCGAGCTTCCCAAATAAAGAGCCTTTCCTCATTCATCCTCTCCACACTTGAAAACTCCTTTCTCTCTCAACTGCTCTAATTTCCGGTGAAGCTTGAACCAGAGCTCTGATATATGGTCTTTCTGGTCCAAAGAAGGTGAGGCCGGGTTTTTTGGATTCGGGGAGAAGTCATCTACATGGTTGTAGCCTCCATTTGCTTTGAGGGTTGCTGGAGAAGCATCAGCATGATGGAATAGTGAAGACCGACACTACCCTATTTTGAAGCTGAAATTGGCCAATTTGAGCCCTTCTCAGGCCAAACCAAGCCCTCCCAACACCCCCCACAGCCCTCCCACAGCTGAATTAGAGCAAAAAGGTAAGCTAATTTGGCTCCACTATGTAAATTCTGATCGGTGCTAGAGAGAGAACTAGCAGAACTTTGATGACTAAATTCTCATTCAATTCAGCATTAATTGATATAATTCTTGATCCATATGAACCTCAGGATGAGAGCTATTTGCCCAAATCGAAAGCTTAGACCGTCGCACCCCCGATGGTAAGCTTTTGAAGCTTTCTCTCTCTATGTCCAGTTTTCCAACAAAGCTCCATTTGAGCTCATTCTGGCACCAAATTGTGCAATTCAAAGTGAAATTGAATCGTATATGTAGGAACTCTAATCTAACTTGAATTTTAACAATTAAACTCATTGGTCGGTCAATTTGATGAAATCAAATTCGGTTGAGTTAGAAGGTTGAAATTGGAAAATTTTGGGAATTTCAAAATTTTAAGGGACTAAAGTGCAATTTATTAAAATTGAGGACTAATTGGGCATTATAAAGATGCTGGATGACCAATTGGGAAATTTTGGAATTTTTGGGGCAAAACTTACCATTTTTATAAAGTAGGGGCAAAATGGTAATTTTGGAAAAGTTGGGGGACCAAATTGGAAATTTGGAAAATTGAACCCTTTTTTTGTGAAATTAAATTGAGGTCCCAAGGTGAATTTTAAAAGTTTTAGGACTTAATTTGAGGAAAAATCGGCATTAGGGACTTAAAGTTAAAGAAAAATAACTTTAGGGACCTAATTGCAAATAAATGAAAAGTTTGGTTTTCTCATTCCTTTGTAATGAATGAAAGCTATTAGGCCGAGTGATAATGAACAAGGATGTTCATATCGTGTAAGAACATGAAGTACCGAGAATGCCAGCAAGGACAAGCTCGCGTGAATACAAAGAACAAGTTGAGAGAAATTCATTGCATTAACGGGTGAGTGGGAATTTAATATCATACCCGGTTGGGATGATAAGCACCTCGAAAATGAAAACTCACTGTTAAGTGGTATTTTAATCATCATACCTGAGAGGTGTGATGTGTAAATCACGCAGAAAAACTATTTATCAGTTATAAGTAGATTATCCCCAGTTGGCATGATGAAACTTTCTCGAAGGAAGTGGAAAACCCGTTCATCGATTATGAGTGGAGATGTCCTCAAACTCGGTTGGGATGATGAACAATTGAAAAGTATATTTTGTCGAAAGTTCTCTCCCTTGACTGTGTGCCACTGCTTAAACATTTTGGGAGACCTTCTTGATAAGAGCTCGAATAGCTCTATTAGGTCGGAGGCCTCGGTTTCTAGAACTTGGGGGCTAATATGCCCAACTTTGAAAATCTCGAACAGTAGACCCTAGGCTAGTTGGCACGAGTAGGAGCTTATAAACTAATATGATTAATATGCCATAAAAACTTAAGTAATGAGTTGTTTGGCAATGGTACCGAGACAGGACCAACATACTCAGTCAACTAGTGGTAATGCGACATGACAGGTCTTCAGACTAGTCAAGACAAACAGCTGCAGGTCGAGTTGAGGGTCGGGGCCATTGGACCAGTGGCACCACAGATTATATGGCATTATATGAAAAATTGTTGATTGTGCATGCACTGTGTTACAAGACCTTCAAAACACCCAGGAGGGGTAGTGATGCGTCCCAAGGCTCTAGACAACCTGGTGGATATAAGGGCAGTTAGTTGTACCAGAAGTCTTGTGAAGCTTAGAGTAGCTTCAAGCACATGAGACCGGGGTGGGGACAAGATGAGGTCTTTGTCCTCATACAGACACCGAGATTTGTTACGGAATTGAGGGTTAAATGTTGCGAACATTCACTCATTGTCAAGGTAGAAGTGGATGTGCTTCTATCTAGGTGGCCGATAAAGTCACTCCGATACCACAAGTGGGTTCAGTGGACGAGTTGGCCTGTGATTGTGTGTTTTACCTTCATGATGAAGGATGTGTGTTGGGTGATGACACACCATGGTAATAAGAAATGGCTATAAAAACTGAAATTGAGAATGAAAGGATTTTAAGAAAATAAGGAGTTTGGCACACTCTTAATCAAACATTTTTCCTAAAAGTTAAATTTTGAAAAACCCATTAATTAAGGCATTTTACTCACCCTCTCTCTTATATCCCTTTCAGATAACCCTAGAAAGCTTACCCCAAAGACCACTAGCTAACACAACTGTAAGGCAGGTATGATAAGTTTAAAATTTTGTGTAGTTTTGATTTATGTTATAACAGGAAAGGTGCAGGTTTAAAGGACGCCTTACTCCTCACGGTTTATAAACAAGGGGCAACCCTTAGTAAATCGGGAGAGTGGCGGGTTGATCACGGGGATCCGACCAAACTAGGTCGGGGCGTGACATGTAGTATTCCTAAGGCGACGGTGATATGAACCTTAGAGTATACTATATGGCACTCTTCATGATGTAGTTTTGTGAAGGGTAGTGAAGAGCTAATTGACAGACTGCTAGGCACCAGCAAAGAGGGGTGTAATCCCACTACTAGATTGTAACCCTGATACACAAATATTTTGGTGATGACCAAAATACTATTTATAAAGCAATGCATGAGTCATTACTATGTTGTGATATTTGTTTATGAGATTGTAATCTCATTATCCTAATAAGCATTATTAATAAAAATCAAACATATTTTAAAAGAGAAAACTTAAAAAGATTTCTTATATTATGTGATACCATTTTTTTAATAGGGGTTATGTTTGTAGATATGATGTCGTAACTTAAGTTCCCCACTCATTGAGCCTTATAACTCACCACTCTCCCTAGCCACTTTTAGGTATCATACAATTGAGTACATAGCCATTGCCAAACTTCAAATACTAAACTCGAGATAAGTCATCTCAACAAAAAACTACAGTAGTCTTTCTAAGTGTAGGATTTTTGGGTTGTAAGTCATTTTGACTTGTGGTTTTTTGTTACCAAATTTCTTTCAAGAAATTATTTTTATAAAAACATTTTTGAAAAGAGTATATATCTTGTATTTCTTAAGCCTTACGACCTCTCGGCACTATAATAGTGAGTGCCCCACTATTGTAGCATCGGCAGGTCATGGCGATTGTGACGATTGTCTGACCCGGGATGTCTGGTGGGGATGTTACATTCCTAATTGTTCCAATATTTACTTTAGGAAACTAAATTTTCAATATTTTTAATTTGGTCCCCCAACTTATCTGAATTCACACTTTTACCCATAAACTCTAAACTTCCTTTCATTCCAATTCAAAACTAAGAGTTCAATCATATAATGCTACTAACTAACTCCCAAATATCACTAGGATTAAATATTTGACCCTCGTGGGTGCTTCGTTAGAAAATTATGCATTTTGCGTAATTTGTTAGAATCTGGTTGACACCGATGAGTTGGCCAAGGTCAAGGGCATGGGAAGGTCAAGAACTTACCTGAGGAACCCCCAAGCTAAACCCCACCCCAAATGCTCGTTGAAGTTGTCTTATTCTCTTAGAGGCCAAAACAATTAGAACTAACAAAAAACTACATAGAAAATTCAAGGGATCAAGGTGAATTTACATACCACTATTGCATCCAAGCCGCAGAAGAGAATGGAGGAGCTTTGGAGTATTTAAAGGAAGCTTTACCTGTCACACCCCAACCCGGTTTGGTTGGATCCCCGTGAACAACCCGCCACTCTCTCAGTTCAAGAGGATTTCCTCCGTCTTTAACTTGAGATGAGCCAGACATAATTTTGACCTTGTTCCCACGAAGACATATATCCAATAAAATGCAAGCTTAAGGAAAATTGCCCATATACTTACCGGGTCGTCCAGGGCCCTTAGGATGCATCACTACCCCTCATGGGCGTCTTGATGATCCTGAAATCATAGTGCATGCACAAACAATATTTTCTTATCATGCCATGTAATATATGTTGCCATTAGACTAACGGTCTCGACCTTCAGCTCAACCAGCAACTGTTTGTCTTGACTGGTCCGGAGATCGGTCATGTCGCACTGCTGCTAGTTGACCGAGTATGTCGGTCCTATCTTGGTTCCATGACCAAACAATTCATTTATTAAAGTTTTATGGCACATATCTCATGTTTGTTTACAAGCTTCTGCTCATTCCCACTGGCCTATGGCCCACTGTTCGAGATTTTTAAAACCGGGCATAATAGCCCCTAAGTTTCAAAACCGAGGCCCCCGGCCTATTAGAGCTATTCGAGCTCCCGTCAAGAAGGTCTCCCAAATAATTTAAGCATTGACACACAGTCAGTGGAGAGAACTTCCAACAAAATATATTTTCAACTGTCCATTATACTGACCGGGTATAAGGACATCTCTGATCATAACCGATGAACGAGTTTTCAACTTCATTCGAGTAAGTTTCATCATACTAACCGGGTATGATCTACTTACAACCAGTAAATAGTTTTTCCGCATGCTTTTCACATCACTCCTCTAAGTTGTGATGTTTAAAATACCACTTGATAGTGAGTTTTCATTTCGAGGTACTTATCATCCCCAACCGAGTATGATATAAAATCCCACTCACCCAATCGTGCAGTTAAATTCCACATAGTTGATTTCTGTACCTAGCAAGCTGGACTTCGGCTGACGTTCCCAATGTCTTGTTCAATTACATGAAATGAACATAGTTGTTCATTATTCTTTGGCCTATTAGCCCTCATTCGTTTCAAATGTATGAGAAAACCCAACTTCCTATATATTTGCAATTAGGGCCCTAAAGTTATTTTTCTTTAACTTTAAATCCATATTGTCGGGTTTTTCCACCAATTTGAGTCCTGAAACTTATAAAATTTATCTCAGGATCTCAATTTATTCAAATTCACAAAGAGGGTTTAGTTTCCTAGTTTTTCAATTTGGTCCCTCAACTTTTCCAAAATTACCATTTTGCCCTTCCTTTACAAAAATGGTAAATTTTACCCCAAAAATTCTAAAATTTCTTAATTGGCACTCTAATATTCTTATCATGCTCAATTGACCCTCAATTTTAGAAAATTTCATTTTGGTCCCTCGAATTTTTTGAAAATCCCCAATTTTCCCAAAATTTCCCCCAATTTCAACTCTTTAATACAGCCAAATTTGATTTCATCAAATTAACCAACCAAACACCTCTAATTCTTGATATTAAAGTTGAAATTGAGTTTCTCCATGTTCATACAATTCCATAGAACTTTCAATCACGTGTTTTAATGCCGGAATGAGCTCAAACGGAGTTTAGCCATAAAATAAACTGTAGAGAGAGAAAGCTTCGATTACTCATCGGTGAGGGTGGGGCGGTTTGAGCTTTCTACTTGGGCAAGTAGCTCTCCTATATAGGTTCTTCCTAGGATCAAGAATGACATCAATTGATGTATAATTGGATTAGAATTTTGTCATTGAAATTCAACCGACTCTCTCTGTAACACTAATCAGAAATTGCAAAGGGGAGTCGAATTAGCTTACCTTTTGGACCTAATTCGGCCATGGAACTCTGAGGAAGTTTTGAGAGGGCTTGGTTTGGCTCGAATCGGCCGATTTCAACTCGGTCAAAACATCGTAGCTTCTGTCACTCCCAAACCTAGTTTGGTCGAATCCCCGTGATCAACCCGCCACTCTCCCACTTTATTAAAGGCTTCCCCTTATTATAAACCATAAAGAGTAAGGCATCCTTTAATCCTGCACCATTTCCTAAAATAGCATAATCAAAACTTAATGAAATTTTAAACTTTACATACCTGTCTTACAAGCATCTTAGTTGATGGTCTTTAAGGGTAGGCTTTCCGGAATTTCCTAATAGGGATATAAAGGAGGGGGTGAGTACGACAACTCAGTGAATGGGTTTTCAAAGGTCTACTTTTAACTTTTAAGAAAAATATTTATATGGAGTGTGCCAACTCCTTTCTTTTAAAAAATCTCTTTATTTAAAAATTCAGGTTTTTCCATCATTCTTAGTTACTGGTGTCTCATCACCCAACACACATCCTTCCTCATGAAGATTACACAAACCCACTAGTGGCTTCAGAGCGACTTTAACTGCCACCCGGATAGAAAAATGACCACTTCTACCCTGGGAATGAGTGGATGTACATGACATCCGACCCTCAATCCTGAAATCGCTTCCTCGTGTCCATATGAGGACAGAGACCTCATCTTGTCCCCACCTCGGTCTCATGCGCTTGGTGCTACTCCAAATTTCGCAGACACCTGGAACGACGATTTGCCCTTATACTCACCAGGTCGTCTAGGGTCCTTGGGATGCATCGCTACCCCTCATGGGCATCTTGATGATCTCGTACTCATAGTGCATGCAAAAACAGAGTTTTCTTAAATTACCATGTAATATGTGGTGCCATTTGTCCCAACGGCCCCGACTCTCAACTCAACCAGCAGTTGTTTGTCTTGATTGGTTCATCGACCTATCATGTCGCACTACCGCTAGTTGATTGAGCATGTCGGTCCTATCTTGGTACCATGGCCAAACAATTCACTTATTAATTTTTATGGCACATATATCATGTTCATTTACAAGCTTCTGCTCGTGCCAACTAGCCTTGGGCCCACTGTACGAGATTTATAAAATCGGGCATTTAGCCCCCAAGTTCTAAAATCGAGGCCCCTAGCCTATCAGAGCTATTCAAGCTCCTGTCGAGAAGGTCTCCCAAATTGTTTAAGTATTGGGCACACAGTCAGGGGAGAGCACTTCCGACAAATAGGTTTTCACTGTCCATTATACCAACCGGTACAAGGACATCTCCGTTCATAATCGATGAACAGGTTTACAGCTTCCTTCGAGGAAGTCGTATCATACCAACTGGGTATGATCTACTTACAACCGGTAAGTAGTTTTTCCACAAAATTTTCACATCACTTTCTCTAAGTGGTGATGATTAAAATAGCACGAAACTGTGAGTTTTTATACCGAGGAACTTATCATTCCCAACCGGGTATGATATTTAATCTCACTCAAAATCGGTAATTGATTTTTAATTTGAAGTTGTGCTCATCATCCCAACTGGGTATGATGTTAGTAAACCCACTCACCCGATAGTGCAGTGAATTTCCACTTAGTCGGGCTCCGTCCTTAGTGAGCTGGACCTCGACATGCGTTCCCGATTTCTCGTTCTCCTACACAAAATGAACATAATTGTTCATTATTATTTGGCCTAATAGCCCTCATTCGTTCCAAATGAATGAGAAAACCCAACTTTACATATATTTGTAATTGAGTCCTTAAAGTTATTTTTCATTAACTTTAAGTCCCTATTGCCAGGTTTTTCCTAAATTTGAGTCCTGAAACATTTAAAATTTATCTTAGAATCTCAAATTATTTAATTTCACACAAAGGGGTTTAATTTCCCAAATTTCCAATTTGGTCCCCCAACTTTTCCAAAATTACCATTTTTCCCTTCCTTTACAAAAATGGTAAGTTTTGCCCCAAAAATTTCAAAATTTCTCAATTGGTCCTCCAACATTATTTTCATGCCCAATTGACCCTCAATTTCATAAAATTTCATTTTGGTCCTTAGAATTTCAACAATCCCCAAATTTTCCCCCAATTTCAACTCTTCAACACTACCGAATTTGATTTCATCAAATTGACCGATCAAACACTTCTAATTATTGAAATTGAAGTTAAAATTGAGTTCCTACAATTCTAAGGAATTTTGAATCGCAGATTTTAATGTCAGAACTAGCTCAAACTGAGCTTCGCTGAAAAATAGACTATAGAGAGAGAGAAAGCTTCGATTTCTCACCGGTGAGGGCACGACGATCCGAGCTTTCGATTTGGGTAGATAGCTCTCATCATGAGGTTCATCCTAGAATCATGAATCGCATCAATTGATGCTAAATTTAGTTAGAATTTTCATCATTGAAATTTTGTTGATTCTCTCTCTAGCACCAGCCGAAAATTGCAAAGGGGAGCCGAATTGGCTTACCTTTCAGTCCTAATTTTGTCGTGGGAGGCCTAAGGAAGTGTTGAGAAGGCTTGGTTTGCCCTAAGGAGGGCTCGAAATGGCCGACTTCAACTCGGCCGAAACAGGGCAGCTTCGGTCTGCTAGAGCTACTTCATTGTTTCATCACACCGGCATCTCGCCGACGACTCTCAGAGTGAACGAAGACTATAGACGTGCAGCTGACTTCTCCCCGGTTCTAAAGAACCAGACCTCACCTTGTTTGGACTAGAAAAGACTTCATGTCAGAGCTCTGGTTTGAGATTCACCGAAACATGAAGCAGTTGAGAGAGAATGCAGTTTTCAGGTGTGGAGAGGATGAATGGGGAGGGGCTCTTTACATAGGGAGCTTGGAGACCTGTTGGCCGTCCATTTGGCACAGTTATGACTAACATTGAAGACCTGAAATGCCCTGAATAGAAACGTTTCTTCTTCATCGGCATTTTTTCAGTTTCCCGACAAGTGAACAGTGTTATCATCCTGAGTAAGAAGATGACACTATAATGAATCGGACCGGACCGGTCTGAACCGGGTTCGAAGCTTAAACCGGCTGGTTCACCCCCCATTCTACCGAGTTTTTCAAATCTAAAAATTTCTAAATTCATTATCTATCCAATGGTGGCCTCAAATCTCCAATATGAATTATTTAAGCCACCTAGAAAAATGAATTTAGGATTCAGTTTAATAGTGGTTTAAACCAGTTCGAATCAGTTCAGATCTGGTTCACCTGAACCGGTTTGGTTTTCATCCCCAATTCCTTCAAAAGTCCATTTCCATGTCTTTTGTGACTCATTGGGTTACTTAGGGTCCATAAAATTCCTAGTTTACCATCTCTTTATTGATTCCGGTTCATAAACTGACTCGGTCCTTAATCTGATTCAATCCTATTCGGGTCCGGTTCACCCGAACCAGAATAGTTTTTCTCCTACACTTGTTCTAAGGTTCATTCCCAAGGTTTATGAATTTCTTTGGAGTACAATGGAGTTGAATTCCCTTGTTTTGCCCAATCTCTATCGGTTCCGGTTCATCCAAACCGGTCTAATTTTCCTCTTCCAATTTGTCCTAAGGTCCTTTTCCATAGTATTTTGAACCCTTTGGATCACCTGAGAGATGTAAATTCCTAAATTGTCCATTCACAATTATCAGGTTTGTGAACCGGTTAGGTTTTCTCACTTGGTTTGACTGGTTCTCTTCCCGGTTTTCCTTAGCTCAAAAGGGCGGGGTTTACAGCTTCGGTCCACCATAGCTGCTTCACTGTTCAATCACGCCGGTGCTTCTCTTGCGACTCTCTTAACGAACGGATGCCACCACCGTGTAGCTGACTTCTCTCCGGTTCTAAGGAACCCGAACTCACTTTCATTGGCTTAGAATTTACCCTATATCGGAGCTTTGGTTCAAGCTTCACCGGAAAACTAAGCAACTGAGAGAGAGAGAGTTTTTCAGGTGTGGAGAGGATGAATGGGGAGAGGGTCATTATATAGGAAGCTTAGGGACTTCATGGCTGTCCGATTGGCACCTTTATAATAGGCATAAATGGTCGAAAATGTATTGAATGGAGACGTTTCCTTTTCGTCGGCGTTGCTTCGATTTTCCGGTGAGTGAACAATGTTGTCATCTGAAGGAAGAAGACGACACTATTCTGAACTAGACCAGACCGGTCCGAACCAGGTTCAAAGCAAAAATCGGCGGTTCACCCCTCATTCGATCGAGTTTTTCAAATCTAAAAATTTCTAAATTCATCTAAACTCATTTTCTATCCAATGGTGGCCTCAAATCTCAAGTTTGAATTATTTAAGCCACTTAAAAAAATGAATTTAGGATTCGGTTCAATAGTGGTTCAAACTAGTTCGAATTCGGTTCACCTTAACTAGTTTGATTTTCATCCCCAATTTCTTCACAAGTTCGTTCCCATGTCTTTTGTGACTCCTTAGGTCACTTAAGGTCCATAAATTCCCCAGTTTACCATCTCTCTATCGATTCTAATTCATAAACTAATTCAGTTCTTAAATCAATTCGGGTCTAGTTCACGTGAACCGATCTGGTTTTTCTTCCCCATTTCGCCCTAAGGTTCTTTTCTAAGATTTATGAACCATTTTGAGTCACATGGAAGATGTAAATTCTCAAATTGCCCATTTTCTATTAATTGAGCTTGTAGACCGATTTGGTTTAAAATTTAAAATTGACCAGTTCTTTGCCTGGTTTTCTCATTATCAAAGGACGGGGTTTACAACTCTCCCCTTCTTTTAAGGGTTTTATCCCCAAAATAGTTACATGTTAAATAATTGTAGGTAACTATCCCTCATCATAGACTCGGTTTCCCATGTCTCTTCCTGCACGGGTTCGTTCTGCCACAACAACCATACCATAGGAATTTTCTTGTTCCTCAAATTTTTGTCTCTTAGGTCGATGATTCGTATCGGTTCTGTCTGATAGGTCAGGTTCTCTTCTAGTCCCATTGGGGGTCGGTCTGGTATATAACTAGGATCAGGCTGATATTTCCGAAGTATTGAGATATGGAATACATTATGTATTCTCTACAGGTCAGGAAGTAGTTCCAATTTATAAGCTATCGGTCCTATCCTTTGAATGATGGGATATGGACTCATATACCCTAGTTTCAACTTTCCTCCTTACTGGAACCTAAGTATTCCTCTTCAGGGGACACTTTGAGGAACACTTGATCCCCTAAATCGAACTCTAAATCTTTCCTTTGATTGTTTGCATAACTCTTTTGCCTATCCTGATCAGTCTTAAGAGGACTCCTTATTAATTTTATCTTCTCGGTGGCATCCTCAATTAATTCTCCCCTTTCTATTTTCCTTTCTCACACTTCTTCCCAAAATAGAGGGGTATGACATGGTCGTCCATAAAGGGCTTCATAGGGAGTCATCTGAATACTGGCCTGATAAACTATTATTGTAAGCGAATTCCATTAAACACAAGTATTCCTCCCAGTTTTTATTCATGGTGAGTACGCGTGCTCTCAACATATCTTCTAAGGTTTGGATGGTCTGCTCAAACTGACCATTTTTCTAAGGGTGGTATGCCGTGCTCACATGAAGCTTGGTCCCCATGGCATTTTGTAGACTTGGCTAGCACCTGAAAGTAAATCTTGGATATTTGTTCGCCACTATACTCACCGGGACACCATGGAGTCTCATGACTTCCTTCATGTATAGAACGGCCAGCTCTTCTACTGTGTCCATCACCTTTATAGAAAGGAAATGTGATGATTTGGTCAATCTATCCACAACCACCCAAATTCCATCTCGACCCTTTCTAGTCACCGACAAGCTCGTGACGAAGTCCATGGTGATGTGCTCCCATTTTCTCTTCGAGATTGATAACAGTTTTCAATGCTCTACTTATATCTGTTGATAGGGCAAACATCGATGTACACATTCCGCAATCTCCCTCTTCAAGCCCTTCCACCGGTATCCTTGTTTGAGGGTGCAATACATCTTAATACTGCCCAGATGCATATCATATACCAAATCGTGTGCCTCTTCCAAACTTAATCTTTTAAACTCCTTATCTTGAGCCACACATACACTACTCTTATAGGTTAGTAGTCTGTCACTTCGCACGTCATAGTCTGGTTTCCTTTCTTTGTTTACCAGGCCCAAATAAAATTGGAGTTCTTTATTGGTCCTTTGTTAAGCCTTATTATGCTCAGTTAAACTAGGTCTTACTGCCACATTAGCCACTAAGCATTTCCTGCTTGTCTACCCTCAGATCTACCTCCATCCTTCCCAAATGTTGTAACAAGGATAGGTAACTTGTCTTTACTTATGTCGTCTCAGCTTGATACTTGCGACATAAGACATATGTTACCATATTAGCCTTTTTGGGGTGATATTCTATTGCATGATCTCTCCCTAATTCGGCCGTGGGAGGGCTAAGGAAGTGTTGGGAGGGCTTGGTTTGGTCTGAGGAGGGCTTGAAATGGCTGATTTCAGCTTGGTCGAAATAGGGCAGCTTCAGTTCGCCGAAGCTGCTTCACTGTTCCATCATGTCGGTGCTTCTCCAACGATTCTCAGATTGACTGGAGTTTGCTATCAGATAGTTGTTCAAGTTGAAGCTCTAGTTCGAGCTTCACCGGGAAATGGAGTAGTAGAGAGAGAGAGAAGTGTTCAGGTGTGAGGAGAATGAATGAGGATGACGTATAAAATCGCGTATTAAATGGGAGAGATTTATTACTAGTATTAAAATTGACATAAATTATTGGTATTAATTCCAACACTTCCTCAGCCCTCCCACGGCCGAATTAGGACTAAGCCAATTCGGCTCCCCTCTACAATTTTCGGCCCGTGCTAGAGAGAGAACTCGCAGAATTTCAATGATGAAATTCAAACTCAGTTCGGTATCAATTGATGCGATTCTTGATTCTAGGATAAACCTCAAGATGAGAGCTATCTGCCCAGATTGAAAGCTCGGACCGTCGTGCCCTCATCGGTGAGAAATTGAAGCTTTCTCTTTCTACAGTCTCTTTTCCGACGAAGCTCTGTTTGAGCTCGTTTCAGCGTTAAAATATGCGATTCAAAGTTCGTTAGAATCGTATTAACATGTAAGAACTCAATTTCAAATCCAATTTCAACAATTAGAAGTTTTTATCAGTCAATTTGATCAAATCAAATTCGGCAGTGTTGAAGAGTTGAAATTAGGGGAAAATTGGAGGAAATTTGGGGATTTTCGAAATTCAAAGGGCAAAAAGAAATTTTATGAAATTGAGGGCCAATTGGGCATGAAAATAATGTTGGAGGACCAATTGAGAAATTTTAGAATTTTTTGGGCAAAACTTACCATTTTTGTAAAGGAAGGGCAAAATGGTAATTTTGGAAAAGTTGGAGGACCAATTTGGAAATTTGAGAAATTAATCCCCTTTTAGTGAAATGGAATAAATTGAGGTCCTATGATAAATTTTAGAAGTTTTAGGACTCAATTTGAGGTAAAACCAGCATTTGGGACTTAAAGTTAAAGAGAAATAACTTTAGGGACCTAATTGCAAATAAATGAAAGTTTGACTTTCTCATTCATTTCGAATGAATAAAGGCGATTGGCCCGAAGGATAATGAACCAAGATGTTCATATCACGTAGGAACACGATGTACCGAGAACGCTAGCAAGGACAAGCTCGCGTGAATAGCAAGAACCGGTCTAGTGGAATTCACGACATTAACGAGTGAGTGGGTTTTCTAACATCATACCCGGTTGGGATGATGAGCACAACTTAAAGATAAAAACCACTTACCGGTTGTGAGTGGAAATTTTATATCATGCCCGGTAGGGGATGATAAGTACCTCGGTATAAAAATCCACTGTTTAGTGGTATTTTAATCATCACCACTTAGAGAAAGTGATGTAAAAATTATGTAGAAAAACTACTTATCGGTTGTAAGTAGATAATACTCGGTTGGTATGATGAGACTTCCTCGAAGGAAGTTGAAAACCCGTTCATTGGTTATGAATGGAGATGTTCTTATACCGATTGGTATAATGGACAGTGAAAACTTATTTTGTTGGAAGTGTTCTCCCCTAACTGTGTGCCAATGCTTAAACTATTTGGAAGACCTTCTTGACGGGAGCTCGAATAGCTCTTATAGGCCGGGGGCCTCGATTTTGGAACTTGAGGGCTAGAATGCCCAGTTTTTCGAAAATCTTGTACAGTGGGCCCAAGGCCAGTTGGCACGAGCAGGAGCTCGTAAACGAACATGATATATGTGCCATAAAACTTAATGAGTGAATTGTTTGGCCAGGGTACCAAGATAGGACCAACATGCTCAGTCAACTACGGCAGTGCGACATGACAGATCGACGGACTAGTCAAGATAAACAACTGCGGGTTGAGCTGAGAGTTGGGGCCGTTGGACCAGTGGCACCACATATTATATGGCTTGATAAGAAAACATTGTTTGTGCATGCACTATGAGTACGTGATCATCAAGATGCCCATGAGGGGTAGTGATGTGTCATAAGGGCCCTAGACGACCCAGTGAGTATAAGGGCAGATCGTCGTTCCAAGTGTCTGTGCGAAATCTGGAGTAGCACCAAGCACATGAGATGGGGGTGGGGACAGGATGAGGTCTTTGTCCTCATACGGACATGAAGAAGTGATTTCGAGATTGTGGGTCAAATGTCGCATACATCCACTCATTCCCAGGGTAGAAGTGGTCGTACTTCTATCCGGGTGGCAGGAAAAGTCGCTTCGAAGCCACTAGCGGGTTCAGTAGTGATACTGACTTACGAATGTGTGTAACCTTCATGATGAAGGATGTGTGTTGGGTGATGACACACCAGTAACTAAATAATAATTGAAAAACCCAAATTTTTAAATGAAGGGATTTTTGAAAAGAAAGGAGTCTGACACACACCATATAAATGTTTTTCTTAAAAGTTAAAAGTAGACCTTTGAAAATCCATTCACTGAGTAGTCGTACTCACCCCCTCCCTTATATCCCTTTCAGGAAATCCCGGAAAGCCTACCTTGAAAGACCATCAACTAAGATGTTCCCTACCTTGAGAGCCTCCCTTATGTCCCTCTTCATGCCCTTCCACCGGTATCCTTGTTTGAGGGTGCGATACATCTTAGTATTACCCGGATGAATAGCATATATCGAATCGTGTGCCTCTTCCAGACTTAATCTTTTCAACTCCTTATCTTGAGGCACACATACCCTACTCTTATAGGTTAGTACTTCGTCACTTTGCACATCGTAGTATGGTTTCCTTTCTTTGTTTACCTGGTCCAAATAAGATTGGAGTTCTTTATTGGTCCTTTGTTAAGTCTTATTATGCTCAATTAAACTAGGTCTCTGCCACATTAGCCACCAAGCATTTCCTGCTTGTCTACCCTCAGATCTACCTCCCTCCATCCATCCCAAATGTTGTAACAAGGGTAGGTAAGTTGTCTTTACTTGTGTCATCTTAGTTTGATACTTAAGACTTAAGGCATCTATTACCATATTAGCCTTTTCGGAGTGATATTCTATTGCAAGATCACAATCCTTCACCAGTTCTAGCCATCTCATCTGACTGATATTTACCCACTCCTAAGTTAGGAAGTACTTAGTGCTCTTCTGATCTGTGTATATCCTGCACTTAACTCCGTAAAGGTAGTATCACCATATCTTTAAGGCTACACTATTGCAGCAAATTCTCAGTCATGAGTCAGAAAATTTCTTCCTCCTTGTTACATGATTCTTTCTTCCCATTATCATGTTCTTGAGGAATCATCCTATCACTTATTCCATTTATTTCAGTTTCTTTCCTTGGTACTCCAATGTCTTTCTAAGATCTCTTTCTCTTATGAGCTTTTCATTCTCTTTTCCCTCCATATTTCCTTCTAGATCTACTATTGAAATCCTTAAAATTCTGGAGTATATTTTGCCAATATTTTCGCCCACTTATGCTTGCTCTTTGGATCCAAGAGTACCTTCTATTGATCATGTCTCGTTTCCACTCGCTTCAATGTTCGCCTATTCCTTTGAGGTGGGTCTCTTATCCTTATCGTGTTCAAACCTTTCGTAACTTTATATACCTAGTGCTTCCCTTTTTGTCTTGGTTGTGGTGTATTCTCCCACTATTCCCCATCTCTGGTTAAACTTCATTTACTCCTCCAAATCATTTGGTCCAAATAAGTTATTTCCTTATATAGTATTTCTTTGACGTTCCAAAATTGAGTTTTCCAGGCTTTCTTGTAGAAGATCATGCTCCACCTCCCAATACTCTTACCTAACCACTCGTATTTTCTGGTGTTTGATCGCCTTATCCTTTGGAAAATTTTCTCCTAAACTTAGGGATCTAGTACACTCCTACTCTTGTTTTTCTTCTTTCCTCGACTTACACTTTACCTTCCATATGTATCTTATCCTGTGGAATTTCTAAAGAATTTATTACACTTGGGACTTCCTATTGTTGCACTTTCTCTTCATCTTTACTAGGTGAACTCTTAATCTCTTTTTCTTATCGATCATCTTCTATTCTTGTGGTTCTTTTTGGTATGTTATACTTCCTCCCGAGTTTTCTCAAAACTTCTTGATCGCTCGAAAGTTATGTACTCTTGGATGGTTGCTCCTGTAACTTTCCTTTCCTTAGGATCTCTATAAGGTGAAAATTTTTTTTCTAGTCTTAAGGGTTGAGTTTAACTATCTATAACCCATTCTTTCTTAGGGATATTTCTTCCCTTATACTTAAACTTTTATACACTTAGATTTTTTTTTCAGGAACTCAGGGTTTAATAAACTTCTAATTTATTCAGGAAATATTTTCTTGCCATAATTTGGCTTATTACATGAATTCTCTACCCCCTAATCCCTTGGGATCATAGGGCTAGAGTTAACCCTAGAACGATTATGGGACTCCTGATCAGAAGGCTATAAGGAATTGATTGGGGTCCATGTGTGCTCCTCAATAGGATGAATTTCATGTATGGCTTCCAATCCGTACCGCCTTAGTACTTCCGCCTCACACTCATAAGTCCATTTCATCCATCAAGATGGATTGAAGACAGGTTGAGTGGGTAGAGGTACTTGGTGGACCTTCATGAAGGTGGCATATGCATCCCAATAATTATCCCAGGCCTCCTTTTTGGTGGGGTCCCTCTTTTGTTGTTGTAGTATTGGAAAAGGGGTTGGACTTCTAGGAGGTGATGATGGTTCCTCTTGTCTGGGAGGAGGGTATATGATGCCTTCTGGTTCCAGTAAGGCTCCAACTAGTTTCCGGTAGTCCTCCACCATCTCCTTGGATACTCATTTTTTGCCCCTTAGAAACCTTTGAACGGTTTCCTCCCTTGGGTTGGATGTCTTTTTCACACTTATAGGGGGAGTACTATATTTTTTTTGTGAATTTCCTAGGAGCTCTTCTTCCTATATGATAGTTTAGATTTGGGTTAATATTAGTGCATAATATTGATAATGTTTCAAGGGAACTAGTCTCTGATACCACTCTAGTTGTCACACCCCAACCTGATTTGGTTGGATCCCCATGAACAACCCGCTACTCTCTCGGTTCAAGAGGAGTTTCCTCCGACTTTAACTTGAGTTGAGCCAGGCATAATTTCGACCTTGTTCCCTGGAAGACATATATCTAATAAAATGCAAGCTTAAGAAAAATTTAAGTGTACCTAACAGAGGGTGAGCCTCGATATTATTTTAGTCATTTTTCCTTTTCCTTAAAAAGGGATATAAGGGAGGGGGTGAGTACGACTACTCAGTGAATGGGTTTTGAAAAACTTTTAACTTAAAAAAAATATTTGTATTGGGAGTGTGCCATACTCCTTTCTTTCAAAAAATCCTTTCCATTTCAAATGTTGAGTTTTTCCATCATTACCATGGCGTGTCATCACCCAACACATATCCTTCATCATGACGGTTTAACACACATACGCAAGCCAGTACGACCACTGAACCCACTTGTGGCTTTTGAGCAACTTTACCGACCACCTAAATAGAAGCACGTCCACTTCTACCATGAGAATGAGCGGATGTACGCGACATCCGACCCTCAATCCTGAAATTGATCCTTTCTGTCCATATGAGGACAGAGACCTCATCCCATCCCCACCTTGGTCTCATGCACTTAGTGCTACTCCAAATTTCGCCCGGTCACTTGGTACGACAAACTGCCTTTATACTTACTAGATCGTCTAGGGCCCTTAGGATGCATCACTACTCCTCATGGGTGTCTTGATGATCCTGAAATCATAGTACATGCACAAACAATATTTTCTTATCATGCCATGTAATCTGTGGTGCCATTAGTCCAACAGCCCCGACCTTCAACTCAACTTGCAGCTGTTTGTCTTGACTGGTCTGTAGACCGGTCATGTCGCACTGCTACTAGTTCATCGAGTATGTCGGTCCAGTATTGGTACCACGACCAAACAATTCATTTATTGAAGTTTTATGGCACATATCTCATGTTTGTTTACGAGCTCCTGCTTGTGCCCACTGGCCTACGGCCCACTGTTCGAGATTTTTAAAACCGAGCATAATAGCCCCCAAGTTTCAAAACCGAGGCCCCCAGCCTATAAGAGCTATTTGAGCTCCCATCAAGAAGGTCTCCCAAATAGTTTAAGCATTTGCACACAGTCAAGGGAGAGTACTTCCGACAAAATATATTTTCAACTGTCCATTATACCGACCGGTTATAAGGACATCTCCGCTCATAACCGATGAACAAGTTTTCAACTTCCTTCGAGGAAGTTTTATCATACCAATCGGGTATGATCTACTTACAACTGATAATTAGTTTTTTTGCATGCTTTTTACACCACTCCTTTAAGTTGTGATGTTTAAAATACCACTTGATAGTGGGTTTTCATTTCGAGGTACTTATCATCCTCAACTGGGTATGATATAAAATCCCACTCATCCAATCTTAAAGTGAAATTCCACTTAGTCGATTTCCGTCCCTAGTAAGCTGGACTTCAGCTAGCGTTCCCGATGTCTCGTTCTCCTACACGAAATGAACATAGTTGTTCATTATTCTTTAGCCTATTAGCCCTCATTCGTTTCAAATGAACGAGAAAACCCAACTTTCTATATATTTGCAATTAGCTCCCTAAAGTTATTTTTCTTTAACTTTAAGTCCCTATTGTCAGGTTTTTCTTCCAATTTGAGTCCCAAAACTTTTAAAATTTATCTTAGGACCTCAATTTATTCAAATTCACAAAGAGGGTTTAATTTTCCAATTTTCCAATTTGGTCCCTCAACTTTTCCAAAATTACCATTTTGCCCTTCCTTTACAAAAATGGTAAATTTTACCCCAAAAATTATGAAATTTCTCAATTGGCACTCTAATATTCTTATCATGCCCAATTGACCCTCAATTTTAGAAAATTTCATTTTGGTCCCTCGAATTTTTCGAAAATCCCCAATTTTTCCCCCAATTTCAACTCTTTAACACAACCGAATTTGATTTCATCAAATTGACCGATCAAACACCTCTAATTATTGAAATTGAAGTTGAAATTAAGTTTCTCCATGTTCATACGATTCCATAAAACTTTGAATCGCAAGTTTTAACGCTGGAACGAGCTCAAACAGAGCTTCACCGGAAAATAAACTATAGAGAGAGAAAGTTTCGATTACTCACCGGTGAGGGCGCTACGTCTGAGCTTTATATCTAGGCAGGTAGCTCTCCTCCAGAGTTTCTTCTTAGGATCAAGAATGACATCAATTGATGTCAAATTGGATTAGAATTTCGTCATTGAAATTCGACCGACTCTCTCTCTATCACTGATAAAAAATTGCAAAGGGGAGCCGAATTGGCTTACCTTTTGGTCCTAATTCAGTCATAGAAGGGATAAGGAAGTGTCAGGAGGGCTTGGTTTGGCTTGAGAAGGGCTCAAATCAGCTGATTTCAACTCGGCCGAAATAGGGTAGCTTCAGTTTGTCGGAGCTACTTCACTGTTCGATCCCGCTGGCGCTTCTCCAGTGACTCTCGTAATGAACGGACGCCACCACCGTGTAGCTAGCTTCTCCCCGGTTCTAAGAAACCCAACCTCACCTTCTTTGGCTCAGAATTGACCCTATATCGGAGCTCTGGTTCAAGCTTCACTGGAAAACTAAGCAATTGAGAGAGAGTGAGCTTTTCAGGTGTGGAGAGGATGAATGGGGAGGGGGTCTTTATATAGGAAGCTCGGGGACTGCTTGGCCATCTGATTGGCACCTTTATGGTAGGCATTGATGGCCAGAAATATATTGAACAGAGACGTTTCCTCTTCACCGGCGCTACTTCGATTTTCCGGCGAGTGAACAGAGCTATCATCTGAAGGAAGAAGACAACACTGTTTCGAACTGGACCGAACCGGTACGAATGGGGTTCGAAGCTTAAACCGGCCGGTTCACCCCTCATTCGATCGAGTTTTTCAAATCTAAAAATTTCTAAATTCATTTTCTATCCAATGGTGGCCTCAAATCTAAGTTTGAATTATTTAAGCCACCTAGAAAAATGAATTTAAGATTCAGTTAAATAGTGGTTCCAACTGGTTCAAATCTGGTTCACCTGAACCAGTTTGGTTTTCATCCCCAATTTCTTCACAAGTCCATTTCTATGTATTTTGTGACTCCTTAGGTCACTTAAACCGATTTACCATCTCTCTATCGATTTCAATTCGTAAACCGATTCGGTTCTTAAACCGGTTATATCCGGTTCACGTGAACGAATCCGGTTTTTCTTCCCCATTTTGCCCTAAGGTTCTTTTCTAAGATTTATGAACCATTTTGAGTCACATGAAATATGTAAAATCTCAATTTTCCTGTTTTCTATTAATTGAGCTTGTAGATCGATTCAGTTTAAAATTAAAAATTGATCGATTTTTTCCCTGATTTTCTCATTATCAAAGGACGGGGTTTACATTACCAGTCACTTTTATCTTGCTCCGATCTGATATCCCGGACTGAGGGAATGATGGAAACCTATAATGTTTGGCGCACGTGCGCACATGGGTGCACCTCGTACCCCGTACGTGCGTCCAGCATGGTGTGTTGCCCAATTTTCATTGTAGGGAACTGGTTTCCTGCAAATTAATTTGTTGGTTGGGCTAATTTTGGCATTTTCTTGGTAGGTTCACCTCAAATTCAATTGGTCCTTGGCCTAATTAATTTTTCTATAAATTGTTCATCCAATTTCCTATCACTTAGGCATAATAACTCAATTTTCTTATTTATAAGCCCATTCTAAAAATGGGGGATTTATCGCTCTGAGTCGCTTCAATCTATTTTGGCTTTATTTTACCACTCTGAGTCGCTTCGATCTATTTTGGATTTATTTTACCGCTCTGGGCTAGTTCGACTGATTCTTAGCTCAATGCATTTTCTAAAAACATTTAGCTTATAACAAGTTAGTTGGGCTAAAAAATTGTCATTTTCCAATTTATTTAGTTTCTCTTAAAAATTGGGGTTTTTTTTACCGTAAATTCATTCAATCCCGATTCAAACTAGTTTTCACCTAAACTTCTCTCAACCCTTGATTTTAGATCAAAGGAGGTTCTCATCGGGAAATTCCGGGATCTTTCACATTGTTCAAGTTTAGGGTTCAAACTGTACCCCAATCCGGTTTGATTTCAAATTTTTGATCCTCGGGTTTTCATTCCTAGTTTAATATCATTTTTTCGATCTAATTAGGTTTGAATCATGATTTCGAAAACTTATGTGTTACATCTTTTGTCAATTAGAATGGGTCGAAGAGCCTTGGAAACATTGTGCTCCATTTTTGGCTTCTTAGACGTGATTATTGTTTGATCCACCGACATGGCTCTGATCACCTATAGACTCGACAATGGCACCCTCATGTAGAGAAGGTCGAGAGTAAGTTTTAAACAATGTGGAAAAATTATCTCATGGGCGGAAGGGCGTTCAAAGGAGCTCAAAAGTGGAGTTATCAGAAAACTGGTTACTCACTTGGAGATGAAGAATTATGTGAGTTTTTTAAGAGATGAAAGTTATTATTTATAGGGAAAGATTTGGGTTAAAAGTCCAATAATCAATTGGAACTCATGTATATTATGGTATTAGGAATCCTTTATAATAGAATATTTACTCGTCATAAATAGATCATGAATGTAACCATATTTTTAGGTGACATAGATTTAGGGAAGATGAATGTAACCAATTTGACTTTCATTGTCCGATTTAACTTGGTTTTACTAGTTTTCAATCACTTCAACTCATTTTATAGTTGATTCTATCGATTTTAATCTTATTTTGGACGGTTTTATCGATTTTAATCTTATTTTGGTCTATCTGTAATCGGTTCAGTTGATTTTCAAGCTTTCCTGCTTTCATTTTTTTTATAAATTTATTTATTTACGCAATAAAACTTTAATAGAACTATTTTTCCTTTTTAAAATTATTTAAAAAATTGAACTCTAATCGGTTCAGTTGATTTTCAAGCTTTCCCGCTTTCATTTTTTTTATAAATTTATTTATTTACACGATAAAACTTTAATAGAACTATTTTTCTTTTTTAGAATTATTTGAAAAATTGAACTCTAATTGGATCTCATTATTTAACTCGATTTCAAGTTAAATGATTATTAATTCCTAATTTTATAATAACTACCTCATTCATATCAATCTAATTCAAATTAATTAATAGTTTGATTCAATTTTTTATCTCACTTAAAATATGATTTTAGGTGTAATTCCATTTAACTTTTTTTTGGAACTTGTCGTATTACAAACTATCACTACTTATCATCTTTATGGACACAACCTTATTTTTTAAAGTTCTAAAATGTAACTAATAATTACTAGCTCTTGCAAAATTATATTGATTCAATCTCTCTCCCACACCAAATTCATACTCATATGTGACAATTTATATATTATGTATCTTATAATCAATTTAATTTTTTTGTACAAATAAAACATATTAAAATTAATTATTATATGGTGTAAAAATGTGTATCTCAAGGAAATCTTCACATTGAATTTATGGGGATTAATGTCTATATTGTTGATTGTCTCAAAGGTCTTTTCAAGGATTTAAGAGTCAAAGTCAATGTGTGAGAGCATCTAATATGTAATATTAGCTTATATATTTCACATGCTCCTCCTCTCTTGGAGTAGTTACTATCAAACTTGTCAATAATTCTTCCCAACTTCTATAACTCTATAAGAGAGTTATCTTAGCTGATAGAGTCTTGTATATGTTGATTATATTGTAACCTCTCTTAAAGTGTGGAGAATTACTTTATCTCATCTCTCTTGGTACTATTATTAACAAAGAGGTTGTGTTTTTAACTCTTATAGTAAAACTATGTATTTTATTATCTTTACTGTGAGAAAAAAAACTATCAATCAATATTATATAAAAAAATTGTTATGCTATAATAGCCCAATACATACTTACATTTTCTTTTTATTGATTCTTGTATAAAAAGCTTATTTTTATAATGCTCTTATAATATGAGCACATCCTCTATTGATCGATCATATTTAAGCAGGAATAAGGACCAAATTTTTTTGGCAATTCTAAGGACCAAGTCTTTTCGGCAGAAAGATTTGTGAGAAAATGATTGAAGGATAGGGGTGGCCCAAACCTTGGAAGCATTCTTTTTGTGTCCAGTGCACTAAATATGTCTAGGTTCATCCGTTGTCACAGTAACCAGTTACAAAATGTGAAGTGGTCTGGTCCAACTATGCTCAGTTGTTTAGCATTTAGTGATGTTAATTTCTTTTGTCGTCCTGCACTATGTTCCAAATATTTTAACACTGGAAATTTTTATATGATTATATATATATATATATTTGTTATATGTTTTTATATAAAGTTAATTAAATATACTAATGAATTCAACAATATATTATCCGTATAAATTTTATTTCCAAACAAAATTTTTGAATTTATCTCTATATACTATTGATATATTAGATAAATATATTATTTTAGTTAATAAATAGACAGAGATTTGAAATTTAGTTCATATTCTATTTGCCACTTGGGAGACTATAATTAACCCATAATTTATATAATTTATACGTGTTTGGCTACAAATATTTTACTACCATAAAAATAGAATAGGAAGGTTTAGCTTTTGACATTTGCACAATTGCTATACTCGAGTCTAGTGTATTAAACTATATTAGGAAGTATCAAGCCACCAGCTGCTTATCATCTCCATCCCCTTCAAAAATACCTCGTCTTTAAAATCCTTAGTGTTCCATTGTCTTTCATTCCTTTGTTCCCATTGTCTTTAAAATTTACTGCTCCCATTGTCTTTAAAATTTATTGCTGGTTGGACACACCAACTTCTATGTTATATCTTGAAAATTTTAGTTTTGCCTATAAAACAACTATAAGTTGCGGGTATTCAGAGCGCAATATGTATTGTAGATTCGAGTAAGATCGACTTGTGGGAGTCTCTCTGACCTTATTAGGTTCAATTGTCCTGAATTGTTTTCATTTGGTACATGCCATTGAAGAGTATTAGGTCCTTACCGTACAAGTTGAGACTTGAAGTGCAAACTCCTTTATCTCTGCCTGTCATGATTCTTTAGATTCTATTATATTCAATCTTGGATGAGAATTTTTAGGGATGCCAGACAACCTAATATTGTTATTGTCATTAGATATCGAGGTATTAGACTAGTATGGTACAAGACAGCTGTGTGCTTTCCTTCCCACCTCTGCAACTCCTTCCTCTCTCCATCCACCTGTTAGCCACCTTCCAATGCACCCTCCACTAGAAATCTTCCTTTATCAAAATACCTCCCTCTACAGGGGACCTCCATCCAACCCCTCCTTTCCAACCATTACTCTCCAGCATCTCTCTTCCTCAAGGGACTAATGATCTCTCATGTTGCTAGATAACCTCTTCCTCTTACCCCTACCTTCCACTTCCTTTTCCCAGCTGCCCATTCTCCCATCTTGCTCTCCTCTTATTCCTACTCTCACCAACGCCATCCTCTACCTCCTCCTACCCACCAAACTCCTCCCAATGGTGCCTTCATAGGAACATCACCTCTTGGCACCTCCTCCTATGGATATTGCCATTGTAGAGCACTATTTTCCCATTCCAACTGGATGTTATTACCTCTATCTTCCCCTTCCTCCCATTGTTACCCTCATTACTGCCCCTAGATTATTGCCCCCCTTTTTCTAGCATCTTCATTGCTTTATTTAATAATTATTTTTAAGAGGTCCATAGATCTTGACATTTAATTTACTATGCAAATAATTAGCTACCACTAGTTAGTGTAACACGCTATGTCAGCATCACCTAAAAGATGTTATCCTTCCGATGCAGAAAATATTAATGGTTCTTCTTTCTTCTTTAAGTACAAACATCTCTTATTGAGCAAAAAAAGTACAAACATCTCGTCTAAAAAACACAAAAATTATTTAATTGAAATATCTTTTAAAAGAGTATATATAATTAGCATTTTGTACCAAAAATTGACTTTCCTAGTACAAGTTCATGCCTACATGACTAGTTTTCTTCCACCTTTCATTGGAAATGTCGCCGGTTGAGAAAAATTAAGATTCCATATATTCTGATTCTTTCGATTTAACTTCATTTTCTTATCCAAAATGAACATAATTAATATTTAAAATCTACAATATTATTTACCTTACTTTTAATTTTCGATCATTATAGATCAATTTCAACAGTAATTTAATATCTATTTATATATTTAAGCAAATAGGTAGTAATTTGGTCCATTTCATTTTTTAAATATCCTTCAATTTTATATCTACACATAATAGTTAAAATTTTAAATAATATGTAAACCTTTATTCATATCTATTTTTATATGTAAATTTTATATTTATTAATATACAAATATTTCATTAATAATTTATCAAAAAATTGAGCGGTTAATTAAATGTTTGGTTACGAATTAAGTTGGTGGTAAAATATTTATCTATAAAGTAAGCATTGAAATTATTTTCTAAAAATATTTATATATAAATTAAATAATCGAACTTAAAAGTTTCACTTTATTTAAAAATTTAGTCACAGTACATTGAAGTTAAAATAATAATATCAACAATTATATCTTACCCCTTTTAATTTGTACCATCCTTTTAAGTTCTATTTATTCATCAATTCATTTTAAATTTTATCATAACTTTTTTATATTTTTATTTTCTCATATCATAAATAAATTTATTTTTTATTATATTTAGTTTATACTTAATACCATTAAATAAAAAAAATTATACATGGAATGGATCGGCATGTCGTATCACTTTTAAATAAAATTGAGATATACTTAACATTATTTTGGTAAAATCTAAAAGGTCCTCAATTAAAATAATTAAAAACAAAGAAAATGGTTTATCCACATATAGAATCAAAACTAAAATTTAAAAATAATATTCATCATATAATATTTTTAAAAATAATACTTATAAATAATATATTCTAATTATTCAAATCAATCATTTTACTCCTATCAATTTTTAAGATATTGCACTGGTATCGCTTAGATTAATGCAATTTGTTTATTTAAGTAATATATATTGTGTACAGTCGATAAAAAAATAAATATAATAATAGACAGCTTATGAATGGCTTTCCTAATTGATCAACTTTTATTGTACTTCTAATAAAAAGAAATTATTGAGAGAGAGAACAGTAGATAAAAAGTTTGCCGCCATGGACATCCATGAATCTAACCAAGAAGCCGTCCATGTTCAGCAGTTCCCATCCACTATTCCCATATCACATCCTCCATGAAGAAGATCCATAAATGCTAAGCTCCTCCCTCTCTCTCCTCTCTGATTTCGCACATCATCAACCCAACCGCAGCTGGTGTATATGCATAGGTATATGTACAGGTCAAGTGTCTCTGAGGGCACAAGATCCGTAGATAGAGATTAGAGAGAGAGAGATGGAAGGCGGCCGTGGAAATTCAGATCAGATTGTCTCCAACGCTAAGGTCCCCTCCGGAGACAGCCCGTACGTTCGAGCTAAGCACGCACAGGTCTCGCTCTATCATCTTGCTCTTATCTTTAGCTACTACTAACTCTCGAACTCCTCTGGCACCATTCTTCCCGTCGTTCGGTTCTACTATTAGTATTCGTAATACGGGTATTCCGATTGCGGTGCTGCATAGATTTCTCGGTTACATTCGGTGATGAAACTTTGCTTCAGTACATTGCTCCCGTGGGTCTATACTCATCCTGCGGTTTTTTTGGCCATATTCTACTGTTTTTTAATATTTTTAATAGTTGCCAAGTTTATAATTGGCTATTTTCTAATTGGATAGTTACAATGATGGGTGATTAATAGATTGTTACCATGGTCATTTCCTAATCATACGACAGCAATATTTGGAACTACAGTACAAATTTGTTGACCTTTATAGAGCAACGACATAGGATTTTTTTTTGTGAAAAAAATATTGCTTTATTTTTCGATTTTTGTAAGTAAAACAAGGTTTTTATTACTAAAAATGGTGATCCAATCTTTCATTCACTCTACTATTGGGGAGTCTGAACATTTTTTTGATAAAATATAATATATTAATTAAAAGATGCCATTTTATTGTACACACTTTATAACAGACTTAAGTTAAAATAATAATGTGTGATTTTATGGGAACCATGCAGCTAGTGCACAAGGACCCGGAGGCGGCGATAGTGCTATTCTGGAAGGCCATAAACGCTGGGGACAGGGTGGACAGTGCCCTCAAGGACATGGCCGTGGTGATGAAGCAGCTCGATCGCTCTGAGGAGGCCATCGAAGCCATCAGATCCTTCCGCTTCCGCTGCTCCAAGCAGTCCCAGGAGTCCCTCGACAACGTCCTCATCGACCTCTACAAGGTTCCATTTTTATTTTATTTTATATGTCCTCTCATTCCTATATACTACTAGCTAAGTTATCTCCTTCTGAAGGCATCCCATCGGAATCAGATGTTCTTAATCGAATTTATTGGTTTATTTAATTTTCTGCCGCAGAAATGCGGGAAAGTGGAAGAGCAGATCGATCTTTTGAAGAGGAAGCTGAGGAAGATATACCAAGGGGAAATCTTCAACGGACGGCCAACAAAGACCGCTCGATCCCATGGCAAGAAGTTTCAGGTCTCCGTCAAGCAGGAGACTTCCCGATTACTGGTATCACATCGTAGCTTCATCACTTCCTTCTTGTCAGTCGATATTCCGTGTGTCTATATCAAACCATAAACTCTTATTTTCTCTCAATTTTTCCCATATTAGTGCTTAGCATCCATGGGAGAATATATACTTGCATCAGTTATAGTTTAAACAGATATATACTGTCTAGATTTACAATTAAATCACTTGTGCGCTGGAGGTGAGGCTGTGTCTTCATATCGAGCTGTGTAAACTACTTGTTGGCCTTTGGTGCAGTGGTCGAAAACCCGAAGCTTTATTCTCTCTACCAAAAGTCGATACCATTGCACTGAAATTTCATCCATATAATTGTCGATATTACATTAAAATCACAGTGTAATTTCATTGAATTTATAGGGGAACTTGGGATGGGCATACATGCAGAAGTTCAACTTCTTGGGTGCCGAGGCAGTGTACAAGAAAGCTCAGATGATCGACCCTGACGCAAACAAGGCCTGCAACCTCGCCCTCTGCCTGATCAGGCAGAGCCGCTTCGCCGAGGCCGAGAGGGTCCTCAAGGATGTCCTTGACGGAAGGCTCCCGGGGGGCGACGACCCGAAGCCCAAGAGACGGGCGGAGGAGCTGCTGGCGGAGGTGAGATCGAGGTGGGAGGTGCCGCCGCCCCTGCCATCTCCGCAGGCGGAGCTCTCCTACCTCCTCGACCTGGACGATGACTTTGTAAAGGGGATCGAGCGGCTCATGGGTGAGCTGGCGCCGCCGAGGTCCAGGAGATTGCCCGTGTTTGAGGCGATATCGTCGTTCAGGGACCAGTTGACGTGTTAGGAGGCGATCCAAGGGGTTCTTCGCTGCTCGTCATTGTTGTGGATATGTAGGTTCTTAGTGTGGGTCTGTGTGAAAATTGGGTTGGTGTATGAATAGAACAATAATGCAGATATATTCAGGTTAATGTTGGACCAAGATTGTATAATTGATACACCCTCTAATTTTACACAATAAGATGGCATAAAAACTATGATGGAATTGTATTGTGCCATCAATTGGATTACAATATATATTTTCAACAATAAGATGTATGATATAAATGGCATATATATAATATATTCATTATGAATAATTATGCTCTAATAGATTTTTTTTTGAAGTTTTTCATATGACTTGTACTTATTTTATTGAAATGTCCCTAATTAATAAGAGGTCAATAGGCAAATAGAGTATTGTCTATTGCAACTAGAAAGTTTATGCATCCTCTATGTATATATGAGTGAAAAGTGAAGTAAAACAATTGAATTGTAAATTAAAATTTAATTTTTAAGGGAATTACTCAAAGAATTTGGAATCAAATTTTAATTTGAGAAATTAATTTAATTAAGATTATAGAAATTTATAAAAGTATTCTTGAGCAATTTAGAAGTACTCATGAATCAAAAAATGAGTAACAACCAATTAATTAATAATACAATTTTTTAAACTGGTATCAATAATTTTTTTATTCCAAATTTTAGTAAATAAATCAATAATTTTTTTAAAAAATAAATTGATATATGAAAAGATAGAATATGAAAATTAATTCACTAAAAACTAGTTAAAATAGTATTAAACCGATCAACGAATGCCAAACGGATCAGTGGTCAACACTTCATGGGCCAACGTGCCACTTCCTCACGTGTGGCAGATGCGCCTTCTCTGCCCGACAGACTAGATTTGCCATTCGATTTCTTCCAGTTTTTTTTTTATGAATTGTCTGTCTCTATCTCAAAAGGGAATTCTCTAAAAAAAAAGAATAATTCCTAGTCAAATTTTGTATTAATGGATGAATTACAAACTTGTTAGTCCACCTTTCATTAAGAATAATTAAATAAATATTGTCACGTCTCAATTTAATTAATTAGTTAATCATCCCATGTAACTCACTAATTTATTTATTATTACGTTACCTTCACAATAATAAAATCCTATGTACTAACACTCCAAATAAAAATATTTTTCTATTTTTTAATAAAAATTTAAAATTTTTTCTTTAAATTATAGAGTTCCCAAAAAAGTTCTATAAATGATCCGGGGATATAGTAGTTAATAAACTATAAATTATAATATCCGTACACAAGTTAAAAGGCCTATCTCAGGTTGCACTTGTTTAGGAATGCCCCCACTCGTGCTTTGCAATTCCTCGACTTTTACCTGCAATGGTTTGGGGGAGTGGGTGAGCTAATAACTCAATTAATGAGTTACTGGCGTTGAGCCATTACATTACTTACGACTTCAAACATTTCATGTAACTTTCTAGCATGAAAATTTATTATTAGTTTACAAAACCCTTCATTTCACATTTTTTATTCGACCCTTCCAAACTCCTATCTCGAGCTACCTGTAACTGTATCTCACCTTACGATTGGGTACACTCTCACTCTCATTTCCTCAAAATAATTTAACAAGATATATTTCATAATTCAACACAAACTAGGCACTCATGGACCGCAAATATGAGTAACTCATGGCTCCATTCAATTCGCGCTCGAAAGGTATGCTGTAATATCGGGAAAATCCCAATTCACCAATCGGGATGAAATAAATAGGAGAATGAGGTCAAACTGGGAGAAGGAACATGAACCGATAGGTATAGCCAGACCAAAAGTAAAGGGAGTAACCAATGGGGAGGCCATGAGGATGGAAAGGGGTCGTGTAGACCCTAGGGAGAGTCTTGAAACAAGAACATTGGGATTTGGAGAAAACTGGTTCAGATCGGGTTTGGGTTGAGGGAGTCCCAAATATTTCCCAATTTTTAGAGTGTGCTAAACAAGTCCAAGTTAAACGGTTCTTGAGCCCATTCAATAGAAAATTGAATATAGAATTTTTAAGTATTTTTATTTTCTCAAAAACTGGCCGAGAGAGGAGTGAATCGAGCCAAAAACCGTTGAACCGATCGAAAAATTTGCCAGAAACCGGTTCGCTACAGTGTCAAACTGGTCAGTTAGGATGTTGGGTGCACACACACACCACCACGCTCACACATGTCGTCTTCCTTGCCCGACAACTTACCTAGATTCCCCTGTTTTTACCTAATGACTCACCTAAACAACCCGAATCCACCGCTTTGGGAAATTAATCCATTCCTAAGGCCTCATTCTATAAAATGAAGAAAGAAGCCTATGGCTAGATTGCGAGAAAGGTTTAAATCACCTCAATAAAAATTGGGTCCGTTACCTCATTAGATTTTGCTCATAATCCTCTCCTAACCACTGACTGCTATCTTTTCTGACAACCCAACTACTAGAGAGAATTTTTCCATCGTACGACCACCTCCTCCGATATTCTTGATACCTTTGGAAATTTGAAAACCTTGGCTTTCTATCGCCACCCCTATTGACTCTCAACTCCACCTCTATCGTTGCCAATGAGATCACAGTACTCGATCTCCGGTGACCTGTAATAGAGTAGTTGTTTTAGGAGCTAATTCTGATGGCCACAACATATCTTGTGAGCTAAGAAAAATTCGGTGAGTCCCTTGAGCCTTCAACTTTCTATAGCCTCTAACTTTGCCCAATTTGAGTAAGATTCAGGGATGAATTAAATCATCTAAGTTCTAAATCTGATGGCCACAACGTATCTTGTGAGCTAAGAAAAATTTGGTGAGTCCCTTGAGCCTTCAACTTTCTATAGCCTCTAACTTTGCCCAATTTGAGTAAGATTCAGGGATGAATTAAATCATCTAAGTTCTAAATCTTAGGTCTAGTGGCCGAGCTGACTAAAAAGTTAATTGCAGGAGCCACAAACCACCATTTAAGTTCATTCAAGTTGCCAGAGGTTCTTGGGAGAGTCAGCTTTCCACCCCACTAGCCTCGATGATCAACATGCCACATTTGGTAAGATCCCAACATCAACCCGACTCTAACTTTTCTGCATACAAGCTTATGATCAAGCTCGATCGAAGCACCTCCGGTTAACCCCAACCAAACTAAGTTTACAACGGTCTATTAGGAGGTTGTGGGGGGGGGGGGGGTGTGAGCACTCCACTTAGTTTGGTAATTTTTGGAAATACTTTAATTATGGGTCAATAGTTGGGGCCAAAATGCAAAGATTTGAAATTTAGAGGACCCAAATGTGATTGAGGTTTTTATGGGTTCTTCCTAAGGGGCAAAATAAAGTTTTGGGGTTAGTAAAAAATTTTGGTGAAGGTAAGGGACCAGGGTTGCATATGGTGGAAAGACTAGGGACCTATTTTCAGTAAATGTAAAGTTACTAAGCTTAGTGCAAAAAACATGGTTTTGCATGGCTAAAAGGCAACCTTTGGGAAACTTAAGGACCCACACTTTGCATGGCTAAAAGGCAACCAACACTACCCCGTACCAGGCATCTCTTCGGTTTCGGACGATTGCAATTACATACATAATTCTTTTAATTTAAGGCTTTTATCTTTGCACTGCTAGCCCAACGTGCTCCAACCCGACTCTAGCTTAGTAGCATCAACAAACATTATCAATTTATGATAATTTTATCAGGCTCTTAATTCAGAACTCATTTATGGGTTTAACCTATTTTTATTGGCCTTGGGCCCACTTCACTTTTCAAAAACCATGGCCTTGGGCTCACTTTCACAAAACTAGATCTACCCAACCTTTTGTCGACAATGGGCCTCGCCCATTTCCTACATCAACGATCATAACTAGGTCGTATCCCTTGAAGTGTATCCATACACTGTTCAAGGGTTGTTCTATTATCATACTTCATACTTTATTCGGAAATACAATCCCAAAAGGTTTTAGCAGTTGCACATAATGAGGGGATTATACTTTTGGAAATTTGATTTCAAAATATAACATGCTTTTAAGTATGCGTCATCGATCCAATCAGACTCGATGCTAGTTATCCTACTCACCCAGGATCCATAACTTGTTCATCCTAGACGGATTTCCAATACCTCGGGTTGGACTCGTGAATGTAGGTAAATTCATTCCTTTCACACCTATATAATCACATATAATAGATCTATCAATTATCTGATAATTGCACTTAGGTTCCTATATTTTCTTTAATAAACATATAAGTCCCTATGTTTAATTTTATTGACAAATAAACTCCCAATTATTTACCATAATTTTCTCAATTTACTTTATTTGCAAGTTTAACCCCAAATAATTTTATTTAATATAAAATTATTTAAAATTACAAATAAAGCATATTATTTACTTTTCATTGCAATTAAATTCCCCAACAATTATTTTAATTGCAATTAAGCCTCAATTTCATTTAATTCCTCAATTGAACCTCAATTTATGACAATTTCACAAAAATCCCCAAATCTCCCAATTTCTCTAAAATTGCACTTTGACCCTAAAATCTCAATTCATTAAATTGACAATTATGATGCTAATCGTCTCCCCTACCTTTCCATGATCATTTCAAGCTTTGAATAATCTAATTTAACTTAGATTTGAGCTCAAATGAAGCTTCATCAAAAAATATTTATAGAGAGAGAAAGATTAGATTTCTTACCGACAAGGCCACAATTACCGGAGCTCTTGATTTGAGGAGCTAGCTCTCATCGAAAGGACCCTCTTAGGACCAAGTTTCACCTCAATTGGTGCCTTGAGTAGGGAGAATTTTATCATTAATGTTTTCACAGTTTTCTCTATGTAAAATCACTATTATGGCAAAGGATGACTACCATTGCTTACATCGAAGGCTCATGAAAGACTAGGATCGGTTGTGAGGAGTCGTGGGAGGGTCGACCTAGCCTTAGAAGGTTCGAGGGTGACTTGAATTCAGCTCAAAAGTTTCTACTCAAAGTCGATAGTTGGAGTAACTATACTGTGTGGGCTCATTGGCGCTTCTCTAGTGATCCTCGAGGTGAATATAGTATGTAGCAAGGTAGAGGACATCCTCCTGGTTTCAAGGAAGCCAAATTTGCGTTCGGAGGTGGAGAATTGTGTTGATGTTGGAGCTCTAGTTCAGGGATGCTCGAAAACTGGAGTAGTTCATCTTATTCAGGCTTTGAGGGATGGAGAGGATGAATGGAGGGTAGTTCTTTATATAGGGAGCTCAGTGATTGACCGTTCTATTAGTTCCTCCATCGGTTGACCCTTAACTCTCCGACCTCTCATTGGTCGCTTTCTCCTATGTGGCAGGTGACCGAATATGTCCATTTGATGACCATGCCACATGGCATCCTCTAATTGGCTGATTTAAATTCATGTGTTTTAGCCAATCCAAAGTGGCTTTGCCATGTGTCAGCTTTTGATTGGTTGACCATTTTGTGACATCCTAGTTGGCTGTTGACTGGTACCCTTGCCACGTGTCTACCTTTCATTGGTTAGTTTCTAATGATGTGGCTTTTTGTTCGTCCCACTATTGACTAGTGACATGCGTCACGCTCTGATTGGCTAGTGCTTTCAGATATTGACCGGGAGATTGACTGGGCGTGCTTCACCATGCATCACTCGATGATTGGTCGTGCGTGCTAATTGGGCGCTAACCGGGCGACTGACTGGGTGCGCTTCACCATGCATCACTCAATGATTGGTCGTGCGTGCTAACTGGGTGCTAATCGGGCAGGCAGTCCATTGAGTGGCTAGACCATTGATCGGTTTGTCAAACCGAGTTCGGTGAATCAAATAGAAAATTGACCGGTATAGGCCCAATTCGACTAGTTTTCTCAAAATTAAAAATTTTCAAAATCAACTAAATTCATTTTCTACACATTGGCGACTTCAATTTCTCAAATTTACAATTTTAAGTCACTAAGAAAAATGAATCTTTGAACCGGCTCTTCTCGGTTCAATCCGATTCAACCCTATTCAGGTTCGATTCATCTTGAACCTATCATGCCCCAACCCAATTTAGTCAGATCCCCATGAGCAACCCGCCACTGCCTTTGGTTCATGAAGGGTTTTTCCCTTTTCTAAACCGTAAGGAGTTAGGCATCATTTTTCTTGTATTTCCTGGAATAACATTATACAAAACTAAAAAATAGACATACCTATCTTTATAGTTCCCATATAGGGAGTTCTTTATGTTTGGTTTTTCCCTTGGTTGCCTGAAAGGAGTAAAAGGGAGGGGGTGAGTTCAACAACTTAGTGAGCGGGTGTTGGGAGTGAGTTAAAAAAAATAGCCACACCAAAGTTATTATTTCTTTTAGAAGAAGGTTTTTCCTTAAATTTTGGTTTTTAAAACCTTTACCGTGCCAAGGGTGTCATTTCCTTTCAAAAGGATTTTAATTTCTTTTCCAAACATTATTCCAAGATTTTACCATTTCTTTTTTCAAGGATTCTCAAATCCTTTCCAAGATTTTCTTAACCTTTTTCTCATTTCCCCCTTAGGTATGTTTAGCAAACAACGCACGTCCTTCATTAGGAAGGGTACACACACATTCACGAGATGTAGTTATGACAACTGCACACACTTGTGGATCAGAGCATCTTTACTATCCACCCTAATAGAAGTCCTTGACTTCTACCCTGAGTCTAAGTGAACGTCTTCGATGTCCTACCCTCAGACCCAAAATACTTCGTATCCTTATGAGGATGGAGACTTTATCCCGGTCTCGTGCACATGAAGCTCAAACAAATAAGCTTTTGGAAGCCCCAAACATAGTAGCTTCATGGAGTCCAAACACAGAAACTCCATGGAGTCCAAACATAGAAACCCCATGACTAACTGGTACGACGAGAAACCCAAACTTAGTAACTTCTCCTTCCCTTATCTCTACCATGTCGTCTAGCAGCCCTTATGACCCATCACTACCCCCTAGGGCATCTTGATGGTCCCGTACCTAAAATGTGCATGCACAAATAATAGTTTTTATTTTCTTAGCCATTCTCTTTGGTGCCAACGGTCCAATGGCCCCGACACTCAATCTGGCTTGCAGTTGTTTATCTGATTGGTATGTCGACCTAGTCCTGACGTAATGCCACTAGCCCATCGAGCCTGGTCGGTCCTAACTTGGTAACATGGCGAATCCACAGTTAATTCCACTTTTAATGAGAGTTTTCATGGCTCTTCCTATTCATGTTTGTTTACAAGTTTTTGCTTGTCCACTGGCCTTAGGCCCACTACACATGATTTTCCAAAGCCGGGAATTTAGCCCCTACAAGTTCCAAAACCGAGGCCTCTATCCTATTTGAGCTATTTTAGCTCTCGTCAAGAAGGTCTCCTAAAACTTTTAAGCATTAGCACACAGTCATGGGAGAACACTTCCGACATAATAAACTTTCCATCCATCACACCAACCAGGTGTGATGACATCTTCACTTACAACCAGTAAGTGGGTTTTCTACTTCCTTCCAGGAAGTCCATGATACCAACTGGGCATGATCTACTTACAACCATTATGCAGTTTTTCTATGTAGTTCTCACATCATTCCAATAAGGTATGATGTTAAAATTCCATATAGTAGTGGGTTTTCATTACTGAGGTGCTCATCATCCCAACCAGGTATGATGTAAAAATTAGCCCACTCACTATGGCTTCCAATTTAGAAAAGGTGCTCATTATACCAATCGGATATGAAGTGTAAATTAGCCCAATCACCCGATAACTGAAGTGTATCCTTCTTCAGTCGGTTTCCGCTTCCATGCTAGCTTATCCTTACTAGCGTTCCGATCCCTCATGTTTCGTCGAGGGTGCAACGGTCCGATCTCTTTATCGGGGAAGATAGCTCTCTTCGTGAGGTATTTCCTAGGATCAAGAATACCTTTTAGCTCAATTGAGGTCATCTAAGGGCTGTAGGTTTGTTAAGAGAGCTTGGTTTGGCCTAAGGAGACTGAATTCGGCCAATTTCAACTCGGTCAAAATAGGGCAGCTTCGGTGCGCTAGAGCTTATTCACAATTTGATTTCGCTGGCTCTTCTCCGACGGTCGTTGGATTGAGCAGAGGCTGCTATCAGATAACTGACTTACCCAGAGTCTAAAGAACCTGATCTCGCCTTTTGAGGTTGAGAGAAATGCCCAAGTCGGAGCTTTGGTTTGAGCTTCACCGAAAATTGGAGCATTTGAGAGAGAATAGAGTTTTCATGTGTGAGGATGATTAATGGAGAGTAGCTCTTTATATAACTATAAAATTATTTGTTAAATGGGGAAGAATTATTACTTTATTATGGGTATTTATGGGTATTAATATTGTTATTTATTCTTATTTAATTGGGAAATTGATAGGTATTTATAGGTATTAATTCCAATAATTGAATTTAGGTATTTATTTAATAATGGTATAACCTCAACACTTGAATCCCTTTCTCCTTTATATTTGTTTGAAAATTAATTTTGTATAGGTATATATATACCCTTATATGTAAATATCTATTCAACATTTGTTTGGTTTATTGCACGTTTTATTATATAACATGAATGCCTTAACCCCACGTAATTTACATTTTCTTTAATGCTTTACATTAAATAGCCCATGGTAAATGGGACGCACCTTTAACTTTACCCCCATTGATTTTTAAGCATTAAAACTTATAACTAACTATCCCTTTGAGTCCTCATTTTACTCGAAATTTTATAAGGGGCTCAAGTTTTCCAAATTTTCACTTTGGTACCCAGCTTTTCAAAAATTACTATTTCGCCCCTACTTTCCAAAAATGGCAATTTGGTCCCAATTGTTCTAAAAATCAACTAATTGGTCATCTAACATCTTTTCCATGGCCAATTGGCCAATAATTTTGGGAAATTGCAAAGAAGTCCCTTAATTTTATGAAATCCCAATTTTCCATTTCTCTATTGGTTGTGGTTCATGAACCGGGTTGGTTTTCTCTCTTGAGTTGTCCAGTTCTTTCCCTAGTTTTTCTTATCTTTAAGGGACGGGGTTTACAACTCTCCCCTCCTTTTAGGAGTTTTGTTCCCAAAACTTATTTAACACCCTTTTATAGAAAATAACTTCTCTTGATGTCAACTTGGAGTTTGTTTGACATGCTAACACTTCGATTATTTTCACTTAGCTACTTTATAACACATGCTTAATGAATTTCCTTTTCTTTCCATGGTTTACTCATTCCACGGAGTTTATCCTAGCTAAGCATGACTTACCTGCGAGTTTAAGGGTATATCCTTAGGTTCACATTCCCATTTGCTTAGGGCAAGATTCTTCCCCTTGAAGTTCTTACTCAAAATTTTAGGATTGGAATTTCCATGATGCCCAATCATTCTTATGTCTAGTCATTCTTTTTATCGTCAAAACCCTTAGCTTAGTGTCCTTTTGAGCATTACGTATTTGCATTCATAGGTCTTAGTGTTATCACACTCTTTGTCTTATTTTGACCCTTCCCTAATACGTTGTTTATTACAACTTCGATCCTAATTTGATGTTGTCCTTGTCATGCTTAACTAACCGACTGTTCCATACTTGAGTCATATTTTTCCCTCGGGACTATTAGTCTTACATGTTCCTTATAGCGTGGCATTTTCTAGAGCCCATCTTTATCCATTAGATTTCTAGAACACTTCCTTGAGGGTTGATCTTAAATTTCCAACCTTTTATGGATTGTATAATTCCATCCCCCTTTTTCTTTTCGTAGTATTCTTCCACTACCTTTACCGTTATTCAATCATCCTTCATCACTTGTTCCATTACTTCTGAGTTGGGATATGTATGTCTCCCCAGGGCTTTCCTTCTTTGAGAGAATCCTTCCCTTCTTCCCGGAATTCCTTTTTATTCATCCTTGAGGGTATCTAACATTAACTTTTCTGATATCCTCGACCTGCTTCCCCTTGCTTTGGGTACGTCCTTAGGTTTTTGTTTTACTCGTATCTCATCACAAGTTAAATTTTCTTGTAGGGAATGGAACTTTTATTTATTATAATGATGATGAATTATAGGGTTTTGGTTATATTTGTCTTGGGGAGCTATGGTAAGTACTTGCTATGGTACTAGGATCCTCCTGTGCTTCCTCTTGGGTAAGGTTGTAGACTCGGGTTGGTACCCTCAATGTAGTGGCTATGTCTTGTTCTCCATCCAGTGTCCTTGGGTTTCCTTAAGGTGGTCATAGGGTACTTTGTTGTATATTGTCCCTAAGGGCTAGGCAGCTCTTTGCAAAGTGGCCAAGCTGTTTGTATTCGTAGCATACTCAGCATGGTCCTTCATGGCTTTTTTGGTACTTGGGACAATAGGGGCTTCTCCTTTGTGGAGCTATACTTGCCTCCCTTTGGGTATGATAACCTTCCATTGTCCTAGGGAACCCCATTCTTGTTCCCCATTTCTGCCCACCAGGCTCCTTTTGCCCCCCGTGATTGTTCTAGCCTCCGTCCTACCGGTTTGCTCTATCCGACGACGTCTCGTTTGTACCAGATGCTCACATTCATGGGCCATGCTGATGATTGCAGCCAAATCTGTGGAGCGTCCTAGTACTCCCATTCAGTCTTGTATGTCCATATTAAGACTGTCCATGAATTGTTGGCAGACATCTGCAGGCCCGACTAGGTCGTGGGCAAAAGGTCTTAACTTGTTAAACTTGGTTTCATACTCCGAGATAGAGTTATTCCCTTGTCGAAGTTGAAGGAAATCTTACTTCTTTTTATTGATCAAATGTAGAGCTAGGCATTCCTCCGTATACCTCTTCTCGAATTATTCCTATGTGAGGGTGGAGGTATGTAGGCTTCGTACATTATCCCCGACCCGATTTGGTCGGATCCCCTTGAACAACCCACCACTCTCCCAGTTTATTAAAGGGTTTCCCCTTATTATAATTCATAAAGAGTAAGACGTCCTTTAAACCTGCACCATTTCCTAGAATAACATAATCAAAACTACATGAAATTTAAAACTTTACATACCCGTCTTACAGGTATCTTAGTTGATTGTCTTTTAGGGTAGGCTTTTTGTGATTTCCTGAAAGGGATATAAGGGAGGGGGTGAGTACGACTACTCAGTGAATGGGTTTCTAAAGGTCTACTTTTAACTTTTAAGAAAAACATTTATATGGAGTATGCTAGACTCCTTTCTTTTCAAAAATCCCTTCATTTAAAAATTTGGGTTTATCCATTATTTCTTAGTTACTGGTGTGTCATCACCCAACACACATCGTTCATCATGAAGGTTACACACATTCGCAAGTCAGTATCACTACTGAACCCGCTAGTGGCTTCGGAGTGACTTTTCCTGCCACCCGGATAGAAGTACAACCACTTCTACCCTAAGAATAAGTGATTGTACGTGACATCCGACCCATAATCCCGAAATCACTTCTTCGTGTCCATATGAGGACAGAGGCCTCATCCCGTCCCCACCCCGGTCTCATACGCTTCGTGCTACTCCAAATTTCGCACAGACACCTAGAACGACGAACTGCCCTTATAGCCACCAGGTCGTCTAGTGCCCTTAGGACGCATCACTACCCCTCATGGGCATCTTAATGATCCCGTACTCACAGTACATGCACAAACAATATTTTCTTATATTGCCATGTAATATGTGGTGCCACTAGTCCAACGGCCCTGACTCTCAACTCAACTCGCATCTGTTTGTCTTGACTAGTCCGTCGACCTGCATGTCACACTGCCGCTAGTTGACTGAGCATGTCGGTCCTATCTTGGTACCATGGCCAAACAATTCACTTATTAAGTTTTATGGCACATATATCATGTTCATTTACGAGCTCCTGCTCGTGCCAACTGGCCTTGGGCCCACTGTACGAGATTTTCAAAATCGGGCATTTAGCCCCCAAGTTCCAAAATCGAGGCCCCTAGCCTATCAGAGCTATTTGAGCTCCCGTCGAGAAGGTCTCCCAAATTGTTTAAGCATTGGCACACAATTAGGGGAGAGCACTTCCGACAAAACATATGTTTTCTCTATCCATTATACTGCCCGAGTATAAGGACACCTCCGTTCATAACCGATGAACAGGTTTTCAACTTACTTCGGAGAAGTCTCATCATACCAACCGGGTATGATCTACTTACAACTAGTAAGTAGTTTTTCCACATGATTTTCACATCACTTCCTCTAAGTAGTGATGTTTAAAATACCACTTAATAGTGGGTTTGCACACTGAGGTACTTATCATTGCCCAACCGGGTATGATATAAAATTTCCACTCACAACCGGTAAGTGGTTTTTAATTTTAAGTTGTGCTCATCATCCCAACCGGGTATGATGTTAGTAAACCCACTCACCCGTTAATCCCGTGAATTCCACTAGACCGGTTCTTGGTATTCACGCGAGCTTGTCCTTGCTGGCGTTCCCGGTACTTCGTGTTCCTACACGATATGAGCATCTTGTTTCATTATCCTTCGGCCTAATCACCTTCATTTATTCCAAATGAATGAGAAAGTCAAACTTTCATTTATTTGCAATTAGGTTCCTAAAGTTATTTCTCTTTAACTCTAAGTCCCAAATGCCAGTTTTTCCTCAAATTGAGTCCCAAAACTTCTAAAATTTATCTTAGGACCTCAATTTATTCTATTTCACAAAAAGGGGTTTAATTTCCCAAAATTTCAATTTGGTCCCCAGACTTTTCCAAAATTACCATTTTGCTCTTCCTTTACAAAAATGATAAATTTTGCCCCAAAAATTTCAAAATTCCTCAATTGGTCCTCCAACATTATTTTCATGCCCAATTGACTCTCAATTTCATAAAATTTCATTTTGGTCCTTTGAATTTCAAGAATCCCCAATTTTCCTCTAATTCCAACTTCTTAACACAGCCGAATTTGATTTTATCAAATTGACCCATCAAACGTTTCCAATTGTTGAAATTGAAGTTGAAATTGAGTTTCTACATGTTCATACAATTCTTCAGAAATGTGAATCACAAGTTTTAAATGTCGGGACGAGCTCAAATAGAGCTTCGCTGGAAAATGAACTATATAGAGAGAAAGCTTCGATTACTCGCTGGTGAAGGCATGGCGGTTTGGCTTTTGATCTGGGCAGATAGCTCTCGTCCTGAGGTTCATCCTAGAATCAAGAATCACATCAATTGATGTGGAATTGGATTAGAATTTTATCATTGAAATTCATTCGACTCTCTCTCTAGCACCGATCAAAAATTATAAAGGGGAGCCAAATTGGCTTACCTTTCGGTCCTAATTCGGCCGTGGAAAGGCTGAGGAAGTGTTGGGAGGGCTTGATTTGGCCTGAGGAGGGCTTGAAATGGCCGATTTCAGCTTGGCCGAAATAGGGTAGCTTCGGTCCGTCGGAGCTGCTTCACTTTTATATCATGTCGGCGCTTCTCCAACGATTCTTGGATTGACTAGACTTTGCTATCAGATATCTGTCTTCTCCCCGGTTCTAAAGAGCCCGACCTTTGTTCAAGTCGAAGCTCTAGTTTGAGCTTCACCGGGAAATGGAGTAGTAGAGAGGGAGAGAAAGAAGTGTTCAGGTGTGAGGATAATGAATGGGGATGACCTATTTATATAGGTGTAAAACTGTGTATTAAATGGGAGAGATTTATTACTAGTATTAATATTACCATAAATTATTGGTATTAATTCCAATAATTTAATTTTAGAATTAAATTATTTGTATTAATTCTAACAATTAAATATATATTAATTTATGGCTATTTATGATAAGCCGTATAAAAATTTTTGACCAAAATTTCGGGTTACAAAAAATCATACTTCCTAGGAGGTCACCCATCCTCACACTACTATCGGGCAAACACGCTTAACTTTAAAGTTCTTATAAAATCTAGTTCACCTGAACCAATTTGGTTTTTGTCTTTTAATTTGTCTTAAGTTTCTTTTTTCAAGGTTTAATAAACCCTTTGGATCACCCGGAAGTTGTAAATTTCCATATTGCTTGTTCCCAAATGTAAACCGACTTGGTTTTCTTATTCGATTTGACCGGTTCTTTTCCCAGTTTTCCTTAACTCAAAAGTGTGGGGTTTACATCCACGCTAGCTTATCCTTACTAGCGTTTCGGTCCCTCGTATTCCGTCGGGGGTGCGGCGATTCGATCTCTCTATCGAGGAAGGTAGCTCTCTTCGTGAGGTATCACCTAGGATCAAGAATTACTTTTAGCCCAGTTGATGTCGTCTAGGGCTATAGGGATGTTGGGAGAGCTAGGTTTGGCCTGAGGAGGCTGAATTTGGCTGATTTCAGCTCGGTCAAAACAGGGCAGCATCGATGCGTCGGAGCTGCTTCACAGTTTGATTCCGCCGATTCTTCTCCGGTGGTCCTTGGATCGAGTAGAGATTACTATTTGATAACTGACTTCCCCCAGAGTCTAAAGAACCCGACCTCACCTTCTGAGGTTGAGAAAAATGCCCAAGTCGGAGCATTGGTTTGAGCTTCACCGAAAATTGGAGCAGTTGAGAGAGAATGAAGTTTTTAGGTGTGAGGAGAGTGAATGGAGATGAGCTCCTTATATAGATGTAAAATTGTTTATTAAATAGGGAAGATTTATTACTTTATTATGGGTATTTATGGGTATTAATGTTGTCAGTTATTCTTATTAAATTGGGAAATTGATGGGTATTTATGGGTATTAATTACAATATAGGTATTTACAACCTCAACTTTGGAAACACTTTCTCATTTATATTTGTTTGGAAATTAATTTTGTATAGGTATATATATATACCCTTATATGTAAATATCTACTCAACATTTGTTTGGTTTAATGCTTGTTTTATTATATAATATGAATGCCTTAACGCCATGTAATTTACATTTCATTTAATGCTTTACATTAAATAGCCTATGGTAAATGGGATGCCCCTTTAACTTTACCCCCATTGATTTTTAAGCATTACAACTTATAACTAACTACCACTTTGAGTCCTCATTTTACTCGAAATTGTATAAGGGGCTCAAGTTTTCCAAATTTCCAATTTGGTCACCAACTTTTCAAAAATTACTATTTTGCCCCTAATTTCCAAAAATGGCAATTTGGCCCCAATTGTTTTAAAAAATTAACCAATTGGTCCTCTAACATCTTTTCCATGGCCAATTGGCCATCAATTTTAGGAAATTGCAAAGAAGTCCCTTAATTTTACAAAATCCCAATTTGCCATTTTTCTATTAGTTGTCGTTCATGAACTGGGTCAGTTTTCTCTCTTATGTTTTCCAGTTCTTTCCTTGATTTTTCTTATCTTTTAGGGACGTGGTTTACAACTCTCCCCTCCTTTTAGGAGTTTTGTCCCCAAAACATATTTAGCATCCTTTTATAAAAAATAACATCTCTTAATGTTAACTTAGAGTTTATTTAACATGCTAACACTTCAGTTATTTTCACTTAGCTCCTTTATAACACGTGCTTAAGGAATTTCCTTTTCTTTCCATGGTTTACTCATTCCTCGGAGTTAATCCTAGCTAAGCATGTCTTACCTGCGAGTTCAAGGGTATATCCTTAGGTTCACATTCCCCTTTGCTTAGGGCAAGATTCTTCTCCTTGAAGTTCTTACTCAGAATTTTAGGATTTTGAGTTCCAAGATGCCCGATCATTTCTATGTCTAGTCATTCTTTTTATCGTCAAAACCCTGAGCTTAGTGTACTTTTGAGCATTACGTATTTGTTTCATAGGTCTCGGTGTTATCACCCTCTTTGTCTTATTTTGATCCTTCCCTAATCCATTGTTTATTACAACTTTGATCCTATTTTGATGTTGTCCTTATCATGCTTAACTAACTGACTCTTCCTTACTTGAGTCATATTTTTCCCTCGGGACTATTAGTCTTACATGTCCCTTATAGCATGACAATTTCTAGAGCTTGTTTCTGTCCATTAGATTTCTAGAACACTTCCTTGAGGGTTTATCTTAACTTTCCAATCTTTCGGGGATTGTATAACTTCATTCCCCTTTTCTTCTCATAGTATTCTTCCACTACCTTTACCATTATTCAATCATCCTTTGTCACTTGTTCCATTACTTCTGAGTTGGGATATGTATGTCTCCCCATGGTTTTCCTTCTTTGAGAGAATCCGTAATTCCTTTTTATTCGTCCTTGAGGGTATCTAACCTTAACTTTCCTAACATCCTCAGATGCCATCCTTCCTGCTTCCCCTTCCTTTGGGTACGCCCTTAGGAAGGGAACTTTTATTTATTATAATGATGAAAAATTACAGGGTTTTGGTAATATTTGTCTTGGGGAGCTATGGTATTAGGATCCTCCCGTGCTTCCTCTTGGGTAAGATTGTATACTCGAGTTGGTACCCTCGACGTAATGGCTATGTCTTGTCCTCCATCCAATGCCCTTAGGTTTCCTTGAGGCGGTCATAGGGTACTTCGTTGTATATTGTCCCTATGGGCTAGGCAGCTCTTTGCAAAGTGGCCAAGCTGTCTACATTCGTAGCATACTCGGCATGGTCCTTCATTGCTTTTCTAGCACTTGGGACAATAGGGGCTTCCCCTTTGTGGAGCTATACTTGCCTCCCTTTGGGTATGATAACCTTCCATTGTCCTAGGGAACCCCATTCTTGTTCCCCATTTCTGCCCACTAGGCTCCTTTTTTCCTCCCCAACTGTTTTGGCCTCCTTCATGTCAGTCTGCTCTATCCGATGGAGTCTCGTCTGTACCAGACGCTCACATTCATGGGCCATGATGATGATTGCAGACAAATCTGGGGAGCATTGTAAACCCCACCCCTTTTAGCTAAGGAAAAACTAGGAAAAGAACCAGTCAAACTGAGTGAGAAAACTGAACCGGTTCACAAATCCGATCATTTGTGAACGGACAATTTGTGAATTTACAACTCTCGGGTGATCCAAAGGGTTTATAATACTATGGAAAAGAACCTTAGGATGAATGGGAAGAGAAAAACCAGAGCGGTTTGGATGAACCGGATCCAACTGGATTGAACCGGTTTATGAACTAAGTCAGTTCATGAACCGAAACCGATAGAGAAAGGGAAAACAGGGAAATTTATGGATCCCTTGTGACCTGAAGAGATTTATAAACCATGGGAAGTAACCTTAGAACAAAGTGGGAGAGAAAAACTAGATCGGTTCAGGTGAACTAGACCTAAACTAGATTGAACCGGTTTTAGGACCGAATCGGTTTACGAACCGGAATCGATAAAGAGATGGTAAACCAGGAATTTTATGGACCCTAAGTGACCCAAAGAGTCACAAAAGACATGGAAATGGAATTGTGAAGGAATTGGGGATGAAAACCAAATCGGTTTAGGTGAACCAGATCCGAACCAGTTCGGCCGGTTTGAACCACTATTGAATCGAATCCTAAATTCATTTTTCTAGGTGGCTTAAATAATTTAAAATTGAGATTTGAGGCCACCATTGGATAGAGAATAAATTTAGATAAATTGAGAAATTTTTAAATTTGAAAAACTCGATTGAATGGGGGTTAAACTGATCGGTTTAATTTTTGAACCCGGTTCTGACCGGTTCGGAACAGTGTCATCTTCTTCCTCAAGATGACAGCACTGTTCACTCACTAGAAAATCGAATCAGCACCAACGAAAAGAAATGTTTATGTTTGGTACGTTTCAGGTCTTCAATGCCTATCACAACGGTGCTAAACGGACAGCCAACGGGTCCCCAAGCGCCCTATATAATGAGCCCCTCTCCATTTGTCCTCTCTACACCTTAAAAGCTCACTCTTTCTCTCAGTTGCTTAGTTTTTCGGCGAAGCTCGAACTAGAGCTCCAACATGGGGTCTTTTCTGCTCCAAACAAGGCGAGTTTGGGTTCTTTAGAATCGGGGAGAAGTCTGCTACATGTGTAGTCTCCGTCTGCTCCGAGGGTCAACGGAGAAACGCTGTCGTGATGACATAGTGAAACAGCTCCGGCGGACCGAAGCTGCCCTGTTTCGACTGAGTTGAAATCGGCCATTTAAAACCTTCCTTAGGCCAAACCAAGCCTTCCCAACACTTCCTCAGCCCTCTCACGTTCGAATTAGGACTGAAAGGTAAGCCAATTCGGCTCACCTCTGCAATGTCCGATCGGTGCTAGAGAGAGAACCGACATAATTTCAATGATGTAATTCTAACTCAATTCGGCATCAATTGATGTAATTCTTAATTCTAGGATAAACCTCAGGACGAGAGCTATTTGCCTAGATCGAAAGCTTGTACCGTCGTGCTCTCACCTGTGAGCAATCGAAGCTTTCTCTCTCTATAGTCTATTTTTCGGCGAAACTTCGTTTGAGCTCGTTTCGGTGGTAAAACTCGCAATTAAAAGTTTTATGGAATTTTATGAACATGGAGAAACTCAATTTCAACTTCAATTTCAACAATTAGAGGTGTTTGAACAGTCAATTTGATGAAATCAAATTCGACTGTGTTAAAAAGTTGGAATTGAGGGAAAAATTGGGGGAAATTGAGGATTTTCACAAATTCGAGGGACTGAAATGTAATTTCCTAAAATTGATGGTCAATTGGGCATGATAAAAATATTAGAGGGCCAATTGAGGAATTTTTGAATTTTTGGGGTGAAACTTACCATTTTTGTAAAGGAAGGGCAAAATGGTAATTTTGAAAAAGTTGGGGGACCAAATTGGAAATTTGGGAAATTAATCCCCTTTTTGTGAAATGGAATAAATTGAGGTCCTATGATAAATTTTAAATTTTTTTGGATTCAATTTAATAAAAAATTGGCATTAGGGACTTAAAGTTAAAGAGAAATAACTTTAGAGACCTAATTGCAAATAAATGAAAGTTTGACTTTCTCATCCATTTGGAATGAATGAAGGCTATTAGGCCGAAGGATAATGAACCGAGATGTTCATATCGTGTAGGAACACGAAGTACCGAGAATGCCAGCAAGGACAAGCTCGCGTGAATACAAAGAACCGGTCTAGTGAAATTCACGGCATTAACAGGTGAGTGGGTTTACTAACATCATACCTGGTTGGGATGATGAGCACAACTTAAAGTTAAAAAAAACCACTTACCGCTTGTGAGTGGGTTTACTAACATCATACCTGGTTGGAATGATAAGCACAACTTAAAGTTAAAAAAACCACTTACCGATTGTGAGTGGGTTTACTAACATCATACCCGGTTGGGATGATGAGCACAACCTAAAGTTAAAAAAAACCACTTACCGGTTGTGAGTGAGATTTTATATCATACCTAGTTGGGAATGATAAATATATCAGAATGAAAACCCACTAATATGTGGCATTTTAAACATCACGACTTGGAGTAGTGATGTGAAAAACATGCGGAAAAACTACTTACCGGTTGTAAATAGATCATACCCGGTTGGTATGATGAAACTTCCTCGAAAGATGTTGAAAACCCATTCATTGGTTATGAGCGGAGATCTCCTTATACCCGGTCGGTATAATAGATAGTTGAAAATATAATTTTGTCGGAAGTGCTCTCTCCTAACTGTGTGCCAATGCTTAAACTATTTGGGAGACCTTCTTGATGGGAGCTCGAATAGCTCTAATAGGCCGGGGCCTCGGTTTTGGAACTTGGGGGCTAATATGTCCGATTTTGAAAATCTCGTACAGTGGGCCCAAGGCCAGTTGGCACGAGCAGGAGCTTGTAAACAAACATGAATTATATGCCATAAAACTTTAAATAAAGGAATTGTTTGGCCATGGTACCAAGATAGGACCGATATGCTCAGTCAACTAGCGGCAGTGCGACATGACGGGTTGACGTACCAGTCAAGACAAACAACTATGGGTTGAGTTGAGAGTTAGAGCCGTTGGACCGGTGGCATCACAAATTATATGGCATAATGAGAAAATATTGATTGTGCATGCACTGTGAGTACATGACAATCAAGACGCGTAAGAGGGGTATTGATACGTATTAAGGGCCCTGGACGACCCGGTGAGTATAAGGGCAGTTTGTCGTTCCAGGTGACTGTGCGAAATTTGGAGTAGCACCAAGTGCATTAGACCGTGATGGGGACAGGATGAGGTCTCTGTTGTCATACGGACACGAAGAATCAATTTTGGGAATGAGGGTTGGATGTCGCAAACATCCACTCATTCTCAGGGTAGAAGTGGACGTACTTCTATCCGGGTGGCCGGTAAAGTCACTCCGAAGCCACAAGCGGGTTCAGTGGACGTACTAACCTGCGAATGTGTGTTTAACCTTCATGATGAAGGATGTGTGTTGGGTGATGACACACCATGATTAAATAAGGAAATGGTGATAAAACCCTGAATTCTAAATGAAGGGATTTTTGAAAGAAAGGAGTCTGGCACAGTCCAATAATAAATGTTTTATTAAAAGTCTAAACTTTTGAAAACCCATTCACTGAGTAGTCGTGCTCACCCCTCCCTTATATCCCTTTCAGGAGATTTCGGAAAGTCTACCCTTAAAGACCATCAACTAAGACACCTGTGATACAGGTATGATAAATCTAAATTATTATGCATTTTTGTTTATGTTATTCCTAGAAAAGGTGCAGGTTTAAAGGACGCCTTACTCTTTACGGTCTATAATAAGGGGAAACCCTTTAATAAACTAGGAGAGTGGTTGGTTGATCATGGGGATCCGACCAAACCGGGTCGGGGTGTGACAAGCGTCCTAGTACTCCCATTCAGTCTCGTATGTCCATATTAAGACCATCCACAAATCATTGGTAGACATCTGCAGGTCTGGCTAGGTCATGGGCAAAGGGTCTTAACTCGTTAAACTTGGTTTCATACATCAAGATAGAGTTAAGCCCTTGTCAAAGTTGAAGGAAATCTTGCTTCTTTTCGTTGATCAGATGCAGAGCTAGGTATTCCTCCATATACCTCTCCTCGAATTGTTCCCAGGTGGGGGTTGAGGTATGTATGCTCTGGACATTATCCCACCATCTATTGTCACTACCCTCCAGGAAAAATCATTTCAGGATCACCATATCCTCTGGTGATATCCTGACTATCCCCATTAGCTTCTTGATTTTAGCCAGGTAGTCCATGGTGGCTCTAGCATCTTTCTCTCTAAGGAAATGTTTACACCCAGTTGACGGAGAATCTTGAGATATTTGAGAATGTCAACTGAAGGTGAATGGTTAATAGGAGGAGGATGAGATTGTACTTCCTCTGATACCGCTTGAGAATTGGTGCCTGCCTCAGGGACAATGTCAGGTGATTCAAATACTTGAGTGAATTCCTCGTACAATCTCTGGTGTTCCAAGTTTAGTCCAGGTGGGATTATCTGGGCTCCTCGAGGAGATATTACAGGAAGGCATGGTTGGGCAGTGCTAGAGATTGCTACTCTAGTTCTCTTGGTTCCTCTCTTGGGAGCCATATGAAATTATTAAAATTATTCCTATTAGTTATTATGTTATATAGTCTTGATAATTAATTCAAGGAAACAAACTCTAATACCACTCAAGTTATCATGCCCCGACCCAGTTTGGTCGGATCCCCGTGAGCAACCTACCACTCCCTTTGGTTCATGAAGGGTTTGGCAATTTTGTAAACCGTGAAGAGTAATTCATCATTTATCTTGTATTTCTTGGAATAAAATTATATAAAACTGAAAAACATACATACTTGTCTTTATAGATCCCATACATAGAGGTCTTTATGTTTGGTTTTTCCCTTGGTTACTTGAAATGGGTAAAAGGGATGGGGTGAATTCTACAACTCAGTGAGCGGATGTTGGGAGTGAGTTAAAAAAAATAGCCACACCAAACTTATCATTTCTTTAAGAAGAAGTTTTTTTCTCAAATTTTGGATTTCAAAACCTTTACCCTGCCAAGGGTTTCATTTCCTTTCAAAAGAATTTTAATTTCTTTTTCAAACGTTATTCCAAGGTTTTACCATTTCTTTTTCCAAGGATTCTCAAATCCTTTCCATGGTTTTCTTAACCTTTTTTCTCATTTCCCCATTAGGTATGTTTAGCAAACAACACACGCCCTTCATCAGAAAGGGTATACACACATTCGCGAGATGCAGTTACAACAATTACACCCACTTGTGGATTAGAGCGTGTTTACCATCTACCCTGATAGAAGTCTCTGACTTCTACCCGAAGTATGAGTGAACATCTCTGACGTCCTACCCTCAGACCCAAAATACTTCATATCCGTATGAGGATGGGGACTTTATCCCGGTCTCATGTGCATGAAGCTCAAACACCGAAGCTTTAGGAAGCCCTAAACACAATAGCTTCGTGAAGTCCAAACACATAAAATCCGTGGAGTCCAAACACATAAACTCCATAACTAACTAGTATGACGAGAAACCCAAACTTAGTAGCTTCTCCATCCCTTATCGCTACCATGTCGTCCAGCTGCCCTTTAGGACCCATCACTACCCCTAGGGTGTCTTGATGGACCCGTACCACAAGTATATGCACAAACAATAGTTATCATTTTCTTAGCCATTCTCTTTGGTGCTAACAGTCCAACAGTCCCGACACTCAATCTGGCTTGCAGTTGTTTATCTGATTGGTCCATCGACCTAGACCTGACGCACTGCGGCTAACCCATCGAGCCTTGTCGGTCCTGACTTGGTACCATGGCGAATCACATAGTTAATTCCACTTTTAATGAGAGTTTTCATGGCTCTTCCTATTAATGTTTGTTTACGAGTTTTTGCTTGTGTCCACTAGCCTTGGGCCCACTGCACGTGATTTTCCAAAGTTGGGAATTTAGCCCCTAATAGTTCCAAAATCGATGCCTCTATCCTATCTGAGCTATCCTAGCACTCGTCAAGAAGGTCTCCAACAAGTTTTAAGCATTGGCACACTGTTAGGGCAGAAAACTTCTGACAAAATAAACTTTCCATCCTTCACACCAACCAAGTGTGATGACATCTTCGCCTCTAGTGTTTGTGTGCATGAAAAGGGAAGCATGTTCATGATGGACCAGACTTCTGGTGTTTGTGTCCATGAAATTTAAAGGGATTTGACCATTGAGGGTCCGAGCACCCGAGTTTATCCATGTTTAACATGTTGATTGAAGTTGGATTTTCTTGTGTTTGTGTGACATGGGGAAAGCGAGGTCTCAGTGCATCGAGCTCCCAATAACATGATGCCTGTAGCACCATTACAAAAATGGCCATGAGTTCCATGATTATGACCATGGGTCATGTTATTATTTGTGAATACTGGTATGGTAGATGGGGTGATGGATGGATGCCTAAGAGGTTGTGCTGTCACCTGAGGGCAAAATGGAAAGAACATTGAGAAATAGTGTAATCTTCCATGTTTTCCTGGCACACACAGATGAAATACGAGTACCATCCTAGTGTACTGCTGCGACATAGAGATGGCTAAATTGCGTCGAATGTATATGTGCATGGGCTAACGAGAGGCAGTTATGTGGCCATGACCCAGAGTGCTGAGACACCTAGCTGTGAGATGACACATGAGGGTGGGGGTTGTGAAGAGGGTTCATGACACATGCACTCTAGTTTTACTGTTTGGTATCGTCCATTAGAGGTGATGGGTGATATGTGTTTATGTATGTGGCCTAAGTAGCCCGTTTATATGTGGGCCTGGGAGCCATCTTATGTGGGAGAGTGGCCACAAGGTTGATAGGACCCCAGGGTGCCAAGGCATTGAGCTGTGAAATGGTACAAGTGAAGTGCCAATTGTGGGAAGAGAGCCATGGGCCTCCCATGCTCCAGCTCCTAGTTAGGGATTGCAAGAGTGGCAACCCAATTCTAGGGGTGTGATTGTTTGTTTTAGGGCCATGAGATGCCCATGTTTTTGTTATGGCCTAATTTATTGGGTCAAGTCATGCGACATGAATGACCCGAGAGTGTCGCCCGTGCAGAGATCATTCTTGTGTAGGGGAACTAAGTCCTAATGTTTACCTTTAATGTGGTAAAAATGTAAAACTAAAAAGGGGAGACTCTGGATAACTCAGTCGTAGCCTAGACTATGATCCGAATGGGCCGAGACCCATGTCTCAAGGGGTAATAGTAAAACCACGGGACTCATAAGGGAGAATATGAGTATAGAAATAGAGTATCATGTCATAAGCCATAAAGTGACACGACGTAAATATCCCACTCATTGAGTTGTGAGCTCAGCCCTCCCCTAACATGTTGCAAGTAAGCTAAGTGGTACGAGGTGATATGAAGGAGCACAATTGTAAGGCTCCTAGTTGCCCAAGCTTACCTCGTATCCTACACATGAAGTACAATTCTTATCATATTTCTCATATTCCTGGGTTTTGAGAATAAAATAGTTGGTGGGCTGATGCACATTATTTTATGAAAAATTTTAAAATTTATGTTGTTTTTGGTAAAAGGGTTATTGATCTAAGCCTAGATTCCATTGGATTTACCTTAGCAAAGGACCCCGCCTTTGTAACATCGAGGGGATCGACAAGTTGCACGAGTCCCTGACCGGGGAATACTAGGCCGAGGCGTGACATATGTCGTATTACTGATCGAGTTCTATTAGAGTGTTTGAGCCACACGGACTCTTCCATAACTGATACCCCTTGGGCTCATCTCTCACTAGGATGACTTTGCATTCGAGGTTATGGCATACATTCCACTGACAACCCTACAAATGCCCCTTACACATGCTACTCAATTCTGCCTCTTCTCATTGTAGCGGTGCAACTAGGATGGTACACGTACATCACCTGTGTGCCCCAGAAAATCTGGAAGCAATAGTTTAGTCCCCTCTTATCCAACCTTCCAATTTCCCTTGATGTCGACTCTACCTCAGTAGGTGTCCTATCAATGCCCCCACTCCTTAGTATGCATTATTTAAAAAGATGAATTTCCAAATATATATACAAGAAATAGTCATGCATATCACCATTTTCCTGGAGTATGGTCCTTATTCTAACCATCTCCATTCAAGTGCAGATGTGACTCAATCGATATGATGCAAGCTCAATTTAACATCAAAAGTTTGGTCCATCACTCAACCAACTTCTATCAGTAGATATAACAGACACAAGGCCCCAATCAAATAGTCCTAGCATGCGACTATGGTTCATTTATATCGGTCCTTAAGACCATTACCCCATTTTTAACTTCTTAAAAAGGGTATTTCATTAGTGGGCATGCATCCATGTCATTTTACACTTCTTATATGAGTTTCGAAATCAGGCATAGTATGTATTTCAGAGCAAAGCTCAAAAACCGTAAAATGCTTTCGATTGGCCCAATCAGACTCGCCATCATTTCTCTCACTCGCCATGGTTACCAAAGCTCATTCGTTCCGACAAGTTTTCCTTGTATCTTGCCTTAGGGTCCCGACTTGAGTGTTCTCATATTTGTTCTACAAGGGTTAGAGTAGGCTATAGGGATCAATTCAAGTACCTCAATTTCCCTTATGAAAGTTACATTGTAATTTCCTTAAGAAATAACAATTTTTTCCACTCGTGCTTGGTTTACTCGACTTACTTGTCGAAGAACCATCATTTAAATAACCGTTTTCTAAGGTTAGTTAATATTTTCTCAAGGTCATAACCTGACAAGGTTATACTTGTCTATGTGCTTAGAATTTCCCAATTTACCATTTACGTGCCTTATTTTCATGAAATTACATTTTGGTACCTAAGTTGGGAAAAATCACCATTTTGCCCTTTATGACTTTAAATCATTCCTTTTTGGATCCTAGACTTTCCAAATCTTTCATTTGATTCCCCTAGTTTCCTTGAGTCCCATTCTGGTCCTTAAACTACCTTAGAATATTTTCAAAGTCTTATTTCACATTATTTTCAAAATAGTCCTTAAGTTGGGCAAATTTATCATTTTGCCCTTACTGTTTGAAACTTATCTTTTCGGGACCTTTCATTCTCCAAATCTTCCATTTAGGTCCCTAGACTATCTTTAACCTCTTTTATGTCCTTAAATTTCCAAAAAAAATTGCATAAACTTCTTTATTTGCACTTTAGTCCCTATACTTTCTCGTTAATTACATTTAGGTCCTTAAGCATTCCAAACTTGCCAACCTTGTTTCAAAACTTTACAAGTCTTTTCACATGGTTCCATAACTTCATTTAGACCCTTAAAAAGATCCCAAAGAAAATTTATTCCCAAATGGGACCTCTAAAATTTTCATATTTAAATTTTAGTCTCCGACCTTTCCTCCCTAACAAAAACATTCTCAAAAAATTAGAACTCATGATGAAATCCCTCTGGCCTTCCTCTAGGCCATCAAACACTCTATTCGACTGGGTTTGGCATGAGCAGTGATAATCAAGATTTATTCTAAACTAATAGCTTAATGTGCAAAATTCGGGTCACGACCGAAAACTCACTCAAGATGCTGTCTCGGTGTGTGGCACCGATGCAGTTTGTAGGTTAACTCTTAGAGGAGTCTGTGGCCACTTGAAGCACCTCAAATGGAGGTCTGAGTCACTTGCAATGTTCAGTTTACTAAAATCTATTATTAGTAAAGAATTGAACTTCTCATAATTAGCTCGACCTCCAAACTTACCTAAATCATATGAGGCTGGTGGCATTCGGAAGCTGAGGCTCTGGGAGTCTAGTGAATTTTTATTAGCCTTTGTTGGTTGTCGAGTCCATTGGAATTGACTCCCAAAATAGATGCACTATTTCTGGCTAGAGATGGTCCTGTACTGTTCAATCTCGCTGATAATGATAGAATGAGTCAAGAGAGGAAGTGTTGGAGAGTGAACTCTTGTAGCTTTACATGGACACCAAGAAAGTCGAGTTTGGTGGTCAGATGTGGAAACGATGCTCTCTACAAATGCTCTCAAATAAAAATGGAGCTCCATGTATTTTAGAGAGAATTATAATGTCTAATTGATATGGGAACATCCAAGCTTTATATTTGTTGGCTTCTGGACAAAGGTGGCTACCCAACCATAGCTCCCTTATGTCATACAATTGCCCATGGCTCTCTGAATGAATTAATTTCCCAAGTGGTGGGTTTTGAAATTTTGGCTAGGGAAGTCAAGTTTTTTCTAAGTTTGGAGCACTCAGTCGGGTGTAGGAGATGGGTGCGTGTGACAGGTATTCCATCCCCATGGCTGATTCAACACTATTTCGAACCGGTTTCCATCAATTATTTACTCAGTTTGGCCATTTCTTGGTTGCTTCACCCCCAATTTTTCTGGTTCTTGGTGAAATAAAATTTTTAAAAGTTCCTTGTTGAAATTCCTATTGAATGAACTCAAGGACTTAAACATAATAAAGAAAAGTTTAGGGACCTAAATGGGAAAAATGGGAAGACATGGTAATTTTTCCAAACCTTAGGGTCCATTCGACAATTAATGAGAAATAGAGTTTTGAATTTTTATAATGTCTATTTGGGATCAGAATGGGACTTAAGAAAACATGAGAGACCCAATTGAAAGACTTGGGAAAGTGTAAGGTCCAAAAAAGAAAAATGTTTTAAAGTATAGGGGCAAAATGGTAATTTTAACCAGGTTAAGGACCAAATGGTAATTTGGGGAAAGTTGGACCCCTGGGGGATAAATGAAGGAAATATGGGCAATTGAATAAGTGCTAAGTGGAAATAGAATGACATTAAGCCTGAAGAATTAACCTTAGAAAAAGGTTATGATTAAGGGTCAGTTTACCGACTAGTGAGCCGGGACCAGTGAGCGCTAGACTATAAAATCATAAAGAAAGCACAGTAGGTTGAATTGTAGAATGGTTAGAAGTGGATCTGACCCCATTATTTCTAAACATTGTAGAGAATGCAAGGAACCACTTCAGTGGAACCAGGAGCGGGATTCCTGGAACCTCGCAGAATGAATGAGTTTCACTATTTGAGGTGAGTGAGAGTATTAACAACATGTCCAATTGGACTTTCCAGAGCACATAATGAAATGCTCGATTGATTTTTTGAAAAGAGTATAAAGTTTACCTTAGAATTCATATAAGAAGTACAAAATGAATAAGTACATGCCCACTAAAGCAAATATGATTTTAAAGGCTAAAGTAAGGAATGGTCATGATGCCGAGGCATGTTATGTAGCTACGGTCTAGTGGGACCAGGTATTGTTGGGCCATGGGACATTTTGTTGATTGAGGAGACCGCTGAGTAATAAGCCAGGCTCCTAAGAAATGTTATTGTTGCGTTATGTGTTGATTTGAACGATCGGGATATGAAGTATTCCATGAGACTTGAGTATAGGTCAATGTGCTCAACTACGTGATGGGGGAGTCATGCAAGTGACCTGCTGAGCTCCAGATAATGAGATGTTGTGTACACCATTACGATATTTAAGGCCATGAGTGTCATGATTATAATTGTGTGTCATGCATTTTCATTTTGATATAAGTATAGGAGAGGTGTGGGGAAGGGGAGGGGCAACGGAAGGATGCCTAGTGAGGATGTACCATTGCCTAAGGTAAAATGGAAAGCAGTTCACGTAGTTGTTGTGAAATACTTCTAGTTTTCCTCGGACAATCGATTGATGTACGAGTATTGTCTCATTAGATTGCTACGACAAGAAGAGGAGGGACTGAGTTGCATGTGTAAGGGGCATATATCGATGAGTGGGGGTAGTGTAGCCATGACCCCGAGGTGCTGAGACGCCCAACTACGAGACAACACTCAAGAAATATTGGTTGTGGTAGAGTGGTACGTAGCTCCCACACTATAGTTTTCCCTAACGTGGTATTGCCCATGCGACAGTACACTCAAGAGCATGTTATGTGTATAGGGCCTACATAGCCCATTGTGTGTGAGCCTAAGTAGACCAAGTTTGTGGGTCAGAGTTGCCTAGGATCAGGCATGGGCCATGTATAGCCCGATAGGGCCGACCAAGTATGAGTCATATGTGTGTGTGGGACTTGAGTTTCCCTCTATATGCATATTTTTGTGATATATGGATTTATTGTTGTTCATGTGAAATCAACGGGGAAGACTAAGAATAACCCGACCATAGGGTAGACTACGAGTCGAATAGCCCGAGTCAGAGATCTTAAAAAGGACAAGGTAATCTATTATGCCTTGACCCAGTTTGATCGAAACCCTATAATCAACCCACTACTCTCCTAGACCTCGAGGAGTCACTCCTCCCCTAGATAGTGAAGAGTCAGGTGTATTGCCTGCCATGTTCCCTGGAATGACATTTTATAAAATTAATGGCATAAATTGTACATGGGTTTAAGACTTGGCGAGGGAAGTTCTTGGGTGATCTTTTCCTTCTTGAAAAAATGATAAGGAGAGGGGGTGAGTTTCACAACTCAATGAGTGGGAGAAATCTTATGGATGTAATTATCTAAGTGTTCGATACATTCGTGATATTCCATTATCTACCCCTTCTCAAGTTGACACACAATCAAATGCTCTTTTTATCATAAAAAGGGATCACACGTTCGTAGAATAGTCATCGACTATAACACTTGTGGATCATAGTGCCTTTATCGCCCACCCTAATAGTGGTTCGTGGCATCTACCCTGAGTTTGAGTGGACATCAATTGTCCAACCCTCAAACCCTAGCTATAATTCATGTCTGCTTTGTGAGATGAGACCTCTTTCCCTCTCCTGCCTCGGTCTCCATGTGCATGAAACTCCCACAGCTTCTTGACATACTAGATGGTGGACCACCCTTATGCTCCATGGGTCATCCAGCTGCCCTTGGAACTACCACTACCCCACACCGGGCGTCTCAATGGCTATGCATCTCATGCATGCAAAATCAATAGTTTTTTTTATTTATTATAACCTTCATCTTTGGTGTTACTGGTCCAACAAACTGACAATCCAGCTTCGGCCTCGTAACTACTAGCCCAATGAGTTCGAAGACCCTACTTTGGCTCAGTAGCTACCAACCCAATGAGTTCATTTGTCCGGCTTCGGCACCGTAACCAAATCACATAATTATCAATTATAGAGATTTTTAATGGCTCATGTCTTGCTCATTTTCAACGGGCTCGTACCCGTGCCCATCGACCTTGGGCCCACTTGCATTATCTAGTCCATCACCCGAATTAGCTCCCAAATAATTTAAGTAGAGTCATCCAGTCATGGTAGGCTAATTTTGGGAAAATGGATTTCAATTTCAAATGCTTGGCCATCATTCCAACTGGGATTGATGCTGGAAATTCCCACTCACCCGATAAATGTGACTTGTTCGTCCTAGTCGGACTTTCGGTCCTGGTCATGCTTCCTCGCACATGGTCCGATCTAATATGTCCCTACAGGGTTTGGACATACTCATGAAGAAAAATTCCACTATGAAAGATCTCCTAATAGTTCAAAATTCTCAATTAAGTCCTTAAACTTTCAAAAATTACCAATTGACCCTTAATTTTTCCAAAATTGCCAACTAGTCCTTAAACTTTCAAAAATTACCAATTAGTCCTCAATTTCATCCAATTGCCCAATTGGACCGCAATAGGGAGTTAATTCCATAAAAATCCTCCAATTTTCAGTAAATTATAATTTTACCCCCAATTTTCCCAAAATTCCCAAATAGCCCAATTTTCCCAAAAATTGCCATTTGACCTCAAAAACTTGTTTCCTTCAATTGACCACCCAAATCTGGGAAATTACTCCCATTCATGATCAGAATCACCTTTGGTCATGCCCCGACCCGGTTTGGTCGGATCCCTGTAATCAACTTGCCACTCTCCTAATTTACTAAGGGTTGCCCCTTAATATAAACCATGAGAAGTAAGGCACTCTTTAAACTTGCACCTTTCTTGTAATAATATAAATAAAAACTAAACAAAATTTTCAACTTATCATACCTGTCTCACAGGTGCGTTAGCTGATGGTTTTTGGGTAATCTTTCCGAGACTACCTGAAAGGGGTATAAGGGAGGGGATGAGTACAACTACTCAGTGAATGTGTTTTCAAAATTTAACTTTTAGGAAAAATGTTTGAATTGCATTGTGCCAAACTCCTTATTTTCTTTAAATTTGCTTATTTTCAAATATCGGTTTTCATACCATTTCTCATTACCACAGTGTGTTTATCACCCAACACACATCCTTCATCATGAAGAAAAAACACAAAATCGCAAGCCAACCCATCCACTGAACCCACTTGTGGCGTCGAAGTGACTTTACCGGCCACCTAGATAGAAGCACGTCCACTTCTACCATGAGAATGAGTAGATGTTCGCGACATCTGACCCCCAATCCCAAAACAAATCTCCATGTCCGTATGAGGACAGAGACCTCATCCTGTCCCCACCCTGATCTCATGTGCTTGAAGCTACATTGAGCTTCGCAAGACTTCTGGTACGACTAACTGCCTTGATATCCACCAGGTCATCTAGAGCCCTAGGACGCATCACTACCCTTCTTGGGCATCTTGAAGGTCCCGTACATAGTGCATGCACAATCAACAGTTTTTCACATAATGCCATATAATTTGTAGTGCCACTGGTCAGACTTCCCTGAGCCTTAACTTGATCTACAACTATTTGACTTGACTAGTCCAGAGACTTGCCATGTTGCACTGTCGCTAGTTGACAGAGTATGTCAATCCAATCTCGGTACCATGGCCAAACAACTCATTTACTTAAGTTTTTATGGCATATTAATTATGTTTGTTTATGAGCTCCTACTCATGCCAACTAGCCTAGGGCCCAATACTCAAGATTTTCAAAATCAGGCATATTAGCCCCCCAAGTTCCAAAAGCGAGGCCTCTGGCCTAACAGAGCTATTTGAGCTCCCGTCAAGAAGGTCTCGTAAAATGTTTAAGCAGTGGCACACAGTCAAGGGAGAGTACTTCTAACAAAATATACTTTTCAACTATCCATCATACCAATCGAATATGATGATTAAAACCAATGAACGGGTTTTCCACTTCCTTCGAGGAAGTTTCATCATACCAACTGGGTAAGATCTACTTATAACCGGTAAATAGTTTTTCCACATTATTTTCACATCACTCCTCTCATGTGTGATGATTAAAACATCACTTAGTAGTGGGTTTTAATTTTCGAGGTGCTTATCACCTCAATCGAGTATGATATTAAATACCCACTCACCCATTAATGCAATGAATTCCTCTTGACTGGTTTCTTGTATTCACGTGAGCTTGTCCTTGCTAGCGTCAAGGTACTTCATGTTCTTACATGATATGAATATCGTTGTTCACTATCCCTCGGCCAAATAACCTTCATTCATTCCAAATAAATGAGAAAACCAAACTTTTCATTTATTTGCAATTCAGTTCCTAAAGTTATTTTTCTTTAAGTCCCTAATACCGATTTTTCCTCAAATTAAGTCCCGAAACTTTTAAAATTCACATTGGGACCTCAATTTATTCAATTTCATAAATGGGGTTCAATTTCCCAAATTTCCAATTTGGTCCCCCAACTTTTATAAAAATACCATTTAGCCCCTACTTTACAAAAATGGTAAGTTTTGCCCCCAAAATTCCAAAATTGCCCAATTGGTCCTCCATTTTATGAAATTGCACTTTAGTTCTTTGAATTTTCGAAATTCTCAAATTTCCCCCAATTTTCCCCCAATTTCAACCTTCTAACTCAACCGAATTTGATTTCATCAAATTGACCAATCAAATGAGTTTAATTATTGAAGTTAGATTGGAGTTCTTACACCTTCATATGATTCAATTACACTTTGAATCGCACAATTTGATGCTAGAATGATCTCAAATGGAGCTTCGCCGAAAAACTAGACTTAAAGAGAGAAAGCTTCGAAAGCATATCCTCAGGGGTGTGGCAGTCCGACCTTTCAATCTGGGTAGATAGCTCTTGTCCTGAGGTTTCTCTTAGATCAAGAATTGCATCAATTGATGTCGAATTGAATGAGAATTTAGTCATTGAAGTTCTGTCGGTTCTCTCTCTATCACCGATCGGAATTTATAGAGGGGAGCCAAATATGCATACCTTTCCACTCTAATTCAACTCTAAGAGGGCTATGGAGGTGTTGGGAGGGCTTGCTTTAGCCTGAGGAGGGCTTGAATGGACCATTTTCAGCTCAGCCAAAATAGGGCAGCTTCGGTCCACCGGAGCTGCTTCACTATTCTATCACACTGGCGTCTCTCCAACGACCCTCAGAGCAAATGGAGACTACCATTGGGTAGCTGACTTCTCCCTGGTTCTAAAGAATCTGACCACGCCTTCTTTGGCTCAGAAAAGACCCTATGTCAGAGCTTTGGTTCAAGCATCACTGGAAAATGGAGTAGTTGAGAGAGAATGGAGTTTTGAGGTGTGGAGAGTATGAATGAGGAGGGGTTCTTTATATTGGAAGCTCAAGGACTTCTTGGATATCCGATTGGCACCTTAATGGCAGTCATTCACTGCCTTAAACTCCCTGGCCAAAGTCTTTTCAGCTTCGCCGACACTGCTCGATTTTCCAAAGAGTGAACAGTGCTGTTATCTGAAGGAAGAAGACGACACTGTTTTGAACGGGACTGAACCGGTTCGAACCGGGTTCAAAGCTTAAACTAATCGATTCAGGCCCGATTTGATCAAGTTTTTTAAAATTAAAAATTTCTAAATTCATTCTCTATCCAATGGTGGCCTCAAATCTCAAATTTGAATTTTACAAGCCACCTAGAAAAATAAATTTAGCATATGGTTTAGTAGTGGTTCAAACCAGTTCTAACCGGTTCACCTGAACCAGTGTGGTTTTCATCTCCAATTCATCCTAAAGTCCTTTTTTATGACTTTTGTGACTCTTTAGGTCACTCGGGATCCAAAAATTTCCTGGTTTGCCCTTTCTCTATCGGTTCCGGTTCATGAACCGACTCGGTTCATAAATCGGTTCAATCCAACTTAGATCCGGTTCTCCTGAAACGATCTGGTTTTTCTCTCCCAAATTGTCTTAAGGACTTTTTCCAAGGTTTTATGAACATTTTGGGTTACTCGGGAGTTGTAAATTCCCCAAATTGCCCTTTCTCGGATGATTGGGTTTGTGAACTGATTCGGTTTTTCTCACTCGGTTTGACTGGTTCTTTTCCTAGTTTTCCTTAACTCAAAAGGGTGGGGTTTACAACTCTCCCCTCCTTTTAGGAGTTTTGTCACCAAAACTTAATTAGCAACCTTTGCATGAGGAACAATTTCCTTTGATGTCAACTTGGTGTTTGCTTAACATGCAAACTCTTCTCTTGTTCTTTCAATTTGCCCTTTTAACCTCATTCACTTAAAGAATTTATTTTCCTTTATATTATTTACTCCCTCCATGGAGTTTATCATAACTAGACATACCTTACTTAAGGGTATATCCTTAGATTCACATCTTTTTTTACTTAGAGCAACACTTTTCCCTTTGAGGTCCTATACTTAGGATTGGGAGTTCCAAGATACCTAATCATTCTCGTGTCTAGTTAAACTCTTGGTCGTTGAAACCATTAGCTCGATGTTCTTTAGAGCATTACATACTTGTTTTCACGGGTTTCCTTGTTATCACCTTTTCTTCCTATTTCAACTCTTCCTTCATCTGTTGTTCATTATAATTTCAGTCCAAATTTTATGTTTGACCTTGTCATTCTTACTAACTGACTCTTCCTTATTTTGAGTCATGTTTTTCTTGGGACTGTTGGGTTTACATGCCCCTTATAACATGACATTTTCTAGATCTTGTCTCTATGTCCATTAGATTTATAGAACACCTCCTTTAGTGTTATTTCCAACTTTCCAACCTCTTAGGGATTGTATAACTTCTTCCCTCTTTTTGTTTAGTAGTATTTTTCGACTACCTTTACCGTTATCCAATCAACTTACACAACTATTTCGGTTCTCCTTACCCACTCATCCTTTCTCAACTTCCTTATTGAGTTTTTCCTTATCCAATCAACTTACATAACTATTTCAGTGATTTAGTTTCCCAATGGTTTACTGACAAGCTGGGATTTTTTCCTTCTTAAGTCCTTGGCATTCTTTATAAAAGGATTTTTCCTTATTCCTTAATCCACTTTTACTTACTCATAATCATTTCATGATTCTTCATTCTAAAATAATCACTTTCGATCTATGTGTCGATTCCTTTGCTTGGGAAGGTTCCCTTCTTTCGGTTTCATTCTCTACTATTTCCCTCACAATAGAAATTTCCGTCTTAGGAGCTACATGCTCAACCTTCTTATCATTTGTTGTAGGGTTCTTTCTTCCTTTCTTCACACCCCTATCTATGTTAGGGAATTTGCCTATTTTGGATCCTTCTCTATCCACAATTTCTGTTTCATCCCTTATTCCGTACTTAAGATACTTCCGATTATCAGTTTTATTTTGTGCATTCCACACTATGCTCAGCTGTCCACTCTTTAGGCTTCATATGCGCATGTAGACTATGATCCGTCTTACCGATTGTGGTTATTCCTCCTTAGCTACATCTTATTTGGAGGGCTTACTTTCCCAACATTTCTTGGACGTTCTTTCCTTTATTACTTTATTATGGATAGTCCACTCATTCTTACTTGTCACAACATCTTTTGATGCTAACTTCCTATCTACCCGGTTTGGTCGGATCCCCGTGAGCAACCCACCACCCTCCTAGTTTATTAAGGGATTTTCCCCCTTCTTTAAACCATGAGTAGTAAGGCGTCCTTTAAACTTGTACCTTTCCTAGAATAACATTAATCGAGGTGTAGCTAACTAGAGGTTTTTAGGTAGGTTTTCCCTTGGTTACCTAAAAAGCGGTATGAGGGGGTGAGTTCGACAACTCAGTGAATGGGTATTTTAAAACTTGATTTTAAAAAAAAAATAGTTTGAATTGGAGTGTGTCAGACTCCTTATTTTCTTAAAAATATTTCCTCAATTTCTCGGTTTTTAAAACCATTATTTCTCATTAACCACAATAAGTGTATTTAGCAACCAACACATGCCCTTCATCATGAAGAGATCACACATTCGCATGGCAGCCCGTTCACTGCACCCACTTGTGGTGTCAGAGCAACTTTACCGGCAACTTAGATAGAAGCTCGTCCACTTCTACCCAGGGAATGAGTGGATGTACGCGACATCCAACCCTCAAACCTAAAAAGAAACTCCATGTTCATATGAGTACAGAGACCTCATCCCCACCCCACCCCTGTCTCATGCACATGAAGCTACGTCGAGCTTTCCTGACTACTCGCACGACAAATTGATCTTATCTCCACCATGTGATCTAGTAGCCCCTATGATACATCACTACCCCTCTTGGGCATCTTGATGGTCCCGAACCTCAGTGTATGCACAAAATAATAGTTTTCCTCATAAGCCATTTAATCTTTGGTGCCACTAGTCCAACGGCCCCGTCCCCCAACTCGACCTGCAACTATTTGTCTTGACTGGTCCATCGACCTGTCTTGTCACACTACCGCCAGTCCATCGAGTTGTCGGTCATGTCTTGGTACCATGGCTAAACACATTAATCATTAAAGTTTCCAGGGCTTAATCTCATGTTTGTTTACATGCTCGTTGTCACGCCCCGACCCGGTTTGGTCGGATCCCCGTGAACAACCCGCCACTCTCCCGGTTTATTAAAGGGTTTCCCCTTATTATAATCCGTAAAGAGTAAGGCGTCCTTTAAACCTGCACCATTTCCTAGAATAGCATAATCAAAACTGCATGAAATTTTAAACTTTACATACCTGTCTTACAGGCATCTTAGTTGATGGTCTTTCAAGGTAGGCTTTCCGGGATTTCCTGAAAGGGATATAAGGGAGGGGGTGAGTACGACTACTCAGTGAATGGGTTTTTAAAACCTTTTGACTTTTAAGAAAAATATTTATATGGAGTGTGCCAGACTCCTTTGTTTTCAAAAATCCCTTCATTTAAAAATTCGGGTTTTTCCATTATTTCTTAGTTACCACGGTGTGTTATCACCCAACACACATCCTTCATCATGAAGGTTACAAACATTCGCAAGTCAGTATCACTACTGAACCCGCTAGTGGCTTCGGAGTGACTTTTCCTGCCACCCGGATAGAAGTACGACCACTTCTACCTTGGGAATGAGTGGATGTACGTGACATCCGACCCACAATCCCGAAATCACTTCTTCGTGTCCGTATGAGGACAGAGACCTCATCATGTCCCCACCCCGGTCTCATGCGCATCGTGCTACTCCAGATTTCGCACAGACACCTGGAACGACAAACTGCCCTTATAGCCACCAGGTCGTCCAGTGTCCTTAGGACGCATCACTACCCCTCATGGGCGTCTTGATGATCTCGTACTCACAGTGCATGCACAAACAATGTTTTCTTATATTGCCATGTAATCTGTGGTGCCACTAGTCTAACGGCCCCGACTCTCAACTCAACCCGCAGCTGTTTGTCTTGACTAGTCCGTCGACCTATCATGTCGCACTACCGCTAGTTGACTGAGCATGTCGGTCCTATCTTGGTACCATGGCCAAACAATTCACTTATTAAGTTTTATGGCACATATATCAGGTTCATTTACGAGCTCCTGCTCGTGCCAACTGGCCTTGGGCCCACTGTACGAGATTTTCAAAATCGAGCATTTAGCCCCCAAGTTCCAAAACTGAGGCCCCTAGCCTATCAGAGCTATTCGAGCTCCCGTCGAGAAGGTCTTACAATTAGTTTAAGCATTGGCACACAGTCAGGGGAGAACACTTTCGAAAAAATAGGTTTTCACTGTCCTTTATACCAACCGGTATAAGGACATCTCCATTCATAACCGATGAATGAGTTTTCAACTTCCTTCGAAGAAGTCTCATCATACCAACCGGGTATGATCTACTTACAACCGGTAAGTAGATTTTTTTTTTCACATAATTTTCACATCACTTTCTCTAAGTGGTGATGATTAAAATACCACTAAATAGTGGGTTTTTATACCGAGGTACTTATAATCCCCTACCGGGTATGATATAAAATTTTCACTCACAACCGGTAAGTGGTTTTTATCTTTAAGTTGTGCTCATCATCCCAACCGGGTATGATGTTAGTAAACCCACTCACAACCGGTAAGTGGTTTTTAACTTTGAACTGTGCTCATCATCCCAACTGGGTATGAGGTGAATAACCCACTCACAACCGGTAAGTGATTTTTATCTTTAAGTTGTGCTCACCATCCCAACCGGGTATGATGTTAGTAAACCCACTCACAACCGGTAAGTGGTTTTTAACTTTAAACTGTACTCATCATCCCAACTGGGTATGATGTGAATAAACCCACTCACCCGTTAATGCCGTAAATTCCACTAGACCGGTTCTTGGTATTCACGCGAGCTTGTCCTTGCTGGCGTTCCCGGTACTTCGTGTTCCTACACGATATGAACAACCTTGTTCATTATTACTCAGCATAACAACCTTCATTCATTTCCAATGAATGAGAAAACCCAAACTTTTAGTTATTTGCAATTAGGTCCCTAAAGTTATTTCTCTTTCACTTTAAGTCCCTAATGTCGGTTTTTCCTCAAATTGAGTCCCGTAACTTTTAAAATTTATCCTGGGACCTCAATTTATTCAATTTCACCAAAAAGGGGTTCAATTTCCCAAATTTCCAATTTGGTCCCCCAATTTTTCCAAAATTACCATTTTGCCCTTCTTTTACAAAAAATGGTAAGTTTTGCCCCAAAATTTCCAAAATTCCTCAAATTGGTCCTCCAACATTATTTTCATGCCCAATTGACCCTCAATTTCATAAAATTGTATTTTGGTCCTTTGAATTTCGAAAATCCCCAATTTTCGCCAATTTGATTTTATCAAATTGACTGATCAAACACTTCTAATTATTGAAATTGGAGTTGAAATTGAGTTTCTGCATGTTCATATGATTCTAAGAAACTTTGAATCACAGATTTTAACGCCGGAACGAGCTCAAACGGAGCTTCGCCGGAAAATAGACTGTAGAGAGAAAGCTTCGATTTCTCACCGGTGAAGGCACAGCGGTCCGAGCTTTCAATCTGGGCAGATAGGTCTCATCCTGAGGTTCATCCTAGAATCAAGAATTGCATCAATTGATGCGGAATTGGATTAGAATTTCGTCATTGAAATTCGGTCGACTCTCTCTCTAGCACCAATCGAAAATTGTAAAGGGGAGCCGAATTGGCTTACCTTTCGGTCCTAATTCGGTCGTGGAAAGGTTGAGAAAGTGTTGGGAGGGCTTGGTTTGGCCTGAGGAGGGCTTGAAATGGCCGATTTCAGCTTGGCCGAAATAGGGCAGCTTCGGTCCGCCGGAGTTGCTTCACTTTTCCATCATGTTGGCGTTTCTCCAACGATTCTTGGATTGATTGGAGTTTGCTATCAGATAGCTGTCTTCTCCCCGGTTCTAAAGAGCCCGACCTTTGTTCAAGTCGAAGCTCTCGTTCGAGCTTTACCGGGAAATGGAGCAGTAGAGAGAGAGAGAGAAGTGTTCAGGTGTGAGGAGAATGAAATGGGGATGACCTCTTTATATAGTCGTAAAACCCGTGTATTAAATGGGCGAGATTTATTACTTGTATTAATATTGCCATAAATTATTGGTATTAATTCCAATAATTTAATTTCGGTATTAATTCTAATAAATTAAATTTTAGTATTAATTCCAATAATTTAATTTCGGTATTAAATTATTGCTATTAATTATATATTAATTTATGATAAGGCGTACATACAAATTTTTGACCGAAATTTCGGGTTACAAAAAATTCATACTTCCCAGGAGGTCACCCATCCTCACATTACTCTCGGGTAAACACGCTTAACTTTAAAGTTCTTATGGAATCTAGTTCACCTGAACCACTTTAATTTTTTTTTTCTAATTTGTTTTAAATTTCTTTTCCAAGGTTTAATGAACCCTTTGGATCACCCGAGAATTGTAAATTCCCAACTTGCCCGTTCAGAAATAATCGGGTTTGTGAACCGGTTCTGAATCCTCACTTGGTTTGACCGGTTCTTTTCCTGGTTTTCCTTAGCTCAAAAGGGTGGGTTTTACACTCGTACTCATGCCAACTAGCCTTGGGCCCATTGTATGAGATTTTCTAAATCGGGCATTCTAGCTCCCAAGTTCCAAAAATAAGGCCTCTAGCCTATCTGAGCTATTTGAGCTCCCATCAAGAAGGTCTCCCAAAATGTTTAAGCAGAGGCACACAATCAGTGGAGAGCTGTAAACCCGTCCTTTGATAATGAGAAAACCGAGGAAAGAAGCGATCAGTTTCAAATTTTAAAATCGAATCGGTCTACAAGCTCGATTATTAGGAAATGGGAAAATTAAGAATTTACAACTTCCATGTGACTCAAAATGGTTCATAAATCTTGGAAAAGAACCTTAGGATGAATTGGGGAAGAAAAACTGGACCGGTTCTTGTGAACCGAGTCCAAACCTAACAGAACCGGTTTATCAACTTAATCGACTCATGAATCGGAATTGATAGAGAGAGGGTAGACTAGCAAAATTTATGGATCCCAAGTGACCCAAAGAGTCCCAAATATCATGGAAATACACTTGAGAGGGAATTGGAGATGCAAATCAAACCGGTTTAGGTGAACCGGATCCGAACCAGATTGAACCGGTTTGAACTACTATTGAATAGAATTATAAATTTATTTTTCTAGGTGGCTTAAGAAATTCAAATTCAAAATTTGAAGCCACCATTGGATAGAAAATGAATTTAGATGAATTTAGAAATTTTTAGATTTGAAAATTTTGGTCAAATGAGGGGTTAACTAGCCGTTTTAAGCTATGGACTAGGTTCGGACCGGTCCAGTCCAGTTCGGAACAGTATCGTATTCTTCCTTCAGATGACAGCACTGTTCACTCACCGGAAAATTAAAGCAACACTGGTGAAGAAGAAATGTCTCCATTCAATATGTTTCAGGCATCAATTTTTGTCATAAAGGTTCCAAACGAATGGTCGATGAGTCCCCGAGCTCCCTATATAAAGAGCACCTCTCCATTCATCCTCTCTACACTTGAAAATCTCACTCTCTCTCAGTTGCTTAGTTTTCCAATGAATCTCGTACCAGAGCTCTAATATAGGGTCATTTCTGAGCCAAAGAAGGTGAGGTCGGGTTCCTTAGAACCGGGGAGAAGTTAGCTACACGGTGGTGACATCCATACATTCTGAGAGTCATCAGAGAAGCGCCGACGTGATTGAACAGTGAAGTAGCTCCAGCGGACCAAAGCTGCCCTATTTCAGCTGAGTTGAAATTGGCCAATTTGAGCCCTCCTCAGGCCAAACCAAGCCATCCCAACACATACTCAGCACTCCCACGACCGAATTAGGAATGAAAGGTAAGCCAATTCGGCTTCCCTCGACGATTTCCTATCAGAGTTAAAGAGAGAGTCGACCGAATTTCAATGACAGAATTATAATCCAATTCGACATCAATTGATGTCATTCTTGATCTTAGGAAGAACCTCAAGAGGAGAACTACCTACCCAGATAGAAAGCTCAGATCACCGTGCCCTCACCAATGAGTAATCGAAGCTTTCTCTCACTATAGTCCATTTTTTGGCGAAACTCCGTTTGAGCTCATTTCGGCATTAAAACTTGCTATTCAAATTACTAGAGAATCGTATGAACATGTAGAAACTCAATTTCAACTTCAATTTCAACAATTGGAAGTCTTTGATCAGTCAATTTGATGAAATCAAATTCAGCTGTGTTAACAAGTTGGAATTAGGAGAAAATTGGGGGTTTTCAAAAATTCGAAGGACCGAAATGCAATTTTCTAAAATTGAAGGTCAATTGGGCATGATAAAAATGTTAGAGGGCCAATTGAGAAATTTTAGAATTTTTGAGGTAAATTTTATCATTTTTGTAAAGGAAGGGCAAAATGGTAATTTTGGAAAACCTAGGGGACCAAATTGGAAATTTGGGAAATTAAACCCCTTTTGTGAAATTGAATAAATTCAAGCCCCAAGGAGAATTTTAAAAGTTTTGGGACTCAATTTGAGGAAAAATCGGCATTAGGGACTTAAAGTTAAAGAAAAATAACTTTAGGGACCTAATTGTAAATAAATAAAAGTTTAGTTTTTCTCATTCATTTGGAATGAATGAAGGCTATTAGGCTGAAAGATAATGAACCGAGACGTTCATATCATGTAGGAACACGAAGTACCGAGAACGCCAGCAAGGACAAGCTCGTGTGAATACAAGGAACCGGTATAGTGGAATTTACTACATTAACAGGTGAGTATAATTTTATATCATACCCAGTTGGGGATGATAAGTACTTCAAAATGAAAACCCACTACAAAGTGGTATTTTAAACATAACAACTTAGATGAGTGATGTGAAAATCATGCGTAAAAACTACTTATCAATTGTAAGTAGATCATACCCAGTTGGTATGATGAAACTTCCTCGAAGGAAGTTGAAAACCCGTTCATCGGTTATGAGCGGAGATGTCCTTATACCCGGCCGGTATAATAGATAGTTGAAAATATATTTTTGTCGGAAGTGCTCTCCCCTAACTGTGTGCTAATGCTTAAATGATTTGGGAGACCTTCTTGACAGGAGCTCAAATAGCTCTTATAGGCTAGGGGCCTCAGTTTTGGAACTTAGAAGCTATTATACCCGGTTTTGAAAATCTCGAACAAGTGGGCCATAGGCCAGTGGACACGAGCTGGAGCTAGTAAACAAATAAGAGATATGTGTCATAAAACTTTAATAAATGAATTGTTTGCCCATGGTACCAAGACAGGACCAACATATTCAGTCAACTAGTGGCAGTGTGACATGACAGGTCTCCAGACCAGTTAAGACAAACAGCTGCAGGTTGAGTTGAGGGTCGATGTCATTGGACTAGTGGCACCATAGATTATATGGAATGATAAGAAAATATTGGTTGTGCATGCAATATGATTACGGGATCATCAAGATGCCCATGAGGGATAGTGATGCATCTTAAGGGCCCTAGACGACCTGGTGAGTATAAGGGCAGTTCGTCTTACCAGGTGACCGTGCGAAATTTGGAGTAGCACCAAGCGCATGAGACCAGGGTGGGGACGGGATGAGGTCTTTGTCCTCATATGGCCATGGAGAATTGATTTTGAGATTGAGGGTCGGATGTCACGTACATCCACTCATTCTCAAGGTAGAAGTGGACGTACTTCTATCTAGGTGGCTGGTAAAGTTGCTATGATGCCACAAGTGGGTTCAGTGGACGTGCTGGCCTACGAATGTGTGTTTGACCTTCATGATGAAGGATGTGTGTTGGGTGATGACACACCATGGTTAAATAAGGAAATGGTGGTAAAACCCAAGATTTTAAATGAAAGGATTTTTTTTGAAAGAAATGAGTCCGGCACACTCAAATACAATTACTTTTCCTTAAAATTAATTTAAAAAAAAACCATTCACTGAGTTGTAGAACTCAACCCCTCCTTTCTATCCCTTTTTCAAGAAAAGAGAAAATTACTAAGAATAATACCAAGTCTTACCCTCTGTCAGGTATACTTAAATATTCCTTAAGCTTGCATTTTATTTGATATATGTCTTTCTAGGGAACAAGGTCAAAATTACGCCTGGCTCATCTCGAGTTAAAGTTGAAGGAAACTCCGCTTGAACCGAGAGAGCGGCGAGTTGTTCATGGGGATCCAACCAAACCGGGTTGGGGCGTGACAAGAGCACTTCTAACAAAAAATTTTTTTTCATCTATCCATCACATCAAATGGATGTGAGGACATCTTTACTCATAACTGATAAGCGGGTTTTCTACTTCCTTCCAAGAAGTTTATCATAAAAATCGAGTATGATCTACTTATAACCAATAAGTAGTTTTTCTGTGTGTTTTCTCACATCACCCCATCCAAGTGAGATGTTAAAATCCCACATAGTAGCGAGTTTTCATTACCGAGGTGCTCATCATCCCAAATAGGTAAGATGTGAAAATTCCCACTAATCCGATAATGTAGTGAATTCCTCTTAACCGGCACTTTGCCTTCATGCAAGCTTGTCTTTGTTGGCATTCCTGGTACTTCATGTTCCTACACAATATGAACATCCTTGTTCATTATACTTTGGCCTAATAGCCGTCATTCATCGCAAATGAATAAAATGCCCAAACTTTTGGTTATTTGCATTTAGGTCCCCTAAAGTACTTTTTCTTTAATTTTAGGTCCCTAATGCCAATTTTCCCTCAAATTGAGTCTTAAAACTTCTAAAATTTACTTTGCAACCTCAATTTATTCAAAATAACAACAAGAGGTTTAAGTTTCCCAAATTCCCAATTTGGTCCCCAACTTTTCAAAAATTACCATTTTGCCCCAACTTTACAACAATGGCAAATTTGACCCCAATAATTCCAAAAAAAATCAACCAATTGGTCCTCCAACATCTTTTTCATGCCCAATTGGCCCTCAATTTTTGGAAATTGCAATATAGTCGCTCAAATTTTTAAAATCCCCAAATTTCCCCAACATTTGCCCTCAATTTCTTCCTTTCAAACTAGTTGAATTTGATTTCATCAAATTGACCGATCAATCGAGGTTAATTACTGAAATTGGAGGTAAAATTGAGTTCCTACACTTTCATGCAATTCATTGGAACTTTGAATCGCATTATTTCAACCTAAAATGAGCACAAATGGAGCTTCATCGTAAAATTGGACTTAGATAGAGAAAGCTTTCAAAGCTTATTGTAGGGGGTGCGGCGGTCTAAGCTTTCAATCTGGGGAGATAGCTCTCATCCTGAGGTTCCTCCTATGATCAAGAAATGCATAAATTCATGCTGAATTGAGGGAGAATTTGGTCAGTGAAGTTTCATCGATTCTCTCTCTAACACTGATCGGAATTTATAGAGGGAAACCAAATTGGCATACCTTTCAGCTCTAATTTAGTCGTATGAGAGCTGTGGAAGTGTTGGAAGGGCTTGGTTTGGCCTGAGAAGGGCTCGAACTGGCCATTTTTTGCTCAACCGAAACAGGGCAGCTTCGGTCCGCCGGAGTTGCAACATTGTTCTATCACATCGGCGTTCCTCTAGTGATTCTTGGATCAAATGGAGACTACCGTTGGGTAGCTGACTTATCCTCGGATCTAAAGAACTCGACCTCACCTTCTTTGGCTCAAAAAAATGCCCAAGTCGAAGCTCTAGTTCGAGCTTCACCAGAAAATGGAGCAGTAGGGAGAGAGTGGAGTTTTCAGGTGTGAGGAGGATTAATGAGGAGGGGGTCTTTATATAGGAAGCTCGGGGACTTCTTGGCCATATGATTGGCGCCTTTATGGCGGTCATTCATTGAATGAAACTCTCTAGCTGGACACTTTTCATCTTCACCAGCACTGCTCAATTTTCCAGCGAGTGAGCAGTGATGTCATCTGAAGGAAGAAAACGACATTGTTCTGAACTGGTCCAAACTAGGTTCAACGCTTAAACCGACTGATTCAGGCTTGATTCGATTGAGTTTTTCAAAATTAAAAATTTGTAAATTCATTTAAATTCATTCTTATTAAATGGTGGCCTCAATTCTCCAATTTGAATTTTCAAAGCCACCTAGAAAAAATGAATTTAGAAACCGATTCAATAGTGGTTCAAATTGGTTCAGGTCTGGTTCACCTTAATCGGTTTGGTTTTCACCTCCAATTCATCCCAAAGTCCTTTTCCATGACTTTTATGACCCTTAGGTCACTCGGGATTTGTAAATTTCCTAGTTTATCCTATCTCTAATGGTTGGGATTTGTGAACCGTTTCGGTTTTCAAACTCGGGTTAACTAGTATTTCCTCGGTTTCCTTGTCTTTAAGGGACAAGGTTGACAACTCCCCTTATTATTGGCATGAAAGCTTCTAACTCTATCTAGTCCACATAGGCTCTTAAAAGGTCTCTTTTCCTTGATTCCAAAGAGTTGGTTGGACACATGAGAGGACTTTCCCATCGAGGGTTTCATTGATCCCTGACTGTACCTCCATGAAGGAAATAGGGGTACGTCACTTTCCTTCCTCTTTCTTGCACACCCTTGTTAGACTTGGACAAGGCACTCATAGACGTAAGCCATCCCAATCACTACTACCAAGTCATTAGGGCATCCCAAACTTCCCATTTGATCTCGAATGTCTATTGATAGCCCATCTATAAACTTTTGGAATATGTTTGTTGGGCTAACCAAATTTGGTGCAAACATCTGGAGCTCATTAAGTTTGTCTTCATATTCTATGACAATGTCTAAAATCTATCGCAACTTGAAAAACTCTTGTTACTTCTCATTAATCATGTGGGAAGCTAGATACTCCTCATTGAACCTCCATTCAAACACAGCCCAAGAGGGTGTGCTTGAGGATGTTGCTCTTATGTTCTCCCACCATTGTCGTGCATGTGCTTCGAGTAGATACTCAACTATTACCACTATTTGAGTCACTAGCACCTTTAGTACATTCATGTGCCTCTTTACTTCCCTAAGTCATTCCATGGTTGTTATTGCATTTTTCTCACCCTTGAATCCTGGGCATCCCAATTACCTCAAATCCTTTAGACACATCGGGGCATCAAAGTAGTGTTGTTCCTAAGCTGGTGTCGAAGGCATTCTCTCTAACAGAGAGTGCCTGTGTGACCCTTTTATGGTCATATCTACTAAAGGTTTTCTTCCCATATTTAGGGTTGGAATAATGAACATTCCTATGAAATCATCGTAAATATTGAGGTTTTTTGAGTTAATTTGTGGTATGGGAGGTTCCTCAGCATGAAACTCCCTTTGGAGCTCAGCAGCTTGCCATTCCACAATAGGAGTCATGAATCCCATAGACTCTGAGCTCAGTCCTCTCAAAGGTTGTCTTTCCTCAGTCAGTTGGCCATGCCTAGTTCCTCATCTAGGGGCCATACCTACAAGGATTTTTACTTAATCAGTATTTTGCATACCACTTTACTATGGAAATAGTTTTTATTTTATATAGGTGATTCAAGTAGTACTCTTCTCGGTCTAATCCACTTCTCAAGGCCTCATTTAAAAAAATACCTTTCTTTTGAAAGGTGGGCTCTCATACCACTAAATTTGTCATGCCCCTACCCAATCCATGGGTCAGGTCGACGTAACAAATGTTGCATCATCTCGGCGCTATGGTAGTGGGTACATCACTACAATAAGACCGAGAGGCCGAAAGACTCGGATTATTACATTCTAACAAAAACTAGTCAGAATTTAAACTTTTGTAAATAACATTTCAATTTGAAATATGGACCATGTAAACCCCGCACTTTCGAGTTAAAGAAATCGGGAAAATAACTGGTCAAACCGAGTAAGAAAACCGAGCCAGTTTATAAACCTGATCATATGGGAACAATCAATTTGGAAATTTATAATTTTCGGGTGATCCAAATGGTTCATTAAACCTTGTAAAAGAAATTTAAGACAAAATAAAATAGAAAAACCAAATTAGTTCAGGTGAACGAGATCCCATAATAACTTTGAGGTTAAGCATTCTTACTTGAGAATAGTGTGAGGATGGGTGACCTCCTGGGAAGTATGAAATTTTTTATAACCCGAAATTTCTGTTAAAAATTATAAATTAATATATATTTAATAATTGTAATTAATACAAATAATTTAATACCGAAATTAAATTATTGGATTTAATACAAATAATTTAATAACGAAATTAAATTATTAGAATTAATACTGATAATTTATGTCAATATTAATACTAGAAATAAATCTCTCCCATTTAATACATGATTTTACACCTATATAAAAAGGTCATCCCCATTCATTATTGTGAACACTTCTCTCTCTCTATTGCTCCATTTCTCGGTGAAGCTCGAACCAGAGCTTCGACTTTAACAAAGGTTGGGCTCTTTAGAACCGGGGAGAAGACATCTATCTAATAGCAAACTCCAGTCAATCCGAGAATCGTTGAAGAAGCGCCGACATGATGGAACAATGAAGTAGCTCCGACGGAACGAAGCTGCCCTATTTTAGCCAAGCTAAATTTGGCCATTTCAAGCCCCCCTCAACACTTCCTTAGCACTCCCACGGCCGAATTAAGACTAAAAGGTAAGCCAATTCAATTCCCCTCTACAATATCCGGTTGGTGCTAGAGAGAGAACCAGCAGAATTTCAATGATGAAATTCTAACTCAGTTCGGCATCAACTGATGTAATTCTTCATTCTTGGATGAACCTCAATATGAGATCTATCTACCGATATTGAAAGCTCGGATCGTCGTGCCCTCACCGGTGAGAAATCGAAGCTTTCTCTTTCTATAGTCTGTTTTCAGGCAAATCTCCGTTTGAGCTCGTTTTGGCGTTAAAATCTGCGATTCAAAGTTCCTTAGAATTGTACGAACATGTAGGAACTCAATTTCAACTCCAATTTCAACAATTAGAAGTGTTTGATCAGTCAATTTGATGAAATCAAATTTGACAGTGTTGAAAAGTTGAAATTGGGGGAAAATTTGGGGGAAATTTGGGGATTTTCGAAATTTGAAGGACAAAATGAAATTTTATGAAATTGAGAGCCAATTTGGCATGAAAATAATGTTAGAGGACCAACTAAGAAATTTTAGAATTTTTGGGACAAAACTTACCATTTTTGTAAAGGAAGGGTAAAATGGTAATTTTAGAAAAGTTGGAGGACCAAATTGGAAGTTTGAGAAATTAATTCCCTTTTAGGGAAATGGAATAAATTGAGGTCCTATGATAAATTTTAAAAGTTACGGGACTCAATTTGAGGAAAAATCGACATTAGTGACTTAAAGTTAAAGAGAAATAACTTTAGGGACCTAATTGCAAATAATTAAAAGTTTGGGTTTTCTCATTCATTGGAAATGAAAGAAGGCTGTCATGCAGAGTAATAATGAACAAGGTCATGTAGGAACGTGAAATACCGTGAACATCAGCATGGACGAGCTCGCGTGAATATAAAGAACCGATCTAGTGAAATTTACTGCCTTAACGGGTGAGTGGGTTTACTAACATCATACCCAGTTGGGATGATGAGCACAACTTAAAATTAAAAACCACTAACTGGTTGTGGTTGGAAATTTTATATCATACTCGGTAGGGGGTGATAAGTAACTCGGTAAAAAACCCATTGTTTAGTGGTATTTTAATCATCACCACTTAGAGGAAGTGATGTGAAAATCATGCGAAAAAACTACTTACTGGTTGTAAGAAGATCATACCCGGTTGGTATGATGAGACTTCCTTGAAGGAAGTTGAAAACCCGGTCATCGGTTATGAACAGACATGCTCAGTCAACTAGCGGCATTGCAACATGACAGGTCGACGGACCAGTCAAGACAAACAACTACGGGTTGAGTTGAGAGTTAGAGCCATTGGACCAGTGGCACCACATATTATATGGCTTGATAAGAAAAAATTGTTTGTGCATGCACTATCAGTATGGGATCATCAAGACGCCCATGAGGGGTAGTGATGTGTCCTAAGGGCCCTGGACGACCCGGTGAGTATAAGGGGAGATCGTCGTTCCAGGTGTCTATGCGAAATCTGGAGTAGCACGAAGCGCATGAGACCGGGGTGTGGATGGGATGAGGTCTCTGTCCTCATATAGACACAAAGAAGTGATTTTGGGATTTTGGGTCGGATGTCGCGTACATCCACTTATTCCTAGGGTAGAAGTGGTCGTACTTCTATCCGGGCGGTAGGAAAAGTCACTCCGAAGCCATTAGCGGGTTTAGTAGTGATACTGACTTGCGAATGCGTGTAACCTTCATGATGAATGATGTGTGTTGGGTGATGACACACCGTGGTAAATAAGAAATGGTGGAAAAACCCAGATTTTTAAATGAAGAGATTTTTGAAAATAAAGGAGTCTAGCACACTCCATATAAATATTTTTTCTTAAAAGTTAAAAGTAGACCTTTAAAAACACATTCACTAAATAGTCGTACTCATCCCCTCCCTTATATCCCTTTCAAAAAATCCCGGAAAGCCTCCCCTTAAACACCGTCAACTAAGATGCCTGTAAGACATGTATGTAAAGTTTTAAATTTCATGCAGTTTTGATTGTGCTATTTCAGGAAAATGTGCAGGTTCAAGGACGCCTTACTCTTTACGGTTTACAATAAGGGAAAATCCTTTAATAAACCGGGAGAGTGGCGGGTTGATAACGGGGATCCGACCAAACCGGGTCGGGGCGTGACAACTAGAGTGGTATCAGAGCCTATTTCCTCGAATACATAATTAAGACTAGAAACTATAGTAACTAATAGGATTTATCCTAAAATTTTCAGATGGCTCCCAGGAGAGAAACTAGGAAAACTTGGAATGGCTCTACTCAACACCTGACCTCCGTAGGGAGACAACCCTAGAAGCTTCCCAAATGCTTGAGACTGTGCTGAAATGTCAAAAGACCAAATGGGGAAGTATCCTGGAGAATGGTGCTAGGACCTTTTGGTGACACAACTCTAAGTATGGAGGAAGACGTTTATTAAGAATTCCATAGCTCCTTAGTTATTTTGCAACCATTTCCTGTGATAGGGCTGAAAGTCTAATCTTTTGTATCCCCCTATTAATAAAATACTCAAATTCTCAAAACTCTCTCTCCTGATGATGCAATCTTGTTGGGAATATGGCCTAAGGAAAATAAAGCAAACCCACACTATCCTAGAAGCTAAGGAAAAGTTACATCCCAATTATGGAAGATGAATTAGGGAATTAAGAAACCTAGGAAGACTCTTACCATGACCCTTTAGCAAAGGAGATTCAGTAAGAAAACTGTCAAAGTGATCAAACTCAAAGAATGATAGAGCACCAAACCAATAGTAACCCTGGAAATGCCCTACTCGAAGGAAAGAAGGGACCACAACAATCCATGTAAAGGAATAACCTATTATAAGTATGAACGATTGAGACATTACCTGAAGAAGTGCCCAACCCTACTAAGGACAAGTACCAAGATAAACTATTATAGGTGTAAGGAAAAAAGTGGTGTTTCACACCTCATAAATTCAGGGCAATAACTCCTCAAAGGCCACGAAGGAATGGAGACCGAAACCAAGGAGTTGGCTAAGTAAGCGGTTCACCAAGAGGTCAAGAAATGATGAGGTATATGAAAAATTTAAATTTCTTTTTAAGAAGGTCAACCGGAGAAAGATAGCTCAAGAGTAGGGATAAGGTACATGGGAAGTATATCTAGAACCCTCTCATAAGGGGCAAACATAGAGAAACGTCCTCTGGAAACTCTAGAGAAGGGCACAATGAGAGTGAGGAAGAGAAGGAATACATTGGGAAAGGGAACTCTAGAGGGATGCATTCAACTAAGTAACTTGAAGGAATCATTGGATTGGCAGATGGACATAACAAGAAGTGTAAGGCACCGACCCACCATTAGAAACTTCTTGATGGAAGGATGTATTGGAGGCCAATTATGACCTGCCTTGGAAGAGTAATAGAGCCAAATAACGGGATGTATTGGAATGAATCACCTTGGAAAAAGTAATGAAGCCAAATAGGGTCAAGGAGAATAAATGACACCCTAAGAAGGACTACACCCTAAAAAGGTTAGTGAGATGACGTTAATGACATGAGTACTCGAGAACACAACTGAGTAGAGGATATCAAGAGTAGAAATCCCCTAGAGCAAATGTAAAAAGGAATGTTCGGAGAAAGGGAAAGAATTCTACAAAGGAAGGAAGCCCTGAAAAGACATGTGTGTCCCAATAGAGAGGAAATAGAACCAACCAAAATAGAAGGAACGAAAAGCTCACAAATTAAATGTTGGTTGAGATGGAAAAGTCGAGTACTAAGGAAAAATAAGGTCCTAAGAAGGAAAATAAATTAAAGGAATTATTGATGGGTGGATGGATACAATGTGGGGTGAAAGGAACCAACCCTTAATTAGGAAATGTTTCCAAGGAAGGAAGTATCGTTATGGCCCAAGCTGACCTGTTTGGAGGGAACAGGAGAACCAAGTAGAAAGAGGAAAACTAATAATGACAGACAACCAAATAGAATAAACAAAACCCTAAGAAGGAATGAGATATAGTAAAGACTACACTCTATGATGGACAATAGGATGGGCATGAAGAATGAGTGATACAGCTACCGAGACGATTAGACCAGAAAAATAAAGAATTGTGAAATGGTTGCGAAAAAATCAGAGGGGATTTAGGGCCAAAGGAAAACCCTTGAGTAGAGGATATCATTGGGAATGATGATGGATCTAAGAAAGGATGAAACTCAGCATGTCGGTAAAATATTTGGGAATTTAATTAATTGGAACCGGAAATACTCAATAAGGAAGTCGAAAAGGAATGAGTGGGTAAGGAGAACCAACACAATTGAGTAAGTGGAGTTAATAATGGTAAAAAAAGGATAGTTGAGGAATACTGTCAAAAGAAAAGAGGAATGAAGTTATACGATCCCTGAAAGGTCTAAAAGCTAAGAAAGACACTTCAGGAGATGTTCTAGAAATCAAATGGACAGAGACGGGTCCTAGAAAATGCCATGCTGTAAGGTCATGTAAGCCCAACAACCCGAGGAGAATATGACTCAAAGAAAGGAACAGTCGGCTAATAAGCATGACGAGGTCAAATATAACAATGTGGACCGAAGTTATAATAGACAACGAATGGAGGAAGAGTCGAAATGGGACGAAAAGGTGGTGATAAAGATATCCATGGAAATAAGTACGAAATGCTCTATAGGACGACGAGCTAAGTGTTTCAATAATCAAGCGGTTAACTAGACACGAAAATGCTTAGTTATCTTGGAATTCCCAATCTTGAGTACAGGACCTCCAGGGGAAGAATGTTGCTCTAAGCAAAGAGAGAGATAAAATCTAAGAACATACCCTGAGGTAAGGTATGTCTAGTTATGACAAACTCCATGGAGGGAGTAAATATTATTAAGGAAAAGGAATTTCTTAAGTGAAGGTTGTAAAACGGACTAATTTCAAGGACGAGAGAAAAATTTATATCTTAAGAAAACACCAAAGGGTCATCAAAGGAAATGATTGCTCATGCAAGGATGTTAACTAATTTTTGGGGACAAAACTCCTAAAAGGAGGGGAGAGTTGTAAACCCCGCACTTTCGAGTTAAGGAAATCGGGAAACGGTCAAACCGAGTAAGAAAACCGAGCCGGTTTACAAACTTGATCATATGGGAACAAGCAATTTAGAAATTTATAATTTTTGGGTTATCCAAAGTGTAAAACCTGCCCTTTTGAGCTAAGGAAAACAGGGAAAAGAACCGATCAAACCAAGTGAGGATTCAGAACCGGTTCACAAACCCGATCATTTCTGAACAGGCAATTTGGGAATTTATAACTCTCGGGTGATCCAAAGAGTTCATTAAACCTTGGAAAAGAAACTTAAGACAAAATAAAAGATAAAAACCAAATTGGTTCAAGTGAACAAGATTCCATAAGAACTTTGAAGTTAAGCATGCTTACTTGAAAGTAGTGTGAGTATGGGTGACCTCATGGGAAGTATGAATTTTTTTTGTAACCCGAAATTTCACGTACGACTTATCATAAATAACCATAAATTAATATATATTTAATTATTGTAATTAATACCAATAATTTAATACCTAAATTAAATTATTGGAATTAATACATATAATTTAATACCAAAATTAAATTATTAAAATTAATATCGAAATTAAATTAATTGAATTAATAGCAATAATTTATGGCAATATTAATACTAGTAATAAATCTCTCCCATTTAATACACAGGTTTTACACCTATATAAAGAGGTCATCCCCATTCATTCTCCTTACACCCAAACACTTCTCTCTCTCTCTCTCTACTGCTCCATTTTCCGGTGAAGCTTAAACTAGAGCTTCGACTTAAACATTTTTCTTAACCTCGAAAGGAGAGGTCGGGCTCTTTAGAACTGGGAAGAAGACAACTATCTGATAGCAAACTCCAGTCAATACGAGAATCGTTGGAGAAGCTCCGGCATGATGGAATAGTGAAGTAGCTCCAGCAGACCGAAGCTGCCTTATTTTGGCCGAGCAAAAATCACCATTTCAAGCCCTCCTTAGGCCAAATCAAGCCCTTCCGACACTTCCTCAACCTTTCCACGGCCGAATTAGGACCGAAAGGTAAGCCAATTCGGCTCCCCTTTACAATTTTCGATCAGTGCTAGAGAGAGAGTCGACCGAATTTCAATGACAAAATTCTAATCCAATTCCACATCAATTGATGTGATTCTTGATTCTAGGATGAACCTCAGGACGAGAGCTATCTGCCCAGATCGAAAGCTCGGACCGTCGTGCCTTCACCGATGAGTAATCGAAGCTTTCTCTCTCTATAGTTCATTTTCCGGCAAAGCTCCGTTTGAGCTCGTCCCTACGTTAAAACATGCGATTCACATTTCTTAGAATCATATGAACATGTAGGAACTCAATTTCAACTCCAATTTCAATAAATAGAAGTCTTTCATCAATCAATTTGACAAAATCAAATTCGGTAGTGTTGAAGAGTTGAAATTGGGGAATTTCGAAATTCAAAGGGGCAAAATACAATTTTATGAAATTGAGGGTCAATTGGGCATGAAAATAATGTTGGAGGACCAATTGAGGAATTTTGGAATTTTTGGGCCAAAACTTACCATTTTTGTAAAAGAAGGGCAAAATGGTAATTAGTGAAAAATTGGGGGACCAAATTGGAAATTTGGGAAATTAAACCCCTTTTTGGTGAAATTGAATAAATTGAGGTCCCAGGATAAATTTTAAAAGTTACGGGACTCAATTTGAGGAAAAACCGACATTAGGGACTTAAAGTTAAAGAGAAATAACTTTAGGGACCTAATTGCAAATAACTAAAAGTTTGGGTTTTCTCATTCATTGGAAATGAATGAAGGCTGTTAAGCCGAGTAATAATGAACAAGGTTGTTCATATCGTGTAGGAACACGAAATACCGGGAACGCTAGCAAGGACAAGCACGCATGAATACAAAGAACCAGTCTAGTGGAATTCACGGCATTAACGGGTGAGTGGGTTTACTAACATCATACCCGGTTGGGATGATGAGCACAAATTCAAGATAAAAACCACTTACCGGTTGTGGGTGGAAATTTTATATCATACCCGGTAGGGGGTGATAAGTAACTCGATATAAAAACCCACTATTTAGTGGTATTTGAATAATCACCACTTAGAGAAAGTGATGTGAAAATTATGCGGAAAAACTACTTACCGGTTGTAAGTAGATCATACCCGGTTGGTATGATGAGACTTCCTCGAAGGAAGTTGAAAACCCGTTCATCGGTTATGAACGGAGATGTCCTTATCCCAGTCGGTATAATGGACAGTAAAAACCTATTTTGTCGGAAGTGTTCTCCCCTTACTATGTGCCAATGTTTAAACTATCTGGGAGACCTTCTTGATGGGACCTCGAATAGCTCTTATAGGCCGGGGGCCACGGTTTTGGAACTTGAGGGCTAGAATGCCCATATTTTTAAAAATCTTGTACAGTTGGCCCAAGGCTAGTTGGCAGGAGCAGGAGCTCGTAAATGAACATGATATATGTGCCATAAAAATTAATAAAGTTAATTATTTGGCCATGGTAACAAGATAGGACCGACATGCTCAGTCAACTAGTAGTAGTGCGACATTACAGGTCGACGGACCAGTCAAGACAAGCAACTGCGAGTTGAGTTGAGAGTTGGGGCTATTGGACCAGTGGCACCACATATTACATGGCTTGATAAGAAAACATTGTTTGTGCATGCACTATGAGTACGGGATCATCAAGACGCCCATGAGGGGTAGTGATGTGTCCTAATGGCCCTGGACGACTCGGTGAGTATAAGGGCAGATCGTCGTTCTAGGTGTCTGTGCGAAATTTGGAGTAGCACGAAGCGCATGAGACCGGGGTGGGGACGGGATGAGGCCTCTGTCCTCATATGGACACGAAGAAGTGATTTTGGGATTGTGGGTCGGATGTCGCGTACAATCACTTATTCTCAGGGTAGAAGTGGTCGTACTTCTATCCAGGTGGCAGGAAAAATCGCTCCGAAGCCACTAGCGGGTTTAGTAGTGATACTGACTTGCGAATGTGTGTAACCTTCATGATGAAGGATGTGTGTTGGGTGATGACACACCGGTAACTAAGAAATAATGGAAAAACCCAAATTTTTAAATGAAGGGATTTTTGAAAAGAAAGGAGTCTAGCACACTCCATATAAATATTTTTTCTTAAAAGTTAAAAGTAGACCTTTAAAAACCCATTCACTAAATAGTCGTACTCATCCCCTCCCTTATATCCCTTTCAGGAAATTCCGGAAAGCCTACCCTTAAAGACCGTCAACTAAGATGTCTGTATGACAGGTATGTAAAGTTTTAAATTTCATGCAGTTTTGATTATGCTATTCCAGGAAAAAGGTGCAGGTTAAAGGACGCCTTACTCTTTACGGTTTACAATAAGGGGAAACCCTTTAATAAACCGAGAGAGTGGCGGGTTAATTACGGGGATCCGACCAAACTAGGTCAGGGCGTGACACAAAGGGTTCATTAAACCTTGGAAAAGAAACTTAAGACAAAATAAAATAGAAAAACCAAATTGGTTCAGGTGAATGAGATACCATAATAACTTTGAAGTTAAGCGTGCTTACTTGAGAGTAGTGTGAGGATTGGTGACCTCATGGGAAGTATGAAATTTTTTGTAACCTTAAATTTATGTTAAAATTTTTTTATACGTACGCCTTATCATAAATGGCCATAAATTAATATATATTTAATGATTGTAATTAATACCAATAATTTAATACCTAAATTAAATTATTGGAATTAATACAAATAATTTAATACCAAAATTAAATTATTGAAATTAATACCAATAATTTATGTTAATATTAATACTAGTAATAAATCTCTCCCATTTAATACATGATTTTACACCTATATAAAAAGGTCATCCCCATTCATTTTCCTCACACTTGAACACTTCTCTCTCTCTCTCTCTACTGCTCCATTTCCCGGTGAATCTTGAACCAGAGCTTTGACTTGAACAAAGGTCAGGCTCTTTAGAACCGGGGAGAAGACAGCTATCTGATAGCAAACTTCAGTCAATCCAAGAATCGTTGGAGAAGCACCGGCATGATGGAACAGTGAAGCAGCTCCGGCGGACCGAAGCTACCCTATTTCAACCAAGCTGAAATTGGCCATTTCATGCCCTCCTCAGACCAAATCAAGCCCTCCCAACACTTCCTTAGCCTTCCCACGGCCGAATTAGGACTCAAAAGGTAAGCCAATTCGGCTCCCCTCTACAATTTTCGGCTGGTACTAGAGAGAGAACCAGCAGAATTTCAATGATGAAATTCTAACTCAGTTCGACATCAACTGATGCGATTCTTGATTCTAGGATAAATCTCAATATGAGAGCTATCTATCTTGATTGAAAGCTCGGACCGTCGTGCCCTCACCAGTGAGAAATCGAAACTTTCTCTTTCTACAGTCTGTTTTCTAGCGAAGCTCCGTTTGAGCTCGTTTTGGCGTTAAAATCTGCGATTCAAAGTTCCTTAGAATTGTATGAACATGTAAAAACTCAATTTCAACTCCAATTTCAACAATTAGAAGTGTTTGATCAGTCAATTTGATGAAATCAAATTTGGTAGGGTTGAAGAGTTGAAATTGGGGGGAAATTTGGGGATTTTCGAAATTCGAAGGGCAAAATGAAATTTTATGAAATTGAGGCCAATTGGGCATTAAAATAATGTTAGAGGACCAATTGAGAAATTTTAGAATTTTTGGGGCAAAACTTACCATTTTTGTAAAGGAAGGGCAAAATGGTAATTTTAGAAAAGTTGGAGGACCAAATTGGAAATTTGAGAAATTAATCCCCTTTTAGGGAAATGGAATAAATTGAGGTCCTATGATAAATTTTAAAAGTTACGGGACTCAATTTGAAAAAAAAATTGACATTAGGGACTTAAAGTTAAAGAGAAATAACTTTAGGGACTTAATTGCAAATAATTAAAAGTTTAGGTTTTCTCATTCATTGGAAATGAATGAATGTTGTCATGCAGAGTAATAATGAACAAGGATGTTCATATCGTGTAGGAACGTGAAATACCGGGAACGCCAGCATGGACGAGCTCACGTGAATACCAAGAACCGGTCTAGTGAAATTCACGACATTAACGGGTGAGTGGGTTTTCTAACATCATACCCGGTTGGGATGATGAGCACAACTTAAAGATAAAAACCACTTACTGGTTGTGAGTAAATTTTATATCATACCCGGCAGGGGATGATAAGTACCTCAGTATAAAAACCCACTATTTAGTGGTATTTTAATCATCACCACTTAGAGAAAGTGATGTGAAAATTATGCGGAAAAACTACTTACCGATTGTAAGTAGATCATACCCGGTTGGTATAATGAGACTTCCTCGAAGGAAGTTGAAAACCCATTCATCGGTTATGAACAGAGATGTCCTTATACCAGTTGGTGTAATGGACAGTGAAAACCTATTTTGTCTGAAGTGTTCTCCCCTGACTATGTGCCAATGCTTAAACTATTTGGGAGACTTCTTGACGGGAGCTCGATTTTGGAATGCTTGAGGGTTAGAATGCCCAGATTTTTGAAAATCTCGTACAGTGAGCCCAAGGCCAGTTGGCACGAGCAGGAGCTTGTAAATGAACATGATATATGTGCCATAAAACTTAATAAAGTGAATTGTTTGGCCATGGTACCAAGATAGGACCGACATGCTTAGTCAACTAGCGATAGTGCGACATGACAGGTCGACGGACCAGTCAAGACAAACAACCGCGGGTTGAGTTGAGAGTCGGGGCCGTTGGACCAGTGGCTTGATAAGAAAATATTGTTTGTGCATGCACTATAAGTATGGGATCATCAAGATGCCCATGAGGGTTAGTGATGTGTCCTAAGGGCCCTGGATGACCTAGTGAGTATAAGGGTAGATCGTCGTTCCAGGTGTTTGTGCAAAATCTGGAGTAGCACCAAGCGCATGAGACCGGGGTGGGGACAAGATGAGGTCTCTATCCTCATACGGAAATGAAGAAGTGATTTCGGGATTGTGGGTCGGATGTCATGTACATCCACTCATTCCTAGGGTAGAAGTGGTCGTACTTCTATCCGAGTGGCAGGAAAAGTCGATCCGAAGCCACTAGCAGGTTCAGTAATGATACTAACTTGCAAATGTGTGTAACCTTAATGATGAAGGATGTGTGTTGGGTGATGACACACCGTGGTAAATAAGAAATGGTGAAAAAACCCAGATTTTTAAATGAAGGGATTTTTTAAAACAGAGGAGTCTGGCACACTCCATATAAATATTTTTCTTAAAAGTCAAAAGCTTTTAAAAACCTATTCACTGAGTAGTCGTACTCACCCCCTCCCTTATATCCCTTTCAGGAAATCTCGGAAAGCCTCCCCTTAAAGACTGTCAACTAAGATGCCTGTAAGACAGGTATGTAAAGTTTCAAATTTCATGCAGTTTTGATTATGCTATTTCAGGAAAAGGTGCAGGTTAAAGAACGTCTTACTCTTTACGGTTTACAATAAGGGGAAATCCTTTAATAAACTGGGAGAGTGGCGGGTTGATCACAGGGATCCGACCAAACTGGGTCAAGGTGTGACAGACCACATTCAAATACCAGAAAGTGAGTAACTGTTGTGAAAACACATGTTGTTAACCCAAGTACCTTGTATTGTGTATCTCTTTGTAGGTTCGTCTATCCTTCTCTCCTCTCCTTTAAAGTTCCAAAAATATGTTAAGGGGGGAGGGTGAGCAATGCTTAGTGAATGCGAAAGTTGTTCATGGGGTCTTCCATGGTCTTGATTCTACTACAACTCAAAATAGCTTGTACAGTTTTAAATTCTTATTTTATACGGGGTTCACTACTAAACTTACCATTCGTGCACTAGTACAAGTTATCCTCCAATACTATGCACACTCAATATTGTGCTAAGGTCTTTCCTCAGCATAATCTTTCATTATATCATGAGAACAACAGTGAACGATGATGGGGACTACCATCCGAACCAAATGTCTGAGTGACATTTACCATTGCACAATTTTCCATATTTATAATGGAAAACCTCCTTTGAATCATTGGACGAGAACTTTCATTTGAACCAACTATCCATCATACAAGTATACAATTATCTAATTAACACATGCAGATCACCATTCATCATAAGAGTATTATTTACTTGTAACTTGATGGGTCATCGCCCTTCTTTCAAATTACATGCTTGTAGCTTATTTCCAAAAGTGGTGTTAAAATATTTTATCAATATTGGGCCTTAGCCCTTCTTTGCACATATCGGGCATTAGCCTTTCCCTATCTTGAACGATGGCTTTAGCCCCTTCGTTTCTAGCTGATTTTAAGGAATTGACTTCACTCATTTTAAAATCCTCCAGGTCTACACCCATATTTTCCAAAGTCATTAGGTCACGACCCGCTTCTCAAATCATTCTACATATTTATCGACTTTTGATAATACTATTTTGTATAACTTTCCTATGTGTATTTCCTTAAAAGATTTTCCTAAAGTATTTATATCAACAAATTTGCATCAATTGGTAATTATTGGTAACAATGGTCCGATTAGACACGAAGTGAGAAATTCCACTCATCGTTATAGTCGGGATGTGTTCGTCCCGACGGTTTCTTTTTTTAACTCTTGAAGCACGATTCCCATAAGATTTGTTATCAGATCCTTCTGCATAAATCAAATCATAAATATTTGGTCACTTTTGATCCCTACTCTATATTTGTACATTACCTCATAATTTTTTCCAAAATTACGGTTTTGCCCCTCTAAACCTATTTGCACGATTCACTGCATCAACGAACCTGTTCCAACTAATCAACATCCATTATTTATTTTCACCAATATACCTATGTTGAGTCACATTTTCTAAAATGCTCCTGAAGTCTCTAAGTTCTCAATTAGATCCTTAACTTTCCCCCTTTTTGCATTTTGGTTCCTATACTTTTCAAAAATCACCATAATATCCTTACACTTTTTATTTATCAAATTTGAAAGGCCTAACTCTTCAATGAGTTTATTTTAGGTCCCTTATTTTCCTTTGGTCTCATTTGGGACCTCACATTCCTAGAATTTCCATTTTTGGCCCAAACTTCTCAATATTTATAACTTTACCACTAAATTTTTCCAAAAGTTTGATTTGGGTCACTATACTCTTTCAAGCTATCTTTTCAGGTCCCCAAGCTTTCTCATAATTTATTTCAAGTCTCTAAACTTCTACTGAGTCGCATTTAAGTCCATATTTTTATGAAATTATAGTTTGACCAACAAACTTTTCAAAAATTATGTTTTACTCTCCCAACTTTTATCTCCTTCAAAAGGATTCCATGAATCCTCAAAAAATCTTTTCTAGGTCCCTCGTATTATTCCTAGGTCTCCATAGTCACTTTTTTGTTAGTCTCGATCGGAACAATGTTGTTTTGGCCCCAATAAGACTCTCGCTTGAAAACATACTTAAAATCGGGTTTTGGTCTTAAACTCATCGGAGAGAAAGTAATGATAGTCGATACTGGTGGGGTTGAATAGTTGACTTCCCCATGAGTTTTAGACACCTTGATCACCCTCTGAGTGTAAGACCCGATTTACAGAGCTCCATAAAAAATAGAGAGCTACTAGAGCTTCTCATATTTTTCGTGGTCAAGAGGCTTACTTTAGCCTGAACAACCACTAGGGTTAGTGAGAGTGGCTCCAGAGAAATTTCCAAAATAAATTTGGGTCGTGGTTGGTCATCGAGAAGGTCAGGGCAAGGTTGAAAACCTCTTTCATTTTTTTTCGGCCGAGGGAGCAGTGATATTTTTCTGTCACACCGTCGTTGCTAGAGGGCACATTAGTGTTGGGGAGAGATGCGGTTGGAAAACTAACATCCGCCGGTTCCAAGGATACCTAAATGGTCGAGTTTGATGGCCAAATGGAGAAATGGTAAGCTATGGTTTGGAGGTCACTAAAAAGTGGTGCAAGCTTAGTTTAAGAGGGAATTCCGATCGAACTTCAATGAGGCAACGCCCAAGGCTTATATAAGGAGCTCGGGGGACCAAATGTTCATCACTCCATGTGCTTAGCTAATCAAATGGGACCTCATAGACCTTCCTATATATTTAATTTCCCTTAAGGACATGTTGTCAGAAATTGCACTATGACTCGAGTTATTTCCAGATCTGGGTTAGGATTTGGGTCGGGAGTCGGGTGAAGGAGACGACACGCGCGTGGCGCGTCGTCCTATACATGCATCCAATGTGGCGCGTTGTCCGATTCGCACTATATCGAACTCGTTTTTAGCAAATAAATTAGTTGGATCAACCACTTTTTTTCATTTATTGGTTATTTAATATGCAATTGGGTTGATTTTTAGCTTAATTTATTTTTTTAAATTTTCTTGTTCAATTTCCTACAAATTGGACTAAATAATCACCATTTTTTTATTTATTTAACCTATTCTAAAAATGAGTAATTTTATCACTATAAGTTGATTCAATCAATTTTTTGTCTTATTTTAGCTAGTTTACCTTCAAAAAAATATTTATCACATTTCATATTAATTGAACTTAATAATTACTAGTTTTCTTTTCGACTAATCACTTTTAAAAATTAAAAAAATTGTCTTAAACTAGTTTAATCTCCATTTGAATTAGTTTTCACTTATATACATAAAAAAATTAGTTTTCCGCTATTATTACATGTTCAAACTTTTAAAGTTACAACTTAAATATACTTGATCATCCAAGTTAAATAAATTTAATACTACAATAAAAATAATATTTAAATCTCGATTTTCTCCTAAAGTTAAATTTATAAATTATAAAATAAAAACTTAGTTGTTCTAAATACATCAATAACTTATACTCTCAAACGAAAAAATATAACTATAATGAAATAATATAGATGCACAATATACTTAAACCTTGTTAAAATTTTAGAATTTTTGTAAATATAATTATAATACTTGATTAGTAAGTTATTATTTACTTTTCAATTATTATATCCGTAACCTATTTTCTCACTAATATTTGCAATATATACAATGTACAATTTTCTATTATGTCCAAAAAAATGTACATTTTTCTTTGTTATTTTTAATTTCCTTCATCATTTATTATTATCACGCCTTAAATCTAGTTATTATTATACAATCATGATTTATTATATTTAGTAATTTTTTTATTGTTTATTATCATTAAATATCTCAAATTTTATTCTTTTATATTTTTCATGACTAATAAATATATAACTTTTATAGTGCAAAAAATATATATATAACTTTTATATTATATTTGCTTAATGAACTCTATTAGTTTGAACAAATTGCTAATAGATATTAAATGAATTGACCCGCTCCCACTATGCAAGACCGGTGAGTGACCTGCCTGGGCCCAGGGGAAACCGGGTAATGAGATACCACCCTACGCGTCATTGAAATCCCTATGCAGAGGTGCTTGGAGCTTAAATGAGCCGGACTACAAAGTCCACTCGATTAGTCTAGACAGCTGTAAACGGTCGAGATCGAGACTCGAGACTTGGGCCCTCTGTCCCTCATCCACCACTGCCGCCGGCGCAATATCTTTGTGACCGGGATTTCAGCCACCTCTCACTCTTTGGGACTCTGACTGAGGTTGAAAATAATGGCAGTCTGGTTTCCCCGTCTCCGGGAAATTTCAAGGTCCCTGCCCCGTGTTCTGTCAGGTTAGTCATTCGCCTAATTAGAGCTCCTTGATTTTTTTTGGAAATTTCCTTGAAAAATTTTCACTTTGACGGTTTCTTTAGCGCAAGAGTTGCGTAAAACGGGGCTGAGTTGTTTTAGCACATATTCTCGCGGACTGAAGATTCTCGTTTTTGTTTTGATTAAAGTCTGTTTACTTTAAGATATAGTTCTATATAATATTTGTAACATTACTAGTTTTATGCTATATGATAGAACTGCATAGCTGGAAACGGGAAAGTTTTTAGCCCTGTAGTTGTGGGGTGTGATCAAGTTGAGGAAAAAAGGCCCGAGGCCGTACATGAACTTACATTTGATAGAATATCCTCTCGGAGGTTCAAGCTTAGCTCAACTTTGAATACTATAAGCTTGAGCTTCGGCTTATGAATCCATTTTCTTCAATAAATTGGAACAATATATTGAAATAGCACATCAAGCATGGAGAAAAGAGCTTAAGTTTGAAAATGGCGTTATATTTGCCTTTTAAGAGGTAAATATTATTAATGGTGGTATACATAATCTTACAAATTGCTTGTTTTGGTACTAAGATGCTAAAATTTGCACAATTGATAGTTAATGTTCAGAGCTTCAGTTATACTAAATTGAGTTAAAGTAGTCTTTAAATTAAGTCAGTTTGCATACAGCATAATCAGTTTGGATCCCTAGCATGGATAATGGTAAGAGATCATGAAATATCATTCTGTTTCATAATAAAATTATGATAAATGAACTTTATTGATCATCCGAAGCTTATTTTGACCCCATATAAGTTAAAAATATCATCTTCTTAACTTACTTTTTTGGCTTTTCGTTTTCATTTTATTTTATTTTCAGGGCATTGCCACCAGTGGTCAGAATTCTATGTCTGGGCCCCCTCTTTAATTCTTCCACCTCATACAAAGGATATAATTGAATATGACAAAAATATTAGTAGGAGCCGGTTTCATGACCACAGGTACAAAATTTGAAAGCGTTCTTGATTTTTCTTTATTTTGGAATGAGAATATTTCTGTTGGATTTCAGAAGCCTTGCTTTCTGTTCACTTTGATAAGGCAAACTCGTTTAGAGTTTGGCAGAACTATAATTTTTCCTTCTCTTATTTCACTATTCTGCTTGTGATGTTATAATTTAAAATTTGAATGTCCTTTCCAGGTACTCTACAGCATCACAGATTTTGGATCACTCAATGCATGAAGTTGATCTTGTATCCTTCATGAAATCAAGTTTAGAAGAACTTGAGGGTAGGGGAAAGCAAAAACTGCAATAAACTAAATCCCTTGTTTCAACTTTTCTTCAGCAAAGAGCCCTAATGGTTCGTTCTTTTGATGGATGAAGATAATTTATAGAATATATAATCATATATTTTATCTATATTGATGATTTGTTTTTAAATTATAGGTCCAAATTACTATTGGTTGAATAAAGTGGAAGGAGATAGAATGTTTCCAAAGAGAGATATGACATCATTAGTACTTGTAGGTCTTCTGTTTGGGAATTCTTCATCTGCAGGCTGTGACGGTATCGTTATTCAGAAGTTGAAATCAATTCAACAAAGGTAGATTATATTTATTTATTTGAAGTGCTACTTTTGAGGCAAGTATTGGGTCATTCTTTCAAGCATAGGAACTTTCCTTTCTTGTAATTGCAGGATTCCAGAACTCTATGCTATTGGGCTTTACCTTGGAAATGTTGCTGGGTCTCCTATAGATCAAACTGATCTAGTTGAATTGATAAGAGATGACTATATTACTTTTCCTATCTTAGTAGCAAACAAGAAATTCTTTGGGGTGAGATGCATAGAATTAGTATATCTTTCCCATGTTGTTGAGTGGAATTTGTTTACCATTTATTATGCGCTTTTTCTTTATCTTTATTACATTTCTTCTCTTTCATTAGATGTGCTTTTTGTTACTTGTTGAAGTTGAGATATTTGTGGACAAAAATATTTTTAGATCAATTAAGATCCTTGGAACAGTTATTCAGCATGGTTATCATCCAACATGCTATATATTTTGATTGTTAGCTCTAAATCTCTTGCTCTAGTGGATGCAGATATATATGAGTGATATTGGTAAAATATAGGGTTGATATCCCATTTAAGCACAACCTTTGGTCATTTTTTAAAATCTAGCACAATCTTTTTTCTCTATCCTAAATAGGCACAACTTCTACTTTTATCAAATCTAGCAAGATGACATTTTTATCATCAAAATTGAATACATGCCATGCCAAAAATGTTTTGCATGACATGACATCTACTTTGAAGCTCATAAAATGTATTTCATGACAATACTACTGAATTATCAGACATGTGCCACAATACAATTTTGATGAAGAAAAGAGGTATTGTGCTAGATTTGATAAATGGCCAAAGATTATGCCTATTAAGGATAGGTGGAAAGGTACTGCTACATTTGATAAAAGGTGCAAAGGTTGTGGCTATTCAAGAGGATAAAAAATTGTGCTAGATTTGACAACATGATCAAGGGTTGTGCTTAAATAGGGTGTTGACCCTAAAATATATGATACAGTCAAAGGAAACTGTGATATTCAAGAGAAAATATTTGTGTGGTTGTTCTCTTTCGGTATTTTAGTTGCCTTGCTGAACTTTGATTTTTCTTTCAGAATTTGGAGGTTTGAAAATATTCAATATATTAATTGAGGAATTGTCATATATCTAATTTTAGATTTACTTATGAAGTAAGTTCTGTGCATATGTATCATTGATTCTTCTGATGTGCCACTTTTATATTGGTTCATGAGTTTATCCTCTTAAAGGTTTTATAGTCTGATAACTGATCATTTTGTTTGTGTTCGCTTCTGTACCATTCATCAATGATTTTCAGATACCAAAAGGGCCATGCTACATTTTACTGCAAGATTCAATGTCTCCTTTATTTTACCATGAGGAGGATTTAGATCTTGAAACTATTGATAAAGGTAATTGTGTGTTATAAATTATGCATTTGGAGAAATTTTCTCGGCGTCAAATAGAATATGGAAGCTTTCAATCTATTGCAATAATTATGCATAGTCCATTCATTCTTTTAATTAAATTAACTTTTTAGGCTTTATGGGCATATACTTATTTTGAAGTAAATAGTTTATACCATATTTTGGTATCTTCTTGCAGATTTATGCTGTGAGTTTTATTTGTTACACCTTGTCATTTGGTTATCTTCTGCAGCTGCTAAGGAGCTAAAAGAACAAATTAATGAGAATTCAAAGCTGTTTGATACTGCGGGGTGGATTGTAAAACAGAATGTCATGAAAGAACCATATCTATGTTCTATTATGCAGAACATGCTTCTCTCCTCTCCGGGTATGAATTTGTTTTCGGTGGTTTTTTCACTGATTTTCCTTAAGATAACTTGTGTGGAGAAACATGAAGCATGTTTGAGTTTGAATTTTTTAATGAGTGGCATGCTTTCTTGAATGGAAAAGTATCTTCTAAACATTATTTCCATGTTTATAGTTGTTAAAATTGCCACTGCTGTTGGTGTTGAATAATACCTTATTCCAGAAAATGCTACTCCTGCAAATATTTTGATATTATCCTGATTGTTTGGGCCAGCAATTGAATATTCTCTCATAGATATTGTTTGCACTAAAATAAAATCATTTAATGTAGAAAATGAACCTAACAAGTTTGTAGCTAAATATAAGGAAACAATCATTAATTATTGTTTGAGTGAGGTTGCTTTAACCTTTTTCTAGTGCACTTTATGGAATGTGCCTTGTACATAACATTTACCTGGTCTTTACTGAAATTTTGTTAGATGACCTTTTCTAAGTATTATGTTTATAGTGTCCTTGTAGCATTGATTGGTGATATAGATGTCTCTACAGTTTCCTGTTCTTTGTTATTTGTCTTAGGTTGCATCTCATCTGATGAGACTGGTGATCAATTATTCATCTCGGACAGCAATCATCATCGGATACTAATTACTGATGCAAATGGCAAGATCCTAGACTGTGTATGTAAGAAAGTTGCTTGCATTATTTATAGCTGCTTCTGTTTTGGACTGATATATCTCATCATAAACAAAGTATACCTTTTTTGGCCGGAAAAAAAGAAGGTATACCACCTATCTATAGATTGTGAAGCCTATGGTTACTGCTATTTATATGTTTGACCTTATAAACTTAAACGGGAACTTCATGAGCTGCAATTTGGAAACTTCTGATAAAGAATTTGGTGTATCCTAGTTTTCAGTCATTTTGGCATTTATTATATAAATTAGACGATAGCTCATGTCACACAATAAATATCAAGAGGGAATTTATTAGTTGATTTGAGTTGATTAAAATTTCTAAAAATGACTTGTAAAAGTAAAGCAAATAGAAATGAGAAATTTAATTTAAATATATAAATGTATTGATTTTCTAATATTAAGTAAATATAATTAGTTACCATTCTAAGAGTAAGTTTACTACTTGGTTTTTCTTTTTCAGTTTTTAATTAGTTAAATTTATATTTTAATAAGGGTATGTTGCGAAGTAAATAAATGAGATCAATTACCTCACATATTTGCTTAAGTAACATAGATATCAGTTTTATCAACTTAATGCTGGGAAAATGTTTTGATCATACCTAGCATGAGTGATGTCTGCCTTTCCATTTTAATAGTAAGATCTGGGGTTCATTTCTTTATAGATAACTGAATTCCACAATTGCCCTCTTCTATAGTAGTCTATATACACACATATTTGCTAGTGTTTTAGAGTAGAATTGAGATACTGATTGAGAAGATTTGTCAGATTGGTTCCTTCCCAGGTTTCGAAGATGGGAGTTTTGAGTCTGCAAGGTTTTTTCGTCCTGGCTCTACTCTTTATCATGATTTGGAAGATTGCCTGTATGTTGTGGATTCAGAGGTATTCTCCAAAATTTAATTCACATATGTTTCAGTCTCATGCATGTATTCTCTCTCTTGACAAATGATTTAAATTCACAATTTTCAACAATTCTATTTTATATTTGTATTAGAAGTTTTCTAAGTTCATATGAAATGGGTATATTTATTAACGGGCTTTCAGTTTCTAGTGTTCTTGGGAGTATTTGGATTTTTTATGACAATATAATTTTTGTACTGGAAGAATTCCAGAACAACTTTCACTGATTAGAAGAACAATGCTCTGAAAGGTTAAGCCAAGTGACTGAAAGTTCTAATTGGGTATTTGTATGAAGAATTCCCTTGTGCAAAATTGATGCGAACCTCGCCAGATTCACATAAAAAATGGTACAGAAAATGTTAACATTTTAACTGATAATAGTTTCTCAGCAATTTTACAAGCCAGACATTGGAGTTCACAAATCATTGTCGTGGCTTGCCTTAAAACTTCTCTTGCTCTTACTGTCCAAAAAGTAAAAAAGAAGCAGATATAAAGAGCTAGGGAAGGGTCCATATTTTAAGTTGGCCATATCTGCTATTTTTTACTAGTACTAGCTAACTTTTATTGCTTGCTTGTATCCATGAAGAACCATGCCATAAGAAGAGCTGATTTGAGCAAGCGGATTATTGAGACAGTCTACCCAGTGAACTCCAGCAATAAGAAATTGCCCACATTCTGGGCATGGATAAAGAACAAATTGGGTCTGCAGGAGGAAGTAGTCATGGACCCGGAGTCTTCTGATGCACAAATGCTTACATTTCCTTGGCATATGATTCAAACACATGACAATGAATTCTATATTCTAAACCAAAGGTATACATACTTGTCTGTTATTTTATTTCTCCCATTTACAGGAGAGAAGAAGGCTTATCCTGCTTTATCAACAAGCAATGGAATGACATATTAGGTTCCTTTTTATGAATATTTTTCCCTGGAAAAATTTATATGTGGTAAAGTTATTTTTTCATAATATATATATGCTCGTATGGTCTTCGGTTGCTGCATATGAAATCATTCACTTATTAAAGCACTTGATTATGTGAATGGCTTTTTATTATATTTATGGATCCCAGTTTTGATAGGAAATAAAGTGTTACCCGGAGTTTCACACTCCACTTGCATGTGTTAAGCTAGTGGAATTCTGTTCAAGAAAAGATTTCAATTTTTTCCAATAAATGAAATATTAAACAAATTATGGATTTGAATCTCAAGTTGGAACTCTATGTTTGAATCAAGATGTATTATTTTGAATATTCAGATGTGTCAAAAGACCTGGTGATTATGTTCATTAATGCTCTCACCACAACTGTCTCACACTTTATTGTTTGCAGATTTGAGAAACTGTGGATCCTTGATTCTTCTTTGTGGAAGATCAAAGAAACCATCACGGGTTTGTAGATGATGTATCTGATCAATCATTTAGTACAAGTATTAAAATTCATGTGGACCGATGATGTCTTTGATTTGTTATATGGAAATTCAGGATTTCAGGATGTTTCTGAGGTGTGTGAAAGGTTGATTGCAGAGAAAATGTCACTCTTAAAGGAACTACCTCATGATTGGCTACACCAACACAATCAAGCTGATTCTTCATTCAAAGATGCATGTCAACTTAGTCTCTTGTCGTCAGTCATTTCCTCAGAAAATTACATAGTAGCTTGTGATCCAGGTACAAAAATCAGAATGTCACCTTAGATGCTCTTTGAAATATGTATATGCTTAAACCCATAAAATTTCTCTTTAAAGTTGGTCACAGGGTTTCAAGACTATGTCGGCAGTCCAAGGCAATTTCAGATATAGAGTTTTCTAATTTTGGGATTCTGGGGTTGCCTTATTGGATGAGAAACCCTGTCGAGAGAGTTTATATTATGTAAGAGCATGGGCTTATACCTGTACATGCTACTTTTTCCATCTCTAACATGTTTCCTATAATTTTTTTTAATTCATCTCAAATGATTACTCTTCTCAATTTTTCAGTAACAGGCTTGACCAAATTCACAAGGCACATCTTGGTCATATTCAACATTTTAGTCTTCTGCCTGGTATTGTCTTGCACAGGACCTATATTGTAATTGTAATTTGTGCTCATGCCGAGACTGAACTAATTTATCCAAAAATATATCTTGACAGATTTAAATAATTCTGAGTACTGAAGTTAAACAGGAACCAATCAGATCATTGTATTTAGATAACAGAATGTCACAAATTTGTTCTTTCTTTTCATATAATAAGCATCACCTGGAAAGTACATGATTCTGTTACATGTTTCTGTCTAATGTTTTTGGAATATGACGTTTTGCGATCTCTGACATGCTCTAATTCTTTTCCATTTGCATGCCTCAATTAATACAGGTCGTTTGGAGATAAAGCTGAATGTGGGCTTGCCTACTGATACTGAGCTTGTAGAACCGTTGCAAGAGAGCAGTATATGGTGCCAGGCTAGAGGACCTGTTACAGAAGTCTTGGGATCTGGGGGTGTTGTTGGGACCTCGGAGAAGGTATTTGCTGACTCATTGAGATGATTAAGAAAAGGGTTTCCTTTTGGCTATCTTTTCCTTTCTCAATCATGATATTGTTTTGCTTATTAGGTTGGCACAACCCAGCAATGGTATGATGAATTAGACAACCTTGCCTTTACAACAGATGAGATGGACATGGAACCTGCTAGGGATGTTGATAACGATTCTCTTGACACTGAAGATGATAAAATACACATTACCCGTGCTGTGAATACAAGTCCTGGAAATGGCGAGGTAATGTATCTCTCTTCAAACTTTGATGTAAAATTTGAAGAACCACGGCTCCATTTTCATGTTGCAAGGCTATTTGAATTTAGCTAGAAACTAGTATTTTATTTGGATATAGGTTTTGCAATTGCACCAAAAAGTTTCATGCTCTGATCATCAAAATATTAAAACTGAGCGCTTTCAACCATAATAGGCCATAACTTTTGGGTTTTTCCTCTTCCCTGAATACAACTTATCACCATTTTCCTTTTTGGCCAAGACTTACACCATTCAATATAACTTGTGTCACAGGTTATCATTTGTGCAGCTCTTTATTTGAAGCTGAAACTGAACCCTGCCTTACAAGAGGGCAATAATAGGGAGAAACAAATGGCCAGATTAGCTGAACTCTTGGTACCAGAGGGAAGCGGAAAGAGGGAAAGGAGTTTTTGCCAACATATCTTGTTGAAATCGAAATCTGTTCTGCAGAATCTCGTCTTTGTCAAGCCGTTGCAAGTGAAACTACAGATAGATACAGAGGACCATCCTAAGGCTGAAAACACGAAGGAAATTATCTTGACCGAATCCAGAGTTGAGGTCAATGTATCTCTGTGAACCTTGCTTGGTGTGGGATTCATCTAGGTTATAATTATTTTTGCATCTATGTTCAATTTTGCATGGGAGTATTTTATTTTTGCAGTTATATGGGTGAAAAATGCACAGATGTTAACTTATAGATAGTGTAACACTTTGATGCATTATCTTTAAAATGTAACCAAGGCTATTTTTTTAACGTTACATTTTGGTACAATTTGTCACTCTTTCAATAGGCTAATATTTGCCATGGTAGTCTAAGTAGTTCACATGTCATTTGGGGAATTCAAGATATTGAATTAAAATCTTCTCTAGTCTACATGTACTTGGTAGTTTTTTTTTACCTAGATCTGAGGCATTGGTTTTTTTTGGGATCATAATAAGTTATTGGTGTACTATGGTGATGAAACTAGAATTTAACGATAGTTCATCTGATATATTTGTAATATAGTGGGCTATGAAGATTGTCATGGATATCTTCCTTCGATCAAGAAAAATAAGTTTGTATTTTTAGAATAATCTTGAAAAATATAGAAAATTAAAAAAAAAACAGAAGTAAACTATTTTTTGTCCCAAAATGTTTGTCCAGCCAATACTTTGGTTCCCAATATTTTATAATATCACTTGCACTCGTCCTTTTTTTCCTAATTATCATATTATATTGACTAAAAATGTTATTATTAATAAATTTAATAATACATTCTATGGTATAAAGGGTGAATATTTTATTTTTTAATATAATATACGTAATTTTATATTTGATTGAAATATTATATATTTTATTAATATTATTCCACAAAATTTTCCGTGAAGGTAGAAAAAGTTAAAAATCTGATAGATGGAGAAAAGGAAATATAATATTTTAGTCATACTAATAAATAATATGTATTAGATAATTAAAAATAATAATTTATTTCAATTACAAACCCTAATATGCCACATTTAATATTTTAAGTTGTAGAATGAAAAGTTTAATATGTAATAACTAATAAACAATTGGGATGAAACGGTTGATTTCACCAAATTGGGAGCTCTGATATTTTAAAAAGCCCCTTACAGGACATAGTCCGGTCTATCGGATTAGACCGAGACCCGTTCTAACCAGGATAGTCCGTATCCCGCTATCAGATCCGTCCCCATGCATTGGGACCCCAATACCCCCATAGTCTCTACTAGTACCCCTGGCTACATCATATTATATGTAATAGAACACCCTAATTTAATTTATTATTTTCATGTATATCATGATTTTAAATGTATATTTTACTAGTTATCTTTGATATTAAATCATAAAATGAAATGATGACCATGAGTCAACTAGTTATCTCTGCCTATTCGCCCTAATCTCCTATCTACAAGGGTGGAGTGGATGCTTTGAATTTTTCGATTTTTGTCGAATTTCCAAAATTGAAATACTATTCTTGCCCTTCGTTCCTTCTTGCTTTCTCTAATTTGTCGGGTAACCCTGTCATCCATTTTCAATGGCCCCACCTGAAAGCTCGTACGACTTGGTCCTTCAACCCCAAAATTTCTTACCTTTTATATGCTTTATTTTTACAATTTCCTTACCGTTTTCTCTGTTCGGAATTCTGCCACCTTCACATGAAAATTTGCAAGAAGATGTCGAGCAATTTCTCTCTCTCTCTACGAAATTCAGGATCGATCTCTAGAAGAAACTGCGGCAAAAACCAAACCCGAAAATAAATTTTGAACGAGTTTGAGTTTTTTTTCAACTTCCGGCCATCTCCTTTTTTTTCATCCAAATTCCAAGTCAGGGAGGAAAAGTTGTAATTTCAGCTGTGAAATTTTAATTGATCTGGTGGTAAATCTATCGATTTACTTGCGTAAAAAAGAGAAGCAAAAAAATTAAACTCATCAATCTACACTACATAGAAATGAGTTGTTTTTCATGCTTTTCGTCGCATGATAAGAAGGTGTCGAGGAGGGGTTGCAGAAAAGAGCAGCTGCCGATATCACCTCCGCCGAGGCAGCCTTCAGCCACCCCATGGCCGCCGCCACCACCAGGTATATCTATTTATTTAAGTAAAGCCACGAGCATATTTTATATATTATTACCCTTTCCTTTCATAAAATATTAGCTAAATTATATTGATTATGTAAATGATATTTTAATATTAAATATTTTAAAAATAACAATTGAGTATCAAATTAAAAAAAAATCTTTTAATTTCAGATATTTAATAAAATAAATTTGTTTATTGTTATACGTATAAAATTCCTTATAATGAATGCTAAACAAATTTATTTTATAAGACACCAAAAAAATATTTTTAAATATTTAATATTAAATTTGGTATCATAAATGTAATTTAATTTAAAATTTTGACATTAAAAAGATGTTTTTACTCATGGTCTATGAGACTGCATTTCTATTGCTTACTTCCACTTTGCTTTTATCCGTTTCCATTCAATTAGTCTGCACAGTAGTTAGTATTCATGGATGGTTGTTGGCATATCATCCACTAGCCCAATTCAATTAGCCTGCACAGATGTTTATGCCATTATAATGCAGAAGAACGTCACAAAGAAAGAGTAGCAGTTGAGACAGCTGCTACCCCAGCAAAGAATTACAGCAACAATAATCAAAGGGACAACAATGTCCCAAAGGAACAAGGCGGCAAAAACATCGTAGCCCAGACCTTCACGTTCAGGGAGCTTGCCACGGCCACCAAGAACTTCAGACAAGAGTGCCTCATTGGGGAAGGTGGATTTGGCCGGGTTTACAAAGGCAGCCTTGAGAAATCCGGACAGGTAATGCAAGAAACCAGACAGATTTGCTGGAACTTAATAGAACTAACAATAGTTTGCAGAGTTGTCTCCTCTAGTATTAGTAATTAATAGTGAATCAACAATGGTACTAACAATAGGTTGCCGCGATAAAGCAACTCGATCGAAATGGCTTACAAGGGAACAGAGAGTTCCTGGTCGAAGTACTGATGCTGAGCCTGCTGCATCATGAGAACCTCGTGAACTTGATCGGGTATTGCGCGGATGGAGATCAGAGGCTTCTGGTTTACGAGTACATGCCCCTGGGATCCTTGGAAGACCATCTTCTCGGTATCACTTTGTTACATCATAGGAGGATTTATTATTTAAAAAAAGGGTTAAATAACTAGAAATAAAACATGAAATCTAGTCACATTTTCACTTGCAGTTTCAACTTTTAATTTATGATGCAAGGTCTCTACGTTGCTCCATGTTTATCCTTCTATCAACTTTTCTATTTACCTTCACCAAAAAGACACAAGTTTTCACTACATAGACCAAATAAAGAAAATTAGTGGTTTTTTTTATGTGATTTACGCAACAATATATTCATATTAAATGTTGCATGCTTGTCTTTTTCATGGTAGACCTCCGTCCAAAGCAGAAGCCATTGGAGTGGTTCACGAGGATGAAGATAGCCCTAGGAGCGGCCAAGGGGCTCGAGTACCTTCATGACACGGCCAACCCCCCTGTCATATATAGGGACCTCAAGTCCTCCAACATCTTGCTCGACTCTGAGTTCAATGCAAAACTGTCAGACTTTGGGCTCGCCAAGATCGGCCCGGTTGGGGATAAGACTCACGTGTCGTCTCGAGTCATGGGGACGTACGGATACTGTGCTCCTGAGTACCAAAGGACAGGGCAGCTCACTGTGAAGTCCGATGTATATAGTTTTGGAGTCGTGATGCTGGAGCTAATCACTGGGAGGAGGGCCATTGACACATTAAGACCTATAGAAGAGCAGAATCTAGTCACATGGGTGAGCTCTTTTACATTGGTTTAGTTACATAGCTGATGCATGAACTATTTAACGAAAACACCTTAAAATGTTTGTCAAGTCAATAAAAAATAACATTTTATGCAGATTTATATGATCTCCCATTGTTTATGTACTTCATTCGCTTCCTTGAATCATTGGTAATTCATTGACTCATCTTTTTTCTTCTCCTTGTTGCTCTAGGCTCTACCCAAAGCCAAGGATCCACAAAGATTGGCAGAACTGGTGGATCCACTCCTGCACAGTGACTACCCAGCAAGAGGGATGAACCAGGCTGTAGCGGTAGCTACAATGTGCCTGAACGAGGATCCGTCAGCTCGGCCCTTGACCAGCGATGTGGTCAGTGCCCTTAGCTTCCTGTGGCAAGCACCTGCGAAAACGGCAAACTCGGGTACCCTTCCTGCAGATTCTCCGCTCTCCCGTCAAGATGTAGGAGTAGAAGGCCATGGCCGCAAGGGCAGCATCAATAATCGCCAGAAGGCGGTCGCGGAGGCCATAGAGTGGGGTTCAAACTCAAGACTGGGTAATGCCAGATGATAGTTCCTCATTGTAATTATAAAGAAAACTGGCTAATTTATTTTCTCATTACTAGCATTCAAAAATTATATTGTGTTACTAATCTAACTTGATCCAGAGTCCGTTTACTAAAGTGTCAAAACTCTAAATGAGAGACGTTGGCTAAATTTTAAGCTTGTGTATAATCCATAGTATAATGAAAAGACGCTCAATTTTAGCAATGATGAGCTTCCTAGTTTGATTTTTTTGCTTAACATTCCTAGTTTGATTAAACCGTCTAATTTTCTATACTCCATCATCTCATATTGTAATCTGGAAAAAAAACTAGGTTTACGAGAATATGAAATGATTGGTTAAAGAGATTAAAAAATTATCATGGTGTCTAGTGTATTGATTTATTTGTAAGTGATAAACTTTTTTTCTCCAACCAAAAGTGACCAGTTTTAACAAATGAGATATTTGTTTTTTTGCCAAAAATAAATTTTATTTATCAACTATTGTCAAAATTAGGAATGATTAAATTAATCCGAAATCCCAATTCAAACCACCGCAAACTTCATCCGACACATACGGCTTGATTGATACACTATTATCCCAAAATCGTCCTGAAATCTCACTCTAACTCTCACTCAAATCCCACTCCACATCTCTAAATAGCATAAAACCTTTCCTAGTTGGAAGGATGGGTATACTCTTGGAACCATGCAATATATCCAAAATAAGAGTGGATGTTAGCTGCCTGTAGAATAGAAGTTATGTTTTTTCTAGGTTAACATTGGTTTGTATTGTTTGATATCTTTAAAATGCAGGGCTGTATATATATAGGAAATGAGGATGCCTCAATTCCTAGTTCGAAAATTTTACTCCTTGGACAAATTGTGGCTAAAAAAAGATTAATTGAGGAATAATTAGCAGAGTGCTCAAATGGGGCATGAGGCCTCATAAGTCCTGTGAACACTACACATATGGAAGTTGATCTCTATACATTTACGTTTGAAAATAATGAGGCACATAGGATGATCCTATAGAACAGCCCCTCAATAATTGAAGCCTACAATCCCTTGCTTTCATAATTGGACGAGCACACTAATCTATAGTGGACCACCTCCCAAGAAACTAATTAATTAAAGGTAATACCATGAAACTAGATGCTAGAGATGAAACATTATCATGCTATCTAGTGTATTGATTTATTTGTAAGTGATCAACCTTTTTTTTCTGCGATCAAAAGTGATCAGTTTTAACAAATGAGATATTTCTTTTTTTGCTAGAAAATAAATTTCATTTATCAACCATTGTCAAAATTTGGAATGATTAAATTCATTTGAAGTCCCAATCCAAACTGTTGAGAATAAGATCCCACATTGAATAAAATAGAGAAGTGTTGTGGGTTTATAAGGTTGGAAAAGTTTCACTTGTAAACTCGCTCTTTTAAGTCAAGGAAAACTGGGAAAAGAATCGTCAAACCGAGTAAGAAAACTGAACTGGTTTACGTACCCGATCAATTGGGTACATCCAATTTGGAAATTTACAACTCCCGGGTAATCCAAAGGGTTCATAAAACCTTGGAAAAGAAATTAGGACAAATTGGAAGAGAAAAACCAGATCGGTTTAGATGAACAGAATCCAATTGGATTGAATCGATTTATAAACCAAGACAGTTCATGAACCGGAATTGATAGAGAAAGGGCAAACAAGGAAATCTATAGATCCCTTGTGACCCGAAGAGATTTATAAACCTTGGGAAGGAACCTTAGAACAAAGTGGGAGAGAAAAACCAGACTGGTTCAGGTAAACCGGACCCAAACCGAATTAAACCAGTTTAAGAACCGAGCTAGTTTATGAACCGGAACCGATAGAGAGATGGTAAACCGAGAAATTTATAGAATCTAAGTGACCTAAGGAGTCACAAAAGTAATGAAAATGGACTTGTGAAAGAATTGGAGATGAAAACCAAACCGGTTCAGGTGAACCAGATTCGAACCGATTTGGGCCAATTTAAACCACCATTGAACCGAATCTTAAATTTATTTTTCTAGATGGCTTAAATAATTCAAATTTGAGATTTGAGGCCACCATTAAATAGAAATTAATTTAGATGAATTTAGAAAACTTTAGATTTGAAAAACTCGGTCAAATGAGGGGTGAACTGACCGGTTTAAGCTTCAAAACTAGTTCGGACTGGTTCGGTTCGGTTCGAAATAGTGTCGTCTTCTTCTTTCAGATGACAGCACTGTTCACTCACTGAAAAATCGAATTAGCACCGACGAAGAAAAAATGTCTCCATTCAATATGTTTCCGACCATCAATGTCTGTTATAAAGGTGCCAAATGGACGGCCGATAAGTCCTTGAGCTCTCTATATAAAGAGCCACTCTCCATTTATCCTCTCCACACTTAAAAAGCTCACTCTTTCTCAGTTGCTTAGTTTTCCGGTGAAGCTCGAACCAGAGCTCTGATATAGGGTCATTTCTGAGCCAAAGAAAGCAAGGTTGGGTTCTTTAGAACTGGGGAGAAGTCAGCTACACGCCTATAGTCTCCGTTTGCTCCGAGGGTCACCGGAGAAATGCCGGCGTGATGGAATAGTGAAGCAGCTCCGACGGACCGAAGCTGCCCTGTTTCGACCGAGTTGAAATTGGCCATTTCGAGCCCTCTTTAGGCCAAACCAAGCCCTTCCAATACTTCCTCAGCCCTCCCATGACCGAATTAGGACTGAAAGGTAAGCCAATTCGGCTCCCCTCTACAATTTTCGGCCGATGCTAGAGAGAGAACCGACCGAATTTTGATAATGAAATTCTAACTCAATTTGGCATCAATTGATGTGATTCTTAATTCTAGGATGAACCTCAGGACAAGAGCTATCTGTCCAGATCGAAAGCTCAGACAGTCGTGCCCTCACCGGTGAGTAATCGAAGCTTTCTCTCTCTATAATTCATTTTCTGGTGAAGCCCCATTTGAGCTCGTCTCGGCGTTAAAACTTGTGATTCAAATTGCTAAAGAATTGTATGAATATGTAGAAACTCAATTTCAACTTCAATTTCAACAATTGGAAATGTTTGATCGGTCAATTTGATGAAATCAAATTCATCTATGTTAATAAGTTGAAATTGGGGGAAAATTGGGGATTTTCAAAAATTTGGAGGACTGAAATGCAATTTCCTAAAATTGAGGTCAATTGGGCATGATAAAAATGTTAGAGGGCCAATTGTGGAATTAAAAATTTTTTGGGTGAAACTTATGTTTTTTGTAAAGGAAGGGCAAAATGGTTCTTTTGGAAACGTTGGGGGACCAAATTGGAAATTTGGGAAATTAAACCCCTTTTTGTGAAATGAAATAAATTGAGGCCCCAAAGGGAATTTTAAAAGTTTTGGGACTCAATTTGGGGAAAAACCAACATTAGGGACTTAAAGTTAAAGAGAAATAACTTTAGGAACATAATTACAAATAAATAAAAGTTTAATTTTCTCATTAATTTGGAATGAATGAAGGCTATTAGGCTGAAGGATAATGAACTGAGATGTTCATATCGTGTAGGAACATGAAGTACTGAGAATGCTAGCAAGGACAAGCTTGCGTGAATACAAAGAACCAGTCTAGTAGAATTCACTATATTAATGAGTGAGTGGGATTTTATATCATACCCGATTGAGGATGATAAGTACCTTGAAATGAAAACCTACTACTAAGTGGTATTTTAAACATCACAACTTGGAGGAGTGATGTGAAAACATGTGGAGAAACTATTTACCGGTTGTAAGTAGATCATACCCGGTTGGTATGATGATACTTCCTCGAAGGAAGTTGAAAACCTGTTCATCGGTTATGAGTGGAGATGTCCTTATACCCGGTTTGTATGATAGATAGCTGGAAATATATTTTTGTAGGAAGTGCTCTCCCCTGACTATGTGCCAATACTTAAACAATTTGGGAGACTTTTTTGATGGGAGCTCGATTAGCTCTTATAGGCAAGGGGCCTCGATTTTGGAACTTGGGGGTTAATATGCTTGATTTTGAAAATCTTGTACAGTGGGCCCTAGGCTAGTTGGCATGAGCAAGAGCTCATAAACAAACATGAGTTATATGCCATAAAATTTAAATAAAGGAATTGTTTGGCCATGGTATCAAGACATGACCGACATACTTAGTCAACTAGCGACAGTGCGATTTGACAGGTCGACGGACCAGTCAAGACAAACAACTGCGGGTTGAGTTGAGGGTCAGGGCCATTGGACCAGTGGCACCACAGATTATATGGCATGATAAGAAAATACTGATTGTGCATGCACTATGATTACGGGACCATCAAGATGCCTAAGAGGGGTAGTGATGCATCCTAAGGGCACTGGACGACTTGGTGGGTATAAGGGCAGTTAGTCGTACTAGGTGACTGTGCGAAATTTGGAATAGCACCAAGCGCATGAGACTAGGGTGGCGATGGGATGAGGTCTCTGTCCTCATACGGATACGAAGAATTGATTTCAGGATTGAGGGTTGGATGTCGCGAACATCCACTCATTCTCAAGGTAGAAGTGGACGTACTTCTATCTGGGTGGCTGGTAAAGTCTTTCCGAAGCCACAAGTGGGTTCAATGGACGTGCTAGCCTACGAATGTGTGTTTGATCTTCATGATGAAGAATGTGTATTGGGTGATGACACACCATGGTTAATAAGACATGGTGGTAAAAACTGATATTTGAAATGAAAGGATTTTTGAAAGAAAGGAGTATGGCACACTCCAATACAATTCTTTTTCCTAAAAGTTAAAAGTTTTGAAAAACATTAACCGAGTCATCGTACTCACATCGTTCCTTATATCCCTTTCAGGAAATTCTGAAAAGCCTACCCTTAAAGACCATCAACTAAGACGCCTGTGAGACAGGTATGATGAAATTAAAATATTGTGCAGTTTTTATTTATGTTATTCCAGGAAAAGGTGCAGGTTTAAAGGACACCTTACTCTTTACAGTCTATAATAAGGGGAAACCCTTTAATAAACTAAAAGAGTGGTGGGTTGTTCACAGGGATTCGACCAAACAGGGTCGGGGCGTGACACCACTACTTACAAGTCATGGCTTTTGAGTAGACATGGGCCCGACCCCTTATCGGTCCATAATACCTTCTCACATGGTATCAGAGTCAGTGGGCTCGCAACTGTACCCGACCCGAGACTGGAAACCCGACTCATGGTCTGATTCTTCTCCCTTATCTATCATCTTCTATCATATAGTCTCTTTGATTCTTCTCCCCTTCCAAGTCTCTCCTCGTTCGAGATATAAGGATGTTAGTTGCCTATAGAATAGGTTTAAACCCTGCCCTTTGGAGTTAAGGAAAATCGGGAAAAGAACCGGTCAAACCGAGTGAGAAACACTGAACTGGTTCACAAACTTGATCATCAAAGAATGGGGAATTTGGGAAATTTACAACTCCCAAGTGACCCAAAGGGTTTATAAAACCTTGAAAAAGGACCTTAGGACAATTTGGGAGAGAAAATCAGACCGGTTTAGGTGAACTATATCTGAGTCGGATTGAACCAGTTTATGAACTGAATCGGATCATGAACGAGAATCGTTAGAGAAAGAGCAAACTGGGAAATTTATGGATCCCGAGTGACCTAAAGAGTCACAAAAATCATGAAAAAGGACTTTAGGATGAATTGGAGATGAACACCAAACCGGTTCAGGTGAACCAGATCCGAACTGGTTTGGACCGGTTTGAACCACTATTGAACCAAATGCTAAATTTATTTTTCTAGGTAGCTTAGAAAATTCAAAATGGAGAAATGAGGCCTCCATTGGATAGATATTGAATTTAGATGAATTTATAAATTTTTAATTTTGAAAAATTCAATCGAATCGGGCCTGAACCGGCTAGTTTTATATTTGAACCTAGTTCGGACCGGTCCGGTCCAGTTCGGAACAGTGTCGTCTTCTTCCTTCAGATGACATCATTATTCACTCAATGGAAAATCTAGCAGCATCGGCGAAGATGAAAAGTCTCTGGCCAGGGAGTTTTAGGCAATGAATGACCACCATAAAGGCACCAATCGGACAACCAAGAAGTCCTCGAGCTTCCAATATAAAGAGCCCCTCCTCATTCATCCTCTACACACCTAAAAACTCTACTCTCTCCCTACTGCTCCATTTTCCCATGAAACTCGAACCAAAGCTCTGACTTGGGCATTTTTCTGAGCCAAAGAAGGCATGTTTAGATTCTTTGGATTCAAGGAGAAGTCAGCTTCACGCCAATTGTCACGCCACAACCCGGTTTGGTTGGATCCCCGTGAACAGCCTGCCTCTCTTTCTCGGTTCAAGAGGAGTTTCACCTTCTTTTAGTAGAGAGGAGCCAATCAAAATTTCAACCTTGTTCCTTGGAAGACATATATCAAATAAAATGCAAGCTTAAAGACAAATTTAAGCATACATGACAAAGGGTAAGGCTCACTGTTACTTCTAGTCATTTTCTCTTTTCCTGAAAAGGGGTAGAAAGAGGGGTGAGTTTCTAAAATTCAGAGAATGGGTTTTTCAAAGATCTACTTTTAACTTTTAAGAAAAATATTTATATGAAGTGTGCCAGACTCCTTTCTTTTCAAAATCCCTTCATTTAAAGATTCGGGTTTTTTCATCATTTCTTAGTTACCACGGTGTGTCATCACCCAACACACATCCTTCACCATGAAGGTTACACATGTTCGTAGGTCAGTAAGATTACTTAACCCACTAGTGGCTTCAGAGCAACTTTACCAGCCACCCAGATAGAAGCATGACCACTTTTACCCTGGGAATGAGTGGATGTACATGACATCCGACCCTCAATCCTAAAATCGCTTCTTCATCTTCATATGAGGACAGAGACCTCATCTTGTCCCCACCCCAGTCTTATACGCTTGGTGCTACTCCAAATTTCGCACAGACACCTGGAACGACGATTTGCCCTTATACTCACCGGGTCGTCCAGGGCCCTTAGGACACATCACTACCCCTCATGGGCGTCTTGATGATCCCATACTCATGGTGCATGCACAAACAAAGTTTTCCTAAATTACCATGTAATATGTGGTGCCATTTGTCCTAACAGTCCCAACCTTTAACACAATCTGTAGCTGTTTGTCTTGACTTGTCTGGAGACATGTCATGTCGCACTGCTACTAGTTAACTAAGTATGTCGGGCCTGCCTTGGTACCATGACCAAACAATTCAATTATTAAGTTTTAATGGTGCACACACACACACACACACACACACACATATATATATATATCATGTTCTTTTACGAGCTCCTACTCGTGTCCATTGGCCTATGGCCCACTGTTCAAGTTTTTCAAAAACTAGGCATTTTAGCCCTCAAGTTCTAAAATTGAGGCCACCGGCCTATAAGAGCTATAGGAGCTCCCGTCAAGAAGGTCTCCCAAATAGTTTAAGCATTGGCACACAGTTCGGGGAGAACACTTCTGACAAAATAGATTTTTATTGTCCATTATACCGACCGGTATAAGGACATCTCCGTTCATAACCGATGAATTGGTTTTCAACTTCCTTCGAGTAAGTCTCATCATACCAACTGGGTATGATCTACTTACAACCGGTAAGTAGTTTTTTCGCATAACTTTCACATCACTTTCTCTAAGTAGTGATGATTAAAAATACCACTATACAGTGGGTTTTTATACCGAGTTACTTATCATTCCCAACCGGGTATGATATATAATCCCACTCACCCGATAATGTAGTGAAATTCCACTTATTCGGGTTTTGTCCTTAGCAAGCTGGACCTCGACTAGCGTTCCCGATGTCTCGTTCTTCTACATGAAATGAACATAATTGTTCTTTATTCTTTGGCCTAATAGCCCTCTTTCATTCCAAATGAATGAGAACACCCAACTTTACATATATTTGCAATTAGGTCACTAAAGTTATTTTTCTTTAACCTTAAGTCCCTATTACCAGGTTTTTCTAAATTTAAGTCCCAGAACTTTTAAAATTTTATCTTAGGACCTCAAATTATTTAATTTCACACAAAGGGGTTTAATTTCCCAAATTTCCAATTTGGTCCCTCAAATTTCCCAAAATTACCATTTTGCCCCTTCTTTAGAAAAATGGTAAATTTTGCGCCCAAAATTCTAAAATTTCTCAATTGGTCCTCTAATATTCTTATCATGACCAATTGACCCTCAATTTTAGAAAATTACATTTTGGTCCTTCGAATTTTTGAAAATCCTCAAATTTCCTCAAAATTTCCCTCAATTTCAACTCTTTAACACTGCCAAATTTTATTTTATCAAATTGACCTATCAAACACCTTTAATTGTTGAATTTGGAGTTGAAATTGAGTTCCTACATGTTCACATGATTCTAAGGAACTTTGAATCACAGGTTTTAATGCTGGAACGAGCTCAAACAGAGCTTCGCCGGAAAATAGACTATAGAGAGAGAAAGCTTCGATTTCTCACCGGTGAGGGTGCGGTGGTCGGAGCTTTCTATTTGGGCAGGTAGCTCTCTTCCAGAGGTTCTTTCTAGGATCAAGAATGACATCAATTGATATCAAATTGGATTTGAATTTCTTCATTGAAATTTAGTCGGCTCTCTCTCTAACAACGATATTAAATTGTAAAGGGGAGTCGAATTGGCTTAACTTTCAGTCTTAATTTGGCCGTGGAAAGGCTGAGGAGGTATCGAGAGAGCTTGGTTTAGCCTGAGGAGGGATCAAATTGGCTGATTTCAACTTGAACGAAGTAGGGCAGCTTCGGTCCGCCGGAGCTGCTTCACTATTTGATCATGCCAGCGCTTTTCCAGCAACTCTCGGGATGAACGAATGCTACCACCATGTAGTTAACTTCTCCCTGGTTCTAATGAATCCGACCTCGCCATCTTTGGCTTAAAATTGACCCTATATTGGAGCTCTAGTTCAAGCTTCGCCAGAAAACTAAGCAACTAAGAGAGAGTGAGCTTTTCAGGTGTGGAGAGGACAAATGGAGAGGGGCTCTTTATATAGGGAGCTCGGGGACTTGTTGGCCGTCCGTTTGGCACCGTTATGATAGGAATTGATGACCTAAAATGTACCAAATGGAGGAGTTTCTTCTTCACCAATGTTTCTTCAGTTTCTTGGCGAGTGAACAGTGCTGTCATCCCGAGGAAGAAGATGACACTGTTCCGAATCGGATCGGACCGGTCAGACCCGGGTTCAAAGCATAAACCGGCCAATTCACCCCTCATTCGATCAAGTTTTTCAAATCTAAAAATTTCTAAATTTATCTAAATTCATTCTTTATCCAATGATGGCCTCAAATCTCCAATTTGAATTATTTAAGCCACCTAGAAAAATGAATTTAGGATTCAGTTCATTAGTGGTTGAAACCGGTTCAGATCCGATTCACCTGAACCGGTTTGGTTTTCATCCCCAATTCCTTCACTAGTCCATTTATGTGTCTTTTGTGACTCCTTGGGTCACTTAGGGTTGATAAGATTCCCAGTTTACCATCTCTTTATCGATTTCAGTTCATAAACTTGCTTGGTCCTTAAACATGTTCGATTCGATTCGGGTCCGGTTCACCCGAACCGATCAGGTTTTTCTCTCCCACTTTGTTCTAAGGTTCCTTCCCAAGGTTTATAAATTTCTTTGGGGCACAAGGGAGTTGAATTTCTTTGATTTGCCTGTTCTCTATCTGTTGTGGTTTATGAACTGACTCTGCTCATAAACCAGTTTAATCTAGTTAGATTTGGTTCATCTAAACCGGTCTGGTATTTCTCTTCCAATTCATCCTAAGTTCTTTTCCATTGTATTATGAACTCTTTGGATCACCCGAGAGTTGTAAATTCCCAAATTGCCCGTTCACAATGATTGGGTTTGTGAATCGGTTCTGTATCCTCACTTGGTTTGACCGGCTCTTTTTCCGGTCACAATGATTGGGTTTGTGGGTTTTACAACTCTCCCCTCATTTTAGGAGTTTTGTTGCCAAAACTTAATTAGCAACTTTGTATGAGGAGTCATTTCCTTTAATGCCCCTTTGGTGTTTGCTTAACCTGCAAACTCTTCTCTCGTTCTTTTAATTAGCCCTTTTTACAAACTTCACTTAAAGAATTCCTTTTTCCTTTGTATTATTTACTCCTTCCATGGAGTTTGTCATAACTAGACATACCTTACTTCAGGGTATGTTCTTAGATTTTTATCTCTTTCTTTGCTTTAGAGCAACATACTTCCCCTTGAGGTTCTGTACTCAAAATTGGGAATTCCAAGATACCTAACCATTCTATATTCTTTCTTTTACCCTCTTATTATTGTAGTCCACCCACTCCTATTCGTTACGACATTCCTTGATGCTACTATGTTATTTATCCATTCCTTTGGTTTAACTTACTTCTTAGGACCTCATGAGTACTTTTCCTTGGTACTTGATCTTTCCATCTCAACCAGCATTTCATTTGTGAGCTTATCGTTCTTTCCATTTCAGTTGGTTCCATTTCCTCTTAATTAGGATACACATGTCTTTTTGGGGCTTCCTTCCTTGGTAGGATTTTTTGCCTTTCTCCTGACATTCTTTTCTTACATTTGCTTTAGGGGATTTCTACCATTAAATGATATCCCTTGATGTCATCTTCTGGCACATCATTTATACTCTATCCGCATTCTCATTCGTACCTAGTACCTGTTTATTTCTTTAGGGAGCATACAAATCTTCCTTGTTTCAAGATTTCTTAACCATTATGTGAGAGGTTTGCCCATTCCTTTCTTGGCTTGAGTTTAGTTGTTAATTGGCTTTTGGTCCTTTTAAGGATTTCTTTCATCCTTCTTTTACTGAGTATTTGGCCTTTACGCCTCTCTCTCTTCTTTGTTGGAACTCAAATTATGGCTTTCCTGAGAATTAGTTCGTTAACTGCTTTGCCTCCACCATTCGTTTGGTCTAAGTTTCTTTGGGCAACTGTTTCTCGAGTCCTCATGTCCTTAACATCCATCTCACTGACCTTTTTAGGGTGTAGTCCTTTCTACCTTTCGGTCTTTCTTAGGGTGTCATTTATTCTCTTTGACTATCTTGTTGTAACAACTTGCTTTCTTTTGTCATGTTGGTCCAAAATTCCTATTTGGCTTCATTGCTTTTTCCAAGGTGATTCATTCCTATAATCCCGATACATCTTGTTATTTGGCTCAATTACTCTTCCAAGGCAGGTCATAATTGGCCTCCGATACATCCTTCCTTCAAGAAGTTTCTAACGGTGGGTCGGTGCCTTGCACTCCATGTTATGTCCATCTGCCAATCCAATGATTCCTTCAAGATAATTAGTTGTATGCATCCCTCTAGAGTTCCCTTTCCTAGCGTATTCTTTCTCTTCTTCACTCTCATTGTGCCATTCCCTAGAGTTTCCGAAGGATGTTTTTCTGTGTTTGCTTCCTTATAAGAAAGTTCTAGGTATACTTCCCACGTACCTTATCTCTATTCTTGTAGTATCCTTCTTAGTTTGTCCTTCTTAAGAAGAAGTTTAAATTTGGCATTCACCCCGTCATTTCTTGACCTCTTTGTGAACCGCTTACTTAGCCTGCTCCATAGTTTCAGTCTCCAGTCCTTCATGTCTTTAGTGACCTTTGAGGAGGTATTGCCATAAATCTATGAGGTGTGGGACACTCCTTTCCTTCGAGTGAGGCTTTTCCAGGGTTACTGGGGTTTTGGTGCTTCGTCGTCTTTGAGTTTTCTTGCTGAATCTCCTTTGTTAAAGGTCATTCCAATAGTCCTTCTAGTTTTCTTAATTCCCTGTTTTAATTTCCTTAACTTAAATGGAAATTTTCCCTAGTTTGTAGTGTGGGTTTGGTTTGTTACTTTCCTTGGGGCAATCTTCCTAGCAAGATCACATCATTGTTAGATAGGAACTTAGGAATGTGAGTACTTCATTAATAAGGGGATACAAAAGGTTTGGGTTTTAGCCCTATCACAGAACATAGTCATCTTAGTTGATGGTCTTTAAGAGTAGGCTTTCCAAAATTTCCTGAAAGGAATATAAGGGAAGGGTGAGTATGACTACTCAATAAATGGGTTTATCAAAACTTTTACTTTTATGAAAAAGATTTGTATAGGAGTGTGCTAGACTCCTTTCTTTCAAAAATCCTTTTAATTCAAATCTCAGTTTTTACCACCATTTCCATATTAATCACAGTGTGTCATCACCCAACACACATCCTTTATCATGAAGGTCAAACACACATTCGCAGGCCAGCATAACCACTGAACCCACTTGTGGCTTCGGAGTGACTTTATCGGCCACCCAGACAGAAGTACGTCCACTTCTACTCTTAGAATGAGTGGATGTTCGTGACATGTGTCCCTCTATTCCAAAATCAATTCTTCGTGTCCGTATGAGGATAGAGACATTATCCTGTCCCTACCTCGGTCTCATGCGCTTAGTGCTACTTCAAATTTTGCACGATCACCTGGTATGACGAACTACCCTTATACTCAGAGGGTTGTCCAGGGCCCTTAGGATGCATCACTACCCCTCATGGGTGTCTTGATGATCCCATAGTCATAGTGCAGGCACAAACAATATTTTCTTATCATGCCATATAATCAGTGGCTCGTGCCCACTGGCCTATGGCCCACTTGTTTGAGATTTTCAAAAATTGGGCATAATAGCCCCCAAGTTCCAAAACTGAGTACCCCGACCTATAAGAGCTATTCGAGCTCCCATCAAGATGGTCTCCCAAATCATTTAAGCATTGGCACACAATCAAGGGAGAGCACTTCCGACAAAATATATTTTCAGCTGTGCATTATACCGACCGAGTATAAGGACATCTCCGCTCATAACCGATGAATAGGTTTTCAACTTCCTTCGAGGAAGTTTCATCATACCAACCGGTTATGATCTACTTACAACTGGTAAGTAGCTTTTTCCGCATGATTTTCACATCACTCCACTAAGTTGTGATGTTTAAAATATCACTTGGTAGTGGGTTTTCATTTCGAGGTACTTATGACCCCAACCGGGTATGATATAAAAATCCCACTCACAACCGGTAAGTGGTTTTTAGATTTAAACTATGCTCATCATCCCAACCGGGTATGACGTTAGTAACCCACTCACAGTGACTTCTAATTTATAAAAGGTGCTCATCATCCCAACTGGGTATGATTTGAATAACCCACTCACAACCGGAAAGTAGTTTTTAACTTTAAACTGTGCTCATCATCCCAACCGGGTATGACGTTAGTAAGCCCACTCACAACTGGTAAGTAGGTTTCCCTTAAATAAAAGTGTTCATCACCCAACTGGTATGATGTGTAAATTAGCCCACTCACCTGTTAATGTTGTGAATTCTACTAGTTCGGTTCTTTTTATTCACGCGAGCATGTCCTTGCTGGCATTCTCGGTACTTCATGTTCCTACACGATATGAACATCTCGGTTCATTAGCCTTCATTCATTCCAAATGAATGAGAAAGTCAAACTTTCATTTATTTGCAATTAGGTACGTAAAGTTATTTCCCTTAAACTTTAAGTCCCTAATGCCGATTTTTCCTCAAATTGAGTAGCGAAACTTTAAAAATTTATCAAGGGACCTCAATTTATTCTATTTCACAAAAAGGGGATTAATTTCCCAAATTTCCAATTTGGTCCCCTAATTTTCTAAAATTACCATTTTGCCCTTCCTTTACAAAAATGGTAAATTTCACCCCAAAAATTCTAAAATTCCTCAATTGGCCCTCTAACATTTTTATCATGTCCTATTGACCCTCAATTTTAGGAAATTGCATTTCAACCCTTCGAATTATCGAAAATTCACAATTTTTACCAATTTCCCCCCAATTCCAACTTCTTAACACAAGTGAATTTGATTTCATCAAATTGACCGATCAAAGGTTTCCAATTGTTGAAATTGAGTTTCTACATGTTCATATGATTTTTTAGCAATTTGAATCACAAGTTTTAACGTCGGGACGAGCTCAAATGGAGCTTCGTAGGAAAATGAACTGTAGAAAGAGAAAGATTCGATTACTCACCGGTGAGGGCACGACGGTCCGAGCTCTCAATCTGGGCAGATAGCTCTCGTCCTAGGGTTCATCCTAGAATCAAGAATTGCATCAATTGATGCCGAATTGAGTTATAATTTCATCATCGAAATTCTATCGGTTCTCTCTCTAGCACCAGTCAGAAATTGTAGAGGGGAGCCAAATTGGCTTATCTTTCATTCCTAATTCGGCTGTGGGAGGGCCGAAGAAGTGTTGGGAAGGCTTGGTTTGTCCTGAAGAAGGCTCAAAATGGTCGATTTCAACTCGGCCGAAACAGGGCAGCTTCAATCTACCAGAGCTGCTTCACTCTTCCATCACGACGATGCTTCTCTTGTGACCCTCGGAGCAAACGGAGGCTACAAGCATGTAGCTGACTTCTCCCCGATTCTAAAGAACTCGACCTCACCTTCTATGGCTTAGAAAAGACCCTATATCGGAGCTCTGGTTCGAGCTTTATAATCCGGTTTGGATCTGGTTCACCCGAACCAATCTAGTTTTTCTCTCCTACTTTATTCCATGGTTCCTTCCCAAGGTTTATAAATCTCTTTGTGTCATAAGGGATCCATAAATTTCCCTATTTGCCCTTTCTCTATCGGTTCCGGATCATAAACCGACTTGGTTCATAAACAGGTTCAATCCAATTGGATCTGATTCATCTAAACCGGTCTGGTTTTTCTCTTGCAATTTGTCCTAAGGTTCTTTTTCAAGGTTTTATGAACTTGTTCTGAACCGGACCGGACCGGTCTCAACCGGGTTCAAAGCTTAAACCAGTCGATTCATGCCTGATTTGACCCAATTTTTCAAATTTAAAATTTTCTAAATTTATCTAAATTCATTATCTATCTAATGATGGCCTCAATTCTCAAATATGAATTTAGCATTCAGTTCAATAGTGGTTCAAACTAGTCCAAACCGGTTCAATCCGATTCGAATCCGATTCACCTGGTTTGGTTTTCATCTCCAATTCATCTTAAAGTCCTTGTTCATGACTTTTGTAACTCTTTGGGTCACTCGAGATCAATAATTTCCCAATTTTCCCTTTCTCTACCGGTCCCGGTTTGTAAACCAACTCGTTTTTCAAATTGGAAATGACTGGTTCTTTCCCCGGTGTTCTTATTATTAAAGGATGGGATTTAAAAAGGGCCCTATGTTTTTCATACAATTTGAGTCCTTGTATATCAAATTTAGGCATGATATACATCACTTGATGTGTTGTTTTAGATTGGCTAGATGATAAACTAAATTATTGTACATGTACATTTGTATATTGGGGAGTTGATCTGAGATCCGTGGTCGTCGGAATAAAAGAGGTTGAATGATTTTATAGGGGTTTCTAGAAAGAGGCATAGATATGAGGGATATGATTTCACTTTCCAAAATACCCTAACTTGAGAATTATATGGTAGTGGTCTAATTGTATTGACATGGAGTAGGATGTGCAGTCAAGCACCTTTCGAGATGGGAAGTGTGATTACTTGAATGGTCAACATTATTAAACGAACTTTAATTGAGTGGTCGGAAATATACTTCCGAACCATGAAATTTTATGTGGCGTGTATATCTTATTTCGGTAGTTGAACTTCGAACACTGAGACGTGTTATGATAACATGGATTTCATGTAAATAAGTATTTATGAAATGCTTTATTATTTATGTTGATAAGTAGAAAACCCTTTGTATTAAATTTTAGTAGAGATTGAGTTCGATGACATGACTAATTGGTGTTGATCTTCACACACATTAAACATATAATCTCACCTACTCTCCTCACTACTATTATAGGAGAGAGAATAATTAGGAGAAGATGTTAGTTAGAAGGAGATATCGATGCTATTATTTATTCAGCTACAAGACTTAAATAAAAATTATAAAGATGTTTCCTTTTGACTAATGTTATTTCCTGGGATTTATGTGTTTTGTGAACCTTTACATTAAAATGATGAAAAGGTTCATATTTTGATAGGAAATTGTACAACTTATATATTATTAATCTTATGTAATGTTGATTCTACAATAGTATAGCCTTTATTTTGTAAAATCGAGAGTGGCATGGTGTGTTATTATGCGACTTGATCCGAAGATCGGGTCAAGACCTAACACTTATTTTTTCAAATAATTAATTCAAGTATCTATACAATAACATGTATGTACATAGTGAAAAAGATTTTTCATGTTCATATTAGTCATTTCGTTATTTTTTATATGATAAAGTTAGGGTTATAATAATTTGTAATAGAGAGGGTTTTTACAATGGTTTTTTCTTAATAAATTCACTTGTATTAAATAAATATGAAAAATTCAAAAATAATATACGGAACTACGAGTGTTGAATCATATAACATGTATTTTATAACTAAAGTTGCAACTTGGTTGAGTATAGTAGGAGCACACCTACTTAAGCCTGGACACTCTCAGTACATGCGCGCTAGTGCATTAACACACGAGTTTCTTGTTTTATTCACTATGCTAATACAAACCATGTAAAATTCCCATGGGATCCTTTTGACCTCTTGGGTATACGAGCAAATTCATCAGTTGGAGAGTGTTGGTTTCCCTAAATTTAGTCGAAAAACTCCTTTGAGACAGTCTCGAGTATTACATTGCATATACTATTTTTCTTTGCCCAAATGATACCCCTAAGCAAAGTTGATGCCTCTGCCTCAAGAGGGTGACTCCACTGAATTTGTTGTCCTCCCTAGCATGATCTCATGCAATGAAGTCAATCTCGACCCTTCATTTAACATCCATGAACGATCCATTAGTATTGATCTTGATGAAACTTGATAATGGTCTTATCTACAGCTTGGTAGGTGTTAGTACTACATGTATTCTCGCCCTCTCCGCACACTTGCCCTTCTCAAGTCCTAAAATCCTACAATATCAGCAAGCACAATATAAATGTAGGAAATTGCACATATGGGGTCTAGGGTTGTCTCATGTGTCTTTGCTCTATTTACCTCTTTCCATATCTGACAACAGGTGATGACAATCTTAGATTTTAGTCCATTTTGGCCAATTTGGGCAACATAATGGATGAAAAACATCTATCTACCAATATGTAAAAGCTAGTAATATTGTACATAATTCCCATTTGGCAAATTTTAAACCAAACACATCTAGTCTAGGGGCACATCAGAAACATATATTCAATAGTCTCAATTTCATCACAGAAACTACATGTGAGAGTGCTAATCATACCTCATTTATGTAAATTCATATTAGTTATTATACCATTATTACATACCATCCATAAGAAATGGTTTATCATCAGTGAGCACTTTATCATCCATGTTGAAGTTTATACCTTCTTTGGCCATCCCTAAGAGGTTGAGGGATGAGCAGTTAAATGTCGGTCTTTGTTGCGAAGGAACGCATAGGCTGATTGAGTTAAAACTCTACCGAATCTCTTTGTTGTCCATATAAGTCAGTCTTCTCAAGGTGATGCCATTATTGGGATTACCTCAATTGTTGTCCTTTTTTCCGCGCAGATGTGATCTTCCAATGGTTCCAAATTCTAAGTTATCATATGCTAGTTGATGAAAGAACATACTCAGAGGTGAGTTAGGTCATTCGTCAAATCAGGATCCATCTTGTGCCCCACACCTTAGCATAGTTTGCATCTCCTGTCTATCATGTCAAACACTCTTTCAGCCTTTCCTTCCCCTCGTGGAGACTCTTCCATAGTCATGACACCCTATTACCTAATGTGGCTTCCATAAACTTCATCCGTGTAAAGTAACGACCTTTGATAACTCTTTCCTAAAGGGTACTTCGATTTGACATCAATCGTCATGCATTCTTCATGACGAGTGCCTTATTAAACTAATGTAAGTCCTTAAAGTTGAGGCCCCCTTATTCTATAATATACGTATGGTGACTTCCTTTAATCTTAGTTGATTTTGCGCTTCTCCCTTGAATTGCTCTAGCAAAATATGGATATAACAGAATTAACCTCCTTAAACCAACCTTACATCAATAAAAAAAAATAGATATTACATAGTTGGGATATTACTAAGTACATGTTTTATTAAAACATCCCTACCCATACTAGTCTAGGGGAGCGTCCAATAGGGATAGTGCAGCTTCAATCTCCTCCTGCACATGAAGTTATACATTAGAACTAAAATATACCGTAGACTTATCATAGTTGACATGTTGGATAGATGCCCTACAATAAGGATCTATCATTTTTTTTAGTTTCATGCATTAATCTGAGTAGCTTCTATGATAAAAATAGAATAATCAACAAAAAAAATAAATGTAATGCAATAGGGTATCTTTTATTCATTTTTGGAGTAGCAAGTTCTCAAACATTACATGGTAAACTAATCAGTCTAGATAAAACATCAACCAACATAATAAAAAGATTAGGAGAGAGGGGATCTCATTGTCGTAGTTCTCAGCTATTATAACATTTTTTTGTCTTTTGACCATTCAAGAGTTTTTAATAGCTTACAAAAGATATATAATAATAAATCCAATTTGTTAAAATAGGATGGAAACACATCCTATTCAACAGCTCTCGTAGGAACCCTCACTACACTCTATCGTACACTTTGGACATGTCTATTTTAATTGCACACCTGACTTTTCATCTTTTTTTCTTGTGTTGTAGAAAATGGAAACATTTGTGAGTGATTCCAGTATTGTCATGTGTAACCCTACCTGTAACAAAATCACTTGTTAATAGGAGATAATATTGTACATAATCGGTTTTAGCCTACTCACTAAGACTTTAAAAATACTTTTGTATGAGAAGTTACATAGCTATATAAAATAATATTGGGAAATATCTTCTGGTACCTAAACCTTTGGAATAAGAATTATGTTTGTCCCATTTAGCCTAGGGAAGATGACCTGTTTAGAAGAAGTATAGCATCACAATTATAATATCAGGTCCTACCAGTTCTGAGTGTGCTTGGAAGAACATCTCGGTGAAGTCATCTGGGCTTGCTTCCCTTTTAGCCCCTATTTTGAAGGATGTTTTTTCACTTCCTCCATGGTGACAATCTTAATCAATTTTAAATTCATTTCTTCTATCCCTAATATTCATACTCCCTTCATTATGCCATCCACATTCACACTTGCCTTTACTCTCTACATGGTCTGAAAGTAGCTTGTAAAGTATGTTTTAATCTCTTTCTCATTTTCTAACCAATTTCCTAAATATGTCTTGAGTTTTCATATTATGATCTTGGCTCTCCTATGCAAAACTGACAAGTGGAAGAATTTTGTGTTTCAGTACTCCTTCTTTCATCCATTGGTTCTTAGGTTTTTTGCTAAAATAGCTCCTTCTCTCCCCATACTTCATCAAGCTTATTAAGAATAATTTCTCTGGCTTGTTTGGTGTATATTACATCCCCCTCAATCATGTTCAATTTATTTTTCAAGTATTATATTTGTGTATCTATGTTTCATACTATTCTTTTCTTCCACCTCAATAGGCATTGTGCAGTGTTGTCCAGTTTAGCTTTCAATCAATCTAGATTCTTGCACAGTCGATTCCCCATCCCTGTTGGATCGTTTCATAACATGTCAACTATACCAACCATTTATCTTCAAAATGAAAGTGTTGATGGTTGATCCTTCTCTAGAATTGCTATCCAAACATATTGGGTGTAATCAGACCCAATACAGTCCTCATGTATTATGATTTTGTCAGGGAAGGTCATTCTCCATGTCGATGACAATAGATACCTATCCAGCCACTCATACACAATGTGGGGTTCTTTGCAATTATTTTTCCATGTGAATGGTTCCCCATGAAAGTTACAGTCTTGTAGTGTGATGTCAAATAACGTTTGCTAAAAACTCTATATACATATCATTTTCTTTGGTTATCCACTAACTTTTTCACAATGCTCCGCTATTGCATTAAAAAAACTAGCTACTAGTAATGGGGAGGTGATATCCTTGGCCATATCTACTAGTTGGGCCCCTTGAATTTATCTCTTCCAGTAATCACACCCACCATATATTAGTATAATTCTTATATATTCGGTTGAGTGCTAGACTTGGATGAGTAAAATGATCATGTTAGATAAGGCTTGAAGTAGTTTTACGCCTTCATGATTCTACCATACTGTCAAACCTCCACTCAAATATATAGGGTCCATACAGAGTCCGTGCCTTAATTGTGATTGCTATCGAATCATTTCCACCTTTTCCATCTTGTTTTAATCTCTATTAGGAAGAATATGTTAAAGGCATCCCTCCTAATGAGATCTTTGAAATTATGATTTGTCACGGCAGACCCTAACCCTTGACAATTTAATATGTAGATCTTTATGGCACTCATGTGGCCATTCTAGACCTGACACCACCACCTGTATCTTGCATGTTTCCCCATGTTCCTTCCTCTTTTTCCTTAATTGGTGCCCGTTGTCAAGTTTGTGATGCCTTTGTCTTTTTGTGTTTGGATTGAACTTTCTAATTGGTTTTGGTTTATCCCACAACTTAATCATCAGGAGGCATATTGTGATACAAGGGTTTGGTCGGAACCCTGTGATCAACTTGCTACTCTCCTAGTTTACCAAGGGTTTTCCCTTATTTATAAACCATGAATAGTAAGACGTTCTTTAAATTTGTACCTTTCTTGGAACACATAGATAAAATCTGCATAAAATTTTAAACATTTAGTACCCGTCTCACAGGCGTATTGGTCGAAGGTCCTTTGAGGTAGGTTTTCCGGGATTTCTTGAAAAGGGATATGAGGGAGGGAGTGAGTACAATAACTCAGTGAATGGGTTTTAAAAATTAAATTTTTTGGAAAAAGATTTGTTTGGAGTGTGCAAGACTCCTTATTTCCTTTCAATTTTTTCCACTTAAAAATCTCGGTTTAAAAAAAAAACATCCTTCATTATGAAGGTCAATCACACAGTCGCAGACCAGTACGTCCACTAAACCCACTTGTGGCATCGGAGTGACTTTACCGACCACCTAGATAGAAGTACGTCCACTTCTACCCTGAGAATGAGTGGATATTTGTGACATCCGACCCTCAATCTCGTAACAATTCTCCGTGTTCGTATGAGGACAGAGACCTCATACCGTCCCCACCCCGGTCTCGTGCGCTTGAAGCTACTCCGAGCTTCGTAAGGACACTTAGTTCGACAAACTGCCCTTATACCCACCAGATTGCCCAGGGCCCTAGGACACATCACTACCCCTCTTGGGTATTTTGAAGGACCCGTAAACACAGTGCATGCATGATTAGTATTTTCACATCATGCCATATAATTTGTGGTGCCATTGGTCTAATGGCCCCCACCCTCAAATCAACCTGCAGCTATTTGTCTTAACTAATTCGGAGACCTATCATGTCGCACTGCCACTAGTTGATTGAATATGTCGGTCCTGTCTTGGTACTATGGCCAAATAATTCATTTATTTAAAGTTTTATGGCATATAACTCATGTTTGTTTATGAGCTCCCACTCTTGTCAACAGGCCTATGGCCCACTATTCGAGATTTTCAAAATCGAGCATATTAGCCCCCAAGTTCAAAAATCAAGGCCTCCAACCTATTAGAGATATTTGAGCTCTCATCAAGAAGGTCTATCAAATCATTTAAGTAGTGGCACACAGTCACATGAGAGCACTTCCAACAAAATTATATTTTCAACTATCCATCATACCAATCGAGTATTAGGATATCTATGCTCATAACCGATGAACGGGTTTTCCACTTCCTCCAAGGAAGTTTCATCATACCAACTGGGTATGATCCACTTACAACCAGTAAGTAGTTATTCTGTGTCATTTTCACATCACTCCTCTAAGTTGTGATGTTTATAATACCACTAAGTAGTGGGTTTTCATTTCCGAGGTACTTATCATACCAACCGGGTATGATATATAAATCTCACTCACCCGTTAATGCAGTGAATTCCACTCGACCAGTTCTTTGTATTCATGTGAGCTTGTCCTTATAGGCGTTCTCGGTACTTCGTGTTCCGTCGGGGGCATGACGATCCATGCTTTAGAACTGGACAGGTAGCTCTCATCCTAAGGTTAATCCTAAAATCAAGAATTACATCAATTGATGTCGAATTGAGTGAGAATTTTATCGCCAAAATTTTGCCAGTTCTCTCTCTAGCACCAGTCGGTAATTACAGAGGGGAGTTGAATTGGCTTACCTTTCAGCACTAATTCTGCTGTAGGAGGGCTGTTGGGGTGTTGGGAGGGCTCGAATTGGCCGATTTCAGCTCGGTCGAAACAAGGCAGCTTCGGTCCACCGGAGCTGCTTCACTATTCGATCACGTCGGCGCTTCTCTGGCAATCCTTGAAGAAAATGGAGACTACAGGCAAGTAGTTGACTTCTCCTCAAATCCATGGAACCCGACCTTGCTTTATTTGGCTCGAAAAAGTGCCCAAGTTGGAGCTCTAGTTCAAGCTCTACCGTAAATTGGAGAAGTTGAGAGAGAATGGAGTTTTCAGGTGTGGAGAGGATGAATGAGGAGGGGCTCTTTATATAAGAACCTCGGGGACTTATTGGCCATCATATTGGTACCTTAATAGCTATCATTCATTACCTAAAACTCCCTGGCCGGAGAATTTTCTTCTTCATCGGCGCTGCTCGATTTTCCGGCAAGTGAACAGTGCTATCATCTGAAGCATGAAAACGACATTATTGTGAATTGGACCGGGCCGGTTCGAACCGGGTTCACAGCTTAAACCGATTGGTTCACCCCCAATTCGACCGAATTTTTCAAATCTATAAATTTCTAAATTCATCTAAATTTATTTTCAATCCAATGGTGGCCTCAAATCTCAAATTTGAATTTTTAAGCCACCTAGAAAAATAAATTTAGCATTCATTTTAATAATGGTTCAAACGGGTCACGCCCCGACCCGGTTTGGTCGGATCCCCGTGAACAACCCGCCACTCTCCCGGATTATTAAAGGGTTTCCCCTTATTATAATCCGTAAAGAGTAAGGCGTCCTTTAAACCTGCATCATTTCCTAGAATAGCATAATCAAAACTGCATGAAATTTTAAACTTTTCATACCTGCCTTATAGGCATCTTAGTTAATTGTCTTTCAGGGTAGGCTTTCTGGGATTTCCTGAAAGGGATATAAGGGAGGGAGTGAGTACGACTACTCAATGAATAGGTTTTTAAAGGTCTACTTTTAACTTTTACGAAAAACATTTATAAGGAGTGTGCTAGACTCCTTTCTTTTCAAAAATTCTTTCATTTAAAAATTTGGGTTTTTCCATTATTTCTTAGTTATCGGTGTGTTATCACCCAACACACATCCTTCATCATGAAGGTTACACACATTCGCAAGTCAGTATCACTACTGAACTCGATAGTGGCTTCGGAGCATCTTTGCCTGCCACCCGGATAGAAGTACAACCACTTATACCCTGGGAATGAGTGGATGTACACGACATCCGACCCACAATCCTGAAATCACTTCTTCGTGTTCGTATGAGGATAGAGACCTCATCTCGTCCCCACCCTGGTCTCATGCGCTTGGTGCTACTCCAAATTTCACACAGACACCTGGAACGACGATCTGCACTTATACTCTCTGGGTCGTCCAGGGCCCTTAGGACACATCACTACCCCTCATGGGTGTCTTGATGATCCTGTAATCATAGTGCATTCACAAACAATGTTTTCTTATCAACCCATGTAATATGTGGTGCCACTGGTCCAACGGCCCCGACTCTCAACTCAACTCGCAATTGTTTGTCTTGACTAGTCCGTCGACCTGTCATGTCGCACTGCTGCTAGTTGACTGAGCATGTCGGTCCTATCTTGGTACCATGGCCAAACAATTCACTTATTAAGTTTTATGGCACATATATCATGTTCGTTTATGAGCTCGTGCTCGTGCCAACTGGCCTTGGGCCCACTGTAAGAGATTTTCAAAAACTGGGCATTCTAGCCCGCAAGTTCCAAAATCGAGGCCCCCAGCCTATAAGAGCTATTCGAGCTCCCGTCAAGAAGGTCTCCCAAATAGTTTAAGCATTGGCACACAGTCAAGGGAGAACACTTCCGACAAAATAGGTTTTCACTGTCCATTATACCAACCGGAATAAGGACATCTCCGTTCATAACCGATGAACGGGTTTTCAACTTCCTTCGAGGAAGTCTCATCATACCAATCGGGTATGATCTACCTACAATCGGTAAGTAATTTTTCCGCATAATTTTCACATCACTTTCTCTAAGTGGTGATGATTAAAATACCACTAAATAGTGGGTTTTTATACCGAGGTATTTATCATTCCCTATCGGGTATGACATAAAATTTCCACTCACAACCAGTAAGTGGTTTTTACCTTTAAGTTGTGCTCATCATCCCAACTGGGTATGATGTTAGTAAACCCATTCACAACCGGTAAGTGGTTTTTAAATTATAAGGTGTGCTCATCATTCCAACAAGGTATGATGTTAGTAAACCCACTCACAACTGGTAAGTGGTTTTTAAATTATAAGGTGTACTCATCATCCCAACCGCGTATGATGTTAGTAAACCCACTCACAATGGGTAAGTGGTTTTTAAATGATAAGGTGTGCTCATCATCTCAACCGGGTATGATGTTAGTAAACCCACTCACAACTGGTAAGTGGTTTTTAAATTATAAGGTGTTCTTATCATCCCAACCGGGTATGATGTTAGTAAACCCACTCACAACTGGTAAGTGGTTTTTAACTTTAAGTTGTGCTCATCATCCCAACCGGGTATGATGTTAGTAAACCCACTCACCCGTTAATGCCGTGAATTCCACTAGACTGGTTCTTTGTATTCACGCGAGCTTTTCCATGTTGGCGTTCCCGGTATTTCACGTTCCTACACGATATGAACAACCTTGTTCATTATTACTCGGCATAACAGCCTTCATTCATTTCCAATGAATGAGAAAACCCAAACTTTTAGTTATTTGCAATTAGGTCCCTAAAGTTATTTCTCTTTAACTTTAAGTCCCTAATATGGGTTTTTCCTCAAATTGAGTCCCGTAACTTTTAAAATTTATACTGGGACCTCAATTTATTCAATTTCACCAAAAGGGGGTTTAATTTCCCAAATTTCCTATTTGGTTCCCCAATTTTTCCAAAATTACCATTTTGCCCTTCCTTTACAAAAATGGTAAGTTTTGCCCCAAAAATTCCAAAATTCCTCAATTGGTCCTCCAACATTATTTTCATGCCTAATTGACCCTCAATTTCATAAAATTGTATTTTGGCCCTTTGAATTTCAAAAATTCCCAAAATTTCCCCAATTTCAATTTTTCAACACTACCGAATTTGATTTCATCAAATTGACCGATCAAACACTTCTAATTATTGAAATTGGAGTTGAAATTGAGTTCCTGCATGTTCATACAATTCTAAGAAACTTTGAATCGCAGATTTTAACGCCGGAACGAGCTCAAACGGAGCTTCACCGGAAAATAGACTGTAGAGAGAGAAAGCTTCGATTACTCACCGGTGAAGGCACGGCGGTCCGAGCTTTCGATCTAGGCAGATAGGTCTCATCCTAAGGTTCATCCTAGAATCAAGAATTGTATTAATTGATGCGGAATTGGATTATAATTTTGTTATTGAAATTCAGTTGACTCTCTCTCTAGCAATGATCGAAAATTGTAAAGGGGAGCCGAATTGGCTTACCTTTCGGTCCTAATTTGGCCGTGTAAAGGCTGAGTAAGTGTTGGGAGGGCTTGATTTGGCCTGAGGAGGGCTTGAAATGGCTGATTTCAGCTTGGCCGAAATAGGGTAACTTCTGTCTGCCGGAGTTGCTTCACTATTCCATCATGTTGGCGCTTCTCCAACGATTCTCGGATTGACTAGAGTTTGCTATCAGATAGTTGTCTTCTCCCTGGTTCTAAAGAGTCGACCTTTGTTCAAGTCGAAGTTTTGGTTCGAGCTTTACCGAGAAATGGAGCAGTAGAGAGAGAGAGAGAAGTGTTCAGGTGTGAGAAGAATGAAATGGGGATGACCTCTTTATATAGGCGTAAAACCCGTGTATTAAATGGGCGAGATTTATTAATAGTATTAATATTACCATAAATTATTGATATTAATATCAATAATTTAATTTCGGTATTAAATTAATTGTATTAATTTTAATAATTTAATTTAGATATTAAATTATTGGTATTAATTACAATAATTAAATATATATTAATTTATGGTTATTTATGATAAGGCGTACATAAAAATTTCTGACCGAAATTTCGGGTTAAAAAAAAAATTCATACTTCCGAGTAGGTCACCCATCCTCACACTACTCTCGTGCAAGCACGCTTAACTTTAAAGTTCTTATAAAATCTAGTTCAACTGAACCAATTTGGTTTTTGTTTTCTAAGGTTTCTTAAATTTCTTTTCCAAGGTTTAATGAACCCTTTAGATTACCTGGAAGTTGTAAATTTCCATATTGTGTGTTCTCAAATGTAAACCGGCTTGGTTTGACCGGTTCTTTTCCCAGTTTTTCTTAACTCAAAAGTGCGGGGTTTACAAAACGGGTCCAAACTGGTTCAATCTGGTTCAAATTCGGTTCATCTGAACTGGTTTGATTTTCATCTCCAATTCCTCCTAAAGTCCTTTTTCATGACTTTTGGGACACTTTTGGTCACTCAGGATGCATAAATTTCTTGGTTTGCCCTTTCTCTATCAGTTCTAGTTCATGAAGCGACTCGGTTCATAAACTGGGTCAATCTAGTTAGGTCCGGTTCATCGGAACTGGTCTGGTTTTTCTCTTCCAATTTGTCCTAAGGTTCTTTTTCAAGGTTTTATGAACCCTTTGGATCACCCGGGAGTTGTAAATTTCCACATTGCTCATTCACTAATGATAATTTGTTATAATATTATTCTAAGCCTCACTCTTATCGAGACTATAGTAGTGATAGTAATCATGATTCTAGTACCGAAATGTGTGGCGGGTTATTCACATGTTCTGATCGGAAAGACTAGTTGGGGCATGACATGAAAGTTATGGTTTTTACAATATGGCTCACCAAAAAATAGAGTAGTTTGGATTCCAAATATAATTCGTGCTAAATGCAAGTGAGAGGAGAGGTCAACCATATATGGGTAGCTCCATGACTTCTAGGATAATGGGCTTAACATGGTCAAATTAGGGTCTGATAGCCCTGAATGCATTTATTTTTCTTTGAGCTAAGGTTATAGCTTCTAACGAGGAGGAATTCGAGTTATCCAAAGGATATTGGATCAATTGTAGGGCATAGGGGGGCACACGTGTGTTACACGTGGTCATGCCACGCGCTCGTACATGTGATGTGTGTGCCACCCGTCGACCGGTTTGACACTGGTTCGTACTGGTTTCCAGCAAAATGTTTTGGTCGGTTCAACCAATTTTGACTTTTCCTTGGTCAGTTCACCCTCAAATCGTTAGGTTCTTAACCCAATTTTATTTTCTAAAAATTCTTCAACTCATTTCCTTGAGTTTAGAGACAAGAATCACCCGTTTATCATTCTCGAATATCCTTAAAAAGTTCCTCAAAATCTTTGGTGTTAGTTGGTTTGACCAAATTCTTTCTAGTACTCAATCGGATGTATCCCAATTCTTAATTACCGATCAAGTTGGCCTTTTAGGGTTTGTTTAACGTTGATTTCACAATATCTCATATCCCAACTCGAATCGGTTTCTGATCCATCTTAGTTTCTTAGTATGGTTCGATATTAAATGTTAGTTTAACTTTGATTTGTGACATGTTTGACTAACTATTTCCCTTCTTGGAAAATTGGATATTACATATTCAATAGATTGTCAATTTAACTTCGATTTCTTTTTTGTTTGATCAAGTTCTTCCCTTTCTTAGAAATTTGAGTATTACATTCCTAGACCCAAGGGGTTATCAAAAGATTGGGAATAACCTAATGACCTTTAGAAGAATGTACGAAGTCTCGGGTATTAAAGAAAGATGGGCCCAAACCTAACTATTTATCAAAAGGAGAGCCAAGACATGGCCCTTTATAAAATACAGCAAAGTCTTGATTATTTATGAAATTCAAGCTCAAACCTAGTAATTTAGGAGAAGATGAGCTAAGGCTCAATTATTTATGAAATAAGGGCATATACCATACAATTCCTAAAATGCAGGTCGAGACCAAAACAATTGGTAAGAAAATCAAGGGTGTCATGCCCGGCCCGGTTTGGTCAGATCACTGTGATCAACCTTCCACTCTCCCAGTTTATAAAGGGGTTCCCCTTATTTTAACAGTGCAGAGTAAGGCATACGTACATTTCCTATAATAACATTAATTAAAATTGCATGCAATTTAAACTTTCCATAGCAGTCTTGTAGGTGTAATCAACCGGAAATCCTTGGGTACGTTTTACCTTAGTTACCTGAAAGGGGTATAAGGGAGTGGGTGAGTTCGACAACTCAATGAATGGGCGTTTGAGACTTCATTTTTTAAAAAATAGTTTGAATTGGAGTGTGTTAGACTCCTTATTTTCCTTTAAAACTTTTCATCCTCAAATCTCGATTTTCTTAGCCATTTCTCATCATAATGGTGTGTTATCACTCAATACACACCCTTCATCATGAGGGGAACATACATTCGTAGGCCAGCCCGTCCACTATACCCACTTGTGGTATTGAAGAAACTTTACCGGCCACCTAGATAGAAGCACATCCACTTCTACCCTGAGAATGAGTGGATGTACATGACATCCAACCCTCAATCCTGTAACAAAACTCTGTGTACATGTGAGGACAGAGACCTCATCCTGTCTCCACCCCGGTCTCATGTGCATGAAACTATGTCGAACTTCTCAAGACTTCTGGTACAACTAACTGCCCTTATTTCCACCAGGTCGTCCAAAGACCTAGGACACATCACTACCCCTCTTAGGCATCTTGAAGGTCCCGTAACATAATGCATGCACAAATCAATAGTTTTTCACTTAAGCCATATAATTTGTGGTACCACTGGTCCAACGGCCCCGACTCTCAACTCGACCTGCACCTGTTTGTCTTAAATGATTCGTAGACCTGTCATGTCGCATTATCGCTAGTCCATCGAGTATGTCGGTCCTGTCTCGGTACCATGGCCAAATAACTCATTTACTTAATTTTTCATGGCTTAATAATCATGTTTGTTTACGAGCTCCTGCTTGTGCCAACTGGCCTAGGGCCCACTATTCGAGATTTTCAAAATCGGCCATATTAGCCCCTATGTTCCAAAACTGAGGCCTCCGGCCTAACTGAGCTATTCGAGCTCTCGTGAAAAAGGTCTCCAAAAACTTTTAAGCGGTGGCACACAAATAGGGGAGAGCACTTCTGACAAAATAAACTTTTCAATTGTCCTTCACACCAACCGACTATGAGGACATCTCCGCTTATAACCGATAAGCGGGCTTTCCACTTCCTTCTAGAAAGTTTCATCATACCAATCGTGTATGATCTACTTACAACCGTTAAGTAGTTTTTTCGCGTGATTTCCACATCACTACTCTCAGACGTGATATTTAAAATACCACTTAGTAGTGGGTTTTCATTTCCGAGGTGCTTATCATCCCAATCGGGTATAATATTAAATCCCACTCACCCGATCATGCAAAGAATTTCCTCTAGTCGGCTTGCTCCCTTTGCGCAAACTTGTCTTAGCTGGCATTCCCGGTACTTCATGTTCCTACACGATATGAACATCCTTGTTCATTATCCTTTGGCCTAATAGCCTTCATTCATCCCAAATGAATATGAAACCAAACTTTTCATTTATTTGAAATTATGTCCTTAAAGTTATTTTTCTTTAACTTTAAGTACCTAATGTCGATTTTCTACAAAATTGAGTCTCAAAATACTAAAATTCACCTTAGTACCTCAATTTATTCAAAATCACAAAAAGGGATTCACATTTCCCAAATTTCCAATTTGGTCCCCAACTTTTCCAAAAATGGTAAGTTTTGCCCCAAAATTTCCAAAATTTACTTAATTGGTCCTACAATATCTTTATCATGCCCAATTGGCCCTCAATTTTATGAAATTGCACTTTAGACCCTCCAATTTTTGAAATTCCTAAATTTCCCCAATTTTTCCCCCAAAAATTTTTCCTCAATCCTTCGAAAGCTTATTGTTAGGGGCACAGTGGTCTGAGCTTTCAATATGGGTAGATAGCTCTTGTCCTGAGGTTGCTCCTAGGATCAAGAATTGCATCAATTGATGTCAAATTGAGTGAGAATTTAGTCATCAAAGTTCTGTCGGTTCTATCTCTAGCATCGATCGAAATTTACAAAGGGGAGCCAAATTGGCGTACCTTTCTACTTTAATTCAGTTTTAGGAGGACTATGGAGGTGTTGGGAGGGCTTGGTTTGGCCTGAGAAGGGCTTGAATTGGCCGATTTCAACTCGACCAAAATAGAACAACTTTGGTCTGCCAGAGCTGCTTCACTATTCTACCATGCCGACATTTCTCTAGTGATCCTCGGAGTAAATGGAGACTACAGACATGTAGCTGACTTCTCCCTGAATCCAAAGAATCTGACCATGCCTTCTTTGGCTCAAAAAAGACCTTATGTCAAAGCTTTGGTTTGAGCTTCGCTGAAAATTGGAGCAGTTGAGAGAGAATGGAGTTTTCCGGTGTGGTGAGAATGAATGAGGAGGGGCTCTTTATATAGGAAGTTCGAGGACTTCTTGCTTGGTGGTCATTCATTGCTTGAAATTTCCTAGCTGTCGACTTTTCATCTTTGCCGGCGCTACTCGATTTTTCAGTGAGTGAACAATGCTATCATCTGAAGGAAGAAGACGACACTGTTCCGAACAGGACCGAACTGGTTTGAATCGGGTTCAAAGCTTAAACTAGTCGGTTTAGGCCCGATTCGGCCAAATTTTTCAAATTTAAAATTTTCTAAATTCATTCTCTATCCAATGGTGGCCTCATTCTCAAATTTGAATTTTCTAAGCCACCTAGAAAAATTAATTTAGCATCTGGTTCAATAGTGGTTTAAACTAGTCCAAACCGGTTCAAACTAGTTCGGATCCGGTTCACCTGAACCGGTTAGACGAGTTACATACCCTTGTTACAACAATTGGAGAGAATGGAGGTGGACCTAAAATTGGACAAGCGGGAAAGGTGCCTAGTGGCTAACATGGTAGTGAGGTCTAGTATAACTGAACGGATCCAGGCTCAACAAAAGGCGAATAAGGAGCTTCAACCCTACCTAGATCCGGTTAATATAGAAACTAGACCAAACTACAACCTGCGAAATGATGGAGTGCTGACCTACAAGTGTAGGGTATGTGTACCTCAAATTAAGGAACTAAGGAGGTTAATTATGGAAGAGGCATAAGATTCGGTGTATGCAATGCATTCGGGCAGTACCAAAATGTACCACACCCTCAAACAAGGATATTGGTGGAAAGGTATAAAGGGGGACATTGGTGGAAAGGTATAAAGAGGGACATTGCGGAATATGTAGCCCGATGCTTATCCTGTCAGTAGATAAAAGCAAAGCATTAGAAATTATCAAGACTACTGCAACCCTTACCAATTCCGGAATGAAAATGGGAGCACATCACCATGGAATTTGTCATAGAAATACCAATGACAAGAAAGGGTCGAGATGCAATTTGGGTCACCGTGGATAGATTGACTAAATCAGCTCATTTTCTCCCTATAAGAGTGACGGATACAGTGGAACAACTGGTTGTCTTATACATGAGGGAGATAGTGAGACTCCATGGCGTTCTAGTGAGTATAATATCAAATAGAGATCCAAGATTTACTTCAAGGTTCTAGCCAAGCTTACAAAGTGCCATGCGGACCAAGCTCCACATGAGCACGATGTTCCATCCTTAGACAGATAGGCAGTTTGAGGGAACCATTCAAACCCTGGAGGACATGCTAAGAGTATGTGTACTCATCATGAACAAAGGCTGGGAAGAATACTTATGCCTAATGGAATTTGCTTATAATAATAGCTATCAAGCCAGTATTCAGATGGCTCCTTATGAAGCTCTTTATGGACGACCATGTCGTACCCCCTATTTTGGGAAGAAGTGGGGGAAAGAAGGCTATAAAGGGCAGAACTAATCAAGGATGCCACGGAGAAGATAAAATTATTCAGGAGTCATCTTAAGATTGCATATGACATGCAAAAGAGTTATGCAAATCATCAACGGAAAGACCTGGAGTTTGATGTGGGAGATCAAGCATTTCTTAAAGTGTCCCCATGGAGAGTAATACTTAGGTTTCAGCAAAGAGGAAAATTTAAACCAAGGTATATTGGTCCATATCCTATCATTAAAATGATAGGGTCGGTGGATTATAAATTGGAACTATCTCTAGACCTGTAGAGAATACACGATGTATTCCATATCTTTGTGCTTCGGAAGTATTAGCTTGATCCTAGCCATGTATTGGACCGACCACCATTGGAACTGGAAGAGAACCTGACCTATCAAACAGAACCGGTACAAATCATTGACCAGAGGGATAAAAATTTAAGGAATGAGAGGATTCCTATGGTCAAGGTTCTGTGGCAGAATGGACCCGTGCAGGAAGAGACATGGGAAACTGAAAGTGTGATGAGGGATAGTTACCCTTAATTATTTGGCATGTAACTGTTTTAGGGACAAAACCCCTAAAAGGAGGGGAGAGTTGTAAACCCCATCCTTTGATAATAAGAAAACTATGGAAAGAACCAGTCATTTCCGATTTGAAAACTGAGTCAGTTTACAAACTGAGACCGATAGAAAAAGGGCAAACTAGAAAATAATGGACCTCGAGTGACCCAAAGAGTCACAAAAGTCACGAACAAGAACTTTAAGATAAATTGGAGATGAAAACCAGCTGCCTCAGTTTGGAACTTGCAACTTAAGGCATCGGCTACTACATTTGCCCTTCTGGGGTGATATTCTATCATGAGTTCATAGTCCTTAACCAATTCTAACCATCTCCTCTGGTGGAGATTTAACTCCTTCTAAGTTAGGAAGTACTTAAGACTCTTGTGATCTGTGTATATTCTTACACTTAACCCCATAAAGGTAGTGTCGCCAAATATTTAGGGTAAACACTATCGCAACTAATTCTAGATCATGAGTTAGATAATTTCTTTCATGTACCTTAATTTGTCACGAGGCATAAGCAATAACCTTCCCTTGTTGCATCAAAGCACATCAAAGTCCTTGTCCGGATGCATCACTATAGATGGTGTACTCTCCCGCATTAGGGTCGGGTAGGGAGAGTACCAATGTAGTTGTCAATCGAGTCTTTGACTCTAAGAAAGACTTCTCACGGCTTTCATCCCACTTATACTCAACTCCTTTCCTAGTGAGTCGAATTAGAGGAGCTGCTACCCTAAAAAAGTCTTGCACGAACTGTCTGTAGTATCCTGCCAGACCTAAGAAACTCTATATTTATGTAGGAATCCTTATAGCCTTCCAATCTGATATGGCTTCCACCTTGGCTTGATCTACTTTGACTCCATCCTTGTACACCATATGTCCAAAGAATCCTACCTCCTGCAGCCAGAACTCACACTTGGAGAATTTTGCATATAATTGATTTTCCTTTAATATCTCCAAGGTGATTGCCAAATGCTCTTCATGTTCCAACCTGGTTCATGAGTATATAAGAATGTCATCTATGAAAACTATCACGAACCTATCCAAATGTGATTGGAACAAATGGTTCATCAAATCCATGAAGGCTGCAGGGACATTCGTTAATCTGAATGGCATTACTCTCAACTCATAATGTCCATATATGGATCGAAATGCCATTTTGGGAATATCCTCCTCTCGAATCCTAAGTTGATGATAGCCCGACCGAAGGTCTATTTTGGAGAAGTAAGCTGCTCCTTTTAATTGATCAAATAGGTCATCTATCCGCAGAAGTGGGTATCGATTCTTGATGGTGACCAGGTTTAGCTTCCTATAGTCTATGCACAGTCTCATACTTCCATCCTTTTTCTTGATGAATAGCATGGGTGCACCCCATGGAGACTAGCTAGGACGTATGAAATCCTTCTCCAATAACTTGCCTAATTGCTCCTTTAGTTCCACCGGAGCCATACGACATGGGGCTTGGGATATGGGGTTTGTTCCTAGGATTATTTCTATAGTGAACTCCACTTGCTGACTTGGAGGTAGTCCGAGTAGCTCTTTTGGAAATACTTCTGGGGAGTGCCTAACTACCGGAATGTCTTCAAGTCTCTTCTCTTCAAACACTTCATCGACGACCATGGCCAGGAAAGTCGTACAGCCTTTCTATATCATCTTTTGAGCTTTTAGATGGGATACCATCTATACTTCACTTTTCCTTCGATCTCCTTGGAACTTTAATCCATTTGTCTCAGGAGTGTGAAAGGTTACCGTCTTCTTTGCACAGTCCATCATAGCCCGATGAGTACTTAGCCAATCCATCCCAAGGATTACTTCAACCTCCTTCAAGGGTAATGGAATCAAGTTAGTTTCAAGTTTGATTCCTCCAATCCTTATCACACATCATTTTAATTGTTTATTCCTGTTTAACCCTTCTCCTAAAGGTGTGAGGATATTGAGACTTTGTTCTAGTGGAGTGAGTTCTAGGGGTACACTTGAAATCAACTCTTCCTTGATAAAGGATCTCTCAGCTCCTGAGTCAAAGAGGGCATAGACTTGTTGTCCCCATAATTGTATATATCCTGATTGAAGAAGTGTGTATTTTAGAAGAAATCTTTTCTTTATTAAATAAAAATTTTCAGTTTACAAGATTCTCTTGAACTAGTTTGTAGGGTTTTGGGATGTACCCACTACAGTGCTAGGGTCTTTTCTAGCCTTTTCTAGGGTGAGGTTGTATACCCTAGCTAGTACTCGTGTTGTAGCGTCTAGCCTAGGATTCCTGGGGTTCCCTTAAGGTGGTCCAAGGGTATTCCTTTGCATGTTCTCCCTGAGAGTGGGACAATCCTTTGCAAAGTGCACCACATGTCTATATGCAATGCAAGTAAAGCATGCTCCCTCATGGTTCTTTTGACACCTTGGACAGTGAGGGTTTCCTTGAGGTAAGGTGGGGACCATTCTTTGGGGAGGTGGTGGCATGTCCCATCATTTTTGAAATTCCATTCTATTTCCCCATTTTGAACCGTTATGCTGCTTCCATCCTCCCTAACAGTTTGGACCCTTATCCCCCTTTCGGGTCGTCTTCACCATCCGTCGACATCGGGTCTGCACTAGTCGCTCACACTCATGAGCCATACATACTGATCACTACTACCATATCCGTGGGGCATCCTAGTACTCCCATACGGTCTCAAATGTCCATATTGAGACCGTCCATGAACCTCTGGCATATGTATGTCGGCCCTGCTAGATCAGGAGAAAAGGGTTTTAACTTATTGAATTTCGTCTCGTACTCCGATATGGAGTTAAGCCCTTGCCGAAGTTGGATGAACTCTTGCTTCTTCTCATTTATCAAATGAGGCGCCAAGCACTCCTATGAGTACCTCACCTTGAACTATTCCCAAGTGGGGATGGTGGTATGTAGGTTTCGGACATTGTCCCACCATCATTTGGTGCTTCCCTCCAGGAAGAATTCTATTAGGATCACCATATCCTCTGATGGTATCTTGACGATTCCCATTAGCTTCTTAATGTTTTCCAACCAATCCATGGTGGCACCATCATCCTTTAATCCGAGGAAGTGTTTACACCCTAGTTGTTGGAGAGTCTTGAGGTTTATGGGAATGTCTATTAGAGAGGGATGGTTAATAGGGAGAGGATGGGATTGTACTTCCTCTGGTTCGACCCAAAAATTGGTGCTTGCCTCGGGAACGAGATTAGGTTACCCAAATACACAGGTGAACTCCTCATACAGCCTCTAGTGTTCTGTGTTAAGTTCAAGAGGAGTTGTCTAGGCTTCCCTTGGAGTTTCCACAAGTAGAGGTGGTTGAACTTTTTATTTATTTACAATTAGGACCCTAAATTTATTTTTCTTTAACTTTAGGTTCCTAATGCCGATTTTTCCTCAAATTGAGTCCTAAAACTTTTAAATTTTATCTTAGGACTTCAATTTATTCAAATTCACAAAAAGGGGTTTAATTTCCCAAATTTCCAATTTGGTCCCCCAACTTTTCAAAAATTACCATTTTGCCCTTCCTTTACAAAAATGGTAAGTTTCACCCCAAAATTTCTAAAATTCCTCAATTGGCCCTCTAACATTTTTATCATGCCCAATTGACACTCAATTTTATAAAATTGCATCTTGGTCCTTTGAATTTTCAAAAATCCCCAACTTTCCCCAATTTTTCCCCCAATTTCAACTCCTTAACATAGTAGAATTTGATTTCATCAAACCCATCTAATTGTTGAAATTGAAGTCAAAATTGATATCCTACATCTTTATACGATTCAATAGCACTTTGAATCTCAAGTTTTGACGCTGGAACGAGCTCAAACGGAGCTTTGCCGGAAAATAGACTCTAGAGAGAGAAAGCTTCGATTTCTCACCGGTGAGGGCACGGCGGTTTGAGCTTTCTATCTGGGCAGATAGCTCTCATCCGAAGGTTCAACCTAGAATTAAGAATTGTATCAATTGATGTCAAATTGAGATAGAATTTTATCATCAAAATTCTATCAGTTCTCTCTCTAGCACCTGTCAAAAATTGTAAATAGAAGCTGAATTGGCTTACCTTTTAGTCCTAATTCGGCCATGGGAGGGCTGAGGAAGGGTTGTGAAGGCTTGGTTTGGCCTGAGGAGGGCTCAAAATAGCTGATTTCAGCTCGGCCAAAACAAGGCAACTTCGGTCCACTGGAGCTGCTTCATTGTTCCATCACGTCAGCGCTTCTCCAGCGACCCTCGAAGCATACGGAGACTATAGGCGTGTAGCCAACTTCTCCCCTGTTCTAAAGAGCCCGACCTCACCTTCTTTACATAAGAAATGACCCTATATCACAGCTCTGGTTTGAGCTTTGCAAGAAAACTAAGCAGCAAAGAGTGATTGAGCTTTTCAGGTGTGGAGAGGATGAATGGAGAGGGGGTCTTTATATATGAAGCTCAAGGACTTCTTGGTCGTCCAATTGGCACATTTATGACAAACATTGATGGCCTGAAACGTATTGAACGGAGACGTTTCTTCTTCATCGGCGCTACTTCGATTATCCGGTGAGTGAACAGTACTATCATCTGAAGGAAGAAGACAACATTGTTCCGAACTGGTCCGAACTAGGTTCAAAGCTTAAACCGGTCAGTTCACCCCCCATTCGACCGAGTTTTTCAAATCTAAAAATATCTCAATTCATTTTCTATCCAATGGTGGACTCAAATCTCAAATTTGAATTTTTTATGCCACCTAGAAAAATAAATTTAGAATCTGGTTCAATAGTGGTTCAAACTTATCCAAATCGATTCAATCCGGTTAGGATACAATTCACCTTAATCGGTTTGCTTTTCATCTCCAATTCACCCAAAAGTCCTTTTTCATGACTTTTATGACTCCTTAGGTCACTTAGGGTCTATAAATTTCCCGGTTTACCATCACTCTATCGATTCCGGTTCAATAACCAATTCAGTTCTTAAACCGATTTAATCCAGTTTGGGTCCGGTTCACCTGAACTAGTTTGATTTTTCTCTCCCACCTTGTTCTAAGGTTCCTTCCCAAAGTTTATAAATCTCTTTGGGTCACAAGGGAGTTCAAATTTCCCTAATTTACCCGTTCCCCAATAAACGGGTTTATGAACCGGTTAGGTGTTTCTCACTCAGTTTGACTGGTTCTTTTCCTGGTTTTCCTTAACTCAACAGGGCAAGGTTTACAACGCCTTTGAGACAAGTATGATAAGTTTAGAATTTTATGTAGTTTTGATTTATGTTATTCTAGGAAAAGTGCAAGTTTAAAGGACGCCTTACTCTTTACAGTTTATAATAAGGGTAACCCCTTTAATAAATCGGGAGTGTGGCGGTTTGATCACGGGGATCCGACCAAACTGGGTCGGGGCGTAACATGAATAGTGTTGTCATATAAAAGAAAAGGATGACACTATTTTGAATCAGGTTCAAACTTAAACTGGTCGGTTCTAGCCTGATTCAACCGAAGTTTTCAAAATTAAAATTTTCTAAATTTATCTAAATTCATTCTCTATCAAATGGTGGCCTCAATTCTCCAATTTGAATTTTCTAAGCCACCTAGTAAAATGAATTTAGTATCCGGTTCAATAGTGGTTCAAGCTGGTTCACCTGAACCGATTTGGTTTTCACCTCCAATTCATCCTAAAGATCTTTTTCATGACTTTTGCATCTCTTTAGGTCACTTGGGATCCATAAATTTCCCAGTTTTTCGTTTCTCTATTGGTTCCGATTTATAAACCAACTCGGTTTTCTCTTTGAAAATGACTGATTCGATCTGGTTTGGATCCAGTTCACCTGAACCAATCTAGTTTTCTCTCCCAGATTGTCCTAAGGCCATCTTCAACGATTTTTATGACCCCCCTTTGGGTCACTCAATAGTTGTAAATTTCCCAAATTGCTCATTCTATGAAGATCAGTTTGTGAACCGGTTCATTTTTTCTCACTCGGTTTGACCAGTTCTTTTCCTGGTTTTCCTTAACTCCAAAGGGTGGGGTTTACAGGTCTCCTATAAACCCTGTCCCTTTATAGATAAGAAAAATCGAGAAAAGAACTGATTGTTTCAAAAGACAAAATCGAGTTGGCTCACGAACCATAACCGATAAGAAAGGGTAAAATTGGGAAATTTACATATCCCGAATGACTCAATGAGTCCTAAAAATAATGAAAATAGACTTTAGGATGAATTGAAAGAGAAAACTAGACCGTTTCAAGTGAAGTAGACCTGAATCGAATTGAACTGGTTTGAACCATCTTTGAACCGATTTCTAAATTCATTTTTCTTGGTGGCTTAAAATGATCAAATTGGGGAATTAAAGCCACCATTATATGGAAAATGAATTTAGATGAATTTAGAAAATTTTAATTTTGAGAAAAACGATTGAATCGGCCCTGAACCGGTAGATTTACGCTTTGAACGGGTCGGACCGGTCCAATCTGATTCAGTATAGTGTCATCTTCTTCCTTCAAATGACAGCATTGTTCATTCAATGCAGAAACAGATAACCCCGGCGAAGGAAAAACAGCTCCGATCAGGCCGTTTTAGGGCGAGGATAAGCTTGACCATAATGGAAAATGATCGTGCAGAGGGTCCCCGAGCTCCTCTCCATTCATCCTCCACACACCTAAAATCTCCTTTCTCTTTCAACTGCTCCATTTTCTGGTGAAGCTCAAACCAGAGCTCTGACTTGGGTAATTTTCTAAGCCTTAGGAGGCAAGGTTAGGTCCTTTAGACTCCGAGGGAAGTCATCTATACGATAGCATCCTTCTTTCGACCCGATGATTATCGAAGAAGCGCAAGCGGAATCAAATAGTGAAGCGGCTCCGACGGACCGAAGCTGCCCTGTTTTGGCCGAGCTAAAATCAGCCAAGTCCAGCCCTCCCCTGGCCAAACCAAGCCTCCCCAACACCCCTACAGCTTCATACGACCTCAACGGAGCTAAAAGGTAAGCAAATTTGGCCCTACTCAGTCGTTGCGGGTCGGAGTTAGAGAGAGGAACTATGAAATTTCACTAATGAAGTTCTCACTCAATTCGAGGTCAATTGTAGAAATTCTTGATTCTAGAATGTACCTCAGGAAGAGAGATACCTTCCTCGATAGAGATCTTGAACCGCCGCACCTCTAATGATAAGCTTTTCAAGCTTACTCTCTCTACACACAGTTTTCCAGCGAAGCTCCATTTGAGCTCATTTCGGCCTCAATTCATGTGATTCAAAGCTCAATTGAATCGTATGGAAGTGTAGGAATTGATTTACACCTCCAATTGAAGTAATTAACCCTGACTGAATGGTCAATTTGAACAAATCAAATTCGGTATGTATTGTTGGTGCAGTATCTACCCCCATACCAGTTTAAGACAGCAGTGTCATGGGCGTGTTGCATGGGAACTGCGGTACACGCACTACTATCGGAGAAAACCCTTACATAATTAGCATATGTGTAAACCCCACCCTTTTGAGTTAAAGAAAACCGGGAAAAGAACCGGCCAAACTAAGTAAGAAAACCAAACTAGTTCACAAACTCGATCATTTGGGAATAGGCAATTTGGAAATTTACAACTCCCAGATGATCCAAAGGGTTCATAAAACCTTGGAAAAGAACCTTAGGACAAATTGGAAGAGAAAAACTAAACCGGTTTAGATGAACTAGATCCAACTGAATTGAATCGGTTTATGAACTGAGTCGCTTCATGAACCGGAACCGATAGAGAAAGGGTAAACTAGGAAGTTTATGGATCCTAGGTGACCCAAAGAGTCCCAAAAGTCATGAAAATGGACTTGAGAATGAATTGGAGATGAAAACCAAACTGGTTCAGATGAACCGGATTGAACCAGTTTGGTTCGGTTTGAACCACTATTGAACCAAATTCTAAATTCATTTTTCTAAGTGGCAAAAAAAAGTTCAAATTTGAGATTTGAGGCCACCATTGGATAGAAAATGAATTTACAAATTTTTATATTTGAAAAATTCGATCAAATGGGGGGTGAACCGATCGATTTAAGCTTTGAACCCGGTTCGGGTCGATCCGGTCCGGTTCGGAATAGTGTCATCTTCTTCCTTCGTGTGACAGCACTGTTCACTTGCCTGAAAATCGTGTAGTGCCGACGAAGATGAAAAGTCTTCAGCCATGGAGTTTCAGACAATGAATGATTGCCATTAAGGTGCCAATCGGGCGGCTAGGAAGTCACCGAGCTTTCTATATAAAAACCCCCTCCCCATTCATCCTCTCCACACCTAAAAACTCCATTCTCTCTCAATTGCTCCATTTTCCAGTGAAGCTCGAACGAGAGCTCCGACTTAGGCACTTTTTTGAGGCAAACAAGGCAAGGTCAGATTCTTTAGAACTGGAGAGAAGTTAACTACACGTCTCATGCCCCGACCCACTTTGGTCGGATCCCCATGATCAACCCACCACTCTCCCGATTTATTAAAGGGTTTCCCCTTATTGTAAACCGTAAAGAGTAAGGCATCCTTTAACCTGCAGCTTTTCCTGGAATAGCATAATAAAAAATGCATGAAATTTAAAACTCTACATACCTGTCTTACTGGCATCTTAGTTGAGGTCTTTAAGGGTAGGCTTTCCGGGATTTCCTAAAAGGGATATAAGGGAGGAGGTGAGTACGACTACTTAGTGAATGGGATTCAAATCTTTTGACTAAAAAAAAATATTTATATGGAGTGTGCCAGACTCCTTTCTTTTCAAAAATCCCTTCATTTCCAAATTTGGGTTTTTCCATTATTTCTTAGTTTCCACGATGTGTCATCACCCAACACACATCCTTCATCATGAAGGTTACACATATTCGCAAGTCAGTATCACTACTAAACCCACTAGTGGCTTAGGAGCGACTTTTCCTGCCACCCGGATAGAAGAATGACCACTTCTACCCTGGGGATGAGTGGATGTACGAGCATTCGACCCACAATCCCGAAATCACTTCTTCGTGTCCGTATGAGGACAGAGACCTATCCTGTCCCCACCTCGGTCTCATGTGTTTGGTGCTGCTTCAAATTTCGCACAAACACCTGGAACGACGAACTTTCCTTGTAGCCCCCAGGTTGTCTAGTGCCCTTAGGACGCATCACTATCCACAACTTTTGTTTTATCCCTTATTCCTTAGATGGGATACATCTGATTATTGGTTTTATTTCGTGCATTCCGCCCTATGCTCGGTCATCCACTCTTTAAGCTTCATATGCACGTGTGGACTATGACCCGTCTTACCAATTGTGGTTATTCCCTCTTAGCCACATTTTATTTGGGGGATTTACTTGCACAACGTTTCTCAAACATTCTTTCCTTTATTACCTTAGTAAGGGTTGTCCACTCATTCATACTTGTCACAGCATCTTTTGGTGCTAATTCGTTAGATTATTTCTGTTTAAGGAGGGTTCACATCCTCCTTGTTTCAAATTCTCTTGTTCACCCTTCGTGACGCTCACTTAACCATCTTAAGTCTATAAACCCTGTTTTGGCCATTGATTGCTTTAAGGATTTTCCTTCGTTCTTCTTTCCTAATGTTTTGGCCTTTTAACTTCTCCCTTCTTTGTTGTGGTTTAAATCGATGGTTCTCTCGAAGACCAGTTCTTCAATTGTCTCCTTCTCTCCATTTTTTTTAATGATCCAATCATCTGGGCAGCTGTATCACTCACCCTTCATGCCCATCCTTTGTCCTTCATAGAGTGTAGTCTTTACTACATCTCAGCCTTTCTTAGAGTTTTGTTTATTCTCTTTGGTCATCTCGTTGTTACTCGTTTCTTCTTTCTACTCTGTTCTCCTAAAATTATTGTTTGGTTCTCCTGCTCTCTCCAAGTAGGTCACACTAGGCCATCACGATACTTCCTTCCTTTGAAACATTTCCCAATTAAGGGTTGGTTCCTTGCACTCCACATTATGTCCATCCGCCCATCAAAATTCCGTCAAGGGTAGTTAGTCGTATGCATCCTTATAAAGTTTACTTTCATAGTGTATTTCTTTATGTAGCGTTCAAATCTTCCTTGTTTCAAGATTTTTTTATAATTATGTTTGAGGCTTGCCTATTTTTTTTCTTGGTTAATTTGGCCTTTGGTCCTATTAAGGATTTCATTCATCCTTTTTTTCCCGAGTATTTGGCCTTTTCGCCACTCTCTTCTTTGTTGGAACTCAAATTATGGTTTTCCCATGTATTAGTTTGTTAACTGCCTCGCCTCCACCATTTTATTGGTCTAAGTTTCTTAGGGCGGTTGTTTCTCGAGTACTATTGTCCTTAGCGTCCATCTCACTGACCATTTTATGGTGTAGCCCCTTCTACTTCCCTGTCTTCCTTAGGGTGTCATTTGTTCCCTCTGACTATCTTGTTGTAACGACTTGCTTTCTCTTGTCCTATTGGTCCGAACTTCCTATTTGGCATAGTTTCTTTTTCCAAGGTGATTTATTCCTGTAATCCCAATATGTCCCATTTGTCATCAAATGTTCATCTTGTGTTCTCTTGTGGATGCACTCCTTTCTTTGCTCCTAAATTGTTTGGATTTTCTTCTTAAAGGGGGAATTCTCTTCAGCTATCCTTTGTTCTATTTGTGGTTTTATTGAAGTCCTAGCTTTACCCCTTTTTCCTTCTTACCACTTTGCTAAGATTTTGAAGAGTTTCCTCTTATCTGTGGTTGCAACTGGAGTGACGTTTCTTGGGATGGTATCCTTTCGGATTTCCTATAGTTGTGGGGTGTTTATTCTTGGAAAATATTGTCCTAACTCCTGGCGATGTGGGACAGTTTTCACTTCGTGTCCTATTCCCCTCTAGGTTAACTTGATTCCTGTCCTTTGTAGGGCTGAGCACTTCTCCACGCAGTGTCCCTATCATTCATGCTTGTAATTACATAAACATAAGTGGTTCCTCCTAGCGTTTTCTTGGGAATTGTTAGTTTTGGTGCTCTTTCGTCCTTAAGTTTGGATACCGTGAGAGTTTTTTTTCTTTTTGGAGTCTTCCTTGAAGATCACATCATTTGAGGGATAGGGTTTTTAGGAATTTGGAGTACTTCATTAATAGGGTAGTACAGTATGTTGGGGGTTTTGGCCCTATTACAGAAAATGGTCACCAAATAATTCGAGAGCTACGAGATTCTTGATAAGCATCCTCCTATGTAAGGTTATATGCTCCCTTTTATGGCTTCACACTTGGCTTCCTTTATACTTAGAGTTGTGACCTCAATAGGTCGTGTCACCATTCTCTGGGATACTTCCTCATTTGCTCTTTTGAGATTCCTGCCATGCTTCAAGCATTTGGGAAGCTTCTAGGGTTGTCTTCCTACGAAGATAAGGTGTTGAGTAGAGTCATTCCTAGTTTTCTTGGTTCCTCTCCTGGGAGCCATCTGAAAATTTTAGGATAAATCCTATTAGTTACAATATTTTATAGTCTTGATTATGTATTCGAAGAAACAGGCTCTGATACCACTCTAGTTGTCATGCCCCGACCTAGTTTGGTCGGATCCCCGTGATCAACCCGCCACTTTCCTAGTTTATTAAAGGGTTTTCCCTTATTGTATACCATAAAGAGTAAGGCGTCCTTTAACCAACACCTTTTCCTGGAATAGTATAATCAAAACTGCATGAAATTTAAAACTCTACAGACCTATCTTACAGGCATCTTAGTTGACAATCTTTAAGGGTAAGCTTTCCAGGATTTCCTGAAAGAGATATAAGGGAGGGGGTGAGTACGACTACTCAGTGAATGGTATTTAAATGTTTTGACTAAAAAGAACTTTTATATGGAGTGTGCCACACTCCTTTCTTTTAAAAAATTCCTTCATTTCAAAATTTTTGGCTTTTCCATTATTTCTTAATTACCACAGTGTGTCATCACCCAACACACATCCTTCATCATGACGGTTACACACATTCGCAAGTCAGTATCACTACTAAATCCGCTAGTGGCTTCAGAGCGACTTTTCCTGCCACCCGAATAGAAGCACGACCACTTCTACCCTGGGAATGAGTGGATGTACACGACATCTGACCCACAATCCTAAAATCAGGCACTTGGTGCTACTCCAGATTTCGCACAGACACCTGGAACAACGAACTTCCCTTATAGCCACTAGGTCGTCCAGTGCCCTTAGGACGCATCACTACCCCTCATGGGTGTCTTGATGATCTCGTACTCATAGTGCATGCACAAACAATGTTTTCTCATATTACCATGTAATCTCTGGTGCCACTGGTCCAACGGCCCCGACTCTCAACTCAACCCACAGTTGTTTGTCTTGACTAGTCCGTCGACCTGTCATGTCACACTACCGCTAGTTGACAGAGCATGTTAGTCCTATCTTGGTACTATGGCCAAACAATTCACTTATTAAGTATTATGGCACATATATCATGTTTGTTTACGAGCACCTGCTCGTGCTAACTAACCTTGGGCCCTCTGTACAAGATTTTCAAAATTGGGCATTTAGCCCCCAAGTTCCAAAACCGAGGACCCCAGCCTATCAGAGCTATTCGAGCTCCCGTCGAGAAGGTCTCCCAAATTGTTTAAGCATTGGCACATAGTCAAGGGAGAGCACTTCCGATAAAAATAGGTTTTTACTATCCATCATACTGACCGGTATAAGGACATCTCCGTTTATAACCGATGAACGGGTTTTCAACTTCCTTCGAGTAATTCTCATCATACCAACCGGGTATGATCTACTTACAACCCGTAAGTAGTTTTTCCGCATAACTTTCACATCACTTTCTCTAAGTAGTGATGATTAAAAATACCACTAAGTAGTGGGTTTTTATACCGAGGTACTTATCATCCCCAACCAAGTATGATATAAAATTCCCACTCACAACCAGTAAGTGGTTTTTAATTTTAGGCTGTGCTCATCATCACAACCGGGCATGATGTTAGTAAACTCACTCACAACCGGTAAGTGATTTTTAATTTTAAGTTGTGCTCATCATCCCAACCGGATATGATGTTAGTAAACCCACTCACCCGTTAATGCCGTGAATTCCATTAGACCGATTCTTGGTATTCACGCGAGCTTGTCCTTGCTGGCGTTCACGGTACTTCGTGTTCATACACGATATGAACATTTTGGTTCATTATCCTTCGGCCAAATTGCCTTCATTCATTCCAAATTAATGAGAAAGTCAAACTTTCATTTATTTGCAATTAGGTCCCCAAAGTTATTTCTCTTTAACTTTAAGTCCCAAGTGCCGATTTTTCCTCAAAATTGAGTCCCGAAACTTCTAAAATTTATCATAGGACCTCAATTTATTCCATTTCACAAAAAGGGGTTTAATTTCCCAAATTTCTAATTTGGTCCCCGAACTTTTCCAAAATTACCATTTTGCCCTTCTTTACAAAAAAGGTAAATTTTGCCCCAAAATTTTCAAAATTCCTCAGTTGGTCTTCCAACATTATTTTCATGCCTAATTGACCCTCAATTTCATAAAATTTAATTTTGATCCTTTGAATTTCGAAAATCCCCAATTTTCCTCCAATTCCAACTTCTTAACAAATCCAAATTTGATTTCATCAAATTGACCCATAAAACATTTCCAATTGTTGAAATCGAAGTCGAAATTGAGTTTCTAAATGTTCATAAATTCTTTAGAAATGTGAATCGCAAGTTTTAACGTAGGGACGAGCTCAAACGGAGCTTCGCCGCAAAATGAACTATAGAGAGAGAAAGCTTCGATTACTCACCGGTGAAGGCACGGCAGTCCGAGCTTTCAATCTAGGTAGATAGCTCTCGTCCTAATGTTCATGCTAGAATTAAGAATCGCATCAATTGAGGTGGAATTGGATTAGAATTTCGTCATTGAAATTCGCTCAACCCTCTATCTAGCATTGATCGAAAATTGTAAAGGGGAGCCAAATTGGTTTAACTTTCAGTCCTAATTCAGCCGTGGAAAGGCTGAGGAAGTGTTGGGAGGACTTGGTTTGGCCTGAGGAGGGCTTGAAATGGTCGATTTCAGCTTGGCCAAAATAGGGCAGCTTCGATCCGCCGGAGCTGCTTCACTATTCCATCATACCGGTACTTCTCCAACAATTCTCGGATTGACTAGAGTTTGCTATCAGATAGCTGTCTTCTCTCTGGTTCTAAAGAGCTCGACCTCTCCATTCGAGGTTAAGAAAAATGTTTAAGTCAAAACTCTGGTTCGAGCTTCACTAGGAAATGGAGCAGTAGAGAGAGGGAGAAAAGTGTTCAGGTGTGAGGAGAATGAATGGGAATGACCTCTTTATATAGGTGTAAAATCATGTATTAAATGGGAGAGATTTATTACTAGTATTAATATTGCCATAAATTATTGGTATTAATTCTAATAATTTAATTTTGGTATTAAATAATTTGTATTAATTCCAATAATTTAATTTAGGTATTAAATTATTGGTATTAATTACAATAATTAAATATATATTAATTTATAACTATTTATGATAAGGCGTATGTTCACATAAAAAGTTTTGACCGAAATTTCGGGTTACAAAAAAAATCATACTTACTAGGAGGTCACCCATCCTCACACTACTCTCGAGCAAGCACACTTAACTTCAAAATTCTTATGGATTCTTATTCACCTGAACCAATTTGGTTTTCCTCTTCTAACTTGTCTTAAATTTCTTTTTCAAGGTTTAATGAACCCTTTGAATCACCCGAAAGTTATAAATTTCCAAATTGTTTATTCCCAAATGATCTGGTTTGTAAACCAACTCGGTTTTCTTACTCGGGTTGACTGGTTCTTTTTCGGTTTTCCTTAACTCAAAAGTGCGGGGTTTACAACACGCTTGTAGTCTATGTTTGCTCCAAGGGTCATCAGAGAAGCGCCGGCATGATGGAATAGTGAAGCAGCTCCAACAGACTAAAGCTGCCCTGTTTCGGCCGAGCTGAAATTGGCTAACTCGAGCCCTCCTCATGCCAAAGCAAGCCCTCCCAACACTTTCTCAGCCCACCCACGGCTGAATTAGGACTGAAATATAAGCCAATTTGCCTCCCCTCTGCAATTTCCGACCGGTGCTAGGAGAGAATTAGCAGAATTTCTATCATGAAATTCTAACTGAATTCAACATCAATTGATGCAATTCTTGATTCTAGGATGAACCTCAGGACAAGAGCTATCTGCCCAAATTGAAAGCTCGGACCGTCATGCACCCGACAGTGAGTAATTGAAGCTTTCTCTCTCTATAGTCCGTTTTCCGATGAAGCTCTGTTTAAGCTCATTCCGGCATCAAAACTTGCCATTCAAACTGCTATTGAATTGTATGAAGATGTAGGAACTCAATTTTAACTTCCATTTTCAACAATTAGAAGTGTTTAATCGGTCAATTTGATGAAATCAAATTCAGTTGTGTTAGAAAGTTGAAATTTGGTGAAAATTGGGAAAACTTGGTTATTTTTGAAAATTCAAAGGATGAAGATGTAATTTTATAAAATTGAGGGTCAATTGGGCATGATAAAATGTCTGAAGGCCAATTGAGGAATTTTAGAATTTTTGGGGTAAAACTTGCCATTTTTGTAAAGGAAGGGCAAAATGGTAATTTTGGAAAAGTTGGGGGACCAAATTGGAAATTTGGGAAATTAAACCCCTTTTGTGAAATTGAATAAATTAAGGTCCCAAGAAGAATTTTAAAAGTTTTAGGTCTCAATTTGAGGAAATAACATCATTATGGACTTAAAATTAAAGAAAAATAACTTTAGGGACCTAATTGCAAATAAATAAAAGTTTGGTTTTCTCTTTCATTTGGAATGAATGAAGGCTATTAGGTCGAGGGATAATGAACTGAGATGTTCATATCATGTAGGAACATGAAATAATGGGAACGCCAGCAAAGACAAGCTCGCATGAATACAAAGAACCGGTCTAGTGGAATTCACTCCATTAACGGGTGAGTGGGCTTACTAACAACATACCCGGTTGGGATGATGAGCACAATTTAATGTTAAAAGCCACTTATTGGTTGTGAGTGAGATTTTTATATCATACCCGATTGGGATGATAAGCACCTCAAAAATGAAAACCCACAACTAAGTGGTATTTTTAACAACACAACTTAGAGGAGTGATGTCAAAATCACGCGGAAAAACTAATTACCAGAAGTAAGTAGATCATACCCGGTTGGTATGATGAGACATCCTCAAAGGAAGTGGAAAACCCGTTCATCGGTTATGAGCTGAGATGTTCTTATACCCGGTTGGTATGATTGACAGTTGAAAATATATTTTGTCGAAAGTGCTCTCCCCTAACTATATGCCATTGCTTAAACAATTTGGGAGACCTTCTTGACGAGAGCTCGAATGGCTCTATTAGGTCGGACGCTTCGATTTTGGAACTTGGGGGCTAATATGCCCGATTTTGAAAATCTCGTACAGTGGGCCCAAGGCCAGTTAGCACGAGCAGGAGCTCGTAAACAACCATGAGTTATATGCCATAAAACTTTAAATAAATGAATTGTTTGGCCATGGTACCAAGACAGGACCGACATACTCAGTCAACTAGCGACAGTGCGACATGATAGGTCGATGGACCAGTCAAGACAAATAGTTACAGGTTGAGTTGAGGGTCGGGGCCGCTGGACTAGTGGCACCACAAATTATATAGTAAGATGTGAAAATACTAATTGTGCATGCAATGTGATTACGAGACCTTCAAGACTCCCAAGAGAGGTAGTGATGTGTCCTAGGGCCCTAGACCACCTGGTGGATATAAGGGTAGTTCGTCAGACCAAGTGACCTTGCGAAGCTCGATGTAGCTTCAACCGCTTGAGACTGGGGTGGGATCAGGATAAGGTCTCTGTCCTCATACGGACATGGAGAATTGATTTCGGGATTGAGGGTCGGATGTCGCATACATCCACTCATTCTCATGGTAGAAGTGGATGTGCTTCTATATAGGTGGTCAGTAAAGTCACTCTAACGCCACAAGTGGGTTCAGTGGACTGGCTGGCCTGCAATTGTGTGTTTTTGACCTTCATGATGAAGGATGTGTGTTGGGTGATGACACACCGTGATTAATAAGAAATGGTGATAAAAATAGAAATTTGAAATGAAAGAATTTTTGAAAGAAAATAAGGAGTCTGGCACACTACAATACAAATCTTTTTCCTATAAGTTAAATTTTGAAAACCCATTCACTAAGTGGTCATACTAATCCCCTCCATTTTATCCCTTTTAGGAAATTTTGGAAAACCTACCCTTAAAGACTATCAACTAAGACTCCTGTGAGACAGGTATGATAAATTTAGAATTTTATACAGTTTTGATTTATGTTATTACAGGAAAGTTGCAGGTTTAAAGGACGTCTAACTCTTTAGGGTTTATAATAAGGGGAAACCTTTTAATAAACCAGTAGAGTGGTAGGTTGATCACGGGGATCTGACCAAACCGGGTCGGGGCATGACAACTTGAGTGGTATCAGAGCTTGTTTCCTCGAATACATAATCAAGACAAAAAAAATATAGTAACTAATAGGATTGATTTTAAAATTTTTAGATGGCTCCGAGGAGAGGAACTGAGAAAATTAGGAATGACTCTACTCAACACTTTGTACTCGTAGGAAGACAACCCTAGAAGTTCCCAATTCCTAAGGCATGGTAGGAATCTAAAAAGACCAAATGGGGGAAGTATCCAGGAAAATGGTGCTAGGACATATTAAGGGCACAACTCTAAGTACAGAGGAAGCCAAGCATGAAGCTATAAACACCAGCAAATGGCATATATCCTTACCTAGGAGGATGCTTATCAAGAATCCCATAGCTCCCTATTTATTTTATAACCACTTTCAGTAATAGTGCAAAAGCCCCAACATATTGTAATATTCTATTGATGAAGTACTCCCAATTCCTAGAAAACTTATCTCTCAAAGAATGTAATCTTGTTAGGAAGATGGCCCTAAAAAAAGTAACCAAACAAAACCATGATTCCCTAGACACCACGGAGATCAAGGATAAAGGAATGAATGAAGGAGATTATTAGGCAAAGAAGGCATGACAAGAAAACCGACATGGTAAGGAGTCAAGGAGAACTCTTTGGGTCACTAAGGAAGGAACAATCTATTATAAGGTACAAAGGAAATAGGACATGAAATGAAGGACTGTCCCACACCACTAGGATTAATAACAATACTTTCCAAGAAAGATGCCCTCACAGCTATAGGAAATCCGAAAGGATATAGTCTTAAGAAATGCGACTCGTGCTCATAGTTTCAACCACAGAGAGGAGGAAGCTCTTTAAGATTTTAGTGAATTGGCAAGAAGGAAAAAGGACTAATGGTAGGACCTCAATAAAACCATACACAGAACAAAAGGTAGCTGAAGAGAATTCTTCCTTAAACAAGAAAATTCCAACAATTTAGGAGCAAAGAAAGGAGTACATCCACAAGAAAAGACAAGTCGAGCATTTGACAACAAATGGGATGTCTTGAGATTGCAAGTACAACTTATTTTGGAAAAAGCAGAAAAGTCAAAAATTGGAGTCTCTGACCAACATAGCAGAAGTAAGCAAACCATAAAAATAAGATAGTCAAAGAGAATGAACGACGCCCTAAGGAGGACCAGGAAGTAGTAAGGAATACACCCTAAAAAGGGCACTGGAAGAGTCATTAAGGACAAGAAGATTTGAGAGACAACTGCCTCAAGAGAATTAGATAAGGTGAATAGTAGAGGCGGGGCAGGTAACACACTAACCCTCGTGAGGGTCATAGATTAAACTCTAGCAAAGAAGGAAGAAGTGGAAAGGCAAATATTAGAGGAAAAAGGATGAAGGAAAATTCTTAAAAAGACCAATGGCCAAATTAACGACCAAACATAAGCTAAGAGAGGAGTAGGTAAGCCCCTCGCATGATCAAGAGATCTTGAAATAAGGAAGATATGAGCTCTCCCTAAAAGAAATAGACATGTACTGAAGTACATGTAAGGATGAGGATATAGTGCAAAAGATGTGCCCGTAAGATTTCAAGAGAAGACGACATCAAAGGGTGTCACTTAAGGGTAGAAATTCTCTAGAGCAAATGAAAAAAAAAAAGAATTTCAGGAGAAAGGGAAAGAATCCTATCAAGGAAGGAAGCCTCATAAAGACATACATATCCCAATTAAGAGGAAATTAAACCAACTGAAATGGAAAGAATTATAAGCTCACAAATGAAATGTTGGTTGAGATGGAAAGATCAAGTACCAAGGAAAAATACTCATGAGGGCTAAGAAGTAAATTAAACCAAAGGAATGGATAAATAGCATGGTAGCATCAAAGAATGTCGTAACGAATAGGAGTGGGTGGACTACAATAATAAGAGAATAAAAGAAAGAATATACGAGGAATCTTGGAGAAGTAAGCCCTCAATTAAGAAATAAATTAGGGAAAATTACCACTGACATCAGTACAGGTCGTGGTCCACACTCACTTAATGGAGCCTAAAGAATGGATAGAGGAGAATAGTGTGGAGTATATGAAATAAGACCAACAATCAGAAATTCCTTAGATAAGGAATGAAAGGAAATTTTAAGACGAATAAGGATTTAAAGTGGGCAATTTCCTCAACATAGAAAAAGGTGTAAGGAAATGAAGGAAGGAATCTCCAAAGGATGGTAAGAAGGTTGAACATGTAACACTTAAGGTTAAAACCTCTACTTTGAGGAATATAGTAGAGAATGAAATCGTAAGAAAGGAACTCTCCAAACAAAATAATCAATACATAGACCAAAATGAGATCAACTCAAAATAATGAATTGTGAAACGGTTATGAGCAAGTAAGAGTGGATTAAGGCAAAAGGAAAGTCCTTGAATAAAGGATGCCACTAAAGAAGAGAAAGGACATAAGAAGGGAAAAATCCTCGTACGTCAATAAGTCATCAGGAAACCCAATGATTCGAATCGAAAAGACCCAATAAAAAAAAGAAGTTAGGAAAGGATGAGTAGGTAAAAGAAATCAATACGGTTACGTGAGACATAACTTTAAAGGCATGATGGATGAGAGGATAACGGTAAAAGGATAGTTGAGGAATGCTATCAAAAGAAAAGTGGGATGAAGTTATACAATCCCTGAAAGGTCGGAAAGCTAAGAGAGACCCTCAAGGAGATGTTCTAGAAATCTAATGGACAGAGATAGGTCCTAGAAAATGCCATGCTGTAAGGGGAATGTAAGCCTAGCAATCCTAAGGAGAATATGACTCAAGTAAGGAAGAGTCAGCTAGTAAGCATGACAAGGTCGAATATAAAAATTTGGACCGAAGTTATAAGAAACAACGAACGGAGGAAGGGTCAAAATTGGACGAAAATGTGATAATAAAGAAAACAGTGAAAACAAGTACATAACGCTTGAAAGAACATCGAGCTAAGGGTTTCAACTACCAAGAGAATAATTAGACATGGGAATGGTTGGGTAATTTGGAACTCCCAATCCTAAAATCCTAGACAAGAACACTCAATGGGAGAAATCTTATTCTAAGTAAAGGAGGAAGTGGACATTAAAGGAAATTAACCCAGATGAGAAATATACGGATTAAGTTTTGAGGAAAAAACTCCTAAAAGGAGGGGAGAGTTGTAAACCTCGCCTTTTTGAGTTAAGGAAACTAGGGAAAAGAATCGGTTAAACCGAGTAAGAAAACCAAACCGGTTCACAAACCCGATCATTTGGGAACGGACAATTTGGAAATTTACAACTCTCGGGTGATCCAAAGGGTTCATAAAACCATGGAAAAGAACCTTAGAACAAATTGGAAGAGAAAAACCAAACCAGTTTAGATGAACCGAATCCAACTAGATTGAACCGAGTTGGTTCATGAACTGGAACCGATAGAAAAAGGGCAAATTGGGAAATTTATGGATCCCGAGTAACCCAAATAGTCCCAAAAGTCATGGAAATGGACTTGAGAATGAATTAGAGATGAAAATCAAACTGGTTCAGGTGAACCGGATTGAACTGGTTTGGACCAGTTTGAACCACTATTGAACCGAATTCTAAATTCATTTTTCTAGGTGGCTTAAAAAAATCAAATTTGAGATTTAAGGCCACCATTGGATAGAAATGAATTTAGAAATTTTTATATTTGAAAATTTTGGTTGAATGTGAAGTGAATCAGCCGGTTTAAGCTTTGAACCCGATTCAGACCAGTCCGGTCCCGTTCAGAACAGTGTCATCTTCTTCCTTCAGATGACAGCACTGTTCATTCGTCGAAAAATCGCACAGCACCAGTGAAGCTGAAAAGTCTTCGACCAAGGAGTTTAAGACAATTTTTTACCGACATTAAGGTGCCAATCGGACGGCCAAGAAGTCCTCGAGCTTCCTATATAAAGACCCCCTTCCCATTCATCCTCTCCACACTTGAAAACTCCATTCTCTCTCAATAACTCCATTTTTTGGTGAAGCTCAAACCAGAGCTCTGACTTTGACATTTTTTTTAGCCAAACAAGGTGACGTCGGGTTATTTAGAACCAAGGAGAATTCAAATACATTCCTGTAGTCTCTATTTGCTCTGAAGGTCGTCGGAGAAGCGCCGACGTGATGGAACAGTGAAGTAGCTCCGACGGACTGAAGCTACCCTATTTCAGCTGAGGGATGGAATGAATGAAGGCTATTAGGCCGAGGGATAATGAACTGGGATGTTCATATCGTGTCGGAACAAGAAATATCGAGAACGCCAACAAGGACAAGCTCGCGTGAATACAAAGAACCCATCTAGTGGAATTCACTACATTAAGGGGTGAGTGGGCTTACTAACAACATACTTGGTTGGGATGATGAGCATAGTTTAAAGTTAAAAACCACTTACCGATTGTGAGTGGGATTTTTATATCATACCCGATTGGGATGATAAGCACCTCGGAAATGAAAATCGACTATAAAGTGGTATTTTAAACATCACAACTTAGAGAAGTGATGTAAAAATCACGCGGAAAAACTACTTACCGGTTGTAAGTAGAATATATCCGGTTGGTATGATGAAACTTACTCAAAGGAAGTGGAAAACCTATTCATCAGTTATGAGCGGAGATGTCCTTATACTCGGTTGGTATGATGTACAGTTGAAAACATATTTTTTCGAAAGTGCTCTCCCCTGATAGTGTGTCATTGCTTGGGAGACCTTCTTGACGGGAGCTCGAATAGTTTTGTTAGGCCGAAGGCCTCAATTTTGGAACTTGGGGGCTAATATGCCCAGTTTTGAAAATCTCATACAGTGGGCCCATGGCTAGTTGGCACGAACAGGAGCTCGTAAACAAACATGAGTTATATGACATAAAACTTTAAATAAATGAATTGTTTGGCCATGGTACCAAGATAGGACCGACATACTCAGTCAATAGCAGTAGTACGACATGATAGGTCAACGGACCAGTCAAGACAAACATATATATGTTGAGTTAAGGGTCAAGGCCATTTGACCAGTGGCACCACAGATTATATGGCAAAATGTGAAAATACTGATTGTACATGCATTGTGATTACGGGACCTTCAAGACGCCCAAGAGGGGTTGTGATGTGTCCTAGGGCCCTAGACGACCTGGTGGATATAAGGGCAGTTCGTTGGACAAGGTGACCTTGTGAAACTCGATGTAGCTTCAAGCGCATGAGACCGGGGTGGGGTTGGGATGAGGTCTCTATCCTCATATGGACACGAAGAATTAATTTTGGGATTGAGAGTCAGATGTCGCATACATCCACTCTTTCTTAGGGTAGAAGTGGACGTGCTTCTATCTAGGTGGCCGGTAAATTCACTCCGACGCCACAAGTGGGTTCAGTGGATGGGCTGGCCTGCGAATGTGTGTTTTTGACCTTCATGATGAAGAATGTGTGTTGGATGATAACACACCGTGATTAATAAGAAATGGTGATAAAAACAAAAATTTGAAATGAAAGGATTTTTTAAAGAAAATAAGTATTCTGGCACACTCCAATAGAAATCTTTTTCCTAAAAGTTAAATTTTAAAAATCCATTCACTGATTAGTCGTACTCACCCCCTCCCTCATATCCCTTTCAGGAAATTTTGAAAAGCCTACCCTTAAATACTATCAACTAAGACGTATGTGAGACAGGTATGATAAATTTAGAATTTTATGTAGTTTTAATTTATGTTATTCCAGGACAGGTTTAGGCTTAAAGGATGCCTTACTCTTTACGGTTTATAATAAGGGAAAACCCTTTAATAAACCCGAAGAGTGGTGTGTTGATCACGGGGATCTGACCAAACTGGGTCGGGGCATAACAGTATGCCTTCTGGAAATTTCTCTTGGCCTCTTTTCAAATCTGGGCCTGATCTAGTTCCCTGGGTGGGGAAGTTTCGTCCTCCATTGAGCAGGGAGGGGTTCTCTCTTGAGGTGCGTCCCACGGGATAGGCTCCTCTAGTGCCTCCAGCCTTTGCTCCATGGCATGTATCCACGGGATATATTCTTCAGAGGCATTTCTGTTCATATTTTCTGCAAGGGTTGCTAGGAATCAAGTATTAGGATGGGTGGGAGAAACTTATTAGGAAAGTTATGCTCTAATACCACTCAAGTTTGCATGCCCCTACCCGATTTGGTCGAGGTTTCGTGATAAACCTACCACACTTATGTGCATCATCCGATTATCCCTACCATAATGATAGAATGAAGGTAAAGGTGTGCCTACATTCAAATCCTTACTATAAGTTGGGGATAGCAAACGTACCTTGAGGGCTTGAGCTTGTCAAGGAATATTCGTCCTTGTCTTGGACTTGAAAGGGTGAGAGGAGGGGAATGAGTATATAGATACATATACTCAGTGAGTGAAACTACTATAATGATTAATTTATTATTTATCCCATTAGTTATCCATTTATCGTTATTCACACAATCAACCACCATCCTATTATAGGAGGGATCACATGTTCGTAGAACGGTCCCTGGTCGTTCCACTTGTGGATTGAAGCGCATTTACCATCCACCCCGGTAGAGCTTAACTGCCTCTACCCTGAATTGGAAAGGATATCAATAGTTCAACTATAAAACCCGTCCTTAGAGACCATAGAAAATCGGGAAAAGAACCAGTATAGGTTTATACATGAAGAACGAGTCGTTTAATGAATGAAAAATAGCTAACGTGGGAAATTGGAAAATCCCAATTGACCAAAAATTCACAAAAAATACAAGGAAGAACTAGGAAATGGAATTAAAGAGAGAATCGGACCCGACTGAACTAAACCGACATGAACCATAGTTGAACCGGTTCACAAATTCATTTTTCTAGGTTGTTTAAAAATGTCAATTTGGAAACTTGAAACCACCATTGGATAGAAAATAAATTTAGATGAATTTAGAAATTTTTAAATTTGAGAAAACCAGTCGAACCGGGTCTGAACCAGCCAATTTTTGAATTTTGGACAGCGAACCTAGTTGGACTGAACCGGTCAACGGTCCGCTGGCCCCACGTCAGCTGCCACACATACACGGTCAACCAATGGAAGGCTTCCATGTGTCTGATCAACAGATAGCTGGCACTCCATTAGCACGCTACACAAACATGAGTAGTCAACGAGAGGCTATCACATGTCCGATCAACGAGTCAACGACTGATGCGGTGGCTGAGCTAGCATTCCACCTCAGAAAAACTGACCAATCACAGCGTGCCATGTAGCACGACTACCATGTCATTGTCTTCAACCTTCAGACACTAACAAGAAAGAGAGAGAGAGAGGGTATCGCTGGAAAAGCTAGAGTCTCCGCCGACTCAAAAAATGCTCCAGTCAGGTCTCGGGCGACCGAGTCGGAGGCCGAGTCTTACACCGACGGGTAGCCTGAATAGTTGTCGAGCTCCCTATATAAAGAGCATCCCCTCATTCGTTCTCCACATCCCACAATCGAGCGAAGAAGAAGAGTGAGTTTTCTAGTGAACTACAAATCAGAGCTCCGATAATGGGCAAAACTTCCACTAAAGGAGCTCTGAAGGGTGGCATTGGAACCGAGGGAGAGTCCTCTAGCTCTAGACATTCTTAGAACAGCCAGAGGATGCTTGGAGTGATGCGTAGAGAATCGCACAATGAAGCTGCTTCAGAGCTTGAAGCAGCGAGCTCCTGCCCAACACCACCTCGCCCCTTCTGGCCCTTCCACCACCCACATTGGCCACCATAGACTGCCTCAGACCCTCCATAACACCCCTATAGGCCCCGATAAGCTCAATTTCGCCTCCCCTCATCGAAATTTCCAAATTTTTGAGTTGCACTAACTGAAAGATCCCTCTTCAAATTCCCATAGAGCAGCAGCGAATTGCAGCAGAATTTGATCCTGCTAGATCCCCCACAACTAGCCCTAGCTGTCCCCACCTCAAGCTTCAGCTGCCACCCCCTCCGTCGGTAAAAAACGCAAGCTTTCTCTCTCTACTATGAATTTTTTGGCAAAGCTCTGACAAGGCATAAAACTCAGCCAAATTTAGAAATTTGAAGTGCAGGATGATCGAGGGGAGCTAGAGGAGGCGATTAGAAGCAAGAATTAAAGAAAATAAGGACTTGAAGGCCGCCAATTGGACAAGGTAAGATTCGAAGTTCCACATGCTTGAATTAGGGAAGAAGATGAAGGGCGATTAGGGGATTCTAGGGGACGTTTATGCAATTTTCAAAAATTGGAGGGCTTAATGACAATTTTACAAAATTGAGGGCGTTTTCATGAAATTCACACCAATTGAGGGTCAATTGGGAAAATTTGACAAATTTGGGATAATTTGAGAATTTTGAAAAGTTAGGGGACCAAACTGTAATTTTTTAAAAATTAACGACTGACAAGAAAATTTGGTAAATTAAAGGCCAATTAGTGAAATTGAAAGAGTTAAGAACCCAAAAAGAATAATTGGGATCCTGGGGGACCCAATAGAGATTAAAGAGAAATCAGGGACCTAGGTGCAATTTAAGCAAAGTACAGGACCTTAAGTGTATATATGAGAAAGAATAGGACCCATTCATCACAACATCCTAATACGAACACTCACACCCTATATGAATGGATTACTCGAGCGTCGGCCCTAGAAGGGCACCGAGGAGAGAGAATTATGCCGTCACGACTCCGCCGAGATCACCGAGTGAGTGGGAACCGCTATAACGTCCATTTCAGTTTGAATGATGGTTTAGCTTTGAAAATTGTTTTCTCGAAATTAGCATCCAATGACTGGGTGACTCTGCTTAAAATATTTGGGAGCTAATTACGGGTTTAGGCTTGAGATGCCAATGGGCCCAAGGCTGATGGATAAGGGCATGGACCCGTCCAAAATAGACATGTGATATATGAGGCTAAAAGACCTGAATAATAGGAACATGAAGAATTGCATTAATTGATGCCGAATTGAATGATAATTTTATCATCAAAGTTTTGTTGGTTCTCTATCTAGCACCGGTCAGAAATTACAGAGTGGAGTCGAATTGGCTTACCTTTCAGTCCTAATTCGGCCATGGGAGGGCTGAGGAGGCGTTGGGAGAGCTTGGTTTGGCCTGAGGAGGGCTCGAATTGGCCGATTTCAGCTCGGACAAAACAGGGCAGTTTCGATCCACTGGAGCTGCTACACTATTCGATCACGCTGGCGCTTCTCCAGCGACCCTTAGAGAAAACGGAGACTACATGCGTGTAGCTTCTCCCCACTTCTAAAGAACCCGACCTCGCCTTGTTTGGCTCAGAAAAGTGCCCAAGTCGGAGCTTCGGTTCGAGCTTCACTGGAAAATGGAGAAGTTGAGAGAGAATGGAGTTTTCAGGTGTGGAGAGGATGAATGAGGAGGGGGTCATTATATAGGAAGCTTGGGGACTTCTTGGCCATCCGATTGGTGCCTTAATGGCGATCATTCATTGCCTAAAACTCCCTGGCCAGAGACTTTTCAGCTTCACCGGCACTGTGCGATTTTTCAGCGAGCGAACAGTGCTGTCATCTGAAGAAAGAAGACGACACTATTCCGAATCGGGTTCAAAGCTTAAACTAGCCGGTTCACCCCCAATCCGACCGAATTTTTCAAATCTAAAAATTTCTAAATTCATTTACTATACAATGGTAGACTCAAATCTCAAATTTGAATTTTTTAAACCACCTAAAAAAATAAATTTAGAATCCGGTTCAATAGTGGTTCAAACTGGTACAAGCCGGTTCAATTCGATTCGAGTCCGGTTCACCTAAACCAGTTTGATTTTCATCTCCAATTCACCTTAAAGTCCTTTTTCATGAATTTTATGACTCTTTAGGTCACTTAGGATCCATGAATTTCTTGGTTTCCCCTCTCTTTATTAGTTCCGAGTCATAAACTGGCTCAGTTCTTAAAACAGTTCAATCTGGTTCGGGCTCGTAAGCTGGAGAGCACACGAGAGCAAGCGGAGGCGAGAAAGCCGGAGCAGCAAGCGGGGTCTAGTCCAGAACGACCGACCCTACGTGCACTAGAGAGCAAGCAAAGGGTCCAAAGGACGAAGCGCGCTAGCACACGTAGGCTCTCAAGGCGTAGCTTGCTTGCTCTCAAGACTCCGCGCACGTCTGCACTTTCTCCATTTTCTCACTTGCTCGTGTACTCTTTCGAGCTTCCGCTTGTAAAGTTAGCTAGCTAGCTCTGAATCGTTTCGGACCTTCGCTTGCCTAAGGAAACCCCGTCTTTTTAGGCCTTCCACTTTTTTAGGGAAGGATATCTCCATAAGAGGAAACCTCGATCAAGAAACTATAGATGTTATTGACTTGATCGCCTTTCAAAAGCCTTGAATTTTCAATCATTCTTCTTGGTCCTTGACTCTTTTAAATTCACCCATTGACCCTTAATTTTTCCAAAATTGTCATTTAGTCCCTAATTGTCTAAAAATTTCAATTTGGTTCTCGACTTTTTAAAATTTCCAATTAGACTTGATCTTGCCCAATTGACTCTCAATTGAGAGTAAATTTCATGAAAACACCCTCAATTTCATCAATTTGCCATTCGGCTCTCCAATTTTTGAAAATTACACAAAAGCCCTAAAAATCCCCAAATTTTCCTTCTTCTTCTTCCCCAATTTGAACATATGAACATTTAAATCTTACCTCGTCCAATTGACAGCATGTAAGTCCTTGATTTCTTTGTGTCTTGCTATAATTCATCTCCTCTAGCTCACTCGATCATCCTACACTTCGAATTTCCGAATTTGGTTGAGTTTTAAGCCTCGTCGGAGCTTTGTCGAAAAATTTACATTAGAGAGAGAAAGTTTGCTTAGCTTATCGATGGAGGGGCGGTGGCCAGAAATTGAGGTGGGGGCAGCTAGTGCTTGTCAAGGGGAACCTACCAGAATTGAATCCTGCTGCAATTTGTCACTACACTACAGGAATTCGAAGAGAGAAGTTTCAGGGGGTGCAGTTCTAAAACCTAGAAATTCCGATGAGTAGAGGCGAAATTGAGCTTATCGAGGGTCTTTAAGGGGCTATGGGGGTCTTAGGCGGTCAGAGGTGGCCAATGTAGGGTCGGTTAGGAGCTCGCTGATAGAGAAAGGGTTAGGGGAGTCGGGGTTGGGTTGGTTAGGAGCTCGCTATTTCGAGCTCTAGAATAGCTTCATTGTGCTATCGTCTTGACACTCCTTCGGTCGTCCTCTGATCGCTTTGTGGGTGTCTCGAGCTAGAGGACTCTTCCCCAATTCTAATGCCACCCTTCGGAGCTTCTTTGGTTGCGAAATTGCCCACTGTCGGAGTCTCGTCGAAAAATGAGTTGTTTGTCTTTAGATAGTGCTTAAGAGGTGAGGAGGATGAATGGGAGGGTGCTCTTTATATAGGGAGCTCAACAACTGTTCAGGCTACCGGCTGGCGTGAGACTCGGTCGTCGGTGACCTGTCCGAAGAGATTTTTGAGTCGCCGAAGACTCCAGCTTTTCCGGCCTCTCTCCCTTCTCTATCAGCGGAGTGAGGTTGAAGACGATGATGTGGCTGGCATGCCATGTGGCACACTATGATTAATCGGTCTTTCTGAAATGGAGGTCCAACTCAGCCGCCGCGTCAGCCGTTGACTCGTTGACCAAACACATGGCAGCCTCTCATTGGGTGCTCGTGTCTACGTGGTATGTTGATGGGTGGCCCACTAACCATTGATCGAACACATGGTAGCCTCTCATTGGTTGTTCGTGTCTGCATGGCTGTTGATGGGGTGCTGATGACTGTTGACTGGTCTGGTCCGTTGACCAGTTGAGTCGTTGATCGGTCTGGTCCAACTGGGTTCGTTGTCCCGAATTCAAAAATTGGCCTATTCAAACCCGATTTGATCGGTTTTCTGAAATTTAAAATTTTCTAAATTGATCTAAATTCATTCTCTATCTAATGGTGGCCTCAATTTCCTAAATTGACATTTTTAATCCACCTAGAAAAATGAATCATTGAACCAGTTCAATATGGTTCATCCCGGTTTAGTCCGGTTCATGTTCGGTTCACCTGAACCTGTCTGATTCTCTCATTAAATCCACTTCCTGAATTTTACTCACAATTTTTGTGAATTTTTTGTCACTTGGAATTTTTCAATTTCCCTTGTCAACTCTTCTTTACTATTTTCTATTGATTAAATTGACTCGGTTTTGAAAATAGTGTCGATTTTTTCCTCCCGGTTTCCTTAGTCCGAGGGGACGGGTTCCAGAGGGTGAGTTTCTATAACTCACTGAGCGGGTGTTGGGAGTGAGTTTATCAAAAATATTTAGTCTATTAAAATCATTCCCAAAATCTTTCACTATTTTCCAAGACTTTCACCATTTTCACTTATTATGTGCGTTGAGCTCTTTTAGCATATTTCGTTTCATCGTGAGGCGTTTAGCAAACATATACATGCCCTTTATTAAAAAGGATACACACATTCACAGATGCAGTACTCTGACTGCACCCACTTGGGGATCAGCGCGACTTTGATGTTCACCCTGGTAGAAGTTCGACCACGTCTACCTTGAGTTTAAGTGACACCCTGAGCGCTAGGCCCTCAGACCGCATTTTTTTGAGTCCGTATGAGGATGAAGACCTCATCTTGACCCCACCCCAGTCTCGCACGCATGAAGCCCAAACACAGTAGCTTTAGGAAGTCTAAACACATTAGCTTTGATGAAGCCCAAACACAATAGCTTCATGACTAACTAGTACGACGAGAAGCCTAAACACAGTAGCTTCATTCTCTTATTGCCACCATGTTGTCGTGCAGTCTTTGGAACTCATCACTACCCCTTATAGGCATCTTGATGGTCATGGATCAAAGTGCATGCACAAATAATAGTTTTCACATATAGCCATTATCTTTGGTGCCGACGGTCCAATGACCCCAACACTTGACCCGACCAGTAGTTATTTGCTTGACCGGTCTGTCGACCTAGTCCTGGCACATTGCCATTAGCCCATCGAGCCTTGTTAATTCTGACTTGGTATCGTGGCAAATCACATAGAATTTTCTGGTTTAATGAGAGTTTTCATTGCTCTTTTACAAATGTTTTTATGCAGGCTATAGCCCGTGCCCACTGACCTTGGGCCTACTTCATGAGTTTTTCAAAACTAGGCCTTGAGTCCTATGAGTTCAAAATCGAGGCCCCCGGTCTGTTGGAGCTATTTTAGCTCTCATTAGAAAAGTCTACCAAATAGTTTAAGCATTTGCACACAGTCAGGGGAGAACATTTCCGGCAAAATTTATTTTAGCTTAAAGTACTCATCACACCAACCAGGTATAATATTTAAATATGCCTACTCACAACCAGTAATTAAGTTTTGTTTTCATAAAAGTGGGTACATCATCTCAATAGGGTATAATGTTTAAAAGATCTCACTCAGTGGTATTTCAATTTAAAACGTGCTCAACATCCCAATCGAGTATGATGTTAGTAAGCCCACTCACAACCGATAAGTAGGTTTTTAGCTTTAAAATGGTGCTAATCACCCCAACCGGGTATGATATTTAAAAGGTCTTACTCACCCGATAACTGTGACGTGTTTGTCCCCAATCAGCTTCACAAGTCATGCTCGAGCTCCTTTGCTCACGTCCTTATTTTAATTCATTCCTACATGGTTTGAGTATCTTTATAAGGAACGACTTAGAGTGAATAGCCCTTCTATTTACATTTATACCTTTATTTTTGTCTTATTGCAATTTGGTCCCTAAAGTCTCTAATCCTTGACTTTAGGTCCCCAAATGCTCAATTATTTTCAATCAAGTCCCTGGGCTTTCAATATCCCTCTTAGGTTCTTAATTTTCTCCAAAATAGTATATGGGGCTCAAAATTTCTAAATTTTGAAATTGGTCCATAACTTTTACAAAATTACCATTTCCCCCAAGTTCTTAGAATGGCCAATTGGCCCCAATTCTTTCAAAAATTGACTAATTAGTCCTTCAACATCTATCTCATTGCCAATTAACTTTTAATTTTGAGAAATTACATTTAGGTCCTTCAATTTTTCAAAATTCACAATTTTCCCCAAATTCTGCTCCCAATTTCACCCATTTGTACTTACCGAATTTGATTTCTTCAAATTGGCCATTCAAATGGGGTTAATTTCTCAAATTGGACATGAATTGGTTTCTATACTTCCATACAATCCAATTGAGCTTTGAATTGCTGAATTTGGGTTTGAAACGAGCTCAAACAGAGCTTCACCAAAAATTGTACGTATCGAGATAAAACTTCGAAAGATTACCGTCGGGGGCGCGACAATCCGAGTTCTTGATCTGGGAAGTTAGTTCTTTCCCTCAGGGTCCTTCTAGAATCAAGAATTTTGACAATTGGTGTCAGGATCAATGGGAATTGATCAAAGAAATATGTTGTCTCTCTAGAACTAAACTACAACGATGGAGTAAGGCCGAATTTGCTTACTTTTCTCCTTTCAAAAGGTCATGTGATGGCCTTGGAGGCTAAGTAAAGGCTCGATTTAGCCGTAGGAGGTTTGAATTAGCCAAATTCAGGTCAGCCAAAATAGGGCAGCTTTGGATCGACGGAGCTGCTTCACTGTTCGATCTCACTGGCACTTCTCCGACGATCCTTGGGTCGATGAGAGGTTGTCATTGGGTAGCTGACTTCCTTTAAAGTCTATAGGACCCAATTTTGTCTTCTAAGGCTAAGAAAAGTGTCTAAGTTGGAGCTCTGGTTTGAGCTTCGCAGGAAAACTGAGCACTTCGGAGGAGAAGAGAATTTGAGGTGTGTGGATGATGAATGGAGGGGAGCTCTTTATATAAGAAGCTCAAGGACCCTCTGCTCTACCAGTTTCCATATTGGTTAATCTTATCCTGTTTGGAAAATTTCATAATCGGAGGGAATATTCCCTCGCTAGAAAATGAAAGTCTTTCTATCATTGATGAATAGTGTTGTCATCCTAAGGAAGATGATGACATTGTTTCGAACTGGACTGGTCCGGTCCGATCAAGTTCGGTGACGAAAATCGGCCGGTTCAAGCCTGATTCAACCGGTTTTCTAAAAATTAAATATTTCTAAATTAATCTAAATTCATTTTCTATCTAATGGTAGCCTCAATTTTTCAAATTGAGATTTTCAAGCCACCTAGAAAAATAAATTAAGAAACCAGATCATCCATGGTTTAACTTGGTTCAATCCGGTTCAGGTCCGGTTCACCCTAAACTAGTCTAGTTTTCCCACCCAATTTACTTAATGGTTCTTCGCTGTGATTTTTATGACATCTTGGTTACTTGGGATTTTCCAATTTCCCATTTTAACCTATCTTTATCATTCTCGGTTCATTAAGTGGTTCAATTTTCTCATTAAATTGACCAGTTCTTTCCCGGTTTTCTTGATCCGAGATGACAGGTTTCATAATTCACCCCTTCCCCAAAACCATTGCAGGTAAATGCCATGGAAACACAAGGCACGAGTGGGAGATCATCTCCAAACGAGAGCGACTTGTGGTAGGCCTCTTGACTTGCATACAAAGGTTGTGATTTATTACTTATCAACTACTATAATTATCGGGTTGTTTATGAAACCATTTTGGGGCGCTCTATACTATTAAGAAAAAAACATATTCAAATTTTTGCTAAAAAATAGAGATGAGTTTTATTCTAAGCATTAGTCTATCCAATTTTACTGTGGTAAAGATACCGACTATGGTAATATTAAGTGGATTGGCAAGTTGCATGAGATCGTCAGTTGATGAATTAGGCTAAGGCGTGACACCTAGAGTCCTTAACATACTGGATTAGTATTATCTTCCCTTATTCATATCTTACTATCCAGTAATCCTTAGAATCTTCACTACCCTATATTCGGTATTTCATAATCTTGTTCGTAATCAAACACAATCGGTATTTTATGCTTGAATTCATCATCTTTATACTATCAGCTTTTTGGGATAAATCACGTTTCTCAACTGGATAGTGAGTTTTTTGGGCATGGCCATTTACTCAAAACCTTTGTATAAGTTTTATTATCGATTTTGAGCTTGCTACTACACTACATGTATTCTTTGGCAAGGGAGCTAGAAATAAAAAAAAAAAGTTTGTCAGAGATTTAGATTAGGGAAATAAAAAAAACAGCTTGGTAAGTTGGACAAACTTGACCCGAGTACCAAAACCGGAAGGCAAAATCTCATAAATCAATTGGATGCAATCTGAAGGGAGGAAGAGATTTTTTGGAGACAATGTACACGCGACATGTGGATTAAGGAGGGGATAGAAACACAACTTTTTCACCAAACTACGTTGTTTGAATATGAGACAAAATTAAGTGTCAGGGATTCAACGAGGGGATGGTAGATGGCTGGAGGATAAGGGGTAAATCGGGCAATTATTTGCAGAATACTATGGAAACTTCTTTGAATTGGAACCTACAACACTCACTACCGAGGCCCTTTGGGGGGTTCAAAGAGTGATCTCACCTCAAATGAACGAAGTCCTTACAACATAGGTCAACCGAGAGGAGATTGAAGGGACAGTATTTGAACTAGGGGCGAAGGAGGCAACGAGTCCAAATGGGTTCAACGAGTCCTTCCAAGTTCATTGGGATTTGGTAGGCCCTGATATGATGAATGCTGTTTTTATTTTCTTCTCAACAGGTTGGTTGCCTCACTTTCTAAACAAAACAGATATAGGGTTGATTCTTAAGGATATCACGCCTTAAGATATGTCCCAATACCGACCTATTTCTCTTTGCAATTTCACATACAATGTTATCTAAAAAATTCTAGTTAATTGCTTGAAACTTTTTATGGCCAAAATAATATCTTACCAACGTAATGTTTTCTTCCCCGACCGAGTTATTCACAAAAATATTGGTATTACACATTGAAAATTAGACCTTATAATATTTAAAGTAGCACATTTTTAAAAAACTGTAAGGATGGAATGTATCTGGTTTATCACAAGTTGAAAAGGGGTTCTGATAAAGTTGGAAATGGGTTTTGATAAAGTTGTGCTTCACTTCATTCCAAATTATGACATGGGAAGTAAATGTCATGATATCTCAGTTATAGTGTGGAAAGTGGGGGAAAATAATCCAATCAGCTGGATGTGATAAGAACATATCACACATTTGAAAGAATTAGGATGAATGGGCATCAAAGACCTGCATTTAACAAGGCTATGATCACTTGAAGTGTATGGAGACTCATATCCGACCCTACTCACTTTGAGCCAAGGTAATGAAAGGTAGATATTATCTCACTTCAAATTTCCTAGATGTTAACCTAGGCTTGAGGCACTGGTGGTTGTAAAAAAGTTTGATGATTGGTCAGGAGGTGCTACGAGGATAGGATATGGAGGGTAGATGGATATCTTTTTTTTGGATTACATCAATTATCTCAAGTTTTAGATCGAACGAATCCATTGACACAAATAGTTCAGGGTAGAAAGTTGAGTTATTTGGGCCCCGGAAGATTAACAAGGTGAAATGCTAGTTTTCGAATACAAGATATCCACCCTAGTCACTATGGACACATTTGCCCAATTGACACTTCTGAAGGAATCAATGTTAGACTTATTGGATCCTTAGCAATTCATGCGAGAATTGATCAGGGATCTTTAGAAAGTCCATTTTATGCAATCTCCCTCCAACAAGGGTGAGTTAGCTAATTGATCCGGCTACTAAGACTTGGCAACTTAATCCTATAATACACCTCATCACGAGGAAGGAGACTGAGGCTATATTACCTATTCCCATAGTGGGAAACCAAAAGGATCAACTCATTTGGGCATAGTAGAAAACCAGCCAAGTGAAGGCAAGATCAGCATATACCTTTATTCGACAGCGAGAGTCTCAACTAAGGGCATTGACATCCTTCACGGTACCAAAAGGCTTTGAACTGAAATGTCCAACTTGTATTCCTCATCTCACGTGTATATAGTAATATTGTTGCTTCCAAAGAAAACCTATATAAACGTAAATAGTTAACTCTCCTAGTTGTAATTTTTGTGGAAATGTGAAATGGAATGAATACATTTTATTCCATTGTCTTCATACGAGGTTAGTTTAGTTTTCTACTTGTAATGTTAAGATAGATTTGATGTGAATTGACTGATTTCACAAATGGATATATGATTTAATTATAGGGGAGGTGCTCTGGAAAGGGGACCAGAAATCCCTACTGGTAAAAATTGTTGTCACATGTTGGTATATCTAGAAAGAGAGGAACTGAGCAAGAACTGAATAGGTATGTCCAACCCTCCCCATTCAGTGATCGACTCGTGTAACATAATCCACGTTGATATGGTAGGACCGAAAGTAAGGACGTAAGGAGTACGGTACGGACAGCAGCCCGAACAACACCATCTTGGGGGATTGGCCACCTTTAGTGCGGTAGTCGATATGTAGATATGTAGCTGGGAACTCAGAAGGAGTGATGGGGCAAACAAATCCAATGGAGAGAGGTCGTGGAATGAAATGCGACAACCTTCTTACTCTGAGTAGAGATCCTATGTCGATAAGATTCAATAACTTTTGAAATAACTTAAGTTTATGACCACAAACGAATGCATGCGAGTAGGAGAGAATTTAAGTAAAAGTTTTACTATTATAGCTCATTTTTAAGTAATTGTAGTTGATGCATATGGTAACTTGAAGAAAAGAACCCTAGTCTATTTTATGAGATAGTTAATCCTTGTTTTTTAGCAAAAGACACTCTTGCACATCAATTATTGATAATGAATTCGGTAACACTTCATATGTGTATATAGAATCACCTGGATGAAGGTAGTGAAATCTAATAGTACATATTTTATCATATATCACAACACCATATTCTTTTAACTTATATTTTATGTTTATTATGCAAGAGTTATACCCATTTTATTTTTTTCCAACTTATTTCATATATCATATATTCCAATTATTCTAATAAATTGATGTGATTGAACATATTTTCATTTTATTTTATTTTTTCATGCATCATTCGTCAATGACTTTATAAAAGAAAAAGTTACAGCATTTACTATTCTATTTTCAGCAGTAAAATTTCTATTATGATTTGGGATTTGGTCATCTTCCACCGTGGTTCTAAAAGAATTTGATAGATTTACAGCTGGGAAGACCTTCTGCTCAAAGAAGCCGGCGAAGAGTTAAATATTTCTTGGCCGAGCTCCTTGATCTTGTTTAGCAGAAGCATCTGCTCGGTCTCCAGCTGCATTGTGTATCCTTCCCGCAGGTCCTCTAGGCTCTCTATCTCGCTTGCAACTGTTGCCAGCTCCTCCAAATTCCCATCTTCGATTAGAGCGTGGAATCTGGCCATGATCTGCTTCATCTGCAATCAGACGAATCCAAGACAACATATAAAGTTGATATAAACTCAGACTCAAGATAAGCTGACCACAATGCAGAACTACTTTGTTAATTGAGAGAATGTCCCAGGAAGTCCTACAGTAACAAGTCTTAAAGGTTTCAAAGCAGATGCAATGAACAAGGCTCATACGTTTTAAAAGTACAATATGCAAGTCCCTATATGTTAGTTCTATCACACATAGGTGCACATTAGTAGTGGTTATAGTGGACTAGAATGTCTAGTGATGTAAAATATAAAAACTTATAAGACTTGTCATGTTCTCAAGACTTGCAAGACTTGCAACATTCTATTGCTTTGTGAATGCAAGACTCTGACTAGAATGCAAGTGTAAAAGAAAGGAAGGTTCACCTGACTAGAGATTTGGCTTGACTTGGTTAAAGATGGCTCGGAATCCAAACTGGATCTCTTCTGCAAATCGGGAACTTTTCGTGTAATTTGGATATGGATCTCTCCCCTTTTAACTCCTTGAAGTGGTATCCATTTATCGAACATCTGGTTTGGTGGCAATCTCTGATACTCCACGACACAGTCTCCAATATTCGATGTTGGGAGAAGAGCATTGTGGTCCTTCACGTGCAGTTCTAGTGCACTTCCATTGTCCAGGAACTCTAACGTCTGATCCCAGCGAGGATGCAGAGTCTTATACATAACCTGCAAATTACAACATCATTAAAGAATCATTCACAGGGATAAAGTGAAAATTGGAGACAGTTGCAGTAGACCAAGCAGACTTACTTACCTTTGTCTTTTTCTTCAGGTTTCCATAATGGACCCTCACGTAGGGATCACTTGTTCCTCTAAGATCAGCAGCAATAAGTTCCCTTGCTTCAATGAGAACTAGCTCTATCCATCCATTGCCAAAACCATTGGCCAAACCCTAAATTTGCCATAGAAAAAGGAGACCCATGTGAGTCTTCATGATTTCTTCTGCTACCCAAAGAATATGGATAGTTTATTTTTTCCATTCTGGCATGGTCATGGAGAAATTTTACCTGGGACCCTTCATAGTTATCAACTCTCACTGCCTCAATTTGTAGCCTGAGCTCCCCTGAACTCACTTTCTCGAGTGGGATCCACACATCCCTTAAAGATCCTTCGATCAGGCCTTCCAAATTCACCCGAGCGCTTCCAATGTTCTCATCCCCAAACATATCCACTGAATAGCACTTTATCTTCAAGTATTCGCCATCTCCTATCTCATCGAATTCAAATTTCTGGCCCCATATTGGGTTAAATGTTTGTCCAGTCCTGGTCTTCAGTAGACTCTGCAGGGAAAAGGAATTAAAAAAAAAAGAGGAATTGACATAAAGATCCATCTTGTAAATAGGAAATTATATATTGGTCAATGAACTTCAAAATCACAATTACCTTTCCATATTGCAACTTGACATAGGTTTCACACTTCCCATTTCTATCCTTCACACTTAGATCCTTTCCTTCAACAACAGTAATGCTAATTTTTCTTCCAGTTCTTGAAAGCAAGTTTGATGACCCAGACCCAGATCCATTAAGAGAATTCCGAGAAAGACGAGAGCTTTGCAAAGTGTGTGATCCATCAGAAAATTGCCATTCTTTCAGCATGAGACTCACAGTTAACTGCAAATTTCATCTATATCTCAATGAAAAGATTTTAAAAGATTGTTGTATTCATGGAAAATTAAACAGAAAGGCTTTTAGAATCAATTTCTAGAATTTGTACCTCCCCTGAATTGACTCCTTCAAAAGGAACAACCATTTCAATGTCTTCTCCACAAAATTCAGAGTGCTTGGCTATTATTCCTGATTCAGGCCCAACTGCCCAGAAAAATGTTGAATCATCTGCAACATATTTCATCTAAAGAAGCAATAAAAAAGTTAGATGTCAAAATAGAATTAATTTCTGCAGACGCATCTATTGCATACTTTCATGTAATGTGTTTATTAGAATTAACTCCAGTTACAGATTCCCAAAGCTGTATCCTTTTATTTTTGCTTAATAGACATTGTACATATATTGTTACATTATTAGAGAGGAGATATCAGCTAATCCGTTGAAAAGAAAAGCATCCTCAGGTATGTCCTTTGCCTATCTGCCCTATCACACAGTCTTAATTTACATTTTAATCAGTTCATTAACAAACCATAAAAAATCAATAAGTTTCATTTTAGATATGATATTTTCTACAGAAGTAGCAATATCGGATGCAACAACTAAACCAAATTGTACAGCTTCAATTGGCACTATGAATCAGATAGCTGAAAGGCTTAATTCCATGTCTTTGAAATTGCAATAGGAGGCAAAAATAAAGACTCTCACATCTGTCTTTCAAAGATGTACTTTCATCTAAATGTCTAGAGCTAGATAATTGTTGGTTTTCTTCCCCATTTCAAGATAATGTATTCTATATTTATTACAAAGCATTATTTCTTTTTCCAAGAAATGCTTTGTGAATGAATATTATAAGTTGCTTTGCATGGATGCATAATCCATATTAGAGTTTGGAATTCAAAGTTTTACCTTTATTTCACAACTTGCAAGGTAGTCATACTTCACGCTATTGGGTGTGCATTCATAGAGATGGAATTTTATAACACCTGTGTCGTCATGTAAAACCATATTGAATGTGGAGTCCCACCTTGGGGAAGAACCATCACTAACAGATGTCCTCCTAGTCAACTCCTCAAGCTCAACCTCCACAAATGTCTGGAGATTCTTACTTTCCTCAAGGAGGTTTTCTGTGCTATTTTCAGCAGAAGAACTTTGCTGCCTTCTTGATGGGCTTCCTCTAAGATTTCCTGGAGAAATTTTTGTTGCAGAAACAACCTTGACATAGATGATTCCACCAATAGCCTTTTTCTTCAACTCAATCGCTGGTAATGAATAACATCGTCTCCGAGGTTCCACCATTGTCTTAATTAAAGTGTCAGTTAAAATCTTGACCTGTCCATAGTAGATGTTGAGATATAATGTAAGGAAGAAAATGAGTTTTCTTTCAGATTTTAAGTATGAATGATTAGGGCTGTACCAGCCAAGAAGAAACTCCAGGGAGTTCTGTGGCAGGTAATGATTGGCTTCCTCCACTTCCAAATGCAACTCCTATTCTAACCTCAGGAACGGATAAGAATGAGTAAAGAAGAGCTTTCCCTTCTAAAACTGGCTGTACAAGAAGCTGCAGAAAAGGGGAAAGAGAGTTTGTTGATGACTATTAATTCCAAATGCAACTAGGAATAGTCAAATTATAGTTATACATACATGGCCCTTGATATGGAGGCTATTTATGACAATACGGGCAGCTCCATATAGTGGCTTGGCAAGCTTAGCTTGCAACAAAATACTCATATCACTTGTGTCCCAATCAAACCCCATGTGTAATATTTTCTGCCATAAGAAAAGGGAACTTTGCATTGATATTATCGATGGATAATGCCTATTTTTGCAGTGAAACAGCAATAGAAACTATGTTCCCTGAGGGTTGAGCAAGCAAACCTGATTGCCTGTAGTTGACCAGTGAGCTCCCTGAAGACCCAAGCTCGGTGGGGAAGAACCCAGAGAAAAATCTTGTAACTCAATCTTTTCCTATATGAGGGGTGACTCTACTCGTCAGTAAAAGCTATAACTTCATGCCTATAAACAACAAAAACAAGGAAAACAAAAATGAAAAAGAGGTTATACGGAAATTAATGACTTACTATGAGGCCGGATTTTCTGTGCTTCAAACGTTTCTGCAGAAGAAAAACAGCTGATGTAAGTTTTTCTATGGAAAGTATGATAGTTCCAAAAATACTAAATTCTCCCCTTCCACTGAGATATCATCAAATATTGAAGCTGATAAATTCTGAACAAAGAGCTCTAACCGCAACAATGGATGAGAATCGCATGGAGAGCTTTGGGTTCATGAAGTTGGGCCATACTTCGAACAACATTTTATTCAACCAATCACAGGGTTCCAGCGGTGTTGAGGGCTGAAGATACATGCTATATTAATGAATCCCAAAAGTTTCATATATTTTCATTTAAGGAAATAAAAGTAAGGACCAAGAGTTCAAAACGTACAGATGTCTGAAGGATGACCCGTTTCCACTTCTTGTTCAAGTCTTCTGCAAGTATTTTGCGCTGATAATTTCCATACTGCATTTTACCGTACTCTCAATCAGATAGATCCATTTCATTAGATATTCAGTGTGCAAAATGAAGATTTCACAAGTTCAAGTAGAAACCAAGAAAATCACAAAAAAATTGATGAACCACCATAAATAATGATCGGAGGATATCAGAAATGATGGTCTAATATATAAAACCCTATCCTTCGACTGAGGTTAGGGGTGATCAATCAAACTTGGATCTATACAAAAACTCAGCAAAACATATGATGGCAATTAGATGCCCAGTATCGGGCATATATACACAATCCAACATAGTATGCATTAGCAAAGCGTGTAGATAGAAGATATTGACTATTAGCTTCATCTGACTTCTGAGAGCCAAACATATAGTACCAGATAGTCTCCCAGACAACCAGGAATCAAATAAGGCCAGAAGCACACCTGAAGGGTTGCCCACACGGCGACTACAAGTGGCAACCAGTTGGAGAAGGGAAAGACCAATCTCTCAATGATCCAGCCCAGCAATATCACGGAAATGAGCAATGGAAAAAGAGGTTTCTCGACCTTCAAGTAATTCAAGAACCGCATGGCCTTTCCAAAACTATAGCCTCTCTTCCTCCTCCTGTCCATGGTAAGAAGAGAGACAGACAGAAGCCTCCTCACTTTCTCAACTTCTCAGTACAAAGGACCCCAAGAAGAAGAGAATCCCACCTCCGTAACAGGCGGAACTCAGATGCCCGGGAGCTGATTTCCCCGCCCGGGTGGCACTCGTGAAAGAAAAGAATGGTTGATTGTGGAAGAGGGAAGGTAGGAGATGGAGTTGAAGGAGACCTCATTGACCTTCCATCTCTACAGGGAGAGGGAGAGACGCATGAAAAGTCAAAGCCGGAGAGGGATGGTCAGAAATTTAGTGCAGTTACAAATGAGGGAGAGAGACCTCAGAATCTAAATTCTCGTTAAATTTGTAGATCACTAGTCATGACAAGGAAATGATTCAGTTTTTCATTTCACACTCTAATAAAAAAAATACAGGGAAGGTCTCAAATTTAGTGCGAAACCATGGTCCACCAGGGAGAGGAGAGCTGAAAGGTCTAAATTCTAGTTAAATTTGAAGAATATGAAAACCCAAAAGTCTGTAGTAGAAGATGAAACTTTGACGCATTCAACCAACTTGATGAATGAAATTCTAGAAGGAGTCCAAAGATCTTCTGTTGCATTTTGACCGTTGTAATTGCTTGACCATGAAGGAGCTGGTCCTCAAAATCAGTTTAAGTTGCTGATTTCCCAAAACCATCATTTCATTCTAACGACCATAATTGTCGAATATCGAGGTAAAAACCAGAGTTGGTCACTCGCATTCACAGGAGAGGAGCAGTAATCAAGGATCAGCTGGGGGATCGAGCAACATGGGGAAGCCAGCTGTTGTCAAATGAAGACAACCTCCCCTCTCCGACCTCGGAGACCGGCTCAGCCTCTGTGGTCCCTCCCGTCTGTTCAAACCCTTTTCAGCTGCTATTGCTCATCTTCCGTACATTATCTCCCAGGCATGGTATACTTTATTCAAAGGGGCGAATTCAAAGAGATTTGAAGAAAAATTCATATGGATAGAAAAGGTTAAGTTAGAAAATCATGCCAAATCCTTTAACCGTTTTATTTCTCAATTTCTTAAAAATGGAAAAAAAGAGTAATTTGAAGAAATTATATCAAAGGAGAATTGGGAAGCGTTTCCTAGCATTGGCTATAGATATAATGCATTTATCCAAAAGAAGCCATTCAAAGGGTCTTATATTCTGTCAATGCGAAAAGAACAGAGCCAGGAGAACATGAGCATAGCTTGGAACACAAGCTAAGTTGTCTAATGGTAGTAAGATTTCTTTTGCATGGAAAAAGGTGAGAGGGACATAAGATGCCTTTCTAAAGGCTAGGAACACTCTCTTTCAAGTACATCCTTCAGCCTGGACCACAATCGCACTTACTAGAAAATTGCATCCACAGACCCTTCATTGATGCTAGCATGCCATCTCCCCTGTACTTTCAGAGTCATTTCCACCTGATCGATCAAAAATACAGATAACATTGTCCCACAGTCATGTACAGGCACCCCCGGTAGGATGGAGTTAACTCTTAGCTGATTTACAACTAACTATACATGATTTGGTTTTCTTGTTATTTCATCTTCTTGTCATCTTTTTCTCTTTGGAGAACCACTGGGGCTGCTGGTATGCTGAACCACCATTCCCTCAGCCTCCTCATCCACCTCTCTGTGCTTGTCTTCCTTGGTGGTGAATGCCTTGTAAATGCCTCCAAAAATAGCATCAGCAAGGTAGACTTTGCAGGCAAGAACACGAAGAGGAGCGCTGAGACCAATAGAGCAACTGCTAATCTCTCGCTTGCCTGATACAGCCATTAGAACATGCAAATTTTAATAACATGAAAATGTTTGGATATAAAGGTCACAGAATTAAAAAAAAAAGGAAGACTTTACCCGTGGATAAATGGACATCAATAGGGCATGCAGTTTGAGAAGCACGATGTTGCCATCCTGAATAAATCTTTCTGCTTGAGCTATTGCAGTTTGAACAGCAAGAAGCTGCTCCACCGTGTTCATTGGTGGAGGAGCCATTACCTTGACTTCTTGTGCAGTCCTCCCATGATTCATGTATTTTGTGAGGATCATAAATAGTGCTATGGAAATGAACATCAATGCCAAGGCATAACTGAGATATTCCCTGAGAAAGTTGAAATAATATATTTCACATTGCATATAGATGGAAGTTCATCATTAAGGAAATGGAAATAATACAGAAAAACTGATCTGATAATTACTACCTGCAGATCATGAATGCACCAGCCAAGCAGAAGATTGAAGACCTCAAGGGATCATCCCACGAAAATAAAGACAGAACCCAATTTACAATCTCAGTGAGAGGGAGAAGTAATTCCTGCAAGTATATAATAGAATTATATGTTGAACATGCAACAAGTAAAACAAAAGAGACATGGCCATAGCATTGAAATATATAACATATTTGAAGACCTGTTCTGAATGATCAAACTGTTAAGCTCTTTCTATTACACATGCAAAAGCAATTCTTTATTGGCTCTTCAGTATTGACAATAAAAATATACTAAGCCATATTCATAATTCTGCAGTTTTGCATAATACTACAAAATGTAGAAGCAACTTTCTACTTTCAATAACTGAAAATCCTAGATATGAAAAGCACTACTTACAGGCAAGAATAGGTTATATAAATGCATTATTCGCACTTCAAGCCTAAATTTTGATAAAGTTGAATTAAGCAACATCAGCCTTAAAGTTAGTTACAAATGGATGTAGATAACCCAAAGGAGAAGAATTAACATCTCCAACGAAAAAAGCTGTACCTTCATCACAGCCATGTTGGCATCAATTCCATCTAGTTTGACTCCATCGATGGTTGCTTGGGCCACTGCCACTTTTTTGTAACTGTTCCTTGATTCCTTAACGGCTTGCTCTAGTGAGGTTGCTTGTCCAACAATAATCTCTTCAAGAACAAGTGCTCCTTCAGTTGGACTACTTGAACCACTACTCCTCCCAGCAAACACAAACCCTAGGTTTGAAATCATCGCAAGAGATGACACAGAGTATATTTCACTGGCATTCACAGCCCTTGGATAGTTACTCCTCTCTGATTCCCGAGTATATGACATGTCTGCAAGCGCCTCAAGTATTAAATCTCCACCTGGGAGTTGATCACAGAGGTTGAACATGAGAAGGGTTTCAAATCTAAGAGGCGATGTAGATGTAAGTTCTTGCAGTGCTTGCACTCGTAGTATCCCAAGAACAGCCTTTGAGAGGATCTCATCCCGTCCAATTCCTTTAATTTGGAACTTTCTAATGAACCTATGCACATATAAGATTTCTCGGATGATTGCCAACCAATAATCACGACGACCATGCCCTTTTAGCTCAGGGAACTCCATGACAACAGGCTCTGATCTACATTTAAATGAGCAAAAGTAACTCCCAATCCAAAGATAAGCACGTCTAATAATAAGAGTGATAAAAATCAATTGTGTGCAATTATAGAAATTAGCCTTACAATGAGATTGATTTATAGAGTACTGCCTTGTCAAACAATCGAGTGCCCCAGGGTCCAGTCAACTCGGGTTTAACAATCTGCTTCAAGTCCTCTGATAAGTCGTACTTTTTGGGCTTGTCAAAAGATACGACACGAAGAGCTTCAAAATAAAGTGCATGGTCCGTGAGAATTAACCTTCCTGTAGGATGCCAATACAATAGGAAACAAAAAAAAACTGCTGTGAGGTGGAAAGACACTCTGCTATTTTGGATTCAGAAGGGTATAGAGAAGGTACCAACCAGGCCATGTGGACATTCCGACATGTTCAAGAACTGGTTGAGTCGTCACTGTTCCATCCATTTCAAGGATCTTCTCTTCTCTAGATAATCGAGCAGCTGAAAGAAGAGATGACTCGGTTTGTGCCTTAAGTCTTTTTATAGCTCTGTATGAAGAAAAGAGAGAAGACAACATATTAAAAGCCCCTCAAATATATAGAAGTGTTGCTGCATGATTAGAAATGTTTGCTCAACATAATAAAATTTCAAGAGATGAAAGGAACAGAATATACCTTTCTAGCCCGGAAATGTACTTTTCATATACGAAGAAATGAAGCCTTCCTCCAGTAGAATCAGTTAGAACATCAAACAAGTTCTCACTCACAACTACATTAGAGATGAGAGGAACTGCAGGAGCTATGCGAGAGAAAGCCTCCATTCCAACTGAAACATCCTCATCTAACTGCATAGCATGATAGAACCAAATTACCATTGGATCCTGCCTAATAAATTCCACTTCTTTCTATGTATTCCAGAAACTGATCCTCACACTTCATCATTATTGGAAATCCACTGGAAGTAACAACAGAAAGAAAAGAACTGACGTTGACTGAAGGATGACTAGATGCAGCAGGACTCTCCCAGGCTACCATCATATCAAATGTCAGGCGCCCCAACTTTCGATCACTGTGATGACTGGTTACTCGAATGGAAAGGGCTAGTGTCCTAAAGCAGCAATATTCCAGAAAGTTTCTAGCATACACTGAAGGGTGGTTAATAGAATCAGAAGCCTCTATATTGAAGCTCTCTTGTAGCTCTATTGCTGGGATTCCAAGGATCCTGAACCATAGCTGGCACAGTTATAAATCAACCCAATATATTTATACACCTCAAATGATAGCAAAAGTTCAGGTAATATTTACTTTGAGCATCTACGAACAACTACATTTGCAACTGGAGATAGTTCTGATATCCAATTACTTTGAGCTGATGGAGACTTCTCCATTTCCTCGAATTCTTCATCAAAGGAAGCTCGGTTCCCCAGCAACCATTTGAATGAGCTATCTCTTACAAGACCCTCTAGCATGTTTATAGTCTTGCTTGCCACAGCCATTTATGAGCTATTTCCCACTGATTGAACAACCCTGTATAAATCCACGTGCCAGAAATATCAGTAGTAATTCAAACTATCAGCTATACCACTTCAAGAATCAAGATTTCAATAAAATCCATTCTTTAGAAGCTATTGAAGAGCAATGTAAAGAAGAATATGCTGTCCCCTTTTAATAACACAATGTCCTTCAACTTTTATACATATTTCTTATCAACAGAGTGAACTAGCTCCATCACACAGTATAGACTAGAATCCATATAAACATTTTGATAATACAATTATATAGATTAGGGAAAGATCCTTCAAATCAAGCTCTCCTCTACAAAACAAAACTAATCTTATCTATTTCTATCAGTATCAATAAAAATCTTTTCATGAAGCAAAATTCCGATTGAATGATCACACAATTAAAACACCTATTCACCTAACAATATTATACTGGAAATCGCATGACATAGATCAGCATCTATCAATATAGACATCACCAATCAATTCATTACAACTCTCATGAATTGAAACACAACTACTAGAGCTCACGCACCGAATTCGATCAAAACTCAAATGAGGAAGAGTCCCACTAGGTATGTTTATTGCTTCCACCACTACCCAAAAAACCCACTGAAGAAACAACAGAACTCGAGAAAGCTAGATTTTTTCCCATAACCCACCTCAAGATTGCGATAACAAGAGACTTCACCGAAAACCCATCTCGCGGATTGTTCGGGAATTAAATGCCCTCTACTGTCACTGCAGGTGGATAAGCATCCGAAGTAGCTTCTGAAGTAGGTATTGAAGAAGCTGAGATCTTGATTTGGTTTCCAACAGAGAGAGATACAAAGAAAGATCAGTCATAGATCGTCGCGCACCGAGCACTACCCTCATCGATATGTTTTCCTCATCCGCGAGTTTTGTCCATTTTCATTTTTCGTATTAGTTGTTAAGAACAATGGAGAAGCGGTTATACCCGATCTGATCCACTGATGGAAGAGCTCATATATTCTAAATCCAATATCAATCTCATAAACAAAAAGGCTTAATTCTCTAAAAAGTGATACACTATATATATTTTCTCCGTATAAATTTTTGGGTTGAATAGGTTAATTTCAATTTTTTTATTTATTTTGTATGATGTCAATTTTTTTTATCAAAATCTAATAATAATATTTTATTTAATTAGTTAATTTAACATAATATATATCATTATTAAATCTTCCAATTATTATTGAATATGAGACACAGATTTATAAGTTAGTATTAATTAATCCAATTGAAAAAATGTGTTAAAATGAAAAAAAAATTAACATATTTTATGTGATTTACCTTATATAAAAATAATGGTAATAGATAAAATATACATAAATTTTAAGAAATTATTAATTTTTGTAGGAAATATTTTATTTGACCTAATAAAGTAAATAATTTATCAAAATTTACCCAAATTTTATTGTTTGTCCTTGAGTATAAATTTAGATTTTCACCAATTTTATAATTAACATTCTTCTTTTATCTAATCAATCTATATATTATATCAAGAATATTTTTCCTTTTTATCCAATTACACACAAATATATCCCAACATTCACGTAAGGGTAAAGATTGGGGAGTCTAATAATGATTATTTTTTTCGTTCTTTTGATGAGGGTAAAGTTTGGGGAGTCTAATAATGATTATTCTTTTCCTTCTTTTTGATGTGCTAATTTTGATACCAAAATTAATATAGAGATCATCATTTGTTATTTTATAATAAGTATAATATACAAAATGTATACCTAATTAGGTAAAAAATTCAAACCAAAGTTAATAAAAAATATAAATTCATACGTTTATTATTATTAAACAAAACTAACATTTATATTTTTTGTACCTAGAGGAATATTACATTAAATAAAAATGGTTGTTCCGTGACTCCTTATTACTTGTGGAGCTCAATAAATGACAAAATAAATTTGGGCATGACATTTGCACTAGAATTTGCAATTTGTCAACGTAACTCATTTAAAAAATATTCAAAATAAAGAGATAAAAATCGAATACCTCATTCATATATATATAAGTATATTTTTCACCTGTTATTTTTGCATCACCCTTAACAATAAATTTATCACTCACAAAAACATTACAATTGTTCGTACTTATAATATCAAAAAATTTTAAATTAGAATTTAAATTTAATTGGATCGGTAATCGATAATTAATCGAAAAAACTTTAAAAATTAAAATTTAGAATCAAGTCAAATTAAAAATTACTTTATACTATAATCTTAGTAAATAAATAAATTAAGCAAATTATGCTAAAAAAACTTTTATTGATCATAAATTAAGAATTAAAAAAATTGTGTGAAAACCAATTTAAGTTAGAATTTAACTGATTTTAGGAAAAAAATTGCAATTTTTAGGAATTGTTATATAAATAAGAAAATATTAATTTTTTAGTATAATATAAATTATACAATAAATTTTTATAAAAATAAATAGGATAAAAAACTAGTCGAATTAAAGGTAATCTGTCCAAAAGACGACTAAAACCGATCAAAACGGTTTATAACAATAAACACCCTACAATTTTTAGAATGGTCTAGACCAATCAGAAAATTTAAGTTTTTTGGTCAAACATGTAGAAAATTGAGTAATGAAAATTTGGAAAAGTCTATCATGCCAATAATTACCCGAATTGGAGGTTAAATGACCAATAAACAACAAAAAAAACCCCATGAATTAATCGATTTATTCACCATAAATCAGTTCGCTATAGTGTGAACTAATTGGTGTGTAATGTTGGATGCACACACATGTTACATGAGCGTACATGATCATCTTCTCCACCCAACTGAAACCTGAATACCTGACTTGGATTTACACATTAACCCGATTGTTTAACACAATTTCTGACATATTTCCCACTAGGAGAATTAAATGGAAAATGAGGTTTACGGTGCCCAATCTGACCAATTATAGACTTGGGGGTGATTGACACTTTGTCCCCTAAGCTCCCCATATAAGGCTTGACCCTGCTCACCGGTTACTGGTCGGAATACTCTATACAAAGAAACTTGCTAAGTTTTCCGATGTTGTCACTAAAAGAGATGATAACTATCATTTATGACCACCAAACTTGGCCATTCAGGTAGTCTTGAAATTATGTGGAAGTCAACTTTCAAATCCCACCTCTACTTGATGCAAATGTGCTCTCTACTGGTGCCAGCACAATCAAATAGTAATCTCACTTCCTCGAATAGAAACAAAGCTGTGTGTACCACTAGAACTTCGGGAACCCGAGTTAAGTCCAAGTTGACAAGAAATTGAGTGTGAACCAAGAATAGAATTTTGAACTAGGAATAGAACCCTAAGCTGGGAAATGAGATCCTCATGTTAAAATAAGAACCAAATCCATGAACGAAATTCTAGACTTGGGATGTGATAGGAAATCGGGAATATAATCTCGATTCAGAGATAAAAGCTAAAACTAGGAATAGGACCCCGAGTCGGATATGAAATCTGAATTGGAATTTGGAAAATCGAATTTGGATCATAACCCAATTATGGAAAATGGGATAGGAAACCCGATATTGGAACTAGGGATCCGATCGGATTTGGGATCGGGTTCCCAAACATAAAACCGAGGTTTTTGAGGAAAGCTTGTTTTTGCTCGAATAGGATTGAAATTTATTACCAAAAGGACACAAAAGGGAAAAATGGTAATTTAAAAGTTCAAAAATGGGAAGAAAAGAAGAAGGGAAGTCAAGTTAGATAGGATCGAGTCTGGTCAACCTGACTCACCTTGAGTCACCGTGCACTGACTGATAGTTTTTGCTGCATCGCTTCAAGATTTGGCTCTAATTAACTTGATTTTTTTAATCAAATTGAATGCTACAAGTTTGAGAGATCAACTAGGAACTAACCTAGTGACGTCCATATGGAGTTAATTGCATTAACATTAACTCTCATGGATAGCTCAAAATTATCATCCAAAGTGGACAATCCTGTCCTCGGACAGCTCCCCAACCCCCGGTCAGTAAAATGAGCATATCTCACTCATCCGATCACCAAATGAGGTGATCTTGGTGTCAAACTAACATTAATGGAGTCCTCTAGAGATCCACTATTGGTCCTCAATCTAGTGGCTGGAAAAGGCCGCAAAATAGCCATTTTGGTCGAACCAGATTTTGGACAACAAGAACGACCACCACTGCCAGTCCTTTCAAGGCCCAATTATCCATCCTCCGACCACCACTCCAGTGGCCACCAATGCCAAAGTGATGGCTTGCCTCCCCTTTACCCCTCCATGGCCAGGCCGACCTCTAAAAGGAGAAATCGACCGGTAGAAGTCAATTTCCGCAGGTGGGTCTGTCGGGTTTAACCTGATCGCGACTTGTCGACGACCAAATTCTCCAAACTCTAGTGACCACTTGGCCAGCCACCAACACAGAGAGTTTTTCCTGGACTTTGGCTACAAAATAGCTAAGCTCCGATTACCTGTGATGATAATTTCTCACAACACCATATGTTGCTCGGTTTCAACCAATTTTGGCAAACAACCAAATTCAGTCATGGTTGGTCAGGGTAATGCCTCCCACTCCTTCCACGAGTCATTAGGAGTATGATAATATTAATTTAGGGAAAATTGTAAAATTTGAAGTTTATTTGATTTAAATTCCAAAGTTTAGGGCAATTATGAAAAGTTTGGGAACCAAATTACAATTATGAAAAGTTTTGGGGACCAAATTGCAAATATGGAAAAACTATGAAAAATGTCCCTAATAATAGCCTAAGGAGCTTAGAAGTGATTTTAAGACATATTTGGATCTCAAAAGTTATTTTCAGAAATTCAAGAGAAAAACGGTAAATATGGTGTAAACGAGAGGCAAAATAGGGGCAAAATTGTAAATTTTTGCCCAAAGTGATGTCAAATAGTTCATTTTGAACTATTGAGAGCAAAATTGTACTTTTGCCAAAGTAAATATGCAAAAATAGATATTTTTGTAAATAAGGGGTAAAATGGTAATTTTACCTATTTTAGGGATTAAAATGTAATTAGTACATTTTTTGGGGCCCAAGTGTGTTCAAATGAGTTATGAGGACTTAAATGAGAGATTTAGGAAATCTGTTATCCAAATTAAGGAAATTTTGGTGAGCAAGGGTAAAATGGTAATTTTGCTCAACTTAAAGATAAAAAATGTAAATTTTAGAAAAATTAGGTTATCTAAGTAAATAACTTAGAAACTTTTGGGAGATTTTAATGAATAAAACCTAACGTTATCTAACCTTGATTTTGAAGTAAATCATAGGTAGGTTTAGAAATTCTGATAGGTGACGATACGTTAGTTGAGAGAAACCAGCATGAGGGACAAAAATGTAATTTGTGGAAAATTACGGGAAATCAGTTATAAATGTTTAATAGATATTTAAACTGATCCCATTATGAAATTTGATTCATGTAGAATGAAATCATATAGAATTTCATATGAGGATCACACAACGAGAGATATATGAAATAACGGTCGAGACGAACAAGTTCGATGAAAATGGTAAGTGAGTGTTGGCAGCGAGTTCGATTGGACCGACTAGATATTAATTAATATGCTTATTTGATTGTGTAAAAATGAAAAGAAAGCTAGACTTAAAACTCATATAAGAAGTGCAAAAGGAATAAGTATATGCCCACTAAATCTAATGAGATTTTAAAAGTTAAGGTAAGAATCGGTCGTGAAATCGAGGCTTGTGGCATGAATACAATTTTGAGGAATCGGAAATTTATGTGGCCTTAAGCCATTTGTGTGAATTGGGCAGATGGCTAAATAATAGGCTGGGCTCCAAGTATTTATGCTATGTTCATATATTGATTTAGTGATCGTGGCATCGAGTATGGCGTAGAACCTCGGTGTGGGGCATGATGTCTCATTGTGTGAAATGAGGAGACGATCGAATGATAGGCTAGGCTCCTAATATATGTAATTGCTAAGTGTACATGCTAATTTGAACAACCGGGGCACGAGGGAGACAGTGAGACCCAAATTTAGGGAAGTATGCCCAACTATGTGATAGTGATAGGCCGGAGTCATGAGATTTATTAAATTGTGTGGGGAGTTGGTAGAGGGAAGGACTAGACTTCCAAGCATATTCCTTTTATAAACAAGTTGATTTGATGTATGACTCCATAAGCATGATCACAAGTAGGCATGTCAATGGGATTCGAGACCCGATACCCTACCCAACCCGAGTAATCTCAGGTCTGTTCGGGTCCGCCCTTGGGTTTGGGTCCATATATTGGACCCGAGACCCGAGCCTCGGGTCGTACTGGCTGGACCCAAAGTTCGTTCTAGTGGGCTCGGGTCCCACTCGCTGACTGGTGGGTCCAAAAACTTGACCCGCCCTTGTCGTTTCATCGTCGCGATATTTCATTAACAAGGCAAACGGTGCGCATTTATATAAGTTGAACCAAATTGAATGAACCCAAACACCCACCGCCACCACTGCTATGTGCTGCTCCTGCCAAATTGAGTTTTTCTCTCTAGAGGAAGGATGGAGGGAGGGCAACTGTCAACAACAGCAGACTCCATTTTTCCGTAACTATAATCCTCCAAGGTTCCTCCAACAACAATATTGTTGGTCCATCTTCTTCCTGCTATACGTGCCAGCTATCTCCTTACTGCCACCGTGGCAATCATCGCTGGTTTACGACTACAGAGAATCCCTCACGAAGAGCCTACTCTACTTCGAATCTCAGTGCTCAGGGCGTCTGCCGCACAACCATGGGTCACATGGCGCTCCGACTCCGGCCTCACCTATAGACTCGAACAAGGGGTGATAATGTAAAAAACATATATACATTGCAGATGTAAGTCACTCCACTTGTTCGATTTGGTGTCTCATCATCGATCGTGGTACGTATAAAAGTGGACTTGGTTGGAAGATACTACGATGCCGGGGACAATGTGAAGTTTGGCCTTCCGATGGCCTTCACGATCACGATGCTGTTGTGGGGCGTCATCGAATACCGCCAGCAAATGGCAGACGCAGGTGAGCTTGGCCGAAGCCATCAAGTCGGGCACCGATTACTTCATCAAAGCTCATACCCATCCCAACGTTCTATGGGTTCAGGTTTTAACTTTTTCATTAGTCTTTCCTCGTAATGACCAGGTGGGGATGGAGATATAGACCACTACTGCTAGCAGAGGACATGACGACGTCTAGGAGGGCATACAAGGTCGACCCAGAGAATACTGGGTGGGAGGTGGCGACGGGACAGTGGCGGCAATGGCAGCAGCGACCATGTTTAGGGAACACAAATCCACGTTACTCCAACCTGCTGTTGCACCATGCACATGCACGACGGGTAATGCGTGTATGTATGCCATTTAATTAATTGACAGTGGGTTAGATTTATTAGTACATAGACAAATACATGTGTGGTGGGTGTATGTACCATTTTATCTCACCATTAAACGAACAAATGTGGCTAAGTATTGGACCATATTAGCATATGTTTTAGCCAATTTAAACTAAATTAGTGAGAGTTCAACTATGTGTTAATCAATATATTAAAAAGGGAAATTATTGATTTTCCTACCCCTTCTTCTCTATCACTATCACCTGTGTGCCTGCCGGTGATGTCGTTGGTAGCATTTACAAATTGTGCAAGAAGTTTGACGTTCATTGTTACCCCTAATTGAACATCACAGCCGGAGAGTGTTATTTAGGACGAAGGCCTCTTACAAAAACCATTTGACTTCGTAATCGAGTTTTGATCTTAGTAAGATGGTGACAAAATGATTGATTGATACGCGGTTGTTCAAATAAAAAAAATAACGTAATAAATATACATTATTACAATAATTTGAAAATTTTTATTATTGGTAAAAATATATATAATACAAAAATACATATTAAAAAAAATGGACCCGACTCGGGTCCAAATAGACCAGAGCAACGGGTTCGGGTCTAGAAGCTTGGACCCGAGCCTCGAGTCTATGGGCCCAAACTCGGGTTTAGATGGGTCTCGGGTCTAGCAAACCCGAGATCAGATCAGGTCTGGATCCAATCAAGTAGACCTGAGGTTCAGGTCCATTCAGGCATGGATCTCTTGGACTCGAGCTTGGGTCGGGTGTGGATTTGCTAAAATCCGCCCCGACTCGAGTTATTGACATTTATAACCACGAGTTATGACATTTCTTATTGTTAATATTGGTATAGGATAGGGGGTGACGAATGGATGCATGATGAGGTTGTGTCTTCACTTAAGAGAGTTGTTGTGTAATCTTTCATGTTTCCTAGGATACCTAGATGATATGCTGATATCATTTTAGTATACTGCTGCCGCGAGATAATAGTGTAATTGAGTCGCATGTGTAGTAGGGCTATGGGATGGCGAGTGATGGTTATGCGACCATGACCCCGGGTGCTCAGACACCCAACTGAGAGATGACACTCAAGGAGTGTTGGTTGTGGCAGAGTATTCATGTGACTCCCACACTCTATTTTTCTCGTACTAACATTGTAAACTCAATTATCTCAAAATAATTTTTCAACAAGTTGAAAAATTTCGAGACAAAATCGTGGTTCAAAATGAACCGAAATTGGTTAAGAGAAAACCAAAACGAGAATTTAAAAATTCAAGTGTTCAATGAAAATCCAAAAATAATGAAAATTGATCATGGTCCAAATTGAATGTTAGAACCGGATTGATTTCGGGTGAACTGAACATGAACCAGGTTGAACCGATAGGAACCGATTCAAACATTCATTTTTCTAGGTGAATTAAAAATGTCAATTTGGAAAATTGAAGTTACTAATTTTTAGAAAATGAATTTATATAAATTTAGAAAATTTTAAAATTTTCAGAAAACTAGTTGAATTAGGCCTAAATCGGCCGATTTTTTATTTTGGGTCACCAAACTCGATCCCATTGAACCAATCAACGATCTAACCGGTCAACGGATTAGCTCCCAGGTCTGTGCCCAATCAGTGTGGACGACCAATTAGTGGACGACACATGGCAAAGCGCGCCCAATCAGTTGATCAATGTCTAAAAGTGTTGACCAATTAGAGCGTGACATGTGTACCTAGTCAAAGGTTAGATGGAGAAAATTAACGTCATTGAAAATTGACCAATATGAGTGTGACACATGTCATTAGTCAACAGTCCGCTAAAGAGGATCTCGACAAATGGGCCGATCAATGAGAGGCTAACACATGGAAAGGTGTGAGGTCAGCGGTCGACTAGGATGTTGAAAAATGGTTGACCTATCACAAGTTGACATGTAGAAAAGCCATGTCAAATGGACACAACTAATTAGTGGTTGACAAGTGGCAATGACACAGTGCATTAGGTGGAAAAACTGATGAATTTAAATTAGCCAATCAAAGGACACCACATGTCATGGTCAACGAATGATTAGATTTGGTAAACGGTCACGTCAGATAGAGCGACCAATGGAAGGTTGCCATGTGGATGGTCAACGAGTCAACCGACAACTCGGAGCTGAGTAAGACGCTGCGTTAGTGAAGCTAACTAATCATATAGTGTCGTCTTCAACTCTGAACACGTAGGGAAGAGAAAGGTCAAACAACCGCAATTACACCAGTGGCCAATAAATCTCTCCATTAAGGCCTTAAATCAAAGAGTTAGTGGCTGACCAATAGATGAACGGATAGAACGACCAGTCCTCGAGCTCCCTATATAAAGAGGCCCCCTTCCATTCATCCTCTTCATCCCTCGAAAGCTTGAATAAAACGACCTTGGAACAAATGGGAAGAGAAAACCAGGCCAATTTTGGGTGAACTATACATAAACCAGATTGAACCATACTTGAACTGATTTCTAAATTCATTTTCTTGGTAGCTTAAAATATTTAAATTGGGAAATCGAAGCCACCATTTGATAGAAAATGAATTTAGATTAATTTAGAAAATTTTAATTTTGAGAAATTGGTCAAATCTGGCCTGAACTAGCCAATTTTCACCATTGAACCTGGTCAGACAGGTTCCGAACAGTGTCATCTTCTTCCTCAAGATGACAACACTGTTTATAAATGCAGAAAACTTCTTTCTCCGGTAAAGATACAACTGCTCTGATTAGGCCGTTTTCGGGTGAGGATAAGCTCGACCAAAATGGAAAGTGGTCGGGCAGAGGGTCCCCATACTCCCTATATAAAGAGCTATTCTCCATTTATCCTCCACACACCTCAAATCGCTATTCTCTCTCAAGTGCTCCATTTTTCAATGAAGCTCAAACCAGTGATCCGACTTGGGCAATTTTCTTAGCATCAGAAGGAAAGGTCGGGTCCTACAGACTCCGGGGGAAGTCAACTACCTGATAGAAACTCCCTTTTGACTCGAAGACCACCAGAGAAGTGCAGGCGAAATCAAACAGTGAAGTAGCTTTGACGAACCGAAGCTGCTCTATTTTGGCCGAGCAGAATTCAGCCAAATTCAGCCCTCCTCCAACCAAACCAAGCCTCCCCGACACCCCAACGACCCTCACACGGCCTCAATAGAGCTAAAAGGTAAGCCAATTCGGCCCTCCTCCATTGTTGCCTGTTGGTGTTAAAGAGAGAAAGTGCTGAATTTTACTAATAAAATTCACCCTCAATTGGACATTAATTGTAGCAATTCTTGATCCTAGAAGGAACCTTAGGGTGAGAGCTACCTCTCCAGATCGAGAGCTCGGATCGCCGCACCTCTGATGGTAAGCTTTCAAAGCTTTGTCTCTCTATGAACATTTTTCTAGTGAAGCTCCGTTTGAGCTCAATTCGGACCCAAATGCTGCGGTTCAAAGCTCAATTGAATCGTATGGAAGTATAGGAAGTGATCCATACCTTCAATTGAGCAATTAACCACGATTGAATAACCAATTTGAAGAAATCAAATTCGGTCAGTTTGAAGGGGAGAAATTGGGGAAAAATTTTGGGGAAAATTGGGAATTTAAAAAAATTGAGGGATCTCTATGCAATTTTCCAAAATTGAAGGCTAATTAGCCATGAGAAAAGTATTGGGGGACCAATTGGCCAATTTTTAAAATATTTGGGGACAAATTGCTATTTTTGGAAATAGGGGGAAAATCCTAATTTTTGAAAAATTGGGGACCACATTGGAAATTTGGTAAACTTGAGCCCCTTACACAATTTAAAGTAAATTAAAGGTCCAATGAGGATATCAGAAGTCCTCGGGACTTAATTTGAGGAAAATTTAACACTAGGGACCTAAAGTTAAAAGATGTGAACTTTAGGGACCTAAGTGCAATGAATCATGAAATTGGGCCTAGTCGCCCATACGTGAGAAAAAGAAGGCTATTATGCCAAACACTCATTGATAAGGATACTCAAATCGTGTAGGAACACGTGTGACCAGAATTCCAACAAAGAAAGCTAGCGTGGATTTGTAAGCTGACTAGGGACGAATGTATCATAATTATTGAGTGAGTGGGCTAATTTACACATCATACTGATTGGGATGATGAGCATTGTAAACCCCGTCTCTTAAAATAAGAAACCAGAGGAAGAACTGGTCAAACCAAGTGAGAAAACCGAACCGGTTCATGAACTCTAACCGTTAGAGAAAGGGCAAATTGGGAAATTTACAAATCTCGAGTGACCTAAAGAATCATAAAAACCACGGAAAGGGAGTTTGGGACAAATTAGAACAGAAAACTAGACCGATTCAGGTGAATCGGATTGAATTAGTTTGGACGAGTTTGAAACATCATTGAACCGGTTGCTAAATTCATTTTTCTAGGTGGTTTAAATATTAAAATTGGGAAATTGAAGCCACAGCTAGATAGAGAATGAATTTAGATGAATTTAGAAAATTTTCATTTTGAAAAACTCGGTCGAATCGCACCTGAACTAGACAGTTTAAACATTTAACTCAGTTCGAACTAGTTCTGTCACGCCCTAACCCGGTTTGGTGGAATCCCCATGAGCAACCCACTACTCTCTTTTGTTCATGAAGGGCTTCGCCCTTTACTAAACCAAAAGGAGTAAGGCGTCATTTTTCCTTTCTTTCCTGGAATAACACTACTCAAAACCGGATAAATTTAACCTTACATACCTGTCTTACAGGTTTAGCTACAAGTGGGTCTTTAAGTGGGTTTTCCTTGGTTACATGAGAAGGTGTAAAGGAGGGGGTGAGTTCGACAACATAGTGAATTGGTGTTGGGAGAGAGTATTCAAAACATCTTTAATTAGAGTATGCTATACTCCTTATTTCTTTCAAAATAATTCCTACCCTAAATTCTCAATTTTTCAAACACTTTTTTCTCATTACCACATCAGGTGTTTTTAACAATCAACACACGCCCTTCATCAGGAAGGGAATCACACATTTGCAGGGCAGCCCATCCACTGCATCCACTTGTGGCATTAGAGTGACTTTACTTGCCACCTAAATAGAAGCCCATCCACTTCTACCCTAGAATGAGTGGATGTTCGTGACATCTGACTCTAAAACCCGAAATCAACTCCGTGTCCATATGAGGATAGAGACCTCATCTCGACCCCACCTCGGTCTCATGTGCACGAAGCTATGTCGAGCTTCCCTGACTATTGGCATGACAAAACTACCCTTATCTCCACCATGTTGTCTAGTAGCCCCAAGGATGCATCACTACCCCTCTTGGGTGTCTTGATGGTCTCAAACCTCAAGTGCATGCACAAACAAAAGTTTTCCACAAAGACATTTATCTTTGGTACCACTGGTGCAACGGCCCTGACCCTCAACTCGACCTACAGCTGTTTGTCTAGACCGGTCCGTCAACCTGGTCCTATTGCACTGTCGCTAGTCCATCAAGTATGTCGGTCCTATCATGGTACCATGACCAAATCACATAAATCATTCATTAAGAGTTTTCATGACTTATCATCATATTTGTTTATGAGCTCCTGCTCGTGCCAACTAGCCTTGGGCCTACTGTACTTGATTTTCCAAAACCGGGTATTTTAGCCCCTAAGTTCCAAAACCGAGGCCTCTGGCCTATATGAGCTATTCTAGCTCTCGTCAAGAAGGTCTCCCTAAAGTTTTAAGCATTGGCACACAATAAGGGGAGAACACTTCTAACAAAATAATCTTTCCACTCATCACACCAACCAGGTGTGATGACATCTCTGTTTACAACCGGCAAGCGGGTTTTCTTCTTCCTTCTAGGAAGATCATCATACCAACTGGTTATGATCTACTTACAACTGTTAATTAGTTTTTTTTCGCATAGTTCTCATATCACTCCAAGCATGTGTGATGTCAAAATTCCACATAGTAGTGGTTTTTCATTTCCGATGTGCTCATCATTCCAATCGGGTATGACGTGAATAACCCACTCAACTAATATTTGCAGTGTATTCCTTCTTAGTCGGCTTTTTGCCTCCATGCGAGCTTATCCTTGTTGGCATTCCGGTTCTTCATGTTCCTACATGATTTGGACATCCTTGTTTATTAACACCTGGCATGATAGCTTCCATTCCTCACGTATGAACAAAAATGCCCAAACTTTTTAGTTAATTGCATTTAGGCCACTAAAGTTCTTTTTTCTTGATTTTAGGTCCCTAACGCTAAATTTTCCCCAAATTGACTCCCGAAACTTCTAAAAATTCTCTTTGGGTCCTCAATTTACTAAAAATCATTAAAGGGGTTCAAGTTTTCTAAATTTCCAATTTGGACCTCAACTTTTCAAAAATTACCATTTTGCCCCTACCTTACAAAAATGACAATTTGACCCAAATTATTTTCAAAAATAGACCAATTGGTCCTCCAACATCCTTTTCATGGCCAATTGACCCTCAATTTTTAGAAATTGCAATTTGGTCCCTTAATTTTACGAAATTACCAAATTTCCCCAAATTTTCCCCTTTCAACCTAGCTAAATTTGATTTCATCAAATTGACCATTCAATCGAGGTTATTTGCTCCAATTGAATGTATGTATCAGTTTCTACACTACCATACAATTCAATTGAGCTTTGAACTGAGTCATTTGGGTCCGAATTGAGCTCAAACGGAGCTTTGTCGGAAAACTGAACTTAGAGAGAGAAAGCTTCAAAATCTTACCGTCGGAGGTGTGATAGTCCAATCTCTATATCGGGGAAGATAGCTGTCTTCCTGAGGTATCTTCTCGAATCAAGAATTCCTACAATTAACCTCGAATTGATGGATATTTTCGTTAGTGAAATTTTGTAGTTTCTCTCTATAACTTCGATATGCAACGAGTGGGTAGGGCCGAATTGGCTTACCTTTCCGCTCAGTTGAGGTCGTCTAAGGGCTGAGGTGACGTTGGGAGAGCTTGGTTTGGCTGGAGGAGTGCTGAATTTGGCTGATTTCAGTTCGACTGAAATAGGGCAGCTTCTGTTCGACCGATTTTAGTCCGACCAAAATGGAGCTACTTTACTGTTTGATTATGTTAGTGCTTCTCCGACGATCCTGGGAGCAAAGGAGACTACCATCGGGTAGCTGATCTCTACCTGAATCTATGGAACCTGACCTGGCCTCCTAAGGCTTAGAAAAATGCCCAAGTCAAAGCTCTAGTTCGAGCTTCATCGTAAATTAGAGCAGTAAAGAGAGAGGAGTTTTCAAGTATGAGGAGGAGGAATGGAGAGGAGCTCGGGGACTGCTTGGCCATCTGATTGGCGGTCATTAATTACCTGAAACTCCCTAAATGGAGACTTTTTATCTTCGCCGGCGCTGCTCAATTTTTCAGCGAGTGAACAGTGCTGTTATATGAAGGAAGAAGACGACATTGTTTCGAATCGGACCGGACTAGTCCGAACTGTGTTAAATGCTTAAATGGACTGGTTCAGGCCCAATTCAATAGAGTTTTTCATAATTAAAAATTTCTAAATTCATTCTCTCTCTAATGGTGGCTTCAATTCTCCAATTTGAATATTTTAAGCTCCCTAGAAAAATGAATTTAGAAACTGGTTCAATGGTGGTTCAAACTGGTTCAATTCGGTTTAGGTCCGGTTCACCTGTACCAGTTTGGTTTTCTCTTCCAATTCATCCCAAAGTCACTTTCTATGGTTTTTAAGGTCCTTTGGATCTCTCAGAATTTGTAAATTTCCCAATTTACCCATTCTCTAATGGTTGGGGTTCATGAACCAATTCAATTTTTGCACTTGGTTTGACCAGTTCTTTCCCCAGTTTCCTTACTTTGAGGGGCGGGGTTTACAACTCTCCCCTCCTTTTAGGAATTTTGTCCCCAAAACTTAATTAGTATATTCCACATTGGGAATAATTTTTCTTAATGTCAACTTGGGGTTTGCTTGACATTCTAACACTTTGATTGTTCTTTCACTTAGCCCCTGTAAATCATGCATTTAAGGAAATTCTTTTCCTTTACATTGCTTACTCCTTCCATGGAGGTTATCATAATGAGGCATGTCTTGACCATCAGTCCAAATGTATATCCTTAGGTCCACTTCCTCCTCTACTTATGGCTAGATTCTTCCTCTTGGGGTTCTTGCCCAAGACTTCAAGATTGGGAGTTCCAAAATGCCCAATCGTTCCCGTGTCTAGTTATTCTCTTGGTCTTTGAACCCTTAGCTCGGTGTTCTTTCGAGCATTATGTACTTGTTTTTCACAATTTTTTGATATTATCACCCCTTCATCTTATTTCATTATTTATTACAACTTCAATCCAAATTTTATGTTGACCTTGGCATGCTTACTAATTGACTCTTCTTTACTTGAGTCACATTTTTCCCTCGGGACCATTAGGCTTACATGTCCCTTACAACATGATGTTTCATAGAACCTATCTTTGCCCATTAAATTTCTAGAACACTTCCTCGAGGGTTGATCTTGACTTCCCAACCTTTTGGTGTTCGTATAACTTCATCCCTCTTTTCGTTTAGTAGTATTCTTTGATTACCTTTACTGTTATTCAATCATCCTTTGTGCCTTTGCTATCATGTCTTACATAATTATGTTGGTTTTCCATACCTATTCATCTTTTCCCAATTTCTTTATTGGGTCTTTCCGGTTCCAATCATTGGGTTTCCTGATGGCTTACCGATACGCTGGGATTCTTCCCTTCTTATGCCCTTCCTCATTTCTGGTGGCATCCTTTACTCAAGGATTTTCCCTTTTTCCTTCACCCACTCTTACTTGCTCGTGACCATTTACAATTTCTTTGTTTGAAGAGTTCTCCTTTAACGATTTTCATTCTCTATTTCAAAGTAGAGACTTCCCCCTTTAGGCGCTATACTTTCGAATTGCTTACTATTCCTTGAAGGTTTCTTTCCTTGACATCCTTTCAACCATTTGAATTAGAGCTTTTTCCCACATTTAATCATTCACCATCTTTAATTTTCCAGTTCACTTTTTTCCTTCCTATCCGAGGTATCTCCGATCATCGAGTCTTGTTTCGTGTATTCCATATTATGCCCATCCTATTGCCCTTCTTCTACTACTTCCTGGTCCTTCTTAGAGCATCGTTTATCCTCCTTGACCACCCCGTTGTTACTAGTTTTTCATTCCGCTAGGTTTGTCTAAAATTCTTATTTGGCTTCTTTCCTCTTCTAAAACATGTCACACTTGGCAGTCTCGATATACCCTCAACCACTTATGCTTCTTTATGAGTTTCCTTATCTCGGGTTAAGCCTCTGATGGTTCATCTATCGAGTCTTTAGCTTAGGTATTTCCCTTTTAAGGTTTCACTTCCTTCCTTTATCCTTCTACCTAGGGACTTCTATCATGGTTCAACATCCCTAACACTCCTTAGAAGCTTTTCCTTCATTCCTTTCTTACACCCTTTTGGGATCGGTATGGTTGTCTGCTCTTTATCCTTCCCTGTCCTCCAAATCCCTTTTGTTCCTTATTCTCCCTTCGAGGTACTCCTACTGATAGGTTGGTTCCTAGCATTATGTTTTATCTCCAGTCATCCACTCCTTGGGCTCTAGTAAGCGAATGTGGACTATGACTAGCCTTAATGTCAGTGGTTGTTCCCTTTAAGTACTTCTAGTTTGGAAGGTTTACTTCTCTAAGGTTTCTCCAATATTCCTTCCTTTATTTCCTTATTATGGTTAACCCACCCATTCTTACTTGTCACAGCGTCCTTTGATGCTATCTTCCTACTTACCCGTTCCTTGGGTTTAGCTTACTCCTTGGGTCCTCCTAGTATACTTCCCTTGGTTCTTTCACCTCAGCATCACTTCATCTCCTCATCCTTCATCACCTGGTCCATTACTTCTCAGTTGGGACATGTGTGCTTTCCTAGGGTTTCATTCCTTGGAAAGGGTTTAGGCATCATTTGCTCCAAGACCTCTTTGTGCGAGATTTACTAAAATCTCCTTATGGCTTGAGTGTGGTCACCATTTCAATGAACAAAAGATTCTAGTGGTAATTGTACTTTGGTGCAATGGATAGATCAAGAGAGAAACATGAGAAAAAGGGATTGTATGAAAGGAAAAAACTATTTCTAATTAAGTGACGCATAACGAGTTTTGGGGAACTCCTTAAAAGAAGGGAGTAGTTGTAAACTCCGTTCTCTCAATATAAGAAGCCATAAATGAGAACTAGAAAATTTTGAAAGAAAATTGTGGTTTAATGAGAATCGGAAAATTTTGAAAGAAAATCGTGGTTCAATGATATTCGAAAAATTTCGATAGAAAACCGTGGTTCAAAGTGAACCAGAATTAGTTTAGAGAAAACCTAAACTTGAATTTGACAATCCCAAGTGTTCAATGAAGATCCAATAACAATAGAAATGGATCACAAACCAAATTGGATGTTAGAAACAGACTGGTTCAAGGTGAATTAGACCTGAACCAGGTTGAACATGGAGGAACTAGTTCAAATATTCATTTTTCCAAGTCAACGACTAGTCAGCGCATGACACATGGTGAAGTGTGCCCAGGTAGCCACTCGGTTAGTGCCTAAAAGCGCCGACTGATCAAAGCATGACACGTGTCCCTAGTTAATGGTTAGACGAAGAAAATTCATGTCATTGGAAACTAACCAATAGGGGTGTGACACATATTATTAGTCAACGGTCCACCGAAGAGGATTCCCGTCAGCTAGGCTGAATAATGAGAGGCTCACACATGGAAAGGATACTAGGTTAGCGACTAACTAGTATGTTGAAGAACGATTGACCAATTAGAAGTTGACATGTGGAAAATCCATGTAGGATGGCCACAACCAATATGAGGTGACACATGGCAATTACATAGTGTGTTAGGTGAGAAAACTAAGTAATTTAAATTAGCCAATTAGAGGACACCATGTGTCATCGTCAACAAACGGTTAGATTTGGTTAACGGCAGCATGAGACAGAGCGACCAATGGGAGGTTGCCATGTGGATGGTAAACAAGTCAACCAATGACTCAAATGTTGAGTAAGACGCTGCATCAGTGAAGCTAACCAATCACCGAGCACCATGTGGCATCTCACATGCACGTGTGCAATGTTGTCTTCAACCTTTGAACAAGCAGGGAAGAGAAAGGCCAAAACGTCTGTCATTACTCTGACGGCCAATAAATCTCTCTAACAAGGCTTTAAATGGGAGAGTTGATGCTCGACCAATAGATGAACAAATAGAACGCCCAGTCCTCAAGCTCCCTATATAAAGATCACTCCTCCATTCATCCTCTTCATCCCTCGAAATCCTGAGTAAGTTGAACTTCTCCATTTTCTAACCATCCCTGAACTAGAGCTCTAATATCGACCCATTTCTTGACATTCGAATATGAATTTGGGTTCCCTATAATTGCCAGAAAGTCATCTACCTTGCTGCATACTCCCTTCATCTTGAGGTTCACTCGAGAAGTGCCTGTGTGCCCACACAGAAGAGTCGCTCTGGTTGTCAATTTTGAGCAGGAGCTTTCCACCTGAAATTAGGCAACCCTCGGACCTTTTAAGGCCATGCCGTCACTCCCATGACTCTCCACGACTAAGCCTCTTCCCCATTGATCCTTTGAGGTAAGCAAATGTCGCCACCTTTCGTTGGAAATGTGAAATTATAGAGAGAATTGTGACAACTTTGATGATTGAATTCTCCTTGTTGCGGGCACCCATTGAGGTAAAATTTGATCTAAGAGGATCCTCTCGATAAGAGCTAGCTCTCCAAATCAAGAGCTTTGACAATCGAGTCCTTGCCAATAAGAAATTAAAGCTTTCTCTCTCTAGAAATATTTTTCGATTAATTTCCGTTTGAGCTCAATTCTAGGCCGAATTGAACGATTCAAAACTTGAAAAGATTGTGGAAGTTAGGGTAGATAATTACTAGCATGATAGGAGGCAATTAACCAAGTTTAATGGGGGAATTTAATTAAATGAGATTTCAGGGGATAAAGTGCAATTTTGGAGAAACTAGGTGATTTGGGGATTGTTGGAAATTTAAGAATTTTTGTGCAATTGACACAAATTGAGGGTCAATTGAGGAATTAAATGAAATTGGAGGCTTAATTACAATTAAAATAAATTTTGGCAAATTTAATTGCAATTAAAAGTAAATAATATGTTTTATTAGTAATTTTGATTAATTTTATATTAAATAAAATTTTTTGAGGATAAAATTGCACATATAGTAATATCAAGGAAAGTATGGCAAGTAAGGATACATATTTGGGACTTGAGTAGCCCATTGTGGTCAGCTCTAAGTGGCCCATTATTTTAGGCCTAAGTATCCCAATGATTCAGGGAGTGGTGACGATGCTGCCATGACCCCAAGTGCTGAGACACCCAACTGCGAGACTACACTCAAGGAGTGTCAGTTGTGGTAAGAGTGCTCGATTGACTCCCATGCTCTAGGTTTTCTCGAACTGGTATTGCCCCTACGATGGTACACTTCAAGGCGTGTTGTTATATTTAGGTCGTGAGTAGTCCATTGCGTTTAGGGCCTGAGGAGACCACTATTTAGGGCCTAAATAGCTCAAGATGAGGCACGAGCCGTGAGCATCCCATAAGTGTCAGCCAAGTTTTGGCGACCCCTTGTGTTGGGACATGAGTTCCTGGTGTATTCATGTTGTTGTGATGTATTGTTGGTTATGTAAAACCAAAGGAGGAGACTGATGATAAGGCAATCATAGCATAGACTACGAGTTAGATGATCCGAGACCGATGTCTCTAGGGGTAAAATAAACCACGTGACTTGGAATGTTAAGTACGAGTAATGAGATAGAAAATCATGCTTGGTGGTTTATGGGAAATATCTGCGTTGGCCATGTGGTGGCTCGACATCAGTGTCCTACTCACTATGCTGTGAGCTCACCCCTCACCCAAACAATTATAGGTGAAAGTCGATGAGACTAGGGATAAAGGCGTGAGAACATCTCCAATCCACTCATTATCTAAGATAACCTTCTTGTCCTACACACGAAGGTGAAATTTACCACTTATCAATTGCTCTATTATCGAGTTGTTGTTAAACCATTTTGGGGAACCATGCTTTAAAGAAAGGTTTCAAATTTTCACTAAAAAATAGAGAAGTATTTTTTGTTCTAAGCCTTACTCTTGTCAATTTTACTTTGGTGAAGGATCCCACCACTATAACATCGAGGGGATTGGCTAGTTGCACGAGATTGTCGACCGATGAACCAGGTCAGGGCATGGCACAATGTCTTCCTAAGCCTCCAATGGCCTCCTTGACAACCAATTATGAACCAAAATAATTATGGAGACTTCTCCGAGTCCCCTCTAGTGAACACCTTTATTCGTTCGAGTTATAGATAAGTCTTGTGGCTGTGAAAATTCTTCAAAGCTCTATTGACTACCCTATTTTAAATATACATGGTAAATCATATTTTTTTAGGTGACTCCGACCACCATTTTGGGTGGTTCAAGTGAACACAAATGTGTAAGGGAGTCATCTTTCCAACCACTTCCACATCGATGACTAACTCGCCCTCTCCGGTGAGTTCTCGACTTATTTCCAATATGTGTCAATTTTCCGATGAAGTCTCAATCGCAGTCAAAACAACAACACTATTATGGCTAAGGTTAGCCCAAAAGTGATTGTGGGGAGGTGAATAAAATGAGTGACCTAGAAAGGATTTTTGGAAAGTTTATAGATGTGTTTTAAAGGAGATAAAAGTTGGTGGACTAAAATGTAAATTTTGAAATGTTTGGGGCCAAACTACAATTTTAAGAAAATGGAAACCTAAATGAGACTCAGTAGAAGTCTAGGGACCTGAGATAAAGCTATAGAAATCTTAGGGACTTGAAGTAATAACTTAAAAGAGGCTAATGACCTAAGTGAAACTTTTGGAAAAGTTTAGGAGCCAAATGGTAATTATTGAAAAGTAATGTCCAAAAAGGAAATTTATAAGAGTTTGAGGACCAAACTGAACTCAAGGGGAGTTAGGGGAGCTCAAATAAAGATGTGTAAGAGTTAGAGTTTTGAAAATGGGCAAGTAGAAAGAGTAGGGACCATATTGTAAGTATTGAAATATTTTGAGGACTAAATTGCAAAAATGGAAAGTTAAGAGTATAAGGACAAACTTGAAATACTTTGGGGCCTTAGAATAAATATGGCCAAATAATGGGGAAAAAGTATAGAGGCTAAGAATGATGTCGAAAAAAGTCGTATAAATGGGTTGTCGACACATAAATCGAGTAAACCTGACTTGAGGTGTAAAATTATAATTTTTGATAAGTTATGGGACAATATTAAAATTTATCTTTTAGTACCAAATCTGACATACACCATATTATTTGATTTTTGTAGTATAACTGCTGCAAGTGATACTAGTGGATTCCTCGACCTGATTCACTTCGAAAAACCCCAAAATGAATAAATCCTAGATACAAATGGTGATTGGGTTTATAAACACTATGAGTTTTATTGGACTGACCATGGTTGTTTACAAGCTTTAATTGAATAGCTTCATTAAAAGAGCATGATAAGTAAACCTTTCAATGAAATCAAAATGTGTAAATAATGTGGAATGATCTTTTGAATAAAGAAATGGAATAATAATCCCTTATTGTGTTTACATGAGAAAACTAGGTCATGTCCCAAGCGGTTTTTCATAATAAGGTTGAGGCATAAAGTAAAAGTGAAAGTTGTACTCATGCCATGCCTATTGAAATGAAAATGAGGCTAGACTCCTACATGCTTTGTTAAGAAAAATTTTAAGAAAAAGAGTAATGAGATAGCAAATATGTACATGTTGATTTATGCACATGTTAATTTTAGAAGGTAATTTAAGAACATAGATAGCGTGGTTAGTTATATAGCAAACTGAACTCCCAGAAGGTAGGTTTGTCATACCAACCGAGTATGATCATCTCTACTTACAACTAGTAAGTAGGTTTTCTTTTCATAAAAGTAAGCTCATCATCCTAACCGAGTATGATATGATTAAGCCCACTCACTCGATGACTGTAACGTATTCATCCCTAGTCGGTTTTCCTAGTTTACATGAGCTTTATCTTGCTGGCATTTCGGTCACACGTGTCCTACATGATTTGGGCATCCTTGTTAATTTAAGGTTTGGCATAATAACCATCATTTTTTGCGTATGAGCGACTAGGCACAAAATTGTTAATTAATTGCACTTAGGTCCCTAAAGTTCATTTTCCTTAACTTTAGGTCCCTAATGCCAACTTATCCCCAAATTGACTCCCAAGGTTTCCAAAATCCTCTTTAAATCCTCAATTTATTCAAAATTGTATAAGGAGTTCAAGTTTTCCAAATTTTCAATTTGGTCCCCAACTTTTCAAAAATCACAAATTTGCCCCTACTTTCCTAAAATGGAAATTTGGCCCCAAATGTTCCAAAAATTGACCAATTGGTCTTCTAACATCTTTCTCATTGCCAAGTAGCCCTCAATTTTTTGAAATCCCCAAAATTTTTCCAATTTCGCCCCTTCAAAATGACTGAATTTGATTTCTTCAAATTGGCCATTCAATCGGGGTTAATTGCTTAAATTGAAGGTATGGATCAGTTCCTATACATCCATGTGATTCAATTGAGCTTCGAACCGTGACATTTGGGTTTGAATTGAGCTCAAACGGAGCTCCGTCGGAAAACTTCTCATAGAGAGAGAAAGGTTCAAAAGCTTACCATCGGAAGTGCTGCGGTCCGAGCTCTCGGTCGAGGAAGGTAGCTCTTGTCCTAAGGTTTCTTCTAGGATCAAGAATCACTACAATTGATGTCAAATAGAAGGTGAATTTAGTCTGTGAAATTCGACACTTTCTCTCTCTAACCTCGGCATGCAGCGACTGAGTAGGGCCAAATTGGCTGACCTTTTAGCTTTGTTAAGTTCATGTGAGGGCTATGTGATTGTTGGGGAGGCTTGGTTTGGCCAGTGGAGGGCTGAATTTGGCCGAATTCAGCTCGGTCAAAACAGGGAAGCTTCGGTCCATCGGAGTTGCTTCACTATTTGATTCTGCTGGCACTTCTCCGACGGTCCTCGGGTAGAAAGGAAGATGCTATCAAGTAGCTAACTTCCCCCGAAGTTTGTAGGACCTGACCTTGCCATCTGAGGTTAAGAAAAAAGCCTATATTAGAGATATGGTTTGAGCTTCACCGAAAAATGGAGAAGTTGAGAGAGAATGAAGATTTGAGGTGTGTAAAGGATGAATGGAGAGAAGTTCTTTATATAGGGAGCTCAGGAACCCTTTACCTGACAATGTTCCATTTTGGTTGAGCTTATCCTTACCTTGAAATGTCCTGATCGGAGCCGTTATTCCTTCACCGGCATTATCAATTTTAGACATTAATGAACAGTGTTGTCATCTAGAGGAAGAAGATGAGATTGTTTTGAACTGGATCGAACGGTCCGACCGGGTTCAATGCGTAAATCGCCCGGTTTAAGCCCAATTCGATCGGTTTTCTAAAAATTAAAAATTTCTAAATTTATTCTTTATCTAATGGTGGCTTCAATTTCCAAATTTGATCAATTTTAGTCACCAAGGAAAATGAATTTAGGAACTGGTTCCAATATGGTTCAAACCGGTTCAATCTAGTTCAGGTCTGGTTCACCCTGAACCGGTATGGTTTTCTCTTCCCAATTTCCACAAGGTTCTTTTCCATGATTTTTATGACTTTTTGAGTCACTTGTGATTTGTCAATTTGCCCATTTTCCCTTTCTTTATCAGTTATGATTTGTGAACTAACTGGGTTTCTCTTTTGAAATGATCAGTTCTTTTCCTAGTTTTATTATCTATAAAGGGACGGAGTTTACATGATGAGCTAAAGACTTTTAACAACCCCGGAAAATAACCAAATGCTAGGACGGTTGAACATTTCATAAATCCAAATCGTATGACATGGGTTAACGTTTTGAAAAAAACCTCATGAGGGAGAATCTTACCCCTAGGCGACATAAGAATGTGATCTAAGAGAATATCTTTGGGCAAATGAGTAAGACAAATAGATCATAATAATTTCCATGGAGTAAGTGGATATTTGAGGGGAAGATAAATCCCTTAAGGATGTTATCTAAAGGTCTATGTAAAATAGTAACCATAGAGACATTTTGCCTAGGAAAAAAATCGTATAAGCAAGGGAGCACTTAAAGAAAAGGAAGTGGGAGGAGAGATTGCGATGGGATCTTCTCCCCATGTGGGAATACCAAATCACGCCGTTAAGGGCAATGGAAAAAAAATTGATAAAATAGTAGACACTCAAAGACATGGGAATGAAAGATGCCAAAAGGAAGGAGAGGCACGAAGGATGCCCCTAAGGAGATGCAATTTGGTTGGGGACGTGTACCATGGTATCATATCAGATTGAATCACAAGTGACATGAAATGAAATTTAATCCCCAACTAAATTGAATTGGCAAAGACATGTTGACTAGATGGCTAGAATGGGAAAGGAAAGGAGAAAAAGAGAAGGGGACATAATTCATTATTTAAGGGGTGCATAACGAGTTTTTGGGATAAATTACTGGGAAAGGTGAGGAGAGTTGTAAACCCTGTTCTCTCGGAATAAATTACTGGAAAAGGGAACCATAAATTTGCAAGAGAAAACCAAGGATCTAAGTGAACTAGAAGTGGTAAAGAACGGTCAGAATCAGAATTTGGAAATTCCCAAGTGGCCAAAAAATACCTAAACATCATAGAAAATAACCATGAAGTGGATTAGATATGAAAATCAGACCGATTTAGGGTGAATCGGATCTAAATCGAATTGAACCGTGAGTAACTAATTCAAAGATTCATTTTTCTAGGTGGCTAAAACACATCAACTTGGAAAATTGAAGCCACCATTAGATAGAAAATGAAATTAGATTAATTTAAAAAATTTTAATTTTAAGAAAATTGGCCGAATCGGAACTAAACCAACTGATTTTTGAATTCGGGTCATCGAATCTAGTTGGACCGGATGAGTCAACGGTCCAACCGATCAACGGAGTGCTGCCAGCTCAGAGCCCAATCAATAGGCGTGATTGGCCAAGCATGCTCCTTGAATGTGGCGAAGCATGCTCAATCATTCACCTAGTTAGCGACTACAAGTGCTGGCCAATTAGGGGGTGACATGTGTCCGCGATCAACGGTTAAATGAAGAAAATCTACATTAGTGAGACCGACCAATAGGACAGCAACATGTGTCCCTATTCAACAGTCAAATGAGGAGATGCCTCATCAACAATAGTAGCCAATGAGGAGCTGACACGTGGCAATAGTGCCATGTCAACATCCAACAAGGATGTTAGAGAAACAATCGACCAATCAGAGGTTGACATGTGGTAGAGCCATGTTGGATGGTCTCAACCAATCAAAAGCTGAAACATGGTAGTGGCACAATGCGTTAGGAGGGATATCTGACTCATTTAAATCAACCAATTAGATTACACCACATGTCACAGTCAAGGGTCAACATAAATACAGTCAGTAACCAATGGGAGGTCGCCATGTGTCTAGTCAGCAAGTCAGAGGCTGACTAGGACACTAAGTAGGATGCTACGTCAGCAAAGCCAACCAATCATAGTGCGCCACGTGGAAAGCCCGCACGTGCGAAGTGTGCATGCATGATAGAGTGTTATCTTCCTCCTTAGGAAAGCTGACATAAGATATGAGAGAGAAAGGGGCAGTCTCCGACGACCTAGAAAATCCTCTGGTATGACCACTAGCAATCGAGTTAGGGGTCGAGTATTAGGGTGATGGTTCACCAGTCAGTTGTCGAGCTCCATATATAAAGAACACCCCTTCTCTCGCCCTCCTCATCCCACTAGAAAGTGAAGAAAGGAAGTACTCAGTTTTCCAACGAGGGGTAAACTAGAGCTCCGACATCGGGCCTTTCTTCAACCTCTGAAGTTGCATTTTGTGTCTCTGAAACCAGAAGGATGTTCTCCACCCATCTGCCCCCTCTATTTGGCCTAAGGACCACATAGGAGCACCGACAAGCTCAAGCAGTGTTATTGCTCCGACGGTCGTAAAGAAGCCGAATTGCCCAAGTTAAATTCTGGTCACCTTCAACCTCCTACAGCTCGGCCAAACCTCCCCCAGCCCTCCTCGACCGACCCTTGACCCCTTAGAACCTAGAAGGTAAGCTAATTCCATCCATTTTCACCGAAATGGTAAGGTTGCATAAATTGGAGCACGAAAATTTCTCTCATCAAATTAACCTTGCTTCAGCTGCCAATTGACTCACTTTTTGATTCTAGGAGAATCCCCTTGATGAGCACTAGGCACCCCTATCTAGAGCTCCTACCGCCGTCCCTCTGCCGTTAAAAAATCGAAGCTTTCTCTCTCTAGAAAGTTTTTCTAGGGAAGCTCCATTTAAGCTCAAAGGTAGATCAATTGATGTTGTCCAAAGGTCAGAATGCTTGTAGGAGATGGGAAATGATTAGCAGTATGATAGAGGGCGATTAGCTAAGTTTAAGTGGTCAATTAAAAGAAATGAGAATTTGGGGGTCAAAGTGCAATCTTTAGAAAAATTGGACGAATTGGGGATTTTCAAAAAGTTGGGGGCCGAATTGCAATTAAAGGAAAATTGGGAGACTTTGTGAAATTAACTTTCAATTGAGTGCCAATTGGTAGTTTGGATGAAATTGAGGGCCATTTAATGATTTTTGAAGAAAATTGGGGACTAATCGGTAATTTTGAAGAAATTAAGGAACAATTAGTAATTTTGAAAAACTTTTGGACTTAAGAAGGAAATTGGAAACCTTAGGGACCTAATTAAAGATAAATTGAGCATTAGGGACCTAATTACATGGGGGTAGTGTTGGTTTTATGGGCTATTGGATAACACAAGGAGCAAAAGGGAAGCTTTGTCGTCTAGTAAGTATTGAAGCTCGAAGAAGCTTTTTGGGCATGGAGAAATTCAAGTATGGAGATTAGGCAATTTATGCTCACATATACTTGTGGTAGAAGGTATCACCTCCTAACAAGGTGGTCAATAAAGTCACTTCGGGTCACATGCCCGAGCAAGGGAAAAAGTAAAAACATTGTTCTAATGAGGAGTTAAAGCCACTAAACCCGTAAATAATAAGGGTAGTAATTATAAACTTTTTCTATCTTTACAAAAAGTCACCATAACACCCACTCACTGAGTTGTAGAACTCCCCCTCCCCCAAAACCCTTTTTAAGGAAAAACCTCATGTGATGAAAAGAGGAAGCTAGGGTTGTTTTGTTAATTTTGTTATGGAAAACATGTGTACTTATACGCCTTTACCTTCTCTAGTTTATTTGGAAGAAATACAAATTTATAAGGTTGACAGGTTGATCACAGGGTTCTAACCAAACTGATTTGGGCGTAACAACTTAAGTGGTATTAGAGCATAGTTTTCCAAACTAAGTTTTCAAAACTAAACATCTATTCTATAGATATGACCCCTCCCATAGGAACCCAATAAACCCGCGCTGTTGCAGCCACCACGGGACCAGTATTTTAAACCATATTTTAAAAGAGTGGCTTCAACACATATCTTGAAAATTGGGACTATGGTATGTGGGATGTGAAAGATGGGATTCAACTCATATTTTGGAAAGTGGGTTACAACCCATGTTTGATCAAACATGGGTTTTGGCTCATATTTTGGGAAATGAGCCAATGACTCATGTTGTGTTAAAGATGGTCTTAGACTCATATTTTTAAAAGTGGGGCTACGACCCATGTTTTATGAAAGATGGGTTTCGATCCATATTTTGGAAGGTGGCACAATGACTCTTGTTTTGTGAAATATGAGCGTCGACTCATATTTTAGAAAGTGGGGTTATGGCCCATGTTTTTATGAAAAATGGGCTTCAACTCTTATTTTAAAAATGGGACTACGACCCATGTTTTGTGAAAGATGAGATTTGGCTCATATTTTGGAAAGAAGGGCTTTGACCCATATTTTTTTAAAGATGAGTTTCGGTTCATATTTTGAAACGTAGGGCTACAACTCATGTTTTATGAAAGATGGACTTCAACCATATTTTGAAAGAGGGGATTTGACCCATATTTTATGAATGATGACTTTAACCATATTTTGAAATAGTTACTACGATCCATATTTCATGAATATGGGGCTCTTCCATGTGTTTTGAAAATGGGGCTAGAGCCATGAATTAAGAACTATTGCCTGCGATTTTAAGAAGGGGCTTTGATCCATGTTTGTGAATACAAATATATGCATATTTTGAAAGATATTTGAAAGAATACACTCCATGACCTAATGGATATTGATATCCTTAAGTAACTGTGATATAGATTTAGAAGGGTGAACTAGATAGCAAACCAACCTCTACCATATGATTATGTTGTCATAGAGATGTTTGATAGCAAACCAACCTCTATGGTTGTTGTGAATGTTTGATGCATTATTTATGGTTGGGGTGGATGTGGAATGGTACTGGTAGACGCCTATGTGGATATGTAATGTCAAGTACTAACGGATTGCTCGAGCGATGAGATAATAAAAAGGGAGATGATTTTTGTCCCGACATATCTAGAACAAGGGAGGCATAAGGTGGTGTCCGAGTATTAACCAGGTAGTGGTGAGATATGGTCATAGCATTCCCAGGGAGCTGGTGGTCCGGACCTTAGAGGGTATGATACAGCACTCTCCCTTATATATTTTAGAGGATGCCAATGGAGAGAGGTTGAGACTCACCACTAGGCATTAGTAATGAGGGGTGTGACCCCAATACTGGGTTGTCACCTTGATGTGCGAGTATTGCGATGACATTCACAATAAGGCATCTTGTGAAGCAATGCATGAGTACATTAATGTGAGGTGATAATTGTGTGGATGTGAATTTGCTCTCAACATAAGCCTCTTTTAGAATAATTTGTTTCAAATAGTCAAACATTTTGGAAAAAAGATTAAACTCCACATATTTTAGTAGAGGTTGTGTTCATGGACATGACATGTAAGTGTCATTGACCCACTCACTGAGCTTCGCAACTCACCTCTCTCCCTCATCCACTTTCAAATACCATTTAGAGTAGCACAGCAAAAACCTTAATAAATATTTTTCGAGGTAAATTTCCTTGATGAGAGAAGTACATACATCTTCCAAGTAACAGTAGAGGTTTTGAGTTTGGGGGATTTTATATTAATGAAATTTATACATTGTGATTTTGGAAATTATTTAAATTATCATTAAAATGCAGATTTATTTATATTATTTGTATTTTATGACATGTCGGTTTGACAATATTGTGAGCTTCCCCATTGTAGTATCAAGAAGACCTGGCAATTGTGATGACAACCCGATCCAAAAATCAGATCGGGGTGTTACAAGACGTGTGTATATGTGTGTGTACACATGTGCAACGCGTGTGTGGTGCGTGGGTGCATTGTGCGCACCGTATGTGTCATGCACCCCACGTACACAACGATTGATTTACACTATTGCGAACTAGTTTTCAATGAATAAATCAACATTTTAGTCGATTTTAGGTTGTTTCTTGGTTGGATTACCTCCAATTTGACAGTTTCTTAGTGTAATTTATTTTTTGCAAACTCCTTGTTCAATTCCCTAAAGATTTAGCTAAATAATTTCTATTTTTTATTTATAAAATTCATTCTAAAAATTGAATGTTTTGTGTTTCAAGTCAATTCGATCAGTTTCTAGCCCAATTTATTTTTCTAAAATGTTTTTTGTCTAATATTATATTAATCGAGCTGAATGATTGCTATTTTTCAATTTATATAACACCTAATAAAAACTGGGGTGGAAAGGGTTTGCGCCCCAATCCAGTTCGATCATGATCCTTTATTTTCAATTAAGGGAGGTTATTTGACGATAATTTATGAACTTTATTAATCTTCTCAAATTTCAATTCAAACTGATTTCTAATTTGATTCAATTTTCAATCATATGTTGGATTTCCATGCTTGTTTTAATATTGGTTTTCGATCCAATTATGTTAAATTTCTAGTTTCAGAAATTCCAATATTACAATTTGCATTTCTTTCAAAAGTGTTCAAGATTTCGTCTATATTTCTAAATTGTTCAAGACTATGCCCATCTTTTTAGAATATTAAAATCTTGGCACGTCTTCCAAAGTATTCGAGACTTTGCAACTTTCTCTTAAATGTTTGGGACTATTTTTATCTTTGTCAAATGTTTGGGAACCAAATTTGAAATTTGGGAAACTTGAACCCCTTTTTGTAATTTTGAATAAATTGTAGTCCCAAAGTGAATTTTAGAATTTTTGGGACTCAATTTGGGGAAAAATTGGCATTAAGGATCTAAAGTTTAAAAAACTTTAGGTACCTAAATGCAAATAATTAAAAGTTTGGGCATTTTATTCATTCGTGATGAATGAGGTCTATTAGGCCAAAGGTTAATGAACAATGATATTCATATCATGTAGGAACACGAAGTACCAAGAATACACTACATTATCGGTTGAGTGGAAATTTTCACATCATACCCGGTTGGGATGATGAGTATCTCAATATTTAAAACCCATTAATATGTGGAATTTTAAAATCACACCCGGTTGGGGCGATGTGAGAAAATATGCGAAAAAACTACTTACCAGTTGTAAGTAGATCATACCCAGTTGGTATGATTAACTTCTTGGAATGAAGTAGAAAACCCGCTTATTGATTATGAGCGGAGATGTCCACCCAATTGGTTATTTTTGTCAAAAGTGCTCTCCACTGACTGTGTGCCACTACTTAAACTTGTTAGAAGACCTTCTTGACGGGAGCTAGAATAGCTCAGATAGGCCGGAGGCCTCGGTTTTGGAACTTTGGGGTAAAATGCCTGATTTTAAAAATCTCGTACAGTGGGCCCAAGGCCAGTTGGCACATGTAGGAGCTCGTAAACAAACATGATGTTAAGCCATGAAAACTTTAATGAATGATGTGATTTGTCCATGGTACTATGACAAGACCAACATACTCGATGGATTGGCGGTAGTGCGACATGATAAGTCGACGGACCAGTCTAGACAAACAACTGTAGGTCGAGTTGAGGGTCGAGGCCGTTGGACTAGTGGCACAAAAGATTAAATGGCTTATATGGAAAATTAGTGTGTTGTGCATGCACTGAATTTCGGGACCATAAAGACGCCCATGAGGGGTAGTGATGCGTCCTAGGGGCTACTGAATGACACGGTGGAGATTAGAGCAGTTTATCGTGCCAACAGTCAGGGAAGCTCGACGTAGCTTCATGTGCATGAGACCAGGGTTGGGTCAGGATGAGGTCTCCATCCTCATATGGACACGAAATATTTTGGGTCTGGGTGTAGGACTTCAGAGTCGTTCACTCAGTCTTCGGGTAGTAGTTAGAGACTTCTATGAGGGAGGATGGTAAAGACACTCTGATCCACAAATGGATGCAGTATATGTAACTGCATCTCGTGAATGTGTGTGAGCCCTTCCTGATGAAGGGCTTGTGTTGTTTGTGAAACACACCTAATATGAAAATGGGAAAAAGGTTATGAAAACCTTGTAAATGATTTGATAATCCTTGGAAAAGATTTGGTAAACCACAGAAAAAGGTTTTTAAAACCAGAACTTGAGAAAAGAATATTTTTAAAGAAAATAAGTAACCTAGCACACTCCAATGCAAACTATTTTTCAAGAAACTCATGTTTCAAAAACCCCTTCATTGAGTTGTCAAACTCACCCCCTCCCTTTACTCTTTTCAAGAAACCAAGGGAAAAGCCTACCTAAAGACCTTCTGCTAGCTAAACCTACAAGACAGGTATGAAAGTTTAAATTTATTCAGTTTTGATTAATGTCATTCCAAGAAAGGTACAGGTATAAAGAACGCGTTACTCCTCACGGTTTAAAGAAGGGGGAAACCCTTAATAAATCGGGAGAGTGGCAGGTTGCTCACGAGGATCCGACCAAACTGGTTCAGGGTGTCACAACTTGAGTGGTATTAAAGCTTGTTTTCTCGAATACATTATCAAGATTATATAATATAGTAACTAAGAGAAAATTTTAAAATTTTTAGATAGCTCCCAAGAGAGGAACCAAGAAAATTAGGACTAGCGTTATCAACACTCTGTCCCTGCAGGAAGATAACCCTAAAATAATCGATAAGTCCCAAGGAACCATGAGATGTTAGTGAGGAGTATCCATGAAGATGGTGCTAGGACCTATTGGGATCACAATCCTGAGTATGAAGGGAGCCCAACCTAAAGCCAGGAACACCATCAGGGGCTTATAACCTTACCAAGGAGGACGCTTGTCAAGAACCCCATAACTCCCCATACATTTTGTAACCACTTTTTGTAATGGGGCTATGACCCCAACATATTGTACCACTTCACCACTAATAAAGAACTCCAAGTTCCTAAAACCATATCTCTAAAAAATGACGTGTGCCTAGGGAAAGTAACCAAACAAACCCACATTACCCTAGACACCATGGGGACCAATGAGATCCCCATCCCGAATAAAGGAATGAATCAAGGAAATTATTGGGCAAAGGTGGCACAACAAGAAAATCGTCAAGGTAATTAAGGAGTTTAGGAGAACTCTTGGAGTAATAACTGAGCCAGGAAACAACCTATTGCAAGGTGTAAGGGAAATGAGACATGAAGTGGAGGACTGACCCACACCACCAGGATTTAAAATAATACTTTCCAAGAATAGTGCCATGTAGCTATAAGAAATCCGAAAGGATACCATCCCTATAAACACGACTCCTGCTCGGAATTTCAACCACATCCAGGAGGAAGCTCATCAAGATCCTAGCATAGTGGCAGAAAGGGAAAAGGATTGAAGGTTGGACCTTGATAAACTGCAAACAGAACAAAGTGTAGCTGAAGTAAATTCTCCCTTAAGAAGAAAATTCCAACCATTTAGGAGCAAAGAAGGGAGCGCCACCACAAGAGAAGACTAATCGAGCATTTGACAACAAACGGGATGTCTCGAGATAGCAAGTTCGACTCATTTTAGAAAAATTAGTAAAGCCAAATAGAAGTTTCAAACCATCATAATGAAAGGAAGCATGTCATAACAACAAGATAGTCAAGGAGAATAAATGATGCCCTAAGGAAGACCAGAAAGTAGAAAGGACTACACCCTAAAAAGGGCAGTAGGATGGACATTAAGGACAAGAATACTCGAGAAATAACTACCCTAAGATAATTAAACCAAAGGAATGGTAGGAATGAGGCAGTTAATGGAATGGTACTCGTGAAGGTCATATATTAAGCTCCAACAAAGAAGGGAGATGTGAAAAGGCCAAATATTTGGAAAAAGAAGGATGAAGAAAATCCTTAAAAAGACCAATGGACAAATTAACGACCAAACTCAAGTCAAGAGAGGAGTAGGCAAGCCTCTCACATGATCAAGAGATCTTGAAACAAGGAGGATTTGAGTTCTCCCTAAAAAGGGATAGACGTGTACTGAAGTACAAGTGAGGATGAGGATAGAGTACAAAAGATGTACCCACAAGATTTTAAGAGTAAGGGTAAATAGGAGAAGACAACATCAAAGGATGACATTTAATGGTAAATATTCCCTAGAGCAAATGAGAAAGGAATTCTGGGAGAAAGAGAAAGAGTTCTTCCAATGAAGGAAACCCTAGAAAGGCATATGTAACCCAACTGAGAAGTAATGTAACCAAGTGAAGAGGGATAAGGGATGAACTTGCAAATGAAGAGTGTGTTGAGGTGAAAGAACCAAGGAAAGCATACTAGGAGGACCCAAGGAATAAGTTAAACCCAAGGAACGAGTAAGTAGGAAGTTAGTATCAAAAGATGTTATGACAAGTAAGAATGGGTAGACTACCCATAATAAGAAATAAAGAAAAGAACGTTCGAGAAACATTGGGGAAGTAAGCTCTCTAAGTAAGGAGGGGTTAATGGGGGGGGGGGGGGGACAACCACTAATAGTAAGACGGGTCGTAGTCCACATGCGCATAATGGAGCCTAAAGAGTGGGCGGCTGGGCATAGGGTGGAGTAAACTAATTAAAAACCAATAATCGGAAGCTTCTCAAATAAGGAATAAGGGATGAAATGGAATTTTAAGATGAGGAAGGACTTAAAGTGGGCAAATGCCTCAACATAAAAGGAGGTGTAAGTAAATGAAGGAAGAAATCTTCAAGGAATGGTAAGAAGGGTGAGCATGTAGCTCTTAAGGTTAAAAATCTCTACTTTGAGGGATATAGTAAAGAATGAAACTGTAAGAAGGGAACTCCCCAAACAAAGCAACCAACACATAGACCAAAAGGGATCAACTCAAAATAATGAATCGTGAAATGGCCACGAGCGAGTAAGAGTGGATTAAGGAAAAGGAAAGTCCTTGAGTGAAGGATGCCATCAGAAATGAGGAAGGACATAAGAAGGGAAGAATCCCAGTATGTCGGTGAATCATTAGGAAATCCAATGATTTACACCAGAAAGATCCAATAAGGAAGTTGGGAAAGGACGAGTGAAGGAGGAAAGCCGACATGGTTATGTAAGACATATTGTCAAGGCATTAAAGATGATGGGATAATGGTAAAGGTAGTCGAGAATTATTAACCGATGAAAAAAGGGATGAAGTGATATGATCCTTGAAAGGTTGGAAAGTTGAGAACGACCCTCAAGGATGTGTTGTAGAAATCTAATGGATAGAGATAGGTTCTAGAAAATGTCATGCTGTAAGGGACAAGTAAACCCAACAGTCCTAAGGAAAATGTGACTCAAGGTAAGGAATAGTCAGTCAGTAAGCATAACAAGGTCAAACATAAAATTTGGGTCGAAGTTGTAATAAATAACGAATGAAGGAAGAGTTGAAATAGGACGAAGAGGTGATAGCAAAGACACCCATGAAAACATGTACGTAACGCTTGAAAGAACATCGAGCTAAGGGTTTCAACGACAAGAGAATAACCAGACACGGGAATGGTTGGGTATCTTGGAACTCCCAAATCCTGAGTACATGACCTCAAGGGAGGAAATGTTGCTCTATGAAAAAAAATGTGAATCTAAGGATATACCCTTAAATAAGGTATGTCTAGTTATGGTAAACTCCGTGGAAAGAGTAAACAATGTAAAGGAAAAGAAATAACTTAAGTGAATGATATAAAAAGGGCTAACTAAAAGAACAATCGAAGAGTTAGCATGTCAAGCAAACACCAAGTTGACAACAAAGGAAATTGTTTCTGATGCAAAGGTTGCTAATTAAGTTTTGGGGACAAAACTCCTAAAAGGAGGGGAAAGTTGTAAACCTCGTCCCTTAAAGACAAGGAAATCGGGGAAAGAACCGGTTAACCTGGGTGAGAAAATTGAATCGGTTCACGAAACCCAACCATTAGAGAAAGGGAAAATTAGGAAATTTATAAATCCTGAGTGAGCTAAAGAGTCACAAAAGTCATGGAAAAGGACTTTAGGATGAATTGGAGGTTAAAACCAAACCAGTTCAGGTGAACCTGACTTGAAACTAATTAAACCGGCTTCTAAATTCATTTTTCTATGTGGCTTAGAAAAATTCAAATTGGAGAATTAAAGCCACCATTGAATAAAGAATGAATTTAGATGAATTTACAATTTTTTAATTTTCAAAAAACTAGGCCGAATCGGGCCTAAACTAACTAATTTAATCATTGAACCTGATTCGGACTGGTCCGGTCCGGTTTGAAACAGTGTCGTCTTCTTCCTTCAAATGACAATACTATTCACTTGTCGGAAAATGGAGCAGCACTAGCGAAGATGAAAAGTCTTTGGCCAGGGAGTTTCAGGCAATGAATGACCACCATAAAGGCACCAATGGGACGACCAAGAAATCTATGAGCTTCCTATATAAAGAGTCTCTCCTCATTCATCCTCTTCACACCTAAAAATAAAGAGCCTCTCCTCATTCACCCTCCTCACACCTAAAAATAAAGAGCCTCTCCTCATTCATCCTCCTCACACCTAAAAACTTCTATCTCTTCCTGCTGCTCCATTTTCTGGTGAAGCTCGAACTAGAGCTTCAACTTGGGAATTTTTCTAAGCCAAAGAATGCGAGGTCGGGTTCTTTAGATTCCGGGAGAAGTCAACTATCCGACAGTAGTCTCCATTGCTCTGAGGATCGTTGGAGAAATGTCAGCATGATCGAACATTGAAAAAGCTCGGACTAAAGCTGTCCAATTTCGACCAAGCTAAAAATAGCTAATTCAAGCCCTTCTCAGGCAAAACAAGCTTTCCCAATACTTTCACAGCCCTCATACGATTGAATTAGAGCAGAAAGGTAAGCCAATTTGGTTCCACTCTATAAATTTCGATCAGTGTTAGAGAGAGAACCGGTGAAACTTCACCGAACAAATTCTCCCTCAATTTGGCATGAATTGATGTGATTCTTGATCCTAGGAGGAACTTCAAGATGAGAGCTATCTACCCAGATCGAAATCTCAGATTGCCACACCCCCGACAGAAAGCGTTTGAAGCTTTCTCTTTCTAAATCCAATTTTTGAAGAAGCTCTGTTTGAGCTCAATTCGAATCCAAATGACACAATTCAAAGTTCCATTGAATCATGTGTAAGTGTAGGAGCTCAATTTTACCTTCAATTTCAACAATTAACCTCGATTAATTGGTCAATTTCATAAAATCAAATTTGACAAGTGTGAAAGGGGGAAATTAGAGGAAAATTGGGGATTTCAAAATTTTGAGGGACTAAAGTGCAATTTCCCAATATTAAGGGCCAATTTTATCATGGAAAAGATGTTGGAGGACCAATTAGTTGATTTTTAGAATTATTGGGATCAAATTTGTAATTTTTGTAAAGTAAGGGCAAAATGGTAATTTTTGACAAGTTGGGGACCAAATTGGAAATTTGGAAAACTTGAACCCATTTTTATAATTTTGAATAAATTGAGGTCCCAGAGTGAATTTTAGAAGTTTTGGGACTCAATTTGGGGAAAATTTGGCATTAGAGGCCTAATGTTAAAGAAAAAGAACTTTAGGTACCTAAATGCAAATAATTAAAAGTTTGAGCATTTTATTCATTCATAATGAATGAAGGCTATTAGGCCAAAGGTTAATGAACAATGATGTTCATATCATGTAGGAACACGAAGTACCGAGAACGCCAACAAAGACAAGCTCGCGTGAAGGCAAAGAGCCAAATAAGAGGAATACACTACACTATCGGGTGAGTGGAAATTTTCACATCATATCCGGTTGGGATGATGAGTATCTCGGAATTTAAAACCCACTAATTTGTGGAATTTTTACATCACACCCGGTTGGGGTGATGTGAGAAAATATACGGAAAAACTACTTACTGGTTGTAAGTAGATCATACCTGGTTGGTATGATAAATTTCCTAGAAGGAAGTAGAAAACCCACTTATCAATTATGAGCGAAGATATCCTCACACCCAGTTGGCGTGATGGACAGATGAAAGGTTATTTTTGTCAGAAGTGCTCTCCCCTTACTATGTGCCACTCCTTAGACTTTTTGGAAGACCTTCTTGACGGGAGCTCAAATAGTTCAGATAGGCCAAAGGCCTCGATTTTGGAACTTGGGGGCTAAAATGCCTGATTTTGAAAATCTTGTACAATGGGCCCAAGGCCAGTTGGCACGAGTAGGAGCTCGTAAATAAATATGATGTTAAGCCATGAAAACTTTAATTAATTATGTGATTTGGCCATGGTACTAAGACAGGACTGACATACTCGATGGACTGGCGACAGTGTGATATGATAGGTCGAGTTGAGGGTCGGGGCCGTTGGACCAGTGACACAAAAGATTAAATGACTTATATGATAAATTATTGTTTTGTGCATGTATTGAGGTTTGGAACCATCAAGATGCCCAAGAGGGGTAATGATGCGTCCTAGGGGCTACTTGACGACATGATAGAGATAAGGGCAGTTTCTTGTGCTAGCAGTCAAGGAAGCTCGACGTAGCTTCATGCACATGAGACCGGGATGGGGTCGGGATGAGGTCTCCATCCTCATATGGACACGAAGTATTATGGGTCTGAGGGTAGGATGTTAGAGATGTTCACTTAGTCTTTAGGTAGAAGTCAGAGACTTCTATTATGGTGGATGGTAAAGACGCTCTAATCCATAAGTGGGTGCATTATGCATAACTGCATCTTGCGAATATGTGTGAACCCTTCTTGATGAATGTGTTGTTGTTTGTAAAACACACCTAATATGAAAAAGGGAAAAAGGTTATGAAAACTTTAGAAAGGATTTGAGAATCCTTGGAAAATAATTAGTAAACCCTGGAAAAAGGTTTTGAAAACGAGAACTTGAGAAAACAACGATTTTAATGAAAATAAAGAGTATGGCATACTCTAATGTAAACTATTTTTCAAGAAACTGATGTTTCAAAAACTCATTCACTGAGTTGTCAAACCCACCCCTCCCTTTATCCTTTTCAAGAAACCAAGGGAAAAGCCTAACTAAAGACCTTCTGCTAGCTAAACCTACAAGACACAGGTATGTAAGTTTAAATTTATTCGGTTTTGATTAATGTCATTATAGGAAAGGTACAGGTATAAAGGATGCCTTACTTCTCATGGTTTAAAGAATGGAAAAAATCCTTAATAAACTGGGAGAGTGACGGGTTGCTCACGAGGATTTGATCAAACCAGGTCGGGACGTGACAGGGTAGGTAGTCGAACCTCTTGGGATTCTCACATAGTCAAGTGGTGACTCAAATGGTCAACGAATATGCTTGAAAATAAAGTTCAATGATAATGCACCAAAATTGGATGAAAAAGAAAAGGCCATAATATTCTTAAGCCAATTGACTTACTCGTGTCATTTAATGGTGGTTGGGGAGGCTAGGGAACGTCTTGGGGGTCCTAAAGGGTCCTTCCCTATAATTTTTTATTGTGGAAGATGGTTGGGAACAATGGTGCCAAAAATTCAGTTTCTGGTTTTTCGAATTGTGTTACTGTTTTATCTTGTTGGCAAAAATCAAATTACTATTGAGCTCAGTCATGAAAACTATCGTGTAGAGGAGATAAAAGGGTTTTATAGAGCATAAGAGGGGATCATTTGGTGGTCGAAGAAGAGCTCACCGGAACTTTAAAGTTGAATCATAAAAAATTTGACATCTTTTTGTAAGAATATTTCACGTGGAGAGCCTAGTTTTTATGGGGAACTCCTAGGACAAGTGGTGGCTTCCCATTCATTGTATTATCGTCCAATCTGTCAAATTTAATAGAAACTCCTTAAATTTTCTTATTAGTAGTCGTACACTACACCAAATTGTGGGTCCAAAACTATAGTCTTCCACGAAATGTTGGAGAAAACAATATTGATTTGCATGTGTTGGCTCATAGGTGTGTGTGCCACATTTATTGAGCGTGCCTCTCGTGTGTGGCTACTCGTGTTGGTTGGGACATTCCCTCGTGACCAATTCATTAATCTAACTCGGTCCAGTATAACAGGATTGATCGAATTTGGGTCTATTCAGACTCTTTGATTATTTAATTTCTTTTTTATCTAAAAAATTTTAAAATTATTTATTTTTACTTTAAACACAAAATTACCACTTTCCTTATTCGAATCACTCACATATCTAATACTTGATTCAATCTGATTTAGTTCAATTTGATTTGATTATTAGTTTTCTATTCAATTTTGAATAAGATGATCTCCTATTCTTGATTTTCTATTAAGGGTGTTTCCTTGCAGGTTTGGTTCAAAAACAATTCATCAACCCTTGAATATTCTTGTTTGAATTGATTCCTAATTTGAATTATTTTCACTAGCTTGATTCGATATATGAGATTCTCATGTTATAAGTTCGACCCGGTCAATTTAATTAGACTTGATTTCGTTCGATTTCAAATATGATTCAGTCCATTCTTCAATTTAATTTATAGTTCTATTCCGTCTAATTTTTTTGTTGATCACTAATTGGGCTATTTTCCATATTGTATTTATGATCAACAAGATTATTATAGGTTTGTTCGATGATTTTTGGTGTAATTTAATTTTTAAGATTTGATTATTACAATTGGTTGGTAAACGGGCATGTAATATAGATGATGGTTCAATTCATAATTAGTTTTACTTTTTTTTTTCAATCTCTCCGCATATTCAAAACATTAAGGTTGGCTTACTCATTTTCTAATTAATTTATATATTTTGTTAATAATCTCATATTAATTCATTTATATATAATTTAACTAAATATTATTACTTATTATAATATTATATATAATAAAATATAATATTATTAAAAAAACATATATCATGTCAAATATATATTTATATTATAATTATGTTATATATTAAAAAATATGTATTATATTTTCACTATATAATCAAATTATATAACATATGATTTATCGTTACAATTAGAAAATAAAATATATTTATATAACATGATTATCTTTATATCATATAATATAAATAAATTATTATTACAATTAAAAAATAAATAAATGCTAAATATATTATAATATATTTCGTATAATAACAACAAAAAATATATATAATAAATCATAGAATATATAAAATATATAATATTTTTCTACAATATTTTATCTTATAATTATATAATATAATACAAATTAGTTATGACAATTATGAAATAAATTAATGTTAATTATATAATAATATTTATATATAAATATTGTATAATAATAATAAATATATGTATATAATAAATTATAAAATATATAATTATATTATATTATAAAATTTATTTTGTATTAATTATAAAATAAATTAAAGTTAATTATATAATAATATTTATATATAAATATTTTAGAATAGTTATATATATTTTTTATTTATTATATTTTTATCATATAATAATTTCATATAACACAAATTAATCAATATTATAATTAAAAATATGTTAATATGAATTGTATATTATTATTTAATAAAATACATATTATAATAACGATAAGAAAAATAATATATAATAACATCAAATGTAATTTTTATGTATATGGATTTCATCATATAATCATATTATATAACTTATTTATCTATAAATTTATGTAAAAAAATAAAAGAATAAAAAAGACATTGAGATATTGCATCTCAGGATATAAAATGAATACTGAGAATCATGAATAAAAAAATAAATTTTAAATATATAAAATAGTGTTACGGAATTTTAATTTTATTTTTAGTAAAAAAATTATAATTACTATAAATTCTAAAAAATGGGGATTGATTTAAAATGGAGTTTTGGAAAAAAAAAAATAAATGTAGGGCTTTCCTCCCATTCCCTTAAAAAATCAAATAAAAAGCAATATATTAATTATTCGAACTCCATCAATCCAAACATAAATGTAATGTGGAAAGAGTTTGAAACAGTAATATGTGCTTCTTTAGTGGCAGCCCCGTGAATGCAAGGCTTTGTGGGTGCATATGAGTTGGGCTAATCCATTTTTTTCCAATGAGAAAATAGATGGGTAACGGTATGGACTTTTACAAGTTTTGTAAAACAGGAAATCTTGTTTTAAAATTTAAAAGTGCTTATTCTTTATAAAAGATTTGAATAATGTATTATTAAATAATAAAATCTTAAATACATTTGACTTACAGCTACAAGAACAGCAGCTTACTTTTAAAACGATACAACTTTGATAGAATTCAATTTAATTTTTATGATTGAATTTGACACATTTCAAAACCTTAGAATTATATCACACACGTTCACATGTTTCCCATTTAATCAAATAAAATTTTATGTTTATTTTACTTACACCTAAAATATATAAAAAAAGCTTACTTCTAAAATGATACAACTTTAATAGATTTAAGTTTCAATTTTATGATTTGAGACATTTGAAAACCTTTGAATTATATTATGTATGTTCAAATGTTTTCCATTTAATCAAAACTTTCTAATTTTATTTTAAATTCAATAATTGAATTTTAGGTTTTTAGAAGTGATTTTCAACTGTTACTCAATTTTTAAGACATCAACCTCCTTTTCCCCATTGAAACAATAGCTAGCTAGTTGAACAAGCAAGAAGCATTGTACTAAAACTTATTGTATTTAATAAATGTTGACTAGTTAGTGATTGTAGTATTATTTTACAGATAGAAGGTTCTTTCTGCATGATAGAATTAATGGGTCCATGTCTGATATAATTCGGCATACTATAGGCAATTTTGACGTAGGGCACTACCCATGAGTATCTTTGCCATGAAGAAATCGGGACATAATAGAGTATGATTGAAAGTGGGTTCCAACACCATGATCAAAGTCACATGCCATATAGGAAAAGATATGATGGAGTCCCTAGGGGATGAATGTGTGGAAGCTATTTGGTATCTCATCCATCAATTATTAAGTAGGAATTGTACCTTACGATAAGACTTGTTCATCACACCTTGAGCTCTATAATCTCCAAAGGGAGCTTAATCCGTAACTATATATATTCTATCATATTCCATCGTGTAAACAATGATGAATGTAGGAAGTTTTTTCGGGTGAGAAAATTAATATAAAAAGTATATGGTTGAATTTATGAACATGATTAAAATAGTTTAATAAAAAATTATACTAAATTATATTTCAAATATTAAACTGAATTATATTAAAAATACATAAAATTATATAATTTTTCAAGTTTGAATCCTATAGTACAATAACACTTTAAAATTATCAATCTACATATAAAATCAATAAAATTATATTGAGTAATCACCCTCAATCTCACACTTTAAAGATTCCTGCAAAAATTATTTAGGTTTTAATCACGGTGTAATTTTTAGATTCCCCTAACACTACTCATCGTCTTCACTCACCACGTCTGAAACGACCTCCCCTCCCACAGCTTTATGTTTCCCCTTCCCTTTCCTTGTCCAGGTACTGATTTTATGAATAATGCGATCTCTGATACTCCCGCTCCATGGATTGTAGCCATCCTGAACCTTGGACAAGTTTGGAGTCCTTATCATGGATTGTATCTATATTGACATTTGGAAGACAACACTTCCACGTCAAAGTCTTGACTTTCAATTACTTATTTCCTAGCGATACAATAATTATTGAGAGCTTGTTGTATCCCCTTCATTTATAAATTCTACCTTCAATCTAGGGCTTCTTTCCTTTTTTATAGTAACTCCCATAATTTCAAATGGGCAAGAAATGGGGTTTTACTCATGAAAAAGAATTAGTTTGGAATTATAATGAGACTAAAAAATAATGGATCTAGGCGTGTCTTATAGGTGACTAGGTAACTAATAAGAGGTGTGGGAACAAGTAAAGATAATAAGTTGAATGAGCCCAAGAGGTAGAAATAAGACACGTATAATAATGTGGTTAAGTAAAAAGTTCAAGTCGTGAGGAGCTAAATTATGAGTAATAGGATGCACAAAAAGAGGATAAACGAGTGAAATACTATGAAGCAGAAAGACTTGATACGACAGAAGAAGAAAATCCTATCCTCTAGTCAATTAAGGTTTTTTAGTATAAAACTCTTAAAATAGAACGGAAAAGTTGTAACTCATGAATCTCCAAATTTGGATTTAAGTCAAAGTTGGGAATTAATTATCGAAAAATTTCAAGTAAAAATTAGTTTGAATCGGAATCAAATCAGCTTAAAGTGAAAATCCTAATTTTTAGAAAGGTTGTTCAAAATGGAAAATAGAATATATTGAGCAAAATTGATATAGAATTAGACGAGTATTTTTTTATAAAAATTAATTGGGCCAAAACCAATTAAACTAGTTGAGAGGAGTGAAACTCCTCAATTTTTAGAAGGGTTGGATAAATTATAAAATTGAGTTTAACGGGTCAAATTATTAAAAAATTGATTAAAGGGTCTTTAGAAAAATAAATTGGGCTAAAAACCTATCGAATTGAAGGTGAATTAACCAATAAACAACTAAAATCGATTAATTTGGTCGATTTATTTATCACAAACAGGTTCACTATAGTGCAAAACAAATGGTGCATGATGTTGGGCACACGCGTGGAGCACGCGGCACACCCACTCGTGCGCATGTCATCTCTTCTACCCGATTTTCGACCTGGGTCGAATTTGACTCCTGATTTCACTCGATTTTCATGTGATTCCCGATTTCCTATCCCATAAGAGAATTAAATGAGAATATGTCCTAGAGATCCCATTAAACCAACTAAGGAAATGAGATGTTAGCTCTTTGTTTCCATGAGTTGGCTATATAAGCCTCCCCACCACTCCCTACGGTTGGTCATCGAAATTCTCTCTAAAACCAACCTTACTCTGTTTTTCGATGATGTCACTTCTAGAGATGATATTTCTTCACTCTAACCACCAAACTCGACCATTATAGTGGCATTAGAATCGAGTGGAAGTCATCTTTCAAACTTCTCCTAGATGTCGATGTACCTTCTACTAATGCCGACGAGATGAAACGGTAACATTGCTCCCTCAACCAAAAATAGAGCAGCGTCTTCCTCACCTTGCCTCAACCTCCCCAACGGTCAACTACGACCCTAATTAATTTTGGAGATTCATCTTGGTCCCCTTTTTCTAAATCCACTAGTTGTTCACCTAAAGGTATGCCTCGTGACCATGTAAAATCTTTGAAGCTTTGGTAGTCCCATGTTTTTAACCAGTCTCTATAAATCGGGTATTGTAGGCAACTCTAACAACCTCATAGGGTGATCTAGGAGTCAAAAGGCTCGTGGGGAAGTCAGCTTTCCATCCTCGCTAGTGTTGACCACACCACCCTCTCTTCGATGAATTACAACCCTAAACCTGACTCTAAGTTAGTTTTACGATGAAGGCTTGATCATGACCAAAACGACATTGTTCCGACCGAATCTATCTCAAACATGACTATGGAGACCCGAGGAATAAGATGATGGGCTATAAAGTATTTTTGAGAAGCTTAAAGAGTTGTTTTAAAGAAGATGAAAGTTAAGGGACTAAAATGGCTTTTTTGAAAAGTTTGGAGGTCTAAGTTAAATTTCTAGAAAATGGGGACCCAAATGAAACTCAGTAGAAGTGTAGGGACCAGAAATGAAGTGGCATAATGTCGGTAAACTCATTTACTTAGCTATGAGCTCACCCCTCCCCAAAAAGGTTTAAGGTAATTGTAGGAACTCGAGGAAGTAAAAGCCTGAGATATTGTCACATCACATGCATGGATCAAAGTAGAAATCTCGAAGCACGCGTACGAAGATTTATTAGTTATTTATTAGTTGATATGTTCCCCAAGAAGATTATAATTATTTTTGGGTACACTCTTGTATTTCAAGAAAAGTGTAAATTCTTACTGAAATTTACAAGTTTTATATTCTGAGCTTTATCATATTGGTACACACTCTTGTATTTCAAGGTACCCAATATTGTAGGATCGATGGGACGTGACGGGTTGTCATTGGACCTCAGTACTAAAAACTTGGGCCGGTGCGTGATAGTTATTTTTTCATGGGACCTATTTGGACCTCAGTACTAAAATTGTTCATGTGATGATCAATGTTCAGGGACCTATTTTCAATTTTAGAAAACTTGAAGAGTAAATTGCAATTAAACATAAGTTAAGTTCATGAATGGAAATATAGGATACTTAGGAACCTATGTGCAAATACATGATAGCACAAGGTCTTATGTGTAAATTTCCTTATAAACCCAAACTATTATAGGAACCGTTCATCAAGGTCCCCATGCAAGGAGCACATTAAGAATCAAGAATCCATTCAGAACAAACACATTATGGCTTACGGGTGAGTGAGATTTTTTGGCACCGAGTCTGATTATATCGATGATCCATACCATTGATAGCATAAATTATTGAATCTATGATAGCATGAATTTGAACCATACTAATAACATATATTGTGGATAATATGAACCTTGTCATAGCCTAAACTAGATAATAGCATGAACTATGTTGAATTGTTGATAGTATGAACCCTGTGATAACATAAACCTAATTGTATGATGAACCCTGCTGAATGGTTGATAGTATGAACTTTGTGATAGCATGAATTGCTAATAGTATGAATCCTATGATAGCATGAATCTTGTTGCTAGATTATATTCCCAAAAGCATGATTCCTACTTATGTTATATTCAAATATTGAAGTTGTCCCAAGGCCATCATTTTCTAAGAATAAGTGGGTCCAAGGTTGTGTTTTGAAAATACTTGACATGTAGGCCCAAGGCCAATTGAAACGGGCCTTGCCCCATAAATAATACAAGTGATATGATAGAGTCAGGCCATGATAAAAACTTATGGTATTTGGTTGTATGAAATGGGCCATGCTCGATAAAACTTCTATCGAGCTAAGGCAGACCTTACCTCGTAAGGGTTGGTAGAACAAAGAAAATAGATTAAAAACCAAAATACATGCATGTACTTGTTAAGCATGATCATTAGATACCCAATATGAGGTAATGGTGATTCTAAGGCCTACTGAATAGTAAGGTTGGCATAAGGGAAGTAACGTTGGTCAAGTATGTTAAGGGCTCCAGGAGACCTTTGCGCACTAGACCTTGGGGAAGGGGAAAAAGGTCTCATTCCTCATAGGGAGAAACTTGATAATGTTTGTGGGTGGAGTAGTGGTTCTCACACAAATAGTTTGGCATGGACATCTTGGTATGTACATATAGGTGGTTGGTAAAGGTGCTCAAGACCACAAGTGGAACTGAAGCGAGTTGTATTTTGCGACCATGTTAACCTTGCATGATGGAGCAGGAAGGGGAGAGGGGGTGTTAAGCATAGGAGAACTAGAACCTAGGAAGACTCCAACCAAAGTGACCCTACCTAGAATGAACCCAAACACCAGAAGATATACCGGGACTTTTTTGGGTTTTTAGTGACCCCAACCTAAATTTCAAGGAAACATCTCATTCCATAGGAACTCGTCAACCCAAGATGGAGGAAGCACACTCTCAGACCACATCTCTCATACCCAAACTATGAGAGTCCCTTTTAGACATACCAAAGTACATGAAGACTCTCCAATAAGTGGGATATGAGCTCCTCAAAGGAGGCAAGGATGTTGGGGGGGGGGGGGGGGAGGGGGGCGGGGGCGGGGCGTGTTAAGCATAGGAGAACTAGAACCTAGGAAGACTCCAACCAAAGTGACCCCACCCAAAATGAACCCCCGGACACCAAAAGATATACGAGGACTTTTTTGGGTGTTTAGGGACCCCAACCTGAATTTCTAGGAAACATCTCATTCCATAGGAACTCGTCAACCTAAGATGGCGGAAACCCACTCCCAGACCGCATCTCTCATACCCAAACTGCGAGAGTTACTTTTAGACATACCAAAGTATATGAAGACTCTCCAATAAGTGGGATATGAGCTCTTCAAAGTAGGCAAGGATGTTGGGGAGGAGTGGGGGTGGAGGGGGAGGGGGGTGGGGTGAGGGGGGAGGGTGGAGGGGAGTGTTAAGCATAGGAGAACCAAAACCTAGGAAGATTCCGACCAAAGTGACCCCACCCAGAAAGAACCTCAAACACCAGAAGATATATGAGGACTTTTTTGGGTGTTTAGTGACCCCAACCTAAATTTCGAGGAAACATCTCATTCCAAAGGAACTTGTCAACCCAAGATGGAGAAAGCCCACTCTCAGACCACATCTCTCGTACCCAAACTGCAAGAGTCCCTTTTAGACATACCAAAGTACATGAAGACTCTCCGGTAAGTGGGATATCAGCTCTACAAAGGAGGTAAGGATGTTGGAGCCTCTAGGGATTGCCTAACCAACATCAAGGGACTAATGAGACTAGTCAAAGTACCCAAAGCTGAGATGGTTACCATGACCAGATTCTTTTTAGGATGAAGCATCAAATGCTAGTTGTTATGCTCCAACTTGGTTTGGCCAGTTAAAACCTTTGAACAACTCACTACAACACCCGCTTTGTAAATGTCACTACGATCATTCTAATCTTTGGCCCATAAATGACCATAAAACGAGCTTCGCCGCAAAAATCATTCAAAATAGAGAAAGCTTCACTTTCTTATCGGCGAGGATGTGGCGGTTGGAGTTCCTGGCGTGAGAAGATAGCTTTATCTAAGAGGAATCTTCTAGGATCAAACAACACCTCAATTGACGGCCTCAATGATTATAATTCAATTTAATAAAATTTTAGTTAATACGCTTTGTAAATCAAATATTCTGGTGAATGGCGACAATAAACACTTTCCTCTATGATTTAGGGAGGACAGGGCTTGACTAAGGATGGTTGGGGAGGATTGGCTTGACCGTAGGTGGTCCAGAGATGGCTCAAATTATTTAGGGAGTGTTCGGATGTCTCAGTAAGGGTATTGTGCAGGGTCGTCAGCGCTTCTCTGGTGACCCTCAGGCTAAACGATGCATACTATCAAATGGAGGACTTCCTTAGGATTCTAGAGAACCCTAATTCACAATCCGGAGTGGAGAAAAGGGTTGATGTTGGAGCTTAAGTTTATAGGTGATAAAAAATGTAGTTCTATGTGTTCTTTGAGCTTTTGAGGTGTGAAGAAGATGAGGGAGGATGAGCTCTTTATATAGGGAGCTGGAGAACTCTCGATCCTATTAGTTCTATCGTCTTACGACCATTAACTCTTTGATTTAAGGCATTGTCAGAGTAATTTACTACTCACCAGAGTTATGTAGCATTTCCCCTCTCTTCCTTTCAGTTATCTGAAGGTTGAAGATGCCATTGTGCATGTGCATGTAAGCTTCACACGTGTGAGCTGCCACATGGCACATTGTGATTGGTTAAAATTTTTTATGTGTCCATGTGAGTTGACTGAATCTGACCATTAGATGACCGTTAAGATAATTCCATGTGGCGTCCTCTAATTGGCTTACTAAAATAAGTTAGATTCCCCATCAGACCTCATGTGTCGCTACCACGTGTCCTCTCAAGATTGGTTGGGGCTTTCATATGTAGCAATGTCATGTCGTTCATTGATGGATCAATAGTTATCCAGCATCCGAGTTATCTATTGACCTGGCATACTTGCCACATGTTATCCTCTGATTGGTCAATCCAACTGACGTGAAATTCTATTAGTTGATCGTTGACTATTAACACGTGTTGATCTCTAATTAGGCAGTCCGACTGATGTGAATTTTCATTAGTTGACTATTTACAACACATGGGTGTCATTCTTTGATTGGGCAACAATTCCAGACGTTGATCTGTTGGTTTACTAAGTGTGCTCACCACGTGTCGCACGTTAATTGGTTGTGTATGCTAACTCGGCGCTGCCCTAGTAGATGGTTCGTTGACCTGGCTAAACCATTGATCAGTTCAACTTAACCACGTTAGAGATGCGAAATAGAAAATCGATCGGTTTAGGCTCGATTTGACCAGTTTTCTAAAAATTAAAAATTTCTAAATTCATTTTCTACATGATGGTGACTTCAATTTACCAATTTTCCCTTTTTATGTTACCCAAAAAAATGAATCTTCAAATCGATTCCTCTTAGTTCTATTTAGTTTGATTTGGTTCAATCCTAGTTTACATTTACCTGGTCTGGTTCTCACTTCAAATTTCTAATGGTATCAATTTCATTTGAATGTTTTGTAATTTATGTTCCACTTGGATCACTTTAGATCTCGTTTGATCTTTCTTTATGATCTCGATTCAATTTGAACCTCAGTTTTATTCAAAATATTTTGTCTCTCCTATTTAGTTTTTTGTTTAGGAAAAATAGGGTTTCCAAATACTCCCCTCATTTTTAGGAGTTGCATTCTCAAAACTTCAATAGTTATTACAGTTACTTGTTAGGATTTATTTGAGTCTCTTTCCTTGTTCTCATCAAATACTTCTTGGTTCATTTCCAAGCATCTCCTCTGTATGGGATTGTCTTTCCCACATGACATACTTTGTTAGCCCTTGATAGGCCATTATACCATTTTTATTTGATATTAATTATATTAAATTTTGCCTCTTAGGTTGGATCTCTTAATGCAACTTGTAGATGTTCCTTATGTACATTTTTCATCTCCATTAGTTTGGAGTTGTCTGAAAGGTGGCTTTAATTTGTCGTGAAATCCCTTCATAGTTTTTTCAATTATCCTTTTTTTCCTTGGATTCATCTACCCCACTATTCTATACTTTAAAATGGCTTTTAGTAGATAACTTCCTTTCTTACTTCCATAAGTTCTTTTTGCCGCTTCGCTTGAGTGTTTCATCCCCAGTTCCACTTTTTTATTTGTGCATTACTTATGGGGATACAAGCTTCCTTACTCTGCAGTAATTACACTAGGGGTTCATCCTTCCGTGAGGTAATTTCTTATGTGGTACCGGGGAATTCCATTATGGTTTTCCCCATCAATACCTAACTCTTCTTTTTTTTATATATAACTATATAACCTCTCATCCTATATGGTTAACAAGGATTTCCTTATCACTAGTATGTGTTGTAAGGTCCAATTTCTTTTACCGCTTAATTAGCCTCTTGTCTCTGTATTTTGACAATCTCTCAGTAAGCATAACCCTCTACTACTTCATTTTCGGTTCTCAATCCTTCCTTCTCCCATCTTGAGGTTTACTATCAGAGGACAACTTGTTCCTATCCTTGATGTCATGCCCAAACATCCAAATTTATTGTAGAGGTTTCTAACGATATCATCTCCCCATTGCTTTTCCTTTGAGTTTTTTTTTCACATTCCCCACCTATGTCATATATTTCTATGGGATACTCATTTACTTATCCTACAATGGCTGCCTCAGGAGAGGTCCATCTTTTTTTTCCAAGATATTCATTCTCTCATATGGAGATTGTCAAGAGTCGTGTCTATTACCCACTTAATTAGGGGAGAATTTATATATCCCAACCATGTGTCCTTTTTGGTTAGTCTTTTCCATCGGGAGTTTCATTTATTGACTAACATTGTTTCTTAGTTTAGTGGTCCGTAAGTGTTTTGGCAGTCTTAATGGTGGTTGGCATTATGAGCACTCCTTATAGGCATGCTGCCATTCTAAGTCTCCTTGATTTTGGGTACTCTTTGCTCTCATCCTTTAGCCTCATGCCAATCCTCGAGTTCGACTTTTCCATTTATTTCTTACTACAATTATGTCGCATTTTCTTGTAACACCCACTTAGTCATTCTATAATCACCTTTGCTTCCTTGTCCCTTGATGATTTTTTATCTTTCCCATAAAATGTTCTAAAAATTCGCCCCAACATTTTCCTTCCTATGGGGTTTTCCTTACTTGGATTAATGAGGGTAGTGTAAATCCTCCTTTCTTCCTTGTCCTCATTATTTCTTAATGGCATCGATCACATTGTCATTGCTTTCTCACCAATTTGTTTTCGAATAGGGTCTACACAATGTTTGTACCAAATATTTTTCTTATGTTCGGTTGGTCATAACTCAATCCTTCTTTGTCAAGTATGTTCCGTTTACGTCTCCTTTACTTAGGTGTCATGACCCTCATGAATTTTGGGGATTCCAAAATTTTGCTTGATCGTTAGTGAGTTCCCAGCACATTAACTCGTTTGTCTCTTCCAACGAGTTATGTTATTCCTTTACATAAAATTTTCAATTGATGCTCCCTTAGACAATAGGGGTATTCAGGTATCTTTCAATCGGTTGATTCTTCGGACAGCTTAGGTATTTCATGCTTATTTATCTTTCACCAATCTTCTTAATGATTCTTCATGTGCAACCTATCAGGTTTTCTTAAAAATACCCCAACTTTCTTTACAGCATACTCATCGATATGCTCCTCTCGATCTTCATCATACCTGTCCATTTTATTGGGCAACCTTCCTTAGGGCCTCCACTTCCAAGTGTATTTGTATTTGATTGTGACAGCTTCATGATTATCCCTTTTTGACTTATAATTAGTTCAATAGGGGATAGACTTATATCATTAGGTCTTTTCTTAGTATCCTCTTTACTTGCTCCAATCTTCTTAATCATGTCGCTTATTGTAGAGATTTTCATTATGGCCCAACATAATGTCTAGTTCTATTCCCTCGCCTCGAGAAGTTCTTTTTCATTCATCCTAAATGTTCCAAGTTACATTTTTTTTGTCATGCCATTACTAAATTGTTCTAGTAGTACCATTTTTCATCGAAGTATAGATTATGGTATCTCATTTTCTTGGGTCACTAACTCTTTTCAATTCCTTCCATTTAGGTTTATGCATCACGCTAACTTATGGTTTGGTTCTTGTCCTTATTACTTAAGTTCTTTAGCGGCCTTTGTTCCTTTGCTTCCATTCATTTGAATATACTATATGGTTTATCCATTGCTGGAATATTGGATATAGACTTTTTGTAAAACCCGTCTCCACATCATAAGAAAACCAGATTAGGGAACCGAAAAATATGAAGGAAAATCAAGTTGGGAACAAACTGGAATCGGTAAATGCATGCAAAAATAAGAAATTGGAAGATCCCGAGTGGTCAATAAATACCCAAAAAACATGTTAAGTAACCATGGGTGGAAAGGGGGGGGGGTGAGAACTGGATTGGTTCCGACAGAACCATACCTAAATCGAATCTGAACCAGATTGAACCGGGATGGATCATATGGAACTGGTTTAAAGATTTATTTTTTTGGGTGGCATAAAAATATCAATTTGGGATATTGAGACCACCATTAGATAGAAAATTATTTTAAAAGAATTTGGAAAATTTTAAATTTTAAAAACCAGTCGAATCTGACATGAACTGGTCGATTGGTCACTGAATCCGGTCACATCGGACCAATAAACGGTCTAACCAGTCAATGGTTCATGGCCAGGGGTCAGCGCCCTATCAGCAGGCATGACTAATTAGCGCATGACCCATGGTGAAGCGTGCCCAGTCATCGCACAGTCAGCGCTGACCAATTAGGGAGGGGCCCATTTCCCTGGTCAATGATCAATCTGAGGGAAGCCTAGTCAACCGGACCAACCAATGGGAAATGAACCCGCGACAAAGGTACCACATCAACGTCCAATTGAGATATCTGAGGAACGATTGACCAATCAAAGTTGACACTTTGCAAAGCCCTGTTGGATCACCTCGGTCAATTAGAGGCTGACACATGCTGATAGCACTATGCATCGGAGGGGAGGGGGATCTAACATATTTAAATGGGCCAATCTAAGGATGCCACGTGTCATGGTTAATGGTCTACAATAATACGAACATTAGCCAGGTTGGAATGAGCAGCCAATGGGAGGCTGCCACATGTACGTCAACAAGTCAAAGGCTCACTAGGTTGCTTAGTAGGATGCTACATCAACAAAGAAAACCAATTATGGCATGGCATGTTGCAAGCTCGCACGCGTGACACAATATCATCTTCCTCACTAGGGTCAAAGAGAGAAGAGGATAAGGGAAGAGAGGGAGTCTCCGGTGACTCAAAAAAAGCTCTGATCTGACCGTTGGCGAACGAGGAGGGGGCCGCCAGCGAGTAGTACAGACAGTTGTCGAGCTCGTCAAGTAATCAAGCGGTGAAAAGAAGGTGTACCAATTTCTGATGAGGCATGAACCAGAGCTCTGATATCGAGCAAATTCTCAACCACTAATGCTGCGAGAGGACCCATTAGAACTAGGAGAGACAATCTTCCACCTAGCTGCACCCTTCACTCTTTTTTAGGACCCCTGGAGAAGCACTGGAGGACCTAAACAGTGAAGCTACTTCGAAGGATGCAAAGCAGCTCAATTCTTCTAAGTCCAATTCTAGCCACCTCTTACCTTTGCGGCCGAGTCGAGCCTCCCCCAAGTCCTCCCAGCTGACTCTCGACTCCCTGGAGTGCTCAAGTAAGTCCTCTCGACCTCCCCTCATCGGAATGCCTAAACTATAGTGTGAGAGAAATTGACAAAACTATTATGATCAAATTCCCCCTATCCAGACCATCAATTGGGGAAATTCTCAATTCTTGGAGGACCATCCCAATGAAAGGAAGCCCCCAAATCGAGAGCTCTGACCGCTACAACCCCACCGGTAGGCTTCTGAAGCTTTATCCCTCTACATTTAATTTTTTGGCGAAACTCCGTTTGAGCTCGTTTCGGACCCAAAATCGACGATTTAAAGCTTAGTCAGATCGAAGGAAGGTGAGGAAACTGATTAGCATCATGCTAGGGAGTAATTAGCAAGGATTTGAGGGTCAATTGGATGAAATCAAATCTCGAGACAAAAAACAAACGATTTGGGGGAGAATTTGTGGGAAATTGGGATTTTTCAAAATTCGAAGGAGCTATGTGCATTTTTTTTTGGAAATTGAGGGTCGATGGACAATTTTAAGGAAATTGGGGGCCAATTGACAATTTTAAGGAAATTGGGACCAAATGGAAAATTTTGGGAAATTAAGGGAAATTTGGTAAATTTGGAAAAAAAAATTAGGGACTTAACTATGATTACTCAAAGTTAATAATTTCAAAATCCGAAAGAGAATTTTGGAAATTCTTATGAATTTAAAGAGTTCATAAAGTTTGGTATTTAACTGGGAGTTACTTGCTACGAGAGTAGAATTTGGGGATTTTGAAATACATCGGGAACTCATGTTCCGTACCCAGGATATTGTAGGTACGCCGAGAGCACGCCAAGCCACACCGTGGAATGCTTCGGGAATACCAGCCAATCAGCCCAGGAAGTATGGGTCACTATATACTGGGTGAGTGGGTTTAGCATTATGTCCAGTTGGATTGATGAGCACTGGTTCTTCCAAATTGAAAACAATTTTTTAGGGTCGTTCTCCCCGGACTAGTTGGACAAGCTTAAACAATTTGGGAGATGGCCCTCACGAGAACATGAACTATGCAATAATAGGATTAGAAATGCTAATGTGGGACCAAGGCCAATGGGCACAGGCTTTGGCCTATTTACAAGTTAAGACATATATACCAAAACACTATCATAAATGAATAATTGTGTGTGTGCCAGTTACTATGCTAAAGTAGGGTGGACAAACTCGTTGGGCTAGTAACCGCTGATCCAAAGCCGAGTCGACGAACCCGTTGGGCCAGTGGTCATAAAGTTGGGGCCGAGTTGTTGGGCTCGTTGGAACAATAGAACCAAAGATAACGAACATAATCAACAAAACTATTTTTTGTACATGCTATGAATTTGAAGTCAATGAGGCACCCATGGTGGGGTAGTGGTGGCTCCAAGGGCTACTGGATGACCTAGGGAGTATAAGGGAAGTATGTCATCCAGTATGCCGAGAGGCTCAGGGAGGCTCATGCGTACTAAGACTGAGGTTGGAGGAGGAGAGGTCTTATCCCACATTACAGATACAAAGTATTATTCGAGTCTAAGGGTTGGGCAGTTGATGCCCAATCAGACTCTAGGTAGAAGTCATGGGATTCTATCAGGATGGACAGTAAAGGCGCTCCAGTCCACAAATGGAGCAGTCAGAGATTACTCTGCAAATGTGTGAACCCTTTCTGATAAAGGGCGATTGAATTATGTATGAATTCACACTAACAGCTTAATTTCACATATAAAGGCTAAAGTACGTTTATAGCTAGCCCCTCACCGAGTTATGAAACTCACCCCCTCTCTTAACCCTTTTTAGGGAGGTACACGAGCTATGAGGAAAGAGAAGAACGAGTAGGGGAAATGTCCCTCCCTCATGTACAAACTCACCCTTAAGTTGCTTCGATTTCTCTATTTTGGAAAAACCAGTTAAAAAGGACGTCTTTACTTTCCTTGTCCTAACTCGGTAGAAATACCTGGATAGTATAAGGAAAGGTGGTGAGTTTCTTATGGGGTTCAGACCAAAACGAGTCGGGGCAAGACACTTTTATCATTTTTCCTTTATTTTACTAGAGGTTTTGTTAGGGTCAGGACTTCTTCGATGATTGAGTTTTGTGGTGGGATTTTCTAGTAGTATTGTCCTCCTTCCTTGTCTTTTCTCATAATCTTTCCTTGGGTTAGTTCCTGTTGATTTCCTATGAAAATCTAGTATTTTGATTTGTGGAAATTCCTTCTTCCTAACTTTTGCTTGAATTTCTTTAGGATTTTCTTTCATCCTATTTTCCTAATGTTTAGTGTTATATTTCTTGCATATAAGGTCTTCCTCACTTATTACCGAGGAAGGAAAATACATTAATTTAACCTCTAGCCATGTTTGTTAACTGACTTGGAGTTCTTCTTGGTTAGAGTTCAAAACATTCATTATGGGGGGTTCAATGTTTGGAAACTTGACATGTAGTTGTGTTGGATTCTATGTTGGGCATGGTTCTCCTTGACCTTTTCTGCATTTGGTGCAGCTATTCATGCTTGGTTCATCATAATGTGAAAATGTCATTTCACTTCATGAGCTTCTATATTTGGCCGTTCAGATTCTAGACACTCCATATTTTTCCAGCACTATGTAATCACATTCATATCCTTGTCGCATAAGTTTTGTTGTTTCAAATTCTAGGTTCAACCTATCTAGTGGTAATTTTTTGAAAGCTTTAGCATAGTTGGCATAAGATTACTAGAAGTTCTTTTTAGCCTCCTATTGGATAAGTGTTAGGTCTGGATTTTTAGCTTCATTTTCAAGTTAAGGTTTTGGTGGAGTTGTCTCATCTTCAACATATTTTCATGGAGTTCTATTATTTTTTGTGATTCTCCTTCAAGAACGATCTTGTGATGAGTTTGTGGCTATGTAGAGTTTTATGCAACATATAATGTTAGTGTAAAGGATTATCTTCATGATACCTGGAAAGGTTAAGAGAGTAGGTGAGTTCGACAACTCAATAAGTAGAATATTTTTTATTTTGGATCATAAACTCGTCTCTATAAAGTATTATATGTTTAGATGGTGTAACACATTATAATTTGGTTTTTATGGGCTTATAATTGAGAAAAACATAGCAAAACACAACCACTTATTCCATCATGGAATGGTTCACCCAATCATAGAATAGAAATCAAGTATGTCCCACTTATCGTTTAGAGCATCTTTACCAACCACTAGAGTACAAGGCAAAAACCTCATCCATTAGTCTGAAAAAACCTAACCATCTGTATGGGATCCATGCCCCCTCTCACAAACTTATTTATTTAAGTATCTGCTAATGTAGGACTTAGACCTTTTGTAACACCGAGAATTCTCGAACTAGACACCTAGTCGAGCCGAACCATGAAATCAGGCTAACTCGAGAAGGAAAACATGACTTAGGGTTTCAAATCGAACCTAATAAATAATATGGTTTGGAAAGGAAATTTAATCTGATGACGGGAAGTGATAATAAGCATTAGAGAACATTTCAGAGTAAAAAAATCAAGGATCGAGAAAAACCCAGGAAAGAACCAATTTGAACCGGGTTTGATCTAACTCAGGTCACAAAACCCTTCGATTTTTAGAGGGAGCTAAACAAATCAGAATGGGGTGATTCTTGAGTCCATTCAATAGGAAATTGTACAAAGACTTTTTAGAAATTTGTTGGGCCAAGAATCAGCTGAAAAGGGGTGAAAACACCAAGAATCCTCAAACTGGTCTAGAAATTCATCGTAAACTAGTTCTCTATAGTGCGAACCGGACGACACGCCATGTTGGGGGCACACACATGCAGGGTACATGAGCATGTCATTTTCATCACCCGATTGGAAGCCCCGACCCGATTAAAAACCCAAAATTCCCTAGTGGACAATCTAAAACCTACTGCTTAGAAAATTAATTCATACATAGGGCCCCATGCTATGGAATGATGCAAGGGAGCTATGGTTATATAGCCACACAAGTTTTAAATCCAATCATATAAAGCTTAGATGTTCTTTAGTAGGTTTTAGATCAGAATTCTCTCTAAAACTTGAAGAGCTCTAATTTCCAGTGAGATTCATTGCAGAGATCGATGTTCCTCCGTCTAGCCACCAAACTCATCGTTCTTGGTGTCCCTATAAAGATATGAGAGTCAGCTTTCCATCGCCAAACCACACAACCCTCTATGCTCTCTCTACCGTCGTCGGCGAGATTGCATAGTATTGAACCCACTCTGGTCCAAAATAGAGCATCTATTTTGGGAGGGATTATGATGAACTCGATGGCCAACAAAGGCTAGGAAAATTTTAGTAGACTTCCTATGGCCTTAACTTTTGAATGTCATTGGCCTCACATGATTTAGGTATGTGTATAGGTCAAATTAAATCTGAGAATTTCAAGTTTGCTCTAGTAATAACAGACTTTAGTAAAACATACATTGCTTGTAGCTTAGACCTCCAATTGAGGTATTTCAAGTTGCCATAAACTACTTGGAGGGTCAACTTTAGAATTGCACCAGTTCCACTGACCGGGGCATCGTCTTTGTTAAGTTCCCAACCTTGAATCAACTCATGTTCATTAAGTTATTAGTTTGTAATAAATCCTTATCGTCTCCGTTCCAAGCAACTCCAACCGAATAGAGTTGACGACGACCTAGAGGGAGGTGAGAGGGACCTCATATCCAAGTTTGGGAATTTTTTATGATTTTTTGTTAGGGAGCAAATGTTATATACTAAAAGGAAAATAAGAAAAAGTTAGGGGACCCAATTATTAATAAGTTTTTTGCAGAGTCTTTTTAAGGGTCTAAATGACGTCCATTTGGAAATATTTATGAAGCTTTGGAACTAGGATGGCATGTTTGGAATGATCAAGGATGAAAATGTAACAAAAGAGAAAGATTAGGGACTACAGTGCAAATAAAGAAGTTTGTGCTCTCAAAAGTGATTTTTGGAAAGTCTAAGGACGTCAATGAGACTAAAACAAGTATAGGGACCAAAATGGAAGATTTGGAGGATCAAAGGTCGCAAAAGGATAAGTTTTAAAGAATAAGGGCAAAATGGTAATTTTGCCGAACTTAAGGACTATTTTACAAATAGTGAGAAGTAAGACATATAAAATATTCTAAGGCATTTTGGGGACCAGAATGGGAGATAAGGAAGCTTGGGGAATCAAAATAGTTAAAGGTTAGTTTTTTGACAAGTGAGTCGAATAAACCGAGCACGAGAGGTGAAAGTCATGATTTCTTAGGGATGTTATGATGCAAATAATGTAAGGAAATTTAGGCTAATTGAACTTATATCTATACCGTACTCTAACCCTTATAAAAAGATTATGAGATCGCTCAAGTCTAGACGTCAAAGCAGGATACATGGAAAATTTCTCGGAACGAACAACTTCTAGTACACACGGTGAGTGGGAGTAATGATGGCGACTCTGATTAGACCGATCGAGACCATATTATAGTTTTTGAGCTTTTCTCTAAAACACACCCTATGCTTGATTTCAAAGACTCGTATAATAAATGAAAAGTGACACGATTAATCCCATGAAAGTAATAAAATTTGTAAGAAGATAAGAAACATTGTAAGGGTCTTAAAAGGTTAGTATAAATGAAACATAGTCATATGCTATGGCTATGTGTTGGGGGTCATGCATCCAAATTATATTTGGTGAGGGGAGTTGGTCGGATGATGGACCAAACTGCCGATGTGCATTGAACTACATTTTACCTACTAAGGGGATTTGATCGTATAATGGACCAAACTCCCAATGTTTATTAAATTTGCATTATATCTATTGAGGGGAGTTGGTCGAGTGATAAGACAAACTCCCGAGATGCATCGAACTTGCATTATATCTACTGAGTGGAATTGGTTGAGTGATGGACCAAACTCCTGATGTGCATTGGATTAGCATTATATGTCATGTCTCAACCCGGTTTGGTCGAAACCCCGTGAGCAACCAGCCACCTCTTCTTATACCACCCAATTATCTCGACCAGGTTGGGACAAGAAAAGTAAAGGCATATCGTTATCTAGTTTTTCCAAAGCAGAGTAATGCAAATAACTTAAGGGTAAGCTTGTACCTTATGAGTGAAGTCTTTCCGCTTGTCGCTCTTCTCCCCAGCAGTATGTATATTTCCCTGAAAAGTGTTAAGCAAGGGGGTGAGTTCTACAACTCAGTGAGCGGGTGTTAGGGTGATTCTTAATAAAAAGTTTTAATATATTTCTTAAAAACTACAATATTTCCCCTATCGCGGGTTTGGTTTAGCATACAACCACACACGACCTTTATCAAAAAGTAATCACACATTCACAAAGCAATCTCTAACTACTCCACTTATCGACCAGAGCATCTTTACCATCCACCCGATAGAAATCTGTAACTTCTACCTTGAGTCTAAGTAGGCATCAATTACCCGACCCTTAGACCTAAAGAATACTTTGTGTCTATTGGGGACGAGATCTATCCCCCTCCGACCTCGGTCTTAGTGTGCATGACGCTCCTAGAGCTTCTCGACATGCTGGATGACATGCTTTCCTTATACTCCTGGAGTCATCTAACTGCCCTTGGAACTAACACTAGCTCATACTAGGCGCCTCGATAGTTCCAAACTCATAGTATGCACAAACAATAGTTTTAGGAGTTATGTTCATCATCTTTGGTGCTATCGGCCCAATGAGCTCGACATTCGGCTTCAGCTCTATAATCGCTATGCCCAACAGGTTCGACGACCTCACTTTGGCTCAACAACTACTAGCACATCGAGTCAACGGCCCGACTTTGGCATGATGCCGGTTCACACAATTAACCAATTATGAAAATATTTCTTAGCTCATAAGCTTATTTGTTTACAAGCTTCGACCTATGCCCAATGGCCTTGAGCCCACTTAATGAGTTTTCTAAAAGTGGGCCTTGGGTCCTATTAGTTTCAAAACTGAGGCCTTCGGTCTACTAGAGCAATTCCAACTCTTAGAAACGTCTCCCAAAATGTTTAAGCAGATTCACAAAATTAAGGGAGACCATTCCTAAAAAATGGTTTTCAAATTAAAAACGGTGCTCATCACCTCAATTGGGTACGATTTTAGAAATCCCACTCACGAGTTTTTTCAAAACTAGACTTTGGACCCTATTCAAAATTAAAAGGTACTCATCACCCTAACAGGGTTTGACGTTGAAAACCCCATTCACCAAGAACTATGACATATTCGTCCCAACTAGATTCCAATCACAAAGTGCTACTCTTCACAGGTACTCGCTCAACCAGTTACTACATGGTGCGAGTATTCACATATATAAGGTTTAGCATAAAGGACCTCTTACATCTATGTATTTGCATAGAGGTCCTTGATTTACAACTTATTGTAATTAGGTCCCTAAAGTTCATAATTTTGACTTTAGCTCCCTATTGCTCAACTTATTTTTAATTAGGTCCCTAAGGTTTCCAATTTCACTTTTAGGTTCCTAATTTTCCTGAAATTGCCAATTGGTCCCTAACTTCTTTAAAATTACCAATTGGTCCCATTTTTCTTCAAAATTACCAATTGGTCCCCCATTTTCATCACAATCAACAATTGGCCCTCAATTGGGAGTTAATTTCATAAAAATTTTCCTTTAATTTCAATTTGGCCCCCAATTTTCCAAAAATCCCCAAATTGCCCAATTTTTCAAAAAATTTACATTTTTTTATCCCCAAGTCCATGTTTCATCAAATTGACCGCCAAAAGTTGGATAATTGTCCCCTATCACACTCTTAATCATCTTCCTATATCTCTCTCATCATTTTAAGCTTTATCATACTAAAAACGACTAAAAAATGAGTTCGAATAAAGCTTCACCGGAAAATCGTTCTAAAGAGAGAAAGCTTTGATTTCTTATCGGTGAGGATTCGGTGATTGGAGCTCTTGCTTCCTTTGAGTTGCTCTCTCCTTGGGGATCCTTCCTAGATCAAACCGCATCACAATTGGCAACTTGAGCAGTGCGAATTCTATATTTAATTTTCACAAAAAATGCACTATGAATAGTACTTTCCAGCGAAGGGTGGCGGAGGGGACTTACCAATGTAGCTTAGGGAATGTCGGAGCACCTCTAGGGGTGGTCTGGAGAGCTTGGTTTGGTCAAAATTGGTCTGAGGATGGCTCGAATTGAGCACGACCAGTTTGGGTTGCAGACCGAAGCTTCCATATTTTGGCCGAGCTAAAATCAGCCAATTCGAGCCCTTCTCACGCCATACCAAGCCCTTCCAACACCGCCATAGCTCTTTTACAACTGAATTAGAGTGGAAAGGTAAGCCAATTTGGCTCCACTTTGTACATTCCGATCGGTGCTAGAGAGAGAACCGACAGATTTTCAATGACTAAATTCTCACTCAATTCTACATCAATTGATGCAATTCTTGATCCTAGAAGGAACCTCAGGACAAGAGCTATCTGCCTAGATTGAAAGCTCGAACCACCGCGCTCCGACGGTAAGCTTTCAAAGCTTTTTCCCTCTAAGTCCAATTTTCCGACGAAGCTCCGTTTAAGCTCATTCTGACATCAAATCGTGCGATTCAAAGTGCAATTAAATCGTATGAAGGTGTAGGAACTCCAATCAAACTTCCATTTCAACAATTAAACTCATTTGGATGGTCAATTTGATGAAATCAAATTCATCTGTGTTAGAAGGTTGAAATTGGAGGAAATTTTGGGAATTTCAAAAATTCATGGAACTAAAGTGCAATTTCATAAAATGGAGAGCCAATTGGGCATGATATAGATGTTGGAGGACCAATTGGGCAAATTTTGGTATTTTGGTATTTTGGTATTTCATAAAATATGGCATCCAATATGTTGAGAATCTCAGGGAGCTTACTGTGCATTGAGAATGAGTCAGTAGGGGAAAGGAGGTCTTGTCCCATAAAGCGGTCACCACAAAGTGATTAGTGTTTGAGGGTCAGACGAGCAAGGTTCACTCAAACTCAGATTAGAGACAGCTAATCTCTATTAGGGTGAATGGTAAAATGAATGATCGGGGACCGTTCTACAAATGTGTGATCCCTCCTATGATAGAAGGGCAGTTAATTATGTGCAAAACCCAAGAAGGAGCTGAATGTGAAATGTTAAAATCTTGAAAGTTGCCAAATTTAAATATTCCTTGGGATCACTTCCACTCACTGAGTCATCGAACTCACCCCTCCCTCTAAATATTTTTCAAGAAGGAACGAGAACTACACCAAACTCTACTTCACTAGGACATGCACCAGGTAAAACAATTTTAAATTCTAGTTTTGTTTAATGTGATCCTAGGAAAATATGGCAGGTATTAGACCTGACTCTCCTTGATCTCATGAGGGAGTCCCTTTTTAAGGTTCGGACGAGTGGCGGGTTGATCACGGGACCTCGACCAAACTAGATCAGGGCATGACAACTTGAATGATATCAAAGCATGTGTTTTCTTGGATACAAAATCAAAACTTTGCAACCTAAAGACTAATAAAAAATTATTAAACCAGCTATGGCACCGAAGCAATGAGCCAAGAGAACAAGGGCAACATTCGCAAATTCCACTGGAAATCCCCTCCTAGAAGTAGAATTCCTGGGGGCATAGCCGACCCCACAAGGTCTCAGCTCCAAACACCAAAGGTTGTATGAGGAATTTACAAGAGTGTTTTGGGAACTCCATCTTAGCAACAAGCCCTACCTAGACTCCGAGTCTGAGACCTAACCCGATGAGGCCCAGTCCCAATCCACTTCAGCCCCTGTCCCACCCCTCTTCGACATCCCCAAATACCTGAAGACACTCTGACAACTGGGGTGCAAGCCCTTCCAAGGAGAGAAGGATGTCGGGGGTGCCATGGATTTGATGGTCAGCCTCAAGAAATTCATGGGCAGCCATGGATTGGCTAGCCAGCCATAAGGATGCCCCTAGAAGAAATGGTGATGCTAGCTGAGTTCTTTCTGGAGTCTAGCACAAAAAGATGGTGGGACAATGTAAGGAGTCTCTCTCCTGTCACCCCCACCTGGGATGAGTTCAAAGGGAGGTACTCAGAGGAGTACCTTACTCCACACCTAATCAATGAGAAGAAGGTGGAATTCTTTTGACTCTGACAATGAGCAAGCACGGTCTTAGAGTATGAGACCAGATTTAATGAGTTGAGGCCCTTCACCCCTAACTTGGCAGGCCCGACAAACATCTGCCAAAAGTTTATCGACGATCTCAATATGGACGTGAGAGACTAAATGGGGGTTTTGGTACGCCCCACCGACTTGGTTGCCATCTTCAATATGGCCCACAAGTGTGAGCGGCTGGTCCAGACAAGGTGCCACAGAATCGAGCAGAGTGGGCGAAGGAAGGAAAGTGGCCAAAGTAGCAGAAGAGGCTTGAGGGAGCAAGGGAGGCCATGATGGGGGAACCAATCAAGGTTCCCATGAAGGGAGGAGGGCTACCAAGCCCAAAAAGAGGGGAATGCACCCCTTCCGAAGAGATGCCCCTACTACCCCAAGTGCCAGAAAAACCATGAAGGGGCATGTGCAACCTGCTATGGGCGTGGGGAGCTTGGGAATTATACAAGGAATTGCCCAATGCCACAGGACAACACCCTGCGAAACGCTCCCCAACCGGTGCCCGAAATTCAGAGGGCACCCAATGGGGGAAGGGAGGCACCCGCCCGAGTTCCGGCCAAAGTTTATAGCCTAACCCAAGATGAAGCCCGAAAGGACTCTGGCGTAGTAGCTGGTACATCCCAACCTCTATTATGAACCAAGTTTGTAATTTTGGGTCTTGTAGCCTCCTTTTCAATTTAATAAAATGTGTTCCCTTAAAGGTTTCATTAACTCTCCCTCAGGTTTCGTACAAATGTATGCCCTCTTCGACTATGTAGCGGAGTGATCCTTCATCAAAGAAACCCTCATCCCAGACATCCCTAAGAAACTCTCCCCTCTCACACCACCCCTCAATATCCTTACGACACTAGGAGTGGCACTAGAGCGGCACGAGCTCCTTAAGTCATGTAGAATATAGATAGGAGGAACAACCTTAGAAACTGACTTGATTCCCCTTCTGCTAAGGGAAGTAGAGGTCATCCTGGGAATGGATTGACTGAACATACATCAAGCCCAGGTAGACTACGAAAAAAAAAGGATAACCTTCGGTGGCCCTAGGAAGGAGGAAGCCGTATTTGAAGGGGACAAGGGAAGAGCCAGAATACACCTAGTGTCCTGTATGGAGGCGCAGGACTTACTACGCAAAGGGTGTAAGGTATTCCTTGCCCAAATCACTTACAAGAATTTGCTAGAGAAAGGGCTAGAAGAGATCCCGATAGTCAATCGTTACCCCGACGTTTTCCCGGAAGAGCTACCTGGCCTACACACTCAGATCGCTAGCTGGAGTTAGTAATTGAAGTGGTGCCAGGAACCTATCCCATATAACAAGCTCCCTACCCTATGGCACCTGGCAATCTTAAGGTGTTGAAGGACCAGTTGGACAAACTGCTAGAGAAGGGCTTCATACGCCTAAGCCAATCCCCATGGGTTGCACTAGTCCTATTCGTCAAAAAGAAGGACAGAAGCATGAGGCTCTACATCGACTACCGGAAGTTGAACCATGTGACAATTAAAAATAAGTACACTCTCCCAAGGATAGACAGCTTATTCGACTAGCTACGGGGGGTAGCCTATTTCTCCATGATCGACTTGTGGTTGGGTTACCACCAATTGAAGATTCTGGAGGACATACAGATGATCGCGTTTTGATCATGATATGGGCATTACAAGTTTAGGGTGATGCCCTTTAGGCTGACAAACGCACTCGCGACCTTCATGGACCTGATGAATCGGGTGTTCTAGCCATACTTGGACAAGTTCATTGATCGTGTTTATAGATGATATCCTCATATACTCCCGAACCAAAGAGGAACATGGGCGCACCTAGAAACCACACTGAGTGCCTTGTGGGAAAATCGACCCTACGCCAAATTCTCAAAGTGCAAGTTTTGGCTAGAAGAGGTGGGCTTCTTAGGACATATAGTGTTAAAGAACGGAGTAAAGTGGACCTAGCAAAAATACAGACCATCTCCAATTGGAAAGCACCCACCAATCCAACCAAAGTGCATAGTTTCCTCAGCCTCGCCAGATACAACCAGAAGTATGTTAAGGACTTTTCAAAAATTGCAGCTCCATTAACTCACCTCACAAGGAAGGGAGTGGATTATAAGTGGGATACTAAGTGCGAGGAGTCCTTCCAGAAGCTCAAGACCTAACTAATGATGACCCTAGTAATAGCCCAACCCAACTCAAATGCTGGGGTGTATAGTGATACATTCGGACAACGATTAGGATGTGTCCTAATGCAACAGGGAAGGGTCATTGCCTATGCCTTGCGACAATTGAAACCCCACGAGAAGAACTATCCTACCCATGACCTCGAGTTGGCAGTAATAGTGTTCGCACTGAAGATATGGCATAACTATTTGTACAGGGTAAAATACCGCATATACACCCACCATAAAGAGCCTAAAGTACTTCCAAACCCAAAAGGAACTCAACCTGTGGCAGTGGAGGTGGCTGGAGTTGGTAAAGTACTATGACCTGATGATCGAGTACCACCCCGGTAAGGTCAACATGGTAGCTGATGTGCTCAGCCGCAAGTACCACACGGGAGTGGCCTCGGTAAGGACCAGCTACCTACCCCTACTAAGCCAGTTGGGTAGCTTTAGAATGGACCTCAGCGTGGACAAGAGCCAGGGTAGCCTATTGGCCAACCTAGTGAAACGGCCCGACCTAGTAGAACAAATACAAGCCCTGCAAAAGGAGGACGAGGAGCTTCATCCTCATTGGAACCAGCCTGTTGACAAACCAACCCAAGACCCCGCAGTAAGAAGTGACGGGATACTAACCTTCAAAGGGAGGGTCTATGTACCGAATAATCCGACATTAAAAAGGGGGATATTGGAGGAGCCACATGACTCAATATACGCAATGCATCCTGGCAGCACCAAGTTGTACTGCACCCTAAAACAAGGGCACTGGTGGAAAGGGATATCACAGAGTATGTGGCTAGGTGCCTATCATGCCAACAGATTAAGGCCGAACAATAGAAACCCTCCAAACTACTGCAACCCCTCTCAATTTTCGAATGGAAATGGGAGCATATCACCATGGATTTTGTAGTTGGGTTGCTAGTAACAAAAAGAGGTTGAGATGCGATATGGGTCATCATAGATCGACTAACAAAGTCCACCCACTTCCTACCCATACGGGTGACAAACCCAATAGAAAGGTTAGCCGCCTTGTACATGGGAGAGATTGTACGACTCCATAGGGTCCTCGTGAGTATAGTATCATATCAAGACCCGAGGTTCACATCTTGATTTTGGCCCAGCCTACAAGCTGCCCTCGGAACTAAACTCCACATGAGCACTGTCATGCTCCGACCTAGTTTGGTAGAGGTCTTGTGATCAACCTGCCACCCTTTCCTGCATCATTTGGGCATTCCTACCTCGATGATACAGAGAAGGTAAAGGTGCCACTATGTTCAAGCCCTTATCTGTTCCTTGAAGGCCCAAGCTTGTCCTAGAACTTTTCGTCTTTGTCCTAGACCTGAAAGGGTGAGAGGAGGGGAATGAGTATACAAATACTCAATGAGGGAAACTACTATAACGGTTACTTTAATTCATTTCTTCGTCCATTAATTATCCATTTGTCATTTTTCACATCTTAGCTATGCATCAACCATCCTCCTATCATAGGAGGGATCACACGTTTGCAAAATGGTCCATGTTCATTCCACTTGTGGACTGGAGCACCTTTACCATCCACCCTACTAGAGGTGCACTGCCTCTACCTTGAGTTTGAGTGAACATCAATAGTCTAACCCTCAAACCCTAATCACTTCATCCTGTCCACTTTGTGGGATGAGACCTCCTTTCCTCTATTACCTCGGACTTAGTGCACAGGAAGCTCCCCGAGCTTCTCGACCTACTGGATGCCATACCGCTCTTATGCACCCTGGGTTGTCCAGTAGTCCTTGGAACCCATCACTACCTCATGCCAGGTGTCTTGATGGCCCAAATCACACAGTGTATGAACAATCAAGAGTCTTTTAAGTTATAGCCACTATCTTTGGCCCTATAGCACAACGGTTTGTTGGCTTGGCTTCAGTCCACGCGTACTGGCCCAACAAATTCGACGACCTGGATTCGGCGGAGCAGCGATTTAGCCCAACAAGCCCAACAACTAAAAGTTGGCTTAGCGGATATCACACACAATTTCCTGTTAATTGGATCATTTTATATTTCTCATCACATGCTAGTCATGGACGGGTCCATACCCATGTCCATTAGCCTTGGGCCCACTTGCATACCGAGCCTAAGCCCTAGAATTAGCTCCAGATGTTTTAAGTAGAGTCACCCAATCAAGGGAGGCTAATTCCGAGAAATTCATTTCTTTTTTCAAAGCGAACTGTCATTCCGATTAGAATGGATGTTATAGCAATTCGCACTCACCTGGTGATCTCGGCGGAGTTATGCCGGCAGTGTATGGCTCCTCGGTGTGCTTCCGGGGGCTGTCGCTCAAGTAGTCTGCTCCTACTTGGTATGAATATCCGTATTAGGACGTGTTGTCTAAGAGGTCATATATTTTCTCGTATTTGCACATGGGGCCTCGTATTTTACCTTAATTATACTTAGGTCCTTGATTGCCCCTTAGTCTCTATTAAGCCCCTGGAGTTTCCAGTCGTCCTTTTTGGGTCCTTAGCTCTTTTAATTTCACCCATTGGCCCTTAATTTTCCAAATTTGCCCTTAGTCCTTTATTTTCCAAAAATTGAAATTTGGTCCCCAACTTTTCAAAATTTCCAATTTGCCCTCTATTTTGTCCAATTGGCCCTCAATTGGGATTGGATTTCATGAAAACACCTTCAATTTCATCAATTTTCCATTCAACCCTCCAATTTTTGAAAATTTCACAAAAGCCCCCAAAATCCCCAAATTGGCCCTCATCTTCTTCCCCAATTTGAGCATATGGACCTTCGGATCTTAACTCATCCAATTGACAGTCTATAAGCCCTTGATTTCTTCATTTCTTGCTATAATTCACCTCCTCCAACTCCCCTCGATCATCCTACACTTCAAATTTCTGAATTTGGTTAAGTTTTAAGCCTCGTCGAAGCTTCATCAAAAAATTTACAATAGAGAGAGAAAGCTTGCTTAGCTTACCAATGGAGGGACGGTGGTAGGAGTTTGAGGTGGGGGCAGCTAGTGCTCATCAAGGGGAATCTACTAGGATTTGATCCCGCTACAATTTGTCGCTGCCATGCGGGAATTTGAAGAGAGAAGTTTTAGGGGTGCAACTCTAAAACTAAAAAATTTTGACATAGAGAGGTGAAATTGAGCTTATCGGGGGTCTCTGAGGGGTCATGAAGGGTTTAGGCGATTAGTGGTGGCCAATGCTGGCGGCGGAAGGGTTGAGGGAGTTGGGGTTGGGTCGGTCAAGAGCTGACTAGTCCGATTCATTGATCGGTCTGGTTTGATCGGGTTCGGTGACCTAAATTCAAAAATTGGTCTGTGCGGACCTGATTCGACCGATTTTCTAAAATTTAAAAATTTTCTAAATTCATCTAAATTCATTTTCTATCTAATGGTGGCCTCAATTTCCCAAATTGACACTTTTAAACCACTTAGAAAAATGAGTTATTGAACCGGTTCAATATGGTTCATCTCGATTCAGTCTGGTTCGGATCTGGTTCTCTCCTCAATTCCACTTTTTGATTTTTCCTCACAATTTTTGTAAATTTTTGGTCACTTAGGATCTTCCAATTTCCAATATTAACCCTTCTTTACTATTTTCTATTGATTAAATTGACCTGGTTTTCGATAATAGTGTTGGTTCTTGTAAACCCCGCACATTTGAGTTAAGGAAAACCGGGAAAAGAATCGGTCAAACCGAATAAGAAAACCAAACCAGTTTACATTTGGGAATAAGCAATATAAAAATTTACAACTTTCGGTTAATCCAAATGATTTATTAAACATTGGAAAAGAAACTTAAGACAAACTAGAAAACAAAAACCAAATTGATTTAGGTGAACTAGATTCTATAAGAACTTCAAAGTTAAGCGTGCTTACCTGAGAGTAGTGTGAGGATCGGTGACCTCCTAGGAAGTATGATTTTTTGTAACCCGAAATTTCGGTCAAAAATTTTTATGCGAATGTATGGCTTATCATAAATAGCCATCAATTAATATATATTTAATTATTGGAATTAATACCGAAATTAAATTATTAGAATTAATACCAATAATTTGTGGCAATATTAATACTAGTAATAAATCTCGCCCATTTAATACATGGGTTTTACGACTATATAAAGAGGTCATCCCCATTTCATTCTCCTCACACCTGAACACTTCTCTCTCTCTCTCTCTCTCTACTGCTCCATTTCCCGGTAAAGCTCGAACCAGAGCTTCGACTTGAACAAAGGTCGGGCTCTTTAGAACTGGGGAGAAGACAACTATCTAATAACAAACTCCAGTCAATCCGAGAATCGTTGGAGAAGCGCCAACATGATGGAATAGTGAAACAACTTCGGCGGACCGAAGCTGCCCTATTTTGGTCAAGCTGAAATCGGCCATTTCAAGCCCTCCTCAGGCCAAACCAAGCCCTACCAACACTTCCTCAACCTTTCCACGGCCGAATTAGGACTGAAAGGTAAGCCAATTCGGCTCCCCTTTATAATTTTCGATCGGTGCTAGAGAGAGAGTCGATCGAATTTCAATGATGAAATTCTAATCTAATTCTGCATCAATTGATATAATACTTGATTTTAGGATGAACCTCAGGACGAGACCTATCTGCCCAGATCGAAAGCTCGGACTGTCGTGCCTTCACCGGTGAGTAATCGAAGCTTTCTCTCTCTACAGTCTATTTTTTGGCAAAGCTCTGTTTGAGCTCGTTCCGACGTTAAAATCTGCGATTCAAAGTTTCTTAGAATCGTATGAACATACAGGAACTCAATTTCAACTCCAATTTCAATAATTAGAAGTGTTTGATCGGGTAATTTGATGAAATCAAATTCGGTAGTGTTAAAGAGTTGAAATTGGGGGAAATTTTGGAGATTTTCGAAATTCAAAGGGGCAAAAATACAATTTTATGAAATTGAGGGTCAATTGGGCATGAAAATAATGTTGGAGGACCAATTGAGGAATTTTGGAAATTTTGGGGAAAAACTTACCATTTTGTGAAAGAAAGGCAAAATGGTAATTTTGGAAAAAATGGGGAACCAAATTAGAAATTTGGTAAATTAAACCCCTTTTTGGTGAAATTGAATAAATTGAGGTCCCACGATAAATTTTAAAAGTTACGGGACTCAATTTGAGGAAAAACCGATATTAGGGACTTAAAGTTAAAGAGAAATAACTTTAGGGACCTAATTACAAATAACTAAAAGTTTGGGTTTTCTCATTCATTAATGAATGAAGGCTGTTATGCCAAGTAATAATGAACAAGGTTGTTCATATCGTGTAGGAACGTTAAATACCGGGAACACCAGCAAGGACAAGCTCGCGTGAATACAAAGAACCAGTCTAGTGGAATTCACGGCATTAACGGGTGAGTGGGTTATTCACATCATACCCGGTTGGGATGATAAGCACAGTTTAAAGTTAAAAACCACTTACGGGTTGTGAGTGGGTTTACTAACATCATACCCAGTTGGGATGATGAGCACAACTTAAAGATAAAAACCACTTACCGGTTGTGAGTGGGTTTATTAACATCATACCCGATTGGGATGATGAGCACAACTCAAAAGATAAAAACCACTTACCAGTTGTGAGTGGGTTTACTAACATCATACCCGGTTGGGATGATGAGCACAACTTAAACTTAAAAACCACTTATCGGTTGTGAGTGGGTTTACTAACATCATACCTGGTTGGGATGATGAGTATAACTTAAAGTTAAAAACTACTTACTGGTTGTGAGTGGGTTTACTAACATCATACCCGGTTAGGGATGATAAGTGCCTCGATATAAAAATCCACTGTTTAGTGGTATTTTAATCATCACTACTTAGAGAAAGTGATGTGAAAGTTATGCGAAAAAACTACTTACGAGTTGTAAGTAGATCATACTCGGTTGGTATGATGAGACTTCCTTGAAGGAAGTTGAAAACCCGTTCACCGGTTATGAACGGAGATGTCCTTATACCGGTCGGTATGATGGACAGTAAAAACCTATTTTTGTCGGAAGTGCTCTCCCCTAACTGTGTGCCAATGCTTAAACAATTTGGGAGACCTTCTCGATGGAAGCTCGAATAGCTCTAATAGGCCGGGGGCCTCAATTTTGGAACTTGGGGGTTAAATGCCCGATTTTGAAAATCTCGTACAGTGGGCCCAAGGCCAGTTGGCACGAGCAGGAGCTCGTAAATGAACATGAAATATGTGCCATAAAACTTAATAAGTGAATTGTTTGGCCATGGTACCAAGATAGGACCGACATGCTCAGTCAACTAGCGGCAGTGCGACATGACAGGTCGACGGACTAGTCAAGACAAACAGCTGCAGGTTGAGTTGAGAGTCGGGGCCGTTGGACTAGTGGCACCACAGATTACATGGCAATATAAGAAAACATTGTTTGTGCATGCACTGTGAGTACGGGATCATCAAGATGCCCATGAGGGATAGTGATGTGTCCTAAGGGCACTGGATGACCTGGTGGCTATAAGGGCAGTTTGTTGTTCCAGGTGTCTGTGTGAAATCTGGAGTAGCACGAAGCACATGAGACCGGGGTGGGGACAGGATGAGGTCTCTGTCCTCATACGAACATGAAGAAGTGATTTCGGGATTGTGGGTAGGATGTCACATACATCCACTCATTCCCAAGGTAGAAGTGGACGTACTTCTATTTGGGTGGCAGGAAAAGTCGCTCCGAAGCCACTAGCGGGTTCAGTAATGATACTGACTTGCGAATGTGTGTAACCTTCATGATGAAGGATGTGTGTTGGGTGATGACAGACCGTGGTAACTAAGAAATAATGGAAAAATCCAAATTTTTAAATGATGGGATTTTTGAAAACAAAGGAGTCTGGCACACTCCATATAAATGTTTTTCTTAAAAGTAAAAAACTTTTAAAAACCCATTCCCTAAGTAGTCGTACTCACCCCCTCCCTTATATCCCTTTAATGAAATCCCAGAACGCCTCCCCTTAAAGACCGTCAACTAAGATACCTATAAGACAGGTATGTAAAGTTTTAAATTTCATACAGTTTTGATTATTCTATTCCAGGAAAAAGGTGCAAGTTAAAGGATGCCTTACTCTTTACGGTTTACGATAAGGGGAAACCCTTTAATAAACCGGGAGAGTGGTGGGTTGATCATGGGGATCCGACCAAACCGAGTCGGGGCGTGACAGTTCTCCTTCCGATTTCCTTGGTCCAAGTGGACCGGCTCCACAAGCACTGCCTTCCACCCCTAGACAGATGGGCAGTCCGAACACACCATCCAAATCCTGGAGGACATGCTCCGGGCATGCGTTTTGATAATGAACAAAGGCTAGGAGGACTACCTATACCTCATGGAATTCCCATACAATAATAGCTATCAGACCAGCATCTAGATGGCACCTTACGAGGCTCTCTACGGACGACCTTGTCGCATGCCCCTATTTTGGGAAGAGGTAGGGGAAATAAGGCTCGAGAAGCTCCAGTTAATAGAGGATGTAACCAAGAAGATTCAGATAACAAGGAGCTGACTCAAGGCGACTCAAGATCGGCAGAAGAGTTATGCCGACACCAGAGAAAGAACCTGGAATTTGAGGTGGAGGACCGAGTATTCCTCAAGTGTCACTGTGGAAGGGATTTTCTCAAGTTTCAACATAGGAGGAAGTTGAAACCAAGGTACATAGGTCCGTGCGCCATAACTCAAAGGGTTAAACTAGTAGCATACATGATGGAGTTACCATGGGACCTGCAGAGAATTCACGACGTCTTTCCTATGTCGGTGTTGTGAAAATATGAGCCTAACCCTAGCATGTGCTGGATCAACTGTCGCCAGAGATTGAGGAAGACCTGGTCTATGAAGTGGAGCCAATATGAATTCTCGACTGACGCAAGAAAAACCTTTGGAATAAGAGGATCCCCATGGTAAATATCATTTGGTGGAATGGTCAAGTAGAGGAGGAAATGTGGGAGGTTGAGTCGGTTGTAAAATGTAGTGTAAACACCACTCTTTGGAGTTAAGGAAAACCAGGAAAAGAACCGGTCAAACTGAGTGAGAAAACCGAACCAGTTCACAAACCCAATCATTAGAGATGAGCAATTGGAGAATTTACAACTCCTGAGTGACCAAAAGAGTTCATAAGAACTTGGAAAAGAACCTTAGGACAAATTGGGAGAGAAAAACTAGACCGGTTTAGGTGAACCAAATCCAAGCTAGATTGAACCGGTTTAGGACCCGAGTCAGTTTATGAACCAAAACTGATAGAGGAAGGGCGAACTAGGAAGTTTATGGATTTCAAGTGACCCAAAGATTCACAAAAGTCATGATAAAGGATTTAAGATGAATGGAGGATGAAAACCAAACTGGTTCAGGTGAACCGGATTGAACCAGTTTGGTCCATTTTGAACCATTAGTGAACCATATGCTAAATTCATTTTTCTAGGTGGGTTAGAAAATTTAAATTGGAGAATTGAGGCCACCATTGGATAGAGAATGAATATAGAAATTTTTAATTTTGAAAAATTCGGTTGAATCAGGCCTGAACCAACCGGTTTAAGCTTTAAACCCAGTTCGGACCGGTCCAGTCCAGTTCGGAATAGTGTCATATTCTCCCTTCAGATGACAGCACTGTTCACTCGTCAAAAAATAGAGCAGCACAGGAGAAGATGCAAAGTCTTTGGCTATGGTGTTCCAGGCAATGAATGACTGTCATTAAGGTGCCAATCAGACGACCAATAAGTCCTTGAGCTTCTTATATAAAGAGCCCCTTCCCATTCATCCTCCTCACACCTAAAAACTCCACTCTCTCCCCACTATTTAGAGAAGCTCGAACCAGAGCTATGACTTGGGCATTTATTTTAGACAAAGAAGGCATGGTCCGGTTCTTTGGATTCGGGGAGAAGTCAACTACACACCTGTAGTTTCTTTTTGCTCCAAGGGTCGCCAGAGAAATGTCGGCATGATAGAACAGTGAAGCAGCTCCGGCGGACCGAAGCTACCCTATTTCAACCAAGCTGAAATCGACCAACTTAAGCCCATCTCAGGCTAAACCAAGCCCTCCCTAGACCTCAAATGCCCTGCTAAAGCTGAATTAGAGTGCAAAGGTAAGCCAATTTGGCTCCCCTATGTAAACTCCGATCGGTGCTAGAGAGAGAACCGACATATTTTCAATGACTAAATTCTCACGGAATTTAGCATCAATTGATGCAATTCTTGATCCTAGGAGGAATCTCAGGACAAGAGCTATCAGCCAGATTGAAAGCTCGGACCGTCATACCCCCGACGATAAGCTTTCAAATCTTTCTCTCTCCAAGTCCAGTTTTCTGACAAAGGTCCGTTTGAGCTCATTCTGACATCAAATCGTGCGATTCAAAGTGCAATTGAATCATATGAAGGTGTAGGAACTCAAACCTAACTTCAATTTCAACAATTAAACTCATTTGATCGGTTAATTTGATGAAATCAAATTCGGCTATTTTGGAAGGTTGAAATTGGTGGAAAAATTGGGGAAATTTTAGGAATTTTTAAAATTGGAGATACTAAAGTGCAATTTCATAAAATTGAGGGCCAATTGGGCATGATAAAGATGTTGGTGGGTAAATTTTGGAGTTTTGGGGTAAAACTTACCAATTTTGTAAAGTAGGGGCAAAACGGTAATTTTTGAAAAGATGGGGACCAAATTGAAAATTTGGGAAACTTGAACCCCTTTTTGTGATTTTGAATAAATTGAGGTCCTAAGGTGAATTTTAGAGTTTTAGGACTCTTTTTAGGTAAAATTGGCATTAGGGACCTAAAGTTAAAAGAAAATAACTTTAGGGACCTAATTGCAACAAATGAAAAAGTTTGAGTATTTCATCCATTTACAATGAATGAAGGCTATTAGGTCAAAGGATAATGAATAAGGATGTTCATATCGTGTAAGGACACAAAGTACTGAGAACGCCAGTAAGGACAAGCTCACATGAAGATAAAGAACCAGTCAAGAGAAATTCACTACATTAACATGTGAGTGAGATTTTTATATCATACCCGGTTGGGATGATAAGCACTCGAAAATGAAAACTTACTAAGAAATGGTATTTTAACAATCACACTTGTGAGGAGTGATGTGGAAATTACCTAGAAAAACTACTTACCAGTTGTATGTAGGTCATACACAATTGGTATGATGAAACTTCCTATAAGGAAGTAGAAACCCCGCTTATTGATTATAAGCGAAGATGTCATCATACCCGGTTGGTGTGATAGATGAGGAAAAGTTTATTTTTGTTAGAACTGCTCTCCCCTAACTGTGTGCCACTGCTTAAACATTTTGGGAGACCTTGAAGGGAGCTCGAATAGCTCAAATATGCCAGAAGCCTTAGTTTTGGAACTTAAGGCTAATATGCTCGATTTTGAAAATCTCGAACAGTGGGCTCTAGGCTAGTTGGCATGAACAGGAGCTCATAAAAAATATGATTTTAAGCCATGAAAACTTACATGAATGAATTGTTTGGCCATGGTACTGAGACAGGACTGACATACTCGATGGACTGGCAATAGTGTGACATGACAGGTCTACGGACTAGTCGAGACAAATAGCTGCAAATCGAGCTGAGAGTCTAGGCCGTCGGACCAGTGGCACCGTAGATTATATGGCTTATGTGGAAAATTATTGATTTGTGCATGCACTGAGTTTACAGGACCTTCAAGATGCCCAAGAGGGGTAGCAATGTGTCCTAGGGCTCTAGACGACATGGTGGAGATAAGGGCAGTTATTCGTACCAGTAGTCTTGGAAGGTAGATGTAGCTTCATGCGCATGAGACTAGGGTGAGGACGAAATGAGGTCTCTGTCCTCATACTTGCACGGAGTTTTGTTACGGGATTGAAGGTCGGATGTCACATACATCCACTCATTCTAAGGGTTTAAGAGGACGTGCTTCAATCTAGGTGGCCAATAATGTCGCTCTGATGCCACAAGTGGGTAAAGAGGATAGGCTGGCCTGCAAATGTATGTTCCCTTCATGATGAAGGGCGTGTGTTGGTTGATAAACACACCGTTGTGATGAGAAATGGCTATGAAAACTGAGATTTGATAATGAAATGTTTTTAAAAGAAAAATGGCACACTAATTCAAACTATTTTATGAAAGTCATACCTTAAAACACCCATTCACTAAGTCATCGAACTCACCCTTCCCTTATATCCCTTTTAGGTAACCTCGAAAAGACTACCCAAAGACCACTAGCTAACACACCTCTGAGGCAGGTATAATAAGTTTAAAATTTTATGCAGTTTTAATTTATGTTATTCTAGGAAAGATGCAAGTTTAAAGGACACCTTACTCCTCTCGGTTTTAAAAGAAGGTGCAACCCTTAGTAAGCCAGGACAGTGGTGGGTTGATCATGGGGATCTGACCAAACCGGGTCAGGGCATGACAACTTGAGTGGTATCAGAGTCTGTTTCATTGAATACTTTATCAAGACTATATAACATAGTAACTAAGAAAAAATTTTAAAATTTTCAGATGGCTCCCAGGGGAGGAACCAAGAAAATTAGGACTAGCATTACCGACACCACCCAACACTCTGACCCCATAGGAATGTCTCCCTAAAATACCCGAGAAGTCCCAAAGAGCCAAGAGACGTTAGTGGGAAGTATCTAGGAGGATGGTGTCAGGACCTATTGAGGTCACAATCCTGAGTACGAAGGGAGCCAAGCCTAAGGCCAAGAATGCCATCAAGGCCTTATAACTTTACCAAGGAGGACACTTGTCAAAAACCCTATAATTCCCCATATATTTTGTAACCACTTTTTGTAATGGGCCTAAGACCCCAACATAATGTACTACTTCTCCACTAATACAGAATTCCAAGTTCCTAAAAACTATATCTCTCAAAAATGATGTGACCTTGCACCTTAACTATGGGAAGATTGCCCAAGAAAAGTAACCAAACAAAATTGTGTTACCCTAGACATCACGGAGACCAAGGAGATTTCCATACTGAATAAAGGAACGAATCAAGGAAATTATGGGGCAAAGATGGCATGACAAAAAAACCGTCAAGGTAAGGAGTTTAGGAGAACTCTTAGAGTAACAACTGGGCAATGAGATGACCTATTTCAAGGTGTAAAGGAAATGGGACATGAAGTGAAGGATTGACCCACACCACAAAGATTTAGAACAATACTTTCTAAGAAAAATGCCCCCACAGCTATATGAATCCGAAAGGATACCATCCCAATAAATGTAACTCCTGTTCAAAATTTCAATTCCATCCAAGAGGGAGCTCTTCAAGATCCTCACATATTAGCAGGGAGGAAAAAGGACTAAAGGTAGGAGCTCGATAAACTGCAAACAAGAACAAAGTATAGCTAAAGAAAATCTTTCCTTAAGAAGAAATTTCCAGCCATTTGGGAAAAAAGAAGGGAGTGCCTCCACGAGAAAAGATCAGTCAAGCATTTGATGACAAATGAAATGTCTCGAGATGGCAAATACGACTCACTTTGGAAAAAGTAGTGGATCCAAATAGAAGTTCCGGACAAACATAACGGAGGGAAGCAAGTCATTACCATAATATAGTCAAGAAGAATAAACGACGCTATCAGGAAGACCCAGAAGAAGAAAGCACTACACCCTTAAAAGGGCAGTGGGATGGACGTTAAGGACAAGAAGACTCAAGAAACCACTACCCTAAGAAAATTAGAACAAAGGAATGGTAGAGACAAGGCAGTTAAAGAATTGATACCCGTGAAAACCATAATTTAAGCTCCAACAAAGAAGAGAGAGGTGGAAAGGCCAAATGTTGGGAAAAGAAGGATGAAAGAAATCCTTAAAAAGACCAATGGCCAAATTAACAACTAAACTCAAGCCAAGAAGGGAGTAGGCAAGCCTCTCACATAATGGTCAAGAAATCTTGAAACAGGGTAGATTTAGACTCTCCCTAAAAGAAATAGACGCGTAATGTGGTACGAGTGGGGATGAGGATAGGGAAAAAAAAGATGCACCCGCAAGATTTCAAGAGCAAGGGTAAACAGAAGATGATGACATTAAAGGATACCATTTAAGGGTAGATATTCCCTAGAGCCAAGGAAAAAGAGGAGAGTCCTGCCGAGGAAGGAAACCCTAGAAAGGCATATGTATCTCAACTAAGAGATAATGGAACCAAGTAAAGGGGACAAAGAGATAAACTTACAAATGAAGTGCAAGCTGAGGTGAAAGAACTAAGAAAGCATACTAGGAGGACCCAAGGAATAAGTTAAAAGGAATGGGGAAATAGGAAGTTAGCATTAAAGGATGCTATGACAAGTAAGAATGAGTGGACTAGCCATAATAAGGAAATAAAAGAAAGAACGTTGGAGAAACGTTGTGAAAGTAAGCCCTCCAAATAAGATGTGGCTAAGGAGAAATAACCACAATTAGTGAGACAGATCGTAGTCCACACGCGCATAGTGAAGCCTAAAGAGTGGACTACTGAGCATAGTGTGGAGGGCACAAAATAAGACCGATAATTGGAAGTATCTCAAGTAAGGAATAAGAAATGATAATAAGATTGAGCATGTAGCTCCTAAGATGGAAGTCTCTACTGTAAGGGACATATAGTAGAGAATGAAATTAGAAGAAAGGAACCTTCCCAAACAAAGGAATCAAAACATAGATCAAAAGTGATTAATTTGGAATAAAGAATCATGAAATGATCACGAGTAAGTAAAAGTGGATTAAGGAAAAGGAAAAATCCTTGAATATAGAATACCAAGGACTTAAGAAGGAAAGAATCCTAGCTTGTGGGTAACCATTGGGAAACCAAATAATTGGAACTAGAAAGACCCAATAAGGAAGTTGGGAAGGGACGAGTGGGTAAGGAGAACCAACATGGTTAGGTAAGTTGATTAGATAACGGTAAAGGTAGTCAAGGAATACTACCATACAAAAAGAGGGATGAAGTCATACAATCCCTAAAAGGTTGGAAAGTTGAGAACAACCCTCAAAGAAGTGTTCTAGCAATCTAATGGACAAAGACAACTTCTAGAAAATGTCATACTGTAAGGGGCATGAAAGCCCAATAGTGCCAAGGAAAATATGACTCAAAGTAAGGAATAGTCAGTTAGTAAGCATGACAAAGTCAAACATAAAAGTTGGACTGAAGTTATAATAAACAATAGATGGAAGAAGGGTCAAAATAGGACAAATAGATGATAACACCGAAACCTGTACGTAATGCTCGAAAGAACGCCGAGCTAAGGGTTTCAACGGTGAAGAGAATAACTAGACAAAGGAACGATTGGGCTTCTTGGAACTCCCAATCTTGAAATCTTGAGTAAGAACCTCAAAGGGAAGAATCTTGCCCTAAGTAAAGGGAGATGTGATCCAAGGGATATATCGTTGGATTTGCGGACAAGACATACTAGTTATAATAAAACTCCATTGAAGGAGTAAACAATGTAAATGCAAAGAAATTCCTTAAGTGTGTGATTTAAAGTGGGCTAAGTGAAAGAACAACCAAAGTATTAATATGTCCAAGTTGACATTTAGGGAGTTTATCCTGGAGAGAAAAATACTGATTTAGTTTTGGGGACAAAACTCCTAAAAGGAGGAGAGAGTTGTAAACCCCGCACTTTGGAGTTGAGGAAAACTGGGAAAAGAATCGGTCAAACCGAGTGAGAAAATTGAACCGGTTCACAAATCCGATCATCAGAGAACGAGTAATTTAGGGAATTTACAACTCACGAGTTACCCAAAGGCTTCATAAGACCTTGGAAAAGAACCTTAGGACCAATTTGGAGAGAAAAATCAGACCGGTTCAGGTGAACAAGAAACAAGTCGAATAACTGGTTTATGAACCGAGTCGGTTTATGAATTGGAACTGATAGAGGAAGGGAAAATTGGGAAGTTTATGGATTTCAAGTGACCCAAAGAGTCACAAAAGTCATGAAAAAGACTTTAGGATGAATTGAGGATGAAAACCAAACCATTTCAAGTGAACCAGATTGAACCTATTTGAACCACTATTTAACCGGATGGTAAATTCATTTTTCTAGGTCTCTTAGAAAATTTAAATTAGAGAATTAAGGCCACCATTGGATAGAGAATGAATTTAGAAAATTTTAATTTTGAAAAATTCGGTCGAGTCGGGTCTGAACCGGCTAGATTAAGCTTTGAACTCAGTTCGGACCGGTCTGGTCTTATTCGGAACAATCTCATCTTCTTCCTTCAGATGACAACACTGTTCACTCGCCGGAAAATCGAGCAGTGCCAGTGAATATGAAAAGTCTCTAGCCACAGAGTTTCAAGCAATGAATGATTGCCATTAAGGTGCCAATCGGATGGCCAAGAAGTCCTGGAGCTTCTTATATAAAGAGCCCCTCCTCATTCATCCTCCGCACACCTAAAAACTCCACTCTCTCCCTACTGCTCCATTTTCTGGTGAAGCTTGAACCAAAGCTCCAACTTGGGCATTTTTCTATTCCAATGAAGGTGTGGTCGAGATCTTTGGATTTGGGGAGAAGTCAGCTACATGCCTATAGTCTCCATTTGCTCTGAGGGTCGCCGAAGAAACGTCGGCATTATAGAATAGTGAAGTAGCTTCAGCGGACCGAAGCTTCCATATTTTGGCCGAGCTAAAATCAGCCAATTCGAGCCCTTCTCACGCCATACCAAGCCCTCCCAACACCGCCATAGCTCTTTTACAACTGAATTAGAGTGGAAAGGTAAGCCAATTTGGCTCCACTTTGTACATTCCGATCGGTGCTAGAGAGAGAACCGACAGATTTTCAATGACTAAATTCTCACTCAATTCTACATCAATTGATGCAATTCTTGATCCTAGAAGGAACCTCAGGACAAGAGCTATCTGCCTAGATTGAAAGCTCGAACCACCGCGCTCCGACGGTAAGCTTTCAAAGCTTTTTCCCTCTAAGTCCAATTTTCCGACGAAGCTCCGTTTAAGCTCATTCTGACATCAAATCGTGCGATTCAAAGTGCAATTAAATCGTATGAAGGTGTAGGAACTCCAATCAAACTTCCATTTCAACAATTAAACTCATTTGGATGGTCAATTTGATGAAATCAAATTCATCTGTGTTAGAAGGTTGAAATTGGAGGAAATTTTGGGAATTTCAAAAATTCATGGAACTAAAGTGCAATTTCATAAAATGGAGAGCCAATTGGGCATGATATAGATGTTGGAGGACCAATTGGGCAAATTTTGGTATTTTGGGGGCAAAACTTACCATTTTTGTAAAGTAGGGACAAAATAATAATTTTGGAAAAGTTGGGAACCAAATTGGAAATTTGGGAAACTTGACTCCTTTTTGTGAGTTTGAATAAATTGAGGTCCTAAGGTGAATTCTAGAGTTTTAGGACTCAATTTGGGGAAAAATCGGCATTGGGAACCTAAAGTTAAAAGAAAAGAACTTTAGGGACCTAATTGCAACAAATCGAAAAGTTTGAGTATTTTATCCATTCATGATGAATGAAGGTTATTAGGTCAAGGGATAATGAACAAGGATGTTCATATCATGTAGGGACATGAAGTACCGGGAACGCCAGCAAGGATAAGCTCGCATGAAGATAAAGAACTAGTCAAGAGGAATTCACTACATGAACATGTGAGTGGGATTTTTATATCATAACTGGTTGGGATGATAAGCACCTTGAAAATGAAAACCCACTACTAAATGGTATTTTAACCATCACACATGTGAGGTGTGATGTGGAAATTACGCGAAAAAACTACTTACCAATTGTAAGTAGGTCAAACACTGTTGGTATGATAAAACTTTCTAGAAGGAAATAGAAAACTCGCTTATCGCTTATAAGCGGAGATGTCCTCATACCCAGTTGTTGTAATGGATGAGGAAAAGTTTATTTTTTTCAGAATGGCTCTCCCCTGACTGTGTGCCACTATTTGAACATTTTGGGAGACCTTCTTGGCGGGAGTTCGAATAGCTCGGATAGGCAAGAGGCCTCGATTTTAGAACTTAGAGCTAATATGCATGATTTTGAAAATCTCAAACAGTGGGCTCTAGGCCTATTGGCACGAGCAGGAGCTCATAAACAAACATGTTTTTAAGCCATGAAAACTTACATGAATGAATTGTTTGGCTATGATACCAAGATAGGACTGGCATACTTGATGGACTAGTAATAGTGCGACATGACATGTCTATGAACTAGTCGAGAGAAACAGCTACATGTTGAGTTGAGAGTCGGGGCGGTTTGACCAGTGGCACCACAAATTATATGGCTTGTCACACCCCGACCCGGTTTGGTCGGATCCCCGTGATCAACCCGCCACTCTCCCAGTTTATTAAGGGTTTCCCCTTTATTTTAAACTGTGAAGAGTAACGCGTTCTTTAAACCTGTGCCTTTCCTGGAAAAACATTAATCAAAACTACATAAAATTTAAACTTTCCGTACCTGCCTTATAGGTGTGTTTGCTGGTGGTTTTTGGGTAGACTTTTTGGGGTTACCTGAAAGGGATATAAGGGAGGGGTGAGTTCAACGACTAAGCGAATGGGTCTTTTAAGGTATGACTATTAGAAAATAGTTTGAATTGGAGTGTGTCAAACTCCTTATTTTTATTTTAAAATATTTCATTCTCAAATCTCGATTTTCATAACCATTTCTCATCACAACGGTATGTTTATCAACCAACACACGACCTTCGTCATGAAGGAAACATATATTCATAGGCCAGCCCATCCACTGTACCCACTTGTGGTGTTAGAGCGACTTTAACGACCACTTAGATAGAAGCACGTACACTTCTACCATGAGAATGAGTGGATTTATACGACATCAGACCCTTAATCACATAACAAAACTTCGTGTCCATATGAAAACAGAGACCACATCCTGTCCCCATCCTGGTCTCATGCGCATGAAGGTACATCGAGTTTCTTAAGACTTTTGGTACGACTAACTACCATTATTTCCACTAGGTCATCCAGAGCCTTGGGATGCATCACTACCCCTATTGGGTGTCTTGAAGGTCCCGTAACACAGTGCATGCACAAATCGATAGTTTTTCCCATAATCCATAAAATCTATGGAGCCATTGGTCCAATAGCCCCGACTCTCAACTCGACCTACACTTGTTTGTCTTGATTGATCCGTAGACATGTCATGTCGCATACCGCTAGTCCATCGAGTATGTCGGTCCTATCTCGGTACCATGGCCAAACAACTCATTTACATAAGTTTTCTTCGCTTAATAATCATGTTTGTTTACAAGCTCATACTCGGGCCAACTGACCTATGGCCCACTGTTCGAGATTTTCAAAATCGGGAATATTAGCCCCCAAGTTCCAAAATCAAGGCCCCTGGCCAATCTGAGCTATCCGAGCTCCCATCAAGAAGGTCTCCCAAAAATTTTAAGCAGTGGCATACAGTCAAGGGATAGCACTTCTGATAAAATAAACTTTTCATTCGTCCATCACACCAATTGAGTATGAGCACATCTTCGCTTATAATCGATAAGCGGGTTTTCCACTTCCTTTTAGGATGTTTCATCATACCAACCCGGTATGATATTAAATATCCCACTCACCCGATCATGTAGTAAATTTCCTCTAGCCGGCTTGTTGCCTTCACGCGAACTTGTCTTAGCTAACGTTCCCGGTACTTCATGTTCCTACACGATATGAACATCCTTTGGCCTAATAGCCTTCATTCATCCTGAATGAATGAGAAACCAAACTTTTCATTTATTTGTAATTAGGTCCCTAAAGTTATTTTTCTTTAACTTTAAGTCTCTAATGCTAATTTTCCCCCAAATTGAGTCCCAAAACTCTAAAATTCACCTTAAGACCTAATTTATTCAAAATCACAAAAAGGGGTTCAAATTTCCAAAATTTCCAATTTGGTCACTAATTTTTCCAAAATTACCATTTTGCCCCTACTTTACAAAAATGGTAAGTTTTGCCCCAAAAATTCCAAATTTTGCCCAATTGGTCTTCTAACATCTTTATCATGCCCAATTGGCCCTCATTTTTATGAAATTGCACTTTACTCCCTCGAATTTTTGAAATTCCCAAATTTCCCTTAATTTTCCCCCAATTTCATCCTTCTAACTCAGTCGAATTTGATTTCATCAAATTGACCGATCAAATGAGTTTAATTGTTGAAATTGAAGTTAGATTGGAGTTCCTACACCTTCATATGATTCAATTTCACTTTGAATCGCGTAATTTGATGCTGGAATGAGCTCAAACGGAGCTTCGCTGGAAAATTAGTCTTAGAGAGAGAAAGCTTCGAAAGCTTACCGTCAGGGGTGCGGTGGTACGAACTTTTGATCTGGGCAGTTAGCTGTAAACCCTGCTATTTGAAGTTAAGAAAAACTGGCAAAAGAACCAGTCAAAGCAAGTGAGAAACATTGAACCGGTTCACAAACTCGATCATTAGAGAAAGGGCAAACCGGGAAATTTATGGATCCCGAGTGACCTAAGGAATCACAAAAGTCTTAAAAAAGGACTTTAATATGAATTGGAGATGAAAACCAAACCAGTTCAGGTGAACCAGATCTGAACTAGTTTGGACCAGTTTGAACCACTATTGAACTTAATGCTAAATTCATTTTTTAGGTCGCTTAGAAAATTCAAATTTGAGATTTGAGGAAACAATTTGATAGAAAATAAATTTTGAAAATTTTAATTTTGAAAAATTCAGTCGAATATTGCCTAAACTAGCCGGTTTAATCTTTGAATCTGGTTCAGACCGGTCCCATTCAGTTTGAAACAGTGTCGTCTCCTTCCTTCAGATGACAACACAGTTCACTCGTCGAAAAATCGAGCAGTGCTGATGAAGCTGAAAAGTCTTCGGCTAGAGAGGTTTAGGCAATGAATGACCGTCATTAAGGCACCAATCGGACGACCAAGAAGTCCCCGAGCTTCCTATATAAAGAGACCATCCCCATTCATCTTGTCCACACCTGAAAACTCCATTCTCTCTCAATTGCCCCAATTTCCAACGAAGCTCAAACTAGAGCTTCGATATAAGGTCTTTTCTGAGCCAAAGAAGGTGTGGATGGGTTCTTTAGATCCGGGGAGAAGTAAGCTACCCGACGGTAGTCTCCATTTGCTCCGAGGGTTGCTAGAGAAGCACTTGCATGATCGAACAATGAAGTAGCTCTGGCGGACCAAAGCTGCCTATTTCGATCGAGCTAAAATCGGCCAATTCGAGCCCTTCTCAGGCCAAACCAAGCCCTCTCAACATCTCTACAACCCTCCTACAGTTGAATTAGAGCAGAATGATAAGTCAATTTGGTTCCTCTTTGTAAATACTAATTAGTGCTAGAGAGAGAACTGGCAGAATTTTGATAACTAAATTCTCAATCAATTTGGCATAAATTGATGCAAATCTTGATCCTAAGAGGAACCTCAGGACGAGAGCTATCTGCCTAGATCGAAAGCTCGGACCATCGTGCCCCTGAAGGAAAGCTTTCAAAAATTTCTCTCTCTAAGTCCAGTTTTTCGGTGAATCTCCGTTTAAGCTCATTCCGACATCAAATCGCGCGATTCAAAGTGCAATTGAATCGTATGAAGGTGTAGAAACTCCAATCTAACTTCAATTTCAACAAATAACTCATTTGATCGGTCAATTTAATCAAATCAAATTCAGCTGAGTTAGAAGGTTGAAATTGAGGGGAAATTGGGGGAAATTTGGGAATTTCAAAAATTCGAGGGACTAAAGTGCAATTTCATAAAAATAAGGGACAATTGGGTATGACAAAGATGATTAACGACCAATTGAGCAATTTTTGGGGCAAAACTTGCCATTTTTGTACAATAGGGGCAAAATGGTCATTTTAGAAAATTTAAGGACCAAATTGGAAATTTAAGAAATTGAACCCCTTTTGTGAAATTGAATAAATTGAGGTCGCAAGGTGAATTTTAAAAGTTTCGGGACTCAATTTGAGGAAAATCAGCAGTAGGGACTTAAATAAAAATAACTTTATGGACCTAATTGCAAATATGTGAAAGTTTGGTTTTCTCATTCATTTGGAATGAATGAAGGCTATTAGGCCAAAGGATAATAAACAAGGATGTTCATATCGTGTAGGAACACGAAGTACCAGGAATGCCATCTAAGACAAATTCGCATAAAGGTAACGAGTCGGATAATAGGAAATTCACTACACTATTGGGTGAGTGGGAATTTAATGTCATACCCGGTTGGTATGATGGACAGTAGAAAAGTTTATTTTGTCAGAAGTGCTCTCCCCTAACTATGTGCCACTGCTTAAAATTTTTGGGAGACCTTCTTGACTGAAGCTTGAATATCTCATATAGGATGGAGGCCTCGATTTTGGAACTTGGGCCTAATATGACCGATTTAGAAAATCTCGAATAGTGGGTCCTAGGCCAGTTAGCACGAGCAAGAGCTCATAAACAAACATGATTATTAAGCCATGAAAACTTAAGTAAATGAGTTGTTTGGCCATGGTATCCAGACAGGACCAACATACTCGATGGACTTGTAGCAATGCGACATGATAGGTCTTCAAACTAGTCAACACAAACAGTTGCAGGTCAAGTTGAAGGTCGGGGCCGTCGGACCAGTGGCACCATAGATTATATGGCTTATGTGAAAAACTATTGATTTGTGCATGCACTATGTTACGAGACCTTCAAGATGTCCAAGAGGGGTAGTGATGCATCCTAGAGCTCTAGACGACATGGTGGAGATAAGGGCAGTTAGTCGTACCAGAAGTCTTGAGAAGCTCGACGTAGCTTCTTTGCGAATGAAACCGGAGTGGCGATGAGATGAGGTCTCTGTCCTCATATGGACATGGAGTATATTTGGTCTGAGGGTAGGACGTTAGAGACGTTCACTCAGATATCGAGTATAAGTCAAAGACTTCTATCAGGATGGATGGTAAAGACACTTTGATCCACAAGTGGGTGCAGTCGGCATAACTGTATCTCGTGAAATGTGTGTGATCCCATCATGATGAAGGGTGTGTGTTGTATGTTGAACATACCGAATATAGAAATGGGAAAGAGGTTATGAAAATCGTGGAAAGGATCTGAGAATCCTTTGAAATAAATTGGGAAAAGGTTTTGATAAACCGAAATTTGAAAAAAAAAGTATTTTTTATGAAATAAGGAGTATGGTACACACCAATTAAAGAAATTGATTTTTGTGAAAACTCTCATCCAACACCCATTCATTGAGTTGTCGAACTCACCCCTCCCTTTACCCCTTTTTAGGAAACAAAGGGAAAATCAACTTTAAAGATTTATTGGTAGACGAACCTTAAGGCAGGCATGTAAAATTTATATTTAGTTTTGATTAATTTTATTCCAGGAAAGGTACAGGTAAGATGGGCGTCTTACTCCTCACGGTTTAGAAAAGCGGAAAACCTTGAATAAACCGGGAGTGTGGCGGGTTGTTCACGGGGATCCAACCATACCGGGTCTTCCAACATCTTTATCATGCCTAATTGGCCCTCAATTTTTTGAAATTGCACTTTATTCACTCGAATTTTTGAATTCCCCAAATTTCCCCAATTTCAACCTTCTAACTAATCTAAATTTGATTTCATCAAATTGACCAATCAAATGAGTTTAATTGTTGAAATTGAAGTTAGATTGGAGTTTCTACACCTTCATACGATTCAATTGCACTTTGAATTGCATGATTTGATGCCAGAAAGAGCTCAAACGGAGCTTCGCCAGAAAACTGGACTTAAAGAGAGAAAGCTTTGAAAGCTTACCGTTGGGGGCGTGACGGTCCGAGTTTTCAATTTGACCAGATAGCTCTCATCTTAAGGTTCCTCCTAGGATCAAGAATTGCATCAATTGATGCCAAATTGAGTGAAGGTGTTGGTCATTGAAGTTCAATCGGTTCTCTCTAGCACCGATCAGAATTTATAGAGGGGAGCCAAATTGGCTTACCTTTTTGCTCTAATTCAGTTGTAGGAGGGTTGTGAAGGTGTTGGGAGGACTTGGTTTGGCTTGAGGACGGCTCGAATTGGCCATTTTCAGCTCAGCCAAAATAGGGCAACTTCAGTCCGATGGAGCTACTTCACTATTTTATCATTTCGGCATCTCTCTGGCAACCCTTGGAGCAAATGGAGACTACCGTCGCCTAGCTAACTTCTCCCCAATTCTAAAGAACCCAACCACACCTTCATTGGCTCAGAGAGAATGGAGCTCTATGCTAGAGCTCTGGTTCGAGCTTCACTAGAAAATGGAGCAATTGAGAGAGAATGGAGTTTTCAGGTGTGAGGAGGATGAATGAGGAAGGGCTCTTTATATAGGAAGCTTAGGGACTTCTTGGTCATCCGACTGGCACCTTAATGGTAGTCATTCATTGCATAAAATTCTCTGGCCGGTGACTTTTCATCTTCATTGGTGATGCTCGATTTTCTAGAGAGTGAACAGTGCTGTCATCTGAAGGAAGAAGACAACATTGTTCCGAACTGGACCAAACCGATCTGAAACGGGTTCAAAGCTTAAACAGGCCGGTTCAAGCCCGATTCGACCGAATTTATCAAAATTAAAATTTTCAAAATTCATTCTCTATCAAATGGTAGCCTCTATTCTCAAATTTGAATTTTCTAAGCCACCTAGAAAAATGAATTTAGCATCTGGCTCAATAGTGGTTCAAACCGGTCCAAACCAGTTTAATCCGGTTCGGATCCGATTCACAAGAATCGGTTTGGTTTTCTTCTCCAACTCATCCTAAAGTCCTTTTTCATGAGTTTTGTCACTCTTTAGGTCACTCGGGATCCATCAATTCCCCGGTTTGCCCTTTCTCTATCGGATACAATTCATGAACCGACTCAATTCATAAACCGGTTCAATCCAGCTTGGATCCAGTTAACTAGAACCGGTCTGGTTTTATCTCCCAAATTGTCCTAAGATACTTTTCCATGGTTTTATGAACCTTTTGGATCACATGGGAGTTGTCACTTTCCCAAATTACCCGTTCTCTAATGATCGAGTTTGTGAACCAATTTGGTTTTCTCACTCGGTTTGACCGGTTCTTTTCCTGGTTTCCTTAACTCCAAAAAAAGTAGGGTTTACATCACTTATGTGGAAAATTATTGATTTGTGCATACACTGAGTTTATGGGACCTTCAAGACACCCAAGAGGGGTAGCAATGTGTCCTAGGGCTCTGGACAACATGGTGGAGATAAGGGTAATTAGTCGTACCAACAGTCTTGGAAGCTCGACGTAGCTTCATGTGCATGAGACCAAGGTGGGGACGGGATGACATCTCTATCCTCATACGGACATGGAGTTTTGTTACGGAATTGAGAGTCGAATGTCACAAACATCCACTCATTCTCGGGGTAGAAGTGGACGTGCTTCTATCTAGGTGGCTGCTAAAGTCGCTCTAACGCCACAAGTGAGTACAGAGGACGAGCTAGCCTATGAATGTATGTTCCCTTCATGATAAAGGGCGTGTGTTAGTTGATAAACACACCGTTGTGATGAGAAATTGCTATGAAAACTAAGATTTGAGAATGAAATGTTTTTAAAAGAAAAATAAGGAGTCTGGCACACTCCAATTCAAACTATTTTCTAAAATTCATACCTTAAAACACCCATTCATTGAGTCATCGAACTCACCCCCTCCCTTATATTCTTTTCAGGTAAACACGGAAAGCCTACCCAAAGACCACCAGCTAACATACCTGTGAGGTAGGTATGATAAGTTTAAAACTTTATACAGTTTTGATTTATGTTATTCTAGGAAAGGTGCAGATGTAAAGGATGCCTTACTCCTCCCAATTTTAAAAGAAGGGGCAACCCTTAGTATGCCGGGACAGTAGCGGGTTGATCACAGGGATCCGACAAAACTAGGTCGGGGCGTGATAGGTAGATACCCATAATTGTTCAGTATATAATAGTTTTTATGAGAAAACTCTTAAAAGGAGGGGAGGGTTGTAAAACCCGTCCTTTGGAACCAAGGAGAACTAGAAAAAGAACCAATAATTTTTTTTTGTGAAAAACCAAGCCAATTAATTAACAAAAAATAGAAAATAAGGGTTAACGTGGGAAATTGCAAGATCCCAAGTGATAAAAAAAAATTTACAAAAATCGGGAGGAAGAACAACGAAGTGAATTGAATGAGAGAACCAGACCAGTTCCAGGTGAACCGGACCCAAACTAGACTGAACCAGAATAAACCATAGTGAACTGGTTCAATGATTCATTTTTCTAGGTGGCTTAAACATATCGATTTGGAAAATTGAGGTCACCATTTGTCACGCCCCAACCTGGTTTGGGGGATCCCCGTGATCAACCAGCCACTCTCCCGGATTATTAAAGGGTTTCCCCTTATTATAAACCGTAAGAGTAAGGTGTCCTTTAAACCTGCACCATTTCCTGGAATAGCATAAGCAAAACTGCATGAAATTTTAAACTTTACATACCTGTCTTACAGGCATCTTAGTTGATGGTCTTTAATGGTAGGCTTTCCGGGATTTCCTGAAAGGGATATAAGGGAGGGGGTGAGTACAACTACTCAGTGAATGAGTTTTCAATATTTTTACATTTATGAAAAAGATTTGTATTAGAGTGTGCAAGACTCCTTTCTTTCAAAAATCATTTCATTTGAAATATCAGGTTTTATCACCATTTCCTTATTTAATCACGGTGTGTCATCATCTCACACACATCCTTCATCATGAAGGTTAAACACACATTCGCAGGTCAGTACATCCATTGAACCCACTTGTGGCTTCGGAACGACTTTACCGGCCATCCAGATAGAAGTACGTCCACTTCTACCCTGAGAATGAGTGGATGTTCGCGACATTCGACTCTCATTCTCAGAATAAATTCTTCGTGTCCGTATGAGGACAGAGACCTCATCCTGTCATCATCCCGGTCTCGTGCGCTTAGTGCTACTCCAAATTTCGCATGGTCACCTGGAACGACGAACTGCCCTTATACTCACAGAGTCGTCCGAGCTTGTCCTTGCTGGCGATCCTGGTACTTCGTGTTCCTACACGATATGAACATCACGGTTCATTATCCTTTGGCCTAATAGCCTTTATTCATTCCAAATAAATGAGAAAGTTAAACTTTCATTTATTTGCAATTAGGTCCCTAAAGTTATTTCTCTTTAACTTTAAGTCCCAAATGCCGGTTTTTCCTCAAATTGATTCCCGAAACATTTAAAATTTATCATAGGACCTCAATTTATTCCATTTCACAAAAAGGGGATTAATTTCCCAAATTTCCAATTTGATCCCCCAACTTTTCCAAAATTACCATTTTGCCCTTCCTTTACAAAAATGGTAAGTTTCACCCCCAAAAATTCTAAAATTCCTCATTTGGCCCTCTAACATTTTTATCATGCCCAATTGACCCTCAATTTTTGAGAATTGCATTTCGGTCCCTTGAATTTTGAAAAATCCCTAATTTTCCCCAAAATTTCCCCCAATTCTAACTCTTTAACACAACCGAATTTGATTTCATCAAATCGAACGATCATACACCTCAAATTGTTGAAATTGAAGTTGAAATTGAGTTTCTCTATGTTCATACGATTCCATAGAACTTTCAATCGCAAGTTTTAATGCCGAAATGAGCTCAAACGGAGCTTCGCTGGAAAACAATATATAGAGAGAAAAAGCTTCGATTACTCACCAGTGAGGGCATGGCGGTCTGAGCTTTCAGTCGGGGTAGATAGCTCTCGTCCTGAGGTTCATCCTAGAATCGAGAATCTCATCAATTGATGTTGAATTGGATTAGAATTTTGTCATTGAAATTTGGCCAACTCTCTCTCTAACACCAGCCGAAAATTGCAGAGGGAAGCCGAATTGGCTTACGTTTCAGTCCTAATTCGGCCGTGGGAGGGCTGAGAAAGTGTTGGGAATGCTTGGTTTGGCCTGAGGAGGGCTCGAAATGGCCGATTTCAGCTCAGCCGAAACAAAGGAGCTTCAGTCCGCTGGAGTTGCTTCACTGTTACATCACGCCAGAGTTGCTAGATCGGACCGGTCAATAGTCAACGGTGCCCAGTCAGCATGCACAAAGACACGAGAAGCTAATGGGAGGCTCCCACATGTCCAGTCAATGGTTAGTGGATGACCTGTCACCTTGTCGCGCAAACACGGACAGCTAATGGGAGGCTACCATGTGTCTGGTCAACCGATCAACGGTTGATGTGGTGATCGAGTTGAGTCACCAAGTCAGAAAAACCGACCAATCATAGTGCGCCACATGGCATGCCCGCCACATCATCATCTTCAACCTCAGTTCGCTTATAGGAAAAAGAGAGAGGCTGGGATAGAGGTTGTATCCGGTTATTCAAAAATTCCTCCAATTAGGTCCCCAGTGAGTGGGGTGGGGGCCAAGTCTCATGGCGGCCGGTAGCCTGAATAATTGTCGAGATTCCTATACAAAGAGCACCACTTCATTCATTCTCAACATCCCACAATCAAGTGAAAAAGAAGAAGTGTACTAGTTTCCGTCAAGCACTGAACTAGAGCTTCGGCGATGAGACTTTTCTCGACCTCCGAAGCCACATTCGGTGTCTTTGGAATCGGGAGGAAGTCCTCTACCTAGCCACACCTTCCTTTCAGCCTAAGCACCACCGAGCATGAACGAGGGAGCTCAAATAGTGTTGTTGCTCCTTGGCCAGAAAACATCCCAAACTTTTGTAGCTCAAGTCGAGCTTCCCCCCGGCCAATTCTGGCCAAGTGAGACCCCCAATCTCCACCTAGAGGTGCCCCAACCTTCCCTCGAGCTAAGAAGGTAAGTCCCCTCTGCTACCCTTCGCCGAAAAACACTATTCACGGCAAAATTCTTCAAAAGCTTTAGCTAAGAAATTCACATTACTCAAGTCACCAATTGAGGCGTGATTTCTTCCAGGGAAGATCCCCATGAAGAGAGAAACACAGTGACGTCCAAAGCTCCTGTCACTAGACCCTCACCTGTAAGAAATAGAAGCTTTATATCTCTAGACTGTATTTTCTGACGAAGCTCCATTTGAGCTCATTGTTGAGTCAAATGAAGTGGTTCAAGGCTTAAAATGATGAGGGAAATGTAGGAAAGGTTATCCAAATCATGAATGGGGCAATTAACAACATTTTGGTGATCGATTTAACAAAATTGTGATTCAGAGAGCAAATTACAATTTTGAGAAATTTGGGCAATTTGAGGATTTTTAGAAAATTGCTGGTCGAATGGTAAATTGATGAAATTAAGGGCATTTTCATGAAATTCACTCCCAATTGAGGTCCAATTGGGCAATTTGGAAAAGATGGAAGCACAATTGGAAATTTTTGAGAAATTAAAGGGCCAAATTGGTAATTTTTGGGAAATTTGGGGTCAAATGACAATTTTGGAAAAATTGAAGGCCAATTGGTAGTTTTGGTAAAAAGAAATTAAAGACCCAAGAAGGATAATTGGAAATCCTACGGGCTTAATTGAAATAAAGGGGCAAGTAGGGACCCAAATGAAAAAGGACAAACTTTAGGGATCCAAAACATAATTAAGGCATAATGCGAGGTCTCAAGCGCAAAATACTAAAAATTGTGGCCTCCTAGGCACAACACCCTGATATGGACATTCGTACCATCAAGGGACAAACTGCCCAAGCGCCGGCTCTAGGAAGCGTGTCGCGAAGCAATGCTCCACAGGGACAACCCTGTCAAGATTATTGAGTGAGTGGGAATTCTATAACGTCCATTGTGGTTGGAATGATGGCTCACCTTGAAAATGATTTTCTTGGAATTAGCCTCCACTAATTGGATTACTCTTCTTAAAACATTTGGGAACTAATTATGGGCTTACGCTCAGTAATACAAGTGGGCCCAAGGCCGATGGACACGGGTATGGACCCATCTAGAATTAGCTTGTGGTAAAAACTACTAAAAGAACTAATTAATGGGCATTGTGCGTGATACCCACAAGGCCAAGTCGAGGATGTTGGGCCTGTTATGCCGAACCATTGCTAAGTCAAAGTCAAGTTGTCGAACCTATTGGGCCAATATGCATGGGCCAAAGCCAAGCCAACAAACCCTTGAGCTGGAGAAACAAAGATAATGGCTATAAATGAAAAAGACACATGATTGTGCATGTACTATGAGATACGGGGCCATCAGGACACTTGGTATGAGGTAGTGATGGATCTCAAGGGCTACTGTACGACCTAGGCTGCATAAGTGTGGTTTGGCATCCAGTATGTCGAGAAGCTTGGGGAGCTTCATGCGCACTAAGACTGAGGTAGTAGGGGAAAGGAGGTCTCGTCCCATAAAGCGGACACCACGAAGTGATTAGGGTTTGAGGGTCGGACGAGCAAGGTCCACTCAAACTCAAGGTAGAGGCAGCTAACCTCTATCAGGGTGGACGGTAAAGGCGCTCGGGTCCACAAGTGGAACTGTCGAGGACCATTCTGTGAACGTGTGATCCCAACTATAATAGGAGGAAGGTTGATTGTGTGCAAAACCCGAGAAGGAGTTAAATGTGAAATATTAAAATATTGAAAGTTGACAAATTTAGATATTCCCTAGTATCACTCCCACTCATTGAGTCGTCGAACTCACCCCCTCCCTCTAAACATTTTTCAAGAAGGAATGAGAACTACGCAAAACTCTACTTCACCAAAACCTGCACTAGGTACAAAAATTTAAATTCCAGTTTTGTTTAATGTAATCTTGGGAAAACATGATATGTATTAGGCTTGACTCTCCTTGATCATGTAAGCTTCGCACATGCTTACTTGCCACGAGGCGCTCTATGATTGGTTGGCTTTGTTGACACGACTTCCTACTGAGCAGCCTAGTCAGCCTAGTCAGCCTTTGACTCATTGACCAAACACGTGGCAGTCTCCCATTGGATACTCGTTCCAATGTGGCTACTCACCGTCTTAAGTCATAGCATCCTCTCATTGGCTGATTTAAATGCGTTAGACTGCCATGTATCAACTTCTAATTGGTCGGTTATTTCTTCAACATCCTTGTTGGATGGTGACGTGGCATCCTTCCAAAGTCTCAGTACCTCATTGGTCACTCTTGCTGATGAGGCTTCTCTGACATTGACCATGGATTGTGGACATGTGTCGCTCTTCTATTGGTTGGTCTTCGCTGATGTGGATTCTCCTTTTCTGACCGTTGACCAAGGACACATGTCGTGCTCTGATTGGCTAGTGCTTCTAGGTGCTGACTAAGTAGTTGACTAAACGCGCTTCGCCATGCATTGTGTGCTACTAACCTGGCAGCGGTCCATTGACTGACTAGACCATTGATCGGTTTGGTCTGACTGGGTTCAGAGACCCAAAATTGAAAATTGGCGGTTGAGGCCCGATTTGACCGATATTCCAAAAATTAAAAATTTCTAAATTCATCTAAATTAATTTTCTACTTGATGGTAGCTTCAATTTTCCAATTTGATATTTTTAAGCCACCTAGAAAAATGAATCTTTGAATAGGTTCTTCACAATTCAATCTGGTTCAGGTCCTATTCACCTTGAACTGGTCCGATTTTCACATCCAATCCACTTCATGGTTCTTTTCCATAATGTTTAGGATTTCTTGGCCACTTGGGATTTTCCATATTTTTATTTTGAGATTTCTTTACCATTTTTGGTCCACTTAGATCCTCAGTTTTCTCTCGAAATTTTCCAGTTCCTTAGTCCAAGAGGACGAGGTTTACATTATATCTGTTGAGGGGAGTTGGTGGAATGATGGATCAAACTTCCAATGTGCATTCAACTTGCATTATATATATTGAGGGGAGTTGGTCGAATGATGGACCAAACTCCAGATGTGCATTAAGCATGTGTTATATATGTTGAGGAAATTTGGCCAAGAGATTGACCAAACTCCCAGTGTGCATTGAGCTTGCATCATAGATGTGATATGGATGAATATAGCTTGTGAATATGTCTGAAGTTCATCTTTATGAATAATGTATATTGATATGGTGTGTGGGTGTTGACAAGACACCTGTTAAGATACTGTCGACGTTGAGGGAAATTGAAAAGTGATGGTAATGGGAGATTGAATTATTTCTTCCTGATTTCCCGGGACACTCGGTTGATGTACATGTACCATCCTAGTTACACTACTATGATAAGAAGAGGCTAGATTGAATCGTATATGTATGGGGCATGTGCAAGGCTATTGGAGGGAAAGTTGGCCATGACCCCTATATGTAAAGGCATCCTAGTGAGAGACAAACCCAAGGGGTATCAGTTGTGGAAGAGTATACATGGTTCTCACACTCTCAACAGTACTCGATTGGTATTATGAATTACCCTTCGTGTATGAATGGAAATGAAAGAAAAAGGGGTCATGAGTTGCTTGTGTGTGTGGGCCATGAGTGCACAGTTATGATGTATTGTGCATACCATGAATTATATTGTGTTAAATTGTTTGGTGAAATGAGAGTATAGCCGGTAGTAAGGCGAGACCACAATTGCAAGTAGTCCGAGACCGGGGTCTTGAGGGGCCGAATATAACAATGGGAAAATGAGGAATTTGGTAGCCTAATAATGAATATTCATGCTATGAAATTTTACGAGATGTCTGATGTAATAAGGCATGAAGTGGTACAACATCAGTATCTTGTTTACTGAGTTGTGAGCTTACCCCTCCCCCAAACCATTATAGGTAAAAGCACATGAATAGCAAAGCCCAAGTAAGGGAGTATTCTCGAATCACTATAGCTTAAGGTAGGCACTTGAATTTCGTATGAAGGTTATATTTATTGATTATCAAGTGTTATATTCCTGAGTCATTTATGGAACTATTTTGGGACACATTATGCTTTTAGAAAGAAAATATTTCAAATTTATGCTGCAAAACAGAGAATGATTTTTATTTGAAGCCTTAGTCCATTTGTTATTATCGTGGTAAAGGTACCTACCTACCATGGTAACATTAAGGGGATTGTCAGAGTTGCATGGGACCATCGGCCGATGAATCGGGCTGGGGCATTACATCTCTTTGGTGCTATCAGAGCCACATTTTATAAACACAAGATTTTTTTAAACGAAACATTTTTTTTATGGAAGGAAATGCAGGAATAGTATTGATAAGGCCTTCGTTTATATGATTAGAGTGAAGAAACCACTTCACATACTAATTATTTGAAAACTTTTCGTAGATTGTAGAACACACCAATGAGTCGTTGGGGGGACCGAATAGGAGAGGAGTTAGGAGGAGTTTGTACTAGGAACTCCCATGCATCTGTTGCATTCCCTACATATATTCAGGCTTACCATGATTTCATGAGGGACTTTGTGATAGATCATGAGTCAACTGGAGCATCCGTCCCTACACTACCTCCAAAAGAGAGAATATTTAAGGTAACACTTGTTTAGGAGCGGGAATCTTGGGCTTTTGATGTTTCCTGAAATCTCAGAACCCTAAGATAGTTAGGGTGTAATACCTTCTCTAGCAAGAAGGACATAGTTACAACAATGGACTGGTTCCAGACTTCTAGGAAGTTCATAACAATGGTCAAGGCTTCAGAAGCATAAAAGGTGAATGGTGGCTAAACATACAAATCACAACACCAACATCCCTAGGTTAGGCTGAATTTGAGGCGAAGTTCTCCAAAGAATATATATTTCCTTACCAGACTAATGAGAAGAAACAAGAGTTTCTTAAGCTACAATAGGGCATAAGATCGATGACTGACTATGAGAATAATTTCAATGCCTTTTAGTTGTTTGCTCTGACCTTTACCAGCCCAGCTAACATATGCCAGTATTTTTTTGATGTACTCAATCCCAACATATGATGATGTATGGGAAGTGTCAGGCATCCCACTGAATTGGCAGTGATAATTTGCACTACCTGTGAGTGCAAGTGCAATTTGTACGCCCACCAACAGGCCACTAGTGCTTCTAAGAAGACGAAGGAGTATTTGACCTCCATAGTGCCTCCCTAGAAGTACCAGAGGTTAGTTAGGGGCCCTTCATGAAGTCAAACTCTAAGTATCAGTTGTCACTACTCGTGACCCATTAGGAAGGGACCTTTCTAGGGAAGGTTTTCCACCAGGGGATGCTAGAATCTCTCATATGAATAGTGCAGGGAGCAAATCATGGAGGAAGTGGAGCCCCACCATGTATCAAATGTGGGAGATACCACTCGGTTCTTAGTCTGATGAGAAAATGCTTCCAATGCGAGAAGACGGGGCATAGAGCTCAAGAGTGTCGTAATGATGACAACTGAATGACCCTAGTAAGAAGCTCTACAGATCAACCCCCACCACATCTAGGAATGCAGGTAGGGCCCAATGCTGCACAGGTTAGTGGAGGCATGAATTGAAGGGTGGAAAGTCCCTCAAATCAACCTATAGTTCCTACAAGAGTGTACAACCTGATGTAAGAAGAGGCTAGGGCCGACCCGAACATCATGGTGTGTATTTCCCATAACCCTTAGAACCCATACTTTCTTTTTTGATATGGCATATGGATAGTGCATTTTTTATATGCCTAGACCTAGGATGTGGTGTTGTTGTGAATACAATGGATCAATGTAAATGTTAATCTATGATAATAGGATGGTTTTAATATATCCCCTCTTTGTTTTTATATAATCATAAGGCTTATAAAGTTGAGTGTCATAGAAGCCTTTACCCTTAACGATTCAGGAGCTAACCGGTAATATCTAAGGGTGAACTCATACAAAAGATTCCACAAACTTGGTTCCCATTAAGTCCTGGATTGTAAATACACATACCGTTAGGCAAGAAATTCATAAGAGACACCATCTTACTAGGATGTGAAGTGGAAATAGAAGGGAAGCTCCTTAAGGCATACTTAGTGTTGTTATCATTAAGGAATGTGGACCTTGTCCTTAGAATGGATTGTCGTTCACCCACTGGGCCAAGTTGGATTGCAAAAACAAAGATTGTAACTATCCATGTTGACAATGCCAAAGAAGTGGTATTTCGAGGAGAGAAGAGCCCAAGTCAACCCCATATGATATCATGCCTAATGGCACAAATGATGATACATAAGGGATGTGCAACATTCTTGACTCAAGTAGTGCAAGAATATTTAGACATGTTTACATAGGAGTTACCATGGTAGAAGGAACAATGTCCAATGATACTTGAGTAGTGCAAGAATATTCAGACATGTTTCTATAGGAGTTACATGGACTACCACGGGATCGATAGATCAATTTTGTAATCAATGTCATCCTATGAACCAACCCGATATCATAAACACCATATCGGAAGGCACCATAGGAGCTCAAAGAACAGAAGGAGTAACTTGAAGAGCTAATGGAGAGAGGGTTTATTAGACCTAGTCATTCTCCATGCGGTGCCTTGGTTGTATTAGTAGAGAAGAAGGACGGGGGCACGAGGCTATGAATAGACTATCATCACCTGAATCAGGCCACAATAAAAATTCGCTAACCACTCCATAGGATTAACGATTTGTTCAATCAATTGATAGGAGCCACTTACTTCTCCAGGATCGAACTACGATATGGATATCATATGTTGAAAGTTACAGAGGAGGATATACAAAAAACCACCTTCATAACAAGGAATGGACATTGCGAATTCAGAGTAATTCCATTTGGATTAACCAATGCATCAGTTGCATTTATGTACCTAATGATCTAGGTGTTCAAACCATACCTTGACCAATTCATCACAGTATTCATTAATGATATATTGGTGTATTCTTGAACGAAAGAGGATCATGAGGCACACCTCCGAGTAGTGATAGAAGCACTATGAAAAGAACAATTATTTGCCAAATTCTCAAAGTGTGAATTTTGGTTGAGAGAGGTAGGGTTCCTAGGACATGTGATATTATGGTAGAGAATCCAGGTAGATGCAGAAAACATTTAGGTGGTGTGCAACTAGAAGGCACCAAAGAACCCTACAGAAGTAAGAAGCTTTCTAGGGTTAGTTGGATACTATAGGAAGTTCATGGAGAACTTCTCCATCTTACCATCCCCAATGACGCAACTGACTCATAAATGTACCAAGTATGAGTGGAGCATGAAGTGTGAGCAAGCATTTAAGGAACTCAAGAAGAGACTCACTACAACCCCCATACTTGCCCTCCCAGATATGAAAGAGGGAGAGTATATAGTATACAATGATGCATCTAGGCATGAGCTATGATGTGTGTTGATGCAACAATGAAAGGTGATCACATATGCATCAAGACAATGGAAGAATTATGAGTGCAACTATCCGACACATGACCTAGAATTGGCAGTATTCATTAGCCTTTAAAATCTAGAGCCATTACCTATATGGGGTTACACATAGGATCTTCATTGATCATAAGAGCCTCAAGTACATCTTGACATAGAAGGAGATAAACCTAAGGCAGAGATGATTACTGGAGCTGATAAAGGATTACAACCTAATTATCGAGTATCATCTAGGGAAAGTGAATGTCATAGCTAATGCCCTACGTCACAAGCACAAGGTGAGTGTAGCTCACATAAGGTTAGAGTACATGCATGTGCTGGAATAGATGAAATTGTTATGCATCTCCTTAGGCACCGATGTAAAAGACTAACTCAGAGTTAAAGAGATTTGTTACATCATCATGGAGGCCACCACCACATATTTTTGCATAAGAGCATATGAGTTGTGACCATTAAGGGTAAGGTAGTGGTACCGAATGTTGTAGGAGTAAAGAATGCCATAGTCGAAGCGACATAAGGCTTTGTATACGTGATACACCTAGTAACACCAAGATGTAAAAAACCTTGAAGGAAGGTTACTGGTGGTCAGGAATGAAGGGAGAGATTGTAGAGTACATTTCTAGGTGGTTGTCCTGTCAGCAGATAAATGTCGAGCATCAAAAACTGGCAGGACTCCTACAACCGCTCCCTAGCACTAAATAGAAATGGGAAAAGATCACAATGGACTTCATGATGGGATTGCCCCCATCTTTCAAAGGGCATGATACGATCTTGTTCATCGTGTACCAACTTACAAAAATCGCCCATTTCCTACCAATTAGGCTGAAAAGCTATGTGGAAAATTGGCCAAGTTGTACATAGGTGAGATTGTATGCTTGCATAGAGTACTAGAATCCATCATATTGGACTGGGATACAAGGCTTACTTTCATATAAGGGTCGAGTCTGTAGAGCTCGCTTGGGACAAAGTTAAATATGAGCACTGCCTTTCAATCCCATATATATGAACATAATGAGAAGACTATCCAAACATTGGAAGATATGCTTTGGGCTTGTCTCCTACACTTTAGGAAAAAGTGGGAAGACTACTTGTGCATAAAGGAGTTCGCATATAACAACCGCTATTATGCCAAGATATAAATGGTTCCATATGAGGCACTTTAAGGAAGAAAATGTAGAAGTCCATTATTCTAGGATGAAGTGGGGGTGCACAAGTTGGAGCAGGTGAAACTCATAGTAGATAAGTCAGAAAAGATCCAGGTAATCTAGAAACGACTCAAGGTGGCACAACATCGGTAGAAGAGTTATGTTGCTAACTGACATCGAGAGTTGAACTTTGAAGTGGGTGATAAGGTATTTTTGAAGGTATCCCCATAGAAAGGGGTAATCTGATTTCAAAATAATGGAAAGCTAAACCCGAGATACATTGGACCGAACTCAATCACTTAGAGAGTCAGACCAGTGGCATACAAGTTGATGTTGCCATCGGAACTAGAGAGGATCAATGACATATTCCATGTGTCTATACTAAGGAAGTACGAGAAAAATCCAAGACAAAGTTGAATCAACCTCCTCCGAAGCAAGAATAAGCTCTGGCCTACCCAGTGGAACTAGTAAGCTTACTAGACTACCAAGAAAAAAAGCCTCGAAAGAAGATGATTGACATGGTGAAGGTCTTTTGGGAACCCAAGTTTAGAATGAGAGACAAATATCTGAGAATATTTTGACTGTCTCTAAGTGTGAAACCCATCATCTCGGATCAAGGAAAAATTGGGAAAAAACTGGCCAATTTAATGAGAAAACCAAACCACTTAAGGAAATGAGAATGATAAAGAGGGCCTAAAATGGGAATTTGGAAAATTCCAAGTGACCAAAAGGTCATAAAAGTAATGGGAAAGAACCATGAAGTAAAATAGATGGGAAAACCATATCAGTTCAGGGTGAATTAGACCTGAACCGAATTGAACCTATTTCAAATATACATGAACCGGTCTCTAAATTCATTTTTCTTGGGGGCTTAAAAATCTCAATTTGAAAAATTGATGCCACCATTAGATAGAGAATGAATTTTAGATCAATTTAGAAATTTTTATTTTGATAAAATTGGTCGAATAGGGCTTGAACCAACCAATTTTCGCCATTGTACCTGGTCAGATTGGTTCGGTCCAGTCCGGTTCAAAACAGTGTCGTCTTCTTCCTTGGGATGATAACATTGTTCATATGGCAAAAAGCTTTCCTTCTCCGGTGAAGGAATATTCCCTCTGATTTTGGCATTTTTCGAAGAGGATAAGCTCGACCAATATGGAAACTGGTTGGGTAGAGAGTCCTTGAACTCCCTATATAAAGAACTCACTCCATTCATCCTTCACATAGCTCAAATCGTCATTTTCTCTCAAGTGCTCCATTTTCCGATGAAGCTCAAACTAGAGCTCTGACTTGGGCACTTTTCTAAGACTGAGAAGACAAGGTCGGGTCCTATAGACTCCGGGGACGTCAGCTACATGACAGCAATCTCCCTTCAATGCAAGGAATGCTAGAGAAGCGCCAACGGAATCAAACAGTGAAGAAGCTCCGACGGACTGAAGCTGCCCTATTATGGTCAACCTGAATTTGGCCGAATTCAGACCTCCTCCAGCCAAACCAAGCCTCCCCAACATCCCCACGGCCCTCATCTGTCGTTGTAGATCGGTGTTAGAGAGAGAAAGTATCGAATTTCACTAGCAAAATTCATTCTCATATGGACTTCAATTGTAGCAATTCTTGATCCTAGAATGATCCTAAGGATGAGAGATACCTCCTCAAATCGAGAGCTCGGACTGCTGCACCTCTGACGGTAAACTTTCGAAGATTTCTCTCTCTACGAACAATTTTCTGGTGAAGCTCCGTTTGAGCTTGTTTCAAACTCAAATTCTACAATTCAAAGCTCCATTTGATCATATGGAAGTGTAGGAATCGATCCATGCCATCAATTGGAGCAATTAACCCTAATTGAATGGCCAATTTGAAAAAATCAAATTCGGTCAGTAAAGGGGAAGAAATTAGGGGAAAATTGGGGGGAAATTTGAGATTTCAAAAAATTGAGGGACCTCCATGCTATTTCTTAAAATTAAAGGTCAATTGGTAATGAGAAAGATGTTGGGGGACGAATTGATCATTTTTTGAAAGATTTGAGGAAAATTACTATATTTGGAAAGTAGGGGCAAAATCGTAATTTTTTAAAAATTGGGGACCAAATTAAAAATTTGAAAAACTTGAGCCCCTTACACAATTTTGAGTAAATTAAGGATCCAAAGAGGATATTGGAAGCCTTGGGATTCAAATTGGGGAAAAAGTTAGCATTAGGGACCTAAAATAAAGAAAAAAAATTAACTTTAGAGGCCTAAGTGCAATAAAACCAAAAATTTGGGCCTAGTAGCTCATACGTGAGAAAATGAAGGTTGTTATGTCGAACCCTTATTGATAATGATACCCAAATTGTGTAGGGACACGTGAGACTGGAACGCCAGCAAGAAAAAGCTATCGTGGACTCGGAAGCTAATTAGGACGAACGCATCATAGTGAACGAGTGAGTGGGATTACTTAACGTCATACCCAGTTAGGATGATGAACACTGATTTTAGAGGATAAAACTTACTTATCGGTTGTAAGTAGGAGTAAATAAACAACATACCCAGTTGGTATGATGAGTTCCCTTAAGGAAAGTAGAAAACCGCCTACTGGTTGTAAGCAGATCCATCATCACACCCAATTGATGTGGTGAGATAAAAATAAAATTTTTGTCAGAAGTGTTCTCCCCTGATTGTATGTCAATACTTAAAATATTTGGGAGACCTTCTTGACGGGAGCTAGAATAGCTCACATAGGCTAGGGGCCTCAGTTTTTCAACTCAAGGGGCTCAATGCCAAGTTTTGGAAAACACATGTTATGGGCCCAAGGCTAGTGGGCATGGGCAGAAGCTCATAAACAAACTTAATTAGGAAGAACCATGAAAACTCCTAATTAAAAATGGAATTGATTGTGTGTTGTGCCAGGGTACCGAGTCAGGACCGACAATGCTCGATGGACTGGCATAAGTGCGTCAGGGCTAAGTCGACGAACAAGCCTAGACAAACAGCTGTAGGTCAGGTTGAGCATCGAGGCCGTTGGACCTTTGGCACCAAAGACGATGGATAACTATATGAAATTTCTTGTTTGTGCATACACTTGTGGTACATGACCATCAAGACGCCCTAGGGAGTAGTGATGGATCCTAAGGGCTGCTGGACGACATGGTGGAAATAAGGGCAGTTCATTGTGTCAGTTAGTCTTATAGCTTTGGGAGGTTCTTCCGCATGATATCAGGGTGGGGTTAGGATGAGGTCTCCATCCTCATACGAACACAAAGAGATTTTGGGTCTGAGGGTCGGACGTGTGGGACATCCACTCAGACTCAGGGTAGAAGTGAACGGGCTTCTATCATGGTGGACGGTAAAAATGCTCCGATCCACAAGTGGGTGCAATGGACGGGCTGCACCTGCGAATGTGTGTACCCTTCCTGATGAAGAGCGTGTGTTTGTTTGCTAAATGCCTCTCGAGGCAAGACGATGGGCTAAAAGAGCTAAACACACATAATATGGAAATAGAAAAGCTTTTGGAAACCTGAGTTTGAGGAAAATTCATTTTAAGAAAATGATAACCTTGGCATCGTTTTTATAAACCAAAGATGTTTTAAAAACATACTCCCAACACCCGCTCTCTGAGTTGTAGAACTCACACCCTCCCTTTTACCCCTTTTCAGGTAACCAAGTAGAACCAACCTTAAAGACCCTCATGTAGTTGAAGTATAAGACATGTATGATCAATTTAGTATATTCAGTTTTGTATAATGTTATTCCAAGAAAAATAGGAAATAGGATGTCTTGCTCCTCACGGTTAATAAGAGGGTGAAACCCTTCATAGACTAAAGGGAGTGGCAGGTTGCTCACAGGGATCTAACCAAACCGGGTCGGGGCGTGACAACTTGAGTGGTATCAAAGCCTGTTTCCTCGAATACATTATCAAGACTATAACATAGTAACTAAGAGAAACAATGTTTTAAAATTTACAGATGGCTCCAAAGAGAGCAACTAAGAAAACTAGGACTAACGTCACCAACACCACCCAACACTTTGTCCTCATAGGAAGACAACCCTAAAAGCCCTCAAATGCTCAAGGTATAGTAGAAGTCCCAAAGAACCAAGAGACGTTAGGCAGAAGTATCTAGGAGGATGGTGCCATGACCTATTAAGGTCACAACCCCGAATACAAAGGGAGCCAAGCCTAAAGCCAGGAACACCATCAAAGGCTTATAACATTACCAAGGAGGACGCTTGTCAAGAACCCCGTAGCTCCCTATCTATTTCGTAACCACTTGTTTTTGTAATGGGGCTAATACCCCAAAATATTGTTCTCCCTCTCCATTAATGAAGAACTCTAAGTTCCTAAAACCATATCTCCCAAAAATGATTTGACCCTGTGCCTTAGCTGTAGAAAGATTGCCCTAAGAAAAGTAACTAAACAAACCCGCGTTACCCTAGACACCACGGACAGCAAGGAGATTCCCATCCTAAATAAGGAAATGAACTAGGGGACTGAGGAGTTTAGGAGAAATCTTGGGGGAACTATTGGGCAAAGAAGGCATGATAAGAAAATTGTCAGGATGATTAAGGAGTCTAGGAGAAATCTTGGAGTAACTACTAGGCAAGGAAATGACCTATTACAAGGTCTGGACAATAGGAACACTACTTGAGAAAGTGTCCAACACTACTTATCAAAATAACCTGTTATAGGTGAAAGGGAAATGGGGCATGAAGTGAAGGACTGTCCCACACCGCAAGGATTTAGAGCAATACCTTCCAAGAACAACGCCTGCTCAACTACAGGAGTTTGAAAGGATACCACCCCAAGAAAGACGACTTTGGCTCAGAATTTCAACCATATCCAAGAGGAAGCTCTTCAAGATCTCAGTGTAGTGGCATGTACTTCCCCACTTGCCATTGTAACAATATTCCTTTAAGAAAAGCTAAAGCCCCAAGTTTGTAATCCTACTTCGAAAGTAAATTTTGAGTTCCTAAAACTTTTCTGTCCCTCAATGATGATGCGATAGTTTGCCTCAACTACATGAGGAAGGGAAAAGGACAGAAGGTAGGACCTTGACAAACCACAAATAGAGCAGAGTGTAGATGAAGAGAATTCTTCCTTAAGAAAAAATTTCTAGCCATCTAGGAGTAAGGAAGGAAGTGACTCCACAAGAGAAGACAAGCTCGAGCATTATACGAAAAATGGGATGTCTCGGGATGGCAAGTGCGACCTGCTTTGGAAAAAGTAGAGAAGCCAAATAGGAGTTTCAGACGTACAAAGTAGAAGGAAGCAAATCGTAACAACAAGATAGTCAAGGAGAATAAGCGACGCCCTAAGAAGGGTTGGGAAGTAGTAAAGACTACACCCTAAAAAGGGTAATAGGATGAGTATTAACAACAAGTAGACTCAAGAGGCAACTATCTCGAGACAACTAGACAAGGAGAGTAATAAGGACGAGGTAGTTACTAAACTGACCCTCATAGGAATCCTGGACTCAAACCCTAACGAAAAAGGGAGAAGTGGAAAGGCCAAATGTTGGAAAGAAGGATGAAGGAAATAAATAAAGAAATCTATGGCCGAAAACGGAATGGGGACCACACTCAATCCATGAGGAGGATTAAGTAAGCCTCGCACAAAGAAGTCTTGGAACAAATAGTGTTGAACCCTTCCCAAGGAAGAAAACTTGTACGACATACAAGTAGAATTATGGAAAGGGTACAAGGACGTACCGCTAGATTTCTAATGAAAGGTACAGTCATGCCCCAACCCGATTTGGTCAGATCACTGTGATCAACTTGCCATTCTCCCAATTTATTTAAGAGTTTTCCCTTATTATAAACCATAAATAGTAAGGTGTCCTTTAACCTATACCCTTCCTAGAATAACATAAATCAAAACTGCAATAAAAATTTAAACATTTAGTACCTGTCTCACAGGCGTATTTGTTGAAGGTCCTCTAGGGTAGGCTTTCCGGGATTTCTTAAAAAGGGATATGTGGGAGGGGGTGAGTACAACGACTCAGTGAATGGGTTTTCAACATTTAATCTTTAGAAAAAGATTTGTTTTCATGTTTGGAGTGTGCTAGACTCCTTAATTTCCTTTAAATTTTCATTACTTTAAAAATCTCAGTTTTCAAAGAATATCCTTCATCATGAAGGTCAATCACATAGTCGTAGGCCAGTACGTCCACTGAACCCACTTGTGGCGTCGGAGCGACTTTACCGGCCACCTAAATAGAAGCATGTCCACTTCTATCTTGAGAATGAGTGGATGTTCGCGACATCCGACCCTCAATCCAGTCAAAATTCTCCATATCCGTATGAGGACAGAGACCTCATCCCGTCCCCACCCCAATCTTGTGCGCTTGAAGCTACTCCGAGCTTCACAAGGTCACCCGGTCTGACAAATTGCCTTTATACCCACTGAGTCGTCCAGGGCTCTAGGACACATCAATACCCCTCTTGGGCATCTTGAAGGTCCCGTAAACATAGTGCATGCACAATCAGTATTTTCACCTCATGATATATAATCTGTGGTGTCACTAATCCAACGGCCCTGTTTGTCAACTCAACCTACAACTGTTTCTCTTGACTGGTCTGTCGACCTGTCATGTCGCACTACCACTAGTTGATTGAATATGTCAGTCCTCTCTTGGTACCATGGCCAAACAATTCATTTATTTAAAGTTTTATGGCATATAACTCATGTTTGTTTACGAGCTCCTGCTTGTGCCAATTAGCCTATAGCCCACTATTCGAGATTTTCAAAACCGGTCATGTTAGCCCCCAAGTTCCAAAACCGAGGCTTCCATCATAATAGAGCTATTTGAGCACCCGTCAATAAGGTCTCCCAAATCGTTTAAGTCATGGCACACAGCCAAGGGAGAGCACTTTCAAAAAAATAAAATTTCAACTATCCATCATACCAAACGAGTATGAGGATATCTCTGCTCATAACCGATGAACAGGTTTTCCACTTCCTCCGAGAAAGTTTCATCATACCAACCGGGTATGATCTACTTACAATCAGTAAGTAGTTTTTCATTGTCATTTTTTACATCACGTCTCTAAGTTGTGAAGTTTAAAATACCACTAAATAGTGGGTTTGCATTTCGAGTTACTTATCATCCCCAACTGGGTATGACCTAAAATCTCACTCACCCGAACGTGTAGTGAAATTCCTCTTAGCCGGCTTGTTATCCTTACACGAACTCGTCTTAGCTGCCGTTCTTGGTACTTCATGATCCTACATGATATGAACGTTCTTGTTCATTATTCTTTGGCCTAATATCCCTCATTCATCCCACTTGAATGAGAAAACTAATTTTACCTTTATTTGCAATTAGGTCCCTAAAGTTATTTTTCTTTAACTTTAAGTCCCTAATGCTAGTTTTTCCTAAAATTGAGCCTTGATACTTTTAAAATTTATCTTACGATCTCAATTTATTCAAATTCACAATAAGGTGTTTAATTTTCCAAATTTTCAATTTTGTCCCCCAAATTTTCCATAATTACCATTTTGCCCTTCCTTCACAAAAATGGTAAGTTTTTCCCCAAAAATTCTATTATTCCTCAATTGGCCCTCTAACATTCTTATCATGCCCAATTGACCCTCAATTTTATAAAATTGCATTTTGGTCCTTCAAATTTTTGAAAATCCCTAATTTCCACAAAATTTCCCCTAATTTCAACTCCCTAATACAGTCGAATTTGATTTAATCAAATTGACCAATAAAACACTTCTAATTGTTGAAATTGAGTTTCTACATGTTTATACGATTCCATAGCACTTTGAATCGTAAGTTTTAACACTGGAACAAGCTCAAATAGAGCTTTGCTGAAAAATAGACTATAGAGAGAGAAAGCTTTGATTGCTCACCGGAGAGGGCGCGGTAGTCTGAGCTTTCTATCTAGGCAGGTAGCTTGTGTCACGCCCCGACCCGGTTTGGTCGGATCCCCGTGAACAACCCGCCACTCTCACGGTTTATTAAAGGGTTTCCCCTTATTATAATCTGTAAAGAGTAAGGCGTCCTTTAAACCTGCACCATTTCCTGGAATAGAATAATCAAAACTGCATGAAATTTTAAACTTTACATACTTGTCTTACAGGCATCTTAGTTGATGGTCTTTCAAGGTAGGCTTTCCAGGATTTTCTGAAAGGGATATAAGGGAGGGGGTGAGTACGACTACTCAATGAATGAGTTTTTAAAAGTTTTTAACTTTTAAGAAAAACATTTATATAGAGTGTGTCAGACTCCTTTATTTTCAAAAATCCCTTCATTTAAAAATTCGGGTTTTTCCATTATTTCTTAGTTACCACGGTGTGTCATCACCCAACACACATCCTTCATCATGAAGTTACATACATTCGCAAGTCAGTATCACTACTGAACCCGCTAGTGGCTTCGGAGTGACTTTTCCTGCCACCTGGATAGAAGTACAACCACTTCTACCCTAGGAATGAGTGGATGTACGCGACATCCAACCCACAATCCCGAAATCACTTCTTCATGTCCATATGAGGACAGAGACCTCATCTTGTCCCCACCCCGGTCTCATGCACTTAGTGCTACTCCAGATTTCGCACAGACACCTAGAACGACGAACTGCCATTATAGCCACTAGGTCGTCCAGTGCCCTTAGGACTCATCACTACCCCTCATGGACGTCTTGATGATCCCGTACTCACAGTGCATGCACAAACAATGTTTTCTTATATTGCCATGTAATCTGTGGTGCCACTAGTCCAACGGCCCCAACTCTCAACTCAACCCGCAGCTGTTTGTCTTGACTAGTCCGTCGACCTGTCATGTCGCACTGCTGCTAGTTGACTGAGCATGTCGGTCCTATCTTGGTACCATGGCCAAACAATTCACTTATTAAGTTTTATGGCACATATATCATGTTCGTTTACGAGCTCCAGCTTGTGCCAACTAGCCTTGGGCCCACTATACGAGACTTTCAAAATCGGGCATTTAGCCCCCAAGTTCCAAAACCGAGGCCTCTGGCCTATCAGAGCTATTCGAGCTCCCGTCGAGAAGGTCTCCCAAATAGTTTAAGCATTAGCACACAGTCAGGGGAGAACACTTCCGACAAAATAGGTTTTCACTGTCCATTATACCAACCGGTATAAGGACATCTCTGTTCATAACCGATGAACGGGTTTTCAACTTCCTTTGAGGAAGTCTCATCATACCAACCGAGTATGATCTACTTACAACTGGTAAGTAGTTTTTCCACAAAATTTTCACATCACTTCCTCTAAGTGGTGATGATTAAAATACCACTAAACAGTGGGTTTTTATACCAAGGCACTTATCATCCCCAATCGGGTATGATATATAATCCCACTCACAACTGGTAAGTGGTTTTTAAATTTTAAGTTGTGCTCATCATCCCAACCGGGTATGATGTTAGTAAACTCACTCACCCGTTATTGCCGTGAATTCCATTAGACCGGTTCTTTGTATTCATGTGAGCTTGTCCTTGCTGGCATTCTCAGTATTTCGTGTTCCTACATGATATGAACAACCTTGTTCATTATTACTCGGCATAACAACCTTCATTCATTTCCAATGAATGGGAAAACCTAACCTTTTAGTTTTTTGCAAATAGGTCCCTAAAGTTATTTCTCACTAACTTTAAGTCCCTAATGTCGGTTTTTCCTCAAATTGAGTCCCGTAACTTTTAAAATTTATCCCGGTACCTCAATTTATTCAATTTCACCAAAAAGGGGTTTAATTTCCCAAATTTCCAATTTGGTCCCCCAGTTTTACCAAAATTACCATTTTGCCCTTCTTTTACAAAAATGGTAAGTTTTGCCCCAAAAATTCCAAAATTCCTCAATTGGTCCTCCAACATTATTTTCATGCCCAACTGACCCTCAATTTCATAAAATTGCATTTTGGCCCTTTGAATTTCGAAAATCCCCAAATTTTCCCCCAATTTCAACTCTTCAACACTACCGAATTTGATTTTATCAAATTGATCGATCAAGCACATCTAATTATTGAAATTGGAGTTGAAATTGAGTTCCTGCATGTTCATACGATTCTAAGAAATTTTGAATCGCAGATTTTAACACTGGAACGAGCTCAAACAAAGATTCGCTGAAAAATAGACTGTAGAGAGAGAAAGTTTCGATTTCTCACCGGTGAGGGCACGACGGTCCGAGATTTCAATCTAGGTAGATAACTCTCATCTTGAGGTTCATCCTATAATCAAGAATCGCATCAATTGATGCAGAATTGAGTTATAATTTTATTATTAAAATTCTGTCAGTTCTCTCTCTAAAACCGACCGAAAATTATAGAGGGGAGCCAAATTGACTTACCTTTCAGTCGTAATTCGGCCGTGGAAGGGCTGAGGAAGTGTTTGGGAAGGCTTGGTTTGGCCTGAGGAGAGCTGGAAATGGCCAATTTCAACTTGGTTGAAATAGGGCAGCTTCGGTCCACCGAAGTTGCTTCATTGTTCCATCATGTCGGTACTTCTCTAGTGATTCTCGGATTGACTGGAGTTTGCTATCTAATAGCTGACTTCTCCCCGATTCTAAACAGTCGAACCTCTCCTTTCGAGGTTAATAAAAATGTTGGAGTCAAAGCTCTGGTTTAAGCTTCACCGGGAAATGGAGTAGTAGAGAGAGAGAGAGAGAGAAATGTTCGGGTTCGGGCGTAAAACTCGTGTATTAAATGGTCAAGATTTATTAATAGTATTAATATTACCATAAATTATTGGTATTAATTCCAATAATTTAATTTTGGTATTAATTCCAATAATTTAATTTTGGTATTAATTCCAATAATTTAATTTCGGTAATAATTCCAATAATTTAATTTAGGTATTAAATTATTGGTATTAATTACAATAATTAAATATATATTAATTTATGTTTATTTATGATAATGCGTACATAAAAATTTTTGTCCGAAATTTCAGTTTACAAAAAAATTCATACTTCCTAGGAATCACCCATCCTCACACTACTCTCAAGCAAGCACGCTTAACTTCAAAGTTCTTATGGAATCTCGTTCACTTGAACCAATTTGGTTTTTGTCTTTATTTTATTTTAAGTTTCTTTTCCAAGGTTTAATGAACACTTTGGATCACCTGGTAGTTGAAATTTCCAAATTTCTTGTTCCCATATGATCGGGTTTGTAAACCGGCTCGATTTTCTTACTCGGGTTGACCGGTTCTTTCCCGGATTTCCTTTACTCAAAAGTGTGGGGTTTACCGAACCGATCTGCTTTTTCTCTCCCAATTTGTCCTAAGGTTCATTTCCAAGGTTTATGAACCATTTGAGTCACTTGGGAGTTGTAAATTCCAAAATTTGCTCATTTCCTGATAATTGGGTTTGTAGACCAACTAGGTTTTAAATTTGAAAATGACGTTCTTTCCCCGGTTTCCTTATTATCAAATGACGGGATTTACAGGTACACAGGAAGGATGATTACAAAGGATGTCATAAAGTTGCTCTAAGGTCGGATACCTTTAAGGGCGAAGGAAGGAAGAAGCCAATCAAGGAAGGAAGTCACAGGGAAATATATGCCCCAACAAAGAGGCGATCGAGCTAATTAAATTAGGAAGAGAAGATGAGCTCGCAAATGCAATGTAGGGTGAGGTGAAAAGATCAAGTACAAAGGAAACGTACTCATCAGGACCCAAGGAGTAAGTTAAACCCAAGGAATGGGTAAGTGGTAAAATAGCATAATAAGAAAATAAATGGAAAGATATCCGAAAAACCCTGGAAGAGGCTGATTATGGTCTATGCCCACTTAATGGAGCATAAAGATTGGACGGTCAGGCATAGGGTGGAGTACATGAAATAAGACCCGATAGTCGAAAGTTATTTGGATAGGGAATAAAGGACAAAATGGGAATTTTAAGAAAATAAAGGATTAAAATCTGGCAAATGCCTCAATATAAAAAGGATGTAAGGAGATGAAGAAAGGAAACCTTCGAGGAATGGTAAGAAGGTTGAACGTGACTCCTAAGGTGGAAGTCTCTACTTTGAAGGATATAGTAGAGAATGAAACCATCAAAAAGGGAACTCCCCAAATAAAAGAATTGACATGTAGACTAGAAGGGATAAAGTCAAAATAAGGATCGTGAAATGGTCACGAGTAAGTAAGGAAGGAATGAAGAAAGGGATCCTAAAGTAAAGGATGCCATTGGATATGTGGCAGGATATAAGGAAGAAAAAATCCCAAGCACGTCGGAAAGTCAAGAAGAAATCGGGAAAACTGATCGTTGGAACCGGTGGAAACCCAATGAGGAAGTTGGTAAGGGACGAGTAGATAATGAAAACTGACACTATCATGAAAGACATGACTTCAAAAGTAAAGGCATGATAGTATAATGCTGAAGGTAGCTAAGTAATACTAACAAATGAAAAGAAAGGATGAAATTATACGTTCCCTGAAAGGTTGGAAAGTCAAGAACAACCATCAAGGAAATGTTCTAGAATTATAATGGACAAAGATAAGTTTTAGAACATGTCATGTGGTAAGGGATATGTAGGTCCAACAGTCCCAGGATTGTAAGGGAAGAAACAATCATGGGACAGTCAACTAAAAGACATGGATGAAAACCTTCAAGAGGAAGGACCTTACCCTAAGTGGAATAGAGAATGGGCTGAAAGGAATACTTTTGGAATAGTGGGTAAGACCCACCAAATGAAGATACCCTCCATAGAGTGAATGATTAAGTCCCATTAATGTGTGGATTAAGAAGGACTGAATAAAGGAACAACCAAAGGATGGCGTGTCAAGTAAAACCAAATTGACACCAAGGGAAATTGCCCAAGGAGAAAGGAGGCGAAATTTGTTTTGGGGACAAAACTCCTAAAAGGAGGGGGGAGTTGTAAACCCCGTTTCATTAAAGATAAGAAAACTAGGAAAGGAATAGGTCAATTCAAAAGAGAAAATCAGGTTAGTTAACAAACCAAAACTAGTAAAGAAAGGGTAAAATGGGAAATTGAAAAATCACAAGGGACTCAAAGAGACATAAAAATCAAGGAAAAGAACCATGGAACAAATTGGAAGAGAAAATCGGACCAGTTTAGGGTGAACTGGACCTGAAACAAATTGAATTGGTTTGAACCAAACATGAACCGGTTTCTAAATTCCTTTTCCGTGGTGGCTTAAAGTGATCAAATTGGAAAATTGAAGCCATCATTGGATAGGAAATGAATTTAGATGAATTTAGAAATTTTTATATTTAAGAAAACCGGTTGAATCATGCTTGAACCAACCGATTTTTGCCATTGAATCTGGTCGGACCAGACTGGTCCAATTCGGAATAGTGTCATCTTCTTCCTCATGATGACAACACTATTCATCAGTTCAAAAACTTTCCTTCTCCGGTGAAGGAATATTCTCTCCTATCAGGGCATTTTCGGGTGAGGATAAGCTCGATCAAAATGGAAACTAGTCGGGCAAAGGGTCCTCGAGCTCCCTATATAAATAGCTCATCTCCATTCATTCTCCACACAACTCAACTCACCATTCTACCTCAAGTGCTCCATTTTCCGGTGAAGCTAAAACTAGAGCTCCGACTTGGGCATTTTTCTTAGCCTCAGAAGGCAAGGTCGGGGCCTACACACTCCAAGGGGAGTCAGCTACCTGATAGCAATCTTCCATTGACCTGAGGACCACAGGAGAAGCGCTGGAGGAATCAAACAGCGAAGCAGCTCTGACAGACCAAAGCTGCCATGTTTTGGCCAAGCTGAATTTGGCCAAATTCAGACCTCCTCTGGCCAAACCAAGCCTCTCCAACGTCCCAACAACCCTTACACAACCTCCACAAAGGTGAAAGGTAAGTTAATTCGGTCCTCCATAGTTGCAAATCAGTGTTGGAGAGAGAAAGTGTCGAATTTCTCTAATAAAATTCACCCTCATATGGACTTCAATTGAAGCAATTCTTGATCTTAGAAGGAAACTAAGGATGAGAGCTACCTCTCTAGATCGAGAGCTCGGACCGTCGCACCTCCAAAGGTAAGCTTTCGAAGCTTTCTCTCTCTAAAATAGTTTTTCGATGAAGCTCCGTTTGAGCTCATTTTGGACACAAATTTTGCAATTCAAAGCTCCATTTGATCATATAGAAGTGTGGGAACCGATCCATACCATCAATTGGAGCAATTAACACCGATTGAAAGGTCAATTTGAAGAAATCAAATCTGGTTAGTATAAAGGGGTGAAATTGGGGAAATTTCGGGGATTTCGAAAAATTGAGGTACCTCCATGTAATTTCTAAAAATTGAAAGTTAATTGGAAATTAGAAAGATGTTGCAGGACCGATTGGTCAATTTTTGAAAGAATTTGGATCAATTAACTATTTTTGGAAAGTAGGGGCAAATGAGTAATTTTTGGAAAATTGGGGACCAAATTGGAAATTTGGAAAACTTGAGCCTCTTACACAATTTTAAGAAAATTAAGGACCCAAGGAGGATATTGGAAGTACTCGGGACTTAATGTGCGAAAACTTTAACACCAAGGACCTAAAGTCAAAAGGTATGTACTTTAGGGACCTAAGTGTAATAAACAAAAAATATGGGCCCAGTAGCCCATACTGAAAAGATGGAAAGCTTTTATACAAAACCCTAATGTATAAGAGTGGTCAAACTCTATAGGGACTCTTGGAACTAGAACGCTAATGGGGGAGCAAGACTCGGACATGGAGAATCGGCTAGGGATGAGTGCATCAGAGTCACCGGGTGAATGGGATTATTTAACATCATACCCGGTTTGGATGATGACCACTGTTTTTAATAGATAAAACCTACTTACCGATTTTAAGTAGGAATAAATAAACATCATACCTGTTTGGTATGATGAGTTTCCTTGAGTAAAGGAGAAAAATACCTACTAGTTATAAGCAGATCCAACATCACACCCGATTAGTGTGGTGAGAAAAAAATATTATTTTTGTCAAAAGTGTTCTCCCCTGATTATGTGAAACTGCATAAAATATTTGGGAGACATTCATGATGGGAGCTAGAATAAATTAGATAGGCCAAGGGCCTCAGTTTTTGAACTCACAGTGCTCAATGCCAATTTTGGAAAACACGTGCAGTGGGCCCAAGGCCAGTGGGCACGGGCAGAAGCTCGTAAATAAACTTCATTAGGAAGAACCATGAAAACTTCTAATTAATGGAATTGATTATGTGTTGCACCATGGTTCTGAGTCAGGACCGACAATGCTCGATGGATTGGCGGCAGTGCGTCAAGGCCAGGTCGACGGAATGGCCAAGACAAATAGCTATAGGTCGGGTTAAGCGTCGGGGCCGTTGGATCGTTGGCACCAAAGAGGATGGATAACCATATGAAAACTATTGTTTATGCATGCACTTGTGGTACGAGACCATCAAGATGCCCTATGCGGTAGTGATGGGTCCCAAGGGTTGTTGGACGACATGGTAGAGATAAGGGCAGTTCGTCGTTCCAGTTAATCTTAAATCTTTGGGAGCTTCCTGCGCATGAGACCGAGATGGGGACAGGATGAGGTCTCCGTCCTCACATTGACACGAAGTGGCATTCGAGTCTGAGGGTCGGACGTCTGGGACATCCACTCAAACTTAGGATAGAAGTGGATGGGCTTCTATCATGGTGGACGGTAAATATGCTATGATCCACAAATGGGTGCAGTGGGCGTGCTGCGCCTATGAATGTGTGTACCCTTCCCGATGAAGGGCATGTGTTTGTTTGCTAAATGCATCTCCAAGCAAGAGGATGGGTTAAACACACCTAATAGTATGGTAATGGAAAACATTTTAGAGATTTAAATATAAAGAACTCCTTTAAAAAGGATTATTAACTTAGTATGGTTTTGAACTCACACCCAACACCCACTCACTGATTTATAGAAACTCACCCCTCTCTTTACCCCTTTTCAGGAGTAAGGAGATAAACTAAAAGAGAGCATGAAGATGTATCATCCGTCAAGTATGCTTAAAGTTTCTTTTAGCTTGTTTTATATTGATTTATGCTATTCTAGGGAATGAGATTTGAATTTACACCTGGCTCCTCTTGAATTAAGAAGGGGAAACCCCTCTTAAACCAAGGGAGTGGCGGGTTGATGATAGGGATCTTACCAAATCAGGTCATGGTGTGACAAGGTAGTTATTGGGGCTTTGAGTATGAGTGGCTAGTGCTCATTAAGGGGATCCTTCTAGGATAAAATTTCGCGTCAATTGACTGCCTAAGTAAGAAGAAATTCATTAGAAAAGTTTCTAACATTTTTTCTTTATAAATTCACTATTCCAATGAAGAGAGGCAAAATTGGCTTACCACTAAGGTTCACAAAGTTCGAGGTTCTTTCAGGAAGAGTCATGGGAGGGTCAGCCTAGTTTCACAAGGTCAATGGTGGTCGGAATTTAGCTTGAAAGCTTTTGCCTGAATTCCATCGTTGAAGTGGATACACTTTGCAGCCTCATCAAAACTTCACTAGTGACCTTCGTGTTGAATGGAGTATGCAAGATGGTGGAGGACTTCCTCAGGTTTCCAGGGAACTAAATTGCATAGTCGAAGGTGGAGGAAAAGGTCGATGTCGAATCTCTGATTCAAAGATGGTCGGAAAATGGAGTTGTTCTTCTTTCTCAGGCTTTCGAGGGATGAGAAGGATGAATAGAGATGAGCTCTTAATATATGAACCTCGGGGACTGGCCGTTCTAGCTAGGAAAAATGAATCTTTGAACTAGTTCTTTCTAGTTCAATTTAGTTTAGGTCTGGTTCACCCTAAACCGATCATGTTTTCACATCCTATTTGGTTCATGGTTCTTTTTCTTGGTTCTTGGATCCTCATTGATCACTTGGGATTTTCCAATTTCCCATTTTTATTTTCTTTTAAAAATTTTTGTTCACTTTTGTCAATGGTTTCCTTTCAAAAAATTTTGGTTCTCCATTCAGGATTACTTGTCTTTTGAAAACGAGGTTTATAACTTCTCCCCTCCTTTTAGAAGTTTTGTCCCTAAAACTCGTTTGATATTATTACAAATTCCTCAGGATAATCTTAGTCCTCCTCTCACTTCTTCTCGAATTCCAATGACTAAATTTTTCCCATTTGCTTTTGTTAGGGTATTTTCTTTCTTATGATCCCACTCTGTTACTCTTGCTTCGAGTATTTATCCAAGATTATTTCTTGGTTTAGATCCCATAACACCTTCTTATTTGCTTTGTTAGGGGTTCCCTAACCCTCATGATCCTAGTGTAATCTTGATAGTTGTTTTGGGTCATACCAAAATTTTCTCCTCAAATATTTGTATTTTTTATCACCCCTTGTACTATCGTGCCCTCTTGTAAAAGTTTTAATCAATCTCATGTGATTCTATTGGGTTTTTCTCATCTTGGCTTTCCTTTGTTCATCGTTGTCACCATGTTGATCGATCGCCCCTTGATTTGAAAAATTCTTAAATAATTTCTCTCTTTTATTCCAATTACAATACTAATAGTTTCTTTCTCATTTATGGTAGTTTTCCTAGTATTTGACATCATCTTATCTCATCGTTCAAAGCCACTTATTTAAATTTCTTAGGGGTGAAGGATTTCCTTATGTTCCCCATGTATCCATTTATGATGGCACCCTTCATTATTTCATGTTTTTAAAATTGGTTTCCTTTAAGGCTACCACGAGTAGTTCATCTAGATCTTCTTACCTTATAGACCTTCAAGATTCTATTCTTCTCAATTTTCTTCCCTGAAAGATGTGAGTATGTTGATGGTTGTATTCTATGGGGTTGGTTCCCTAGGACCTTCATGGATATATGATTCCATAATAAAGGATTTTTCCAAACTCCTGAGTGATTGGGGAAGTTGAATTAATTCACACATCCCAAATTTAACAGATCAGGCTTGATAAAAAAACATTTAATAAAATGTTTTTATTATAACAAGTATATTTCCTTTGGATTTACAATTCAACTAAAACAATACTCTAAGTATGAGGTCTGGAAATTCCTGCTACCATACTATGGTCCTCTTGAGCTTCATCTTGCATAAGGTTGTAAACTCTTGTTGGGATCCTAGATGTTGTTGTGGTTCATCGATTTCTATCCCTTTGAACTTCAGTAGTTGGAGAAGTGTTGCTCCTATGAAATATGGACGTAAATCCTTGGGGTACTGAATAATTCTTCACAATATGTCCTAACTCCCCACACCTGTAATAGACTAATTCAATACATGCTCCTTCGTGGTTTCTCTTACAACTAGGGCATTGGGGATTTTTTCTTTGTGGTGCATTATTACCCCCTTCCTTAAATAGCCTATGAGACCTTGTCCTCGCTTTCACCCTCAATCTTATTCCTTCATGGGGGTCTTTACAAAATTGGGAAAATCCCCTCTCTTTAAAAGAAAGATCATCTTGGTCTTCTTTCTTGTTGATGATCTCCACCCTTCCACATCTTTCTTGTACCAATCGTTAACACTCATGAGTCATACTAATAATGATTGCTAGGTCGGTGTGTAAACCCCATTCTTTCAAACCAAGGAACCGAAGTAGGGAACAGGAAAATTTCGAGAGAAAATCAAGAATCAAAGTGAACCGAAATTGGTAAATAAAAGTCAAAACGGGAAATTTAAAAATTACAAGTGACCAATAAATACCCAAAACTCATGTAAAGGAACCATGGATGAAATTGGACATGAGAACTGGACCGGTTCATGGTGAACCCAACCTGAACCATATTGAACTAAGATGAACCGTATATAACCGATTCAAAGATTCATTTTTCTAGGTAGCTTAAAGACATCAATTTGGGAAATTAAATCCACCATTGGATAGAAAATAAATTTATACAAATTTTTAAATTTTTAAATTTCAAAAAATAGATCGAAATGGGCCTGAATCGGCTGATTTTCGAATTTGGGTCATCAAACCCGGTCTGACCAGACAGGTCAACGGACAACCTGCTAGGTCAGCGCCCAGTCAGTATGCAAGACTAATTAGTGTGTGATGTGTGGCAAAGCGCACCCTATCAGCTGCTCGGTCAACTCCTCGAAGTGATGGCCAATGAGAGAGCGACATGTGTCATCGATCAACGATCACATGATGAAAGTCCACGTCAGTGATGACCGGCCAATAGGAGAGTGACATGTGTCCCCAATCATTGGTCAATGTTAGAGAAGCCCCATCAGTTGGATGGACCATTAGGAAGCAGACACATGCCAAAGGTGCTACAACAGTGTCCTTCTTGGATATTGGAGAAACGGTCGACCAATTAGAGGTCGACATGTGGCATAGTCACATCGGATAGACTCAACCAAACAGAGCACTATACGTTAGGGGGGAAGTTTGTCGTATTTAAATTGGTCAATCAGAGGATGCCACATGTCTCGGTCAACGGTCGACAAAAATACAGTCAGCAGTCATGTAGGAACAAGCGGCCAATGGGAGGTCGCCACGTATTCGATCAGTGAGTCAAAGGCTAACTAGGCTTCTTAATAGGAAGTTGTGTTAGCAAAACCAGCCAATCACAGCGCGCTATGTGCCAAGCTTGCAAGTGAGGCACAATGGAATCTTCCTCCTAGGATAAGCTGGCAAAAAGGGATAAGAAGGAGAGATTAATCTCCGGTGACCTGGAAAGCTCTCTGATCTAACCGCCGATGAGTGATATGGATGTTGAGTCCTATGTTGGTTGGTAGCCTTGTCAGTTGTCGAGTTTCCTATATAAAGAGCACCCCTCCCCTCGACTTCCTCATCCCACAAATGAGCGAAGAAGAAGAGATGCTCCATTTTCTAGAGAGACGTAAAACAGAGCTCTAACATCGACACTTTCCTCCACCTCTGAAGCTATAATTGGTGTCTCTAGAACCGGGAGGAAGTTCTCCACCTAGCTGCACCATCCATTCAAACCGAGGACCACCGAAGGAGTGCCGGTAAGCCTCCACAATGCTGCTACTTCGACTAACCCGAAGTGGCGAAATCTTGTCAAACCAAATTTCGGCCACCCTAGACCTCCCGCAGCTAAAACGACCCTCCCACGACTCCTCTTAGGTGTTCCTCAACCTCCCGGACGCTTTCAAGTAAGTCCATTTTGCCTCTACTCATTAGAATAGTAAAATTATATAGAGAGAAAGTGGTAGAAACATATTGATTAAATTCTCCCTACCTAGGATGTTAATTGGGGCAAATTTTAATCCTCCGAGGACCCTCCTGATGAGTGTTATCTTCCTAAATCCAGAGCTCCGGCAACCGCACTTCAGGCGGTAAGATTTCAAAGCTCTCTCTCTCTCTAAGTTCAGTTTTACAGAGAAGCTTTGTTTGAGCTTATTTTAGGGCCAAATAAGACGATTTAAAGCATAAATTGATTGTAGGAAAGTGGAGGAAGACGATTAGTAGCATGCTAGGGGTCAATTAACCAAATTGGACTAAATTGAGAGATGATTAATGGCATGATATGCCTAAATTAGAGAGATTTAAAATTGTTTATATGATGATCAAAGTTCATGGACTTATTTACAATTTTAGAATACTTGGGGACCAAATTACAATTAAGTATAAGTTAAGGGTTTGAATGGAAATAAGGGATACTTAGGGACATATGTGAAAATACATGATAGTACGAGATCTTATGTACAAATTTCCTTATACACTTGAACTATTGTAGGGACAATTCATCAACATCCTCGTGCAAGGAGCACACTAAGGATTGGAAATCCATCTAGGATGAACATGTTACGGTTTACGAGTGAGTAGAAATTTTTGTCATCGAGTCCGATTGGGTCAATGACTCATACCAATGATAGCTTGAATTAATGAACTCTTGATAACATGAACCCGAACTGTGTTAATAATATGAACTATGTGATAGTCTAAACCTGATAATAGCATGAATCATGTTTAATTGATGATAGTATGAACCCTATGATGATATAAACCTAATGATAGCATGAACCTTACTGAATTGCTGATAGTTAGACCCTTGTATTAACATGAATCCTGCTAATAGCATGAATTGCCAATAGTATGAACCTTGTGATAGCATGAATCTTGTTGTTAGATTATATTCTTGATAGAATGATTCGTCCTTATGTTATATCTTGATATCAAAGTGGGTCCAAGGTTGTCGTTTTCTAAAAATAAGTGAGTCCAAGGCCGTGTTTTGAAAATATTCAATATGTAGGCTTAAAGACAATGAAAATGGGCATTTCCCTATAAATAATACAAGAGAAATGATATAGCTAGAACATGATAAAAGTTTAGGATTATTGGTTGTGTGAAATAGGCCACGACCAATAACTTCTATCGAGCTAAGGTAGGCCTTACCCCATATGGATGGTAGAACAAACATAATGGATTAAAAACTAAAATACATGCATGTGATTGTTAAGAGTGATTGTTAGATGCATGATATGGGGTAGTGGTGATTCCAATGGCGACTAAATAACAACGTTGGCATAAGGAAAGTAATGTTGGTCGAGTATGTCAATGGCTCTAAGAGCCCTATGCGCACCAGACATTGGCAAATGGGAAAAGGTCTCATCCATCACAGTGGACAAACTCGATAATATTTACGGGTTGAGTATTGGTGCTCACGCAGGCAGTCTATCATAAACATTCCATTATGTACAAGCATGTGGTTAGTAAAGGCGCTACATACCACAAGTGGAATAGAAGGAAGTTATATTATGTGACCGTGTAATCCCTCCATGGTGAAGTTGGTATGTTGTGATGAAAATTGTTTGATAAATACAAAATCCTAAAAAGCTAAACCTTTTTCTTTAAACCCGTGAACTACTTTCTAAAAATTGAGACCCCTATAGATACTATAAAGTACTAGTAAGTTGTAACCATGATGTTTTGTTACTATACAAAGCTATTCACTGAGTTATAAACTCACCTCACTCTAACCCCTGCAAGTAGTATGGATAGTAGCAAAGAAACTTGCTAAGTTCCTAAGTCCTAAGGTATACATTTTCCACAATTAAGTTCAGTTTGCATTCCCATAATTTTTGTTTGTTTAAAGTATATTTTGAAAGTTTTGTAAGTATTTATTCTGAGTCTTATTCCTATTAGGACTATAATGATGAGATTCGATAACATAGGACTAGAAGGTGTGGCAGGTTGTTCGTAAGTGTAGTTGAGTAAACCGGACTGAAGTGTGAAATGGTAGATAGACAACTTGAGTCGAGTGAAAGTGTAGGATGACTGATGGCTCACTTCATTGGAGGGGCTGCGTTTTACAACTCTCTGTCATCTCCTACTCACCTCCATTTAAGGGCCTGCTCACTCATCAACCAAGATACTTGAAGTTGGAATTTGTCCCCTCTAAAAGGTGTCATATATGTTCAAGAGTAGTAGGTCATACTTCATATCCCTTTACATTAGTTTTAGAGGACAAGCTTCTTTAGCCATAGAAGAAAACTGAGAATGTAACTGCATGTTCAACTTATCCATTTTTATTACAAAATTTCGGGAACCAAGAACAACTAGGTAACGCTTCCAAGGAAATACCACATATGATTTGGAAGTCTATTTGTCAAATTAAATAACTCGGAAAGGTAAGCAACTTTCTCTAGGACGATCTTTGATGCACTTACCAACAACACAAAGGAAGCCCTGTGACAGAATTTCCCTGCTACATAAAGTATCAAATTTATTTCCATTATTTCATTTATGTTACCTTGACAAGTTGCCTAACTCTAATTCAAATACAATATCTGCCGGATTTAAGTAATAATTTTACTATTATGTCAGAGAGATTTGTACATTTCATGCACATGTTGTGTTAGGGAGCCTCAAGTTTCTCCAAATCTCCTAGATGGTCAGGACAAACATAATCAAATTCATTATGGGTTGATATGGACTTTGTTCCTTTTCATTAAAAATTCTCACTTTTTTATATGTACTAATAATGTCCACATATACCCATTCATCTTTTTTTTAATTTCAAAAATTAAATTAGTATGGTAAATATTACTTTAAAAAGAAGGAATTATTATGTTATGCTAATATTAATTATATACTTGAGACTTTCCAAAAAGTATATATTCTCTTGCCGTACTTATTACAATGCATGATAGAGCACACCCTCAATAATGATACGTCTGCAAGTGGAGTATTCTGGTTTTGGACGCAATTGTTCTATCATGCATGTGCTTGTATCAATTGGTGCAAGACAGGCATGCACCCACAGAGAGGTCGATTGAGGTGTAAATCCAATGACTAATGCATTGTTTTCTGGATTGGACATCCTCATTGATTGATGGCACGATATTTCGTTAATTTATTACCCAATATCTACTAGTACTACTTAAAATCTGGTGTTGGTGCAATTTATCTTGATAGATTAAAAACCCTAGATACATAAATCCAATTACCTGGTCCTTTATGTTCTTATATATGATCTATAAAAATTAATTATGAAACATGCCGATAGTGCCAATCGTAGGCGCTTTTTTATAAGATCTGTTTGGTTAAGGACCGAACAATTAGAATCGAATAAGGAGAAAATGTTAGGCACCTTGTAAAAGTGAGCCCCCAATATTTCCCTCAAAATGATCATTTTGTGAAATTTAAGGTTAGAAGACAAATGAGTGGTCGGCTGAGAGCTGAGAGAGGGGCGAACTTTGTCAATTGGCTCACGTGGTGATGCCTCTGTGTTCTTGTCCCGAGTGATGGGTCATTAGGAATTGCCAGCCACGTATGATTGAGAGTTGAGTTGGCACATCTTCACACAAACCAATTCAATTATATGTACTTATTTGCGAGGTGAAGATATAGGATCCGCTCGTCCAGATAGGTCCAGAGTCGAATAGATTTGTGACATATTTGAGACTTAAACATTAACCTTGTACTGATGTGGATACTATATGCTAATATATCATGCAAACATGGCTAGAATCCACTAAATCACGCGTCAACAAATATTGGAGGTGACCATATTGAAACAGAGTGTGAATTTTTACATCTTGTTCCGATGATCATTTGAGTGCCAATTGTTGATCTCTAGAATTATGTTTGGTGAATATTGTACCTGAAACATTTTCTCTAACTTTTAAACTATAATATAATCTCTATTCACTTGAAAACCACGGAATTCTTTACGATCAGCTATCAGCGCAATAGGATGGGCTTGACCAAGTTCAAGGAGAACCACTACTCTACACATATATCTCAAGGAGAACCACTCCGCTATATCAAACTGAAAAACAAAAGACAAAAGGATCGTAAAAAACTTCCTATTCTATGCTCGCACACGTCCTATCAATCACCTTAGAGCTCGTCCGGTGAGAATTCTTCGACGGGGAGCTCGATCCCTGTGAGGAACTGTGCCCGAAGAAGCTTAGCTTGGCGACCTTCTTCGAGAAGGAGCCCATGAACTTGCGGGAGCTCGACGACTTGGCCATGTCCCTCTTCATGCAGACGTGCTCCTTCTCAAGATCGTTGAGTCTCATCCTGAGCCTGGCCAGCTCGAGCTTGAGCTCCTGGTTCTCCCTTCTGAGGGATGCGTAGTTGTCCCTTGGGGACATGGCTGCGCTTCTGAGGGCTCCGCTGCTGATACGCCACGATGACTGGTGATGCGCTAATAATGCCGCTGGGGTCTTTGGGTTGTCGTGATCATCTGGGTAGGAGCAGCAGAGGGCGTTCCTTAGTCTCACCTGCTCTATGTAGAGGACCTGGACGATGGACTGGAGAGGGAGGCGCTCGTTCTGCGCTGCGTGGGCGCCTGCCTCCTGTGAGAGCTTCTGGAAGTCTATGAGCTTACATAGTCTCTTCCTGTCTGATTCGGACAAAGCCGGATGAGCCTACATAAATATTTCTCTGCATAAGCTTAATCTCTTACATTCGATCAATATGACAAAATCAGCTTCCTATTACAAACCTGGCCTTGAAGATGCGTTTTTGTCTTTTTCATAAAGACTCTTTGGTCCTTACATTCGGACGATGTTAAAACGTCTTTCTAAAGGCATACCTTTAAGTAAACATCAGCTGCCCTGTACAACCCATCATGCACTGTCCGAGCGTGAGCCGGCAAGGCCTCTGCGATTACCATAAACTTCCCGAGCTTGAGATTGGCATCTGGGGCGATCTCGGCCAGATAATTATCCACTAGCTTAGCCACCTTGAACAACGCGGTCTGAGAAGGCGACCGAGTAGGGCTATCCAACTCGAGTCCTGATACATTGTCATCATCCATATCATCCTCCTCCTCACTATCTTCCTGCTGGGAAAAGATCACAAGGATCCTATGGACCGTGTCTACGTCGAACATGGTGTCCCCCGTGATACGGAAGGAGGGGATGAGGAGGTCGTCCAGGGTGGCCATGTCTAGCTGGGACCCGATCCTCCTCTCAAGGTCGACCCTATATGTATGGGGCAAGAAAAAAATGTTAAACTGGAAAAGTTGAAAAAAAAAATTACCCTTCAGAACCACAAAAAAAAAGAGATTTTTGGAGATGTATTGACAATGTGTTAAAATTAATAAAAAAAAATGATAAGTGTATATTTAAAAATGTTAGAAAATTTGAATTTTTTTTGAAGAAACATAAAATATTCAATCAATTTCTTGATTTAATTATTGTTTAATACCCGTTGAATATTCTGTCAGTTCACCCCTACCTGCAGGCTATACTGCAATCGAGCGTGGCGGCGCTCCTCAGCAGCCCGAAGAGGAAGTTGATGGGCACCGCCGGTTTCTCCACGGGTAGCAGCCCGACCACCGTCTCCACCACGGTCCTCTCGTGGGAGGCCGCGGTGGATCCCATATCGGGCTCGAGCTTCAGCCTCTTCGTCAGCTGCTTGTGGGCGTAGTTCATGAGCGAGACCCCGATGCTCTCGGGCCGGACCCCACGGCACCTCATGGCCGTGATCACCCTCTGGTAGAGATCCACCCTGAGGCTCGAGAGGTCCTCTATCCACCAATCAGAGGCATCGCACTTGTTAGCCTGCCGGCTCATGTGGAGCCTGCCGGAGCTGCTGTACTCGAGGCGGGAGAAGCTCGAGGCTATCTGCTCCGCGCAAGCCGTAGAGGCCACCGCCTCTATACACCGGCTAACTATCTTTAGCTCGTCGGCTAGGGGCAGGAGGGCCTCGCACTGCTGCAGGACCTCCACAGACATCTCCAGGCTCTTGCAAACTATGCTGTTGAGGTACTCCTCTGAACGGGATCCGAGGTTGTCCTTCGAGTACTCCTCGTTCATCTCGAGGTAATCCGAGGCGCAGATGAGGTGGGCCACGTTCGAGGACGTGATCTCGAAATTTATGCCGTAGCAGAACTTGGCGGCTAGCTCGAATGACTCCGCACCTCCTGGGAGGTTCAGGAGTTCGATGGTCGATATGTCGGAGTCCCTGTGCTCTGCAACTAGCTTTCTGATCTTCCCACATCGAGAGACGAGCGGAAACTGTATATGGGGAGTAAATTAAGTTAATAGAAATCAAGCCAAAACCAGTATATGATAGTTACTAAAACCAGTTTTTGATGGGTTAATTTCGTGGGGGGATAGACAGAACAACACTCTACCTTGTGAAGTGCAAATGTTCCACCGTTGACAGCTATCGTTATGTCACTGGGGACATCTCGGAAGATCCTGCATAGAGAGATATCGTGAGAGTTAGATGTGAATGGATGCTTGCTTATAACACCCAACTAAGATGTAGACTCCATGGATTGCCACAGATCACGCCCCCCCCCCCCCCCCCCCCCCCCCAGCTATTTGCTGGGTCACTTCTTCGATCCACATACAACACGATTTATAATACAACCTATCCATAATCCATCTGTGAGATGGATGGATCATACTTATGGGGCTTTACGCCATATCCCCATGGAGAAAAGGAACAAGAACGCATCGTTAGAAGTAACCAGTACCACTCATTGTACCGCTGCCGCGAGCACATGGCCAAGGACATCTGCTGTCTGTCCATGTCGAGAAGAGAACAGATGAAGTAAACGAGTTGTGCAGGGAGGGAGTAAGGCGCTGAGAACAGAGGATACTATGGAGGAGGATCCAAACTGAGATGCTGTTATTGAGAAAAAGAACCTTTTGGAGATTTTTGACGAACAGCTCGTGTTCAAACCGTAGGTTGCAAGGGTCCAAAAATATGGGCCTCTCTGTGGGTCACCCTCTGCCTCCATTTTCGTTATGGTCATGGCCGAGTTGTTTTTGGATATTCAGGATAATTTAAATTTCCCCAAAAAAAGGTCATATGAATCTTCCGCACCCCAAAGACCCCATTTTCAAGCCGGTGAATGGGCAAGCAATTAGCATCAGGAGAGGAATAAAAAATTAAAAAAAAAAGGGGAATGACTATATGATGCAGTAATGTAACATTTTGTTTAATAATAAGAAAACAGTAAGTATGATTCGCATTAAAAATGAGATTATATGATCCTTTAATTTCTTGTTACTCGTAATGTCTAGATCCACTCCACACATATTAAGGGAAAAAAAGCCAAAAAGAGGAAGGGAGAAAAGCTAAGGGAAAAAGGGGGGAGAAAGAATGCAAAAGTAGTAATTATGTGTGACAACTTTATATAGTGTTGGCTTTTTGTCCCTCTCTCATGAGAAAAATAATCCCCTTTTGCCTCCACAAGACTTCAAAACTAAACTACAACGGAAAAGTTACTTGGTAATATAGCACAAGGAATTTTTCAGTGGTTTTTATATCGCTTCTCATTTTTTTGCCAATATATTAGTGGATTGCTTGTTTTACCTTATTAATTTTTTCATTAAGTGATAAATTTTATTAAATATAATAAATTGTTCATACTTTAACTTAAATATCTCATTTTTATTATGTTGTCATCTCAAATAAATTTTAGTGTCTTCATACAAGCTCTAACACTAGCAAGCTTGTTGAGAGACTTGTAGTTAGGTTATTTACCCATGAAGATGCGGCCATAAAATGAGGTTCAAGGAAGGCTTGTAGAGAGGTGTGAGCCTTAAGATAATGGGCATGCTCATAACAAGAAGAATAAATAATCAAGTTGGCCATAAAATGAAATTCAAGGAACACTAATTTTACATAATTTTCAAGTTATGCTAAATTTGGCTTGTGGATCAGTCCAAGGTTAACCAGTAAGTTACTGTTTCCCTTAAATTTAACAGTTTTATTACACATTTATTTCAAAGAAATTTAAACTTGTTTGATGAGTTTGATCACAATATAATCAAATAATGAACCTCTTAAACTTGCACTAGTGACTCATGGGGGAACAATATCTGACCCAGTTTAGGAAAGACGAATGAACAATATTTTGGGTGCCCTAAACAGTGGATATGTCCATACAGCAGACATTTTTCTCCCCTAGCCTTCAATCAATTGACAAAAACTAATCAATGTGCACGCCAAGGGGATATGATGGTTCCTTCTGCTTTTGACGTTTTAAAGTAGATGTCAAAAGGACAGTAAAATATATGTATATTGTATACGTGTATTAAAGATACACGACATATCATAACAATATTATGTTTGACTTCATAAATGCTATATATATATATATATATATACACCTTTGTTTATTTATGCTCCTAACAGGTAAAAAATCCAATAATGAATATTTACCATTAGATTATAAACTTCATTTATTATTTATTTAATTAAACATTGAATTATTTAAGCAAAATTCAAGTTCTAAACATTTACTTGTGATATATTTTATCAATTAATAACTTCTTAAATGTCAAATTAAAAAATGAATTGAGTTGTGAATGAAAGTTCACAACTAAATCTATGTTCGTATTTGAGATTTAAAAAAATAATAATATGAACTAAAAGTTATGACATTCAAGGATAAAATATTGCTTTTTTTTTTACTTCACTATCTCCGAATTGGAAATTAAACCATTAGAGATATATCTAAAATAGACAAAGTCTTTGAACAAGGTCAAGGGACATGGGTATACAACAACATATGAAGATCGAACCTTCAAACTTTTATGTGATGGGGGAGAAGATGAAAAAGCAATATTTTTTTCATTTAGCAATTAAATCATGTTGATCACTATGCGTATAGGAAACTTTACAACTAGCTTCAACATTTTATTCCTAGTTATATAAGTGAGATTAGTTTCTTAAAAAAATCTCTAGTTATAGATCACCAAATCCAATTCCTTCCCTTAATCATGTAAAGTGGCTAGGTGAAGTTTCTACAAGTTTAACTAAGATGAGATATACAATTGTAACTATCTTATCATTCTTTTATAGTATAAAATGTGCAGAATATATATGTAATGTATAAAAATACTTCACCTATAGACGTTTCATTTGTTTGGGTGTCACCCCGCATATTCAGATTCAAGAGTACGATTTTAATATTAAAATTGTAGCCTAAATGACCAAAATAAGTAGTATGAAAACATTTGATGAGTAAGATGAGTATGCCGATAGTTGATATTTCTCGATGAAATGAATCATAAGATGATGTTGACTAACACTATCAAACAAAATAAAGTTAATCTCTGTGTGTTTACGGTGCCTATAAAATACATGATTGACCATTAGATAAACAACTCAAATACTATGGCATTGAGAGTGAGAGTGAGATGGTGTTGTGCTCGAAATCCAACTCTTGGTGGAAGTACTAAACCTTAATAGTTTCCGCGAGAATATACCGATAACTTTTTATTATGCATGAGTGATGGAGCAAACAACATTGTGCTGTGTGTTCGAGAAAAATTGCAAATTCGGTGACTTAAAAGCGATCATGTAGATTTTTGGTCCAATCGATGTTACAGAAATAATGAAATATCGGATAATCATCTCTCCATATATAAAACAAATGGTGAGAAGTGTTTTCTAAATACTATAATATGCGTTTAACGATAACTTAGTGAATAAAATTGGGTAATATCTAATTATCGATAACCTAGTGAATGAATTTGGGTTGACAATGAACTAACATATCTAACATAAGATAAGGGAGTCAATTAAGATACTGAAAAGATTATACAATACCACGATTGAAAGTAGGTTCATCAGTAAGAGACATACCTGACATAGTAGCCACATGAATAGATGGATTCTTACAATCCATCATACACATTACTGGTGAGAATGTTACACTCGATTATAAGTTCGACTGCAAATAATTTATCACATTCTCATAATAGCGACACCACAACTATATACAAGAGTCATAATATAAAATAATATTATAACACTTTTCAAAATGTCACTTTCATAAAATATTTAAAACAATTCATAAAAAAATCGAAAAATACGTGTATTAAATATTTATAAATAAAAGAATAGTACCTTTAACTATTTAATTTTAACTTTCATTTTACCGTCAAAATTCTTTTATAATTCGATTTTCTAAAATAAATATTGGAGTGATAAGATTTGTAACCTAACACAGTGTCCTCGGAGCCAAAAAAATTGATCAAGAATTTAAATTGAAAATGACAATGAATTAAATATAGAATTAATTCATGGTGAAATTATAATATAACGATCCAATTATTATTTGGATAAAAATAATTATTTTGATTTAGAAAATTAAGTTAATATATTCGATTAGGAAAATTAGTTTAAATTATATTAAGTCAGATGATACTTAATTCACAAATAAGATTAGATCGTACTAGATCTAAATTATTTGAGACAAAATAAAATTTTTTTGCACGCAAAAATTAATTAGGAGTTCTCGCATAGGTGGACTCAAATTCTTTCATTTAACTATATAATTGAATTGTTAATAGGAAAATAAGAAAAAATGGGACTAAATTGAGTTTATGGACATGGCTCATGGACTGTGTAATTTTAGTGACCTAAAAATTTTAATAAGAAAATTTTTGTAATTTTATTTTTTAGTTTAAAATCTAATTGATTTGATTTAAAATTTGATGTGAAATTAGAACAAATTTAATTTATTTACTTAATAATAACTAGCTTATATGTGATAAATTAATTGGAGTGTTGAGTTAAAACTTGTGAATATAGAATAATTAAATATTTACTGATAAATATTTATGGATATATATAGAAATATATAAAAAATAAAAAAAAATATGGTGTAAATAAATATATATATATATAATGAATTTGACATAAAATATATCTTATAAATTTATAAGGGCTGAGACCTATTCATTATACAAATAGTAGTTATGTGCTGAACTTTAACATTTACTAAAACAATAGTTTACAAATTAACCATAATATATAAAACCCAAAAGGATGGGCCATAGGTACATACAGTAACCTTACAACAATTAGCCTTAATCAAAATCAGCAATCAATGAAAATACTTTTAAGACTTTGCTTTGTAGACAATCTAAGGAAAACTGCTAGTGTTGACCTTTAAAGGGATTGAGATTAAAGATAAGTGATAGTATGAAAATAACTAAAAAAATTCTATTAAGAAAGTCAAGTTCCAAGTGCTATGGAATGTATAAGGAATAATGAAAGGATTAGGTAGAAATTGGATTGGATGAGTAGTATCAATGACAAATCTCGTAACTGGCCTATTGAAAATGTTGGTACCATTTTGTATGTCTTTACTCCACAATTTACTTGTCATGTGCCCAACCTTGTTTAGTTGGAACCCCATAAATAATCCACTATCCATTTCTGCACTAAGACGATATCACTACCATAACAGACCATGAAAGGTAAGTGCTTATAAATATAAGTGTTATTTATAACAAAATTTACAAAATAACTTAATAAGATTTACCTTCTCTTAGTAATCTTACTTGTTCTTCAAACTCTCTCTTCTCCTAAGGTGAATGTTTTACAGAAAGGGGTTTACAAAGAGTGAGTCAGTTTGTAACTTAGTGAGCAGTGTTAAAAGACGTTGTGACTTTTTATCTACGATTCATCATATACTCAAATAAAACTTTCCTTTTATTTTAAAAATGGGTTTATATGCTCAAATAAAATAAAACACCACTTGTCTCAACTATAAAAAAGGATTTTCATATAAGTTTTTTATTTATTTCCCCTGAGATTAAGGTAAGTTCCTTCCCAGTTGAAATAATTTTTATAATTGGTTATGATAGTCCTAGTATGGGTTTGTATCATACAAACACACAAATACCCTTTATCATTAAAATGACCAAACAATTGTAGAACATACTCTTAGAGGCTACAACCTTGATTTATTCCACTAGTGGTCCGTAGCGCTTTTATCATCCACCATGGTGAGAGGCCATAACCTCCATCACATTCTCTGTGTGAGCACCATTTCCCAACCACTAGACATTATCGATTCTTCTATCCGCTATTAAGGGACAATACCTCTCCTACTTCTTCCTCGGTCTTAATGCGCATGAAGCTCCTAGAGCTTCACAACATACTGGAACAACATAATTACCCTTGTGCCAACCTTGCTGTCCAATAGTCCTTAGAACTAACACTACCCCATATCGGACGTCTGTTTGGTTCCACACGATTGCAATTACAAACATGTCTTTTGATTTAAGACCTTTCTGTTTGTGCTGCTAGCCCAACAGACTTTGACCTGACTTCGGCTCAGCAACTTAAGCAAACATGATCAAATTATGATAGTTTTATCAAACTCTTACATCAAAACTTATTTACAGAATTTGACCCGTTTCCATTGGCCTTGGGCCCACTTGTACGAGTTTTCAAAATATGGCTTTGGGCCCACTTCACTTTTCAAAACCGTGGCCTTGGGTCCAATTTTACAAAACTAGATCTAACTGACCCCTTATTGATCATTGGCCTCACCCATATCCTTAATTGATGATCGAGACTAGATCATCTCCCTAATTTGTATCTATACACCATATAAGGGTAGTTCTATAAACAAGCTCCATGCTTTATTAAAAAATATGTTCCAAAATGGTTTGAGTAGCTTCACAGTGTCAAGGACTATATTTCTAGAAAATATGGATTTTTCTATGTAAAGCATGCTCTTAGTTGGCTGGTAATAACGCATCATCGGTCAAATCAGGCTGGATGTCTGAAATCCCACTCACCCAAGTTCCAAAACTTGTTCACCCTTGATGAATTTCTAATGTCTCTGATTGTTATCGTAGTTGTAGGTAAAAAAAACCTTATTTTCACACCTACATTATCACAAATAATATTCCTATGTTTCCTTTTCACACCTACATTATTCGAATTTTCACTCATGCCCCTATATTTTCTTTTATTTACATATTAGTCCCTAAGTTTATTTTATTAACAAATAAATCTCCAATTATTTGCTATAATTTCCTAAATTTTACTTTTTTTTTCAATTTTATCCCCAAATAATTTTATTTAATATAAAATTATTTAAAATTACAAATAAAGCATATTATACCTATGTTTCCTTTTTCACACCTACATTATCCAAATTTCCACTCATGCCCCTATGTTTCCTTTTATTTACATATTAGTCCCTAAGTTTATTTTATTAACAAATAAATCTCTAATTATTTGCTATAATTTCCTAAATTTTATTTTTTTTCAATTTTATCCCCAAATAATTTTATTTAATATAAAATTATTTAAAATTACAAATAAAGCATATTATTCTCTTTTAATTGCTATTAAATTTCTAAAAAAATATTTTTAATTACAATTAAGCCTCTAGTTTTATTTAATTCCTCAATTGACCCTCAAATTATGCTCATTACATAAAAATTCCCAAATTTTCAAAAATCCCCAATTCACCCAATTTCTTCAAAAATTGCAATTCAGCTTAGAAATCACTATTAACCAAATTGACCAATTAAACTCGACTAATTGCCTCCTATCATGCTACTAATCATCTTCCTTACCTCTTCACGATCATTCTAAGTTTTGAATGATCCAATTTGGCATTGAATTGAACTCAAATGAAGCTTAACCGAAAAACATTTTTAGAAAGAGAAAGCTTTGATTTCTTACCAGCAAGGGTGTGGTTGTTGGAGCTCTTAATATGGAGAGCTAGCTCTTGTTGAGATGATCTTATTAGGATCAAATTTCACCTTAATTGGTGCCCTAAGCAGGGAGAATTTATTCAGCGAAATTTTCATAGTTTTCTCTTTGTAAATTAATGATCCCGTTGAAGGGTAGCGATAATTACCTACCCTAATGGCTTAGAAGGATGAGGCTTGGTAGTGGAGAGTCCTGGGAGGGTTGACCTAGCTTAGGAGGTCCGAGAGTGGCCCGAATTCAACTCAAAAACTCCTTCTCAAACTCGACAACTAGAGCGACTATATTGTGTGAACTCATTGATACTTCTCCGGTGATCCTCGAGCTGAAGGGAGTATGCAACAAGGTAGAGGACTTCCTCCGGATTCTCGGGAACCCGAATTCGTGTATGGAGGTGAATAAATGGGTCGATGTCAGGCTATGGTTCAGGGATGGTCGAAAATTGGAGTGGTTCATCTTCTTCAGGCTTTCGAGGGATGGAGAGGATGAATGGAGGGGAGTTCTTTATATAAGGAGATTGAAGACTTTCGTTCCTATCCATCCATCCATCGGCCAACCATTAACTCTTCAATTTACACCCTTGTTAGAGAGGTTTAATGGCCACAAGAGTTAGGGTGTCGTTTGGCCTCCTCTACTATTTAGTTGGCTGAAGGAAGAAGACAACATTGTTAGCGCACTTGTGAGCTTCACACATGTGAGTCATTTGTTGACTTGTGAGCTTCACACATGTGAGTTACAACGTGGTGCGTAAAGTGATTGGTTGGCTTCACACAACCTTCCACTCAACATCTGAGTCATTTGTTGACTGACCATGTGGTGACCTCCCATTGGTCACTCTCAAATTCGTGGCCGCTGATTGAATCTAACCACTAGTTGACCAACCACATGGCATCCTCTAATTGGCTTATTTAAATTCGTTAGTTTTCCCACCTGATGCACTATGCCACTTCCACGTGTTAGCCACTAATTGGCTATAGCCAACCGACATAGCTTTGCTATGTGTCAACTTCTGATTGATCGACAGTTCTCTAATATCCTAGTTGGCCATTGACATGACACTTTTACCATGTGTCAGCCTCTCATTGGTCAGCCCACCAATGGGAATCTCTTTAGCTCACCGTTGATTGAATACACGTGTCACGTTCCCATTGGCCAGTTTCAAATGACATGGCTTTTTCTTCGTCTAATCGTTAAACAAGGACACGTGTCATTCTCTAATTGGTCAACACTTTTAGATGCTAATCGAGCGGCTGACTGGGCGCGCTTTGCCATGCGTCACGTGTTGATTGGTTGTGCGCGTTGACTAGGCGCTGACTTAGCGGGCGGTCTGTTGATCAACTGGACCATTGGTCGGTTCAGTTGGACCGGTTTCCATGACCCAAAATAAAAAATTGGTTGGTTCAGGCTTGATCCGACCGATTTTCTAAAAATTAAAAAGTTTCTAAATTAATCTAAATTCATTTTCTATATAATGGTGACTTCAATTTCCCAAATTGATATTTTTAAGTCACATAGAAAAATGAATATTTAAACCGGTTCAATTCGATTCTACCTAGTTCAGGTCCAGTTCTCCCTGAACCGGTTCGATTCTCACATGTAATTTGGTTGATGATCCATTTCCATTATTTTTGGATCTTCATTGAACACTTGAGATTTGTCCAATTCTTAGTACATATACGTGGAATACGCCATGTATTCGTTGCAAATTTGGAGGTAGCTCAAACTTGTATGCCACGTGTCTAACACTTTAAATAATTGGGTAAGGACCAATGTACCTTAAGGAACAATTTATCCCCCACCTCGAACTCCAATTCTCTTCGCCTACAGTCGTCATAACTCTTTTTTCGATCTTGAGCATCTTTAAGTCGATTTCTTATCAACTTAATCTTTTATGTGACATCCTCAATAAGCTCAAACTTTTTGAGATTCCTTTCTCCCATGTCAACCCAGAATAGACGTGTACGGCACAGTCTCTTGTACAGGGCTTCATACGGTGTCATTTGTATATTGACTTGATAATTGTTGTTATAGGCAAACTTCATAAGGCATAATTTATCCTCCAAATTTTGATTCATAGTAAAAACGCATGCTTAGAGCATGTCTTCCAAATTCTGGATAGTTCGCTCGAACTGTCCATCAGTTTGGGGGTGAAAAGCCGTGCTCATATGAAGCTTGGTTCCTAAGGCATCTTATAGATTGGGCCAAAACTGTGACATAAATCTCATATCCTAACCCAATACATTGCTCATTGGGATTCCATGTAATCACACAATCTCTCTAACATAAAGATTTTGTAACCTTTCAATTGAGCCAGTCACTCTTATGGGTAGGAAGTGGGCTAATTTGGTTAGTCGATCTACAATTATCCAAATTCCATCATGTCCCCTCTTTGTTGTAGTAATCCTGCCACAAAATCCATTGTGATGTTCTCCCACTTTCATTTGGGAATAGGCAAGGGTTGCGATAGTAGGAAGGATTTTTGGTGTTTTGCATTAATCTATTGGTAGGATAGGCACCTTACCACATACTCAGCTATGTCTTTCTTCATCCCTTTTCCACCAATAACCTTGTATTAGAGTACGATATATTTGCGTACCCCCGGAATGAATCGCACATACCAAATCACGGGCTTCTTCCATTATCGATATTTTAAGCCCTCCTATGTTTGGCACACAGACCCTTCCTTTAAAAGTTAGTAATCTATCTCCTCTTATGGAAAACTCTTGTGTTACTTCATTGGCTTCTTGATCCATGTGGTGCTTAGGTTCTGTATCCAATAATTCAAACTTTGAAGTAACGGCAAATTATGGAGTTTGGGTTATAAATTACTTCAAACTTTTATGATTCGTGAATATCCTACATGTAACTCCATATAAATAATGCCACAAAATTTTCAAGGCGAGCACTATTATGATCAACTCCAAATCATGTGTAGAATAGTTCACCTCGTACGTCTTCAATTTCCTTGATGCATACGCGATTACTTTTACCTGTTGCATTAGGATGCAACCCAACCCTTGTCTAGAAGCATCAATCACTGTACACTGTATATTCTCCCATGGTTGGATCTGGTAAGGCTAGTACCGGGGCAGACGTTAATCGAGATTTTAACTCTTGGAAGGAAGCCTCACACCTTTCATCCCATTTATACTCTGCTCCCTTCCTTGTTAAACGAGTCAATGGTGCAACAATTTGGGAGAAATCTTCCACAAATTTCCTATAGTACCTTGCTAAACCTAAGAAGTTGCAAATTTCTATTGGATTAGTAGGGGCTTTCCAATTAAATATTGCTTTTATTTTAGCGGGATCTACCTTAATTCCTTCTCTGGAGACAATATGTCCTAGAAATCCCACTTCGTGCAACCAAAATTCACATTTCAAAAACTTGGCATATAGCTCATTTTCCTTCAGAATTCTCAAGGTGGTCTCCAAATTTTCTTTATGCTCCTCCTTAGTTCGTGAGTATATAAGTATATTGTCGATGAATACCATAACAAACTTTTCTAAATAAGGTTGGAACACCTAGTTTATTAGATCCATAAAAGTTGTAAGAAAATTTGTTAGTTCAAAAGACATTACTCTAAACTCATAATGTCCATAATGTGATCGATAAGCTGTCTTTTGGATATCCTCATCCTTTATCTTAAGTTGATGATATCCGGATCGTAGGTCTATTTTTGGGAAATAGGCAGCTCCTTTGAATTGATCAAATAAATCATTTATCCTTAGTAGGGGATACTTGCTCTTGATGGTTACTTGGTGCTCTTGTCCTTTTTCTTCATGAATAGAACCGGTGCACCTCACAGGGATTGGCTGGGTTGTATAAAACCCTTCTCCAATAATTCGTCTAATTACTCCTTTAGCTTTTTCAGTTCTCCTGGAGCCATTTGGTAAGGGGCTTATGAAATGGGATGGGTCCCAGGTATAATCTCTATGGAGAATTCCAATTGATGGTCATGAGTCCCGGTAAATCTTCTGTAAATACTTCTAGATAGTATTTCACTATTGGAGTCTACTCTTATCTCTTACTCTCATGGGTTTCATTTGTGATCATTGGTAGAAGTGACTGCTACCCCTTCTTTAGCATACTCTTAACCTTAAGGTTGGATATCAAATTTAGTCCTTTCTTATTATTCTCTCCATTGAACACCACCATTTTAGTTTTTATGTTGTGGAATATTACCGTCTTATACTGAGAGTTCACCCTCACATGATATAAAGGGTGTAAGGACATTAATGGCTTGACAAAGAGAAGTTGCCTCCTTAAGAATTTATTGGATTAAACATTCCTTAATAAAAGATTTCTCGACTCTAGAGTCGATGAAGGCAAACATTTTCCTTTCGAATAATCAAACATATCCTAATTAAGAGGCAGAGTTTTAGGAACTTGGCAAATGGTTTTTATTATTACTTGAAAGTAGTACATTTCTTTTTGGGCTTTCGCCCAAATTAAAAGAGATATTCTTAAGTTAGAGGTCGGAAAGTACCCATGTAACACCGCATTTTCTCGAAACTAAAAATTTCGAGCAAAATCGGATATAAAGAATTATATAACAAAATTGGATTGAATAATTTCATAATATTTAAATCTGATCAGATTGGTTAAGATCAAATGATCTACCAAATAAAAATTACATGTGTTAAAAGGGAGGATGGAACCAAACCCCATCACTGTTCAAAATCCAACAAAATAAAATGCCAAGGGACTTACGCCCATATCTAGAATTTGAACATGAAATAAAAAGGGGCTTGCGATATGTTTTTAATTAATTAGACTGAAAGGAAAACAAACAAAATCACCTAATCACCTCTACGTGGGTAGATGAAGTAAAGAATGACCTATTGAAGCTGGGTTGTTGGCTAATCAAAGAAACCCAATGCAAAATGGGTCTACTTTTAGGATGCCTTATTTGAACAAATTATCAACTAAACCTCTTGCTACCCTAATTTGCCTTCAAGATATTTCTCTACTAATCTTGAGGTAATAATTAACACTTTATGAATTAAGTTTTAATCCAAAAGTCAGTTCCAAACTAGAATGAGAATGAACTCCAAAGAATATAGGGAGAAGAAAATTTAAAAAAAGAAAGAAAGGCTACTAAAGCAATCAATTACATACCTTAATTCAATGGGTAGAACAATGCCCATGTACCCCCAACTTGTCCCTTTCAACCTCATCATAATCAATAAAAAGACTATTGAAAGATAATATGAATAGAATATACTTGCCTCTAATTGAGTGGAAACAGCCTAATTTTAATTAATCATGGCCTAACCTCGTTACTCTTTGGTAAAAACTTTTTGGGAAAACCCAATGGATTAATATCTAACTCAAGCTAAACAACTGGGCTGTAGTTTTAGAAGTGAATTGTCCTGCAAAAATAAAGAATTGGATATATAATGCATAGATTAATATATGGAATCAATTAAAAGGGGGAATATTCATAGAAAAGTGATTATATAGCAGCAAAGAGATAAATTAAAGGAAAGTATGAATGATGTCCTTCATATTTTTTATATTAAAAGATAATCATAAATGGGTAGATGAAATGAATGGTCATCTTAATTATGATTTAATAGCACCCTAAATAATGAGTATTTACTAGAGCTTACATGTTCCTATATAAGGAGCTTATAAACCAGCCATCACAAAAACTAATTCCAATAATTTAAGAAAAATAAGGGGCATCAAATGTTAGAGCAAGAGAGGAAGCCACTACGCTGAGTACAAGCCAAGAGCTTTCTTCATGTTGGTGTGGTGCTGCTCTTTTCTTTTTCTAACACAGATGAACTAGAGTTTCTCGAAGTAATCCATAGAAAGGAACAAGTCAAAGGAGTTAGGAAAAAAAACCTACGCAATGCTGGCAATGTGTTAAGGAGAAATGCAAGCTAGGAGGGTAATTTTTCTATCATGTCCGGATGCACTCAAAGACAATGGATGCTTAGACAGCGAATGGGAAATCAAATTTTTACCTATTTGAGTCAACAAGACAGATCAGTGATAGAAAGTGAGGACTCATAAGAACTGGGCATCAATCGAATCATGATAATAGGAAGAATATTTGCAATTTTTTATAAGCAATTGTTCAATATTCCAAAAACTAGAAGTCCTTGGAATGGAGCATGATATGAGAAAGAAATGATTGTAACTAATGTAAATTTAGATTGGTTTATAGTAGGAAACTACTTTAAACCAATTTACCCATAGAAAGAACAAAAGAGAGAACTCAACTTACCTCGAATGCATATGTACATATGGTAGTAGACAATGGGTAATTCAAATTTTCCAAAGGGAATCTCCAACAAGTATCCTAAAGGAACTCAAGGTCCTATGATGAAAAAGGGAAGCCAGAGTCTACAAAACGAAAATGGGAATGGGGGAAACCAATCGGAGTTCACCTGAGGAATCAAAGGCATAAATGCCACGACAATTGCTAGATAATGACGGAACTCTGACTAGTTCTTGGGTGATAAGGCTACATGAAGAAGACAAATGACCCTCTAAACCACCTACACTAGAGAGGGAACAAATGGATAATAAATTGAGGGCTTGTAAAAAATAGAGAAAATATACCAAATGTATATTGCTTCACAAGTGTGTTACAATGATTAAATTGTCCTAAATTTATAATACATGTAAGGGTACAAGTATTAGAGATATGTCTTCTAATATAGATACATGAAGAAGACAAATGACCCTCTAAACCACCTACACTAGAGAGGGAACAAATGGATAATAAATTGAGGGCTTGTAAAAAATAGAGAAAATATACTAAATGTATATTGCTTCACAAGTGTGTTACAATGATTAAATTGTCCTAAATTTATAATACATGTAAGGGTACAAGTATTAGAGATATGTCTTCTAATATAGATATATCTTTTGGTATGAACATGTCTATTTATTTATTCTCTTTAATTTGAGTAGACTCGAGTCTTTTGCAAGAGGTTGTGACTAAATCCGAGATAGTGTCATCTATAGATCTCTTACTGTAATCTGAAGTGTGCCAAATCGGTGTGAAGAAAGACCTTTGGTAAATATATCTACAATTTGAGATTTTGTGCCAAAGAAGTGAATGTGGAGTTCCTCGCGATTGACTTGTTCACAAACAAAGTGATAGTCTATTTCAATGTGTTTAGTACGAGCATGAAAAATTGGATTATCACTTAGATAAATTGCTGACATATTATCACACCAGAGAGTTGGCAAAGATGAATAATGGAATTTGACTTCTTGAAGTAGTGACTGGATCCAAATGAGTTCAACAGTTACATTTCTAATACTTTTATATTCCGCTTCAGTACTGGAACAGGCAACTGTGCGTTACTTCTTAGCACTATACGAACTCAAGTTATTTCCAAGAAATACTGAAAACCCACTTATGGAACGCTAGACATCAGGGTTGCTAGCTTAATCAGCATCAGAGAAACAATGGAGATGTGGCTGAAAATTTTTCCAGAAATATAATCCATGATTGGACGTTCCTCGGAGATAATGTAAAATTCTCTTGACTGCTACCTAATGAGTTGTCATTGGTTTGTGCATAAATTGACAGACTTAATTCACAACATAAGAGATGTCTAGTTGAGTCAATGTTAAATATTGAAGAGAACCAATGACTTGTCTGTAGATTCGAGGGTTATCTAATGGAGTGCCATCATATAGAGATAGTCTACCCTCGGGATTTACTAGTGTAGAGATAGGTTTGCAGTCGGTCATTGATGCTTTTGTAAGAATATCATGAATATAATTCTGTTGAGTCAAGATGAGACCTTTAGAATGGGAATGTACCTCAATTCCAAGAAAATGATGAAGTGACCCAAAATCCTTAATAGAAAATTCCTCTTTGAGAGCAGACACAATAGATGTTAGAAGTGCATTAGGTGAGCTAGTGAGAATTATATCATCCACATATACTAGCAGGAATATGACAAATTGATGGGTATGGTAGATAAAAAGAGAGGTATCCCTAATAGAAGCTTCACAACCAAGTGTTAACAAGAACGTACTTAGTTGGAGAAACCAGGCCCGAGGAGCTTGCTTCAATCCATATAATGAGCGGCGAAGGAGACATACGTGATCAAGATATGATGGATCTATGTAGCCTAGTGGTTGTTTCATATAAACTTCCTTATTGAGATGGTCATGAAGAAATGCATTATCAACATCAAGTTGTCGAATTGGCCAATTATAGGAGATGACAAGTGACAAAATAACACGAATGGTGATTGGTTTAATTACCGGACTAAAAGTATCATCATAGTCGAGTCCTTCTTGTTGAGAGAATCCTTGTGCAACTAAACGAGCTTTATAACGTGCAAGAGGCCTATCTGGATGGTGTTTGAGTTTATAGACCCACTTGTAGCCGATAATATGTCTATCAGGTGGAGGGGACACTAAATCCCATATGTGGTTCTTCAAAAGTGCTGAATATTTAGAATTCATAGCATCAACCTAGCAAGGTTGTGTTTGAGCTTATTTAAAAGTTCGTGGCTCTTGAATAGAGGAAACAAGAAATAGTAGGATCAATTTTAAATCATCGTGGAGGTAAGGTGCCATCTTGAGACCTCATGAGCATGCGACGGGAGAAGACCCATCAACATCGGCGGGGATTATGTTTGGAGGTGTAGGTGGAGGTGGAACACTAGGTGTTGAGAAGGATAACTCATAGAAACTGTCACTGGTGCAACATGTTCAAGTAAAGAAGGAAAGGAATATGGAAATAAAGGTAGAGAGTGAATAGACCCATAACACATGTCTATATTATCCAATGTGGGACCATATTCTCAACACCCACCTTCACATGCAATTCTTAACACCTCTCAACACCCGCCCTCAACAACTGTCTACGAGACGCGTATTACCCTTCCAATCTCGGATGAGGGGGGACAATGGGCTCGAGTTGGGTATTTTTTTTACTCCTCCATCCATACTTGGGCAGACCACGAGCCGTGTTTCCTGTCTCGGGTCAGGTACGGGTGCGAGCTCACTGGCTCTGATACCATAAAGAATAGAGAAAATATACTAAATGTATATTGCTTCACAAGTGTGTTACAATGATTAAATTGTCCTAAATTTATAATACATGTAAGAGTACAAGTATTAGGGACATGTCTTCTAATATAGACATATCTTTTGGTATGGACATGTCTATTCATTTATTCTCTTTAATTCAAGTAGACTCGAGTCTTTTGCTAGAGGTTGTGACTGAATCTGAGATAGTGTAATATGTACATCTCTTAGTATAATCTGTAGATTTCTTGATGTAATATGTAGATCTCTTAGTGTAATCTGCAGATTTCTTGATATAAAATGTATAGATCTCTTTTTAGCTTGAAATGTCAACAAATGAGAAAGACGCATATAAAACCCTCAAATTGAAACATATTGCATTTGATTGTTGGCATTCGAAGATCATGGGGCGTTCAAAATTTGATTGAGGGTTAATCCAAGAGAGAGAGGCAACAAATCTTTGGGATGGGGAAATGATGAAAGGAAGTTGAAACAAAGAACACTTGAGTAGGTAGGTAATACCACAAGGGAAGATGAGGCCATACTAGGTCTCAACAGAATTAGGGATTTTAGTCAGCGAAGGAAAAACAAACTGGGTGAGGGTACTATGATCTCCACGTCATTTGCCGAGAAAGTGGATAACAGAACCAAGCCGCAACAAGACGAAGCGTGGATAATCCAAGCGATGTCATGGAATGGGAAGGAAGGAGCGTGAAGCTTGGGCGTACTGAAGGAGAAAGAGAGTGTTGGCAAATGAAATGGATTTGAGGTTTCTGATACCCCAAACAATGACGACCTGAAGGCATAATTTGAGTAATGACCAAAATGCCCTCAGATCAATAAAGATGAGAATACCCCTACAATCAAACGTAATTACAACAATGCCAGTAGAAGCACATTTGACATATTACTTAAATTGGGATTTAAGTATATGTTCGGGTTAGAGTGAAATAAAGGGTAATTTATTTACAAAAAATACCCCTCACTCGAGAGAGCTAATGAGATGTTCGTAACCACTGATCCCAAGGTCACAAAGTACATGATAAAAATTAGATGGTACAAATTTTAAAAGTATTTATTGTAGAAAATTTGTATTTAAGTAAATTAGATGTTATTGTAAATAGGGTCCAATGGAAAACCGTAATTTTAGTAAATGTCTGAATTATGGCCCAAAGAACATATAAAAAACCATGTATGACATGCAAGGAGTAAATGATACATAATCGTGCGAGAGGAGCATGAAGATTCAGGAATCCCTCCAAGAGGAACATGTCCCCGAATAACGGTGAGTGAGATTTTTGGCATCGAGTTCGATTGGACCAATAATGCGATATTACTCGCAATATTTACTACATTATTTTTTTTTATAAATTTTTAAAAAAATATAATCCCATGATTGTGTGAAATTGCTTAAACTATTTTAGGATGTATATATCTATTGAGGGCATGAATCTTGATTATAGGATTTCCAATGGAAGGTGTGTGAACACACTTCAAGAAAAAAAAATCTAATTCAACTATCGATATAGGATATGGGTGGGCCCATGATTGACAAAGAGCTGGTCAGATTTAGCTTTGTAAATGTGGGCCCAAGGCCATAGTTTTTGAAAGAGGAGTGGTCCCATGGCCATGTTTTAAAAACTCATACAAAGGCCAAAGGAAATGGGTCAAACCCCATAGATAAGACCTGATTTAAAAGCTTGATAAAATTATCATAATTTGATATTGTTTACTGAAGATGTTGAACCATTAAGTACAAAGTCCCAATATGATTTCCAAATTTTATTTACTAAAAGTTTAATCTATTAATTTTAGAAAATAATTTGAGTTATTATGTTTTGAGCCTTATACCACGTCGAGTTTAAAATGATGAGGCACTCATTGTTATAAAATCGGGAGGATGCGGTAGTTGTTTGCAGGTACGATTGGAGAAACTGGGTCGGGGTGTGACAACCTGCTACTACACTAGGATCTTAATGAGCTTCCTCTTGGGTGAGGTTGTAAACTCTTGTTAGAATTCTAGGTGTTGTGGTGAATCCTCTTCCTCCAGTTTCTTATCGGAGGAGCATTGTTCCCCGGAGGAGTTACCACATTCCTTGGTAGTACGGAACAATTCCTGAAGTAGTGTCCTAATTGCCCACACCTGTAGTAAGTTACCTCCTTACATGCACCTTCATGATTCATTCGGCATCTTGGAAATATGGAAATCTTCTTTTATGGATTATTATTACTCCTTTCATTGTTTGGCCTAGGGGCTTCCATCCTTTCCCCCACTCTAAAATTAGCCCCTTTGTGGAATCCCTCTCAAGATTTGGGGAAATTCATAGTTTCTCAAGGATGATTACTTCGATCTTCCTTACTACTCAGGTCGTCCATCCTCCAACATCGTGCCATATCCAATCATTCACACTCATGTGCCATGCTAATGATGTCAACCAGATTAGTGGGCTTTCCAAGTACCCCATCATGTCTCATATATACAAATTGAGACCATCCATAAATCTTTGGCATATGTTAGTGGGATCGGCCAAATCTAGAGCAAAAGGTTTTAACTCATTGAAGTGAGTTTCTTTTTGAGAGATAGTACTTGAGCCTTGACAAAGTTGGAAGAACTCCTGCTTCTTCTCGTTTATTAAATGAGGAGCTAGATATTCCTCTGTAATCCTCTTCTTAAAGACCTCCTAAGGTGGTATAGTGGTGGTGAGATTTCTCATATTCTCTCACCATCTCTTGGAACTTCCTTCCAAGAAAAATTCCACCATGGTGACCATCTCTTTGAGCAGAATTCTTATTAATCCCATAAATTTTTTTGTTGCTAGCAAGCTAGTACATGGTAGCTTCAGCATCCTTTTCTCCCTTGAAGGTTTTACACCTAATTGTCGGAGTGTCTTTAGGTTACCTATGATATGAAAAAGAAGTGGGATTAAATTGGTAGTGTTTTGGGACTGTACCTCTTCTTCCTTAAGGTGTGAACTTCCCACAGGGGAATGACTCTCTCTTTGAGGAAGGTTAGGTTCCTGAACACCTTGATAAATTCCTCGTAGAGTTTCTTCTGCTTGGGAGTTATCCCAAGTGTAGTGGTTTGAGTCCCTATTGACTCATGTGGTCCTGTGCTATTTCCCTCATTGGAAATAAAGTTTTCCATCAATTCGGTGGTGGGTTCAGATGCGGCAACGTGGGTCTGTTTGATTCATCTATTGGGAGCTATATCTACATAATGGAATGTTATTATTTGTTGTGTTACAAAGATTTTTGGATTCTTTTAGTTTTGAAAACTTTGTTTGGAAAACCTTGCTCTAATACCACTTAATTGTCATGCCCCAATCCAGTTTGGTTGGAACCCCATGAACAACCCGCCACCCTTTCTTGTACTAGGACGATATCTCTACCATGATAGACCAAGAAAGTTAAGGGCTTATAAGCATAAGTGTTTTCCATAAACAAATTTACAAAACAACTTAATATGATTTACCTTGTCTTGGTAATCATACTTGCTCTTCAAGCTCTCTCTTCTCCTAAGGTGGAGGTTTCCCTGGATAGGGAGAAGGGATGAGTTTGTAACTTGGTGAACAGGGTTAAAAGACATCGTGACTTTTCGTCCATTATTCAACATGCTTTCCTTTTCTTTTAAAAATGAGTTTATATGCCCCGATGAAACAAGACACCACTTATCTCCACAATAGAAAAGGATTTTCATATAAGTTTTTTTACTTATATCCCTTAAGATTAAGGTAGGTTCCTTCCTATTTATAAGAATTTTCATAATTGATTATGATAGTCCTACCATGGGTTTGTATCACACAAACACCATTTCTCATTAAAGGGATCAAACAATTGTAGAACTAACCCTTAGAGGCTAGAACCTTGATCCGTTTCATTAGTAGTCTGGAGCGCCTTTACCGTCCACCCTAGTGAGAGGCCGCAAACTCCTCCACATTGTCTATGTGAGCACCATTGCCCAACCCGCAGACATTATCAATTCTTCTATCCGCTATTAAGGTACGAGGCCTCTCACCCTTCTTCCTCGGTCTCAGTGATCATGAAGCTCCCATAGCTTCATGACATATTGGAACAACATAACTATCCTTGTGCCAACCTTATTGTCAAGCAGTCCTTAGAACCAACACTACCCTATACCGGATGTCTATTTTGTTCCACACAATTGTAATCACAAAAAGATATTTTTTTATTTAATACATTTATGTTTGCACTGCTAGCCTAACAGGCTTCAACCTGGCTTTGGCTCAGCAACTTAAGCAAACATTATAAAATTTTGATAATTTTATCAAGCTCTTAGTTTAAAACTTATTTGTGGGATTTGATCCGTTTCCATTGGCCTTGGGCCTACTTCACTTTTCAAAACCATAGCCTTAGGCCCACTTTCATAGAACTAGATCTAACCAACCCTTTATTGATCATGGGCCTCAACCATATCATGAATCGACGGTCGATAATAGATCATCCCCCTTATGTGTATCCATACACGCAATGGTAGTCCTATAAACATGCTTCATGCTTTTTTTCAGAAATATGTCCCAAATGGTTTGAGCGACTTCACACAGTCCGAATACTATATTTTTGGAAAAATAAGGAATTTTCTAAGCAAGCATGCTCTTAGTTAGCGAGTTGTAATGCATCATTAGTCCAATCAAACACAATGCCATAAATTCCACTCACTTGAGTTCTATGACTTTTTTGCCCAGATGATTTCCGATGTCTCTGATTGGTCTCATTGTTATAGGTAGAAAAACTCATTTTCACACATACATTATGACGGATTATGTATAAATCAATTATCCGAATTTTCACTTAAGCCCCTCCATTTCCTTTTTTTTTACATATAAGTCCTTAAGTTTATTTTTTTGACAAATAAATTTCAAATTATTTGCCATAATTTCCTCAATTTTACTTTATTTGTAATTTCATTCCAAACAATTTTATTTAATATAAAATTATTTTAAAAAACTAATAAAACATATTATTCACTTTTAATTACAATAAAATTCCAAAAAATTATTTTTAGTTATAATTAAGCCCCTAATTTCATTTAATTCCTCAATTTACCCTCAAATTATGCACATTGCATAAAAATCCCCATATTTTCAAATATCCCCGATTCACCCAATTTCTTAAAAAATTGCAATTTTGCCTTGAAATGAAAATTCAGCAAATTAATTGAATAAACTCGGCTAATTACCTCCTATCATTCTGCTAATCATCTCATGTAAACCCTATCCTCTCGGACGAAGGAACCGGGAATTTTCAAGAGAAAACTGGGAAAGTAAGTGAATTGAAAGCAGTAAGGGAATGTCAGAACTGAGAATTTGGAAATCCCAAGTGGCCAAGAAACACTTAAACACCATGAAGAGGAACTAGGAAGAAATTGGAGGTGAACATTCTACCGGTTCAGGGTGAACCAAACTTAAACCGGATTGAACCAAATTAAATCGTGAAGAATTGATTCAATAATTCATTTTTCTAGGTGGTTTAAAAATATCAAATTGGAAAATTGAAGCAAAAAATATATAGAAAATTAATTTATATGAATTTAAAAAATTTTAATTTTTAGAGAACCAGTTGAATCGGTCCAAACTAGCTGATTTTCGTCTTTGGGTCACTGAACCCGCTTGGACCGGATTGATCAACTATCTTGTTGGTCAAAAGACCACTGCTAGGTTGGCACCTGATCAATAGGCACGACCAATCATCATGTGACATGTGGTGAAGCGTGCCCCATCAATCGCTTAGTCAACGCTTGGATGTGCTGGCTAATCAAAGGGTGACACGTGTCCTAATCAACTGAGGAGGGAAATCCATGTCAACGATGACCGACCAATTGGAGAGTGACATTTGTCCTCGGTCAATGGTCAATGCCGAAAAGGCCCCGTCAGCAAGACTAACTAATGAGAAGCTAATACGTGGCAAGGACGCCACGTCAGCATTTGACAAGGATGTCAAAGAAACGATCGACCAACCAGAGGCTAACACATAGCATGCCACATTAGGTGGTTTTAGCCAATCAAAGACTAACATGTAGCAGTGGCATTGTGCGTCTGGAGGGAAACCTGACTTATTTAAATCAACCAATCAAAGGATGCCACATGTCATTGTCAACGGTCAATAGGAATACGATCAACATCCAAGTGTGCACTAGGCTGATGTGTTATTGTCAACGGTCAGTAGGAATACGATCAACAGTAAGCATGCTCTTAGTAGGAGGTTGCCACGTGTCCGGTCAATGAGTTAATGGCTGACTAGGCTGATGAGTAGTAATCTGCGTCAACAAAACCAACCAATCAAAAAGTGCCACATGGCAAGTCCACATGTGTTAAGCTCGCCTGGGCGAAACAATGTCGTCTCCTTTCTTTAGATTATGGCACTGTTCATGGAAAGATTTTCATTTCCGTTTTTAGCGAAGGAATATTTCCTTCAATAATGGTAGTTTCTAAAGAGGATAGGCTTGACCAATTTGGAAACCGGTAGAGCCAAGGGTCCCTGAGCTCCCTATATAAAAAGATCCCATCCATTTATCCTCCTCATCCCTCAAACATTCGAAGAAGAAGAAGTGCTTGATTTCTCAACGAAGCTCGAACCAGAGCTCTGACTTAGGCACTTGTCTCCACCTTAGAAGGCGAATTCGGGTCCTATAGATTTTAGAGGAAGTTGGCTATCCGACGTCACCCTCCATTCAGCTTGAGGACCACTAGAGAAACACTGGTGGGTCCAAATAATGAAGCTGCTTCGAAGGACTCAAAGCTGCCCTATTCTGCCCATTCCCATTTGGCCATGCCCAGCCTCTTATGGCTGAACAAAACTCTCCTCAAGTCTCTCTAGTCTCCCTAGTCTCCTCTCGACCTCCGAAGTAACTACGTAAGTCAATTCAATCTTCCCTCATCAGAATATCTTAGTTTTTGAGAGAGAAAGTACCCACATTCACTAACTAAATTCCCATTGCTCAATACGAGCACTGGAACTGCTCTTGATCCATGAAGAACCCCCTTGGACAAGAGCTTTCATCCCAAATCACGAGCTTCATCCACCGCCACTCCATTGATAATTTTCTGAAGCTTTCTCTCTCTACTTCTAGTTTTTTGGTGAAGCTCCATTTGAGCTCATTTCGAACCCAAAAGTGGTGATTCAAAGTTTGGTCAGATCATAGCGAAGTGAGGAAACTGATTAGCACCATGATAGAGAACAATTAACATGAATTGAAGGGTCAATTTGATGAAATCAACTTCAGGACAAAGGAATAAATGAATTGGGGGAAATGTTTGGGGAAAATTTGGGATTTCAAAAATTAAAGGACCTATGTGCAATATTTCTAAAAATCGAAGGTCAATTGGAAATTTAGAATGGGAGGGCTAAATGGTCATTTTGGAAAAATTAGGGCCAATTGGTAATTTTGAGAAATTTGGGGACAAATTGGAAATTTCAAAGAAATTAAGTCCCAATTGGCAATTTTGGAAAAAGAATTAAGGTCCCAAGAGAGATATTAGAAATACTAGGGACTTATTTAAAAGTAATTGAGCATTAGGGACCGAAAGTCAAAGATTATGAACTTTAGGGACCTAATTGCAATAAGTTAAAAAGTTGGGGCCTAGTTGCAAATACTTGGAAATATGAGCCATTTCATGCTAAACCTTTCCTTATGAGAGTGCTCGAACTATGTAGGTTCGAGTTGAATGAGAACGTGTGCAGGAGAGCACAACAAGGATTGGAAATCCGACTGGGTCGAACATGCCACGATCATCGGGTGAGTGGTACTTTTTACATCATACCTAGTTGGGGTGATGTGCATCGTATTTAAACTTTGAAAACCATTTTCCAGGAATGATCTCCCCTCAATGTATGCAACTATTTAAAATTTTTGGCAGACTTTTTTTATGAGAGTCGGGATAGTTCCAATAGGCTGGAGGCCTCGATATTTGAACTTGAGGGGCCCAAGGCCTAGTTTTTGAAAATTCGTGAGGTGAGCCTAAGGCCAGTGGTTACGGGTTGGAGCCCATAGACAAATATGATTAAAGAGCCATGAAAACTCTTATAATCGACTAATTGTATCAACCACCACTATGTTGAATCTAGACTGATAGACTTGATGGGCTAGTAACTTTTGAGCTGAGGCCAGGTCGACGGACTGGTTGGCCTAGCAACTATGGAGCCAAAGGTGAGAGTTGGGGTCGATGGGCTTGTAGCAATAGAGATAATGAATTAAAATTCTACAACTCTTGTTTGTGCATGAATTGTAATACAAAATCATCAAGACGCCCAATTAAGGTAGTGTTGGTTCTAAGGGCTGCTGGATGACCCTAATTCGATAAGGGCAATTTTGTCATTTCATTGAGTCACGAAGCTCAGAGTAGCTTCCTGTGCCCTGGGACCTTGCTCTCTCAACAGTCTATGACTAGAGCCGGTCAAGCTTAAATTGAGCCACCATCAGACTGACCACCACTAAGCCTATCTCTCTAGACCTTCCCTAGAGTAGACCCGACCTTTCTTGAACTATCTTGGTAAGTCCCATCTGTTGCCCTTCGTCGGAATTCACTATTCCTAGTATGTTTTGCCCGAAAACTAAATTAAGTAATTTGCACTACTTAGGCCACCAATTGAGGCATGGTTTAATCTAGGAAAGATCACTAGGAATAGAGCAATTCAAAGGAAGCAAAATCTACGACTGCTGAATCCTCAATTGTTAGTAATCGAAGTTTTCTCTCTCTAGAATGATTTTTCGGCGAAGCTTCATTTTAGCACATTTTAAGCCAAATCTAGTGTTTCAAAGCTTGAGAGGAGTCAAAAGACATATGAGAGATGATTAGAATCATTCTAGAGCTCAATTAGGAAGAATTAAGGCCAAATTGACAAAAGTCAAAGTTGGAGGATTAAATTGCAAAATTTGGAAAATTTAGGACTTAATTGCAATTTTTGAAAAAAATTGGGGATGTTCTGTAATTATGAGAATTAAGGTACCCGATTGTAAATTTAAGGAAATTAGGTACCCAAATGAAAAATTTTATAATCTTAGGGACCTAATTAGGAATAAGGTAAACTTAATGACTAAAATGTAATTATTGGAAATTTACGGGTCTTAAGTATAAATACCTTATTATTTGGGGCCTAATTGCCCAATTCATTGTAGGAATGGATCACTTACAATCTCGTGTAAAGGAAAGGCATGTCAAGCTTGGAAATCCATCCGAGACAAATGTGTCACAGAATACGGTGAGTGGGATTTTTGGTATCATGGCCATTTGGAGTGATGAACATACTTTCATATTAATAAAAGTTAGAAAACCATTTTCCAGAAATTGTGTCCCCTAACTGCGTGAATATGCTCAAAATTTTGGGAGATATTTCCAATGAGAGTACGTAACATGTATTACATAGAGCTAGAATTTCTCCAGTGGGCCCAGGGCCTTGATTTTTGAATCTAATATGGCCCAAGGCCAAGTTTTGGAAAACTCATGAAGTGGGCCCAAGGCCAATGGGAATAGGCTTAAACTTGCAGACAAAATCTTGATTATAAGCCTTATGGAATTTTTTTTTTATAAATTGTTAATTTGTGTGAGATAGCTACCAAGCCAAGGTCGGGTCATCGAACTCATTGGGCTAGTAGCTACTGAGCCGAAGTTGGGTCGTAGAACTCATTGAGCTGATAGTTACCGAGCCGAAGCTGGATCATCGTACTCATTGGGCTGGTAGCACCAAAGATAAATGTCTAAATTAAAAAAACTATCAATTGGGCATGTTGAGATATGGAACCATCAAGGTGCTTGATATGGGGTAGTGTTTGTTCTAAGGGCTCCTAGACAGCTTGGGGAGCATAAGGGAAGCTTTGTCATGCCAGGAAGTCATGGAGCTCTCGAAGCTTTTTGTGCATTGAGATCGAGGAATAGGGTGGAGAGGTATCGTCCCACTTTAGCGGACATGAAGGCTCTATTTAAGTCTACGGGATGGGTAGTAGAGCTCACTCACACTTGTGGTAAAAGGTGTGACCTCCTACCAGGGTGGTCGGTAAAGTTGCTCGGGATCATAAGTGGAACAATTGGGGACTGCTCTATAAATGTATGATCCCTTTGATAATAAAGGGCTTATAAACCCCATCCTTTCAGAATAAGAAAACCTGGAAAGATAACCAACAATTTTCATGAGAAAATCGAGAACCTAAGTGAACTGAAAATGGTAAATAAGGGTTAGAACTAGAAATTTAAAAATTCCAGGTGGCTAAGAAACACCTAAACACCATGGAAAACGACTATGAAGTGGATTGGAGGTGAAAACCGGACTGGTTCATGCTGAACCAGACCAAACTGGATTTAACCATGAAGAACCGATTCAACAATTCATTTTTCTAGGTGGCTTAAAAATATAAAATTTGGGAATTGAAACCACTATTAGATAGAAAATGAATTTAGATTAATTAAAAAATTTTTAATTTTTGGAAAACCGGTCGAAATGTTTTTGAATCTCTCGATTTACATTTTCAGATCACCAAACCCGGTCAAACTAGACTGGTCAATGGTCTAACTAGTCAATGAAACACTATCAGGTCAGTGCATAGTCAACATCCATGACCAATTAGCGCGCGACACGTGGCGAAGCCTGCAGTAACAACGTACAGTCAGTGCCTGGAAGCAGTGACCAATCAAAGTGTGATATATGTACTCGGTCAACGGTCAAAGGAGGAAAATGCACGTAAGCGACGACCAATCAATAGGAGAGTGACATGTGTCGATGGACAATAATAAATGTCAGAAAGGCCCCGTCAGCAAGGCTGACCAATGACAAACTCGCGTGAATACAAAGAACCAGTCTAGTGGAATTCACGGCATTAACGGGTGAGTGGGTTTACTTACATCATACCCGGTTGGGATGATGAGCACAACTTAAAGATAAAAACCATTTACTGGTTGTGAGTGGGTTTACTAACATAATACCCGGTTGGAATGTGTGTAACTTTCATGATGAAGGATGTGTGTTGGGTGATGACACACCGTGGTAACTAAGAAATAATGGAAAAATCCAAAATTTTAAATGATGGGATTTTTTTTAAAACAAAGGAGTCTGGCACACTCCATATAAATATTTTTCTTAAAAGTCAAAAGCTTTTAAAAACCCATTCACTGAGTAGTTGTACTCACCCCCTCCCTTATATCCCTTTTAGGAAATCCCAGAAAGCCTCCCCTTAAATACCGTCAACTAAGATGCCTGTAAGACAGGTATGTAAAGTTTTAAATTTCATACAGTTTTGATTATGCTATTCCAGGAAAAAGGTGCAAGTTAAAGGACGCCTTACTCTTTACGGTTTACGATAAGGGGAAACCCTTTAATAAACCAGGAGAGTGGCGGGTTGATCACGGGGATCCGACCAAACTGGGTCGGGGCGTGACAGATTTGATCGGGAAAGTATTATCATAGAGAGAGAAATCCATTGGAATTAAAAGCTTCAATTGCTAGACCTTCACCGATGAGTAATTGAATCTTTCTCTTTATAGACCAATTTTCTGACAAAATTTTATTTGAGCTCTTTTTTAAGCTATTTTCAACTTACCAAAGCTTGAAATGATGATGGAGACATAGGAAAGATGAATAAGATCATGAAAGGGGGCAATTACCCATGTTTAAGGGGCCAATTGAATTAAATGAGTTTTCAGGGGTCAAATTACATTTTTTTTAAAAATTGAGCGATTTTGGGTTTTTTTGTACAATTGGGGGCTGAATTACAATTAAAAGAAAATTGGGTGACTTTCATGAAATTAACTCCTAATTGAGAGCTAATTGGTGATTTTGGAAAGTTAAGGGACTGATTGGTAATTTTGTGAAAATTAAGGACCTAAGAGTGATATTGGAAACCTTAGGGATTTAATTATAAATAAGTAGAGCATTAGGGACCTAAAGTCAAAATTATGAACTTTAGGGACCCAATTGTAATAAAGCATAGTCTAAGGACCTATATGCAAATACATGGAAGTTATAGGTCTTTTATGACAAACTTTCTATTGAGAATACTTGACCCATGTAGGAATTGGTTGTGCGAGTATTTGTATAGAGGAGTACATTTGTGATCAAAATTTGGCTAGTACGAACACGTCACGGTTCTCGATGAGTGGGATTTCTAACATTATACCCAGTTGGGGTGATAAGTACAATTTTCAATTTTGAAAACCATTTTCTAGAAATGTTCTCCCCTAACTGCATGAAACTACTTAAATGTTTTGGTAGACATTTATGATAAAAGTTGGAATAACTCTAGTAGGTCGGTTGCCTCGGTTTTGAAAATTACAGGGCCTAAGGCCTAGTTTTGGAAAACTCATGAAGTGAGCCCAAGGCCAATGGGAACAGGTCGAAGCCCATAGACAAATAACCTTCGCCCTTTTTAGATTTGAAAAATTCGGTCGAATGAGGGGTGAACCAGCCGGTTTAAGCTTTGAACTCGGTTCAGACCAGTCCGGTCCAATTTGGAATAGTGTCATCTTCTTCCTTTAGATGACAACACTGTTCACTCACAAGAAAATCGAAGCAGCACCAGTGAAGAAGAAACATCTCCATTCAATATGTTTCTGGCCATTAATGCCTTTCATAAAGGCACCAATCGGACAATCAAGGAGTCCCCAAGCTTCCTATATAAAGACCCCCTCCCCATTCATCCTCTCCACACTTGAAAAGCTTACTCTCTCTCGATTGCTTAGTTTTTTGGTGAAGCTCGAACCAGAGCTCCGATATAGGGTCTTTTCTGAGCCAAAGAAGGTGAGATCAGGTTCTTTAGAACTGGGGAGAAGTAAGCTATATGCTTGTAGTCTTCGTTTGCTCCGAGGGTCACCGGAGAAACGCCGACATGATGGAACATTGAAGCAGCTCCGACGGACCGAAGTTGCCCTGTTTCGGCCAAGTTGAAATTGGCCATTTCAAGCCCTCCTCAGGCTAAACCATGCCCTCCCATGGCCAAGTTAGGACTGAAAGGGAAGCCATTTCGGCTCCCCTCTGCAATTTCCAATCGGTGATAGAGAGAGAACCGATAGAATTTCGATGATGAAATTCTAACTCAATTCAGCATCAATTGATGCGATTCTTGATTCTAGGATTAACGTCAGGACGAGAGCTATTTGTCCAGATCGAAAGCTCGGACTGTCGTGCCTTCACCGGTGAGTAATTGAAGCTTTCTTGCTCTATAGTTAATTTTCCAGTGATGCTCCGTTTGAGCTTGTCCCGACATTAAAACTTGCGATTCAAATTGCTAAAAAATTGTGAACATGTAAAAAGTCAATTTCAACTTCAATTTCAACAATTGGAAATGTTTGATCGGTCAATTTGATGAAATCAAATTTGGCTGTGTTAAGAAGTTGGGATTGGGGAAAATTGGGGATTTTTGAAAATTTGAAGGACCGAGATGCAATTTCCTAAAATTGAGGGTCAATTGGGCATGATAAAAATGTTAGAGGGCCAATTGAGGAATTTTAGAATTTTTGGAGTAAAATTTACCATTTTTGTTAAGGAAGGGCAAAATGGTAATTTTGGAAAAGTTACGGGACCAAATTGGAAATTTGAGAAATTAAATCCCTTTTTGTGAAATGGAAAAACTTGAGTTCCTATGATAAATTTTAAAAGTTTCGGGACTCAATTTGAGGAAAAACTAGCATTAGGAACTTAAATTTAAAGAGAAATAACTTTTTGGTCCTAATTGCAAATAAATGAAAGTTTGATTTTCTCATTCATTTGGAATGAATGAAGGCTATTAGGCCGAATGATAATGGACCGAGATGTTCATATCGTATAGGAACACGAAGTACCTGGAACGCCAGCAAGGACAAGCTTGCGTGAATACAAAGAACCAGTCTAGTGGAATTCACTACGTTAACGGGTGAGTGGGTTTACTAACGTCATACCTGGTTGGGATAATGAGCACAACTTAAAGTTAAAAATCACTTACCAGTTGTGAGTGGGATTTTATATCATACCCGGTTGGGGATGATAAATACATCGAAATGAAAACCCACTATCAAGTGGTATTTTAAACATCATAACTCAGAGGAGTGATGTGAAAATCATGAGGAAAAACTACTCGCCAGTTTTAAGTAGATCATACTTGGTTAGTATGATGAAACTTCCTCGAAGGAAGTTGAAAACCTGTTCATCGGTTATGAGCAAAGATGTCCTTATACCTGGTCGGTATAATGGACAGTTGAAAATATAATTTTGTCGGAAGTGCTCTCCTGTGAATGTGTGCCAATGCTCAAACTATTTGGGAGACCTTCTTGACGGGAGCTCGAATAGCTCTTATAGGCCAGGGGCATCAGTTTTGGAACTTGGGGGCTATTATGCCCGATTTCTAAAATCTCGAACAAGTGGGCCATAGGATAGTGGGCACGAGCCAGAGCTCGTAAAGAAACATGATATATGTGCCATAAAACTTTATTAAATGAATTGTTTGGCCATGGTACCAAGATAGGACCAACATATTCAGTCAACTAGTGGCAGTGTGATATGATAGGTCTCCGGACCAGTCAAGACAAATAGCTGCAAGTTGAGTTGAGAGTTGGGGTCGTTGGACCAGTGGCACCACAAATTATATGGCATGATAAGAAAATACTGTTTGTGCATGCACTATGATTATGGGATTATCAAGATGCCCATGAGGGGTAGTGATGCATCCTAAAGGCCCTGGACGACCTGTTGAGTATAAGGGCAATTCGCCGTACTAGGTGACCGTGCAAAATTTGGAGTAGCACCATGTGCATGAGACAGGGGTGGGGACGAGATGAGGTCTCTGTCCTCATACAGACACGAAGAATTGATTTCAGGATTGAAGGTTGGATGTTGCGAACATCCACTTATTCTCAGGATAGAAGTGGATGTACTTCTATCTAGGTGGCCAGTAAAGTCGCTCCGAAGCCACAAGTGGATTTAGTGGATGTGCTGGCTTGTGAATGTGTGTTTGACCTTCATGATGAAGGATGTGTGTTGGGTGATGACACACCGTGATTAAATAAGGAAATGGTGGTAAAAACCGAGATTTGAAATAAAAGGATTTTTGAAAGAAAGGAGTCTGGCACACCCCAATACAATTCTTTTCCTAAAAGTTAAAACATTTGAAAAACCCATTCACTGAGTCATTGTACTCATCCTCTCCCTTATATCCCTTTCAAGAAATCTCGGAAAGCCTACCCTTAAAGACCATCAACTAAGATGCCTATGAGACAAGTATGATGAATTTAAAATGTTATGCAGTTTTGATTATGTTATTTACCGAAAAGGTGCAGGTTTAAAGGACGCCTTACTCTTTACGGTTAATAATAAGGGAAATCCCTTTAATAAATCGGAAGAGTGGCGGGTTGATCACGGGGATCCGACCAAACCGGGTCGGGGCATGACAACTTTGCTAACGTGTGGCCCTTTTTGATAAAGGGCAAGTATGGATGCATGTTAAACCAATCCCGAGCAAAGGAAAACATTGTAAGTTCTTTTCACAAATCTACAAGCAAGAAAGATATTATAAACTATGTTTTGAAATCTCACCCTAACACCCATTCACTGAGTTGTAGAACTCACCCCTCCCTTTAAATATTTTCAGGAAAAGGACAACCTTTAGCAAATTCCTAGCAACTAAATCTAGGTAAATTATTCTAAGCTATCAATTTTGTATAATGTTATTTCTAGGCAACAGTGATAGGTGACACGCCTGACTCCTCGCAACCTTGGGAGTGGTAACTCTTCTTAGACCAATGAGAATGACGGGTTTCTCATGGGGTTTCGACCAAACCGGGTCAGGGAGTGATAATTTGAGTGGTATCAGAGCCATATTCCCTCAAATGCATTATCAAGATTATATAATCTAAAAACTAAATGAAAACTACCTAATTCCCTCTAGATGGCTCCTAGAAGAGGAACCAAGAGAACTAGGGCAGCGGTCATTGAAGCAACCAGAAATAGTATCCTCATAGGCGAGTCAAGTGGTGCTCAAACAACCCCACCAAAATTAAGCTCGGAACACCAGAAGTTGTATGAGGAGCTTACACGGGTGTTCGGGAGACCTAAACTCACCCCCAAAGCTGATACCAACACCCACATTGGGCCTGAAGAAGTACAATCCCATCCCACCTCTGTCTATATACATTCACTAATCGACATTCCCAAGTATCTCAAAACACTTTGCCAATTGGGATGTAAGTCCTTTCAAGGAGAGAAGGATGCCGGGGCACCTATGGACTGGCTGGCCAGTATTAAGAAATTTATGGGAATAATAAGGATTCCTCTAGAGGAGATGGTGACCATGGCTGAGTTTTTCTTAGAGGCTAGTGCCAAAATGTTGTGGGATAATGTGAGAAGTTTATCCACCACCGTGCCGACGTGTGAGCAATTTGAAGAAAGGTATTCAGAGGAATATTTGGCCTCCCATTTGATCAACGAGAAGAAGTAGGAATTATTTTGGCTTCGACAAGGATTAAGTATCATATTAGAATATGAAACTTGATTTAACGTGTTAAGGCCCTTTGCTCTAGACCTAGCCGGACCGGCAGACATCTGCCATCTATTCGTGGACGGTCTCAACAAGGATGTACGAGATCGAATGTGGGTACTTGGACGCCCCACAGACCTGGCTGCCATAATTAGTATGGTTGATAAGTGCGAGCGTCTAGTACATATGAGATGCCATTAGGTAGAGCAGGCCATCTAGAGGGAGGAAAGGGTCTAGAGCAGCCTGGAAGGCTGAAAAGGGCAAAGTGGGCCGAGATGGGGGATAAGGTTGGGTTTCCCTAGGAGAAGGGATGGCCATCAGTCCAGCAAAGAAGCTAACATGACTCTTCAAAGGAGGAGTCCCTATTGCCCCAAGTGCTAGAGAAATCATGAGCGGACATGCCAAGCATTCTTTAGATATTGTTAGCTCGGACACTTTGTGTCACACCCCGACCCGGTTTGGTCGGATCCCTGTGATCAACCTGCTGCTCTCCTAGATTATTAAGGGTTGCCCATTGTTTATAAATCATGGAGAGTAAGATATCCTTTAAACTTGCACCATTCCTAGAATAGTATAAATCAAAACTATATAAGATTTTAAACTGAACATACCTGTCTTACATGAGTATTAGTTGATAGTCCTTGGGATAGGATTTTCTGGGATTTCCTCAAAGGGATATAAGGGAGGAGGTGAGTACAATGACTCAGTGAATGGGTTTGCAAAATTTATCTTTTTAGGAAAGATGTTTGATTCGGAGTGTGCTAGACTTCTTCTTTTTCAAAACCTTTCATTTCAAATTTCAGTTTTTTTATCACCATTTCTGATTAATAACAGTGTGTTATCACCCAACACACATACTTCATCATGAAGGTCAAACACAATCGTAGGCCAGCCCGTGCACTGAACCCACTTGTGGCGTTGGAGCGACTTTACCGGCCACCTAGATAGAAGTACGTCCACTTCTACCCTGAGAATGAGTGGATGTTCGCTATATCCGACCCTCAATCTCGTAACAATTCTCCATGTCCGTATGAGTACAAAGACCTCATCCCATCCGCACATCAGTCTCGTGCGCTTGAAGCTACTCCGAGCTTCACATGGTCACTTGGTACGATGAACTGCCCTTATACCCACCAAGTCGTCTAAGGCCCTAGGACACATCACTACCCCTCTTGGACGTCTTGAAGGTCCCATAAACATATTGCATGCACAATCAGTATTTTCACATCATTCCATATAATCTATGGTGCCACTGGTCCAACGGCCTCGACCCTCAACTCAACCCACAATTGTTTGTCTTGACTAGTCCGGAGACCTTTCATGTCGCACTCCCACTAGTTGACTAAGTATGCCGATCCCATCTTGGTACCATGGCAAAAAAATTCAATTATTCAAGTTTTCATGGCATATAATTCATGTTTGTTTATGAGATCCTACTCGTGCCAACTAGCCTATGGCCTAATGTTTGAGATTTTTAAAATTTGGGCATAATAGCCCCGAAGTTCCAAAACTGAGGCCTGCAGCCTAACAGAGCTATTCGAGCTCCCATTAAGAAGGTCTCCCAAATCATTTAAGTAGTGGCACACAGTTAGGGGAGAGCACTTCTGACAAAAATATATTTTCAACTATCTGTCATACCAACCGAGTATGATGATATCTTTGCTCATAAACAATGAATAGGTTTTCTACTTTCTCGGAAGAAGTTTTATCATACCAACCAGGTATGATCTACTTACAACCCATAAGTAGTTTTTCGTGTCATTTTCACATCACTACTCTATGTTGTGATGTTTAAAATACCACTAAGTAGTGGGTTTTCAGTTCCGAGGTACTTATCATCCCAATCGGGTATGATATAAAAATCCCACTCACCCGACCGTAAAGTGAAATTCCTCTTAGCCGGCTTGTTGTCCTCACTCGAACTCGTCTTAGCTAGCATTCTCGGTACTTCTTGTTCCTACATGATACGAACGTTATTTGCAATTAGGTTGCTAAAGTTATTTTTTATGTTTAAGTCCCTAATGCCGTCTTTTGCTCAAATTGGGTCCCGAAACTTTTAAAATTTATCTTAGGACCTCAATTTATTCAAATTCACAAAATGGGTTTAATTTCCCAAATTTCCAATTTGGTCCCCCAACTTTTCCAAAATTACCATTTTGCCCTACCTTTACAAAAATGGTAAGTTTTACCCCCAAAAATTAAAAAATTCTTCAATATGCCCTATAACATTCTTATCATGCCTAATAGATCTTCAATTTTATAAAATTGCATTTTGGTCCTTTAAATTTTAAAAAATCCCCAATTTCCCCAAAATTTCCCCCAATTTCAACTTCCTAACACAGCCGAATTTGATTTCATCAAATTGATCAATCAAACACTTCTAATTATTGAAATTGAAGTTAAATTGAAGTTTCTACACCTTCATACTATTCAATTGCACTTTGAATCATGCGATTTGGTGCCAGAATGAGCTCAAACAAAGCTCCATCGAAAAATTGGACTTAGAGAGAGAAAGCGTCGAAAGCATACCGTCGGGAGCATGACGGTTTGAGCTTTCAATCTAGGCAGATAGATCTCATCCAAAGTTTCATCCTAGAATAAAAAATTGTACCAATTGATGCCAAATTGAGTTAGAATTTCATCATTGAATCTCTGTCGGTTCTCTCTCTAACCCGGCCAGACATTGTAGAGGATAGCCGAATTGGCTTACCTTTTAGGTCTAATTTAGTTGTAGGAGGGCTGTGGAGGTGTTGGGAAGGCTTGGTTTGGAATGAGAAGAGCTCGAATTGGCTGATTTCAACTCAGCTGAAATAAGGCAACTTCGATCCATTGGAGCTACTTCACTGTTCGATCACGCCGGTAGTTCTCCGGCGACCCTCAGAGCAAATGGAGACTACATTTTTGTAGCCGACTTCTCCTCTATTTTAAATAACCCAAGCTCAGCTTGTTTGGCTTAGAAAAATGCCCAAGTCAGAGCTCTGGTTCGAGCTTCACTAAAAATTGAGTAGTTGAGAGAGAATGAAGTTTTTAGGTGTGGAGTGGATGAATGTGGAGGGGCTCTTTATATAGGAAACTTGGGGACTTCTTGGCCGTCTAATTGGCGCTTTATTGGTGGTCATTCATTGCCTGGAACTCTCTAGCCAGAGACTTTTCAGCTTCACCAGCACTGTGTGATTTTTCGGCGAGTGAACAGTGTTGTCATCTAAAGGAATAAGATGACACTGTTCTGAACTGCACTGGATCGGTCTGAACCGGGTTCAAAACTTAAACCGATCGGTTCACCCCAAATTCGACAAAATTTTTCAAATCTAAAAATTTCTAAATTCATCTAAATTTATTTTCTACCCAATGTTGGTGTCAAATATCAAATTTGAATTTTTTAAGCCAGCTAGAAAAATGAATTTAGAATCCAGTTCAGTAGTGGTTCATACAAATCTAAACCGGTTCAATCCGGTTCACCTGAACCGGTTTGGTTTTCATCTACAATTCATTCTTAAGTCCATTTCCATGACTTTTGGGACTCTTTGGGTCACTTGAGATCCATAAATTTCCCGGTTTGCCCTTTCTCTATCGGTTCCGGTTCATGAACCGACTCGGTTCATAAACCGGTTCAATCTAGTCGGATCTAGTTCATCTGATCCGGTCTGATTTTTCTCTTCCAATTTGTCCTAAGGTTCTTTTCCAAGGTTTTATTAACCCTTCCCAGGAGTTGTAAATTTCCAAATTGCCCATTCTCTAATGATTGTGTTTGTGAACTGGTTCGGTGTTTCTCACTCGGTTTGACTAGTTCTTTTCCCGATATTCCTTAACTCAAAAGAGCGAGGTTTACACTTTGTAAGGAGTTGCCCCGCCCTTCAAGGAAATGCACAGCGAAGCGTCCTCCACCCACCGCAGGGTAGCTCAAGGGTATCAAACGGGAGACAAGACACATCCATTATATCGAGGGTACCTGCCATAGTGTACAACCTCACGCAAGAAGAAGCCGAAAAAGATCCCAACACTGTTGCTAGTGCTTCCCAAGCCCTCCCTAGACAAATATAGACAAAACAATGTATTTAATCATCATTATAATAAATCAAAAAGTTCTATTTCCTAAAGGAATTTAGTAATTTCCCGTACCTAGGATATGTGCAATTCTTTGGAAGAGAAGTCTATGCCCTTTTCAACTCATTAGCTGAATGATATTTTGTCAAGGAAAGCTTAGTCCAAAACCTTCCTCGAGATCTTACCTCCCTCGAGCCAAGCCTCAACATCCTCACCCCATTAGAACAAGGATTAAATCAAGATAAGTACTTACAAGGATGCGAAGTTAAGATCAACGGGGAAAACTTGGAGGCAGACCTAATCCCATTACCCCTAAAGGAGGTAGAGATAATATTGGAGATGGACGGGCTAAGAGCCCACCAAGCCATAGTAGATTGTCGAAAGAAAGTAATAACTTTCCAGGCCCCAAGGATGACATAACTAAGGTTGAAAGAGGACAAAAGGAAGGAGGGAGCACATCTAGTTTCACATATGAAGGCTTGGAGTATGATGTGAAAGGGATGAAAGGCATTCATCGCAATGATCACCAATGTGAGTTTAAAAAAGAAGGGACTAGAAAGCATTCTATTAGTGGAGTGCTACCCGGATGTATTCCCTGAAGAACTACCCAGGTTGCCTTTGAATCGTCAACTGGAGTTCACCATAGATGTGATGCTCAGGACACACCACATATCGCAAGCCCCCTATAATATGGCTCCGGCGGAGCTAAAGGAACAAAAGGAGTAAATAGATGAAATGTTGGAGAAGGGTTTCATATGCCCTAGTCAATCTCTGTGGGGTGCGCCAGTCTTATTCATAAAGAAAAAGTATGAGAGTATGAGGCTATGCATAGACTACCGAAAGTTGAACTAAGTGACGTTAAAAATAAGTATACCATCCCACGAATTGATGATCTTTTTGACCAACTAAAAGGGGCAGCCTACTTCTCCATGATAGATCTCTGGTTAGGATACCACCAGCTAAGGATCTAAGAGAGACATGTAACGAAGACCGCATTTTGGCCCCAATACGAGCACTATAAGTTCAAAGTGATATCCTTCAAATTGATAAATGCCCCAACAATCTTCATAGATTTAATGAACTGGATGTTCCAACCTCATTTGGACAAGTTCGTGATAGTGTCCATAGACGACATTCTCATATACTCACGAACCAAGGTAGAGCACGAGGAACATCTATCCATCACCCTAGACATACTACAGGAGAATCAACTCTATGCAAAGTTCTCCAAGTGTGAATTTTGTCTACAAGAGGTGGGTTTCTTAGGGCATATTGTGTCCAAGGACAAGGTTAAGGTGGACCCGATGAAGATAGAAGCAATATCTAACTTTAAGGCACTTACCAACCCAACTATGCAGCTTTTTGGGACTCGCAGGGTATTACGAGAAATTTGCAGAAGATGTTTCAAAGATCACAACCCTGCTAACTCACCTCACAAAGAAGGGAGTAGAGTATAAATGGGACAATGCATGTGAGAAGTCCTTCCAAGAGCTTAAGTCTCGTCTAGTAACAGCTCCAATGGTAGCTCTACCGGACCTGAATACAAGATAGTATACTATTTATGATGACGCATCATGACAAGGACTAGGGTGTGTTCTAATGCAGCAAGGGAAAGCCGTTGCCTACACCTAACTGCAGTTAAAGTCACATCAGAGAAACTTCACACTCACGACTTAGAACTGGCAGCAAGATCTGGCGACAGTACTTATTTGGGGTCAGATGCAGAATATGCACCGATCACAAGAGTCTGAAATACTTCTTGACCCAAAAGAAGCTCAACCACCGGCTAAGGAGATGACTGGAGTTGTAAAGGACTATGACCTAGTGATAGAATACCACTACGACAAGGCTAACATGGTGGTGGACTCACTCAGCCACAAAAATCAAACTAAAGTGGCCCAAATATGGGCGAGCTACTTACCCTGGCTAGAAAAATTGGGAGAACTAAAGTTGGACCTTCAATTAGATGGAGAAAGGAGGTGCTTGATGGCCAATATAGCCATAAGACCCAGCTTAGTTGAGCAAATAAGGGTCCACGAGAAATGGGACAAAGAGCTATAGCTGCACCTAGACCATACCACAAAAGAAAGGACCTAGGACTTTGCTATCAGGGATATTGGACTATTAACCTTCATGGGTAGGGTCTGTGTACCCAATGAAAGGGAGTTAAGGAGATTAATACTGAAGGAAGCACACGTGTATACCCTGTCCTTTCGAGAATGAGAAAACCAGGAAAGAATCGGTCAATTTAATGAGAAAACCGAACCACTTAAGGAATTAAGAATGATAAAGAGGGGTTACAATGAGAAATTGAAAAATCCTAAGTGACCAAAAAGTTAAGAAAATATTGGGGAAGAACCATGAAGTAAATTGGATGGGAAAACTGGAACGGTTCAGAGTGAACCGGACCTGAACTCTATTGAACTAGATTGAACCGGGTTGAACCAGTTTCTTAATTCATTTTTCTAGGTAACTTAAAAATCATAATTTGGAAAATTGATGCCACCATTAAATAGAAAATGAATTTAGACTAATTTAGAAACTTTTAATTTTGAGCAAACCGGTCGAATCGGGCCTGAACCGACCAATTTCTGTCGCTAAAGGAAAGTTGGAGTAGGGGAAGAGAGCATCAAATAGCATGAGACTAGTGAGAGACTAAGGAGTTAAGGAATGACTTAAAGAATAAAAGTAAGGAAATAAGAGAGATTAGACTATCTCCAGGAAAACCAAAGGAATGAAAGTTGACCAGGAAGAAAGTAAGAACGAAATGGGAGCACTGATGAGGTTAACTCGGATGAGATAACACAAGGAGAAAGGAGAAGGGAAAGAAGTACGATAGGAAGAGAATCCCAAGAATAAAACTTTCTTGGATAGAGTTAGGATTCAAGTTCTTAGGAACTCCATGAAAAATAAGGGGACTTGCTCATAGAAGGATATGGATGCAGAAGTGAGAAATCTAGAGTGGATAACCATATAAAGGTCCGTAATTTTAAGAAAAGAATAAAAGAATAACTTTTAAGGAGCAGTAGGGAGATTGAACGTAAAAGTCTCAGAATGGAAGACCCTAGAAGAAGGATGAGAATAGGAAATGGGATCATAGAAGGAGAAAGTTCTAAGTAAGGTAATCAATAGAGGAAATATCACAAAACCGAAGTTGGAATAAGGACCTCATTAAAAAGGTATAAATGGCTAAGTAAGTGCCTAGAGAGGCTAAGTGTGATCTACTTGTAAGAGAGCAGGTAAAACAAATAGGGATTCTAGACAGACCTAGTTGAAGGAAATAACCCATAATAACCAGATCACCTGGGAGAATAAACTATGCTCTAATAAATATTGGGGAGTAGTAAGGACTATACACTAAATAGGGAAAAGGGATGAATACTAAATACAAGAAGATTTGAAAGACAATCCTCTCAAAATAATTAAACTAAGAGGATAATACGAGTGAGGCCGTTAACGAATGAACCCTTGTGAGGGTCACAATTCCAGTAAAGAAGGGAAAGATGGAAAGGACAAAACCTTTGAGAAATAAGGACAGAGGAAAGCCATAAAAGAAATCAATGGCTAAGACAGGAGTAATGACCCAAAAGTTATGAGAAGGTTAAATAAGCTTTTTGCAGGAAGATCAAGAGATTGTGAAATAAAGGAGGATATGAACTCCACCTCCAAGGAATAGATGAGTACTGGGAGCAAGTAAGAATGAAGATACGTTGTACAAGAAGTAATCGTAGGATCTCATGGGTAATAAAGGTAAGCAAGAGAGGATGGCATCAAAAAATGTCATTTAAGGTAAAACTAGAAGAGAATTCTGAGAGCAAAAAAGTATAAAATTTACCAAGGAAGAAAACCTTGGAAAAACATGTGTTCCAATTAGGAGGAAATGGATGTTGTAGATGAAAGGATCAAGTGCAAAAGAAAAGTAATCATAAGGGTATAAAGGATAAGTTAAACCCAAGTAACGGGTAAGTAGGAAGACAACATCAAAAGATGTCGTACGAGTAAGAAAGGAACTAACTCTGAATAGAGAATCGTGGAATGATCATGAGTGAATAAGAATGGATTAAGAAAAAGAAAAGTCCTTAAGGGAAAGGACGCCACTGGAAATGAGGAATGACGTATGAAGGGAAGAGTTTTAGCATGTCAGTAAGTTATCGGGAAACTCAAAGACTTGAAATTGGAGAGACCCAATAAAGAACTTGGGAAAAGACGAGTAAGTAAGGATAACCAATATGGTTATATGGGATATGACGTCAAAGGCAAAATGGATGATTTGATAATGGTAAAGATAGTCGAGAAATACTACTAGACGAAAAGAGGGATGAAGTTATACTATCCCTAAAAATTAGGAAGGTTGAGAACAATAAACATGGAAGTATTTTAAAAATGTTAAAAGGTCAAAGATGGGTTCTAGAGAAAGTCGTGCAGTGGGGAACATGTAAACCCAATAGTCCTAGGGAAATATGACACAAGTAAGGAAGAGTTTGTTAGTTAAGCATAACAAGGTCAGGTATTAAATCTGGAACGAAGTTGAATAACCAATGAATGAGGGAAGGATCAATATAGGATGAAAAGGTGATGACACCAACACATGTGGAAGCATTTACGTGGTGCTTGAATGGACACTGAACTAAGGAGGTTAACAATAAAGAAAATAATTGGATAGAGGAATGATTGGGCATTTTGGAAACCCCAATCTTGAAATCTTAAGTAAAAGATATCGGGATGGAGAAATTGTACTTTAAGGAACAAAGGATGTGAATTTAAGGATATGACCTTAAACCTTCTAGTGAGATATGCTTAGCTAATGTAAGCTCCATGGAATGAGAAAGTGATGGGAAGGAAAAGAAAATCTCAAGTGTATGTTTTATAAGGGATAAATGAAAATAACCGAGAAGGTTGAATGACCATGAACAACAAATTGACATCAAGGGATGTTCCTTCCAGTGCAAGGAACATTGAATAAGTTTTGAGGACAAAACTCCTAAAAGGAGGGGAGAGTTATAAACCCCGCCCTTTGGAGTTGAGGAAAACCAGGGAAAGAACTAGTCAACCCGAGTGAGAAAATCGAACCGGTTCACAAATCCCAACCATTTGAGAATGGGCAATTAGGAAATTTACAACTCCTGAGTGACCCAAAGAGTCATAAAAACCTTGGAAAGGGACCTTAGGAAAATTTGGGAAAGAAAACCAGACCAGTTCAGGTGAATCAGATCTGAACTGGATTGAACCGGTATGGACCAGTTTAAACCATCATTGAACTAGATGCTAAATTCATATTTCTAGGTGGTCGATTTATGAATTGAACCCAGTTCGGATCAGTTCGGTCCAGTTCAGAACAGTGTCACCTTCTTCCTTCAGATGACAACACTGTTCACTCGCTAGAAAATCGAGTAGTGCTGGCGGAGAGGAAACATTTTCGTTCAGGATATTTCAAGCCATTATTCACTGTCATTGAGGTGCCAAACGGACTGCCGGAGAGTGTTCGAGCTCCCTATATAAAGAGCCCTTCTACATTCATCCTCCACACACCTAAAATCCTCACTCTCTCTCTGCTACTTAGTTTTCTGATTAAGCTCGAACCAGAGCTCCGACATAGGGGTTTTTCTGAGCCAAAGAAGGCGTGGTAAAGTTCTTTAGATTTGGGGAGAAGTTAGCTACCCGGTGGGGGTCTCCAATTGCTCCAAGTATCACCGGAGAAGCATCGGCGTGAACGAACAATGAAGCAGCTCCGACGGACCGAGGTTGTCCTATTCCTGTTGAGTTGAAATCGGCCGATTCAAGCCCTCCTCAGGCCTAACCAAGCTCTCCCAACACTTCCTTAGCCCTCAAACAACCAAATTAGAGAAGAAAGGTAAGCCAATTTGGCTACCCTCTATAAATTCTGATAAGTATTAGAGAGAGAATCGACAAAATTTTACTGACCGAATTCTCCGAATTCAGGTGATTCTTAATTTTAGGAGGAACCTTAGGACGAGAGCTATCTATACAGATCAAAAGCTTGGACCGCCGCACCCCCGATGGTAAGCTTTCGAAACTCTCTCTCTCTAAGTCTAGTTTTATGGTGAAGCTTTGTTTAAGCCCATTACCCATGAGATCCTACGGATGTGTACAAACTCAATTTTACCTACAATTTTAACAATGAACCTTACTTGATCGGTTAATTTGATGAAATCAAATTCGTCTAAGTTGAAAGGGGAAAATTAGGTATTTCAAAAATTCGAGGGACTAAAGAGTAATTTCCCAAACTTGAGGGCCAATTGGCCATGGAAAAGATGTTAGAGGACCAATGAGTCAAATTTTAGAATTTTTGGGGGTCAAATTGCCATTTTTGTTAAGTAGGGGCAAAATGGTAATTTTTGAAAAATTAGGGACCAAATTGGAAATTTGGGAAACTTGAACCCTTTTTGGGATTTTGGATAAAAAGAGGACCCAAGCTAAATTTTTTAAAATTTCAAGACTCAATTCGGTGAAAAATTGGCATTAGGGACCTAAAGTTAAAAAAATTAACTTTAGGGACCTTAATGCAAATAACTAAAAGTTTGGGCATTTTATTCATTTGTGATAAATGAAGGCTATTAGGCCAAATTATAATGAACAAGGATATTCATATCGTGTAGGAACACGAAGTACCGGGAAGGCCAGTAAGGCTAAGCTCGAGTAAAGGTGAAAATTGCTTAAGATGAATTCACTGCACTATCGAGTGAGTGGGAATTTTCACATCATACCTAGTTGGGATGATGAGCACATCGGTAATGAAAATCCACTACTTTGTGGGATTTTAATATCACACTTGGTTGGGTTGATGTGAGAAAAATGCAAAACAACTATATACTAGTTGTAAGTAGATCCTACCTGATTGGTATGATAAACTTCCTATAAGGAAGTAGAAGATCTGCTTATCGGTTATGACGGAGATGTCCTCATACCCGGTCCTTGCTCTAACATTCATGTCAGATGATGACATGGCACTTTTGCCATGTGTCAGCTCCTCATTGGTCAGTTTTGTTGATTATGCCTTAAAGACATTGACCATTGATTGGGGACACGTGTCGCACTCCTATTAGTCAGTCGTCACTAAGCTGGATTTTCCTCCTCTAACCATTGACTGGGACACGTGTAGCACTCAGATTGGCTAGCGTATCTAGGCGCTGACTGAACGATTTACTGGGCGTGCTTCGCCATGTGACATGCATTGACTGGTTACGCATGCTGACTGGCCATTGACCTGGCAGTGGTCCATTGACTGGTTGGACCGTTGACGAGTCCAATTTAATTGGGTCAGGTGACTCGAAATTGTAAATCAGTTGGTTCAAGCCCGATTCTATCAGTTTTTAAAATTTTAAAAATTTTTAAATTCATTCTCTATCTAATGACCGAATTAGAGCTGAAAGGTAAGCCAATTCGGGTACACTCTATCATTTCCAATCGACGTTAGAGAGAGAAATTGTGAATCTTCACCGACCAAACTCTTCCTCAATTCGATATGAATTATTGCAATTCTTGATCCTAGAAGGAACCTCAGGATGACAGCTACCTACCCCGATAGAAACCTCGGACTACCACCCCTTTAACAGTAAGCTTTCAAAGATCTCTCTCTCTATGCACAGTTTTCCGGCGAAGCTCCATTTGAGCTCAATACAACCTCAATTCATGCGATTTAAAGCTCAATTGAATCGTATGGATGTGTAGGAACTAAATTATATAGTCAATTTCAACAATTAGCCTTGATTGAATGGTCAATTTGATGAAATCAAATTCGGCCAATTTAAAGGCGAAAATTGGGAAAAATTGGGGAAATTTGGTGATTTTGCAAAAATTGAGGGACCAAATTGTAGTTTCCTCAAATTGACGGTCAATTGACCATGAAAAGGATGTTGGAGGACCAATTGGTCAATTTTAGAAAATAATTGGGGTCAAATTGCCATTTTTGTAAAGTAGGGGTAAAATGGTCATTTTTGAAATGTAGAGGACCAAATTGGAAATTTGGAAAACTTGGACCCCTTAAACAATTTTGAGTAAATTGAGGACCCAAAGTGAATTTTTGGAAGTTTCAGGACTCAATTTGGGGAAATTTTATCATTAGGCACCTAAAGTAAAGGAAAAAAACTTTAGGGACCTAAATTCACTTTACCGAAAATTTTTGGCTTAGTCATTCTTACGTGAGGAATGATGGTTGTTATGCCAAATATTAATAGATAAGGATGTCCAAATTGTGTAGGAACAAGAAGGACTAGAACGCTAGAAAGTATAAGCTCGCCTGGAGGCAAAAATCGACTAAGAAGGAATACATTGTGATTATCAGGTGAGTGGGTTTATTCACATCATACCCGGTTGGGATGATGAGTGCCTCAGAAATGAAAAACCACTTATATGTGGAATTTTTAACATCACACCTGGTTGGAGTGATGTGAGAACTAGACAGTAAAACTTCTTACCGATTGTTAGTAGATCATACCTGGTTGGTATGATGGACTTCCTAGAATGTAGGAGAAAACCCACTTGCCAGTTGTAAGCGGAGATGTCATCACATCCGATTGGTGTGATGAGTGGAAAGATTATTTTGTTAGAACTATTCTCCCCTAAATGTATGCCAATGCTTAAAATATTTGGGAGACCTTTTTGACGAGAGCTAGAACAGCTTATATAGGCCAGAGGCCTCAGTTTTGGAACATGTGGGCTAAAATGCCCGGTTTTGGAAAATCACGTTTAGCGGGCCCAAGGCTAGTAGGCACAAGCATGAGCTCGTAAACAAACATGTGATATGTATTCCATGAAAATTTTAAATGAATAGAATGTGTGATTTCGCCAAGGTACCAAGACAAGACCGACATACTCGATGGATTGGAGGCAGTGCATCAGAACCTGGTCGACGGACCGACCTAGACAAATAACTGTAGGTCAAGTTGAGGGTCGAGGCCGTTAGACCAGTGTCACCAAAGGTAAATGGCATTGTAGAAAAAATTTTGTTTTTGCATGCACTTGAGGGTCGGGACCATCAAGATGCCCAAGAGGGGTAGTGATGCATCCTAAGGGCTATTGGACGACATGGTGGAGTTAAGGGCATTTGTCGTGCCAGTAGTTAGGGAAGCTCGACGTAGCTTCATGCGCATGAGACTGGGGTGATGTTGGGATGAGGTCTTTGTCCTCATATGGACACAAAGCTGATTTCAGGTTTGAGGGTAAGATGTCGCAAACATCCACTCACATCGAGGATAGAAGTGGACAGGCTTCTATCTAGGTGATCGATAAAGTCACTCCGACATCACAAGTGGGTGCGGTGGACGGGTTGCCCTGCGAATGTGTGATTCCATTCCTAATGAAGGGTGTGCATTGATTGTTAAACACACTTATTGTGGATAATGATGAAAGAAATCTTGAAAATCGAAATTTGAGAAGGAATTTTATTAAAAGAAATAAGGAGTCTAGCACACTCTAATTAAAAATGATGTTATGAAAAGTCATTCCCAACACCCATTCATTGAGTTGTAGAAACTCACCCCTTTTTTTTTTTATCCCTTTCGAGGAATAGAGAAAATGACCAAGGAAAACACTCGGACATACTTATTGTCAGGTATGCTTAAAAGTTATTTTTAAGCTTGCATTTTTATTGATTTATGTTATTCTAGGGAACAAGGCTAAATTACGCCTATCTCCTCTTGATTAAAGAAAGGGGGAACCCCTCTTAAACCAAGGAAGTGGCGAGTTGTTCATGGGGATCCGACCAAACTGGGTTAGGGCATAACATGTTCAGTTTTCACATCCAATCCACTTCACTGTTCTTCCCCATCAGTTTTGTGATATTTTGGCTACTAGGGATTTTCCAAATTCCAATCTTTACCCTTATTTACCAACTTCCATTTCATTTAAGCTCTCTGTTTCTCTCTCTTTCTTGAAAACTTTCAGTTCTCCTTCCCGATTCTATTGGTCCTAGGGAACAGGGATTATATTTAATATCGGAAAGGCTCCATCAACAAGGCTAACCAATGAGGAGCTGACATGTGGCATGGATACAATGTCAGCATATGACAAGGATCTTGGAGAAATGTCCAACCAATGAGAGGTCAACATATGGCAAAGCCATGTCGGATGGCCTTAGCCAAATAGAAGCTAACACATGGTAGTGGCACTATGCATTAGGTGGGAAATCTGGTGCATTTAAATTAGTTAATCAGAGGACACCACGTGTCATGGTCAATATCTGACCGAACACGGTCAATAGTCACGTTGAAACGAATGACCAATGGTAGGATGCCACGTGTCCGGTTAGTGAGTCAAAGCTGACTAGGCTACTCAGCAGGAAGCTACGTCAACAAAGCCAGCTAATCACAGAGAGACACTTGGCAAGTCTACATGTGTGAAGCTCGCATGCGAGGCACAGTGTCATCTTCTACTTTTGGCCTGACAGGATAAGACCGACATGTAGTTTGCCAGAATCCCGACGACCTTAAAATCGCTCTGTTACAACCATAAATGAATGAGATTGAGGTCGAGCGATTAATGAATGGATACACCTATCAGTCCCCAAGCACCCTATATAAAGAGCTTCTCCCCATTCGTCTTCCTCATCCCTCAAACACTCGAAGAAGTAGTGCTTAGTTTCTAATGAAATTCGAACCAGAGCTCTGATGTGTGCACATTTCTCCACCTCCAAAGGTGAATTTAGGTTCTTTGGAATCCTAAGGAAGTCAGCTTTACGACTGCATACTCCATTCAGCTCGAGGATCATCGGAGAAACACCGACGAGCTTGCACAGTGCCTCGCTCCTTGGTAGTCTACAATCAAAACTGCTTGAGCTCAATTCGAGCCACCCTCTAGCCAATTCAGGCCAAACCAAGCACCCCAGACCACTCTAGAGGTGCTTTCACCACCCTTCGCCAGAAAGTACTATTCACAGTTGGTTTTGCCTACAAATTAAATTACGAAATTTACACTACTCATGCCACCAATTGAAGTGCGGTTTGATGAAGAAAGGATCTCTAGGGAGAGAGCAATCCATTGGAATTAAAAGCTTTGATTGTCGGACCTTCACCGATGAGTAATCGAAGCTTTCTCAATATAGACTAATTTTTCGGCGAAGCTTCATTTGAGCTCATTTTTTAAACTTTTCCGGCATACCAAAGCTTGAAATGATGAGTGAGACATAGGGAAGATAAATAAGATCATGAAAGGGGGCAATTACCAAAGTTTAAGGGGTGAATTGAATGAAATTTCATTTTGGGGGTCAAATGGAAAATTTTTAAAATTGGACAATTTGGGGATTTTTGGACAATTGGGGGTCGAATTACAATTAAAGGAAAATTGGGAGACTTTCTTGAAATTAACTCCCAATAGAGGGCCAATTGGTGATTTTGGGAAGCTAATAGACCAACTGGTAATTTGGGGAAAATTAACGACTTAAGAGTGATATTGGAAACCTTAGGGACTTAATTATAAATAAGTAGAGCATTTGGGACCTAAAGTCAAAATTATTAACTTTAGGGACCTAATTGTAATAAAGCATAATCTAAGGACGAATATGCAACTACATAGAAGTAATAAGTCTTTTATGCCAAACTTTCTTATGAGAATACTCTACCCATTTAGGAACTGGTTGTGTGAGTATTTGTGCAGAAGAGCAAATTTGCGATCAAAATTCAGCTAGGACGAAAACGTCACAGTTCCTTGTGGGTGGGATTTTCTAACACCATATCTAGTTGGGGTGATGAGTATCATTTTCAATTTTGAAAACCATTTTCCAGAAATGTTCTCCCCTAACTGCTTGAAACTGCTTACATGTTTTGGGATACATTTCTGATTAAAGCTGGAATAACTCTAGTAGGCCGAAGGCCTCGTTTTTGAAACTTATAGGGCCTAAGGCCTAGTTTTGGAAAACCCGTGAAGTGGGCACGGGCTGAAGCCTATAGACAAATAAGTTATCTGTGTGAATTACCACCGTGCTGAAGTTGTGTCATCAGACTCGATGGGTTAGTAGCTATTGAGCCGAAGCCAGGTCGTCAAACATGTTGGGTTAGCAGTTATGGAGCCGAAGTCGAGTTGTCGAGCTCATTAGACCGGTAGCACCAAAGATGGGGGATATAATTTCCAAAATTATTGTTTGTGCATTCTTTGAGTTCGGAACCATCGAAGCACCCAATATGGGGTAGTGTTCATTCCAAGGGTAGTTGGATGACCTAGGGAGTATAAAGGAATCCTATCATCCAACATGTTGAGAAGCTCTAGGAGCTTCATGCACACTGAAACTGAAGTTGGAGGGGGAGAGGTCTCATCCCACTATAGTGGACACAAAGGATATCAAGGTCTGAGGGATGAGCGGTAAGACTCACTCAGACTTGTGGTAGAAGGTGCAATCTTTTACCAAGGTGGTCGGTAAAGACGCTACGGGCCACAAGTGGATAAGTCGGGGATTACTCTACGAACATGTGATCCCTTTTTGATAAAGGGTGAGTATGGATGTATGTTAAACCAATCCGTAGCAAAAGGGAAACATTGAAAGTTGTTTTCACAAACCTACAAATAAGAAAGATATTATAAACTCTATTTTGAAAACTCACCCTAACATTCGCTCATTGAATTGTAGAACTCACCCCCTCCCTTTAAATGTCTTCAGGAAAAGGATGACCTTTTGCAAATTCCCAACCACTAAATCTAGGTAAACTATTTTAAGTTATCAGTTTTGTATAATTTTATTTCCAGGGATCAATGACAGGTGATATGTCACGCCCCGACCCGGTTTGGTCGAGGTCATGTGATCAACCTGCCTATCATGCCCCGACCCGATTTGATCGGAGTCCATGATCAACCTGCCACCCTTTCCTGCATCATTCGGGTATATCTATCTGAATGAGGCAAGGAAGGTGAAGGCATGTTTAAATTCAAACCCTTATTTAAGTTGGGGTTAGGAAGAGTACCTTGAGGGCCCGAGGACGTCCGAGAACTTTTCATCTAGGTGTTATCCAGAAAAGGGGTGAGAGAGGGGGGTGAGTACAAAACTCAGTGAGGGAAACTACTATAACATTTTACTTGAAATTTTCTATTCTTTAAATTATTTCTTTGTTATTTCATACATTCCACAAGATCAACAACCATCCTCTTATCATAGGAGGGATCACACATTCATAGAATGGTCACTGACTGTGCCACTTGTGGATTGGAGCGCCTTTACCCTCCACCCTGATAGAGGGATACTGCCTCAACCCAAGGTTTGAGTGGACATCAATAGTTTGACACACCAAACTCCCAATTACTTCACCATGTCCGCTTAGCGGGATGAGACCTCATTTCCCCTACTACCTTGGTCTCCATGCACAGGAATCTCCTCGGCTTCACGACCTAGTAAACGACGAAACCACCCTTATGCTCTCTAGGTCATCCAACAGTCCTTGGTCTCCATCACTACCTCATGCTAGATGTTCTGATGGTTCGAACATCACCATACTTGCACAATCAACAATCTCTTTTGAATTATAGCCTTTATCTTTGGCCCTCTAGCACAACGGTCAGTCATTTTGGCTTTGGCCCACACGTGCTAGCCTAACAGGTTCGATAACCTGACTTTGGCAGAGCAGCGGTTCGGCCTAAAAAGATTGAAAACTTAGCTTGGCTCGATGGGTACCATGCAAGGTTCCCATTGTTTGGGTCTTTTAGCATCACATATCACATGTATATTCTGGACGGGTTCACACCCATATCCATCGGCCTTGGACCAACTGGCATCTCAAGCCTAAGCCTAAAATTTGCTCTCAAATGTTTTAAGCAGATTCACCTTGTTAGGGCAAAGTAATTGTGAGAAAATAATTTTCAAAGCTGAACCGTCATTCCAATCGGAATGGACGTAATAGCGATTCCCACTCACCCGATGAACTCGGTAGTATCACGCAAGCGAAATCTCTCTCCTCAGTGCGCTTCTGGGATTGACGCTCAAGTAATCCATTACTGTAGGGGTACGAGTGTTCGTATCAGGACGTGGTGACGAATGAGTCACATACTTTCTCATATATATCTAAGGCCCCGTACTTTGTTTAAATTGCACCTGGATCCCTAATTTCCCTTTAATCTCTATTGGGTCCCTTGGGTTCCCAATTATTCTTTTTGGGTTCTTAACTAATTCAATTTCTAAGGACTTACAGGCCGCCAATTGGATGAGGTAACATCTAAAGATCCACATGCTTGAATTGGGTAAGAAGATGGAGGGTGATTTTGGGATTTTGGGGGACTTTTGTGCAATTTTCAAAAATTGGAGGGTTGAACAACAATTTCATGAAATTGAGGGTGTTTTCATGAAATTCACATCAATTGAGGGCCAATTGGGCAATTTGAAAAAATTTGGGGGCAAATTGGTAATTATAAAAAAGTTCCGGGACTAAATTACAATTTTTGGAAAATTAAGGACTAAAGGGCAAAACAAATTGGTGAATTAAGGGCCAATTATTATTGCTTCTATTCGACTCCACCAGTTCCCCTCGATTGTCCTACACTTTGAATTTCTAAATTTGGTTGAGTTTTTCGCCTTGTCAGAGCTTCGTTGGAAAGTTCACAATAGAGAGAGAAAGCTTGCATTTCTTACCGACGAAGGGGCTGCAGCTAAAGCTTGAGGTGGGGGTAGCTAGAGTTAATTGAGGGGGAACTAGCAAGACCAAATTCTTCTATAATTCACTGCTGCCCTGTGGGAATTTGAAGAGAGAAATTTCATGCGATGCAGCTCTGAAATTTAGAAATTCCTACGAGGGTAGGTGGAATTGAGCTTACTGGGGCCTCTAGGGGTGTTGTGGAGGGTCTTAGGCGGTCATAGATGGCCAATGTGGGTGGTGGAAGGGTCGAGAGGGTTGAGGTGGAATTGGGCAGGAGCTCGCTAAGTTATAGAACTTATCCCTTCCTCATCCCCTTTGAAGGAAGCTTTTACATCAAGAAGAGTGTAAGCTTGAAAACAAGTCAATATTTCCATGAAGAGGTAAAGTTTCATTTAATCATTTTTTAAATTTTGTTATGGAAAACATATATGCTTGTAAGCCTTTACTTTCTTGGCCTATCTTGGTAGAAATACCATATTAGTCCATGAAGGGGTCGTGGGTTAATCACGTGATTCAAACTAAACTAGGTTGGGGCGTGGCATGGGCTTAACTTGGGTTTCAAATGTTCTAGTGTTACATTTGGTGATAGGGTTCCCTTTGGATCTTGTTACCTATTAGAGTCCCACCTCGTCATAATAATCTTCACTTTCCGGGAATCTCGATACACTAGTGTGTTGGGTAGGAGTAATACTTATGATGTTGATTCGAAGCTTTCCAAAGGGCAATTTCAAGCAAAGTGCCTTCGTTGTCCACATCCAAAACAAGTTTGCAAAAACCTATTTCAAGCAAGTCCCACATGCAAAACAAGTTTCCAAAGGGCAATTTCAAGCAAGTGCCTTCGTTGGGTAGGAGTACTCTCCCTGCCTGACCTATTTCGCATGTGGGCAGGTGGGGAACTTTGCAAAGAAATGCCCCATTCTTAGAGAGAACAAGCAATAGAACATGCTTGTACCACCCCAAGGGAACCCAAGGACTTCCAGGCAAGACGCCACAACCAGAGTAGCAGCTAGGATATAAAACCTCACCCTGGACGAGGCTAGAAAAGACCCTAGTATCATAGCGGGTACTTCCTAAAACCCTCCCAACTAATATTGAGATAAACCTGTAATTTAAATTTCATTCAATAAAGAAAATTTTCTTCTAAAAACATGCGTTTCTTCAATCAGGGTACGTACACTTGTGGGGAAGAAAGGTCTACACCCTCTTCAAATCGGGAACAAAATGATCCTTCATCAAAAAGGATCTAATACCAACTCTTCCCCTAGAACTTACCTCTCTAGAATAAAGTCTCAACATCCTCATGCCTTTAGGAGAAGGATTAAATAGGGACAAACAATTAAAGGGATGTGAGATCAAGATTGGAGGAGTTAAACTAGAGGCAGATTTGATCTCGCTACCTCTAAGGGGGGTAGAAATAATATTGGGAATGAACTGGTTAAGTACCCATCAAGCCAAGATGGATTGTGAAAAGAAAATAATAACTTCCCATACCCCCGAAACACTCGGATTATGTTTTCCAAGAGACTAGAGGAAGGGAGAAGTACAAATGGTGTCCCACATAAGATCCCAAATGATGATACAAAAAGGTTGCAAAGCTTTTTTGGCAATGATCATCAACATAAAGTCTGAGGAAAAGGGACCAGAAGGCATTCCGGTAGTTGAACACTACCCAGAGGTATTCCCAGAAGAATTACTCGGATTACCCCCAAGCCAACAATTGGAATTTACCATAAAAGTAATCCTAGGAGCACATCCCATATCCCAAGCCCCTTATTGCATGGCTCTAGCAGAACTAAAGGAATTGAAGGAGCAGCTAGATGAGCTATTGGTGAAGCGCTTCATACGCCCTAGTCAGTCTCCATGGGGTGCATCAGTCCTTTTTGTAAAGAAAAAGGACAGGAGCATGAGGCTATACATTGATTATCGGAAGTTGAATCAGGTTACCATAAAGAATAAGTATCCACTTCCATGGATAGATGACATGTTCAACCAATTAAAAGGAGCAGCCTTGTAAACCCCGCACTTTTGAGTTAAGGAAAACCTGGAAAAGAACCGGTCAAATCGAATAAGAAAACTGAGCTGGATTACATTTGGGAATAAGCAATATGGAAATTTACAACATTCGGGTGATCCAAAGGGTTCATTAAACCTTGGAAAAGAAACTTAAGACAAACTAGAAAACAAAAACTAAATTGGTTAAGGTGAACTAGATTCCATAAGAATTTCAAAGTTAAGCGTGCTTGCCCGAGAGTAGTGTGAGGATTGGTGACCTCCTAGGAAGTATGATCTTTTTGTAACCCGAAATTTCGGTAAAATTTTTTTATGCGAAGTACGTTTATCATAAATAGCCATAAATTAATATATATTTAATTATTGTAATTAATACCAATAATTTAATACTCAAATTAAATTATTGGAATTAATACTAATAATTTATGGCAATATTAATAATAGTAATAAATCTGTCCCATTTAATACATAGTTTTACACCTATATAAAGAGGTCATCCCCATTCTTCTCACACACGAACACTTCTCTCTCTCTCTCTCTACTGCCCCATTTGCCAATGAATCTCGAACTAGAGCTTCGACTTGAACAAAGGTCAGGCTATTTAGAACCGAGGAGAAGACAGCTATCTGGTAGCAAACTACAGTCAATTCGAGAATTGTTGAAGAAGCACCGGCATAATGGAATAGTGAAGCAGCTCCAGCGGACCGAAGTTGCCCTATTTCGGCCAAGCTGAAATCAGCCATTTCAAGCCCTCCTCAGGCCAAACCAAGCCTTTCCAACACTTCCTCAGCCCTCCCACGGCCGAATTATGACTAAAAGGTAAACCAATTCGGCTCCCCTCTACAATTTTCGGCCGGTGCTAGAAAGAGAAGCGACAAAATTTCAATGATGAAATTCTAACTCAATTTGGTATCAATTGATACGATTCTTGATTCTAGGATGATCCTCAAGATGAGAGCTATCTGCCCAGATCGAAAGCTCGGACTGCCGTGCCCTCACCGGTGAGAAATAAAAACTCTCTCTCTATAATCCGTTTTTCGGCGAGGCTCCGTTTGAGCTCGTTCCGACATTCAAATCTGCAATTCAAAGTTCCTTAGAATCATATGAACATGTAGGAACTCAATTTCAACTCCAATTTCAACAATTAGAGGTGTTTGATCGGTCAATTTGATGAAATCAAATTCAGCGGTGTTGAAGAGTTGAAATGGGGGGAAAATTTTGGGGATTTTTGCAATTCGAAGAACCAAAATGAAATTTTATGAAATTGAGGGCCAATTGGGCATGAAAATAATGTTGGAGGACCAATTGAGAAATTTTAGAATTTTTGGGGCAAAACTTACCATTTTTGTAAAGGAAGGGCAAAATGGTAATTTCGGAAAAGTTGGAGGACCAAATTTGAAATTTGAGAAATTAATCCCCTTTTAGTGAAATGGAATAAATTGTGGTCCTATGTTAAATTTTAGAAGTTTCGGGACTCAATTTGAGGAAAAACCGGCATTAGGGACTTAAAGTTAAAGAGAAATAACTTTAGGGACCTAATTGCAAATAAATGAAGGTGATTAGGTCAAAGGATAATGAACTGAGATGTTCATATCGTGTAGGAACACGAAGTACCAGGAACGCCAGCATGGACAAGCTCGCGTGAATACAAAGAACCGGTTTAGTGGAATTTATGGCATTAACGGGTGAGTGGGTTTACTAACATCGTATCCGGTTGGGATGATGAGCACAACTTAAAATTAAAAACCACTTACCGGTTGTGAGTGGAAATTTTATATCATACTCGGTTGGGAATGATAAGTACCTTGGTATGAAAACCCACTATTAAGTGGTATTTTAATAATCACCACTTAGAGAAAGTGATGTGAAAATCATGCGGAAAAACTACTTACCGATTGTAAGTAGATCATACCCGGTTGGTATGATGAGACTTCCTCGAAGGAAGTTGAAAATCCGTTCATCGGTTATGAACGGAGGTGTCCTTATACCCAAGCGGTAGAATGGATAGAGAAAACATATGTTTTGTCAAAAGTGTTCTCCCCTAACTATGTGCCAATGCTTAAACAATTTGGGAGACCTTCTTGACGGGAGCTCAAATAGCTCTAGTAGGCCGCGGGCCTCGGTTTTGGAACTTGGGGGCTAAATGCCCAATTTTGAAAATCTCGTACAGTGGGCCCAAGGCTAGTTGGCACGAGCAAGAGCTTGTAAACGAACATGGTATATGTGCCATAAAACTTAATAAGTGAATTGTTTGTACATGGTACCAAGATAGGACTGACATGCTCAGTCAACTAGCGGCAGTGCGACATGACAGGTCGACGGACCAGTAAAGACAAACAACTGCGGTTTGAGTTGAGAGTCGGGGCCGTTGGACTAGTGGCACCACAAATTACATGGCAATAGAAGAAAACATTGTTTGTGCATGCACTATGAGTATGGGATCATCAAGATGCCCATGAGCGGTAGTGATGTGTCCTAAGGGCACTAGACGACCTGGTGGCTATAAGGGCAGTTCGTCGTTCCAGGTGTCTGTGCGAAATCTGGAGTAGCACCAAGTGCATGAGACCGGGTTGGGGACAGGATGAGGTCTCTGTCCTCATATGGACACGAAGAAGTGATTTTGAGATTGTGGGTCGGATGTCACGTACATCCACTCATTCTTAGGGTAGAAGTGGTCGTACTTCTATCCGGGTGGCAGGAAAAGTCGCTCTGAAGCCACTAGTTCAGTAGTGATACTGACTTGTGAATATGTGTAACCTTCATGATGAAGGATGTGTGTTGAGTGATGACAAACCGTGGTAAATAAGAAATGGTGGAAAAACCTGAATTTTTAAATGAGGGGATTTTTGAAAACAAAGGAGTTTGGCACACTGCACATAAATATTTTTCTTAAAAGTTAAAAGCTTTTAAAAACCCATTCACTGAGTAGTCGTACTACCCCCTCTCTTATATCCCTTTCAGGAAAAACCGGAAAGCCTCCCCTTAAAGATCGTCAACTAAGATGCCGGTAAGACAGGTATGTAAAGTTTTAAATTTTATGCAGTTTTGATTATGCTATTCCAGGAAAATGTGTTGGATAAAGGACGCCTTACTTACTCTTTACGATTTACAATATGGGGAAATCCTTTAATAAATCGGGAGAGTGGTGGGTTGATCACGGGGATCCGAGCAAAGCAGGTCAGGGCATGACAAGCCTACTTCTCCAAGATTGACCTTCTGTCAGGATACCACTGACTCAGGATCTAGGAGGAAGATATACCTAAGACCGCTTTTTGGTCTCGATAGGGACATTATGAGTTTAGGGTGATGCCTTTTGGCTTGAAAAATGCCCCTACAACCTTCATGGATTTAATGAACCGAGTGTTCCAGCCATACTTGGACAAGTTCATGATAGTATTTATAGATGACATTCTTATATACTCATGAACTAGGCTGGAGCATGAAGAACATCTGGTTATCAACATAGAGATACTACAGGATAATATCTTATATGCAAAATTCTTCAAGTGTGAATTTTGGTTGCAAGAGGTAGGGTTCTTAGGGCACATAGTGTCCAAAGATGGAGTCAAGGTAGACCCCACAAAGGTGGAGGCTATATCCAATTGGAAGGCATCCAAGAATTCCTCGGAGATACAAAGTTTCTTTAGCTTGGTAGGATATTACTGACGGTTTGTGAAAGATTTCTCTAAGATAGTTGCCCCTTTGACTCGTCTCACAAGGAAAGGAGTAGAATATAAATTGGATGAAAGCTATGAGAAATCCTTCTTGAAGTTGAAGACTGATTTGATAACAGCATCTGTACTCTCCCTGCCTGACCCAAGTGCTGGGGAGTATACCGTCTATAGTGACGCATCTGGACAGGGACTTGGATGTGTATTAATGCAACAAGGAAAAGTTATCACCTACAATTCATGACAATTAAATGTACATGAGTGGAACTACCATACCCATGACTTGGAGTTAGCTGTAATAGTGTTCGCCCTAAAGATTTGGTGACACTACCAATACAGGGTTAACTACAGGATATATACCGATCACAAGAGTCTTAAGTACTTCTTAACTCAGAAGAAGTTGAACCTCCACTAGAGGAGATGGCTGGAATTGGTTAAGGACTATGACCTTGTGATAGAATATCACCCCGTTAAGGCCAATGTGGTGGCAGATGCTTTAAGTTGCATGTACCAAACTGAAGTGGAATAGATCAAGACCAGCTACTTACCCTTGTTGCCACAATTGGGAAGCATGGAAGTGGAACTTAAGGTGGACAAGAGGGAGAAATGCTTGTCAGCTGACGTAGTGGTAAGACCTAGCCTAATAGAGCAAATTAAGGTCCAACAAAAAGGGGATAAGGAACTCCAACCCTATTTGGACCCAATCATCGGAGGGACAAAACAGGACTATGATCTTTGAATTGATGGGGTCTAACCTACAAGGGTAGAGTGTGTGCGCCTCAAGATAAGGAACATAAGAGATTGATCTTGGAAGAGGCACATGACTCTATCTATGCAATGCATCTGTGAAGTATCAAAATGTACCACACCCTCAAACAAGGATATTGGTGGAAAGGGATGAAGAGGGAGATTGCGGAATATGTAGCTTGATGCTTGTCTTATCAGTAGATTAAAGTTGAACATCAGAAATCTTCAGGACTACTACAACCCTTACCAATCTCCGAATGGAAGTGGGAACATATCACTATGGACTTTGTCACAGGACTACCTGTAACTAGAAAGGGATGAGATGCAATATGGGTCATTATGGATAGATTGACCAAGTTCACCTATTTCCTACCTATAAGAGTGACAAATTTGGTTGAACAACTAGCTGTCTTGTACATAAGGGAGATTGTGAGACTGCATAGCATCCCGGTAAGCATAGTGTCAAATAGAGAGTCTATAAGCTCCCTATATAAAGAGCTCATCTTCATTCATCCTTTTCACACCTGAAATCTCCATTCTCTCTCAACTACTCCATTTTTTAGTGAAGCTCAAACCAGAGCTCAAAAGGCAAGGTCGGGTTCTTTAGACTCCGGGGGAAGTTAGCTACTTGAAAGCAACCTTCGTTCTATTTGAGAACCGCTGGAGAAGTGCCCGCGGAATCAAAGAGTGAAGCAGCTCCGACGGACTGAAGATGCCTTGTTTTGACCGAGCTAAATTCAGCCAATTTTAGCCTTCCTCCGACCAAACCAACCCTTTCCAAGACCCCCACAGCCCTCACACGACCGCAACAGAACTAAAAGGTAAGCCAATTCGGCCCCCTCTGCCATTTTCGGTTGGCGTTAGAGAGAGAAACTATGAAATTTCACTAACAGAATTCTCCCTTGATTTGATGTGAATTTTTGCAATTCTTTATCCTATGAGGAACCTCAGGAAGATAGTTACCTACCCTGATAGAGAGCTCGAACTGCTGCACCTCCGAGTGTAAACTTTCAAAGCTTTCTCTCTCTTCGCACATTTTTTCGGTTAATCTCCGTTTGAGCTCGTTTCGACATCAATTCATGCGATTCAAAGCTCAATTGAATCAGATGGAAGTGTAGGAACTAATTTATACCTCCAATTTAAGCAATTAACCTCGATTGAATGGTAAATTTGAAGAAATCAAATTCCGCCAATTAGAAAAGGAAAATTTTTGGGAAAATTGAGGATTTCATAAAAATTGAGGGACCTCTTTGCAATTTCCCAAAATTGAGGGCTAAGTGGCCATGAAAAAGATGTTGGGGGACCAATTCTTCAATTTTTGAAATATTTGTGGCCAAATTGCCATTTTTGTAATGTATGGACAAAATCATAACTTTTGAAAAGTTGGGGACTAAATTGGAAATTTAGAAAACTTGAGCTCCTTGTACAATTGTGAGTAAAATGAGGATTTAAAGGGAAATTTTGGAAAATTTGGGACTCAAATTGGTCAAACATGGGCATTAGGGATCTAAAGTTAAGGGCAATTAACTTTAGGCACCTAGTTCAATTATAGATAAATTGTGAGTCTAGGCTTTTATGGCAAACCGGAATTTATAAGGCTGCCCAAATCGTGTAGGGACAAGTGTGACTAGAACACAAGCAAGAGAAAGCTCATGTAAAGTGGGAAAACAAACCGAGGACGAACATGTCACGGTTATCAGGTGTGTGGGCTTATTTACATCATACCCGGTTGGGATGATGAGTACTTTAGAAACGAAAAACCACTTGTAAGTAGAATTTTGACATCATACCCGATTGGGGTGTTGGGAAAACGAATCTAAAACCTACTTACTAGTTGTAAGTACAGGAAATCATACCCGGTTGGTACGATGCACTTCCTTGAAGGAAGGGGAAACTCGCTTGCTGGTTGTAAGCGGAGATATTATCACACTCGTTTGGTGGGATGAAGTGAAAATAAATTTTTGTCAGAAGTGTTCTCTCACTACTATGTACCAATGCTTAAACTCTTCGGGAAACCTTCTTGATGGGAGTTGGAACTACTCAAATAGACCAAAGGCCTCGGTTTTTGAAATTGTGAGGTTAAATGCCCAGTTGTGGAAAATCACGTGCAGTGGGCCCAAGGCCAGTGGGCATGAGTAGGAGCTCGTAAACAAACTTGAATTGAGAAAACCATGAAAACTCTAATGAAACTGATGTGTCATTTTTCCATGGTACCAAGTCAGGACCGACAATATTTGATGGATTGGCTACAGTGAATTAGGGCCAAGTTGACTAACTGACCTAGACAAACAGCTATTGGTCGGGTTGAGGTCCTGGGCCATTTGACTAGTGGCACCAAGATAAATGGCTATGTGAAAACTATTGTTTTGTGCATGCACTTGTGGTACAAGACCATCAAGACACCCAAGAGGGGTAGTGATGCATCCTAAGGGATACTGGATGACATGGTGGAGATAAGGATAGTTTGTCATGCTAGTAGTCAGGAAGCTTGGAGTAGCTTCTTGCTTTTGAGAATGGGGTGGGGTCGGAATGAGGTCTCTATCCTCATACAGACACTAAGTGGTATTTGGCACTGAGGGATGGATATCGAGAACACCCATTCAAACCTAGGGTAGAAGTGGATGGGCTTCTATCTTGGCGGCCTATAAAGACTCTCCAAGCCACAAGTGGGTGTAGTGGACGGGCTGCACCTGCGTATGTGTGTTCTCTTCCTGATGAAGGCCATGTGTTGTCTACTAAACACAGCTAATGTGGAATTGAGGAAAAAAGTTTTGAAAAACCAAAAATTTGAGGGAAGATCCTCATAAAAGAAATAAGAATTTTTGCACACTTTGATTAAAGTTGTTTCCACAAAAACTCACTCCCAACACCCACTCATTGTGTTGTAGAACTCATCCCTCCCTTTACCCCTTTTCAGGTAACCAAGGGAAACTAACCCTAAAGACCTTCTTGTAGCTGAACCTTAAGACATGTATGTAAAATTTAATATATTTAGTTTTGTATAATGCTATTCTAGGAAAAATAGGAAAAAGGACACCTTACTCCTCGCGGTTTAGAAGAGGGTGAAACTCTTCATAAACTAAAGGGAGTGGCGGGTTGCTTACGGGAATCTGACCAAACCGAGTTGGGGCGTGATTGTCCTTGGTGGGACTTGCAACAATTTAGGTACTGGGGTGTCTTACTCCTTCCTATCATACCCTTCCTAACTCCATTCTCTCTAAGCAACCCAACATTTGCACTTTGTCGATGTTGTGGCACAATTGTTCCACCTGGCCCTTTCATGAACATGTTGGTGACCTTGGCAATGCTCTCTTCAGTCCAACCTTAGGATTTCCAATTCCTATCATCTTGGCCATTCTCTTGGGTAACGACAATCTCGTTGCCCCCAGTACTTCCTTCCTTGCATAGGGAGGAGTCATGAGAGTTTCTTTTGGTAGTCTACCAAAGTCCTTAAATAAGCAATGCACGCCCTAATTACATCTGACTTCATTCCTAGGTTTGAGGTTCCCTAGCACGAGTCACTTTCTTCCTAATCATCCCATATTGTCTTTCGAAGGCCTTAGTTGGGTAACACACTGACACCATAGAGATATTCTTATTATTTTGTTGCGGCATAGCAGGTTGGGTGGTTCGTGGTAGGCTTCTGAGGACCTCTTTCTAGAAACACATTTCATTTCATTAGTATTCTTGAATATTTCCTCTCACACATAAGTTATTATGTTGTAAATGAAAGTACTATTCCTGTTTTCCATCCACACTAAAATGTTTTGTTCCCAAAATATTATGTTTAAAAACATGGGCTCTTATACCACTAAAAGCTATCACGCCTCAACCCAGTACATGGCCAACTGTCCCGTGCAACCCACAAATCCCCTCGATCTTACAATGGTGGGTACATTCACTAAGGTAAAACTAGAGAAACTAAAGCTCATAATAAAAAAGCTACCTCAATATTTTAGCAAATTTTTTTTAATAAATGATGTATTGAAAAACTTATACAAATAACTCGAAAATATAGCAACATATAAACAATAATTTAAAATCATCGTACGCGAGATTCAAGATCTAACTGATGTCCTGACTTGAATCTTAGAGAACATCAATTTTCACTTGTAATTGTTTGGGGAAGGGAGTGATCTAACAACTTAATGAATAAGTTACTAACGACGAGCCACTACATGGCTTAAGACCTCAGACTTCACATAAAAAATCTATACAGGGATAGTCATTTCATTATTTTTATATTTAGGTAACTTTTAGTTTTTCTTGTCCCTTATCACTCCGCCTTAGGGTGTCACATTATATCACAACAAATAATAAATCATATAACAGATTATCAATGAAACAAACATGATCTCACCATGTTCCAAATCACAAACACAATTTATGTGTATGTGTCCTCAATCAACCATATACTCTACCTGTCATCTTCGATCATGGACTCAAGTATGCGTATACCCTAGTTGTCCACTACTACCACTTACATAAGTATACATGGAACCAGAGGTGATATGGAAACACAACTTAACCCTCTTTAACACCACTTCCAGTCTTACCCTAGGCGTCGTTACTACCTCGCTAGGTGTTATAACAACGCTCATATTCACAATAACAAGTATATACCAAGCAAACTTAGATAAATATTGTCACGACCCAACCCGGTTTGGTTGGATCCCCATGATCAACCCGCCACTCTCCCGGTTTATTAAGGGGTTTCCCCTCGTTATAAACCGTAAAGAGTAAGGCATCCATTAAACCTTCACTTTTCCTCGAATAACATAAATCAAAACTACATAATATTTTAATTTTTATCATACCTGTCTCGCAGGCATCTGGATGAATGGACTTTAAGGGTAGACTTTCTGAAATTTTCCTGCAAGGGATATAAGGAAGGGGGTGAGTACGACTACTCAGTGAATGGGTTTTCAAAAAATAATTTTGAACAAAAGAGTTTTATTAGAGTGTGCTAGACTCCTATCTTTCAAAAATCCTTTCATTTAAAATCTTGGTTTATATCACCAGTTCTTTATTTAATCACGGTGTGTCATCAACCAACACACATCCTTCATCATGAAGGTCAAACACACATTCGGAGGCCAGCACGTCCACTGAACTCACTTGTGGCTTTGGAGCGACTTTACCAGCCACCCAAATAGAAGTACGTCCACTTCTACCTTGAGATTGAGTGGATGTATGTGACATCCGACCCTTAATCCTGAAATCAATTTTTCATGTCCGTATGAGGATAGAGACCTCATCCCATCCCCACCCCGGCCTCATGTGCTTAGTGCTACTCCAAATTTTGCATGGTCACCTGGTACGACGATATGCCCTTATACTCACCGGGTTGTCCAGGGCCCTTAGGAAGCATCACTACCCCTCAAGGGCATCTTGATGATCCCATAATTATAGTGCATACACAAATAGTATTTTCTTATCATGCCATATAATTTGTGGTGCCATTGGTCAAACTGCCCTGACTCTCAACTAAACCTATAGCTATTTGTCTTCACTGATCCGGAGACTTGTCATGTGACACTACCACTAGTGAATAGAATATGTCAGTCGTATCTTGGTACAATGGCCAAACAATTTATTTATTTATTTTTATGGCACATATCGCATGTTTTTTTACGAGCTCCAGTTCATGCCCACTAGCCTATGGCCCACATGTTCGAGATTTTCAAAACCGGGCATAATAACCCCCAATTTGCAAAACCGAGGCCCTCTGCCTGTAAGAGCTATTTGGGAATGATAAGTATATCGGAGTGAAAACCCACTATTATGTGATATTTTAAACATCACAACTTAGAAGAGTGATGTGAAAACCATATGAAAAAACTACTTACTGGCTGTAAGTAGATCATACTCGGTTGGTATGATGAAACTTCCTCAAAGGAAGTTGAAAAACTATTCTTCGGTTATGAAAAGAGACGTCCTTATACCCGATCGGTATAATCGACAGTTAAAAATATATTTTTGTCGGAAGTGCTCTTGGGAGTCCTTCTTAACGAGAGCTCAAATAGCTCTTATAGGCCGGGGGCCTCAGCTTTGAAACTTGGAGGCTATTATGCCCGGTTTTAAAAATCTCGAATAGTGTGCCATAGGCCAGTGGGCATGAGCAAGAGCTCATAAACAAACATGAGATATGTGCCATAAAACTTTAATAAATGAATTGTTTGGTCATGGTACCAAAATAGGACCGACATACTCGATCAACTAGCAGCAGTGCGACATGACCAGTCTCCGGATTAGTTGAGACAAACAGCTATAGGTTGAGCTGAAGGTCGGGGCCGTTGGACTAATGGCACCACAAATTACATGGCATGTTAAGAAAATATTGTTTGTGCATGCACTTTGAGTACGGGACCTTCATGGAATACTTTATCAAGACTTTATAGCCTAAACACTAATTGAATATTTTTAAACCCACCTATGGCACCTAGAAGGGTAACTAAGAGAACTATGGCGGTAGTTGTGGACTTCGCCAGTAACCCCCTTCAAGAGGAAGAATCTCCACAGACCTAGCCGACCCCATAAGGACTCAGCTCAGAACACCAACGACCATATGAGGAGTTCACCAGGGTGTCAGGATTACCCCACCTCAGTAACAAACCCCACATGGACTCTGAGTCCCACAACTGGCCCAAGAAAGTATAGTGACAATCTATTTCCACCCTTGCCCTGCCCCTCTTTGACATTCCTAAGTACCTGAAGACACTTCGACAGCTATGGTGCAAGGCTTTCCAAGGGGAGAAGGATGTTGGGGCAACTATGGATTGACTAGCTAGCCTTAAAAAATTTATGGGGATCATAAGGATGACCACAAAAGAGATGGTGATGCTATTATGCCCGGTTTTAAAAATCTTGAGTCGTGTAGTCCTCAATCTGAATTAATAAAGTTCATTCTCTCAAGAAATCCTGTTAAATCTCACTCAGGTCACATACAAGTATTTGGAAGAGAGATATACGCCCTCTTTGACACAAAGTCGAGCGGTCCTTCATCAAGGAGACCCTAGTTCCAATCTTTCCAAGGTAGCTCACACCACTCACACCACCCCTCAACATCCTTGCGCTGTTTGGATAGGAGCTAGCCTGACACGAACTCCTCGAGGCATGGGAACTCCAAATAGGGGTGATAACCTTGGAAGTGGACCTAATTCCCGTATCGCTAAGGGAAGTGGAAGTAATTCTCGGGATGGACTGGCTAAGCACGTACCAAGCCAAGGTAGACTATGGGAATAAGCGAATAATGTTCCACACTCCAGGGAAGGAGGGACACTATTCAAAGGGGACAAGGGGAGAGCCAGAGTACACTTGGTGTCCTACATGGAGGTGCAAGACTTTTTGTGAAAGGGATATAAATTGTTCCTTGCTCAAATCACTTGCAAGGATACACATGGGAAGGGATTGGAAGAGATCCCGATAGTGAACCGATACCAGATGTGTTCCCAGAAGAGCTACATGGACTACCCCCAGATCGCCAACTAGAGTTTGTAATTGAGGTAGTGCCAGGGACACCCCATGTAAACCCTGCTCTTTGGAGTTAAGAAAAATCGGGAAAAGAACCGGTCAAACTGAGTGAGAAAATCAATCCAGTTCACAAACCCGATTATCAGGAAATAGGAAAATTTGAGAATTTACAATCTCAAGTGACTCAAAATGGTTCATAAACCTTGGAAAAGAACCTTAGGACAAACTGGAAGAGAAAAACCAGACCAGTTCGAGTGAATCGAATCTGAATGGGATTGAACTGATTTATGAACCGGAACCCAAAGAGAGAGGGCAAACCGAGAAATCTATGGATCTTGAGTGACCCAAAGAGTCTTAAAAGTCATGAAAAAGAACTTAGGGATGAATTTGAGGTGAAAACCAATGCGGTTCAGGTGAACCAGATCTGAACCGGTTTGGACCGGTTTGAACCACTATTGAACCAAATGTTAAATTCATTTTCCAAGTGGCTTAGAAAATTCAAATTTGAGATTTGAGACCACCATTGAATAGAAAGTGAATTTAGAAATTTTTAGATTTGAAAATTTTGGACAAATCGGGGGTGAATCGACTGGTTTAAGCTTTGAACCCGGTTCAGACTAGTCTGGTACGGTTCGGAACAGTGTCGTCTTCTTCCTTCTGATGACAACACTGTTCAGTCGCGGAAAAATTGAAGCAGCACCGATGAAGAAGAAACGTTTCTGTTTAGTACGTTACAGGCCATCAATGTCTATCATAAAGGTGACAAACGGATGACTGACGAGTCCCCGAGCTCCCTATATAAAGAGCCCCTCTCCATTCATCCTCTCTACACCTGAAAAGCTCACTCTCTCTCAACTACTTAGTTTTCCAGCGAAGCTCAAACCAGAGCTCTGATATAGGGTCATTTTTTAGCCAAAGAAAGCGAGGTTGAGTTCCATAGAACCAAGGAGAAGTCAGCTACATGGTGGTGCCATCCATTCGTTCCGAGAGTCGCCGGAGAAGCGCCGGTCTCATCGAACTATGAAGCAGCTCCAACGGACCGAAGCTGCCCTGTTTTGGACGAGCTAAAATCAGCTAATTTGAGCACCCTCAAGCCAAACCAAGCTCCCATAGCACCTCCTCAGCCCTCCTACGGCTGAAATAGGACTGAAATATAAGCCAATTAGGCTCCTCTCTACAATTTCCGACCGGTGCTAGAGAGAGCCGACAAAATTTCGATGACATAATTCTAATCCAATTTGACATCAATTGATGCCATTCCTAGTCCTAGGAGGAACCTCAGGAGGAGAGCTACATGCCCATATAGAAATCTTCGACTATCGTGCTCTCACCGGTGAGCAATTGAAGCTTTCATTCTCTACAGTTTGTTTTCCGGCAAAGCTCCTTTTAAGCTCGTTCCGAAATTAAAACTTACGATTAAAAGTGCTATGGAATTGTATAAACATTTATAAACTCAATTTAAACTTCAATTTCAACAATTAGAAGAGTTTGATCAGTCAATTTGATGAAATCAAATTCGGCTGTGTTAGTGAGTTGAAATTGAGAGAAAATTTGGGGAAATTGGGGTTTTTCGAAAATTTGAAGAACCTAAATTTAATTTTCTAAAATTGAGGGTCAATTTGGCATGATAAAAATGTTAGAGGGCCAATTGAGCAATTTTACAATTTTTTGAGTAAAACTTACCATTTTTGTAAAGGAAGGGCAAAATAGTAATTTTAGAAAATTTGAGGGCCAAATTGGGAATTTGGGAAATTTGGACACATTTTTATGAAATTGAGGTCCCAAGGGGAATTTTAAAATTTTCGGGACTCAATTTGGGAAAAATCGGTAATTGGGGCCTAAAGTAAAAAGGAAAAATAACTTTAGGGATAAATTTATAAATATTAAAAAAATTATGAATTTAGTCATTCACACTGAATGAGGTGATGAAGCTAGATGAATTTAGTCATTCACAATGATGTTCATTTCGTGTAGGAACACGAGACATCGGAAATGCCAACTGAGGATAAACTCACACGGGACAAAAGTCGACTAAGTGAAATTTCATTGCACGATCGTGTGAGTAGGATTTTATGTCATACCATGTTGGGAATAATCAGTACCTCGAAATGAAAACCCACTACTTAATGGTAATTTAAACATCTCAACTTAGAGTAGTGATGTGAAAATGACGTGGAAAAACTAATTACAAATTGTAAGTAGATCATACCATGTTGGAATGATGGACATTTGAAAATATATTTTGTGCAACTGCTTAAACAATTTAGGAGACCTTCTTGATGGGAGCTCGAATAGCTCTTATAGGGCGGGGCCTCGGTTTTGGAACTTAGGTACTAATATGCCCGGTTTTGAAAATCTTGAATAGTGGGCCATAGGCCAGTTGGGACGAGCAGAAGCTCATAAATAAACATGAGATATGTGCTATAAAACTTTAAATAAATGAATTGTTTGGCCATGATACCAAGAGAGGACCGACAGCTCAGTCAACTAGCAGCAGTGCAACATGACTAGTATCCAGACTAGTCAAGACACACAACTGCAAGTTGAGTTGAGGGTCGGGGCTATTGGACCAGTGATACCACATTTAATATGGCATGATGTGAAAATACTAATTATGCATGCATTGTGTTTACTGGACCTTCAAGATGCCTAAGAAGGGTAGTGATGTGTTCGAGGGCCCTGGATGACCTAGTGGGTGTAAGGGCAGTTCGTCAAACCATGTGGCCTTGCAAAGCTCGAAGTAGATTCAAGCACATGAGATCGGGGTGGGGATGGGATGAGGTCTCTATCCTCATACAGACACGGAGAATTGTTACTGGATTGAGGGTCAGATGTCGCAAACATCCACTCATTCTCAGGGTAAAATTGGACGTACTTTTATCTAGGTGGCCAATAAAGTTGCTCCGATGCCACAAGTGGATTCAGTAGACGTATTGGCCTGTGATTGTGTGATTGACCTTCATGATGAAGGACGTGTGTTGGGTGATGACACACCGTGATTAATATGAGATAAAACAAAAAATTGAAACGAAAGGATTTTTGAAAGAAAGTAAGGAGCCTGACACACTCCAATACAAATCTTTTTCCTAAAAGTTAAATTTAAAAAAAAAACCTATTCACCGAGTTGTAGAAACTCACCCTCTTTTCTATCCCTTTTTCAGGAAAAGAGAAAATAACTAGGAATAACACCGAGCCTTACCCTCTGTAAGGTATGCTTAAACTTGCATTTTATTCGATATATGTCTTTCTAGGGAACAGGGTTGATAATATGCCTCACTCCTCTCGAGTTAAAGGAGGAAACTCCTCTTGAATCGAGAGAGTGACGGGTTGTTCACGAGGATCCAACCAAACTGGGTTGTGGCGTGATAACTAGAGTGGTATCATAGCCTAGTTCCCTTGAAACATTATCAATATTATGCCCTAACATTAACCCAACTCTAAACTATCATATAGGAAGGAGAGTCCCTAGGAAATTCACGGTAAGATCTAGTCCTCCACCTATAACTATGAAAAAGACATCCAACCCAAGAGAGGAAGCCGTCCAAAGATTTTTAAGGGGAGAGAAAAGAGTGCCCAAGGACATGGTGGAAGACTACCGAAAACTAGTCGGAGCCTTACTAGAACCAGAAGGCATCATATACCCTCCTCCCAGATAAGAGGAACCAACACCACCTCCTAGAATTCCAACCCCTCCTCCTCCAAAGCCCCAACAACCGAAAGGAAATCCCACCAAGAAGGTGGCCTTGGATAACTATTGGGATGCATATGCACCTTCATGAAGGTCCACCAAGTACCTCCACCCACTCAACCTGGCTTCAATCCGTCTCAATGGGTGAAGTGGACTTATGAGTGTGAGGTGGAAATACTAAGGCGGTACAGATTGGAGGCCATACATGAAATTCGTCCTATTAAGGAGCACGGATGGACCCTAGTCAGTTCCTCAGAGCCTTCTGATCAGGAGTCTCATAATCATTTTAGGGTTAACTCTAGCCCCATGACCCCAAGGGTTTAGGGGGTAGAGAACTCCTGTAATAAGCCAAATTATGGCAAGAAAATATTTTTTGAATAAATGAAAGTTGGAGTTTGTTAAAACTCCTGACTTCTTTGATAAAATTTAAGATTATGATAATAAATTTTAAGTAAAAGGGTAGAAATTCCCCTAATGAAGAAAAAATGGGTTATTGATTATTAAACCCAACCATTAAGACTTACCCTTAACATGATAAGGAATAAATCATTTAAGGAGATCCTAAGAAAAGAAAAGGGGGCAACCACCCAAGAATATAGAAATTGTTTGAGAGTCTAAGAAGTTAAAACTAAACTCTGAGAATATAAGATAAGGAAAACCCGGGAAGAAGTAGAACATCCAAAGGAACCACAAGAATAGAAGCTGATCAAGAAGAAAAAGAATTAAGTATAGAGTCCACCAAGGAAAAATGGAGAGAAAGTACAACAAAAGGAAGTCCTAGGTGTAACAAATTACTAAGATATAGATTCCTTAGGAATTCCAAAGAATAAGGAGACATGTGAAGGTAAAAGTATTGATAAAAGAAAGAAGAAAAATAGGAATATATGAATCATACCAAGTCCTTATGTTTAGGAAGAAAAATTTAAAATGAAAATTTCCAAAAGATAGGGCAATCGAACATAGGAATCCCAAATTGGAAGACATTGGAAGGAGGATGGAAAATAGGAAGTTGGATCGGGAAGGAGAAACCTTTAGGTCAAGACAGTTGGTCGAAGGAGGGTTGTAACACTAAGGCCGTGATGAGGTCCTCAGTAAGGAGTACGAGTGGTTAAGTGAGAGTATTGAAAGGTTGAGCGTGATCTACTACAAGAAGGCCTTGAAAACTCAAAATAGTAACTTTAAGAAGAATCCAATATGAGAAAATAACTTTGGAGGAGTAGACAAAGTCTAATAAGAGATAGGGAATAGGAGAAGAATATACCCTAACCAAGGCAAAAAAATAAGGGGGAAATACTAAGGATATGAAGGTACGAAAGGTTTGGACATGATGCGGATGAGAGATCCACCTCAAAGAAATAAACGAATACTAAAGCAAGTGGAAATGAAGCAAGATAAATAGAAGATACTTATGGATTCAAAGAATAAGGGTAATTTGGTGAAAATATCGGCAAGAAGATACTCCAAAATTTAAGGATTTCAATAGTAGAACTAGGAGGAAATATTGAGGGAAAGAGAATGTGCAACTCATTAGAGAAAGAAATCTTGGGAAGACATTGGTGTTCCAAGGAAAGAAAGTGAAACCAACGGAATAAGCAAGAGAATAACTCCTCAAGAACAAGATACTGGAAAAGAAAGAATCATGTACAAAGAGAAGGAGATCGTAAAGTAATCAGGGGATAAATTAACCCAGGTGATATATAGAAAGGAAAATAACATCAACATATATCATACGAGTAAGAAAGGAACTAAACTCAGAATGAATAATAATGGGAGAAACATTGATGAGAGCAAGGATGGGATTGGAAGGAGAAGAGATCTTAAGGGGGAAGGACACTAATGGGAATGATGTAAAAGGGTAGAAATTTTAATATGTCAGTAAGTATCAAGAAATTTAAGGATTTGAAGGCAGAATGAATGGATAAAGAAAATTGGAAAAGGCAAGAAGTACTGAAACCAAAACTGTCATAGGGACGTAAAATTTAAAACATCACGAAGAACCTCATGTGGTAAGAGGGACATGTAAGTACAACTGACTCCGAGAAATACGACTTAGGAATGGTTTATGAATAAGACATAACGAAGTCAAGCAAAGAAGGTGATAACCAAAGAATGAGGAAGGACTCCATGTAGAATGAAAAGACAATAAATGCCAGAATCCGTGGAAGAAAAATGACCTGGAATTTTGTTCTGAAATTTTGGGTAAAAGAAGCCTGGGATGTGAAATGGTGCCTTGGGAAAGAAGGACGTAATGAAAGGAAATGATCGTAGATTTTCAAAGGAAATACTCTAGGCTAAGGTAAGTTTCATGGAATGAGGAAAGGATGAAAATGAGATGAGAATCTTAAACACATGATGAAAGGGATGAACGAAAATAACCGAGAAGATCGTAGTAGTTCAAAAGAATACAAAATTTTATAACAATAAAAAGTTTAAGCCAACTCTTGAATAATGTAAAATAAGTTTGCAGGACAAGACTCCTAAAAGAAGGGGAGAGTTGTAAACCCCACTCTTTGTAGATAAGGAAAACCAGAAAAAGAATCGGTCTTACTAAGTGAGAAAGTCAAACCGGTTCATAAGCCCATCATAAGGGAAACGAGCAAGTTGAAGAAATTTTAACTCTCAAGTGACTTAAAGAGGTTCCTAAACCTCGAAAAAGAACTTTAGAAAAAGCTGAGAGAGAGAAACCGAACCGATTTAGGTGAACCGTACCCGAACCGGATTGAACCAGTTTAAGAACCAAGCTGATTTATGAACCGAAACTCATAGAGAGAGGGTAAACCGGGAAATTTAGGGACGCTGAATGACCTAAGGAGTCATGAAAGTCATGAAAAAGGGCTTTAGGATGAACTGGAGATGAAAAATGAACCGATTCAGGTGAATCAGATCCGAATCGGATTGAACCGGTTTGGACAGGTTTGAACAACTATTGAACCAAATGTTAAATTCATTTTTCTAGATGGCTTAAAAAATTCAAATTTGAGATTTGAGGCCACCATGGAATAGAAAATCAATTTAGAAATTTTTAGATTTGAAAAATTCGGTCAAATCGGGGGTGAACCGGTCGATTTCAGCTTTAAATCCGGTTCAGAACAATGTTGTCTTCTTCCTTCAGATGACATCACTATTCACTCGCTAGAAAATCAAAGCAGCGCTGATGAAGAAGAATGTTTCCCTTTAGTACATTTCAGGCCATGAATGTCTATTATAAAGGTGCCAAACAGACGGTCGACGAGTCCCCGAGCTCCCTATATAAAGAGCCCCTCTCCATTCATCCTTTCCACAACTAAAAAGCTTTACTCTCTCTCAGCTGCTTAGTTTTCCGGTGAAGCTCAAACCAGAGCTCCGATATAGGGTCATTTCTAAGTCAAAGAAGGTGAGGTCAAGTTCCTTAGAACTGGGAGAAGTCAGCACGGTGGTGGCATCCATTCGTTCTGAGAGTTGTTGGAGAAGTGCCAACGTGATTGAACAGTGAAGCAGCTCCGACGGACCGAAGCTGCGCTATTTTGTCCGAGCTAAAATTGCCCAATTCGAGCCCCCTCAGGCCAAACCAACCTCTCCCAACACCTCCTCAGCCCTCCTACAATTGAAATAGGATTGAAAGGTAAGCCAATTAGGCTCCCCTCTACAATTTTCGACTGGTGTTAGAAAGAGCCGACAAAATTTCAATGAGAGAATTCTAATCCAATTCGGTATCAATTGATGCCATTCCTAATCCTAGGAGGAACCTTAGGAGGAGAGCTACCTATCCAAATAGAAAGCTCTGACCGTCGTGCCCTCACTGGTGAGAAATTGATGCTTTCTCTCTCTACAGTCTGCTTTCTAGCAAAGCTCCGTTTGAGCTTGTTCCTATGTTAAAACTTACGGTTGAAAGTGCTATGGAATTGTATGAACATGTAGAAACTCAATTTCAACTTTAATTTCAAAATTATAAGTGTTTGATCGGTAAATTTTATGAAATTAAATTCGGCTATGTTAGTGAGTTGAAATTGGGGGAAAATTTGGGGCAATTAGAGATTTTCGAAAAATTGAATGACCTAAATGCAATTTTTTAAAATTGAGGGTCAATCGGGCATGATAAGAATGTTAGAGGGCCAATTGAGCAATTTTAGAATTTTTGCAATAAAACTTACCATTTTTCTAAAGGAAGGGCAAAATGGTAATTTTGAAAATTTTGGGGGCCAAATTGGGAATTTGGGAAACTTGGACACCTTTTTATGAAATTGAGTAAATTGAGGTCCCAAGAGGAATTTTAAAAGTTTCGGGACTCAATTTGGGGAAAACCGGAAATTGGGTCCTAAAGTAAAAAGGAAAAATAACTTTAGGGACCAATTTGTAAATATTGAAAAAGTTATGAATTTAGTCATTCACACTAAATGAGGTGATCAAGCCAGATGATAATGAACAATGATGTTCATTTTGTGTAGGAACACGAGACATTAGGAATGCCAGCTCAAGTTAAATTCGCAAGGGATGAAAATCGAATAAGTGTAATTTCACTGCACGATCATGTGAGTGCGATTTTATATCGTACCTGGTTGGGAATTAAAAGTATCTCGAAATGAAAACCCACTACTTAGTGGTAATTTAAACTTCACAACTTAGAGGAGTGATGTGAAAATGATGTGGAAAAACTACTTATAGATTGATAGTAGATCATACCCGGTTGGTATGATGAAACTTCCTCGAAGGAAGTGGAAAACCTGTTCATCGGTTATTAGCGGAGATGTCCTTATACTCGGTTGGTATGATGGACAGTTGAAAACATATTTTATCGGAAGTGATCTCCCCTCACTGTGTGCCACTACTTAAATGTTTTGGGAGACCTTCTTGATGGGAGCTCAAATAGCTCTTATAGGCCGGGGGCCTCGGTTTTGGAACTTGGGGGCTAATATGCCCAATTTTGAAAATATCGAACACTGGGCCATAGACTAGTTGGAACGAGTAGATGCTCATAATCAAACATGAGATATGTGCTATAAAACTTTAAATAAATGAATTGTTTGCCCATGGTACCAAGAGAGGATTGACATGCTCAGTCAACTAGCGGCAGTGCGACATGACTGTTCTCCGGACTAGTCAAGACAAACAATTGCAGGTTGAGTTGAGGGTCAGGACCATTGGACCAGTGGCACCACAGATTATGTGGCATGATGTGAAAATATTGATTGTGCATGCACTGAGTTTACGGGACCTTCAAGATAGCCAAGAGGGGTAGTGATGTATCCTAGGGCCCTAGATGACCTGGTCGGTATAAGGGCAGTTCGTTGAACCAGGTGACCTTGTGAAGGAGTAGCTTCAAGCGTATGAGACCGGAGTGGGGATAGGATGAGGTCTCTATCCTCATACGGACACTGAGAATTGTTATGGGATTGAGGGTCGGATGTCGCGAATATCCACTCATTCTGATGGTAGAAGTGGACGTACTTCTATCTAGGTGGCCGGTAAAGTCGCTCCAACGCCAAATGTTGTTTAGTGGACGTATTGGACGTACCTCAAATTTGCCCCATTTTCCCCCCAATTTCAACCTTCTAACTCAACTGAATTTGATTTCATCAAATTGACCGATCAAATGAGTTTAATTGTTGAAATTGATGTTAGATTGGAGTTCCTACACCTTTATACGAATTAATTGTACTTTGAATCACACGATATGATGTCGGAATGAGCTCAGACGGGACTTAGAGATAGAAAGCTTTGAAAGATTACCATCGAGGGCACGACCGTCTACGCTTTTAATCTAGGCAGATAGATCTTGTCCTAAGGTTCTTCCTATGATCAAGAATTACATAAAATGATGCCGAATTTAGTGAGAATTTCGTCATCGATATTCTATCAATTCTCTCTCTAACACCGATTGGAATTTATAGATGGAAGCCAAATTGGCTTACCTTTGAGCTCTAATTCAACTATAGGAAGATTGTGAAGGTGTTGGAAGGGCTTGGTTTAGACTGAGAAGGGCATGAATTGGCCGATTTCAGCTCGGCTGAAATAGGGCAGGTTCAGTCTGCCAGAGCTGCTTCACTGTTCGATCATGTCGACGCTTCTTCAGTGACCCTCGGAGCAAATGGAGACTACATGCGTGTAGCTGACTTCTCCCTGAATCCAAAGAAGCCGACTACGCCTTCTTTGGCTCAGAAAAATGCCCAAGTGAGAGCTCTGGTTCAAGCTTCACCGAAAAATGGAGAATTTGAGATATAATAGAGTTTTTAGGTGTGAGGAGGATGAATGAGGAGGGTCTATTTATATAGGAAGCTCGGGGACTTCTTGGTAATCCGATTGGCACCTTAATGGTGGTCATTCATTGCCTAAAACTCCCTGGCTAGAGACTTTTTATCTTCACCGGCACTACTCAATTTTTTGGAGAGTGGACAATGCTATCATCTAAAGGCAAAAGACGACACTGTTATGAACCAGACCGGTCCAGTCTGAACCGGGTTCAAAGCTTAAATTGACCGGTCCAGGCCTAATTCGATCAAAATTTTCAAAATTAAATATTTCTAAATTCATCTAAATTCATTATCTATCAAATGGTGGCCTTAATTCTCAAATTGAAATTTTCTAATCTACCTAGAAAAATGAATTTAGCATCCAGTTCAATATTGGTTCAAACCAGTCCAAACTGACTCAATCCGGTTTGGATCCAGTTCGGATCTGATTCACTTGAACCGATTTGGTTTGCATCTCCAATTCATCCTAAAGTCCTTTTTCATGACTTTTTTTTTACTCTTTAGGTCACTTAGGATCCATAAATTTATCGGTTTGCCCTCTCTCTATTGATTCTAGTTTGTAAACTAACTTAGTTTTCTCTTTGGAAATGACCGGTTGTTTCCTTGGGTCTTCTTATTATCAAAGGACGGGATTTACAACTCTCCCCTCCTTTTAGGGGTTTTGTCCCCAAAATAGTTACATGCCAAATAATTGAGGGTTATATACCGGATTGAACCGATTTGGACTGGTGTGAATCACTATTGAACCCGATGCTAAATTTATTTTTCTAGGTGGCTTAGAAAATTCAAATTTGAGATTTAGGCCATCATTGGATACAAAATGAATTTAGATGAATTTAGAAATTTTTAGATTTGAAAATTTTAGTCGAATTGGGGGTGAACCGGCTGGTTTAAACTTTGAAGCCGGTTCGGACCGCTCCGAAATAGTGTCGTCTTCTTCCTTCATATTACAACACTGTTCACTCACCGAAAAATTGTGCAGCACTGACAAAGCTGAAAAGTCATTGGCCAGGGAGTTTCGGGCAATAAATGATCACCATTAAGGCACCAATTGGATGGCCAAGAAGACCTTGAGCTTCCTATATAAAGAGCCCCTCCTCATTCATCCTCTCCACACTTGAAAACTCCATTATCTCTCAACTGCTCCAATTTTCAGTGATGCTCAAACCAGAGCTCCGACTTGGGCATTTTTCTAAGCCAAATAAGGTGAGGTTGGGTTCTTAGTTCTGGGGAGAGGTTAGCAACATGCCTGTAGTCTCCGTTTGCTCTGAGGGTTGCCGAAGAAGCGCTTTTTCAAACAGTGGAGCAGCTCCAGCGGACCGGAGCTACCTTATTTTGGTCGAGCTAAAATCAACCAATTCGAGCCTTTATCAGGCCAAACTGAGCCCTCCCAACACTCCACAGCCCTCCTACAGCTGAATTAGAGCTGAAAGGTTAGTTAATTCGGTTCCCCTGTGTAATTTCCAATTGGTCCTAGAGAGAGAACTAACTGAATTTCAATGATGAAATTATCTCTCAATTCGACATCAATTGATGCAATTCTTGATCCTAGGAGGAACCTCAGGACACGAGCTATCGACCCAAATCAAAAGCTCAGACTATCGTATCCCCAACAGTAAGCTTTCGAAACTTTCTCTCTCTAAGTTCAGTTTTTTGACGAATCTCTATTTGAGCTAATTCCAACACCAAATTGTGCATTCAAAGTGCAATTGAATCATATGAAGGTGTATGAACTCCAATTTAACTTCAATTTTAACAATTAAACTCATTTGATGGGTCAATTTGATGAAATCAAATTCGGCAGAGTTAGAAGGTTGAAATTGGTGGAAATTTGGGAATATTGAAAATTAGAGGGACTAAAGTGCAATTTCATAAAATTCAGGACCAATTGGGCATGAAGTAGAGTGAAAATGGTAATTTTGGAAAAGTTGGGAGACCAAATTGGAAATTTGGGAAATTAAACCCCTTTTGTGAATTTGAATAAATTGAGGTCGGAAGATAAATTTTAAAAGTTTCGGGACTCAATTTGAGGAAAAACTGGCATTATGGACTTAAAGTTAAAGAAAACTAACTTTAGGAACCTAATTGTAAATAAAGGAAAAGTTGGTTTTCTCATTCATTTGGAATGAATGATGGCTAATAGGCCAAAGAATAATGAACAAGAATGCTCATATCGTATAGGAACACGAAGTACCAAGAACGCCAGCTAAGATGAGTTTGAGTAAGGACAACAAGATGACTAAGAGTAATTTCATTGCACTATCGGGTGAGTGGTATTTTTATATCATATCTGGTTGGGATGATAAGTACTTCGAAAATGAAAACTCACTGTTAAGTGGTATTTTAAGCATCACAACTTAGATGAGTGATGTGAAAATGATGCAGAAAAACTATTTACTTGTTGTAAGTAGATCATACCTAGTTGGTATGATGAAACTTTCTCGGATGAAATGGAAAACCCGTTCATCGGTTATGAGCAGAGATGTCCTCATACTCGGCTGGTATGATGGATAGTTAAAAATATATTTTTGTCGAAAGTGCTCTCACCTGACTGTGTGCCATCGCTTAAACAATTTGGGAGACCTTCTTGATGGGAAATCAAATAGCTCTGTTAGGCCGAAGGCCTCGCTTTTAGAACTTGGAGACTGTTATGCTTGATTTTGAAAATCTTGTATAGTGGGCACGATTGAATGAAAACTTAAGGATGGTTGGCCCGAGCAGGTGCTCGTAAACAAACATGATTTATATGACATGAAAACTTAAGTAATTGAATTGTTTGGCAATGGTACCAAGATAGGACCGACATACTTAGTCAACTAGAGGCAGTGTTTCATAACAAGTTTTCGAAGTAGTCAAGACAAACAGATACAGGTTGAGTTAACGGTCGGGTCTGTTGGACCAGTAGAACCACAAATTATATGGCATCATGTGAAAATATTGATTGTGCATGCACTGTGTTTACGGGACCTTTAAGACGCCCAAAGACGGATAATGATATGTCCTAGGGCTCTGGACGACCAAGTGGATATAAGGGCAGTTAGTTGTACCAAAAGCCTTACAAAGCTCGACGTAGCTTTAAGCGCATGAGACTGGGGTGGGGTAAGGATGAGTTCTTTGTCCTCATATGGACACGAAAAATTGTTACGGGATTGAGGGTCGGATATCATGAACATCCACTCATTCTCAAGGTAGAAGTGGACGTGCTTCTATCTAGGTGGCCGGTAAAGTCGCTCTAACGCCAGAAGTGGGTTAAGTGGACGTACTAGCCTATGATTGTGTGTTTGACCTTCATAATGAAGGATGTGTGTTGGGTGATGACACACCGTGTTTAATAAGAAATAATGATAAAAATAGAAATTTGAAATGAAAGGTTTTTTTAAAAGAAAATAAGGAGTTTGGCACACTCCAAAACAAACATTTTTACTAAAAATTAAATTTCGAAAGCCCATTCACCGAGTCGTTGTACTCACCCCTCCCTTATATCCCTTTTAGGAAATCCCGGAAATCCTACCCCAAGGACAATCAACTAATACACATGTGAGACAGGTATGATCAGATTAAAATTTTATGCAGTTTTAATTTATGTTATTTTAGGAAAGGTGCATGTTTAAAGAACACCTTACTCTTCATAGTTTATAGAAAAGGGGCAACCCTTTGTAAGTCGGGAGAGTGGTAGGTTGATCACGGGGATCCGACCAAACCTGGTCGGGGTGTGACAACTTGAGTGGTATGAGAGCATGTTTCCTCGAATACATAATCAAGATTAGAAAATATATTAACTAATAGGATTGATCTTAAAATTTTCAAATGACTCCTAGGAGAGGAACCAAGAAAACTAGGACTGGCATTAACAACACCATCCAACACTCTGTCCCCGTAGGGAGATCACCCTAAAATACCCAAGAAGTACCAAAGATTCAAGGGACATTGGTGGGAGGTATCCATAAAAATGGTGTCAGGATTTGTTGAGGTCACAATCTTTAGTACGAAGGAAGCCAAACCTAAGGCCAGGAACACCATCAAGGGCTTATAACCTTACTAAAGAAGACACTTGTCAAAGAACCCAGTAGCTTCCCATCTGTTTTAGAAATATTTTTGTAATGAGGGCTAAGACACCAACCTATTGTATTACCTCTCCAATAATAAAGAATTTCAAGTTCCTAAAACCATATCTCTCAAACAATGTGACCTTGCACCTCAACTGTAGGAAGATTTCCCATGGAAGGTAACCAAACAAACCCGCTTTACCTTAGAAACTATGTAGACCAATGAGATTCTCATACCAAATGAATCAAGGGAATTTTTGGGCAAAGAAGACACAACAAGAAAAACTGTCAAGGTAATTAAGGAGTATAGGTGAACTCTTGGAGTAACTGAGCAAGAGACGACCTATTACAAGTGTAAGGAAATATGACATGAAGTGAAGTACTGTACCACACCACAAGGATTTAGGACAATATTTTACAAGAATAATGCCCCACAGTTATAGGAAACCCGAAAGGATACTATTCCTATAAATATAACTCATGCTCGGAATTTCAACTACATCTAGGAGGAAGCTCTTCAAGATCCTTGCATATTGGTAGGGAGGAAAAAAGACTGAAGGTAGAACCTCGATAAATCGCAAACAATAATAATGTATATCTGAAAACAAAAATTTCTTTCCTTAAGAAGAAATTTCCAGCCATTTAGGAGCAAAGAAGGGAGTGCCTCCACGAGAAAAGACCAGCTGAGCATTTGACGACAAATGAAAAATCTCAAGATGGCAAATACGACTCACTTTGGAAAAAGCAATGAAGCCAAATAGAAGTTTCGGACAAACATAGCGGATGGAAGCAAGTTGTTACAACAAGATAGTCAAAGAGAATAAATGATGCCCTAAGGAAGACTGGAAGGTAGAAAGGACTACACCCTTAAAATGGCAGTGGGATGGACGTCATGGAAAAGAGGACTCAAGAAACAACTGCCCTAAGAAACTTAGACCAAAGGAATGGTAGAGATGAGGTCGTTAATGAATGGATACTCGTGAAAGCCATAATTTGAGCTCCAATAAAGAAGAGAGAGGTGGAAAAGCCAAATAATTGAAAAAAAAAAGGATGAAAGAAAACCTTAAAAAGACCAATGGCCAAATGAACGACTAGACTCAAGCCAAGAAAGGAGTAGGCAAGTCTCTTACATGATGGTCTAGAAATCTTGAAACAAGGAAGATTTAAACTCTCCCTAGAAGAAAGAAGACGCGTACTATGGTACTTATGGGGGATGAGGATAGGTTATAAAAGATGTACACGCAAGATTTCATGAGCAAGGGTAAACAATGGATGATGACATCAAAGGATGCCATGTAAGGGTAGATATTCCCTAGAGCTAAGGAAAAAGGGGAGAGTCATACCGAGGAAGAAAACCCTAGAAAGGCATATGTATCCCAACTAAGAGATAATGGAACCAAGTGAAAGGGGCAAATTGATAAACTTACAAATGAAGTGCAGGCCGAGGTGAAAGAATTAAGAAAGCATACTAGGAGGACCCAAAGAATAAGTTTAAAGGAATGGGTAAATAGGAAGTTAGCATCAAAAGATTTTGTGACAAGTAAGGATGAGTAGACTACTCATAATAAGGAAATAAAGGAAACAATGTTCGAGAAACATTGGGAAAGTAAGTCCTCCAAATAAGATGTGGCTTAGGAGAAATAACTACAATTAGTGAGATGAGTCAGTCCACACGCGCATAATGAAGCCTAAAGAGTGGACCGCTGAGCATAGTGTGGAATGCACGAAATAAGATCGATAATCAGAAGCATCTCAAGTAAGGAATAAGGAATGATAAGAAGGTTGAGCATGTAGCTCCTAAGATGGAAGCCTCTACTATGAGGGACATAGTAGAGAATGAAATCGGAAGAAGGGAATCTTCATATGTAAAGGAATCGACACATAGACCAAAAGTGATTAATTTGGAATAAAGAATCATGAAATGATCATGAGTAAGTAAAAGTGGATTAAGGAAAAGGAGAAATCCTTGAATAAAGAATGTTAAGGACTTAAGAAGGAAAGAATCCCATCTTGTCGGTAAACCACTGAGAAACCAAATAATTGGAATTGAAAAGAACCAATAAGGAAGTTGGGAAGGGACGAGTGGGTAAGGAGAACCAACAGGATTAGGTAAGTTGATTGGATAACAGTAAAGGTAGTCAAGGAATACTACCAAAAAAAAAAAGAGGGATGAAGTCATACAATCCCTGAAGGATTGGAAAGTTGAGAACGACCCTCAAAGAAGTGCTCTAGTAATCTAATGGACAGAGACAAGTTCTAGAAAATGTCATGCTGTAAGGGGCATGTAAGCCCAATAGTCCTGAGGAAAATACGACTCAAAGTAAGGAAGAGTAAATTAGTGAGCATGAAAAAGTCAAACACAAAAGTTGGACCAAATTTATAATCAACAATGGATGGAAGAAGGGTCAAAATAGAACAAATAGGTGATAACACCGAAACCTATACATAATGCTCGAAAGAACGTCGAGCTAAGGGTTTCAACGATGAAGAGAATAACTAGACAAAGGAATGATTGGGCATCTTGGAATAACTAATACTGAAATCTTGAGTATGTACCCCAAAGGGAAGTTTATCCCAGAGCGAAAAATGCTTAACCCCACCCTTTTTCTTTTTTTGAGTTAAGGAAAACTAGGAAAAGAACTGGTCAAAACGAGTGAAAAAACTGAACTGCTTCACAAACCCGATCATTATAGAACGGGAAATATGGGAAATTTACAACTCCTAAGTGACCCAAAGGGTTCATAAAATATTGGAAAAGAACCTTAGAACAACTTGGAAGAAAAAAACTAGACTGGTTCAGGTGAACCAGATCCAAGCCGGATTGAACCAATTTATGAACTCGAACAAATAGAGAAATGGCAAACCGAGAAATTTATGGATCTCGAGTGACCTAACAAGTCACAAAAGTCATGAAAATGGACTTTAAGATGAATTGGAGATGAAAACCAAACTGGTTTAGGTGAATCGGATCCGAACCAGATTGAACTGGTTTGGACCGGTTTGAACCACTATTGAACTGGATGCTAAATTCATTTTTCTAGGTAGTTTAGAAAATTAAAATTTGAGATTGGAGGCCACCATTGGATAGAAAATAAATTTAGATGAATTTAGAAATTTTTATATTTGAAAATTTTGAGATTGGTAAACTGGCCGGTTTAAGCTTTGAACCCAGTTGGGACCGGTCCGGTCCAGTTCGGAACAGTGTTGTCTTCTTCCTTCAGATGATAGCACTGTTCACTCACTGGAAAATTGTGCAGCCCTGGCGAAGCTGAAAAGTCTCCGGCCAGTGAGTTTCATGCAATGAATGACTGCCATTAATTTGCCAATTAGATGACCAAGTACTCCCCGAGCTTCCTATATAAAGAGACCCTCCTCATTCATCCTCTCCACACCTAAAAACTCCATTCTCTCTCAACTGCTCCAATTTCTGGCAATGCTCGAATGAGAGCTCTGACTTGGGCATTTTTCTAAGCCAAACAAGGTGAGGTTGGATTCCTTAGAACCGGGGAGAGTTCAGCTACATGCCTATAATCTTTGTTTGTTCTCAGGGTCACCAGAGAAGCTCCGACGTGATCGAACAGTGAAGCAGTTCCTGTGGACCGAAGCTGCCCTATTTTGGCCGAGTTGAAATCGACCAATTCGAACCTTTCTCATGCCAAAATGAGCCCTTCCAACTCATCAACAGCCCTCCTACAGCTGAATTAGAGCTGAAAGGTAAGCCAATTCGGTTCCCATCTGTAATTTACAACCGGTGCTAGAGGGAGAATCGGCAGAACTTTGATAATGAAATTCTCACTCAATTTGGCATCCATTGATGCAATTCTTGTTCCTAGGAGGAACCTCAAGACATGAGCTATCTGCCCATATTGAAAGCTCGGACTGTCGTGACCTCGACGGTTAGCTTTCGAAGCTTTCTCTCTCTAAGTCCAATTTTCTAACGAAGCTCCATTTGAGCTCATTCTGGCACCATATTATGCGATTCAAAGTGCAATTGAATCGTATGAAGGGGTAGGAACTCCAATTTAACTTTAATTTCAACAATTAAACTCATTTGATTGGTCAATTTGATGAAATTAAATTCCATAGAGTTAGAAGGTTGAAATTAGGGGCAAAATTGGCAGAAATTTGGGAATTTCAAAAATTAGAGGGACTAAAGTGCAATTTCATAAAATTGCGGACCAATTGGGCAATTTTTGTAATTTTTGGGGCAAAACTTACAATTTTTGTAAAGTAGAGGGAAAATGGTAATTTTGGAAAAGTTAGGTGACCAAATTGGAAATTTGGGAAATTAAACCCCTTTTTGTGAATTTGTATAAATTGAGGTACTAAGATAAATTTTAAAAGTTTCGGGACTCATTTTGAGGAAATATCAGCATTAGGGACTTAAAGTTAAAGAAAAATAACTTTAGGGACCTAATTGTAAATAGAGGAAAAGTTAGTTTTCTCATTCATTTGGGATGAATGAGGGCTATTAGGCCAAAGAATAATAAACAAGAATGTTCATATTGTGTAGGAACATGAAGTACCAAGAACACCAACTAAGATGAGTTCGAGTAACGACAAGCCGACTAAGAAGAATTTCACTACACTATCGGGTGAGTGAGATTTTTATATCATACCCGGTTGGGATGAAAGTACCTCGAAAATAAAAAACCACTGCTAAGTGGTATTTTAAACATCACAACTTAGAGGGCCTCGATTTTAGAACTCGTGGCTTATTATGCCCGATTTGAAAAATCTCGTACAATGGGCCCTAGGCCGGTTGGCATGAGTAGGAGCTCGTAAACAAACATGATTTATATGCCATGAAAACTTAAATAATTGAATTGTTTGGCCATGGTACCAAGACAGAACCGACATACTCAGTCAACTAGCGGCAGTGCGTCATTACAGGTCTTCGGACTAGTTAAGACAAACAGTTGTAGGTTGAGTTGAGGGTCAGGACCGTTAGACCAGTGGCACCACAGATTATATGGCATCAAATGAAAATGTTGATTGTGCATGCATTGTGTTTACGGGACCTTCAAGATGCCTAAGAGGGGTTGTGATGTGTCCTAGGGCCTTGGACGACCTGGTGGATATAAGGGCAATTGGTCGTACCAGAAGCCTTGCGAAGCTCGACAAAGCTTCAAGCACATGAGACTAGGGTGGGGTCAGGATGAGGTCTCTATCCTCGTACGGAGATGGAGAATTGTTACGCGATTAAGGGTCAGATGTTGTGAACATCCACTCATTCTCAGGGTAGAAGTGGATGTGCTTCTATCTTGGTGGCAGGTAAAGTCGCTCCAATGCCACAAGTGGGTTCAGTGGATGTACTGGCCTACAATTGTGTGTTTGACCTTCATGATAAAGGATATGTGTTGGCTGATGACAATTGTTATTTGAAATGAAAGGTTTTTTTAAAAAGAAAGTAAGGAGTTTGGCACACTCCAAAACAAACATTTTTCCTAAAAATTAAAATTTGAAAATCCATTCATTGAGTCGTTGGACTCACCCCTTCCCTTATATCCCTTTTAGGAAATCTCGAAAAGCCTACCCCAAGGACCATCAACTAATATGCATATGAGACAGTTATGATCAGTTTCAAGTTTTATATAGTTTTGATTTATGTTATTCTAGGAAAAGTGCATGTTTAAAGAACGCCTTACTCTTCACAATTTATAGACAAGGGGCAACCCTTAGTAAGCTGGGAGTATAGCTGGTTGATCACGGGGATCCGACCAAACCGGGTCGGGGCGTGATAGTTTCAATTTATAGGCCACCAGTCCTATCCTTTGAATGATGGGATATGGGCCTATATATCTTGGTTTCAACTTTTCTCTTTGCTGAAATGTAAGTATTGCCCTCCATGGGGACACTTTGATAAATACTTGATCTCCCACTTCAAACTCTAGATCTTTCCTTCAATGATCTGCATAACTCTTTTGCCTATACTGTGTAGTGTTAAGGCGACTCCTGATTAGTTTTATTTTCTCAGTGGCATCTTCGATTAGTTCTACACTTTCTAGCCTTCTTTCCCCCACTTCTTCCCAAAATAGAGGGGTACGACATGGTCGTCCATAAAGGGCTTCATAGGGAGCCATTTGAATAATGGCCTGATAGCTATTATTGTAAGCAAATTCCATCAGGCGTAAGTATTCTTACCAGCCTTTGTTCATGGTGAGTGCGCATGCTCTTAGCATGTCCTCCAATGTTTGAATGGTTTGCTCAAACTCTCCATCTATCTGAGGATGAAATGCCATGCTCATGTGGAGCTTGGTTCCCATGGCACTTTGTAAGCTTGGTCAGAACCTTGAAGTAAATCTTGGATCTCTATCTGATACTATATTCATCAGAATGCCATGGAGTCTCACTATATTCATCACTCTTATAGGAAGAAAATTAGCTGATTTGGTCAATCTATCCATGATGACCTAGATTGCATCTCGACCCTTTCTTGTCACAAGTATTCCTGTGACAAAGTCCATGGTGATGTGCTACCATTTCCATTCTGGAATTGGTAAGGGTTGCAGCAGTTGTGACGGTTTGGTCCTCTACTTTTATTTGTTGACAAGACAAGCATCGGGCTGCATACTTTGCAATGTCCCTCTTCATACCTTTTCACCAATATCCTTGTTTGAGGGTTCGATACATCATAGTACTGCCCAAATGCATTGCATTTACTGAATTGTGTGCCTCTTCTAAGATTAATCTCTTCAGCTCCTTATCTTGAAGCACACATACCCTACCCTAGTAGTTCAACACTCCATCACTACGCAAACTGTAATCTGGTTTCGTTTCTCTATTGACCAGATTCAGATAGGATTGAACCTCCTTATCCACTTTTTTTTGAGCTTGGATCTGTTTAGTTAGACTGAGTCTCACTACCACGTTAGCCACCGGATATCTTTCCCGCTTATCCATCTTTAGGTCCACCTCCATCCTTCCCAATTGTTGCAATAGGGGTATGTAACTTGTCTTTACTTGTGTCACCTCAATTTGGTACTTTTGACTTAAGGTATCTGCTACAACATTTGCCTTTTCAGGGTGATATTTTATCATAAGGTAATAGTCCTTAACCAATTCCAACCATCTCCTCTGGCGGAGATTTAACTACTTCTAATTTAGGAAGTACTTAAGACTCTTGTGATTTGTGTATATCCTACACTTAACCCTGTAAGGGTAGTGTCGCCAAATCTTTAGGGCAAACACTATTGTAGCTAATTCCAAATGATGAGTTGGATAGTTTCTTTCATGTACCTTAAGTTGTCACGAGGCATAAGTGATAACCTTCTCTTGTTGCATCAAAACACATCTGAGTCCTTATCCGGATGCATCACTATAGATGGTGTAGTCTCCTGCATTAGGGTCAGGTAGGGGGAGTACTGGTGTGGTTGTCAATCGAGTTTTTAACTCTAGGAAAGACTTCTCACAACTTTCATCCCACTTACACTCAACTCATTTCCTAGTGAGTCGAGTTAGAGGAGCTACTACCTTAGAAAAGTCTTGCACGAACCATCCGTAGTATCCTATCACACCTAAGATACTCTGTATTTCTGTAGGATTCCTTGGAGCCTTCCAATTTGATATGGCTTCCACCTTGGTTGGATCTACTTTGAGTCCATCCTTGAACACTATATGTCCTAAGAATCCTACATCCTGCAGCCAGAACTCACACTTGGAGAATTTTGCATATAATTGATTTTCCTTTAATATCTCTAAGGTGATTGCCAAATGCTCATCATGTTCCAACTTAGTTCGTGAGTATATAAGAATGTCATCTATGAATACTATTACGAACCTGTAAAAATGTGGCTGGAACATACGCTTTATCAAATCTATGAAGGTGTAGGGGCATTCGTTAATCCGAATGGCATTACTCTTAACTCCTAATGTCCATATCTCAATCGGAATGTCATTTTGGGAATGTCCTCCTCTTAAATCCTGAGTTGATGATAGTCTGACCGAAGATCTATTTTGAAGAAGGTCACCATCTTCTTTCCATAGTCCATCATAGCCTGATGGTTAACCAATCCATCCCAAGGATTACTTTAACCTCTTTTAATGGTAATGGAATCAAGTTAGCTTCAAGTTTGATTCCTCCAATCTTTATCTCACATCCTTTTAATTGCTTATTCTTGTTTAAACCTTATCCTAAAGGTATGAGAATGTTGAGGCTTTATTCTAGTGGAGTAAGTTCTAGGGTTACACTTGAAATTAACTCTTCCTTGATAAAGGATCTCTCAACTCCTGAGTCGAAGAGGGCATAGACTTGTTGACACCTTGGACAGCAAGGGTTTCCTTAAGGTAATGTAGGGACCACTCTATGGGAGGTGGGGGCATGTCCTTTCATCTCTAAAATGCCATTCTATTTCCCCTTTTTGGATCGTTATGCTCCTTCCATCCTCCCTTATGATTTAGACCCTTATCCTCCTTTTGGGTTGTCTGCTCCATTCGACGGCATCGGATCTGCACCAGTCGCTCACACTCATGAGCCATACTAATTACTACTACCAGGTCCATGGGGCATCCTAGTACTCACATATGGTCTTGAATGTCCATATTGAGACCGTCCACAAACCTCTGGCATATGTCTGTCGGTCCAACTAGGTCAGGAGCAAAGGGTGTTAAGTCATTGAATTTTGTTTCATACGCCAATATGCAGTTAATCCCTTCCCAAAGTCGAATGAACTCTTGCTTCTTCTCATTTATCAAATGAGGCACCAAGTACTACTCCGAGTACCTCTCCTCGAACTATTCCAAAGTGGGGATTGTGTTATGTAGGTTTCGAACATTGTCCCACCATCGTTTGGCACTTCCCTCTAGGAAGAATTCTATCAGGATCATCATATCTTCTGGTGGTATTCTGACAATTTCCATCAACTTCTTAATACTTGCCAGCCTATCCATGGTGGCACCACCATCCTTTTCTCCGAGGAAGGGTTTACACCCTAGTTGACAAAGAGTCTAGAGATTTTTGGGAATGTCTACTAGAGAGGGGTTGTTAACAAGGGGAGGATGGGATTGTACTTATTCTAGTTCAACCCGAGAATTGGTGCCTCCTCAGGGACGAGGTTAGGTTTCCCAAATACATGAGTGAACTCTTCGTACAGCCTCTGGTATTTTGTGCTAAGTCCAGGAGGAGTTGTCTGGGCTTCCCTAGGAGTTTCCATAGGTAGGGGGTAGTTGGGCAGTATTGGGGACTGCAACCCTAGTTCTCTTGGGAGCCATTCTGAAAATTTTAAGATCAATTCTATTTTCTAGTCTTGATTATGTATTCGAGGAAACAGGCTTTGATACCACTCAAGTTGTCATGCCCTGACTCGGTTTGGCCGGATCCCCGTGATCAACCTACCACTCTCGCGGCTTACTAAGGTTTTCCCCTTCTTTATAAATCGTGAGGAGTAAGCCATCCTTTAAACCTGCACCTTTCCTAGAATAACATAAATGAAAACTGCATAAAATTTGAAACTTTTCATATGTGCCTTACAAGTGTGTTAGTTGGTGGTTTTTGGAGTAAATTTTTTGAGGTTACTTGAAAGGGATATAATGTCACGCCCCGACCCGGTTTGGTCGGATCCCCGTGAACAACCCGCCACTCCCCCGGTTTATTAAAGGGTTTCCCCTTATTATAATCCGTAAATAGTAAGGTGTCCTTTAAACCTGCACCATTTCATGGAATAGCATAATCAAAACTGCATGAAATTTTAAAATTTACGTACTTGTCTTACAGGCATCTTAGTTGATGGTCTTTCAAGGTATACTTTTCGGGATTTCCTGAAAGGGATATAAGGGAGGGGGTGAGTACGACTACTTAATGAATGGGTTTTCAAAGGTCTACTTATATCTTTTAAGAAAAACATTTATATGGAGTCTGCTAGACTCCTTTCTTTTCAAAAAAATCCCTTCATTTAAAAATTTGGGTTTTTCCATTATTTCTTAGTTACTGGTGTGTAATCACCGAAGACACATCCTTCATCAAGAAGGTTACACACATTCACAAGTCAGTATCACTACTGAACCCGCTAGTGGCTTCGGAGCGACTTTTCCTGCCACCTAGATAGAAGTACGACCACTTCTACCCTGGGAATGAGTGGATGTACGTGACATCCGACCTACAATCCCGAAATCACTTCTTCATGTCCGTATGAGGACAGAGACCTCATCCTGTCCCCACCCCGGTCTCATGTGCTTAGTGCTACTCCAGATTTCGCACAGACACCTAGAACGACGAACTGCCCTTATAGCCACCAGGTCGTCTAGTGCCCTTAGGATGCATCACTACCCCTCATGGGCATCTTGATGATCCCGTACTCACAGTGCATACACAAACAATGTTTTCTTATATTGCCATGTAATCTGTGGTGCCACTGGTCCAATGGCCCCGACTCTCAACTCAACCCGTAGTTGTTTGTCTTGACTGGTCTGTCGACGTGTCATGTCGCACTGCCGCTAGTTGACTGAGCATGTCGGTCCCATCTTGGTACCATGGCCAAACAATTTACTTATTAAGTTTTATGGCACATATATCATGTTCATTTACGAGCTCCTGCTCGTGCCAACTGGCCTTGGGCCCACTGTATGAGATTTTCAAAAATCTAGGCATTCTAACCCTAAAGTTCCAAAACCGAGGCCCCCGGCCTATAAGAGCTATTCGAGCTCCCGTCAAGAAGGTCTCCCAGATAGTTTAAGCATTGGCACACAGTCAGGGTAGAACACTTCCGACAAAATAGGTTTTCAGTGTCCATTATACCAACAAGTATAAGGACATCTCTGTTCATAACCGATGAACGGGTTTTCAACTTCCTTCGAGGAAGTCTCATCATACCAACCGGGTATGATCTAATTACAACCGGTAAGTAGTTTTTATCTTTAAGTTGTACTCATCATCCCAACCGGGTATGATGTTAGTAAACCCACTCACTAGCAGTAAGTGGTTTTTAACTTTAAGTTGTGCTCATCATCCCAACCGAGTATAATGTTATTAAACCCACTCACTACCGGTAGGTGGTTTTTAAATTATAAGGTGTGCTCATCATCCCAATCGGGTATGATGTTTGTAAACCCACTCACACGTTAATGCCGTGAATTCCACTAGACTAGTTCTTTCTATTCACGTGAGCTTGTCCTAGCTGGCGTTCTCGGTATTTCACATTCCTACATGATATGAACAACCTTGTTCATTATTACTCGGCATAACAGCCTTCATTCTTTTGCAATGAATGAGAAAACCCAAACTTTTAGTTATTTGCAATTAGGTCCCTAAAGTTATTTTTCTTTAAGTCCCTAATGTTGATTTTTCCTCAAATTGAGTCTCGTAACTTTTAAAATTTATCCTGGGACCTCAATTTATTCAATTTCACCAAAAAGGGGGTTTAATTTCCCAAATTTCCAATTTGGTCCCCCAATTTTTCCAAAATTACCATTTTGCCCTTCTTTTACAAAAATGGTAAGTTTTGCCCCAAAAATTCCAAAATTCCTCAATTGGTCCTCCAACATTATTTTCAAGTCCAATTGACCCGCATTTCATAAAATTGTATTTTGGCCCTTTGAATTTCAAAAATCCCCGAATTTTTCCCCAATTTCAACTGTTCAACATTACCGAATTTGATTTCATCAAATTGACTGATCAAATACTTCTAATTATTGAAATTGGAGTTGAAATTGAGTTTCTGCAAGTTCATACGATTCTAAGAAACTTTGAATAGCAGATTTTAACACCGAAACGAGCTCAAACGGAGCTTCGCCGAAAAATAGACTGTAGAGAGAGAAAGCTTCGATTACTCACCGGTGAAGGCACGGCGGTCCGAGCTTTCGATCTGGGCAGATAGGTCTCGTCCTGAGGTTCATCCTAGAATCAAGAATTGCATCAATTGATATGGAATTGGATTAGAATTTCGTCATTGAAATTCGGTCGACTCTCTCTCTAGCACCGATCGAAAGTTGTAAAGGGGAGCCGAATTGGCTTACCTTTCAGTCCTAATTCGGCCGTGGAAAGGCTGAGGAAGTGTTGGGAGGGCTTTGTTTTGCCTGAGGAGGGCTTGAAATTGCCGATTTTAGCTTGGCCGAAATAGGGCAGCTTTGGTCCGCCAGAGTTGCTTCACTATTCCATCATGTCGGCGCATCTCCAACGATTCTCGGATTGACTGGAGTTTGCTATCAGATAGCTGTCTTCTCCCCAGTTCTGGAGAGCCCGACCTTTGTTCAAGTTGAAGCTTTAGTTCGAGCTTTACCAGGAAATGGAGTAGTAGTAGAGAGAGAGAGAGAAGTGTTCAGGTGTGAGGAGAATGAAATGGGGATGACCTCTTTATATTGGCGTAAAACCCATGTATAAAATGGGCGAGATTTATTACTAGTATTAATATTACCATAAATTATTGGTATTAATTCCAATAATTTAATTTTGGTATTAATTTTAATAATTTAATTTTGGTATTAAATTATTTGTATTAATTCCAATAATTTAATTTAGGTATTAAATTATTGGTATTAATTACAATAATTAAATATATATTAATTTATGTTTATTTATGATAAGGCGTACATAAAAATTTTTGACCGAAATTTCGGGTTACAAAAAATTCTTACTTCCCAGGAGGTTAACCATCCTCACACTACTCTCAAGCAAGCATGCTTAACTATAAAGTTCTTATGAAATCTAGTTCACCTAAACCAATTTGGTTTTTATTTTCTAAAGTTTCTTAAATTTCTTTTCCAAGTTTTAATGAACCCTTTAGATCACTCGGAAGTTGTAAATTTTCATATTGCGTGTTCTCAAATGTAAATCGGCTCGGTTTTCTTACTTAGTTTGACCGGTTCTTTTCCCGGTTTTTCTTAACTCAAAAGTGTGGGGTTTACATATAAAGGAGGGGGTGAGTTCAACAGCTTAGTGAATGGGTGTATTAGGGTATGATTTTCAGAAAAATAATTTCAATTAGAGTGTGCAAGACTCCTTATTTTTCTTTTTAAAAATGTTTCATTCCCAAATTTGGTTTTCATAACCATTTCTCATCATAACGGTGTGTTTATCAACTAACACACGCCTTTCATCATGAAGGAAACACACATCTGCAGGCGAGCCCATCCACTACACCCACTTGTGGTGTTGGAGTGACTTTATCGTCTACCAAAATAGAAGCACATCCACTTCTACCCTAAGAATGAGTGGATGTACGTGACATCCGACCCTCAATCTTGTAACAAAACTCTGTGTCTATATGAGGACAAAGACCTCATCCCGTCCCCACTCTGGTCTCATGCGCAATGAAGCTATGTCGAGCTTCTCAATACTTCTAGTACGACTAACTGCCCTTATCTCCACCAAGTCGTCCAGGGGCCTAGGATGCATCACTACCCCACTTGCGTGTCTTGAAGGTCCCCTAACACATTGCATGCACAAATCAATAATTTTTCCACATAAGCCATATAATATGTGGTGCCACTAGTCCAACGGCTCCGACCATCAACTCGACCTGCAACTGTTTGTCTTGAATAGTTCAAAGACCTGTCATGTCGCACTGCCACCAGTCCATCGAGTATGGCAGTCCTATCTTGGTACCATGGCCAAACAAATCATTCACTTAAGTTTTCAAGCTTAAAATCATGTTTTTTTACGAGCTCCTTCTCATGCCCACTAGCATATGGCCCACTGTTCGAGATTTTTAAAATTGGGCATATTAGCCCCCAAGTTCCAAAACTGAAGCCTCCAGCCTAACTAAGCTATTCAAGCTATTGTAATGAAGGACTCCCAAAATTTTAAGTATGAGGATATCTCCACTCCCAACCGGGTATGATATTAAATATCCCACTCAACTGATAGTGCAGTGAATTTCTTCTTAGCCAACTTGTTGCCTTCATGTTCCTACACGATATGGACATTCTTGTTCTTTATCTTTTGGCCTAATAGCCTTCATTCATCCCAAATTAATGAGAAAATCAAACTTTTCATTTGTTTGCATTTAGGTCCCTAAATTTAATTTTTCTTTAAGTCCCTAATGTCAGTTTTCCCCTATATTGAGTCCCGAAACTCTAAAATTCACCTTAGTACCTCAATTTATTCAAAACCACAAAAAGGGGTTCACGTTTCCCAAATTTTCAAATTTGGTCCCCCAACTTTTCCAAAATTACTATTTTGCCCCTACTTTACAAAAATGGTAAGTTTTGCCACAAAAATTCCAAAATTTGCCCAATTGGTCCTCAACATCTTTATCATGCCCAATTGGCCATCAATTTTATGAAATTACACTTTAGTCCCTCGAATTTTCAAAATACATAATTTTTCCCTCAATTTCAACCTTCTAACTTAGTTGAATTTGATTTTATCATATTGACCAATTAAATGAGTTTAATTGTTGAAATTGAAGTTAGATTGAAGTTCCTACATTTTCATACAATTCAATTGCACTTTGAATCGCACAATTTGATAAAGGAATGAGCTCAAACGGAGCTTCACCAGAAAACTGGACATAGAAAGAGAATGCTTCAAAAGCTTACCATCGGGGGTGCGACAATCCGAGCTTTCAATCTAGGCAGATAACTCTTGTCCTGAGGTTCCTCCTGGGTCAAGAATTGCATCAATTGATGCCGAATTAAGTGAGAATTTAGTCATCGAAGTTATGTCGATTCTCTCTCTAGCACCGATTAGAATTTACAAAGGGGAGCCAAATTGGCTTACCTTTCAACTCTAATTCAGCTCTAGGAGGACTGTAGAGGTATTGGGAGGGCTTGGTTTGGCATGAGATGGGCTCGAATTAGCCAATTTCAACTCAGCCAAAACAAGGTAGCATCGGTATGCCAGAGCTACTTCATTATGGAGACTACAGGCGTGTAGTTGACTTCTTCCCGAATCCAAAGAACCCGACCACACCTTCTTTGGCTAAAAAAAATTCCCAAGTCAGAGCTCTGGTTGGAGCTTCACCAGAAAATGAAGCAGTTGAGAGAGAATGGAGTTTTCATGTGTGAGGTGGATGAATGAGGAGGGGCTCTTTATATAGGAAGTTCAGGGATTTCTTGATCATCCGATTGGTGCCTTAATAGCGGTCATCCATTTCCTAAAACGCCCTGTTTGGAGACTTTTCATCTTTGTCGGCACTGCTCGATTTTCTAGTGAGTGAACAGTGTTGTCATCTGAAGGAAGAAGATAACACTGTTCCAAATCAAACCGGACCAGTCCGAACTAGGTTCAAAGCTTAAACCGGCCGGTTCAAGCCCGATTCGACTGAATTTTTCAAAATTAAAATTTTCTAAATTCATATAAATTCATTCTCTATCTAATAGTGGCCTCAATTCTCCAATTTGAATTTTCTAAGCCACCTAGAAAAATGAATTTAACACCTAGTTCACTAGTGGTTCAAACCAGTTCAATCTAGTTTGTATCTGATCCACCTAAACCGGTATGGTTTTCATCTCCAATTCATCCTAAATTCTTTTTTCATGATTTTTTATACTCTTTAGGTCACTCAAGATCCATAAATTTCTTGGTTTTCCCTTTCTCAATTGGTTCTGGTTTGTAAACCAACTCAATTTTCTCTTTGGAAATGAATGGTTCCTTCCCTGGTTTTTCTTATTATCAAAGCATGGGGTTTACATTACTACCCTTCTCTGATAAAATATCAGGTCTATATTGGTCTTTCAAAAATCATCAGATATTACCAATCTTTTAATAACATGAAGATGATAACAAATTGATCTACGTATGGTTGGAACACCTTTTTCATTAAATATATGAACACAATTGGAGTGTTTCTCTTTAAACCCCATCCTTTGATAATGAGAAAACCAGGGAAAGGACCAGTCAGTTTTAAATTTTAAACCGAATCGGTCTACAAGCTCAATTAATAGAAAATGGGCAAACTAAGAATTTTCATCTTTCATGTGACTCAAAATGGTTCATAAATCTTGGAAAAGAACCTTAAGGTGAAATGGGGAAGAAAAGCCCGATCGGTTCATGAGAACCGGATAGAACCAGTTTATGAACTGAGTTGATTTGTGAACCGAAACCAATAGAGGATGGGTCAACCAATAAATTTATGGACCCCTTGTAATCCAAAGAGATTTATAGACCTTGGGAACGGACATTAGAACAAAGTGGGAGAGACAAACAAACCAGATCGATTCGGGTGAATCGGACCCGAACCGCGTTGAACTGGTTTAAAGACCGAGTTGGTTTATGAACCGAAATCAATAAAGAGATGGTAAAACGGAAATTTTATGGATCCTGAGTGACCCAAGGAGTCACAAAAGACATGGAAATGGACTTGTGAAGGAATTGGGGATGAAAACCAAACTTGATCAGGTGAACCGAATTCGAACCGGTTTGGACTGGTTTGAACCACTATTGAACCGAATCCTAAATTTATTTTTCTAGGTGGCTCCCTTTTGCAATTTCCAATCAGTGTTAGAGAGAGCGTCGACCAAATTTCAATGACAAAATTCTAATCTAATTCGATATCAATTGATGTCATTCTTGATCCTAGGAAGAACCACTAGAGGAGAGCTATCTACCCAGCTAGAAAGCTCAGACCGTCGCGCCCTCACCGGTGAGTAATCGAAGATTTCTCTCTCTACAGTTTATTTTTGGGTGAAGCTCCGTTTGAGATTATTACGGCATTAAAACTTGCGATTCAAAGTTCTATGGAATTGTATGAAATGGAGAAACTCAATTTCAACTTCAATTTCAAAAATTAGAGGTGTTTGATCGATCAATTTGATGAAATCAAATTCTGCTGTGTTAAAAAGTTGAAATTGGGGGATAAATTGGGTATTTTCGAAAATTCGAGGGATCAAAATGCAATTTCCTAAAATTGAGGGTCAATTGGGCATGATAAAAATGTTAAATGGCCAATTGAGAAATTTTAGAATTTTTGGGGAAAATTTTACCATTTTTGTGAAGGAAGGGTAAAATGGTAATTTTGGAAAAGTTGGGGGGACCAAATAGGAAATTTGGGAAATTAAACCCCTTTTTTTTTGAGAAATTGAATATATTGAGGTCCCAATGGGAATTTTAAAAGTTTGGGACTTAATTTGAGGAAAAACTGGCATTTATGGACTCAAAGAAAAATAACTTTCGGGACCTAATTGTAATTAAATAAAAGTTTAGTTTTTCTCATTTATTTGGAATGCATGAAGGCTATTAGGCTGAGAGATAATGAACGAGATGTTCATATCGTGTAGGAACACAAAGCACTGGGAACGCCAACAAGGACAAGCTTGCGTAAAATCAAGCAACCGGTCTAGTGGAATTCACGGCATTAACGAGTGAGTGGGATTTTATATCATACCCGGTTGGGAATGGTAAGTATATCAGAATGAAAACCCACTACTATGTGGTATTTTAAACATCACAACTTAGAAGAGTGATGTGAAAACCATACAGAAAAACTACTTACCGGTCGTAAGTAGATCATACCCGGTTGGTATGATGAAACTTCCTCGAAGGAAGTTGAAAACCCGTTCATTGGTTATGAGCGGAGACATCCTTATAACTAGTCGGTATAATGGACAGTTGAAAATAAATTTTTGTCGAAAGTGCTTTCCCCTGACTATGTGCCAATGCTTAAACTATTTGGGAGACCTTCTTAATGGGAGCTCGAATAGCTCTTATAGGTCGGGGGAATTGGTTTTGAAACTTGGGGGCTATTATGCCCAGTTTTAAAAATCTCGAACAGTGGGCCATAGGCCAATGGGCATGAGTAAGAGCTCATAAACAAACATGAGATACGTGCCATAAAACTTTAATAAATTAATTGTTTGGTCATGGTACCAAGACAGAACCGACATACTTGGTCAACTAGTTGTAGTGTGACATGACAGGTCTCTGGACCAATAAAGACAAATAGCTGCAGGTTGAGCTAAAGGTCTGGGCCATTGGACTAATGGCACCACAAATTACATGGCATGTTAAGAAAATATAGTTTCTACATGCACTATGAGTACGAGACCTTCATGACGCCCATGAGGGGTAGTGATGCGTCCTAAGGGCCCTGAACGACTCGGTGAGTATAAGGGTAGTTCATCGTACCAGGTGAACGTGCAAAATTTAGAGTAGCACTAAGCCCATGAGACCGGGGTGGGGACAGGATGAGGTCACTGTCCTCATATGGGCACGAAGAATTGATTTTGGGATTAAGGGTCAGATATCACATACATCCACTCATTCTCAGGATAGAAGTAGACGTACTTCTATCTAGGTGGCCGGTAAAGTCACTCCGAAACCACAAGTGGGTTCAGTGGTCGTGCTAGCCTGCGAATGTGTGTTTGACCCTCATGATGAAGGTTGTGTGTTGGGTGATGATGCATCGGGATTAAATAAGGAAATGGTCATAAAACCCAAGATTTTAAATGAAATGATTTTTGAAAGAAGGGAGTCTGGCACACTCCAATACACTCTTTTCCTTAAAAATATTTTCTTGAAAAACCCACTCACTGAGTAGTCATACTCACCCCCTTCTTTCTATCACTTTTTTAGGAAAAGAAAAAATGACTAAGAATAATACAGAGACTTACCCTCTCTTAGGTATGCTTATATTTCCTTACACTTGCATTTTATTAGATATATGTCTTCTAGAGAACAAGGTTGAAATTATGCCTGGCTCATCTCGATTTAAAGTCGGAGCAAACTCCTCTTGAACAGAGAGAGCAGCGGGTTGTTCATGGGGATCCAACCAAACCGGGTTGGGGCATGACATTCTCAATGGAAGGGCATTACTCAAAACTGGTAGTGTCCATGGCAATTTTGGAATGTTGTCTTCTAAATGTCTTCCTCTTTTTATCTTATGTTGATGGTACCATAACCTAGGATCGACCTTAGAGATGTTTGAGGCTCCCAATCATTTTTGTAGCATGATTCAATGGACATTAATGCACACATAGCCCCATGCTTTTGTCCTTGTTTTTGAAAAATAGAACTGAGGTACCCTCGTAGGGAAATGACTTGTGTGTATGAAACCATTTTCCACTAGCTCATATAATGTCTTCTTCAACTACTTATGTTTTGTGGGGCCATCGAATATGAGGCTTGCAATATCATATGTGTTCTTGGGATGATTTTAATTGTGAATTTGAACTGTGGTATGAAGGTAGTCCCAAGAGTTTTTCTGGAAATACATTTGGGAACTCACTCACCGTTAGTATATACTGAGGTATCCTTTCTACAATAGGTGTACTTGTGACACAATCCGTGAATGTAATACACCCCTTCATCATCATCTCATGCGCTTTATAAGCTTGATATTTCATATGGTCAGCTCTTGTTTCTCTCACCCTAGAATATAGTTCCTTTTGTACTTGGGGTGTGGAATGTCACCACCTTGCCCTAACAATCAACCTGGTGATGTGTCTTGACAACCAGTCCATTCCCAAAATAATATCCACGTCCTTTAGTGTTAGGGTTATCATATCTACTATGAGAGTTGTTTCCCCTATTTGTATCTCAAAAGCCCGAAGTACTTTATTCCTTGTCATTTCATTGCCAAGTAGCACGTAGATCATAATTTTTAGTTTTAGCGAGGATAAGGATCATGTATATCTTGTACCAATTTGTAACATCATGTTCATAGATTAAGGTTAAATAGAATTAGGTTGGGAAATGTCATGCGAGTTCGGAACAAAAACACGAACAAAATCAAGAATTAGTTCGAACCAAAATATCATAAAATAGTGAAATTGGTTGGAATAAGCCCGTAAGGATATTGTAAATCAACATTTTATAGTTTTAAATAGTACGATTGAGGAATCGAAGAAATATCAAATCGAACCAAACGGAACATGTAATAATGTAATAGTTAAAGATATAATAAGATCTAATTTGAGTTGAAAACTTGAGTTAAATCAGGATTGGAAAGGATTCAAACTGAGAATTTGTTTAAATCAATGTCTTCATAATAAATAAAGTTAGCTCTAAATTAGCAGAAAGACCCTTGTTAGGATTCGAGGAATTGAGGAAATTTGTAAGTTCAAATAATTCGATCATAAGTTGGATTGGAAAGTGGACTACATTAGATCGAAGGCTGGATGTGGACCAAAACTGAGAATAAATCCTGAATGAAGCTAACTAGGGCAATATAGTAATGTCCCATCATTATAATAAAAAGGGGGAAATGGGTTGACTCGACACTGGTCAACTAACGAGAGTCAATCTGGAGTTCAAATTCATTTAATGGGGACAAAGTTGAATTTTTTGGGGGCAAACCTTACTAGGCTATTAGGTCTCTTTAAGTAGGGAAGGCTATAGGGATTTATGGATTTAGTTGGATGGGCTAGGCCTTTGGCCCAATAAAAAGCCCAACCCAACTTCCCCCTTCATATAAATATCACATTAAAAAATGAAACTATAACACAAGAAATCCAAACTAGAAAATTAAGCCAATTAGACCGAAAAGGTCATAAAGTTAATATCAAATTGGGTGGCGAGGGGAGGGAGAAGCCATATAGACCTCGAACATTGAATACAGGAACTTCACCCAAAGGGACCCCCTCCAATTATTGGAGGATGAGGCAAGCTTCAAGTGGAAACTGAGTAAAACTAAGAACCATACCATTTAAGTAAAATGTCCCCAAAATATTTAAGGGATATAAAGGATCAAGAAAAAGAAAATCTTGAGCCAATGATTAGGGAATATGAACAATGAATATTTTAGAAAATTTGATGGGATAGAGAACCAAGCAAACCCAGAGTGAACCTGTCAAAGGATGGCCAAAATAATGGTCAAACTGGCCCGGAGCAGTAAACACCCCCCTCCCCCTTCCCCGCTCGATTATTAAAGGGGAAAATTAAATTGAAATATGGATGTTCTTGTGCTTAATTGATAGGAAATTGAATGAAAAATTTTTAGAAATTTTATTTAGGCCAACAACCGACCGAATTGGAGGTGACTCGGCCAAGGAAAGGCCAAACTTTGCAAAACCAACCAATTTATTTGATGGAAAAGGGTTTGTAACAATGCAAACCGGTTGACATACCATGTTGGGCCTTCGAGTTCATGTGTGTCATGCCTCCCACCCAACGGAAAACCCAACCTAGAACCCACGACTTGGTATTGTGCAATCCCTCCACCCACTTTTTAACGTAAATCATCTCTACAACACAAGGAAGGGAATTGCTTAGAAAACCCTATTTTTTTTATCAAATCCTATGCAATAAAAATTATCATTGAACAAACAACTCATAAATCTATTAGTCAATATGAGATTTTGAGTTATCATCCCCTCATCTGTTCAAATTTTTCTCTGAAAGTAGAGAGAGTTAGTAGTGAGCTTCTAATAACAAACACTTTTGAGTGAAAGCTCTCCTCCCTCACACCACCATGCTTAGTGATTTTGGTCTCCTCGTTCTCACGCTAAGGTTAGTTGTCCATCTGCACCAGTGCCCCATAATGACATCCCTCCTATTGATGCCTTCGATTCTACATAGTAATAGACCACCTCTGGATGAAAAGGGCCAGCTTCTTTTGGGGCCAAATTCTCCAATAGCCAACATCCTAAAATTGTACAAAAATTTCCACGACCTCCTTCCAACTCAAGCTAATGAACCATATTGGCCTCACACGGCGAAGGTAAGCCTAGTGGTCATTCTCCTCCATAGAATCTCCATTCAGACTGTATTTTTAACAGCCCTTTGTAAATGGCGTATTGCATGTGATCTAGAACACCTCGAAGGGTGGTCAATGTGACCCTGAAATCGTGAAAAAGTCATCTTTCCAACCCAATTGATGCTAATGATTGTCGTTCTCTCTCCATTGAGGTAGAACCCCAAACTCGACTTTATGTCGTTTTCTGGCAATAGGCCAAACATGACCGAAATGACACTGTTCCACCCAAGGTCAACTGGAATAGGGTCGTGGGTACCTAGAAAACATGCTCAGGACAATATTATAACTTGTTACCAGAGTTAATGAGATCATTTGATAATAGGAAAAAATATGGGGGCTAAATTCAAATTTTCAAAAGTATGGAGATCTAGGAACAAATCCAGTGTATGGACCATATATAATATGCTAAGAAACTCATAGAGTTTTGTCAAAAGTTTAAAATGTATTAATGACCAAAATGGAGTTTTTAAAAGTTTGAGGGTTAAAATTGTAAATAAAGTAAAAAGTTTGCCAAAAAGGGTAATTTAGTATACTTAAGGACCATAATGGAGTTAAGGTGAAATGTAGGGACCAATATGAAATATTTAAGAAAATTAGACTTATAAAAAGATGTTGTAAAAAGAGTAGGGGCATTTTGGTAATTTTTCAAAATTTAGGGGTTAAGATATAAAAAGTAAAAAGATAGATATGTTAAGAAGATTTTGGGAACTTTAGGGACTTTGAAATAAATACAGTAAAAGTAACAAATGGTAAAATATTGAAACATCAAACAAAGAGGAATAGCTAACCAAGGAAAAATAAAAATGACCATATTTGTATTATTTGAAATTGTAGTGAAACTATTGTTCCAAACAACGCAGGAGTGCACACATCCAGAGACAATCAGAAGGGAACCTTTCCGGACAAACAAGTCTTGAAAAATATGTGAGTGGGTTTATAAACAACGAGTTCTATTGGACCAATCGTGTTGCTTTACCTTTTCATATTAAAAACCATAGAATGTAGAGAGTATCATAGGGTTTGCCTAAGGAGAATTATGGTTATGAAAAGTGCATGCTAAATTGTGAATGGACTATTGAGCATGATGCTAGAAGAGTAAAACCAAAACTAAATTCCATGGGTGATTTTCTGAAAAAGATAAAACACTAAGAATTACTAAAAAAAAAGGAGAGCTAGGCTCCATGTTTATCAATTAAGTAAAGAAGGTATATAATAATAAACTACTTGAATAAATAAGCACAAGAGTGGTGAGGTTGGTTAGATAGCAGATTGCACCTTGTAAATTAAAATAACTCAATATGTGAATGTCATGCATGCATGAAAATTTGATTAGTGGAGTTAGTCATATAGCATATCACACGCCTAGATTAAAAATGTTGTTGTTGTTATTTTTTCATGTGATTGATTGTGGTTAATATGGGGGAGAGAGTTTAATTATATGTGTGCTTGAGAGCCATCTTATGCTGGAGAGCGGCCACAAGGTTGTCAGGACCACATGGTGCCGAGGCACTGAGCTATGAGATAGTACAAGTGATGTGTCGGATGTGGAAAGAGAGCTCTGCGACCTCCCACACTCCAGCTCCCAGTAAGAGATTGCAAGAGTGGCGACCTGACCCTGGACATGTGATTTTGTGTTTAGGGCCATGAGATGCCCATGCTTTTGTTAAGGCCTAAGTTTTCGGGTCAAGGTGCGGATCGTGAATGACCTTGGAGTGTCGTTCGTGCGGAGGTTATGCTTGTGTACGAGACTAAGTTCCGGCGTTTGCCTTATGTGTTAAAAATGTAAAACTGAAAGGGGCAGACTAAGGATAACCCGACTATAACTTAGACTACAAGCCAGATGGCTCGAGACCCATGTCTGAAGGGGCTATATTTAACCACGTGACTCGTAAGGGCTATTACGAGTATAGAAGTAGAGTATCATGATAGGTGGTTCATGGGAATGATCTAGGTCATAAGACATGTAGTGGCACGATGCCAGTTTCCCATTCCCTAAGTTAGAATTAGTTTCATTGTCTTTCAAAAATATTGTTGAATAATAAGAGATCACACGAGTGAGACTACTAGAGCAGGAATATTGGAACCCACCCAAAATGAACGCATTTTAGAAAGTTAAGGTGAGTGGGAGTATTGACGGCGAATTCGATTGGACCAATCAGAGCACTTTGATTGCTTGAATGATAGCCTTGTAATGAATTGAAATCTTAACTTTAGAAGTGGTATAAGATGTGTAAAATAAATGTGTATCCACTAAATGAAATGTTCATTTTAAAGCTAAAAGTAGAAAATTTTGTGAGATCGGTGTATTGTTTTGTTGAGGTCCATTGGGTGAAGATATTGGAGTTGTGTGCCCACCATGTTGATTTTGGGGGATGGTCGAGTGACAGACCAAAGTCCCTATATGATATGTTGTGTGCTTTGTGTAGAGATGGCCAAAATAGGGATCATGCACATAAGATATTGAATTAGGGCCGAGAGTGTCTGGTAAATATGACTGATGTGTTCATTTATATATTGGGATACTTATATAGGAGAAGGCGTTAGAAGGACACCTACCGAGGTAGTGTCAGCACTCAAGGAAAATTAAAAAGGAGTTTGTGAAGATGATATGCGATATCTTCTAGATTTCCCAAGACACCCTATTGATGTACGAGTACCAATCCAGTACACCACTATGACGAGAAATGGAAAAATTGTGTCACATGTGAAAGGGGCTTGTGCTGATGAATGACAGCTATTGTTGCTATGACCTTGGATGCAAGGGAATCCAACTAAGAAACATTGGTTGTGGGGCGTCAATTGTGGTAGAGTGCATGTGACTCCCGCACTCTCAACTTGTCGTGAACTTTCCATGTGTGTAAGGGACATGAGTTCTATGTGATTGTTATCTAGCTTTAATATGATGTGTTACATATGGAAACGATTGGAGAGACCGAGAGTGACCCGACCATATAGTAGGATACGATTAGGGGTTGCCCGAGATATAAGTCTTAAGGGACGAGATAAACCACGTGAATTGTAATTGAATTAAGAAAACATAAAGGGGAACTTTCTTAGGTGGTCTAAAGGAGGATGTCTAAGTCGTAAGTCATGTAGTGCCCGACGTCAGTACCTCATTCACTGAGTTGTAAGCTCACTCTCTCCCCTAAACAATTATAGGTAAAAGCCGAGGCAAGGGATGCAAGTGGAAGAACATCCACAAGACAATTGCCGTCGAAGGTAGTCCACTTATCCTACATACAAAGGTCTAATTATGCTTTTTATCAACTGCTATTTTTCTAGGGATATTTATGTGAATAGTTTTGGGCTCGAACGTGATGCTTTAAAGAAAAGTTTCATATTTCCACCGTAACATACATAGATGTTTTCTTGTAATCCTTGGTCCCACTAGATTCAATGTGGTGAAGGTAACCATGATGGTGATATCAAGGGGGTCAACGATGGGTTTTACGGGACTCAAACTAATAGAATCGAGTAGGGGCGTGACACCCTAGTCCTTGTACCTTCACACAATTTGTATTCGCAAAAGAAACATTTCATTACTACTTGTTTGATAAACCCAAACTTGGCAAGAGTACACCATATGGGGGCAGAGTTTAACTCTCTCCTTCTAAAATCTAAAAATGTGTCACCCTTTCGCCACAATAAAATAAAGGACCATTAAGTTCAATATTAATTATTTTTTGATATTGTAAACCCCACCCTTTGGAGTTAAGGAAAACAAGGGAAAGAATCGGTCAACCCGAGTGAAAAAACTGAACTGGTTTACGAACCCCGACCTTTTAAGAATGGGTAACTGGGAAATTTACAACTCCCGAGTGACCCAAAGAGTCATAAAAACCTTAGAAAGGGACCATAGGACAATTTGGAAGAGAAACTCAGACTGGTCTGGTGAACTAGACCTGAGCCGGGTTGAACCAATTTGGACCAGTTTGAATCACTATTGAATCGGATGATAAATTTATTTTTCTATGTGGCTTAAAAAAATTCAAATTAGTGAATTGAGGCCATCCTTGTATAGAGAATGAATTTACATGAATTTAGAAATTTTTTATTTTCAAAAACTCGGTCGAATCAGGCCTGAACCGGTCGGTTTAAGAGTTGAACATGGTTCTGAACGGTCCAGTCCATTTTGGAACAGTGTCGTCTTCTTCCTTAAGATGACAACACTATTCACTTACTAAAAAATTGAACAACGCCGAAAAAGAGGAAACATTTCCGTTCAGTACATTTACTACCATTAATGACTGTCATTAAGGTGCCAAACAGATGGTCAGAGAGTTCGCGAGCTCCCTATATAAAGAGCCCCTCTCCATTCATCCTCTACACAACTGAAAACCTCACTCTCTCTCAACTACTCAGTTTTCCGATGAAGCTCAAACCAGAGCTTAGACATAGGGGTTTTTCTAAGCCAAAGAAGGTGTGGTCAGGTTCTTTAGACTCGGGGCGAAGTTAGCTACCTGAAGGTGGTCTTCAATTGCTCAAAGGATTGTCGTAGAAGCACCGACGTGATCAAATAGTGAAACAACTCCGGTGGATCAAAGCTACCCTATTTTTGTCAAGCTGAAATTAGCTAATTCGAGCCCTTCTCAGGCTAAACTAAGCTCTCCCAACACTCCCTCAGCCCTCATATGACCGAATTAGTGCGGAAAGGTAAGCCAATTTTGCTCCCCTCTATAAATTCTTATTAGTGTTAGAGAGAGAACCGGTGAAAATTTACTGACTAAAGTAGGGGAAAATGGTTTTGTGATTTTGAATAAATTGAGGTCCCAAAGAAAATTTTAAAAGTTCGAGACTCAATTTGGGGGAATGGCATTAAGGACCTAAAGTTAATGAAAAAGAACTTTAGTGACCTAAATGCAAATAACTAAAAGTTTGGGCATTTTATTCATTCATGATGAATGAAGGCTATTAGGCCAAAGGATAATGAACAAGGATGATCATACCATGTAGGAACACAAAGTACCAAGAACGCTAGCAAGGACAAGCTCATGTGGAGGCAAAGAGCCACAAAAGAAGAATTCACTACACTATCAGGTGAGTGGGAATTTTCACATCATACCTAGTTGGGATGATGAGTACCTCAAAATGAAAAACCACTATTAAGTGGAATTTTAACATCACATCGGATGAGGTGATGTGGAAATTACGCAAAAAAAACTACTTAACAAATGTAAGTAGATCGTACTCGATTGGTATGATGGACTTCTTAGAAGGAAGTGGAAAACTCGTTTATCAGTTGTAAGGAGAGATGTTATCACACCCGATTGGTGTGATAAACGAATGAAAAGATTATTTTTTTCAGAATTGCTCTCCAGTGACCGTGTGCCACTCCTTAAAATTTTTGGGAGACTTCTTGATGAGAGCTCGAATAGCTCAGATAGGCTGAAGGCCTCGGTTTTGGAACTTGGGGGCTAGAATGCTCGATTTTAAAAATCTCGTACAGTGAGCCCAAGGCCAGTTGGCATGAGCAGGAGCTTGTAAACAAACACGATGTTAAGCCATGAAAAATTTAATGAATGATGTGATTTAGCAATGTTACAAAGACAGGACCTATATATTCGATGGACTGATGGTAGTGCGATAAGATAGGTCGACAAACCAATCGAGATAAATAGTTGTGGGTCGAGTTGAGGGTTGGGGCCATTGGACCAATAGCACCAAAGATTATATGGCTTAGTACGAGAGCTATCCAGTCAGCCCCATTACTTGATATTCTTATCTCGCAAATCATATCATGTGTGTCTTTATTAGAATTTCACTATTTAGGCTTTAAGCTAACATATTCCTTCTAGGTCACTTAACAAAATCTGTAAGAACTAGTCTTCTTTCCATTTTTAGAGAAAAACCTTATCTTTTTCTATATTGTAATTTATGGTTCTTATTGTTATACATGTGACATCATGCTCTTCTATTATCATTAATTTAAGAAAACATGGTACCAAACTAATATCGATCCAATAGTATTCTTCATCTATATACTCACTCACACGAGTATCTGAATACACATTCGTTCTGGTCTAATTTTGAGTGTCTCTTGTCGATCTTTTCCACTTGACACGTGATGTCCCAACCTAGATTTCCCCGGTGGGACCTATAGACAACTCACAACATCATTCTAGTTTTACAATAATGAGAGCTTCATCATTATAAGCTTGACAGGATACATGACAAAAAATAAAACATCGAGATCAAGTATAGAATGTAAGGCGTGCTTTCAGTTTAGGGTGGCTTCTAATATATCAACATGTAGTTTTATCACCTTAGTTGCCTAAAAGGGGTATTTGGAGGGGAATGTGTTCATAACATAGTGAGTAGATAGCCGACATCCCGACCTCATGTCCACAATTCAATACATACTCTAAATAATAATAATAGCATTTTAAGAAAATATTATTTATAGAATATAAGGATTCAAGGTTTCAATAAATATATCTTGTATTTAACAAGCATAACACAACTTTCCCCTCATGGAAAATAACACACATTCGTAGAATGGACTTCCGATCTATTCCACTTGTGGTTCAAAGCGCATTTACCGACCACCTTAGTAATAGGTTGCAACCTCTATCACATTGGTGCAAGACTACAACCACAACCATTTTGATTTTATTCTTTTCATACTTGTGATCTTACTATTTGTATGAAGGTATTGTTGGTCTCCTCATATCATTCATTGTTGATTAAGACTTAGTACATCCTGACATTCCCATTCCATGCTTGTTCTTGGGTAAGTATTATAATTCATTTAGTTCAGCTAAATATGATTATTGAGCTTATTTTGTAGTTTGATTTATCTGTAATTTAATGTTGAGCCTTCTGGAAGTTAGTAATTTTCTATTAAATTGCATGTACATCCATGTAAGGACTCCATTTCCTGGGAGTGTTATCATCTTAGAAGGACTCACTTCACTAATTGTTCCTAAGCATTCGTCCAGGTCTCTGGGACAATCTTACTTAAGTTCATTGGAGTTGATCATAAATGAGCTCCCAATCATGTCAGATTGTTCAATATTTGTTAAACCTACATAAAGGTTCTGCTTATGTTTTTATTTCCATTACACGTTTCTTGAGATTTACTTATGCACAATGCTTGCCTTTAATTGGGTTTTCCTTAATTTTCAGAGGATAGTGTAGGGATGATTTAGTTATGATCAAACTTTACTTTAGTTTATGGAGGATCCCCTATACTTGCATATTTTGTATTGTAATTTATTCTATTTTTCTTAGCATCTTTTTTTATGTGTGTCCGGGGGTTTTTAGTTATGGGTTATTTGTTATACTTAGCCTCTTAATAATTTTTGGGTATACCTCATTAATATAATACCTTTATTTATTTAGTTGTGTTGGGCTTATCTCGTATTTTTAAGCCTCTTACTTTTCTGAACTTAATGTATGGGCTTAGGCCCTTTTTATTTAATTAATTTTTATTATTTTTTATTTTAAGTAATTTAGATTAATATACCTACGTATTTATATTATATTAATACAATACTCATATGAGTGTTTCCATTCTTCTTTTTTTTTTGTTTAATTCAAATATACCCACACATATTAACTATTTATTTACTTTGATAATTATCTACTTCTACCCATTTAGATGATTTGATCTTAGTTAGCTCAACTAATTTTAAATAAAAATTCAATGTGGTTTAAATAATTCTCTTATATCCGATTTTTATCGATAATTTCTTTTTCAAAAAATATTCTAATACATTACTAATTTCATAAGTATAACCTAGAATATCCATATAAATAATATATAATTAGGTTCGATCCTAAAAGGCCAAATATGTTAATATCCCATAATTTCTCAAAATTATAATTTTGTTAGTTAAATCGGATTTGTTCAAATCTCATACTTGAAACTCGTTTGTTCGACTCTCATTCGTATTTTCAAAGTTCCAATATTATCCCTATCATACTAGGTCATTTTATTACTAAAAACTTAAGTCTTTTCTACAAATTTCCTCAAGGTTCTCATATATTCTACCTATTACACATTAGTCCCTAAATTTTTAAAAAAATTACATTTTGATACTTCCACTTTCGTTTTACTCATTTGGACTTAGATTTCAATAATAACTCTTTCCTTAGATCCTTTACATTTCTTAGCTTCAGTAATGGTTCCTAACTTATCATATATTTTATTTTTGTACTCTAACTTTTAAATTTTACATTTTGGTTTGTTAAATTTTCTAAAACATACAATTGAGTCCGTAGTCTACTTTAAGCTATCATTTTAGATCTCTAATCTTTTTCAAATTTTCTTTAGGTCCCCTACACTTTTAACAAACCTCATTTGGGTACCGATTTTCATAAAAATTACAGTTTTATCTATAAACCTTTCAAAAATTGTGATTTGGTACGTAAATTTTTATCTATTTCAAAACAACTATAATGACCTTTCAAAAATCTTATCTAGGTTCATTATCATCTTCCCTAGGTTTCCACGATCATTTTTCAAACAGCCATGGTTAAAATAGTGTTGTTATGGCCCTGATCGTCCTCTATTAGTAATATAAGCACATAATCCTATTTTAATCGGAAACTAACTGGCAAGGAAATGTCAACGGTCGAGGGCAGTAGGGTTGGGTGGCTGACTCTCTCACGAGTCTGTGAATGCCTATATCTCATTATGTTGTGGTCAGAGTTGCTTGTAAGGTTCGATTTATAGAGGGGTGTCAACAATGGAGAGCTGATGGAGCTTCTCAAAATTTTTGTGGTGAGTAGGCTTACCTATAGCCCAAAATACCACTATTGATGATAAGAGGAGACCGACAGATTTCTCCTGATAAATTTTGGGCCTCGTGGACTGTCTAAGATGTTAGGGTGAGCCCCAAAAGCTTCTACTTTGTTTTTGGGCGACAAAGCAGTGTTACTATTTCATTAGTTCCCGATCGGTAGAGAAAATGCTAACTCTCCCCCATTTGTAATGACACTATTTGGCCAAGCTTGGTCGCTAGAAGAGAAAATGGGAATATCTGGTTTGAAGGTCGCCGAAAAGTAGAGGTGACTAACTTCTACAAAGAATTCTTGTCATCCTCTAGCAAGAGGAGGGTAAAAAGTTATATAAATGACTTGTGGGATATGTTCTCTATCATGCCATGTCCATAGTTGACCAAATGAGAACTCTCTACCCTCTACTTTTCATTTAATCTTCTTGGGGGAGTAAATGCATAACATCTTTTTGCCAGTCAGGTCATTTATGGGTTTGTGTCTGTTATTCGAATCCTAAGTCGAGCAAAGGAGATGACACACCAGTATATGCACACACGTGAGTGCGCTACGCATGTGTGGTACATGAGAGTGCTCGACATGGTGCACCGCTCGGTTCACATTGTAACGAATTGGTTTATGGTGAATTAATGTACCGATTCTTGGCCCATCAAATCTCATTTAGGCACAACAACTCCCTGATGCAAATTCGACTAAAAAAACTACGAATTCACAAATCCAATCAACCGAACCTGCAATGGAGCTAAACAGTTTGTCACCAAATAAGATGTATAATCATTTGAGACGGCAAGAGGGCCTAATCACAAGGTCAAGGGCTAAAAGATTCAAAGAACCTTTATATGGGCTGATTAAAGAGATTGTTGAATATTTAAATAGAAGCCCAAATGAAGAGCCCATGATGAGCCCAAGAGAAGGTCCAGATTTAATTAATAAGGAGAGATTTATAAATATAATAAATATCTTAGGATAATATTAGATAGTTCAGATTTTTAAATTAGTTATTAAAATATACTAGATATTTAGATTAGATATGGTTAGCTTATAACCATAATAGATTTTTTTTCCTCATTTTGTGGGCCATTCGGTTATTTTTTGAGCCTATAAAAGGCATACTCCACAGCATTGGAGAGACACACTTGGGAATTTCAATTTTGTGAGTTTTGTCTTCTTTCTATCTTGAAAGAGTTTTTGAACTTATCAGGTTTTTACCTGTGGCGTTCAAGCAATCAAAACTTATCACCCAGGGTTTTCTAAGAGTTCTTCTTAGAGGATTTAGGTGTGGCATCTACATATCTTATACCTTGTTTCTCACATAAACAAGGTATATTCCATTCTTTCGTACTTGGGTCGTGAAAGTTTTGGGGTATTGCCATATTTGGTGTAGGGTGTCGTCAACATATTGGCGAGGTTCGCATCACTCTGATTTTCCAATTTATATTGCCTCTTCTAAATAATGGTGTTGGATGGAGGGGTGTTAATCCTCAAAGTCGGTTAAATTAGTTTTGACCTTCCTTTGGTCGGTTCACTTCCGATTTGACCTGTTCTTGGCTCAATTCATTTTCTAAAAATCCTTCATCATATTCATTGTTGATTAGGATCAAGAAATGTCATTTTTTAATTTATTAAGTCCCTCTTAAAAATCAAGGACTTTTTGCCATAAATAGGTTTGGCCCTGATTCGAACTGGTTTAGCTGAACTTCTCTCATTCTTTGATTTCCGATCAAGGGGGTTTCCACAGGATAATTTTATGATCATTTCATTATTTGAGTTTAAGGTTTGAACGGGTCCCCAATATGGTTCGATTTCAATTTTCCATTTTTAGTTCTTCATTCTTAATTTAACATCTTTTTTCTATATTCAAAATTTTTAGTGTTACAGTCCCACACTTTTCAAAGTTTACACTTTAGTCACTAAACTTTGAAATTCAATCATTCCAAATTCTATTTTCACAAATTCAAAAGAAATACTTTCAATATACTCCTAATGATCCCCTTCTAAACTTGTGGTGGTGGTCAGCCAAGAGGTCGACCGAGTTGGACAAATTTTGTCCTTGAACAGACATGCCAGAGTAAATCGGTTCATGGTGGCTGAAAGTACCCGTGCCAGAGGTTGTCCAAGGCATGTAGGAGGTACATGAGATGTCCCGCCCTGACCTGGTTTGGTCGGATCCCCGTGAACAACCCGCCACTCTCCCAGTTTATTAAAGGGTTTCCCCTTATTATAATTCGTAAAGAGTAAGGCGTCCTTTAAACCTGCACCATTTCCTGGAATAGCATAATCAAAACTACATAAAATTTTAAACTTTATATACCTGTCTTACATGCATCTTAGTTGATTGTCTTTCAGGGTAGGCTTTCCGGGATTTCCTAAAAGGGATATAAGGGAGAGGGTGAGTACGACTACTCAGTGAATGGGTTTTTAAAGGTCTACTTTTAACTTTTTAGAAAAATATTTATATGGAGTGTGCCGGACTCCTTTCTTTTAAAAAATCCCTTCATTTAAAAATTTGGGTTTTCCCATTATTTCTTAGTTACCAGTGTGTCATTACCCAACACACATCCTTCATCATGAAGCTTACACACATTCGCAAGTCAATATCACTATTGAACCCGCTAGTGGCTTCGGAGTGACTTTTTCTACCACCCAGATAGAAGTACAACCACTTCTACCTTGGGAATGAGTGGATGTACGTGACATCCGACCCACAATCCTGAAATCACTTCTTCATGTCCGTATGAGGACAGAGACCTCATCCTGTCCCCACCCCGGTCTCATGCGCTTGGTGCAACTCCAGATTTCGCACAGACACCTGTAACGACGAACTGCCCTTAGGTTCCAAAACAGAGGCCCCTGACCTATAAGAACTATTTGAGCTCCCGTCAAGAAGGTCTATCAAATAATTTAAGCATTTGCACACAGTCAGGGGAGAACACTTCCGACAAAATAGGTTTTCACTGTCCATTATACGAACCGTTATAAGGACATCTCCGTTCATTATCGATGAACGGGTTTTTATCATCCTTCAAGGAAGTCTCATCATACCAACCAGGTATGATCTACTTACAACAGGTAAGTAGTTTTTTTTTCGCAAAATTTTCACATCACTTTCTCTAAGTGGTGATAATTAAAATACTACTAAATAGTGGATTTTTATACCGAGGCACTTATCATCCTTGATCGGGTATGATATATAATCCCACTCACAACTGGTAAGTGGTTTTTAATTTTAAGTTGTGCTAATCATCCCAACTGGGCTTGATGTTAGTAAACCCACTCACCTGTTAATACAGTGAATTCCACTAGACCGGTTCTTGGTATTCACGCGAGCTTGTCCTTGCTGGTGTTCCCGGTACTTCGTGTTCCTACACGATATGAACATCTTGGTTCATTATCCTTCGGCCTAATCGCCTTCATTCATTCCAAATGAATGAGAAAGTCAAACTTTCCTTTATTTTTATTTAGGTCCCTAAAGTTATTTCTCTTTAACTTTAAGTCCCAAATGTCAGTTTTTCCTCAAATTGAGTCCCAAAACTTCTAAAATTTATCATAGGACCTCAATTTATTCCATTTCACAAAAAGGGGTTTAATTTCTCAAATTTCCAATTTGGTCCCCCAACTTTTCCAAAATTACCATTTTACCCTTCCTTTACAAAAATGGTAAATTTTGCCCCAAAATTTCCTCTATTGTAAAATAGTAAATGTTATATTGGGAATTGGTACAATTCTTGATCTATGATGGATGGTGGAAAGTCTGGAATACAATTTTGATCAAGAACCTCAAGAGGTGGTAGTACTAGAGATACAAAATATTTTTACTGCATTTAAGAAATTGTTTGAATAATATTTAAAATCTAACGGAGAATGTATTAGTGAGACAAGTGAAGATTATAATAGTACTAGTAGGGGAAGTTAGCATAAGTTCAAAAGTATTTTAAATACATTTCACAAGTATGAACTCATTAAGAAGAAAATGTCAAAGATATTGATAGTGGAGATAGATATCTATTTGGATGATGATAGTATTAAAGATGAAGATGGATTCAATGTACTACAATGGTGGAAGGTGAACTGTAGAAGATATCCTACATGGTCAAAGATGGCAAAGGATGTGTTAGTTATTCCAGATACTAAAGTTGCTTCAAAATTTTCTTTTATCATTAGTGGGTGAATTACTAGTATAACATGTTGTAGACTTATGGATGATGTTGTTGAAGCCCTTAAATGCATACAAAGCCGGATAGCTAAGTTAATTTTTATTTTAATATGTAGATTTGTATACTATATTATATTGTACTAATTGTTCAAAATGTTCATTTTGCATATATTTTTAATATATATGAATTCAATTATAATTCTAATAATAAATTTTGTATTCAATCGATCAATGTTGACACTCAAGGATTGATTAGAATTTGTAATAATTGTTATGTTTATTATTTTTTATTTAGAAATATAAAAATTATTTATTGATTGAAATTTTCTTCATACAATTAAGGTGGAACTAGCAAAGCATGATCAACATCACAAAGTTAAATTTTAAGTTACAACTAGTGAAGGCTTAATTTTCTATTTATCTTATTTTGTTCAATTACTTGAATTATTGTTTTATCATTGTTTGATTATTACATGTTATGACTTATGAGGTGTATTTGGATTCTAGAATACAATTATTTTTTAATAGCATTATTACATTTTTATTTAAATTTTTACTTGCTTGATTATTACAAGTTTGTTCATTTTATGTAGAATAATAGGGAATGTACATAAAATGGTAGAGCTCGTGTCAATTTTTTTTAAAACTAAGAATACATGAATATTAAAACTAACAACAAATAGACTTGGGTTGGCTTGATCCATTTTTAAAACTAAGAACCAACATTTACTATCGTAGAGTTGGGTATGCACATTTGGGTTGGGTTTGCCCATTCAAGTTGGGTTGTGCCAATCACGTGAGGTTGGCCAGTAATCCCATTCATGTAAGAAATTGAGGATGGCGCTTATGTAGGTAATTTAAACTATTTGAATCACGCAATAAACTAATGTTGGTTTGTGTTAGCCTCATCAAATCAGGTTAGCCCATTTGGGTTTAAAATTGGGGATCACGCTTTTGTAGGTAATTCAAACTAATCAAAACAAGAAATAAATTATTGTTGGATCATGTTGGCCTAATAGGGTCTGGTTGTCTCATTCATGTTAGAAATTTGGGATTGTGCTTCAGTAAGTAATTCAGATTGGACATAACATATAATAATCTAACATTAGGTCAAGTTGTTCCATTCAAGTTAGAAATTGGGGACTGAACTTATGTAGATATTTCATACAGTTCGAAACATCAAATAAACTAATGTTAGGTTGGGTTGGCCATTTTAGTTAGTTTGACCCAATCGAATCCCGAGTGACTCAGCCAACATTTTTTTAGAGTCAAATCACCCGACCGACCGATTAAAATTGACCTGGTATGGTTTGGATCAAGGTCAGGTCTATTGGGCATAAACCTAAGGTCCAACTCTAGCCTCATGGAATCGAACCACGTGTGAGTCTAAGTCTGACCTCATGGACTCGGACATTAGGTTCAAGTCTGATCTCATGGATCCAAACCTCGAGTTCATAAATGGGTCCCCCCACACAGACTCGAGCTTAGGTTGAGTCCGAATCATTTGAAACCTAACTCAACCTGTGAAATTGATAACCCTGTGTGCAATATAGCTCGGTAGCATGTATCGAGAGGAGGTCATGGAAATTTTAGGGTAATATTTGGTCATTGAGTGGTGGTGAATTTGGCCTCAAAAGAAGTTGGTAACTTTCCATCATGTCGGGGTAGGTTAATGTGCAGGCTTGTCAGTGTTGAAGTGTGACTATTAGTGTCAGGCAAAGGTGTGGAAGAAAGCTAACCTCTAGGTGAACACAACGACACCAATATCTCGAGCTTGGTGGTTAGAGTAGGGAGAATTTTACTTCAAAAGGCTCAAGTATCAAAAGATGATCGAAAAGTCTCACTCTCAATATTCATAGAGAAATTTGACTATCTAAGAGTGTGATAATTCAATTTCTCATATGGGGAGGTGGTGGATGAGTTGTTAGTTCAATAAGATTCGTTTTCATGATCAATGATTTTCGATCAAGGAATATCTAATTAAGGTTACTTTGGGGCACTTATCCATTATAAAAAATTCTCATTCAAACTTATTCCCAATAAGATTCAATTTCCAAATCTCGGTTTAGGTTTCCGTTTCTCGTCTAACATTGGTTCCTGGTCCAATTGAGTTTAAATCCCAATTTTTTAAATTTCGTTGTTACATGAAGTGCATATTTTGTGTAATAAAAACCATCGATTGAAAATATCTTCATTTAGAAGTAAATATATCTCTAAAATGATAAAAATATGGTGAAATTGTAAATGAACAACAATAGAAAATAAGTTTAGAAAACACTCCGTAGTGGAAGTTGTGGATTTTCAAAGTATTATTGAAAAATAGAAGGAAAAATAATATAACTTTGTATTAGCTATTTTGAGTATAGACTGAATCAAGTCCATGAACAAATTAATGATAAGTCTACGCATTCATTGCGCATTGTTTGCCCCCTGCCCTAACATATTTTTAGGAACGACGGAGCAAGGAAGGAAGCAAAGAGAATAAGAGCTCAAGCATCAGACTGCAAAATAAATCGAGTTTCAGATCGAGGTTTACATCCTCTAAGACAAATCACAAATACTTTTCATTCAGTACTATACGTTTTCCCCCAAGATTTCAAATGTTTTGTAACCTTGTGCATTACATTTATCACAAGTTAAAATTTTTACAAAAAGTTTATTATTTTTTATTATGAGTATTATGTCTTGTTGATTATATAATTGTGTATGTGTCTACTATTATAGAATTGAGAGTGTATGATAGGTTGTTTGCATCCCCAGCCCAGCCCAGGGAATCGATACAGGGTATGATAGCAAATAACACGTAAGATACCATGAACAATGTCCACATTAAGAGAAAAATTTTTTATTCACGCCACATTGGGTAAAAAGTTGATATGAAGTAAAATGTTATGGACTTGTGAAATTCAAATAAGAGAAACAATACTTGAGTGTAATCTCATCCCATTAACATAATGATATGCAAATATAATTTTGGGGATGGATTTGCTTTAAAAAAAATGACTCCAAGTTAGATTGTTAGAGTAAAGTGGTAACTTACACCCCACGTAGCGAAAAGAATTATCCAAGAAAACTGTTGCTTGAACTAACCCCACATGGTCTCGAGTATAAATGCTCAAGTAATGCTAAGGAAAGAATGTACGTCATTTCTAAGCCAAATCACATGTAAGTTTGCACCTGAGTTGTCATTGCAAGAAGTGCCTAATGACTTTCTCAAAGATAAAAAAAGAGCCGGAGGAACCATTGAAAAAAATAATAGAGAAAGCCACTCTTGCTCGGGATGGCTCTAGATTATATTGGTGAATAATGAAGGATGGTAGTATGAGGATTTGCATTAATTTTGAAAACTAGATTAGATGACTATTAAGATTAACTACACACTTTTGAGAATTGATAAGATACTCATCTCCTCCAAATCCAAAAAAAGAACACGAATTACATCTTTGGGTGGTGTTGTAAACACTAAAGGAAAAATAATTAAATATGAAATATTCACTGTGTGAATTGTGGTTACAAGGGTAGTGTTCTAGGGATACATCATGAAATGATGAGATATCTCAATAATCCTAAAGCAGCTTTAGTCTAAGTGTTATTGTGCAAACAAAAGCTTGGGTCTTTGTGAAAGAAACGAGTGAGTTGCACAAAAGTATGAAAATTTTAGGAGTTAGTCAAGTAGTTTTAAAAAACTAATTGATACATATTTAATTTAAATCATAGACATAAAAAGGGCATGATGTAGAATTAAAGTGAAGAGTATGAGCAAGTATTGTAGGACCTAGAGAAAGATAAAATATTAAAGGATTGAAGAGATCACGAGTAATGATCATTTGGGCATTTGAAACAAATATGAACATAAATAAGAGGAAATTAATAATGTTAAAAAAATGATTGTGATCTAACTACTAAATATTCCTTGGAAAGGATAACGATGCAAATTGATGTAATAAACTAGAAGTGGAACATAAATGGATTTGTACATAGATGAGGTACCATACCCGGACCCTATTTCTAGGGTCGGGGTCCAATGATAACCTGACACATCCCCTTAATACTACAATTGTGGGTACTTTCGCCAACGAAGTACTGATATGACCAAGGCTTAGAATAAAAACATTTACAAATTTCAGCAAAAAATAAAAAATTTCTTTCATCAAATGGTGTGCCCAAAATGAATACAATATTTCCCAGTAATACAATAAATGATAAGTAAAGTACATAAACCTTTGTGTGCACACTTCAAGAACGATACCTCGATTTACACAAGAGAGTTGGTAATGTCTGGGACTCATGCTTACTCATGGTCTCTCATTCAACTCAGTGAATGACTTTACCGATGTTGGGTCATTACATGGCTTACGACCTCGACCTTTATTTAAATAATTAACATAGTTTTCAAGATTTTTAATTACAAATCATGAAATTTCCATATTGATGATTCTATCTTTCAATCTTTTAAACACATAGGTTATAACAAGAATCTTAGTTTCCATCTCTTATATCACAAATAAATAAGCATATAACATTATCACAAGTTCAAATTAGGTGGCATGACCATCATCATATCCACTAAGATCTCACACACGAGAGAACTCAAGACTACGAGGGGTATATGCACTATATTCTACACTCTTAAGGCACATCCTATGATGATTGCCCCACTCTTAATGATGTCAATAATGTGTCATCAAAGATCTAGCATAATTATGATCATTTCAACCAAATCTGGTCATATGTACGCCTAGAACCCCACTATATGTCTCCCTTTAGGTGCGTGGAAAGATCTGGAAGCATTCATTCTCCCCTTATATCCCCACTTCCAGTCTCCCATGTAAGTCAAGACCACCTCTAGTACCAAGTGCCATGACAAAGCGTTACACATTCACCTAATCAAAGCATATCAATAGTACATTATCAACAAACATAATGGCCATACATTTTTGAGAGTTTGGTTTACTATCTTATTGGTCCCACTACTTGTTATTGAGTACTTTTCTCATTCAGCGTGCACATAATTCATAAATTTTTGAGTTTTGGTTTGCTAACTGAACGGCCCCGCTATTTGTGTTCTTAAAAACATTTCTCAATTCAACATGTATATTCTTCTTAATTCTTAGGATTCAGGTTGCTAACTAACTGACCCTACTTTCGTGATCTTAAAACACATTTATCAAATCAACATGTGTAATAATCATGAATTCTCGGGGTTGAGTTTGCTAACTGACCGACCCTGCTATTTGTATTCTTAAAACACTTTTCGCAAATTACATGTGCGTTATTCAAAATTTATGGGTTATGGTTTGCTAACTGATCAACCACTTATTACTCATTTCTTGAATATCACTTATCAAAACATGTGGGTCCTCGTGTCATTCTCATTTTAGTAAACATGGCCTCAGCCCAACTCTTAATGTCCTATTAATGGTGGCTTAAGCCTTATCCTTGTTATGAAAAACAACACATGCATTAGCCCGATTTTCTATTGTAAACTCAATGGTGGGTTCTTATTCACTTCTTTTACCATAAGATTATTCCACATATTTCCCCATTTTGGCCTCTTTGAAAATGTTCTTAATCATGCTCTTTATATGAAAAATACTCAGGTACAGCTTGTAAAGAAGCATGTTCGGCCCAATAGTACTCATTGTCTATAAATGCATTGACTATTTTATCCAAAACTTATTATTCTTGGGATTTTTCTAAGTGCCTTGGGTCGATGAATCCACTCGTACCAATTGTAGAAGTCACATTACAATAACCAAGTAATATGGAATAGATAAGATGTGGTTTTAAATGATAATTCTAGTACCATCCCATAATTTTTTTCACAATTTATTGTTTTTGTCACTCACTCGATTTATGCGTCAACAAACCTATTTATATAACCCCTTTCCACATCATTCTAAATCATTATTTGGCCATATTAATTCTAAGCCCCCATAGTATTACAACTCTCTCCTTAGACCCCTTTACTTTTCACTTTTTTTCACTTTAGTACTTAAATGTTCCAAAATTACCAAAAATGTCCTTAAACTTTTCTTTTAAATATTTTGAAAAGCCTACCTATTCAATAACTTCATTTCTGGTCCCTTATCTTCCTCGGGGTTCATTTGAGTCCTTATAGTCTTAAGAATTGCCTTTTTTGCCCAAACATTACAATATTTACCATTTGCCCCCTAAATTTTTCAAAAGTTTCACTTAGGTCCCTATCCTCTTTTATGTTACCACTTTGAGTCCCTAAGTTTTCAAAAACTTTATTTCAGGCCCCTAGACTTCCATTGAATCTCATTTGGGTCTCCATTCTCTCAAAAATCTCGTTTAAATGCAAATACTTTTTTAAAAATTACATTATAGTCCTCTAACTTTCTCTTTCTTTAAAACACCTCTATAAACTCTCCCATAATACTTTATAAGTATCTCATCTTATACTACAGGTCTCCATGTCACTTTATGGCCATTTATGGCTGGAACAGTGTCATTTTATTTGTTATCACGTCTTCTTCACCAGAAAACTAACACAAATCGAATATATGTTAGGAACTCATCGGAAAGGGCGAGTCAATCATTAGCATGGGTGCATTGGTAAGTTGACTCCCTTGCACATTTATGGTCTCTTGAACTACCCCCAAGTGGTGGTGTGTGTCTCTAGAAAAAATGTTATTTATAATCGATGTTTAAAATAGGGGTGTCACTGGAGCTTCTAAGAATTTTTGTGGCCATAAATCTTATCGACAACATGAACTACCTATGTTGATGGCTATAAGGCTCTGTGTGGAGTCTCTACAATTATTTTCTACCGTGGTCGGCCATTGGGGAGGTCAGGGTAGGCTCGAGAAGACACTACTCTATTTTCGGTTGAGGAAGTGAGGTTACTATTTGATTAAGCTAGTACGATAAAGGGCACTTTGGCATCTCAAAGTGGTTCAGATTGAAAGCGGATTAACATGAAGTTCTATGGCCACTTGAATGGCTAAGTTTGGTGGTTAGAAGTTAATGTTATCATCTTTGAAAGTGAGGTCATCAGATAAATGAGTAAGTTGGCTTACAGAGAGAATTTTGACCACCGACTAGCGATGGTGGGGTTGAGTCTTATATGGAGAGCTCAAGGAATCAAGTGTCCATCACTCCATGTCCATAACTAGTCAGATTGGACCTCATAGGCCTCACTTTCCATTTAATTATCTTTGGGGTTAGAATGCTAGAAATCTCATTAAAATCGTGTCATTGTGTGGGTTTTTGTGTCAGATTTTGAGTTTTAGTCAAGTGGAGACAATGACAACATGTGCACATGTGTTCATTTGGATGTGTTGTAAGCTGCATGTGTATGTGCACTCTGCATAACATGTCGACTGATTCACACTATAACGAATCATTTTTTGATGAATAAATTAGTTGATTATACTAATTATGGTTGTTTATCAACTAAATCACCTCCAATTCCATCAATTATTTACATAATATAATTTTTCTAAAACTTATCCAATTCACTACAAATTGGACTCAATAACTTTTATTTTCTAATTTATCTATCGCCTTCTAAAAATTAGGGATTTTACTACTTCAAGTCGTTTCAATCAGTTTTGATCGTCTTTTGGTTGGTTCACTACTAATTCGATAGATTCTTGGCCCAAAATATTTTTCTAAAAATTCATTGTCTAATTACATATTAATTGAGCTCCATAATTACTATTTTCTTATTTGCATAACCCTTCCTAAAAATCGAGCCTTTTTACCTCAATCTAGTTTGATCCACATTCAAATCATTTTCCAATTGGACCCTCGTTGTCTACCCGAAATATCTAACTTGGAGGTATCTTTAAATTTTTAACCGTAGGGGTACATATATATATATATATATATATATATGTATCTAATTTATCGTTGGCTTAAATATTCGCATAATTTAACATTTTCCTCATTTTTTGAGTTTTAGTTTCAAATTTCAAATTCACTATTAAATCTCATTTCAACCATCTTATCACAAGCAATCTATAACACTGGATTTCCACACCGAGACTCAGGTGGATTAGACCGAAAATCAATATTAAACTGGGAATGGGATCCCTAATTGAGAATGAGAAGCAAAACCTGGAATTGTTTCCTAAATAAAAGATGATATCTGTAATCGGTAATGAAATCTCAAACGGAGGACATAACCTATACCAATAATGAAACCCGTAACTAGGAATGGAGCTCGAGCTAGAATTTGGAAAGTTAATCCGATCATGAGCCCATTATTGGAAATGGGAAAGGGAATCTACAATTGGAAATGGGGATCTAAATGAATTAGGGGTCGGAGTCCTAATCACGAAAAATACGGTCTTTTGGAAAGTAGGTTTTCACTTGAATGGGACCAAGATTTTTGGAATAAATTACCAAAGAAGCCAACAAGGGAAAAAAGTAATTTAATTTAAAAAATGACAAATAAAAGAAGGGAAGCTGGGTTAATTCACCCCGAGTCGGGTTAACCAGACTCGGATGACTCACCTATGGGGCCCTCCTGCCCTAACCATAATTACAATCGCACACCATATAGTAAATGCCACCACAATTCATCATTTTTTATCAAATTGCACACAAAATATTGTAGAGAATAGTATATAATTGTACTAGTGTCCATATGAAGTTAATTGCATTAACTCCACATGGATTGATCGAATTTAAAGTTTAAATTTAGAATTCTCGTGGCACAACCCTAACACCCAGTTGATAAAATGAGAAATTCTCTCTCGTCCAATCACCAAATGAAGTGATCTTGGTGTTAAAATGCCTCTAATTGATCCTATTGAGGGTCCCAATTGTTAGTGGTTGGAAAAGGCCACACAAAGGAGGTTTCTACCAACCCCGATCCGTGATAGACTTTCTGTCCACCACCAACGGCCTTGCAGGGCTAGATTCTCCATCCTCCAGTGGCCACCAGTGCCAAAGTAATTGTCTGTCCCCCCTCTACCTCTTCATAGCAAGGGCTAACCTTCAGTAAGGGCAAAATCAGTCGGTAGGTCCCAATAACCACCATTGGGTCTGTTAGGTTTAGGTTAATTGCGACAAGTCAACAACCAAATTTTCTCACTTGTGGCTTCCTCTTGGCTAGCTGCCACCATAGAAATATTTGCATAGACCTTGGATGCAAAACACCTAAGCCCAAGCCATCTTTTTGGCCATCTCCGATGAGAATTTCCAACAACTCCCTAGATAGCTTTATTTCAGCCAGTTTTGGAAAATGACCAAATTCCATCGTGGTTTGTTGGGGTAAGGCCCCCCACTCCGAACACAAGCCATTGGGAGTATAATGAGATCATTGAGAGTAGATTATGAATTTATAAGTTTATTTGATGCAAGTTCCAAAGATTAGGGACAAAAATGTAATTATAGAAAGTTTGGGGACGATATTGCAAATCTAGAAAATTTGTGGAAAATATCCCTAAGAGTAGATTAAGGGGCTTAGGGGTGATTTTAAGATAAATGGAGATGTCTAAAGTCATTTTCAGGAGTAGGACAAAACCCTAATGTTTTGTAAAGGAAGGGCAAAATGGTATTTTTCCCATTTTATGGGCCAAATTGTAATTAATATATTTTTGGGGCCCAAATATGTTTAAAGGAGTTTTTGGAGCAAAATGAGAAACTTTGAACATTTAGGGACCAAAATGATGAACTTTTGATTATTGGGGGGACAATGGTAATATTTTGCCCAACTTAAGGACTAAAATGCAAACTTTGAAAAAGTTGAGTTATCTAAGTGGAGAACATTGAAAATTATGGCATTTTAGTAAATAAGACCAATGTGGCCTTAACCTATGATATTTGGAGTTAAATAATAGATAAGATCTAGTAGCTCTAATGGTTCAGGGACATGTTAATCGAAGGAATCAATCTTGAGGAACGAGAACTGTAATTGTGGAAAATTACGGGATGGTATATGATTACTAAGTTGAGATATAAACTAACTTTGGATAATATAATTTAATTATGTAGAGCAACTACAGAGGCCAATCATAAATGGATCTAGAGTTCCAAGTAAAGGAAAATAAATTTGGGATGAAAGAGTCTCTACAATAGCGGTGAGTGGGATTTTCAATTTTGAGATTAATTGGACCAATGTCATATATGCTTACTTATGCATTTGATAGTATGAATCAATTGCATACTATTTTGGAAAGAAAACTATAAGCAAATGATTTTTAAAAGGAGGGTGGCCTTGGAAAAAAAATGTTTTTTTGAGTATTTATTGATTTTCCGCATGGATTATTTAAATAAGAAACTTATAATAGGGATAGCAAGTAGTGTGCCATCAATAATAACAAATTGATTGCAAGGGATAGTTGGTTCAAATGTTCTTTTCGTCCAATAATCCTAGGTACTTAGTTCAAATATTGTTCTCATCCATCGACCAAAAGAATGTACCCACACAACGGAAAGGGGCTTTTGTTCAGATGTTTTTCCCATCCAATGATCTCAAACGCTTGGTTCGGATGTTGTTCTATTCCATCATCCAAAAAATGTACCTATGCAGTGGAAGGGGGTTTTAGTTTTGATATTGTTCTAGTCAAATTATCTTGGGCATTTGGTTTAGTTGTTGTTCTCGTCCATCATCTAAAAGGAGTACCCATTAGATGGAAGATGACTTGGTTCAGATGTTGTTCTAGTCAACAATCCCATTATTGGATTGGATGATCCATACTTGTCCAACAATCATGTGTTAGGATTGGAGTATAAATCTTCCTAGCATGTAAATGAAAGGTTCAGCAATGAACCCCATAAATCTCACGTTTACATGAAAGTCATTTTCTCATATGGTTAGCTCAAACAACCTTTCTCTTAACGTCTTATTTGATCCACATGTTATTCTATTTTATTCTCGTGATATCACTTTCCCTTATCAATATATATTTATATATGGTATACCTCCATGTAGTTTACTTTTCATTTCTTTTTCGTATCTTTTCAAATCTTAAGCATGGTAATAGTTTTTATTACAAAAGCTTGTAAAGATTTGTGGACAATCCAAGTAGACTTTCTCATTTGCTCTTTTGAGATTCCTGCCACGCTTTAGGCATTTGGGAAGCTTCTAGAGTTGTCTTCCTACGAAGATAAGGTGTTAAGTAGAGCCATTCCTAGTTTTCTTGGTTCCTCTCCTAGGAGCCATTTGAAACTTTTAGGATAAATCTTATTAGTTACAATATTTTATAGTCATTATTATGTATTCGAGGAAACAGGCTCTAATACCACTCTAGTTGTCATGCCCCGACCCGGTTTGGTCGGATCCTTGTGAACAACCCGCCACTCTCCTGGTTTATTAAAGGGTTTCCCCCTTATTATAATCTGTAAAGGGTAAGGCGTCCTTTAAACCTGCACCATTTCCTGGAATAGCATAATCAAAACTGCATGAAATTTTAAACTTTTCATACCTGTCTTATAGGCATCTTAGTTGATTGTCTTTTAGGGTAGGCTTTCTGGGATTTCCTGAAAGGGGTATAAGGGAGAGAGTGAGTACGACTACTCAGTGAATGGGTTTTTAAAGGTCTACTTTTAACTTTTAAGAAAAATATTTATATGGACTGTGCCAGACTCCTTTCTTTTCAAAAATACCTTCATTTAAAAATTTGGGTTTTTCCATTATTTCTTAGTTACCGGTGTGTCATCACCTAACACACACCCTTCATCATGAAGGTTATACAATTCGCAAGTCAGTATGACTACTAAACCCGCTAGTGGCTTCGGATCAACTTTTCCTGCCACTCGGATAGAAGTACGACCACTTCTACCCTAGGAATGAGTGGAGACCTCATCCCGAAATCACTTCTTCATGTCCGTATGAGGACAAAGACCTCATCCCATCCCCACCCCGGTCTCATGCGCTTGGTGCTACTCCAAATTTCACACAGACACCTGGAACGACGATCTGCCCTTAAATTCATCGGGTCATCTAGGGCCCTTAGGACACATCACCTAACACACATCCTTCATCATGAAGGTTACACACATTCGCAAGTCAGTATCACTACTGAACCCGCTAGTGGCATCGGATCAACTTTTCCTGCCACCCAGATAGAAGTACGACCACTTCTACCCTAGGAATGAGTGGTGACCTCATCCCGAAATCACTTCTTCATGTCCGTATGAGGACAGAGACCTCATCCCATCCCCACCCCGGTCTCATGCGCTTGGTGCTACTCCAAATTTCACACAGACACCTGAAACGATGATCTGCCCTTATACTCACCGGGTCATCTAGGGCCCTTAGGACACATCACTACCCCTCATAGGCATCTTGATGATCCCGAAATCATAGTGCATGCACAAACAATGTTTTCTTATCAAGCCATGTAATATGTGGTGCCACTGGTACAATGGCCCCGACTCTCAACTCAACTCGTAGTTCTTTGTCTTGACTAGTCCGTCGACCTGTCATGTCGCACTACCACTAGATAACTGAGCATGTCAGTCCTATCTTGATACCATGGCCAAACAATTCACTTATTAAGTATTATGGCACATATATCATGTTTGTTTATGAGCTCCTGCTCATGCTAACTAGCCTTGCGCCACTGTACGAGATTTTCAAAAAAACTGGGCATTCTAGCCCGTAAGTTCCAAAATCGAGGTCCCCGGCCTATAAGAGCTATTCGAGCTCCCGTCAAGAAGGTCTCCCAAATAGTTTAAGCATTGGCACACAGTCAGGGGAGAACACTTCCGACAAAATAGGTTTTCACTGTCCATTATACCAACCGGTATAAGGACATCTCCATTCATAATTGATGAACAGGTTTTGAACTTCCTTCGAGGAAGTCTCATCATACCGACCGAGTATGATCTACTTACAACCGATAAGTAGTCTTTCCGCATAATTTTTACATCACTTTCTCTCAGTGGTGATGATTAAAATACCACTAAATAGTGGGTTTTTATACCGAGGTACTTATCATTCCCTACCGAGTATGACATAAAATTTCCACTCACAACCGGTAAGTGGTTTTTATCTTTAAGTTCTGCTCATCATCCCAATCGGTTATGATGTTAATAAACCCACTCACCCATTAATGCCATGAATTCCACTAGACCGGTTCTTGGTATTCACGCGAGCTTGTCCTTGCTGGCATTCCCGATACTTTGTGTTCCGGTGAAGGCACGGCGGTCCAAGCTTTCGATTTGTGTAGATAGCTCTCATCTTGAGGGTCATCCTTTCAGTTCTAATTCGGCCGTGGGAGGGCTGAGGAACTGTTGGGAAGGCTTCGTTTGGTCTGAGGAGGGCTCGAAATAGTCGATTTCCGTTTGGCTGAAATAGGGCAGCTTTGGTCCGCCAGAGCTACTTCATTGTTCCATCATGCCGGCACTTCTCCAACGATTCTCAGATTGACTAGAGCTTTCTATCAGATAGCTGTCTACTCCCTGGTTCTAAAGAGCCCAACCTTTGTACAAGTCAAAGCTCTAGTTCGAGCTTTACCGGGAAATGGAGTACTAGAGAGAGAGAGAAGTGTTCAGGTGTGAGGAGAATGAAATGGCGATGACCTCTTTATATAAGCGTAAAACCCGTGTATTAAATGGGCGAGATTTATTACTAGTATTAATATTGCCATAAATTATTGGAATTAATTCCAATAATTTAATTTTGGTATTAAATTATTTGTATTAATTCCAATAATTTAATTTAGATATTAAATTATTAGTATTAATTACAATAATAAAATATATATTAATTTATGGTTATTTATGATAAGGCGTACATAAAAATTTTTGACCAAAATTTCGAGTTACAAAAAAGAAATTCATACTTCCCAAGATGTCACCCATCCGCACACTACTCTCGGGCAAGTACGCTTAACTTTGAAGTTCGTATGAAATCTAGTTCACCTGAACCAATTTGGTTTTTGTTTTCTAAAGTTTCTTAAATTTCTTTTCCAAGGTTTAATGAACCCTTTAGATCACCCGAAAGTTGTAAATTTTCATATTGCGTGTTCTCAAATGTAAATCGGCTCGGTTTTCTTACTCGGTTTGACCGGTTCTTTTTCCGGTTTTTCTTAACTCAAAAGTGTGGGGTTGACAACTCTCCCCTCCTTTTAGGAGTTTTGTCCCCAAAACTTATCCAATATATTCCACATCAAGAATAATTTTCCTTAATATCAACTTGGGTTTTCTTGACATACTAACACTTTTATTGCTCTTTCACTTAGTCCCCGTAATCATTCATCTAAGGAATTTCTTTTCATTTATCATGCTTACTCCTTCCACGGTGTTATAATAATGAGGCATGTATGGCTCATTAATCCAAATGTATATTCTTAAGTTCACATCTCCCTTTATTTAGGATAAGGTTCTTCCTTTTGGGGATTTTACTCAAGATTTCAGGATTGGAAGTTCCAAGATGCCCAATCGTTCCTTTGTCTAGTTATTCTCTTCATCGTTGAAACCCCTAGCTCAATGTTCTTTCAAGCATTACATACTTATTTTCATAGGTTTTTGTGTTATTATTCTTTCGTCCCAATTTAACCCATCCTTCAACCGTCATTGATTACAACTTCGGTCAAATTTATATTTGACCTTATTATGTTTACCAACTAACTCCTTCTAACTCGAGTTCCATTTTACTTGGCATTGTTGGTGCTTATATGTCCCTTATGATATGACATAGTTCTGAACCTGTCTCAGTCCATCAGACTCCTACAACACCTCTTTTAGGGTTATTTCCAACTTTCTAGCCTTCAAGGGACTGTATAATTTCATCACTCCTTTCACCGGGTAGTATTGCTCAACTACCTTGACTGTTACCCAATTATCATTCGTATCTTAACAACATGTCTTACATAATCGTGTCAATTTTCCTTACCCACTCGTCCTTTCCCAACTTCTTTATTGGGTCTTTCTGGTGCCAATTATTTGGTTTCCCAATAGTTTACTAACAAACTAGGATTCTTTCCTTCTTAAGTCCTTGGCATTCGATATTCAAGGGTTTTTCCTTTTTCCTTAATCCACTTTTACTTACTCATAATCACTTCATGATTCTTCATTCTATAATAATTACTTTCGATCTATGTGTCGATTACTTTGCTTGGGAAGGTTCCCTCCTTCCGGTTTTGTTCTCTACTATGTCCCTTACAATAGAGATTTCCATCTTAGGAGTTACATGCTCAACCTCCTTATCATTCATTGTATGGTTCTTTCTCCCTTTCTTCGCACCCTTATCTATGTTAGGGCATCTATTTGTTTTTTATCCTTTTCTATCCACAACTTTTGTTTTGTCCCTTATTCCTTAGATGGGATACTTCCGATTATTGGTATTACTCCGTGCATTCCACCCTATGCTCGGTCGTCCACTCTTTAAGCTTCATATGCGCGTGTGGACTATAACCTATCTTACCAATTGCGGTTATTCCTCCTTAGCCACATCTTATTTGGAGGACTTACTTTTCCAATGTTTCTCGAACATTCTTTACTTTATTACCTTAGTATGGGTTGTCCACTCATTCATACTTGTCATAACATCTTTTTGATGCTAACCCGTTAACTTATTTCCATTTAAGGAGGGTTCACATCCTTCTTATTTCAAAATCTCTTGTTCATCCTTCGTGAAGCTCACTTAACCGTCTCAAGACTTTAAACTAGAAATCCGATTTTGGTCATTAATTTCTTTAAGGATTTTCCTTCATTCTTCTTTTTCCAATGTTTTGGCCTTTTCACTTCTCCCTTCTTTGTTGTGGTTTAAATCCAGGATTCTCTTGAAGACCAATTCTTCAACTGTCTCCCTCTCCCCATTTTTTTTATCCAATCATCTGGGCAGCTGTATCACTCGTCCTTCATGCCCATCCTTTGTCCTTCATAGAGTGTAGTCTTTACTACATCTCAGCCTTTCTTAGAGTTTTGTTTATTATCTTTGGTCGTCCTGTTATTACTCGTTTCTTCTTTCTACTCCGTTCTCCTGAAATTATTGTTTAGTTCTCCAGCTCTCTCCAAGTAGGTCACATTGGGCCATCACGATACTTCCTTCCTTTGAAACATTTCCCAATTAAGGGTTGGTTCCTTGCACTCCACATTATGTCCATCCGCCCATCAAAATTCCTTCAAGGGTAGTTAGTCGTATGCATCCCTCTAAAGTTTACTTTCATAGTGTATTTCTTTATAGAGCATTCAAATCTTTCTTGTTTCAAGATTTCTTGATAATTATGTGAAAGGCTTGCCTATTATTTTTTTCTTGGTTAATTTGGCCTTTGGTCTGGTTAAGGATTTCTTTCATCCTTCTTTTCTTGAGTATTTGGCCTTTTCGCCCCTTTCTTGTTTGTTGGAACTCAAATTATGGTTTTCCCGTGTATTAGTTTGTTAACTGCCTCGTCTCCACCATTCCTTTGGTCTAAGTTTCTTAGGGCAGTTGTTTTTCGAGTACTCTTGTCCTTAACGTCCATCTCACTGACCTTTTTATGGTGTAGCTCCTTCTACTTCCCAGTCTTCCTTAGGGTGTCATTTGTTCCCTTGAACTATCTTGTTGTAACGACTTGCTTTCTCTTGTCCTGTTGGTCCGAACTTCCTATTTGACATAGTTGCTTTTTCCGAGGTGATTTATTCCTGTAATCCCAATACGTCCCGTTTGTCATCAAATGTTTGTCTTGTCTACTCTTGTGGATGCACTCCTTTCTTTGCTCCTAAATTGTTTGGATTTTCTTCTTAAAGGGGGAATTCTCTTCAGCTATCTTTTATTCCATTTGTGGTTTTATTGAGGTCCTACTTTTACCCCTTTTTCCTTCTTACCACTGTGCTAAGATTTTGAAGAGTTTCCTCTTATCTGTGGTTGCAAATAGAGTCACGTTTCTTAGGATGGTATCCTTTCAGATTTCCTATAGTTATGGGGTGTTTATTCATGGAAAATATTGTCCTGACTCCTGGCGATGTGGGACAGTTTTTCACTTCGTGTGCTATTCCCCTCTAGGTTAACTTGATTTCTGTCCTTTGTAGGATTGGACACTTCTCCACGCAATGTCCCTATCATTCATGCTTGTAATTACATGAACATAAGTGGTTCCTCCTAGCGTTTTCTTGGGAATTGTTAGTTTTGGTGCTCCTTCGCCCTCAAGTCTGGATACTGTGAGAGTTTTTTTTTTCTTTTTGGAGTCTTCCTTGAAGATCACATCATTTGAGGGATAGGGTTTTTAGGAATTTGGAGTACTTCATTAATAGAGTAGTACAGTATGTTGGGGATTTTAGCCCTATTACAGAAAATGGTCACCAAATAACTAGGGAGCTATGAAATTCTTGATAAGCATCCTCCTATGTAACGTTATATGCCCCATTTTATGGCTTCACGCTTGGCTTCCTTTATACTTAGAGTTGTGACCTCAATAGGTCCTATCACCATTCTCTGGGATACTTTCTCATTTGCTCTTTTGAGATTCCTGCCATGCTTTAGACATTTGGGAAGCTTCTAGGGTTGTCTTCCTACGAAGATAAGGTGTTGAGTAGAGCTATTCCTAGTTTTCTTGGTTCCTCTCCTGGGAGCCATCTGAAAATTTTAGGATAAATCCTATTAGTTACAATATTTTATAGTCTTGATTATGTATTCGAGGAAACAGGCTCTGATACCACTCTAGTTGTCACGTCCCGACCCGGTTTGATCGAATCCCCGTGAACAACCTGCCACTCTCCCGGTTTATTAAAGGGTTTCCCCTCATTATAATCCGTAAAGAGTAAGGCGTCCTTTAAACCTGCACCATTTCCTAGAATAACATAATCAAATTTGCATGAAATTTTAAACTTTTCATACCTGTCTTACAGGCATCTTAGTTGATTGTCTTTTAGGGTAGACTTTCTGGGATTTCCTGAAAGGGATATAAGGGATGGAGTGAGTACGACTACTCAGTGAATGGGTTTTTAAAGGTCTACTTTTAACTTTTAAGAAAAATATTTATATGGAGTGTGCAAGACTCCTTTCTTTTCAAAAATCCCTTCATTTAAAAATTTGGGTTTTTCCATTATTTCTTAGTTACCGGTGTGTCATCACCCAACAGACATCCTTCATCATGAAGGTTACACACATTTGCAAATTAGTATCACTATTGAACCCGCTAGTGGCTTCGGAGCGACTTTTCCGGCCACCCGGATAGAAGTACGACCACTTCTACCCTGGGAATGAGTGGATGTACGCGACATCCGACCCACAATTACGAAAACACTTCTTCGTGTCCGTATGAGGACAGAGACCTCATCCCGTCCCCACCTCGGTCTCATGCGCTTGGTGCTACTCCAAATTTCGCATAGACACCTAGAACGACGATCTGCGCTTATAATCACCGGGTCGTCCAGGGCCCTTAGGACACATCACTACCCCTCATGGGCGTCTTGATAATCCAGTAATCATAGTGCATGCACAAACAATGTTTTCTTATCAAGCCATGTAATATGTGGTGCCACTGGTACAATGGCCCCGACTCTCAACTCAACTCGTAGTTCTTTGTCTTGACTAGTCCGTCGACCTGTCATGTCGCACTGCCGCTAGATAACTGAGCATGTCAGTCCTATCTTGATACCATGGCCAAACAATTCACTTATTAAGTTTTATGGCACATATATCATGTTTGTTTATGAGCTCCTGCTCATGCTAACTAGCCTTGCGCCACTGTACGAGATTTTCAAAAAAACTGGACATTCTAGCCCGTAAGTTCCAAAATCGAGGCCCCCGGCCTATAAGAGCTATTCGAGCTCCCATCAAGAAGGTCTCCCAAATAGTTTAAGCATTGGCACACAGTCAGGGGAGAACACTTCCGACAAAATAGGTTTTCACTGTCCATTATACCAACCGGTATAAGGACATCTCCATTCATAATCGATGAACAGGTTTTGAACTTCCTTCGAGGAAGTCTCATCATACCGACCGAGTATGATCTACTTACAACCGATAAGTAGTCTTTCCGCATAATTTTTACATCACTTTCTCTCAGTGGTGATGATTAAAATACCACTAAATAGTGGGTTTTTATACCGAGGTACTTATCATTCCCTACCGAGTATGACATAAAATTTCCACTCACAACCGGTAAGTGGTTTTTATCTTTAAGTTCTGCTCATCATCCCAATCGGTTATGATGTTAATAAACCCACTCACCCATTAATGCCATGAATTCCACTAGACCGGTTCTTGGTATTCACGCGAGCTTGTCCTTGCTGGCATTCCCGATACTTTGTGTTCCGGTGAAGGCACGGCGGTCCAAGCTTTCGATTTGTGTAGATAGCTCTCATCTTGAGGGTCATCCTTTCAGTTCTAATTCGGCCGTGGGAGGGCTGAGGAACTGTTGGGAAGGCTTGGTTTGGTCTGAGGAGGGCTCGAAATAGTCGATTTCAGCTTGGCCAAAATAGGGCAGCTTCGATCCGCCAGAGCTGCTTCATTGTTCCATCATGTCGGTGCTTCTCCAACAATTCTCGGATTGACTAGAGTTTGCTATCATATAGTTGTCTACTCCCCAGTTCTAAAGAGCCCGACCTTTGTTCAAGTCGAAGCTTTGGTTTGAGCTTTACCGGGAAATGGAGCAGTAGAGAGAGAGAGAGAAAGATGTGTTTAGGTGTGAGGAGAATGAAATGGGGATGAGCTCTTTATATAGGAGTAAAACTCGTGTATTTTGAGCGAGATTTATTACTAGTATTAATATTGCCATAAATTATTGGTATTAATTCCAATAATTTAATTTCAGTATTAAATTATTTATATTAATTCCAATAATTTAATTTTGGTATTAAATTATTGGTATTAATTACAATAATTAAATATATATTAATTTATGGTTATTTATGATAAGGCATACATAAAAATTTTTTACTGAAATTTCGGGTTACAAAAAAAAATTCATACTTCCCAAGAGATCACCCATCCTCACACTACTCTCGGGCAAGTACGCTTAACTTTGAAGTTCTTATGAAATCTAGTTCACCTGAACCAATTTGGTTTTTATTTTCTAAAGTTTCTTAAATTTCTTTTCCAAGGTTTAATGAACCCTTTAGATCACCCGAAAGTTGTAAATTTCCATATTGCGTGTTCTCAAATGTAAATCGGCTCAGTTTTCTTACTCGATTTGATCGGTTCTTTTCCCGGTTTTTCTTAACTCAAAAGGGCGAGGTTTACATTATATCTCAGACTAGCTCATCTTAGCTTTCTTTCTAATTATCTCGGGAAACATGAACCCCGTGAATTGTGTGATCCTATTTCTCTACACATATCATATTATAATGTGATGGTTAGTTTGGTACATCTCGATGTATTCGCATCGTCTTAAAATTTTTAAATTTTTGTTTTTGCCTTGTAACTCATCTCCTCTCGTAACGGATAACGGAAACCGACCACGCTACCCTTTCCAAATATACTTCTAAATTATCCCCCTCTTTTTTTCGATTTACTCTACAACCCCAAAATATATACCTTTTAAAACGTATAATTAAAATTTTTCAAAATTAACTTTTTGGCCCTTAAATTTTCATAAATTACCAAAATCCTCTTCCTTCTTTCAAAACTTCCATATTCGCCCCCTTATATTTCAAAATTATTATATTCACCTGCAACTTGTCCAAATTGACTATTCTGCCCCTCATGGTGGAAAATGACCAATTTGCCCTTATTTAGGCAAAAATTACAATTTTGACCCTTAACTTTTAAAAAATTATCATTTTCCCCCAAAACTCCCGAAAATCATTTTTGACACCTCAATTTGGCAGGAAATCACCCCATATCCCCTTACGGTTTACAATAAGGGGAAACCCTTTAACAAATCGGGAGAGTGGCGGGTTGATCACGGGGATCCGACCAAACCGGGTCGGGGTGTGACACATGCGCTTAGTGCTACTCCAAATTTCGCACGATCACCTGGTACAAAGGACTGCCGTTATACTCACCGGGTCGTCCAGGTCCCTTAGGATGCATCACTACTCCTCATGGGCATCTTGAAGGTCTTGTACTCATAGTGCATGCGCAAACAATATTATCTTAACATGCCATGTAATATGTGGTGCCATTAGTCCAACGGCCCTGGCCTTCAGCTCAACCTACAGCGGTTTGTCTTGACTACTCCATAGATTGTTCATGTCGCACTACTGCTAGTTGATCGAGTATGTTGGTCATGTCTTGGTACCATGACCAAACAATTCATTTATTAATGTTTTATGGCACATATCTCATGTTTGTTTACAAGCTCCTACTCATGTCCACTGGCCTATAGCCCACTGTTCGAGATTTTTAAAATCGGGCATAATAGCCCCAAGTTTCAAAATCGAGGCCCCCGGCCTATAAGAGCTATTCAAACACCCGTCAAAAAGGTCTCCCAAATAGTTTAAGCATTGGCACACAATTAAGGGAGAGCACTTCTGATAAAAATATATTTTTAACTATACATTATACCGACCAGTTAGAAGGACATCTCCACTCATAACCGATGAACATGTTTTCAACTTCCTTCGATGAAGTTTCATCATACCAACCGGGTATGATCTACTTACGATCGGTAAGTAGTTTTTCCATATGGTTTTCACATCACTCTTCTAAGTTGTGATGTTTAAAATATCACATAGTAGTGGGTTTTCATTCCGATATACTTATCATTTCCAACCGGGTATGACAAAAAATCTCACTCACCCGTTAATTTCGTGAATTCCACTGTACCAGTTCCTTGATTCCACGTGCGCTTGTCCTTTCGGGTGTTCCCAGTGCTTCGTGTTCTTACACGGTATGAACATCTCGATTCATTATCTCTCAACCTAATAGCCTTCATTCATTCCAAATAAATGAGAAAAACTAAACTTTTATTTAATTGCAATTAGGTCCCTAAAGTTATTTTTCTTTAACTTTAAGTCCCTAAATGCCAGTTTTTCCTCAAATTGAGTCCCAAAACTTTTAAAATTCCCCTTAGGACCTCAATTTATTCAATTTCACAAAGAGGTGTTTAATTTCCCAAATTTCCAATTTAGTCCCCCAACTTATCCAAAATTACCATTTTGCCCTTCCTTTACAAAAATGGTAAAATTTACCCTAAAATTCTAAAATTCCTCAATTGGCCCCCTAACATTTTTATCATGCCCAATTGACCCTCAATTTTAGGAAATTGCATTTTGGTCCCTCAAATTTTCAAAAATCCCTAATTTTCACCAATTTTCCCCAATTCCAACTTAGTCGAATTTGATTTCATCAAATTGACCAATCAAACACCTTTAATTGTTGAAATTGAGTTTCTCCATGTTTATACGATTCCATAGAACTTTGAATCGCGAGTTTCTCCATGTTTATACGATTCCATGGAGAAATTGAGTTTCTCCATGGGCAATGGTGCTCACACAAAATAATGATTGATGTTTTAGCCTCGCACCAATGTGTAGAGGTTGTAGCCTCGCACCAATGTCTAGGTAAAGCTGCTTTGAACCCCGAGTAGGGCAATCAGGTCGTTTGCTCAGCGAATGTTTGATTACTACCATGATGGTGAAGGGTGTTTGTGTTGTGTGAGCCCAATATTATTTAAACTACCTTTTAGATCATTTGTAATTAAAAGTATTTTTATACATTCTCACTAAGTTGTCGAACTCACCCCTCCCCCTCCCCCCTTTCCCCTTCCAAACTCCCTTAAGAACATAGAAGAAAATCCCAACCAACTTCTAAATCAAGGTACAAAAGAAATCTTATATGTTTTTCTAAGTTAGATTTATTAATTTTGTTTTGGAAAAGCTAATAAATTATATTATGAGCTTTTCTCATGTCTGGTCTATCATGGAAGTTAATACCATTTTAGCACAAAGAGGGACAACGAGTTGTTCACGAGTGTCGAAAACCACATTGGGTCGAGTTGTGATAGGTCGGGTGAGGGAGTATTGATAGGTCGACTAGTTAGGTGTTGTGAGCATTTTCGAGAATGCTTTTTCTAACTTTTGGAGTGAAATTTGATATGATGGGAAAGAGATAATACAATTAACTTTATAGGGAGACTAAACTATTTTCAACTTCATCTCAAATTTTGTTTTGTACAATTTAATGAAAAATCGAGTCTAGTATGCATGTTTCCAACTAGCGGCATGTGGTAGAAAAAACTAAGAGGATAGTGGGTGAAGGGGGAGTCGAGAAGGATGTAAGGGGGTGTCGGGTTGGTTCGGATGTAGGAAGTTGGGTAGGATCCGTGACCTAACTTAGTGATCCTTTTTTTTTTCACTTTTTGTCCTCTTATAATCTCTTTAATAATTTAAATCATGCCCATTTCCAATCTTGGCTAATCAAAATTGGTTTCTCATAAATACCAGCCCCTTATTCTAGAAATGATTGCCAATCTAATATAATCTAACTTTAATTCCTGATTTAAAATTTCATTTTTGGTTCAATCTCCCTATCCCACTAAGCTAGGTTTTACTTTCAGGAAATCCCTATATTACATTAGAACTAATTTGAGAAAGATTTGAAAGATTAGGGATTAAATTACAATTTTTCGAAACTTGGGATTACTTTCTAAATTTAGGAAATATGGGTGTTTTTGAAATGTGGATATTTGATGGTTTTAATATGAAAGTTGTAAACCCCACTCTTTGGAGTTAAGGAAAACCAAGAAAACAAAACTATCAAACCGAGTGAGAAAACTGAAACGGTTCACAAACCTGATCATCAGAGAACGGGCAATTTGAGGAATTTACAACTCTCGAGTGACCTAAAGGGTTCATAAAACCTTGGAAAAGAACTTTAGCACAAATTGGGAAAGAAAAACTAGACTGGTTCAGGTGAACCGGATCCAAGCCAAATTGAATAGGTTTATGAACCGTAACCGATAAAGAGAGGGAAAACTGGGAAATTTATGGATACCGAGTAACCTAAAGAACCACCAAAGTCATGAAAAAGGACTTTAGGATGAATGGAGGATGAAAACCAAACCGGTTCTGGGGAACCGGATTGAACCAATTTGGAATGGTTTGAACCACTATTGAACCGGATGCTAAATTCATTTTTCTATATGGCTTAAAAAATTCCAATTGAAGAATTGATGCTACCATTTGATAAAGATTGAATTTAGATAAATTTAGAAAATTTTAATTATGAAAAGCTCGATTGAATCGGGCCTAAACCGGTCAATTTAAACTTTGAACCTAGTTTGGACCGGTCTAGTCTGGAAAGTGAACAATGTCGTCTTCTTCCTTCAGATGATAGCACTGTTCACTTGCCAAAAAATTGAACCAGCGCTGGTGAAGAGGAAACGTTTCCATTCAGTACATTTCAGGCCATCAATGACTGTTATAAAGCTGCCAAAGGGACTGCCGACGAGTCTCCGAACTCCCTATATAAAGAGCCACTCTCCATAAATCATCTCTACACCTGAAAATCTCACTCTCCTTCAGCTACTCAGTTTTTGGTGAACCTCAAACTAGAGCTCCGATATAGGGTCTTTTCTGAGCTAAAGAACGTGTGGCCAGTTTTCTTAGAATCGGGGAGAAGTCAGCTACGTAGTGGTAGTATCCAATTGCTCCGAGGGTTGCCAGAGAAGCACTGGTGTGATCGAACAGTGAAGCAGCTCCAGCAGATCGAAGCTGCCCTATTTCTGTTGGGCTGAAATTAGCCTATTCGAGCCCTCCTCAGGCCAAACCAAACTCTCCCAACACCTTCTCAGCCCTCCTACGGTCGAATTAGAATGGAAAGGTAAGTCAATTTGGCTCCCCTCTGTAAATTCTGATCGGTGTTAGAGAGAGAACCGACAGATTTTCGATGATTAAATTCTCACTCAATTCAGGATCAATTGATGCAATTCTTGATCCTAGTAGGAACCTCAAGACAAGAGCTATCTGCCCATATTGAAAGCCCGGACTATCGCGCCCCCGACGGTAAGCATTCGAAGCTTTCTCTATCTACATTCTGTTTTCTAGTGAAGCTCTATTTGAGCTCGTTCCAATGTCAAATCGTGCGATTCAAAGTGCAAATGAATCATATAAAGATTCAACAATTAAACTCGTTTGATCGGTCAATTTGATAAAATCAAATTCGGGTGTGTTGAAAAGTTGAAATTGGGGATTTCAAAAATTCGAGGGACTAAAATGCAATTTTATAAAATTGAGGGCCAATTAGGCATGATAAAAGTGTTGGAGGGCCAATTGAGTAATTTTTGGAATATTTGTGGTAAAACTTACCAGTTTTGTAAAGGTAGGGCAAAATGGTAATTTTGGAAAAAATAAGGACTAAATTAAGAATTTGGGAAATTGGAACCCCTTTTTGTGAATTTGAATAAATTATGATACCAATGTGAATTTTAAAAGTTTCTAGACTCAATTTTGGGAAAACTCGGCATTTGGGGCCTAAAGTGAAAGAAAAAGAACTTTAGGGACCAAATTACAAATATTTGAAAAGTTGGATATTTTTAGTCATTCGTAATAAATGAATGCTATCAAGCCAAATGTTAATGAACAAATATGTTCATACCATGTAGGAACACGAGATATCACGAACGCCAGCTGAGACAATGCTCGCAAGGGACGAAAATCGACTTAGAAGATATACACTACATGATCGAGTGAGTGGGATTTAATATGATACCCAGTTGGGATGATAACGACCTCAAAAATAAAAACCCACTATTAAGTGGTATTTTAACTATCACACCTGAGAAGAGTGATGTGGAAATCACGCGTAAAAACTACTTATCAGTTGTTCATACCTAGTTGGAATGATGAAACTTCTTAGAAGAAAGTGAAAAACCCATTTATCGGTTATAAGTGGAGATGTCCTCATACTCGGTTGGTGTGATGGACGACTGAAAATTTTATTTTGTCAGAAGTGCTCTCCCTTGACTGTGTGCCACTACTTAAAATTTTGGGAGACCTTCTCAACGGGAGCTCGAATAGCTCAAATAGGCCAGGGGCCTCGGTTTTGGAACTTGGAGGCTAATATGCCCAATTTTGAAAACCTCATATAGTGGGCCCTAGGTTAGTTGGCACGAGTAGGAGCTTGTAAACAAACATGATTTTAAGCCATGAAAATATAAATGAACAAATTGTTTGGGCATGGTACCAAGACAGAACTGACATACTTGATGAACTGACAGGACTATGGACCAGTCGAGACAAACAATTGCAGGTCGAGTTGAGGGTCGGAGCCATTGGACCAATTGCACTACAGATTATATGGCTTATGTGGAAAATTATTGATTTGTGCATGCACTATGTTACAGGACACCCAAGAGGGGTAGTGATGCATTCTAGGGCTCTGGACGACCTGGTAGAGATAAGGGCAATTAGTCATACCAGTAGTCTTGTAAACCCCATCCTTTGATAATGAGAAAACCGGCAAAAGAACCGGTCAATTTTGAATTTCTAAACCGAAATGGTCTACAAGCCCGATTATTAGGAAACTAGGTAAATTGATAATTTACAACTTCCAGGTGACTAAAAATGGTTCATAAATCTTGAAAAAGAACCATAGGGCAAAATGAGGAAGAAAAATCGGATCAGTTCACGAGAACCGGGCCCAAACCGAATATAATCGGGCCTAAACTAGATAGAACTGGTTTATGAACCAAGTTGAATTGTGAACCGGAGCCGATAGAGAATGGGTCAACCAAGAAAATTATGCACATTGTAATCCAAAGAGAATTATAAATCTTGGGAAGGAACATTAGAACAAAGTGGGAGAGAAAAACCAGATCGGTTTGGGTGAACCAGACCCGAACCAGATTGAACCAGTTTAAAGATTGAGTTGGTTTATAAACCGGAATCGATAAAGAGATGGTAAACCATAAATTTTATGGACCCTAAGTGACCCAAGTAGTCACAAAGGACATGGAAATGGACTTGTGAAGGAATTGGTGATAAAAACCAAATCAGTTCAGGTTAATCGGATCCAAACCGGTTTGAACCACTATTGAAGCGAATCCTAAATTCATTTTTTTAGGTGGCATAAATAATTCAAATTTGAAATTTGAGGCCACCATTAGATAGAAAATGAATTTAGAAATTTTTAGATTTAAAAAACTCGGTCGAATGAGGGGTGAACTGGCCGGTTTAAGCTTCGAACCCGGTTTGTAATAGTGTTGTCTTCTTCCTTCAGATGACAATAGCACTGTTCACTCGCTGGAAAATTGAAGCAGCATTGACAAAGAGGAAACGTCTCCATTTAGTGCGTTTCCGGCCATCAATGCCTATCATAAAGGTTCCAATCAGACAGCTAAGCAGTCAACGAGCTTCCAATATAAAGACCCCCTCCCCATTCATCCCCTTCACACCAGAAAAGCTCACTCTCTCTCAGCTACTCAGTTTTTTGGTGAACCTCAAATCAGAGCTCCTATATAGGGTCTTTTCTGAGCTAAAGAAGGTGTGGCTAGTATCCTTAGAATCGGGGAGAAGTAAGCTACGTAGTGGTAGTATCCAATTGCTTCGAGGGTCGCTAGAGAAGCACTAGTGTGATCAAACAATGAAGTAGCTCGGCGGACCGAAGCTGCCCTATTTTGGTTGAGTTGAAATCAGAAAATTTGAGCACTCCTCTGTGCAAACCATGCCCTCTCGACACTTCCTCAGCCCTTCCACGGCCGAATTAGGACCGAAAGGTAAGCCAATTTAGCTCCCCTTTGCATTTTCCGATCGGTGTTAGAGAGAGTGACCGAATTTCAATGATGAAATTCTAATCCAGTTAGACATCAATTGATGTCATTCTTAATTCTAAGAAGAACATTTGGAGGAGAGCTACCTGCTAGATAGAAAGCTCAGACCGTCGTGCCCTCACCAATCAGCAATCGAAGCTTTCTCTCTCTACAGTTTATTTTTCGGCGAAGCTCCGTTAGAGCTCGTTCCGACATTAAAACTCACGATTCAAAGTTCTATGGAACCGTATGAACATGGAGAAACTCAATTTCAACTTCAATTTCAACAGTTAGAGGTGTTTTATCGGTCAATTTAATGAAATCAAATTCAGTTGTGTTAAAAGGTTGAAATTGGGGGAAAATTTGAGGGAGCAAAATGAAATTTTCTAAAATTGAGGGTTAATTGGGTATGATAAGAATATTTGAGGGCCAATTGACAAATTTTAGAATTTTTGGGGTAAAATTTACCATTTTTGTAAAGGAAGGACAAAATGGTAATTTTGGAAAAGTTGAGGGACCAAATTGGAAATTTGGAAAATTTAAACCCTCTTTGTGACTTTGAATAAATTGAGGTCCCAAGATAAATTTTAAAAGTTACGGGACTCAAATTGGAGGAAAAACCCGACAATAGGGACTTAAAGTTAAAAAAAATAACTCTAGGTACCTAACTGCAAATATATAGGAAGTTGGGTTTTCTCATTCATTAGAAAGGAATGAGAGCTAATAGGCCAAAGAATAATGAACAACTATGTTCATTTCGTGTAGGAGAACGAGACATCGGGAAGGCCAACTGAAGTCCAGCTTGTTAGGGACGGAAATCGACTAAGTGGAATTTTAATACACGATTGGGTAATTGGGAATTTATGTCATACCCGATTATGGATGATAAGTCCCTCAAAATGAAAACCCACTATCAAGAGGTAATTTAAACATCACAACTTAGAGGAGTGATGTGAAAATCATGCGGAAAAACTACTTACCGATTGTAAGTAGATCATACTCGGTTGGTATGATGAAACTTCCTTGAAGGAATTTGAAAACCCATTCATTAGTTATGAGCGGAGATGTCCTTATAATCGATCGGTATAATGGACAGTTAAAAATATATTATGTGGGAAGTGCTCTCCCCTGACTATGTACCAATGCTTCAATTATTTTGTGAGACCTTCTTGATGGGAGCTCGAATAGCTCTTATAGGCCTGGGCCTCGGTTTCAAAACTTGAGGGATATTATGCCCAGTTTTTAAAATCTCGAACAGTGGGCCATAGGCCAGTGGGCACAAGTAGGAGATTGTAAACAAACATGAGATATGTGTCATAAAACTTTAATAAATGAATTGTTTGGTCATGCTACCAAGAGAGGACCGACACACTCGGTTAACTAGCAGTGGTGTGACATGACCGGTCTCCAGACCAGTTAAGACAAACAGCTACAAGTTGAGTTGAAGATCGGGGCCATTGGACTAATGGCACCACATATTACATGGCATGATAAGAAAATATTGTATGTGCATGCACTATGATTTAGGGATCATCAAGACGCCCATGGGGGGTAGTGATGCATCCTAAGGTCCCTGGACCACCCGGTAAGTATAAGGGCAGTTCGTCGTACCAGGTGACCATGCAAAATTTGGAGTAGCATTAAGCGCATGAGACCGGTGTAGGGACGAGATGAGGTTTTTGTCCTCATATGGACGCGAAGAATTGATTTTGGGATTGAGGGTCAGATGTTATGGACATCTACTCATTCTCAGGGTAAAAGTAGATGTACTTTTATCTAGGTGGCCGGTAAAGTCGTTCCGAAGCCACAAGTGGGTTCAGTGGTCGTACTGGCCTGCGAATGTGTGTTGAACCTTCATGATGAAGGATGTGTGTTGGGTGATGACACACCATGTTAATGATGGAAAAACCTGAGATTTGAAATTTAAAGTATTTTTTAAAGGAGTCTGACACACTCCAGTACAACTCTTTTCCAAAAAGATATTTTCATGAAATACCCATTCACTGATTAGTCGTACTCACCCTCCCCATATCCCTTTCATGAAGTCCCGGAAAGCCTGTCCTTAAAGAACCGCAAATTTAAACGCATGCAAGACAGGTATGAGTAATTTAAAAATATTATGTAGTTTTGATTTATGTTATTCCAGGAAAAAGGTGCAAGTTCAAAGGATGCCTTACTCCTCCTAGGTTTAATAGAGGGGAAACCCTTAGTAAACTGGGAAGAGTGGTGGGTTGCTCATGGGGATCCGACCAAATCGGGTTGGGGCGTGACAACTAGAGTGGTATCAGAGCTATTTCCTCGAATATATAGTCAAGACTCGAAAATATAGTAACTAATAGAACTATTTTAAAATTTTACAGAAATAGCTCCAAAGAAAGGAACCAAGAGAACTAGGGTTGTTGTCTCCAATACCGCCCAGCCACCCCTACCCGTAGAAAATCCCAGAGTAGTCCAGACAACTCCTCCTGGACTCAGCAGGGAGCATCAAAGATTGTATGGGGAGTTCAGCCGTGTATTTGGCCAACCTAACCTCACTCATGTGGCAGGCACCAACTCGCAGGTTGAACCAGAGGAGGTGCAATCCCACCCTCCCCCTACTAATCCAACCGCTCCAATGGACATTCCAGGAAATCTCAAAACTCTTCGACAACTACAATGTAAATCTTTCCTTAGAGAAAAGGATGCTAGAACCGCCATGGATTGGCTGGCCAATACAAAGAAGTTGATGGGAATTGTCCGGATACTACCGAAGGATAAGGCGATCCTGATGGAATTCTTCCTAGAAGGAAGCGCTAGACGGTGGTGGGAAAATGTTTGAAACCTACATACCACCACTCCCACTTGGGAGCAATTTGAGGAAAGATACTCGGAGGAGTATCTGGCACCCCACTTGATAAATGAGAAGAAACAAGAGTTCATCTGGCTTCGGCAAGGGCTTAGCTCCATATAAAAGAGTTAAGACCCTTTGCTCCTGACCTAACTGGGCCAGCTGACATATGCCAGAGGTTTGTGGACAGTCTCAACATGGACATTAGAGACTGTGTGGGAGTACTGAGATGCCCCACAGACCTGGCAGCTATAATTAGTATGGCTCACAAATGTGAGCGACTTGTACAAACCCGACGTCGACAAGTGGAGCAGACGACTAGAAAGAGGGATAAGGGTTCAAACCGTCAAGGAGGATGGAGAGAATATACCAGCCCAAGAGGAGGAAACAAGATGGTATTCTAACGGAGAAAGGGAATGCTACCACCTCCTAACAGAGTAATCCCTACCGTACCCCAAGGAAACCCTCGCTGCATGAAGTGTCAAAGGAACCATGAGGGAGCGTGCCATACCTACTTCGCATGGGGACAAGTGGGACACTTCATAAAGGATTGCCCTACCTTTAGAGAGAACAGGCAAAAGAATACTCGTATACCCCCTCAAAAGAAACCCCAGACCAGAAGCTATAGCAAGAGTACTGGCTAGAGTATACAATCTCACTCAGGAAGAGGCTAGAGGAGACCCTAGCACTGTAGCGGGTACATCCCAAAACCCTACAAATTAATCCAAAGGATTCATGTAAACTTAATGTCTTTTGAATTAATAAAGAAAATTCCTACTAAACTATATGTTTCTTAAATTAGGGTATATACATCTATGGGGACAACAAGTTTATGCCCTCTTTGACTCCGGAGCAGAGAGATCATTTATCAAGGAAGAGTTGGTTTCTAAAGTACCCTTGGAACTCACTCCACTAGTTCAAAGCCTTAACATCCTTACACCCTTGGGAGAAGGTTTGAACAGAAATAAACAATTAAAGGGATGTGAGATAAGAATTAGAGGAATCAAACTTGAAGCTGACTTGATTCCATTACCCCTAAGAGAGGTTGAAGTAATTCTGGGGATGGGCTAGCTAAGTAATCATCAAGCAAGGATGGACTATAGAAGGAAGACAATAACTTTCCATACTTCCGAGACTAAGGGACTAAAGTTCCACGGAGATAAAAAGGAAAGTATAGTATAATCGGTGTCTCACCTGAAAGCTCAAAAGATGATACTGAAAGGATGTACAGTATTTCTAGCCATGGTTGTGAATGAAGATTCTGAAGAAAAGAAACTGGAAGACATTCTAGTAGTCAGACATTATCCAGAGGTTTTTCCAGAAGAGTTACCCGGACTACCTCCAAGTCGCCAAGTGGAGTTCACCATAGAAATAACCCCAGGAACAAACCCCATATCCCAAGCCCCATATCGTATGGCTCCAGTAGAGCTAAATGAATTAAAGGAACAACTGGATGAATTATTGGAAAAGGATTACATACGTCCAAGTTAGTCTCCATGGGGTGCTCCTATTTTATTCGTAAAGAAAAAGGATGGAAGCATGAGACTATGTATTAACTATAGAAAGCTGAACCAGGTCACCATCAAAAATCGATACCCACTTCCAAGGATAGACGATTTTTTTGACCAATTAAAGGGAGCAGCTTACTTCTCCAAAATAGATCTTCGATCGGGTTATCACCAACTCAGGATTCGAGCGGGCGACATCCCTAAGACGGCATTCCGATCCATATATGGACATTATGAGTTCAGAGTGATGCTGTTTGGATTGACGAATGCCCTTGCAGCTTTCATGGACTTAATGAATCGCATGTTCCAACCTCATTTAGATAGGTTTGTGATAGTATTCATAGTCGACATCCTCATATACTCACGAACCAGGTCGGAACATGAAGAGCATTTGGCAACTACATTGGAAATATTGAAAGAAAACAAATTATATACAAAGTTTTCCAAATGCGAGTTCGGCTGCAAGAGGTAGGATTCTTAGGGCACATCGTATCCAAGGATGGAGTTAATGTAGACCAGCTAAGGTAGAAGTCATATCAGATTGGAAGGTTCCACGGAGTCCTACAGAAATAAGGAGTTTCTTAGGATTAGCAAGATACTATCGACAGTTCGTGCAAAATTTTTCTAAAATAGCAGCTCCTCTAACCTGACTCACCCGGAAGGGAGTTGAGTATAAGTGGGATGAGAACTGTTAGAAGTCTTTTCAAGGGTTAAAGACTCGACTAACAACCGCACAAGTACTTTCCTTACCTAATCCTAATGTAGGATAGTACACAGTCTATAGTGATGCCTCTAGACAAGGGCTTGCATGTGTCCTAATGAAACAAGGGAAGGTTATCGCATATGCATGGCGACAACTGAAGGTACATGAAAGAAATTACTCAACTCATGACTTTGAACTAGCTACAATAGTGTTTACCCTAAAGATATGGTGACACTACCTTTACGAGGTTAAGTGTAGGATATACATAGATCACAAAAGTTTTAAGTACTTTCTAAATTAGGAGGAGTTAAATCTTCGACAGAGGAGATGGCTAGAATTGGAGAAGGATTATGATCTTGTGATAGAATATCACCCCAAAAAGGCAAACGTGGTAGCAGATGCCTTAAGTCACAAGTATCAAACTGAGGCGGCATAAGTAAAGACAATTTACCTATCCTTGTTGCAATAATTGAGAAGGATGGAGGTGGAACTGAGGACAAACATGCAGGAAAAATGCTTGGTGGCTAATGTGGTGGTAAGACCTAGTCTAACCGAGCATATTAAGGCTCAACAAAAGATTGATAAAGAACTTCAATCTTACTTGGATCCGGTTAATAGGGAAAGGAAACCAGACTACGAAATGCAAAGTGACGAAGTAATAAACTACAAGGGTAGGGTATGTGTTCCTAAAGGTAAGGAGTTGAAAAGACTAATTCTGGAAGAGGCACACGATTCAGTGTATGCTATGCATCCGGGCAGAAGTAAGATATACCACACCCTTAAACAAGGATACTGGTGGAAGGGTATGAAGAGGGATATTGCAGAATATGTAGCCCGATGTTTGTCTTGTCAACAGATAAAAGTAAAGCATGAGAAACCGTCAGGACTACTATAACCTTTACCAATTCCAGAGTGGAAATGGGAACACATCACCATGGACTTCATCATGGGCTTACCGATGACTAGAAAGGGTCGAGATGCGATTTGGGTCATAGTGGATAGATTGACCAAATCAGCACATTTTCTTCCTATAAAAGTGACAGACACAGTAGAACAGTTGGCCGTCCTATATATGAAGGAAATCATAAGACTCCATCATGTCCCAGTGAGTATAGTATCGGACAGAGATCCAAGATTTACTTCCAGGTTTTGGCCAAGCTTACAAAATGCTATGGGAACCAAACTTCATATGAGCATGACATTTCACCCTCAGAAAGACGGGCAGTCTGAGCGAACCATCCAAGCATTGGAAGACATGCAGAGAGCATGCGTACTCACCATGAATAAAGGTTGGAAGGAATACTTGTACGTGATGGAATTTGCTTACAATAATAGTTATCAGGCCAGTATTTAGATAGCTCCCTATGAAGCCTTTTATGGATGACCATGTCACACCCCTTTATTTTGGAAAGAAGTGGGCGAAAGAAAGTTAGAAAGAGCAGAAATAATAGAGGATGCCATAGAGAAGATAAAATTAATAAGGAGTCATCTTAAGACCGCACAGGATAGGCAAAAGAGTTATGCGGACAATCGAAGGAAATATTTGGAGTTTGAAGTGGGAGATCAAGTATTCCTCAAAGTATCCCCATGGAGAGGAATACTTAGGTTTCAACAAAGAGGAAAGTTGAAACCAAGATATATCAGTCCCTATCACATTATTCAAAGGATAGGACCGGTAGCTTATAAATTTGAATTGCCTCCTGATCTGCAGAGAATACATGATGTATTCAACATCTTAGTGCTTCATAAATATCAGCCTGATCCTAGTCACGTATTGGACCGAACCCCAATGAAACTAGAAGAGAACTAGGCCTATCAAACAGAGCCAGTACGAATCATCGATAGGAGAGACAAGAATTTGAGAAACAAGAAAATTCCTATGGTCATGGTGTTGTGGTCGAACGGACCCATGTAGGAAGAGACATGGGAAACCGAGTCTATCATGAAGGATAGTTACTCTCAATTATTTAACGTGTAACTGTTTTGGGGACAAAACCCTTAAAAGGAGGGGAGAGTTGTAAACCCCGTCGTATGATAATGAGAAAATCGGGGGAAAAATCGGTCAATTTTGAATTTCTAAACCGAAATGGTCTACAAGTTGATTATTAGGAAATAAGGTGAATTGATAATTTACAACTTCCATGTGACTCAAAATGGTTCATAAATCTTGGAAAAGAACCTTAGGGTGAAATGAGGAAGAAAAACCGGATCGGTTCACAAGAACCGGGCCCGAACTAGATAGAACCGGTTTATGAACTAAGTTGAATTGTGAACCTGAGCCGATAGAGAATTGGTCAAACAAGAAAATTATGGACCCCTTGTAATCCAAAGAGATTTATAAATCTTGGGAAGAAACATTAGGACAAAGTGGGAGAGAAAAACCAGACCGGTTTGGGTGAACTAGACCCGAACTGGATTGAACCGGTTTAAAGACTGAGTTGGATTATGAACCGGAATCGGTAAAGAGATGGTAAATCGGGAATTTTGTGGACCCTAAGTGACCCAAGAAGTCACAAAGGACATGGAAATGGACTTGTGAAGGAATTGGTGATGAAAACCAAATCGGTTCAGGTGAACCGGATCCGAATCGGTTTGGACCGATTTGAACCACTATTGAATCGAATCTTAAATTCATTTTTCTAGGTGGCTTAAAAAATTTTAATTTGAGATTCGATGCCACCATTAGATAGAAAATGAATTTAGATGAATTTAGAAATTTTTAGATTTGAAAAACTCAATCGAATGATGGGTGAACCGGCCAGTTTAAACTTCGAACCCGGTTCGGTCTGGTTTGGAACAGTGTCATCTTCTTCCTTTAGATGACAACACTGTTCACTCGCCCGAAAATTGAACCAGTGCCGGCGAAGAGGAAACGTCTCTGTTCAGCACGTTTCCGGCCAACAATGCCTTTCATAAAGGTGCCAATCGGATGATCAAGAAGTCCCCAAGCTTCCTATATAAAGACCCCCTACTCATTCATCCTCTCCACACTTGAAAAGCTCACTCTCTCTCAGTTACTTAGTTTTCTGGCAAAGCTCAAACCAGAGCTCCGATATAGTGCCATTTTTTAGTCAAAGAAGGTGAGGTTGGGTTCCTTAGAACTGGGGAAAAGTCAGCTACATAGTGGTAGCATCCATTCGTTTCGAGAGTCGCCGGAGAAGCGCCCGCTTGATCAAACACTGAAGCAGCTCCGGTGGACCGAAGCTGCCCTTTTTCGGCTGAGTTGAAATTGGCTAATTTAAGACCTAACCAAGCCCTCCCGACACTTCTTCAGCCCTTCTACGGTCGAATTAGGACCAAAAGGTAAGCCAATTCGACTCCCCTTTGCAATTTTCGATCAGTGTTAGAGAGAGAGTCAGCCGAATTTCAATGACAAAATTCTAATCCAATTTGACATCAATTGAGATCATTCTTGACCCTAGGAAGAACCTCTGGAGGTGAGCTACCTACCCAGATAGAAAACTCAGACCGCCACGCCATCATCGGTGAGCAATCGAAGCTTTCTCTATCTATAGTTTATTTTCTAGTGAAGCTCCGCGTGAGCTCGTTCTAACGTTAAAACTCGCGATTTAAATTTCTATGGAATCGTATGAACATGGAGAAACTCAATTTCAACTTCAATTTCAACAATTAGAGGTGTTTGATTGGTCAATTTGATGAAATCAAATTCGGTTGTGTTAAACAATTGAAATTGGGGGAAAAATTGGAGGAAATTGAGGATTTTCAAAAATTTCAAGGGACCAAAATGAAATTTTCTAAAATTGAGCATCAATTGGGCATGATAAGAATATTTGAGGGCCAATTGAGAAATTTTAGAATTTTTGGGGTAAAATTTACCATTTTTGTAAAGGAAGGACAAAATGGTAATTTTTTAAAAGTTGGGGGACCAAATTGGAAATTTGGGACATTTAAACTCTCTTTGTGAATTTGAATAAATTGAGGTCCAAAGATAAATTTTAAAAGTTTCGGGACTCAAATTGGAGGAAAAACTCGGCAATAGAGACTTAAAGAAAAATAACTTTAGGGACCTAATTGCAAATATATAGGAAGTTGGGTTTTCTCATTCATAAGAAATGAATGAGGGCTAATAGGCCAAAGAATAATGAACAATTATGTTTATTTCATGTTAGAGAATGAGACATTGGGAACGCCAGCCGAAGTCCAGCTTGCTAGGGACGACAATCGACTAAGTGGAATTTCACTACACGATCAGGTGAGTGGGATTTTATATCATACCCGGTTAGGGATGATAAGTACCTCGAAATGAAGACCACTATCAAGTGGTATTTTAAACATCACAACTTAGAGGAGTGATGTGAAAATCATGCGGAAAAACTACTTACCAGTTGTAAGTAAATCATATCCTGTTGGTATGATGAAACTTCCTCGAAGGAAGTTGAAAACCCGCTCATCAGTTATGAGCGGAGATGTCCTTATACCCAGTCGGTATAATAGATAGTTAAAAATATATTTTGTCGGATGTGCCAATGCTTAAACTATTTGGGAGACCTTCTTGTCGGGAGCTTGAATAGCTCTTATAGGCTGAGGGCCTCGGTTTTGAAATTTGAGGGCTATTATACCCGGTTTTGAAAATCTCAAATAGTGGACCAAAGGCCAGTGGGCACGAGCAGGAGCTCGTAAACAAACATGAGATATATGCCATAAAACTTTAATAAATGAATTGTTTGGTCATGGTACCATGATAGGACCGACACACTCGGTCAACTAGCAGCAGTGTGACATGACCGATCTCAAGAACAGTCAAGACAAACAGCTGCAGGTTGAGCTGAAGGTCGGGGCCGTTGGACTAATAGCACCATAGATTACATGGCATGATAAGAATATATTGTATGTGCATGCACTATGATTTTGGGATCATCAAGACGCCCATGGGGGTAGTGATGCATCCTAAGGGCCCTGGACGACCCGGTAAGTATAAGGGTAGTTCGTCGTACAAGGTGACCGTGCGAAATTTGGAGTAGTATTAAGCGCATGAGACCGGGGTGGGGATGGGATGAGGTCTCTGTCCTCATATGGACACGAAGAATCGATTTCGGGATTGAGGGTCGGATGTTATGGACATCTGCTCATTCTCAGGGTAGAAGTGGACGTACTTTTATCTAGGTGGCCGGTAAAGTCACTCTGAAACCACGAGTGGGTTCAGTGGTCGTACTGGCCTGCAAATGTGTGTTGAACCTTCATGATGAAGGATGTATGTTGGGTGATGACACACCATGGTAATGATGGAAAAACTCGAGATTTCAAATTTAAAAGATTTTTAAAAGGATTCTCGCACACTCCAATACAACTCTTTTCCTAAAAGATATTTTGTTGAAAAACCCATTCACTGAGTAGTCGTACTCACCCCCTCCCTTATATCCCTTTCAAGAAGTCCCGGAAAGCCTGTCCTTAAAGAACTGTAAATTTAAATGCCTGCAAGAAAGTTGTGTAAATTAAAAATATTATACAATTTTGATTTATGTCATTCTAGGAAAAAGGTGCAGGTTCAAATGACGCCTTACTTCTCCTAGGTTTAAGAGAGGGGAAACCCTTAGTAAATCGGGAAGAGTGGTGGGTTGCTCACGGGGATCTGACCAAACTAGGTCGGGACGTGACAAGTCTTGAGAAGCTCGACGTAGCTTCATGTGCATGAGACTAGGGTGGGGACGGGATGAGGTCTCTATTCTCATATGGACACGGAGTTTTGTTACGGCATTAAGGGTTGGATGTCGTGTACATCCACTCATTCTCAAGGTATAAGTGGACATGTTTCTATCTAGATGGTCGGTAAAGTCACTCCGACGCCACAAGTCGATACAGTGGACGGGCTGGCTTACAAATATGTGTTCCCTTCATGATTAAGGGTGTGTGTTGGTTGATAAACACACCGTTGAGATGAGAAATGTTTTTGAAAAACCGAAAATTTTAAAATGAGAGATTTAAAAGAAACTAATGAGTTTGGCACACTCCAATTAAAAAAAAACTATTTTATTGAAATTTTTTTTTTTAAATACTCATTTACTAAATTGTAGGAACTCACCTATCTTTTTATCTATTTTCAGAAAATAGAGAAATTTACTAGGGATAACACTAAGTCTTACACTCTATCAGATATACTTAATTTCTCTTTAGTTTACATTTTATTTGATATATGTTAAAAAGTTGTAAAATTATTAGCTCTAAAATTAAAGTGATAAATATTTAGAAACCAAATTATGAATTTTGGTAATATTCCGGTAATAATGCAAATTTTGAAAAATTATGAAAATTTTTAAAATTTTAATGAAAATGGAGACATATTCAAGGTATTGTAGAAATAAGGGATTGATTTGTAAAAATTAACTTTTTAGGAGCCAAAATCAAATTAGTGAAATTTGGAGAACTTGCTTTCATTATAGAAACATATGGATCAAAAGGTAATATTTAAAAATTTAGTACAATATCCCTAAATATGAGTTTTGGGAACAAAGAAAAGATAATAATAAGATTTTGAAAAAAAAATAGTTATATGTTTAATAGTTAAATAATTAAAATATAACCATAGATAAAATTTTAAAAATAAAATATGAATTTATCGATAAAACTATATAAATATATATATACACATGAATGAATTATAATCATATAAATTTTGTTATTAATAAATAGTCTTGCCCATACAAAAACAATATCAAGATAATACCATGGAAGAGTTTATTGATTTTAAATTTGATTATAAAAATATTTTTATCAAAAGGGCTAATAATCAGATATTTTTATATGATAAAGCATCAAAGATAATTATTATAAATTGATGTATGAACATTAAGTTCATGTTAGAAAATAAATTAATATATTTTATATGTACATTTTCATCTTTGCTGGTATAGGAGAATCGATGAGATGCTGAAACTGGTGTTTTACTCTTTTGTGCCGTCTGGTGCCTATACGTGGATCTTCGTGGATACACATACATACAGTGATATAGATAGGTACATGAAAACGTTTGGTCGCACAGTGGATGGATTGATTGACAGAAAATTCTCTTATTGGGTTGATGCTGAAACTGAAAGCATGGTCCTCCCAACAGCATAATCATTAAAGTTGTCTCACATGTGCAATGATTATTAATATATTTTTTATCAACTTTTAAAAATATTTATTTTATACACATCTTACAACTTTTTCTATTAAAAAAATCTCTCCATGAATACCCTTAAAATTTATGCTATATTTTAAAGAGAAAATAATTAATAGATCTTTCTAACGTTTTACATAAGAAGGTTTGAGAATTTTATATATCAATTAATATCAAGTTATCTCCGAAAATTTTTGCAGTTTAAAAGGTGAAAAGGAAAACAAATGATAAGGCTTCTAAGCACGGGGCATTACTTTTGTTCCGTGGTCTCTTTTTGTTTTCTGTCAGAAAAGAATTGGCTAATTCAAAAAATAAAGCATTAAATTACACAACAACCTTGGATGAGTAACTAGGAACTTTCTCCATGGCAAAAAAATATAAAAACCTAGTATAATAGTTTTTTGGATTATATAACACTCATTTCTTAATACATAACTTAAAAAATATGGTATTAATGAGTAGATTAAGTTATATAATACGGGTTGTTAATATGATATAAAAAAATATTGTAAATTTATAATATCAAAATTTTTTACCATTTTATATTTTATAACTTTTAAATAAATATTGATTGAAACTCTTTTTAGCTAATAATATTTTATAAATTTTAAATAAATATTGATTGAAACTCTTTTTAGCTTAATATAATAGTTAATTGGGTGGTACTATGTATAAATTTGTTAAATGTATTTAAATTTGTTGTATAAATTTGTGAAATATATTTATAATTAAACGTGTTAAAATATTGCAAATTAGAAATATGAAAAATATAATTATAAATTAGATAAAATAAAAAATATTGATTATTTATAAGTTTAAAAATATTACACTAATTATAATTTATAAATTTTAAGTAAATATATACTAAAAACTTTATTAGTGCATAATACACTCTTACATAATAAATTAAATTGGTGAAACATTAAATATTATTTTTTATCAAAAACATGTAATTCAATTAATTAGTTAATAAATTATTGCTCTTAAAAATACTTAGAAATAATAAATAAAAATTATTTTTCAACATATGAATTAAATGAATAATTATAATTGAAAATCAATTAATTAAATCTCGTATTCCAATAGATGTAAGCTAAAATATTGACAAATGAGTTAAAAGATTGGCTAATGAAGTTAACTTGATCTAATGGAATTGTAGTATAGTACAACATTCATTAATGTACGTGTTTACTTACCATGATTCCAAGAATTTGTTATGAAGATGATGGTGCACCACAGCTCAAAAATTTTCGAAAAGAATGTTATGGCCATACCCAAACAAATTTATTGGATAAAAAATCTCGCCCGTGGAAAGATATCATCAACAAGTGCAGTTAAGTTGTTATTACTCTACGAAGCTGTGTGCCCATTGGGGTTGGGACTCGCTGGAGTCTGGCCGGCGTGCCCATTGGTTGACCTGAGGAAGGGGAACCCCGGCCTAGCACAAAACCCACAAGAATTTAAGGTAGTACAAGTATTATAATGCGTGACAGTGAGGCTGAGGGCCCCCAGCCTCCCACAAGAAACTAGAGGGCACCGGTCTCGCCCGCACCAACCTCTCATTTTCTTTTTTAAAAATTTTAAAGTTTTTTTTCTTTTAAATATAATATTTCGAAACCAAATTTACTAAATTCAGTATTACTATGCCAACTTTCAGTTTTGAATTATACTTGGATAAGATTTTAAGTTTCATTTCAATGTATGAATTATTTCCATCTCTTATTTCTTTCTTTTTTATGTTATGAATGTTACCCTTGTAACATAATAACACAGATAAGGAAATGGAAAACAAAAATAAAAGTAGAAAAGGCAAGTGAAATCAAAGCCTAGTAATATTGCATGATAGTGCATAGCATCTAGAGGATAGTCATGCTATGAAATGTGGTAGGACAGAAATTTAAATTGAGGCAGTAGGCCCATTATTACAAATTTACAATAGGGTATTATAAAAGACATGATACGTGTCCCATTAGACCCATCTCTATATCCTTTGAGGTAGATAAGAACAAAAGAAAAAAAAGGGGGAAATGCTCATGGTTTTCAAAATGTAGAGGAGTGGCCCTCAATCCCTATGGATCTATGCTACCATTGCCATGAATTTAAATAAAACATGATTTGACCATGAGCATGAGAGGAAGACCATGGATCACACACATATGAATTAAACCACATAGAATAACATATTTAATAATGTTAAGGAAAGATACATACTTGGAGTAAAAACTTTAAATAATATTTTTATTAAGTACAAATTATCAAAATAAAACAAATATTTTATATTAAACAACTAAATTTTGAATAACATCATTTATTATAATTGATATATTTTTATAGCAATTGAATTAACTTAAAAATTGATATATAACATAATAATAATTTTTAAAATAAGAATACAGGACAAAGGAAATAATATGTCTGTTGTGTAACATCCAATTGAGTCTTCTCTCATATGGAGAGAGTAATGGCCGACTACACTTGTTTGATATTTCCTAATTAATATAATTATATGTAATTATATGGTTTGTATATATACACATTTATCAAATATTTATCCTTTTCACTTTATTATAATTTGATTATTTATTTTCTAAATAACACTTCAACATTTGATCCAACAATTTTAGACTAAATCTCACAAATTTATAATTTAGTATGCAAACTTTAAATTATTTTATAAATTATACCATAAACATTTACTCATTTATAGTTAAGTATCCACACGTTCTTATTTTCATCAACTCAATCCCTATTATCATTATTGCGAGTTCAACATCTAAACTTTATTATTTTTAAAACCATCCCTAAATTTTCATATTTTACAAAACAATAACTTATCATTTAAAATTTATTTATTTTAGTCCTTACACTCAAATTTTGTCCAGATATCCTTTAAGTGCTTGGAAATTCACCTCCATAAAACCACATCGTCCTTCTAACACTTTTTTAATCCATTTTTATCATGTTTACTTGATTTTCTAAGCATAAAATCAAGTTTAATATTTGAAAAAATAGATAATCATTGAAAATTAGGTAAAAGGTTATTGTGGACGGTAAAAATGATGACCACATTAGGAAAGGAGTTGGGAAGAAGTGCGGGATTACTCTAGATGTCCTCTAGATTGAAAATTAGTAGTGATGATGACAATTTTGCCTAAAAATAATCTGGTTCAATCAACCAAAGATTTTATAGAAAAAATAGCACTATGTTCTAGGGGAGGAAACTTATTATTAATGGAAAGAGGGCAAAAATTAAGGCTATGGAAGGTTATAACATTCTTATGGGCCTTGAGGGGATTAGAAAACATTGGATTTGGGCACCTCTTCCATAGAAAAACATAGCCCAAAGCTTCTACAAAAAGAAAGGTAATGATAGGGCTAAAAAAGGTAATTTCACATAGAATTGAGCTTAGTCGAGCACTCTCAGTAGTTAAGGACATCAATAGAGGATGGTAGCTCAGTTTGTAGGCCAATTCACAGTTGATTTTGCTGTAAAAATGCCTCTAATATGTATTTTTTTAAATAGTACAATACTATGTTATGGCCAATTTTGATCAATTGACCCCCAAAACATGGTTAATTGTCTCAATTGGTGATATGAATCATCTTCCCTATGTCTTCCTCGTCATTTTGAGCTTTGAATTGGTCGATTTGGCTAAAAAATGAGCTTAAATGGAGCTTTGTCGAATAATTTAGTCTAGAGAGAGAAAGTTTCAATATCTTACCAGTGAGAGTCTGACGATTGAAACTCTTGCTTTCTCTGAGTTACTCTCCTTTCGAGTGTAGGGGTTCTGGCTTGGTTGCAATTGGTTGGGGCAAAGCTCGAAGTGGGCTGCTAGAGGTCATCTATTTTTTGGCCTAGGAGCAGCAGCATTGTAAAACCCGCATTTTTTTAGTTAAGGAAAACCGGGAAAAGAGCCGGTCAAACCGAATAAGAAAACCAAGCCGGTTTACATTTGGGAATAAGCAATATGAAAATTTACAACTTTCGGGTGATCCAAAGGGTTCATTAAACCTTGGAAAAGAAACTTAAGACAAACTAGAAAACAAAAACCAAATTGGTTTAGGTGAACTATATTCCATAAGAACTTCAAAGTTAAGCATGCTTGCCTTAGAGTAGTGTGAGTATGGCTGATCTCTTGGAAAGTATGATTTTTTTTGTAACCCGAAATTTCGGTCAAAAATTTTTATGCGAACGTACGGCTTATCATAAATAGCCATAAATTAATATATATTTAATTATTGTAATTAATACCAATAATTTAATACCTAAAATAAATTATTAGAATTAATACAAATAATTTAATACCGAAATTAAATTATTAGAATTAATACCAATATTTTATGGCAATATTAATACTAGTAATAATTCTCGCCAATTTAATACACGAGTTTTACGCCTATATAAAGAGGTCATCCCCATTTCATTCTCCTCACACATTAACACTTCTCTCTCTCTCCCTAATACTCCATTTCCCGGTGAAGCTCGAACTAGAGTTTCGATTTGAACAAAGGTCAGACTCTTTAGAAACGGGGAGAAGATAGCTATCTGGTAGCAAACTCCAGTCAATCCGAGAATCATTGGAAAAGCGTTAGCATGATGGAATAGTGAAGTAGCTCCAGCAGACCGAAGCTACCCTATTTTGGTCAAGTTGAAATTGGCCATTTCAAGCCCTCCTCAGGCCAAACCAAGCCTTCCTAACACTTTCTCAGTCCTTACTCGGCCGAATTAGGACCGAAAGGTAAGCCAATTCAATTTCCCTTTACAATTTTAGATCATTGTTAGAGAGAGAGTCGACTGAATTTCAATAAAGAAATTCTAATCCAATTCGACATCAATTGATGTCATCCTTGATCCTAGGAAGAACCTCTGGAGGAGAGCTATTTGCCCAGATTTGAAAGCTCTACCACCACGCCCTCACCGGTGAGAAATCAAAGATTTTTCTCTCTATAGTCTATTTTCCGATGAATCTCCATTTGAGCTCGTTCCAGCGTTAAAATCTGTGATTCAAAGTTCCTTAGAATCGTATGAACATGTAAGAACTCAATTTCAACTCCAATTTCAACAATTCGAGGTGTTTGATTGATCAATTTGATGAAATCAAATTTGACAGTGTTGAAGAGTTGAAATTGGAAAAAAAAGGGTTGGGGAAATTGGGGATTTTTGGAAATTTGAAGGACCAAAATGTAATTTTCTAAAATTGAGGGTTAATTGCTCATGATAAGAATATTAGAGGGTCAATTGATAAATTTTATAATTTTTGGGGCAAAATTTTACCATTTTTCTAATGAAGGGGCAAAATGGTAATTTTGGGAAAATTGAAGGACCAAATTGGAAATTTGGGAAATTAAACCCCTTTGTGTGAAATCAAATAATTTGAGGTCCTAAGATAAATTTTAAAGGTTTCGGGACTCGAATTTAGGAAAAACCCGGCAATAGGAACTTAAAGTTAAAGAAAATTAACTTTAGGGTACTAATTGTAAATATATGTAAAGTTGGGTTTTCTCATTCATTTGGAAGGAATGAGGGCTATTAGGCCAAAGAATAATGAACAATTATGTTCATCTCATGTAGGAGAACGAGACATCGGGAACGCCAGTCGAAGTCCAGCTTGCTAAGGACAGAACCTGACTAAGTGGAATTTCACTGCACTACCGGGTGAGTGGGTTTACTAACATCATACCCGGTTGGGATGATGAGCACAACTTAAAGATAAAAACCACTTACCGGTTGTGAGTGGAAATTTTATATCATACCCGGTAAGGGACGATAAGTACCTCGGTATAAAAACCCACTGTTTAGTGGTATTTTAATCATCACCACTTAGAGAAGTGATGTGAAAATTATGTGAAAAAAAACTACTTACCGGTTGTAAGTAGTTCATACTCGGTTGGTATGATGAGACTTCCTCGAAGGAAGTTGAAAACCCGTTCATCGGTTATGAACGGAGATGTCCTTATACCGGTTGGTATAATGGACAGTGGAAACCTATTTTGTCGGAAGTGTTCTCCCCTGACTGTGTGCAATTGCTTAAACTATTTAGGAGACTTTCTTGACGGGAGCTCGAATAGCTTTTATAGGCCGGGGGCCTCGGTTTTGGAACTTGAGGGCTAAAATGCCTAGTTTTTGAAAAATTCAAATAGTGGGCCATAGGCCAATGGACATGGGCAGGAGCTCGTAAAAGAACATGATATATATATATATGTGCCATTAAAACTTAATAAGTGAATTGTTTGGCCATGGTACCAAGGCAGGTCCGACATACTCAGTCAACTAGTAGCAGTGCTGCATGACCGGTCTTTGGACCAGTGAAGACAAACAGCTACAGGTTGAGTTGGAGGTCGGGACCATTAGGACAAATGGCACCACATATTACATGGTAATTTAAGAAAACTTTGTTTGTGCATGCACATGTGTATGGGATCATCAAGACGCCCATGAGGGGTAGTGATGTGTCCTAAGGGCCCTGGACAACCCGGTGAGTATAAGGGCAGATTGTCGTTCTAGGTGTCTGTGCGAAATTTGGAGTAGCACAAAGCGCATGAGATCGGGGTGGGGACAGGATGAGGTCTCTGTCCTCATATGGACACGAAGAAGCGATTTCGGGATTGTGGGTCGGATGTCGCGTACATCCATTCATTCCCAGGGTAGAAGTGGTTGTACTTCTATCCGAGTGGCACGAAAAGTCGCTCCGAAGCCACTAGCGGGTTCAGTAGTGATACTGACTTGCGAATGTGTGTAACCTTCATGATGAAGGATGTGTGTTGGGTGATGACACACCGATAACTAAGAAATAATGGAAAAACACGAATTTTTAAATGAAATAATTTTTTAAAACAAAGGAGTCCGGCAAACTGCATATAAATATTTTTTCTTGAAAGTTAAAAGATTTGAATCCCATTCACTGAGTAGTTGTACTCACCCCCCTCCCTTATACCCCTTTCAGGAAGTCCCGAAAAGCCGAACCTTAAAGGACTTGTGCAATTAAACGCCTGCAAGATAGGTACAACTAATTTAAATTACTATGCAGTTTTGATTTATGATATTCCTGGAAAAAGTTGCAGGTTAACGCCTTACTCTTTACGATTTATAATATAAGGGAAAACCCTTTAGTAAATCGGGAGAGTGGCGGGTTGATCACGGGGATCCGACCAATCCGGGTCGGGGTGTGACAAGCATTGTTTGAGCTCCCTCAGTCCTCCTTAGTGGCTCTCAGACTGAACGAAGGTTATGGTTAGGGAAGGGACTTCCTCCTAGTTCCAAGGACACTGAATGTGGCTTCAGAGATGGAGAAAAGCCCCAATGTTAGAGGTCGAGTTTGCTACTCATCGGAAAACTAAGCAGTTTGTCTTCTTCGATCGGTTGTGGGATGCTGATGACAAATAAAGGGGTGCTCTTTATATAGGGAGCTCGACAACTGTTCAGGATACCGACCGACGTGAGACTCAGCCGTGGGTGACCTGAATGGAGAAATTTCCGAGTCGCTAAAGATTCCAACTTTTCCGATCTGTCTCTCTTCTCTCTATTAGTGGTCGGAGGTTTAAGACGATGACGTGGTGGGCGTGCCACGTGTCACATTGTGATTGGCTAGTTTTTCGGATGTGGAGGTCCAACTCAAGCACCATGTAAGTCGTTGACCCGTTGACTGGACAAGTGGCAACCTCCATTTGCTGCCCGTGTCGGCGTAGCATGTAGATTGGTCATCCGTTGACCATTGACTGGACACGTGGCAGCCTCCCATTGGTTGCCCATGCTTGCATGGCTACTGACTGGTGTCATTGACCATTGACTGGTCGGACCCGATTTGACCGATTTTTTGAAAATTTAATAATTTTTAAATTTATTTAAATTCATTTTCTATCTAATGGTGGCCGTAATTTCTCAAATTAACATTTTTAATCCACCTAGAAAAATGAATCAATGAACTAGTTCACTATGGTTTATCGTGGTTTAGTCTGATTCTCCCCGAACCGATCTAGTTCCCTCATCAATTCCACTTCCCGATTCTTCCTTATGATTTTTAGGAATTTTTGGTCACGTGGGATATTTAAAATTCCCATTTTAGCCCTTCTTTATCATTTTTGGGCCATTTTTCGGCTCGATTTTCTCAAAATCGCCGGTTCTTTCTCCGATTTGCTTAGTCTGAGGCACGGGTATCACAACTCTCCCCTCGTTTTAGGTGTTTTGTCCTCAAAATTTAGCCGTCCATCATTTACATCGAAAACGGGTTCTCTTGCGGCGAAATTGGGGTTTGATTTGACATCTTATCACTTTAGTTACTCATTTTTGTTCATTCATTTATAGTTAAGTATCCAAATGTTCTTATTTTCATCAACTCAATCCCTATTATCATTATTGTGAGTTCAACATCTAAACTTTATAATTTTTAAAATCATCCCTAAATTTTCATATTTTACAAAACAATCACTTATCTTTTAAAATTTATTTATTTTAATCCTTACACTCAAATTTTGTCAAGATGCGTCCTTTAAGTGCTTGGAAATTTACCTCCATAAACCACATTGTCCTTCTAATATTTTTTTAATCCATTTTTATCATGTTTACTTGATTTTCTAAGCATAAAATCAAGTTTAATATTTGAAAAAATAGATAATCATTGGAAATTAGGTAAAAGATCATTGTGGATGGTAAAAATGATGACCATAGTTAGAAAGGAGTTAGGAAGAAGTGAGGGATTACTCTATGTCACGCCCCGACTCGGTTTGGTCGGATCCCCGTGATCAACCCGCCACTCTACTGGTTTATTAAAGGGTTTCCCCTTATTGTAAACCGTAAAGAGTAAATCGTCCTTTAACCTGCACCTTTTTCCTGGAATAGCATAATCAAAACTGCATGAAATTTAAAACTTTACATACTTGTCTTACATGTATCTTAGTTGACGGTCTTTAAGGGGAGGCTTTTCGGGATTTCCTGAAAGGGATATAAGGGAGGGGGTGAGTACGACTACTAAGTGAATGGGTTTTTAAAAGCTTTTGACTTTTAAGAAAAACATTTATATGGAGTGTGCTAGACTCCTTTGTTTTCAAAAATCCCTTCATTTAAAAATTCGAGTTTTTCTATTATTTCTTAGTTACCATGGTGTGTCATCACCCAACACACATCCTTCATCATGAAGGTTACACACATTTGCAAGTCAGTATCACTACTGAACCAGCTAGTGGCTTCAGAGCGACTTTTCCTGCCACCCGGATTGAAGTACGACCACTTATACCCTAGGAATGAGTTGATGTACGTGACATCCGACCCACAATCCCGAAATTACTTCTTCGTGTCCGTATGAGGACAGAGACCTCATCTTGTCCCCACTCCGGTCTCATACGCTTGGTGTTACTCCAGATTTTGCACATATAGCTGGAATGACAAACAACCCTTATAGCCACCAAGTCGTCCAGTGCCCTTAGGACACATCACTACCTTTCATGGGAGTCTTGATGATCCCGTACTCATAGTGCATGCACAAACAATGTTTTCTTATATTGCCATGTAATCTGTGGTGCCACTAGTCCAACGGCCTGGACTCTCAACTCAACCCACAGTTGTTTGTCTTGACTAGTCCGTCGACCTGTCATGTCGCACTGCCGCTAGTTGACTGAGCATGTCGATCCTATCTTGGTACCATGGCCAAAAAATTCACTTATTAAGTTTTATGGCACATATATCATGTTCGTTTATGAGCTCCTGCTCGTGCCAACTAGCGTTGGGCCCACTGTACGAGATTTTTAAAATTGGGCATTTAGCCCCCAAGTTCCAAAACCGAGGCCCCCGGCCTATCAGAGCTATTCGAGCTCCCGTCGAGAAGGTCTCCTAAATTGTTTAAGCATTGGCACACAGTTAAGGGAGAAAACTTCCGACAAAACATATGTTTTCTCTATCCATTATACCGCCCGGGTATAAGGACACCTCTGTTCATAACCGATCAACGGGTTTTCAACTTCCTTCGGGGAAGTCTCATCATACCAACCGGGTATGATCTACCTACAACCGGTACGTAGTTTTTCCGCAAGATTTTCACATCACTTCCTCCAAGTAGTGATGTTTAAAATACCACTTAATAGTGGGTTTTCATACCGAGGTACTTATCATTGCCCAACCGGGTATGATATAAAATTTCCACTCACAACCGATAAGTGGTTTTTAATTTTAAGTCGTGCTCATCATCCCAACCGGGTATGATGTTAGTAAACCCAATCACAACCGGTAAGTGGTTTTTAACTTTAAATTGTGCTCATCATCCCAACCGAGTATGATGTGAATAACCCACTCACTCGTTAACATAGTGAATTCCACTTGACCGGTTCTTTGTATTCACGCGAGCTCGTCCATGCTGGCGTTCCCGATATTTCGTATTCCTACACGATATGAACATACTTGTTCATTATTACTCGGCATAACAGCCTTGATTCATTTTCAATGAATGAGAAAACCAAAACTTTTAGTTATTTGCAATTCGGTCCCTAAAGTTATTTCTCTTTAACTTTAAGTCCTAAATCTCGGTTTTTCCTCAAATTGAGTCCCATAACTTTTAAAATTTATCTTGGGACTTCAATTTATTCAATTTCACCAAAAAGGGGTTTAATTTCCCAAATTTCCAATTTGGTCCCCCAATTTTTCCAAAATCACCATTTTGCCCTTCCTTTACAAAAATGGTAAGTTTTGCCCCAAAAATTCCAAAATTCCTCAATTGAACCTCCAACATTATTTTCATGCCCAATTGACCCTCAATTTCATAAAATTGCATTTTGCCCATTTGAATTTGGAAAATCCCCAATTTTTCCCCAATTTCAACTCTTCAACACTACTGAATTTGATTTCATCAAATTGACCAATCAAACACTTCTAATTATTTAAATTAGAATTGAAATTGAGTTCCTGCATGTTCATACGATTCTAAGAAACTTTGAATCGCAGATTTTTACACCGAAACGAGCTCAAACGGAGCTTTGCCAAAAAATAGACGATAGAGAGAGAAAGCTTTGATTACTCACCGGTGAAGGCATGGCGGTCCAAGCTTTCGATCTGGGCAGATAGGTCTCATCCTGAGGTTCATCCTAAAATCAAGAATTGCATCAATTGATGCGTAATTGGATTAGAATTTCGTCATTGAAATTCGGTCGACTCTCTCTCTAACACCGATCGAAAATTGTAAAGGGGAGCCGAATTGGCTTACCTTTCTGTCCTAATTCGGCCGTGGAAAGGCTGAGGAAGTGTTGGGAGGGCTTGGTTTGGTCTGAGGAGGGCTTGAAATGTTTAATTTCAGCTTGGCCAAAATAGGGCAGCTTCGGTCCGCCAGAGTTGCTTCACTATTCCATCATGTCGGCGCTTCTCCAACGATTTTCGAATTGACTGGAGTTTGCTATCAGATAGCTATCTTCTCCCCGGTTCTAAAGAGCCCAACCTTTGTTCAAGTCGAAGCACTAGTTCAAGCTTTACCGGGAAATGGAGTAGTAGTAGTAGAGAGAGAGAGAGAGAGAAGTGTTCAGGTGTGAGGAGAATGAAATGGGGATGACCTCTGTATATAGGCGTAAAACCCATGTATTAAATAGGGGAGATTTATTACTAGTATTAATATTGCTATAAATTATTGGTATTAATTCCAATAATTTAATTTCGGTATTAAATTATTTGTATTAATTCTAATAATTTAAATTAGGTATTAAATTATTGGTATTAATTACAATAATTAAATATATATTAGTGTGAGGTCACCTATCCTCACACTACTCTCAGGCAAGCACGTTTAACTTTGAAGTTCTTATGAAATCTGGTTCACCTGAACCAATTTGGTTTTTGTTTTCTAAAGTTTCTTAAATTTCTTTTCTAAGGTTTAATGAACCCTTTAGATCACCCAGAAGTTGTAAATTTCCATATTGCGTGTTCTCAAATGTAAATCGGCTTAGTTTTCTTACTCGTTTTGACCGGTTCCTTTCCCGGTTTTTCTTAACTCAAAAGTGCGGTGTTTATAACTCTCTCCTCCTTTTAAGAGTTTTTTCCCCAAAACTTAACCAATATATTTGACATCAGGAATAATTTTCCTTAATATCAACTTGGGTTTTCTTGACATACTAACACTTCGATTGCTCTTTCGCTTAGTCCCTGTAATCATTCATCTAAGGAATTTCTTTTCATTTATCATGCTTACTCCTTCCATGGTGTTATAACAATGAGCCATGTATGGCCCATTAATCCAAATGTATATTCTTAGGTTCACATCTCCCTTTATTTAGGATAAGGTTCTTCCTTTTGAGGATTTTACTCAAGATTTCAGGATTGGGAGTTCCAAGATGCCCAATCATTCCTTTGTCTAGTTATTCTCTTCATCGTTGAAACCCCTAGCTCGATGTTCTTTCAAGCATTACATACTTGTTCTCACAGGTTTTTGTGTTATTATTCTTTCGTCCCAATTTAACCCATCCTTCATCCCTCATTGATTACAACTTCGGTCAAATTTATATTTGACCTTGTTATGTTTACAAACTAACTCCTTCTTACTCGAGTTACATTTTACTTGGCATTGTTGGTGCTTATATGTCCCTTATGATATGACATAGTTCTAAACCTGTCTCAGTCCATCATACTCTTACAACACCTCTTTTAGGGTTGTTTCCAACTTTCCAGCCTTCAAGGGACTGTATAATTTTATTGCTCCTTTCATCGGGTAGTATTCCTCAACTACCTTGACTGTTACCCAATTATCATTGGTAATCTTGACAACATGTCTTACATAATCGTGTCAATTTTCCTTACCCACTCGTCCTTTCCTAACTTCTTTATTGGGTCTTTCTTGTGCCAATTATTTGGTTTCCCAATAGTTTACCAACAAACTGGGATTCTTTCCTTCTTAAGTCCTTGGCATTCCTTATTAAAGGGTTTTTCCTTTTTCCTTAATCCACTTTTACTTACTCATAATCACTTCATGATTCTTCATTCTATAATAATTACTTTCGATCTATGTGTCGATTACTTTGCTTGGGAAGGTTCCCTCCTTCCAGTTTTGTTCTCTACTATGTCCCTTACAATAGAGATTTCCATCTTAGGAGTTACATGCTCAACCTCCTTATTATTCATTGTATGGTTCTTTCTCCCTTTCTTCGCACCCTTATCTATGTTAGGGCATCTGTTTGCTTTGGATCCTTTTCTATCCACAACTTTTGTTTTATCCCTTATTCCTTACATGGGATACTTCCGATTATTGGTTTTATTCCGTGCATTCCACCCTATGCTCGGTCGTCCACTCTTAAAGTTTCATATGCGCGTGTGGACTATGACCCATCTTACCAATTGCAGTTATTCCTTCTTAGCCACATCTTATTTGGAGGACTTACTTTCCCAATGTTTCTCGAACATTCTTTACTTTATTACCTTAGTATGGGTTGTCCACTCATTCATACTTATCACAACATCTTTTTGATGCTAACCTGTTAACTTATTTCTGTTTAAGGAGGGTTCACTTCCTTCTTTTTTCAAAATCTCTTGTTCATCCTTCGTGAAGCTCAATTAACCGTCTCAAGACTTTAAACTAGAAATCTGATTTTGGTCATTAATTTCTTTAAGGATTTTCCTTCATTCTTCTTTTTCCAATGTTTTGGCCTTTTCACTTTTCACTTCTCCCTTCTTTGTCGTGGTTTAAATCCAGGATTCTCTCAAAGACCAATTCTTCAACTGTCTCCTTCTCTCCATTTTTTTTTATCCAATCATTTGGGCAGCTGTATCACTCGTCCTTCATGCCCATCCTTTATCCTTCATAGAGTGTAGTCTTTACTACATCTTAGCCTTTCTTAGGGTTTTGTTTATTCTCTTTGGTCGTCCTGTTGTTACTCGTTTCTTCTTTCTACTCTGTTCTCCTGAAATTATTGTTTAGTTCTCCTGCTCTCTCCAAGTAGGTCACACTGGGCCATCACGATACTTCCTTCCTTTGAAACATTTCCCAATTAAGGGTTAGTTCCTTGCACTCCACATTATGTCCATCCGCCCATCAAAATTCCTTCAAGGGTAGTTAGTCGTATGCATCCCTCTAAAGTTTACTTTTATAGTGTATTTCTTTATGGAGCGTTCAAATCTTCCTTGTTTTAAGATTTCTTGATAATTATGTGAGAGGCTTGCCTATTATTTTTTTTCTTGGTTAATTTGGCCTTTAGTCATTTAAGGATTTCTTTCATCCTTCTTTTCCTGAGTATTTGGCCTTTTCGCCCCTCTCTTCTTTGTTGGAACTCAAATTATGGTTTTCCCGTGTATTAGTTTGTTAACTGCCTCGCCTCCACCATTCCTTTGGTCTAAGTTTCTTAGGGCAATTGTTTCTCAAGTACTCTTGTCCTTAACGTCCATTTCATTGACCTTTTTATGGTGTAGCCCCTTCTACTTCAAGGTCTTCCTTAGGGTGTCATTTGTTCCCTCTGACTATCTTGTTGTAACGACTTGCTTTCTCTTGTCCTGTTGGTCCGAACTTCCTATTTGACATAGTTGCTTTTTCCAAGGTGATTTATTCTTGTAATCCCAATACGTCCCATTTGTCATCAAATGTTCGTCTTGTCTTCTCTTGTGGATGCACTCCTTTCTTTTCTCCTAAATTGTTTGGATTTTCTTCTTAAAGGGGCAATTCTCTTCAGCTATCCTTTGTTTCGTTTGTGGTTTTATTGAGATCCTACCTTTACCGCTCGGGCAAGCACGCTTAACTTTGAAGTTCTTACGAAATCTAGTTCACCTTAACCAATTTGGTTTTTGTTTTCTAAAGTTTCTTAAATTTCTTTTCCAAGGTTTAATGAACCCTTTAGATCACCCAGAAGTTGTAAATTTCCATATTGCGTGTTCTCAAATGTCATCCGGCTCAGTTTTCTTACTCGGTTTGACCGGTTCTTTTCCCGATTTTTCTTAACTTAAAAGTGCGGGGTTTACACTCTAGATGTCCTCTAGATTGAAAATTAGTAGTGATGATGACAATTTTGCCTAAAAATGATCTGGTTCAATCAACCAAAGATTTTATAGAAAAAATAGCACTATGTTGTAGGATAGGAAACTTATTATTAATGGAAAGAGGGCAAAAATTAAGGCTATGGAAGGTTATAACATTCTTATGGGCCTTGAGGGGATTAGAAAACATTGGATTTGGGCACCTCTTCCATGGAAAAACATAGCCCAAATCTTCTACAAAAAGAAAGGTAATGATAGGGCTAAAAAAGGCAATTTCACATAGAATTGAGCTTAGTCGAGCTCTCTTAGTAGTTAAGGACATCAATAGAGGATGCTTGCTCAGTTTGTAGGCCAATTCACAGTTGATTTTGCTGTAAAAATGCCTCCAATATGTATTTTTTAAAATAGTACAACAATATGTTATGGCATTTTCTTCAAAAAAATGGCCAATAAGAGTTGGGAAAGGAGCCATGAGGGTATGAGGAATTCCTAGTGGACAAGACAAAGATGTTGTAGACGTTTGTGGGATCTAAAGCTGGCCAAATTGCTTCATTTGACATGTATCAAGTATAACAACATGAGGTGTCTGTTTGTGAATAAAAATAAGGCAATATTCTATGGAGGGCAATTAGATTGTTTATCTTTGACTTGGGTTGACCTAATTCCATCTTTCCAAAATTCTATTCATTTACATAATTTGCCCTAAAAACTAAAATTACAATTAATTTGCTATTTTTGAAAACTTTTTTAGTCTAGATCATACCAAAATTCCCAATTCGGCTATTTGTAAGATTTTATAGTGTTAGAAGTTATTCAATCCTTTTAGTAGTTTTGTTATCAAAACTTGTACAAATGAGAAGGAGGTATGAATATAGTTGTCACACCCCGACCCCGTTTGGTCGGAGTCCTGTGATCAACCTATCACCCTTTCTCGTACTAATTTGGTATTTCTACCAATTAAGCCGATGGAGGTGAAGGCGTTGAAGTGCACCTGTTTTCCATAAAAATTTTTACAAAACATCTAAATAATATATACCTGGTACTCTAGGCTTTTCTCATAGCTTATGCTCTTCTTGGTAGGGTGTTTCTCCTGAAAAAGGCTTAATGGGAGGGGGTGGGTTTCTATAACTCATTAAGCAGGGGTTGGGAAGTGAGTTTTCAAACAAATAGTTTTATCAAAATGTTTTTATACTTTTAGTTTATTTTAATATGAGTTCATCTCTTCTTTAACATTTTTCATTACCCTGGGGGGTGGCTCAACAAACAATCACATGCCCTTTCTATCATAGAAAGGGATCACACATTCGTAAAACAGTCCCCGACCATTCCAGTTAAGGTTCAATACATCTTTACCATTCACCCGAATAGAGGTGCACTGCCTCTACCCTGAGTTTGAGTGCTCATCAATAGTCCGATCCTCAAACCCTCATCATGTTCACTTGGTGGGATGAAACCTCATTTCTCCTCCGGCATCAATCTCAAGAACTCTTTTCCCCTCCAACCTCAGCCTTAGTGCTTCATCATGTCCGCTTTGTGGGAATAGAACTCATTTCCCCTCCGTCCTTGGTCTTAGTATGCAGGAAGCTATCAAAGCTTCATGACTGACTGACACAACAAACCAGCCCTTATTGCATCCAAGTCATCCAACATCCATTGGGACCCATCGACTACCCCTATCGGGCGTCTAGATGCTCCCAGATTCCTCATGCATGCATACAACAATTTTGATCCATTAAACATGCTCTTTAGTGCCAACGGTCCAACGGCCCTGACAATCGACCTAACCTATAGCTTTTTACCTTGATTGACTGATCAACTTGGTCTAGGTGCACTGCCATGAGCCCATGTGCCTTGTCTGTCCTATCTTGGTCCCATGGCAAATCACACAACAATTCCAGTTTTTCTAAGAGTTTTCATGGTTCTTATGATTCACGTTTGTCTACGGGTCCAACCCGTGCACACTAACCTTGGGCCCACTTCTCGAATTTTCCTAAACTAGGCCTTCAATTCTATCATTTTCAAATTTGATGCTTCGAGCCTATCAGAGCAATCCTCGCTCCCATCAGGAATGTCTCAATTTCATGTAGTCAGAGAGGCCATTCCTGGAAAATGATTTTTCAAACTTTAAAATGGTTCTCATCACCCCCAACCGAGTATGATGCTAAAAATCCCACTCACCCGGTACTGTGACGGATTTGTCCCAGCTGGATTTCCAATCTTTAATGTGCTCCTTGTTACCCGTACTTGTATGACTGATACCTATATGGTTCGAGCATCCATATAAAGAGAATTGACATAAGGGGCCTTATATTTTTCGCTATTTGCACATAGGTCCTTACACTATGCCTTAATTTCAGTTAGGTCCCTTAAAGATTATAACTTTACATTTTGGTCCCTGAACTTCATTAATCTCAATTAAGTCCCTAGTACTTCCAATTTTCCTCACAGGTCCTTAATTTTTCCAAAATAACCAATTGTTCTCAATTTTCCAAAAATTGCCAATTGGTCCTTAATTTCCCAAAAATTACCAATTGGTCCTTTCAACTTTCAAAAATTGCCAATTGGCCATCCATTTCATCAAATTGCCCAATTGGGCCCAATTGAAGTTAAATTCATGAAAATGCCCATAATTTCCTTAAATTGCAATTTAGACCCCAATTTTCCAAAAATCCCCAAATTGCCCAATTTTCTCAAAATTGTAATTTGGTCCCCAAATCTCAATTTTGTTCAATTGACCCCCAAAACATGGTTAATTGCCTCAATGGTGAGATGAATCATCTTCCCTATGTCTCCCTCGTCATTTTGAGCTTTGAACTGCTCGATTTGGCTAAAAATGAGCTTAAAAGGAGCTTCGCCGAATAATTTAGTCTAGAGAGAGAAAGTTTCAATATGTTACCAGTGAGGGTCTAACGACTGGAACTCTTGCTTTCTCTGAGTTGCTCTCCTTCTGGGGTTCCTCGCTGGATCAAACTGGACCTCAATTGGTGCCTTGAGTAGTGTGAATTTCTTATTTTTAGTTTTTACATAAATGTGCCATGAATAGTATTTTATAGCGAAGGGGCAGCTGAGGGGCTTACCGTATTTTAGGGCGTCGTTTTTATCTCCTTTTGTTATCCCATAGTCACTAGCTGTCTATTTTCTGTAGGCGGTTTTCTCACCATACTTGGCTCCCCTACTTTTCCAAAGAAGGTTAAACTTTTCCATTCTTAACTTCATGTTTTTATCCGAGTGACTTTTGGTTCTCATCCTTATCTTGCGCATTCCTGATTTTGCCTTGTCATCTGATCCTAGGTTTCCTTAAGTAGGTGGGGTTAGAGACTAGTCTTAAAGTTTATTGCTCTTTAGTTAGTGGGCGCACACCTTCTAAGGTCCTTCTCTACTCTAAAATTCCTTCCTTTATTTTCTGGTCATGGTTACATTTCCTATCCTAATGGGGGTTGTCGTCTTCCTTGCTATTGTCTACTCGTTCGACTGTTCTTTGGGTCTATCTCTATGTAGGGTCCTCTTACATAGGCTTGCCTCTTTCGGGGAGGTTAGAGCATCTTGACCTCTTTTAAAGGCATTATTTGTCCTTATTTGGTTTGTCCTTCTCGTTCCTTATTTATCATGGGGTACGAGATTGTGATTAGACTCACTATAAGATGAGGTAACAAAATTTTATAAGAATTTAAAATCTTATTTCTTGGGAATTGAATACAGTACACTTGGAGACCTCTTCCCTCTAAGGGAGATGGTTAAAAGAAAGGTCGGAAAGCTCTATGCTAGTATTTTGAGGAACTCTCTTCGGGGTGGGTTTGAAATCCTCATTTGGAGTTGTGGCTTCCGGAGCAGCCTTCTATCTTCCATCCTCTTTGGCTCTGGTAGTCGGGGAGGTATTATTCTTAGGAGGTATTGCCATCCATCCTGGTGGCATGGGACATTTCCTTATCATGTGTCCTACTTCTTCACACCTACAACAGTTTATCCCAATACTGGTTCTTACGTGGGTTCTTCGGTATTTACGCGGTGGAGAGGCTTCTTCTGGCTTCTTTTCCTTTCTTTTCCCTTCTTTTCCCTTCTTCATGTCCTTCCCTGCCCGTAGAGGTAGTGCTTCCAGGAGTGTGTACCACATTCCTTATTGGTATTGGGCACTTTCATGCGTAGTGCCCCCTCTATCCACAATTGTAGCAAGCTACATCCCTACGTAGAACTTTATAGCTTCTTCTCCATATCAGGCTTTGGGAAGCTTCATTGGGTGCTCGCTGGGGGCCTCCACGTGTCATCATCCTCGGGTGCGCACTTCCTACTAAACGGTCCTTGTTCCTAAGTGCAAAGCAAGGTTCCCTAAATACCTTGACAAATTCTTTGTAAAGTCTCCTCGACTCAAGAGAAATCATTGGTCTCATGGGCTGGGTCCTCCTAAACTCTTGAGCTCCTAAGGTAATTCCCTTGCGCGGGGCAGGATTTTTGCCAGGTTTCAGAGTGGCTACGGTAGCTTGGGTCCCTTCAGTTTCTCTAGGAGTGGTCATATCTGTTTGATAGGAGTTTATCCTAGGTTTGGGTTCTAGGGCTTTCAATTTTGAAACCTTGTTTGGAAAACCTGGCTCTTATACCACTTAAGTTGTCATGCCCCGTCCCGATTTGGTCGGAGTCCTATGATCAACCGGCCATCATTCCTCATACTAATTTGGTATTTCCACCAAAAACCTCTCCATTCATCCTCCTCACAACTAAAAACCTCACTCTCTCTCAACTACTTAGTTTTTCGATGAAGCTCGAACTAGAACTTCGATATAGGGTCTTTTCTTAGCCAAAGAAGGTGTGGTCAAGTTCCTTAGACTCGGGGAGAAATCAATTACATGGTGGCAACCTCCAATTTCTTCGAGGGTTGCCAGAAAAGCATCGGCGTGATCGAACAGTGAAGCAGCTCCGGCGGACCGAAGCTGCCCTATTCTTGTCAAGCTAAAATCTTCTAATTTGAGCCCTCCTCAGGCTAAACCAAGCTCTCCAGACACCCCATCAGCCATCCTATGGCCGAATTTGTGCAGAAAGGTAAGCCAATTTGGCCATTCTATGTGAATTTTGATCGACGCTAGAGAGAGAACCGACAGATTTTCACTGACTAAATTCTCCCTCAATTCGACAGATTTTCACTGACCTTAGGACGAGAGTTATCTGTCCAGATTAGAAGCTCGGACCGCCGCACTCTCGATGGTAAGCTTTCAAAGCTTTCTCTCTCTACATTTAGTTTTCCGATGAAGCTTCGTTTGAGCTCGTTTTGGTGTCAAATCATGTGATTCAAAGTGCAATTAAATCATTTGAAGATGTAAGAACTTAAATCTAACTTCAACAATTAAACTCAATTGATTGGTCAATTTGATGAAATCAAATCTGGTGAGTTTGGAAGGATGAAATTTGGGGAAAATTGGGGATTTCAAAATTTTGAAGGAATAAAGTGCAATTTCATAAAATTGAGAGCCAATTGGGCATGATAAAGATGTTGGAGGACCAATTAGGCAATTTTTAGAGTTTTTGGGGTGAAGCTTACCATTTTTGTAAAGTAGGGGCAAAATGGTAATTTTGAAAAAATTGGGGACCAAATTGGAAATTTGGGAAACTTGAACCCTTTATGTAATTTTGAATAAATTGAGGTTAGAAAGTATAATTTTGAAGTTTCAGGACTCTATTTGGTAGAAAATCGGCATTTGGTACCTAAAGTAAAGGAAAAAGAACTTTAGGGACCAAACTATAAATATTTAAAAAGTTGGGTATTTTGTTCATTTATAATGAATGATGGCTATCAAGCCAAATGATAATGAACAATGATGTTCATAACGTGTAGGAACACGAGGAATAGGGAACGCCATCTAAGACAAAGCTCACAAGGAGATGAAAACCGATTAAGAAGAATTCACGACATTTAAGGGTGAGTGGGATTTTATATCATACTAGGTTGGGATGATAAGTACATCGGAAATAAAAACCTACTAATAAGTGGAATTTTAACCATCACACTTGAATTGAGTGATGTGAAAATTAGACGGAAAAACTACTTACTGGTTGTAAATAGAGTATACCGGTTGGTATGATGAACTTACTAGAAGGAAGTAGAAAACCCGCTTATCTATTATAAGTGTAGATGTCCTCACACTTAGTTGGTGTGATGGACAGATGAAAAGAATATTTTGTTGGAAGTGCTCTCCCTTGACTGTGTGCCACTGCTTAAACATTTTGGGAGACCTTTTTGACGGCAGCTCGAATGGCTCAGATAGGCGAGATGCCTCGGTTTTGGAACTTGGGCACTAATATGCCTGATTTTAAAAATCTCATACAATGGGCCCAAGGACAGTTGGCAGGAGCAGAAGCTCATAAAAACATGAGTTTAAGCCATGAAACTTTAAATGAATGATATGTTTGGCCATGGTAACAAAATAGGATGACATACTCGATGGACTAGCAGCAGTGCGACATGATAGGTCGATGGATCAATCAAGACAAATAACTGTAGGTCTAGTTGAGGGTCAGGGCCGTTGGACCAGTGGCACCAAAGATTAAATGGCTTATGAGGAAATCTATTGTTTTGTGCATGCACTAAGGTTCAGGACCTTCAAGATGGCTAAGAGAGGTAGTGATGCCAAAGTTAGGCATTTTTTTGTGAGGGTTGGTGGAGATACCACCATGACCCTAGGTGCCGAGACATCCAACTGCGAGATGACACCCGAAGTGCCAATTGTGGTAAGAGCACCATGCATCACTACCTCTCTTAGCCATCTTGAAGGTCCTGAACCTTAGTGCATGCACAAAACAATAGATTTCCTCATAAGCCATTTAATCTTTGGTGCCACTGGTCCAACGGCCCTGACCCTCAACTAGACCTACAGTTATTTGTCTTGATTGATCCATCGACCTATCATGTCGCACTGCTGCTAGTCCATCGAGTATGTCATCCTATTTTGGTACCATGGCCAAACATATAATTCATTTAAAGTTTTCATGGCTTAAAATCATGTTTGTTTATAAGCTTCTGCTCGTGCCAACTGGCCTTGGGCCCACTATACGAGATTTTCAAAAATCGGGCATATTAGCCCCAAGTTTCCCAAATTCTCAATTTGGTCACCAACTTTTCCATGAAGTTTTGGCAAAATTACAATTTTGCCTCTCTTCTTGAGAACTTAGGCTTCGAGATTTATTTGACGCCCAAATTTCTCATTTGGGTCCTTAAACATGCTTTAATTATGTTTAGGTTCTTCGACTTCCCAAAAGTCATCTTTTGGCCGCACAAATACTTGTATTTGCAATTTAGTCCTTAACTTTACCTTTATTGCAAATATGTTCCTAGACCTTCCACAATAGGCAAGCCCGATCCCAAACTTAACCAAACTTTCCAATTAGCTCCAATACTTCATTTTATCCCTTATGAATACTCCATGAATATCGTAATAGCAAGTGGGTCTCCAAACTTTCAAATATTTACAATTTAGACCCTAACTTTTGATCTAATAACAAAATATCTCTAAAAATTATTAAATTAAGTGCGGAGGTTCCTCTAGCTTCCCTCTACGCCATCGTGAACTTAGTTTGGCCCGAGTCAATAAAGTTACTCCAATCAGGCATGATCAAAAAGTTAAGTTCAAAGCTAGTAACTCATCAGAAAAAGCTTGTGAGTCGAGTCTAGTTTGGCTAAAAGCTAACTCCAAAATAAGTCTACGACCACTTGAATCACTTAAATTGGTGTTCTACAACTCCTATAATTCATGTTTTGGTCAGCTCGACCACTTAGCTTGTGGTGTGAGAATTAAATTATTTAATTTTCTCTCAAATCTTGCTCAAATTAGACAAGGCCAAAAGGCCATGGAAAGCTTGTGGTACAAGGGACTCACCAAAATTTTCTCAACTCGTAAGGCCATTGAGACAATCAAAATTGAGCTTTGAAATAACTGCCCTATTTCGTGTTACTAGAGAGTGGTTACTGTGCGATTTAGTCGACGCAGGTAGAGGAAGAGTGTAGGGTCGAAAGAGGTGGCAATAGAAAGCTGAGGTTCTAAGCTTTCTATGGGTACGAGGATGGTCATCGTAGGTGGTCCGACCGAGGAGTTATACTTTCTGGTAGCACGGTCATTGGAGTTGTGATTAGATGGTGGTTGAGATAGAATTCCTAGTAAAATCCAATGAGGGAACATACCTAGTTTATATGGCTATGATATATACTTTCGTAGCTATCTATCCACAAACGTCTCTCATTAGTCCATAACTTGTTGTGTTGGTAATGAATTAATTTTTCTAAGTGGTGGAGTCGGTGATCAATAGTGTGTTGTCATGTTAAAACAAGGGATACATGTCTATGAGTCAGACGAGCAATATGACGCGTGTGTGCACCTCGTGCTCAGTGCATATAACATGTGTGTGCGCCCGACATTACACACCGCTTAGTTTGCACTATAGCGAACTGACTTTTAGTAAATTCCTTGACCAGTTTGTTGGTTTTTGGCCTTATTAACCCCCTTTCCCTAGGGTTTCTTAGAAAAATAAAAATACTTAAAAATTCAACATTTAATTTCCTTTTGAATGAACTCAAGAACTGCTCCATTTTGATTTGTTTTGATCCCTTAAAAACATCGCAGGATTTTGTGACTCCACAAAGATTGAACCCAGTTCAAACCACTTCTCTTCCTATTTTCTCCCAATCCTTGACTTCGTTTCCCGAGATACTACTAAGGGTTTCTCATGAACCTTTCTCACCCCTCCATCGATCACTTTCTTCTTTCCAGCTCATTTTCATTTCCCGGTTTAACATTACTCTCCTGGTTTGATCACACTTTCCAATTCTTCTCGACGTGAATTTTAAGTGGGATTTCTTGGTCTTACAATCATCCCCTCCTTTTTAGGAGCTTTGGCTTCAAAACTATTTATATTATATTATTTAACTCATATTACATGAATTCCCAATTATGTTCCCAAGTCAAATGAGACTATGAACAACCTCAAATACTTTTCCCTCATCCTTGCCTAAAGTTCCTATGTCTCCTCCTCTACCAAGTTATTTCACCATAGGACCTTCACCATTGGAATCATCTTATTCCGAAGACTCATTTCCTCAGGTTCGAGTATGTCATGCCCTGACCCAATTTGGTCGGATCCCTGTAATCAACCCGCCGCTCCCTTAGTTAAAGAGAGGTTTCCACCTTTCTTTAATCTAGAGGAGCCATGCATAATTTAAACATTTTTTCCTGGAATAACATAAATCAATAAAAAATACAAGCTTAAAATAACTTTTAAGCATACCTGACAAAGGTTAGATCCGGACATTTTCTTTAGTCATGTTTTCTTTACTCCTGAAAAAGGATATAAAAGAGCAGTGAGTTCTGCAACTTAGTGAGTAGGGGTTGAAAGTAAATTTTTAAAATATATAGTTTTTGACTAAGTGTGCCAAGGTTGTTTTTCTTTCAAAAGAGATTCTCCTCACAATTCAGTTTTCAAAACCCTTTTTTCTCAATTCCACATTAGGTGTCTTTAGTAGACAAAACACGCCCTTCATTAGGAAGGGAACACACATTTGCAGGTGTTGTCCATCCACTGCACCCACTTGTGGCTCGAAGCGTCTTTACCGGCCACCAAGATAGAAGTTCATCCACTTTTACTCTAGGTCTGAGTGGATGTTCACAACATCCAACCCTGAGACCTGAAAACAACTCGGTGTTTGTATGAGGATAGATACCTCATCCCGAGCCCACCCTGGTCTCATGCACAAGAAGCTACATTGAGCTTCGCAATTGCTGGCATGACAAACTGCCCTTATCTCCACCATGACGTCCAATAGCCCATAGGATGCATCACTACCCCTTTTAGGCATCTTGATGGTCATGTACCTCAAGTGCATGCACAAACAATAGTTTTTCCACATAGCCATTTGTCTTTGGTGCCACTGGTCCAACGGCCCCGACCCCCAATCCTAACCTGTAGTTATTTGTCTAGGCCGGTCCATTGACCTAGCCTTGACGCACTGCCACAAGTCCATCGAGTATATCGGTCCTGTCTTGGTACCATGGTGAAATCACATAACCTTTTCATTAAGAGTTTTAAGGGCTTTCATATCTCATGTTTTTTTATGAGCTCCTACTCGTGCCCACGAAACTTGGGCCTACTATACGTGATTTTCTAAAACCTGGCATTTAGCCCCATAAGTTTAAAACCAAGGCCTTTGGCCTATGTGAGCTGTTCTATGTCCTGTCAAGAATGTCTCTCAAAGAGTTAAAACATTGTCACACAGTCAGGGGAGAACACTTCTGACAAAAATGTATTTTCACTTCATCACACCAACAGGGTGTGATGATATCTCCGCTTACAACCGGCAAGTGGGTTTCTTCTTCCTTCAAGGAAGTTCATCATTCCAATTGGGTATGATTTCCTCTACTTACAACCGCTAAGTAGTATTTAACTTCGTTTGCCCATCACCCCAACCGGGTATGAGGTCAAAATTCCACTTACAAGTAGTTTTTCATTTCTAAAGTACTCATCATCCCAATCGGGTATGATGTTAATAAACCCACTCACCCGATAACCCGTGGTTTATTCCTTTCCAATCACTTTTCGCCTCTAAGCTAGCTTATCCTTGCTGACGTTCTAGTCTCTCGTGTTCCTACACGTTTTGGGCACCCTTATTTATTAGAGTTTTGCATAATAGTCCTCGTTTCTCAAATATGAGCAACTAGGCTTAAAATTGTTAGTTAATGGCACTTATGTCCCAAAATTTTATTTTTCTTGACCTTAGGTCCATAGTGCTAACTTTTCCCCAAATTGATTCCCGGAACTTACAAAAATTCACTTTGGGCCCTCAATTTACTCAAAATTCTTTAAGGGGCTCAAGTTTTCCAAATTTCCAATTTGGTCCCCAACTTTTAAAAAATTACCATTTTGCCCCTACTTCCCAAAAATGGCAATTTGTCCCCAATTGCTCTCGTCCTGAGGTTCCTCCTAGGATCAATAATCGCTACAATTCTTATCAAATCGAGGAAGAATTCTGTCAATGAAGTTTCAGAGTTTCTCTCTCTAATGCCATCCAGAAATGACAGAGGGGGCCGAATTAGCTTACCTTTCAGCTCAATTGAGGTCTTATGATGGCTGTGGGGATGTTGGGAGGGTTTGGTTTATCCAGAGGAGGGCTGAATTTAGCCAATTTCAGCTCGGCCAAAACTGGGCAACTTCGATCCTTCGGAGTTGCTTCACTATTTGATTTTGTCGGTGCTTCTCCAGCGGTCCTTGTGTCCAACGAAATTTACTATGAGGTAGCTGACTTCCCTTGAAATCTAAAGAACCCAACCTTGCCTACTAAGGCTTAGAAAAATTCCAATGTCAGAGCTCTGGTTCAAGCTTCGCCAAAAAATGGAGGAGGTGAGAGAGAATGGAGATTTCAGGTATGAGGAGGATGAATAGAGAGGAGCTCTTTATATAGGGAGCACGAGGACTCTCTGCTTCACCATTTCGCATCTTGGTCAAGCTTATCCTTGACATAAAATGCCCTGAACGGAGGCGTTCAGTCTTCACCAACACTGTTCGTTCATGCATAAAGTGAATAGTATTGTCATCTAAAAGAAGAAGACGACACTATTCTGAACCGGACCGGACCGGGTTCAATGCTTAAACTGGCCGGTTTAGGCCCAATTCAACCAATTTTCTCAATATAAAAAAATTTTAAATTTATCTAAATTCATTCTCTATACAATGATGGCTTCAATTCTTCAATTTTAATATTTTAAGTAACCTAGAAAAATGAATTTAGCAACTGGTTCAATGATGGTTCAAACTGGTCTAAATCAATTCAGGTCTGGTTCACCTGAACTGATCTTATTTTCTCATCCATTTTGTAACAAAGTCCTTTTCCATGATTTTTATGACTCTTGAGGTCACTCGAGATTTGTAAATTCTTCATTTTGCCATTTCTTTATCAGTTAAGGTTCATGAACTAGCTCGATTTTCTATTTCTAAACAACTATTTTTTTCCCGATTTTCTTATCTACAAGGGACGGGATTTACAACTCTCCCCTTCTTTTAGGAATTTTGTCACCAAAACTTAATTTTCATCAGTTGCATTGTGAATAATTTCCCTTGATGTCAACTAGGAGTTTGCTTGGCAAGCTAAAACTTCGGTTGTTCTTTCACTTAGACCCTTTAAATCACATACTTAAGATTTTTATTTTTCTTTCCATTGTTTACACATCCGATGGAGTTTATTATAACTAAGCATGTCTTTCCCGCGAGTACAAAGGTATATCCTTTGGTTCACATCTTCCTTTTCTTAGGGCAACATTCTTTCTCTTGAGGGTTCTTGCTCAGGATTTTATGATTGGGAGTTCCAACATGCCCAATCATTTCTATGTCTAGTTGTTCTCTTTATCGTTGAAACCCTTAGCTCGGTGTCCTTTCGAGCGCCACGTACTTCCTTATCATGGGTTTTAGTGTTATTACCTTTTTATCCTATTTTGACCCTTCCCTCATCCGTTGTTTATTACAACTTCAGTCCAAATTTAATGTTTTATTTTTTTCATGCATAACTAACTGACTATTTCTTACTTGAGTCATATTTTTCCTTGGGGCTGTTGGGCTTATATGTCCCTTATAGTACAACATACTCGAGAACCTTTCTTTGGCCATTAAAATTTTAAAACACTTCCTTAATGGTTGTTCTCAACCTTCCAACCTTTTGGGAATCATATAACTTCGTCTATCTTTTCGTCTGGTAGTATTTCTTGACTACCTTTACCATTATCTTATCATTCATCTTGTCTTTGGCGTCATGTCTTATATAAATGTGTTAGTTTTCCTTACCTACTCATCCTTTCCCAAATTCTTTATTGGGTCTTTCCAGTTCCAATCATTGTTTTCCTGATAACTTATTGACATGCTGGGATTCTTCCCCTCTTATGTCCTTTCTCATTTCCAGTGGCGTCCTTTCCTCAAGGAGTTTCCCTTTTCTTAATCCACTCTTACTCGCTCATGACCATTTCACGATTCTTTATTATGAGTTAATCCCTTTTGTACAATGTGTCGATTAATTTGTTTGGAGAGTTCCCTTCTTACGGATTTGTCCTATACTATGTCCCTCACAGTAGAGACTTACACCTTAGTAGCTACATGCTCAACCTTCTTACTATTCCTTGAAGGTTTCTTTCTTCATTTCTTCCCACCCCTTTCTATATTCAGGTATTTGCTGCCTTGAATCCTTCTTCGTCTACAAATTTTTGTTTCATCCCTTATTCCTTACTTGAGATACTTCCGATTATCTGGTATCATATTGTGTACTCCACACTATGCCCATCTGTCCACTTTTTAGGCTCCATCAAGTGGGAGTGGACCGCAATCAATCTTAATATTAGTGGTCATTTACTTTAATTACTTCTTAAGTGGAGGGCTTACTTCTCCAAGTTTTCTTAGATACGCTTTCCTCTATTTCCTTTTTATGGGCAGTCCACCCCTTTCTTACTCGTATGACATCCTTTGATGCTATCTTCCTACTTACCCATTACTTGGGTTTAACTTACTCCTTGGGCCCTCATGAATACTTTTCCTTTGTACTTGGACTTTCCATCTCAACCAACATATCATTTATGAGCTTATCTTCTTTTACACTTCTGTTGGTTCCATTGCCTCTTGGTTGTGACACATATGTCTTTCCATGGTTTCCTTCCTTGGTAGGATTTATACTCTTTTCTCCTGAAATTCTCTTCTCGTTTGTCACTTAGGACATCTAACCTTAAATGACATCCTTTGATGCCATCCTCTCCTGCTGACCTTTACTCTTGAAACCTTACGTGCACATCTTTTGTACCCCACCCTCATTCTCACTTGTATCCTAGTACACATCTATTTCTTTTAGGGAGAGCTCACATTCTCTTTGTTTCAAAATCTCTTGATCATTCTGTGAGAGGCTTACTTAACCTTTTCATGGCTTTTGGTCGTTAAGCCTGTCTTGGCCATTGATCTCTTTAAGGTTTTCCTTCATCCTTATTTCCCAAATGTTTTGGCCTTTCCACCTCTCCCTTCTTTGTTGGAGTTTTCACCTTTACAAGTGTCATTTTATTAACTACCTTGTTCCTACTATTCTCCTTTTTTAATTATTTTGAGATAGTTATCTCAAGAGTCTTCTTGTCCTTAATGCCCATCTCATTGCTCTATTTAGGGTGTGGTCTTTACTACTTCCCGATACTTCTCAGGGCGGCGTTTATTCTCCTTGACTATTTTGTTGTTACTAGTTGCTTCCTTTTGCTAGGTTCATTTGAAATCCCTATTTGGCTTCTATTCTCTTCCAGAGTAGGTCACACTTGGCCATCCCGGTACATCCTTAACCACATATGCCCTTTAATAAGATTCCTTAATTCATTTTAAGCCTCATATGATTCATCTGTCTGTTAATTAGCTTGGAAATTTCTCTTTCCATGGTCTCACTTCCTATCTTTATCCTTCTTCCTAGGGACTTCTATCCTGGGAGTTTCACATTCAACCTCCCTAAAGCTCCATGAAGGCTTTTCCTTCTTTCTTTTCTTACACCTTTTTTACATCGGAATGCTTATTCGCCCTTGATTCTTCCCTGTCCTCCAATTCCTTTTCATTCCTTATCCTTCCTTCGAGAAACTCCTGATTGTTGGTGAGTTCCTAATAATTTATGTCCTACCAATCACTAACTCTTTCAAGGGTACTTGTGTATTCCTCTGGAGTTCTCTTCATATCACACTTCTTTCCCTCTTCCCTCTCTCCATGTCTTACCCTAAAGTGGCTTAGCACTTTCCGCGCTCCCACTTATTCCTTACTTTCCTCTTAGTTAGCTTCCATTTCACTGGTTTCCCTTGGGCATCCAAATTCTTCTTGGTTTTCTAACTTTTATATGGGGACTCTTGCTTAACTCCTTATGGTCCTTAGGTTTTCCTTTACTACTCCTACACCTTTTGATGCTTACTTCCTTTTACACCAGACTTCACACTCTTCTTCTTCTTCCTACCCTTAGTTAGAGTATGTCTTTCCTAGTGATTCTAGGCAGACTCCTCTGGATTTTCTTTCCCAGTCTTGTTGCCATGCTACTCCATATTCTTGGTTTTCGTGGAGGAACTTATTTGACTAACTTAGGGTTAATGTTTAACTAGAGGTGACCTGTAGGATTCTTCCTTAGGTGGTCTTTTCTCCATCTACTACTCTGGTCATGATTGGTATACTTCCAATTTGTTAGTTATGCTTGTTATTATCAGGGAGATTAAATTGTAATTAAGGAAAACTGAACTTTCATTCATTCAAGGAGATAATTTCTTGTCGTGCTCGGCTTATTACAGGAATTCACTACTTCCTAGTCCCTTGGAGTCATAGGCCCGGAGTTAACCTTTGAACAGTTGCGGGATTCATGGTTTGAAGGTTTTGATGAACTGGTTGAAGTCCATCCATATTCCCTTTGGATTTCCCTAATAGGATGCACTTCATCAATGGCCTCGAGTCCGTATCTTCTCAACACCTCAGCCTCACACTCGTATGTTCACTTCATCCATTGGGAAGGATTGAAGTTAGATTGAATAGGTGGGATTATTTGGTGGATTATCATAAAGGTGGCGTGGGCATCCCAATAGTTGTCCCAAGCCTCCTTTTTAGTGGGAGTCCATTTTGCTTATTGTGGGTCTAGAGGAGGTATTGGGCACCTTGGAGGAGCGATAGGTTCTTCATGTCTTGGAGGAGGATAGGTGATGCCTTCTAGTTCTAATAGAGCTCCAATGAGTTTCCTCGACCTTGTCATTGGGTACTCTCTTCTCGCCTTCCAAGAACCGTTGAACGATCGCTTCTCTAGGGTAGACATCTTTTTCACAATCATGTATGGGGGTTTGGTTCGCACGACAAATTTTCTAGGAACTCTCATTCCTACACGGTAATTAAGTTTTCATTAGTGTTAGGGCATAATATTGATAATGCTACAAGTGAACAGACTTTGATACCACTCAAGTTGTCACGCCCCGACCCAGTTTGGTCGGATCCCCGTGATCAACCCGCCACTCCCTTGGTTTAAGAGGGGTTTCCCCCTTTCTTTAATTAAGAGAAGCCAGACGTAATTTTAACCTTGTTCACTAGAATAACATAAATCAATAAAAATGCAATCTTAAAATTAATTTTAAGCATACCTAACAAAGGGTAGATCCATGTGTTTTCTTTAGTCATGTTTTCTTTGCTACTAAAAATGGATATAAAAGAGGGGTGAGTTTTACAACTCAGTGAGTGGGGGTTGGAAGTAAAATTTTCAAACAAATAGTTTTTGACTAAGTGTGCCAAGGTTGTTGTATTTCTTTCAAAAGAGATTCTCCTCATAATTTAGTTTTCAAAACCCATTTTCCTCAATTCCACATTAGGTGTGTTTAGCAAACAACACACTTGTGGCTCAGAGTATATTTACCGACCACCAAGATAGAAGCCTATCCACTTTTACCCTAAGTCTGAGTCCATGTTCATGACATCTAACCTTCAGACCCAAAAACAACTTCATGTCCATATGAGGACAGGGACCTTATCCTGACCCCACCCTGGTCTCATTCACAAGAAGCTACGTCAAGCTTCTTGACTGCTGACATGACAAACTGCCCTTATCTCCACCATGTCATCCAATAGCCCTTAGGATGTATCACTACCCCTTTTGGGCATCTTGATGGTCTTGTACCTCAAGTGCATACACAAACAATAGTTTTTTCCACATAGCCATTTATCTTTGGTGCCACTGGTCCAATGACCCTGACATGCAACCCGACATGCAGCTACTTGTCTAGGCTGGTCCATCTACGTGACTCTGATGTACTGCTGCCAGTCCATCGAGTATGTTGGTCATGTCATGGTACCATGGCAAAATCAAATAACCATTTCATTAAGAGTTTTTAGGGCTTTCATATCTAATATTTGTTTATGACCTTCTACTCATGCCCACTAGCCTTGGGCCCACAGTACGTGATTTTCCAAAACCGGTCAGTTAGCCCCATAAGTTTGAAACCAAGGCTCTAGCCTATATGAGATGTTCTAGCTCCCATCAAAAAGGTTTCCCAAAGAGTTTAAGCATTGATACACAGTCACGGGAGAACACTTCTGATGAAAATGTATTTTTGCTTTATCACACCAACTGGGTGTGATGATATATGCGCTTACAACCGGCAAACGAGTTTCTTTTTCCTTCAAGGAAGTCCATCATACCAACTGGGTATCATTTCCTCTACATACAACTGTTAAGGAAGTTTTAACATCATTTGCCCATCACCCCAACTGGGTATGATGCCAAAATTATACTTACAAGTGGTTTTTCATCTCTAAAGTGCTCATCATCCTAATCGGGTATGGTGTGAATAAACCCACTCACCCAATAACAGTGGTGTATTCCATAGTAGTCAGTTTTCACCTCCACGCTAGCTTATCCTTGCTGGCATTCCGGTCTCTCGTGTTCCTACACGTTTTGGGCACCCTTATCTATTAGAGTTTGGCATAATAGCCTTCGTTTTTCACATATGAGCAACTAGGCTCAAAATACTTAGTTAATTGCACTTAGGTCCCTAAAGTTCATTTTTCTTGACTTTAGGTCCCTAGTGCTAACTTTTCCACAAATTGAGTTTCGAAACATAAAAAAAATCACTTTGGTTCCTCAATTTACTCAAAATTGTTTAAGGGATTGAAGTTTTCCAAATTTCCAATTTGTTCCCCAACTTTTAAAATATTACCATTTTGCCCCTACATTCCAAAAATGGCAATTTGATCCCAATTATTTCAATAATCAACAAATTGGGTCCTCCAACATCTTTTGCATGGACAGTTGGCCTTCAATTTTGAAAAATTGCGAAGAAGTCTCTCAATTTTACGAAATCCCCAGATTTTCCCAAAAGTTTCCCTCAATTTCCACCTTTCAAACAAGTTGAATTTGATTTCATAAAATTAACCATTCAATCAGAGTTAATTTCTTCAATTGGAGGTGTAAATCAATTCATATACTTCCATATGATTCAATTGAGCTTTGAATCATATGAATTAAGGCCGAAACGTGCTCAAATGGAGTTTGTCCGAAAAACTATGAGTAGAGAGAGAAAGCTTCGAAAGCTTACCATCGAAGGTGCGACGGTCCGAACTCTTTATCTGGGTAGGTAGCTCTTGTCATGAGCTTACTCCTAGGATCAAGAATCGCTATAATTCATATTGAACCAAGGGAGAATTCTCTCAGTGATTTTTCATATATTCTCTCTCTAACACTGATCAGAAATGACAGAGGGGGGCCGAATTGGCTTACCTTGCAGCTCAATTGAGGACGTGTTAGAGTTGTGGGAATGTTGGGAGGGCTTGGTTTGGCTAGAGGAAGGCTGAATTTGGCCATTTTCATCTCGACTGAAACAGGGCATCTTTGGTCCTTCAGAGCTGCTTCACTATTTTATTACGCTGACGCTTCATCGGTAATCCTCGGGTTGAACGGAAGTTGCTGTTAGGTAGCTAACTTCCCTCGAAATCTAAAGAACCCAAACTCACCTACTGAGGCTTAGAAAAACCCATTATTGAAGCTCTAGTTCGAGCATCGACGGAAAATGGAGCAGTTGAGAAAGAATGGAGATTTCGGTTATGAGGAGGATGAATGGAGAGGAACTCTTTATATAGGGAGCTCAATGACTCTTTGCCCGACCATTTCACATCTTGGTCAAGCTTATCTTTGACTCGAAATACCACGAATGGAGGCGTTTTCTCTTCATTGGCACTATTCATTCATGCATTGAGTGAACAATGTTGTCATCTGAAGGAAGAAGACGACACTGTTCTGAACCCAACCTGACTGGTCTAACTAAGTTCAATGCTTAAACCGACCAATTCAGGCTCAGTTCCACCAATTTTCTCAAAATTAAATATTTCTAAATTCATTCTTTATCCAATGGTGGCTTCAATTCTACAATTTGAATATTTTTAGCTACCTAGAAAAATGAATTTAGCAACTGATTTAATGATGGTTCAAACTGGTCCAAATCAATTCAATTTGGTTCAGGTCCGGTTCACTTGAACTGGTCTGGGTTTCTCTTCCATTTTGTCCGAAGTCCTTTTCCATGATTTTTATGACTCTTTTGTTCACTCAGGATTTGTAAATTTCCCATTTTGCCCTTTCTCTATTGGTTAAGGTTCATGAACCAGCTCGATTTTCTTTTTGGAAACGAACAATTCTTTTCTAGGTTTTCTTATCTATAGGGGACGGGTTTTATAGAGTAGACGCACAAGTTCTATTGGGTAGGATAGAGTTTATTCTAACTCCAAAGAACGGTTGTCTAGCATGTATCTGGGGTCTGGTTCGTAGTTGCTCAACACTATCACGTGGAAGATTTATGGATCCGATCCAATTCTGACAGAAGTAGAAAATTGTATGCCACCAGTCTAATGTTCTTGGTTATTGGGTAGGGACCGATATACCATGGTTTCCCAGTTCTAGAATCTGATGACACCCTTCCATAGAGAAATCATTAGGATCACTCGGTCACCTACCTCAAAATTTAGCTCTCATCGTCAGTTATCAACATAACACTTTTGTGGATCCTAGGCTACTTTGAGCCTATCATGGATCATCTAGATCTTTTTCATTGCATCCTTGATCATTTCAATCAACTCCAAATTGCATTCCCCCACTTCATCCCAAAATAAAGGAGTCCAACACCTTCTCCCACACAGTGCTTCATAAAGAGCCAACTAGATGTTGGCTTGGTACTGATTGTTGTATGCAAACTCCATGAGGCATAGGTAGTCTTCCCATCTTATCCCAAAGTTCTGGAGGCATGCCCTAAGCATTTCCTCTATTGTTTGGATTGTCCTTTTGGACCGCCCGTCCATTTTGGGATGAATATTGTGCTCATGTGAAGCTTCATTCCGAGCGACTTCTACAAACTTGGCCAAACATTTTATGTGAACCTCAGATTCCTATCCAAAACTATGGATTTGGGAACCCCATGCAAGTGTAGTGTCTTTACGTTCTACAACCTGGCTAGCTTCTCTATTGGGTTGGTCAACTTCATGGACAGGAAGTGGGCGACCTTATTGAGTCAATCCACTATTATCCATATAGAGTTGTGTCCTTGGACCGATGGGGTAAACCACGTTATGAATTCCATGGTAATCTTCTCCCATTTACACTCTAGAATGGTGAGTGGTTAGAGGAGCCCTATCGGATTCTAGTCTTGGGCTTTATTTGCTTATAGGAGAGAGATCGAGCCACATTCTCCACAATCTCTCTTTTCATACTCGACCACTAGTAGCCTTCCTTTAAGGTTTTATACATTTTTGTGCTACTTGGGTGAATTACGCACACTAATTCGTGCGCCTCATCATGTATTGAATTCTTGAGCTTGACGTCCTTGGGGACGACCACCCTACCCTTACAGGCCAGTAACTCGTCAATTCAGAAATAGAACTCCATGGGGGTGTCCTTCATCATCCTCTCCATGTACTTCTTTATACTAGGGTCTGCCTTTTGTTGGATCCTGATTTGGTCCACTAGGGCAGCTCACCTCATGCTTTCATCTTAACCTGTTAGCTACCTCATTTGTCTTCCATGCATGGTACACTATGATCAGGTCATAATCTTTTATTAACTTCAACCATCAACACTACCTCAAGTTGAGCTCCTTCTATGTCAACAAGTATTTGAGGCTCTTATGATCTGTAAAGATTTGACACGTTACCTCATATAGGTGATGCCACCATATCTTAATGACAAACATGATGACTGCCAACTATAACTCATGAGTTGGATAGTTCACGTCATGTTTCTTTAGTTTTCGTGAGGCATAGGAGATCACTTTTCCCTACTATATCAACACGCATCCCAACTCGTGTCATGACGCATTATTGTACACGGTGTATTCTTCCCCATTCACATATGGGACTACTAGTACATGAGCATACATGAGCCACTTTTTGAGCTCATGAAAATTTGCCTCACATTTCAGGCTCGACTCGTACTTAACACCTTTTCATGTCAGCCTTGCCATTGGGGCTACTATTATGGAGAAATCCTTCATAAACCTTTGGTAGTATCCGACCAGTCCCAGAAAACTCCTCACCTCTATGGGGGTTCTTGGGAGCCTCTCAATTGGATACTGCCTCTATTTTAGCGGGGTCCACTTCAATCCCCTTCCCCAATACCACAAGCCCCAGGAACGCCCCTTCTCTTAGCTAGAATTCACACCTTGAGAATTTGGCTTACAATTGTTCCTTCTTTAGTGCTTCTAGCACTAATTGGAGGTGTACCTTGTGGTCCGCTTGATTTTGTGAGTACACTAGTATGTTATCAATGAAGACAATCACAAACCGATCAAGGTAGGGTTGGAAGATCTGATTAATTAAGTCCATGAATGCCGTCGGTGCGTTTGTTAGTCCAAAGGGCATTACACTAAATTCATAATGCACGTACCTTATTATGAAGGTGGATTTCTGGATATATTTCTCCTTGACCTTCAACTAGTGGTACCCTGATTTGAGGTCAATCTTAGAGAAGTGAGACACTTCCATTAGTTGATAGAACAAATTATCAATCATGGAGAGTGGATAATGCTTATTGACTGTTGTCTAATTTAGTTGACAGTAGTCGATACACATCCTCATGCTCCCATCCTTCTTCTTCACAAATTGGACTGGGGCACCCCAAGAAGAGTGGCTGGGTCTGATAAACCCCTTATCAATTAGCTCCTTGAGTTGTTCCTTCAAATACTTGTGTTCTGTTGGTGCCATCTGATATAGAGCTTGCAATATTAGGTTTGTCCTTGAGATTACTTCGATCACAAAGTCGAATTGTCTATCCAGGGGCAATCTAGGCAACTCCTCCGAGAACACATCTAGGTATTCCTGCATAATAGGTGTGTTTTCAAGTGTGGTTCATCCTATTTTGGCACTCGTGGTCTATGTCAGGAATAATTCACAACCTTTTATCATTATCCTCTAGGCTTTTATGATGGATATCAAACACCACTTAGTTGGGGATTTCTCTCTTTGGAAAAGCACCTCCGTGACATTCCCAACTCTAAGCGTCACAGTCTTACTTTTGTAATCCAACATCGCTTGGTAGGTGGATAACTAATCCATCCCAAGGATGAGATATACTTCTGTTAGAGGTAAATGTATTAAGTCGGCTTTTAGGACCTTCCCTCCAATGGTCACCTCTCCCAATGACATGTATATCACTAGTCATTGCTTTTGTAGGGATGGGACTCATGTGATTTTTGGTGTTAGTCCTTCTCATACATATGACCTATATGCTCTAAAATTTATCAGAGTTAAGGCTATGATACCATTTACGTGTACAAGCCATGAGATAATACCAAAACCACTTCCCATGCCCCCTATGTTGCTCCCAATAGTATTAGCTCGGAAGGGCCCAACATTTTCTACAAAAAATCTCCCTATAGTTGCTCCTCTCTTATTATGTCTCATATAGTGATTGTTTATGCTCAAAGCAGGACCTCTAATGTATGACGTTGTTATCCTAGCATTCTTCTCAGAAGGAGTATTTGGAGGATAAAACTTCTTGCACTTTTCCCCCACGCATTTCTAAAGTTGGTGGGTTTAGAAAACACCCTCACATTCACAGGCAAAGCTGATCACTAAGGCTAGCTCGGTAGAGAGCCTCATGCTCCCCATAGGGTCCAACCTGTTTAGAAACACTTGATAGATGTTAGCGGGGCTTGCAAGATTTGGGGCAAAAATCCGCAAAGCTTTAAAACAATTCTCATATTGGGTCACCATTTTTTGACCCTGATAGAGGTTTAGTAACTCCTGATTTTTGTTGCCCATGTGTAAGGGTGATAAATATTCCTCATGAAGCTTTAGCTCAAAGAGCTCCCATCCTAGGGGTGCTGGTGGAATGGCCTGCAAATTAAGCGACCATGTGTTGGCATTCCACTCTTGGAAGAATTCCACCATGGTGACTTTGTCCTCATCTAGAACTTTAGCCATTTTCATAAACTTCTTCATTGTTCATATCTAGTACATGGCTGTGACAATATCCTTCTCTCTCGCGAAAACCTTGCACCCTAGTGCCAAAGCACCTGAAGGTTTTGAGGTACATCAAACATGTGGGGTTCTCGACCAGCACTTGGTGCTCCTTCTAGAGGTGGTGCTACCTTCAACACTCCCACAATTGGTGCCGCATTAAGGAGAGGAACTTCTTTCAGCTCCTCATTTAAGTCGTACTCCATCAAAAAGTCCCGGTATGCCTAGATTGTCACAACCTGACCTATTTTGGTCAGAACACTATGATCAACCTACCACCCGTCTATGTACTAAAACGACATTTCTTACCATGATACTCCAAGCATGGTAAAGGCTCGAAACATAAGTGTTTTCCAAGTCAAAATTAAACAAAACTAGCTCATTAAGCATAACATTTTTCTTTATACCTTACTTGGATAGTTGGGATTTCCTACCTCTTGATTATATGAAGATTTCTTGTGGGAACTTTAGGGGAGGGGCGTGAGTTCAACAACTCAGTGAATGAGAATAAAGTGAGTGTATAAGAGTTCAAATGGGATGGATTATACATCAATAGGTTTATGTCATGGGTTTGTTTAAGACAAATAATCAAACACCCTTTTTCAACAAAGGGATCATTCAATTGTAAAACAGACCCATATGAGGTTACAAGCTCAGCCTATTTTACTAGTGTCCTAGTGCATATTTACCGTCCACCCTAGTTAGAGGCTACAACATCCACCACATTGTCTGTGTGAGCTCGATTGCCTAACCCCCAAATATTTTTTATACTTTATGTCTACTATAGAGGGACGAGACCTTATTTTACTCCCCCTCAGTCTTAATGCGCACAAAGCACCTAGGGCTCCATGACATACTAAATCAACTTTTCTTCCCATGTACCAACCTTGCTATTCAATGGCCCTTATAACCTATTCTACCCATGTAGTGAGTGTCTTTTGGATTTCGTACGATTGTAACCACAAGCAATAGTCTTTTGGTTATGACCTTTCTTTTTGTGCTACCGTCCAAACGGGCTATAACTCTACTTCGACTCGGTAGCTTAAACATATTATCCATTTTGCATTAGCTTTATTATCATACTCATAAATCAAAATATTGTCTACGGGATTTGACCCATTTCCATTGGCCTTGGGCCCACAGTACAAGTTTTTAAAACACGGCCTTGAGCCCACTTCTCTTTCAAAATACTGACCTTGTGCCCACTTGAGCAGTATCAGTACTATAGAGTACATACTTCATGCTATTGATAGAAATAACTCCCAAATTTTTCTTTAAATAGTTTCACAAAGTGAAGGGAGATTATTTTGGGAAAATAAGCTTTAAGCTCATGTATTAAGTATGTACATTCAACAACCCAATCCGGTATGATGCCATAAATCCCACCCACTCGAGATCCGTGACTTATTCGTTTTGGATGAATTTCTGATGTCTCTAGAGGTTCTTGCGATTGTAGGTAAAAAAAAAACATTCATTTCACACCTACATTATCACGGATAATAAACCAATCAATTATTCAAAATTTCTACTTAGGTCCCTATGGTTTTCTATCATTAAATAAAACACCCCAAGTTTATTTTATTAAAAATTAATTTCTAATTATTTGCCATAAATTTCTAAATTTACTTTATTTACATTTTGTCCCTCATATAATTTTATTTAGAATAAAATTATCCAAAATTGCAAATAAATCATTATATTTATTTATAATTGCAATTAAATCCCCAAAAAAATATTTTTATTTGCAAATAAGTCTCTAAACTGATCTTATTTATAAATTGACCCTCAATTTGTGCTAATATCACAAAAATACCTAAATTTCCAAAAATCCCTAATTTACCTAATTTCTTCAAAATTACAATTTTTCTACGAATCCTCAATTCATCAAATTGACAAGTTAAACTCTATTAATCTCTCCTACCTCTCCACAATTATTCCAAGCTATGAATTGTACATTTTGGCCTAGAATTAAGCTCAAACTAAAATTCTCCAGAAAACATTTCTAAAGAGCGAAAGCTTTGATTTTTTACTGGTGAGGGTTTAGTTTCGGAGCTCCTGATATGGGAAGCTAGCTCTCGTTGAGAGTATCCTCTTACAATCAAATTTTGCCTCAATTGGTTTCTTGAGCATGGAGAATTCAATTAGCAAACTTTGCACAGTTTTCTCTATGTAAATTCACTATTTTGGCGAAGTGCGACAACAATTGCTTACCAAAAAGGCTTAGGGAGCACAAGGCTTGATTATGGAGAGTCATGAGAGTGTCGACTTGGACTCAGTAGGTCCGAGGGTGTCCCAAATTTAGCTCAAAACTTTGAGTTCTCACACGACCATCGGAGTGGTGGTATTGTGTGACCTCATCGGTGCTTTACCGATAATCCTCAAGTTGAAAGGAATATGCATGAAGGTAGAGGGCTTCCTTAGGACTCTTAAGAACTGGATTTAAAGTTCTAAGGTAAAGAAATGGGTCGATGTCGGAGCTCTAGTTCAGAGATGGTCAAAAATTGGTGTAGTTCATTTTTATCAAGCTTTGGATGGATTAAGAGGATGAATGGAGGGGAGCTCTTTATATAGGGAGCATGGGAAATTCTGTTCCTATCTAGTTATCCATCAGCTGACCATTAACTGTACGATATAAGACCTTGTTAGAGAGATTTAATGGGAGTCGGAGTTAAGGTGTCTATTCTGCCCTTAATCTATCTAACTGGTCACGTGTGAACTGCCACGTGGCATGCTGTGATTGGTTGGCCTTACTAACACAACCTCCCACTCAACGTCCAAGTCACCCTTTGACCCATTGACTAGACATCCGGTGACATCTCATTGGTCGTTTAATCTGACATGATCATTGATTGAATCTAAACATTAGTTGACCATGCCATGTGGCATTGTCTAATTGGCTAATTTAAATTCATCAATTTCCCACCTGTTGCACTGTGTCACTAACACGTGGTAGAGGTGCCAGGTTAGCGACCGATTAGGATATCCAAGAAAAGTCAACCAATTAGAAGTCGGCAATCAGCCAATCAGAGGTCGACTAACATGGATTTTCTTCGTTGATTAGGATGTCCGATAAATTTCGGACATCCTTTTCCTTGATTTTTAGATCTTTATCGATCACTTAGTATTGTCTGAATTCCCATATTATTTTATTCTTTAACAATTCTAATTCACTTTGATCCATGGTTTTCTCTTGAAAATTTTCCGTTCTCATTTCCATCTTACTTATATTGAGAAAATGGGGTTTACACGGGTGACTCTCCCCCTACGTTCGAGTTCCTAGTTGAAACTCTTGTTGACCCTCTCCCAAGTAGCTCTTGAATGGGTCCTCCCACCGATTCCTCAGTGTGCTCTATAATTTATGGAAAAGTGTTTTGGGTTTAATTAGTAATGGAGTAATTCTCCACTTTAATATTATCCATAGATGGTTTATAATTGCTATTACCACTTTTCCATCAATCTTAAACCATTTGGTTTTCAACTTTCTATTTTTGAAAATATGGGCTCTAATACTACCGTAAGATGGGTAGTCATGCCCATCTGCCCATCCTTGTCGATAACCACTATGGTGGGTACCTTCACCATAGTGATACTTAGAGGGATCAAGGCTTCTGATGAAACACTTGCAAAACATAGTGGAAATTTGAAACTTTTTTCAAAGTTTCACGTGGGAGCCCACAAAATGATTTATCAAATATCCTGGGAATCATAGAAATATGATAAACATAAATGTCCTCCATGATAAATGTATGAGGTACCTTAGCGAATGTGGGCCTCGGAAAGTTCTTTCCCTTATATACCAGTCGCCTTCTGGGCTTAGCCTGCAACATGTTTAAGGGAGGGGGTGAGCTCACAACTCATTGAATAGGACACTAACATCATGCCACTACATGGCTTACAACCTAGATGTTCACTCGTAAAACACCTAGTATGATCATTTATCATAATACTCGTACTTTCCCTTTCTGAGTGTCGTGGTTTACTTCGCCCCTCAAGACATCAGTCCTAGGTCATCCGATTCGTGGTCTATGCTACGGTCGGGATAACCTTGGTTCTCCCCTTTGGTTTTCCTAAACTAAACATTGCATAACTACTGTATTCACACATCAGGAACTCATGTCCCACACATAAGGGATGGCCGACACTCGATTGACATTTCTGGGCTAATCACAGCCCATGCCTTATCCTAGACTACTCATAGCTCGTGCCTCATCCTAGGATACACAAGCCTTAATCACGTTGGGCTACTCAGGCCCTTGACACAACAACACACATGGGAGCGTGCCACCACTTGGACAATACCAAACTAGGATCTGGAGTGTGGGAGCCTCTAAGTGCTCTTACCACAATCAACACTCCTCAGGTACCGTCTCACAGCTAGGTGTCTTAGCACCCAGAGTCATGACAATCTCGCTGCCACTCCTTCGCACAACAATGGGAAACTCAGGCCCATACACAAGTTTTGGCTACTCGGGACCCACATTTATATTACTTATGGAGTGTATTTCCACTTCGACGATACCAATCCAGGAATTAGAGTATGGAAGTGGCACGATAACTCTAACACAACCGACACTCCTTGAGTGTCATCTCAAAGATGGTTGTCTCAGCACCCGCGGTCATGGCCACTTTACCGCCACCTGTCGACCCATGCCCCGTACACATGTGTCTCAATTCTACTATCGTCTTGTCACTGTGGTGTACTGGGATGGTACCCGTACATCATCTGGGAGTCTTGAGAAAACATTGAAGATCACACAAATATCTCCCCATTCTCCTTTCCATTTTTCCCTCGGGCGACGACACAACCTCTTAGGTATCCATCTATCGCCCCTGCTCTCCTATACCAGTATTCACAATAAGTGATATCATGACTCATGGTCATACTCCTAACACTCATGGCCATGTCACGTAATGGTTTTTACGACATCTCATTATCGGGAGCTTAGTGCATCACTCGCTTGAGTCCTCAATGTTCACAACATAATCTTGCAAAATCAACATGCTTATAACATGAATATACAGGAGATTACGGTCTCTCACTAGACCTACTTCCCACAAATTAACAACTCGGGAGTCCGATTGGTTGTTCGGTCATCCCCTCATATCACATACCAGGAATCATGCCCCACATCTAGGGTCACACGGTATACTCCATGCCCAAGTCGCTAAATCAGTAGGTGACATAGTGATAACACTTATTGGGGAGCCCGACCAGTCACTCGACCATCTTCCCCAAGACAACAACATGGCTTAAGGATAAAACATTTCGTTGATTCCTATAAACAGTATTTATGACATTTATCCCGGTTTTAGGATTAGTTCCTTCATTTACAATTAAAATCACATTTGTTTTAATGGGCATGATCTTAGTCATTTTGTACTTCTTATTTGAGTTCTAAGGCTAGCTTCTACTCATATGCACTCAATAAATCAATCATGTATTTAATGCTTCAGTCAATCCAATTGGACATGCCATCAATGCCCACTCACCTCACAACATAAAAGTCACTAGTTTTGTGAGTTTTATGGAACTCGCTCTTGATTCTGCTAGAGTACTTCTTGCATTCTCTACAAGGATTTGTAGTAAAAGGGTCAGTTCCACTTCTAACCATTTCACTATTTGACCAATTGTACTATTTCTACGACTTTAGGGTTTAGCCCTTCCGGCCTCGGTCACCCAACTCACTAGCGGGAAACCTGACCTCAATCTAACCTTGTCTAAGGTTAACCTCATGGGCCTAAGTTCATTCTATTTTTACTTAGATCTTATTGAAGTTCCCATATATCCTTTACTCACCACCTAGTGTTTTCATTTTCCCCAAATTACCATTGGTCCTTTGGGCAAAGTTATAATTTTACCCTTCTAATTGGTAATTTTTTCTTTTTGGAACCTAAACTTTCCTAAGTCTTTCAAATGGGTCCCTCAAGTTTCCTTGAGTCCTATTATGGTCCCACATAGGAATTGGAACAATTCCAATTTATATTTTCTATGAATCCCCGAAAGGCCCCTAAGTTAGGGCAAAATTACCAATTTGACCCTATTCTTGAGAATAGAGGCTTTGAGATTCATTTGACCCCCAAATTTCTCATTTGGGTACCTAAACTTCCTTTAAGTTTAGGGCCTTGGAGTACCCAAAAGTCATCTTTTGGTCGCACAAATACTTGTATTAGCACTTTAGTCCTTAACTTTACCTTTAATGCAAATAGGTCCCTAGACCTTTTGTAATAGGAAAGTCCGGTCCCCAACTTTCACCAAACATTCCAATCAGCCCCGTTATGTAATTTTATCCCTTAGGAATATTAATAGCTTAATATCAATTGAGTCTCCTAACTTTCAAATCATTGAAATTTAATCCATGACCTTTCACCCACAAACAAAGTATCTCTAAATATACTTGTTGGGGAGCCCAACCAGTCACTCGGACATCTCCACCAAGTCACCGCAAGGCGTAAGGCCCAAAGTAGTTTGTGAGTTCTTTGGAACCGAAATCATGCTAACTATTTTGTTCTTCATGATTGGTACTTTCTTTAACCATTAAAATCACATTTCTTTTAATGAGCATTATCTTAGTCATTTTACACAGCTTATATGAGTTCTAATACTAGCTTTCTACTCATAGGCACTCAATCAACTTAAATATATAGGAACTACTTTGGTTGGTCCAACTGGACTCACTGTTAATGCCCACTCACCTCACAACACGAAACTCGTTGGTTTCGTAGGGGTTTTTGGAATATGCCCTAGATTCCGCTTGAGCGTTTCTTGCATTCTCTACAAGGATTTCAATAATCTGGTTCAGTTCCACTCCTGACCATTTCACTATTTCACCGACCATGTTCTTCTTAGGACTTTACGATTTAGCCATTCCAACCTTGGTTACCCAACACACTAGTAAGTAACCCAACCTTTATCTAACCTTATCTAAGGTTAACCAATAATTAGGGTCAGTTCCACTTCTGACCATTTCACTATTTCACCGACCATGTTCTTCTTACGACTTTATGATTTACCCATTCCAACCTTGGTTAACTGACACACTAGTAAGTAACTTGACCACGATCTAACCTTATCTAAGGTTAACCAATTGCCTAAGTTCATTGTGCACCTATTGGAGGCCCATCTTTCCCTACTCACCACCTAGTGGATTCTTCTCTCCAATTTCCCATTTGGTCATTACTTTGGACAAAATTACCCTTTTGCCCTTTTCACTTTTACCATCTTCTCAACATGGACCTTAGACTTTCTCAAGTCTTTCAACTTAGGTCCCTCAAGTTACCTTTAGTCCTATTATGGTCCCAAATAGGCATTGGAACTATCTTTAGCCCAACTTTCCATGAATTCTTAGCAAGCCCCTAGGTTTTGGAAAAATGACCATTTTGACCATTTTTATGAAGGATGTAGGCTTCCTAATTCATTTAACTCCCAAATTTCTCATTTTGGTCCCTAATCTTCTTTAATTTAAGTTTAGGTACTTAGACTGTGCAAATATCCTCCTTGGGTTGCACAAATACTTATATTTGCACTTTAGTCCTTAAATTTTCCTTCATTGCAAATAGGTCCCACACCTTTCGCAATCGGCAAATTCAGTCCCCAATCTTCAGCCAACTTTCCAATTAGCCCTAATATTTTCTTTTGCCCATTAGGAAGACCCCATTAAAAGCTTAATAGCAATTGGGTCCTCTAACATTAAAATTTTTGCAATTTAACTCTTGATATTTGACCCACTAACAAACTATCTCTAAAAATTATGATATTAAGTGGGTGTATGGCTAAAATCTGCTAGAGTTGCTTCAATGAGGCTTGATTAGAAACTTGTGCACATACGTGTATAAGTCAGGTCAAAGTTGAAAACTCACCAGAGAAGGCTCGTCGGCCATCGAAGCTGGTGGGCTTTGAAACAAACTCCTCTAGGAGTCTATAACAACTTGAATCACCCCAATTGGAGATATCTAGCCCATTTAATTAAATTTTTAGTCAACATGGCCACTAAGCCCATGATTTGAGAATTAAATAATTTAATTCTCTACCAATTCTTGCTCAAATCGGGCAAGTCCAGAGGCTATGGAAAGCGGGTGGTACAAGGACTTATCAATTTTTCTTAACTCATGAGGGCATTTAGGGTTGCCAAATTTGAGCTCTAAAAGAACTGCCCTATTTTGTGTTGCAGGACATTAATTACAGAGCAATCTTGCTGATGCTCGTAAATGTACAGTTGAGGGTCGAGAGAGGTGACAATGGAAAGCTGAGGTCCTTGGCTTTCCAGGGGTACCAAGATGGTCATCAGAGGTTGCTGGACGATGAAGTTATGATTTCTAGAAAAAAGGTTGTTGGAGTTGGGAGCAGTTAGTGGTTGAGAGAGAATTCTAAGGAATGTATGATGAAGGAACAACCCTAATTTATATGGATATGATCTAGACTTGCGTGGCTATCTTTTCATAGTCTTCTCTCATTAATCCATTGCCTATGGTGCTAGCAATGAATTAATTTCCCCAAGTGATGGAGTTGGTGGTCAAAGGTTAGTTGTTGGGAAAAAATAGGGGATCTGAGTATGCAGTAGGGCAAGGAAGACAACATGCACACGCATGGCCGCACGGCGTGTGTCTGGTATTACACACTGCTCGATTTGTACTATAGTGAACCAGTTTTTGGAAATTTATCAATTGGTTTGGTGGGTTTTAACCCAGTTCACCCCCTTCTCGATCGGTTCTTGGAAAAATGAAAATACCTAAAAATGGTACATTTAATTTCCTATCAAATGGACTCAAGTACCACTCCATTTGTATTTGTTTAATAAAATTGGTTGTATGATGTCACCACGATACCAGGTCAGGACCACAATGTTTGATGGACTGGCGGTAGTACATCAGGGCCAGGTCGACGGACCGGCCTAAACAAATATTTGTAGGTTGGGTTGAGCGTCGAGGTCGTTGGCACCAAAGATAATGGCTATATGTGAAAAACTCTTGTTTGTGCATGCACTTATGGTACGGGACCATCAAGATGCCCTAGGGGTAGTGATGGGTCCCAAGGGCTGTTGGACTATATGGGGGGCAATAAGGGCAGTTTGTCGTGCCAGTTAGTCATGAAGCTTTGGGAGCTTCTTGCGCATGAGACCAGGGGTGGGGTCACGACGAGATCTCTGTCCTCATACGGACACGAAGTGGCATTTGGGTTTGAGGGTCTGATGTTGATAATATCCACTTAGACCCAAGGTATAAGTGGACGAACTTCTATCTTGGTGGACAGTAAAGACTTTCCTATCCACAAGTGGGTGCAGTGGGCGGACTGCACCTGCAAATGAGTGTACCCTTCCTGATGAGGGGCGTGTGTTTGTTTGCTAAATGCCTCCCAAGGCAAGGGGATGGGCTAAAAGAGCTAAACACAACTGATATGGTAATACAAAAAGGTTTTGAAAACCGATATTTGAGGAAAATCCCTCTTAAAGGAAATGCTAACCTTGGCACGGTTTGAATGAAGTTGTTTTTCTTGAAAACTCACTCCCAACACCCCCCGCTCACTGAGTTGTAGAACTCACCCCCTCCCCTTTATCCATTTTAGGAAACCAAGGAAACACAATCTTAAATTCCATCATAAATTGGAACTGTAAGACAAGTATATTATTTTAAAATATTCAATTTTGTATAATGCTATTCCAGGAAAGACAGGTAAAAGGACGCCTTACTCCTTGTGGTTCGGAAAAGGGGGAAACCCTTAATGGACCAAAGGGAGTGGCGGGTTTCTCACAGGGATCTAACCAAACTAGGTCGGGGTAGGACAACTTGAGTGGTATTAGAGCCTATTTCCTTGAATACATTATCAAAACTATATAACATAGTAACTAAGAGAAATAAGTTTTAAAAGTTTCAGATGGCTCCCAAGAGAGCAATCAAGAAAACTCGGACTGACATCAGCAACACCACCAAACACCCTATCCTCGTGGGAAAATAACCCTAGAAGCTCTCCATTGTCCAAGGCATAGTAGAAGTCCTAAAGGACCAAATGGGGAAGTATCCAATCCACCAAGGTGTATGGTGCCAGGATATGCTAGGGTCACATCCCTGAGTATGAAGAGAGCCAAGCTTGAAGCCAAGAACACCAACAAGTGCATATAACCTTACTAAGGATGACGCTTATCAAGAACCTCATAGCTCCCTATCTATTTTGTGACCACTTTTTGTAATAGGGCCAAAACACATGGATTTAGGGTAATACCTCCTAAGAACCACGCTGACTACTGAAATCCAAAATCATGGAAGTCAACAAGGATCAATGACCAAAAACCGTGGAGCGGATTAAGTAAGATGTTCACAAAGAGGTCAAGAAATAGCAAGCTAAAGAAAAGATTCGAACTTCTTCTTAAGAAGGTCAACCAAAGAGGAATACCACACGAATAGAGATAAGGTAGATGGGAAGTACACCTAGAACCCCTTCATAAAGGGCGAACGTGGAAAACATCCTCCGACAACTCTAGGGTAGGACATTGTAAGAGTGAAGAGAAGAAGAAATGTGCTAGGAAATGGAACTCTAGAGGGATGTATACGACTAGGTATCCCTCGAAGGAACCATTGATGGGCGGCTGGATATAATGTGGAGTGATAGGAACCAACCCATAATCAAGAGCTCCTCAAATGGAGGATAAGAAACAAAAAGGGAATTGGAGAACATTGAAGGATTAAGAGAGGATAACCATATAGATATCAGAAGTGTGTAAGAATGAAAAGAAGGAAAAGCCTTCAAGGAGTGTTAGGTAGGTTGAACGTCAAAATCCCAGGATGGAAGTCCCAAAGAAAAAGGATAAAGGTAGGAAGTGAGACCATAAAAAGGAAATTCCCAAGCTAAGGATCCAACAAGTGTATCATAAGAGGCTTAATCCAAAATAAGAAACCTCAAAAGGGGCATAGGTGGTTAAGGATGTCTTTGAATGGTAAGTGCAACCTGTTTTGGGAAAAAAAAGAGAGTAGTCAAGTCAAAAGCAACTAGTAACAACGGAATGATCAAGGACAATAAATGACACCCTAGGAAGGACTGGAAAATAGTAAGGATTACACCCTAAAAAGGACGACGGGATAGGCATCAAGGCTGAGTAAACTCAAAAGACAAATATTCCAAGACAAGTGAACAAAGAGAATAGTGGGGACGAGGCAGTTAACTAACTGACCCTCAAGAAGACCATAAATTTAAACTCTAGCAAGAAAGGGAAGGGTGGAAAGGCCAAATCATTGGAAAAAGAAGGATGAAGGAAATTCTTAAAGAAATAAATGGTCGAAAACAAAATGGTGACCACACTCAAGCCATAAGGAGGATTTAGTAAGTCTCACACAAAGAGGTCTTAGAACAAGTAGTGTCTGAACCCTTCTTGAGGAAGAAACGTTGTACAGGATACAAGTAGGATTAAGGAAAGGGTACAAGAACATACCTCAAGATTTTGGAGTAAGGGCACACTGGAAGGATGATAATAAAGGGTGTCATAAAGTTGCTCTAAGGTCAGATACCAGTAAGGGCGAAGAAGGAAGAAACCAATCTAGGAAAGGAGTCCTGGGGAAGTACATGCCCCAACGAAGAAGTGATGGACCTAATTAAAGTGGGATGATAGGGTAAGCTCACAAATGCAATGTTAGTTGAGCTGGGAAGATCAAGTACAAAGGAAAAGTATTCATGTGGATCTAAAGAGTAAGTTGAACCCAAGGAACGAGTTAGTAGGAAGATAGCAATAAAAGATGTCATACATGTAAGAGAGAAGTGGACGACCCATAATATGGAAATAGGGGAAAGCACATAAAAGAAACCTTAGAGAAGTAAGCCCTCCAATTAAGGATTGATTAAAGGAAATGATCACTAACATCAAGACTAGTTGTGATCCGTGCTCACTTAATGTATCCTATAGAGTGGACGTGTAGGCATAGTGTGGAGTTCCACGAAATAAGACCCGATAATGGGAAGTTTCTCAAATATTGAATAAGAGATGAAATGGGAATTTTAAGACTATTAGGATTAAAAGAGGGCAAATATCCCAATATAAAAAGAGTGTAAGGTGGTAAAGGGAAGGAACGTTCAGGGAATGGTAAGAAGATTGAAGGTATAGCCCTAAGATGGAAGTCTCTACTTTGAAGAACAAAGTAGAGAATCAAAACCATAAAATGGAGACCCCCCAAACAAGGAATCAATATGTAGACCGAAAATGCTCAACTCGGAATAAGGAATGTTGTAATGGTCACAAGCGAATAAGAATGGATGGAAGAAAGGAATGCTCTTGAGTAAAAGATGCCATTGGAAATGAGGAAGGACATAAGTGAGAAAGAATCCCAATGTGTCAGTAAGTTATCGGGAAACCCGATGGTTGGAACCGAGGGAAAACACATAGAAGAGTTGGTAAAGAATGAGTAGATAAGGAGAAACCAACATGATCCTAATGTCAAAATTTAAAGGATAATTGGACAATACCGAAGGTAGTCGGGGAACACTACCGGGTAATAAGAAGGAATGGAGCCATACGACTCCTAAATGGTTGGAAAGGCATGAACCGTTATCAAGGACACGTATTCTAGAACTATAATGGACAAACACATTTCCAATACATGTCATGCTATAAAGGACATGTAGTTCCAACAGTCCCAAGGAAAGGTGACTCAAGTAAGATCGAGTCCATTAGTCAAACCTAAGAACTAGAACCAAAGTCGTAGTAAACCAAAGATGGAAGAAGGACCAAAATAAGATAAGGAGGAAATTATATAAAAATTCACAGGGCTAAGGATGAAAAGTCCTAAAGGATGCTAAGCTAAGAGATTCAACAACCAAGGGAATGATTGGAAAAGGTGGCGATCAGATATATATGGAACATCCAACCCAATGACATGCATAAGAACCCTTAAGAAAACGAGTCTTACCCTAAGTAGAGTAAGACATAGACCTAAGGAGGTACCTTGGGATTGATGGTTAGAACATGACTAATCGTGATGCACTCCATGGAGTGAGTGGAAAATGGAAAGGGAGAAAGACTTCTTAAGTGAGTGGCTATAGAACTAAGTGAAGGAAATAACCAAAGTGATAACATGTCGAGCAAACCCCAATAGGATATCAAGGGATAAAACCCCTAAAAGGAGGGGAGAGTTGTAAACCCCGACCCTTCAAAGATAAGAAAACGGGGAAAAGAATTGGTCAAATCAAAAGAGAAAACCGAGCTAGTTAACGAACCCAACCCAGTAAAGAAAGGGTAAAATGGGAGATTAAAAAATTCCAAGTGACCCAAAGAGTCATGAAAATCATGTAAAAGAACTTTGGAACAAATGGGAAGAGAAAACCATACTGTTTAGGGCGAACGAGACCTAAATTGGATTGAACTGGTTTGAACCATACTTGAATCAGTTTCTAAATTCATTTTTCTTGGTAGCTTAAAATATTCAAATTAGGAAATTGAAGCTACCATTGGATGGAGAATTAATTTAAAAATTTTTAATTTTGAGAAAACCAGTCGAATTGGGCCTGAATTGGCCAATTTTTGCCTTTGAACTCGGTCAAACCGGTCTGGTCCAATTCGAAACAGTGTTATCTTCTTCCTCAGGATGACAACACTGCTCATTAATGTAGAAAACTTCCTTCTTTGGCGAAGGTGTAACCGCTCTGATTAGGCCATTTTTGGTCAAGGATAAGCTCGACCTAAATGCTAAGTGGTTAGACAGAGGGTCCCCGAGCTCCCTATATAAAGAGTTCCTCCACACACCTCAAATCACCATTCTCTCTCAACTGCTCCATTTTCTGGTGAAGCTCAAACCAGAGCTCCGACTTGGGTAGTTTTCTTAGTCTAAGAAGGCATGGTCAGGTCCTATAGACTCTGGGGAAGTAAACAACCGGATAGCAACTTTTTTTGACACAAGGACCGTCAAAGAAGCGCTGACAGAATCAAACAGTGAAGCAGCTTTGACTTACCCAAGCTGCTCTGTTTTGGCTGAGCTAAATTCGACCAAATTCAGCCCTCCTCCGGCCAAACCAAGCCTTCCCGACCCTCACACGGCCTCATTAGAGCTGAAAGATAAGCCAATTCGGCCACCTTCCATCGTTGCAGATAGGAGTGAGAGAGAGAAAGTGATAAACTTTACTGATAAAATTCACCCTCAATTGGACACCAATTGTAGCAATTCTTGATACTAGAAGGAACCACAGAATGAGAGCTACCTCCCTAGATTAAGAGCTCGAACCGCCACACCTCCGATGGTAAGCTTTCGAAGCTTTCTCTCTCTATGAACAATTTTCCTGCAAAGCTCCGTTTGAGCTCAATTCAGAACCAAATGTTGTGGTCCATAGCTCAATTGAATTATATGGAAGTGTAGGAACTAATCCATACCTTCAATTGGAGCAATTAACCTCGATTGAATGGCCAATTTGAAGAAATCATATTCGGTTAATCTAAAGGGTAGAAATTGGGGGAAAAGTTTGGGAAAAATTAGTGATTTCCAAAAATGGAGGGACCTCTATGCAATTTCCCAAAATTGAAGGCCAATTGATAGTGACAAAGATGTTGGGGGACCAAGTGGTCAATTTTTGAAATATTTGGGGCCAAATTGCTATTTTTGGAAAGTATGGACAACAACATAATTTTTGAAAAGTTGGGGACCAAATTGAAAATTTGGAAAACTTGAGGCCCTTACACAAATTTGAGTAAATTGAGGACCCAAAAGGGAATTTTGGAAATATTGGGACTCAATTTGGGGAAAAGTTATCATGAGGGACCTAAATTTAAGGAAAGTGAACTTTAGGGATCTAAGTGCGATAAACCAACAATTTTGAACCTAGTCGCTCATACGTGGGAAAACAATGGTTGTCATGCCAAACCATAATTGATAAGAATGCCCAAATCATGTAGGGACATGAGAAACTGGAACGTCATCGAGGAAAAAGCTAGCGTGGACATGGAAATCAACTAGGAACGAATATGTCATGGTCATCAGGTGAGTGGGATTATCTAACTTCATACCTGGTTGGGATGAGGAGCAATATCTTTAATTGATAAAACCTACTTACAGGTTGTAAGTAGAGATGATCATACCGGATTGGTATGATGTGTTTCCTTTAGAAAATGAGTGCAAACCCCGTCCCTTTATAGATAAGAAAAATTGGGAAAAGAATCGACCGTTCTAACAGAGAAAACCAAGCCGGTTAACAAAACCATAACCAATAAGAAAATGGTAAATTGGGGAATTGACATATCCCGAGTGGCTCATAGAGTCATACAAATCATGGAAATGAGCCTTGGGACAAATGGGATGAGAAAACCAGATCGGTTCAAGGTGATCCGGACTTGAACCAGATTAAACCGATTTGAACCATACTTGAATTGATTCCTAAATTCATTTTTCTTGGTGGCTTAAAATGATCAAATTGGGGAATTGAAGCAACCATTAGATTGAGAATGAATTTAGATAAATTTAAAAAATTTTAATTTTGAGAAACTCAATCGAATCGGACCTTAATCGATCAATTTATTCATTGAACCGTTCATACCAGTCCGATTCGTAACAATATCATCTTCTTCCTCTACATGACAACATTGCTCATTCAATGCAGAAATGGATAACGTCGATGAAGGAAAAATGGCTCTGATCAGGCCATTTTAGGGTGAGGATAAGCTCGACCAAAAAGGAAAGTTATTAGGTGAGGGTCCCCAAGCTCCCTATATAAAGACCTCCTCTCCATTCAACCTCCACACACCTGAAATCTCCATTCTCTCTCAATTGCTCCATTTTCTGACAAAGCTCAAACTAGAGCTCTGATATAAGAATTTTTCTTAACCTTAGAATGCAAGGTTGGGTCCTATATACTCCAGGAGAAGTTAGCTACTTGATAGCATCTTCCTTTTGACCTAAGGACCGTCGGAGAAGCACTGGCAAAATCAAATAGTGAAGTAGCTCCGATGGACCGAAGTGGCCCTATTTTGGCCAAGCTGAATTTGACCAAATTCAGCCCTCCTCCGGCCAAACCATGCCTCCCCAACTCCCCCACTAGGATCATACGACCTCAACAGACTTGAAAATTAAGCTAATTCGGCCCTACTCAGTCGTTGCAGATTTGAGTTAGAGAGAGAGTGTGTTAAACTTTATTAACAAAATTCTCCCTCAATTCGATATCAATTGTAGCAATTCTTGATCCTGGAATGAACAAGGACAAGATCTACCTTCCCCGATCGAAAGCTCGGACCGACCTCTGACTATAAGCTTTTGGAGCTTTCTCTCTCTACGAGCAGTTTTTTGACGAAGCTCTGTTTAAGCTTAATTCAAACCCAAATGATGAGGTTGAAAGCTCAATTGAATCATATGGAAGTGTAGGAACTGATCCATACCTTCAATTTGAGCAAATAACCTCGATTGAATGGCCAATTTGAAGAAACCAAATCCGGTCAATTTGAAGGGGAGAAATTGGGGTAAACATTTGGGGAAAATTGAGGAACCTCTTTGTAATTTCCCAAAATTGATGGCCAATTGGGTATGAGAAAGATGTTGAGGGACCAATTGGTTAATTTTTGGAACAATTGGGGTCATTTTTGGAAAAGTTGGGGACTAAATTGGAAATTTTGAAAACTTAAGCCCCTGATACAATTTTGAGTAAAATGAGGACTCAAAGGGAATTTTGGTAACCTTGGGACTGAAATTGGGCAAAAGTTGGCATTAGGGACCTAAAGTTAAGAGAAATGAACTTAGGGACCTAAGTGCAATTAATCAATAATTTGTGAGACAGCTTTTATGCCAAACCGTAATTGATAAGGCTGCCCAAATCATGTAGGGATAAGTGTGACTGGAATACAAGAAAGAGAAAGCTCGTGTAGACTTGGAAAACTGACCGAGGATGAACACATCACAGTTATTGGGTGAGTGGACATATTTACATCATACCAGGTTGGGATGGTGAGCACTTTACTTTAACATCATACCAGGTTTAGGTGGTGGGTGATTTAAGCAAAAACCTACTTACCAGTTGTAAGTAGAGGAAATCATAACCGATTGGTATGATGAACTTCCATGAAAGAAGGAGAAACCCACTTGCTGATTGTAAGCAAAGATATCATCACACCCCGTTGGTGGGATAGAGTGAAAATATATTTTTGTCAGAAGTGTTCTCCCTTGAGTGTGTGCCAATGCTTAAACAATTTGGGATACCTTCTTGATTGGAGCTAGAATAGCTCGGATAGGCCATAGGCCTCAGTTTTTGAACTTGTAGGGCTAAATGCCAGTTTTGGAAAATCACATGAAGTGGGCAAGGCCAGTAGGCACGAGCAGGATCTCATAAACAAACTTGAAATGAGAAAGCCATGAAATTTCTAATGAACTTGTTGTGTAATTTTGCCATGGTACCAAGTCAAGATCGATAGTACTCGATGGTGTGGCGTAGTGTGTTAGGGCTAGGTCGACTGACCGGCCTAGACAAACAGTTGCATGTCGGGTTGAGGGTTGAGGCCATTGGCCAGTGGAACCAAAGATAAATGGCAATATGTAAACCCCACCCTTTTGAGAAAAGGAAAATTGAGAAGGGAACCAGTCAAACCGAGTGAGAAAACCGAACCGTTTCACAAACCCGATCAATTGTGAATGGGCAATTTAGGAATTTACATCTCCCAGGTGATCCAAAGGGTTCATTAAACCTTGGAAAAGAATCTGAAGATAAATTAGAAGAGAAAAACTAAATTGGTTTAGGTGAACGAGAATCCATAAGAACTTTGAAGTTAAGAAATTAAATTATTGGAATTAATATCAATAATTTATGGCAATATTAATACTAGTAATAAATCTCTCCCATTTAATAAATGATTTTACACCTATATAAAGAGGTCATCCCCATTCTTTTTCCTCACACCTGAACACTTCTCTCTCTCTCTCTCTCTCTACTGCTCCATTTCTCGATGAAGCTTGAACCAGAGCTTCGACTTGATCATTTTTCCTTTATGTTGTCACGTTTAAAATACCACTAAATAGTGGGTTTTCATACCGAGGTGCTTATCATACCCAACCGGGTATAATATAAAATTCCCACTCACAACTGGTAAGTGGTTTTTAAATTTTAAGTTGTACACATCATCCCAACCGGGTATGATGTTAGTAAACCCACTCACTTGTTAACGCAGTGAATTCCACGACACCGGTTCTTTGTATTCACGCTAGCTCATCCATGTTGGTGTTCCCAGTATTTCGTGTTCCTATACAATATGAACATCCTTGTTCATTATTACTCAACATAATAGCCTTCATTCATTTTCAATGAATGAGAAAACCCACACTTTTAGTCATTTGCAATTAGGTCCCTAAAGTTGTTTCTCTTTATCTTCAAGTCCCTAATGTCACTTTTTCCTCAAATTGAGTACCGTAACATTTAAAATTTATCTTGGGACGTCAATTTATTCAATTTCACCAATAAGGGGTTTAATTTACCAAATTTTTCCAAAAGTACCATTTTGGCCTTCCTTTACAAAATTGGTAAGTTTTGCCCCAAAAATTCCAAAATTCCTCAATTGGTCCTCCAACATTATTTTCATGCCCAATTGACCCTAAATTTCATAAAATTGCATTTATGTCCTGAATTTCAAAAATCCCCAATTTTCCACAATTTCAACTCCTTAGCACAACCGAATTTGATTTCATCAAATTGGCCGATCAAACACATCTGATTGTTGAATTGAAGTTAAAATTGAGTTCCTCCATCTTCTTATGATTCAATAGAACTTTGAATCGTAAGTTTTGACGATGGAATGAGCTCAAATGGAGCTTCGTCAAAAAATGAACTGTAGAGAGAGAAAGCTTCGATTACTCACCGATGAGGGCACGGTGGTCCGAGCTTTCGATTTGGGCAGATAGCTCTCATCCTCAAGTTCATCCTAGAATCAAGAATCACATCAATTGATGTCGAATTGAGTTAGCATTTTATCATTGAAATTATGTTAGTTCTCTCTCTAGCACCGACCAAAAATTGTCGAGAGGAGCCGAATTGGCTTTCCTTTCAGTCCTAATTCGGCCGTGGGAGGGCTGAGGAAGTGTTGGGAGGGTTTGGTTTGGTCTGACGAGGGCTCAAAATGGTCAATTTCAGCTTGGCTGAAATAGGGCAGCTTCGGTCCGCCAGAACTGCTTCACTGTTCCATCATGCTAGCGCTTCTCCAGCGATTCTCAGATTGACTGGAGTTTGCTATTTGATAGTTGACTTCTCCCCGGTTCTAAAGAGCCCGACCTCTCCTTCTGAGGTTAAGAAAAATGTTCAAGTCGAAGCTCTAGTTCCAGCTTCACTAGAAAATGGAGCACTAGAGACAGAGAGAGAGAAGTGTTCAGGTGTGAGGAGAAAGAATGGGGATGACCTCTATAAAATCGTTTATTAAATGGGAGAGATTTATTGCTAGTATTAATATTGCCATAAATTATTGGTATTAATTCCATTAATTTAATTTCGGTATTATATTATTTGTATTAATTCTAATAATTTAATTTAGGTATTAAATTATTGGTATTAATTATAATAATTAAATATATATTAATTTATGGCTATTTATGACAAGGTGTACGTTCGCATAAAAAATTTTTTGACCGAAATTTCGGGTTACAAAAAAAATCATACTTCTCTAGAGGTCACCCATCCTCACCTAAACCAATTTGGTTTTTCAATTTGTCTTAAGTTTCTTTTCCAAGGTTTAACGAACCCTTTGGATCACCCTGTAGTTGTAAATTCCTAAATTGCCCATTCACAATTGATTGGGTTTGTGAACCGGTTTGGTTTTCTCACTCGGTTTGATCGGTTCCCCTCCTGGTTTTCCTTAGCTCAAAAGGGCGGGGTTTACAACTCTCCCCTCATTTTAGGAGTTTTGTCCCCAAAACTTAATTAACAACCTTGTATGAGGAATCATTTCCTTTGATGATCCTTTTGTGTTTGCTTAACATGCAAACTCTTCTCTCGTTCATTCAATTAGCCGTTTTTACAGCCTTCACTTAAGGAATTCCCTTTTCCTTTGTATTATTTACTCCCTCCATGGAGATTTTCATAACTAGACATACCTTACTTCAAGGTATGTTCTTAGATTTTATCTCTTTTTTTGCTTAGAGCAACATTCTTCCCCTTGAGGTTCTACACTCAAGATTGGGAATTCCAAGATACCTAACCATTCCCGTGTCTAGCTAACCCCTTGGTCGTTGAAACCTTTAGCTCAATGTTCTTTCGGGAGTTACGTACTTGTTTCCATGATTTTCTTTATTATCACTTTTTTGTCCTATTTTGACCCTTCCTCCATTCGTTGTCTATTATAACTTCGGTCTAAATTTTTATATTCGACTTCTTCATACTTATTAGCCGACTCTTCCTTACTTTGAGTCATATTCTCCTCGGGATTGTTGGGCTTACATGCCCCTTACAACATGGCATTTTCTAGGACCTGTCTCTGTCCATTAGATTTCTATAACATCTCCTTGAGGGTCTCTCTTAGCTTTTTGACCATTCAAGGATCATATAACTTCATCCCTCTTTTCTTTTGATAGCATTCCTCAACTATCCTTTTTATCGTTATCTTCTCATCCATCATGCCTTTGAAGTTATGTCTCACATAACCTTATGGATTTCTCTTACCTACTCATCCTTTCCCAACGTTTTTATTAGGTCCATTCGATTCCAATCATTGGGTTTCTCGATGATTATTAACATACAAGGATTTTTCCCTTCTTATGTCCTTTCTCTTCTTTAGTGACATCCCTTATTCAATGACTTCCTTTTTCCTTAATCCACTCTTACTTGCTCGTGACCATTTCATGATTCATTATTTCGAGTTGATCTTTTTTTGGTCGATGTATTGATTGTTTTGTTTAAGGAATTCCCTTTTTATGGTTTCATTCTCTATTATTTCCTTCAAAGTAGAGACTTTCACCTTAGGAGTTACATGTTCAACCTTCTTACCATTTATTGAAGGTTTCCTTTCATCATCTCCTTACACCCTTTCTATATTGGGCATTTTCCTGCTTTCAGTCCTCAATTGTCTTAAATTTTCCATTCCATCCCTTATTCCTTATTTGAGTAGCTTCTAATTATCGATCTTATTTCGTGTACTCCACACTATGCTCAGTCGTCCAGTCTTTAGATTTCATATGCGCGTGTGGACTCTGACCCATCTTACCAATTGTGGTTATTCCTTCTTAGCCGCATTTTATTTAGAGGACTTGCATTTCCTAGTGTTTCTTGGACATTCTTTCCTTTTAAACTATTTCCTTGGATCATTCAAGCATGCTTTCTTGGTTCTTTCACCTTGGCTTGTGCTTCATTTGCAAGTTTATCTCTTTGTCCCTTTTTCCCTGGTTCTAGGGAATAACTACCTTTAAATGGCATCCTTTGATTGGTGTCCTCTTCTATTTATCCTTTCTCTTGAAATTTTGCAGGTATATCTTTGGTTTCCTATCCTCATCCCTACTCATACCACAATACACCTCCATTTCTTTTAGGGAGAGTTTAAAATTTTCTTTGTTTCAAGATTTCCTGACCATTAAGTAAAAGGCTTACCTACTCCTTTCTTGGCTTGAATTCTGTCGTTAATTTGGTCATTACTTTTTTTAAGGATTTCTTTCATCCTTCTTTTCTCCAATATTTGGCCTTTCCACCTCTTCGTTCCTTGTTGGAGTTTACTCTATGACCCTCATGAGAATAGTTCGTTACCTGTCTCACCCCTACTTTTCCCCTTTTTAGTTTTCTTGAGGCAGTTGTCTCTCGAATCTCCTTATCCTTAATGATCCTTCCAATGCTCTTTTTAGGGTGTATTCCTTACTAGTTCTTGGTCCTCCTTAGGGTGTCGTTCATTCTGTTTGACCATCTCGTTTTTACCGTTCTTGAGTCTGATCACTTTTACATTTTTCTTGTTGAATCTCCTTTGCTAAATGGTCATGGTAAGAGTCCTCCTAGGTTTCTTAATTCCTTGATTCATCTTCCATATCCGAGATGTGTCTTTTCCTTAGTTAACAAGATAGTGTGGGTTTGTTTTATTTTCCTTAGGCCATATTCCCAACAAGATCGCATCATCAGGAGATAGAGTTTTGAGAATTTTAGTATTTTATTAACAGGGGGATACAAAAGATTAGGCTTTCAGCCCTATCACAGGAAATGGTCACAAAATAACTAAGGGGCTATTGAATTCATGATAAACATCCTCCTTCATACTTAGAGTTGTGTCATCGATAGGTCCTAGCACCATTCTCCATGATACTTCCCCATTTGGTCTTTCGAGATTCCTCCTAGATCTCAGGCATTTGGGAAGCTTCTAGGGTTGTCTTTCTACGAAGATAGGGTGTTGAGTAGAGCCATTCCAAGTTTTCTTGGTTCCTCTCATGGGAGCCATCTAAAAATTTTAGGATAAATCATAATAGTTACTATATTTTCTAGTCTGAATTATGTAATCGAGGAAACAGGCTCTGATACCACTCTAGTTGTCATGCCCCAACCCGGTTTGGTCGGATCCACATAAACAACCCGCACTCTCCTTATTTATCAAAGGGTTTCCCCTTTATTATAAACCGTAAAGGGTAAGGCATCCTTTAAACCTGCACCATTTCCTTGAATAGCATAATCAAAATTGCATGAAATTTTAAACTTTACATACCTGTCTTGCAGGCATCTTAGTTGATGGTCTTTCAGGATAGGCTTTCCGTGATTTACTAAAAGGGATATAAGGGAGGGGGTGAGTATGACTACTCAATGAATTGGTTTTCAAAGGTCTACTTTTAACTTTTAAGAAAAATATTTATATGGAGTGTGCCAAACTCCTTTCTTTTCAAAAATCCCTTCATTTATAATTTCTCTCGCGTTTTTCCATTATTTCATAGTTACCGGTGTGTCATCACCCAACACGCATCCTTCATCATGAAGGTTACACACATTCGCAAGTCAGTATCACTACTGAACCCGCTAGTGGCTTTGGAGCGACTTTTCCTGCCACCCGTTTAGAAGCACAACCACTTCTACCCTGAGAATGAGTGGATGCTCGCGACATCCGACCCTCAATCCCGAAATCGCTTCTTCGTGTCTATATGAGGATAGAGACCTCATCCTATCCCCACTCCGGTCTCATGTGCTTGGTGCTACTCCAAATATCGCACAGACACTTGAAACGATGATCTGCCCTTATACTCACCGGGACGTCGAGGGCCCTTAGGATGCATAACTACCCCTCATGGGCATCTTGATGATCTCGTACTCAAGTGCATGCAAAAACAATGTTTTCGCATATTGCCATGTAATCTTTGGTGCCACTGGTCCAACGGCCCTGACTCTCAACTCAACCCACAATTGTTTGTCTTGACTAGTTCATCAACCTGTCATGTCACACTGCAGCTAGGTGACTGAGCATGTCAGTCCAATCTTGGTACCATGGCCAACCAATTCACTTATAAAGTTTTATGGCACATATATCATGTTCGTTTACGAGCTCCTGCTCATGCCAACTGGCCTTGGGCCCACTGCACGATATTTTCAAAATCGGGCATTTAGCCCCCATGTTCCAAAACCGAGGCCATCGGCCTATAAGAGCTATCTGAGCTATCGTCGAGAAGGTCTCCCAAATTGTTTAAGCATTGGCACACAGTCAAGGGAGAGCACTTCCGACAAAATGTATGTTTTCTCTATCCATTATACCACCCGGGTATAAGGCCACCTCCGTTCATAACCGATGAATGGGTTTTCAACTTCCTTCGAGGAGGTCTTATTATACCAACCGAGTATGATCTACTTACAACAGGTAAGTAGTTTTTCTGTATGATTTTCACATCACTTCCTTTAAGTTGTCACATTTAAAATACCACTAAATAGTGGGTTTTCATACCGAGGTACTTATCATCCCCAACCGGGTATAATATAAAATTTCCACTCACAACCGGTAAGTGGTTTTTAAATTTTAAGTTGTGCTCATCATCCCAGCCGGGTATGATGTTAGTAAACCCACTCACTCATTAATGCAGTGAATTTCACTAGACCGGTTCTTTGTATTCACGGTTTATAATAAGGGGAAACCCTTTAATAAACCGGGTGAGTGGCGAGTTGTTCACGGGGATCCGACCAAACTGGGTCGGGGCGTGACACAATATGTGAAAGCTGTTGTTTTGTGCATGCACTTGTGGTACAAGACCATGAAGACGCCCAAGAGGGGTTGTGATAGATTCTAAGGGATACTGGACAACATGGTGGAGATAACAGCAGCTCGTCATGTCAATCAGTCAGGAAGTTCGGAGTAGCTTCTTGTGCATGAGATCGGGGTGTGTCGGGATGAGGTCTCTGTCCACATATGGACATAGAGTGGTATTCGGGTCAAATGTCGAGAACATCCACTTAGACCCAAGGTAGAAGTGGACATGCTTCTATCTTGGTGGCTGGTAAAGATGCTCCATGCCACAAGTGGGTGCAGTAGACAGGTTGCACATGCGAATGTGTTTACCTTTCCTAATGAAGGGCATGTGTTGTTTGTGAAACACACCTAATATGGAACAAGAAAAAGGTTTTGAAAAACTGGAATGTGAGGAAAGATCCTCCTTAAAAGAAATAAGGATTTTGGCACACTTTGAATAAAGATGTTTTCTTGAAAACTCACTCCTACCACCCGCTCACTGAGTTATAGAACTCACCCCCTCCCTTCTTACCCCTTTCAGGTAACCGAGGAAAGACCCTTCTTAAAGACCTTGGTAATTTGGAACAACTCAGGTATGTCTATTTTAAATTATTCAATTTTGTATAATGCTATTCCCAGAAAGACAAGTAAAAGGACACCTTAATCCTTGCGTGTCTGAGGGTCGGGCACTTGGGGCATCACTCATACTCATGGTAGAAGTGGTCAGACTTCTATTAGGGTGGATAGCAAAGTTGCGCTAATCTCCATGTGGGTGTAGTTTGGGTTTTTTAGGGTTTTTTGGGACTGTCTTACGAATGTTTGTAACCTTTATGATAAAGGGCGTGCATATGTTTGCTAAACGCCTCCCAAGCAAGGGGAAGTCCTAAAACGAGCTAAACACACATAATAAGCAAAAAGGAAGAAATGTTTTGAAGAATGAATTTGTTAAACGATTGATTTTTGAAAATTCACTCCCAATACCCGCTCAATAAGTTGTAGAAACTTACCCCTCCATTTAACCCTTTTTCATGTAAAATGAGACCAAACTTAGAGAATTTCTCGAAGTTGAACCCTAAATTAGGTATGCCTAAAGTCCTTGTTAATTATTCAAGTTTTGTATAATGTTATTCTAGGAAACCAGGTCAGAAGGATGCCTGACTCCTCGTTGTTTAAAAGAAGGGGTAGCCCTTCATAAACTGAAGGGAGTGGCGGGTCGCTCACGAGGTTCTGACCAAACCGGGTAGGGGCGTGACACTATCGATTCTTGGAACCCATGCAAGCGTACTATCTCTATCATGTACAACCTAGCTAGCTTTTCTACTAGGTCTATCAACTTCCTGGGCAGGAAGTGGGGGAACTTAGTGAGTCGTCCACTATGACCCATAGAGTGTCGTGTCCTTGGACTGATGAACGTAACCCCATTATGAAGTCCATGGTAATCTTCTCCCAATTCCATTTTGGAATGGGGAGCGCTTGGAGGAGCCCTGCGGACTTCTGATCCTCAACCTTAATCTGATGACATGAGAGGTATCGAGCCATGTACTTCACAATCTCTCTCTTCATGCATGACCACCAATAACGTTCCTTTATAGTTCAATAAATTTTCGTGTTGCCTAGGTGCATTGCATATATGGAGTCGTGTGCCTCCTCAAGTATCGCATTCTTGAGCTCAGTGTCCTTGGGGACCACCACTCGACCCATATAAGCCAATGTTGAGAATAGAATCCCACATTGGATAAAATAGAGAAATGTTGTGGGTTTATAAGGTTGGAATGGTTCCACTACTTACAAGTTATGGCTTTTAAGTAGATATGAGCTTGACCCCTTATCCGTCCACATTAAAGCCAATGGGCTCGCACCCGTACCCGACTTGAGATTGGAAACTCGGCTCATGGTCTACTCGACTATGGAGGAGGAAAAATACACGTCTCGTAGATAGTTGTTGAGGGCGGGTGTTGAGAATTGCACGTGGAAACTGTAGTATCCGGTTTATAAGGTTGGAAGGGTTCCACTACCTTACAATTCATGACTTTTAAGTAGACATGGGCCCGACCCCTTATCGATTCACAATACCTTCTCAGTATGTTATTAGAGCTAGGGTTTTCTGGTATTTTCAAGTTTTGGCAGATCTAAAGGATCGGGGAGCCTAAGATGGCTCCGAATGAGTTAGCTGAATTGTGTACAAATATTTGAATCTGTGCTTCAAGACATATGAAATCATCAATAGAAAAATTTAATACATATGATAAATATTCTCAAACTAATAAGGGAGTTGTTTATAGAGTAGATAGAACAGTACAATCTATTAAAGGGAAGGGTTTTGTTAGATATACTGAATTGATCACATTATCATTTATTTTGCATATTCCCTCTTTTCCTATTAATTAAATTAAAATAATAATTTTAAATTTTAAATTTTTTTATTAATAATTATTCAATTTATTACACTCCAAATACATTAGTTTATTTTGCCTCTAAATATTTCCGAACACCTAATATTAAAATCACTACAAACCATTTGATAAAAAATAGCCTTAATCTTATATTAATTTAATTATTTATATACCAATAATATTTTCACATAATTACAAACAAAAAATAAAAATAAAAATATCAAATATCACGAATTGAAATGGGTACATATCATCCTTAGGCACATTTTAAGCCGATTAAGTTTATTTTATTGAACTAAATGAAGGGAAATTACAGGAACTAGAGACGCCGAAGAACATTATTCTATCTTGAGAACAATCCGCGAACAAATGGTTTTTCTTTTACTGTGATTTGGCGTAGAAGCGAATGCCAACAGCTATACCCAGGATGATTAGAGGGACAAGAAACTGGAGGAGTCTGATGATGAAGTCGGGAGTCTTGTCCTGGTTGTATTGTGGTTGCTTGGGAGGAGTGTACTTTTTCTTAGGAGGGATAGTCGCCGTGTCGATGTTTCCCACGTAGAATTTATCCATCATTGCTTTAGCGGTGCTGCTATGGCCCACATCTTCGAAGTCATCAGTTGCGTCCTTTCCTGAATCAATATTTCGGAAATGGTCAGTAGAATAAGCTGCTGAAATTATGTACTAATGAGGTTGATGTCGAAATTTTTGTAGGGCTCCTTTTTTTTAGGGAAAAGCTTTTGAGTTGAAATAAATGTTTCCAAGGAAGAACCAATAAATGTTTCCAAGGAAGAACCATACGCTTGAATATGTATTTAGGCATGGAAAATATTTTAGAAATGTATTCTCAATCCAACTTTGACCAAATAAAAAAATGGCAATCTTCAAAAAGGACAAGAGTGCTGCCTGTACCGTCGGCATTGCTTTGAGACGATGAAATCAGTTATAGCGGCCTCATCCTCCCCATCATTTTCAAATTTATGAGGGTGGGCATGTATAGAAGGAAATATGAGAATTGTCGGGGAAATATTTGAGAATAGATAATAAATAAATATTGCTTATTTATAATAACATTAATGACTAAATTACAACATTAATTTAGTATAATACAAATGAAATATTATAATTTATAAAATAATTATTTTAAGTACCGTGTAAGTGATCATATATTAATTTAAATATAAAATAAAAATAATTAGATAAACAATTAAATAGTGAACTTATACTTAAAATATCAATATTATAATAAATAAATTTAATTTTTTAATTAACATTAATTTATAATATAATAATAAATATATTTTATAAAATATATTTATTTTATTATTTTAAATTAAATAAATATTAATTATTATTTTTATTAAATAAAATATTTTTTCGACTGAAAAGTATTTTTAAGTTTAAATATCATTCTTAATAAAATATTTCTTTCCATTTATTAAAATATTAATTAATTGCCGTCATTTTTAACATAATTTTTTAAGTCAAACATATGGTTTGACTAGTAAACATTTCTTTCGAGTCAAAAGCATTTAAATAGAAAAAAGGGAGCTGTGCAAAAAGTTCGACAACCGGCGTTATTGCCTCAATTTGGAGGAACAACCTGTGGAGGCCAGCAGCACTTCATCACCACCGGGATGGTCTTCCAAGAATTTGGTCACATCATATACCTGTCACGAGTTCTAATTAGAATGAGTTCGAATTTGTATACAGCAATAACAGTAGATATATATTTACTATTCCATAAAATGCATTTATTTATATAGGGATGCGAGGATTATGGTTATCTAGTAAGACACCATCAAGCTTATGGAAACATTAATATAAGATGCAAAAAATATGAGCACGTCCTCTAATAAGCAGATGTTTGAAATCGGCAAATATGTCTTGCAATAGCGTAGTCACACTCTGGGTTGTGAAATAGCTATTTTGGTGTTTGATGTGAAATGATCCTTCCACCTTCAAGAAGAACAAAAGGTAAAGGAGAAATACTTTACATTCACATGTGAAGTAAGGGGCGGAAGATCAAACAGTCTTCATGGAAAAGACCGCCATAAATTGTATGAACATGGTTAGTAGCTAACCTTAAACTTGCATCAACCAGCTCACATATCCTTGATACAATTAACAAAAACTAATTAAACAGCCAAACCACTGCACATGAGACCAACAAGAACAGGGCCAGATCATACACTATAGAACAAGACAAGGAAGCCCAGATTTTACGTTTCTAGTGAATCGGAATGGAGGCAAAAAGGTCGTCTTTAAGAGCACCCACCTTGCCTTCAATGACGAGCCAACAGTCCGTGGAGGAGCTGTGCTCAGATACCTCTGCTAAAGTGAAGATCTTCGCATCTCCACCCATTTGACGGAAGAAGAAGAACCCAACAGACTTTGGCAAGAGATATGGGATGCCTACAGAGAACAGAGAAAGAAGTTGTCGACTTCTCCACCCACACAGCAGAGAGACAGCACTGCTGGTAGGAATATAAACCGAGGGCAATATAGAGAGGGGAGAGAGGGGAGAGAGAGGAGAGAGGGGAGGGTTGGTGAAGTCAACTGGAAATGAGAGATGGTGAGGGGTTGGTGAGAACCAAAAGGCGTATAGATGAAATGGCACTCTCCTTCTACTACCACATATTTTTTAGGAACACCTCAACTACCACAATTAGCCTCTTATATTTGGAAGACGTTATTGTTAGGTATCAATATGGTGACACTCTTAGGTATTCCCACACTCCTTTTATTTGTTTTTTTTAAATTATAATATCGCATGTTTGTGTACTAGAGAGAAACATTATTAGGCTAACTATACTCAATCAAACCGGCATAAAAGTAATTTAAAAGGGTAGAGAATAGCATATCTTATCTTAATTTGGACATATATCTTTATACAATTATATCTAAAGTTGATATCCAAAATGGTAGTAAATTATAAAAATCATTTATAAATAATTTAATATCTTGTCACCAAAATGTATTTATTGTGAGTTATTTACTATAACATACCAGTAATTCACTAATTTTTTACTTTTTAAAAAATAAGAAAAAGAAATAAGAGTGTTGAACTAATTTTTCAATTCTTACAAAATAGGAAAAAAAATAGTTTAACATAATCCCCTAAATCTCTAAACTTTCCATTTATACATTAAATTTTTTTTTAAAATTATCTTTTAGTGCTTAACTTTTTTTTACAGATTATCAAATTGTCATTTTCATTTAATTTTCTCCATTTAAGAGTATAAAATTTCAAAACCTTCCATTTTATTCTCTAAATTGTCCCTTATTCTCATTTAAAGTGCATAATTCTTATAAATTATATTTTTTTTACTTAAACTTTACACTATATATCATTTCCCTCTACACTTTTACAAACATTTATTTAGATACTTTATCTTTTTCAAGTTACCACTTCGAGTTCCAAAGTTTTTTAACACCCCATTTATTGTATATAAACTTCTATTAAGTCATATTTGGGTACACAATTTTTTAAAATTGTATTTTGAGCCTGTACTATTCAAAAATTGATATTTAGTCTCCACATTTATCTTTTACCAAAACACATTAGTAAGCTCAATAAAAGCTCCTAACAAGACCCTAAGCATGTTTCCCAAATTTTCACGGTCCTATTCCGACCGGTCGCAACCAAAATAGTATCATTTTGGCCATGTTTGGGCCTTTGCTAGAAACTGATAGAGATTCAAGTTTTAGATGGTAGTTCACCGGGAGTCATTGCCCACGAGCAACAATAGTAGTCAGTGAAGGTGTGGTTGAAAAACTAACTTCCCCACGAGTCATTGCCCACTTGTATAACTTTAAATGGTGGTCGGAGTTTTTTGCAATGTGCAAATTTATAGAGCACAGTTAAAAGATAGTGTGGTTGGAGCTTTAATAGTGGATTACAACAACGAGGATTACCTTTGACTCAAGAGGTGGGAGGTGGGAGGGGGAGAGGATCAACAGAGTTTGGTAGTCGTGATTTAGTGGAGTCTATGTGAATTTGTGGGTGATTTTAAGTCATCAGGTGGGAGTCAATTTTGCCTCGAAAGTTGTTAGTCATTTCTTGGGTTGTTGGGTTCAGTTACTGTTTGGGTTCATTGATATGGTAGAGGGGTGGTCGGTGTTAGGAAGAGGTGGGAAAAGAAAGTCAACCTCTAAGCACACACTATGATAGCAAAATCATAAAATTTTTTAGTTAGAGAAAAGATAATTTCTACTCAAAAGGCGTGGATGTCATGATGTCACCAGAAAATCTTTCTTTCAAATTTCAAGAGAAATTCTAATATCCAAGGAGGAGATAATCAAATTGCTCATACGAGGAGGTAGATAGATGTGTTGTCAGTTTAATGAAAATTTTTGTTATTTGAAATTTTATAAAAAATTATGTTTTTAGCAATTTCCTTTTGTATGTTATAGAAGAAAAATTCATGAGAAAGTGAGTGGAGCGATAAAATAATGTTGGATTCAATTTTGGGTTGAGGTCGCCTCGTCGGGTGAAGAAGACGATGCGTGTGTGACACACAACTAGTTTGCACTAGGGAGAATCAGTTTGTAGCAAATAAATTTGATAGTTTGGCCAATTTCAATCTTGATTCACTTCAAATATGATCAATTGTTGGATCAATTTATTTTTCTAAAAATATTTTGATCAATTTCTTATGATTTAGAGCCAAGAATTTCCATTTTCAATTTTGAAATCACATGGAAAAATCGTAAAGTTTTCAGCTTAAGTCTATTCAATCTCGATTTGATCCGATTTAATCTCAATTTGACTCGGTTCTATATTAGGTATTTCCTAATACTTGATTTATATTTAATATTGCCTCACATGAAGGTCCCACTCTCTTTACCAAATTTATTTTATTTTTATGTTAATTTATTTAACTTTTTTCCTTTATATATTTGGTTTAACAATCCAACACAAGCTCTTTATCATCAAAGGGATCATACGTTCATAGAATAGTTCTCGACTGTTCCACTTATAAACTGGAGTGACCTTACTGTCCACCCTTGGTAGGAGGTTACGCCTTCTACCACAAGTCTATGTGAGCATCAATTGCCCAATCCCCAGACTTAGATTTCCTTCGTGTCCGCTATTGTGAGATGAGACCTCTCCTCCTGCTTCCTCGGTCTTAATGCGCATGAAGCTCCCTAGACTTCTTGACTCACTGGATGATAAACTTTCGTTATGCTCCATGGGTCATCCAATACCCCTTAAAACCAACACTAACACATATCAGACGCCTCGATGGTTACGTATCTCAGAATGCACAAACAAAAGTCTTTTAATTTAGAACTTTATCTTTGGTGTCACCAACCCAACAAATTCGATGACCTGACTTCAGCTTGGTAACTACCAACCCAACGAGTTCGAGACCCGAATTTAGCTCAGTAACTACTAGCCCAACGAGTTCTACAATACGGCTTCGGCTGGGTGGCTTTATCACACAACTTAACCATTTATGGTAAATTTCTTTAAGGCGTTAAATCAAGATTTTATCTATGGATTTAAGCATGTTTCCATTGGCCTTGGGCCCAATTCATGAGTTTTTCCAAAACTTGGCATTGGGCCCTATTAGTTTTAAAACCAAGACCTTGGGCACATCAGAGCAATTTTATTTAGGGGAGACTATTTCTAAAAAATGGTTTTAAAAAAATGTGCTTAACATCCCAACTAGGTATGATTTTGGAAATCCCACTCACCCGTATTCCGAGACTAGGTCGTCCCGAAGATTTCCAAGCTTGATGTGCCTTTCCTTTGCACGAACTTGTAGGTGATCTGTTTCTATAATGAATCGGGCAATTAGGTCCCAAACAATAAGATATTTTCACTTAAAGCCCGTAACTTTCAAATAATTACGTTTTAGCCCTTTAGTATAACTTATTTTCAATTAAGTCCCTATGATTATCAAATCTTTCATTTGGGCAGCAAATTTATTTAAATTTCCAATTGGGACACTATAATTCTCTTAATTATAGAAAATCTCCAATTTTTTGAAAATTACAATTAAGTCCCCAAACATTCAAAAAATTGTAATTTGGTCCTTAAACTTGAATTTCATCAATTTGACAGGAATTCCTCCCAATTTTATCCTAACATGTTATTAATAATCTTCCCATGCCCCTTGGTTTATTTCAAGCTTTGGAAGACTCATTTTCGCTTAGAAATGAGCTCAAACAGATCCTCGTCGAAAAATTGGCCTAGAGAGAGAAAGCTTTGATTTCTCACTGGTGAGGATCCGACGATTGGAGCTTTTAATTCCAATGTATTGCTCTCTTCTTAGGGATCCTTCCTCGATCAAACCGCGCCTCAATTAGTGGCATGAGCCATGAGAATTTCTAAGTTTATTTCTCGAGAAAAAGTACACTATGAATAGTGAATTCCTACGAAGGGTAGCGGATGGGACTTACCTAAATGGTTTAGGGGAGGTTAGGGATGCTTGGTTTAGCTGTGGTTGGTCTGGGAGTGCCTCGAATGAAGCTCGACCGATTTTGGTCACAGACAGCCGTTGGAGCAAGTTAATTGTGTGAGCTCATCGACGCTTCTCCGACAATCCTCGAGTTGAAAGGAGATTGCAACAAGTTAGAGGACTTATTCCCGATTTCAGGGAACCAAAATTTGGCTTATGAGGTTGTGAGAAAGGCCATTTTGTCAGAGCCTTGGTTCGTGCCTTGCCGGAAAATGGAGTACTTCATCTTATTCGATTGTTTGAGGGATGATGAGAACAAATGGGGAGGAGCTCTTTATATAGGGAGTTGGCAACTAACAGGGTATCACTCCCCGACCCGGTTTGGTCAGATCCCTATGAGCAACCCATTACTCTCCCGGTTTATTAAGGGTTTCCCCCTTTTACCTGGGAAGAGTAAGGCATCCTTTAAACCTATACCTTTCTTGGAATAACATAAATCAAAATTGCATGAAATTTTAAACTTTACATACCTATCTTGCAGGTGTTACTAACATGAAGTCTTTGGGTAGGTATCCCTTGGTTACTTAAAAAGCGATATAAGGGAAAGGGTGAGTTCTACGACTCAATGAATGGGTGTTTAAAGATTGACTTTTAAAAAAATAGTTTGAATTGGAGTGTGCTAGACTCCTTATTTTCTTTTAAAATAATTTATCTCCAAAATCTCGGTCTTCATAGCCATTTCTCCATCATTAATCACAACCGGTGTGTTTATCAACCAACACATGCCCTTCCTCATGAAGGGAACACACATTCGTAGGGCAGCACGCCCATTGCACTCACTTGTTGTGTTAGAGTGACTTTACCAGCCACCTAGATAGAAGCACATCCACTTCTATCCTGAGAATGAGTGGATGTATGTGACATCCAACCCTGCATCCCGTAAAGAAAACTCCGTGTCCATATGAGGATAGAGACCTCATCTCGACCCCACTCCGGTCTCATGCACATGAAGCTACGTCAAACTACCCTGACTATTGGCACGACAAATTACCCTCATCTCCACCATGTCATCTAGTAGCCCCTAGGATGCATCACTACCAGTCTTGGGCATCTTGAAGGTCCCATACCTCAGTGCATGCCCAAAACAACAGTTTTCAACATAAGCCATTTAATCTATGTTGCCACTGGTCCAATGGCCCCGACCCTCAACTCAACTTGCAGTTGATTGTCTCGACTAGTCCGTTGACCTATCATGTCGCACTACCGCCAATCCATCGAGTATGCTAGTCTTGTCTTGGTACCATAGCCAAAGTATCATTCATTTAAAGTTTTCACTCCTTAAACTCATGTTTGCTTACTAGCTCCTTCTCATGGCAACTGACCTTGGGCCCACTACACGAAAATTTCAAAATCGGGCATATTAGCCCCCAAGTTCCAAAATCGAGACCTTCAACCTATCTGAGTTATTCGAGCTCCCATCAAGAAGGTCTCCCAAAAAGTTTAAGCAGTGGCACATAGTTAGGGGAGAGCACTTCCGACAAAATAATCTTTTAGCCGTCCATCACACCAACCGGGTGTGAGGACATCTCTGCTCATAATCGATGAACGGGTTTTCTACTTCCTTCTAGAAAGTTTATCATACCAACTATGTATGATCTACTTACAACTGGTAAGTAGTTTTTCCGTGTTATTTCTACATCACTAAATTCAAGTGCGATGTTTAAAATTCCACTTAGTAGTGGGTTTTCATTTTCGATGTGCTTTTCATCCCAACCGGATATGATATAAAAATCACACATACCCATTAATGCAGTGAATTCCTCTTGACCGGTTCTTTGTCTTCATGCAAGCTTATCCTTGTTGGCATTCCCACTACTTCGTGTTTCTACACGATATGAATATCCTTGTTCATTATACCTTGGCCTAATAGCCTTCATTCATCTTGAATGGATGAAATACTCGAACTTTTTGATTTATTACAATTAGGTCCCTAAACATCTTTTTTTTTTAACTTTAGGTCCATAATGTTGATTTTCCCCCAAATTTAGTCCTGAAACTTCTAAAATTCACCTTAGGATCTCAATTTATTCAAAATCAAAAAAAGGGGTTCAATTTCCCCAAATTTCCAATTTAGTCTCCAACTTTTCCAAAATTACCATTTTGCCACTACTTTACAAAAATGGTAAGTTTCACCCTAAAAATTCCAAATATTGGCAAATTGGTCCTCCAAAATCTTTATCATGCCCAATTGGCACTCAATTTTATGAAATTGTACTTTAGTCCCTCGAATTTTTGAAATCACCAAAATTTCCCCAATTTTCCCCAATTTCAACCTTCCAAGTAAGCTGAATTTGATTTTATCAAATTGACTGATCGAATGAGTTTAATGTTTGAAATTGAAGTTAGATTGGAGTTCCTACACCTCCATACAACTCAATTGCTCTTTGAATTGCACGATTTGATGCAAGAATGAGCTCAAACGGAGCTTTACCGAAAAATTTAATGTAGAGAGAGAAAGTTTACGGTTGGGGGCTCGGTGGTTCGAGCTTTCAATCTGGGCAAATAGCTCTTGTCCTGAGGTTCTTCCTAGGATCAAGAATTACCTCAATTCATGTCGAATTAGGGAGAATTTGGTTAGTAAAGATCTACTCGTTCTCTCTCTAGCACCGATCGGAATTTACAGAGTGGATCAAAATTCATTTAGCTTTCCACTCTAATTCAGCGATAGGAGGGATGTGGAGATGTTGGAAGGGCTTGGTTTGGCCTAAGGAGGGCACGAATTGGCTGTTTTCAGCTTGACCAAAACAGGACAGCTTCGGTCCGCTAGAGCTGCTTGATTGTTCTATCACTCCAACGTTTCTCTGGCATTCCTTGGAGCAAATGGAAACTACATGCGTGTAGATGACTTCTCCCCAAATATAAAGAACCTAACCACGCCTTCTTTGGCTTAGAAAAATGCCCAAGTCAGAGCTCTAGTTTGAGCTTCATCGGAAAATGGAGCAGTAGGGAGAGAGTGGAGTTTTCAGGTGTGTGGAGGATGAATGAGGAGGGGCTCTTTATATAGGAAGCTTGGAGACTTCATGGTCATTTGATTGATGCCTTAATGGCATTCATTCATTGCCTGAAACTCCCTGGCTAGAGACTTTTTATCTTCGCCGGTGCTGCTCGATTTTTCGGTGAGTGAACAGTGTTGTCATCTGATGGAAGAAGACCACACTATTCCTAATCGAGTTCAATGCTTAAATCGACTGGTTTAGGCCCGATTCGATAGAGTTTTTAAAATTATTTTTTTAAAAATTATTCTAATTTCATTATCTGTCAAATGGTCACCTCAATTCTTCAATTTGAATTTTTTAAGCCACCTAGAAAAATTCAATAGTGGTTCAAACTGGTTTAGATCCGATTCACTTGAACTGGTTTGGATTTCACCTTCAATTCATTTTAAAGTCCTTTCTCATGACTTTTGTGACTCTTTAGGTCACTCGTGATCTATAAATTTCTCAGTTTACCATTTCTCTATTGGTTGGGGTTCGTAAACTGATTTGGTTTTCTCAACCGGGTTGATTGGTTCATGCCTTGATTTTCTCATCCTAACTTGACCCCAATCTTGCCCGTCCTCGGTCAGAACAGAGGATTTTTCGGTCGCATGAGACCGAGCAGTCTGCCGTCATTCCTCTCTTTGCCAGCTTTCCATGTTGAAGATGACACTCTACGTGCATGTACGAGCTGCCACATGGCGCACTATTATTGGCTAGCTTTGTTGACGTGGCTTCCCACTCAGAGTCCTTGTAAGCCCTGTCCTTTGGAGTTAAGGAAACCAGGGAAAGAACTGGTCAACCTGAATGAGAAAACCAAACCGGTTCGTAAACCCCGACAACTAGAGAACAGATAAATTGGGAAATTTACAACTGCTGAGTGACCTAAAGAGTAATAAAAACCTTAGAAAGGGACTTTAGGACCATTTGGGAAAGATAACCAATCCGGTTCAGGTGAACCGAATCCGTACCAAATTGAACCGGTTTGAACCACTATTGAACCAGATGCTAAATTCATTTTTCTAGGTGGCTTAAAAATTCAAATTGGAGAATTGAGGCTATCATTGGATAAAGAATGAATTTAGATGAATTTTGAAAAAATCATTTGAATCAGGCAAGAACTGACCAGTTTAAGCGTTGAACCCGGTTCAGACCGGTCCAGTTCGGTTCGGAATAGTGTCGTCTTCTTCCTTTAGATGAGAGCACTATTAACTTGCCAGAAAATCAAATAGTGCCAACAAAGAGGAAATGTTTCTGTTTAGTACATTTCAGGCCATCAATGACTGTCATTAAGGTGCCAGATGGATAGCCGGAGAGTCCCCGAGCTCCCTATATAAAGAGCTCCTCTCCATTCATCCTCCACACACCTGAAAACCTCACTCTCTCTTAGCTACTCAGTTTTTCGATGAAGCTCAAACTAAATCTTCGACATAGGGGCTTTTTTGAGCCAAAGAAGGTGTAGTCGGGTTCTTTAGACACAGGGAGAAGTTAGCTACCCGACAGTGCTCTCTAATTTCTCCAAGGATCGCCGGAGAAGCGCTGGCGTGATCGAACAGTGAAGCAACTCTAACAGACCAAAGCTGCCCTGTTTCTATCAAGATAAAATCAGCCATTTTGAGCCCTCATTAGGCCTAACCAAGCTCTTCCAACACTTGCACAACCCTCATACGACCAAATTAGAGTTGAAAGGTAAGCCAATTTGGCTTCCCTCTATAAATTCAATCGGTGCTAGAGAGAGAACTGACAAATATTTACTAACCGAATTCTCCCTCAATTTGACATGAATTGAGGTGATTCTTGATTCTAGAAGGAACCTTAGGACAAGAATTATCTACTCAGATTGAAAGCTCGAACCGCCGCACCCCCAACGATAAGCTTTTGAAGCTTTCTCTCTCTACAAACTAGTTTTTCAGTGAAGTTCCATTTGAGCTCATCTCAACATCAATTTATGCGATTCAAAGTGTAATTGAATTGTATAGATGTGTAGGAACTCAAATTCACCTTCAATTTCAACAATTAAACTTGATTGATCGGTCTATTTGATGAAATCAAATTTGGCCAAGTTGAAAGGGGGAAATCAAAATTGAACCCCTTTTTGTGATTTTGAATAAATTGAGGTCCCAAAGTAAATTTTAGAAGTTTTGGGACTCAATTTGGGGGAAAATTGGCATTAGGGACTTAATGTTAAAGAAAAAGAACTTTAGGGACCTAAATGCAAATAACGAAAAGTTTTGGCATTTAATTCATTTGTGATGAATGAAGGTTATTAGGCCAAAGGATATTGAAAAAGGATGTTAATAACGTTTAGGAACACGAAGTACCAGGAACGCCAACAAGGCTAAGCTCATGTGAAGGCAGCAATCACTTTAAGAGTAATTCATTGCACTACCGGGTGAGATGGAATTTTCATATCATACCCGACTGAGATGATGAGCATCTTGATAATAAAAACCCACTACTATTTGGTATTTTAACATCACACCTGGATGGGGTGATGTGAGAAAATGCATGGAAAAACTACTAACCAGTTGTAAGTAGATGATACCCGGTTGGTATAATTAAGTTCTTGGAATGAAGTAGAAAATTCGCTTATTGATTATGAGCAGTGATGTCATGCCCCGACCCGGTTTAGTTGGAACCCCGTGAGCAACCCACCACTCCCTTTGGTTCATGAAGTGTTTCGCCTTTTTCTAAACCGCGAGGAGTAAGTCATCCTTTTTCTTGTATTTCCTAGAATAACATTATACAAAACTAATAATCTTTTAAACAGACATACCTATCTTCATAGTTCCCATACAAGGAGGTCTTTAAGCTTGGTTTTCCCTTGGTTACTTGAAAGGGGTAAAAGGGAAGGGGTGAGTTCTACAACTCAGTGAGCGGGTGTTGGGAGTGAGTTTTCATAAACAAAACAACTTTAATCAGAGTGTACCAAACTCTTTATTTTCTTTAAGAATATTCTTTACTCAAATACTAGTTTTTAAAACCTTTATCCTACCGATGGTGGCATTTCCTTTCAAACTTTCTTTCCCAAACCTTATTCCAAGGTTTTTCCAAGGATTCTCAAATCCTTCCCAAGGTTTTCTTAACTTTTTTCCCATTCCACATTAGGTGCTTTAATAAACAACCCACGCCATTCATCATGAAGGCTACACACATTCACGAGATGCAACTACGCTGACTGCACCCACTTGTGGATTGAAGCATCTTTACCATCCACACTAATATTAGTCCCTGACTTCTACCCGGAGTCTGAGTGAACGTCTTCTACATCCTACCCTCAGACCCAAAATACTTTGTGTCCATATTAGGACGGAGACCTTATCCCGGTCTCGTGCGTATGAAGCTCAAACACAGAAGCTTCTGGAAGCCCCAAACATAGTAGCTTCGTGGAGTCTAAACACAGAAATTCTGTGAAGTACAAACAAAGAACTCCATAGAGTACAAACACAAAACTCCGTGATGTACAAACATAGAACTCCGTGGAGTACAAACACAAAACTCCACGACTAACTGGTATGACGAGAAACACAAACCTAGTAGCTTCTCTTTCACTTATCGCCACCATGTCATCCAGTAGCCCTTAGGACGCATCACTACCCTTCTTGGGCATCTTAATGGTCCCAAACCTCAAGTGCATGCACAAACAATAGTTTTTCATTTTTCTTAGCCATTCTCTTTGGTTCCTACGATCCAACGGCCCTGACACGCAACTCGATCTACAACTGTTTGTCTTGACTGGTCTGTTGACCTGTCCTGTGGCACTACTTTTAGTCTATCGAGTATGTCGGTCCTATCTCGGTACCATGGCCAAACAATTCATTTACTTAAGTTTTCATGGCTTAGAATCATGTTATTTATGAGCTTCTACTTATGCCAACTGGCCTAGGGCCCACTGTTCAAGATTTTCACAATCGGGCATATTAGCCCACAAGTTCCAAAACTGAGGCCTCTAGCTTATATGAGCTATTCGAGCTCCTGTCAAGAAAGTCTCCCAAAACTTTTATGCAGTGGCACACAGTTACGGGAGAGCACTTTTGACAAGAAAGTCTCCCAACAGGGTATGAGGACATCTACGCTCATAACCGATAAATGGGTTTTCCACTTCCTTCGATGAAGTTTCATCACACCAAATGGGTATGATCTACGTACACTAGTAAGTAGTTTTTCTGCATGATTTTTACATCACTCCTCTCAGGTGTGATGTTTAAAATACCACTTAGCAGTGGGTTTTCATTTTTGAGGTGCTTATCATCCCAACCGTGTATGATATAAAAATCCCACTCACAACTGGTAAGTAGGTTTTCCTTAAATAAAAGTGCTCATCATCCCAACCGGAATGATGTATAAGATTCCCACTCATAACCGGTAAGTGGTTTTTAGTTTAATTCGCTCATCACCCCAACCAGGTATGATGTTAAAAGTCCCAATCACTTGTTAACCATTATGTGTTTGTCCTTGGTTGGTTTTCCAAGTTGATGCGAGCTTTCTCTTGCTGGCATTTTGATCACACTTGTCCCATCGGAGGTGCAACAGTTTGAGCTTTCTATTGAGAAAGGTAGCCCTCTTCCTAAAGTACCTTATAGGATCAAGAATTCCTACTATTGAGCTTTTAGCTTCGTTGAGGTCATATGAGGGTTGTGGGGATGTTGGAAGAGCTTAGTTTGCCTAGATGAGGGCTGAATTCGACCAATTTTTGCTAGGCAAAAACAGGGCAGCTTCGGTCTGCCAGAGCTGCTCGAATGTTTGATTATGTCGTCACTTCTTCGGCGATCCTCGGATCAAATGGAGGTTGCTATCATATAGTTGACTTCTCCTAGATTATAAAGAGTTAGACCTCTCCTTCTGAGGTTGAGAAAAATGCCTAAGTTGGAGCTCTGGTTCGAGCTTCATCGGAAAATGGAACAGTAGCGAGAGAGAGAGAGAGAGGATTTTTCAGGTGCCACGAGTATGAATGAGGATGAGCTTTTTATATAGGTGTAAAATTGTTTATTAAATGGGGAAGATTTACTACTAAATTATGGGTATTAGTGTTGCCATTATTCTCATTAAATTAGAAATTGATGGGTATTTATTACTATTAATTCCAATAATTGAATTTATGTACTAATTTATGGGTATTAATTCCAATAATTGAATGTAGGTATTAAATTATGGGTATTTATGATAGTGGCATGGGATTAATACTAATTAAACCAAATTCACATGATTATCTCATTATTTTCACCTAAAGAAATTTAATAGGTATTTATTTATTTTGGTCAAAACAACACTTTTTATTTTAATTCAATTATATCAATGGAATTTTTGAATTTTATACTTATAATATAATTCCATAAAAAATTTTGACCGAAATTTCGGGTTACTAAAAAAAGCACGAGGGGTGTAACATAAATACTATTCTCGCCCAAGCACGCTTAACTTCGATGTTCTAATGGGATCCGATGCATTAGTGCTGGTATATTTTTTTAATTTTAGGTTACTAAAAACACGACGTGACAACTATTGAGGGGTACAACATGAATATTTCCCAAGAGGTCACCCATTCTAGTACTACTCACGTCAAAGTACACTTAATTTCGGAGTTTTGATGGGATCCGGGGCATTATGCTGGTATGTTTTTAATATCTAGTTATTGAAAACACGGTGTGATAAGTGATGTCCTCACACCCGGTTGGTGTTATGGATAGTTGAAAAATTATTTTTGTCAAAAGTGCTCTCCCCTTACTGTGTGCCACTACTTAAACATTTTGGGAGACATTATTGATGGGAGCTCAAATAGCTCAGATAGGCCGGAGGCCTTGGTTTTGGAACTTGGGGGCTAAAATGCCCGATTTCAAAAATCTCGTACAATGGGCCTAAGGCCAGTTGGCATGAGCAGGAGCTCGTCAACAAACATAAGATTAAGCCATGAAAACATTAATGAATGATGTGTTTGGCCATGGTACCAAGACAGGACCGACATACTCGATGGACTGGTAGTAATGCGATAATACATGTTGACAGACCAGTCGAGACAAACAGCTGTAAGTCGAGTTGAGGGTAGGGGCCGTTAAACTAGTGGCATCAAAGATTAAATGGCTTATGAGGAAAACTATTGTTTTGTGCATGCACTGAGGTTCGGGACCATCAAGATGCCCAAGAGGGATAGTGATGCATCCTAAGGGCTACTAGATGACATGGTGGAGATAAGGGTAGGTTGTCGCGCTAGTAGTCAGGGAAGCTTGACGTAGCTTCATACGCATGAGACTGGGGTGGGGTATGGATGAGGACTTTGTCCTCATACGGTCACAAAGTTTCTTTTCGGGTTTGAGGGTTAGATGTCATGTACATCCACTCATTCTCAGGGTAGAAGTGGAAGGGCTTCTATCTAGATGGCAGGTAAAATTGCTCCGATGCCACAAGTGGGTGAAGTGGATGGGTTGCCCTGCGAATGTGTGATCCCTTCATGAGCAAGAAAGGATTTTTAAGAAATTAAGGAGTTTGACACACTCCAAATTATTTTATTGAAAACTCTTTTAAATCACACATTCACTAAGTTGTAGAAACTCACACACCCTTTTTAATCCCTTTTTAGGATTAGAGAATGACTAGGGATAACACTAGGATTTACCCTCTATCAGGTACACTTAATCTCTTCTTAAGCTTGCATTATTATTAATTTATGTTATTCCAAGGAACAAGGTTGAGATCACTCCTGGCTCCTCTTAAACCAAGGGAGCGGCAGGTTGTTCATGGGGTTGGCCAGGGCGTGACAGTCCTAGTTACCCTTTGACTTGTTGAGTGGCCATGTGGTGGCCTCCCATTGGTCGCTCAATCCAACGTGGCCACAAATTGTATCTAACTATTCGTTTGACTATGACACATGGCATCCTCTAATTGGCTCATTTAAATACTTCATGTTCCCCCTACATACTCTTCTATTGCCACGTGTTAGCCTCTAATTGACTAAGAACATTCAACGTGGCTTTGCCACGTGTCAACCTTTGATTGGTCGACCGTTTCTCTGATATCTTGGTTGGTAGATGATGTGGCATCCTTGCCATGTGTCAGCTCCTCATTGGCCAGCATGGCTGACAATACTTATCCTTAGTTGACAGTTGACCAAGGATGCGTGTCGCTCATCTATTGGTCAGTTTTCGATGATGTGGATTTGACCATTCACTGGAGACACATGTCACGCTCCAATTGGTTAGCACTTCTAGGCGCTAACCATGTCATTGATTGGGTGTGCACTACCACATGTCACTCACTGATTGGTCGTGCCTACTGATTGGGCGCCGACCTGGTAGGTGGTTCATTAACCGGCTAGACCATTGACTGGTTCTGTCTGATTGGATTCGGTAACACAAAATCGAAAATTGATTGGTTCAGGCCCAATTCGACCGATTTTCTAAAAACTAAAAATTTGTAAATTTGTCTAATTGCATTTTCTATCCAATGATGATTTCAATTTCCCAATTTGATATTTTTAAGTCACCTAGAAAAATGAATCTTTGTACAAGTTCTTCATAGTTCAATCCGGTTTGGGTCTAGTTTACCCCGAACCGGTCCAGTTTTCCCATTCTATTCCATTCATGGTTCTTCACCATGATCTTTGGGTCCTTATTGGCTAATTGAGATTTTCCAATTTCCCATTTTTGCTCTTATTTACCATTTCTAGTTCCCTTCAATCCCCAGTTTTCCTTTGAATTTTTCTGGTTCTCCTTTTCGGTTCCTTACTCTGAGATATCGGGGTTTATAACTACTCACCTCCTTTTTGGAAGTTTTGTCCCCAAAACCCGTTACACATCGCTTGACTAGGGAATGCTTTTCTCCCTGATTATTCCTCCATTCTAGTCACCCTACCATTGCACCCTTGTCATTTGAATTTACTTAGTCCCTTAAGATAGATTATCATCCCCATTTCACCTCATCGACTCTTAGCTATTCCTTAAGCTCCTTATCTTTACTTTGGGGATTTCTCCTTATCCACCTTTTTCCTTGGAGTTACATCTTTTTTTAATTTGAATTTCGTGAGGTCCCTCTTGGGATCTTTTCATATTGTCCTTATCTCACAATTGTATTGGGATCCTACCTTTTCAACTTGACTGGTGCTTCCACTTGGGTGAAATCCGCATACTCATATCCATCCAAGTTGCATATATCAGCATCCTAATGATGCAATTCTTAATCTGGGTTCATGATTTCTATCACGCCCTGACTCGGTTTGGCCGGATCCCCATGATCAACCCGTCGCTCCCTTGGTTTAAGAGAGGTTTCCTCTTCTTTTAATCAAGAGGAGCCATGCGTAATTCAAACCTTGTTCCCTATAATAGAAAAAATCAATAAACATGCAAGCTTAAAAGTGACATTAAGCATACCTGACGGAGGGTACATCCTCGTGTTTTATTTGGTCATGTTTCCTTACTCTTGAAAGGGGTATAAGAGAGGGGGTGAGTTCTATAACTTAGCTAGCGGATGTTAGGAGTGTGTTTTCAAGAACAATAGTTTCATTTAAATTATGCCAAGGTTAACGTTTCAATTAAAACAAGTTTTCCTCAAAATTAGGTTTTCAAAACCTTTTTCCCATTTCCATATTAGGTGTGTTTAGTAGACAACACACACCCTTCATCAAGAAAGGAACATACATTCATAGGTGCTGCCTGTCCACTACACCCACTTGTGGCTCGGAGCAACTTTACCGGCCACCAAGATAGAAGCCCATCCACTTCTACCCTAGGTTTGAGTGAATGTTGTCAACATCTAACCCTTAGATCCGAATGCCACTCCATGTCAGTATCAGGATAGAGACCTCATCCTGACCCCACCCTGGTCTCATGCGCAAGAAGCTACTCTCTACTTACGACCAATAAGTAGGTTTTCTTTTCATAAAAGTAAGCCCATCATCCCAACCGGGTATGATGTGATTAAGCCCACTCACCTGATAATCATGACGTGTTTGTCCTCGGTCGGTTTTCCAAGTCTACACAAGCTTTCTCTTGCTTGCGTTCCAGTCAAACTTGTCCCTACACGATTTTAGCATCCTTATTAATTACGATTTGGTGTAAAAGCCTAGGCTCACAAATTATTGATTAATTACACTTAGGTCCCTAAAGTTCATTTTTCTTAAGTTTAGGTCCATAGTGCCAACTTTTCTCCAATTTAGTGCCATGGTTTCCAAAATTCCCTTTGAGTCCTCAATTCACTCAAAATTGTATACCGGGCTCAAGTTTTCCATATATCCAATTTGGTCCACAACTTTCATAAATTATGATTTTTCCCATACTTTCCAAAAATGGCAATTTGATCCCAAATGTTTCAAAAATTGACCAATTGGTCCTCCAACTTCTTTCTCATGGCTAATTGGCATTCAATTTTGGGAAATTGCAAAGAGGTCCCTCAATTTTTTGAAATTTGCAATTTTCCTCAATGTTTTCCCCAAAGTTTTCCCCTAATTTCCACCTTTCAAACTAACCTATTTTGATTCCTTGAAATTGGCCATTCAATCGGGGTTAATTGTTTCAATTGGAGGTATATATCAGTTGCTATACTTCCATACGATTCAACTGAGGCCAAAACGAGCTCAAATGGAGCTTCGCTGAAAAACTGCTCGTATAAAGAGAAAGATTTGAAAGCTTACCATTAGAGGAGCGGCAGTCCAAGCTCTCGATCGAGGAAGGTAGCTCTCGTCCTAAGGTTCCTTTTAGTATCAATAATGTCTACAATTGACATTGAATCAAGGGAGAATTTCATCAGTGAAGTTTCAAAATTTCTCTTTCTAACTCCAACTAGAAATGACTGAGGAGGACCGAATTGGCTTACCTTTCAGCTCTGTTGCGGTCGTGTAAGTGCCGTAGGGGTGTCGGGAAGGCTTTGTTTGGCTGTAGGAGGGCTGAATTTGGCTGAATTCAGCCCGGCCAAAACAAGTCATCTTCAGTCCTTTAGAGCTGCTTCACTGTTTGATTTCACCGGTGCTTCTCCGGTGGTCCTTGGATCGAAAGGAGGTTGCTGTCAGGTAGCTAAATTCCCTCAAGTCTATAGGACCCAACCTTGCCTTCTAAGGCTGAGAAAAATGCCTATATCAGAGCTCTAGTTCGAGCTTTGTAGGAAACTGGAGAAGTTGAGAGAGAATGGAGATTTGAGGTGTGTGAAGGAAGAATGGAGAAGAGCTCTTTATATGGGGAGCTCAGGGACACTCTGCACGACACGACAGCTTCGCTAGCGTTATCCGTTTTATGCATTAATGAAAAGTGCTATCATCCGGAGGAAGAAGATGATACTGTTCTAAATTGGACTGGACAGGTATGACCGGGTTCAATGTGTAAATCGGCTGGTTCAGGCCTGATTCGATCGATTTTCTCAAAATTAAAAATTTCTAAATTAATCTAAATTCATTTTCTATCTAATGGTTGCTTCAATCCCTAATTTGATCATTTTAAGCTATCAATAAAAATGAATTTAGAAAATGTTTCAAGTGTGGATCAAACTAGTTTAATCTAGTTCATATCCGGTTTGCCCTGAATCGCTCTAGTTTTCTCTTCCCATTTGTTCCAAGGTTCTTTTCCATGATTTTATGACTGTTTGAATCACTTGGGATTTATCGATTTTCTGTTTTACCCTTTCTCTATCAGTTAAGGTTCATGAACCGACTCGATTTATTAACCGGTTCTTTTCCCAATTTTCTTATCTTTAAAGGACGGGGTTTACAACTCTCCCCTCCTTTTAGGGGTTATCCCCAAAACTTAACTCAGAAATCATTTGCACTGGGAGTGACTTTCCTTGATGTTCTCTTGGGTTTGCTTGACATATTATCAATTTGGCTATTCCATTCACTTAGTCATGTTGCCACGTACTTGAAAAGTCTTTCTTCCTTTATATTTTTCCACTCACACCATGGAGTGGATCACAACCAGTCATGTCCAAACTACCCATTCCTAGGTAACAACTTAGGTTTACTTCTTACTCTATTTAGGGTAAGACTTTTCTTCTTAAGGATGCTTATTCATGTCATTAGGTTGGATATTCCATATACATCTGTTCACCACTATTTTCCATCATTTCCTAGATTGTTGATGCTCTTAGTTTAGCATCCCTTATGACTTTTATCCTTAACCCCTTGGGTTTTGATATACTTCTTCCTTATCTTATTTTGGTCCTTCCTCCATTTTTGGCTTACTAGGATTCTGGTTCCATTTCTTAGGTTTGATTAATGGACTTGGTCTTACTTGGGTCACCTTTCTTGGAACTGTTGGTACTACATGTTCTTTATGGCATGATCTGTTCTGGAATTATCCTTGCCCATTATGGTTGCAGAATGTGTATCCTTAATAACAATTCATGCCTTTTTGTCTGTTTAGGAGTTGTACGGCTTCGTTCCTTCCTACTGCTCGGTAGTGTTTCTCCACTACTTTTTATGTTGTCCAGTTGTCCTTTAAATCTCTTAATCATCAAAACCGCATCGGTTCCCTTTATCTACCCATTCTTTACCGACTTTTCTATTGGTTTTCCTCCCAGTTCCAACTGTTGGTTATTTTCCAACTTATTGATACATTGCGATCCTTTCTCACTTATGTCCTTCCTCATTCACATTGGCGTCTTTAATGCAAGGGCTTTCCTTTCCTCCGTCCTTTCTTGCTTGCTTGTGACATTTCAACATTTCTCATTCCGAGTTGGCCCTTTTTCGGTCTATGTATTGATTCCTTATTTTGGGGAGGTCTCCCCTTTTTTTTTGTTTTCATTCTCTACTATGTCCTTCAAGGTAGAGATTTGCATTTTAGGGTTACACCTTTGATCTTCTTACGATTCCTTGAAAGTCCCTTCCTTTTACTTCCCTACACTCACTTTATTTTGGGGCATTTGCCCACTTTTAATCCTCCGTTTTCTTAAAATTCCCATTTTGGCCATTATTCTATATCCAATTAACTTATGATTTTCGGGTCTTATTTCGTGTATTCCCCACTATGCCCAACCATCATCCTTTAGGCTCCATTAGGTTAACATGGACCACGACAAGTCTTGATGTATGTGGTCATTTGAATTTTCCACTTCTTAATTGGAGGGCTTACTTCTCCCAAGGTTTCTTAGGTAGTTTGTCCTCTATATCATTATGGGTAATCCACCGCATTTTTACTTATATGACATCTTTTGATGTTATCTCTTTTATTACCCATTCCTTGAGTTTAACCTACTCCTTGGGTTCTGGGTAAACTTCTCTTGTAACTAGTCATTTATTCCCAATTTGCATTCCATTTGAAACTTTCCTCATATATTCCACTTTAGTTGGGTTCATTACTTCTCTATTGGAATATGTATGCCTCTTCAGGGCTCCTTTCTATGGTAGGCTTCCTCCTCTTTTCACGGCTTTCCTCTTTCCTTTGTCTTCTTGGTTATCTATCTTTAAGTTAACCTCATGACATCCTTTAATGTCATCCTCTCCTACTTACCTTTACTTAGGGGAATCTTGCTAGCACCTTCCTAGTACTCACTATAATTTTATTTCTATTATGGAAGGGCCATCGATCTCCTTTCTTTCCACCTTTCCTTTCCTTATTGGAGTTTAAATTTATGGTCTTCTCAAGGGTCAGTTCGTTAATCGCCTTGTTCTCAATATTCTCCTGGTCCATGTGTTTTGGAACAATTATCCTTCGAGTTTACTCGTCCTCGATGTTCATCCCATCGTGCTTTTTAGAGTGTATTCCTTACAATTTACCGATCCTACATAGGGCATCATTTTTTTTCCAAATGGGCCATACTTGTCATCTTAATCCATCCTTAACCCCTTACGCCCATTTCTAAGGTTCGTTATTTTGAGTCAAGCTACTTACGACCCATCTGTCGATTTCGTAGCTTGGGAATTTTCTTCTTATGGTCTCACTTCCTACCTTCATCCTTTTTCTTTTGGACTTCCATCCTGGGATTTTCACATTCAACCTCCCTAACACTCATTGAAGGCTTTTCCCTCTTCTCTTTCGTACACCCTTCCGATACCGGTATGGTTATCCGCCCTGAATTCTTTTCCACTGTAAACCCCGTCTTTTGATAATGAGAAAACCGAGAAAGAACCGGTCAGTTTTGAATTTTAAACTGAATCGGTCTACAAGCTCGGTTGATAGAAAATGAAAAAAAATTGAGAATTTACTCCCTCCATAAGATTCAAAATGGTTCATAAGTCTTGGAGAAGAACTTTAGGATGAAATAGGGAAACAAAACTGAATCAATTCAAGTGAATCGGGTCCGAGCCGGATAGAACCTGTTTAAGGACCGAGTAGATTTATGAACCGGAATCGATAAAGAGCTAGTAAATTGGGAATGTTACAGACCCTAAGTGACGTAATGAGTCACAAAAGTCATGGAAATGGACTTGTGAAGGAATTGGGGATGAAAACCAAACCGGTTCAGGTGAACTGGATCCAAACCGGTTTGGACCGGTTTGAATCACCATTGAACCGGATCCTAAATTCATTTTTCTAGGTTACTTAAATAATTCAAATTTGAGATTTGAGGCCACAATTAGATAGAAAATGAATTTAGAAATTTTTAGATTTGAAAAACTCGATCGAATGAGGGGTAAACCGACCAGTTTAAGCTTCGAACCCGGTTCGGACCAGTCCGGTCCGGTTCGGAATAGTGTCGTCTTATTCCTTTAGATGACATCATTGTTCACTTACCAGAAATATGAAGCAACGCTGGAAAAGAGGAAACGTCTCTGTTCAATACGTTTTCGACCATCAATTTCTGTCATAAAGGTGTCAATTGGATGGCCAAGAAGTCCTCGAGCTTCCTATATAAAGACCCCCTCCCCATTCATCCTCTCCATACTTGAAAATCTCACACTCTCTCAGTTTCTTAGTTTTCCAGCGAAGCTTGAACTAGAGCTCCGATATAGAGTCATTTCTAAGCCAAAGAAGGCGAGGTCGGGTTCCTGAGAACTGGGGAGAAGTCAGCTACACGGTGATAGCATCCATTAATTCTGAGTGTCACCGGAGAAGCACTATTGTGATCGAACAGTGAAGCAGCTCCGATGGACCGAAGCTGCCCTATTTCGACAGAGTTGAAATCGGCCAATTCGAGCCCTACTTTGGCCAAACTAAGCCCTCCCAACACTTCCTCAGCCCTTCCACAGTCAAATTAGGACCGAAAGGCTCCACAAAGGATTGATAAAGAACTTCAATCTTACTTGGTTCCGGTTAACAGGGGAAGAAAACTAGACTATGACATGCGAAGTGACGGAGTACTAACCTATAAGGGTAGGGTATGTGTTCCTCAAGATAAGCAGTTGAAAAGACTAATTCTAGAAGAGGTACACGATTCAGTGTATGCGAAGCATCCGGAAAGTAGTAAGATGTACCGCACCCACAAACAAGGATACTAGTGGAAGGGTATGAAGTGGGATATTGCGGTATATTTAACTCGATGTTTGTCTTATCAACAGATAAAAGCAGAGCATCAGAAACTATCAGAACTACTACAACCTTTACCAATTCCGGAGTGGAAATGGGAGCACATCACCATGGACTTCGTCACGGGCTTACCGGTGACCAGAAAGGGGCGAGATGCGATTAAAGTCATAATGGATAGATTGACCAAATCAACACATTTTCTTCCTATAATAGTGACGGACACAGTAGAACAGCTGGTCGTCCTATATATGAAGGAAATCATAAGATTCCATGATGTCCCAATGAGTATAGTATCGGACAGAGATCCAAGATTTACTTCCAAATTTTGGCCAAACTTACAAAAAGCTATTGGAACCAAACTTCATATGAGCACGACATTTCACCCTTAGACAAACGGACAGTCTGAGTGAACCATACAAATGTTGGAAGACATGCTGAGAGCATGCGTACTCACCATGAATAAAGGTTGGGAAAAATACCCGTGCCTGATGGAATTTGCTTACAATAATAGTTAGCATGCCAGTATTTAGATTGTTCCCTATGAAGCCCTTTATGGATGACCATGTTGCACCCCTTTATTTTGGGAAGAAGTGGGGGAAAGAAAGTTAGAAAGGATAGAAATGATAGAAGATGCCACAGAGAAGATAAAATTAATAAGGAGTTGTCTTAAGACTACACATGATAGGTAAAAGAGTTATGTAGATAGTCGAAGGAAAGATCTAGAGTTCGAAGTGGGAGATCCAATATTCCTCAAAGTATCCCCATGGAGAGGAATACTTAGGTTTCAGCAAAGAGGAAAGCTAAAACCAAGTTATATCGGTCCCTATCCCATTATTCAAATGATAGGACCGGTAGCTTATAAATTGGAATTGCCTCTTGATCTGTAGAGACTACATTATGTATTCTACATCTCAGTGCTTTGGAAATTAAACCCCTTTTTGTGAAATTAAATAAATTGAGGTCCCAAGGGGAATTTTAAAAGTTTTGGGATTCAATTGGAGGGAAAATCGGCATTTAGGGACTTAAATTTGAGAAAAAAATAACTTTAAGGACCTAATTACAATTAAATAAAAGTTTGGTTTTCTCATTCATTTGGAATGAATGAAGACTATTAGGTCAATAGATAATGAGCCGAGATGTTCATATCGTGTAGGGTCACGAAGCACGAGGAATGCCAATAAGGACAAGCTCGCATGAAATCAAGGAACCGGTCTAGTGGAATTCACGACATTTAAGAGTGAGTGGGATTTTATGTCATACTCGGTTGGGGATGATAAGTACCTCGAAATGAAAACCCACTAACTAGTGGTATTTTAAACATCACAACTTAGAGGACTGATGTGAAAATCATGCAAAAACTCTACTTACCATTTGTAAGTAGATCATACTCGGTTGGTATGATAAAACTTCTTGGAAGGAAGTTGAAAATCCGTTCATCGGTTATGAGCGAAGATGTCCTTATACCGGGACGATATAATGGACATTTAAAAATAATATTTTATTGGAAGTGCTCTCCCCTGACTGTGTGCCAATGCTTAAATTATTTGGGAGACTTCCTTAACGGGAGCTTGAATAGCTCTTATAGGCCGGGGGCCTCGATTTTGAAACTTGGGGGCTATTATGCCTAGTTTTAAAAATCTTGAACAGTGAGCCATAGGCCAATGGAAACGAGCAGGAGCTCGTAAACAAACATTAAATATGTGCCATAAAACTTTAATAAATGAATTGTTTGATCATGGTACTAAGATAGGACTGACATGGTTAGCTAGCAGCAGTGCGACATGACCAGTCTCCGGACCACTCAGGACAAATAGCTGCAAGTTGAGCTGAAGGTTGGGGCCGTTGGACTAATGGCACCACATATTACATGGCATGATAAGAAAATATTCTTTCTGCATGCACTATGATTTTTGGATCATCAAGATATACAAAAAAAGGTCCGGATATTGATAATATGGACATGAAGAATCGATTTCGGGATTGAGGGTCAGATGTTGCGGACATCCACTCATTCTCAGGGTAGAAGTAGACGTACTTCTATCTAGGTGGCCGGTAAAGTCGCTCTAAAGCCACAAGTGAATTCAGTGGTCATACTGGCCTGTAAATGTGTGTTGAACCTTCATGATGAAGGATGTGTGTTGGGTGATGACACACCGTGGTAATGATGGAAAAACCCTAGAATTGAAATTCAAAGGATTTTTGAAAGAAAGGAGTCTGGCACACTCCAATAAACTCTTTTCCTAAAAAGATATTTTCTTGAAAAACCTATTCATTGAGTAGTCGTACTCACCCCCTCCCTCATATGCCTTTCAGGTAGTCACGGAAAGCCTGTCCTTAAATAATCGCAAATTTAAACGCTTGAAGATAGGTATGAGTAATTTAAAAATATTATCCAGTTTTGATTTTATGTCATTCCAAGAAAAAGGTGTAGGTTTAAAGGATTCCTTACTCATCCTAGGTTTAATAAAGGGGAAACCCTTTGTAAACCAGGAAGAGTGGCGGGTTGCTCACGGGGATCCGACCAAACTGGGTCGGGGCATGACATCCGCCATCTAATTCCCTTTTTGTTCCTTATCCTTCTTTTGAGGAATTTCTGATTGTGGGTGGGTTTCTAGCACTTTACGTTATGCCCATCTTCCTATTACTGGTTCTTTCAAGGGCACTTAGTCCTATACATTCCTTTAGAGTTCTCTTACCTGTAACATTGCTTTTCCTCTTCACTCTTATCATGTCTTACCCTAGAGTTGCCATAGGAGGTTTAATAAAGGGGAAACTAGGAAGAGTGGCAGGTTGCTCACGGGGATTCGACCAAACTGGGTCGGGGCGTGATATCCACCCTATAATTCCCTTTTTGTTCCTTATCCTTCCTTCGAGGAATTTCCGATTGTGGGTGGGTTTCTAGCACTTTACATTATGCCCATCTGCTTATTACTGGGTTTCTAGTCCTATACATTCCTTCAAAGTTCTCTTACCTATCACATTTCTTTTCCTCTTCAGTCTTACCATGTCTTACCCTAGAGTTGCTGTAGGAGGTTTTTCCGCATTCACCCTTTTTGAGGGGGTTCTTGTACCTTACCTCTCCTCTTAGTTATATTTCATTCAACTAGTTTTTCTTAGAGGTAACTCAATTCCTCTTGGTTTCCGAAATCTTGTATGAGGTTCTCTCTCTCAATCCCTTATGGTCCTTAGGCTTTTCCTCCATTCTTCCTGTACCTTTTAATGTTGCCTTCCCTTTTTCCTAGGTTCATCCTATTGTTTATCTCTGCTTACCATAAACTTGACCCCTTATGAACATACTCTTCCTCTCCATTTATTACCCAGTCATGATTTGTTTACTCCAATCTATTTATCGATGAGGGAAAACTAACTTTTAAATAAAAAGTCTTTATTTATTAAAGGAGATAGTTTTTTTGCCGTACTCAACTTATTACAAGGATTTTTTACTACTTCCTAGTCCCTTGGAGTCATAGGCCGGGAATTAGCCTCCGAATGGTTTCAGGATTCGTGGTTTGAGGGTTGTGATGAACTGGTTGATGTCCATCTATACTCCCATCAAACTTCCCCGATAGGACAAACTTCATGGATTGCCTCGAGTCCGTACCTTCTTAGCACCTTAGCCATGCACTTGTAGGTCCATCTCATCCATTGGAAAGGATTGAAGTTGGATTGAGCTGGCGGGGGCACTTGGTGGACTTTAATAAAGGTTGCGTGGGCATTCCAATTGTTATCCCATGCCTCCTTCTTAGTTGGAGTTTTTTAGGTTGTTGTGGGGCTGATGGTGGTGTCGGGCTCCTTGGAGGAGGGATAGGTTCTTCCTACCTTGGAGGAGGATATGCGATACATTCTAGTTCTAATAAGGCTCCAATAGGTTTCCTAGTCTTCGGCCATATCCTCGGATACTCACTTTTCAACCTCTAAGAATCGTTGGGCGACTACCTCCCTAGAGGTATGCGTCTTTTTCATGATCTCATGTGAGGGTTTGGTTCACACTAGAACTTGGCTATAATACCACTAAAGTTGTAATACCTCGACCCGGTTTGGTTGGATCCCCGTGATCAACCCGCTACTCCCTTAGTTTAAGAAGTGTTTCCCCTTCTTTTAAACAAGAGTAGCCAGTCATAATTTAAACCTTATTCCTTGGAATAGCATGAATCAATAAACATACTCGTGTTTTCTTTGGTCATGTTTCCTTAATCCTGAAAGGGGTATAAGAGAGGGGGTGAGTTCTACATCTCAATGAGCAGGTGTTGAGAGTGAGTTTTCAAGAACAATAGTAGCATTTAAATTATGCCAAGGTTATTGTTTCCTTTAAAAGAAGTTTTCCTCAAATTTTGGTTTTAAAAACCTTTTCCCATTTCCATATTAGGTGTGTTTAGTAGACAACACACACCCTTCGTAGGAAGGGAACACCCATTCATAGGTGTAGTCCGTCCACTACACCCACTTGTGGCTCGGAGCGACTTTTTTGGCCACAAAGATAGATGCCCGTCCACTTCTACCCTAGGTCTGAGTGAATGTTCTCAACATTTGACCCTTAGACCCAAATGCCACTCTATGTCTGTATGAGGACAGAGACCTCATCTAGACCCTACCCCGGTCTCATGCACAAGAAGCTACTTCGAGCTTCCTGACTTACTAGCAAGACGAACTGCCCTTATCTCTACCATGTCGTCCAGTAGCCCTTAGGACCCATCACTACCCCTCTTATGCATCTTGATAGTCTTGTACCACAAGTGCATGTACAAACAATAGTTTTCAAATATAGCCATTATCTTTGGTGCCAATGGTCTGACGACCCCAACCCTCAACCTGACCTGTAACTATTTGTCTAGGTTGGTCCGTCGACCTGGCCCTGACGTACTGCCCGCTAGCCCATCGAGTATTGTCGGTTCTGACTTAGTACCATGGTGAAATCACATAAACAATTGCATTAGAAATTTCATGTCTTTCCTTTACTCAAATTTATTTACGCGCTCCTACTTGTGCTCACTAGCCTTGGGCCCACTACACGTGATTTTCCAAAACTGAGCATTTAGCCCCATTAGTTCAAATACCGAGGCCTATGGCCTATCTGAGCTATTTTAGCTCCCGTCAAGAAGATCTCCCAAATAGTTTAAGTAATGGCACACAGTCAGGGGAGAACACTTTTGACAAAAATATCTTTTCCACTTCATCACACCTATTTGATGTGATGACATCTCTGCTTACAACTGATAAACGGGTTTATCATTTCCTCAAGAAAGTTTGCCATACCAATCGAGTATGAACATCTCTACTTATAACCAGTAAGTAGGTTTTCTATTCATAAGAGTAAGCTCATCATCCCAACCGGACATGATGTGATTAAGCCCACTCACCCGATAACCGTGATGTGTTTGTCCTGGGTCGATTTTCCAAGTCTATGCGAGCTTTCTCTTGCATGCGTTCTGGTCACACTTCTCCCTACACAATTTAGGCAACCTTATCAATTACGATTTGGCATAAAAGCCGAGGCTCACAAATTATCGATTAATTGCACTTAGGTCACTAAAGTTCATTTTTCTAAACTTTAGGTCCCTAATGCCAACTTTTCCCAATTTTAGTCCCATGGTTTCCAAAATTATCTTTTAGTCATCAATTCACTTAAAATTGTATAAGGGGCTCAAGTTTTCCAAATTTCTAATTTGGTCCCCAAAATTTCAAATATAACCATTTTGCCCCTACTTTGCAAAAATGGCAATTTAACCCCAAATGTTTTGAAAATTGATCAATTAGTCCTCCAACATCTTTTTCATAGCCAATTGGCCTTCAATTTTGGGAAATTGTAAAGAGGTCCCTCATGTTTTTGAAATCCCCAAATTTTCCCAAAAATTTCCCCTAATTTCCCCCTTTCAAACTAATCGAATTTGATTTCTTCAAAATGGAGTTAATTGTTTCAATTGGATGTATAAATTAGTTCCTACACTTCCATACGATTCAATTGAGCTTTGAATCACATGAATTAAGGCTGAAACGAGCTCAAATAGAGCTTTGCTAGAAAACTTCGAAAGCTTTCTGTCGGAGGAGCGGCAGTCCAAGCTCTCAATCGGGAATGGTAGCTATAGTCCTATGGTTTCTTCTAGGATCAAGAATTTCAACAATTGAGATCGAATCAAGGGAGAATTTCATCAGTGAAGTTTCGCACTTTCTCTCTCTAACTCCGACCACCGGCCAATTTACGCATTGAACCCGGTCAGATCGGTCCAGTCCGGTTAGTAACAATGTCATCTTCTTCCTCAGGATGATGGCATTGTTCATTAATGTAGAAAATGGATAACGCTGGTGAAGCGTAAATTGCTCTGATCATGCCATTTTAGGGCGAGGATAAGCTTGAACAAAATGGAAAGTTGTCGAGTAGAGGGTCCCCGAGCTCCCAATATAAAGAGCTAATCTCCATTCATCGTCCACACACCTCAAAACTCCATTCTTTCTCAACTGCTCCAGTTTCTGGTGAAGCTCAAACCAAAGCTCTGATATAGGCATTTTTCTCAGCCTTAGAAGGCAAGGTCAATTTGATCATTTTAAGCCACAAAAAAATGAATTTAAAAACTGGTACAAGTATGGATCAAACCAGTTCAATCCAGTTCATGTTTGGTTCGCCTTGAACTGGTCTCATTTTCTCTCCCCATTTCTCCCAATGTTCTTTTCCATGATTTTTACGACTTTTTGAGACACTTGGGATTTGTCAATTTTCTGTTTTACACTTTCTCTATTGGTTAAGGTTCATGAATCGACTTGGTTTATTGAACGGTTCTTTTCTCGATTTTCTTATCTTTAGAGGAAGGGGCTTACAATTTCTTTCTTTACATTTGTCATCATCGCATTTTGATAAACGACTTTTTCTCCCATGAGTCGTATCATGTTAACTAATGGGACTTATGTGTCCCTATCCCAATTCAAGTGGTTTATCTATTACTACCATAAGTTCTTTTGGTTAGGCCCTTGAGTCCACCCTTAATTATCATGTCAATATGTTTATATAACAAACCTTACATCTTTTTCCTTTGCTTAGACATCATGCCTTTTGTGACCATTTGGGTTGTCCTTATTTACTTGTCCTCATTGGTCATTCTTGGTTCCAACTATCAGGTTTCCCTATCACTTCACGACTTGTCTATCGACATACTCATGATTTTCCTCCATCATGCACTTTCTCATGTTTGATGTCATCCTTACCTAAGGATTTCCATTCCTCAGTCCATCCTTACTTGCTTGTGATTATTTCATGGTTATTCTCTCTTTACTACTATTTGATCCCTTATGATGTACTTATTGACTCCTTGGACTTATCTTGAGGAGTCCCTTTTATTTGTGCCATTCTCTACTCTCATACCATGAAGTAAAGATCTCTATCTTAGGAATTATGTCTCCATCGTTCTTATCACTCCTTGGAGATTTCCTTCCATCATATCTTTACACCCTTTTGTATTAGAGCATTTGCCCATGTCCTATCCTTCGTCGTATTCTAGCTATTCATTTGTAATTGCCTATCCAAGGAATTCCTATTACTGGGGTCTTATTTGGTGTACTTCATACTATGCCCCGTTGTCCAATCTTAAGCTCCATTAAGTGTGAGTGGACTAAATCCATTCTCCTTGATGTCCACATATCCTTATCATCATTATTCCTTTAATTGGATCAATCACTCCTTTGTTGAAGTAAAGTCTGGACCTCTCCAGGATTTCCTTTAATTTGTCATCATGTGTATCTGACCCATCAGAAATTTTATGTCACCCTTTGATGCCCTCTTCTCATTTACCCATTCTTTGGGGTTAGCTTCCTTCTTGGAATCTCGTGAGTACACCTTTGTACTTAGTCCTTATTCCCCTAGTATTCCATTTACAAGTTTACTCACTTAAGGAGAAGTCTGGGTATTTTGCTCTAAGATTCCTGATTTCCTTGTCAAGAGTACCAAAAGGCTTTACTTGTTCCTCCTCATGTTTTAAACCTATAATTCAAGTTTAATTCCCCATTGACATATTAGTTACTATTTTTGGCATTAGTTTTAAAGGTATTGTCTCTTTCGGCTTTTAGTTGCCCTATGGATTTCCTTCATCCTTCTTTCCTAGTGTTTGGACCTTCACAATTGTCCTTTGCTTAAATTTGTGAGCTTTTTAGGTATGGAGTCACACTGAATCTTGATTTAAGAGACGTTGGTGCTTAGGAACTTGGAATTTATTCATTACTCGAAAGGAGTACAAAACCTTTTGGGCTTTTATTCCCACTAATAGAAAATAGTTAAGCAAGAGGTCGGGATATACCTGCTACTATACTAGGATCGTGATGAGTTTACTCCTGGGTGAGGTTATAAACCCTTGCTGATATCCTTGGAGTTGGGTTGGCTCCTATTGTGCTGGTGGGTGTGACATCACTAGGTGTGGGTACCACATTCTTTGGTGGTACTGGACAATCCTTAGCATAATGTCCCCACTCTCCACATCTGAAACATGTGACTTCTCTACATGTACCTTTGGGGTTTCTTGTACCTCTTGAACATTAAGAAATCTTCTTTTGTGGATTCCAATTTCTCTTAGGAAGCATTATCATAGATCCCCGGTGTCACGCCCCGACCCGATTTGGTCGGATCCCCATGATCAACCTATCACTCTCCCGGTTTATTAAAGGATTTTCCATTATTGTAAACCGTAAAGAGTAAGACGTCCTTTAACCTGCACCTTTTCTTGGAATAGCATAATCAAAACTGCATAAACTTTAAAACTTTACATACCTGTCTTACAAGCATCTTAGTTGATGGTCTTTAAGGGGAGGCTTTCCGGTATTTCCTGAAAGGGATATAAGGGAGGGGGTGAGTACGACTACTCAGTGAATGGGTTTTTAAAAGCTTTTGACTTTTAAGAAAAACATTTATATGGAGTGTGCCAGACTCCTTTGTTTTAAAAATCCCTTCATTTAAAAATTTGGGTTTTTCCACCATTTCTTATTTACCACGGTGTGTCATCACCCAACACACATCCTTCATCATGAAGGTTACACACATTCGCAAGTCAGTATCACTACTGAACCCGCTAGTGGCTTCGGAACGACTTTTCCTACCACCCGGATAGAAGTACGACTACTTCTACCCTCAGAATGAGTGGATGTATGTGACATCCGACCCACAATCCTAAAATCACTTCTTCGTGTTCGTATGAGGATAGAGACCTCATCCTGTCCCCACCTCGGTCTCATGCGCTTGGTGCTACTCCAGATTTTGCACAGATACCTGGAACGACGAATCGCCCTTATAGCCAGTAGGTCGTCTAGTGCCCTTAGGACGCATCATTACCCCTCATGGGCATCTTGATGATCCCGTACTCACAGTACATGCACAAACAATGTTTTATCATATTGCCATGTAATCTGTGGTGCCACTGGTCCAACGGTCCCGACTCTCAACTCTACCTGCAGTTGTTTGTCTTGACTGGCCCATCGACATGTCATGTCGCACTGCCACTAGTTGACTGAGCATGTCGGTCCTATCTTGGTACCATGGCCAAACAATTCACTTATTAAGTTTTATGGCACATATATCATGTTCATTTATGAGCACCTGCTCGTGCCAACTAGCCTTGGGCCCACTGTACAACGTTTTCAAAATCGGGCATTTAGTCCCCAAGTTCCAAAACTGAGGCCCCCGACCTATTAGAGCTATTCGAGCTCCCATCGAGAAGGTCTCCCAAATTGTTTAAGCATTGGCACACAGTCAGGGGAGAGCACTTCTGACAAAACATATGTTTTCTCTATCCATTATACCGCCCGGTATAAGGACACCTCCGTTCATAACTGATGAACGAGTTTTCAACTTCCTTCGAGGAAGTCTCATCATACCAACTAGGTATGATCTACTTACAACCGGTAAGTAGTTTTTCCGCATGATTTTCACATCACTTCCTCTAAGTAGTGATGTTTAAAATACCACTAAATAGTGGGTTTTCTTACTAAGGTAGTTATCATTCCCAACCGGGTATGATATAAAATTTCCACTCACAACTAGTAAGTGGTTTTAAAATTTTAAGTTGTGCTCATCATCCCAACCAGGTATGATGTTAGTAAACCCACTCACCCGCTAATGACATGAATTTCATTAGACCGGTTCTTGGTATTCACGCGAGCTTGTCCTTGCTGACGCTCCTGGTACTTCGTGTTCCTACACGATATGAACATTTTGGTTCATTATCCTTTGTCCTAATAGCCTTCATTCATTCCAAATGAATGAGAAAGTCAAACTTTCATTTATTTGCAATTAGGTCCCTAAAGTTATTTCTCTTTAACTTTAAGTCCCAAATGTGGATTTTTCCTCAAATTGAGTCCCGAAACTTCTAAAATTTATCATAGGACCTCAATTTATTCCATTTCACAAAAAGGGATTAAATTTCCCAAAATTTCAATTTGGTCCCCCATCTTTTCCAAAATTACCATTTTGCCCCAAATATTTCAAAATTCCTCAATTGGTCCTCCAACATTATTTTCATGCCCAATTGACCCTCAATTTCATAAAATTTCATTTTGGTCCTTTCAATTTCGAAAATCCCTAAATTTTCCTCAATTCCAACTTCTTAGCGCAGCTGAATTTGATTTCATCAAGTTGACCCATCAAACGTTTCCAATTGTTGAAATTGAAGTTGAAATTGAGTTTCTACATGTTCATACGATTCTTTAGAAATGTGAATCACAAGTTTTAACGCTGGGACGAGCTCAAATAGAGCTTCGCCGAAAAATGAACTATAGAGAGAGAAAGCTTCGATTACTCACCGGTGAAGGCACGGTGGTCCGAGCTTTCGATTTGGGTAGATAGATCTCATCCTGAGGTTCAGCCAGAATTAAGAATCCATCAATTGATGCAGAATTCAATTAGAATTTCGTCATTGAAATTCGGTCCTCTCTCTCTTTAGCACTGATCAAAAATTGTAAAGGGGAGCCGAATTGGCTTACCTTTCGGTCCTAATTCTGCCGTGGAAAGGCTGAGGAAGTGTTGGGAGGGCTTGAAATGGCCGATTTCAGCTTGGCCAAAATAGGGCAGCTTCGGCCCACTTGAGCTGCTTCACTATTCCATCATGCGGGCGCTTCTCCAATGATTCTCAGATTGACTGGAGTTTGCTATCAGATAGTTGTCTTCTCTTCGGTTCTAAAGAGCTCGACCTCTTCTTCCGAGGCTAAGAAAAATGTTTAAGTCGAAACTCTGGTTCGAGCTTCACTGGGAAATGGAGCAGTAGAGAGAGGGAGAGAAGTGTTTAGTTGTGAGGAGAATGAATGAGGATGACCTCTTTATATAGGTGTAAAATCGTGTATTAAATGGGAGAGATTTATTACAAGTATTAATATTGACATAAATTATTGGTATTAATTTCAATAATTTAATTTTGGTATTAAATTATTTGTATTAATTCCAATAATTTAATTTAGGTATTAAATTATTGGTATTAATTAAAATAATTAAATATATATTAAATTATCCCATCCTCACACTACTTTCAAGTAAGCACGCTTAACTTCAAAGTTCTTATGGAATCTTGTTCACCTGAACCAATTTGGCTTTTTGTCTTTTATTTTGTCTTAAGTTTCTTTTCCAAGGTTTAATGAATTCTTTGGATCACCCGAGAGTTGTAAATTCCCAAATTGCCCATTCAGAAATGATCGGGTTTGTGAACTGGTTCTGAATCCTCACTTGGTTTGACCGGTTCTTTTCCCTGTTTTCCTTAGCTCAAAAGGGCGGGTTTTACAACTCTCCCCTTCTTTTAGGAGTTTTGTCCCCAAAACTTAGTTAACATCCTTGCATGAACAAATCATTTCCTTTGATGCCCCTTTGGTGTTTGCTTAAGATACAAACTTTTCTCTCGTCCTTGAAATTAGTCCCTTTTACAACTTTCACTTAAGAAATTCCTTTTCCTTAATATTATTTACTCCCTCCATGGAGTTTTTCATAACTAGACATACCTTACCTCAGGGTATGTTCTTAGATTTTATCTCTCTTTGCTTAGAGCAACATTCTTCCCCTTGAGGTCCTGTACTCAAGATTGGGAATTCCAGGATAACTAACTATTTTCGTGTCTAGTTAACCGCTTGATCATTGAAATCCTTAGCTTGTTGTCCTATAGAGCATTTCGTACTTATTTCCACGGATTTCTTTATCACCACCTTTTCGTCCCATTTCGACTCTTCCTCCATTATAATAGTTGTCTATTATAACTTCGGTCCAAATTGTTATATTTGACGTCGTCATGCTTATTAGTCGATTATTCCTTACTTTGAGTCATATTCTCCTCGAGTTGTTGGGGTTACATGCCCTTAAAGCATGACATTTTCTAGGACCCATCTCTATCCATTTGATTTCTAGAACATCTCCTAAAGTGTCTCACTTAGCTTTTAGACCTTTGAGGGATCGTATAACTTCATTCCTCTTTTCTTTTGATATTATTCCTCAACTATCCTCTTTTTTTTACCATTATTAACTCCACTTACTCAATTATGTTGGTTCTCCTTACCCACTCGTTCCTTTTCAACTTCCTTATTGAGTATTTTTCGGTTCCAATTAATTAAATTCCCAGATGTTTTACCCACATATTGGGTTTCGTCCTTTCTTAGATCCATCACCATTCCCAATAATATCCTCTACTCAAGGGTTTTCCTTTGGCCTTAATCCCCTTTGATTTGTTCGCAACCATTTCACAATTCTTTATTTTTCTGGTCCAATCATCTGGGCAGCTGTATCACTCATTCTTCATGCCCATGCTATTGTCCATCATAGAGTGTAGTCTTTACTACATCTCATTCCTTCTTAGGGTTTTGTTTATTCTATTGGGCTTTCTGTCATTATTAGTTTTCCTCTTTCTACTTGGTTCTCCTGTTCCCTTCAAATAGGTCAGCCTGGGCCATTACGATACTTCCTTCCTTGGAAACATTTCCTAATTAAGGGTTGGTTCCATTTCCTCTTAATTGGGATACGCATGTCTTTTTGGGGCTTCCTTCCTTTGTAGAATTCTTTCCCTTTCTCTGGACATTCCTTTTTACATTTGCTCTGGGGATTTCTACTCTTGATGTTGTCTTCTCCTGTTTACCTTTACTCCTCAGGTTTTGCAAGACTTCTTTTATACTCTATTCGCATCCTCATTCATACCCAATACCTACCTATTTCCTTAGTGAGCGCACAAATCTTCCTTATTTCAAGATTTCTTGATCATTATGTGAGAAGCTTGCCTATTTCTTTCTTGGCTTGAGTTTGGTTGTTAATTTGGCCTTTTGGTCCCTTTAAGGATTTCTTTCATCCTTCTCTTTCAGAGTATTTGACCTTTCCGCCTCTCTTCCTTGTCGGAACTTACATCATGGTTCTTCCGCATACTAGCTGGTTAACTACCCTGCCTCCACCAGTCCCTTGGTTTAGGTCTTCTTAGGGCAGTTGTCTTCTCGAGTACTCTTGTCCTAAATGTCATCTCACTGACCCTTTTAGGGTGTAGTCCTTTCTACTTCCCGGTCTTCCTTAGATATGTTGGTCAGAGACTTCGATTTTTGACTTTTCTGCTTTTTCCAAAAGAGGTAGTACTTTAAAGTTATATCACTTTTCCAAAGCAGGTTAGTCTTGGCCTTTGATACTTCGTTCCTTCAAGTAGTTTCTAGTGAGGGGTTGGCTCCTTGCACATCCGCCAACCAATGATTCCTTTTCATAGTGTATTCCTTCTCTTCTTCACTCTCTCTGTGTCATTCCCTAAAGTTTCGGGGGACGTTTTTCTATATTTGCCCCTTATGAGAGAGTTCTAAGTATGCTTCTCATGTACCTTATCCCTATTCATGAGGTATCCTTCTCGGTTTTACCTTCTTAAGAAGTTTTTGTATTCACCTCATCTTTTCTTGACCTCTTTTTGAATCGTATATGTAACCCGCTCCATGGTATCGGTATCCAATCCTTCATGTCCTTCATGACCTTTGAGGAGGTACTGCCCTGAATCTATGAGGTGTGGAACACCCCTTCTTTCCTTACACCTATAATAGTTCAACTTGGTACTTATCCTTTAGTAGGGTTGGGCATCTCTTCAGGCAATGTCCCATTGTTATTCCCTTACATGGATTGTTGTGGTTCTTTCTTTCCTTCGAGTGAGGCTTTTTCCCAGGGTTACTATTGGTTCGGTGCTTTACCGTTCTTGAGTCTGATCACTTTGACAGTTCTCTAGCTGAATCACCTTTGCTAAGGGTCAAGGTAAGAGTCCACCTAGGTTTCCTGATTCATCTTCCATCATTGGGATGCGGCTCTTCCTTAGTTTCTAGGATAGTGTGGGTTTGTTCTATTTTCCTTGGGCCATATTCCTAGTAAGATCACATCCTTAGAAGATAGAGTTTTATTTTATTAACATGGGGATACAAAAAGGTTGGGCTCTCAGCCCTATCATAGAAAATGGTTACAAATTAACTAGTGAGGTGTGGAATTCTTGATAAGCATCCTCCTTTATACTTAGGGTTGTGCCACCAATAGGTCCTAGCACCATTCTCCAGGATACTTCCCCATTTGGTCTTTTGACATTTCACCCCAGTCTGAAGCATTTGGGAAGCTTCTAGGGTTGTCTCCCTATGGAGGTAGGGTGTTGAGTAGAGCCATAATGAATGAGAAAATCCAAATTTTTAGTTATTTGCAATTAGGTCCCTAAAGTTATTTCTCTTTAAGTCCCTAATATCGGTTTTTCCTCAAATTGAGTCCCGTAACTTTTAAAATTTATCCTGGGACCTCAATTTATTCAATTTCACCAAAAAGGGGTTTAATTTCCCAAATTTCCAATCTGGTTCCCCAATTTTTCCAAAATTACCATTTTGCCCTTCTTTTACAAAAATGGTAAGTGTTGCCCCAAAAATTCCAAAATTCTTCAATTGGTCCTCCAACATTATTTTCATGCCCAATTGACCCTCAATTTCATAAAATTGTATTTTGGCCCTTTAAATTTCAAAAATCCCCAAATTTTCCCCCAATTTCAACTCTTCAACACTACCGAATTTGATTTCATCAATTTGACCGATCAAACACTTCTAATTATTGAAAATGGAGTTGAAATTGAGTTCCTACATGTTCATACGATTCTAAGAAACTTTGAATCACAGATTTTAACGTCGGAACGAGCTCAAACGGAGCTTCGTCGGAAAATAGACTGTAGAGAGAGAAAGCTTCGATTACTTATCGGTGAAGGCACGACGGTCCGAGCTTTCGATCTGGGCAGATAGGTCTCGTCCTGAGGTTCATCCTAGAATCAAGTATTGCATCAATTGATGAGGAATTGGATTAGAATTTTGTCATTGAAATTCGGTCGACTCTCTCTCTAGCACCGATCGAAAATTATAAAGGGGAGCCGAATTGGCTTACCTTTTGGTCCTAATTCGGCCATGGAAAGGCTGAGGAAGTGTTGGGAGGGCTTGGTTTGGCCTGAGGAGGGCTTGAAATGGCTGATTTCAGCTTAGCCGAAATAGGGCAGCTTCGGTCCGCCGGAGTTGCTTTACTATTACATCATGTCGGCGCTTCTCCAGCAATTCTCGGATTAACTAGAGTTTGCTATCAGATAGCTATCTTCTCCCCGGTTCTAAAGAGCCCGACCTTTGTTCAAGTCGAAGCTCTGGTTCAAGCATTACCAGGAAATGGAGCAGTAGAGAGAGAGAGATAGAAGTGTTTAGGTGTGAGGAGAATGAAATGGGGATGACCCGTGTATTAAATGAGCGAGATTTATTACTAGTATTAATATTACCATAAATTATTGGTATTAATTATAATAATTTAATATATATTAATTTATGGTTATTTATGATAAGGCATACATAAAAATTTTTGAACGAAATTTCGGGTTACAAAAAAAAATTCATACTTCCTAGGAGGTCACCCATCCTCACACTACTCTCGAGCAAGCACACTTAACTTTAGAGTTCTTATGAACTCTTGTTCACCTGAACCAATATATTTTTCTATTTTCTAATGTTTCTTAAATTTCTTTTCCAAGGTTTAATGAACCCTTTAGATCACTCGAAAGTTATAAATTTCCATATTGCGTGTTCTCAAATGTAAATCGGCTCGATTTTCTTACTCGGTTGGACCGGATCTTTTCCCGGTTTTTCTTTAACTCAAAAGTGCGGGGTTTACACATGTCTAGTCAATGGCTGACACGGACAATGATTGGGAAGCCATGTCAGCAAAGTCAGCCAATCGATGTGCATCATGTGCAACTCACACGCGCACACATAGTGCTATCGCCAACCTCTGAAAGTAGGTAGAGAAGGATGACCAAGTGAGTTCTTCAGTCGCTAACGATCAAAAAATGCTTCGGTATGAGCACCGATGGTCGAGTTAGGGTTTGCATCTTGGGTAAACAGTTTGTCGGTTAGTTGTTGATTTCCCTATATAAAGAGCTCCTTCCTACTCGTCCTGCAAATGATCGAAGAAGAGAGAGTGCTCAGTTTTTCGACAAGGCGTAAACTAGACCTCTGACACTGCAATTGGACTCCTTGGAATAGGGAAGAAGTCCTCCACCCCACTCTAACCTCAGTTCGGCCTAAGGACCACCATCGAAGTACTGGCAAGCTGAAACAGTACTGCTACTCATTCATTCATGAGGAAGCCGAAACTCTCCAAGTTGTACTCTAGTCACTTCCCACCTTCTGCAACTAGGCCAACCCCTCCCAGCCCTTTTTGACCGATCGCCAACTCCCTGCAACCTTTGAGGTAAGATAATTTCATCCTGTGTTGATGAAATTTTGAAGTAAAAAAAGCTGGAACACATGAACTTCTCTCATCAAATTCGTTGAGTTAAGACATGCAATTAACTTGCAATTTGATCCTAGAAGGACCCACTAGGAGAGCATTAGTCACCCATATCAAGAGCTTTGATTGCCACCCCCTCACCCGTAAGAAAACCAAGCTTTCTCTCTCTATGAACTTTTCTGGAGTTACTCCGTTTGAGCTCGAATCATTGCCAAATGAATTGATTCAAAGTCCTAAATGCTCGTTGAGATAAGGGGGAGCGATTAGCAGCATAATATGGGGACAATTAGCCAAGTATCGACAGTCAATTTGATGAAAAAAAAATATAGGGGTCAGAGTGCAATGTTAGAGGAACATTGGAAGAAATTGTGAATTTTTGGGAAATTGGGGAGCCAAATTGCAATTAAGGAAAATTGAGGACTTGGGTGAAAATAAGAAGAAATTAGGGACCTAAGAGGGAAATTGGAAACCTTAGGGACTTAATTGAAGATAAATATGACATTAGGGATCTAAAGTAAAAATTATGAACTTTAGGGACCTAATTGTGATTAAGACATAATTAAGGATGTGAACCCCATCCCTTAAAGGTAAGAAAATCGGGAAAAGAGCCAGTCAATTCAAAAGAGAAGACCGTGCCGGTTTAGGAACCTTAACCGAGAGAGAAAGGGTAAAATGGGAAACCGACAAGTCCTGAGTGACTCAAAGGGTCATAAAAATCATGTAAAAGAACCTTGGGACACATGAGAAAAGAAAACCAGACCAGTTCAAGACGACATATATTGAATCAGTTTGATCCATACTTGAACCAATTTCTAAATTTATTTTTCTTAGTGGTTTAAAATGATCAAATTGGGGAATTGAAGCTAGCATTAGATAGAAAATGAATTTAGAAGTTTTTTATTTAGAGAAAACCGGTCAAATCGAGCCTAAACCAACTGATTTATCCATTGAACCTAGTCGGACAAGCCCTGTCTGGTTCGGAATAGTCTCATCTTCTTCCTCAAGATACCAACACTGTTCATTAATGTAGAAAACGGATAACACCGGTGATGCATAAATTGCTCCGATCGGGCCATTTCAGGGTGAGGATAAGCTCGACCAAAATAAAAAGTTATCGGGCAGAGGGTCCCCGAGCTACCTATATAAAGAGCTCCTCTCCATTCATCCTCCACACACCTCAAATCTCCATTCTCTCTCAACTGCTCCAATTTTTGGTGAAGATCATACTAGAGCTTCTATATAGTCACTTTTCTTTGCCTCAAAAGGCAAGGTCGAGTTCTATAGACTCCGGGGGAAATCAACTACCTGACAGTAACCTCCTTTCGACCTGAGGACCACTGGAGAAACATCAGCGGAATCAAACCGTGAAGCAGCTTCGAAGGACCGAAGCTGCCCTGTTTTGGCCGAGCTGAATTCAGCCAAATTCAGCCCTTCTCTAGCAAAACTAAGCCTTCCCAACACCCCCACGACCCTCACACTACCACAACAAAGCTGAAAGGTAAGCCAATTTGGCCCTCCTCTGTCATTTTCGGTTTGAGTTAAAGAAAGAAAGTGCTAGACTTCATTGACAAAATTCTCCCTCAATTCGATGTCAATTGTAGCAATTCTTGATCTAGAAGGAACCTCACGACAAGAGCTACCTTCCAAGATAGAAAGCTCAGACCGCCCTACCTCCGATGGTAGGCCTTTGAAGCTTTCTCTCTCTACAAATGATTTTCTATCAAAGCTCCGTTTGAGTTCATTTCGGCCTCAATTCATGTGATTCAAAGTTCAATTGAATTGTATGGAAGTATAGAAATTAATTTATACCTCCAATTGAAACAATTAACCCTGATTGAATAACCAATTTGAAGAAAATAAATTCGATCAGTTTGAAAGGGGAAATTGAGGGAAAATTGGGGATTTCAAAAAATTGAGGGACAAGAGCTACCTCCCTAGATAGAGAGCTGAGACCGCTGCACCTCCGACGGTAGACTTTCGAAGCTTTCTCTCTCTACGAATGATTTTCCATCGAAGCTCCATTTGAGTTCGTTTGGGCCTTAATTAAGGTGATTCAAATCTCAATTGAATTGTATGGAAGTGTAGGAACTGATTTATACATCCAATTAAAATAATTAACCCCGATTGACTGGCCAATTTGAATAAATCATATTCGGTCAGTTTGAAAGGGGGAAAATGAGGAAAATTGGGGATTTTGAATAATTGAGGGACCTCTTTGCAATTACCCAATATTGAAGGCCAATTGGCCATGAGAAAGATGTTGGAGGACCAATTGGTGGATTTTTGAAACATTTGGGGTCAAATTGGCATTTTTGGAAAGTATAGGCAAAATGGTAATTTTTTAAGGGTTTGGGACTAAATTGGAAATTTGGAAAACTTGAGCCCCTTATACAATTTTGAGTAAATTGAGAACTCAAAAGGAATTTTGGAAACCTTGGGACTCAAATTGGGGAAAAGTTGGCATTAGGGACCTAAAGTTAAGGAAAAAAAATAACTTTAGGGACCTAAGTGCAATTATTTGATAATTTGCGAGCCTAGGCTTTTATGCCAAACCATAATTGCTAAGGCTGCCCAAATCGTGTAAGGACAAGTGTGATTGGAACACAAGCAAAAGAAAGCTCGCGTAGACTTGGAAAACCTAACAATGACTAACACATCACGATTATCGGGTGAGTGGACATATTAACATCATACCTAGTTGGGATGGTGAGTACTTTAGAAATGAAAAACCACTTGTGAGTGGGCATATTAACATCATACCCGGTTGGGATGGTGAGCACTTTAAAAATGAAAAATCACTTGTGAGTGGTCATATTAACATCATACCCGATTGGGATGGTGAGCACTTTAGAAACGAAAAACCACTTGTGAGTGGTCTTAATCGCATCATACCCTATTGGGATGATGAGCTTACATTTATGAAGAGAAAACCTACTTATTGGTTTTAAGTAGAGATGATCATACCCGATTAGTATGACAAACTTCCTTAAGGAAATAAGAAACCTGTTTATCGGTTGTAAGCGAAGATGTCATCACATCTGGTTGGCATGATGAAGTAGAAAATATACTTTTTGTTAGAAGTGTTCTCTCCTAACTATGTGCAATTGCTTAAACTATTTGGAAGACATTCTTTAAGGTAGCTAGAACAGATAAAAAAGGCCAAAGGCCTCAATTTTTGAACTTATCGGGCGAAATGCCCGGTTTTGGAAAATCACGTGCAGTAGGCCTAACACTAGTGGGCACAAGTAGGAGCTCATAAACAAATTTGAGTAATGCAAAGCCATGAAATTTCTAATGAAATTATTATGCAATTTCACCATGGTACCAAGTCAGGACCGACAATACTCGATGACTAGTAGCAGTGCATCAGGGCCAGGTCGACGAACAGGCTTAGACAAATAGCTGTAGGCCGAGTTGAGGGTCGGGGCCGTTGGACCATTGGCACCAAAGATAATAGCTATATTTGAAAACTATTGTTTGCACATGGACTTGTGGTACAAGACTATCAAGATGCCCAAGAGGGGTAGTAATGGATCCTAAGTGCTACTGGACACAAGGTGGAGATAGGGGTAGTTTGGTGTGCCAGTTAGTCTAGATGCTCGGAGTAGCTTCTTGTGGATGAGACTTGGGTGGGGTCGAGATGAGGTCTCTGTCCTCATACGAACACGAAGTGGTATTTGGATCTAAGGGTCAGATGTCGAGAACATCCACTCAGACTTAGGGTAGAAGTGGATGGACTTCTATATCGGTGGCTGGTAAAGACTCTCCGATCTACAAGTGGGTGTAGTTGACGGGCTCCACCTGCAAATGTGTGTTCCTTCCTGATGAAGGACATGTGTTGTTTGCTAAACACACCTAATATGGATATGAGAAAAAGGGTTATGAAAACCGAATATTGAGAACTTATTTTAAAAGAAATGATATAGCTTGGCACAATTAGAACAAAGCTATATTTTTTCTTAAAAACTCACTCCCAACATCCACTCACTGAGTTGTAGAACTCACCCCCTCCCTTATACCCCTTTCATGAGTATGGAAACATGACAAAAGAAAACATGAGGATGTACCCTTTGTTAGGTATGCTTAATGTCACTTTTAAGCTTGCATGTTTATTGATTTATGCTATTCCAAGGAACAAGGTTTGAATTACACATGACTCATCTTGATTAAATTAAGGGGAAACCTCTCTTAAACCAAGGGAGCGGCACGTTGATCACAATGATCCGACCAAATCGAGTTAGGGTGTGACAAAGGACCTAGGTGCCAATACATGCATGTATGAGGCCCTTCATGCCAATTTTATTGATGTGAAAGCTCAGACCATGTAGGACAGGCGATTCAAGGACTTGTGCAGAGGACCACATAACCGGCTGAGATTGAGCCAAAAATGAGTCATGATGTACCGGGTGAATGGGAATTTAGCATTAGTCAGGTTGGGATGATGGACGCACTTTTTGAAATTTTAAACCGTTATTCGAGAAATGACCTCCCATGACTTCTTGAATCAGCTTAAACTTTTTAGGAGAATTTTTTTAAGAGGGCATGAATAATTCAATATTAGGGCTAGACTTGCTTGAGTGGGCCCAAGGCTAATGGGCATGACCTTATGCCTATAAACAAATTAATCTCTATATACTTAAAAGACCTTCAAAATCAATTGATTGTGTGAATTAACTACCGACTGAAGCCGAGTCGTCGAACGCGTTGTGTCACGCCCCAACCCAGTTTGGTCGGATCCCCGTGAGCAACCCACCACTCTCTTAGTTTATTAAGGGTTTTCCCCTTCTTTTAAACTGTGAGGAGTAAGGCGCCCTTTACACCTATTCCTTTCCTGGAATAACATTAATTAAAACTACATAAAATTAAACTTACATACCTTTCTTGCAGGTTTATCTAGTTGAAGGTCTTTTGGTAAGTTTTTCCCTCGGTTACTTGAAAAGGAGTTAAAGGAGGGGGAGAGTTCGACAACTCAGTGAATGGGTGGTTGAAACAAGAGTTTCTATAAAATAGTTTGAATTGGAGTGTGTCAAACTCCTTATTTTCTCTAAAATCATTATTTCCTTGAATTCCTGGTTATTCAAAAATACATTTCCTCACAATTGGTGTGTTTAACAAATAACACATGCCCTTCATCATGAAGGGGTCACACATTCACAAGACAGCCCATCCGCTGCACCCACTTGTGGCATCGGAGTGGCTTTATCGGTCACCTAGATAGAATCCTGCCATTTCTACCCTAGGAATGAGTGGATTTTTGCAACATCCGACCCACAAACCTGAAAAGAAATTCTATGTCCGTATGTGGACAAACCATGTCGTTGAGCTTCCCTAACTGCTAGCATGGCAAACTGCCCTTATCTCCCCCATGTCATCCAGTAGCCCCTAGGACGCATCACTACCCCTCTTGGGCATCTTGATGGTCCCGAACCTTAGTGCATGCAAAACCAAAAATTTTCCATATAAGCCATTAATCTTTAGTGCCACTAGTCCAACGGCCCTGACCCTCAACTCGATCTGCAACTGTTTGTCTAGACCGGTACGTCGACCTAGTCTTGTCGCATTGCCGCTAGTCCATCGAGTATGTCGGTCCTGTCTTGGTGTGATGGCCAAATGACATCATTCATTAAAATTTTCATGGCTTCATATTATGTTTGTTTACGAGCTCTTGCTTGTGCCAACTAGCCTTGGACCCACTGTACGAGATTTTCAAAATCTAGTATTCTAGCCTCCATGTTCCAAAACCGAGGCCACCAGCCAATTTGAGCTATTTGACCTCTTGTTAAGAAGGTCTCCCAAAATCTTTAAGTAGTGGCACACAGTCAAAGGAGAACACCTCCGACAAAAATAATCTTTTCACCCGTCGATCACACCAAACATGTGTGATGACATCTCTGCTTACAACCGGTAAACGAGTTTTCCACTTCCTTCCAGGAAGTTCATCATACCAACTGGGTATGATCTACTTACAATCGGTTACTAGTTTTTTCGCAAAGGTTCCACATCTCTCTAACTAGGTGTGATGTTAAAATTACACATAGTAATGGTTTTTCATTTCGAGGTACTAATCATCCTAACCGGGTATGATGTGAAAATTCCCACTCACTCGATAAGTACAGTGTAATTTCCCCTAAAGTGGCTTTCTACCTCCATGTGAGCTTATCCTTTCTAGTGTTCCTGGTCCTTCGTGTTCCTACATGATATAAACATCCTTGTTCATTAACATTTTTCTTATAGCCTTCATTTCTCACGAATGAACAAAATGCCCAAACATTTAATTATTTGCATTTAGGTCCCTAAAGTTCTTTTTCCTTAACTTTAGGTCCCTAATGCCAATTTTTCCCAAATTGAGTCCCAGAATGTTCAAGATTTCACTTTGGGTCCTCAATTTATCCAAAATACCAAAAAGGGTTCAATTTTTCCAAATTTTTAAAAATTACTATTTTGCTCCTATTTTACAAAAATGGCATTTTGAACAAAAAATTTCGAAAAATTGACCAATTAGTCCTCCAACATCTTTTTCATGGCCAGTCGACCCTCAATTTTGGGAAATTGCACTTTGGTTCCACAATTTTTCAAAATTCCCAAAAATTTCCCCTTTCAAACTAGCTGAATTTCATTTCATCAAATTGACCATTCAATCGAGTTTAATTGAAGGTAAAATTGAGTTCCTACACTTACACATGATTCAATGGAACTTTGAATTGCATCATTTTGATCTGAATTGTGTGCAAATGGTGCTTCATCGGAAAATTGAACTTAGAGAGAGAAAGCTTCAAAAGCTTATCGTTGGGGTGTGGCGGTCCGAGCTTTTGATCTGAACGTATATCTCTCGTCTTGAGGTTTCTTCTAAGATCAAGAATCACATCAATTCATGCCGAATTTAGGGAGAATTTGGTAAGTGAAGCTTCGTCGGTTCTCTCTCTAGCACTGATAAGAAATTATAGAGGGAACCAAATTGTCTTACCTTTCAGCTCTAATTCAGTCGTATGAGGACTGTTGAAGTGATGGGAGAGCTTGGTTTGGCTTGAGAAGGGCTAAAATTGGCCGTTTTTAACTTAGCCGAAATAGAGCAGCTTCGGTCCGTTGGAGCTACTTCAATGTTCAATCACACCAGCACTTCTCTAGTGATCCTCAGAGCAATTGGAAACTACCATCGAGTAGCTGACTTTTCCTTGAATCTAAGGAACCCGACCTTGCTTTATTTGGCTAAAAAAATGCCCAAGTTGGAGCTCTGGTTCGAGCTTCACCAAAAATTGGAGCAGTAGAGAGAGAGAGAGAAAGGAGTTTTCAGGTGTAAGGAGGATGATTGATGAGGGGCTCTTTATATAGGGAGTTCAGGAACTCCTTGGTGGTCCGATTGGCACCTTTATGGCGGTCATTCATTGCCTTAAACACCCTGAATGGAGATTTTTCATCTTTGCCAGTGCTGCTCGATTTTCTGGCAAGTGAATAGTGCTGTAATCTGAAGGAAGAAGACGACATTGTTCCGAACTGGACCGGACCGGTTCAAACTGGGTTCAATGCTTAAACTGACCGGTTCATGCTCGATTTGATAGAGTTTTTAAAATTAAAAATTTCTAAATTCATTTTCTATTTAATGGTGGCTCCAATTCTCTAATTTGAATTTTTAAGCGACCTAGAAAAATGAATTTAGAAACCGGTTCAATAGTGGTTCAAACTGGTTCAGGTTTGATTCACCTAAACCGGTCTAGTTTTTACTTCCAATTCATCGCAAAGTCCTTTTCCATGACTTTATAACTATTTAGGTCACTCAAGATTTGTAAATTTTCCATTTTGCCCTTTCTCTAATAGTTGGGGTTCGTGAACAGGTTCAATTTTCTCACCTGGTTTGACTGGTTCTTTCCCTGGTTTCCTTGTCTTTAGGGGACGGGGGTTTACAACTCTCCCCTCCTTTTAGGAGTTTTGTCCCCAAAACTTAATCCGCAACCTTTGCATCATGAATAATTTTCTTTGTTGTCTACTTTGGATTTGCTTATCATGCTAACTCTTTGGTTGTTCCTTCAGTTAGCCCCTTTTTATATCATTCACTTAATGAATTTCTTTTCCTTTCCGTTGTTTACTCACTCCATGGAGTTTATCATAATTAGGCATGTCTTACCCACTACTCCAAGGTACATCCTTAAGTTCACTTCCTCCTCTACTTAGGGCAAGATTCTTCCTCTTGAGGGTACTTTGCTCAACATTTCAGTATTGGGAGTTCGAAGCTGCCCAATCATTCCCTTGTGTAGTTATTCTCTTGGTCATTGAAACCCTTATCTATGTATCCTCTCGAGTGCTACATACTTACTATAATGGGTTTCGGTGTTATCACCTTTTTGTCTTATTTTGACCCTTCCCTCATCCGTTATTTATTTAACCTTATCATGCTTACTAACTGACTCTTCCTTACTCGAGTCACATTTTCCTTGGGACTATTGGGCTTACATGCCTCTTACAGTCATGACATTTTCTAGAACTTGTCTCTGTCCATTAGATTTCTAGAATACTTCCTTGTGGGTCATTCTAATCTTTCTAACCTTTCAGGGATCGTATAACTTCATCCCTCTTTTCGTTTGGTAGTATTAATTGACTCTTATTACCGTTATCCTTTCATCCATCTTGCCTTTGACGTCTTGTCTCACATAACCATGTCGATTTCTCTTACCTACTCGTCCTTTCCCAACTTCTTTATCGGGTCTTTCCAATTCCAATCATTGGGCTTCCTGATGTCTTATCAACATGCGAGGATTCTTCCCTTCTTATATCCTTCCTCTTCTTTAGTGGCATCCTTTATTCAAGGACTTTCTTTTTCCTTAATCCACTCTTATTCGCTTGTGACCATTTCACGATTCATTATTTCAAGTTGATCCCTTTTGGTCTGTGTTGATTATTTTGTTTGGGGAGTTCCCTTCTTACAGTTTCATTCTCTACTATATCCCTAAAAGTAGAAAAAAATTTTAACCTTAAGATCTACGTGCTCAACCTTCTCACCATTCCTTGAAGATTCCTTCCTTCATTTCCTCACACCTCCTTCCATGTTGAAGTATTTGCCTACTTGAATCTTTCCTCGTCTTAAAATTCCATTTCATCTTTTATTTCATATCTGAGCAATTTCCGATTATTGGTATTATTTGTGTACTCCACACTATGCCCATCCGTCCAGTCTTTAGGCTCCATTAAGTGAGTGTGGTCTACGACCCATCCTAATGTTTCCCTAATTCACTTCTTAATTGAGGGCTTACTTGTCCAAGGTTTCTCATATATTCTTTCCTTTATTCCATTATTATTATAATTCACCTATTCCTAGCTGTTACGACATTTTTTGATGCTACCATCCTATTTACCTGTTTCTCAGGTTTAATTTACCTCTTGGGCCCTCATTAGTACTTTTCCTTGATATTTGATCTTTCCATCTCAACCAGTATTTTATTGGTGAGCTTATCTTTCTTTCCACTTCAGTTGGTTCCATTACCTCTTAGTTGGGATATGTATGCCTTTCCAAGGCTTCCTTCCTTGGTCAGATTCTTTCCCTTTCTCCTGAAATTCCTTTTTCATTCGTTTTTTGTAAGTATCTAATCATTAAATGACATCCTTTGATATTATCATTCCCGTGTACCCTTTCTAAGAAATCTGCCGGTACGTCCTTGTACCATTTCCTTAATTCTACTTGTATCCCGCACAAGTTTTCTTCCTTGAGAATGGTTCAGACACGGTTTGGGTCAAGACCTCTTTGTGCAAGGCTTACTTAATCCTCATCATGGCTTGAGTATGGTCCCCATTCCATTTTTAACCATAATTTCCTTTTAGGATTTACTTCATCTATCTTTTCCAACATTAGGTGTTTCAACTTCTCTCTTCTTTGCCTAGGTTTAAATCCATAATTCCCATGGGGGTCAGTTCATTAACTATCTCATCCCTACTACTTTCCTTGTTTACTTGTCTTGGGTTAGTTTCCCCTCAAGTTCACTTGTCCTTAACACCTATCCAATAGGCCTTTTTAGTGTAGTCTTTACTACTTTCTGGTCCTTTCTAGGATGTCTCCTCTCTAAAAGTTACTAGCTACATTTGTTTGCTAGATTCTTCTTGGCTCCTCTGCTTTTCCATAGTAGGTTACTCCTTGCTATAATGAGGCATCCTATTTGTCTCTCAACATTTGGGGCTTGTCTTCTCTAGTGGAGGTGCTTCCTTCTATGCTCCTATTTAGTCTATAGCTCTCTTGTAAGGGAATATTCCCTTCATTTATATTATACTCTGTTTGCGATTTCTCAAGGTCCTAACTTCGATCCTTCCTACCTTTCGTGGCTTTGGATTTTTGGTAGTCGACGTGTTTCTCAGGAGGTATTGCCCTAAATCCATGGGGTATGGGTCAGTCCTCCATTATTTGTGCTTTCCCACTTACAGGTTAACTGGATATTTGTACTTAGTATGGTTGGGCATTTCTTCACGCAGTATCCCTATCATTCGTACTTGTAATTACATGGACCTAAGTAGTTCCTCCTAGCATCTTTCTAGGGAATTGTTGGTTTTGGTACTTCGTCATCCTTTAGTATGGATACCTTGAGAGTTTTCTTGTGGAGTCTTCTTTGCCAAAGGATCATTCTAAGAGTCCTCCTAGATCTCTTGATTCCCTAATTCAGTTTTCTTAACTGATATGGGATTTTCCTTAGTTTCTATGGTAGCGCAGGTTTCTTTGGTTACATTTCTTGGGGCCATATTCCTAGCAAGATCACATCCTTTGAGAGATAGGGTTTTTAGGAATTTGAAGTACTTCATTATTAGAGGAGTACACTATGATGGGGTTTTAGCCCTATTACAAAAAGTGGTCATACAGTAGATAGGGAGTTATGGAATTCTTGATAAGTAACCTTCTTGGTAAGGTTATACATCCTTGCCGGTGTTCCTTACTTCAGGCTTGGCTACCTTCGTAGCCAAGACCGTGTCCTTAACATATCTTGGCACCATACTCCTTTGTAATACTGGATACTTCCCCACTTGGTCCTTTGGGCTTTACTATGTCTCGGGCATTAAGGAGCTTCTAGGTTTATCTTCCTACGAGGATAAACTGTTGGGTGGTGTTGGTGACGTCAACCCTAGTTTTCTTCGTTACTCTCTTGGGGGCCATCTGAAAAATTTTTAAGCTTTCTCTTAGTTACTATCTTATATAGTCTTGATAATGTATTCGAGGAAATAGGCTCTGATACCACTCAAGTTGTCATGCCCCAACCCAGTTTGGTCGGATCCCCGTGAGCAACACGCCACTCTCCCAATTTATTAATGATTTTGCCCTTCTTTTAAACCAAGAGGAGTAAGGTGTCCTTTATACCTATACCTTTCCCGGAATAACATTAATTAAAACTATATAAAATTAAACTTACATACCTGTCTTGCAGGTTTAGCTAGTTGAAGGTCTTTAGGTAGGTTTTTTCTTGGTTACTGATGCGAACCTCGCCAATATTTTGACGACACCCTACACCAAATATGGCAAGACCCCAAGACTTTCACGATGCAAGTACGAAAGGATGAAATATACCTTATTTATGTGAGAAAAAAGGTATCGGATATCTAGACGCCATACCCAAATTCTCTAAGAAGAACTCTTAGAAAACCCTGGTGATAAGTCTTGAATTACTTGAATGCCACAGGTAAAAAACCTGATAAGTTCAAAAAGCTCTTTCAAGAAAAGAAAGAAGACAAAACTCACATGATTGAAATTTCAAAGTTTCTCTCAAATGCTGTGGAGTATGCCTTTTATAGGCTCCGAAAACAACCGAATAGCCCATAAAATAAGGAAAAAATCTATTATGGTTATAAACTAACCATATCTAATTTAAATATCTAGGATATTTTAATAACTAATTTAAAAATCAGAACTACCTAATATTATCTTAAGAGATTTATAAATATATAAATCTCTCCTTATTAATTAAATCTGGACCTTCTCTTGGGCTCATCTTGGGCTTTTCATTTGGTCTTCTATTTGAATATTCAACAATCTCTTTAATCAGCCCATATAAAGCTTCTTTGAATCTTTTAGCCCTTAACCTTGTGATTGGGCCCTCTTGTAGTCTTAAATAATTATTCATCTCATTTGGTGACAAACTGTCCTGCTCCGTTGCAGGTTCGGTTGATTGGACTTGTAAATTCGTAGTATTTTTAGTCAAATTCACATCATTCTCCCCCTCTTGAAAATGATTTGTCCTCAAATCTTCTGTTTCTTCATCACCTACATCAAAGGGCATTAAATCAGTAACATTGAAGCTTTCATTAACACTATACTCACCAGGTAACTCTAGCTTGTAAGCATTATTATTAATGCGTTCCAACACACGAAATGGTCCATCTCCTCTAGGAAGAAGTTTTGATCGCCTTTGTTCCAAAAATCGTTCTTTCCTCATATGAAGCCAGACCTAATCGTCAGGTTAAAAAATGACACTTTTGCGGCCCTTGTTTGTTTGTTTTTCATAAACTTTAGTCATCCATTCAATATGCATCTTTGTTATCTCGTGCAGTTCTTTCACAAACTCCACGTTTCTCTTTCCATCAAAATTCACCAATTCACCTTCGCGATAGAGCATTTGCAACTATATTTTCCTTAGCTTGTTTGTACTTGATCACATATGGGAATGTTTCAATAAACTCCACCCACCTTGCATGGCATTTGTTCAACTTGTCTTGTCCTTTGAGATACTTAAGAGATTCATGATATGAGTGAATGACAAACTCTTTCGGCCATAGATAGTGCTACCATGTTTGAAGAGTTCGAACTAGGGCATACATCTCCTTATCATAGGTAGGATAGTTAAGGGTTGCTCCACTCAACTTTTCACTGAAATATGCAATTGGTCTTCCTTCCTGTATTAATACACCTCCAATACCTACTCCTTATACATCACACTCAATTTCAAATGTTTTCGAAAAATTAGGCAATGAGAGCAATGGGGTAGTAATTAGTTTTTCCTTTATCAATTGAAATGCATTTTGTTGCTCATTACTCCATTTAAAAGGTACGTTTTTCTTTATAACAGCAGTAAGAGGTGCAACATAACTACTAAAATTTGTAACAAAACGTCTATAAAAACTAGCTAGTCCATGAAAACTTCTTACCTGACTTACCGAATTAGGTGTCGGCCAGTCACGAATTGCCTTAATCTTTTCCTCGTCAACTCCAATCCCTTCTGAACTTATAATATATCCAAGAAACACAAGTTTACCCAAACACAATATGCAATTCTTCAATTTGGCAAACAACTGATCTTTCCTGAAAACTTTCAAGGTAATTTTTAAATATCCTTCATTTTTATCTAAGTAATTATTGTATATTATGATTTTATCAAAATATATGGCAACAAAGTTTTTAATAAAAACACGTAGGATATAATTTATTAACCTCATAAAAATATTATATGCATTAGTCAAACTAAAAATCAAAGCCAACCATTCATATAAACCATGTTTTACTTTTAATGCAGTTTTCAATCCATAATTAACTTTAATTCAAATTTTAGAATATTCACTCTTGTGATGAAATTTTGAAAACAAATAGTTTTCATGCAACTCATCTACGATAATATTTACTTGAGGAATAGATTGAAGATACATTACCTTCATACGGTTGATGATTCGAAAATCAACACACCTTCGCCAAATTCTGTATTTCTTAGGGATTTGCACAATACCTGAAATCATGTTATTACGTGCATATCCTAGCTTCATCAAATTTAGGATTTGTTGTTGAATTTGATACTTGATTTCTCGATCAGGTTGCAAACCAGGAGTTTTCTTATTAGAAATGACATTCTTGAATTCCTGCATAAGAGAAATACTAATGCTCAGCAAATATTCGACAATATGGTTAGTAAAACATAAATTCTTATACATAAGTACTATAAGGATTTGATCTGAAATTATATCTCTCTTTATCTCACTTTTTCTCTCCATAAAATTGTTTTTACTCTTTTTTCTTTGTATTATGGCTTTTCTCTCTTCTTTTTCAACATTGCCTTTTCTCTCATCATTTTTAATTCCAGCTTTTCTCTTTCTGATTTTTCTCTCTTCTTTTTCAATATTTCCTTTTATCTCTTCCTCTTCAATCATGGCTTTTCTCTCTTGTCTTTTTGCTATTTTCTTTTCATTTACCTTTTATCTCCCAATAAAATATGACATGCATGCATTGGTACTACATCACATAATATTTCATCCTAATATTTCCCAATAGAGAAGGACACTATCACCTGTTGGGTTACATCGAGTTTGGATTGATCATTCAGCCTTTGAATTTGATATGGCTTTGGATGCTTCATTGTATGTAATGCCAACTTCTCCACAAGCTCGGTGCTAGCAAAGTTAGTGCAACTTTCCCCATCTATGATAACAGAACAAACCTTATTGTTCATAGAGCAACGAGTATGAAATAATTTCTCACGTTGGTTGTCCAAGATTTCATCATTCCATGCTCTGTCCCAAGTAGTAGGTTGATTGAAGGAATTGAGCTTGATTTTGCCGCAATTAACTTGGAGATCATTGAACTCCTCCAGTTCATGTGGTTTGAAGCATCGAGATCGATTGCTCCATGGTCGTTCAATGGAAGTATGTTGATGTGAGTGTTGTCTCACACCTTCCTCCAAGCGATCCATTCGCGTATAAAGTGGCTCAAATTCAGACTTCACTATCTGTTTCATTTGACACTTCATTGCTTTCTATTGTAGGTTTTGAATGGTGATATGAAACCCTCTTCTTTCATTGTGTTTCCTTGTCATTGGGCCTTCTGAACCTGGCAATTGTTAGAGAGAAAAGAACCTCGCAACTCTCCCTCACATGTTTCTCTCAAAAACACTCCTGTTTCACACTCAAATGGCTTTTTCTTATAGATTTAAAGCACTCTTGCCTTTTTCCACTCATATGTCTTCTTTCAATCTGAATTGAACTATAAAAACAAATCGTTTTTATGAAGCAATTCAACTTGAGGAACAATCAAGACATATCGATAAAGGTTTTCAAAAATCAATTCCAAAAGAATTTAAGTGAGAGGTATGAATAGACTCAGAAAGAAGAGTAAAATTTAGATAGAGAAGAAAATAAGAAATTAAGATGGAATAAAGTATTAGACTTTGATAGAGTAGAATAAGAATGGGATATAAGATAGAATTGTGTGCCTGTTTTTATTTCTTTTGCCTTTTTTTCTTGAATTTTTTCTTTCGCTCTTTTTTTTCTCTTATTTTTATTTTTTTTCTTTTTTTGGCACGAATTTTTTGGCTTTTTTTTCTTTCTTTTTTTTGTAGTTACAAAGAAGAAGATAGATAGAAGAAGAGGAGATTTTTTTTTAATTTTTTAAGAGAATAGAAATAGGTAAAGAAGATAAAAAAAAGAACTAGATATAAAAGATGGGATGGAACTTGTCGTGCAACCGTGTGCTCTAATACCAATTGATGCGAACCTCGCCAACATGTTGACGACACTCTACACCAAATATGGCAAGACCCTAAGACTTTCACGACACAAGTACGAAAGGATGAAATATATCTTATTTATGTGAGAAAAAAGGTATCAAATATCTAGATGCCACACCCAAATTCTCTAAGAAGAACTCTTAGAAAACCCTGGTGATAAGTTTTGAATTGCTTGAACGCCACAGGTAAAAAAACTTGATAAGTTCAAAAAGCTCTTTCAAGAAAAGAAAGAAGACAAAACTTACAAGATTGAAATTACAAAGTGTCTCTCCAATGCTGTGGAGTATGCCTTTTATAGGCTCATAAAACAACCGAATAGCCCACAAAATAAGGAAAAAATATATTATAGTTATAAACTAACCATATCTAATCTAAATATCTAGGATATTTTAATAACTAATTTAAAAATCTGAACTACCTAATATTATCCTAAGATATTTATTATATTTATAAATCTCTCCTTATTAATTAAATCTGGACATTCTCTTGGGCTCATCTTGAGCTCTTCATTTGGGTTTCTATTTAAATATTCAGCAATCTCTTTAATTAGCCCATATAAAGCTTCTTTGAATCTTTTGGCCCTTAACCTTGTGATTGAGCCCTCTTACAGTCTTAAATAATTATTCATCTCATTTTGTGACAAACTGTCCAGCTTCATTGCATGTTCGGTGGATTGGACTTGTGAATTCGTCGTATTTTTAGTCGGATTCACATTAATTACCTAAAAAGGGCAAGAGAGAGGGGGTGAGTTTGACAACTCAATGAATGGGTATTTTAAATAAGAGTTTCTATAAAATAGTTAAAATTGGAGTGTGCCAGACACCTTATCTTCTTTAAAATTATTCATTCCTTGAATTTTGGTTATTCAAAAATCAATTTCCTCACAATCAGTGTGTTTAACAAACAACCCATGCCCTTCATCATGAAGGGGTCACACATTCGTAGGGAAACCCATCCACTGCACCCACTTGTGGCATCAGAGCGACTTTACCGGCCACCTAGATAGAAGCTAGTCCACTTCTACCCTAATAATGAGTGGATATTAGCGACATACGACCCTCAAACCTGAAAAGAAACTCTGTGTCCGTATGAGGACAAAGACCTCATCCCGACCCCACCCCGGTCTCATGCGCATGAAGCTACATCGAGCTTTCCTAACTCATGCGCATGAAGCAACATCTCCACCATGTTGTCCAGTAGCCCCTACGATGCATCACTACCCCTCTTGGGTGTCTTGATGGTCACAAACCTCAGTGCATGCACGAACAATAATTTTCCATATAAGCCATTAATCTTTGGTGCCACTAGTCCAACAGCCTTGACCCTCAACTCGACCTACAGCTGTTTGTCTAGACCGGTCCATCGACCTAGTCTTGTCTCACTACCGCCAATCCATTGAGTATGATGGTCATTTCTTGGTACCATGACTAAATCACATCATTCATTAAAATTTTCATGGCTTAATATCATTTTTGTTTACGTGCTCTTGCTTGTGCCAACAAGACTTGGGCCCACTGTATGAGATTTTTAAAATCGGGCATTCTAGCCCCCAAGTTCCAAAACTGAGGCCTCCGGCCTATCTGAGCTATTTGAGCTCTCGTTAATATGGTCTCCCAAAATCTTTAAGTAGTGGAACAAATTTAGTGGAGAACACTTCCAACAAAAATAATCTTTTCACTCGTCTATACACCAACCGAGTGTGATGACAACTCCGCTTACAATCGGTAAATGGGTTTTCCACTTCCTTCTAGGAAGTTCATCATACCAATCGAGTATGATCTACTTACAACTGCTAAGTAGTTTTTCTGCGTAGGTTCCACATCACTCCAACCCGGTATAATGTTAAAATTTCACATAGTTGTGATTTTTCATTTTGCGGTACTTATCATCCCAACCGAGTATGATGTGAAAATTCCCACTCACTCAATAAGTGTAGTGTATTTTCCCCTAAAGCAACTTTCTACCTCTACGTGAACTTATCCTTGCTAGCGTTCCCGGTCCTTCATGTTCCTACATGATATGAACATCCTTATTCACATTTGGCCTAATAGCCTTCATTTCTCATGAATGAACAAAATGCCCAAACTTTTAATTATTTGCAATTAGGTTCTTACAGTTCTTTTTCCTTAAATTTTGGTCATTGATGCTAATTTTCCCCAAATTAAGTCCCAAAACTTTCAAAATTTCACTTTGGATCCTCAATTTATTCAAAATCTCAAAAAGGATTTAATTTTCCCAAATTTCCAATTCGGTCCCCAAATTTTCAAAAATTACCATTTTGCCCGTATTTTACAAAAATATCAATTTGACACCAAAAATTCCAAACATTGAGCAATTGGTCCCCCAACATCTTTTTCATGGCCAATTGACCCTCAATTTTGGGAAATTGCACTTTGGTCCCTCAATTTTTCGAAATTCCCAAATTTCAACAAAATTTTACCCCAATTTTGGCCTTTCAAATTGACTGAATTTAATTTTATCAAATTAACCATTTAATCAGGTTTAATTGTTGAAATTGAAAGTAAAATTGAGTTCCTACACTTCCACATGATTCAATGAAATGTTGAATCACGTCATTTGGATTGGAATTGAGCTCAATGGAGTTTCATCGGAAAATTGGACTTAGAGAGAGAAAGTTTCGAATGCTTACCATCAGGGGTGCGGCGGTCCGAGCTTTCAATCTGGGCAGATAGCTCTCATCATGAGGTTCCTCCAAGGGATAGTGAATTGCATCAATTCATGCCGAATTGAGGGAGAATTTGGTCAGTGAGGTTTCACGGGTTCTCTCTCTAGCATTGATCGGAAATAATAGAGGGAAACCAAATTGCCTTACCTTTTAGCTCTAATTCAGTCGTATGAGGGTTGTGGAAGTGTTGGGAGAGCATGGTTTGGCCTGAGAAGGGCTCAAATTGGCCCTTTTTAGCTCGATCGAAATAGGGCACCTTTGGTCCGCTAGAGCTACCTCATTGTTCGATTACGCCGGTGCTTCTCTGGTGATCCTTAGAGTAATTGTAGACTATTGTGGCGTAGTTGACTTTTCCTCGAATCCAAGGGACCCGACCTCACCTTATTTAGCTCAGAAAAATTCCCAAGTCAGAGCTATAGTTCGAGTTTGACCGAAAATTGGAGTAGTACGGTGAGAGAGAGGAGTTTTGAGGTGTGAGGATGATGAATGAGGAGGGGCTCTTTATATAGGGAGGTCGAGGACTCCATGGCCATCCGATTGGCGCCTTAGTGGTGATTATGCATTGCCTAAAACTCTCTGAACAGAGACCTTTCATCTTCGACGGTGCTGCTCATTGTCCAGTGAGTGAACAATGCTATCATCTGAAGGAAGAAGACGACACTATTCTAAACTGGACCAGACCGGTTCGAGTCGGGTTCAATGCTTAAATCGGCTAGTTCATGCCTGATTCGATTGTGTTTTTCAAATTAAAATTTTCTAAATTCATCTAAATTAATTTTCTATCCAATGATGGCTTCAATTCTCCAATTTGAATTTTTTAAGCCACCTAGAAAAATGAATTTAAAAACCCGTTCAATAGTGATTTAAACCGGTTTAATCCAGTTCACTTTAACCGATCGGGTTTTCACTTCCAATTCATCCCAAAGTCCTTTTCCATGACTTTTATGACTCTTTAGGTCACTAGGGATTTGTAATTTTCCTAGTTTTCTTTTTCTCTAACAGTTGGTGTTCGTGAACCTATTCGATTTTCTCACCCGGGTTGACAGGTTCTTTCCACGGTTTCCTTATCTTTAAGGGACGAGGTTTACACATTATGCTGGTAGCACCAAATATAATGGTCATTAAATATAAGACTATTGATTGTTAATGTTGTGTCACAAAACCATCGAGCTACATGTTCTGAGGTAGTGGTCCTTCTAAGACCTACTGGATGACCCATGGAGCATTAGGGAAGCTTTGTCATCGAGTGTGTTGGGAAGCTCACGGAGCTTCATGCACATTGAGACCAAGGTTAGAGGTGGACATATCTCGTCCCACATTTGTAGACACAAAGTATGAACTCAAGTCTAGGGATCGGGCAATTGATGCCCACACAAACTTTGGTAGAAGTCGTGAATTTCTACCTAGGTGGACGATAAAAATGCTCCAGTCCACAAGTAAAACAGTCGAGGACTATTCTGCAAACGTGTGATCCCTTTTGATGATAAAATAGCATGTATTGTATGTCAACCCAATTATATGAACCGAATACCTTTACAGTGATAAACATGAAATGACAAAAGGATAATATGGAAAAAGCATGAGCTTGGACGTAATAAAATGAGGAAGTCCAAACAAACCTAACCCTATGATACTCGTTCGTTGAGTTGAAAAACTCACCCACACCCCTTTGTCCTTTTTTTTTTCAGGAAGGAAGAATTTCTAGAACTGCTAGCCAAAACCTCTAACCAATGTCAGGTACCTTATGCTTAAAATTTTCTTAATATAACAGTTTTGATAATTTCATTCCAGGGAAACAATGAGAAGAAGTACACATGACTCCCCACAGTTTTAGTGGAGGCGATTCCTCTTGGCCAGATAGAGTGGCGAGTTGTTCACGGGGTTCTGACCAAACCGGGTTGGGGTATGACAACTCTAGTGGTATTACAGCCATACTTCACTTGAATACATTATTAAAACTTCATAACCTAAATACTAATTAAAAATCACTAGAACCTTAGAGATGTCTCCCAAGAAAGGGACAAAGAGAACCTGGGCAGTAGTTGCAGACTCCACCGAAAACCTCATGTTGTAGGAGAGTCTAGAAGGGCCACCGAAAACCATCGAGAGTAAGCTTGCAAAATTAGAAGCTGTATGAGGAATTTACCAAGGTGTTAAGAAAACTCAACCATGTCCTTGAAGCAAACCTAGACACCGATTTCCACACTAGGCTTGAGTAGGTGCAATCCGAGTCCACTTCAAGCCCCAACCCTCAACTATTCAACTTCCTGATGTAGTTGAAGACACCCCATCAGTTAGGGTGTAAACTGTTCCAAGGGGAGAAAGATGCAGGGGTTGCCATGGACTGCCTAGCTAAAATAAAAAAGTTTATGGGGATCATAAGGACACCATGAGAAGAAATGGCGACCCTGGCCGGATTATTCTTGGAATCTAGCACTAAGAGATGGTGGGACAATGTGAGAAACCTCTCCACCGCCATACACACGTGGGGAGAATTTGAGGAGAGGTATTAAGAGGAAAACTTGTCCCCCACTTGATCAACAAGAAGAAGTAAGAGTTCTTCTGGCTCCAACAAGGATCAAGCACCACCTTGGAGTACGAGAACAAGTTTAATGAGTTAAGATCTTTTGCTCCAAACTTAGCTGGACTGGCAGACATCTGCCAAAGGTTCATGATGGTCTCAATATGGACGTACGAGACTGGATGAGGATACTAGAGCAACCCAAAGATTTGGCCTCCATCATCAGCTTGGCCCAAAAATGTGAACGTCTAGTACTAACAAGACATTGTAGGCAGGAACATGCCAATCAGAAGGAGGAAAGGAGCCGGAGAGGCAGGAAGGATCAAGGTAGGTCGTGATGGAGGACAAGGCAAGGTTCCATAAGAAGGGGGAAGTGTAAATCCTATCCTTTTGTAATAAGAAAATCGGGAAAAGAACTAGATATTTTTCAAAGAAGAAAACCGAGTCGGTTAATGAACCTTAACCGATAGAGAAAGCGAAAATCGAGAAATTAACAAATCCCGAGTGACCTAAGAGTCACAAAAGTCATGGAAAAGAACTTTAGGGACTTAAATGAAATTAATTGAAAATTTTGGGCTTAGTCTTTTACACATGAGGAACGAAGGCTCTTATGCCAAATATTAATAGATAAGAATGTCCAAATCGTGTATGAGCACAAGGGACCAAAATGCCAACAAGGATAAACTAGCCTAGAGGCAAAAGCCGACTAAGGAGGAATACACTACACTTATCATGTGAGTGGGCTAATTTACACTTCATACCTGATTAGGATGACGAGTACCTTTTCAAAATTGGAAGCCACTATGACTGGGATTATTCACATCATACCTGATTGGGATGATGAGTACTTCGTAAATGAAAAACCACTTCTATGTGGAATTTTAACATAACACCTGGTTGGGGTGATGTGAGAACAATGTAGAAAAACTATTTACCGGTTGTAAGTAGATCATACCCAGTTGGTATGATGGACTTCTTGGAAGGAAGTAGAAAACTCACTTACTGGTTGTAAGCGGAGATGTCATCACACTCGGTTGGTGTGATGGATGGAAAGTTTATTTTTGTTAGAAGTGTTTACCCCTAACTCTATGCCAATGCTTATAAATTTTGGAAGACCTTCTTGACGAGAGCAAGAATAGCTCAGATAGGCTAGAAGCCTCGATTTTGGACCAGTGGCACCAAAAATAAATGGCTTTGTTGAAAACTTTTATTTGTGCATACACTTGAGGTTAGGGACCATCAAGATGCCAAAGGGGGGTAGTGATACGTCCTAGGGGCTACTAGATGACATGGTGGAGATAAGGGCAATTTACCATGCCAGCAGTCAGAGAAACTCGACGTAGCTTCATGCGCATGACTCTGAGGTGGGGTCAGGATGTGGTATTTGTCCTCATATGGACATGGAGTTTATTTTAGGTTTGAGGGTTAGATGTCGCAAACATCCACTCATACCCAAGGTAGAAGTGGAGGGGCTTCTATCATGGTGGTCGATAAAGTTACTCCGACGCCACAAGTGGGTGCAGTGGACGAGCTGCCCTAGGAATGTGTGATTCCCTTCCTGATGAGTGTGTTGATTGTTAAACACACCTGATGTGGAAATGAGAAAAATGGTTTGAAAAACTAAGAATTTGAGGAAAGAATATTTTTTAAGGAAATAAAGAGTCTGGCACACTCCGATTAAAGATGTTTTAATTATGAAAACTCACTCAAAACACCCATTCACTTAGTTGTCAAACTCACCCCCACCCAACACCCATTCACTGAGTTGTTGAACTCACCCCCACCTAACACCCATTCACTGAGTTGTCAAACTCACCCCCTCCCTTTACCCCTTTTCACGTAACCAACGAAAAATCCACTTAAAGACCCACTTTTAGCTGAACCTGCAAGATATGTATGTAAAGTTAAATTTATTCAGATTTGATTAATGTTATTATAGGAAAGACAGGAAAAAGGACGCCTTACTCCTTGTGGTTTAAAAAAGGGCGAAACCCTTCATGAACCAAATGGAGTGGCAGGTTGCTCACGGGGATATGGCCAAACTGGATCGTGACATGACAACTTGAGTGGTATGAGAGCCTGTTTCCTTGAAAACATTATCAAGACTAGAGAACATAGTAACTAATAGGGATAATTTTAAAATTTCATATGGCTCCCAAGAGAGAAACCAATAGAACTAGAGTCCTAGTCTCTGACACTACCCAACTACCCCTCCTTGTGGAAACTCCCCGAGGAGCCCAGACAACTCCACCTGGACTAAGCTTAGAACACTAGAGGTTGTACGAGGAGTTCACTCGGGTATATGGACAATCTAACATCATCCCTGAGGCAGGCACCAATTCTCGGGCTGAACCGGAGGAAGTAAAATCTCATCCTCCTCCTGTTAACCATCCTCCTCCAGTTAACATTCCCAAAAATCTCAAGACTCTCTGTCAATTGGGGTGCAAGCCTTTCCTCGAAGAGAAAGATGCTAGCACCACCATGGACTGGCTGGCTAACATAAAAAAGCTGATAGGGATAGTGAGGATATCACTAGAGGACATCGTGATCCGAATAGAATTTTTCCTGGAGGATATTGCCAAAAGATGGTGGGACAATGTCCAAAGCCTGCATACCTCCACACCCACCTGGCTAACATAAAAAAGCTGATGGGGATAGTGAGGATATCACTAGAGGACATCGTGATCCGAATAGAATTTTTCCTGGAGGATATTGCCAAAAGATGGTGGGACAATGTCCAAAGCCTGCATACCTCCACACCCACCTGGGAATAGTTTGAGGAGAGGTACACATAAGAGTACCTGGCTCCTCATTTGATTAATGAGAAGAAGCAGGATTTCCTCCAACTTTAGCAAATACTTAACTCGATATCGGAGTATGAGACCAAATTCAATGAGTTACGACCCTTTGCTCCTAACTTGGTTGGATCGATAGACCGGAAGATAGTAACCTTCCACACTCCTGAGACAATTGGATTCAAATTCCAAGGAGACCAGAGGAAGAGTGAAGTACAAATGGTGTCCCATATAAAAGCTCAAAAGATAATACAGAAAGGTTGTAAGGCTTTTCTGGCAATGATCATCAATAGAAAGTCTGAAAAGAAGGGACCCAAAGATATTCCGGTAGTTGAACACTACCCAAATGTATTCTTGAAAGAATTACCTATATTATCCCTAAGCTGACAATTAGAGTTCACCATAGAGATTATCCTAAGAAAAAACCCTATATCCCAAGCCCCTTATAGCATGGCTCTAGTAGGGCTAAGGAATTAAAGGAACAACTATATGATCTGTTGGAGAAGGATTTCATACGTCCTAGCCAATCTCCATAGGGTGCACCAGTCCTATTCGTAAAGAAAAAGGATGGGAGCATGTGACTGTGCATAGGCTATAGAAAGTTGAACCAGGTCACAATCAAAAACAAATATCCACTTCCACGGATCGATGATCTTTTTGAAAAACTGAAAGGAGCGGCCTACTTCTCCAAGATAGATCTTCGATCTGGCTACCATTCACTCAGGATCAGAGAGGAAGACATTCCTCAGACCGCATTCCGATCCCGATACGGACATTACAAATTTAGGGTGATGCCTTTTGGCTTAACTAATGCCCCTGCAGCCTTCATGGATTTAATGAACCGAGTGTTCTAGCCACACTTGGAAAAGTTTGTGATAGTATTTATAGATGACATTCTTATATACTCACGAACTAGCCTGGAGCACGAAGAACATCTGGCAAACACCTTGGAGATACTACAAGAAAATCACTTATATGTAAAATTCTCCAAGTATGAGTTCTTGTTGGAGGAGATAGGGTTCTTAGGACACATAGTGTCCAAAGATGGAGTCAAAGTAAACTTCGCAAAAGTGGAAGCCATATCTCATTAGAAGGCACCTAAGAATCCTTTGAAAATACGAAATTTCTTAGGCTTGGCAGGATACTATACACGGTTTGTGTAGGATTTCTCTAAGATAGCTGCCCCTTTGACTCAACTCAACGGGAAATGAGTAGAGTATAAATGGGACGAAAGCTATGAGAAATCTTTCTTGGAGTTCAAGATGTGTTTGAAAACTGCACTTGTACTCTCCCTTCATGACCCAACTGCGGGGGAGTACACCGTCTATAGTGTTGCATCTGGACAAGCACTCAGATGTGTACTGATGCAATAAGGAAAGGTTATCGCCTACGCCTCTCGACAACTTAAGGTACATGAGCAGAATTACCCTACCCATGACATGGAATTAGCTGCGATAGTATTCACCTTAAAGATTTGGTGACACTACCTTTACGGGGTTAAGTGTAGTATATACATTGATCATAAGAGTCATAAATACTTTTTAACTCAAAAGGAGTTGAACCTCTGCGAGAGGAGATGGCTGGAATTGGTTAAGTACTATGACCTTGTGATAGAGTATCACCTCGGGAAGGCAAATGTGGTGGCAGATGCCCTAAGTCACCAATACTAAACTAAGGCAGCACAAATAAAGACAAGTTACTTACCCTTGTTGCAACAGTTGAGGAGAATGGAGGTGGACTTGAAGATGGACAAGAGGAAGACATTCTTGCTGGCTCATGTGGTGGTGAGACCCAGCCTAACAGAGCAAATTAAGATCAAGCAAAAGGCTGATAAGGAGCTCCAACCGTATTTGGAGCTGGCCAACAGAGGGACAAAACCGGACTATAACCTTCAAGGAGATGGGTAATAACCTATAAAGGTAGAGTGTTTGTGCCTCAAGATAAGGAATTGAAGAGGTTAATTCTGGAGGAGGCACACGATTCTATGTATGTGATGCATCTGGGCAGTACTAAGATGTACCACACCTTGAAACAAGGATATTTGTGGAAAGAAATGAAGAGGGATATTGTGAAATACATTGCCTGATACTTGTATTGTTAATAGATTAAAGTTGAACATCATAAACCATTAATACTGCTACAACCCTTGCCTATCCTAGAGTGGAAGTGGGATCACATTACTATGGATTTTGTCATAGGACACCTGTGACCAGGAAGGGTCGAGGTGCAATTTGGGTCATTATGGACAAATTGACCAAGTTCGCTCATTTTCTACCTATAAGAGTGACAGATACAGTGGAACAACTAGCCATTTTATACATGAGGGAAATAGTAAGACTCCATGGCAACCCAGTGAGCATAGTGTTGTATCGAAACCCTAGGTTTACCTCATGGTTCTGGCCAAGTTTGCAAAGTGCCTTGGGAACCAAGCTCCATATGAGCACGACCTTTCATCCTCAGACCAATGGATAGTCTGAGCGAACAATCTAAACCTTGGAAGACATGCTAAGGGCATGCATACTCACTATGAATAAGGGTTAGGAGGAATACTTATGCCTGATAGAATTTGTGTACAATAATATTTATCAGGCCAGTATCCAAATGGCCCCATATGAGGCCCTCTATGGACGACCATGCCATACCCCCTTATTTTGGGGAGAAGTGGGAGAAAGGAAGCTGGAAAGGCTCAAATTAATCGAGGATTAAATAGAAAAGATTAAGATAATTAGAAGTTGACACAAGGCCGCTCAGGATAGGCAGAAGAGCTACGCGGACAAAAGGAGAAAGGATCTTAAATTTTAGGTAGGGGACAAAGTGTTCCTAAAGGTATCCTCATGGAGGGGAATACATAGGTTTCGATAACGGGGAAATCTGAAACCAGGTACATCGGTCCTTGTCCCATCGTCCAAAGGATATGACTAGTGGCAAATAAATTGGAACTACCTCTAGACTTATAGAGAATACATGACGTATTCCATATCTCGGTACTCCTGAAGTACCAGCCAAATCCTAGCCATGTGTTGGACCAACCTCCACCAGAGCTAGAAGAGAATTTGACCTATCAAGCAGAACCGGTACGAATCATCGACCGAAGGGACAAGAACTTGAGGAATAAGAGAATTCCTATGGTCAAGGTTCTTTGGCAAAACGGGCCCGTGCAAGAAGAGACATGGGAGACCGAGAGCGTGATTAGGGATGGGTACCCTTGATTATTGGAAGCCACCATGAGTGGGATTATTCACATCATACCCAGTTGAGATTATGAGTACTTCGAAAATGAAAAACTACTTCTATGTAGAATTTTAACATCACACCTGGTTGGGGTGATGTGAGAACAACGTAGAAAAACTACTTACCGGTTGTAAGTAGATAATACCCGGTTAGTATAATGGACTTCCTGGAAGGAAGTAGAAAACCCGCTTACTAGTTGTAATTGGAAATGTCATCACACTTGGTTGGTGTGATGGAAGAAAAGTTTATTTTTGTCATAAGTGTTATCCCTTGACTATGTGTCAATGCTTAAAAATTTTGGTAGACCTTCTTGATGAGAGCTAGAATAGCTCACATAAGCCAGAGGCCTCAGTTTTGGAACTTGAGGTCTAAAATGCCCAGTTTTGGAAAATCATGTATAGTGGGCCCAATGCTAGTTGGCACAAGCACGAGCTGGTAAACAAAACTGATGCTTAAGTCATGAAAATTCTTAATGAATGAATTATGTGATCTTGCCATGGTACTAAGACATGACCGACATACTCGATGCACTAGTAATAGTGCAATAGGACTAGGTCGATGGACTAGTCTAGACAAACAACTATAGGCCAAGTTGAGGGTCAGGCCGTTAGAGCAGTGGCACCAAAGATAAATGGCTTTGTGGAAAACTTTTATTTGTGCATGCACTTGAGGTTTGGGACCATCAAGATGCCCATTAGGGGTAGTGATGTGTTCTAGGGGCTACTGGTGATAAGGGTAGTTTGCCATGCTAGCAATCAGAGAAGCTCGACGTAGCTTCATGCTCATGAGACCAGTGTGAGGTCGGGATGAGGTCTCAATCCTCATACGGACACAAAGTTGATTTCGGGTGAGGGTCAAATGTCGCAAACATCCACTCATACCTAGGGTATAAGTGGACGGGCTTCTATCAAGGTGGCGGGTAAAGTCACTCGGACGCCATAAGTGGGTGCAGTGGATGGGCTACCTTTCTTATGTGTGATTCCCTTCCTGATGAAGGGCGTGTGTTGATTGTTAAACACACCTGATGTGGAAATGAGGAAAATAGTTTGAAAACTAGGAATTTGAGGAAAGAATATTTTTAAAAGGAAATAAGGAGTCTAGCACACTCCAATGAAAGATGTTTTAATTATTAAAAGTCTCTCCCAACACCCATTCGGTGAGTTGTCAAACTCACCCCCTCCCTTTACCCTTTTTTAGGTAACCAAGCAAAAATCCACTTAAAGACCTACCTGTAGCTAAGCTTGCAAGACAAGTATGTAAAGTTAAATTTATATAGTTTTGATTAATGTTATTATAGGAAAGACGGGAAAAATGATGCCTTACTCCTTGCGGTTTAAAATGGGTGAAACCCTTCATGAACCAAAGGGAGTGGCGGGTTGCTCGCCGGGATCCGACCAAACAATTCTGAGGCATGACAGAAAGTATATCAAGCCAACAAGGAGGCAAGCGCAACCCCCCAAAGAAGGAGTCCCTATTGCCCAAGGTGCTAGAGGAATCATTTAGGGGCATGCCAATCATATTTTGGTTACGGACAGCTTTGGCACTTTGCTAGGAGTTGCCAAGCCTTTAGGGGCAATGGCCAAAGGAATACCCTTCAGCCACCACTTGAAACGCAGACGTCACCCAACGAAGGATGGGAGGCACCCACAACATAAAGGGTCCCAACTAGCGTGTATAAACTCACACAAGAAGAGGCCCAAAAGAACCCCATCGTAGTATATATGTACGTGCAGTTATTCAAGAGAGAAGCGTATGCTCTCTTTGACTTAGGGGGTCAAACAATAGTCCATCAAGGAAACCTTGGTCCCAGTCCTTCCTTGAGAACTTATGTCCCTTGAGTAGAGCCTCAATATCCTCACCCCATTAGGAGAGGGGTTAGCTCAGGACAAACTCTTGATGGGGTGCGAAGTCAAGATCATGGGAGTTACGCTGAAGGCAGACTTAATTTCATTACCCTTTAGAGAAGTAGAAGTAATTTTGGGAATGGATTGGTTGTGCACTCATCAAGCGTAGGTGGATTGTGTTAATAAAAGAATAATGTTCCATGCCCCAAGGACAAAAGGGGTAGTATTTGAAGGAGACATGAGAAGAGAGGGAGTACACTCGGTATCATGCAAAAAGGCACAGAGCATGATGCAAAAAGGGTGTAAGTCGTTTCTCATCCGAATCATGAACGGGGGTCCGAAAAAGAAGGGATTGAAAGTATCCCAATAGTGGAACGCTACCTAGATGTATTCCCTAAAAAATTATTTGGACTACCCCAGATTGCCAAATATAGTTCACTATAAAAGTGATACGAGAGAAACACCCCATATCACAAACACCCAAATGTATGGCACTTGCGAAACTAAAGGAGTTGAAGGAAAAGTTGGATGAGCTATTTTAAAAAGGATTCATATGCCATAGTCAATCTTCGTGGGGTGCACTGGTGTTGATCTTGAAGAAGAACGATGGGAGTATAAGGCTATGCATTGTGTGAAACCCGTCACCTCGGATCAAGGAAACCGAGAAAGAACTGGTAAATTTAATGAGAAAACTAAACCACTTAAGGAACTAAGAGTGGTGAAGAGGGGTTAAAATGGGAAATTGGAAAATCCCAAGTGACCAAAAAGTCATAAAAATCATGGGGAAGAACCATGAAGTAAATTGAATGGGAAAACTAGACCGATTTAGGGTGAATTCGACCTGAACCAGATTGAACTAGGTTGACTATAATGAACCAGAATGGAAAATTCATTTTCTACGTGGCTTGAAAATCTCAAATTGGAAAATTGAGGTCACCATCAAATAGAAAATGAATTTAGACTAATTTAAAAAAATTAAATTTTGAGAAAATTGGTCGAATTGGACCTGAACAAGGCAATTTTCGTCACCGAACCTAGTTGGACTGGTCTGGTCCAGTCCAGAATAGTGTCGTCTTCTTCTTTGGGATAACAACACTGTTTATATGGTAGAAAAACCTTTTTTTTATGACAATGGAATATTCCCTTCGATTTTGGTATTTTCTGAAAAGGATAAGCTCAACCAATATGGAAACAGGTAGAGGAGAGGGTCCCTAAGCTCCCTATATAAAGAGTTTCCCTCCATTCATCCTCCACACACCTCAAATCCTCTCTCCGAAGTGCTTAGTTTTCCAGCAAAGCTCAAACTAGAGCTTCAAATTGGGCACTACAGACTAGGGAGAAGTCAGCTACCTGACAGTTGGAGAAGTGTCATCAAGATCGAACAGTGAAGCAGCTTCATTGGTTCAAAGCTGCCTTATTTTGGCCGACCTGAATTTGGCTAATTTAGACCTCCTATGGCCAAACCAAGCCTTCCATCAAACCCAATGCCACCACATGACCTCTACAGTGGAGAAAGGTAAGCCTTCAACCTATACTAAAAATACAAAAATAATGTGCTCATATTCAACCCTATACTAAAAATCGATAAGGAATAATATACTAAAAAATATTTACCTTGATATTATTATGAGAATAATATCACAAACTTATTAAAATTAAAAAATATTATGATAATATAAAATTAAAAAATTCTATCTATATAGTTTTACCATAATAATTATATTGAACTAGAATCATTCTATTAAGTATTTACCAACTAAACTCTCTTTATTTTATCATTTTTATGGTAAATAATTTATTTTTTTACATGTTTTAATATTAATAATATTGATATTTGAAAAATTAATAAATTATTGAAAATAAAAACAATTAATAGTCATAGAGCTAGCAATTTCACCCAGTTGGACTCGGACTTGTAGAGTCCAGGTCCATGTGAGCAGGCCCCATACATGACGGTCGGACCTCGCCCCCCACCCCCCTCCCCCCTCAAATTTAGACTCAACCAATTTTTTTGCCCTCACGCGAACTAAAACAACGTTGTTTTAGTTCACATGGAGATAAATATTTTTAACTCAAGTGTAAACACCGAAAAAATCTCAAGTTGAGTGCATATTAGCCATTTTCCCTTGGGTTATTTTGGTCATTTCGACCAATTACCCTCAGCTCCTAAGTGAACCAATGCTCAACTCATCTCCTTAGTTCATTTCCTCCCAATTTTGCTTTCAAGATTCTCGACTATTGCCTGAGATGCCATTCGTACATTTCCATCTTCGACACCTGCCCGCGCAACCTTGTCCATGTCTCTTCCTAAAAGTTTTAGTGGCTTCTAGGCAATGACTAATCTCTCATGACACGAACCACGATGTTCAGTGACCAATCCCTCTCGCACACCGATGTTCCCACTCCTTACTATAACTCCCAAGTTTTGTCGTTATTAGTTTGAGTCTCCACTACTCTGAGATTTCTAGCTAAGAAACCTCTTCCTTCCGAACTGCTATCTCTTTCGGGTGACACTTCTAACAAATATCTCTTTTAGCTTAAGGTACTCTTCACACCAACTGGGTGTGATGATAAAAGGTAAGTTTGCTTACAACTGGTAAGCAAGGTTTTTCTTTCTTAAATGTGCCCATTATCCCAATCGGGCATGATGTATAAAATGTCCCACTTACAACCGGTAAGTAGGTTTTCAGTTAAAAGTGCTCATCACTCCAATTGGATATGACGTTTAAAATATCTCACTCACCCGATGACTGTGACATGTTCGTCTCAAGTCAGCCTTCCAAGTCCTATTCGAGCTCCTTTGCTTACGTCCTTATCCAAATTCATTCCTGCATGGTTTGAGTATTCTTATTAGGAATAGCTTGGCATTAATAGCCCCTCTAGTTCCATGTATTTACATTTAGACCGTTGTTTTTGCCTTATTGCAATTTAATCCCTAATGTCCTTAATTTTTTACTTTAGGTCCCCAAATACCCAATTCTTTTTTAATCAAGTCCCTAGGGCTTCAAATATCCCTCTTGGGTCCTTAGTCTTCTCAAAATGGTACATGGGGCTCAAATTTCCCAAATTTCCAAATTTCCAAATTGGTCGTCTAATTTTTACAAAATTACCAATTTGCCCCTAAGTTTCTCAAATGGCCAATTGGTCCTAATTCTTTCAAAAATCAATCAATTGGTCCTTTAGCATCTTTCACATTACCAATTGAACTTCAATTTTTAGAAATTGCATTTAGATCCTTCAATTTTTCAAATTTCCCAATTTTCCCCAATTTTCACCCTCACTACTGACCGAATTTGATTTCATCAAATTGGCCATTCAAGCGGGGTTAATTGCTCCAATTGATGGCATGGATCGATTCCTACACTTCCATATGATTCAATTGAGCTTTGAATTGCAATATTTGGGTAAAAAATGTGCTCAAATGGGGCTTCACTGAAAAATTGTACGTAAAGAGATAAAGCTTCGAAAGTTTACTATCGGACGTGCAGTGGTGTAAGCTCTCGATCTGGGAAGGTAGCTCTTGTCCTTAGGGTAATTCTAGGGTTAAGAATTGCTACAATTGATATCAGGATTAGTGTTAGTTTGGTTATTGAAATTCAGCACTTTCCCTCTCTAGAACCGAACTTCAACGACGAACTCCTAGAGAAGGGCTTCATACGCCTAAGCCAATCCCAGTGGTGTGCACCGGTCCTATTTGTCGAAAAGGACGGAAGCATATGACTATGCATCGACTACTAGAAGCTCAACCAAGTGACAATTAAGAACAAATACCCTCTCCCCAGGATAGACAAACTATTCGACCATCTAAGAGGGGCGGCCTGCTTCTCCAAGATTGACCTATGGTTGGGTTACCATCAACTAAAAATTCGGGAGGACATATAGAAAATTGCTTTCCGATCATGATATGGGCATTACTAGTTTAGAGTGATGCCCTTTGGGCTGACAAACGCACTTGCAACTTTCATGGACTTGATGAACTGGGTGTTTCAGCCTCACTTGGACAAGTTCATGAATATCTTCATAGACAACATCCTCATATACTCTCGAACCGAAGAGGAACATCGGACACACTTAGAAACCACCTTGAGTACCTTGCGAGAAAACTAGCTTTACGCCAAATTCTCAAAGTGTGAATTTTGGCTGTAAGAGGTGGGCTTCTTGGGGCATATAGTGTAAAAGATGGAGTGAAGGTGGACCCAACGAAGATAGAGACCATTTCAAATTAGAAAGCTCCCACCAACCCAATCGAAGTGCGTAGTTTCCCCGGTCTCGCCGGATACTACTGGAAGTTTGTGAAAGACTTCTCCAGAATTGCAGCACTATTAACTCGCCTCACAAGGAAGGGGTAGATTATAAGTGGGACGCTAAGTGCGAGGAGTCCTTCCAAGAGCTCAAATCTCGGTTGACAACGACCCTAGTGATGGCCTTACCCAACTCGGACGTCGGGGAGTACACCATATACAGTGATGCATTTGGATAAGGATTGGAATGTGTCCTAATGCAATAGGGAAGAGTAATCACCTATGCCTCGTGGCAACTGAAGCCCCATGAGAAAAACTACGCCACCCATGACCTCGAGCTGGCAGCAGTAGTGTTTTCCCTCAAGATATGGCGTCACTATTTCTACAGAGTAAAGTGTTGCATCTACACCGACCACAAGAGCTTGAAGTACTTCCTAACCCAAAAGGAACTAAACCTGCGATAGAGGAGGTGGCTAGAGTTGGTGAAGGACTACGACCAAACGATTGAGTGCCACCCTAGTAAGGCAAACGTGGTGGCTGATGCACTCAGCCGCAAACACCACACTAGAGTGGCCTCAGTAAGGACCACTTACCAACCTCTATTAAGCTAGCAATGTAGTTTGAGAGTGGACCTCAGTTTGGACAAGAGACGGGGTAACTTAATGGCTAACCTAGTCATCCGGCCCAGCCTGGTAGAGCAAATACGGGCTTTGCAAAGGGAGGACAAGGGGCTTCGTCCCCATTAGAACTAATCTGTTAACGGCCCAGCCTAAGATCTCGCGGTAAGGAGTGATAGGATAATGACCTTCAAAGGGAAGGTTTGGGTCCCGAACAATTTGGGATTGAAAAGAGGAATACTGGAGGAGGTGCATGTCTTAATATATGCCATGCATCTTGCAACACTAAAATGTATCGCACCCTAAAACAAGGGTACTAGTGGAGGGAGATGAAAAGGGACATCACAGAGTACGTGGTCGTGTGCCTGTCATGCCTACAAATTAAGGTTGAACACCAGAAACCCTCTAGACTACTACAGCCCCTTCTGATTCCACAATGGAAGTGGGAGCATATCACAATGGATTTCATAATAGGGCTGCCAGTAACAAAAAGGGGTCGAGATGCGATATGGGTCATCATGGACCAACTAACAAAGTCTATCGACTTCCTACCCATCCGGGTGATAGACCCAATAGAAAGGTTAGCCGCTTTGTATGTGGTAGAGATTTTATAGCTTCACGGGGTCCCCGTAAGTATAGTATTGGATCGAGACCCAAGGTTCACCTCTCGGTTTTAGCCTAGCCTACAAGCTGCCCTCGGGACCAAACTCCATATGAGCACTGCCTTTCACCCTTAGATGGATGGACAGTCCGAACGGACCATCCAAACCCTAGAAGACATGCTACAAGCATGTGTTCTAACAATGAATAAGAGTTGGGAGGACTACTTGTACCTGATGGAATTTGCTTATAATAACAGCTACCAGGCCAACATCCATATGGCACCCTACAAGGCCCTCTACGAGCAACCTTCTTGAACACCCCTGTTCTGGGAGGAGGTAGGGGAAATAAGACTCGAGAAGGTCGAGTTGATAGAGGATGCAATCGAGAAAATCTGGATAATAAGGAGTCTACTCAAGGTGGCTTAGGATTAGCAGAAGAGTCACGCCGACCACCGGAGGAAGAACCTAGAGTTCGAGGTGGGGGACCGAGTATTCCTCAAGGTATCACCATGGAAAGCAATACTTAGGTTTCAACCAAGAGGAAAGATGAAACCAAGATACATAGGTCCATACGCCATAACCTAGAGGGTCGGACCAGTAGCATACCGACTAGAGTTACCACTGGATTTGCAGAGAATTCACGACATCTTCTACGTGTTAGTACTGTGAAAGTACGAGCCTGACACCAACCATGTACTAGATCAACCACCGCCAGAGATCGAGGAAGACCTGTTCTATGAAGTGGAGCCCATATGAATCCTTGACCAGTCTGAGAAAAACCTCTAGAACAAGAGGATCCCCATGGTAAAAATCCTCTAGTGAAATGATCAAGTAGAGGAGGAAACATCGGAGGTTGAGTTGATTGTAAAGGGTAGATACCCGCAACTATTTAGAATGTAATAGTTTTGAGTGCAAAACTACTAAAAGGAGGGGGGAGTTGTAGGACCCGTCCTTTGGGACCAAGGAAAATTGGAAAAAGAATCGGTAAAGATTTACATGTGAAGAATCGAGCCAATTAATGAACAAAAAATGGTAAAGAAGGGTTAACATGGGAAATTAGAAGATCCCAATTGACCAAAAATTCACAAAAATTGTGGGAAAGAACTGGGAAGTGGAATTAAGAAGAGAACCAGACCGGTTCACCCCTGAACCAGACTGAACCGGGCAAAACCATAGTGAACTAGTTTAATAATTCATTTTTCTAGGTGGCTTAGAAATATTAACTTGGGAAATTGAGGCCACCATTAGATAGAAAATGAATTTATAAAATTTTAAATTTTAGAAAATTGGTCGAATCGGTACAAACCGACCAATTTTCGAATTCGGGTCACTGAACCCAGTTGAACCGGACCTGTCAATAGTCCGATCGGTCAACAAACCGGACGGGTCAACAGTCCAATCGGTCAACATACCAAACTAGTCAATGGTCAATGGTGCCCAATCAGTAGCCACGTAGACATGGGCAACCAATGGGAGGCTACCACGTGTCCGGTCAATGTTCAACAGGCGACCCATTAGGCTTGACACGAGCAGCCAATGTGAGGCTGACACGTGTTCGGTCAACGACTAACGCAGCAGCTGAGTTGGACCTCCATGTTATAAAAATAGGCCAATAACAATGTACCATGTGGCACACATGTCACGTCATCATCTTCAACCTCAAGCAACTCAAAGAGAGAATAGAGAGCAGAGAGAGGCCGGAAAAACTGGAGTCTGTAGCGACTCAAAAATCTCTTTGGTTAGGTCTCCGACAACCGAGTCAGAGGCTAAGTCTCATGCCAACAAATAGCTAGAACAGTTGCTAAGCTTCCTATATAAAGAGCACCCCTCCATTTATCCTCAACATCCCACAATCGAGCGAAGAAAAAGAAGAGTACCACTTTCTGATGAGCAGCGAACAAGAGCTTCGGCGATGGGACTTTTCTCAACCTTCAAAGCCACATTCAGTGTCTTTGGAACTAGGAGGTAGTCATCTACCTAGCCATACCCTCCTTTCATCTTAAGGACCATCAAGGAGGAATGAGGGGGCTCAAATAGTATTGCCACTCCTCGGCCAAAAAATAGTTGGCCTTTTGTAGCCCACTTTGAGCTTTCCCCCAGCCAAATGCAGCCAAGCCAGACCCCCTACACCCCACCTAGATGTGCTCCGACCCCTACCCCACCCCAAGCTAACAAGGTAAGCGCCCTCCGTTGCCCTTCGCCAAAAAATACTATTCATCGTTGAATTCTGCAAAAACTTTGACTAAGAAATTCACACTGCTCAAGTCATCAATTGAGGTGTCATTTGATTCAAGGAGGATCCCCACGATGAGAGCAATGCAGTAAGAGCCAAAGCTCTGGTCACCAGGCCCCCACCAGTAACATATCAAAGCTTTCTCTCTCTAGACTGTATTTTCTGGTGAACCTCCGTTTGAGCTCATTTCTAAGCCAAATGAAGTGGTTCGGGCATAAAATGATGAGGAAAATGTAAGGAGGGTGATCCAAATCATGAATGGGGGCAATTGTGTGTCATTGCTTAAACTATTTGGGAGACCTTATTAATGAGAGCTAGAACAGCTCAGATATGCTAGAGGCCTCGATTTTTTAACTCATGGGGGCTAAATGCCCGGTTTTTAAAAATCACATGCAGTGGGTCCAAGGCCAGTGGGCACAAGCAGAAGCTCGTAAACAAACATGATTAGTAACCGCCATAAAACTCTCATTAAAAGTGGAATTTACTATGTAATTCACCATGGTACCAAGTCAGGACCGATACGGCTCGATGACTAGCGGTATTGTGTCAGGGCTAGGTTGATGGACCAGTTAGATAAGCAACAGTAGGTCGGGTTGAGTGTTGGGCTCGTTGGACTGTAGGCATCACAGAGAATGGCTAAGAAAGATGAAAACTATTGTTTTTACATGCACTTGTGGTATGGGACCATCAAGATGTCCTAGGGGGTAGTGATGGGTCCTAAGGGCTGCTAGATGACACGGTGGCGATAAGGGAAGGAGATGCTACTATGTTTGGGTTTCTTGTCGTACTAGTTAATCATGGAGTTACTATGTTTGGACTCCATGGAGTTAGTATGTTGGGACTCCACAGAGTTACTGTGTTTGGACTCCACGAAGCTACTGTGTTTGGGGCTTCCTAAAGCTATTGTGTTTGAGCTTCATGTACACGAGATCGGGATAAGGTCTTTGTCCTCATACAGACACGGAGTGGTATTTGGGTCTGAGGGTCAGATGTTGAGAACATCCACTCAGACCCAAGATAAAAGTGAATGGACTTTTATATTGATGGTCAGTAAAGACCCTCCGAGCCACAAGTGGGTGCAGTGGACGTGTTGCACCTACGAATGTGTATATCGTTCCTTATGAAGGGTGTGTGTTATTTTCTAAGCACACCTAAAATAGAAATGGGAAAAAGGTTTTGAAAACCTTGGAAAGGATTTAAAAATCATTGGGAAAGAATTGGTAAACCTTGGAAAGATGTTTTGGAAAAGAATTTGAAATTGAGAAAACCCTGTTAAAAGGAAAATGTCACCCTTGGTAGGGTAAAGGTTTTGGAAAACTAAACTTTGAGAAAAAACTTTCTTCTTAAAGAAATGATAATATTGACATGTCTATCTTTAAAACTCACTCCTAACACCCGCTCACTGAGTTGTAGAACTCACCCCCTCCTTTTTACCCATTTGAGGTAACCAAGGGAAAACTCACTTAAATACTTCCTTGTAGTTGAACCTGCAAGACAGGTATGTAAGATTTAATGTATTCAATTTTGATTAATGTTATTACATGAAAGATACATGTGAAAATGACGTCTTACTCCTCGCGGTTTATAGAAGGGAAAACCTTTAATAAACTAGGGAAGTGGCTAGTTGCTCACAGGGATCCAACCAAACTGGGTTGGGGCGTGACATGGTCCGTTGACACGATTGGCCCATTGACCTGTTTAATTGAACCGGATTCGATGACCCAAAATTAAAAATCGGTTAGTTCGAGCCTGATTCGATTAGTTTTCTAAAAATTAAAAATTTATGAATCCAACTAAATTTATTTTCTATATAGTGATCACTTTAATTTCCTAAATTGACATTTTTAAGTCATCTCTAAAAATGAATATTTGAACTATTTCATTTTGGTTCAACCCGATTCGATTCCGTTCACCCTATAGTGATCTGGTTCTCATATCCAATTTGTAATATGATCATTTTTCTTAATTTTTTAATATATATTGATCACTTGATATCACTTAAATTTTCATTTTTATTTCTCCATGGCAATTCCAGTTCACTTTCAACCTTGGTTTTCTTTCAAAATTTTCTCGTTCTCCATTTTGACTTTTCTTGTTTTGAGAAACGTGTGTTCAGTTATTAGACATGTTGAGAAAATTTGAATTCATCTAATCATTAGACATGTTGGGATAAATTGAATTCAAACAAAGTAAGTGAATAATAGATAGATAAATAGATAAATTATTGCATTCAAAAGGATTGTGTGATATTCTTATGTTTGAATTAAATGGGACGACTTTTATCCCAATAAAAAGTATAATTGATGTATAAATATTTATCAAAATAAAATGTATTTTGGAACATAAATTTTGCACACTAACTTTAATTTCTTATTATTTTTTCATTATGTAATTTATTTCACACTTGTAAAACCCATATTAAAAAATCTTTCAAATCTCATTAATAAAACATAATATAAGAGAGTAAAATTAATTTCATATTATGATTCATAACATATAGATAAAAGACATTTCAACTTGATTAATGAGATATTAATTTATCATAATGACATTACAACACTTCAAATTATAAAATTTCATTTTATCCTCACACAACTATATATGTTATCTTGTAAGTTCATACTCCTAAAATCATAACATCAGCATATATATTCCCCTTTAATCCAAAAAGCCTCCAAGGTGAAGTAGGGTATGAACAAATTGCTTTACTCAAATAATAAATCTCTACAAATAGGACACAAGAGTGGGACTTTAACAGTGAATCTATACACTTCACATGAAAATAATGACCACATTTTGGTATGTCACCAATCAAATCACCTTCCACAAAGATAGGTCACGAATCATATAACCTTCCACAAATTCTTCAAAATTAGATAGTGTTCCCTATATCATCCACTCCCACCCCGTAAATGACGGTGGGAATTCGTTGGACATCGACTTTTTTAAGGCCTATGGAGTTCACCCTTGCAACAAAGTCTTGATGGGTCATGAATGGAAATCTCCAACCCCGTAAATGGCGGTGGGAATTCATTAGACATAGACTTTTTTAAGGCTATAGAGGTCACCCTTGCAACAAAGCCTTGATGGGTCATGAATGAAAATCTCCGACGTTACTTGTGAGCATACCTAAGGAAAGGCTTCATCCATAGAATGTACAATAAGATGAAAAGAACTACAAGTATCATTATCATCATTATCGTATTGTATTTGACTTTTCCCGAAAGTGAAACTATCGCTTGATTTATGGTAGCATTGTGGCCAACCTTGGCAAGGTAGGACGAGACAAATTAATGGACATCTCCTTGCAACTTAGCCCTTCACATAAATCTTGCACAATATAATAGACTAAGAGTCATAACAGGGTTTTGTACACTCCACCAACAAAGCTCGCATCATACAACAAGTCATAAAAGTCAGCTCCACATTTGTGGACTAAAACGAAACAAAGTTTAATAAATAAGGTGATTGAATAAAATAATTGCCACATATTTTTAGTAGTTCAGTTTGTTTAAAGATTTAATTCCATGAAAATGGTTGATTTGAGTAAATTGTTAACCACTAATTAGAATAGGCCTATACTACAATTTGAAAAACTCAAAATTGATGTGTATATATTATTCTAATGAACATACATACATAAATTTAGGATTGAACGTGTATGCCGACAATTTTTTCTTTTCTAGCAGACAAGCGTGACACACTCATTTTTGGGTTATATTGTTTATTTGCCTAGTTATGAAAATATGTAAATACACCAAGTTATTTTTCATTTAATTAAGCTAACACAATTTACTACAGAGTTGGATCACACGGCATGGCATGGCCCAACATATGAACTTTTTTCACAGTTTGTGATAAGTTCTATCATATATGAAAATAAGATATTAAACAAGCAGGTCTTACATTTTAAAATTCCATGTTAGTGAATTTAGTATATGAAAATACGATTTATCATGCCACGATTGTTTTTAGAGAGTTTATTCAGGATTATGGTGTTGATTTTACTATAATTGTTTATCGAGAAAAGGTAAGATTTGTGCTACATCAACTACTATGTTTATGTCCAACTATTACGTTTTCTAATGGAGAGAGGAGAGGAAATGTGTTACCTTTGCAGGAGGAGTTTACGTGCAGCTTCTCGGCCAGTTTGCAGTTGATCAATATCTTCAACAGCCAAAATGTGGGGATGATGATTATCATCATTGTCTATCTTCGATCTAGACCAGTGTTGGTATAAATCCAATGAGTGAAGAAATTGCATTAAACAAGAATTCCTAAGTGAAAGGTAAAATTACAAAATGGTGAGTCAATGAGTTGAGACAGGTCTCATGAGTCATTAAATTGCATAATGATGTGGGAAATTTAAATAAGAATTGAACTAGCCAACCATAAGTACATTGCACCTAGATGGATAAGAGGCCTCCAAATGATGTTTTCTCTAGCTTTTACGTGCCACCGAGAGTTTGAACATTTTATTCGGTCAATAAACTTAGAATGCATGAGAAATTAAAAGTTCTAACATGGAATATAAGACTAAAAGGTTTTGATATTTGATATAAATATAGTAAGACTATAATGAGTTAAAATTATATAACAATTATACATTATGGCTATGTTTATATTAAGGGGTTTGTAGGAATTTTGGTGTGAGGTGAAGCGAGCGATTTGGAAGGGAGGGGAGGTGATGTCCAAATTTGTGTTTTGGATGGAGGAGAAGTGAAATTAATTAAAATTATAAATATACTATTATACTCTTAAATTAAATATTTTAAAATAATTATATATATAATAAAATATATAGATAAATTTATATATACATTTCAATATTCATAATTAATAAAAATTTATTTTAATTATCATACTAGCAACCATTTCATTGCATAATATTTGTAAATAATTTACAATAATAATATTTGTAAATAATATAAAATGGATATACTAATATCTAAATATAATAATAAAATAATTTATATTCAAATAAATATATTATTATAAAATTATTAAACTCATAATTAATCAAATAAAATAATCATTCTACGTACTATGAACTAATATATCTCTAATAATTTCTTATTCAATCTCATCTTCAACTTCAAATCTGTGATTATTGCATTTAACATTAATACTATTCATGTTATCAACCTTAAAATCAACTTCAGCAATAAGTTTTATCAGACTCCACACCCATCAAATAATTATGTAAAATACAACAACATGCAATTATTTATTTTTGAGTTTAAACTCCATAGTTATGCTCTATTGAACTTGCAATGATAGAAAATTATTTCTTCAATGCTTGTTCAATCGAATTGCGTAATGAAGTATGTTAAAGATTAAACAGTTCTCTAGCATTTTATGGGGGTATTTCTTGTGTATTCTTTTAAATAATATCACAATACTCTAGACGTGAGGATAAGTGTAGGAATGAGTTGAAATTTGGTATACACAAGATAATATTTACCTATTTATATAAAAAAATATATTATTATTTACTATTAATTGATAATAATATTTTATTTGTATATAGAGTATACCTTAAGATATTTTAAAATTATCTTATTTTATCAATTCATCTTTCATAATTCTTGAATATATGTAAATTTTATTTCAAAATCACAGATTGCTATAACATTCAATTTTTGTCCATCTTTTTTACCACTGTACTTAGATGTATCTGCGTTTAATATTTTAATATATTTTCCCTTTGTTTGATTTTGGTGGCCATTGCCTACCTAAAAAACCCTAAGCTCCACTCAATATCTAAAAAAATCACTTTTCTTCCAAACAATTTTAAAGTAAAAAGGCCTTATTGATCTTATACATTTTTATTTTTGGTATTAAATTTTATATAATTCAAGTAATTTTTTAGTATATATTTTTAAAAAGTCACACATTATATATTTTATTTTAAAAAATAACATTTAAAATTATATATATATCTTGAAATTTTCAAACATCGCCCAAAATACTAATTTTCAAATATATATAAATGAAAGAAATATTTAAAATAAATAATTTAGAAAATATAAGATTGATAATATCATTAATATTATCCCCAATCTTAATAGTTTGCAATACAATTCGAATAACGCCCATAAGTGGTGGATAAATTAAATGAGCCACTTAGCCTCATCCATGCAACATTGAAGAAGGTTAGCCTCATCCATGCAACATTGAAGAAGGTAGGTACATCATAATGATATCTTATAAAATGTGATACTTATCAGAATGCACAACATTTAATCCACTAACAAATGGAAATTTCCTTCTTTGTTTTTTAATTGGTTTCATATTTCTCCATGGAGAGAAATATAACTTGTGGTGGTAAGGCTTAGAAGTTCTGACTTACTATTGTTATAATGTTTAAAAGGGAATTGACGGAAAGATGTTGAGCCAATAAGCAAAAGAAATGTGGTATGGAGCATGTAATTCTAGGATTACTCACTTCTAACAAATTCAGCTTCTCTTTCTAACAACTATTCTACCCATATATTGTATTATTTGAATATTAACACTCTCAACTAATTTAACTCAAACAAACTAGTTTATTAACAAATTGCACTTCAATTGGAGCATAACCTAATATACTAGATAATTCACTTATAAATAGTTCAAACTTTAATTTTCAAATAATAACTAATATAATTTTAATCTTGAAAATAAATGTTAAAAAATGTTATAATATTATTTTAATTAGTTATAATATATATGATATAATATTAAATATTCAAGATTATATCATATATATTTATATTATTATTTATTTCTATATTTATATTATCATGATTTTATAAATAGGCATAACTATATTTAATTTATTTAGTTACTTATTAATAAAATTTTGTTAATTTATCTCATGCCTATGGGATACCAATTCTATTTTTCAACATTTTTACTTTATTATTTTAAATTTCTACATGTTGTGAGAGCCATTGCATCATATCTACTATATTTATTCTATTGACACCAAATCTATAACTGACTACTACCGTCCCTTTCTACATTCTCCCTACTTCGGTCAGCGCAAGCACCCGATACTTTAATTGCTATTACTCATCTCGCCCCATAACTTCTCTCAACCCTAATCGAAAAATGGATAAAAATTACAACTTGTGTGCATGAGGGCGGACGACTTCAAATGGACTTGCGTATCACTCTTATTATCAATTTAGATCTACCCCAAGACATTACAAATCAATATTGCATCAATACCTTAATTCACGTAATATAAGTTTTAATAAGCCCACTTCTTTTGGCATGGTAGGACAACATACCACTCGTCCCAATTCTCAACCTTTGGAGCCCTGTCATTATGGCAAATATGGACATTGAGCTCATTATTGTCATTTTTATGAATTCAAGGCTCTCTTTCCAACTACTCAAGTTCTCTCTGCTTATGACAACAAAGCTAGTAAGGATCATTTTGACTTGTATACTAATTCAGGAGCGACCACTCATATTACTAATAATTTATCTCACATGTCTATTCAGTAGAATGAAATACTTCCTAAGCATATGATAATTGGAGATGGGGCAAGTTTACCCATTTTATCCTCCAGATCCATTTCTCTTAGATCTTCTAGCTTTTATCTCAACAATATATACTATGTTTTTCAAATTTTTCTTAATTTACTTTTTGTCTCCTAATTCACTAAAGATAATACTTGCTATTTTGAATTTCACTCTACTCACTTTCTTATCAAATATATTGTTTCTCACCAAATGCTGTTGCGCGAAAGTCGCAAGGGAGGATTGTACTATCTCCGTGCTAGTTGTAATCCTTCTTCCTTATCTCAAGTTATGTGTAAGTCGTACTAAATCGACTTTATTATAAAATTAATGTTTAGGACACCCAACTTTACTTATTGTAAGTCGTGTGCTTTCTAAACATATATCAATAAAAGCTATCTCACCTTTATCATTATATTCTTATGACAAAATCTCTCAACATTATTTCCCTTTAACTCACCATGTAATCACTCATCCTCTTGAGCTAATTCATACCAATATATGGGGACCCGCTCTTGTCACATCTCACGCATGTTATCTTTACTATGTTCATTTCCTTGATGACTATATTAAGTTCTCATGGTTCTTTGTCATGAAAAAATATTTAGATGTTCTATATATTTTTCGAGCCTTTCATTTGCATGTTGAGAATTTTCTTCACAGCAAAATTAAATTTATTAAATTAGATGGTGCCAAAAAAAATATTTTTGCATCATTTCTATCATACACCCGAAATTTCGGTCATAAATTTTTTCGAAATTATATTATAAGTTTAAAATTCAATTGATATAATTGGAATAAATTAGATTTAAAATAAAATGAAAAGTGTTATTTTTATCGAAATAAATAACTCGATCGAATTGAGTTGAGTATGTTAAATTTAAGTGAAAATTAAATATTATATACATATAATGGTTAATTATATATATATATATAAATGTTTACATATAAGGGTATATATATACCTGTATAAAATTAATTTCCAAACAAATATAAAGGAGAAAGGGATTTGAGAGTTGTGGTTGTACCATTATCAAATAAATGCACACAATTTTATTAAGATATTCAAAATACCAATATAGTTATGTTATACAAAATTAAATAAAATCCAAGTATACATGAGGAATTCAAATAATAATTTCACTCCATCATACTATTAAGTTAATGCGGATATAAAACATAGATTCATATAATGTTGGACCATAGAAAATAATAGTTGTGGAATTAAAAGCGTCCTAAAGAGCCTATGCCCTATGAAACTCCAACCATACATATTTACAATTTTATTCTACCTAATCAAAATGGAATGGATAGGGTAAATATCTAGTAAATTCTGTTAGGTGAAAATAATGAGATGATTATGTGAATTTGGTTTAGTAGGAAACTATTAGCACTTTCCAATATTAGTACTACGCCTCTACCGTAAATACAAGTGAATTCATTAGATAACAATAACTATTCCAATTATTTTTCTATATAGGAAACAATAAAAATGAAGGAAATTACTGGAAAGTCTTAGCGCAGATAAACCTAAATTAACTCTTCCCACCAAATGAAAGGTTCTTAAAATTAAAGCCTTTTATGACATGAAATTAATGAAAAATTTCTATGGTTACATTAATTCTAAAACAATTATGTATGTTGCAATAAGAATCCTAACTTGCATTCACTATAAATACGGACACCAACGAACCTACCATGCACACACACAAATATTCAGACAACGAATGCACAATATATAATTTCTACAAGATGGGAGAGATATTGCTTAGTATATTCATTTCCTAGAAGATAACATAACTGCAAAAGTAATAATCATATATTCTCTATCATAAAGAACCTCCCATATCATCTTTCCAAATAAATATTTATTCTTAAAAGGGATCAAACAAAGTCTCGTTAAATGTGCTATCATACCTTTATTTGATGAACTTTAATAACTCCAATAAAAATAAACCCCATATGCAACTTAGTATTAAATGGTAAAAAATAGTTCAATTTCCTAATTTAATGAGAATAACTGATAATCATAAAGAACATAATAATTATTGGAATGAAGGGGAAAAACCATAGAATTTCATAGATGTTGTCCTTTTGCCCAACCCATAAATTTATATAATGTCCTAGTTACTCATATGGGTAATTAGTTATCAGTTTTAATGCTTAAAGATCAATGGGCTAAAGTTGGGCGCCCTATTTAACATGGGATATTTAATGTAAAGAATTAAAGGAAAGGTAAACTAGGTGATAATTATCCATGTTATATAATAATAAATAATATAGTAATAAATCTTCTTCATTTAATAAATAATTTTACAGCTATATAAGTAGCTTAGAACAATTGATCACAACAACACCAACTAAGCTTAGAGAGCAATTCGAGTAAAAGAGTGCTACCTGGTCCACTAGTCCTTGTTCACACCTCAAACATTATCTTTGCCATGATCACATTAGATCTACCAGATTAATACTTCATAGCTATGAAATTCCCAATCTCGACATCCACAATGCAATAACAAATTTAAGGAATATTAGGAAGTATTAGAGTAGAAAAACACCAATAAGACCAATCAGGGATGGGTACCTGGGAATCCCTCCAGGATGAACATGTCTCTAGATAAAAGGTGACTGGGCTTAATTACATCATATTCGGTTGGGATGGTGAGCACTTTAGAAATGAAAAATCACTTGTGAGTGGGCATATTTAACGTCATGCCCATTTGGGGTGATAAGCAAGTTAAAGTTAAAAACCTACTCATCGGTTGTGAGTAGGATTATCTAACATCATACCTGGTTGGTATGATGAACTTCCTTAAAGAAAGGAGAAACCCACTTACTGGGTAAGCGGAGATATCATCACACCCGGTTGGTGTGATGAAATTGAAAATAATCTTTTTGTCAGAAGTGTTCTCCCCTGACTGTGTGTCAATGCTTAAAAGATTTGGGAGACCTTCTTGATTGAAGCTAGAATAGCTCAGATAGGCTAAAGGCCTCTGTTTTTGAACTCATTGGGTTAAATGGCCAGATTTGGAAAAATACGTGTAGGGGGCCCAAGGCTAGTGGGCAGGGGCAGGAGCTTGTAAACAAACTTGACTAAAGAAAGCCATGAAAAATTCTAATTAAATTGTTGTGTGATTTCTCCATGGTACAAGTCAGGACTGACAGTACTCGATGGACTAGTGGCAGTGTGTCAGGGCCAGGTCAACAAATCGACTTAGACAAAAAGCTGCAAGTTAGGGTTGTTGGACCATTGGCACCAAAGATAATGGCCATATGTGAAAAATTGTTATTTGTGCATGCACTTATGGTACAAGACCATCAAGATGCCCAAGAGGGGTAGTGGTAGTCCTAAGGGCTACTGGACGACAAGGTGGAGATAAGGGTAGTTCATCGTGCTAGTCAATCTTGAAGCTCGGAGTAGATTCTTGTGCATGAGATCGGGGTAGGGTCAGGATGAGGTCTCTATCCTCATATGGATACAGAGTGTCATTTGGGTATGAGGATCAGATGTCGAGAACATCCACTTAGACCTAGGGTAGAATTGGACGGACTTCTATCTTGGTGGACAATAAAGATGCTCCAATCCACAAGTGGGTGCAGTGGATAGGCTGCACCTGCGAATGTGTGCACCCTTCCTAATGAAGAGTGTGTGTTTGTTTGCTAAATGCCTCCCAAGGTAATAAGATGAGCTAAAAGAGCTAAAAACACCTAATGGTAATGGAAAATGTTTTGAATACCAAACTTTAAGGAAAATCCTTCTTAAAGGAAATGATAACCTTGACATGACTTGAATAAAGTTGTTTATCTTGAAAAACTCACTCCCAGCACCTGCTCACTGAGTTGTAGAACTCACCCCCTCCTTTTTACCCTTTTCAGGTAACCAAGGAAACACCATATATAAAGACCCCTTCTAATTTGGAACTGTAAGAAGATAAGTACATCTAATTTAAAATACCAGTTTTGCATAATGGTATTCTAGGAAAGATAGGAAAAGGATGCATTACTCCTTGCTGTTTAGAAAAGGGTGAAACCTTTATTGGACCAAATGGAATGACAGGTTGCTCACGAGGATCCAACTAAACTAGGTCGGAGCGTGACACTTTCTATGATCTTCAGCTTGTCAGCGTCAGTCATTGCCTCTCATGCCCACACACGCCCCAATAAAATGGATTAACTAAGCATAAACATCATCATATTCTAGACATGTGACTCACTCTCTTAATTCACTCTCATGCTCCATCAAAAATTTGGGATTTTTCCTTTGATACATCTCTCTATCTAATTAACTGTCTTCCTACTCGATACTTGGGGTTTCGTTTTCCTTATAAGGTACTTCATCATACCACTCCTGATTATAAATCTATACATGTATTTGAGTATCTCTATTTTCCCTATCTCCATCCCTACCTGTCTGAATAACTGCAGCCTATTTTTACTACTTGTATTTTTCTTGGCTATTATTCTCATTATTCCATGTGTTAAGTTTTGAATCCCCGCACAAATCACATATTCACCAGGCGCACTCTTTTTTAACCAAAAATTATTTCCCTTCTTAGTAGATAGTACGTCTCCCTCCACTTCCGTGGAGCACAATATTTAATCCACTCACAAATGGGAATTTCATTATTTATTTTTTAATTAGTTTCATATTTCTTGATGAAGAGAAATGTAGCTTGTGGTGGTAAGGCTTGGAAGTTATGACTTACTATTGTTTTAATGTATAAAAGGGAATTAGCGGAAAGTCGTTGAGCCAATAAGTAGAAGAAATGTGCTATGAAGCATGTAATTCTACGATTACTCACTTCTATTTTTCACGTAATACTAATAACATGTTCAACTTTTTATATTTCTAAAAGTGAACAACAAATTGAGGTTCTCTTTCTAACAACTATTCTACCCCATATATTACATTATTTGACAATTAACACTCTCAACTTATTTACCTTAGACAACCTAGTTTATCAACAAATAATACTTTAATTCGAGCATAACCTAGTATATTAGATAATTCACTTACAAATAGTTAAATTTCAAATTTTGTCATGGACTTCACTCCTACATTTAGTTAAAATAAATTTCAACTAATTTTGTAAAAATATCAACAACTCACTTGTCTCAAATAAAAACTAATAGTAATTTTAATATTGAAAATGAATGTTAAAAAATATTATAATATTATTTTAATTAATTATAATATATATTATATAATATTAACTATTCAAGATGATATCATATTTATTTTTTAATATTATTTATTTTTATATTTATATTATCATAATTCTATAAATAGGCAGATTTATATTTAATTTATTGTTTTATTTATTAATAAAATTTTGTTATTTTATCTTATGCCTATAGCATACAAATTCTATTTTTCAACATTTTTACTCTATTATTTTAAATTTCTACATGTTATTAGAGTCATTGCATCATATTTACTATATTCATTACATCGACGCCAAATTTGTGACCGACTATTGTCCCTTTCTCAGGCATACTCATCATGCACTCGACATTTTGATCGCTATTACTCATCTCGCCCCGAAACTTCTCTCAACCCTAATCGAAGAATAAACACAAATTAAAATTCTCATTCATAAGGGTGGGCGACTTCAAATGGGCTTGAGTATCGCCCTGATTATCAATTTAGATTTACCCCAAGACATTACAAATCGATGTTACATCAATACTTTAATTTACGTAATACGAGTTTTAATAAGCCCACTTCTTTTGGATTGCTATCAAATGCTTAATTCGGTAGCTTCAAGGAAGTATTCATCTTAGTCTTACTCTTAGACCCCACTTCTCTACAACTCTCCATTGCTCCTTTGATGTCGACCTGGCTAAAAACCCCGATGATTGTTGTTTTGTCAGTAGGTATGCTATTTTTCTCGGTCACAATCTTATTTACTTTATTTCTATGAAGCAATGTATTGTCACAAGCTCTAGTACAAAAGTCGAATATAAGAGTTTTGGTAATGCAACAACTGCACTTATTTGGATCTGATCTTTTCTCTAAGAACTTGATTTACCACTTTCCACTTATTTTATACTCTAGTGCGACAACCTATCAGTTATCTACCTCATGATGAATCTTGTTTTTCGTGCTTGCACCAAACACATTTAGATTGACTATCACTTTGTTCATGAACAAGTCAATCGCGGTCTTCTTAATATTCATTTTTTATTTGCATTGATTCTCATCTAGTTTATCTACTCACCAAATATTTATGATCCACTCGCTTCCGCTTTTTTTGGGACAAGCTTAATTTTCGTGAACTCCATTTGAACTTGGGAGGGAGTAATAATCATGCTAATCTTGAGAATAATTGTTAAAATATTAGAATATATTATTATCATATTATTTTAGTTATCTATAATATATATGATATAATCTTAACTAAACAAGATTATATATCATATATATTTTCTAGTATTATTTATTTCCATATTTATATTATCATGAGCATATAAATAGGGGTGTCTATTTGTAATTTATTTAGTCACATATTAATAAAGTCATGTTACTCTGGATTATGTGTATAGCCTACCCATCCTATCTTTCAACATATTATCCTCTATTTTAAATATATGTTTACTCCTATTATGTAACATGGGTTTCTTGATAATAGCTGAGCTGCTATTATCATAGTAAACAATAGTAGCTGATTTTTGTACATGGATTATCTTTTCTACCATCCTTCTCATTCATACATCTTGATAGGTATACGATGCACCAACCATAAATTCAACTTCTATGGTTTGACAATATTGTTAATGTTGTAGAGGGCCAAAAAATAACTCATTCTCCCAACTTATAGGTATGCCCATAAGTACTCCTTCGATCATTGACATAATCACTATCGATGTAACTATTTAATACCACTTATACTTGTAATACAAAATTCCATACTTTATACTCCCGTTTATATATTTTAATATTCTTTTCTTGCTTACATATGAACCTCTATTAGTAAATGCATATACTTGATGATTAGCCCAACCGAACATTTAGTGTTGGGTTTGGTCACAATTAGGTGCATCAAGCTACCTACTAACTATTTATATAGAGTTTTATCAATGTTCTCAGTCAACCCTTCCTTTGATAATTTTGTTCCATGAATTATACGACTATTCACTATCTTACAATCCATCATATTTAGTATTTTAATAACCCTTATAGCATATTTAGTTTAACTAATAAATATTCAATGCACATCCTTTATCACTTTCAAACCAAGGAAATATCTCATCTTCACTAAGTCTGTCATTTTAAACTCATTTTGCATAAATTCCTTGAAAGTTACACTAATCTTCTCATAACTTCTCATATAGATCAAGTCATGCATATAGTGGCTTACCAACAATAGCCTCCCTTATTCATTTATTTTAGTGAACAAATTATATTCACAATAGCATTCCTCTTTATTAAAATAGGCTTCAATCTTACTATATCAAGTGCGATGAACTTGTTTTTATCCCATATACTATCTTTCTTAGGTTAGATACCTTGTGCTCTTCTCACCTTTTAACGTGGCCCTCTAAATGTTCAACAAATACTTCTTCCTCCAAATCTCCATGTAAGAATACACTCTTTATGTAACACTGGAATTTATAAAATTGTGACTTAGGCCAATTTGACTGGAAACCAATGTTGAACCAAGAAATGGGATCTCGAATTGAGATTGAGACCAAAAAATGGGAATGAAATCCCGAATGGAGAATGCAACTCCACCGATTTTTCCTCTCTAGGCCCTAACCCAAGTACACAACTAAAAGTTCAGTTTTGTTTATTGTTGTCCAGGAAATACATGATAGGTACTACACCTGACTCTCTTGGTCTCTTGGAGGAATCCATCTTTGAGGTCCGAGAGAGTGGTAGGTTGTTTATAGGACCTCGACCAAATCGGGTCGAGTCGTGACAACTTCGAAGCATGTGTTTTCCTGGATGTATTATCAAGATTTTATAACATAAATACTAATTAAAGAAAAAATTTTAACCCAACTATGTCATCCAAAAGAGGAGTCAAGAGAACAAGGGTGTCAACTTCCAATTTCGTTGGAAACCCTCTCTCGGAGGTAGAATTCCTGGGAGTGACCTAAGCCCTACAAGGCATCAGCTCTGAGCACCAAAGGCTATATGAGGAGTTCACCAGGGTGTTTAGGGAACCCCATCTCAGCGACAATCCTCACCTGGACTCCGAGTCCTAAACCCACTAGGAGGAGGTCCAATCCTAACCCACTTCCCCTCCTATTTCTCCCCTCTTCGACATTTCTAGATACCTAAAGACGCTTCGACAACTGGGATGTAAGCCCTTTCACGGGGAGAAGGAGGCATGGGCCCTCATAGACTGGTTGGCGAGCCTCAAGAAGTTCATGAGTATCATCAGGATACCCCCGGAGGAGATGGTTACACTAGCAGAATTCTTCCTGGAGTCCAATGCGAAGAGATTGTGGGATAACGCAAGGACCAGTCATGCCCCGACCTAGTTTATTCAGATCTCCGTGATCAACCCACCACTCTCTTAATTTAATTTAAGGGTTTTCCCTTGTTATAAACCGTGAAGAGTAAAACATCCTTTAACTCGTACCTTTCCTGGAATAACATAAATAAAAACTGCATAAAAATTTAAAATTTATCATACCTATCTCACAGGCGTGTTAGTTGGTGGTCCTTGAGGGTAGGCTTTCTGTGATTTTCATGAAAGGGATATAAGAGAGGGGGTGGGTACAATGACTCAGTGAATGGGTTTTTGATATTAAATTATTTTAGGAAAATTATTTGTTTTGGAGTGTGTCAGGCTCCTTATTTCCTTTCAAAAACCTTTCATTTCAAATCTCTATTTTATTACCATCTCATATTAATCACGGTGTATCATCACCCAACACACATCCTTCATCATGAAGGTCAATCACACAATCGCAGGTTAACACGTCCACTGAACCCATTTGTGGCATCGGAGCGACTTTACCAGCCACCTAGATAGAAGCACATCCACTTCTATCCTAAGAATGAGTGGATGTACGCGACATCTGACCCTCAATCCCGAAATCAATTCTTTGTCTCCGTATGAGGATAGAGACCTCATCCCGACCCCACCCCGGTCTCGTGTGCTTGAAACTACATCGAGCTTCACAAGGTCACCTGGTCCGACGAACTGCCCTTATACCCACCAAGTCGTCGAGGGTCCTAGGACACATCACTACCCCTCTTAGGCGTCTTGAAGGTCCTATACACACAGTGCATGCACAATCAGTATTTTCACATCATGCCATATAATTTGTGGTGCCACAGGTCTAATGGCCCCGACTCTCAACTCAACCTGTAGCTGTTTGTATTGACTAGTTCGGAGACTGGTCATGTCGCACTAATGCTAGTTGACTGAGTATGTCGATCTAGTCTTGGTACCATGGCCAAACAATTCATTTATTTAATGTTTTATGGCATGTATCTCATATTTGTTTATGAGCTCCTACTCGTGCCAACTGGCATATGGCCCACTGTTCGAGATTTTCAAAATTGGGCATAATAGCCCTCAAGTTCCAAAATCGAGGCCTCCAGCCTAATAGAACTATCCGAGCTCCCGTCAAGAAGGTCTCCCAAATCATTTAAGTAGTGGCACACAGTTAGGGGAGAGCACTTCCGACAAAAATATATTTTCAATTATCCATCATACCAACCGAGTATGAGAATATCTCTGCTCATAACCGATGAACGGGTTTTCCACTTCCTCCGAGGAAGCTTTATCATACCAACTGGGTATGATCTAGATACAACCTGTAAGTAGATTTTTCGCGTCATTTTCACATCACACCTCTAAGTTATGATATTTAAAATACCACTAAGTAGTGGGTTTTCATTTCGAGGTACTCATCATCCCGAACCGAGTATGATATAAAATCCCACTCACCCGATCGTGCAATGAAATTCCTCTTAGCCAGTTTGTTGTCCTTACTCGAACTCGTCTCCGCTAGAGTTCTTGGTACTTCTTGTTCCTACATGATATAAACATTCATGTTCATTATTATTTGGCCTAATAGCCCTCATTCATCCCAATTGAATGAGAAAAACTAATTTTTTTTCTTTATTTACAATTAGGTCCCTAAAGTTATTTTTCTTTAAATTTAAGTCCCTAATGTCAATTTTTCCTTAGATTCACAAATAGACAAAAGGGGTTTAATTTTCCCAAATTTCCAATTTGGTTCCCCCAACTTTTCCAAAATTACCATTTTGCCCTTCCTTTACAAAAATGGTAAGTTTTACACCAAAAATTCTAAAATTCCTCAATTAGCCCTCTAACATTCTTATCATGCCCAGTTGACCCTCAATTTTATAAAATTTTATTCTGGTCCTTCAAATTTTCAAAAATCACCAATTTTTCCCAATTTTCACCCAATTTCAACTTCCTAATACAACCAAATTTGATTTCATCAAATTGACCAATCAAACACTTCTAATTGTTGAAATTGAAGTTATATTGGAGTTCCTACACCTTTATATGATTCAATTGCACTTAGAATCGTGTGATTTGGTTTCGGAATGAGCTCAAATGTAGCTCCACCAGAAAATTGGACTTAGAGAGAGAAAGTTTTGAAAGCTTACTGTCGGGGGTGCGGCGGTTTGAGCTTTCAATATGGGCAGATAGCTCTCATCCTAAGATTCATCCTAGGATTAAGAATTGCTTCAATTGATGCAGAATTGAGTTAGAATTTCATCATCAAAGTTTTGTTGGTTCTCTCTAGCACCGGTAGGAAATGGCAGAGGGGAGTCGAATTGGCTTAACTTTCAGCTCTAATTCAGCTGTAGGAGGGTTGTGGAGGTGTTGGGAAGGCTTGGTTTGGCTTGCGGAGGGCTTGAATTGGCCAATTTTAGCTTGGCCGAAATAGGGCAGCTTTTGTCCATCGGAGCTGCTTCATTGTTCCATCATGCCAGCATTTCTCCGACAACTCTCAGAGCAAACGAAGACTACAAGCGTGTGGCTGACTTCTCCCTTGTTCTAAGGAACCTGATCTCACCATCTTTGGCTTAGAAATGACCCTATATCAGAGCTCTGGTTCGAGCTTTGGCTTAGAAATGACCCTACAGGCACCTTAATGGCGGTCATTCATTGCCAGAAACTCCTTAGCCGGAGACTTTTCTGCTTCTCCGGCGTTGTGCAATTTTTTGGCAAGTGAACAATGCTATCATCCGAAGGAAGAAGACCACACTGTTTCGAACTAGACCGAACTGGGTTCAAAGTTTAAACTGTCCAGTTCACCTTCGATTCGACCAAAATTTTCAAATCTAAAAATTTTTAAATTCATCTAAATTCATTTTCTATCCAATGGTGGCCTCAAATCTCAAATTTGAAAATTTGAAGCCACCTAGAAAAATGAATTTAGTATCCAGTTCAACAATAGTTCAAACCGGTCCAAACTGATTCAATCCAGTTTGGATCTGGTTCATCTGAACCGGTTTGGTTTTCATATCCAATTCATTCTCATGTCCATTTTCATGACTTTTGGGACTCTTTGGGTCACTCGAGATCCATAAATTTCTTGGTTTGCCCTCTCTCTATTGGTTTCGGTTCATAAACTGATTCAATCCAGTTGGATTCGGTTCATATGAACTTATCTAGTTTTTCTCTTCCAATTTATCCTAAGGTTCTTTTCCAAGGTTTTATGAACACTTTGGATCACCCGGGAATTGTAAATTTCCAAATTGCCCGTTCTCTAATGATCAGGTTAATGAACCGATTCGGTGTTTGTCATTTAGATTGACCGGTTCTTTTCCCAATTTTCCTTAACTCAAAAGAGTGGGGTTTACAACTCTACCCTCCTTTTAGGAGTTTTGTCCCCAAAACTTAATCCACATATTTCACATCTGGATAAATTTCCTTTAATGTCCACTTCCTCCTCTTCTTAGGACAAGATTTTTCCTCTTGAGTATTTTTCCCCAGGATTTCAAGATTGGGAGTTCCAAAATACCCAACCATTCTCGTGTTTAATTATTCTCTTGGTAATTGAAACCCTTAGCTCGATGTTCTTTCAAGCGTTATGTACTTGTTTTCACGGTTTTCTTTATTATCACCTTTTCATCCTAATTTGACCTTTCCTCCATTCGTTGTTTATTATAAATTTGGTCCACATTTTTATATTCGACCTTGTCATGCTTACTAGAGGACTCTTCCCTACTTTGAGTCATATTCTCCTTGGGACTACTGGGCTTACATGCTCCTTACATCATGGCATTTTCTAGGACCTATCTCTATCCATTAGATTTCTAGAATATTTCCTTGAGGGTCACTCTTAGCTTTTCGACCTTTCAGGGATCGTATAACTTCAACCCTCTTTCTTTTAATAGCATTCCTCAACTACCTTTTACTATTATCCTCTCATCCATCATGCCTTTGAAGTCATGTCTCAAATAACCATATCCATTTCTCTTACCTACTCATCCTTTCCCAGCTTCTTTATTGGATCTTTTCAATTCCAATCATTGAGTTTCCTGATAACTTATTGACAAACGAGGATTTTTCCCTTCTTATGTTCTTTTTCTTCTTTAGTGGCATCCTTTATTCAAGGACTTTCCTTTTTCCTTAATCCACTCTTACTTGCTTGTGACCATTTCACAATTCATTATTTCGAGCTAATCTCTTTTTGGTCTATATATTGATTGTTTTGTTTGGGGAGTTCCCTTCTTACGGTTTCATTCTCTACTATGTTCCTCAAATTAGAGATTTTAACCTTAAGAGTTACATGTTCAACCTTCTTACCATACTTTTGCAATTTCTTCCTTCATTTCCTTACACCTTCTATGTTGAGGCAATTTCCCACTTTAAATCCTTATTCGTCTTAAAATTCCCTTTCATTCCTTATCTAAGGAATTTCTGATTATTGGTATTATTTTATATACTCCACACTATACTCATCCATCCAATCTTTAGGCTCTATTAAGTGAGCGTGGACCACGACCTGTCCTGATGTTAGTGGTCGATTTCCCTAATTTACTTCTTAATTGAGGGCTTACTTCTCCAAGATTCCTCATATACTCTTTCTTTTATTTTCTTATTATTGTAGTCCACCTACTTCTATTCATTACAACATTATTTGATGCGACCATGCTATTTATTCATTACAACATTATTTGATGCGACCATGCTATTGTAGTCCACCTACTTCTACTCTTTCCATTTCGGTTGGTTCCATTTCCTCTTAATTTGGGATACGTATGTCTTTCTGGGGTCTCCTTCCTTAGTAGGATTCTTTCCCTTTCTCCCAAAATTCCTTTTTCATTCGTTCCTTGGAAGTATCTAATCATTAAATGACATACTTTGATGTCATCTTTCTCATGCACCCTTCTTGGGAAATCTAGCGGTACGTCCTTGTACCATTTCTTAAATTCTACCTGTATCTCACACAAGTTTTCTTACTTGGGAAAAGGTTCAGACATGGTTTGTTTCAAGACCTCTTTGTGTGAGGTTTACTCAGTCTTCTCCTAGCTTTGAGTTTGGTCATCAATTTGGTCTTTGATATTGATCTTTTCAAGGATCCCCTCCATCCTCCTTTTTCCAAATGTTTGACCTTTCCATCTTTCCCTTCTTTACTAGAGCTTAATATATGACTCTCATGAGGGTTAGTTTGTTACTTTCCTCGCCTCTACAATTGACCTTGTCTAATTATCTTGAGGTAGCTGTCTCTCAAGTCTTCTTGTCCTTAATGACCATTCCATTGCCCTTTTTAGGATGTAATCCTTACTACTTCTTGGTTCTACTTAGGGCGTCATTTATTCTCCTTGATTATCTTGTTATTTCAGTTTGCTTTCTTCTGTTATGTTCTTTCGAAATTTCAATTTGACTTCTCTGCTTTTTCCAAAGCATGTCGTGCTTATCATCTCGAGACATCCCATTTGTCGTTGGCTTGTCTTCTCTTGTGGTGGCCCTTCCTTCCTTGCTCCTAGACACCTGGAAATTTAAGGAAAATTTTCTTTAACAACCCTTTTGTTTTGTTTTGCGATTTATCGAGGTCCTACCTTCAGTCCATTTTCCTTCCTACCACTCTGCTAGGATCTTTAAGAGTTTCCTCCTATATGTGGTTAAAATTCCGAGCAAGTATCCTATTTCTAGGGATGGCTTCCTTCCAGATTCCTATAGCTATGGGGCACTATCTTTGGAAAGTATTGTCATAAATCCTTGTGGTGTTGGATATTTCTTCACTTCATGTCCTATTTCCCTTACAGCTTGCAATAGGTCATTTTTCTTATCCAGTTGTTACTTCAAGTGTTCTCCTAGACTCCTTAATTACCTTGATTGTTTTCTTACTTTCTTCACCCAATAATTCCCTTGATTTATTTCCTTTATTTGGGATGGGAATTTCCTTGGACTCCGTAGTGTCTAGGGTAACGCATGTTTGTTTGCTTACCTTTCTTGGGCAATCTTCCTACAGCTTGAGACGCAATGTCACATTATTTTTTAGAGACATAATTTTTAGTAACTTGGAATTCTTTATTATTGGAGAGTTAGTATAATAGGTTTGGGTCTTAGCCCTGTCATAAAAACTACCTAAGAAATAGATGGGGAGCTACTAGGTTCTTTACAAGCATCCTTCTTAGTAAGGTTATAAGCCATTGATGGCATTCCTAACCTTAGGCTTGGCTTCCTTCTTACTCAGGATTATGACCTCAACAAATACTGACACCATCCTTCTGGATACTTCCCACTAATATCTCTTGGTTCTTTGGGACTTTTCAGTATTTTAGGGTGATCTCCCTACGGGGACAAAGTGTTGGGTGGTGTTGGTACGCAAGTCCTGGTTTTCTTGGTTACTCTCCTGAGAGCCATCTGAAAATTTTAAAATCATTCCTATTAGTTATTATCTTTTCCAGTCTTGATTATATATTCGAGGAAATAGGCTCTAATACCACTCAAGTTGTCATGCCCTAACTCGGTTTGGTCGGATCCCCGTGATCAACCCCCCACTCTCTCGATTTATTTTAAGGCTTTCCCCTTGTTATAAACCATGGAAAGTAAGGCGTCCTTTAACCTGCACCATTCCTAGAATAACATAAATAAAAACTACATAAAAATTTTAAATTCATCATACCTATCTCACAGGCGTGTTAGTTGGTCATCCTTAAGGGTAGGCTTTCTGGGATTTTCCTGAAAGGGATATAAGGGAGGAGGTGAGTATAACGACTTAGTGAATGGGTTTTTGATATTCATTTTTTTAGGAAAATTATTTGTTTTGGAGAGTGCCATAATCCTTATTTGCTTTCAAAAACCTTTTATTTCAAATCTCTGTTTTATTCCATCTCATATTAATCATGGTGTGTCATCACCCAACACACATCCTTCATCAAGAAGGTCAATCACACAATCGCAGGCCAGTACGTCCACTAAACCCACTTGTGGCGTCAGAGCGACTTTATCGGCCACCAAGAAAGAAGCACGTACACTTCTACCCTAAGAATGAGTGGATGTACGTGACATCCGACCCTCGATCCCAAAATCAAATTCTATGTGTCCGTATGAGGACAGAGACCTCATCCTGACCCCATCCTGGTCTCTGTGCTTGAAGCTATGTCAAGCTTCGCAAGGTCACTTGGTTCGACGAATTGCCCTTATCCCACTAGGTCGTCTAGGGCCCTAGGACACGTCACTATCTCTCTTGGGCATCTTGAAGGTCCCATACACACACTGCATGCACAATCAATATTTTCACATCATGCCATATAATCTATGGTGCCACTTGTCCAACGGCCCCGACCCTCAACTCAACCTACAGCTGCTTGTCTTGACTAGTCCGCAAACTGGTCATGTCGCACTACACTAGTTGACTGAGTATGTCGGTCTTGTCTTGGTACCATGGCCAAACAATTCATTTATTTAAAGTTGTATGGCATATATCTCATGTTTGTTTACGAGCCCCTACTCGTGCCAACTGGCCTATGGCCCACTGTTCGAGATTTTCAAAATTGGGCATAATAGCCCTCAAGTTCCAAAACCGAGGCCTCCGACCTAATAGAGCTATCCAAGCTCCCATCAAGAAGGTCTCCCAAATCGTTTAAGCAGTGGCACACAGTCAGGTGAGAGCACTTTCGACATAAATGAATTTTTAATTATCCATCATACTAACCGAGTATGAGGATATCTCCGCTAATAACCGATGAACAGATATTCCACTTCCTCCGAGGAAGTTTCATCATACCAACTGAGTATGATCTACTTATAATCTGTAAGTAGTTTTTCCGCATCATTTTCACATCATACCTCTATGTTATGATGTTTAAAATACCACCAAGTAGTGGGTTTTCATTTTGAGGTACTTATCATCCCCAACCGGGTATGATATAAAATCCCACTCACCCGATCGTGCTGTGAAATTCCTCTTAGCTAGCTTGTTGTCCTTACTCGAACTCATCTCAGCTGGCGTTCTCGGTACTTCTTGTTTCTATACGATAGAAACATTCTTGTTCATTGTTCTTTGGCCTAACAATGCTCATTCATCCCAATTGAATGAGAACTACTAATTTTTATTTATTTGCAATTATGTTTATAAAGTTATTTTTCTTTAACTTTAAGTTCCTAATACCAGTTTTTCCTCAGATTGAGTGCCAAAATTTTTAAAATTTATCTTAGGTCCTTAATTTATTCATATTCACAAAAAGTGGTTTAATTTTTGCCAAATTTGCAATTTGGTCCCCCAACTTTTCCAAAATTACCATTTTGCCCTTCCTTTACAAAAATGGTAAGTTTTACCCCAAAAATTCTAAAATTCCTCAATTAGCCCTCTAACATTCTTATCATGCCCAATTGACCCTCAATTTTATAAAATTGCATTATGGTCCTTCAAGTTTTCGAAAATCACCAAATTTCCCAAAAGTTTCCCCCAATTTCAACTTCCTAATATGGCCGAATTTGATTTTATCAAATTGACCGATCAAACATTTCTAATTGTTAAAATTGAAGTTAGATTGGAGTTTCTACATCTTCATATGATTTAATTAAACTTTGAATCAAGCAATTTGGTTCCAGAATAAGCTCAAATGGAGCTCTGCTGGAAATCTGGACTTAGAGAGAGAAAGCTTTGAAAGCTTACTGTTGGGTGCTCGTCCTGAGTTTCATCGTAGGATCAAGAATTGCATCAATTGATGTCGAATTGAGTTAGAAATTCATCAACGAAGTTCTGTCGATTTTCTCTCTAGCACCGGTGAGAAATTGTAGAGGGGGGCCGAATTGGCTTACCTTTTAGCTCTAATTCAGCTGTAGGAGGGCTGTAGAGGTGTTGGGAAGGCTTGGTTTGGCCTGATGAGGGCTTGAATTGGCTAATTTCTGTTCAGTTGAAATAGGACAGCTTTGATCCATCGAAGCTGCTTCATTGTTCCATCACACTGGCGTTTCTTCGGCGACTCTTAGAGCAAACGGAGACTATAGGTGTGTAGCTGACTTCTTCCCAGTTCTAAGAAACCCGACCTCACCTTCTTTGGCTCAGAAATGACTCTATATTGGAGCTTTGGTTCGAGCTTCACCAAAAAACTAAGCAGCTGAGAGAGATGGAGTTTTCATGTGTGGAGAGGATGAATGAGGAGAGGCTCTTTATATAAGAAGCTTGGGGACTTCTTACTGTCAGATTGGCACCTTAATGGTAGTCATTCATTGCCTGAAACTCCATGGCCAAAGACTTCTCAGCTTCGTCGGTGCTGTGTGATTTTTTGGTGAGTGAACAGTGCTGCCATTTGAAGGAAGATGACGACACTATTCCGAACAGGACCAGACCGGTCCAAACCGGGTTCAAAGCTTAAACCGGATGGTTCACCCCCGATTCGATCGAATTTTTCAAATCTAAAAATTTCTAAATTCATTTTCTATCCAATGTTGGCCTTAAATCTCAAATTTGAAATTTTTAGACTACCTAGAAAAATGAATTTAGAATCTGGTTCAATAGTGGTTTAAACCGGTCCAAACCGATTCAATCTGGTTAGGATTCGGTTCATCTGAACTGGTTTGGTTTTCATCTCCAATTCATTCTCATGTCCATTTCCTTGACTTATGGGACTCTTTGGGTCACTCAGGATCCATAAATTTCCTAGTTTTCCCTCTCTCTATCGGTTACGGTTCATGGACCGACTCAGTTCATAAACTAGTTTAATTAAGTTGGATCTGGTTCATATGGACCGGTCTAGTTTTTCTCTTCCAATTTGTCCTAAGGTTCTTTTCCAAGGTTTTATGAACCCTTTGGATCATCCAGGAGTTGTAAATTTCCAAGTTGCCCATTCTCTAATGATCGAGTTTGTGAACCAGTTCGGTGTTTCTCACTCGGTTTGACCGGTTCTTTTCCCAGTTTTGCTTAACTCAAAAGAGCGGGGTTTACAGAGCCTCTTCCCGACCACACCTACTTGGGAAGAGTTTGAAAGAAGGTACTCATAAATGTACGTGGCACCCCACCTCATGAAAGAAAAGAAGGTTGAATTTTTCCAACTCTTCTAGGGAGTTCGCACGGTCTTGGAATATGAGACCAAGTTCAACGAGTTTTGACCCTTCGCTCCTGACCTAGCAGGACCGGTCGACCTCTTCCATAAGTTCATTGAAGGTCTTAACATGGATATAAGGAACCATATAAGGGTTTTGGGATGCCCCACCTACCTAGCCCCCATTGTAGGCATGGTGCATGAATGTGAGCAGTTGGTCCAAATAAGGCGCCCTCATATGGAGATGGGTGGGCGAAGGGAGGACAGGAGGCAAAGTAGCAGAGGAGGCCCAAGAGAACATGGCCGGCCTAGATGAAGGAACCAACCAAGGTTCCCTCGAAGGGAGGAGGGCCACCGTGGCCATAGGGAGATGGATGCACTCCCTCCGAGGAGAGGCCCCTACTGGCCCTGGCGCCAGAAAAACAATGAAGGGGCATGTATAACATGCTATGGGTGTGGGCAGTCTAGGCACTACATCAGGAATTGCCCGAGGGCACGGGAAAATGCCTCGTGAAATGCTCTGCCACCATCACCAAGAAATTAGAGGGCACCTAATGAGGGAAGGGAAGCACCCATGAGAGTGCTAGCCAAGGTTTACAACTTGACCCAAGAAGAAGCCCGAAAGGACCCCAACATGGTGGTTGGTATGTCCCAACCCTCTTCGTAAATCGAGTTTGTAGTTCGGAGTCTTGTAGTCCCCTTTCGATTTAAAAAAAAATACATTCCCTTAAATGTTTCATTAATTCCCACTCAGGTTTCATCCAAGTATTCGGAAAGGAAAGATACATCCTCTTTGACTCAGGGGCGGAACAGTCTTTCATCAAGGAAGACCTAGTCCCAGAACATCTAAAGGAAACCTCCCCTCTCTTGCCACCACTTCACATCCTCGCACCCCTAGGTGAAACACTAGAGCAGTACATGTACTTTAAGGCCAATGAAGTACGAATAGGAAGGACCACCCTAGAAGCTGACCTGATTCCTCTTCCACTATGAGAAGTAGAAGTCATCTTGGGGATGGACTAGCTAAGCATGCATTAAGCTCAAGTGGACTATGGAAATAAGAGGCTAACCTTCCATGCACATGGGAAGGAAGAGGCTATATTTGAAAGGGACAGGGTGAGAACGAGGATATACATGGTGTCCTGTATGGAAGCATAGGACTTACTACGAAAAGTATGTAAGATATTCCTCGCACAAATCACTTGCAAGGACTCATTGGAGAAGGGTCTAGAAGAAATTCCGATGGTCAACCATTACCCGGAAGGTTTCCCTGAAGAACTACCTGGCCTACCCCAGATCACCAATTAGAATTCATGGCGCTCACATAACTCATGGAATTGAAGGACCAATTGGACGAACTCCTAGAGAAAGGATTTATATGGCCAAGCTAGTCCCCATGGGGTGCACCAGTATTATTCATCAAGAAGAAAGACGAAAGCATACAGCTCTGCATTGACTATTGAAAAATGAACTAGGTGACGATCACAAATAAGTACCCTTTCCTTCGGATAGATGACATATTTGATCAACTAAGAGGGGCAACCTACTTCTCCAAAATCAATCTACGATCGAGATATCACCAATTGAAGTCCGAGAAGAGGATAAACATAAGACTGCCTTTTGATCATGATACGACATTATGAGTTCAAGGTAATGCCCTTTGGACTGACAAATGCACCCGCGATCTTCATGGATCTAATGAATAAGGTGTTCCAACCATATTTGGACAAGTTCATGATCATGTTTATAGATGATATCCTCATATACTACCGAACCAAAGAGGAATATCGAGCGTACTTGGAGATAACCCTGAGTACCCTATGAGAAAATCGGTTATACGCCAAATTCTTTAAGTGCGAGTTTTGGATCCAAGAAGTGGGTTGCTTGGGGCATATAGTGTCCAAATATGGAAAAAAGGTGGATCCAGCCAAATAGAGACCATCTCAAATTAGAAAGCCCCCACCAACCCAACCGAGATCTGTAGCTTCCTCGGCCGTGCCGGATACTACTGGAAGTTTGTGGAGGACTTCTCCAGAATAGTAGCTCCCTTAACTCACTTCACGAGGAAGGGAGTGGACTACAAGTGAGACATCAAGTGCGAGGAGTCCTTCTAAGAGCTCAAATCTCAACTAACGATAGCTCTAGTATTGGCCTTACCTGACGCAGACACTGGGGAATACATGATAGATAGTGATGCATCCAGACAAGGCTTGGGATGTGTCGAGATGCAACAAGGGAAGGTTATTGCCTATGCATCGTGAAAATTAAAGCTCTATGAGAAGAATTACCCCACCCATGACCTCGAGCTGGTTGCAATAGTGTTTGCTCTCAAGATATGGCACAACTATTTGAATGGAGTAAAGTGCCCCATCTACACAGTTCATAAGAGCCTAAAATACTTCCTAACCCAAAAGGAGCTCAACCGATGACAAAGAAGGTGGCTAGAGCTAGTAAAGGACTACGACCTAACAATCGAGTACCACCCTGGTAAGGCAAACATAGTGGCAGACGCACTCAGCCACAAGTACCCCACGAGAGTGACCTTAGTAAGTACTAGCTACCTACCTTTACTAAGCCAATTGTATAACTTAAGGGTGGACCTCCATGTGGACGAGGGCCTAGGTAACCTAGTGGCCATCCTACTAGAACAACCCAACCTAGTGGACCAAATATGGGCTCTACAAAAGGGAGAAGAGGAGCTCAATCCCCATTGGGATTGGAACAAGGACATCCCACCACCAGACATCACAATCAGGAGCGATAGAGTGATGACCTTTAAAGGAAGGGTATGGGTGCCAAATAACTGGGAATTGAAAAGGGAGATACTGGAGGAGGCCCACGACTCGATGTACACCATACATCCAGGCAGTACCAAGATGTACCACACCCTCATACCTGGATATTGGTGGAAGGGAATGAAGAAGGACATCATCGAGTATGTGGCCAGATGCTTGTCGTGTCACCTAATCAAGGTGAACAATAGAAACCCTCCGGACTACTACAGCCTCTCCTGATTCTATAATGGAAATGGGAGCACATCATTATGGATTTCGTGATCGAGCTGCCTGTAACAAAGAAGGGTCGGGATGCCATATTGGTTATCGTGGATCGATTGACCAAGTCTGCACATTTCTTACCCATCCAGGTGACAGACCCGATAGAAAAGCTCGTCGCCCTATACACGGGGGAGATTATATGACTCCATGGAGTTCTAGTGAGTATAGTATTAGATTGGGACCCAAGGTTCACCTCTTAGTGTTGGCCCAACCTGCAAGCTGCCCTAGGAACTAGACTCCACATGAGCACAACTTTTCACCCTCAAATGGACGGACAGTCACAATGGACCATCGAGACTTTGGGAGACATGCTTCGGCCATGCATTCTGACGATGAAAAGGAATTGGGAGTATTACCCGTGTCTCATGGAATTCGCATATAACAACTGCTACCAGGCCAACATTCATATGGCCCCTTATGAGGCTCTTTACGGGTGACCTTGTCGCATGCCCCTGTTTTGAAAGTAGGTAGGAGAGAGAAAACTCTAGAAAGTTGAGTTGATAGAAGACGCAACGAAGAAGATCTGAATCATAAGGAGCCGACTTAAGGTAGCATAGGATTGACATAAAATTTATGTCGACCATGGAAGAAGGGATTTGGAGTTCGAGATCAGGGACTGAGTATTCCTAAAAGTGTCCCCATGGAAGGGGATACTCATGTTTCAAAAAGAGGGAAGTTGAAACCAAGATACATCAGTCCATACGCCATAATTCTAAGGGTCGGACCCGTAACATACCGATTGGTGTTGCCCTCAGACTTGTAGGGGATTCATGTCACTACTGCGAAAGTACGAGCCCGATCCTAACTACGTGCTAGATGAACTCTCGTTGGAGATCGAGGAAGACCTGACCTATGAAGTAGAACCCGTTCGAACCTTGATCGACATGAGAAAAATATCAGGAAAAATAGTATTCCCATGGTAAGAATACTCTAGTAGAATGACAAAGTGAACGAAGAAACGTGGGAGGTTGAATCGACTATAAGGGGTAGATACCCGTAGTTATTTAGTATGTAAAAGTTTTTAGGACAAAACTCCTAAAAGGAGGGGAGAGTTGTCAAATTCGTCCTTTGGGATAAAAGAAAACTGGGAAAAGAACTTGTATAGATTTATGAATGAAGAAACAAGCAAATAATGAATGAAAAATAGTTAACATGGGAAATTGGAAAATTCCATGTGACAAAAAATTCACGAAAATATCAAGTAAGAACCCAAAAGTTGAATTGAGCATAGAACTGTACCATTTTGGGGTGAACCTGACACAAACTGGACTGAACCGAGATGAACCATATTGATCCGACTCACAAATTCATTTTTTTAGGTGGCTTAAAAATGTCAATTTGGGAAATTGAGACCACCATTGGATAGAAAATGAATATAGATAAATTTAGAAAATTTTAAATTTCAGAAAAATGGTCAAACCGGGTCCAAACCAGCCAATTTTTGAATTTTGGACAGCGAACTCGGTCAAATGGGACCCATCAATGGTCTAACCGATCCGGTCAATGAACAATTGAAAAAGGTCAACGGTCAATTGACAAGTGGCGCCCCGTCAGCTGCCACAAAAACATGGGTAGCCAATGGGAGGCTGCCACATGTCCGGTCAACGATTAGCTGCCGTCATCACGCCACACAGACACGGGCAGCCAATGAGAGGCTGCCATGTGTTCGGTCGATGGGTTAATGGTTGACGCGATAGTTGAGCTGGCACTTCATGTTAGAAAAACTGACCAATCACACCGTACCACATGGCACAACCACTACGTCATCATCTTCAACCTTCAAATGCTGACAAAGAGGAGGGAGGAGAGAGAGACGCTAGAAAAGTTGGAGTCCCCCACAACTCAAAAAACTCTCCGGTCAAGTCACCGACAAACATGTTGGAGGCCGAGTCTTACGCCGGTAGGTAGCCTGAATAGTTGTTGAGCTCCCTATATAAAGAACACCCCTCCATTCGTCATTAGCATCCCACATTCTATCGGAGAAGAAGAAGAAGAGTACATTTCCGGCGAGCTAAGAACTAGAGCTTCGATGATGGGACTTTTCTCAGCCTCCGAAGCTACATTCGGTGTCTTTGGAATTAGGAGGAAGTCCTCTACCTGACCATACCTTCCTTTCTGCTTGAGAGCCATCGAGGAGGAATGAGGAAGCTCAAATAGTGCTACCACTGCTCGGCCAAAAAACAACTAACCTCCCGCAGCCTACTTCGAGCTTTCCTCGGATCAATTGCGACCGAGCTAGACCCCCTACTCCCCACCTAGAGGTGTCCCAACCTTCCCCTGAGCTAAGAAGGTAAGCTCCCTCCGCCACCCTTCACCGGATAATACTGTGCATGACCAAATTCTGAAAAAATTTTAACACAAAAATTCACACTTCTCAAGTCATCAATTGCAGTGTGGTTTGATCCAGGGAGGATCTCCATGATGAGAGCAACATGGTGGTAGACGAAGCTCCGATCACCGGACCCTCACCGATAAAATACCAAAGCTTTCTCTCTCTAGACTGTATTTTCTGGTGAAACTCCATTTGAGGTCATTTCTGAGCCAAATCGAGTGTTTCGAAGCTTGAAATGATGAGAAAAATATAGATAAGATTATTCATATCAAAGAATGAGGGCAATTAACCAAGTTTCGGAGGTCAATTGCACAAAATTATGATTCGGGGACTAAAACGCAAATTTTGAGAATTTTGGGAAAATTGGGGACCGAATGGCAAATTGAAAAAATTGAGGGTCTTTTCATGCAATTCCCTCCCAATTAAGAGTTAATTGGGCAAATTGGATTTAATGGAGAACCAATTTGCAAAACTTTAAGAATTTCGAGTCAAATTGTAATTTTGGGAAATTTTGGGGCTAAATGGCAATATTATAAAATTTAGGGGCCCAAGGGCAATTTTGATAAAACTAGGGACCATAAAAGATAATGGTAAAACCTGGGGGTAGAATTGAAGAAAAAAGGGAAATTAGGGACTTAAAGGTAAATACAAAAACCTTAGGGACCAAAGTGCAATTAAGGCAAAATATGAGGGCCTATACGTAAATGCGCAAAGAAATGCGGTCCCTTTGTTTAATACCATAATGAGGACATTCGTGTCATGTAGGAGTGGACCACTCGAGCGCTAGCTTCCAGAAAGAGACCGCAAGGCGAGACTCTATTGGGATGACCTTGCCGAATTATCGAGTGAGTGGGAACCACTATAACGTTAATTTCAGTTGGAATGACAGTTTAAGTTTGAAAACTATTTTCTCGTAATTGGCCTTTCTTAACTAGCTGATTCTACTTATAACATTTGGGAGCTAATTCCGGGCATAGGCTCGATATGCCAATGGGCCTAAGGCCGATGGATACGAGTATGGACCCGTCCATAATGAGCATGTAATAAATGATGCTAAAAGACCATAATAATGGTTACTTTGTGTGTGATACCCATTGTGCAAGTCTAAGTTGTCGAGCTTGTTGGGCTAATTCTCTACTCTGCCAAAGCCATATCGTCAAACCTGTTGAGCCAGTACGCATGGGCTGAAGCCAAGTAGACCGACCATTGAGCTGGAGGGCCAAAGATAAAGGCTAAAAAAATGTTGATTATGCATGCATTGTGATGTTCGGGCCATCAGGACACCTAGCATGAGGTAGTGATGGAGCCCAAGGACCGCTAGACAATCTAGGGAGCATAAGAGTGATTTTATCATTCAGTTGGTCGTGAAGCCAAGTAACTTCCTGCGCATGGAGACCGAGGCAGTATGGGAAATGTGATCTCATCCCACTAAGCAAACAAGATGAAGTGATCAGAGTTTGAGTATCAGACTATTGATATCCACTCAAACTCAGGGTAGAGCAGTGCACCTCTATTAGTGTGGACGGTAAAGGCGCTCCAGTCCATAACTGGCATGGTCGAGTACCGTTCTATGAAAGTGTCATCCCTCCTATGATAAGTGGGTGATTGTTGATGTTGATTTGAGAAATCTAAGGAGAAACTACTGAATTATCAAAGATTTAAAAATGCCAAATTGAACCTTTCCTAAAAGATTTTCCCCACTCACTAAGTTGTTAAACTCACCTCTCTCTCTAAATCCTTTTTAGGAAGGAACACAACTGCCCTGGACTTTCCTCTACATACCCTAACCTAGGTACACAACTTAAAGTTCAGTTAAACTCACCTCTCTCTTTAACGTTGTCCAGGGAAAACATGATAGGTACTATGCCTGACTCTCTTAGTCTCTTGGAGGAATCCCTCTTCGAGGTCTGAGAGAGTGGTGGGTTATTCACATGACGTTGACCAAACCGGGTCGGGGCATGACAAACATCTTTAACTAATAAAACATACTTACCGATCATAAGTAGAGGTAATCATACCTGGTTGGTATGATGAACTTACTTGAGGAAAGGAGAAACCCACTTACCAGTTGTAAGCAGAGATATCATCACACTCGGTTGGTGTGATAAAGTTGAAAATATCCTTTTTGTCAGAAGAGTTCTCCCCTGAATCTGTGCCAATGCTTAAAACATTTGGGAGACCTTCTTGACAGGAGCTAGAATAGCTCAGATAGGCCAGAGGCCTTATTTTTTGAACTCAAGGGGCTAAATGCCCGATTTTGGAAAAACACGTGCAGTGGGCCCAAGGCCAGTGGGCACGAGCATGAACTCATAAAAAACCATGAGTAAAGAAAGCTATGAAAATTTCTAATGAAATTGTTGTGTGATTTCGCCATGATACTAAGTCAAGACCAAAAGTACTCGATGGACTGGCAGCAATGCGTCAGGGGCAGGTCGACATACTCTCCTAGACAAATAGCTGCATGTCAGGTTGAGGGTTGGGGCAGTTGGACCATTCGCACCCAAGATAATGGCCATATGTGAAAATAACTGTTTATGCATGCACTTGTGGTACAGGACCATCAAGATACCCAAGAGGGGTAGTGATGGGTCCTAAGGGCTACTGGACGACATGGTGGAGATAAGGGCAGTTTGTCATGCTAGTCAGTTGGGAAGTTGGGAGTAGCTTCTTGCACATTAGACCAGGGTAGGGTCAGGATGAGGTCTCCGTCCTCATATGGACACGGAGTGGCATTCGGGTCTAAGGGTCGGATGTCGAGAACATCCACTCAGACTTTGGGTAGAAGTGGACATACTTCTATCTTAGTGGACGGTAAACACGCTATGATCCACAAGTGGGTGCAATTGACTGGCTGCACCTGTGGATGTGTGTTACCCTTCCTGATGAAGGCCATGTGTAAATGCCTCCTAAGGCAAGGGGATGAGCTAGAAGAGCTAAACACACCTAATGGTAATGGAAAAAGGTTTTGACAATCGGAATTTGAGGAAAGATCCTTCTTAAAGGAAATGATAATCTTGGCAGGATTTGAATAAAGCTATTTTCTTAAAAACACACTTCCAATACCTACTCACTGAGTTGTAGAACTCACCCCTCCCTTTTCCCCTTTCAGGTAACCGAGGAAAGACCCTTCTTAAAGACCCTCCTAATTTGGAACAACAGGAAGACATGCATGTCCATGTTAAAATACTTAGTTTTGTATAATTCTATTCCAGGAAAGACAGGTAAAAGGACGCCTTATTCCTCACAATTTAGAAAGGGTAAAACCCTTAATGGACCAAAGGAAGTGGCAAGTTGCTCATGGGGATCCGACCAAATCGGGTCGGGGCGTGACAACTTGAGTGATATGAGAGCCTATTTCCTCGAGTGCATTATTAAGACTATATAAAATAGTAACTAAGAGAATCAAGGTTTTAAAAATTTACAAATGGCTCCCAAGAGAGTAACCAAGAAAACTATGACTAACGTCACTAACACCACCTAACACTCTGCCCTCAAAGGAAGACAACCCTACAATGCTCTCCAATACCCGAGTTATAGTAGAAGTCCCAAAGAACCAAGAAACAATAGGAGGAATTATCTAGGAGGATGGTGCTAGGACATGTTGAGGTCACAGCCCCGAGTATGAAGGGAGCCAATCCAGAAGCTAGGAATGCCAGCTAGGACTTATAACCTTACCAAGGAGAATGCTTATCATGAACCCCGTAGCCCACTATCGATTGTATAACTACCCATTGTAATAGGGCTAAGACCCCAACATATTGTACTACTTCTCCATTAATGAAGAATTCCAAGTTCCTAAAACCATGTCCCTAAAAAATGATGTGAGCATGCGCCTCAATTGTAAGAAGATTACCCCAAGAAAAGTAACCAAACAAACCGTGTTACCCTAGACACCACATAGACAGGGGAGAATCCCATCCCAAATAAGGAAATGAACCAGGGGACTAAGGAGTCTAGGAGAACTCTTGGGGGAAAACTAGTGGGCAAAGAAGGCTTGACAAGAAAATTGACAAAGTGACTAAGAGAACTCTTGTAGTAAGTACTGGGAAAAGAAATGGCATGTTACAAAGTGAGGACAATAGGGATACTACTTGAGAAAGTGCTCAATACTACTAGATAAAGTGTTATAGGTGTAAGGGAAATGGAGCATTTAGTGATGAATTATCCCACAACGCAAGGATTTAGAACAGTACCTTCCAAGAACAATGCCTTCACAACTATAGGAGTCCAAAAGGATACCACCCCAAATACAACTCCTGCTCGAAATTTCAACCACATCCAAGAGTAAGCTCTTCAAGATCCTAGCGTAGTGGCAGGTTGTCATGCCCTGACCTAGTTTGGTCGGATCCCCATGAACAACATGCCACTCTCATGTTTTATCAAGGGTTTCCCCTTTTCTAAACCAGGAGGAGTAAGACGTCATTTTACCTATATATTTCCTAGAATAGCATTATACAAAACTGAGTAATTTAAAGTAGACTTACCTGTCTTGTTCTTAATTAGTAGAGTCTTTTAGGGAGGATCTTCCCTCTATTACCTGAGAGGGGTAAAAAGGGGGGGGGGGGGGGGGGGGTGAGTTCTACAACTAAGTGAGCGGGTTTTGGGAGTGAGTTTTCAGAAATAACTTAGTTAAAAGTGTGCCAATATTTTCATCTCCTTTAAGAAAGATCTTTTCTCAAGTTTTGGTTCTCAAAAATCCTTTTTCCCATTTCCATATTAGTTGTGTTAGCAGGCAAGAAGGGTAAACACATTCCCATGTGTAGCCCATCCATTGCACCCACTTGTGGCTCGAAGCGTCTTTAACGGCCACCAAGATAGAAGCCCATCCACTTCTACCCTAGGTTTGAGTGGATGTTCTCAACATCTGACCTTTAGACCCAAAATACCATTTCGTGTCTGTATGAAGACAGAGACCTTATCCCGGTCTCATGCGCATGAAGCTCAAACACAATAGCTTCAGGAAACCTAAATGTAGTTGCTTCCTGTTGTCCAAACACAATAACTCTATGGAGTCCAAACATAGTAACTCTAGGATCAAGAATTGCTATAATTGATATCGAATCAAAGGAGAATTATGTCAGTAAAATTTAGCACCTTCTCTCTCTAACTCTGATTTGCAACCACTAAGGAGGGTCGAATTGTCTTACCTTTCAGCTCCGTTGAGGACGTTTTCGGGTTGTTGGGGTGTTGGGGAGGCTTGGTTTAGCCGAAGAAGGGCTGAAATTGGCCGAATTCAGCTTAGCCAAAATAGGGCAGCTTCAGTTCATTGAGCTGTTTCACTGTTTGATTCCATCGGCACTTCTCTGATGGTCCTTGGGTTGAAAGGAAGATGCTATCAGGTAGCTAACTTCCCCCAAAATCTAAAGGACTCAATCTTGCTTTTTGAGGCTAAGAGAACTACCCAAGTCAGAGCTCTGGTTTGAGATTCACCGAAAAATGGAATAGTTGAGAGAGAATGGTGATTTCAGGCATGTGGAGGATGAATGGAGGAGAGCTCTTTATAAAGGGAGCTCGGGGACCCTCTGCCTGAAAACTTTCCTTTTTGGTCGAGCTTATCCTCGTCTAGAAATGGCCTGATCAAAGTCATTTTTCTCTCGTCAGTGTCATCTGTTTCTACATTGAATGAATAGTGTTGTCATATAAAAGAAAAAGACCACAATGTTTCGAACTACACCGGACCGGTCCGACTAGTTCAATGGCCGGTTCATGCCCAATTCAATCGATTTTCTCAAAATAAAAATTTCTAAATTCATTCTCCATCTAATGGTGGCTTCAATTCCCCAATTTGAATATTTTAAGCCACCTAGAAAAATAAATTTAGCAACCGGTTCAAGTATGGTTCAAACTAGTTTAATCCGGTTCAGGTCCGGTTTACTTGAACCGGTCTGATTTTCTCTTCCAATTCATCCCAAGATCCTTTTCCATGATTTTTATTACTCTTTGAGTCACTTGGGATTTTGTCAATTTTCCAATTTACCCTTTATCTATCGGTTAAGGTTCATGAACCGACTCAGTTTTCTCATTTGAATTGACCTGTTTTTTTTCCTGATTTTCTTATCTTTAAAGGACGGGGTTTACACAGGTACTTCCCGACCCGCTATTGTAACAATCTCCCTTTAAGGAAAGAGAAGCCCCTAGTTGGTAATCCTACTTCAAAAATAAATTTTGAGTTCCTAAAACTTTTTTATCCCACAATGATGATGTAGTGGTGTGCCTCAAATATATGAGAAAGGAAGAAAAAGACTGAAGGTAGGACCTTGATCAACCGCAAATAGAGCAGAGGGTATATGAAGATAATTCTTCCTTAAGAAGAAATTTCTAGCCATCTAGGAGTGAGGAAGGAAGTGCCTTCACAAATGAAGACAACCGAGCATTAGACGACTAATGGTATGTCTCGGGATGGTAAGTGCGACCTACTTTCAAAAAAGTAGGAAAGCCAAATAGGAGTTTCAAACTAACATAGTGGAAGGGAGCAAACCAAAATAATGAGATAGTCAAGGAGAATAAATGATGCCCTAAGAATGACTAGGAAGTAGTAAAGACTACAACCTAAAAAGGGCAATAGGATGAGCATTAAGAACAAGTAGACTCGAGAGACAACTAGACAAAGAGCGTAATGGGGATGAGGTAGTTAATGAATTGTCCCTCATAGGAATCATGAAAGGGAGAGGTGGAAAGACCAAAACATTGGAAAAAGAAGGATGAAGAAAATCCTTGAAGAAATAAATGGTAGAAAATGAAATGGTGACCATACTCTAACCATAAGGAGAATTTAGTAAGCCTCGCACAAAGAGGTCTTGGAGTAAATAGAGCTTGAAATCTTCCCAAGGAAGAAACGTTGTACGGGATACAAGTAGGATTAGGGAAAGGGTACAAGGATGTACAATAAGATTTTGGAAGAAGGGCACACTGGAAGTGTCACGCCCCAACCCGATTTGGTTGGATCCCCGTGAATAACCTACCACTCTCCCGTTTTATTAAGGGCTTTCCCCTTCTTCAAAACGTGAGGAGTAAGGCATCTTTTTTTACTTGTACCTTTCCTAGAATAAAATTAATAAAAACTGAATATATTATCCTTACATATCTGTGTTGCAAGTTCAACTATCGGAAGATATTTTGGTAGTTCTTCCTTCGGTTACCTAAAAAGGGGTAAAGGGAGGGGGTCAGTTCGACATCTCCTTATTTCTTTCAAAAATATTCTTTTCCTTTCATTCCTAGTAATTCAAAACCATTTCCTCATTTCCATATTAGGTGTGCTTAATAATCAACACATGCCCTTCATCAAGAAGGGAATCACACATTCGTAGGGCAGGCCATCCACTGCACACACTTGTGGCATCGAAGCAACTTTACCGGCCACCTAGATAGAAGCCCACCCACTTGTACCTAGGGAATGAGTGGATGTTCATGACATCTAACCCTCAAACCCAAAATCATCTCTATGTTCATATGAGGACAGAGACCTCATCCTGACCCCACCCCGGTCTCATGCGCATGAAGCTACATCGAGCTTCCTTGATTGTTGGCACGACAAACTGTCCTTATCTCCACCATGTCGTCTAGAAGCCCTTAGGATCATCACTACCCATCTTGGGCATCTTGATAGTCCCAAACCTCAAGTGCATGCACAAACAAAGTTTTCCATAAAGCCATTTATCTTTGGTGCCACTGGTCCAACGGCCCCAACCCTCAACTCGACCTCAGCTGTTTGTCTAGACCCATCTGTCAACCTGGTCCTATCGCACTGCCCCTAGACCATCGAGTATGTAAGTCCTATGTTGGTACTATGGGCATATTACAAAAATTGTTCATTAAGAATTTTCATGGCTTATCATCATATTTTTTTACAAGCTCCTACTCGTGCCAACTGGCTTTGGGCCCACTCACCCGATATTTACAGTGTATTCCTCCTTAGTCAGCTTTTTGCCTCCACATGAGCTTATCCTTGCTAGTGTTCCGGTCCTTCATGTCCCTACATGATTCAGACATTCTTATTTATTAACATTTGGCATGATAGTCTTCATTCCTCATGTAGGAATGAAAATGCCTAATCTTTTCAATTAATTGCATTTAGGTCCCTAAAGTTCTTTTTCTTTGACTTTAGGTCCCTAATGGTAAGTTTTCCCCAAATTGAGTCCCAAAACCTCTAAAATTCACTTTGGGTCCTCAATTTATTCAAAATCACTTAAGGGGTTCAAGTTTCCCAAATTTCCAATTTGGTCCCATACTTTTCAAAAATTACCATTTTGCCCCTAGTTTACGAAAATAGCAATTTGATCCCAATAAATCTCAAAATTGACCAAATGGTTCTCCAACATCTTTTTCATGGCCAATTGACCCTCAATTTTGGGAAATTACACTTTACTCCCTAAATTTTATGAAATCCCCAATTTTTCCTTTCAAACTAACTGAATTTGATTTCATCAAATTAATCATTCAATCGATGTTAATTAATCCAATTGATGGTATGAATCATTTCCTACACTTCCACATGATTCAATTGAGCTTTGAATTGTGTCATTTGGGTCCGAATTGAGCTCAAATGAAGCTTCGTTGAAAAATTGAACTTAGAGAGAGAAAGCTTCGGAAGTTTACTGTCGAAGGTGTGGCGGTTCGAGCTTTTGATCGGGGCAGGTAGCTCTTGTCAAGAGGATACTCTTAGGATCAAGAATTGCAATATTTCATGTTGAATTGAGTGAGAATTTGTTCAGTGAAGTTTCACTTTTTCTCTCTCTAACCCTGATAAGAATTTATAAAGGGGAGCCAAATTGGCTTACCTTTCCACTCTAATTCAATCGTATGAGGGCTGTGGAAGTGTTGGGAGAGCATGGCTTCACTTGAGAAGGGCACAATTTGGCCATTTTCAGCTCAGCCGAAATAGGTCAGCTTCGGTCTGCTAGAGCTGCTTCATTATTTGATTCTATTGGCGCTTCTTCGGCGATCTCAGATCTTATGGTGACCACCGTTGGGTAGCTGACATCTTCCCGAGTCTAAGGAACCCAACCTCGCCTTCTTTGGCTTAGAAAAATGCCCAAGTCGGAGCTCTGGTTCGAGCTTCACCAGAAATTGGAGGGACTCCTTGGCTGTTAGATTAGTGCCTTTATGGTGATCATTCATGGCGTGAAATGCCCTAAACGATGACTTTTCATCTTCGCTAGCACTGCTCGCTTTTCTAGCGAGTGAACATTGTTGTTATCTGAAGGAATAAGACGACACTGTTCTAAACCAGGTCGGACATGTCTGAACCAGGTTCAATGCTTAAATCAGTCGGTTCATGCCCGATTCGACCGAGTTTTTCAAAATTAAAAATTTCTAAATTCATCTATATTCATTCTCTATCCAATGATGGCTTTAATTCTCTAATATTAATATTTTAAACCATCTAGAAAAATAAATTTAGAAACTGGTTCAGGTCCAATTGACTTGAACTGGTTTGATTTTCTCTTTCAATTCATCCCAAAGTCCTTTCCCATGACTTTTGTGACTCTTTAGGTCACTCGAGATTTGTTAATTTTCCGATTTACCCTTTCTCTATTGGTTACGGTTTGTGAACCGACTCGATTTTCTCTTTGGAAATGACCGGTTCTTTTCCTGGTCTTTCTCATTATAAAAGGACGGGGTTTATAGGAAGGATGATAAAAAAAGGGTGTCATAAAGTCGGCCTAAGGTCAGATACCTGTAAGGGCGAAGAAGGAGGAAGCCAATCTATGAAAGAAGTCCTAGGAAAGTACATGCCTCCAATGAAGAGGCGATGGACCTAATTATAGTGGGAAGAGAAGATAAGCTCGCAAATGAAATACTACTCTAGATGGGAAGATCAAGTACAAAGGAAAGGTACTCATCAAGGCTCAAAGAGTAAGTTAAACCCAAGGAACGGGTATGTAGGAAGATAGCATCAAAAGATGTCGTACAGGTAAGAGAGGGGTGGACTACCATAATAAGGAAACAAATTAAAGCACATCTAAGAAACCTTGGAGAAGTAAGTCCTCCAGTTAAGAAGTGATTAAGGGAAATGACCACTGACATCAAGATTGGTCGTGGTCCACACTCGCTTAATGGAGCCTAAAGTATGGACGACTAGGCATAGTGTGGAGTACACAAAATAAGACCTGATAATCAGAAGTTCCTTAGGTAAGGAATATGGGATGAAATGGAAATTTTAAGATAATGGAGGATTAAAAGCGGGCAAATGCCCAATATAGAAAGGGTATAAGGAGATGAAGAAAGGCAACCTTCAAAGAACAGTAAGAAGGTTGAACATGTAACTCCTAAGGTGAAAGTCTCTACTTTGAAGGACGTAGTAGAGAATGAAACCATAGAAAAGAAACTCCCTAAACTAAGCAATTAACACGCAGACCGAAAAGGATCAACTCAGAATAAAGAATCGTGAAATGGCCACAAGTGAGTAAGAGTTTATTAAGCAAAGGGAAAGACCTTTAGGAAAGGATGCCACTGGAAATGAGGAAGGACATAAGAAGGGAAGAATCCCGGCATGTTGGTAAGTCATCGGGAAACCAAATGATTCGAACCGAAAACAACCCAATAAGGAAGTTGGGAAATGACAAGTAGGTAAGAGAAATTGACACGGTTATGCAAGACATGATATCAAAGGCAAGAAGGATGATTGGATAATGGTAAAGGTAGTTGAGGATTACTACCAGACAAAAAGAGGGACAAAGTTATACGATCCCCAAAAGATTGGAAGGTTGAGAACAACCATTAAGGAAGTGTTCTAAAATTTTAATGGACAAAGATAGGTTCTAGAGCATGTCATGGTGTAAGGGACATGTAAGCCCAATAGCAACAGGGAAAAATATGACTCAAGTAAGGAAAAGTAAGTTAGTTATGCATGACAAGGTTAAAAATAAAATTTTGACCGAAGTTGTAATAAACAACGGATAGAAGAATGGTCAAAATAGGACAAAAAGGTGATAATACCGAAGCCCGTGAAAACAAGTATGTAATGCTTAAAAGAACAATGAGCTAAGGGTTTCAACGATCAAGGGAATAACTAGACATGGAGACGATTGGGCATATTGGAACTCCCAATCCTAAAATCTTGGGCAAGAACCCTCAAGAGGAAGAATCTTGCCCTAAGCAAAGGAAGGAGTGAACCTAAGGATGTACCTTTGGACTAGTGGGTAAGACATGCCTAGTTATGATAAACTCCATGGAGTGAATAAATAATGGAAAGGAAAAGAAATTCCTTAAGTGCGTGATTTAAAGGGGCTAAGTGAAAGAACAATCGAAGTGTTAACATGTCAAGTAAACCCCAAGTTAATATCAAGGGACATTATTCCCGATACAAAGGATGTCGACTTAGTTTTAGGGACAAATTCCCTAAAAAGAAGGGGAGAGTTGTAAACCCTGTCCTTTTTAAAGATAAGAAAACTGGGAAAAGAACGGGTCAATTCAAAAGAGAAAATTGAGCCGGTTCATAAACCTTAACCGATAAAGAAATGGTGAAATGGGAAATCGACAAATCCCAAATGACACAAAGATTCATAAAAATCATGGAAAAGACACTTGGGATAAATGGGAAGAGAAAACCAGACTGGTTCAAGGCGAATCATATATGAACCGGATTGAACTTGTTTGAACCATACTTGAACCAATTTATAAATTTATTTTTCTTGGTGGCTTAATATATTAAAATTGGGGAATTGAAGCCACCATTAGATGGAGAATGAATTTAGATAAATTTAGAAATTTTTAATTTTGAGAAAATTGGTCGAATTGAGCCTGAACCGGTCGATTTACACATTGATCCTAGAAGGAACCTTGGGACAAGAGCTACCTTTCCCGATTGAGGGCTCAGACTGCCAAACCTTCGATGGTAAGCTTTCAAAGCTTTTTCTCTCTAATTGCAGTTTTCCAGTGAAGCTCCATTTGAGCTCAATTCGAACTCAAATAATGAGATTCAAAGACCAATTTAATTGTAAGGAAGTGTAGGAACTAATCTGTACATTCAATTATAGCAATTAACCCTGACTGAATGACCAATTTGAATAAATAAAATTCAGTCAGTTTAAAGGGGAGAAATAGAAGGAATGTTTTAGGAAATTTTAGGATTTTGAAAATTTGAGGGACCTCTTTCAAATTTCCCAAAATTGAATTCCAATTGGCCATGATAAAGATGTCGAGGGACCAATTGGTCAATTTTCGGAACATTTGGGGTCAAATTGCCATTTTTGGAAAGTAGGGGAAAATTTTTAATTTTTGAAAAGTTGTTGACCAAATTGAAAATTTGGAAAACTTGAGCCCCTTACACAATTTTGGAAAAATTGAGGACCGAAAGGGAATTTTGGGAGCCTTGGGACTCATTTTGGGGAAAAAGTTGGCATTAGGGACCTGAAGTTAAGGAAAATGAACTTTAGCAACCTAAGTGCAATTAATTAACAATTTTGAGCCTAGTTGCTCATACGGTGGCTTTTATGCCAAAACTTAATTGATAAGGATGCCCAAATCATGTAGGAATGTGAGAAACTAGAATGCTAGCAAGGAAAAGCTAGCGTGGAGTCAGAAACCAACTACAGAAGAATACATCACGATCATCGGGTGAGTGGGCATATTTACATCATACTCAGTTGGGGTGATGAGCGATTTATGCTAAAAACCACTTATCGTTTGTAAGTGGGATTATCTAACTTCATATCCAATTGGGATGAAGAGTACCATCTTTAATTGATAAAACCTACTTATCAATTATGAGTAGAGGTAATCATACTCAGTTGGTATGATGAACTTTCTTGAGGAAAGGAGAAACTTGCTTACCGATTGTAAGTGGAGATATCATCACACCCGATTGGTGTGATGAAGTTGAAAATATCCTTTCTGTCAAAAGTGTTCTCCCCTATTTGTGTGCCAATGCTTAAAGGATTTGGGAGACCTTCTTAACAGGAGCTAGAACAACTCAAATAGGCCAGAGGCCTTGGTTATTGAACTCATGGGGCTAAATGCCTAGTTTTGGAAAAACACGTGCAGTGGGCCTAAGGCTAATGGGCACGAGTAGGAGCTCGTAAACAAACTTGAGTAAAGAAAGCCATGAAAATTTCTAATGAAATTATTTTGTGATTTTGCCATGATACTTAGTTAGGATCGGTAGTACTCGATGGATAGGTGGTAGTGCGCCAGGGCCAGGTCGACAGACTAGCCTAAACAAATAGCTAAAGGTTGGGTTGAGAGTGGGGGCCATTGAACCATTGGCGCCAAAGATAATGGCCATATGTGAAAATTTTTGTTTGTGCATTCACTTGTTGTACAAGACCATCAATATGCCTCAGAGGGGTAGTGATTGGTCCTAAGGGCTACTGGACGACATGGTGGAGATAAGGGCAGTTCATCGTGCCATGGTGGGTCCTAAGGGCTACTAGAAGCTCAAAATAGCTTCTTGCACATGAGACCGGGGTGGGGTTGAGATGAGGTCTCTATCCTCATATGGACATGGAATGGCATTTGGGTCTGAGCGTCTATGTTAAAATACTCAGTTTTGTATAATGCTATTCCAGGAAAGACAGGTGAAAGGATGCCTTACTCCTATGGTTTAGAATGGGTGAAACACTTAATGGACTAATGGAAGTGGCATGTTGCTCACGGGGATCTGACCAAACCAGGTAGGGGCATGGCAGTATCACTGTGCATTAGTTGGGAAATCTAACGCATTTAAATCAACAAATCAAAGGATGCCATGTGTGATAGTCAATGGCAGACTGAACACAATCAGTAGCCACGTTGGAACAAATGGCCAATGGGAGGTTACCACCTAGATAGAAGCACGTCCACATCTATCCTCAGAATGGGTGGATGTTTGTGACATTCGACCCTCAAACTTGAAAATCAATTCCGTGTCCATATACTACAAAGACCTCATCTCAACACCACCCCGGTCTCATGCGCATGAAGCTACGTCGAGCTTCCTTAACTGCTAGCAAGATAAACTACCCTTATTTCCACAAAGTCGTCTAGTAGCCCTTAGGACACATCTATAAATCTCACCCTTTGAAGTTAAGGAAAAATTGGGAAATAACCGATCAATCCGAGTGAGAAAACTAAACCGGTTCACAAATTTCGGTCACTAGAGAATGGGCAAATTGGGAAATTTACAACTCCCAAGTGACCCAAAGATTCATACAAACCTTAGAAAGGGACCTTAGGACAATTTAGAAGGGAAAACTAGACTGGTTCAGGTGAACTGGATCCAAACCGGATTGAACCAGTTTTAATCACTATTGAACTAGAAGCTAAATTTATTTTTCTAGGTGTTTTAGAAAATTCAAATTGGAGAATTGAGGCCACCATTGGATAAAAAATGAAATGAGATGAATTTAGAAATTTTTAATTTTGAAAAACTCAATCGAATCAGGCCTGAACCGACCGGTTTAAGCATTGCAATTCGGACAGTTCCTGTATGGTTCAGAACAATGTCGTCTTCTTCATTCAGATGACAACACTATTCAGTCGCTTGAAAATCGAGCAGCGCTGAGGAAGAGGAAACATTTCTGTTTAGTACATTTCAAGCCATCAATAACTGTCATTAAAGTGCCAAACGGATGGTTGGAGAGTTCCCGATCTCCCTATATAAAGAGCTCCTCTCCATTCATCCTCCACATGCCTGAAAACCTCACTCTCTCCTAGCTACTTAGTTTTCAAACGAAGCTCAAACTAAAGCTCCGACATAGTGTCTTTTCTGAGCCAAAGAAGGTGTGGTTGGGTTCTTTATACTCGGGGAGAAGTCAGCTACTTGACGGTGTCCCCCAATTGCTCCAACAATCACTGGAGAAGTGCGGATGTGATCGAAAAGTGAAGCAGCTCTGATAGACTGAAGCTACCCTATTTCTGTCGAGCTAAAATCAGCCAATTTGAGCCATCCTTAAACCAAATCAAGCTCTTCCAACACTTCCTCAGCCCTCATACGACCGAATTAGAGTGGAAAGATAAGCCAATTTGGCTCATATTTGTGAATTTCGATCGATGCTAGAGAGAGAATTGATGAATCTTTACTGAATAAATTCTCCCTCAATTTGACATGAATTGAGGTGATTCTTGATTCTAGGAGGAACCTCAAGACGGGAGCTATCTGCCCAGATCGAAAGCTCAGACCACCGCACCCCCGACTCTAAGCTTTCGAAGATTTCTCTTTATTTATCCAATTTTCTGGTGAAACTCCGTTTGAACTCGTTTCGGCGTCAATTCATGGAATTCAAAATGAAATTGAATCATATGGATGTGTAGGAACTCAAACCCAAGTTCAATTTCAACAATTAACTTTGATTGATTTGTCAATTTGATGAAATGAATTCCGGTCAAGTTGAAAGGTTGAAATTGGGGGAAAATTGGGGATTTCAAAAATTCAAGGGACAATAGTGGAATCTCCAAAAATTGAGGGCTAATTGGCCATCGAAAAGATGTTGGAGGACCAATTGGTCAATTTTTTGTGTGACAATTTCCATTTTTGTAAAGTAGGGGCAAAATAGTAATTTTGGAAAAGTTACGAACCAAATTGGAAATTTGGGAAACTTGAACCCCTTTTTGTAATTTTGAATAAATTGAGGTCTCATAGTGAATTTGTGAAGTTACGAGACTCTATTGGAGGAAAATTGGCATTAGGGACCTAATGTTAAAGAAAAACAACTTTAGGGACCTAATTACAAATAATTGAAAAGTTTGGGTATTTTATCTATTCGTGATGAATGTGGGCTATTAGGCCAAAGGAAAATGAACACGAAGTACCGGGAACACCAACCAAGACAAGCTCGTGTCAAGGCGAAAAGCTAGTTAAGAGGAATTCACTACATTAACAGGTGAGAGGGAATTTTCTCATCATACCCAGTTTGAATGGTAAGCACCTCGGTAATAAAAACCCGCTATTATGTGGGATTTTAACATCACACCTAGATGGGGTGATGTGAGAAAACACACGAAAAAACAACTTACCGGTTGTAATTAGATCTTACGCAATTGGTATAATGAACTTTAGGGAAGGAAGTAGAAAACTCGTTCATCGATTAGGAGCGGAGATGTCCTCACACCCGGTTGGTCTGATGGACAAATGGAAAGTTATTTTTTTTAGAAGTGCTCTCCCCTAACTGTGTGCCACTGCTTAAACTTTTTGGGAGACCTTCGTGATGGGAGTTCGAATAGCTCAAATAGACCGAAGGCCTCAGTTTTGGAATTTGAGGGCTAAAATGACCGATTTTGAAAATCTCATACAGTGGGCCCAAGGCCAGTTGGCACCAGTAGGAGCTTATAAACAAACATGAGATTAAGCCATGAAAACTTTAATGAATGATGTGTTTGGCCATTGTACCAAGATAGGACTGACATACTCGATGGACTGGCAATAGTGCAACAAGACAGGTCGATGGACTAGTCAAGACAAATAGCCATAGGTCGAGTTGAGGGTCAGGGCCGTTGGGCCAGTGGCACCAAAGATTAAATGGCTTATGAGTAAAACTATTGTTTTGTGCATGCACTAAGGTACGAGACCTTCAAGACATCCAAGAGGGGTAGTGATACCTCCTAGGGGCAATTGGATGACATGGTGGAGATAAGGGCAGTTTGTCGTGTAGCAGTCAGGAAAGCTCGATGTAGCTTCATGCGCATGAGACCGGGGTGAGGTCGGGATGAAGTCTCTATTCTCATACAGACATAGAATTGATTTCGGGTGTGAGAGTCGGATGTCGCATACATCCACTCATTCCCAGATAGAAGTGGATGGATTTTTATCTAGGTGGCCGGTAAAGTTGCTCTAATGCCATAAGTGGGTGCAGTAGACGTGTTGCCCTGCGAATATGTGATCCCTTCATGATGAAGGGTGTGTGTTGATTGTTAAACACACCATCTGTGGTTAATGAGCAAATGATGATTTTGAAAACCAAGAAAATTGAGGAAGAAAGGAATTTTACGAAATTAAGGAGTCTAGCACACTCCAAATTATTTTATTGAAAACTCTTTTAAAATTACCCATTCATTGAGTTGTAGAAACTCATCCATCCTTTTTATTCATTTTCAAGATTAGAGAATGACTAGGGATAACACCAGGATTTACCCTCTATTAGGTATGCTTAAAACTTCTCTTATTCTTGCATTATTATTGATTTATGTTATTACAGGGAACAAAGTCGAAATTTCTCCTCTTGAACTGGGAAACCCCTCTTGAACGAAGGGAGCGGCGGGTTGTTGACGGGGATTCGACCAAACTGAATCGAGGTGTGATAACATCACTACCCCTCTTGGGTGTCTTAATGGTCCCAAACCTCAAGTGCATGTACAAACAAAAGTTTTCCACAAAGCTATTTATCTTTGGTGTCACTAGTCCAACAATCCCAACCCTCAACTCGACCTACAAATATTTGTCTAAACCAGTCCGTCGACCTAGTTCTCTCGTACTGCCGCCAGTCCATTGAGTATGTCGGTCCTATCTGGGTAGCATGGCGAAATCACACATTCCATTCATTTAGAATTTTCGTGGCATAAATATCACATGTTTGTTTACGAGCTCCTACTTGTGCCAACTATCCTTGGGCCCACTATTCGTGATTTTCCAAAACTAGGCTTTTAGCCCTCAAGTTCCAAAATCGAGGCCTCTAGCCCATCTGAGCTATTCTAGCTCTCGTCAAGAAGGTCTCCCAAAATTTTTAAGCATTGGCATACAGTCACGAGAGAACACTTTTGACAAAAATAATTTTTTATTAATCACGCCAACTGAGTGTGATGACATCTCCGCTTCCAACTGACAAGCGAGTTTTCCCCATCCTTCTAAGAAGTCTATCATACCAACTGGGTATGATCTATATACTTACAACCGGAAAGTAGTTTTTCCACATAGTTCTCACATTACTCCAACCAAGTGTGATGTTAAAATTCCACATAGAAGTGTTTTTTCATTTTTGAAGTGCTCATCATCTCTACCGGGTATGATGTGAATAAACCCACTAACCTGTTAACTGTGACATATTCGTCCTTGGATGGTTTACCAAGTCTACGCGAGCTTCTCTTGGTGACGTTCTGGTACCTCGTGCTCCTATATGATATGGACATCCTTATCTATTAATATTTGGCATGAAAACCTTTGTTCCTCACATATGAATGACTAAACTCAAAATTTCTAGTTAATTGCTCTTAGATCCCTAAAGTTCATTTTTCCTTGACTTTAGGTCCCTAATGCAAACTTTTCCCCAAATTGAATCTCGAAGCTTCCAAAATTTTACTTTGGGTCCTCAATTTACTCAAAATCGTTTAAGGGGTTCAAGTTTTCCAAGTTTCCAATTTGGTCCCAAAATTTTCAAAAATTACCATTTTGCCCCTACTTTACAAAAATGGAAATTTGACCCCAATTATTTAAAAAAATCTACCAATTGGTCATCCAACATTCTTTTCTTTGCCATTTGACCCTCAATTTTGGGAAACTGCAATTTGGTTGCTCAATTTTATGAAATTTCTAAATTTTCGAAAAAGTTAACCTAATTTCCCCTTTTCAAATTGGTCGAATTTGATTTCATCAAATTAACCATTCAATTGGGGTTACTTGCTCCAATTGAACGTATGGATCAGTTCCTACACTTCCATTCTGTCACGCCCCGACCCTATTTGGTTGGATCCCCGTGATCAACCCACCGCTCTCCCAGTTTATTAAAGGGTTTCCCCTTATTATAGACCGTAAAGAGTAAGGCATCCTTTAAACCTGCACCTTTTTCAGGAATAACATAAGCAAAACTACAAAAAAATTTAGATTTATCATACTTGTATCACAAGCGTCTTAGTTAATGGTCTTTAAGGGTAGGCTTTCCGAAATCTCCTGAAAGGGATATAAGGGAGGGGGTGAGTACGACTACTCAATGAATGGGTTTTTCAAAAGTTTTGACTTTTAAGAAAAACATTTATCATTGTAGTGTGTCGGACTCCTTTCTATAAAAGTCCCTTGATTGAAAAAAATTTGGGTTTTATCACCATTTCCTTATTTAACCACGGTGTGTCATCACCCAACACACATCCTTCATCATGAAGGTTACATACATTCGCAAGTCAGCATGATCACTGAACCCTCTAGTAGCTTCAGAGCGACTTTACCGGCTACCTTGATAAAAGCACGACCACTTCTACCCAAGGAATGAGTGGTTGTATGCGACATCCGACCCTCAATCCTGAAATTGGTTCTTCGTGTCCGTATGAGGACAGAGACCTCATCATGTTCCCACCCTAGTCTCATGCGCTTGGTACTACTCCAAATTTTGCACAAACACCTGGAACGACGAACTGCCCTTATACTCACCAGGTCGTCCAGGGCCCTTAGGACACATCACTACCCCCATGGGCGTCTTGATGATCTCGTACTCATAGTGCATACACAAACAATATTTTCATAATATGCCATGTAATCTGTTGTGCCATTAGTCCAATGGCCCCGACTCTCAAATCAACCCGCAGTTGTTTGTCTTGACTGGTCCGTCGACCTATTACGTTGCACTGTCGCTAGTTGACTAAGTATGTCGGTCCTATCTTAGTACCATGGCCAAACAATTCCTTTATTTAAAGTTTTATGGCATATAACTCATGTTTGTTTACGAGCTCCTGCTCGTGCCAATTGGCATTGGGCCCACTGTACGAGATTTTGAAAAGCGGGCATATTAGCCCTCAAGTTCCAAAATTGAGGCCCCCGACATATAAGAGGTATTCGAGCTCCCGTCAAGAAGGTCTCCCAAATAGTTTAAGTGTTGGCACATGGTTAGGGGAGAGCACTTTCAACAAAATATATTTTCAACTGTCCATTATACCGACCGGGTATAAGGACATCTCCGCTCATAACCGATGAATGGGTTTTCATCTTCCTTCGAGGAAGTTTCATCATACCAACCGGGTATGATCTATTTACAACTAGTAAGTAGTTTTTCCGTATGGTTTTCACATCACTCTTTTAAGTTGTGATATTTAAAATACCACGAAATAGTGGGTTTTCATTCTGAGATGCTTATCATTCCCAACTGGGTATGATATAAAAATTCCACTTACAAATGGTAAGTGGTTTTTAACATTAAGTTATGCTCATCATCCCAACCAGGTATGACGTTAGTAAACCCACTCACCCGTTAATGTCGTGAATTACACTTAGACTAGTTCTTGGTATTCACACGAGCTTGTCCTTGCTGGCGTTCCCGGTACTTCATGTTCCTACACGATATGAACATCTCGGTTCATTATCCTTCGACCTAATAGCCTTCATTCATTCTAAATGAATGAGAAAGTCAAACTTTCAATTATTTGCAATTAGGTCCCTAAAGTTATTTCTCTTAAGCTTTAAGTCCTTAATGCTGGTTTTTCCTCAAATTGAGTCCTAAAACTTTTAAAATTTATCAAGGGACCTCAATTTATTGCATTTCACAAAAAGGGGATTAATTTCCCAAATTTCCAATTTGGTCCCCCAACTTTTCTAAAATTACCATTTTGCCCTTCCTTTTCAAAAATGGTAAATTTCACCCCAAAAATTCTAAAATTACTCAAATGGGCCCTCTAACATTTTTATCATACCTAATTGACCCTCAATTTTAGGAAATTGTATTTCAATCCTTCGAATCGTCGAAAATCCCCAATTTTCCCCAATTCCAATTTCTTAACATAGCCAAATTTGATTTCATCAAATTGATCGATCAATTCCAATTGTTGAAATTGAAATTGAGTTTCTTCTACATGTTCATACAATTCCATAGAACTTTGAATCGCGAGTTTTAACGTCAGAACAAGCTCAAACGGAGCTTCGCCATAAAATGAACTATAGAGAGAGAAAGCTTTGATTACTCACTGGTGATGGCACGGCAGTCCGAGCTTTCAATCTGGGCAGATAGCTCTCGTCTTGAGGTTTATCCTAGAATCAAGAATTGCATCAATTGATGTTGAATTGAGTTAGAATTTCATCATTGAAACTTTGTCAGTTCTCTCTCTAGCACCAGCCAAAAGTTGCAGAGTGGTGCTGAATTGGCTTTCCTTTCAGTCCTAATTCTGCCATGGGAGAGCTGAGGAAGTGTTGGGAGGGCTTAGTTTAGCCTAAGGAGGGCTCAAAATGGTCGATTTCAGCTTGGCCTAAATAGGGCAGCTTCGGTCCGCCGGAGCTGCTTCACTGTTCCATCATGCCGACGCTTCTCCAACGATTCTCGGATTGACTCGAGTTTGCTATCAGATAGCTGACTTCTCCCTAGTTCTAAAGAGTCTGACCTCTCCTTTTGAGGTTACGAAAAATGTTCAAATTGAAGCTCTAATTTTCAAATTGAAGCTCTAGTTTGAGCTTCACTGAGAAATGGAGCGGTTGAGAGAGAGAGAGAGAGAGAAGTATTCAGGTGTGAGGAGAATAAATGGGGATGGCCTCTTTATATAGGTGTAAAATCGTGTATTAAATGGGAGAGATTTATTACTAGTATTAATATTTCCATAAATTATTTGTATTAATTCCAATAATTTAATTTAGGTATTAATTATAACAATTAAATATATATTAATTTATGGCTATTTATGAATAGGCGTAGAAATTTTAGGTGACAAACTAAATCATACTTGCTAGGATGTCACCCATCATCACACTACTCTCGAGCATGCACGCTTAACTTCAGAGTTCTTATGGGGTCTCATTCACCTGAACCAATTTGGTTTTTCTCTTCTAATTTTTCTTAAGTTTCTTTTCAAAGGTTTAATGAACCCTTTGGATCATCCAGAAGTTGTAAATTTTCAAAGGTTTGACCGGTTCTTTTTCCTGATTTTCCTTAACTCAAAAGTGCGAGGTTTACAACTCTCTCCTCCTTTTAGGAGTTTTATCCCCAAAACTTAATTAGCAACCTTGCATGAGGAACCATTTTCTTTGATGCCCATTTGTTGTTTGCTTAACATGCAAACTCTTCTCTTGTTCTTTCAATTAGCTCTTTTTACCTCCTTCACTTCAGGGATTTCTTTTCCTTTATATTATTTACACCCTCCATGGTGTTTATCATTACTAGACATACCATATTCTAGGGTATATCCTTAGATTCATATCTTTCTTTGCTTAGAGCAACATTTTTCCCTTTGAGATTCCGTACTCAAGATTAGGGAATTCCAAGATAACTAATCATTCCCATGTCTAGTTATCTTTTTGGTAGTTAAAACCTTTAACTCGATGTTCTTTCGAGCGTTACATACTCGTTTCCACAATTTTTCTTTATTATCACATTTTTTGTCCTATTTTGACCCTTCCTTCATTCGTTGTCTATTATAACTTCGGTCCAAAATTTTTTTTATATTCGACCTTGTCATGTTTATTAGCCGACTCTTCCTTACTTTGTGTCATATTCTCCTCGGGATTGTTGGGCTTACATGCCCCTTACGACATGCTATTTTTTAGGACATATCTCTTTCCATTAAATACTTAGAACATCTCCTTGAGGGTCTCTCTTAGCTTGTCGACATTTCAGGGATCGTATAACTTCATCCCTTTTTTCTATTGATAGCATTCCTCAACTATCCTTTTTACCATTATCCTCTCCTCCATCATGCCTTTGAAGTTATGTCTCACATAACCACATAGATTCCTCTTCCCTAGTCATCCTTCCTGAACTTCTTTGTTAGATCTTTTCAGTTCCAATTTATTGGGTTTTCCAATACTATATCGACAAGCTGGGATTCATCCTTTCTTAGGTCCATCATCGTTCCCAATGACATCCTTTACTCAAGGATTTTACTTTGGCCTTAATCTGCTCTTACTTGTTCGTAATCATTTCACAATTCTTTATACTGAGTTGATTCCTTTCAGTCTACATGTCAATTTGCTTGGTTTGGGGAGTTTCCCTTTTTACGGTTTCATTCTCTACAATTTCCTTCAAAGTAGAGACTTTCACCTTAGGAGTTACATGTTCAACCTTCTTACCATTTCTTGAAGGTTTCCTTTCTTCATCTCCTTACACCCTTTCTATATTAGGGCATTTGCCCACGTTCAGTCCTCCATTTTCTTAAATTTTCCATTTCATCCCTTATTCCTTATTTGAGTAGCTTCTGATTATCGATCTTATTTTATGTACTCCACCCTATGCTCAATCGTCCACTCTTTAGACTTCATATGCGTGTGTGGACTCTGACCCATCTTACTAGTTGTGGTTATTTCTTCTTTGCCACATCTTATTTGGGGGACTTACTTTCCCAACGTATTCTCGAACATTTTTCCTTTATTACCTTAGTATGGTTTGTCCGCTCATACATACTTGTCACAGCATCTTTTGATGCTAACCCGTTAAATTATTTTCATTTAAGGAGGGTTAACATCCTCCTTGTTTCAAAATCTCTTGTTCACCCTTCTTGAGGCTCACTTAACCATCCCAAGACTTTAAACTATAAATCCGATTTTGGCCATCGATTTATTTAAGGATTTCCCTTCATTCTTCTTTTCCAATGTTTTGGCCTTTTCACTTCTCCCTTCTTTGTTGTGGTTTAAATCCATGGTTCTCTCAAATACTAGTTCTTTAACTAACTTTTTCTCTTTATTTTTCTAGTCCAATCGTCTGGGCAGTTGTATCGCTCGTTTTTCATGCCCATCCTATTGTCCTTCATAGAGTGTAGTCTTTACTACATCTCCTCCTTTCTTAGGGTTTTGTTCATTCTCTTTGGCTATCCACCTTACTAGTTTCTTCTTTCTACTCGGTTCTCCTGAAATTATTTCTTGGTTCTGCTACTCTTTCTCCAAACAAGTCACACTAGGACACCACGATAATTCCTCCCTTGGAACATTTCCTAATTATGGGTGGGTTCCTTGCACTACACATTACGGCCATCCGTCCATCAATAATTTCTTTGGTTTAATTTACTTCTTATAACCTCATGAGTATTTTTCCTTGGTACTTAATCTTTCCATCTCAATCAACATTTCATTTGTGAGCTTATCGTTCTTTCCATTTCGGTTGGTTCCATTTCCTCTCAATTGGGATACACATGTCTTTTGGGGGCTTCCTTCCTTGGTAGGATTCTTTCGTTTTCTTTTGACATTCCTTTTTTACATTTGCTCAAGGGGATTTTTACCCTTAAATGACATTCCTTGATGTTGTCTTCTCCTATTTACCTTTACTACACAAATCTTGCAGGCACATCTTGTATACTCTATCCACATCCTCATTCGTACCTAATACATGTCTATTTCTTTAGGGAGTGTACAAATCTTCCTCGTTTAATGATTTCTTGACCATTATGTGAGAGGCTTGCCTATTCCTTTCTTGGCTTGAGTTTAGCCATTAATTGGCCTTTGGTCCTTGTTAAGGATTTCTTTCATCCTTGTTTTCTCGAGTATCTGGCCTTTTTGCCCCTCTCTTCTCTATTGGAACTCAATTTATGGTTTTTTTTCCGTGTATTAGTTCGTTAACAACCTCGCCTCCACCATTCCTTTGGTCTAAGTTCCTTTGGGAAGTTGTTTCTCGAGTCCTCATGTCCTTAACATCTATTTCACTAACCTTTTAGGTTGTAGTCCTTTCTACCTCTCAGTCTTCCTTAGGGTGTCATTTATTTCCTCTGACTATCTTGTTTTTATGGTTTGCTTACTTCTACTATGTTGGTCAGAGACTCCAAATTTTTTTTTACTTTTCTACTTTTTACAAAAGAGGGTGTACTTAAAATTTTATCACTTTTCCGAAGCAGGTCAGTCTTGGTCTCTGATACATTCTTCCTTCAAGTAGTTTCTAATGATGGGTTGGGCACTTCTTCAGGTAATGTCCCATCGTTCATACTTGTAATTCCCTTACATGGATTGTTGTGGTTCCTTCTTTCCTTCGAGTGGGGCTTTTCCAAGGTTACTAGTGGTTTGGTGCTATACCATTCTTGAGTCTTATCACTTTGATAGTTTTGTTGCTAAATCTCCTTTGCTAAAGGGTCTGGTAGGAGTCCTCCTAGGTTTCTTAATTCCTTGATTCATCTTCCATAACTGAGATGTGACTTTTCCTTAGTTTCCAAGATGGTGTGGGTTTGTTTTATTTTCCTTAGGCCATATTCCTAGCAATATCACATCATCAGGAGATAGAGTTTTGAGAATTTGAGTATTTTATTAACAGGGGGATACAAAAGGTTAGGCCTTCAGCCTTATCACAAGAAATGGTCACAAAATAACTAGGGAGCTATGGGAATCTTGATAAACATCCTCCTTCATACTTATAGTTGTGCCTTCGATAGGTCTTAGCACCATTCTCTAGGAGACTGCTAGGTCTCAGGAATTTGGCCTTTCGAGATTCCTGCTAGGTCTCAGGAATTTGGGAAGCTTCTAGGGCTGTCTTCCTATGAAGATAGGGTGTTGAGTAGAGCCATTCCAAGTTTTCTTGGTTCCTCTCCTAGGAGCCATCTGAAAATGTTAGGATAAATCCCATTAGTTACTATATTTTCTAGTCTTGATTATGTATTCAAGGAAACAAGCTCTGATACCACTCTAGTTGTCATGCCCCCGCCTTGTTTGGTCGGATCCCCGTGATCAACCTGCCGCTCTCCCGGTTTGTTAAAGGGTTTCCCCTTATTATAGACCGTAAAGAGTAAGGCGTCCTTTAAACCTGCACCTTTTCCAGGAATAATATAAGCAAAACTGCATAAAAATATTTTGCACCTTTTCCAAACTCTTGTTTCCTTTAAAATATTCATTTCCTCAAATCAATGTTTTCAAAACCATTTTTCCTCATTTTCCACATTAGGTGTGTTTAACGGTCAACACATACCCTTCATCAGGGAGGGATCATACATTCACAGGTTAGCCTGTCCACTTCACCCACTTTTGGTGTCAGAACGACTTTACCGGCCACCTAGATAAAAGCTTGTCCACTTCTACCCTGGGTATGAGTGGATGTTCGTGACATCCAACCCTCAAACCCAAAAATCAACTCCGTGTCCATATGAGGACAGAGACCTCATCCAAACCCCACTCCAATCTCATGCGCATGAAGCTACTCGAGCTTCCCTGACTGTTGAAATGATAAACTGCCCTTATCTCCACCATGTCGTCTAGTAGCCCCTAGGGCACATCACTACCCCTCTTGGACATCTTGATGGACCCAAACCTCAAGTACATTCATAAACAATAGTTTTCCAGAAAGCCATTTATCTTTGGTGCCACTAGCTCAACAACCCCCACCCTCTTTAGTGCCACTAGTTCAATGACCCCCACCCTCAACTCGACCTGCAGCTATTTGTCTAGACTGGTCAGTCGGCCTGATCCTGACACACTGCCCCTAGCCCATCATGTATATCGGTCCTGTCTTGTTACCATGGCAAAATCACAAAATCCATTTATTAAGAATTTTCATGGCTTATACATCATGTTTGTTTGCAAGCTCCTGCTCGTGTCAATTGTTCTTAGGCCTACTATACGCGATTTTCCAAAATCGGGCATTTAGCCCCACAATTTCCAAAACCAAGGCCTCTAGCCTATCTGAGCTATTCTATCTCTCGTCAAGAAGGTCTCCCAAAAGTTTTAAGAATTGGCACATAGTGAGGGGAGAACACTTTTGACAAAATAATATTTCCACTCATCACACCAACCGAGTGTAAAGACATCTCCATTTACAACCAGTAAGTGGGTTTTCTCCTTCCTTCTAGGAGGTCCATCATACCAATCGAGTATGATCTACTCACAACTGGTAGGTAGTTTTTTCACCTAGTTATCACATCACTCCATCCAACTGTGATGTTAAAAATTCCACATATAAGTAGTTTTTCATTTTTAAGGTGCTCATCATCCTAATCGGGTATGATGTAAATAAACCCACTCACTCAATAATCGTGGTGTATTCCTTCTTAGTCGGTTTTCACATCCACGCTAGCTCGTCCTTGCCGGCGTTCCAATCCCTCGTGTTCCTATAGGATTTGGACATCCTTATCTATTAATATTTTCTATAACATCCTTCGTTGTCTCATGTATGAACAACTATAATCAAAATTTCCAATTAATTGCAGTTAGGTCTCTAAAGCTCATTTTCCTTAACTTTAGGTCCCTAATGCTAACTTTTCCCCAAATTGAGTCCCAAAACTTCCAAAATTTCACTTTGTGTCCTCAATTTACTTAAATTTTTTTAAGGGGTTCAAGTTTTCCTAATTTCCAACTTGGTCACCAACTTTTCAAAAATTACCATTTTGACCCCTACTTTCAAAAAATGGCCATTTGACCCCAATTATTTTCAAAAATTGACTAATTGGTCCTCCAACATCCTTTTCATGGCCAATTGGTCCTCAATTTTGGGAAATTAAAATTTGGTCCCTCAATTTTATTAAAATTTGATTCGACCGAGTTTTTCAAAATTTAAATTTTCTAAATTCATTCTTTATCCAATGATGGCTTCAATTGCCCAATTTGAATATCTTAAGCCACCTAGAAAAATGAATTTAGAAATCAGTTCAATGATGGTTGAAATTGGTTCAATCCAGTTCATGTTCGATTCACCTGAACTGGTTTGGTTTTCTTTTCCAATTTGTTGCAATGTCCTTTTTCATGACTTTTATGACTCTTTAGGTCACTCGGGATTTGTAAATTGCCCCATTTGTCCTTTCTCTAATGGTTGGAGTTCGTGAACCAGTTCAGTTTTCACCCTTGGGTTGACCAATTCTTTCCCCGGTTTTCTTATTTTTAAGGGATAGAGTTTACAAGTATGCTTTCCTTGCACTCGACCCCTTATGAGCACACTCGTTTCTTTTCCCAATTTTAGTTGGGTCCTTTGTCTCTTGGTTAGGGCATGTCCCATCCAACGACTCCCTTCCTAGGTAGATTCTTTGTTCCTTCCTAGAAACATCCTTCCTAGTCTTTTGTCTCATCATGTTGCCTTGTTACACTATGTTGGGGGTTTCCTAGTTCTTGTGGGGGAACTATTTAGGTTGGCTATCTTATGGTTAGTATTAACTAGAGGTGACCTGCAATCTTCCTTCTCAGGTGGCCTTTTCTCTACCTACTATCTCGGGTCATGATTGGTATATTCAAATCTATTAGTTGTACTTGTAGTTAATAGGGAGACTAACTTTTAAATGAAAAAAATTGTCTTTATTCATTCAAGGAGGTAGTTTCTTGCCGCACTCGGCTTATTACAGGAGGTCGTGTGATGATTGTGGGGACTATGAGAGGGCTTTGTTTGGCCGTAGGAGGGCCGAATTAGACAAATTAAGATTAGCCAAAACAGGGCAGCTTCGATCCGATGGAGTTGCTTTACTGTTTGATCTCACCGATGTTTCTCTGGCGATCCTTGGGTCGAAGGGAGAGTGTTGCTAGGTAAGTGACTTTTCCCGTAGTCTATAGGACCCGACTTTGCCTTCTAAGGTTCATAAAAGTGCCTAAGTCAGAGCTCTAGTTTGAGCTTCACTGAAAAATGGAGCACTTAGGAGAAGGAGACGATTTGAGGTGTGTGGAGGATGAATGGAGGGGAGCTCTTTATATAGGGAGCTTAGTGACTCTCTGCCCTACTAGTTTCCATATTAGTCAAGCTTATACTCTTCACAAACTACCCAAATTGGAGGGAATATTCTCTCGCCCGAGAAGGAAAGTATTTCTTCAATGTGAACAGTGCTGTCATCCCAAGGAAGAAGACAACACTATTCTAGATCGGACCAGAGTGGACCAATCTGATTGGGTTTAATGGTGAAAATCAATTAGTTTAGGCTCGATTTGACCGATTTTCTCAAAATAAAAAATTTCTAAATTTATCTTACTTCATTTTCTATCTAATGGTAGCCTTAATTTTCCAAATTGAGATTTTCAAACCACCAAGAAAAATGAATTTTCTAATCCGATTCATTATGGTTCAACCCGGTTCACCTTGAACCGATCCGGTTTTCCTATCCAATTTACTTCATGGTTCATCCACATGACTTTCATGACTTTTGGGTCACTTGGGATTTTCGAATTTCCCATTTTAACCCCTTTTTATCATTCTCGGTTTCCTAAGTGATTCGGTTTTCTCATTAAATTGACCGATTCTTTCCCCGTTTCCCTTGATCTGAGATGACGAGTTTCAAAAACCCAGTCTGAACCCGTATAAGGGATGCGAGGGAGATTACTTGTACATAAGTTTATCATCCTCGGAACTATCGAACTTGGAGTCTCGGAACGACTCGAAGGTGAATTCCCAATCAGTGGACATGTGGGGTTAGAAGGAGAGTGGAAGAGTACATGTAATAAGCCTATTTTGGCAAAATATTCATTAAATAAATAAAGGGTTCTTTATGTAAAAAATTGTGAAGTTCGATTAAAGGACAACTGAAGAATTAAAACCTCCTACAACAGAAAGAAGGGGCCTCAAATCCACAAAATCTATGGAAAATAGACAGGCTTTCCTCTAAATAGTTAATAAGTTGAGGATCAAGAACTTCTAAATGTAAGGGCTAGAAGTTTGGCCTATGATAGGAATAATAATTTCCTCACTAAAAGAAGTCCACAAAATTGAAGAGAGCCCAAAACTCGATAAGACGATAAACAAAAAGAGGAGCCTAGCACCAAGGGCACACTCAAGAGAGTAACCAAGGATCTCACCAAGACCCAAGACAAGTGGAGTGTGTGGAAATGAAAGGAGAGAAAGAGACAAGGAAAAGGACATACCCCAAAAGGGGCGACAAATATGATAAAGGAATGGGAAGCATGGTAAGCTGACACTAAGGAAGGCCCTAAGGTACCATGGACAACAGACAAAGTTAGAGTTTGATAAGGAAAGCCAAAAAAGTGAGTGAACTCGAGAGACAACTACCTCAAAGCCACTAGAGAAGGAGAGTAGTAGGAACGAGGCAATTAACAAATTGATCCTCATGAGAGTCATGGATTTAAACCCTGGTAAAGAAGGGAGGAGTGGAAAGGTCAAACATCAGAAAAATAAGGATGAAGGAAATCCTTAAAGCAACCAATGGCCAAAAAAAGGATTAATATTAACTTGTATGTCAAGGGCGATCAAACTCAAGCCATGAGGAGGATTGAGTAAGCCTCGTACAAGGAGGTCAAGAAATTTTGGAATAATATGGATCTGAACTCATCCCCAAAAGATTCTCAAAGAAACGGTAAACGGGAAGGATGACATCCAAGGATGTCATAAAGTTTCCTCTAGTCTGATACCCATAAGAACAAATGAAAGGGGGTAGTGACTCCCTCCCCCCTCCCCGAGCTCAGTCCCTCGATTGACATTGTTTCATGTGTGTGATCTAGTATGAGGGTTCCCGTCATCCCACTAGAACTCCTCCAAGTGAGTCCAAGGAATCGATACGTAGACCATGAGGAATCAACTCAGAATAAAGAACCGTGAAATGATCACGAGCAAGTAAGGATGTGCTAGGGAATGGAAATCCTTAGGTTGGGATGCTATCAAACATGAAGAAGTGCATGATCGAGGAAAAACCATGAGCAGGTTGGTAAGTCAAAAAATGATCGGGAGACTTGATAGTGGAATCGAGAATTCCTAATAAGGAGGTTAGTGAAGGATGAGTAAATAAGGAAAACCCAAACAATCATGAAAGGCATGATGTCTAATGTAAAGGAAAATTATGTGCATGGAAGAGATGCGCGAACCGGAAACGAGTGGTGAAAACACTCAAACAACGCAAGAAAAAGAGTATGGGAACGTCAACTAAGGAAGGAAGTAGAAGAATTAAGTACTGGGAAGTCTAAATCTCAAAGTAGGGAGAATTATGAGGTTAGTGGGAAATAATCAGATAATGGGGGCATATAAACTGAATGTTTGGATAACATTCAAGGTAGCTGAGGAACACTACCATATGGTAAGAAGGGACGGAGTCGATCCCCAAAGGATTTGAAAGTTAGGAATTGTATCGAGAAAATATTCAAGTATAATGTATAAAGACAGTTTTGGAATATGTCATTCTATAAAGGACATGTAGGTCCAACATTTCTATGGAGGTGTGACTCAAGCAAGCAAGGATCATTTAATTAATCATGTAGAGGTCCAATGAAATATTTGGGTGGAACAAAATTATAATATAGAAGGAATGGACTAAAGGACCAATATGTGACAAAAAGGGGATAACCCCAAAACCTACGAAGTTAAAAATGAAAAGCTCGAACGGATGTCGAGCTAAAGATTTTTCAATGACCAAGAGCAATAACCATACACAGGGACTCTTAATCTTGTGATCTAGATTAATGTTTAGACAAAAACCTCAAGAGGGAGAGTCTTACCTCTAAGCAACATAAGAATTGGACCTAAGAAAATACCTTTGTACAAGTGGGTAAGACAAGCAGATTATAATAAGTTTCATGGAGTAAGTGGATATTTGAGGGGAAGAGGAATCCCTCAAGTATGTTATCTGAGGGAATAAGTGAAAGAGTAACCATAGTGGTATTCTGTCTTGGGAAAAAGCGTATGAGTAAGGAAATGCTCAAAGAAAAGAAAGTGGTAGACCGGATTACTACGAAATTTTCACCTCAAGTGTGAATACCAAATTGCACCATTAAAAATGATGGAAAAATAATTGATAAAGCAATAATCACCCCAAGACATGGAAAAGAAAGATGCTCAAAGGGCGGACATGCTCGAAGGAAGCCCAAAAGGAGGGGTAACCATAATGGGAACACACCTCACCATATCATATTGGAGCGAATCACATGTTGAACTTAAAGAAAATCATTCACTATGTAAGGGATGCATAACTTGTTTTGGGGACAAAACTTCTAAAATGTTGGGAAATTTGTAAACACCATCCTCTCAGAATAAGGAACTAGAAATTTTTTAGAGAAAACTAAGGATGTACGTGAATCGGAATTGGTAAAAATTGGGATATGGAAAATCCCAAGTGGCCAAGAAACACTTAAACACCGTGAAAAAAAACCATGAAGTGGATTGAAGGTAAAAACTGAACCGATTTAGGGTAAATTGGGCCTGGACCAGTTCAAAGATTCATTTTTTTAGCAGGATTAAAAACATCAAATTGGGAAATTGAAGTCACCATTAGATAGAAAATGGATTTAGAAGAATTTAGGAAATTTTAATTATTAAAAAACCGATCGAATCGGGCCTAAACCGATCAATTTTTTTTTAGGTCACCAAACCTAGTTAGACCAGACCGGTCAATTGACCGCAACCAGTTTAAAGCCCAATCAGGTGGGGCGACCAAACAGGGTGTGACGCGTGGTGAAGCATGCCCCGTCAATGTACAATCAGAGCCTGGAAGCATTTTCCAATCAAAAGTCGACACGTGTTCTCAATCAACGATGAGAAGACGAGAATACACATCAGCAAAGACCAACCACTAGGAGAGCGACACGTGTTCTAGGTCAATGGTCAATGTTGGAGAAGCCTCCTCCACAAGATAGACCAATGGGAAGCTGACATGTGGTAAGGATGCCACATCAACATCCAACAAGGATGTCAGAGAAACGATCAATCAATCAGAGGTTGACACATGGCAATGCCACATTAGAAGACCTCAGCCAACCAGAGGCTAAAACATGGCAGTAGCACTGTTTGTTAGGTGGGAAATTTGACACATTTAAATCAGCCAAATAGAGGAAGCCACATGTCACGGTCAATGACTAATCGAACACGATTAGTAGCCCTATAAGAACGAGCGGCCAATGGGAGGCAACCACATGTTCAGTCAGCTAGTCAAAGGCTAACTAGGTTGTTGAGTCAGTAAAGCCAGCCAATCATGGAGCACCCCGTGGCAAGTTTGTAGGTGTGAAGCTCACACATGCGGAACAGGGTTGTCTTCTACCTTTCACCTAAGAGGTTAAGGCCGATAGGTTGTCCGCCAGAATCTCAACAACCTGAAAATTGCCTCATTACTACCATAAATGAGTGAGTTTGAGGTTGATCAATTGATGAATAGATAGACCTGTCAGTCCATGAGCTCACTATATAAAGAGCTCCTCTCCATTTATCTTCCTCATCCCTCGAACGCTTGAAGAAGAAGAAGTGCTCAATTTCCCGACCAAGCCCGAACAAGAGCTCTGACTTGAGCATTTTTCTCCACCTCTAATGGTGAATTTGGGTTCATTGGTATACTGAGGAAGTCAACTACACGAATGCATACACCGTTCAGCTCAAGGATCATCGAATAATCATTTGCGTGCTCGCATATTACCATCGGTCCTCGGTTGTCTGCAACCTTAACCGCTTAAGCTCGATTTGAGCCACCCCCGAGCCAATTCCTACCAAATCAAGCTCCCCAGACCACCTCAAGAGGTGCCCTGACCTTCTTTGAGTTATATTGGTAAGTTCTCTCTGTCGCCCTTCATTAGAAAGTACTGTTCACAATTGATTTTGCTTGAAAACTAAATTGTGAAATTTCACTACTCGTGCCATCAATTGAAGTACAATTTGATCCTGAAAGGATCTCTAAGGAGAGAGTAATCCATTAGAATCAAAAGCTCTGATCATAGGACCTTCACCTGTGATTAATCAAAGCTTTCTCTCTCTAGATCGATTTTCCAGCGAAGCTTCATTTGAGTTAATTTTCAAGCCATTTTCGGCGTACCAAAGCTTGAAATGACGAGGGAGACATAGGGAAGATGAATAAGATCATGAAAGGGTAAAATTACTCAAGTTTAATGGATCAATTGAATGAAATAGGATTTTGGGGTCAAATTGAAATTTTTGGATAAATTGGGCAATTTTGGGATATTTTGAAAATTGGGGGCCGAATAGCAACTAAAGAAAAATTCAGAGATTTTTGTGAAATTAACTCCAAATTGAGGGCCAATTGGCAATTTGAATGACATTAGGGGCCAACCGTTGATTTTTGGAAAATTAAGGACCAATTAGTGATTTTTGAAAAATTAAGGACCGATTGGTGATTTTTGAAAAATTAAGGACCAATTGGTGATTTTTGGAAAATTTAGGATCAATTGGTGATTTTTGAAAAAATTAAGGACCTAAGAGAGATATTGGAAAACTTAGGTACCTAATTAAAAATAAGTTGGGCATTAGGGACCTAAAGTCAGCATTTGAACTTTAGGGACATAATTACAAGAATACATAAATTAAGAGCCTATATGCAAATACTTGGAAGTAAGAAGTCATTATGCTAAACCTTCCATATGTGAATACTCAAACCATTTATTAACTGGTTATATGAGTACGTATGTAGAGAAGCACAGTCCTGAGTGGAATTCAGCCAAGACAAACATGACACGGTAACTGGTGAGTGAGATTTTTCCAACATCATACATGGTTGCGATGATAAGTAACATTTTTCATTTTAAAAACCATTTTCCAGAAGTGTTCTCTCCTGACTGTGTGAAATTGCTTAAACATTTTGGGAGATAATTCTGATGAGAGTTGGAAGGATGTCACACCCCGGCCTAGTTTGGTCGAGGTCCCATGATCAACCCGTCACTCTCCCGAACCTCAAAAAGGGATTCCCTCATGAGATCAATGAGCGTTAGGCCTAATACATGTCATGTTTTCCCATGAAAACATTAAACAAAACTAGAATTTAAATTTTTATAATTGTTGTAGGTCCTAGAGAAGAGTTTGGTGTAGCTCCCGTTCCTTCTAGAAAAATGTTTTGAGGAAGGGGATGAGTTCGACGATTCAATGAGTGGGAGTAATCTTAGGGAATATTTAATTACACACTTTCAAGATTTTAACATTTCGCATTCAACTCCTTCTCGGTTTTTCACACAATCAACCGCCCTCCTATCAGAGTAAGGATCACACGTTCGAAGAACGGTCCCCAACCATTCCACTTATGGACCGAATCACCTTTACCGTTGTCACGCCCCGTCCCGATTTAGTCAGAGTCCGTGATCAACCCGCCACCCTTCCCTATATCATTTAGGTATATCTACTCGAATGAGGCAAAGAAGGTGAAGGCGTGTCCACGTTTGAACCCTTACTTAAGTTGGGGGTAGGAAGCATACCTTGAGGGCCTGAGCACGTCCGGAATTTATTATCAGGGTGATGTCCTGCAAATGGGTTGAGGGAGGGAGTGAATACAATACTCAATAAGGGGAACTACTATAATGGTTTACTTGATTTCATCTTATCTTTCTTAAATTTAATTCATTTCTATTATTTTACATAGTCACAAGATCAACAACCGCCCTCGTATAATAGAACGGATTACATATTCGTAAAACGGTACTCAACTACGCCACTTATGGATCAGAGCACCGTTGCCGTCCATCTTAATAGAGGGATACTATCTCTACTCGGAGTTTGTATGTACATCAGTAATCCGACCTCAAACTCAAGTTTCATAACTGATTTTATAATTGTTGCTTGGTTTTCTGTCTGATTAATGCATTAATTTGATTTCCCTTTAGGTTTGGAGAAGAAATTATGTCCAGTATTGCCCAGCCCATGCACCCATGAGGTCTTCAGAGTCTATTATTTCTATGGCCTCGTGATTACATAGGGCATGAATTCCTTTCTAATTGAATTTTATTTGGGTTTCTTAGGAAGATTACACATGGAATGCTTCTTTTCTCCACAAGGCTTGGCATTTACTAAGCAAGCCGAGACCTTCCTATAAGTTAACAAGTTGAGTTCAACTCCTAGAGAAGTTTTACTTTAGTCTACAATTAAATAATTAAAATATGATATTTTAAAAATATTAAAATTATATAATTTGGTACAAAATTTTTATTATTATAAAAAAATATAGATATTTGTATACAATATTAAATTTATTGTTTCAAATTACTTATATAAAATATTAATTATATTTTTATTTATAATTGTATTAAGTAAATATATATTAATTTATATATTTTTAAATATATACATTAAATTAAATATTATAACTTTTATAAAATCTAATTTATTTTTAATATAATTTGTACATCAAAGTTTTTTAGTATATTTATACTATTTTTAGAATCATTAGACTATATTTTAAAGGGAGTTAATAATTTCATATTTATTCATATAAAGATTCCTTCAAATCCATATCCTTTACTACCACTATTGACATGCTTTGGCTACTTAACATGCTTGTGGTTATTTAGTATACCTATCTTTTTCGACCATATAGTGTAATATGTCACAACTCATCATGGAATGAAGTCTTCTGTCATTACCTAACAACATTTTTTCATCAATATTACTTATAGCCCATCATCAAGTGGAAATTGCATACCAACAACAGTCCAAAGCAAAGGAAGAAAAATCAAGTATAATCTCTTAATTGCTCAACAGTACAAAGCAAAAGAAGAAAAATTAAGTATGGTCTCTTAATTGCTCAACAATATTCCAAAGCAAAGGAAGAAAAATCAAGTATGATCTCTTAATTGTTCCCTCTAAGTATATATAACAAAATCGGTTGACTTGCAACAAGTCAAGCCAACCATTCATCGATGGCATTCACCAAAAACTTTCAAAATTGTATAATGAACCTCACCCTTATCCGGATCAACTTCCGGAATATTCCCCTGAATACTTCTAATATTTAATTGGGACCCCACTTAGCCATCGTCTTCTACAATGCAACTCATCTTTACACGAATCTACTGACCATCAATGATCAAGTTTTAATATTTTAAACCATCAAAATGATATAACATTTTTATCCATAATTTAACTTACAAATTAGTATACAGATAGAATCACACAATTTTTCGAGAGGAAGCCCTTCCAAGACAATGACTTGTGTGAACTCCACTTAATCTTCTTCTTCCCGCGTTTAGATTTCGTCCAAGTCTCCCAAGCTCCTTCTCAAGGGTGATACATTGGACAAGTAGAACCTCGAGGATGCGCTACTGCCCATAAAGCTACAATATAGTTTTAGATATCGTCCATTCACTATTTTTGGTCTCTTTCCCTTTGGAAGAGATAAGATGGAAATTTTCACATTGGCAACTTGTCAATAAACTGTTGGAAGAGACAAGATGGAAATACACTACTGCTGCTTTCCGACTTCCATGCCATAAACCATTATTGTCTCTAGAACAAGAGTGGGCCAATATGGCTACATCCAAGAGAGATTACAAAGGTTACAGCCAAGAGAAGAGAGGTTGCCATCACTCTATAGCTATACGGAATTAAATGGGTGGTCCCGATCTTGAACACAACAGCACCGGTAAAAAGCCCAATTGCTTCTTCAAAAGCAGCCGAACCGAACACCACACAAGTGTAAAACTGCCCATAGGGCATCCCTGCTATGATTAATCTGCTAATTATTAAATAACCATGCTGACGATATAAGTGCTATATATTGCGGGTGCTTTCAAGCCTAAAGTTCCCCAGACCACACCACAGTTCTCCGTTCACATATAATCCCATTTGTCCATAGGCTTGACATTCTCTAGGCCAGGAAAATATAATGTGCCCACAAAACACTGGCGCGGCCACCAACTCATCTCCGCAGCCGGTGCCATATCCACCGTTTCAGCCTCATATTAATAATCCTCCACCGCCGTTGCAGCCGCAGCACCACCAGCAGCCACCCGTCATCATTGTTAATCCTCCTACTTCTCTCACCCCCGCAGTGTGGACCAGCGGCCTCTTGGAGTGCTTCAACGATCCGTCCAGCTGTGAGTACCCTTCAAGTCCAAGCATGCATGCATGGCTCTAACAACCGTGCTATGTATTGCATCGATTGGTCCCTTAATTAGTTCGAATCTATTGCATATATTACAGACTTATATATCCGGTTGTAAAATTAAAATCTGCAGGCTTATTGACCTTATGCTGTCCCTGCGTAGCAGTCGGGCAAATTGCAGAGATCGTCAGCAGAGGAAGAACAGGTCTCGTTAATTACATAATATTGGATGGGAGATAGAGCTAAACTATGGTTGATAATTAAAAAAAAATATTATGGTGGAGTATTCTGTAGTAGTTGAGCCAACAGATCGATCATAAATATAAATTAATCATCTTTCTTTCCTTTACTAACTACCTATTTGATCGATGAACTCGTTGGGTGGTCATCAATCATTATGAAGGCTGTCTTTGTGCGGGGACGATTTGCCTTTTAACGGAGAGTGTCGGTCTATCTTGCTTCTACACGTGCAACAATCGGATCAAGCTGAGGGCACACTTCTCTTTGCCGGGCCACCAGTGCGGTGACTTCTGCATACATTGCTGCTGCACCCCATGCGCCTTATGCCAGGAGTACCGTGAGCTCAAGCAGCGCGGCATTGATCCTTCCCAGGGTGAGTCAAAGTCAACCTTACACTACTTGCTATAAGCTTTTTAATCCTTTTATATCAACTTTGTGATAGAAATATTAGGGGTCTAATGGTTTTATAATATTTTCTATTTTCATGTTTTTTTTCTTATCCCATTCAAGTTTTAATTATTCGTCTAGATGATATATATATAGATTGACATTAGATCTCTGTGTCCAGGGTGGGAATTCAATAAGCACAAGCTCCCCGTCAACAATAATAATCCACCGCAGGTTCAGATGATGACCTGAGCCCTAAAGTGCAGCGACGCATCTGCGATTTGCTCTCTTCCACCATCCATTCGTCCGTGTGTTCCAGATCTTCTCTTACTGCCACTAGTAGTTGTGCCTTATACATGGTTTCTTCGACGAACCTTGCTTAGTGTGTACGAACCATTTCTTACTAGAAAAGACCAATTCTGAAGTTAATATGTTTAGAGTGCAGTTCAATGGTATGCACGATTTACATCTCAGCTCAGAGTTGGTGTGCTCGTTAATCCTATCCATCTATTATAGGGCCATGTAATTCCTTTTGTAATAAACAAAATTCATTTTTTACAGTCATCGTCACAATGCTAGCTGTATTGTTGATTATTATGTGGCAATGTCACCACACCCATCATCATTGACCACATGAGACTGTTTACCTAATAACAACACACACATCAACAAATACATTTTTTTATAATTTCAAAAAAGTTACACTATTACTTAGAATATCAATAAAAATAAATTCAAAATTTTACACACTCTCTTAAACTTTTACTATTATACTCCGACATATTTTCGTATAATTTACTTATTTTTCTTAAACTATTCAAGTTAGATTACTCTCTACACTTTATAAATATATAAATAAATTAATATTCATAAAATAAAACAAAATAATTTTAAAAAATTATTGTAAAATTAAATTATTTGATATTTCATATCGAATATTTTTTAAAAAATATATCTTCACAAAATATTTCTTTCAATGTATATAATAGCTTTTAAAACAACAAAAATATTTATTTTCTTTTTTTGTCAAAAAATTCATACATTTCCATTATATCTATTAGGTCACGGAGGTAGTTCATAATCATTATAAATAAATGATAATATTACATAATTAGGGATGATTATTTTCCGACTATCCGACCCAATCAAAATTGGACTGTAATTGTTAGGGTATAATCGGAGTGCATTAGTTTGGACCCAATTAGAGGGTCGGTGCCCATGAAATTAAAACTGCACTTTTTTTTTTGTTTTCCACATTTAAACAAAACAGCCTCATTTCGACCTAAGTTGAAAGAATGTTATTTTATTTGAACATAGTCAAATAGAATATTCTTTCAAATGTTCATGAAGCCATCTCATTTAATAAATAATTCATGAACGTAACTCATAAATTATGAATAATAGTCATAACCGATTCATTTCAAAATAACTATCAACTAAATTCGAATAAAAAATGAATATGAAAACTAACATTCAGTTGACCTAATCAAACTATTGTAAATCTCATTGACAATGACAAATAAACCGAAATGAAGAACTAATTTTTTAAAATAAAAATGTGGTTCAAAGTGAACTGAAACATCGAAAATAAATTAAAACAGGATATAAAGTGATCCCAAATAACAATTTAGGTTCAAAATATTAAGGAAAAAAATAATATTGCAAATTGTAAGTGAAAATCGAATTGGTTCAGGATAAATTGGACGTGAATCGCATTGAACCAAAATTAACTAAAATGAATTGTCTCACATATCTATTTTTCTAGGTTACTTAAAAATTTAAATTGGGAAATTGAAATAACCACTAAGTATAAAATAAATTTAGAAATGTTTAATTTTTAGAAAATAAGTTTAATCAGGCTTGAACCAACCAATTTTTTATTTCGTGTCTTCGAACCCGATCCAACTAAATCTGTCAATGGATCGCATGCCATTAGGCCCAAGCCCACAATTTTGAAAGTGAAGTGGGCCCAAGGTCCTGTTTTGAAAACTCGTACAGGGGGTCTAAGGCCAATGAAAACAGGTCGAGTCTTGTTGACAAATTATGATTTATTAAGCCGGATGAAAATTATCACAAATGGATAATATGTGTGTTTCAGCTACCAAGCTGAAGTCGGGTTGTAGCTCGTTGGGCTAATAGCACAAACATGAAGGTTTTAATAAAAAGAATATTGATTATGTTTGTTAAGATACAGAACCAACGATATCATGCCCCAACCCCATTTGGTTAGAACCCTATGATCAACTCGTCACTCATTCCTATACAAAATTAGTATTACTACCAAAATAAAACTAGAAAGATAAATACTTATAAGCATATATGCTTTCCATAAAAAATTAACAAAACAACTTAATAAAATTTACCTTATCGCAGTAATCCTGACGTGCTTCTCAAGTTTTTGCTATTCTTGGCATAAAAGCTTCCCTAAAAAGGGGATTAGGGAGAGTGGGTGAGTTTGACAACTCGGTGAGTAGGATTTACATGAAATCACGACTTCATGCCCATGATTTAGTATGTACTTAAACAAAATTTTCCTTTCTTGAGAATAACAAGCCACTAATTGTCTTCTCTTTTATAAAAAGGTTTATCATAATGTTCTTAGCATATTTCATCAAGGTTATGGTAGGTACTTTCCTAGTTGAAGGGATTTAATTAAATACACCTACCGTGGTTTGTGTTCGCACAAACAAACAAACACCCTTTATCCATAAAAGGGATAAAAAAGTTGTAAAACAGACCATCAGAGGCAACAAACTCAATTTGTTCGACTAGTGGCCCAGAGTCTCTTTACTGTCCACCCTAGTGAGAGGTCACGACCTCTATCACATAGTTTGTATGAGCATCATTGCCCAATCCACATAGCTTATCGCTTCTTTTGTCTGCTATTGAGGGACGAGACCTATACCCCTTCTTCCTCGGTCTCAATGCGCACGAAGCTCCTAGAGCTTCAAGATATAATGGAACAACATTTCTACCCTTTTACCAACCTTGTTGTCTAGCTGTCTTTAGAGCCAACACTACCCCGTATCTCTTTGGTTATACATGATTACAATCACATACAAGTATGTTTTGATTTAAAACATATATCTTTGCACTACTAGCCCAAGAGTGTGCGGCCTAGCTTCGACATAGTAGCTTCAACAAGCATTATCCAATTGTGATAATTTTTTACAGACTCTTACATCAAACTTATTTATTGGAAATGTTCCATTTCCATTAGCCTTGGGTGTAAACCAGGAAAAGAATCAGTCAAACCAAGTAAGAAAAATCAAACCGGTTCACAAACCCGATCACCAAACCAGTTAAGGTGAAGCTAATCCGAACCGGATCGAACCGGTCATTTCCAAAGGGAAAATCGAGTCAGTTCATGAACCAGAACTGATAGAGGAAGGGCAAACTGGGAAATTTATGGATCTTGAGTGACCTAAAGAGTCACAAAATTCATGAAAAGGGGCTTTAGGATGAATTGGAGGTGAAAACCAAACCAGTTCAAGTGAACCTGACTTGAACCGGTTTGAACCACTATTGAACCCGATGCTAAATTCATTTTTCTAGTTAGTTTACAAAATTAAAATTGGAGAATTGAGGCCACCATTTGATAGATACTGAATTTAGATGAATTTAGAAATATTTAATTTTGAAAAACTCGACCAAATCGAGGTTGAACCGGCCGATTTAAGCATTGAACCTGGTTCGGACCGGTCCGGTCCGGTTCGGAACAGTGTCGTCTTCTTCCTTCGGATGACAGCACTGTTCATTCGATTAAAAAATGAACCAGCACTGGTGAAGAGAAAAATGTTTCCGTTAAATACGTTTCAGCCCATCAATGACTGTCATAAAGGTGCCAAACAAACGTCGACGAGTCCCTGAGCTCCCTATATAAAGAGCCCCTCTCCATTCATCCTTCACACATATGAAAACCTCACTCTCTCTCAACTACTCAGTTTTTCAGTGATGCTCAAACCAAAGCTCCGATATAGGGTCTTTTTTGAGCCAAAGAAGGCGTGGTTGGGTTCCTTAGACTCGGGGAGAAGTCAGCTACACGGTGGTAGTCTCCAATTCTAAGAGGGTCGTCAAAGAAGCACTGACATGATCGAATAATGAAGCAGCTCCGATGGACCAAAGCTGCCATGTTTCTGTCAAGCTGAAATCAGCCAATTCGAGCCCTACTCATGCCAAACCAAGCTCTCCCATCACCTCCTCAGCCCTCCTATGGCCGAATTAGTTAGAAAGGTAAGCCAATTTAGCTCCCCTATGTGAATTCTAATCAGTACTAGAGAGAGAATTGACAGATTTTCACTAACTAAATTCTCCCTCAATTTGACATGAATTGAGGTGATTCTTGATTCTAGGAAGGACCTCAGGACGAGAGCTATCTACCCAGATTAAAAGCTTTCGAAGCTTTCTCTCTCTACATTCAGTTTTCTGGCGAAGCTCCGCTTGAGCTCGTTCCGACGTCAAATCGTGTGATTCAAAGTGCAATTGAATTATATGAAGGTGTAGGAACTCCAATATAACTTCAATTTGAACAATTAAACTCATTTGATTGGTCAATTTGATGAAATCAAATTTGACTGAGTTAGAAGGTTGAAATTGGGGGAAAAATTAGGATTTTAAAAATTCAAGGGACTAAAGTTCAATTTCATAAAATTGATGACCAATTGGGCTTGATAAAGATGTTGGAAGACCAATTGGGCAATTTTTGGGGCAAAACATACCATTTTTGTAAAGTATGGGTAAAATGGTAATTTTGGAAAAGTTGGGGACCAAATTGGAAATTTGGGAAACTTGAACCCCTTTTTTTGTTATTTTGAATAAATTGAGGTGCCAAGGTGAATTTTAGAAGTTTCAGGACTCAATTTGTGGAAAAATCGGCATTAGGGATCTAAAGTTAAAGAAAAATAACTTTAGGGACCTAATTGCAATTAATTAAAAAGTTTGAGTATTTCATCCTTTCATGATGAATGAAGGCTATTAGGCCAATGGATAATGAATAAGGATGCTCATATCATGTAGGAACACGAAGTATCGGGAACGCTAGCAAGGACAAGCTCACGTGGAGGCAAAGAACCGGTTAAAAGGAAATCACTGCATTAATGAGTGAGTGGGATTTTATATCATACCCGGTTGGGATGATAAGCACCTCGGAAATGAAAACCCACTATTAAGTGGAAATTTTAAACATCACACCTGAATGGAGTGATGTGGAAATTACGTGGAAAAACTACTTAGCGGTTGTAAGTAGATCATAACCGGTTGGTATGATGAACTTCCTAGAAAGAAGTAGAAAACCCGTTCATCGATTATGAGCGAAGATGTCCTCACACTCGGTTGGTGTGATGGACGATCAAAAGATTATTTTGTCAGAAGTACTCTCCCCTGACTGTGTGCCACTACTTAAACTTTTTGGGAGACCTTCTTGATGGGAGCTCGAATAGCACAGATAGGCCAGAGGCCTCGGTTTTGGAAGTTGAGGGCTAATATGCTCGATTTTGAAAATCTCATACAATGTGCCAAGGCTAGTTGACACGAGTAGGAGCTCGTAAAAAAATATGAGTTAAGCCATAAAAACTTTAAATGAATGATCTGTTTGGCCATGGTACCAAGAGAGGACCGACATACTCGATAGATTGGCGGCAGTGCGACATGACAGGTCTATGGACCAGTCAAGACAAACAGCTGTAGGTCGAGTTGAGGGTCGGAGCCGGTTGACTACTAGCACCATAGATTAAATGGATTATGTGGAAAACTATTATTTTATGCATGCACTAAGGTATGGGACCTTTAAGACACCCAAGAGGGGTAGTGATGCATTCTAGGGGCTACTGGACGACATGGTGGAGATAAGGGCAGATTGTCATGCCAACAGTCAGGAAAGCTCGACATAGCTTCATGCACATGAGACCGGGGTGTGGTCGGGATGAGGTCTCTGTCCTCATACGAACATGGAGTTTTCTTTATGGGATTGAGGGTCAGATGTCGCGTACATCCACTCATTCTCAGGGTAGAAGTGGATGTATTTCTATCTAGGCGGTTGGTAAAGTCCCTCCGACGCTACAAGTGGGTGCAGTGGAGCCCTATGAATGTGTGTTCCCTTCATGATGAAGAGTGTGTGTTGGTTGCTAAACACACTGTTTGTGGTTGATGATGAAGAAATGGCTTTGAAAATCTAGAAAACAAGAAAGAAAGAAATTTAAAGAAAATAAGGAGTTTGGCACACTCCAATTTAAAAACCATTTTATTGAAAGTTTATTTCTTTTTAAAATACCCATTCACTGAGTTGTAGAAACTCACCCACCTTTTTTTTATCCATTTTCAGGAAATAGAGAAATGACTAGGGATAACACCAAGCCTTACCCTCTATCAAGTATGCTTATTTTTATTAAGCTTGCATTTTATTTGATATATGTTATTCTAGGGAATGAGTTCAAGATTTACACCTAGCTCCTCTTGAATAAAAGGAGGAAACCCCTCTTGAACTAAGAGAGCGGCGGGTTGTTCACTGGGATCTAACCAAACCGAGTCAGGGCATGATATTGGGCCCACTTGTATGAGATTTCAAAACATGGCCTTAAGCCTACTTCACTTACCAAAAACTATAGCCTTAGGCTCCCTTGCAAAGAACTGGATCTAGTCCACCCTTGTTGACCATGGCTCTTGCCCATATCCAACATTGACAATCGGAGTAGACCATATCCCTTGAGGTGTATCCATACACCGTTCATGGGTCATCCTAATAGCATGCTTCATGCTTTCTTCAAAAATATAATCCCAAAAAGTTTAAGCATTTTCACACAGTCAAGGGATTATATTTCTAGAAATCTGATTTCAAAACAAAGCATGAGCTTAAGCATGTTTATAATCAGTCAAATAGGTCCCGATGTCAAAAATCTCACTTACTCATATTCCGAGACTTGTTTGTCCTAGGAATATCAGATGACACATCATTGGTGTAACACTAAATTTTTTAAAACACCACATTTAAGCCACCTTGACCAAAAATCAAGAACAAAAACTGGGAATGGAACCTTAGAATGGGACTGGGAGTCAAATCGAATCGAAAAACCAAGCTTAAGATGGGAATGGAATCCTAAATAGAGAATGAGAACCAAAGTCAGTAATGCAATCCCAAACCGAAGATGAAAACCTACATCGATAATGGAATCCTGAGCTGGGAAGGGAACCCATGTTTGGGAATCCCAAACTTCTCAAATTCTGCAAATTGGTCCTCCATTTTATCCAAATTACTCAATTAGCCCTCAATTGGGAGTGAATTTCATGAAAATGCCCTCAATTTCATCAATTTGCCATTCGATCCCCAATTTTTGAAAAATCCCCAATTTGCCCAAATTTCTCAAAAATTGCACTTTGGCCCCTAGAATTATAAAAATTGATCATCAAAACGTTGTTAATTGCCCCCATTCATGCTTTGGATCCTTCCTTATGTTTTCCTTGTCATTTTAAGCCTTGAACTGCTTTATCTATCTTAGAAATGAGCTCAAACGGATCTTCATCGAAAAATATAGTCTTGTGAGAGAAAGCTTTGATATCTTATTGGTGGGGGTCTGTGACCGGAGCTTTGGCTGTCACTGTGTTTCTCTTGTCGTAGAGATCCTCCCAGAATCAAACCATGCCTCAATTGATCCATGAGTAGTGTGAATTTCTTGGTCAAAATTTTTTTAGAATTTAGCTGTGAATATTCCAGTGAAGGGCGGCGGAGAGAGCTTACCTTCTTTGCTTGGAGAAAGGTCGGGGCACCCCTAGGTGCGGTGTTGGGGGTCTGGCTTGGCCACAATTAGCTAGGGGAAAGCTCGAAGTGGGCTGTAGAAGGTCGGTTGTATTCTAGCCGATGAGCGGCAACACTGTTTGATCTCTCTCGCTCCTCCTCGATGGTCCTCAAGCTGAAAGGAAGGTATGGCTTGGTAGAAGACTTCCTCCCGATTCTAAAGAAACCGAATGTGGCTTTGAAGGTTGAGAAAAGTCCCATTGCTAGAGCTCTAGTTCACTGGTCATTAAAAAAATGGTACTCTTCTTCTTCTTCGCTCGATTGTGGGATGTTGAGGACGAATGTAGGGGTGCTCTTTATAAAGGGAGCTCGACAACTGTTCAGGCTACAGATCAACTTGAGACTCAACCTCTAACTTGGCCGCTGGTGACCTGACCAAAGAGATTTTTGAGTCGTAGAAGGCACCCCTTCCTTCGCCCTCTCTCTCTCCTATGTTCTCTCTATCAGCAACCACGGGAATGCCACGTGGCGCGCTGTGATTGGCTGGTTTTTCTAATGTGGAGGTCCAACTCGGCAATTGCGTTAGTCGTTGACTGGACACATGGCAGCCTCTCATTGGCTACTTGTGTTTGCGTGGCAGGCCAACGGTCGTCATTGATCCTTGACTGGACACGTGGCATCCTCCCATTGGCTTCCCATGTCTGTGTGGCTGCTGACTGGGTGTTGTTGACCATTGACCGATCTAGTCTATTGACCGGTTAGACTCTTGACCGGTCTGATTCATTGACCTGTCGGACCGTTGATCAGTCCGGTTCAATTAGGTTCGGTGACCCAAATTTGAAAATCGGTCGGTTTGGACCCGATTCAACCAGTTTTCTAAAATTTAAAAATTTTTAAATTCATTTTCTATGTAATCGTGGCCTCAATTTCCCAAATTGACATTTTTAAGCCACCTAGAAAAATGAATTATTGAACGAGTTCTCTATGGTCCATCTTGGTTCAGTCCAGTTTGGGTCTGATTCACCCCGAACCTATCCGATTCTCTCCTCAATTCCACTTCGCATTTCTTTCTCACAATTTTTGTGAATTTTTGGTCAATGAGGATCTTCCAATTTCCCACGGTAACCCTTCTTTACCATTTTTCGTTCATTAATTGGCTCGGTTCTTCACATGAGAATCTTACTAGGTCTTTTTCCAATTTTCCTTGGTCCCAAAGGACGGGTCTTATAGCTCTCCCCTCCTTTTAGTAATTTTGTACACAAAATTATTACATACTAAACAATTGCGGGTATCCACCCTTTACAATCGACTCGTCCTCCCATGTTTCCTTCTCTACTTGACCATTTTGCTAGAGGATCTTTACCATGGGGATCCTCTTGTTCTGGAGGTCTTTCTCATGTCGTTCAAGGATTTGCATGGGCTCCACTTCATAGATCAGGTCTTCCTCGATCTTTGGTGGCAGTTGATCTAGTACATGGCTGGGGTCGGGCTCGTACTTTCGCAGTACTAACACGTGGAAGATGTTGTGGATTCTCTAATGGTCCAGGGGTAACTCCAATCAATATGTTCCTAGTCCGATCCTCTAGGTTATAGCACACAGACCTATGTATCTTGGTTTCAACTTTCCTCTCTATTGAGTATTCCCTTCCACGGTGACACCTTGAGGAATACTCGGTCCCCCACCTCATACTCTAGGTTCTTTCTTCGATGGTCTGCGTAACTCTTCTACCGATCTTGAGCTGCCTTGAGTCGGCTCCTTATTATCCAGATTTTCTCGATTGTATCCTGAACCTCGGGTACCGATCCGATACTATACTTATGGGGAACCTGTGGAGCCGTACAATCTCTACCACGTACAGAGCGGCAAGTCTTTCTAAAGGGTCTGTCACTTGGATGGGTAGGAAGTGGACAAACTTTGTCAGTCGGTCCACGATGACCCATATTGCATCCCGACCCCTTCTTGTTACTGGCAGCCCCATTACAAAATCCATTGTGATATGCTCCCATTTCCATTCAGGAATCGGGAGGGGCTGCAATAGTCTAGAGGGTTTCTGGTGTTCGACCCTAATTTATTGACATGACAAGCATCTAGCCACGTACTCGGCGATATCCCTTTTCATCCCTTTCCACTACTACCCTTGTTTTAGGGTGTGGTACATTTTAATGTTGCCAGGATGCATGACGTATATCAATTCTTGTGCCTCCTCCAGTATCCCTATTTTCAATTCCCGGTTGTTCGGTACATAGACCCTCCCTTTGAAGGTCATCACCTCATCGCTCCTTACAGTGAGGTCTTGGGCTGGGCCATCCCCAATCTGTCTCTAGTGGGGTCAGAGTTCCTCGTCCTCCTTTTGTAGGGCCCGTATTTGGTCTGCTAGGTCGGTCCGTGAGACTAGGTTAGCCATTAGGTTACGCCGTCCCTTGTCCACACTGAGGTCCACTCTCAACCTACGCAACTGGCTTAATAGAGGCAAGTAGCTGGTCCTTACCAAGGCCACTCTTATAAACCCCGCCCATTAGAGTTAAGGAAAATCAGGAAAAGAATAACTCAAACCGAGTGAGAAACACCGAACCGGTTCACAAACCCAATCATCAAAGAACGGGCAATTTGGGAAATTTACAACGCCTGAGTGACCCAAAGGGTTCATAAAACCTTGGAAAAGGACCTTAGGACAATTTGGGAGAGAAAACCAGACCGGTTCAAGAACTGAAACTGATAGAGAAATGGAAAACCGAGAAACTTATGGATCCTGAGTGACCTAAAGAGTCACAAAAGTCATGAAAAATGACTTTAGGGTGAATTGGAGATGAAAACCAAATCGGTTCAGGTGAACCATATCCGAACCGTATTGAACCGGTCTAGGCCAGTTTGAACCACTATTGAATCGGATGCTAAATTCATTTTTCTAGGTGGCTTAGAAAAATTCAAATATGAGAATTGAGGCCACCATTATATAGAGAATTAATTTATATGAATTTAGAAATTTGAAAAAATCGATTGAATCAGGCTTGAACCGTCCAGTTTAAGCTTTGAACCCAGTTCAGACCGGTTCGGTTTGGTTTGGAACAGTGTCATCTTCTTCCTTTAGATGACCGCACTGTTCATAAGCCAAAAAATTGAGCAGCGCCAGCGAAGATGAAAAGCCTGTGGCCAAGGAGTCTTAGGCAATGAATGATTGCCATTAAGGCACCAATCGGACAGCCAAAAAGTCCCCGAGCTTCCTATATAAAGAGCCCCTCCTCATTCATCCTCCTCACACCTGAAAACTCCATTCTCTCTCAACTGCTCCATTTTTCGGTGAATCTCGAATTAGAGCTCTAATTTGGGCATTTTTCTAAGCCAAAGAAGATGTGGTCAGGTTCTTTGGATTTGGTAAGAAGTTAGCTACACGCATGTAGTCTCCATTTGCTCTGAGGGTCGTCGGAGAAACGTCGACATGATAGAATAGTGAAGCAGCTCTGGTGGACCAAAGCTGCTCTGTTTCGGCCAAGCTGAAAATGACCAATTTGCGCCCTCCTCGGGCCAAACCAAGCCTTTCCAACACCTCCACAACCCTCCTATAGCTGAATTATTGTGGAAAGATAAGCCAATTTGGCTCCCCTCTGTAATTTCTGATAGGTGCTAGATAACCCTCCCCACTGGTCTAACGGCCCCAAACCGCAACTAGACCTGCACCTATTTGTCTTGACTAGTCTGGAGACCTATCATGTCGCACTACCACTAGTCCATTGAGTATGTCGGTCTTATCTCGGTACCATGGTCAAACAACTCATTTACTTAAGTTTTCATGGCATAATATTCATGTTTTTTATGATCTCCTGCTTGTGTCAACTGTCCTAGGGCCCACTGTTCGAGATTTTCAAAATCGGGCATATTAGCCCCCAAGTTCCAAAACTGAGGCCTTCGGCCTATATGAGCTAATTGAACTCCTGTCAAGAAGGTCTCCCAAAATGTTTAAGCAGTGGCACACATTAAGGGGAGAGTAGTTCTGACAAAATATACTTTTCAACTGTCCATCATACCAACCGAGTATGAGGACACCTCCGCTTATAACCGATAAGTGGGTTTTCCACTTCATTTGAGGAAGTTTCATCATACCAACCGAGTATGATCTACTTACACCCGGTAAGTAGTTTTTTCGCGTGATTTCCACATCACTCCTCTTAGGTTTGATGATTAAAATACCACTTAGCAGTAGATTTTCATATTCGAGGTGCTTATCATCCCAACCGGGTATGATATTAAATTTCCACTCACTCGCTCATGCAATGTTTTCATCCCTTACGAGCTTAATCTCGGCTGGCATTCCTGATATCCCGTGTTCCTACACGAAATAAACATTTTTGTTCTTTATCTTTTGGCTTGATAACCTTCACTCATTATGAATGACTGAAACCTCCAAATTTTCAAATATTTGCAATTTGATCCCTAAAGTTCTTTTTCTTTTACTTTAGGCCCCAATTGCCGATTTTTCCCCAAATTGAGTCCCAAAACTTTTAAAATTCCCCGTGGGACCTTGATTTATTCAATTTCATAAAAATGGGTTTAAGTTTCCCAAATTCCTAATTTGGCCCCCAATTTTTCCAAATTACCAATTTGCTCTTCCTTTACAAAAATGGTAAGTTTTACCCCAAAAATTCTAAAATTTGCTCAATTGGTCCTCTAACACTCTTATCATGCCCAATTGACCCTCAATTTTATAAAATTACATTTTTGTGCTTGAATTTTTAAAATCCCTAAAATTTTCCCCAAATTCAACTTTCCAACACAACCGAAATTGATTTTATTGAATTAACCAATCAAACAAGTTTAATTGTTAAAATTGAAGTTAAATTGGAGTTCCTAAATCTTCATACGACTCAATTGCACTTTGAATCATGATCTTTTGATCACTTTGAATCCATAAATTTCCTAGTTTACCCTCTTTCTATCGGTTCTGGTTCATAAACCGACTCAGTTCATAAACCGGTTCAATCTGGTTCAGATCCAGTTCACCCAAACCGGTCTGGTTTTTCTCTCCCAATTTATCCTAAAGTTTTGTTCCAAGGCTTATGAACCCTTTTGGGTCATTTGGGAGTTTTAAATTCTCCAATTTTCCCATTCCCCAATAATCGGGTTTATGAACCTATTCGGTTTTCTCACTTGATTTGACCGGTTCTTTTCCAGTATTCCTTAACTCCAAAGAGCAAGGTTTACATAAATTCTCACTCAATTTGGCATCAATTAATGCAATTCTTGATCCTAGGAGGAACCTCAAGACGAGAGCTATCTTCCAAGATCGAAAGCTTGGATCGCCGCCCCTCCAATGGTAAGCTTTCAAAACTTTCTCTCTTTACGTTATGTTTTTCGGCGAAGCTCTGTTTGAGCTCATTTCGACATCAAATTGCAATTGAATCATATGAAGGTGTAGGAACTCCAACCTTACTTCAATTTCAACAATTAAACTCATTTGATCATTCAATTTGATGAAATGAAGTTTGATAGAGTTAGAAGGTTGAAATTGGGGAAATTTTGGGAATTTAAAAAATTCGAGGGACTAGAGTGCAATTTCACAAAATTGAGGGCTAACTGGGCATGATAAAGATGTTTGAGGACCAATTGGGCAATTTTTAGAATTTTTGGGTCAAAAATTCTCATTTTTGTTAAGTAGAGGCAAAATGGTAATTTTGGAAATGTTGGGGACTAAATTGGAAATTTGGGAAACTTGAACCCCTTTTTGTGATTTTGAATAAATTGAGGTCCTAAGGTGAATTTTAGTATTTTAGGACTCAATTTGGGGGAAAATCGGCATTAGGGACTTAAAGTTAAAGAAAATTAACTTTAGGAACGTAATTGCAAATAAATAAAAAGTTTGGTTATTTCATTCATTCGGGATGAATGAAGGCTATTAGGCCAAAGGATAATGAACAAGGATGTTCATATCGTGTAGGAACATGAAGTACCAGGAATGCCAGCTAAGACAAGTTTGCATGAGGGCAACAAGCTAATTAAGAGGAAATTCACTACACTTTCGAGTGAGTGGGATTTAATATCATACCCGATTAGGATGATAAGCACCTTAGAAATGAAAACCTACTACTAAGTGGTATTTTAACCATCACATCTGGTAGGAGTGATGTGGAAATTATGCAAAAAAACTACTTACCGGTTGTAAGTAGAACATACACGGTTAGTTTGATAAAATTTGTGGAAGGAAGTAGAAAACCCACTTATCCGTTATAAGCAAAGACGTCTTCATACCCGGTTGGTATGATAGAAAAATGAAAATGGAATTGAGAGGATTACTTATGTCTCATGGAATTCACATATAACAATAACTACCAGGCCAACATCCAGATGGCACCCTACGAGGCGCTCTATGGGTGACCTTGTTGTATGCCCTTGTTTTGAGAGGAGGTAGGAGAAAGAAAACTCAAGAAAGTTGAGTTGATAGAGGATGCATTAGAGAAGATCTGAATCATAAGGAGCTAGCTTAAGGCAACCCTAGATAGGTAGAAAAGTTATGCTGACCATCGGAGAATGGACCTGGAATTTGAGGTCGGGGACTGATTATTCCTAAAAGTGTCCTCATGGAAGGGGATACTCATGTTTCCACAAAGAGGGAAGTTGAAACCAAGATACATTAGCCCATACACCATAATTCAAAGGGTCAGACCTGTAGCATACCAATTGGAGTTGCCCCTAGACCTGCAGAGGATCCATGACATCTTCCATATGTCTCTACTATGAAAGTACGAGCCCAACCCTACCCACGTGCTAGATGAGCCACTACCGAAAATCGAGGAAGACTTGACCTATGAAGTAGAATCCGTCTAGATCCTTGACCAACATGAGAAAAACATTCGAAACAAGAGTATTCCCATGGTGAAGATACTTTAGCAAAATGGTCAAGTGGAGGAAGAAACGTGGGAGGTCAAGTTAACTATAAGGGGTAGATACCCGTAATTATTTGATATGTAACAGTTTTGAGGACAAAACTCCTAAAAGGATGGGAGAGTTGTAAAACCCGTCCTTTGGAATCAAAGAAAACCGGGAAAATAATCGGTATAGAGTTATGCACAAAGAAACAAGCCGATTAATGAACGAAAAATGGAAAATGTGGGAAATTGGAGAATCCTAAGTGACCAAAAATTCACAAAAATTTCATGGAACAATTGAGAAGTGGAATTAGGATTAGAACCGGACTGGTTCGGGGTGAACTAGACAAAAACAGGACCAAACTGGCATGAACCATAGTGAACCAGTTCACAAATTCATTTTTCTAGGTGGCTTAAAAATGCCAATTTGGGAAATTTAGACCACCATTAGATAGAAAATGAATTTATATGAATTTAGAAATTATTAAAATTTAGAAAAGACGGTCGAACAGGTCCGAACTGACCAATTTTCAAATTAGAACGGTGAACCCGGTCGTATCAGACCGGTCAATGAACTAGTCAATAGACAACAAACAACGATCAATGACTGACATGGCAGCCACACTGGCACTCCACGTCAGAAAAACTAACCAATCACAGCGTGCCTCGTGGCACGACAACCACATCATCATCTTCAACCTTCAAACGCTAATAGAGAGAAGGGAGGAGAGAGAGTTGTCGAAAAAGCTAGAGTCTTTGGCGACTAAAAAACTCTGAGGTCGAGTCACCGGCGACTCAAAAAACTCTCCAGTCGGGTCACCGGTGGCCGAGTCGGAGGCCTAGTCTTGTGTCGGAGGGAAAGCCAAAACAGTTGTCGAGCTTCCTATATAAAGAGCAACTCCTCATTCATTGTTAGCATCCCACAATCGAGCAAGGAAGAAGAAGAGTGCATTTTCTGACGAGCTGCTAAACTGACCTTCGATGATGGGACTTTTCTTAGTCTCTACAGTCACAATATATGTCTCCGGAATCAGGAGGAAGTCCTCTATAGGACCATACCTTCCATTCAGCTTGAGAGCCACCGACGATGAACGAGGAAGCTCAAATAGTGCCGTCACTCCCCGACCGGAAAACAACCAACCTCCTGCAGCCTACTTTGAGCTTTCCCTCGACTAATTGTGGCCATGAAAAACCCCCTACACCACACCTAGAGGTGTCCCAACCTTTCCCTAAGCTAAGAAGGTAAGCTCCCTCCGTCACCCTTCGCTAGAAAATACTGTGCACGATCAAATTTTGTAAATATTTTAACACTAAATTTCACAATGCTCAGGTCATCAATTGAAGGGTAGTTTGATATAGAGAGGATCCCCGTGATGATAGCAACATGGTGATAGCCAAAGATCCAATCACTGGATCCTCCCCGGTAAGATATCAAAGCTTTCTCACTCTAGACTATATTTTCCAGTGAAGCTCCATTTGAGCTCATTTTCAAGCCAAATCGAGTGATTCAAATCTTGAAATGACGAGAAAGACATAGAGAAAATGATTAAAATTAAGAATGAGGGCAACTAATGAAGTTTCGTGGGTCAATTGCATGAAATTGTTATTCGTGGTCTAAAATGAAAAATTTTTAAATTTTGGGCACGGTCGAGGACCATCCTACGAATATGTGATCCCTCTTATGATAGAAGGTCAGTTGTTGATGTGAATTTGAGAAACCCAAGAAGAAACTATTGAAATTTAAATTGCCAAATTAAACCTTCATAAAAGACTTTTCCCCACTCACATAGTTTTCGAACTCACCCCCTCCCTCTAAACATTTTTAGGAAGGAAAATGACTTGTAAACCCTGTCCTTTTGAGCTAAGGAAAACCGGGAAGGGAACCGGTCAAACCGAGTGAGAAAATTGAACCGGTTCACAAACCCGATCTATTGTGAATGGGCAATTTAGAAATTTACAACTCCCAGGTGATCCAAAGGGTTCATAATACTATGGAAAAGAACCTTAGGATGAATTGGAAGAGGAAAATTAGATTGGTTTGGATGAACCGGATCCAACAGGATTGAACCGGTTTATGGACCATGTCGGTTCATGAACCGGAACCGATAGAGATCAGGTAAAACAAAGGAATTCAACTCCATAGTACTCCAAAGAAAATCATAAACCTTGGGAAGGAACCTTAGAACAAAGTGGGAGAGAAAACCAGACCGGTTCGGGTGAACCGGATCCGAGCCAGATTGAACTGGTTTAAGGACTGAGTCAATTTATGAACCAGATTGATAAATGAATGGTAAACCCAGAATTTTATGGACCCTAAGTGACCTAAGGAGTCACAAAAGTCAGGGAAATGGACTTGTGAAGGAATTGGGGATGAAAACCAAACCGGTTAAGGTGAACCAGATTCGAACAAGTTTTGACCGGTTTGAACCACTATTGAACCAAATCCTAAATTTATTTTTCTAGGTGGATTAAATAATTTAAATTGGAGATTTAAGGCCACCATTGGATAGAGAATGAATTTAGAAATTTTTAGGTTTGAAAAACTCAGTCGAATGGCGGGTGAACCGACCGGTTTGCGCTTTGAACCTGGTTCAGACTGGTCTGGTTCGGTTCAGAACAGTGTCATCTTCTTTCTCAGGATGACAATAGTGTTCACTCACTGAAAAACTGAAGAAACGCCGACGAAGAAGAAATGCTTATGTTCAGGGCATTTCAGGTCTTCAATGTCAGTCATAACGGTGCCAAATATATGTCCAACGGGTCTCCAAGCTCCCTATATAAAGAGCCCTCCCCATTCATCCTCTCCACTCCTGAAAACTTCATTCTCTCTAAACTGCTCCATTTTCCAGTGAAGCTCGAACCAAAGTTCTGACATGGGGTCTTTTTTGAGCCAAACAAGGCAAGGTCAAGTTCTTTAGAACTGGGGAGAAGTCAGCTACATGTCTGTAGTCTCCGTTCACTCCGAGGGTTGTCGACGAGACGCCGACGTGATGAAACAATGAAGCAGCTCTAGCAAACCAAAGCTGCCCTGTTTCGGTCGAGTTGAAATTGGCCATTTCGAGCCTCCTCAGGCCAAACCAAGCCTTCCCAACATTTCCTCAGCCCTTCCACGGTCGAATTAGGATTGAAAGGTAAGCCAATTCAGGTCCCCTTTGCAATTTCCGGCTGGTGCTAAAGAGAGAACCGGTAGTCTAACTCAATTCGGCATCAATTGATGTGATTCTTGATTCTAGGATGAACCTCAGGATGAGAGCTATTTGTCCAGTTCGAAATCTCGAACCGTCGTGCCCTCACTGGTAAGTAATCGAAGCTTTCTCTCTCTATAGTCTCTTTTCTGGCAAAGCTCCGTTTAAGCTCGTTCCGGCATCAAAACTTGTGATTCAAAGTGCTATTGAATTTTAAGAAGATGGAGGAACTCAATTTTAACTTCAATTTTAACAATTAGAGGTGTTTGATTGGTCCATTTGATTAAATCAAATTCGGCTGCGCTAAGGAGTTGAAATTGGGAAAAAAATTGGGAATTTTCGAAAGTCAAAGGACCAAAATGCAATTTTATGAAATTGAGGGTTAATTGGGCATGAAAATAATGTTAGAGGACCAATTGAGGAATTTTAGAATTTTTGGGGCAAAACTTTCCATTTTTGTAAAAGAAGGGCAAAATGGTAATTTTGGAAAAGTTGGGGGACCAAATTGGAAATTTGGGAAATTTAACCCCTTTGTGCAAAATTAAATAATTTGAGGTCCTAAGATAAATTTTAAAAGTTTTGGGACTCAAATTTAGGAAAAAACTCGGCGATAGGGACTTGAAGTTAAAGAAAAATAACTTTAGGGACCTAATTGTAAATATATGTAAAGTTGGGTTTTCTCATTCATTTAGAATGAATGAGGGCTATTAGGCCAAAGAATAATGAACAATTATGTTCATTTTGTATAGGAGAACGAGACATTGGGAATGCCAGTCGAGGTCCAGCTTGGTAAGGACGGAACCCAACTAAGTGGAATTTCACTGCACTATCGGGTGAGTGAGATTATGTATCATACCCGATTGGGGATGATAAGTTCCTCGGTATAAAAACTCACTGCTTAGTAGTATTTTTAATCACCACTACTTATGTAGAAAAACTAATTACGGGTTGTAAGTATATCATACCCGGTTGGTATGATGAGACTTACTTGAATGAAGTTGAAAACCCGTTCATCGGTTATGAACGAAGATGTCATTATACCGGTCGGTATAATGGACAGTAAGAACCTATTCTTTTGGAAGTGTTCTCCCCTAACTGTGTGCCAATGTTTAAACTATTTGGGAGACCTTATTTATAGGAGCTTGAATAGCTCTTATAGCCTGAGGGCCTCAGTTTTGGAACTTGAGGGCTAAAATGCCCAATTTTTTAAAAACTCGAACAGTGGGCCATAGGCTAATGAACATGAGCAGGGGCTCATAAAAGAATATGATATATATATGTGCCATTAGAACTTATGAAGTGAATTATTTGGTCATGGTACCAAGGCAGGTCCGACATACTTAGTCAACTAGTAGCAGTACGACATGACCGGTCTCCGGACTAGTCAAGACAAACAGCTGCAGGTTGAGTTGAAGGACGGTACCGTTGGGACAAATGGCACAACATATTACATAGTAATTTAAGAAAAATTTGTTTGTGCATGCATCATGAGTACGGGATCATCAAGACACCCATGAGGGGTAGTGATGTGTCCTAAGGGCCCTAGACGACCCAAAGAGTATAAGGGTTCTAGGTGTTTGTGCGAAATTTGGAGTGCATGAGACCGGGGTGGGGACGGGATGTGGTCTTTGTTGTCATATGGACACGAAGAAGCAATTTCAGGAATCGAGGGTCGGATGTCGTATACATCCACTCATTCCTAGGGTAGAAGTTGTCGTGCTTCTATCGGGGTGGCAGGTAAAGTCACTCCGAAGCCACTAGTGGGTTCAGTAGTCATACTAACCTGCGAATGTGTGTAACCTTCATGACGAAGGATGTGTGTTGGGTGATGATACACCAATAACTAAGAATAATGGAAAAACCTGAACTTTTAAATGAAGAGATTTTTTACAAGAAAGGAGTCTAGCACACTCCATATAAATATTTTTCTTAAAAATTAAAAGTAGATCTTTGAAAACCCATTCAATGATTAGTCGTACTCACCCCCTCCCTTATATCCCTTTCAGGAAATCCTCGAAAGCCTACCCTTAAAGACCATCAACTAAGATGCCTGTAAGACAGGTATGTAAAGTTTAAAATTTCATACAATTTTGATTATACTATTTCAGGAAATGGTGCAGGTTTAAAGGACGCCTTACTCTTTACGGTTTATATTAAGGGGAAAACTTTTAATAAACTGGGAGAGTGGCATGTTGATCACGAGGATTCGACCAAACTAGGTCGGGGCTTGACACGACTACACCGACTTTTCCTCCCGAGATCTCAGTTCAGGTACACAATTTAAAGTTTCAGTTTTGTTTAATGTTGTCAAGGAAAAATATGACAGGTACTATGTCCGACTCTCTTGATCTCCCAAAGGAGCCTCTCTTCGAGATTCCATAGAGTAATGGTTTGTTCATAGAAGCCTAGCCATACCGGGTCGGGGCATTACAATTGAAGCCACCATTAGAGAAAGAATGAATTTAGAAAATTTTAATTTTCAAAAAACCAGTTGAATCGGGCTTGAATCAACTAATTTATGATTTCATGTTGCTAGACCTAGTCGGACCAGACCGATCAATGGTCTACCCGGTCAACGGATCGTTGCCATGTCAACGTCCAGTCAAGAAGTGTGACCAATCTACATGCGACATATGGTAAAGCATGCCTAGTCAGCCACTCGGTCAACATGTAAAAGCGCTGACCAATCAGAGCATGACGCGTGCCCTGGTCAACGATTCGAGGAGGAAAATCAACGTCAATGATGACTGACCAATTCGAGAGTGATAGTCATCTGGGTCAACGGTCAAGGTCGGATAAGCCCTGTTAATGAACTCTGGCCAATGGAGATTCGACATGTGGCAAAGGTAACACGTCAGCGTCCGATTGAGATGTCCGAGAATGACCAACCAATCAGAGGGCAAGACATGGCAATGCCACGTCAGATGACCTCGACTAATCAGAAGCTGACATGTGGAACTAGCACTATGCATCAAAAGGGAAATCTGACACATTTAAAATAGCCAATTAGAAAGCGGCACATACCACGGTTAATGGTCAACTGTGACCGTTCATGTCACACTCTGACCTGGTTTGGTCGAGGTTTCGTGATCAACCCGCCACCCTTTCATGTATCATTTAGACATTCCTACCCTAATGATACAGGGAACGTACCTTGTGGGCCCAAGCTTGTTTTGGAACTTTTTGTGTTTGCCCTAGACCTGAAAGGGTGAGAGGAGGGGAATGAGTATACAAATACTTAGTGAGGGAAATTACTATAATGATTACTTTAATTAATTACTTCACCGATTAATTATCCATTTATCATTTTTCTCATATTAGCCATGCATCAACCGCCCTCCTATCATAGGAGGGATCACACTTTCATAGAATTGTTCCTAACCATTCCACTTGTGGACCGGAGCCCCTTTACCATCCACACTAATAGAGGTACACTACCAGTACCCTGAGTTTAAGTGTACACTAATAGTCCGACCATCAAACTCTAATTTCTTCATAATGTCCACTTTGCGGGAGGAGACCTCTTTTGCCCTACTGCCTCGGTCTCAGTGCGCAGGAAGCTTCTCGACCTATTGGATGACATACCGCCTTTATGCTCCCCGGGTCATCCATCAATCCTTGGGATCCATCACTACCTCATGCCAGGTGTCCTAATGGCCCGAATCTCACAGTGCATGCACAATCAAGAGTCTTTTAAGTTATAGCCATTATCTTTGGGCCTCCAACACAATGGTCTATTAGCTTGGCTTCGACCCATGAGTACTGGCCCAACAAGTTTGATGACCTGGCTTCAGCGGTGCAACGGTTTGGCCCAACAAGCTCAACAACTCAAACTTGGCTCAGTGGGTATCACACACAATTCCCCTTTAATTGGATCTTTTAGTATTACTCATCACATGCTAGTTTTGGATGGGTCCATACCCGTGACCATCGACCTTGGGCCCACTTGCATACCGAGCCTAAACCCCAGAATTAGCTCCCAAACATTTTAAATAGAGTCACCCAATCATGGGAGGCTAATTCTGAGAAAATCATTTTTCAAAGTTTAACCGTCATTCCAACCGGAATGGACGTTATAGTGTTCCCACTCACCCGATGCTCTCGGCAGGGTTGTGCTGGCGGAGTATGGCTCCTCAATGTGCTTTCGAGGCCCGAGCTCGAGTAGTCTACTCCTATGTGGCATGAATATCAGTATCATGACATATTGTCCAAGAGGTTGCATATTTTCTCGTATTTGCACATAGGGTCCCGTATCTTGCCTTAATTGCACTTAGGTCCCTGGTTGCCCCTTAGTCTATATTAAGCCCCTGTAGTTTCCAATCATCCTTCTTGGGTCCTCAACTCTTTTTAAATTCACCCATTGGCCCTTAATTTACCAAAATTGCCCTTTAGTCCTTAATTTTCCAAAAATTGCAAGATGGTCTCTAACTTTTCAAAAATTCCAATTTGCCCTCTATTTTGCCCAAATTGCCCAATTGACCCTCAATTGGGAGTGAGTTTCATGAAAACACTTTTAATTTCATCAATTTGCCATTCGACTCTCCAATTTTTCAAAAATTGCACAAAAGCCCCAAAATTCCCAATTTTTACCCTCTTCTTTTTCCTCAATTTGAGCAAAGGAACGTCTAGATCTTACCTCGTCCAATTGACAACTTTTAAGTCCATAATTTCTTTGTTTCTTGCCACAATTCGTCTCCTCCAACTCCCCTTGATCACCCTACACTTCGAATTTGGTTGAGTTTTAAGCATCATCCGAGCTTCGTCGAACAATTTTTAATATAGAGAGAAAGCTTGCTTAACTCACCGATGGACGGGTTGTGGCTGAAGCTTCAGGTGGGGATGACTAGTGCTCGTCGAGGGGGACCTACTAGGATTAGATCCTGCTACAATTCGCCATTGTCCTGCGGGAATTTGAAGAGAGAAGTTTTGGGGGTGCAGCTCTAAAACTCATAAATTCTGACGAGGAGAGGCAAAATTGAGCTTACCGGGGGTCTGAAAGGGGCTGTGGAGGGTCTTGGGTAGCTAGAGGTGGCCAATGTTGGTGGTGGAAGGGTTGAGAAAGTCGGGGTTACGTCGGTTAGGAGCTCACTGCTTTGAGCTCCGTGGTAGCCTCACTATGCTATCGTCTCTACACTTCTCCTATTGTCCTTTGGTAACTTTGAGAGTGTCTTGAGCTAGCTCACTCTTCCCTGGTCACAATGCCACCCTTTGGAACATCTTTGGTTGCGAAATCACCCGTCATCAGAGCCTTGATGGGAGGGTCATTAGAAAAGGAGTTGTTTGTATTCATAAAGTGTATGAGAGGTGATGAGGATGAATGGGATGTTCTCGGAAGAGCTACCCAGCCTATCCCCAGATCGCCAACTAGAATTTGTAAATGAGGTATTGCTAGGGTCGAACATAAGGAGCTTAAGGAACAATTGGACGAGCTACTAGAAAAGGGTTTCATACACCCAAGCCAATCCCCATGGGGCACATCTGTCCTATTCATCAAGAAGAAGGATGGAAGTATGAGTCTCTGTATTGACTACCGAAAGCTAAACCAGGTAACCATAAAGAATAAGTACCTCTCTCGAGGATAGATAATTTGTTTGACCAACTACGGGTAGCCACAAATTTTCCCAAGATCAACCTACGATCGAGGTTTCATTTGTTGAATATACAAGAGGAGGATATACAGAAAACCGCATTTCGATCACGAAATGGACACTACGAGTTTAGGGTGATGCCCTTTAGACTAACGAACTCACCCGCGACCTTTATGAACCTGATGAACCGGGTGTTCTAGCCATACTTTGTGGTCGTCTTTTTAGACGATATCCTCATATACTCCTGAACTAAAGAGGAGCACATGGTGCACTTAGAGACCACTTAGAGCACGTTATGAAAAAATCAACTCTACGCCAAATTCTTAAAATGCTAGTTTTGGTTACAAGAGGTGGGCTTCTTAGGGCATATAGTATCAAAAGACGGAGTGAAAGTGGGCCATACAAAGATAAAAATAATGTCTAATTGGAAGGTACCCACCAACCCAACCTAGGTACGTAGTTTTCTCAGACTTTCAAGGTACTACCAGAAGTTCATAGAGGATTTTTCCAAAATTGCAGCCCCATTGACCTGCCTCACAAGGAAGGGGGTCAACTACAAGTGGGATGCTAGGTGTCACGCCCCGACCTGGTTTGGTCGGATCCCCGAGATCAACCCACCACTCTGATGGTTTGTTAAGAGTTTCCCCTTTTGTAAACCGCGAGGAGTAAGACGTCCTTTCACTTGTATCTTTCCTGGAATAGCATTAAACAAAACTGAATACATTAAATCTTACATACCTGTCTTTCATGTTTAGCTACAGGGAAGTCTTTTAGGTTTGTTTTCCCTTGGTTACCTGAAAATGGGGTAAAGGGAGGGGGTGAGTTCGACAACTCAGTTAATGGGTGTTGGGAGAGAGTTTCTCATAACCAAGACATCTTTAATCAAAGTGTGCCAAACTCCTTATTTCCTTTAAGAATGTTCTTTTCTCAAAATTCCACTTCTTTAAATCCTTTTCCCTCATTTCTACATTAGGTGTGTTTAACATTCAACACACGCCCCTCATCAAGAAGGGAATCACACATTCTCAAGGCAGCCCGTCCACTGCACCCACTTGTGGCTTGGAGAGACTTTACCGGCCACAAAGATAGAAGCCCGTCTACTTCTACCCTGGGTCTGAGTGGATGATTGTGACATCTGACCCTCAAAACCAAAATCAACTCAGTGTCCATATGAGAACAGAGACCTCATCCTGAACCCACCCCGGTCTCATGCACATGAAGTGATGTCGAGCTTTCCTAACTACTCACACGACAAACTGCCCTTATCTCTACCATGTCGTCTAGTAGCCCTTAGAATGCATCATTACCCCTCTTGGGCGTCTTGATGGTCCTAAACCTCAAGTGCATGCACAAATAATAATTTGTCCACAAATCCATTTATCTTTGCTGCCATTGGTCCAATGATCCAAACCCTCAACTCGACCTGCAGTTGTTTGTCTAGTCCATCGAGTATGTCAGTCCTGTCTTGGTACCATGGCGAAATCACATAATTCATCCATTAAGAATTTTCATGACTTTAATATATCATGTTTGTTTACGAGCTCCTGCTCGTGCCAACCGACCGTGGGCCCATTGCACATCATTTTTTCAAAACTGAGCATTTAGCCCCACAAGTTCCAAAACCGAGTCCTTTGGCCTATTTGAGTTGTTCTAGCTCTCGTAAAAAAGGTCCACTAAAATTTTTAAGCATTGACACACAGTCAGGGGAGAACACTTCTAACAAAGGAATCTTTCAATTCATCATACCAAACAGGTGTGATAACATCTCCGCTTACAACCGGCAAGCGGGTTTTCTCCTTCATTCCAGGAAGTCCATCATACCAACCAGGTATGATCTCTCTACATACAACTGTTATGTAGTTTTTCCGCTTATTTCTAACATCACTCCAACCGAGTGTGATGTTAAAATCCCAATTGGGTATGATGTGAATAAACCCGCTCACTCATTAACCATGACGTGTTCGTCCTCGGTTGGTTTTCCATGTTGACGTGAGCTTTCTCTTGTTGGTGTTCCGATCACGCTTGTCCCTACATGAATTGGGCAGCCTTTTCACTTAAGATTTTGAATAAAAACCTAGGCTCACAATTTATCGATAAATTGCATTTAGGTCCCTAAAGTTTATTTTTCTTAACTTAAGATCCCTAATGCAAACGTTTGTCCAATTTGACTACCAAGGATTCCAAAATTCTCCTTGAGACCTCTTTTTACTCAAAAATTTATAAGGGGCTCAAGTTTCCCAAATTTTCAATTTGGTCCCCAACTTTTCAAAAATTACCATTTTGCTCTTACTTTCAAAAAATGGCAATTTGACCCCAAATGTTCCAAAAATTGACCAATTTGTACTCTAACATCTTTTCCATGGCCAATTGACCCTCAATTTTGGGAAATTGTAATTTGGTCTCGTAATTTTATGAAAACCGCAAATTTCCCCAAACTTTCCCCCCAATTTACCCCTTTCAAATATGCTGAATTTGATTTCATCAAATTAACCATTCAATCAGAGTTAATTGCTCCAATTAAAGGTGTGGATAATTTCTACACTTCCATACAATTCAAATGAGCTTTGAACCAAATAATTTGGGTCTGAATTGAGCTCAAATTGAGCTTCACCAGAAAACTGAGCGTAGAGAAAGAAAGCTTCGAAAGATTTCCATCGTAGTGTGGCGGTCCGAGCTCTCTATATAGGTAGGTAGCTCTCATCCTAAGGTTCCTCTAAGGATCAAGAATCGATACAATTCACCCCGAATTAAGGGAGAATTCTGTTATTGAATTTTTTATAGTTTCTCTCTCTAACACCAACTAGAAATGATAGTGGAGGGCCGAATTGGCTTACCTTTCAGCTCTATTATGGTCGTGTGAGGGCCGTGGGAGTGTTGGGAGGGCTTGGTTTAGCCTGAGGAGGGATGAATTTGGCCGAAACAGGGCAGCTTTAGTCAGTCTAAGCTGCTTCACTATTTGATTCCTTTGATGCTTCTCCAACGGCCTCGGATTGAATGAAGGTTGCTATTAGATAGTTGACTTCCCCCGAAGTCTAAAGAACCCAACCTCACCTTTTGAGGTTGAGAAAATAGCTCAAGTCAGAGCTCTGGTTCGAGCTTCACTAAAAAATGGAGCAGTTGAGAGAGAATAGAGTTTTCCGATGTGAGGAGGATGAATGGAGAGGAGCTCTTTATATGGGGAGCTCGAGGACTCTTTGTCAGACCATTTGTCATCTTGATGGTGCTCATTCATGACTTGAAATGCCATGAATGGAGGAGATTCATCTTCATTAGTGCTGTCTGTTCTTCCGTTGAATGAACAGTGTCATCATTTGAAAGAAAAAGATGACACTGTTCTGAACCGGATTGTACCAGTCTGAACCAGTTTCAATGATTAAACCGGCCAGTTCAGGCCCGATTCGAACGAGTTTTTCAAAATTAAAAAATTCTAAATTCATATAACTTTATTCTCTATCTAATGGTGGCTTCAATTCCCCAATTTGAATATTTTAATACACCTAGAAAAATGAATTTAGCAACTAGTTCAATGATGGTTCAAACTAGTTCAATTCGGTTCAGGTCCGATTCACTTGAACCAGTCTGGTTTTCTCTTCCAATTTTTCCTAAAGTCCGTTTCCATGGTTTTTATGACTCTTTAGGTCACTCATGATTTGTTAATATCCCATTTTTCCCTTTCTCTATTAGTTAAGGTTCGTGAACCAACTCAGTTTTCGCTTTGGAAACGACCAATTCTTTTCCCGGTTTTCTTTTCTATAAAGGTACGGGGTTTATACTAGGTGTGAGAAGTCCTTCCAGGAGCTGAAGTCCCTTTTAACAATGGCCACGATGCTGGCATTACCCTACTCGAATGTGGGGGAGTATACGGTGTATAGTGATGTGTCCGAACAAGGATGGGATGTGTCCTGATGCAGCAAGGATGGGTCATTGCATATGCCTCTCGATAATTGAAAACACATGAGAGGAACTACTCCACCCATAACCTTGAATTAGCCGCAATAGTGCTCGCCCTCAAGATTTGGCATCACTACTTGTTTGGTGTTAAGTGCCACATATACATCGACCACAAAAGTCTCAAGTACTTCATGACCGAGAAGGAGCTCAATCTACGGTAAACGAGGTGGCTAGATTTAGTAAAAGATCATGATCTAATGATAAAATACCACCCCGACAAGGCTAATGTGGTAGGTGACACACTTAGCCGCAAGTATCATATGGGAATAGCTTTAGTAAGGACTGGATACTTACCCTTACAAAGGTAGTTTGTCGCCTGGGGGTAAGCCTCAGCCTAAATGGGAGCTAGAGAGGCCTAATGGCTAATATAGTTGTACGACCCAACCTAGTAGACCAAATTTGAGACCTACAAAGGGAGGACAAGGAGCTCCGTCTGCATTGGGACCATCCTACCAATGAGCCAACCCAATACCTTGTGGTCATAAAAGATGGGTTGATGACCATCGAAGGGAGGGTCTGGGTATCGAATAACCAAGAGTTGAAAAAGATGATACTAGAAGAGGCACATGATTTGGTATATGCCATGTATCCTGGCAGCACGAAAATGTACCATACCCTCAAACCGAGGTACTAGTGGATGATAATGAAAAAGGACATTTTGGAGTATGTGGCAAGGTGCTTGTCGTGCCAACAAATTAAGGCCAAACATAAAAAACTCCCAGGACTACTGTAGCCCCTACCAATCCCCGAATGGAAGTTGGAAGACATCACCATGGATTTTGTGACTGGATTGCTCATGACGAAAAGGGGACAAGACATGATATGGGTCATTGTAGACCATTTGCCCAAGTCCATCCACTTCCTGCCGATAAAGGTGACCGACCCCGTAGAAATCTAGCTACCATGTATGTGGGGGAAATTATAAGACACCACGGGGTCCTGGTAAGCATAGTATTGGATAGGGACCCGAGGTTCACCTCCTAGTTTTAGCCTAACCTACAGGTTGCCCTAGGGACCAAACTCTACATGAGCACCACCTTCCATCCTTGGACGGATGGGCAATCCAAATGAACCATCCAAACCTTGGAGGATATGCTTCGTGCATGTGTCTTAACGATGAATAAAGGATGGGAGGTGTAAACCCCACCCTTTTGAGCTAAGGAAAACTGGGAAGTGAACCGGTCAAATCGAGTGAGAAAAACTGAACCGGTTCACAAACCTGATCAATTGTGAATGGGCAATTTAGGAATTTACAACTTCCAGGTTATTCAAAGGGTTCAAAATACTATGGAAAAGAACCTTAAGACGAATTGGAAGAGAAAATTAGATCGGTTTGGATGAACTGGGTCCAACAGGATTGAACCGGTTTATGAACCGAGTCGGTTCATGAATCGGAACCGATAGAGATCGGGCAAAACAAAGGAATTCAACTCTATTGTACTCCAAGGAAATTCATAAACCTTGGGAAGGAACCTTAGAACAAAGTGGGAGAGAAAAACCAGACTGGTTCGGCTGAACCGAACCCGAACAGGTTTAAGGACCGAGTCGATTTATGAACCGGAATCGATAAACAAATGGTAAACTAGGAATTTTATGGATCTTAAGTGACCCAAGGAGTCCTAAAAGACATGGAAATGGACTTGTGAAGGAATTGGGAATAAAAACCAAACCGGTTCAGGTGAACCGGATCCAAATCGGTTCAGACTGGTTTGAACCACTATTGAACTGAATCCTCAATTCATTTTTCTAGGTAGCTTAAATAATTCAAATTGGAGATTTGAGGCCACCATTGGATAGAGAATGAATTTAGATGAATTTAGAAATTTTGGATTTGAAAAACTCGATCGAATGGGGGGTGAACCGGCTAGTTTAAGCTTTGAACCCGGTTCGGAATAGTGTCATCTTCTTCCTCATGATGACAGCACTGTTCACTTGCTGGGAAACTAAAGAAACGCTGGCGAAGAAGAAAGGCTTCTGTTCGTGGCATTTCAGGTCATCAATGTCAGTCATAACGGTCCAAACGAATGGCTAATGGGTCCCCGAGCTCCCTATATAAAGAGCCCCTCCCCATTCATTCTCTCCACACCTGAAAACTCCATTCTCTCTCATCTAATCCATATTCCAGCGAAGCTCAAACCAGAGCTCCGACATGGGGTCTTTTCTGAGCCAAACAAGGCGAGGTCAGGTTCTTTAGATCCGGGGAGATGTCAGCTACACGTTTGTAGTCTCCGTTCACTCTGAGGGTCGCCGACATTATGAAACAGTAAAGCAGCTCCGGCGGACTGAAGCTGCCCTATTTCGGCTGAGTTGAAATCAGCCATTTCGAGCCCTCCTTGAGCCAAACTAAGCCTTTCCAACACTTCCTCAGCCCTCCCACGGCCAAATTAGGACTGAAAGTTAAGCCAATTCGGCTCCCCTCTACAATTTCCTGCCGGTGCTAGATAGAGAACTGGCAGAATTTCAATGATGAAATTCTAACTCAATTAGGCATCAATTGATGCGATTCTTGATTCTAGGATGAACCTTAAGATGAGAGCTATCTGCCCAGATCGAAAGCTCAGACCGTCGTGCCCTCACCAGTGAAAAATCGAAGCTTTCACTCTCTACAATCTATTTTCCAGCGAAGCTCGGTTTGAGCTCGTTCTGGCTTTAAAATCAGCGACTCAAAGTTCCTTAGAATCGTATGAACATGTAGGAACTCAATTTCAACTCTAATTTCAACAATTAGAGGTGTTTGATTGGTCAATTTGATGTAATCAAATTCGACAGTGTTGAAGAGTTGAAATTGGGGGAAAATTGGGGATTTTCGAAATTCAAAGGACCAAAATACAATTTTATGAAATTGAGGGTCAATTGGGCATGAAAATAATGTTGGAGGACCAATTGAGGAATTTTTGGGCAAAACTTTCCATTTTTGTAGAGGAAGGGAAAATGGTAATTTTGGAAAAATTGAAGGACCAAATTGGAAATTTGGGAAATTAATCCCCTTTTTGTGAAATGGAATAAATTGAGGTCCTATGATAAATTTTAGAAGTTTCGGGACTAAATTTGAGGAAAATCCGACATTAGGGACTTAAAGTTAAAGAGAAATAACTTTAGGGAATTAATTGCAAATAAATGGAAGTTTGACTCTCTCATTCATTTGGAATGAATAAAGACTATTAGGCTGAAGGATAATGAATCGAGATGTACATATTATGTAGGAACACAAAGTACTGGGAACGCCAGGAAGGACAAGCTCGCGTGAATACAAAGAACCGGTCTAGTGGAATTCACGGCATTAATGGGTGAGTGGGTTTACTAACATTATACCTGGTTGGAATGATGAGCACAACATAAAATTAAAAACCACTTACCAGTTGTGAGTGAGATTATATATCATACACGGTTGGGGATGATAAGTACCTTAGTATAAAAACCCACTGTTTAGTGGTATTTTAATCATCATCACTTAGAGAAAGTGATGTGAAAATATTGTAGAAAAACTAGTTATCGGCTGTAAGTAGATCATACCTGATTGGTATGATGAGACTTCCTCAAAGGAAGTTGAAAACCCGATCATCGGTTATGAATGAAGATGTCCTTATACCGGTCGGTATAATGGATAGTGAAAACCTATTTTATCGAAAGTGTTCTCCCCTGAGTGTGTGCCAATGCTTAAACTATTTGGGAGACCTTCTCGACGAGAGCTCGAATAGCTCTGATAGACCGGGGGCCTCGATTTTTGAACTTGGGGGCTAAATGCCTGATTTTGAAAATCTCGTACAGTGGGCCCAAGGCCAATTGGCAAGAGCAGGAGCTCGTAAACGAACATCATATAGGTGCCATAAAACTTAATAAGTGAATTGTTTGGCCATGGTACCAAGATAGGACCGACATGCTCAGTCAACTAGCGGTAGTGTGACATGACAGGTCGATAGACCAATCAAGACAAATAACTACAGGTTGAGTTGAGAGTTGGGGCCGTTGGACTAGTGGCAACACAGATTACATGGCAATATGAGAAAACATTGTTTGTGCATGCACTGTGAGTACGGGACCATCAAGATGCCCATGAAGGGTAGTGATGCATCCTAAGGGCTCTGGACGACCTAGTGGCTATAAGGGCAATTCATCGTTCTAGGTGTCTGTGTGAAATTTTGAGTAGCACCAAGTGCATGAGACCGGGGTGGGGACAGGATGAGGTCTCTGTCCTCATATGGACACGAAGAAGCAATTTTAGGATTGAGGGTTGTGCTTCTATTCAGGTGGCAGGAAAAGTCTCTCCGAAGCCACTAGCAGGTTCAATAGTCATACTGACCTACGAATGTGTGTAACCTTAATGATGAAGGATGTGTGTTGGGTGATGACACACCTGTAACTAAGAAATAATGGAAAAACCCAAATTTTTAAATGAAGGGATTTTTGAAAAGAAAGGAGTCTGGCACACTCCATATAAATATTTTTCTTAAAAGTTAAAAGTAGACCTTCGAAATCCCATTCACTGAGTAGTCGTACTCACCCCCTCCCTTATATCCCTTTTAGGAAATCCCGGAAAGCCTACCCTTAAAGACCATCAACTAAGATGCCTGTAAGACAGGTATGTAAATTTTAAAATTTCATGTAGTTTTTATTATGCTATTCCAGGAAATGGTGCGGGTTTAAAAGACGCCTTACTCTTTATGGTTTATAATAAGGGGAAACCCTTCAATAAACTGGGAGAGTCGCGGGTTGATCACGGGGATCCAACCAAACTAGGTCAGGGCGTGACAACTAGAGTTGTATCAGAGCCTATTTCCTCGAATACATATTCAAGTCTAAAAAATATAGTAACTAATAGGATTTCTCCTAAAATTTACAGATGGCTCCCAGGAGAGGAACCAAGAAAACTAGGGATGACTCTGCTCAGCACCCTATCCTCATAGGAAGACAACTCTAAAAGCTTCCCAAATGCCTGGGGCATGGTAGAAATCCCCAAGGACCAAATGACAAAGTATCCAAGAGGATGATGCTTGGACCTGTTGACGTCACACCCCGAGTACAAAGGAAGCCAAGTCTAAGACCATGAACACCAGTTAGGGCTTATAACCTTACCATGGAGGATGCTTAGCACACACCCCATAGTCCTCTACCTATTTCATGACCACCTCTTTGTAATATGGTTAAGATCCTAACATATTGTACTCCTTCTCCATTAATGAAGAATTCCAAGTTCTTGAAACCATGTCTCTAAACAAGGATGTAAGCATACGTCTCAACTATAGAAAGATTGCCTCAAGAAAAGTAACCAAACAAACCCTGGGGACCGAGGAGAATCCCATCCCAAATAAGGAACTGAACCAAAAGACTAAAGAGTCTAGGAGAACTCTTAGGGGAAAATTAGTATGTAGAGAAGGCTCGTCAAGAAAATCGACAAGGAAATGAAAGAGTGAGAACTCTAATAGTGACTACTGGGAAAGGAAATGACATGTTATAAGGTGAGGACAATAGGAATGCTACTTGGGAAAGTGCTCAACACTATTAAGGACAAGTACCAAGATGGACCAATAAGTATAAGGAAAGAAGGGGTGTTCCACACCTCATAGATTCTAGGCAATACCTCCTCAAGGGTCACAAAGGACATGAAGGATTGGAGACCGAAACCATGGAGCGGGTTACGTAAACGGTTCACCAAGAGGTCAAGAAATGACAAGGTGAATGCAAAAACCTTTTAAGAAGGTCAAACCGAGAAGGATACCTTATGGATAGGGATAAGGTACGTGAGAAGCATACTTAGAAGCCTCCCATAAGGGGCAAACACAGAAAAACGTTCCCCGGAACTCTAGGGAATGACACGGTAAGAGTGAAGAAGAGAAGGAATACGCTATGAAAGGGAACTCTGGAGGGATGCATACAATCAAGTGCCTTGAAGGAAATCATTGGTTGGCAGATGGACATAACGTGGAGTGTAAGGAGCCAACCTCTCATTAGAAACTACTTGAAGGAAGGATGTACCGGAGGTTGAGACTAACCTACTTTGGTAAGGTGATAGAATGTTAGGTACGACTTCCTTTGGAAAATATAGAGAAGTCAAAGTTGAGATTCGGAACAACATAATAGAAGCAAGCAAACCATGACAACGAGATGGTCAAAGAAAATGGACAACACCCTAAGGAGGACCGGGAAGTAGTAAGGAATACACCCTAAAAAGGGGCACCGGAAGGATCATTAAGGACAAGGAGATTAGAGAGACAACTGCCTCAAGAAAACTAAATAAGGTGAAAAGTAGGGGCAAGACAATTAACAAACTACTCTCGTGAGGGTCATAGAGTAAACTCCAGCAAAGAAGGAAGAGGTGGAAAGGCCAAATATTAGGGAAAAGAAGGATGAAAGAAATCCTTAAAAGGACCAAGGGAAAATTAATGACTTAAACTCAAGAAAAGAAAGGAATAGGCAATCCTCTCACATAACGGTCAAGAAAACTTGAGACAAGAAAGATTTGTACGCTCCCTAAAGAAGTAGACAGGTACTGGGTATGAATGAAGATGCGGATATAGTATACAAGATGTGCCTACAAGAATTGTGAAGTAAAGGTAAACATGAGAAGACGACATCAAGGGATGTCATTTAAGAGTAAAAATCCCCTTGAGCAAATGTAAAAAGGAATGTCAAGAGAAAAGGAAAGAATCCTACCAAGGAAGTATCGTGATGTCCCAGTATGATCCATTTGGAGAAAGAGCAGGAGTATCAAGAAATAATTCCAGAAGAACTGAGTAGAAAGAAGAAACTAGTAACGGTGGACAGCCAAAGAGAATGAACAAAACCCTAAGAAAGGATGAGATGTAGTAAAGACTACACTCTTTGAAGGACAATGGGATGGACATGAAGAACGAGTGATACAGTTGCCCAGGCAATTGGACCAGAAAAACAAAGAGAAAAAGATAGTTAAAGAACTGGTTTCTGAGAGAACCATGGATTTAAACCACAACAAGGAAGGAAGGAGTGAAAAGGCCAAAATGTAGGAAGAGAAGAACGAAGGGAAATCCTTAAAGAAATCTATGGTTGAAACCAGATTTATAGTTTAAAGTCTTAGAACGGTTAAGTGAGCCTCAAGAAGGGCGAACAAGAGATTTTGAAATAAGGAGGATGTGAACCCTCCTTAATAGAAATTCATTTTTCTAGGTGGCTTAAAAAGATCAAATTGGAAATTTGAAGATACCAATAGGTCAAAAAATTAATTTAGAAATTTTTAGTTTTTAGAAAACTAGTTGAATCGAGGCTAAACCGGCCAATTTATGATTTCGGGTCACTTGACCCGATAGGACCGGTCAACGATCCAACTGGTCAGTAGATTGCTGCTAGGTCAACTCCCAGTCAGCAGGCATGATCAATCTGCGTGCGACGCTTGGCAAAGCACACCAAGTCATCCGCTCAGTCAGCTCCTAGAAGCACTAGCTAATTAGTGAGTGACATGTGTCCTTGGTCAATGGTCAAAGGAGGAAAATCCACGTCAGTGACGATCGACCAATAGAGGAGTGACATGTGTCTCAAACAATAGTCAATGTCGGAAAAGCCTGTCAACAAAGATCGACCAATGGGGAGTTGACACATGGCAAAAGTGCCACGTTAGTGTCCGATTGGGAAACAACCAACCAATCAGAGGTCAACACATGGCAGTGCCACAGATGACCTCAACCAATCAAAGGTTGACACATGGCATTGACACTACGTTAATAAGGAAATCTAATGCATTTAAAATAGCCAATCAAATGGCACCACGTGTCATAGTCAACGATCAACAAAAACTGGATAGTAGCAAATGGAAGACTACCACATGTTCGTATAACGAGTCAAAGGCTGACTAGGCTGATGAGGATGCTACATCAACAATGCCGACCAATCACGGTGCACCACGTGGCAAGACGACGCATGCGAAGCTTGCACGCACACCACAGTGTCGGCTTCCTTAGATGGATCGTAGGGAGAAGATGATAAGGGAGAAGGGGAAGTCTCCAGTGACCTAGAAAGAGCTTTGATCCGATCGCCATCGAGCGAGGCGGGAGCTTAGTCTTACGCCAGCAGGCAGCCTAGACAGTTGTCAATCTCCCCATATAAAGAGCACCCATCTCCTCACATTCCTCATCTTACCAACCATTGAAGAACCTGAAGATGTCTACTTCCCGGTGAGACGTAAACTAGAGCTCTGACAAGGACCTTTCCTCCAACCTCTGAAGGCACAATCGGGCTGTATGGAATCGGGAAGAAGTCCTCTACCTCGCTACCACCTCCTTTCGGTCCAAGGATCATCGGAAAAGTTTCAGGAAGCTGGTACAATACCATCACTTTGGAGACCCCGAGAAGATAGAAAATCTCAACCTAAATTTCGGCCACCTTCGATCTCAGGCGTCTGGGCCAAACCTCCCACAGCTCCCAACCCCCAACCTCTAGGAACCTTCAAGGTAAGCCAATTCCACCCCATTTCGTCGGAATAGTGAGGTTGCAAAAAGTGAAACACTAAGACATCTCTACTCGAATTCTTCATGCTCATGCAACCAATTGACCTGAAGTTTATCCTGGGAGACTCCCCCGAAGAGTACCAGCTAGCCCTATCAAGAGCTCGGACCACTACCCTCTCACCGGTAAAAAAATCAAGCTCTTTGTCTCTAGAAAATATTTTTGACGAAGCTATGTTTGAGCTCAAAAATGGGTAAATTAAAGTTGTTCATTAGCTAGGATGAATGTAGAGAGATGGGGGAAGCCATTAGCAGCATGTTAAAGGACAATTAAATAAGTTTAGGTGGTTAATTGGAGGAAATGAGAGTTCAAGGGCTAAAAGTGCAATTTTGGGGAAAATTGGGTGAATTGTGGATTTTTGGAAACGTTGGGGGTCGAATTGTAAATAATAAAAAGATGAGGATCTAAAGGGAAATAAAGAGAAATTAGGGACTCAAATGGGAAATTAAAAACTTTGGGGACCTAATTGGTAATAAATGGACATTAGGGACATAAGCGCAAATCTTTGGAGCTCTAGGAACTTAATCATAATTATGGCATAATTAAGGATTGGATTGTCGATACGACAATTGCGTGATTTTTCTTACAAATAGTATTGATATGAATGCTTGGGCCGTAGAGGACACACATTTGCAGGCTAGCATGTCTATTGTACCCACTTGTGGCATCGGAGCGACTTTACCAGCCACCTTGATAGAAGTACGTCAACTTCTACCCTGAGAATGAGTGGATGTACACAACATCCAACCCTCAATCCCGTAAACAAAACTCTATGTCCGTATGAGGATAGAGACCTCATCACGTCTCCACCCCAGTCTCATGAGCATGAAGCTACATCGAGCTTCCAAGACTGCTGGTACGACTAACTGCCCTTATCTCCACCATGTCGTCCAGAGCCCTAGAATGCACCACTACCCCTCATGGGCGTCTTGAAGGTCCCGTAATATCAGTGCATGCCCAAATCAATAATTTTCCACATAAGCCATATAATTTATGGTGCCACTGGTCCAACGGCCCCGACCCTCAACTCAACCTGCGACTGTTTGTCTTGACTGGTCCATAGACCTGTCATATCGCACTGCTGCCAGTCCATCAAGTATGTCGGTCCAATCTCAGTACCATGGCCAAACAATTCATTCATTTAAGTTTTCATTGCTTAACATCATGTTTGTTTACAAGCTCTTGTTCGTGCCAACTGGCTTAGGGCCCACTATACAAGATTTTCAAAATCGGGCATATTAGCCCCAAGTTCCAAAACCGAGGGCTCCGACCTATTTGAGCTATTCGGGCTCCTATCGAGAAGGTCTCCCAAAAGTTTTAAGCGGTGGCACATAGTTAGAGGAGAGCACTTCCGAAAAAATAAACTTTTCATCTGTCTATCACACCAACTAGGTATGAGGACATCTCCACTTATAACCGATAAGCAGGTTTTCTAATTCCTTCTAGGAAGTTCATCATACCAACCGGGTATGATCTACTTACAACCGGTAAGTAGTTTTCCACGTAATTTCCACATCACTCCTCTCAAGTGTAATTGTTAAAATACCACTTAATAGTGGACTTTCATTTCCAAGGTGCTTATCATCCCAACTAGGTATGATATTAAGTCCCACTCACCTAATAATGCAGTGATCTCCTCTCGACCGGTTCTATGTCTTCACGCGAGCTTATCCTTGTTGGGGTTCTCGGTATTTCATGTTCTTACATGATATGAACATCCTTGTTTATTATCTCTTGGCCTAATAGCCTTCAATAATCGTGAATGGATAAACCACTCAAACTTTTCGATTAATTGCAATTAGGTCCATGAAGTTATTTTTCTTTAACTTTAGGTCCCTAAAGCCGATTTTCCCTAAATTGAGTCCTGAAACTTCTAAATTTCACCTTAGGACCTCAATTTATCCAAAATCACAAAAGGGGGTTCAAGTTTCCCAAATTTCCAATTTGGTCCCCAATTTTTCCAAAATGACCATTTTGCCCCTACTTTACAAAAATGGTAAGTTTTTCCCCAAAAAATCCAAAAATTGCCCAATTTGCCCTCCAACATCTTTATCATGCCCAATTGGCCCTCAATTTGATGAAATTGCACTTTAGTCCCTCAAATTTTCTAAATTCCCTATTTTGCCCCAATTTTACCCCCAATTACAACCTTCTAACTTAGCCAAATTTGATTTTATCAAATTGACCGATCAAATGAGTTTAATTGTTAAAATTGAAGTTAGATTGGAGTTTCTACATCTTCATACAATTCAATTGCACTTTGAATCACAAGATTTGATGCCAGAATAAGCTCAAACGAAGCTTCGCTAGAAAATTAAATGTAGAGAGAGAATGCTTCGAAAGCTTACCATCGGAGGTGCAGCAGTCCGAGCTTTTGATATGGGCAGATAGCTCTTGTCCTAAGGTTCCTCCTAGGATCAAGAATTGCATCAATTGATGCCAAATTGAGTGAGAATTTAGTCATTGAAAATTTGTCGGTTCTCTCTGTAGCACGGATCGGAATATACAGAGTTGAGCCAAATTGGCTTACCATTCTGCTCTAATTCGACCATAGGAGGATTGAGGAGGTGTTGGGAGAGCTTGGTTTGGCTTGAGGAGGGCTCGAATTGGCCAATTTCGGCTAGGCTGAAACAAGGCAGCTTCGGTCCCCCCAAGCTGCTTCACGGTTCTATCATGCCAGTGTTTCTCCGGCAACCCTTGGAGCAAATAGAGACTACATGGGTGTAGCTGACTTCTCCCCGAATCCAAAAAACCTAAACATGCCTTCTTTGGCTTAGAAAAATGCCCAAGTTAGAGCTTTAGTTCAAGCTTCACCGGAAAATGGAGAATTAGGGAGAGAGTGGATTTTTCAAGTGTGTGGAGGATGAATGAGGAGGGGCTCTTTATATAGGAAGCTTGAGGACTTCTTGGTCGTCCGATTGGCACCTTAATGGCGATCATTCATTGCCTAAAACTCCCTGGCCAGAGAATTTTCATCTTTGTCAGCGCTGCTCGATTTTTCGACGAGTGAACAGTGTTGTCATCTAAAGGAAGAAGACGACATTGTTCTGAACCGAACTGGACCAATCCGAACTGGGTTCAAAGCTTAGTTGGTCGATTGAAGCCCGATTCAACCGAGTTTTTCAAAATTAAAAATTTGTAAATTTATCTAAATTCATTATCGAATGGTGGACTCAATTCTCCAATGTGAATTTTCTAAGCCACCTAGAAAAATGAATTTAGCATCTAATTCAATAGTGGTTCAATCCAGTTCGAATCTGGTTCACATGAACTATTTTTTTTTCATCTCCAATTCATCCTAAAGTCCTTTTTCATGACTTTTGTGACTCTTTAGGTCACTCGGGATCCATAAATTTCCTAGTTTGCCCAGTCAAACCGAGTGAGAAACCCGAATCGGTTCACAAAACCTGATTAAGGGGGAACAGGCACATTAGAGTAATTACAACTCCCAAGTGACCCAAAAAGGTTTATAAACCTTAGAAAAGAACTTTAGGATAGATTGGGAGAGAAAAACTAGACCGGTTCGGGTGAACCGGATTGAACTGGTTTATGAACCCAGTCAGTTTATGAATCAGCACTGATATAGAGAGGGCAAACTGTGGAATTTATGGATCCCAAGTGACCTAAAGAGTCACATAAGTCATGAAAAAGGACTTTAGGATGATTGAGGGATGAAAACCAAATCGGTTCTGGTGAACTGGATCCGAATCAGATTGAACTTGTTTGGATCGGTTTGAACTACTATTGAACTAGATGCTAAATTCATTTTTTTATGTGGCTTAGAAAATTCCAATTTGAGAATTAAGGACACTATTTGATAGATAATGAACTGGTCAGTTTATGCTTTGAACTCGGTTTGAACTAGTTCAGTCCGATTCAGAACAGTATCGTCTTCTTCCTCCAGATGATAGAATTGTTCACTCACTGAAAAATTGAAGCAGCGCCGGTGAAGAGAAACGTTTTCATCTAGTACATTTCAGGCCATCAATGCTAGTCATAAAGGTGACAAACGGATGTTCGATGAGTGCTTGAGCTCCCTATAAAAAGAGCCCCTCTCCATTCATCCTCTCCACACTTGAAAACCCCACTCTCTCTCAACTGCTTAGTCTTTCGAGGAAGCGTGAATTAGAGCTCTGATATAGGGTCTTTTCTGAGCCAATGAAGATGTGGTTGAGTTCCTTAGAATCGGAAAGAAGTCAGCTACACAGTGGTAGTCTTCATTCGCTTTGAGGGTCATTGGAGAAGAGCCTGCGTGATCAAACAATGAAGTAGCTCCAGCGGACCGAAGCTGCCATATTTTTGTCAAGCTAAAATCAGCCAATTCGACCCCTCCTTAGGCCAAACCAAGCTCTCCCAACACCTGCTCAGCCCTCCTACAACCCAATTAGAACTGAAAGTAAACTAATTCGGCTCACCTCTATAATTTTCGACTGAGGCTAGAGAGAGAACTGACAGAATTTCTATGATAAAATTCTCACCCAATTTTGCATCAATTGATGCAATTCTTGATTATAGGAGGAACCTTAGGAGGAGAACTATCTATCTAGATTGAAAGCTTGGACCGTCGCACCCCCGACGATGAGCATTTGAAGCTCTCTCTCTCTATGTTCTGTTTTCCAGCGAAGCTCTATTTGAGCTCATTCTGGCGTCAAAACTTGCGATTCAAAGTGCAATTGAATCGTATGAAGATGTAGGAACTCCAATTTAACTTCAATTTCAACAATTACGCTTGTTTGATCGGTCAATTTGATGAAATCAAATTCGACTATGTTGGAAAGTTGAAATTAGTGGAAAATTGGGGAAACTTTAAGGATTTCGAAAATTTAATGGTCTAAAATGCAATTTTATATAATTGAGGGCCAATTGGTCATGATAAGAGTGTTAGAGGACCAATTGAGTAAATTTTAGAATTTTTTGGGTAAATTTTACCATTTTTTTGAAGGAAGGGCAAAATGGTAATTTTGGAAAAATTGGCGACCAAATTCGGAATTCGGGAAACTTGAACCCCTTTGTGAATTTGAGTAAATTGAGGCCCAAGGAGAATTTTTAAAGTTTTGGGACTCAATTTGGGGCCTAAAGTAAAAGAAAAAGAGCTTGAGGGACCAAATTGTAAATATTTGAAAAGTTAGATATTTTAGTCATTCCTAATGAATGAAGGCTATCGAGCCAAATAATAATGAACAAAAATGTTCATTTCGTGAATGAACATGAGATATTAGGAATGCCAGCTGAGATTAAGCTCGCAAGGGATGAAAGCCGACTTAGAGGAAATACACTGCACGATCGGGTGAGTAGGAATTTAATATCATACTAGGTTGGGATGATAAGCACCTCGAAAATGAAAACACATTGTTAAGTGGTATTTTTAATCATCACATCTGAGAGGAGTGATGTGGAAATCAAAAGAAAAAACTACTTTCCTTTTGTAAGCAAATCATACCCAATTGGTATGATGGAAACTTTAATGAAAACCCATTCATCAATTATGAGCAGAGATGTCCTCACACTCAGTTGGTATGATGGACAGTTGAAAAGTATATTTTGCCAGACCCTTGACTATGTGCCACTGCTTAAACATTTTGGGAGACCTTCTTGACGGGAGCTCAAATAGATCTATTAGGTCGGAGGCCTCGGTTGTGGAACTTGGGGGCTAATATGCCTGATTTTTGAAAATCTCGAAGAGTGGGCCCTAGGCCAGTTGGCACGAGCAGGAGCTCGTAAACAAACATGATTAATATGCCATGAAAACTTAAGTAATGAGTTGTTTGGCCATGGTACCGAGACAGGACCAAGATACTCAGTCATCTAGCGATAGTGCGACATGATAGGTCTTTGAAGTAGCTAAGGCAAACAGCTGTAGGTCGAGTTGAGGGCTGGGGCCATTGGACTAGTGGCACCATAGATTATATGGCAATATGTGAAAAACTATTGATTGTGCATGCACTGTGTTTACGGGACCTTCAAGACACCCAAGAAGGGTAGTGATGCATCCTAGGGCTCTAGACGACCTAGTGGATATAAGGGTAGTTAGTCGTATCAGAATTCTTGCGAAGCTCAGAATAGCTACAAGCGCATGTCGCTGAGGTGGAGATAGAATGAGGTCTCTATCCTCATACGGATAAGAAGATTTGTTATAGAATTGAGGGTCGGATGACGTGAACATCCACTCATTCTCAAGGTAGAAGTTGTCATACTTCTATCTAGGTGACGGGTAAAGTTGCTCCGACGCCACAAGTAGGTTCAGTGGATGAGCTGGCCTATGATTGTGTGTTTTACCTTCATGATGAAGGATGTGTATTTAGTGATGACACACCATGGTAATAAGAATTGATTTTGAAAATCGGGATTTGGAAATGAAAAAAAAATAAAGGAATTAAGGAGTCTAGCACACTCCAACTTGAAAACTATTTTTATTAGAATACCATTTTTTAAAATACCTATTCACTGGGTCGTAGAAACTCACCCCTCTTTTTATTCCTTTTTAGGAATTAGAGAAAATGACTAGGGATAATACCAAGCCTTACCCTTTGTCAGGTATGCTTAATTTCTCTTAAGCTTGCATTTTATTTGATATATGACTTTCTAGGGAACAAGGTTGAAAGTACGTCTGGCTCCACTTGATTTTAAAAGGAGGAAACTACTCTTGAACCAAGAGAGCGGAGGGTTGTTCACGGGAATTCTACCAAACCGGGTCGCAAAGACACCCAACCCAAGGGAGGGAGCCATACAAAGGTTTCTACAGGGCGAGAAATGAGTACCCAAGGACATGGTAGTAGACTACCAGAAACTGGTAGGAGCTTTACTAGAACTAGAAGGCATCATATACCCTTCCCCTAGACAAGAGGAACAAGTATCACCTCCTAGAAGTTCAACCTCTCCTCCTCTAGTCCAACAACAACCGGAAGGAAATCCAACCAAGAAGGATGCCTAGGATAATTACTAGGATGTATATACTACCTTCATGATGGTCCACCAAGTACCTCCACTTATTCAACCTGGCTTCAATCCCTCCCAATGGGTAAAATGAACCTATGAGTGTGAGGTTGAGGTACTAAGGCGGTACAGATTAGAAGCCATACATGAAATTCATCCTATTAAGGAATACGAATGGACCCCAACCAATTCCTTAGAGCCTTTTGATCAAGAGTCCCACAACCGTTCTAGGGTTAATTATAGTCCTATGACCCTATGGGATTAGAGGGTAGAAAATTACTGTAATAAGCCAAGTATGGCAAGAAAATATTTCTTGAATGAATGAAAGTGAAATTTTTATTAAAATTGATGAGTTCCTTGAAAAATTCAAAAAACAATAAAAGAGTATGGTAATAAAATTAGAAGTAAAAGGTAGGAAATCACCTAAGGAAGAAAAGACGGGTTATTTTTAGTTAACCTCAACCCTTAAGACTTACCCTTGGAAATACGATAAGGAAGAATCCATCTAAGGGAGATCTTAAATAAAGAAGTTGGAATAAAGGGAAGCAATCATCAACGAGTACATATTTATGAAGAGTTCAAGGAGTTATAGATAAGCTCAAGGAAAGAAGAGTAAGGAAAAACAAGGAGGAGTAGAACATTCCAAAGGGAACCACAAGAATGGAATCTGGTCGAGAAGAAAAAGAAATAAGTATGGAGAAATACCAAGGATGACAAGACCACCAAGGAAAGACGAGAAGAAAGCAAAATGACAAGAAGGCCCAAGTGTAACAACTACTTGTAAAGAACTAAGATATAGTTCCTTAGGAACTCCATAAGATATGAAGACTTGTGGAAAGCAAAGGTATGGACCAAAAGAGGAAGAAAAGTAGGAGTGCATTAACCATACAAGATCCTTAAGTTAGGTGGATATTTAAAAGAGAGAAAATTATAAAAAAAATGGTAGGGTGATCAACCAAAAGAATCCCAGAATGGAAGACACTAGAAGGAGGATGAGAATAGGAAGTTGGATCACAGAAGGAGAAAGCTCCAGGTTAGTAAAAACAATCAAGTAAATGTCACAAAACCGAAGCTGAAATAAGGACATCAGTAAGAAGTACAAGTGACTAAGTGAGTGCTTTGGAAGGTTAAGTATGATCTATTTGCAAGAAGACATGAAAACCTAAATAGAAATTTTAGACGGATCTGATTGAGGGAAATAACTCCTATTGACCAAATCATTCTGATTAGTAAACAAAGCTCTAATAAGAGCTCGGGGTAGTAAAGAATACACCCTAATCGAGGCAAAGGGAGGAATACCAAGGATATGAAGATACAAAAGATTTTGACATAAGAGGGATGAGAGGTCCACCTCAAAGGAATAAACAAATGCTGGAGCAAGTGAGAATGAAGCAAGAAAAATAAAAGGTACTCATGGATCTGAAGAGTAAATGTAAGCTGGTAAAGATAGCGGCAAAAAGACATTCCAGAATTTAATGATTGTAATGGTAGTACTGCAAGAAAATCCTGAGAGAGAGGGAATGTGAAGCTTGCTAGAGAAGGGAATCTTGGGAGAATATAGGTGTATCAATGAAGAGGAAATGGAACCAATGGAATAGGAATAAAAATAAGCTCCACAAGAGCAAGATGCTGGAGATGAAAGGATCAAGTACAAGGGGAAAGAAATTGTAAAAATCCAAGGGATAAGTCAAACCTAAGTAACGTGCAAGTAGGAGGACGACATCAAAAGATGCCATACAGGTAAGAAAGAAACTAACTCGGAATAGAGGATAATAGAAGGATCGTGATGAGAGTAAGAATGGATTTGGAAAGAGAAGAGATCTTAAAGAGGAAGGACGCCAGTGGGAATGAGTAATGAAGTAAGAAATCAAGAGTTTTAAGATGTCAGTGAGTATTAGGAAGTTCAAGGATTTGAAGGTTGAATGACCGAATAAGGAAGTTTGGAAAAGACGAGTAAGTAAGGAAACCAATACGGTTATAGGGACATGAAGACAAAGACATAACGAAGAATGTCATGTGGTAAGGGGTATGTAAACCCAACTGACTCAGGGAAATATGACTTAGGCAAGGAACAATTTATGAATAAGGCATAACGAAGTCAAGCAAAAAGGTGATAACCAAAGAATGAGGAAGAGATCCATGCAGGATAAAAAGGTGATAAATTCCAAAACCTGTGGAAGAAAAATGACCGAAACTCATAGTTCTGAAATCTTAGGTAAAAGAAGCTTACAATGGGAAATGGTGCCTTAAGAAAGGGAGGATATAAATAAAGGAAATGATCCTAGATCTTCCAGGAAGATATTCTAGGCTAAAGTAAGTTCCATATAATGAGGAAAGGATGAGAATGAGATGAGAATCTTAGGTAGGTCATGAACGGGATGAATGAAAACAACCGAGAAGGTTGTAAGACGATAAACTAAAAAAATTTATCTATCAATGAAAGGTTTAATCCAATACGCAAAAAGTGTGAAATAAGTTTTGGGGACAAAACTCCTAAAAGGAGTGGACAGTTGTAAACTCCGCTCTTTGGAGTTAAGGAAAACTGAAGAAGAACCGGTCAAACCGAGTGAGAAAATCGAACCGATTCACAAAACCCGATTAAGGGGGAACGAGCAAATTGGGGATATTACAACTCCCAAATGACCAAAAAAGGTTTATAAACTTTGGAAAAGAACTTTAGGACAAATTGGGAGAGAAAAACCAGATCGGTTCGGGCGAATCGGATCTGAACCTGATTGAATAAGTTTATGAAACGAGTCGATTTATGAGTTGAACCGATAGAGAGAGGGCAAACCGGGAAATTTATGGATCCCAAGTGACCTAAAGAATCATAAAATTCATGAAAAAGGACTTTAGGATGATTAGGGGATGAAAACCAAACCGGCTCAGGTGAACCGGATCCGAACCGGTTTGGACCAATTTGAACCACTATTGAACCGGATATTAAATTCATTTTATTAGGTGGCTTAGAAAATTCTAATTTGAGAATTGAGGCCACCATTTGATAGATAATGAATTAAAAATTTTTTATTTTGAAAAACTCGGTCAAATCGGGCCTAAATCGGCCAGTTTAAGCTTTGAACTCGGTTCAAATCAGTGTCATCTTCTTCTTTCAGATGACAACATTGTTCACTCACTGGAAAATTGAAGCAGCTCATGCAAAGAGGAAACGTTTATGTTCAGTATGTTTCAGGCCATCAATAACTATCCTAAAGGTGCTAAACAGACAGTTGATGAGTCCCCGAGCTCCCTATATAACGAGCGCCTCTTAATTCATCCTCTCTACACCTGAAAACCTCACTCCCTCTCATTTGCTTAGTTTTCGGGTGAAGCTCAAACCAAAGCCCCGATATAGGGCTTTTTTTGAGCCAAAGAAGGCATGGTCGGGTTCCTTAGAGCTGGGGAGAAGTCTGCTACATGGTAGTAGTCTTCCTTCGCTTTGAGGGTCACTGGAGAAACGCCAACGTGATCGAACAGTGAAGTAGCTCCCATGGACCGAAGCTGTCCTATTTCTGTCGAGCTAAAATATGTCAAACCATGCTCTCTCAACACCTCCTCAGCCCTCCTACGGCTGAATTAGAACTGAAAGGTAAGCCAATTTGGCTCCCCTCTATAATTTTTTACCAGTGCTAGAGAGAGAACCCGTAGAATTTTGATGATAAAATTATCACCCAATTCAGCATGAATTGATGCAATTCTTGATCCTAGGAGTAACCTTAAGAGGAGAGTTATCTATCTAGATTGAAAGCTCGGACTGTCACGCCATCAACGGTGAGCATTTGAAGCTCTCTCTCTCTCTCTACATTTTATTTTCCAGCGAAGCTCCATTTGAGCTTGTTCCTACATCAAAAGTTGCGATTCAAAGTGTAATTGAATCGTATGAAGATGTAGGAACTCCAATTTAACTTCACTTTCAACAATTAAAATTGTTTGATCAGTCAATTTGATGAAATCAAATTTGACTATGTTGGAAAGTTGAAATTAGAGGGAAAATTAGGGATTTCGAAAATTCATGTGACTAAAATACAATTTTATAAAATTGAGGGCTAATTGGTCATGATAAGAGTGTTAGAGGACTAATTGAGCAAATTTTAGAATTTTTGGGGTAAAATTTACCATTTTTGTAAAGTAAGTGCAAAATGGTAATTTTGGAAAAATTGGGGACCAAATTGGGAATTTGGGAAACTTGAACCCCTTTTGTGAATTTGAATAAAATGAGGCCACAAGGAGAATTTTTAAAGTTTTAGGACTCAATTTGGGGAAATATGACATTTGGGGCCTAAAGTAAAAGAAAAAAAATTTAGGGACCAAATTGCAAATATTTGAAAAGTTAGATATTTTTAGTCATTCACACCTAAGAGGAGTGTTGTGGAAATCAAGAGAAAATACTACCTACCGGTTGTAAGCAGATCAAACCCATTTGGTATGATGAAACTTACTCAAAGGATGTGGAAAACCCGTTTATCGGTTATTAGCAGAGATGTCCTCACACTAGGTTGGTATGATGGACAGTTGAAAAGTATATTTTGTCGAAAGTGCTCTCACCTGACTATGTGCTACTACTTAAACATTTTGGGAGAACTTCTTGACGGGAGCTTGAATAGCTCTATTAGGCCGGAGGCTTCAGTTTTGGATCTTGGGGGCTAATATGACCATTTTTTTAAAATCTCGAATAGTGGACACCAAGCCAGTTAGCATGAGTAGGAGCTCGTAAATAAACATCATTAATATGCCATGAAAACTTATGTAATGAGTTGTTTGACCAAGGTACCAAGACAGAACCGACATACTTAGACAATTAGTGGCAGTGCGATATGACAGGTCTCCGAACTAGTCAAGACAAACAACTGCAGGTCAAGTTGATGGTCGGGGCCGTTGGACCAGTGGCTCCACAGATTATATGGCATTATGTGAAAAACTATTGATTGTTCATACATTGTGTTTACGAGACCTTCAAGATGCCCAAGAGGGGTAGTGATGCATCCCAGGGCTCTGGACGACCTGGTGGATATACGGGTAGTTAGTCGTACTAGAAGTCTTATGAAGCTCAAAGTAGCTTCAAGCACATGTGACTAGGGTGGGGACAAGATGAGGTCTCTGTCCTCATATGGACAAGGAGATTTATTACGGGATTGAGGGTCGGATGTCGCGAACATCCCCTCATTCTCAGGGTAAAAGTTGACATACTTCTATCTAGGTGGCCAGTAAAGTCGCTCCAATGCCACAAGTGGGTTCAGTGAATGAGCTAGCCTGCGATTGTGCCTTTTACCTTCATGATGAAGAATGTGTGTTGAGTGATGACACACCGTGGTAATAAGAATTGATCTTGAAAACTAAGATTTGCAAATGAAAAAAAATAAAGGAATTAAGGAGTCTCACACACTCCGACTTGAAAACTATTTTAATTGAAACTCCATTTTTTTTAAAATATGCATTCACTGAGTTGTAGAAACTCACCCCTCTTTTTATCCCTTTTCAGGAATTAGAGAAAATGACTAGGGATAACATCAAGCCTTACCCTTTATTATGTATGCTTAATTTCTCTTAATCTTGCATTTTATTTGATATATTTCTTTCTAGGGAATAAGGTTGAAAGTACGCATGGCTTCACTTTAGTTTAAAACAAGGAAACTCCTCTTGAACCAAGAAAGCAGCGGGTTGTTCACGAGGATCTGACCAAACTGGGTCGGGGCATGACAAGTTATTTGTGATTTTTGGATTGACTAATTCCCCTAGCACTATCATGAGATCAATGAACCATATCTTGCATATTATCATTTTAAAGTTTGAGTATATATATTTTAATGACATCCTAGTATACGATAAGATCTTAAGATTAACTTGCAGAACTTTTGAAAATTATGTTAGAAGTTTTAAGGAAATGTAAGTTGTTTGAGAGTTTTAAAATATTTATCGTTTGTTTAGATAAGCTTGTATTTGCTAGAAATGTGGTAAGTTTTGAAGGGATTGCAATTGACAAGGAAATTAAGGTAATTCAAGATTTCCAAATACCTTATTTGGTAAGTTAGGATAGAAGATCAATTTCATATTATAATGAAAAGGAGATGGATACTTTAATTCAAACTCTATAAACATGACAGCACTATTTATGGTCAAAAGAGTTTAAAATTCATAAGCATTGTGAATTTCTTTTGCACCTCAATGGGCAACATAGGCTGAACAAGTGTCATACAAGGTGGGTGGTTTTCATCAAAATTTTCCCAGATGTGATCAAGTACAAAAAAGGTATGAAAAATATAGTTGTTGCTGCATTATTTGGGTATGTTTTGCTTACAATCCATGATACTAAATTCCTTAGTTTTTATTATATTAGGGAATTGTAGGCAATGGATCATGATTTCTGTGAAGTGATTGGAAATAAATTTGAAAAGTTTTATTTGCAAAATGAGTATCTAGTTTGGGAAAATAAATTATGCATCCATCAATCTTATTTGCGTGAGTTACTTGTTAGTGAACCTCATGCTAGAGGACTTATGGGACATTTTGGGGTAGCTAAGACTATGGTGATAATGCATGAGCATAGTTTTGGCCCCACATGAAAAGGGATGTTGATAAAATTTGTTCTCGATACATTACATGTAAGGAGTCTAAGTTTAGGCAACAACCTCATTGCCTGTATATTACTCTTCTGATTCCTAATTCCCCTTGAATTGTTATTTCCATGGATTTCATTTTAGGATTACCATGGACTAAGATGGGGAGGATTTATGTGTTTGTGGTAGTTGATAGGTTTTCAAAGAAGGCACATTTCATTCCATGTCATAAAATTGATGATGTATCGAATGTTGTTGATTTGTTATTTAGAGAAGTTGTCAGATTGCATGGTATGCCTAGAACTATTGTTTCTGATCGTGATTCTAAATTCTTGAATTACTTTTGGAAGACCTTATGGGGTAAATTGGGAACCAAACTTTTGTTTTCAACAGCATATCACCCACAAACTAATGGTCAAACAGTAGTAAATAGAACATTAGGTACTTTATTACATTATATAATAAAAAAGAATTTGAAATCATGGGAAGATTGCTTATCGCATGTTGAATTTGATTATAATCGTTCTTGTCACGCCCCGACCCAGTTTGGTTGGATCCCCGTGAGCAACCCACCGCTCTCCTAGTTCAAGAGAAGTTTCCTCCTTTAACTCAAGAGGAGCCAGGCATACTTTCAACCTTGTTCCCTGGAAAGACATCAAATATAATTCAAGCTTAAAAGAAATTAAGCATACCTGACAGAGGGTAAGGCTTGGTGTTATCCCTAGTCATTTTCTCTATTTTCTGAAAAAGGATAAAAGAGGGGTGAGTATCTATAACATAGTGAATGGATATTTTCAAAAAAAATGAACTTTTGTTAAAAATAGTTTTCAAATTAGAGCGTGCCAAACTCCTTAATTCCTTTAACTTTTATCATCTTCAAATATCAATTTTCAAAATCAATTCTCATCATAGCGATGTGTTTATCAATCAACACATGCCCTTCATCATAAAGAAACACACAATCATAGGCCAGACTGTCCACTGTACCCACTTGTGACATCGGAGTGACTTTACCGGCCACCTAGATAGAAACACGTCCACTTCTACCCTGAGAATGAGTGGATGTACGCGACATCCGACCCTCAATCTTGTAACAAAAACTACGTGTCTGTATGAGGACAGAGACCTCATCTCATCCCTAGCTCGGTCACGTGCGCTTGAAGCAACATCGAGCTTCGCAAGACTTCTGGTATGACTAACTGCCCATATATCCACCAAGTTGTTTAGAGCCTTGGGACGCATCAATACCCCTCTTGGGTGTCTTGATGGTCCTGTAACACAGTGCATGCACAATCAACAGTTTTTCACGTAAGCCATATAATATGTGGTGCCACCAGTCCAACAGCCCCGACCCACAACTCGACCTGCAGCTGTTTGTCTTGATTAGTTCGAAGACCTGTCATATCGCACTATTACTAGTCCATTGAGTATGTCGGTCCTGTCTTAATACCATGGCCAAACAACCCATTTACTTAAGTTTTCATGGCTTAATAATCATGTTTGTTTACGAGCTCCTACTCGTGCAACTAGCCTAGGGCCCACTGTTCGAGATTATAAAAATCGGGCATATTAGCCCCCAAGTTCTAAAACTGAGGCCTCCGGCCTATATGAGCTATTCAAGCTCCCATCAAGAAGGTCTCCCAAACATTTTAATCAATGGCACACAATCATAGGAGAGCACTTCCAACAAAATAAACTTTTCAACTATCCATCATACCAATCAAGTATGAGGACATCTCCACTTATAACCGATAAGCAAGTTTTTCACTTCCTTCTAGAAAGTTTCATCATACTAACATTGTATGATCTACTTACAACCGGTAATTAGTTTTTCCATAAGATTTCCACATCACTCTTCCTAGATGTGATGATTAAAAAAATACCACTTAGTAATGGGTTTTCATTTCCAAGGTGCTTATCATCCCAGTTGGGTATTATATTAAATCCCACTCACCCGCTATGTATTTCTTCTAAATTGACTTTCGTCCCTTGCGAGTTTTGCTTCAATTGGCGTTCCCAATATCTTGTGTTCCTACACACTATGAACTTTCTTGTTCATTATTATTTGGCTTGATAGCCTTCATTCATTATAAATCATTAAAAATATCTAAATTTTCAAATATTTGCAATTTGGTCCCTAAATTTCTTTTTCTTTTACTTTAGTTCCCAAATGTCAGTTTTTCCAAAAACTGAGTCCTGAAACTTTAAAAATTCTCCTTGGTACCTCAATTTTATTCAAATTCACTAAAAGAGGTTCAAGTTCCCCAAATTCCTAATTTGGTCCCCAATTTTTCCAAAATTACCATTTTGCCCCTCCTTTACAAAAATGGTAAGTTTTACCCCAAAAATTCCAAAATTTGTTCAATTGGTCCTCCAACACTCTTATTGAGCCCAACTGGCCCTCAATTTTATAAAGGTGCATTTTAATCCCTCAAATTTTTAAAATCCACAATTTTCCCCTAATTTCAACTTTCCAACACAACCGAATCTGATTTGATCAAATTGACCCATCAAACAAGTTTAATTGTTGAAATTAAAGTTAAATTGGAGTTCCTACATCGTCATAAGATTCAATTGCACTTTGAATCATATGTTTTGATGCTGGAACGAGGTCAAACGGAGTTTCGCCAGAAAATAGAATGTAGAAAGAGAAAACTTCAAATGCTCACCCTCGAGGGTGCGGCGGTCTAAGCTTTCAATCTGGGTAGATAGCTCTCCTCCTAATGTTAGTCATAGGATCAAGAATTGCATCAATTGATGCCGAATTGGTTGAGAATTTTATCATCGAAATTCTACTAGTTCTCTCTCTAACACCGGTCAGAAATTACAAATGGGAACCGAATTGGCTTACCTTTCAATTCTAATTAGGCCGTAGCAGGGCTGAGGAGGTGTTGGAAGAGCTTGGTTTTTTTTGAGGAGTACACAAATTGGCTAATTTTAGCTCGACAAAAATAGGCCAGCTTCGGTCCCCCAAAGCTGCTTCACTGTTCGATCACTCCCGCACATCTTCAGCGACCCTCAGAGCGATTGGAGACTACCACCATGTAGCTAACTTCTCCCCAGTTCTAAGAACCCAACCATGCCTTCTTTGGCTCAGAAAAGACCCTATATCGGAGCTCTAGTTCGAGGTTCACCGAAAAACTAAGTAGTTGAGAGATAGTGAGGTTTTTAGGTGTGAAGAGTATGGATAGGTCTCTATATATAGGGATCTCAAGGACTCATCGGCCATCCGTTTGGCACCTTTATGATAGTCATTGATGGCCTGAAATGTACTGAATGGAAACATTTCCTCTTCATCGGCGCTGCTTCAATTTTTCGGCGAGTGAACAATGCTGTCATCTGAAGGAAGAAGATGACACTGTTCCAAATCGGGTTCGATTTTCTCATTCGGTTTGATCGATTCTTTTCCTGGTTTTCCTTAACTCTAAAGAGCGGGGTTTACAACTCTCCCCTCCTTTTAGGAGTTTTGTCCCCAAAACATGTTTCATGCTTTTTGCGAATTGGAATAAACTTTCATTATTACATAAATTTTCTAGTTTATTGTCTTACAACCTTCTCAATTGTTTACGTTTATCCCTTACATCACATACCTAAGATTCTTGCCTCATTCTCATCCTTTTCTCATTCCATGGAACTTACTTTAGCTAAGCATATCTCCCTGGAAGACTTAGAGTCATTTCCTTTAGTTACATTCTTCCTTTCCCAAGGCACCATTTCTTCATTCCAAACTTCTTTACCTAAGATTTCAGTACTATGAGTTCTGGTCATTTTCTTTCACAGGTTTTGACATTTATCACCTTTTCATCCTACATGGATCCTTTCTTCATTCTTTGGTTTTCACCTTTACACTTGACTTTGTCATGCCTTAATCATAAATCCTTCTTTACCTAAGTCATATTTTTTCCCTGGGATAGTGGGGTTTACATGCCCCTTACCTTATGACATTCTTCGAAACTTGTCTTTGACTTCACATCACTATAGTCGTATCGATTTCCTTACTTACTAGACTTTTTCAACTTCTATATTTGGTCATTCAATCTTCAAGTCCTTGAGCTTCCGATAACTTATTTCATTCCTCATTTCCACCGGTGCCCTTCCATTTTAAGGTCTCTTCTTCTTTTAAATCCATTTTTAATCACATTATGATCATTTCACGATCCTTTATTTTGGTCAGTCCCTTTCTTACTTGCATGACGTCTTTTGACGCCGTCTTCTTACCTACACGTTACTAGGGTTTGACTTATCCCTTGGATTTTCACGATCTCTTTCCCTTTGTACTTGATCCTTTCATTTCTAGTGGCTTGTCTTTGAGGAGTTTATCTTCTTCCCAATTTTTATTGGTTCCATTTCCTCTTAACTGGTACTCAGGTGTCCTTCCACAGTTTCCTTTCTTAGTAAGTTTTACACTTCTTTTCTCTCGGAATTTCCTTCTAACTTTTACCATTGTGAATATTCAATCTTAAATGTCCCACCTAGCTGTTATATTCACCTGCTTACCTTTACTCTTGAGATCCTACGAGTACTTTTCATTTATCTTACCTCATCCTCATTTGTTCTTAGAACTTACTTCCTTTTCTTCTTAATCAACTTCCATTCTTTTAATTCCCTTTGGAATATTCTACTCCTTGTTTTTCCTTACTTTTATTCTTTGAACTTGTCCTTAACTCCTTGAACTCTCCGTAAATCTATACTCTTTGATGTTCACTTCCCTTTGTTCCAACTTTTTCTTCCCCTTTTAGTTAAGATCTCCCTTAGTTGAATTCTTCCTTATCGTGCTTCTGAAGGAAAATCTTAAGGGTTGAGGTTATTTATAAATAACCTGTATTTTCTTCCTTAGGTGATTTCCTACCTTTATTTTAATATTTATTATCACTCTTTTTTCTTTGAATTTATCAAGGAACTTAGAAGTTTTAACAAAAATTTCACTTCCATTCATCCAAGAAATATTTTCTCGCCATACTTGGCTTATGACAGGAATTTTCTACCCCTAATCCCTTGGGGTCATAGGACTAGAATTAACCCTAGAACAGTTGTGGAACTCTTGATCAGAAGGCTTTAAGGAATTGATTGGGGTCCATTCGTATTCCCTAATAGGACGAATCTCATGTATGGCCTCCAATCAGTACCACTTTAGTACCTCAACCTCACACTCATAGGTCCACTTCACCCATTGGGAGGGATTGAAGCCAGGTTGAGTAGGTGGAAGTACTTGGTGGACATTCATGAAGGTGGCATATGAATCCTAGTAATTATCCCAGGCCTCCTTCTTAGTTGAATTCCCCTCCAGTTGTTGTGGAATAGGAGGAGGAGGGGTTGGGCTTCTAGGAGGTGATACTAGTTCGTCTTGTCCAGGAGGAGGGTATATGATGCCATCCGTTTCCATTAAGGATCCTACCAGTTTCTGGTAGTCTTCCTCCATGTCTTTGGGTACTCGTTTCTCACACTTTAGGAACCTTTGTACGGCTTCCTCCCTCGGGTTGGGTGTCATTTTCAGGGCTATGGGTGGACTAGATTTCACTGCGAATTTCCTAGGAACTCTCCTACCTACACGATAGTTTAAAGTTGGATTAATGTCATGGCAAAATATTGATAATGTTTCAAGGGAACTAGGCTCTGATACCACTCAAGTTGTCACGCCCCAACCTGGTTTGGTCGGATCCCCATGAGCAACCCAACACTCTCCTGGTTTAAGAGGAGTTTCCTACTTCTTTAACTCAAGAGGAGTCAGACATACTTTCAATCTTGTTCCCTAGAAAGACATATATCAAATATAATGCAAACTTTAGAGAAATTAAGCATAACTGACAGAGGGAAAGGATTTGTGTTATCCTAGTTATTTTCTCTATTTCTTGAAAAGGGATAAAAGAGGGGTGAGTTTCTACAACTCAGTGAATGGATATTTTAAAAAAATGATTTTTTCATAAAAATAGTTTTCAAATTGGAGTGTGCGATAGTCCTTAACTCCTTTAACTTTTCTCATCTTCAAATCTTAGTTTTCAAAATTATTTCTCATCATAATGGTGTGTTTATAAATCAACACACACCCTTCATCATGAAGCAACACACAATCACAAGCTAGCCCGTCCATTGTACCCACTTGTGGCGTTGGAGCGACTTTACCAGCCACCTAGATAGAGACATGTCCACATCAACCCTGATAATATGTGGATGTATGTGACATCTAATCCTCAATCCCATAACAAAAACTCTACGTTCGTATGAGGATAGAGACCTCATCCCATACCCACCCTGGTCTCATGCGCTTGAAGCTACGTCGAGCTTCACAAGACTTCTAGTATGACTAATTGCCCTTATATCCACCAAGTTGTTCAAAGCCTTGGGATGCATCACTACCCCTCTTGAGCATCTTGAAGGTCCTGTAACACAATGCATGCACAATCAACAATTTTTCACAAAAGCCATATAATCTATGGTGCCACTAGTCCAACGGCCCTGACCCTCAACTCGACCTGCAACTGTTTGTCTTTACTAGTCTGAAGACCTGTTATATCGCACTACCGCTAGTCAATTGAGTATGTCAGTCATGTCTTGGTACCATGGCCAAACAACTCATTTACTTAATTTTTCATGGCTTAATAATCATGTTTGTTTATGAGCTTCTGCTCGTGCCAACTAGCCTAGGGCCCACTATTCGAGATTTTCAAAATCAGGCATATTAGCCCCCAAGTTCTAAAACCGAGGCCTCTGGCCTATCTGAGCTATTCGAGCTCCCGTCAAGAAGGTCTCCCAAAAGTCGAAAGTAGTGGCACACAACCAGGGGTGAACACTTCTGACAAAATATACTTTTCAACTATCCATCATGCCAACCGAGTATGAGGACATCTCTGCTTATAATTGACAAGTGGGTTTTCCACTTCCTTCTAGGAAGTTTCATCATACCAACTAGGTATGATCTACTTACAATCAGTAAGAAGTCTTTCCATATGGTTTCCACTTCACTCTTCCCAGATGTGATGATTAAAATACCACTTAAAAGTGGATTTTCATTTCTAAGGTGCTTATCATCCCAACTGGGTATGATATTAAATCCCACTCACCGATCGTGCAATGTTTTTCTTCTAAATTGGGTTTCGTCCCTTGCAAGTTTTGCTTCTACTGGCGTTCCCAATATCTCATGTTCCAACACAGTATGAACACATCCTTGTTCATTATTATTTGGCTTCATAGCCTTCATTCATTATGAATGATTAAATATATGTAACATTTCAAATATTTGTAATTTGGTCCCCAAAGTTCTTTTTTGTTTTACTTTAGGACCCAAATGTCGGCTTTTCCCCAAATTGAGTCCCAAAACTTCAAAAATTCTCCTTGAGACCTCAATTTTATTCAAATTCACAAAAAGGGGTTCAAGTTTCCCAAATTCTCGATTTGGTCCCCAATTTTTCCAAAATTACCATTTTGCCCCTCAATTGATCCTCCAATGCTTTTATCATGCCCAATTGGCCCTCAATTTTATAATATTGCACTTTAGTCCCTCAAATTTTTGAAATCCCTAAAATTTTCCCAATTTCAACTTTCCAACAAAGTTGAATTTGATTTCATCAAATTGACTAATCAAACAAGTTTAATTGTAGAAATTAAAGTTAAATTGGAGTTCCTACATCTTCATACAATTCAATTGCACTTTGAATCACAAGATTTGATGCTAGAACGAGCTCAAACGGAGCTTCGCCAGAAAACATAATGTAGAGAGAGAAAGCTTCAAATGCTCACTATTGGGGGCACAGCGGTCAGAGCATTCAATCTAAGCGAAGAGCTCTCCTCCTGAGGTTTCTCCTAGGATCAAGAATTGTATCAATTGATGTTGAATTAGGTGGGAATTTTATTATCAAATTTCTGTTGGTTCTCTCTCTAGCACTAATCGAAAATTATAAAGGGAACTGAATTGTCTTACCTTTTTGTTCTAATTCGACCGTATTAGGGCTAAGGAGGTGTTAGGAGAACATGGTTTGGTCTGGGGAGGACTCAAATTGGCCAATTTTAGCTTGACAAAAATAGGGTAGCTTTGATCCGTCGGAGCAGCTTCACTTTTTGTTCATGCCAGCCTTCTCCAGCGACCCTTAGAGCGATTGGAAACTACCACAATGTAGCTAACTTCTCCCCGGTTCTAAGGAACCCTACTACACCTTCTTTGAATAAAAAAAAGACCCTATAATGGAGCTCTGGTTCGAGCTTCACTGGAACACTGAGTAGTGAGAGAGAGTGAGGTTTTTAGGTGTGAAGAGGATGAACGGACAGGAGAACTTTATATAAGGAGCTTGGGCACTCATCGGTCGTCCATTTGGCACCTTTTTTACAGTCATTGATGGCTTAAAACGTACTGAATAGAAATGTTTCCTCTTCATTGATGCTGCTTCAATTTTCCAGCGACTGAATAGTATTGTCATCCGAAGGATGAAGACGACACTATTCCGACCCAGACCAGACCGATTCAAACCAAGTTCAAAGATTAAATCAGTCAATTCAAGCCCGATTCGATGAAGTTTTTCAAAAATTAAAAATTTCTAAATTCATTATCTATCAAATGGTGGCCTCAATTCACAAATTGGAACTTTCTAAGCCACATAGAAAATTGAATTTAGCATCTGGTTCAATAGTGGTTTAAATCGTTCCAAACTAGTTCAATCCAGTTTAGATCCAGTTCACCTGAACCGGTTTGTTTTTCATCCCCCATTCATCCTAAAGTCTTTTTTCATGACTTTTGTGACTCTTTAGGTTATTTGGGATCCATAAACTTCCCGGTTTGCCATCTCTCTATGTGTTTCGGTTCATAAACCGGCTCGGTTCATAAACTGGTTCACCCGAACCGGTCTGGTTTTTCTCTTCCAATTTTTCCTAAGGTTCTTTTCCAAGGTGTATGAATCCTTTTGGGTCACTTAAAAGTTGTAAATTCTCACTCGGTTTGATCGGTTCTTTTCCTAGTTTTCCCTAACTCCAAACAACGAGGTTTACAGTTTTGTTCATTCTTCAACTAAGTTTTCACCATTTGAGATTGTTTATGGTTTTAATCTATTAACCCCTCTAGATCTAACTCCACTTCCTATAGGTGAGTTAGTGAATTTTGATAAAAAGAAAAAAGTAGACTTCGTGAAACAAATGCACGAAAAGACAAAGTTTCACATTGAATGAATGATTAAAGTATATGAAAAGTAAGCAAACAATGGTAACAAAAGTGTCATTTTTTAACCCGGCAATGAGGTTTAGCTTCATACAAGGAAAGAATGATTTTCGAAACAAAGGCGATCAAAACTTCTTCCTAGAGGAGATGGACCATTTCGAGTTTTGGAACGCATTAATAATAATGCTTACAAGTTGGAGTTACCTGGTGAGTATGACATTAGTACAAGTTTCAATGTTATTGATTTAATGCCCTTTGATGTAGGTGATGAAGGAACTAAAGATTTGAGAACACATCATTTTCAAGAGGGGGAGAATGATGTGAATCCAACTAAATAGACTACAAATTCACAAGTTCAATCAACCGAACCTGCAACGGAGCTGAACAGTTTATCATCAAATGAGATGAATGATCATTTGAGACTACAAGAGGGCCCAATGACAAGGTTAAGGGTTAAAATATTCAAAGAAGCTTTATATGGGCTGATTAATGAGATTGTAGAAAATCTAAGTGGAAGCCCAAGAAAAGCCCAAGAGACGGTCTAGATTTAATTAATAAGAAGATATTTATTAATATAATAAATCTTATAGGATATTAAAGGATAATATTAGATATTTAATTAGTCAAATTCATATTTTCAAAGTAGTTATTAAAATATCCTAGTTATTTGCATTAGATGAGAAGTCATTGGTTGTTATGTAAACATATGATATTTTTCCATGTTTTTATGCTATTCATTTATTATTTGTGCCTGTAAAAGTTACACTCCACAACATTGTAAAAAGACACTTTTGGAATTTAATTTTGTGAGGTTTTGTCTTATTTCTCTCTTGAAAAAACTTTCGAACTTATCAGGATTTTACTTGTGGCATTCAAGTAATCAGACTTATCGCCAAGGTTTTCTAAGAGTTTTTCTAAGAGGATTTGGGTGTGTCATCTACATATCTCATACCTTGATTCTCACATAAACAAGGTATAATCCATTTTTTCATACTTACATCGTGAAAGTCTTGGGATCTTTTCCATATTTGGTGTTGGGTGTCGTTAGCATATTGTCGAGGTTCGCATCATCAACTTGGTGAGTGGGTAATCTTAACTTTGGTTTTGTTTAGATCTTCCCATTAGTTTATAATGCCTCGTTACTTTCTCATTGTTCTTGTGTAGTTCATGAAATTGAATTGACATTCAACCATACGCCATTTTATCATCAAAAGAGATCACACGTTCGTAGAACGGTTCCCGAACATTCCAGTTGTGAACTAGAGCGCCTTTACCGTCCACCTTGATAGAAATTCGTAACTTCTACCTTGGGCTTGAGTGGACATCAATTGTTCGACCATTAGGCCCAAAATAAAAAATCGGTCGGTTCATGCCCGATTCGACAAGTTTTCTAAAATCCAAAATTTTCTAAAGTTATCTAAATTCATTTTCTACCTAGTGGTGCCTTCAATTTCCCAATTTGACATTTTTAAGTTACCTAGAAAAATCAATCTTTTAATTGGTTCTTCATGGTTCAATCTGATTAGGGCCCAGTTCACACTGAAGAGGTCCAGTGTTCCCATTCAACTCCCTTCATGGATCTTCTCCATGGTCTTTGGGTCTTTATTGGCCACTTGGAATCTTCCAAATCCTTGTTTTTGACTTCTAATTACATTTATTGTTTGATTTGAGCTTGGTTTTCTATCTAAATTTTCCGGTTCCCATTTCTGGTTTTCTCATTATGAAGAGACAAGGTTTACAACTTCTCCCCTCCTTTAGGGAGTTTTGTCCTCAAAACTTTTTCTACATCAAATAAATGAGGATAGTTTTCTCTTATTACAGTCTTAGTTTCCCATGTCTCTTCCTCAACTTGACTACTTTGCTAGAGAACCTTCACCATTGGAATTCTCTTGTTCCTCAGATTTCTTTCTCGTATGTCGAGAATTTGGACCGGCTCTACCATGTAAGATAGGTTCTCTTTGAGTTCAGGTGGCTAGGGTCGGGTTCATATTTCTTGAGCACCAATATGTGGAACACATCATGGATTCTTTGTAGGTTCGAGGGGTAGTTTGAGCTTTTATGCCACCAGTCAACCCTTTGGGTTATGTTGTAAGGATCAATATACCTTGGCTTCAACTTCCCTAGTTGTTGAAATCTTAGTATTCCCCTCCTCGAGGTACTTTAAGGAATACCTTATCTCCCACCTCAAATTCTAGCTCTCTCCTCCTTCGGTAAGCATAACTCTTTTGCCGATCTTGTGCTCCTTTGAGTCGGTTCCTTATCATCTTAATCTTCTCTATGCTATCTTCGATTAGCTCGATTATTTCTAGTTTCCTTTCCCATACTTCTTACCATAATAGGGGCGTATGACAGGCCTCCAGTACAAAGTCTCGTACGACGCCATTTGTATGCTAGTCTGATAACTATTGTTGTGGGCGAACTCCATCAAGCACAAGTAATCCTCCCAACCTTTATTCATCATTAGGGCACATGCTCGACGCATGTCCTCTAGTGTCTAGATGGTTTGCTCCTATTGTCCATCAGTCTAGGAGTGAAAGGTGGTACTCGTGTGGAGTTTGGTTCCTAGCGCATCCTATAGGTTGGGCCAAAATCGGGATGTGAATCTAGGATCTCTATATGATACTATGCTCACTAGGACCCCATGTAGCCTCACAATCTCTCCAACATAGAGTCTTGCTAAACTTTCGATGGAGTTCGTCACCATTATAGGTAGGAAGTAGGTCAATTTAGTCAGTCGATCCACTATGACCCAAAGGGCATCATGCACCCTCTTCGTTACTAGCAACCCGGTTACGATATCCATGGTGATATTTTCCCACTTCCACTTGGGGAAAGGTAGAGGTTGCAGCAGTCCAGAGGGTTTCTGTTGTTCCACCTTAATTTGTTAATAGGATAGGCATCTTTCCATGTACTCCGCTATGTCCCTTTTCATCACCTTCTACAAATATTGTCACACCCTAACCCGGTTTAGTTAGATCCTTGTGAGCAACCTAGCACTATCCTGGTTTATTGAGGGTTTTCCCCTTCTTTTAAACTATCAGGAGTAAGGCATCCTTTATACATGTACCTTTCCCAAAATAACATTTATCAAAACTGCATAAAATTAAACTTACGTACCTGTCTTGCAGATTTAGCTAGTTGAAGGTTTTTAGGTAGGTTTTTCCCTCGGTTACCAGAAAAGGGGTAAAGGGAGTGGGTGAGTTTGAAAACATAGTGAATGGGTTTTTGAAACATGAGTTTAAAAAAAATGGTTTGCATTGGAGTTTGTCAGACTCCTTATTTTCTTTAAAATCAATTTTTTATCAAGTTCTGGTTTCCAAAACCTTTTTACAAGGTATACCAATTATTTTCCAAGGATTCTCAAATCTTTTCCAAAGTTTCCAAACCTCTTTCCCATTTTCATATTAGGTGTGTTTCACAAACAACACACGCCCTTCATCATGAAGGGTTCACACACATTCGCGAGATGCAGTTACGCCGACTGCACCCACTTGTGGATCGGAGCGTCTTTACCACCCACCCTGATAGAAGTCTTTGACTTCTACCCGAAGTCTGAGTGAACGTCTCTAACATCCTACCCTTAGACCAAAAATACTTCGTCTCCATATGAGGACAGAGACCTCATCCCGACCCCACCCCAGTCTCATGCGCATGAAGCTACGTCGAGCTTCCCTAACTACTGGCACAACAAACTGCCCTTATCTCCACCTTGTCATCCAGTAGCCCCTAGGACGCATCACTACCCCTCTTGGGTATATTGATGGTCCTGAACCTCAGTGCATGCTTAAAATAATAGTTTTCATCATTAGCCATTTAATCTTTCGTGCCACTGGTCCAACAGCCCCGACCCTCAACTCACCACAGCTATTTGTCTCGACTGGTCCATTGACATGTCTTGTCGCACTACCACCAGTTCATCGAGTATGTCGGTCTTATCTTAGTACCATGGCCAAACACATCATTCATAAAAGTTTTCATGGCTTAATCTCATGTTTGTTTATGAGCTCCTACTCATGCCAACTAGCCTTGGGCCCATTGTACAAGATTTTTAAAATTGGGCATATTAGCCCCCAAGTTTCAAAACCAAGGCCTCCGACCTATCCGAGCTATACAAACTCCCATCAATAAGGTTTCCCAAAAATTTTAAGCAGTGGCACACAGTCATCGGAGAGCACTTCCAACAAAAATAATCTTTTCAGCTGTCCATCACACCAAATGGGTGTGAGGACATCTCAGCTCACAACCGATAAGTGGGTTTTCTACTTCCTTTTATGAAGTTCATCATACCAATCGGGTATGATATACTTACAACTGGTAAATAGTTTTAATATGTGTTTTCTCACATCACCCCATCCAGGTGTGATGTTAAAATCGCACATAGTAGCGAGTTTTTCATTACCGAGGTGTTCATCATCCCAACCGAGAATGATATGAAAATTCCCACTCACCTAATAAGTGTAGTGTATCTTTCCTCTTAACCGACTTTTTGTCGCACACGAGCATATACTTGTTGGTGTTCCTAATACTTCGTGTTCCTACACGATATAAACACACTTGTTCATTAACCATTTGCCTAATAGCCTTCATTTATCACAAATGAATAAAATGCCCAAACTTTTACTTAATTGCATTTAGGCCCCCAAAGTTCTTTTTCTTTAACTTTAGGTCCCTAATACCAAATTTTCCCCAAATTGAGTCCCAAAACTTTTAAAATTCACTTTGGGACCTCAATTTATGCAAAATCATAAAAGGGGTTCAAGTTTCCCAATTTTCCAATTTGGTCCCCAACTTTTCAAAAATTACCATTTTGCCCCTACTTTACAAAAATGACAAATTTGACTCTAATAATTCCAAAAATCAACCAATTGGTCCTCCAACATTTTTTCCATGCCCAATTGGCCCTCAATTTTGGGAAATTGCACTTTAGTCCCTTGAATTTTTTAAATTCCCAATTTCCCCCAAATGTTTCCCCCTTTCAAAGTGGCCGAATTTGATTTCATCAAATTGACCGATCAATCGAGTTTTATTGTTGAAATTGAAGGTGAAATTGAGTTCCTACACATCCATACAATTCAATTGCACTTTGAATCGCATGAATTAACGTCGGAATGAGCTCAAACGGAGCTTCGTCGGAAAACTGGACTTAGAGAGATAAAGCTTCGAAAGCTTTCCGTTGAGGCCGTAACAGGTCGAGCTTTCAATTTGGGTTGATAGCTCTTGTCCTAAGGTTCCTCCTAGGATTAAGAATCACATCAATTCATGTCGAATTGATGGAGAATTTGGTCAGTGAAGTTTCACTAGTTCTCTCTCTAACACTGATCAAAATTTACAGAGGGGGGCCAAATTGGCTTACCTTTCCACTCTAATTCAATTGTATGAGGGTTGTGGAAGTGTTAGAAGAGCTTGGTTTGCCCTAAGAAGGGCTCAAATTGGCTATTTTTAGCTCAAAGAAATAGGGCAGCTTTTGTCCACCGGAGGTGCTTCATTGTTCTATCACGTTAGCATTCCTTCGGCAATCCTTAGAGCAAATGGAGACTACCGTTGGTTAGCTAACTTCTCCACAACTCTAAAGAAAATGACCTCGCCTTCATTGGCTTAGAAAAATGCCCAAGTTGGAGCTCTGGTTTGAGTTTCACCGGAAAATGGAGCAGTAGTGAGAGAGTGGAGTTTTTAGGTGTGAGGAGGATGAATGAGGAGGGGCTCTTTATATAGGAAGCTCGGGGACTTCTTGGCTATCCGATTGGTGCCTTTATGGTGGTCATTCATTGCTTGAAATTCCCTGGCTGAAGACTTTTCATCTTCATCGGCGCTGCTCGATTTCCTAGCAAGTGAATAGTGTTGTCATCTGAAGGAAGAAGACGACACTATTCTGAACTAGACTGAACCTGTCCGAACCGGGTTCATTGCTTAAACCAGCTGATTCATGCCCAATTCGTCCGATTTTTTCAAAATTAAAATTTTGTAAATTCATCTAAATTCATTTTCAATTCAATGGTGGCTTAAATTCTCAAATTTGAATTTTCTAAGCCACATAGAAATATAAATTTAGAAACCAATTCAATAGTGGTTCAAAACAGTTCAATCCGATTCAAACCAGTTCAATCCAGTTTAGGTTCATGTTCAGGTTCGATTCACCTGAACCGGTCTAGTTTTCACTTCCAATTCATTTCAAAGTCCTTTTCCATGACTTTTATGACTCTTTCGGTCACTCGGGATTTGTAAATTTTCTGATTTACCCTTTCTCTATCGGTTGGGGTTCGTGAACCGATTCAATTTTCTCACTTGGGTTGATCAGTTCTTTTCTCAATTTTCCTTTACAACTCTCCCCACCTTTTAGGAGTTTTGTCCCCAAAACTTATCCAACATCCTTTGTACTAGAAAGGACTTCCCTTGACATCAACTTGTTGTTTATTAACATATAACCTTCTCGGTTATTTCTGTATAGTCCTGGTATAACACACCCCTATAACTTTCTTTTCCTTCTCATTATCCATTCCCTGGAGCTCACTTAGACTATGTATACTTTACTCAAGGGTTTAAGGCTATATCCTTAATTTTACGTCCCTTTGTCATTAAAGTATAATCCATTCTCTTGAGGTTCTTTACTCAAAATTTCAAGATTGAGAATTCCAAGATACCCAACCATTCCCATGTCTAGTTATTCTCTTGGTCATTGAAACCCTTAGCTCAATATTCTTTCGAGCGTTACGTACTTGTTTTCATGGGTTTCGGTGTTATTACCCCTTCATCCTATTTTGACACTTCCTTCGTTCATCATTTATTACAACTTCGGCCAACATTTTGTTTGACCTCATCATGCTTACCAACTGACTTTTCCTTACTTGAGTCACATTTTTCCTCAAGGTTGTTGGGCTTACATGCCCCTTACAGCATGACATACTCTAGAACATGTCTTTGACCAACTAAAATTTTTAGAACACTTCCATAATGGTTGTTCTCAACTTTCCAACCTTACAAGGATCATATAATTTCATCCCTCTTGTCATTTGATAGTATTCCTCGACTATCTTTACCGTTATGCAATCAGCTTACATAACCGTGTCGGTTTTCCTAACCCACTCATCATTTCCCAACTTCCTTATTGGATCTTTCTGGTTCCAATTATTGGGTTTCCAAATGACTTACCAACACGCTAGGATTCTTCCTTTCTTAGGTTCTTCCTCATTCCTAGTGACATCCTTTACTCAAGGATTGTCCTTTGTCCTTAATCCACTCTTGCTTGCTCGTGACCATTTCACGATTCATTATTGAGTTGATCCCTTTTTGGTCTATGTGTTGATTGTTTTATTTGAGGAGTTCCCTTCTTACAGTTTCATTCTCTACTATGTCCCTCAAAGTAGAGATTTTAACCTTAAGAGCTACATGCTCAACCTTCTTACCATTCTTTGGAGATTTCTTCCTTCATTTCCTTACAACTTCTTCTATGTTGAGGCATTTCCCCACTTTGAATCCTTCTTCATCTTAAAATTCCATTTCATCCCTTATTCCTTATCTGAGAAATTTCTGATTATTGGTCTTATTTCGTGTACTCCTCACTATGCCTATCCGTCCATTCTTTAGGCTCCATTAAGTAAGCGTGGACCATGACTTGTCCTGATGTCAATGGTCATTTCCCTAATTCACTTCTTAATTGAGGACTTACTTCTCCAAGATTCCTCATATGTTCTTTCTTTTATTCTCTTATTATTGTAGTCCACCCATTCCTACTTGTTACGGCATCTTTTGATGCTACCATCCTATTTACTCGTTCCTTGGGTTTAATTTACTTCTAAGGCCCTCATGAGTACTTTTCATTGGTACTTGATCTTTCCATCTCAACCAACATTTCATTGGTGAGCCTATATTTTTTTCCATCTCTCTTCCATGACGGGTTTTAAATCCATAATTCCTACGCCCCGACCTGGTTGGTCGGATTCCCGTGAGCAACCCGCCACTCTCCCGGTTTATTAAGGGATTTACCTTTTAAACTGTGAGGAGTAAGGCATCCTTTATACCTGTACCTTTCCTGGAATAACATTTATCAAAACTACATAAAATTAAACTTACGTACCTATCTTGCAGGTTTAGCTAGCTAAAGGTATTTAGGTAGGTTTTTCCCTCGGTTACCTGAAAAGGGGTAAAGAGAGGGTGTGAGTTCGAAAACTCACTGAATGTGTTTTCGAAACTTGAGTTTCAAAAAAATTAGTTTGCATTGGAGTGTGTCAGACTTCTTATTTTCTTTAAAATCAATATTTTCTCAAGTCATAGTTTTCAAAACCTTTTTCCAAGGTATATCGATTCTTTTCCAAGGATTCTTAAATCCTTTCCAAGGTTTTCAAACCTCTTTCTCGTTTCCATATTAGGTGTGTTTCACAAACAACACACGCCCTTCTATAGGAAGGGTTCACACACATTCGCGAGATGCAATTATGCTAACTACACCCACGTGTGGATTAGAGCATCTTTACCATCCAACCTTATAGAAGTCTTTGACTTCTACCCGATGGCTAAGTGAACGTCTATGACGCCCTACCCTCAGACCAAAAATACTTCGTGTCCATATGATGATAGCGATCTCATCCCGACCCCACCCCGGTGTCATGCGCATGAAGCTGCGTCGAGTTTCCCTGACTGCTAGCACGATAAACTACTCTTATCACCACAATGTCGTCTAGTAGCCCCTAGGACGCATCACTACCCTTCTTGGTCGTCTTGATAGTCCTGAACTTTTGTGCATGCACAAAATAATAGCTTTTCTCATAAGCCATTTAATCTTTCGTGCCACTAGTCCAACGGCCCCGATCCTTAACTAGACCTGCAGTTGTTTGTCTCAACTGGTCTGTCGACCTATCTTGTCGCACTATCACCAGTCCATCGAGTATGTCAGTCATGTCTTGGTACCATGGCCAAACATATCTTTCATTAAAGTTTTCATGGCTTAATCTTATGTTTGTTTACTAGCTTCTGCTTGTGCCAATTGGCCTTGGATCCACTGTACGAGATTTTTAAAATCGAGCATATTAGCTCCAAAGTTCCAATACCGAGGCCTACAGCCTATCCTAGCTATTCGAGCTCCTATCAAGAAGGTCTCCCAAAAAGTTCAAGTAGTGGCACATAGTCAGGGGAGAGCACTTCTAACAAAAATAATCTTTTCAGTTGTGCATCACAACAACCGGGTGTGAGAACATCTCTATTCATAATCGATAAGCAGGTTTTCTACTTCATTCTAGGAAGTTCATACCAACCGGTTATAATCTACTTACAACCGGTAAATAGTTTTTCCATGCATTTTCTGACATCACCCCATCCAGGTGTGATGTTAAAATCCCACATAGTAGCTGGTTTTTCATTATCGAGGTGCTCATCATCCCAACTGAGTATGATGTGAAAATTCCCACTCACCCAATAAGTGCAGTGTATTTTTCATCTTAACTAGCTCTTTGTCGCAAGCAAGCTTATCCTTGCAAGCGTTCCTGATACTTCATGTTCCTACACGATATGAACATCCTTGTTTATTAACTTTTGTCCTAATAGCCTTCATTCATCATAAATGAATAAAATGCCCAAACTTTTACCTAATTGTATTTAGGTCCCAAATTTTCTTTTTCTTTAACTTTAGGTCCCTAATGCCAATTTTTCCCCAAGTTGAGTCCCAAAACATCTAAAATTCACTTTGTGACCTCAATTTATCCAAAATCACAAAAAGGGGTTCAATTTTCCCAAATTTTTAATTTGGTTCCAAACTTTTCAAAAATTACCATTTTGCCCCTACTTTACAAAAATGGCAAATTTGACCCCAATAATTCCAAAAATTGACCAATTGGTCCTCCAACATCTTTTCCACACCCAATTGTCCCTCAATTTTAGGAATTTGCACTTTGGTCCATCAAATTTTTGAAATTTCCAATTTCCCCCAATTTCGCCCTTTCAAACTAGTCGAATTTGATTTCATCAAATTGACCGATCAATCGAGGTTTATTATTGAAATTGAAGGTGAAATGGAGTTCTTACATATCCATTCGATTCAATTGCACTTTGAATCGCATGAATTGATGTCGGAATGAGCTAAAATGGAGCTTCGTTAGAAATCTAGACTTAGATAGAGAAAGCTTTAAAAGGTTACCATCGGGGACGCAGCGATCCAAGCTTTTAATCTAGGCAAATAGCTCTTATCCTGAGGTTTCTCCTAGGATCAAGAATTGCATCAATTCATGTCGAATTGATGAGAATTTGGTCAATGAAGTTTCGTCGGTTCTCTCTCTAACATTGATCGAAATTTACAGAGTGGAGCCAAATTAGCTTACCTTTTCGCTCTAATTTCGTTGTATGAGTGTTGTGGAAGTGTTTGGAGAGCTTGGTTTGGCTTGAGAAGGGCTCGAATTGGTCATTTTTAGCTCGTCGGAAATAGGGCAGCTTTGGTCTTCCGGAGCTGCTTCACTATTCTATCACATTGGCATTCCTCTAGCGATCCTCGTAGCAAATGGAGACTACCGTCGGGTATCTGACTTCTCCCCAAATCTAAAGAACCCAACCTCACCTTATTTGGCCCAAAAAATGCCCAAGTCAAAGCTCTGGTTCGAGCTTCACTGGAAAATGGAGCAGTAAGGAGAGAGTGGTGTTTTTAGGTTTGAGGAGAATGAATGAGGAGGGGTTCTTTATATAGGAAGCTCGAAGACTTCTTGGTCGTCCGATTGGCACCTTTATGGTGGTCATTCATTGCCTAAAACTCCCTGGCCAGAGACTTTTCATCTTCACTGGCACTGCTCAGTTTTCCAGTGAGTGAACAGTGCCGTCATCATAAGGAAGAAAACGACACTGTTCCCAACCGAACTGGACCAGTTCGAACCAGGATCAACGCATAAATCGGTCGGTTCAAGCCAGATTTGACCGAGTTTTTCAATATTAAAAAATTTGTAAATTCATCTAAATTCATTCTCTATCCAATGGTGGCTTAAATTCTCAAATTTAAATTTTCTATGCCACGTAGAAAAATGAATTTAGAAACAGGTTCAATAGTTGTTCAAACCGGTTCAATATGGTTCAAATTCGGTTCACCTGAACCGGTCTGGTTTTCACTTCCAATTCATCCCAAAGTCATTTTCCATGACTTTTATAACTATTTTGGTCACTCAGGATTTGTAAATTTCCTGATTTGCCATTTCTCTATCAGTTGGGTTTCGTGAATCAGTTTGGTTTCCTCAATCAGCTTGACCGGTTCTTTTTCTGATTTTCCTTAACTCCAAATGGTGGGGTTTACAAATACCCTTGCTACAAAGTACACTACATCTTGGTACTCCTAGGGTGCATTGCGTATACAGATTCATGGGCCTCCTCAAATATCGACCTTCTTAATCCCCTTTTAATCAGTACACACACCCTTCCCTTAAAAATTAATAACATGTCACTCCTAATAGTGAAATCTTGTGTCCTTCTGTCAGCTATTTGATCGAGGAACGGCTTGAGCTCTTCATCTCATTTCTGTTGTATCCCAATTTGTTCCATCAGACTAGGTATTATGACTATGTTAGTCGTTAGGCATTTCCTCTCCTTATCTGCTACTACGTTAGCTTTACCAGGATGGTATTCTATCATTAGGTCGTAGATATTCACCAATTCTAGCTACCTTTTTTGTTAGAGGTTGAGCTCATTTTGGGTCAGGAAATATTTTAAACTTTTATGGTCAGTGAATATCCTACACTTAACTCCATATAGATAGCATCTCCATATCTTGAGGGCAAATACTGTGGCGGCTAGTTCCAAATTATGGATGGGGTAATTTCGTTTGTGCATCTTCAGTTGTCATGATGCATAAGCTATAACCCTCCCTTGTTGCATCAAGATGCACCATAAGCCTTGTCCAGATGCATCGCTATACACTGTATATTCTACTGTGTTTGGATCAAGTAATGGGCTTTCAAAGGTCTACTCTGTGCTTCGCTTTGGTTCTTGAATGGACCGATATGTTGTCTATCATGAATCTAACTAGATAGGGCTTAAATACTCGGTTCAATAGGTCCATGAAGGAAACCAGGGTGTTTGTTAAACCAAAGGGCATCACTCTGAATTCGTAATGTCCATAGCACGACCTAAACATCATCTTTTGTATATCGTCCTCTTCGATCTTAAGTTAGTGGTATCCGAATTGTAGGTTGATCTTGGAAAAATAAGCTGCCCCTTTTAACTAGTTAAACAGATCATCAATCCTTCTTTTTCACGAATAAGAATGGGTACCAGTTCTTAATAGTTACAAGGTTTAGCTTCCTGAAATTGATTTATAACCTCATAATCTCATCCTTCTTTTTCACGAATAAGACTGGGGCATATAAAGCCCTTTTCTAGTATGGTAGGCTGTTTGAGAGATGGGTTGGGTTTCAGGTATCACCTCTATAGTGAACTCCACTTGATGATCAAGGGGTAATCCGGGAAATTCCTCGGGGAATACTTTAGGGTAGTGTTTTACTATCAGAATTTCCTCCATTCCTTTCTTCTCTTGGCTTTCATTCATCACAATCGCGAGAAATGACCTACCTATTTTTTGTAGCATGTGTTGAGCCTTTACACATGATACCAAGTGTACCCCACTTTTCTTTCTATCTCCTTCAAATAATACTCCTTGTACCTCTAGGGCATGGAACGTCACCCTCTTATTCTGAGAGTCTAACTTGGCTTGATGCGTGGATAGCCAATCCATTCCCAAAATCATATCTACTTCCTTTAGAGGTAGTGGGATTAAATTGGCCTCTAAGTTTGTTCCCATAATCTATACCTCGCATACTTTTAGGAAATTCTCCCTAGCCAATTTCTCCATTAATGGCATGAGGATGTTGAGACTAGGTTCGAAAGGCGTGAGTTCCTAAGGAAGAGTGTGGACCAGGATTTCCTTGATGAAGGATTGTTCGACTCCAGAGTCCAAAAGAGCGTAGGTTTTTCTCCCAAATAGTTGCACATACCCTGGACGAAGGACAATTACTAGGTTCTCTTAGGGAAATGGTATTTTATTAATTCAGCATAAATACATTTATTTGAATATTACATCCCCTTTAGGTGAGGGTTTGGGAAGTACCAGTCACTATACTATGATCCCTTTTTGCCTCTTATTGCATAAGTTATAAACCCTAACTGGAACCCTGGACAGTGTAGGTCCTTCCCTTCCTCAATTTGGTACCTTCTAGACTTCGGTTGGTGGCTAAGGGGTATTCCTCCGCACGTTTCCTTAAAGGGTTGGGCAACTTCGAGCAAATTTTCCTAACTGCCCACACCTAAAACAAGCTTGGCAGTTCCCTTTGTGATTTCTCTTGCACCAAAGATAGTAAGGGCCTATCCTTCGGGGATGCATATTCACCTCCCTATTTGCCCTATAGAATCCCCCCTTCCTACCGGGCCTTGTTCTCGTTCCCCATGGTGAGACACATTGGTCCTTCCGGATGCTCAACTGTTGCAGCTCCCTTCTTCCTTGTTAATGACCTGTTCCATCCTCTGACATCTTGTTTGCACGAGATGTTTGCACTTATTTGCCATACCAATGATGGCGGCCAAAGCCGTGGGTTATCCTAGTACCCCCATTTGGTCTCCTATGTCCATATTGAGACCGTCCATAAACTTTTGGCAAATATCCGTGAGTCCTACTAGATCAAGGGCGAAGGGCCTCAACTCATTAAACTTGGTCTCGTATTCCGAAATGGTATTTGAGCCTTGTTGAAGATAGAAGAATTCATGTTTCTTCTCATTCATCAAGTGGAGGGCTAAGTACTCCTCAGAGTACCTTTTGCTCAAATTCCTCCCATGTAGGAATGGCTATCATGAGGTTCCTCACAGTCCCACCATTTCTTGGTGCTTGCCTCCAGGAAGAACTCTATCAGGGTCACCATTTCTTCGGTCGGGGTTCTTATGATCCCCATAAACTTTTTAATGCTTGTGAGTCAGTCCATGGCTGCTCCTATATCCTTCTCTCCTTGAAAGGGTTTACACCCCAGTTGACGAAGTGTCTTCAAATATCGTGGGATGTCAAAAAGAGGAGGGGTGACCGTAGGGTTGGGCTGGGATTGTATCTCTTCAGCCCTAATGCAAGAGTTGGTAACCAAGTAGGTCTCAACGGTGAGGTTGGGTCTTCTGAACACGCTAGTGATCTCCTCATACATCTTCTGGTGCTCGGGATTTAACCTGGGTGGGGTAATTTGAGTCCTTCGGGATCCTTCCTCAGGAATGAGATTTTCTATGGTATTTGTGGTAGCTCGGATTCTTTTGGTTCCTCTCTTAGGCACCATATCTATAGTTTTAGGATTTTGGTAAGTCTTAAGTTATAAAGTTTTGATAATTCTTTTGAGGAAAATCAAGCTCTGATACCACTCAAATTGTCACTCCCCAACCTGGTTTGGTTGGATCCCCGTGATTAACCTGCTACTCTTCTCGGCGTAGAAGGATACTCTTCCCATAGTCACCATTAAGAGTTAGGCTTAATTTGATTCTACTTGTTTCCCTGGAACAATATTACCAAAACTATCTTAAATAAAAGGGGTTATACAAGTTGTATCTTAGCGGTTAAGTAAGTGGGTGGTACTTCTCTATGTGATTGAGTCTCCCCTTCCTAAAAAGGGAAAAGGGGAGGGGTGAGTTCTTCAATTCAATGAGTAGGTGTATCATAAAATAGGGAAGGTTTCTTGGATTTTCTTTAATAGTTTATCTCCCTTTTACTTAATGAGTCTAATAGACAAGCAAATGCCATTTATCATAAAAGTGACCACACATTCACAAAACAATCCCCGACTGCTCCATTTGTGGTCTGGAGGACCTTTACCGACCACCCTGCTAGAAGATCATACATTCTACCACAAGTCTAAGTGAGTGTTGTTGCCCATCCCTCAGATCTGAATCACCTCCTTGTCCGCTATAGTGGGAAGAGACCTCTCCCCCATCTTCCTTGGTCTCAATGCGCATGAAGCTCCAAGAGCTTCTTAACGTACTAGATGACAAAGCTTCCCTTATGCTCTCTGGGTCGTTCAGTAGCCCTTAGAACTAACACTAACCCATATCGGGCACCTGAATGGTTTTGTATCTCATCACGCACAAACATAAGACTTTTTAGTTAAAACCTTTTTCTTGGGTGCTAGTAGCCCCAACGAGCTTGCTGACCCTACTTTGTCTCGGTAACTACTAGTCCAATGAGTTCGAAAACCAGACTTCGGCTCGGTAGCTACCAACCCAACGAGTTTGACAGCACTGACCTTGGCTCAATAGCTATGTCACACAATTTACCCTTTATGTGAGTTTTTCATATGCTCATAATTCGTCTATTTATCTACGTATTTAAGCATGTTCCCATTAGCCTTGGGCCCACTTGAGAAACTCTAGCTCTCCTCACAAATAACTTCCAAAAGTTTAAGCAGTATCACTATAAACCCCGCCCTTTTGAGCTAAGGAAAACCGGGAAGGGAACCGGTCAAACCGAGTGAGAAAACTGAACCGGTTCAGAAAACTCGATCAATTGTGAATGGGCAATTTAGGGAATTTACAACTCTCAGGTGATCCAAATGGTTCATTAAACCTAAAGAAACTTAAGACAAACTAGAATAGAAAAACCAAATTGGTTCGGGTGAACGAGATTCCATAAGAACTTTGAAGTTAAGCATGCTTGCTCAAGAGTAGTGTGAGGATAGGTGACCTCATAGGCCATAAATTAATATATATTTAATTATTATAATTAATACCAATAATTTAATACCAAAATTAAATTATTGGAATTAATACCAATAATTTATGGCAATATTAATACTAGTAATAAATCTCTCCCATTTAATACACGATTTTACACCTATATAAAGACGTCATCCACATTAATTCTCCTCACACCTGAACACTTCTCTCTCTCTCTCTCTCTCTCCTGCTCCATTTCCCAATGAAGCTCGAAGCAGAGCTTCAACTTGAATATTTTTTTTAACCTTGAAAGGAGAGGTTAGGCTCTTTAGAATTGGGGAGAAGACAGCTATCTAATAGCAAACTCCAGTCAATCCGAGAATCACTGGAGAAGCACCGGCATGATGAAACAGTGAAGCAGCTTCGGTGGACCGAAGTTACCCTATTTCGGCCAAGCTGAAATCGGCCATTTTGAGCCCTCATCAGATCAAACCAAGCCCTCCCAACACTTCCTTAGCCCTCCCACGGCCGAATTAGGACTAAAAGGTAAGCCAATTCGGCTCCTCTCTGCAATTTTTGGTCGGTGCTAGAGAGAGAACCGATAGAATTTCAATAATAAAATTCTAACTCAATTCAGCATCAATTGATGTGATTCTTGATTTTAGGATGAACCTCAAGATGAGAGCTATCTGCCCAAATCAAAAGCTCGGACCGCCGTGCCCTCACCAGTGAGTAATCGAAGCTTTCTCCCTCTACAGTCCATTTTCCAACGAAGCTCCGTTTGAGCTCATTCCGGTGTCAAAACTTATTATTCAAGGTGCTATTGAATTGTAAGAAGATGGAGGAACTCAATTTCAACTTCAATTTCAACAATTAGATGTGTTTGATCGGTCAATTTGATGAAATCAAATTTAGTTGTGCTAAGGAGTTGAAATTTGGGGGGAAATTGGGGATTTCGAAATTCAAAGGACCAAAATGTAATTTTGTAAAATTGAGGGTCAATTGGGCATGAATATAATGTTGGAGGACCAATTGAGGAATTTTATAATTTTTGGGGCAAAACATACCATTTTTATAAAGGAAGGGCAAAATTGTAATTTTGGAAAAATTGGGGGACCAAATTGGAAATTTGGGAAATTAAACCCCTTTTTAGTGAAATTGAATAAATTGAGGTCCCAAGATAAATTTTAAAAGTTACGGGACTCAATTTGATGAAAAACTAACATTAGGGACTTAAAGTTAAAGAGAAATAACTTTAGGGACCTAATTGCAAATAACTAAAAGTTTGGGTTTTCTCATTCATTGAAAATGAATAAAGGCTATTATGCCGAGTAATAATGAACAAGTATGTTCATATCATGTACAAATGTGAAATACCGGGAACGCCATTATGGACGAGCTCGCATGAATACAAAGAACCTGTCTAGTGGAATTTACTGCGTTAACGGGTGAATGGGTTTACTAACATCATACCCGGTTAGGATGATGAGTACAACTTAAAATTAAAAACCACTTACCGGTTGTGAGTGGAAATTTTATATCATACCCAGTATGAAAACCCACTATTAAGTGGTATTTTAAACATCACTACATAGAGGAAGTGATGTGAAAATCATGCAGATAAACTACTTACTGGTTATAAGTAGATCATACCTAGTTGGTATGATTAGACTTCCTCGAAGGAAGTTGAAAACCCGTTCATCGGTTATGAACGGAGATGTCCTTATATCCGGATGGTATAATGGATAGAGAAAACATATGTTTTGTCAGAAGTGCTCTCCCCTGACTGTGTGCTAATGCTTAAACAATTTGGGAGACTTTCTCGATGGGAGCTCGAATAGTTCTGATAGCCAAGGGGCCTCGGTTTTAGAACTTGGGGGCTAAATGCCCAATTTTAAAAATCTCGTATAGTGGGCCCAAAGCCAGTTGGCACGAGCAGGAGCTCGTAAACGAACATGATATATGTGCATAAAACTTAATAAGTGAATTGTTTGGCCATGGTACCAAGATAGGACCGACATGCTTAGTCAACTAGCCACAGTGCGACATGACAGGTTGACGGACCAGTCATGACAAACAACTGCGGGTTGAGTTGAGAGTCGGGGCCATTGGACCAGTGGCACCACATATTACATGGCAATATGAGAAAACATTGTTTGTGCATGCACTGTGAGTACGCGATCATCAAGATGCCCATGAGGGGTAGTGATGCGTCCTAAGGGCACTGGACGGCCTGGTGGCTATAAGGGTAGTTCGTCGTTCTAGGTGTCTATGCGAAATTTGGAGTAGCACCAAGCGCATGAGACCGGGGTGGGGACAGGATGAGGTCTATGTCCTCATACGGACACAAAGAAGTGATTTTGGGATTGTTGGTTGTATGTCGCGGACATCCACTCATTCCTAGGGTAAAAGTGGTCGTACTTCTATCTGGGTGGCAGGAAAAGTCGCTTCGAAGCCACTAGCAGGTTCAATAGTGATACTGAATTGCGAATGTGTGTAACCCTCATGATGAAGGATGTGTGTTGGGTGATGACACACTGTGATTAATATGGAAATGGTGATAAACCTGAGATTTTAAATGAAGGGTGTTTTGAAAAGAAAGGGGTCTGGCACACTCCATATAAATATTTTTTTTAAGTTAAAAGTAGACCTTTGAAAGCCCATTCACTGAGTAGTCATACTCACCCCCTCCCTTATATCCCTTTCAGGAAATCTGAGAAAGCCTACCCTCAAATACTATCAACTAAGATACCTGTAAGACATGTATGTAAAGTTTAAAATTTCATGCAGTTTTGATTATGCTATTCTAGGAAATGGTGCAGGTTTAAAGGACCCTTACTCTTTACGGTTTATAATAAAGGGAAACCCTTTAATAAACCAGGAGAGTGGTGGGTTGATCACGGGGATTTGACTAAACCGGGTCGGGGCGTCACAACTAGAGTGGTATCATAGCATATTTCCTCAAATACATAATCAAGACTAGAATCTATAGTAACTAATATGATTTATTCTAAAATTTTCATATGGCTCCCAGGAGAGGAACCAAGAAAACATGGAATAGCTCTACTCAACACCCTACCTTCGTAGGAAGATAATCCTAGAAGCTTCCTAAATGCTTGAGACCTAGCAGAAATGTCAAAAGACCAAATGGGGAAGTATCCTGGAGAATGGTGCTAGAACCTATTGATGGCACATCCCTAGGTATAAAGGAAGATGCTTATCAAGAATCCCATAGCTCCCTAGTTAATTTGTGACCATTTTCTATGATAGGGCTGAGAGACCAACCATTTGTATTCCCATGTTAATAAAATATTCAATTTTTGCAAAACTCTATCTTTTGAGGATGTGATCTTACTAGGAATATGGCCGAAAGAAAATAAAACAAACCAACACTATCTTGGAAACTAAGGAAAAGTCACATCCCAATGATGGGAGATGAATCAAGAAACCTATGAGGACTCTTACCATGACCCTTAGCAAAGGTGATTCAGCAAGAAAACTGTCAAAGTGATCAAACTCAAGAACGGTAAAGCACCAAACCACTAGTAATCCTAGAAAAGCCCGCTTGAAGGAAAGAAGAAACCACAACAATCCATGTGAGGGAATAATGATGGGACATTGCCTAAAGAGATGTCCAACCCTACTAAAGGACAAGTACCAAGATGAACTATTATAGGTGTAAGGAAAGAAGGGGTGTTACACACCTCATAGATTCAGGGCAATACCTCCTCAAAGGCCACGAAGGACATGAAGGATTGGAGATCGATACCATGGAGCGGGTTACGTAAACGGTTCACAAAGAGGTCAAGAACTAACGAGGTGAATGCAAAAACTTCTTAAGAAGGTTAAACCAATAAGGATACCTCATGAATAGGGATAAGGTACATGAGAAGCATACTTAGAACCCTCTCATAAAGGGGCAAACATAGAAAAATGTCCCCCAGAACTTTAGGGAATGACACAGTGAGAGTGAAGAAGAGAAGGAATACATTGTAAAAGGGGAACTCTAGAGGGATGCATACAACCAAGTGCCTTGAAGGAATCATTGGTTGGCAGATGGACATAACGTGGAGTGCAAGGAGCCAACCCCTCATTAGAAACTACTTGAAGGAAGGATGTATCGGAGGCCAAGACTAACCTGCTTTGGAAAAAGTGATAGAATGTTAGGACAACTTCCTTTGGAAAATATAGAGAAGTCAAAGTGGAGATTCGGAACAACATAGCATAAGTAAGCAAACCATAAAAACAAGATAGTTAGAGGAAATAAATGATACCTTAAGGAAAACTGAGAGGTAGAAAGGACTACAACCTAAAAGGTCAGTGAGATAGACGTTAAGGACATGAGGACTTGAGAAACAACTACCCTAAGAAACTTAGACCAAATGAATGGATGATTAGATTAGAAAAATAGTGTGAATGTGGTAGTTAAAGAACTAGCCTTCAAGAGAAATAGAAATTTCAACCACGATAAAGAAGGGAGAAGTGAAAAGGGCAAATCATTGGAAAAGAAGAATGAAGGAAAATCCTTAAAAGAAATCAATGGCCAGAACCAAAACTATAAAGTCTTGAGATGGTTAAATGAACCTCTCGAAGGGTAATAAAGGGATTTTGAAACTAGGTGGATGCGAGCTCTGGACATGTGTTGAGGTGCGAGTGATAATGAGGATGGAGTATGAAAGACATACTCGTAGGATCTCAAGAGTAAAGGTAAACATGAAAGAATATCATCAAGGGACGTCATTTAAAGTAAGGTGTCTTCAAGGATGTATGAAAAAGAAATTTTGCGAGAAAAGGGTAAGAATCCTCCCAAATAAGGAAATCCTAAGAAATGATACATGACGTAATAAAGAATCAACGGAACCTGGTGACGAGAGGTGAGGAGACAAATTCATAGATAAAGGTGCATGCTAAAGTGAAAGAAACCCAATGAAGCATATTAAGAGATGTTATGGCAAGTAAAACCCAACATCTCATCATGCCATCCGGGTCGAGGCGTGACAATCATGCAATAAGGGGAGACTATTTTTGGAAAATAGTTTTTAATTGGACAACATGCTCATCGTCCCATCCGGGTATAATGTCAGAGATCCCACTCACCCATATGTCGTGTCTCGCTTGTCCTAGGTGGGTTTTCGATGTCTCGAGGCCTTCTTGCGGTCATAGGTAGGAGTCTCCTTTCTGTACCTAAATTATCACGGGTACAAACCATTCAGTTACCTGACTCATTTCACTTAAGTCCCTAGGTTTTCTCCTAATTACAATTCCACCCTTTATAAAATCGATTAAATTATAGATAAATTGATATAAATACTTTTAATTGCAATTAAATTCCCAATAAATATTTTTAATTGCAATTAAGTCCTTAATTTTATCTTAATCCCCAATTGGCCCTCAATTGAGGTTAATTTCATAAAAATCCCTAATTTTTCCAATTTCCTCAAAAATTGCATATTGGCCCCGAATTCTTAATTAGTCAAATTAAAGGTTGAAATCATATTAATTCCCCCCCTAGCATGTTGCTAATCATTTCCCATATCTTCCTACGAGCAACTTGACCTTTGAATGACTTCATTTAACCCAAAATTGAGCTCAAATAGAGATTCAGCGAAAAACTTTACTAGAGAGAGAGCTTTGTTTTCTTACCGGTGAAGGAACAGTGGTTAGAGCTCTAGGTATGGCCAGCTAGTGCTCGTCAAGTGGGTCCTCCTAGGATAGGGTTCCATGGCAATTGGCAGCATGACTGGGGGAATTGGATGAGAGAAGTTTTTACTGTTCTAATCTTTGCAACTCTATTGTTCCGATGGAGTGTGACGGAATTGGCTTACCTCAAAGGTTCTAGGAGGTCGATGGGCAGTCGAGGAGGGGTGTGGGAGGGTTGGTGTAGTCGTAGGAGATCGAAGGTGACCAAAATTCAGCCCGAATGAACTTGCTACTTCACAATCGTCGGGGCGACGGTACTGTGTGAGCCCCCTAATGCTTCTCCAGTAATCCTCAAGCAGAAGGAAGGTTGCAGCGGTGTAGAGAACTTCTTCCCCGGAACTAGGGAACCTAAATTCATCATCGAAGGTTGAGGAAAGGGCCCACGTTAGAGCTCTAGTTCGTGCTTCGTAGGAAAAGGGAGTACTTCGTCTTCTTCGGTCGTTTGAGAGATGGAGAGGATGAATAGGGAGGCGCTCTTTATATAGGGATCTTGACAACTAACAGGGCTACTTAATTATCCCAGACTCAGCCCCAATCTTGCCCGTCCACAATTAGATCAAAGCGGATTTTAGGGTCATCGCAGACCAAGCAGTTCACCCAGTTTTCCTCTCTACCAGCTATTAGAGGAAGAAGATGACTTTGTGCGGTGTGTGCAAGCTTTGCACATGCGAGTTTTCACGTGGCACCCTGTAATTAGCTAGCTTTGCTGATGCAGCTTCCCACTCGTTGTCCGATTCACCTTTTAACTCGTTGATCGGCCACGTGATCATCTCCCATTGGTCACTCATTCCAATGTGGCTGCTGACTAGATTCGAGTAGCCGTTTGACTATGACACTTGGCGACCTCTATTTGGCTAATTTAAATAAATCAGATTTCCCTCCTAAAGTATTGTGCCACTACCACGTGTTAGCCCATAATTGGCTGAAATAATCTGACGTGGCTTTACCATGTGACCTCTGATTGGTCGACCATTTTTCTAACATCCTAGTCGACTGTCGGCGTGGTACCTTTGACACGTGTCAACTACTCATTGGCCAATCTGGCTGACGAGGCTTCTCCTTAGTTAACCGTTGATTGAGGACACATATCGTCCTCCTATTGGTCGATTGTTGGTGATGTGGCTTTGACCATTGATCGAGTACCCATGTTATGCTTTGATTGGTCAGCGCTTTTAGGCACTGACCGAGCAGCTGACTAGGCACACTTCACCACGTGTCGCTCGCTGATTGGTTGTACTTGCTGACTAGACGTTGACCTGGTAGGCTGTCCGTTGATCAGTTCCGTCGGATCGGGTTCAATGACCTAAACTCGAAAATCATTCGGTTCAGACCCGATTCAACTGATCTTCTAAAATCCAAAATTTTCTAAATTCATTTTCTACCTAGTGGTATCTTCAATTTTCCAATTTGACATTTTTAAGTAACCTAGAAAATTTAATCTTTGAACTATTTTTTCATGATTCAGTCTTGTTCAATCCAATTCGGACCCGGTTCGCCCTGAACCGATTTGGTTTTCCCATTCAACTCCTTTCATGGTTTTTCTCCATGGTATTTGGGTCTTTATTGGCCACTTGAAATTTTTCAAATTCTCATTTTGAACTTCTATCGAAAATTTTCAATTCTCATTTTTATTTTTCTCATTATGAATAGACAAGGTTTACATAGAAGATGTAGTCAAAATGTTCTCCAACAAATGACTTACATTGGCTTGCATAAAAAATCATGCCATAAATACCTTTTCGGTAGTCAAAACCTCCATAACTATAATGAGTTTTTAGACATTTCATAGAAGCCACAAGGCCTTGGTACAAACGTATTGAAAATTTTTTTCTATAAAAGAAGTTTTTATTAAATGTGTGAACAAACTCTATTTGTTAAAAAACATAATCATGATAAATATTGGTTGTAAGTTTGTACGTTGAAAATCTTATTTTCACATAAAATAACAAGAAGTTATTACATTAATTTAAAGATGGCAAGAAAATTGAGTTTGAAATGAGAGATTTTGAGAAAATGATATATTTTCTAGAGTTGAGATTATACAAAGTAAAAATGTATTTTTATAAATCTGTCAAAATATGCAACTAAAAAGTTTAACATGATTGATTGCAAACATGTAAGCACTCTTGTAGTAACAAGAACCAAACTACATGATTGATTACTAACATGTAAGCACTCTTATAGTAACAAGAACCAAACTACATGATTGATTACTAACATGTAAGCACTCTTATAATAACAAGAACCAAACGACATTTTTTTATAAAAGAAGTTTTTATTAAAGGTTGGTGTGAACAAACTCTATTTGTTAAAAAAATAGAATTAGGATAAATATTGGTCGTAAGTTTGAATGTTGATGATTTGATTTGCACAAGAAATGGTAGGATGTTATTACATTAATTTAAAGATGTCATAAAAATGGGGTTTTAAATGAGAGATTTAGGAAAATGTGATAATTTATGGAGTTAGATTATACAAAGAAAAAGATGTATTTTTATAAATGAGATAAAATATGCAAATGAAGTACAAAGAAGGTTTAACATGATTAATTGTAAATATATAACCACTTGTATAGTAGTAATAAGAACCGTACTATCTAGAATGGTTTAGAAATTAACCCAATTTTTTTGTATAAATAGATAGTTGGAAGTCTCATGCATATCATAGTCACATACTTAGATATGTAGTATGTTTAATCGATAGATTTAAGAAAAGATCATAGAAGAATATTTGCAGCAAATAGGATATTCATATATTTAAAAGGAAGCATGTTGATCATTTAGTTTTACAGGTAGATGATATTTTTTAATAGTCTTTAACGTCCAAAAACAAAGAAGCATGTCTTTTATAGTGAAAAGCTAAATCGAATTTGAGAGCACAAAACAAGTTTTTTTGGACGTTAAGATTGAGTTTACTAAATCCGGTAGTGATGATACGGCGTTGATGAATCAATTTATATATATATGTTGATAAGGTGTTGATGCATCAATTTTTATTATATATAAGCTCTCAATCAATACTTGCATCATAACATCAAAAAAATATGATATTTATGTTTATTATAATTTTTACAAAATATCTATTATCAGTAAATTTTATTGTCTAAAATCAATTGTGAGTTTATTTCTGTATATGAGCCAACATATAAATAATAATATAAATGAGCTACCCATGCTACATAAAATCATTCCAATCAGCAATGATTAGAATAATGTTATAGTGTTGTAAAGGAGGAGGTAGGGAAAATATTATCATTTCACATAAAAGGTATTTATATTACCCAAGAGTGGTTTTGATTCCACCCATGCAAGATCTCTTGAATTCTCATCTTCTTTATTGTTGATCATGTCAAGAATCGTTAAGCATATACTCATGATCACATATTTCCATCTTTGTGAGTGTAGTATTTTTATTAGTAGTAGCTTGACAAGAGAGGCACAAGAATTATGATTTTTGACATGTCACCTAAAATTTGTGAATTATAATGTTTGACCCGTCACATAAAATTTGTCCAAATTTTTTATCTATTCAGTATTTTTAAAATAAATTAAAATTTACGTCAAATAATATCCAACTTTTAACATTAAAATAAATATTTTCAAATATTTTATAGTAAAGTATCAATTTATTTAAATATTTAACATCCACACTATAATTTAACCCATTTTCTAATTTGACCAATGTATACCTACTACTTATCATAATATTTCAACTTATGAATTTAAACATGTAATTTTCTTATTGATTTTGTCCTCATACCAAAATTATTATATTTGTCCATGGGCATACTCATTATAATGTTCATTATTAGGTTTTGATTGGATATTTAAATGATCAAAATGTTTGATTCAAAGTTTATTATTATATAATTGTGTTAATTTTTTTGAATTCAAAATAAAAATCATAACTAATGAGTTCAAATCTACTTTAGCTTATTACTTATAGCATATGTTAGTGAGACTCTACCTATTATCTTAAAAGATGATAAACACTCACTTCTCCTAATATAATAGGTCCAAGAGGGTTACTACCTTCTTCTCATTCACCAATAAATTATTAGAATTGAATGGTAGGTTTTTTTTGCGCACAAGTTTGAATGGTAGGTTGGATGAGGAAGAACAAAACGGTACACACCCCACAAAAAGTTGACCGTCCATACTCGCCAATGCCCCGCCATGCTTCAAGCAGATGATCCACTCCCAGTAGAGTAGAGCCAATGCCCGGTGAGATGTGTCAAGTTGATGATCCCCTCTGAGTAGAATAAACTGCAGCTTTAAGAATTATGTCGAGAGAGATAGAAAACTAAACTGCAGCTTTTCTGAGAACATAATTTCTCCTCATTATGAGACACACAAGATTCTCTCTGAATTATTAGAACTAATATGAGCCAACACTTCACTAAGTATGTAGAGAGGCAGAGGAATTCTAAAGGTTGCATCCTTGTTTTTGCTAATCGCAGTTCACCTGATCTTACCCTTGCCTTGGATTCTCCTCCCTAGTAAGGTTCTGCGCTGCTTCCTATGTTGACTTTTCAGGCCCGTTGACTTGACCCCCATGCCCATGTCCATGCCAAGCTAATCGAATCTACTCGCTGTTTCATTGATTCCACACAGGTGAAGAGGTAGAGGATAGCAGAAGAAGGAGAAGTAACAGCCTTGAGGAAAACCATCTCGAGCTGCGTCGTTCCATATTGGTCTTAGGTTCTTCTGTCTGGTCGGCATCTCCGTTGCTCCGTTCTTGAGCTGAATAACTGAGGGGTCGTGTCATGGATTCCGATCGCCCACCTCCATTGAAGGGCGTAGTGATCATCACTCTTCCACCGCCGGAAAACCCTTCTCTGGGGAAGACCATCACCGCTTTCACTCTCTACGGTCCAGTCCCATCCCGGATTCGCGAAACCCCGCCGGCCCGTGATCAGGAGGAAGCCAGAACCCCTCTTCCGATTCAGCTGCCGCGTAACACTGAACTTAGATCCTTCTTCAGGAGACTCCTTCATGGGAGCCGGAGGGCGATTGTCGGCTTTCTCGGTATCGCTATCTTTGCATACATTCTCTACTCCTCTTTCTTCTCAAGTGCCCTCCGAGACTTTCGGGGTCGTGAGGACGAGGAGAAAAAGCCGGGAACTTTCATCTTCCCGATGATCCCCAAGTGGAGAAATGATGTTGTGTTTGGCGGAGATGTGGAGCTTAAACTCGGGAGGTTTGTTGATTTTGAAAGCAAGAGGAAGATTGTTGGGCCATTTGACAAGGATTTAAGGGATTCCTCAGTGTTCAATTCTAATAAATTGGTTGCTTCCAAGAGTGGCGCTGTTGATTCTTCCACCCTTTTGCCTGTTAAGGGCAATGTGTATCCTGATGGGTAACTTCTTCATATCTTTCCTCTGAAGAATTCCTATTTGGGTTCATCATGAGTTGTGGTATATAGGACTTGAGTCTTGAGATATATTAAGTGGTGAGTGAGGAAAAGCTTCAGTCAATGCTAGTAGTTTCTTCCGTCTTCCTTTTACAGGACAAGGAGCTACCTTTATGAATTCTATTTATTCTTGCAAATAATCTTTAATTAATCACCTTTTGCAACAGAGTTGTTTAATTGTACAACTCTTTATCTTTATTTTGTGAAAGAAGTCTCTTTGTAGGTTCAATAATTATGTAGGACATCGATTCATTATGAGGGGAAGGCTGATAAAAAAAATATGGGGAAGGGAAAAGGAAATCAAAGAATCAACCTCTATACTAGACAGATTCATGATTGGGTCCATTTCAAACAAGCTGAACTATGCTTCATAAAAGCTAATTGTGGTAATTGGTGTTGTGCAGTTTGTATTACACATATATACTTGTGGGGAGTCCACCAAGACGTTATCATGTGGACATAGACACCGGGAGTGACTTAACATGGATCCAGTGTGATGCTCCATGCACAAGCTGTGGCAAGGTCTACAATCTCAAAGCTTAATTTATTTTAAAATCGCTTCATAGTAGAGTGTTTATAATATACAAGATGGCTTGCTTAACATAATCTGATCTTAAAAGGAGCCCAGTAACATGGAAGTGGACTCTAATAGTGGAGTCTTGTTAATACCCCATGCTTGTAAACATCTAAATGAAGCAAATCATAGTTGTTCTCTGCTCTGCCTTTTGGATGGAAATATGGGGCATACCTCTATGTTACATACATAGTTGGGGTGTTGTATCCCCTACAAGATTGACAATAATTAGAGGTTTCAAACCAACTGAGCTATTCACCAAGCAATGGATGCCTACGGTCAATTACATGCTTATTTAAATCCTTCTGCATTAATTAGAGCCTATGATGGCTTTATCATTTTGCTATTTGCTTCATTTTCTGGATGTTTTTCATAGCATCTCCATTTTCATATTCTCTTCATATTTAGAATTGATAATATTTTCCTTATATCTTGTACTATAGATGTGAAGGATACAAATTTATGCTAAGTGAACTGGACTACATCTTTTAGTTCTTTTGTTCTATAGAAATGATGATTGTAAAGAGGACAATATTAGAAGTTTTGGCTTCCCATTCACAAAAATATTCCCTTGATTTCAGGAGTGATGAATAAAAATCCACTCTGATATAAATAGTTTATGTAGGGTGCCAACCCTTTGTACAAACCAAAGAGTAGCAAAATAGTCCCACCCAGGGATTCCTTGTGTAAGGAAGTTCAAAAGCAGAGGACTGAATACTGCCCAACTTGCAAACAATGTGACTATGAGATCGAATATGCAGATCATAGCTCCTCCATGGGTGTTCTTGCCAGAGATGAACTTTATCTAAGAGCTGCAAACGGATCCTTGGGAAAGCTAAATGCTGTTTTCGGGTAAGAATTATGCATGAGTAACGTATAATGTTGCTAGTGATATGCTTGTTCATAAGTTAATGTTAAGGTCTAGGTTATATCTGCTAGATATATAGCCCAGGTGAGGCCTAGCTTGTAGACTTGCTTGTATACTTTCTTACCCAAATCGTTAAAAAATTAAATGCAAAATATATCAAAAAGAAAATGTTAAATACAGTGTGGTTGATTGTACATATTTTTTTTTCTTTTGCTCATGTTTCTTGAACTGGTTGAGTCTATTCTTTTGTGCAACTGTGGTTGCAGTTTACCTTATAATTTGGGCTAAAAGCTCATTTGAGGCATAAATCTTTACTCAATGACTTAATTTAGGCAAACATTTTATTTGGCTCAATTCACAGAGAATGTGCTTCCACTGACAGTTCAATTCATATGTAATACATCCACTTATGGTTTAATTCACGGACAAACCTTTCACTGATGGCTCAATTTTTGTAAAGGAAGTGCCTTTATATTAAACCACTAATGAAATGATTCTACCTAAATTGAACAAGTAGAAGGTTTGCACCTAAATTGAGCCATCACACAAAGAGTTGTACCTTATGTGAGATTTTTTCCTATAATTTGCACTGCACTTCCTAAAGGTATGCAACCTTTTGTACTTTTGTTTGAGCTTGTGGTCGTAAAGGCATGCCTATATAATAAAAATATTATTAATGAAATGCTAATTGATTGCACTTGTGCTGGTAAAGGTGTGCCTATGATCAGCAAGGCTTGCTTCTGAATTCTCTTTCAAAGACAGATGGGATAATGGGTCTAAGCAGGTCCAGCGTGAGCTTGCCTTCTCAACTGGCCAGCAATGGGATGATTAATAATGTCATAGGTCATTGTCTCACCTCGGATGCCGTCGGAGGGGGCTATATGTTCTTGGGTGAGGAATTCATGCCTAACTGGGGCATGCAGTGGATCCCTATGCTTAACATTCCTTCTACGTGAGTTCTAACTTTTTTCTTAATGGTGCTGCACAACCTCATTCATCATTATACCTGCACTTTGGCCTTAAAAAGAATGTCCATGTGATATTATGCTTCTGCTCGTCAGGCAATACCGCTTTTTTGTGTGAAGCTTGTTTTCCTTTTGGAATTTCCCAAAGCCCATATTCTATATTTAATATTTCATGTTCATAGTTGATTCAATGGTCTTTTTCTAGTTTTAAAATCATCAGAATATGCCAAGTTCTTGTAATGTCTCGTTTTATCAATTATTGGGAAATCTGTATGAATTTATTCAAGAATTTTGGTGTCATCTGTTCTGTTTTCTTTTTAATCTGTGGAAAAGTACCGTCTATTATGTTTTTAGTTGCTTATCAGCTATTCATCCTTTATATTATGGCTGACAGATCCTGTATGCAGATCATATAATGTCTCCTTTATTCTTGTTTCTGATACATCCTCATTGATTCAGGAACTCCTATCAATCCAGTATCATGAAAATGAAGTATGGTAGCACCTCCCTCAGTTTAGGCCCACTGGATGGAGAAGTTGATCGAGTAGTTTTTGATAGTGGGAGTTCTTACACATATTTTACTAAGGAAGCATACTCAGATTTGGTTCTTTCAGTGAGTATCAATCAATAGATATATTTAAACAGATCATCATAGTTGTAGTAACATCAAGTAATTTTATAGTGCTATTTATTGAAGCAGCTTAAGGAAGTTACTGGTTCAGGACTTGTTCTTGATGCATCGGATCCTACTTTGCCATTTTGCTGGCGATCTGAGCTTCCCATCAGGTTTGGATGTGCAAAATGCATTTTTCTCTTTCATGGATATTTTCCACTTAACAAATGTTTTTTAATCTCAGGAAATTGTGAAAAAACAATATAGCATTCTCTTGTTTCAAAATATAGCCTTTGCACCTCAATTAGATAGAAATTTGATTAGGAAAAAAGCTGAAGTTAATGAATCTTCCTTTTGGGCTATGCAGATCCTTGAAAGAAGTTAAACACTTCTTCAAGGCAATAACACTTCAGTTCGGGAGCAAGTGGTGGATACTCTCCACAAAGCTCCATATTCCTCCAGAAAGCTATCTGATCATTAATGTAAGGGTCGATAAATTGGATATCAAATGAGTACATCTTTTACATTGCCCTTCTCTTTTGGTTGCTTTTATTTGATGCCTGAATATCTGTTTATCTGGATGTCAATTTCGATGCTTGCAGAACATGGGCAACGTGTGCTTGGGTATCCTTGATGGTAGTGAAGTGCTTGATAGATCCACCACTGTAATTGGAGGTAAGTCTCCCTAACTTTGTGATACCTTAGCCAAAACCAAACTGAAACAGAGGTTATTTTATCATTGATCCTTGGGATTGTTTCCTGAGATCTTCCATTAATACTGAAGAAACAACCATTTCCTTTACCCTGACGAGCACGTACTTATCTGGCCATTTGCAGACATTTCGTTAAGGGGGAAGCTGGTAGTGTATGATAATGTGAACGGCAGAATCGGGTGGGTGCAATCAGATTGTATCAGGCCCCAGAGGTACAAGACACCCTTCTTCTCCACATGAACTGGAGTATCTGTTTTGGACTATACAATAGACTGGCCCACAGCCATAATGTATCTATATAGAAGAGATTCACACTTCCCATCTGTAAATAGTCACTACCGACCGACATCAGCTCTTTTGGCAGGAAAAAAAAAGAATTATATAAGCCTCATATGATATTTACGTGTATTATCTAAGACATGGGATATTATGCTCCTTGTGCATAGATTATATAAATGAGGACAGTTTTCCCTTTTTTTTAATTCGATTGTATTTTCAAGTCTTTAAATTTTTTTTAATTTAGCGGATTAAATGTGAAAGGTATATTTTTTATCATTAAAAAGGACATTAATAGTGCAATAGAGTCATTGTGCAAAAAAGAATAGTGCAATAGAGTCCTCGTCCCTTATCTATATGATATTGGATATAGTTCATATTCCAGTACTAAATAATTAAATAATTAGTAATTAATATTAATCACATAAATCTAGCACCATTAAAAGTTTAGTAGAGTTTAGGAACAGATATTTTTCAATGTATATAATATTTTTTCTTCCAAATTCTTCCCCCCTCCCCCCTCACATTCTCTATGATATCGTATATAAAATATAATATTTTTATTTATATTTGCATCAAAGCACATATAAAATCAATTAAATATATTTTCTTTATAAATTAAATTTATCTGTGAAACGGTTAATAAAACATTTGTCTATTAATTGAATTAATTTTTTATGCCTAAATGAGATCAATAGCGCAAATATTTACACTTACTATTGTTTGAATAGAATTATTGTAATATTAGATTATAATATAAAGATAAAGTATAGATAAATTTTGTTTCATTTATTAAAAATAATTTAATTTATATTTTTTGTACTTAAAAAGTATTTTATAATTTTTCAGAAATTAGATATGATACAATATTATATACATACTAAGTTACCCTAATGTCTACTGTCTATTCTCTCTCCCCCGTGGTGGAAAGATGCACAAGAAAAGTGCTTAGGTGGGTAGGTTCGACATGATAGTCGGGTCCATTGGACCCGATCCGAATCTGATTCAATGTTCGGGTCCACTGAACCCAAACCCATGGAAACCCGAGCTTCGAGTCTACTAGACTCGAGGTTGGGGTCTAAGGTCTGGACACAGATCCAACCCCATGGTCGGCTCCATTGAACCCCAACCAGCAAGGGTTCACTAGAACCGAGCTTCAAGAAGTAACATTTGAGTCGCCCTGCAAGTATGTTGTGCTCGTAGATGTTCTCATTATCTTAATCTGAGTCTCCAGGAGGTCCTAATAAGCAGTGGGAAGACTATCATACCAGACGTCATGGACAGGGAAATATTGCTTATGAAGTTGCTAGAGATATGGGAACTTTCTCCTTGTTACTACGAACCTTCATAGCATATCATCTGTTTTTTTTTCAGAAAGTATCCCATTTCAAGGGGAGCTACTCTTGATGCAGGAGGATTATCATTAAGATGAAAAAAGGTGAAGCCTTTCTCCAAAGTCAAAGTTTCATACATTCGGAATAAGACGACGGTCTTCTAAAAAATGAACCTTGGTTATTACAAGACCTTAGCACAATCCATGACAAAGCCAAGAAATCGTGCAGAGCCACCGCACTTTCAATCTTCTACATTTTCTTCTAAGGAAGGAGGAAAGTCTTGAATATCCTATGAAAACTACAATACACCGGAGAGATATACTACTACTCGGTAGAACCAAAAGTGAAACATTTTGAAGCAAACAATCGGCCATCCCTCATCTCTCCCTCTCTAGTTATTCTCTACTGAAAAAACAGAACAACAATCTCTTGTGGCCCATCACCTACAGCCACAAGCATCAGAAACTAAGCCAACAAACTAGTTATTGAGGTTTAGGCGGGCGGCTGTTTGCAGCAGACACCCTCGATCCCCACTTGATTTGCACGTGTCGTCCTTGTGGATGATCACCACAAGCAGTTTTTCTTCGGGCCATGGCCGTCTGGATCGCTTCCACGAGCTCCTCCTTGTGATACTCCTTGGCCGTCTAACACTTGTCCAAGCGTTATCAATGGGATAAATCCCGTTTCCACCTAATGAGAAAGCTGGGTTGGAATACCGGGAAATTTCGAGTAAGAACCGATAACTGAGGGTTAAAACGGGAAATTTGAAAACCCAAAAACCATCCATAAATACCAAAAAAATAATGGGAAGGAATATGGATGAAATAGGGTATGAAAATCAAATCTAAACCAAGTTGAACTGGGATGAAAGGTATGAAACTGGTTTAAATATTTATTTTTCTGGGTAGTATAAAAATATTAATTTGGAAAATTAAATCTATCATTTGATAGAAAATAAATTAACAAGTTAGTGAGTAGGTGTTGGGAGTGAGTTTTCAAGATAATTAGTTTCATTTAAATGGTGTCAATGTTATCGTTTGCTTTAAAATAAGGTTTTTCTCAAAGTTCAATTTTTCAAAACCTTTTTCTCATTACCACATTAGGTGTGTTTAACAAACAACATATGCCCTTAATCAGGAAGGGTACACACATTTATAGGTGCAACCTGTTCACTGCACTCACTTGTAAATCGGAACATCTTTACCATCCACCAAGATAGAAATCAATCCACTTATACCCTAGGTTTGAATGGATGTTCTCGACATTCGACCCTTAGACTCGAATGTTACTCTATGTCCATATGAGGACAGAGACATCATCTCGACCCCACCCTAGTCTCATGCGTAAGAATCTACTTCGAGCTTCTCAACTAACTGGCACGACGAACTACCCTTATCTTCACCATGTTGTCCAATAGCCCTTATGACCTATCACTACCTCTCTTGGGCGTCTTGATGGTCCTATACCACAAGTGCATGTACAAATAATAGTTTTTCACATATGGCTATTATCTTTGGTGCCATTGGTCCAACGGCCCCGACCCTCAACTCGACTTGCAGCTGTTTGTCTAGGCCAGTCCATCGACCTAGTCCTGACGTACTGTTGCTAGTCCATCGAGTACTGTCAATCCTGACGTACTGTTGCCAGTCCATCGAGTACTGTCAGTCCTGACTTGGTACCATGGCAAAATCAAACAATCATTTCATTACAAATTTCATGGCTTTCTTTAACTCATGTTTGTTTACAAGCTCATGCTCGTGTCCACTGGTCTTGGGCCCACTGTACGTAATTTTCCAAAAATCAGACATTTAGCCCCCATGAGTTCAAAAATCAAGGACTTTGGCCTATCTGAGTTGTTCTAGCTCCCATCAAGAATGTCTTCCAAATAGTTTAAGCAATGGCACACAGTTAGGGGAGAACACTTTTGACAAAAAGTATATTTTTCACTTCATCACACCAACCGGATGTGATGATATCTACGCTTACAACAAGTAAGTAGATTTCTCCTTTCCTTAAAGAAGTTTATCATACCAACTAGGTATGATCATCTCTACTTACTACCAATAAGTAGGTTTTCTTTTCATAAAAGTAAGCTTATCATCCCGACCGGGTATGATGTGATTAAGCCCACTCACCCAATGACCATGACGTGTTCGTCCCCAATCGGTTTCCGAGTCCATGCTAGCTTTTTCTTGTTGTCGTTTGGTCTCTCATGTCCCTACACGTTTTGGGCATCTTTCTCACGCATGAGCGACTAGACTAAAAAATTTTAGTTAATTGCACTTAGGTTCCTAAAGTTCATTTTCCTTGACTTTAGGTCCATAATCCTAACTTTTCCCCAAATTGAGTCCCAAAACTTCCAAAATTCTCTCGAAATCCTCAATTTACTCAAAATTGTATAAGATGTACAAGTTTTCCAAATTTTCAATTTGGTCCCCAATTTTCAAAGGTTATAATTTTGCCCATATTATCCAAAAATGGCAATTTGACCCTAATTGTTCCAAAAATTGACCAATTGGTCCTCCAACATCTTTCTTATGGCCAATTGGCCTTCAATTTTAGAAAATTGTAAAGAGGTCCCTCAATTTTATGAAATTCCCAATTTTCACCAAAATTTCCCCCCAAATTTCTCCCTTCAAATTGACTGAATTTGATTTCTTCAGATTGGCCATTCAATCTGGATTAATTGCTCAAATTGAAGGTATTAATCAATTCATACACTTCCATACGATTCAATTGGGCTTTGAACCACAACATTTGGGTATGAATTGAGCTCAAACGGAGCTTCATCGGAAAATAGCTTGTAGAGAGAGAAAGCTTTGAAAGCTTACTGTCGGAGGTGCGTCGGTCCGAGCTCCTGTTCGGGGAAGGTAGCTCTTGTCCTAAGGATCCTTCTAGGATTAAGAATTTCTACAAATGAAGTTAAATCGAGTGTAAATTTAGTCAGTGAATTTTGGCACTTTCTCTCTCTAACTCCAATCTGCAATGACTAAGTAGGGGTAAATTGGCTTACCTTTTAGCTCTGTTGAGGTTGTGTGAGGGTTGTGGGGATGTTGGAGAGGCTTGGTTTGGTCAGATGAGGGCTGAATTTGGCTGAATTTTGCTGACCAAAATAGGGAAACTTCAGTCCGTTGGAGCTGCTTCACTATTTGATTCTATCGGCGCTTCTCCGACGGTCCTTCTGTCAAAAGGAAGTTGCTATCAGGTAGCTACTTTCCCTGGAGTCTATAGAACTTGACCTTTCCTTTTGAGGCTGAGAAAAAGGTCTATATCAGAGCTCTGGTTCAAGCTTCACCGGAAAATAGAGCAGTTGAGAGAGAATCGAGATTTGAGGTATGTGGAGGATGAATGGAGAGTAACTCTTTATATAGGGAGCTCGAGGACCCTCTGCCCGACAACTTTCCTTTTAGTCGAGCATATCCTCACCTTGAAATGGCTTGATTAGAGTTGTATTCCTTCATTGGAGTTATCCATTTTTTTCATTAATGAACAAGCTTTCATCTAGAGGAAGAAGATGACATTATTTCGAATCGGACCGGACCAATCGGGTTTAATGCGTAAATCGGCCGGTTTAGGCCCGATTCGACTGGTTTTCTCAAAATAAAAAATTTCTACATTCATCTAAATTCATTCTCTATTTAATGGTGGCTTCACTTTCCCAATTTGATCATTTTAACCACCAAGAAAAATGAATTTATAAACCGGTTCAAGTATGGTTTAAACTAGTTCAATCTGGTTGAGGTCCGATTCACCATGAACCGGTCTGGTTTTCTTTTCCCAATTGTCCCAAGGTTCTTTTCCATGATTTTTATGACTCTTTGAGTCACTTGGGATTTGTCGATTTCCAATTTTACCCTTTCTCTCTTGGTTAAGGTTGATGAACTGGCTCGGTTTTCTCTTTTGAAATAACTGGTTCTTTTCACGATTTTCTTAACAATAAAGGGATGAAGTTTACAGCCGGCGAGCGAGGCGGGGGCCAAATCCTATGCTGACTGGTAGCCCTATTTATTGTCGAGCTCCCTATATAAAAAGCACCTATAAACCCCCTCATTTAAAGATAAGAAAACTAGAAAAAGAACCGATCAATTCAATAGAGAAAACCGAGCTAGTTAATGAACCCAAACTGATAAATAAAGGGTAAAAATGGGAAATTGGCAAATCCTAAGTGACTCAAAGAGTCATAAAAATCATGTAAAAGAACCTTGGAACAAAGGGGAAGAGAAAACCAGACCGGTTCAGGGTGAACCAGACATGAACCAGATTGAACCGGTTTGAACCATACTTGAACCAATTTCTAAATTCATTTTTCTTGGTAGCTTAAAATATTCAAATTGAGAAATTGAAGCCACCATTGGATAGAAAATGAATTTAGATTAATTTAGAAATTTTTTATTTTGAGAAAACTGGTCGAATCGGTCTTGAACCGACCAATTTTCTCCATTGAACCTAGTCGTATCGGTTCAATCCAGTTCAAAATAGTGTCATCTTCTTCCTCAGAATGATGATACTATTCATTAATGTAGAAAACATATATCTCTAGCGAAGATGTAATTGCTACAATCATTTCAACCAAAATGGAAAGTGGTCAGGCAAATTGTCTTACCTTTCAACTTTGTTGAGGTCGTGTGAGGGCTGTGGAGGTGTTGGGGAGGCTTGGTTTGGTCGGATGAGGACTGAATTTAGTCGAATTCAACTCGGCCAAAATTGGGCAACTTCGGTTCGTTGGAGCTACTTCACTGTTTGATTATGTCGGCAGCTCTCAGCGGTCCTTGGGTCGAAAGGAAGTTGCGGTCAAGTAGCTAAATAAAAATGAAGCAGAAGAATTCATATTTCAAATGAAAAAATTCAAACTTGATAGGGATCTTTCTAATTCTCGAAGAATGAGGGACATGGGGATTGATCGAGAAAGATCTCTTATTTTTATTATAAGATCGTGATTGGATCCGCAGATGTTTGGTAAAAAGAATAATCTTCTCCTTTGAGAATAATAAAAAATGGAAAGTATTTAATTAGAACATGAAAACAAAACTAAATTGGTTCTAGTTACCTTCCCTGGAGTCTATAGAACTCGACCTTTCCTTTTGAGGCTGAGAAAAAGGTCTATATGGGAGCTCTGGTTTGAGCTTCACTAGAAAATGGAGTAGTTGAGATAGAATCGAGATTTGAGGTGTGTGGAGGATGAATAGATAGTAACTCTTTATATAGGGAGCTCGAGAACCCTCTACCCGACAACTTTCATTTTGGTCAAGTTTATCCTCGCCCTGAAATGGCCTGATTAGAGTCGTTATTCCTTCATTGGAGTTATCCATTTTCTGCATTAATGAACAATGCTTTCATCTAGAGGAAGAAGATGGCACTATTCTGAATTGGACCGGACCAATCGGGTTTAATGCGTAAATCGGCCAGTTTAGGCCCAATTCGATTGGTTTTCTTAAAATAAAAAATTTCTAAATTAATCTAAATCCATTTTTTATCTAATGGTGGCTTAAATTTCCCAATTTGATCATTTTAACCACCAAGAAAAATGAATTTAGAAATCAATTCAAGTATGGTTTAAACTAGTTCAATCCGGTTGAGGTCCGATTCACCTTGAACCAATCTGGTTTTCTTTTACCAATTGTCCCAGGGTTCTTTTCCATGCTTTTTATGACTCTTTGAGTCACTTGGAATTTGTCAATTTCCAATTTTACCCTTTCTCTCTCGGTTAAAGTTTATGAACTGGCTAGATTTTCTCTTTTGAAATGGCTGGTTCTTTTCACGGTTTTCTTAATAATAAAGGGATGGGGTTTACAACCGGGGAGCGAGGCATGGGCCAAATCCTATGCCAACCGGTAGCCCTATTTATTGTCGAGCTCCCTAAATAAAGAGCACCTATAAACACCATCATTTAAAGATAAGATAACTGGAAAAAGAATAGATCAATTCAAAAGAGAAAACCAAGCTAGTTAATGAACCCAAACGGATAAAGAAAGGGTAAAAATGAGAAATTGGCAAATCTTAAGTGATTCAAAGAGTAATAAAAATCATGAAAAAGAACCTTGGAACAAAGGGGAAGAGAAAACCAGACCGGTTCAGGGTGAACTGGACCTGAACTAGATTGAACCGGTTTGAACCATATTTGAACCGATTTCTAAATTCATTTTTCTTGGTAGCTTAAAATGTTCAAATTGAGAAATTGAAGCCACCATTAGATAGAAAATGAATTTAAATTAATTTTAGAAATTTTTAATTTTGAGAAAAACGGTCGAATCGAGCCTGAACCGACTGATTTTTGCCATTGAACCTGGTCATATCAGTTTGATCCGGTTTGGAATAGTCATCTTCTTCCTCAGGATGATGATACTGTTCATTAATACAGAAAACATATATCTCTCGCGAAGATGTAACTGCTACAATCATTTCAACCAAAATGGAAAGTGGTCGGGTAAATTGGCTTACCTTTTAGCTCTGTTGAGGTCGTGTGAGGGCTGTGGGGGTGTTGAGGAGGCTTGGTTTGGTTGGATGAGGGCTGAATTTGGCCGAATTCAGCTCAGCCAAAATAGGGCAACTTCGGTGCGTCAGAGCTGTTTCACTATTTGATTCTCTCGACACTACTCTGACGGTCCTTGGGTCGAAAGAAAGTTGCTATCAAGTAGCTGCCTTCCCCGGAGTCTATAGAATTCAACCTTTCCTTTTGAGGCTGAGAAAAAGGTCTATATCGGAGCTCTAGTTTGAGGTTCACCGAAAAATGGAGCAGTTGAGAGAGAATAGAGATTTGAGGTCTGTGGAAGATGAATGGAGAGTAACTCTTTATATAGGGAGCTCGAGGACCTTCTGCTCGACAACTTTCCATTTTGGTCGAGCTTATCATTGCCCTGAAACGGCCAGATCAGAGACGTTATTCCTTTGTTGGAGTTATCCATTTTTTGCATTAATGAATTGTGCTTTCATCAAGAGGAAGAAGATGACATTGTTCCGAATCAGATCAGACCGACAAGGTTTAATGCGTAAATCGGCCGGTTTAGGCCCGATTCGACTAGTTTTCTCAAAATTACAATTTCTAAATTCATTCTCTATCTAATGGTGGCTTCACTTCCCCAATTTGATCATTTTAACAACCAAGAAAAATGAATTTAGAAACCGGTTCAAGTATGGTTTAAACTAGTTTAATTCAATTGAGGTCCGATTCACCCTGAACTGGTCTGGTTTCTTTTCCCAATTGTCCCAAGGTTCTTTTCCATGCTTTTTATGACTCTTTGAGTCACTTGGGATTTGTCGATTTCTAATTTTACCCTTTCTCCCTCAGTTAAGGTTGATGAACTGGCTCAGTTTTCTCTTTTGAAATAACTGGTTCTTTTCTTAACAATAAAGGGACGGGGTTTACAGCCAGCGACGAGGTGGATGCCGAGTCCTATACCGACTGGTAGCCCTATTTATTGTCGAGCTCCCTATATAAAGAGAACTTATAAACCCCGCCATTTAAAGATAAGAAAATTGAAAAAAGAACCGATCAATTCAAAAGAGAAAATCGAGCCGATTAATGAACCCAAACCGATAAAGAAAGTGTAAAAATGTGAAATTGACAAATCCTAAGTGACTCAAAGATTCATAAAAATCATGGAAAAGAACCTCGGAACAAAGGGGAAGAGAAAACCAGATTGGTTCATGGTGAACCGGATTGAAAACCAGTTTCTAAATTCATTTTTCTTGGTAACTTAAAATGTTCAAATTGAGAAATGAAGCCACCATTGGATAGAAAATGAATTTAGATTAATTTATAAATTTTTAATTATGAGAAAATCGGTCGAATCGGGCCTGAACCGGCCGATTTTCGCCATTGAACCTGGCTGTACCGGTTCGGAATAGTGTCATCTTCTTCCTCAGGATGATGATACTATTCATTAATGTAGAAAACATATATCTCTAGCGAAGATGTAACCTCTACAATATTTTCGACCAAAATGGAAAGTGGTGAGCCAAAGGGTACTTGAGCTCCCTATATAAAGAGCTCATATTCATTCATCCTCCACACACATCAAATCGTCATTCTCTCTCAATTGCTCCATTTTTTTGGTGAAGCTCGAACCAGAGCTTCGACATTTGCCTTTTTCTTTGCCTCATAAGGCAAGGTCGGGTCCTATAGACTACAGGGGAAGTCAACTACCTGACAGCAACCTCCTTTCGACCCGAGGACTGTCGCTAGAATAAAATAGTCAAGCAGCTCCGAAGGATTGAAGCTGCCCTAGCTAAGCTAAATTTTGCCAAATTCAGCCCACCTCCGACCAAACCAAACCTCTCCAACATCCCCACAGCCCTCACATGGCCTCAACAATGCTCAAAGTTAAGACAATTCGACCCTACTCTATCGTTGCAGATCAGGGTTAGAGAGAGAAAGCACCGAATTTCACTAACCAAATTCACCCCCAATTCGACTTCACTTGTATCATTTCTTGAACCTAAAAAGAACCTCAAGACAAGAGCTACCTCCCTAGATCGAGAGCTCGGACCGACGCACCTCTGACGGTAAGTTTTCGAAGCTTTCTCTCTTTACAAACAGTTTTCTAGCAAAGCTCTGTTTGAGCTCAATTCAAACTCAAATCCTGCGGTTCAAAGCTCAATTGAGTCATTTGGAAGTATAGGAACTAATCCACACCTTCAATTGGAGCAATTAACCTCGATTGAATGGCCAATTTAAAGAAATCAAATTCAGTAAGTTTAAAGGGGAGAAATTGGGGGAAAATTTTTGGGAAAATTGGGGATTTCAAAAAATTAAGGGACCTTCTTCATGCAATTTCTCAAAATTGAAGGCGAATTGGCAATGAGGAAGATGTTGGGGGACCAATTGGTCAATTTTTGGAACAATTGGGGTCAAATTACCATTTTTGGAGAGTAGGGACAAAGTTGTAATTTTTTGAAAATTGGTGACCAAATTGGAAATTTGGAAACTTGAGCCCCTTACACATTTTTGAGTAAATTGAGGACCCAAAGGGAATTTTGGAAGCCTTGGGACTCAATTTAGGGAAAAGTTAGCATTAGGGATCTAAAGTTAAGGAAAATGAACTTTAGGGACCTAAGTACAATAAACCAACAATTTTGAGCCAAAACCTTAATAGATAAGAATACCTAAATTGTGTAGGGACACAAGAAACCGAAATGTCTACAAGGAAAAGCTAGCATAGACTTGGAAACCGACTGAGGACTAATGTCATACCCGATTTGGATGATGAACACTTTTATTAAAGGAAAACCTACTTACCGGTTGTGAGTGGGCTTAATTATATATCATACCTTGTTGGGATGGTGAACACTTTAAAAATGAAAAACCTCTTGTGAGTGGGATTATTTCACATCATACCTGGTTGGTATGATGAGGAAAGGGATGTTCAACTCAGACCCAGGGTAGAAGTGGACAGGCTTCTATCTTGGTGGACGGCAAATACACTCCGAGCCACAAGTGGGTGCAGTGGGTGGGCTGCACCTACGAATGTGTGTTCCCTTCTTGATGAAAGTGTGTGTTTGTTTGCTAAACGTATACCGAGGCAAGGAAATGGGCTAAAAGAACTAAACACACCTAATGTGAAAAAGGAAAAAAGGTTTTAAAAACCAAAATTTGAGGAAAATCCTTTTTAAAGGAAATGATAACCTTGGCATGGTTTCATAAACAAAAGCTATTTTTGAAAACTTACTCCCAACACACGCTCATTGAGTTGTAGAACTCACCCCTCCCTTTTACCCCTTTCAGGTAACTTAGGGAAAAACTAACCATAAAGACCTCCCTATAAGATAGGTATGTCAGTTTTAAGATATTCAATTTTGTATAATGATATTCCAAGAAAGACAAGAAAGAAGGACGCTATCATGCCCCAACCTGGTTTGGTTGGATTTCCGTGATCAACCCTGCTGCTCCCTTGGTTTAAGATGGGTTTCCCCTGTATTTAATCAAGAGGAGCCAGACAAAATTTTAACCTTGTTCCTTGGAATATCATAAATCAATCAAAATGCAAGATTAAAAGTAAATTTTAAGCATACTTGATGAAGGGTACATCTTCATGGTTTATTTTGTTAAATCTCCTTACTCTTGAAAGGGGTAAAAGAGATGGGGTGAGTTCTACAACTCAGTGAGTGGGTGTTGGGAGTGAGTTTTCAAGACAATTAGCTTCATTTAAATTGTGCCAAGGTTTTCATTTTCTTTAAAAGAAAGTTTCCTCAAAGTTCAGTTTTCAAAACCTTTTTCCCATTACCATATTAGGTGTAAACCCCGTCTCTCATAGTTAAGAAAACCGGGGAAAGAACCAGTCAACTCAAAAGAGAAAACTGAACTAGTTCATGAACCTTAAGTGAGTCAAAGAGTCATAAAAATCATGAAAAAGGACCTTGGGACAAATTGAAAGACAAAACCAGACCGGTTCAGGTGAACTAAACCTGAACCAGATTGAATCGGTTTGAACCATCCTTGAACCAATTGCTAAATTCATTTTTCTAGGTGGCTTAAAATATTCAAATTGGAAAATTAAAGCCACCATTAGATAGAGAATGAATTTTAAATGAATTTAATAATTTTTAATTTTTAGAAAATTGGTCAGATCGGGCTTGAATCGGCCGATTTAAGCATTCAACCTGGTCGAACCAGTCCAATTCGGTTCAGAACAGTATCGTCTTCTTCCTTTATATGATAGTACTATTCATTCAATGCAAAAATAGATAACACTAACGAAGCTTGAATTGCTCTGATCAAGCCATTTCAGGATGAGGATAAGCTTGACTAAGAAGGAAAGTTGTTTGACAGGGGGCCACGAGCTCCCTATATAAATAGCTCCTCTCCATTCATCCTCCAAACACCTCAAATCTCCATTCTCTCTCAACTGCTCTAGTTTTCGATGAAGCTTAAACCAAAGCTTTGATATAGGCATTTTTCTTAGCCTTAGAAGGCGAGGTCGGGTTCTTTGGACTCTAGGGGAAGTCAGCTACCTGACAGCAACCTCTATTTGACCTAAGGACCGCCAGAGAAGCACCGGCATAATCAAATAGTGAAGCATTTCTGAAGGACCAAAGCTGCCCTATTTTGAACGAGCTGAGTTCGACCAAATTCAGCCCTCCTCCAGCCAAAGCAAGCCCTCCTGACACCCCCACGACCCTCACGTGACCACAATAAAGCTGAAAGGTAAGCCAATTCAGCACTCCTCTATCATTTCTGATCGGAGTTAGAGAGAGAAAGTGTGAAAATTCACTGATAGAATTCTCCATCGATTCGATGTTAATTGCAGTGATTCTTGATCCTAGGAGGAACCTCAGGACGAGAGCTACTTGCCCATATAGAGAGCTCAGACCGCCACACCTCTGATGGTAAGCTTTCGAAGCTTTTTCTCTTTACGAGTAATTTTTTAACGAAGCTCTGTTTCGATCATTCCGGCCTCAATTCATGTGATTCAAAGCTCAATTGAATTGTATGGAAGTGTAGGAACTGATGTTTACCTCCAATTGAATGGCTAATTTGAAGAAATCAAATTCGGTCAATTTGAAAGGGAAAAATTGGGCATTTTGAAAAATTGAGAGACCTCTTTGTAATTTTCCAAAATTGAAGCCAATTGGCCATGAAAAAGATGTTGGAGGACTAATTGGCCGATTTTTGAAAAATTTGGGGCCAAATTGCCATTTTTGGAAAGGAGGAGCAAAATGATAATTTTGAAAAGTTGGGGACTAAATTGAAAATTTGGAAAACTTGTACCCCTTATACAATTTTGAGTAAAATTTGGACTCAAATGGAATTTTGGAAACTTTGGGACTCAAATTGGGCAAAAGTTGGCATTAGGGACCTAAGGTTAAGAAAAACAAACTTTAGGGACTTAAATGTAATTTATCGATAATTTGTGAGCCTAGGCTTTTATGGCAAACCGTAAGTGATAAGGCTGCCCAAATCGTATAGGGACAAGTGTGACCGAAACGCAAGCAAGAGCAAGCTCGTGTAGACTTGGAAAACCGACCGAGGATGAATACGTCATGGTTATCGGGTAAGTGAGCATATTAACATCATACTTAGTTGGAATGGTGAGCACTTTAGAAATGAAAAACCACTTGTAAGTAGGATTTTAGCATCATACCTGGATGGGATGATGGGTGATTTAGGCTAAAACCTACTTACCCTTTGTATGTAAAGGAAAATCATACCTGGTTGGTATGATGAACTTCCTTGAAGGAAGAAGAAACCCACTTGACGGTTGCAAGCGGAGATATCATCACACTCGATTGGTGGGATGAAGTGAAACTGTATTTTTGTTAGAAGTGTTCTCTCCTAAATGTGTGCTAATTCTTAAACCATTTGGGAGACCTTCTTGATGGGAGCTAGAATAGCTCAGATAGGCTAGAGGCCTTGGTTTTTGAACTTTTGAGGCTTAATGCCTGGTTTTGGAAAATCACGTATAGTGGGCCCAAGGCCAATGAGCACGAGCATGAGCTTGTAAACAAACTTGAAATGAGAAAGCCACAAAATTTATAATGAACTTGTTGTGTGATTTCACCATGGTACCAAGTCAGTACCGACAATACTCGATGGATAGGCGGCAGTGCATCAAGGCCAGCTCGACAGACCTACCTAGACAAATAGTTGTAGGTCGGGTTGAGGGTCAGGGCCGTTGGACCAGTGGCACCAAAGATAAATTGCCAAATGGGAAAACTATTGTTTTGTGCATGCACTTGAGGTATAGGACCATCAAGACGCCCAAGAGGGGTAGTGATAAGGGCATTTCGTCGTGCCAATAGTCGGGAAGCTTAGATTAGCATCTTGCACATGAGACCGGGGGTGGGGTCTGGATAAGGTCTCTATCCTCATACGGACATGGAGTTGCTTTCGGGTCTGATGTCGAGAAGATACACTAAGACCTAGGGTAGAAGTGGACGGGCTTCTATCTTGGTGGCTGATAAAGATGCTTCGAGCCATAAGTGAATGCAATGGATGGGCTTCACCTGTGAATGTGTGTACCCTTCATGATGAAGGGCATGTGTTGTTTGCTAAACACAGCTAATGGAAATTGGAAAGAGGTTTTGAAAAACTTGAATTTGAGGAAAGATCCCTTCTTAAAAGAAAGAAAAAAGATTTTGGCACACTTTGAATAAAGTTATTTTCTTCAAAAACTCACACCCAACACCCTCCCACTAAGTTGTAGAACTCACCCACTCTTTTATATCCCTTTTTAGGAGTAGGGAAACATGACAAAAGAAAACACCAGGATGTACCCTCTATCAGGTATGCTTAATGTCACTCTTAAGCTTGTGTGTTTATTGATTTATGCTATTATAGAGAACAACGTTTGAATTACGCTTGGCTTCTCTTGATTAAAAGAAGGGGGAAACCCCTCTTAAATCAAGAGAGAGGTGGGTTGATCATGGGAATCCGACCAAACTAGGTCAGGGCATGACAACTTGAGTGGTATCAGAGCCAAGTTCCCTTGAAAGAATTATCAATACTCTGCCCTAACACTAATGAAAACTTAACTACCCTATAAAAAGAAAAGTTCCTAGGATTTAGTGTGCGAACCAAACCCCCATACGAGATCGTGAAAAAGATGCCTACCTCCAAAGAGGTAGTTGTTCAAAGACTCCTAGAAGGCGAGAAGAGAGTACCCAACGATATGGTCGAGGACTATAGGAAACTTGTTGGAGCCCTATTAGAGCATATCTCCACCATGTCGTCTAGTAGCCCTTAGGACCCATCACTACCCCTCTTGGGTGTCTTGATGGTCCTGTACCATAATTGCATGCACAAACAATAATTTTTCATATATGGCCATTATCTTTGGTGCCAATAGTCCAACGGCCCTGACCCTCAACTCAACCTACAATTGCTTGTCTAGGCAGGTCCGTCGACATTGCCCTAATGCACTACCGCTAGTCCATCGAGTACTATCAGTCCTGACTTGTACCATAGTGAAATTAAACAACCATTTCATTAGAAATTTCATGACTTAACTCAAGTTTGTTTATGAGCTCCTGCTTGTGCACACTAGCCTTGGGCCACTGCACCTAATTTTCCAAAATCGGGCATTTAGCCCACATGAGTTCAAAAACTAAGGCCTCTGGCCTATCTGATCTATTCTAGCTCCCGTCAAGAAGGTCTCCCAAATAATTTAAGCATTGGCACATAGTCAAGGGAGAAAACTTTTGACAAAATGTTTATTTTTCAACTCCATCACACCAATCGGGTCTGATGATATTCCTACTTAAAACCGGTAAGCGGGTTTCTCATTTCCTCGAGGAATTTCATCATACCAACCGAGTATGATTACCTCTACTTACGACCGTTAAGTAGGTTTTCAGCTTAAATTTTTCATCACCCCAACCGGGTATGATTTTAAAAGTCCCACTCACAAGTGGTTTTTCATTTCTAAAGTGCTCACCATCCCAACCAGGTACGATGTACTTAAGCACACTCACCCGATGACCGTGACATGTTCGTCCCCAGTCGGTTCCCGAGTCCACACTAGCTTTTCCATGTTGGCATTTTGTCTCTCGTGTCCCTGCATGTTTTGGGCATCTTTGTCAATTAAGGTTTGGCATGATAGCCTTCGTTTTCTCACATATGAGCGACTAGGCTCGAAATTGATAGTTAATTGCACTTAGGTCCCTAAAGTTCATTTTCCATGACTTTAGGTCCCCAGTGTTAATTTTTCCCAAATTGAGTCCCAAGGTTTCCAGAATTCCCTTTGGCACTCTCAAATATGTCTACCCCTTTTTGGCTCATATAGGGCTCCAAAAAGTTAATTATAGTCCTCGACCATATCATTGGGTACTCTCTTCTCGCCTTCTAGGAATCTTTGAATGGCTGCCTCTTTGGAGATAGGCATCTTTTTCACGATCTCGTGTGGGGGTTTGGTACACACAGCAAACTTCCTAGGAACTCTTCTTCCTAGAAGGTAGTTAAGTTTTCGTCAGTGTTAGGGCATAGTATTGATAATGCTTTTAAGGGAACTTGGCTCTGATACTACTCAAGTTGTCATGCCCTGACCAAGTTTGGTCGGATCCCTATGATAAACCCGCCACTCTCTTGGTTTAAGAGGGGTTTGCCCCTTCTTTTAATCAAGAGAGCCCATGCATAATTCAAACCTTGTTCCTTGGAATAACATAAATCAATAAACATGCAAGCTTAAGATTGACATTAAGCATACTAGATAAAGGGTACATCCTGGTGTTTTCTTTTTTCATATTTTCCTACTCCTAAAAAGGGATATAAAAGAGTGGGTGAGTTCTACAACTCAGTGAGTGGGTGTTGGGTGTAAGTTTTTCAAGAAAACAACTATATTTAAAGTGTGCCAAAATCCTTATTTCTTTTAAGAAGGGATCTTTCCTCAAATTCTAGTTTTCAATACCTCTTTGCAATTGCCATTAGGTGTGTTTAGCAAATAACACACACCCTTCATCATGAAGGGTACACACATTCGCAGGTGTAGTCCGTCCACTACACCCACCTGTGGATCGGAGCGTCTTTACTGTCCACCAAAATAGAAGTCCATCCACTTCAACCCTAGGTCTAAGTGGATGTTCTTAATATCTGATTCTTAGACTCGAATGCCACTCTATGTCCATATGAGGATAGAGACCTCTTTCTGACCCCACCCCGGTCTCATACATAGGAAGCTACTCTGAGATTCCTGACTGTCTGGCACGACGAACTGCCCTTATCTCCACCATGTTGTTTAGTAGCCCTTAGGACCCATCACTACCCCTCTTGGGTGTCTTGATGGTCATGTACCACAAGTGCATGCACAAACAATAATTTTTCACATATGGCCAATATCTTTGGTGCTAATGGTCCAATGGCCCCAACCCTCGACCCGACCTGCAACTGTTTGTCTAGATGGGTCTGTCGACCTAGCCCTCATACACGGCCCCTAGTCCATCGAGTACTATCAATCCTGACTTGGTACCATGGCAAAATTACACAACCATTTCATTTGAAATTTCATGGCTTCCTTGACTCAAGTTTGTTTATGAGCTCCTGCTCGTGCCCACTGGCCATGGGCCCACTGCACATGCTTTTCCAAAACCGGGCATTTAGCCCCCAAGAGTTAAAAAACTGAGGCCTCTAGCTTATCTCAGCTGTTCTAGCTCCCATCAAGAAAGTCTCCCAAATAGTTTACGCAATAGCACACAGTCACAGGAAAACATTTCTGACAAAAAGTTTATTTTTCAACTCCATTACACCAACCGGGTGTGATAATATCCCTGCTTACAACCGGTAAGCGAGTTTCTCCTTTTCTCAAGGAATTTCATCATACCAACCAGGTATGATTACCTCTTCTTACAACCGGTAAGTAGGTTTTTAGCTTAAATCGCTCATCATTCCAACCAGGTATGATGTTAAAAGTCCCACTCACAACTGGTTTTTCATTTCTAAAGTGCTCACCATCCCAACCGGGTATTATGTTCTTAAGCCCACTCACCCGATGAGCGTGACATGTTCGTCTCCAGTCGATTTCCAATTCCACGCTAGCTTTTCCTTATTAGCGTTCTGTCTCTCATGTCCCTACACATTTTGGGCATCTTTGTCAATTAAGGTTTAGCATGATAGCCTTCGTTTTCTCACGTATGAGCGACTAGGCTCAAAATTGATAGTTATATGCACTTAGGTCCCTAAAGTTCATTTTCCTTGACTTTAGGTCCCTATTGATAACTTTTCCCAAATTGAGTCCCAAGGTTTCCAAAATTCCCTTTGAGTCGTCAATTTACTAAAAATTGTATACGAGGCTCAAGTTTTCCAAATTTCCAATTTGGTCCCTAACTTTTTAAAAATTACAATTTTCCTCTACTTTCCAAAAATGGCAATTTGACCCCCAAATGTTCCAAAAATTGACCAATGGGTCCCTCAACATCTTTCTTATGGCCAATTGGCCTTCAATTTTTGGAAGTTGCAAATAGGTCCCTCAATTTTCTAAAATTCCCAAATTTCCCCAAACTTTTCCCCCAATTCCCCCTTTAAACTGAACGAATATGATTTCTTCAAATTAATCATTCAATCAGGGTTAGTTCTTTCAATTAGAGGTATAAATCAGTTCCTACACTTCTATAAGATTCAATTGAGCTTTGAATCACATAATTTGAGTTTGAAATGAGCTTAAATGTAGCTTCATCAGAAAATCATTCGTAGAGAGAGAAAGCTTCAAAAGCTTACTGGTGGAGGTGTGGCGGTCTGAGCTCTCTATCTTGGAAGGTAGCTCTCATCCTGAGGTTTTTTCTAGGATCAAGAATTGCTACAATTGACATCAAATTGAAGGAGAATTTCTTTAGTAAAATTTTAGTATTACTCTCTCTAACTCCGATTGATAATGATAGAGAAGGGTTGAATTGGCTTACCTTTTAGCTATGTTGCGGACGTGTAAGGGCTGTGGGGGTGCCGGGGAGGCTTGGTTTGGTGGAGGAGGGTTGAATTTTGCTGAATTTAGCTCGACCAAAATAGGGCAGCTTCGGTCCTCTAGAGTTGCTTCACTATTTGATTTCATCCGTTTCTCCGACGGTCTTGTGGTTGAAAGGAGGTTGTTGTCTAGTAGTTGACTTCCACCGGAGTCTATAGGACCCGACCTTGCCTTCTGAGGCTAAGAAAAATACCTATATCAGAGCTCTAGTTTGAGCTTCACTGAAAATTGGAGCAATTGAGAGAGAATGGAGATTTGAGGTGTGGGGATGATGAATGGAGTGTAGCTCTTTATATAGGGAGCTCGGGGACCCTCTACCTAACCACTTTCAATTTTTGTCGAGCTTATCCTTGCCCTGAAATACCCTGAACAGAGCAATTTCAGCTCACCGGCATTATCCGTTTTCTGCATTAATGAACAATCATGTCATCTTGAGGAAGAAGATGACACTATTCCGAACTGGACCGAACTGGACCGGTCGGACTAGGTTCAACAGGTAAATCGACCGATTCAGACCTAATTCGACCGGTTTTCTCAAAATTAAAAATTTCTAAATCCATTCTCTATTTAATGGTGGCTTCAATTCCCCAATTTGATCATTTTATGACACCAAGAAAAATGAATTTAAAAACTAGTTCAAGTATGGTTTAAACCGGTTCAATCCGGTTCATGTCCAATTCGCCCTAAACCGGTCTGGTTTTCTCTTCCCAATTGTCCCAACGTTCTTTTCCATGCTTTTTATGACTCTTTGAGTCACTTGGAATTTGTCGATTTTAAGTTTTACCCTTTCTCTATTAGTTAAGGTTCGTGAACCAGCTCATTTTTCTCTTTTGAATTGATCTGTTCTTTTCCTAGTTTTCTTATCTTTAACGGACGTGGTTTACAGATGTCTTACTCCTCGCAATTTATAAAAGGGTGAAACCCTTTAGGGACCAAAGGGCATGGCGAGTTGCTCATAGGGATTCAACCAAATTGGGTTAGGGAGTGATAGTGTAAACCCTGCCCTTATATAATAAGAAAATCGAGGAAAGAATCGGTCATTTTCAAAGAGAAAACCGAGTCAGTTTACAAACCAGAACCAAAAGAGAAGGGCAAACCAGGAAATTTTTGGATTCGGAGTGACCTAATGAGACACCAAATTCATGAAAAAGGACTTTAGGATAAATTGGAGATGAAAACCAAATCGGTTCAGGTGAATTGGATCCAAACTAGATTGAACCGGTTTGGACCGGTTTGAACCACTATTGAACTGGATGCTAAATTCATTTTTCTAGGTGGCTTAAAAATTTTAAATTGGAGAATTGAGATCACCATTTTATAGAGAATGAATTTAGAAATTTTTTATTTTAAAAAATTCGGTTGAATCGGGCCTAAATTGGCCAGTTTAAGCTTTAAACCTGGTTCGCAACGGTTCGGTCCAGTTCGGAACAGTGTCATCTTCTTCCTTCAAATGAAAACACTGTTCACTCATCGGAAAATTGAGCAGCACCGACGAAGATAAAAAGTCTCCGACCAGTGAGTTTCACGCATGGAATGATGACCATTAAGGTGCCAAACGGATTGCTCAGAAGTCCCCGAGCTTGCTATGTAAAAAGTCTCTCTCAATTGCTCCATTTTCTAGTGAAGCTCAAACTAGAGCTCTAATTTGATCATTTTTCCGAGCCAAAGAAGGTGTGGTTGGGTTCCTTGGATTCGGGGAGAAGTCAGCTACACGATGTAGTCTCCATTTGCTCCGAGGTCACCGGAGAAGCACCGACGTGATCGAAAAGTAAAGCAGTTTCGGTGGACCAAAGCTGCCCTATTTTGACTAAGCTGAAATCGGCCAATTCGAGCCCTTCTCAAGCCAAACCAAGCACTCCCAACATCTTATAGTCCTCCTACAGCTGAATTAGAGCTGAAAAGTAAGCCAATTTGCCTCCCCTCTATCAATTCTGATCGGTACTAGAAAGAGAACCAACAGAACTTCAATGACTAAATTCTCACTCAATTTGGCATTAATTGATGCAATTCTTGATCCTAGGAGAAACCTCATGACAATAGCTATCCATCCAGATTGAAAGCTCGGACCACTGTGCCCCCGACGGTAAGCTTTTGAAGCTTTCTCTCTATAAATCTAGTTTTCCGACAAAGCACCATTTGAACTCATTCCAACATCAACTTGTGCGATTCAAAGTGCAATTGAATCATATGAAGGTGTAGGAACTCCAATATAACTTCAATTTCAACAATTAAACTCATTTGATCAGTCAATTTGATGAAATCAAATTCGGTTGTGTTGGAATGTTGAAATTGGGGTAAATTTTGGAGAAATTTTGAGAATTCGAGGAACGAAAGTGCAATTTCATAAAATTGAGGGCCAATTGGGCATGATAAAGATGTTTGATGATCAATTGGTCAATTTTTGGAATTTTTAGGGTGAAATTTACCATTTTTGTAAAGTAGGGGCAAAATGGTAATTTTGAAAAAGTTGGGGACCAAATTGGAAATTTGGGAAACTTCAACCCCTTTTTGTGATTTTGAGTAAATTGAGGTCCTAAGGTGAATTTTACAGTTTCGGGACACAATTTGGGGGAAAACTGACATTAAGGACTTAAAGTTGAAGAAAAATAACTTTAGGCACCTAATTGCAAATAAATAAAAAGTTTGGTGTTATCATTCATTTGGGATGAATGAAGACTATTAGACCAAAAGATAATGAACAAGAATGTTTATATCGTATAGGAACACGAAGTAACGGGAACACCAACTAATACAAATTTGGGTGAAGGCAACTAGCCGGTTAAAATGAAATTTACTAAACTATCAGGTAAGTGTGATTTAATATATGGATGTCAATAGCTCGGGTCGGGAAGGGTTTTAGCGGACCCGCACCCGACCTGAGCTCGGGTCTAGTAGACCCACGCCCGAGTGGACCCAAGCCTCGGGTCCACTTGATGGATCCAGACCCGACCCGATTTTGGGTTTGCTAGACCCAAGACCCGCTTGGACCCGAACTCGCTGCTAGGGTCCATTTGGACCCGAGTTGGGTCTATCTTATTTCTTTAATATATATTTTTTTACCAAATATAAAAAAATCAAAATTATTGTAATATATAAAATTTTAAATATTTATTTGTTAATTTAATTTTTCAAATGTTTATTATCTTTAATTTACCTAATAACTTACTGGTATAATTTTTCATTAAATTTTTAATCAATTAGTAAAATTTTCAATGTGAGGGAATTAATTGACAAATAATACAATGTGATATTAATATAATTTTGTATAAAATAATATAGTGTGATATTAATTTAATGTAATATGAATTTTATAGTGTAATTTTTACAAATATTTATAAATTTATTATGGTATAAAAAAGAAAAAAATATATATTAAGTTATAAGAAAGGAAAAAGAATTAATTTAGTATGTTGAGAATATATTTATAAATCTAGAGTATAAAATAGGAAAAAAATAATATAATATAACAAAATATATTTATAAATCTATTATTGTATAAGAAAGGGAAAAAAAGAATATATTTATAAATTTATTAGAATATAAAAAAGGAAAAAAATTAATTAAGGTTTAAAAAAGAAAAAAATAATATAATATAAGATGAGATCGAAAAAGATATAGCAATTTTTAAATCTCTTTTTTATTAAAAATTCTTAATATTTTTTACTACATTTAATGAAACTAAATTGTTGCATTAAAAAAGGAAAAAATTCAAAACAACTGTGGGCCCACATTCAGGTCCACTTTCCTAGACTCGAGCCCGTAGGAATCAAACCAACGGGACCCGAGGCACGGATCTCGGGTCCAATCTATGGACCTGAACCCGAGCAGACCCGAGGCTACTCGGGTCTGCTCAGGTCGGGTAGGGACCCAAAGCTCGAGTCTCGAGTCCCATTGACATGCCTAATTTAATATCATACCCGGTTGGAATGATAAGTACATCGGAAATAAAAACCCACTGCTAAGTGGTATTTTAATCATCACATCTGAGAGTAGTGATGTGGAAATCATTTGGAAAAACTACTTACCAACTGTAAGTAGATCATATCTGGTTGGTATAATGAAACTTCCTGTAAGGAAGTGGAAAACCTGCTTATCGGTTATAAGCAGAGATGTCCTTATAATTAGTTGGTGTGATGTACGATTGAAAAGTTTATTTTGTCAGAAGTACTCTCCCCTAACTGTGTGCCACTACTTAAAATTTTTGGGAGACCTTGACGAGAGCTCGAATAGCTCAATTAGGTCGGTGGCCTCGGTTTTGGAACTTGGAGGCTAATATGCCCGATTTTGAAAATCTCGAACAGTGAGCCCTAAACCTGTTGGCACAAGCAGGAGCTCGTAAACAAAAATGATTTTAAGCCATGAAAACTTAAATGATAGAATTGTTTTGCTATGGTACCAAGATAGGACTGGCATACTCGATAGACTGGCGATAGTGCGACATTACAGGTCTACGGACCAGTCGAGACAAATAGCTGCAGGTTGAGTTGATAGTCGGGGCTGTTGGACCAGTGGTACCACAAATTATATGGCTTATGTGAAAAATTATTGATTTATGCATGTACTATGTTAGGGGACCTTCAAGATGCCCAAGAGGGGTAGTGATGCGTCCTAGGGCTTTGGACGACCTAGTGAAGATAAGGGTAGTTAGTCGTACCAGAAGTCTTGAGAAGCTTGACGTAGCTTCATTGCGCATGAGACCAAGGTAGCGACGAGATTAGGTCTCTGTCCTCATACAGACATGGAGTTTTGTTATGGGATTGAGGGTCGGATGTCACGTACATCCATTCATTCTCAGGGTAGAAGTGAACGTGCTTCTATCTAGGTGGCCGGTAAAGTCACTTCAATGCTACAAGTGGGTACAGTGGATGGGTTGGCCTCGAGTTAAAAACTCGACTAACAACCACACCAGAGTATAAGTGGGATGAAAGCTATGAAAAGTCTTTACTGGAGTTAAAAACTCGACTGACAACCACACCGGTACTCTCCCTACCTGACCATAATGCGGGAGAGTATGTCGTCTATAGTGATGCATCCGGACAAGGACTCGAATGTGTATTGATTCAACAAGGGAAGGTTATTGCTGCTTATGCCACACGACAACATAAGGTACATGAAAGAAACTACCTAACTCATGATCTGGAATTAGCTGCAATAGTGTTTGCCCTAAAGATTTGGCGATACTACCTTTACGGGGTTAAGTGTAGGATATACACATATCACAAGAGTCTTAAGTACTTCCTAACTCAAAAGGAGTTAAATCTCCGCCAGATGAGATAGCTGGAATTGGTTAAGGACTGTGACCTTGTGAAAGAATATCACCTCGGAAAGGCAAATGTGGTAGCAGATGCCTTAAGTCGCAAGTACCAAACTGAGGCGACACAAGTAAAGAGAAGTTACATACCCTTGTTGCAATAATTGGGAAGGATGGAGGTAGACCTAAAGATGGATAAGCGGGAAAGATGCCTGGTGGCTAACGTGGCAGTGAGGCCCAGTCTAACTGAACAGATCCAAGCTCAACAAAAAGTAGATAAGGAGCTCCAATCCTATCTGAATCTAGTTAATAGAGAAACGAAACCGGATTATGACTTGCATAGTGATGATGGAGCGCTGACATACAAGGGTAGGGTATGTGTGCCTCAAGATAAGGAGCTAAAGAGATTAATCCTGGATGTGGCATATGATTCGATGTGTGCAATACATCCAAGCAGTACTAAGATGTACTACATCATCAAACAAGGATATTGGTGGAAAGGTATGAAGAGGGACATTGTGGAATATGTAGCCCGATGCTTATCTTGTCAATAGATAAAAGCAAAGCACCAGAAATCATCAGGACTATTGCAACCTTTACCAATTCCGGAATGGAAATGGAAGCACATCACCATGCACTTTGTCATAGGACTACCTATGACAAGAAAGGGTCGAGATGCAATCTGGGTCATCATGGATAGATTGACCAAATTAGCTCATTTTCTTCCTATAAGATTGACAGATACAGTGGAACAACTAGCCGTCTTATACATGAGGGAGATAGTGAGATTTCATGGCATTTTAGTGAGTATAGTATCAGATAGAGATCCAAGATTTACTTCAAGGTTCTGGTCAAGCTTATAAAGTGCCATGGGAACCAAGCTCCACATGAGCACGATGTTTCATCCTCAAACAGATGGCCAGTCTGAGCGAACCATTCAAACCTTGGAGGACACGCTAAGAGCATGCGTACTCACCATGAACAAAGGTTGGGAAGAATACTTGTGTCTGATGGAATTTGCTTACCATAATAGCTATCATGCCAGTATTCAAATGGCTCCCTATGAAGCTCATTATGGACGACCACGTCGTACCCCTCTAGTTTGGAAAGAAGTGGGGGAAAGAAGGCTAGAAAGGGTGGAACTAATCAAAGATGTCACTAAGAAAATAAAACTAATTAGGAGTCGCCTTAAAACCGCACATGATAGACAAAAGAGTTATGTGGATCATCGAAGGAAATATCTAGAGTTTGAAGTGGGAGATCAAGTCTTTCTCAAAGTGTCCCTATGGAGGTGAATACTTAGGTTTCAGCAAAGAGGAAAGTTGAAACCAAGGTATATTGGCCCATATCCCATCATTCAAAGGATAGGACCGATGACCTATAAATTGGAACTACCTCTAGACCTACAGAGAATACATGATGTATTCCATATCTCTATGCATCGGAAGTATCAACCTCATCCTAGCCATGTATTGGACCGACCTCCACTAGAGCTGGAAGAGAATCTGACGTATCAAATGGAACCAGTACCAATCATCGACCAAAGGGATAAGAACTGAAGGAATAAGCGGATTCCTATGGTCAAGGTTCTGTGGCAGAACAGACCCGTGCATGAAGAGACATGGAAAACCAAAAGTGTGATGAGGCATAGTTACCCTTAGTTATTTGATATGTAACTGTTTTGGGGACAAAACTCCTAAAAGGAGGGGAGAGTTATAAACCCTATCCTTTGATAATAAGAAAACTGGGGAAATAATCAGTTATTTCGAAAGAGAAAATTGAATCGGTTTACAAACTGGAATCGAAAGAGAAAGGGCAAACCGGGAAACTTATGGATCCTGAGTGACCTAAATAGTCACCTAAGTCATGAAAAAGGACTTTAGGATAAATTAGAGATGAAAACCAAATCGGTTTAGGTGAACCGAATTGAACCAGTTTGGACTGGTTTGAACAACTATTGAACCACATGCTAAATTCATTTTTCTTGGTTGCTTACAAAATTCAAATTGGAGAATTGAGACCACCATTGGATAGAGAATGAATTTAGAAAATTTTAATTTTGAAAAATTTGTTTAAATCAAGCTTGAACCAGCCGATTTAAGCTTTGAACCTGGTTCGGACTGGTCTTGTACAGTTCAGAATAGTGTTGTCTTCTTCCTTTAGATGGCAGCACTATTCACTCACCGGAAAATTGAGCAGCGCCAGTGAAGATGAAATGACCAAAGAGTTTCAAGCAATGAATGACCACCATTAAGGTGCCAATCGAATGGCCAAGAAGTCCATAAGCTTCCTATATAAAGAGCCCCTCCTCATTCATCCTCCTCACACCTGAAAACTCCATTCTCTCTCAACTGCTACATTTTTCGATGAAGCTCAAACCAGAGCTCTGATTTGGGCATTTGTCTAAGCCAAAGAAGGCATGGTCGGGTTCCTTGGATTTGGGGAGAAGTCAGCTACACATCCGTAGTCTTCGTTTACTCCGAGGATCGCTAGAGAAGCACCGACATCACCGAACAGTGAAGCAACTCCAGCGGACCAAAGTTGCCCTGGTTCGACCTAGCTAAAATCTGCCAATTCAAGCCCTTTTTAGTTCAAACCAAGCCCCCCCAACACCTCCACAGTACTCCTACAACGAAATTAGAGCTAAAATGTAAGCAAATTTGCCTCCCCTCTGTAAATTCCGATCGTTGCTAGAGAGAGAATCGACAAAACTTCGATGACTAAATTCCCTCTCAGTTCGGCATCAATTGATGCAATTATTGATCATAGGAGGAATTTTAGGACAAAAGCTATCTATCCAAAATGAAAGCTTGGACCATTGCACCCCCAACGGTAACCTTTTGAAGCTTTATCTCTCTATGTACAATTTTCCAATAAAGCTCCATTTGAACTCGTTCTGGCATCAAATCGTACGATTCAAAGTGTAATTAAATTGTATGAAGGTGTAGGTACTCCAATCTAACTTCAATTTCAAAAATTAAACTCATTTGATCAGCCAATTTGATGAAATCAAATTCTGTTGGGTTGGAAAGTTGAAATTGGGGGAAATTTTGCGAAAATTTTGGAAATTTCAAAAATTCGAGTGACCAAAGTGCAATTTCATAAGATTGAGGGCTAATTGGGCATAATAAAGATTTTTGAGGACCAATTGATTAATTTTTGGAATTTTTGGAGTGAAATTTACCATTTTTGTAAAGTATGGGAAAAATGGAAATTTTGGAAAAGTTGGGGACCAAATTGGAAATTTGGGAAACTTCAACCCCTTTTTGTGATTTTGAGTAAATTGAGGTCCTAAGGTGAATTTTAGAGTTTTGAGACCCATTTTGGGTGAAAACCGGCATTAGGGACTTAAAGTTGAAGAAATTAACTTTATGGACCAAATTGCAAATAAATGAAAAGTTTGGTTTTCTCATTCATTTGAGATGAATGAAGACTATTAGGTCAAAGGATAACGAGCAAAGATGTTCATATCGTGTAGGAACACGAAATACCAGGAACGCCAGCTAAGACAAATTTGCGTGAAGGCAACTAACCGGCTAAGAGGAAATTTACTATATTATCGGGTGAGTGAGATTTAATATCATACCCGATTGGGTTGATAAGCACCTCAAAAATGAAAACCCACTACTAAGTGGTATTTTAATCATCACATCTGAGAGGAGTGATGTGGAAATCACGCGGAAAAACTACTTACCGATTGTAATTAGATCATGCGCAATTGGTATGATGAAACTTTCTAGAAGGAAGTAGAAAACCTGCTTATCAGTTATAAGCGGAGATGTCCTCATATTTGGTTGTTGTGATGGACGACTAAAAAGTTTATTTTGTTAGAAGTACTCTTCCCTGACTGTGTGCCACTCCTTAAAATTTTTGGGATACCTTCTTAATGAATGCTCGAATACCTCAATTAGGCAGGTGGCCTCAGTTTTGGAACTTGGAGGCTAATATGCCCGATTTCGAAAATCTCGAGCAATGGGCCCTAGGCTAGTTGGCACGAGCAAAAGATCATAAACAAACATGATTTTAAGCCATGAAAACTTAAATGAATTAATTGTTTGGCCATGGTACCAAGATAGGACCGACATACTCGATGGACTGGCGGTAGTGCGACATGATAGGTATACAGACCATTCGAGACAAACAGTTGCAGGTAGCCGGGGCTATTGGACCAGTGGTACAATAGATTATGTGGCTTATGTGGAAAATTATTGATTTGTGCATGCACTGTGTTATAGGACCTTCAAGATGCCCAAGAGGGGTAGTGATGTGTCCTAGGGCTCTAGACAAAATGGTGGATATAAGGGCAGTTAGTCGTACCAGAGGTCTTGAGAAGCTCAACATAGCTTCATTGTGCATGAGACGGGGTGGGGACGGGATGAGGTCTCTATTCTCATACAGACATGGAGTTTTGTTACAGGATTGAGGGTCGGATGTTGCGTACATCTACTCATTCTCAGGGCAGAAGTGGAAGTGATTCTATCTAGGTGGCTGGTAAAGTCACTCTGACGCCACAAGTGGGTACAATGGATGGGTTGGCCTATGAATGTGTGTTGTTTCATGATGAAGGGCATGTGATTGTTGATAAACACACAGTTATAATGAGAAATGGTTATGAAAATCGAGAATTGAAAATGAAATGTTTAAAAAAAATGAGTCTAGCACACTTCAATTCAAACTATTTTTTTAAAGTCATAACCTAAAACACTCATTCACTAAGTCGTTGAACTCACCCCCTCCCTTATATCCCTTTCTGGTAACCCTAGAAAGCTTACCCAAAGACCATCAACTAACACACTTGTAAGGCATGTATGATAATTTTCAAATTTTATGTAGTTTTGATTTATATTATTCTAGGAAAGGTGCATATTTAAAGGATGCCTTACTCCTCATGGTTTATAAAGAAGGGGCAACACTTAGTAAGCTAGGAGAGTGGCGGGTTGATCAAGGGGATCCGACCAAACCAGGTCAGTGCGTGATAGACAGCACCCCTCCTCTCGCCTTCATCATCCCACCAGCAAGTGAAGAAGTAGAAGCAGTCAGTTTTATGATGAGGCATAAACTAGAGCTCTAACGTTGGTTCTTTCCTCAACCTTGAGGTCATTGGAACTAGGAGGAAGTTTTCCACCCAACGACAGCCTAAACTTGGCTTGAAGACCACTACCGGAGCTCCGACAAGCTCAAATAGTACCACTGCCACTAGTCATGAGGAGGCCGAGATACACCAAGCTTTCCTCCAGTCGGCCCTAACCTTCTATGACAAGGTTGACCCCTCCCCAGCCCTCATCAATCAATTTTTTACTCCCTGCAACCTCTAAGGTAATCCAATTCCACCTTGAATCACTAAAATTTCATACTTGTAGAAGCTATAACCACCAAAATTCTCTTATCAAATTAATTGTGCTCTGACAGGTAATTGGACCACAATTGGATCCTAAAAGGACCCCCTATGAGAGCACTTGCCTCCCACATTGGGAGCTTTGACCATCGCTCCCTCACTAGTACGAACACTAAGCTTTCTCTCTCTAGAAAACATTTTCGACAAAGCTCCATTTGAACTAAAAAATGGACCAATTGGAGTCATTCAAAAGCTAGAATGATCGTAAAGGGATGACAAGAGCATTTAGTGTCATGATTTGGAGCAATTAACTAGATTTGTAGGATCAATTTGATGAAATTGGATTTCGGGGCAAAAAGGAGTAAATTGGGGAAGAAAATTTGGGTGAAATTAGGAATTTTTGAAAATTGAAGAACTTTTGAGCAATTATTTTGCAATTAATGGCCTATTGGAAATTTTGAGGAAATTGAGTACCCATTGGTGATTTTAAGGAAAGTGGGGACTAATTGGAAAATTTTGGGAAATTAAGGGCTAATTGGTAATTTTGGGAAATTGGAGACTTAATCTCAATTAAGCAAAAAATGTGGAATTTCAAGTCCGAAATGGGGATTTTCGTGAATCTTGACAATGATAATGAGTTCATAAATGTTGGTATTTAATCAGGGATTAATTGCCATGAGGGTAGAATTCGGGAAATTCTGAAGTGACCCGGGACTTATTACTCCCTATTTGGACTAATGTAGGTACGGGAGGAGTATGTTGACCTACAACAGCGGAATGTCTCGAGAGTACCAACAAGCCCGCCTAAGAAAGATGAGTCACTGCATACCGAGTGAGTGGGTTTAGCATCACGACTGGTTGGGTTAATGAATACACTTTTCTCAAATTGAAAACGGTTTCTAGGACTGCTCTCCCCTTACTAGTTGAACAAGCTTATACATTTTGGAAGAATGTCCTGATGAGAGCATGAATCATGCGATGGTAGAGCTAGTATTGCTTAAGTGGGGTCAAGGCCAATGGGCATGGACATAGGCCTGTATACAAGTTTACGCTTAGGTGCTTGGAAATACTCTCATAATTGGATAATTGTGTGAATTAGCTACTATGCCAAAGCTAGACTGTCAAACCTGTTAGGCTAGAGCCGAAGTCGGGTTGTCGGGTCTGTTGGGCCAGTAGCACCAAAGACAATGGTCATAACTAATAAGACTATTGATTGTTCATGCCATGAGTTCAGAACCATCAAGGCGCCCAATATGGGGTAGTGGTGGTTTTAAGGGATACTAGACGACCCAGGGAGAATAAAGGAAGTTTGTTGTCCATTATGTCAGGAAGCTCAAGGAGCTTCATGCGCACCGAGACCGAGATTAGAGGGGAGAGGTCTCATCCCACATTCACGGACATGAAGAATGATGCGGGTCTGAGGGTCAAGTAATTGATGACCACTCAGACTCTTGTTAAAGTCATGGACTTCTAACAATGTGGATGGTAAAGGTGCTTCGTTCCACAAGTGGAACAATCGGAGACTGTTATGCAAATGTGAGATCCCTTTGTTGATAAAATTGGAAAGTGTTATGTGTCAACCTAGTTTTACGAATTGAACACCTCATGATAAAAATTAGGAAATGACAGGAAGCATATGTATGACTATAATAAAATGAAATATATCTACCCTTACGATATCCACTCACTCAGTTGAAAGGCTCACCTCCTCCCATTTCCTTTTTTTTCAAGAAGGGAGGCTCACTAAAACCCGATAGCCGGATTCTTCAAACCCAGGTATTCTATTAATTAAGATTTCTTAATATAATCATTTTGAAAGTGTCATCAAGGGAAAACTATGATAAGAAGTACGCTTGACTCCCCATGGTTTTAGAGGGAGCGACCCCTCTCGACTAGATGGAGTGGCAGGTTGCTCACGGGGTTCCAACCAAATCGGATCGGGGCATGAAAACTTTAGTGGTATCAGAGCCAAATTTCCCTCGAATACATTATCAAGACTATATCTTAAAGATTAATAAAAAAAATTTAAAATCCATAGATGGCTCCCAAGAGAGGAACCAAGAGAAATAGGGTGGCAACTGTGGACTCTATCAGAAACCCCATCCTGGAAGGCGAGTCTAGAGGGGCCCAACCAACCTCACCAGGACTAAGCTCAGAACACCAACGGCTATACGAAGAGTTCACTAGGGTGTTTGAAAATCCAACCTTGACCCCAAAACCAACCTAGACACCGAGTCTCACACCCAACATGAGTAAGTCAATCCTAGTCCGCCTCTAATCCCGCCCCTCCACTCTTCGGCATCCCAAAATACCTGAAGACACTCCGACAACTAGGATGTAATCCATTCAAAGCGTAGAAAGATGTCGGGGCTGCTATGGACTAGCTAGCCAGCCTCAAGAAGTTCATAAGGATCATAAGGATGTTGTTGGAAGATATGGTGACCCTGGTTGAGTTCTTCCTGGAGTCTAGTGCAAAGAGGTGGTAGGATAACGTGAGGAACCACTCCACTGCTATACCCACATGGAGAGAATTTGAGGAAAGATATTCAAAGAAATACCTGGCCCCCACCTAATTAATGAGAAGATGCAAGAGTTCTTCTAGCTCCGACAAAGATTAAGTACCATCTCGGAGTATGAGACCAAGTTCAATGGGCTAAGACCCTTCGCTCTTAACTTGGCTAGACCAGCAAATATCTTCCAATGGTTCATAGACTATCTCAATATGGACGTGAGAGACCAAATGGGTGTACTAGGACACCCCACAGATTTGACCGCCATCATTAGCATGGCCCATGAATGCGAGAGTCTGGTGCAAAAAAGATGCCGCAAGATGGAGCGAGCCAGTCCAAAGGAGAAAAGAAGCCAGAGTATTTGGGGAGGCTGAAAGGAGCAAGGTGGGTCGCGGTGGGGGATGAAGGTGAGGCTCCATAGGAAAGGGGAGGGCTACCAAGCCCACAAGGAGGTAAGCGCAACTCCTCAGAGTAGGGGTCCCTACTGCCTCTGGTGCTAGAGAAACCATGAAGGGATGTGTCAAACATGCTATCGATGCAGATAGCTTGGGCACTATGCAAGGAGTTTCCCAACCCTTTAGGGCAACACCCAAAGAAATACCCTTCAGCCACCCCCAAGAACCCAGAAGGCACCCAACGGAGGGCGAGAGGCAACCACTGCATCAAAGTATCCCAACTAGAGTATACAACCTCACTCAAGAAGAAGCCTGAAAGGATCCCTGCATAATAGTTGGTACATCCCATATCCTCCCATGTGAAATGTAGCCCGAGTCACGTATGTTTAGATTATGAATAAATGAAAAGTTCCATTCCCTAAAGAAATCTAGTGATTTTCTCACCTAGGGTGCGTGCAGTAGTGTGGAAGTAAAGCATATTCTTTCTTTGATTCGGGGGTCGAACGATCCTTCATCAAGGAAACCTTGGTTCCAACCCTCCCCCAAAAACTTACTGCCCCCCCCCCCCCTCCCACCCTGCCCCTCAAACCAAGTCTCATCATCCTCACCCCAATAGGAGAAGGACTAACCCGGGATAAGTACTTGAAGGGATGCGAAGTCGAGATCAATGGGGTAAACCTGAAGGCAAACTTGATTCCCTTGCCCTTGAAGGAAGTGGAAGTACTACTGGGAATGGATTGGATAAGCACTCACCAAGCCAGAGTAGACTATGGGAGGAAAGAAATAACTTTCCACACCCTGAGGACGCTAGGGGTGGTGTTCAAAGGAGACAAAAGGAGAGGATGAGTGCACTTAGTGTCGTGCATAAAAGCGCAAACCATGATACAAAAAGGGTGCTAGGCTTTCCTCGCCATGATCACGAACGAGAGCTTAGAAAAGAAGGGACTAGAAGGTATTCTAGTAGTGGAGTGCTACCCAGATGTATTTCCTTATGAATTACCTAGATTACCTCTGGGCTGACAGCTAGAGTTCACCATAGAAGTAACACCTAGGACACACCCCATATCGCAAGCCCCATAACGCATGGCCCCTAGGGAACTAAAGGAGTTGAAGGAACAATTAGATGAACTATTAAAGAAGGGCTTTATACACCCCAGTCAATCTCTGTGGGGTGCGCTGGTCTTATTCATAAAGAAGAAGGAGTAGAGTATGAGGCTATGCATAAACTACTAGAAATTGAACTAGGCAACCATTAAGAACAAGTATCCCCTCCCAAGGATTGACGACTTATTTGACCAACTAAAGGGGGCAGCCTACTTCTCGAAGATAGACCTCTGGTCTGGATACCACCAGCTAAAAATATGAGAAGAAGATGTACAAAAGACTACGTTCTGATCACGCTATGAACACTACGAGTTTAGGGTAATGCCCTTTGGGTTGCCGAATGCCCCCGTAGCCTTTATGGGCTTAATGAATCGAGTGTTCTAGCCATACTTAGACAAGTTCATGATAGTATTCATAGATGACATCCTCATCTACTCATGAACCAAGGTTGAGCATGCAGAACATTTGTAAATCACCCCAAGTGTCCTACGGGAAAACCAACTCTATGTGTAAACCCCGTCCCTTAAAGATAAGAAAACCGAGGAAAGAACTGGTTAACTCAAGAGAGAAAATTGAACCGATTGATCAACCTTAAACGATAGAGAAAGGGAAAAATGGGGAACTTACAAATCTTGAGTGACCCAAAGAGTCATAAAAATAATGGAAAGGAACATTGGGAAAAATTGGAAAAGAAAACCAAACTGGTTTAGGTCAAACCTGAACTGTATTGAACCGGTTTGAACAGGTTTGAACCATCATTGAACTGGTTGCTAAATTCAATTTTCTAGGTATCTTAAAATATTCAAATTGGGGAATTAAAGCCACCATTGAATAGAGAATGAATTTAGAAATTTTTAATTTTGAGAAAATAGGTCGAATCAGGCCTGAACCGGTCGGTTAAACATTGAACCCAGTTCGGACCGGTCCGGTCTGGTTCAGAACAGTGTCATCTTCTTCATTTAGATGATGACACTATTCATTCAATGCTTGAATGGACAATGCCAGTGAAGAGGAATTGTCTCCATTTAGGCTATTTTAGGTCATGAATGAGTTTGACCAAGATGTCAAATGGTCGGGTAGAGAGTTCCTGAGCTCCCTCTATAAAGAGGTCCTCTCCATTCATCCTCCTCACACCTGAAATCTCCATTCTCTCTCAACAACTCCATTTTTTGGTGAAGCTTGAACTAGAGCTTCGACTTGGCTAGTTTTCTTAACCTCGGAAGGCAAGGTCAAGTTCTTTAGACTCTAGGGGAAGTCAACTACCTGACAGCAACTTTCATTCGACCCGAGGACTGTTGGAGAAGCACTAACGGAATCAAACAATGAAGCTACTACGAAGGACTGAAGCTGCCTGTTTCAGTCGAGCTAAAATCGATCAAATTCAGCCCTCCTCCAGCCAAACCAAGCCCTCTCAACATCCCCACAGCCATCATACGACCTCAAATGAGCAGAAAGGTAAGCCAATTCGACCCTACTTAGTCATTGCACGTCGGAGTTAGAGAGAGAAACTACGAAATTTCACTAACAAAATTCTCCCTCAATTCAAGGTTAATTGTAGGAATTCTTGATCCTAGAAGATATCTCAGGAAGAGAGCTACCTTCCCTGATAAAGAGCTTTGACTGCCACACCTTCGATGGTAAGCTTTCGAAGCTTTCTCTCTACACACTATTTTCTGGAAAATCACCGTTTGAGCTCAAATTGGACCCAAATGATGTGGTTCAAAGCTCAATTGAATCATATGGAAGTGTAGGAACTAATCCATACCTTCAATTTGAGAAAATAACCCCGATTGAATGGCCAATTTGAAGAAATCAAATTCAGTCAGGTTAAAGGAGAGAAATTGGGGGAAAACTTTTGGAGAAAATTAGGGATTTCGTAAAATTGAGGGACCTATATGCAATTTCCTAAAATTGAAGGCCAATTGGACATGAAAAAGATGTTGAGGGACCAATTGGTCAATTTTTGGAATAATTGGGATCAAAGTGCCATTTTTGGAAAGTAGGAGCAAAATGGTAATTTTTGAAAAGTTAGGGGACCAAATTAGAAATTTGGAAAACTTGAACCCCTTATACAATTTTGGGTAAAATGAGGACTCAAAAGGATTTTTGGAAATTTTAGGACTCAAATTGGGCAAAGGTTGGCATTGGGGACCCAAAGTTAAGAAAAACAAAATTTAGGGACCTAAATGCACGATAGTTTGTGAGCCTAGGCTTTTTTGCCAAACCTTAAGTGAAAAGGCAACCCAAATCGTGTAGGGACAAGTGTGATCAGAACACTAGAAAGAGAATGCTTACCTTGATATTGGAAAATCAACTAAGGACGAACACGTCACGGTTAACGGGTGAGTGGGATTATTCACTTCATACCTGATTGGGATGATGTAAATTTTAGAAATGAAAAACCACTTATAAGAGGAATTTTGACATCATACCCTGTTGGGGTGATGGGAAAATGATGCTAAAACCTACTTACCAATTGAAGTAGAGGGGATCATACCCTATTGGTATGATGGACTTTCTTAAATGAAGGAGAAACCCGCTTGCCCCTTGTAAGTGGAGGCATCATCACACTCATTGGTGTGATGAAGTGAAAAAGTGTTTTGTTAGAAGTGTTCTCCCCTGACTTGTGTGCCAATGCTTAAACTTTTTGGGATACCTTCTTGACAGGAGCTAGAATAGCTCAGATAGGCCAAAGGCCTTGGTTTTTGAACTTGTGGGGTTAAATGCCCAATTTTAGAAAATCACATATAGTAGGCCCAAGGCCAGTGGGCATGAGCAGAAGGTCGTAAACAAACATGAGATATGAAAGCCATGAAAACTCTTAATGAAATGGATATGTGATTTTGCCATGGTACCAAGACAGGGCCGACAGTACTCGATGGAATGGAGACAGTGTGTTAAGGCCAGGTCGACGGACTAGCCTAGAAAAATAGCTGCAGGGTAAGATAAGGGTCGGGGTCATTAGACCAGTGGCACCAAAGATAAATGGCTATGCAAAAAAACTATTACTTGTGCATGCACTTGAGTACATGACCATCAAGATGCCTAAGAAGGGTAGTGATGCCTCCTAAGGGCTACTAGATGACATGGTGGAGATAAGAGTTGTTTGCGTGCCGGAAGTCGAAAAGCTCGATGTAGCTTCTTGCGCATGAGACTGGGGTAAACTCCATCCCTTAAAGATAAGAAAATTGGGGAAAGAATCGGTCAACTTAAGAGATAAAACAGAACTGGTTCTTGAACTTTAACTGATAGAGAAAGGACAAAATAGGAAATTTACAAATCTTGAGTGACCTAAACGGTCATAAAAGTCATGGAAAAGGACTTTGGGATGACTTGGATGAGAAAACCAAATTGGTTCAAATGAATTCAAGCTGAACCGAATTTAACCGCTTTTGAAAACCCCATCCTTTAGTAATGAGAAAAACCAGGAAAGAATCAATCAATGTGATCATTAAACCGAATTGGTCTGTAAACCCAACTAATTGGGGACGAGCAAATACAAAAATTTCTAACTCCCATGTGACTAAAAAATAATTATAAACTTGTAAAAAGAACCCTAGGATGATATGAGGAAGAAAGGCCAAAGCAGTTCAAGAGAACAGGGTCCGAACTGGATAGAATTAGTTTATGAACCAAGTTGGTTCATGAATCGGAACCAAAAGAGGACGGGCAAAACAGATAAATTCAACTCCCTTGTGCCCCAAAGAAATTTATAAACCTTGGGAAGAAACCTTGGAACCAAGTGGGAGAGAAAAACTAGATTGGTTCGAGTGAACCGGACCCGAACCGAATCAAACTAGTTTAAGGACTAAGCCGGTTTATGAACCGGAATTGATAAAGAGATGGTAAACTGAAAATCTTATGTACCCTAAGTGACCCAAGGTGTCACAAGAGTCATGGAAATAGACTTGTGAAGAAATTGGAGGATTAAAACCAAACCAGTTCAGGTGAACCGGATCCGAACCGGTTTAGACTAGTTTGAACCACTAATGAACCAAACCCTAAATTCATTTTTCTAGTTGGCTTAAATAATTAAAATTGGAGATTTAAGGCCACCATTGGATAGAGAATGAATTTAGATGAATTTATAATTTTTTAGATTTGAAAAACTTAGTCGAATGAGGGGAGAACCGGCTGGTTTAAGCTTGGAACCCGATTCGAACCAGTCCGTTCGTCCCGAGAGTCGCCAGAGAAGCGCCGGCGTGATCAAACAGTAAAGCAGCTTCGGCAGACTGAAGCTGCCCTATTTCAGCTGAGTTGAAATCGGCCAATTCAAGCCCTACTCGTGCCAAACCAAGCTCTCCCGACACCACCCCAGCCCTTCCACGACTAAATTAGGACAGAAAGGTAAGCCAATTCGGCTCCCCTTTACAATTTCAGATCGTTGTTAGAGAGAGAGTCGGTCGAATTTCAATGGAGAAATTATAATCCAATTCGGCATCAATTGATGTAATTCTTGTGATAAGTATGAATGAGTGGATAACCCATACTAAGTTAATAAAGTAAAGAATGTTCAAGAAAAATTGGGAAAGTAAGTCCTCCAAATAAGATGTGGCTAAGGAGGAATAACCACAATTGGTAAGACGGGTCATAGTCCACACACGCATATGAAGCTTAAAGAGTGGACGACCAAGCATAGGGTGGAATGCATGGAATAAAACCAATAATCGAAAGTATTCCATCTAAGGAATAAGGGATAAAACAAAAGTTGTGGATAGAGAAGGACCCAAAGAAAATAGATGCCCTAACATAGATAAGGGTGCGAAGAAAGGGAGAAAGAACCATACAATGAATGATAAGGAGGTTGATCATGTAACTCCTAAGATGAAAATCTCTATTGTAAGGGACATAGTAGAGAACAAAACCAGAAGGAGGGAACCTTCCCAAGCAAAGTAATCGACACATAGATCGAAAGCAATTATTGTAGAATGAAGAATCATGAAATGATTTATGAGTAAGTAAAAGTGGATTAAGGAAAAAGGAAAAATCCTTGAATAAGGAATGCTAAGGATTTAAGAAGAAAAGAATCCCAGTTTGTTGGTAAACTATTGGGAAACCAAATAATTGGCACCAGAAAGACCCAATAAAGAAGTTGGGAAAGGACGAGTGGGTAAGGAAAACTAACATGGTTATGTAAGACATGTTGTCAAGATACGAATTAATTGGGTAACAATAAAGGTAGATGAGGAATACTACCCGATGAAAGGAGGGATGAAATTATACAATCCCTGTAAGGCTAGAAAGTTGGAAACAACCCTAAAATAGGTGTTGTAGGAGTTTGATGGACTGAGATAGGTTAAGAACTATGTCATGTCGTAAGGGACATATAAGCACCAACAATCCCGAGTAAAATGTAACTCGAGTAAGAAGGAGTCTGTTGGTAAACATAACAAGGTCAAACATAAATTTGACCTAAGTTGCAATCAATGACGGATGAAGGATGGGTCAAATTGGGACGAAAGAATAATAACACAAAAACCTGTGAAAAAAAGTATGTAATGCTCGAAAGAACATTGAGCTAGGGGTTTCAACGATGAAGAGAATAACTAGACAAAGGAATGATTGGGCACCTTGGAACTCCCAATCCTGAAATCTTAAGTAAAATCCCCAAAAGAAAGAATCTTATCCTAAATAAAGGGAGATGCAAACCTAAGAATATACATTAAGATTAATGAGCCATACATGCCTCGTTATTATAACTCCATGAAAGGAGTAAGCATTATAAATGAAAAGAAATTCCTTAGATGAATGATTATGAGGACTAAGAGAAAGAGCAATCGAAGTGTTAACATGTCAAGAAAACCCAAGTTGACATGAAGGGAAATTATTCCCAATGTAGAATATATTGGTTAAGTTTTGGGGACAAAACTCATAAAAGGTGGTGAGAGTTCTAAACCCCACACTTTTGAGTTAAGGAAAACCGGGAAAAGAATCGGTCAAACCGAGTAAGAAAATAAAGTCGGTTTACAAACCCGATCATTTGGTAACAAGAAATTTGGAAATTTAATACTTCTGAGTGATCCAAAGGGTTCATTAAACCTTGGAAAAAGAAACTTAAGACAAATTAGAAGAGAAAAATTAAATTGGTTTAGGTGAATGAGAATCCATAAGAACTCTGAAGTTATGCGTGGTTGCCCAAGAGTAGTGTGAGGATGGGCGACCTCCTGGGAAGTATGATTTTTTTTTTTGTAACTCGAAATTTCGGTCAAAAATTTTTATGCAAATCATATGCCTTATCATAAATAGCCATAAATTTTAATTATTGTAATTAATACCAATAATTTAATACTTATTAAATTATTGCTATTAATACAAATAATTTAATACTTATTAAATTATTGGTATTAATACAAATAATTTAATACCAAAATTAAATTATTAGAATTAATACCAATAATTTATGGCAATATTAATACTAATAATAAATCTCTCCCATTTAATACATGGTTTTACACCTATATAAAAAGGTCATCTCCATTCATTCTCCTCACACCCGAACACATCTCTCTCTCTCTCTCTCTCTACTCTACTCTACTGCTCCATTTCCTAGTGAAGTTTAAACCAGAGCTTCGACTTGAACACTTTTCTTAACCTCGGAAGGAGAGGTCAGGCTCTTTAGAACCAGGGAGAAGTTAGCTATCTGATAGCAAACTCCAGTCAATTCGAGAATCACTAGAGAAGTGTCGACATGATGGAATGGTGAAGCAGCTCCGGCGGACTAAAGCTGCCATGTTTCGGTCGAGTTGAAATTTTCCATTTCGAGCCCTCCTAAGGCCAAACCAAGCCTTCCCAACACTTCCTCAGCCCTCCCACAGCCGAATTAGGATTGAAAGATAAGCCAATTCGACTCCCCTCTGCAATTTCCAGCTAGTGCTAGAGAGAACCGACATAATTTCAATTAATGAAATTCTAACTCAATTCAGCATCAATTGATGCAATTATTGATTCTAGGATGAACCTCAGGATGAGAGCTATCTGCCCAAATCAAAAGCTTAGACCGTCGTGCCCTCACCGGTGAGTAATCGAAGCTTTCTCTCTCTATAGTTAGTTTTCCAGCGAAGCTCCGTTTAAGCTCGTCAAAATGTACAATTCAAAGTGCTATTGAATCGTAAGAAGATGGAGGAACTCAATTTTAACTTAATTTCAACAATTAGATGTGTTTGATTGGTCAATTTGATGAAATCAAATTCGACTATGCTATGGAGTTGAAATTGAGGGAAAATTGGGGATTTTCAAAATTCAAATGGCCAAAATGCAATTTTATGAAATTGAGGGTCAATTGGGCTTGAAAATAATGTTGGAGGACAATTGAGGAATTTTGGAATTTTTGGGGCAAAACTTACCATTTTTGTAAAGGAAGGGCAAAATGGTAATTTTGGAAAAATTGGGGGACCAAATTGAAAATTTGAGAAATTAAACCCCTTTTTGGTGAAATTAAATAAATTGAGGTCCCAAGATAAATTTTAAAAGTTACGGGACTCAATTTGAGGAAAAACCGACATTAGGGACATAAAGTTAAAGAGAAATAACTTTAGGGACCTAATTGCAAATAATTAAAAGTTTGGGTTTTCTCATTCATTGGAAATGAATGAAGGCTGTTATGCCAAGTAATAATGAATAAGGATGTTCATATCGTGTAGGAATGTGAAATACCGGGAACGCGAGCATGCACGGGCTCACGTGAATACAAAGAACCGGTCTAGTGGAATTCACTGCGTTAACGGGTGAGTGGGTTTACTAACATCATATACGGTTAGGATGATGAGCACAACTTAAAGATTAAAACCACTTAACAGTTGTGGGTGGAAATTTTATATCATACCTGGTAGGGGATGAGAAAGTACCTCGGTTTAAAAAGTTAGTGTTTAGTGGTATTTTAATCATCACCACTTAGAGAAAGTGATGTGAAAATTATGCAGAAAAACTACTTACCGATTGTAAGTAGATCATACCCGGTTGGTATGATGAGACTTCCTCGAAGGAAGTTGAAAACCCATTCATCGGTTATGAATGGAGATGTCCTTATACCGGTCGGTATAATGGAGAGTAAAAACCTATTTTGTCGGAAGTGTTCTCCCCTGACTGTGTGCCAATACTTAAACTATTGGGAGACCTTCTTGACAGGAGCTCAAATAGGTCTGATAGGCCAGGGGCCTTGGTTTAGGAACTTGGGGACTAAATGCTTGATTTTGAAAATCTCGTACAGTGGACCCAAGGCTAGTTGGCACGAGCAGGAGCTCGTAAACGATCATGATATATGTGCCATAAAACTTAATAAGTGAATTGTTTGGCCATGGTACCAAGATAGGACCGACATGCTCAGTCAACTAGCGGCAGTGCGACATGAAAGGTCGACGGACTAGTCTAGACAAACAATTGCGGGTTGAGTTGAGAGTCAGGGCCATTGGGACAAATGGCACCACATATTACATGGCAATTTAAGAAAACTCTATTTGTGCATGCACTATGAGTACGGGATCATCAAGACACCCATGAGGAGTAGCGATGAGTCCCAAGGACCTTGGACGACCTGGTGAGTATAAGGGCAAATCGTTGTTTCAAGTGTTTGTGCGAAATTTGGAGTAGCACCAAGCGCATGAGACCGGGGTGGGAATGGGATGAGGTCTCTGTCCTCATATGGACATGAAGAAGTGATTTCGGGATTGTGGGCCAGATGTCGTGTACATCCACTCATTCCAAGGTAGAAGTGGTCATACTTTTATCCGAGTGGCAGGAAAAGTCGCTCCAAAGCCACTAGCGGGTTCAGTAGTGATACTGACTTATGAATGTGTGTAACCTTCATGATAAAGGATGTGTGTTGGGTGATGACACACTGGTAACTAAGAAATAATGGACAAACCCGAATTTTTTTTAATGAAGGGATTTTTGAAAAGAAAGGAGTTTGGCACACTCCATATAAATGTTTTTCTTGAAATTCAAAATATTTGAATCCCATTCACTGAGTAGTTGTACTCACCCCCACCCTTATACCCCTTTCAGGTAGTCCCGAAAAGCTGAACCTTAAAAGACTTGCGTAATTAAACGCATGTAAAATAGGTACGATTAATTTAAATTACAATACAGTTTTTATTTATGATATTCCTGAAAAAAGGTGCAAGTCTAAAGAATGCCTTACTATTTATGGTTTATAATATAAGGGGAAACCCTTTAGTAAATTGGGAGAGTGGCGGGTTGATCCCGGGGATCCGACCAAACCGGGTCGGGGTGTGACAGTCGCGCCCTCACCGGTAAGAAATTGAAACTTTCTCTCTCTGCTGTCTATTTTCCGGCGAAGCTCTGTTTGAGCTCATTCAGGCGTTAAAATCTGCGATTCAAAGTTCCTTAGAATTGTATGAACATGTAGGAACTCAATTCCAACTCCAATTTCAATAATTAGAGGTGTTTGATCGGTTAATTTAATTAAATCAAATTCGGTAGTGTTAAAGAGTTGGAATTGGGGGAAATTATGGGAAATTTTGAGAATTTTCAAAAATTCGAAGGACCAAAATGTAATTTTCTAAAATTTAGGGTCAATTGGTCATGATAAGAATATTACAGGGCCAACTGAGAAATTTTAGAATTTTTTGGGCAAAATTTACCATTTTTCTAAAGAAAGGGTAAAATGGTAATTTTAGGAAAATTGAAGGACCAAATTGGAAATTTGGGAAATTAAACCCCTTTGTGTGAAATCAAATGATTTACATTCCTAAGATAAATTTTAAAGGTTTCGGGACTCGAATTTAGGAAAAACCCGGCAATAGGGACTTAAAGTTAAAGAAAATAACTTTAAGGACCTAATTACAAATATATGTAAAGTTGGGTTTTCTCATTCATTTGGAACAAATATAGGCTATTAGGCAAAAGAATAATGAACAATTATGTTCATTTTGTGTAGGAGAATGAGAAACCAGGAACGCCAATCGAGGTCTAACTAGCTAAGGACGAAGCCCGACTAAGTGGAATTTCACTGCACTATCGGGTGAGTGGGATTATGTATCATACCTAGTTGGCGATGATAAGTATCTCGGTATAAAAACCCACTACTTAGTGGTATTTTTAATCATCACTACTTAGAGAAAGTGACATGAAAGTTATGCAGAAAAACAACTTATGGGTTATAAGTAGATCATACCCGGTTAGTATGATGAGACTTCCTCGAAGGAAGTTGAAAACCCGTTCATCGGTTATGAATGGAGATGTCCTTATACTGATCGGTATAATGGACAATAAAAACCTCTTTTTGTCAGAAATGTTCTCCCCTGACTGTGTGCCAATGCTTAAACTATTTGGGAGACCTTTTTGACGAGAACTCGAATAGCTCTTATAGTTTGGGGGCCTCGATTTTGGAACTTGAGGGCTAAAATGCCAGTTTTTGAAAAAACTCAAACAATGGGCCATAGGCCAATGGACACGAGCAGGAGCTCGTAAAAGAACTTGATATATATGTGTCATTAAAACTTAATAAGTAAATTGTTTGGTCATGGTACCCAGGTAGGTTCGACATACTCAGTCAATAGTAGTAGTGGGACATGACAGGTCTCCGAACCAGTCAAGACAAACAGCTACATGTTGACTTGAAGATCAGGACCGTTGAGACAAATGGCACCACATATTATATGGCAAATGTAAGAAAACTTTGCTTGTGCATGCACCATGAGTACGAGATCATCAAGACACCCATGAGGAGTAGTGATGTGTCCTAAGGAGAGATCATCGTTCCAGGTGTCTGTGCAAAATCTGGAGTAGCACCAAGTGCATGAGACCGGGGTGGGGACAGGATGAGGTCTCTATCCTCATACGGACATAAAGAAGTGATTTCAGGATTGTGGGTCGGATGTCACGTGCATCCACTCATTCCTAGGGTATAAGTGGTCGTACTTCTATCCAAGTGGCAGGAAAAGTCACTCTGAAGCCACTAGCGGGTTCAGTAGTGATACTGACTTGCGAATGTGTGTAACCTTCATGTTAAAGGATGTGTGTTGGGTGATGACACACCAGTAACTAAGAAATAATAGAAAAACCCAAATTTTTAAATGAATGGATTTTTGAAAAGAAAGGAATCTAGCACACTCCTTATAAATGTTTTTCTTGAAAGTCAAAAGATTTGAATCCCATTCACTGAGTAGTTGTACTCACCCCCTCCCTTATACCCCTTTCAGGAAGTCCCGGGAAGTCGAACCTTAAAAGACATGCAAAATTAAATGCTTGCAACACAGGTACAATTAAATTAAATTATTATACAGTTTTGATTTATAACATTCCTAGAAAAAGGTGCAGGTATAAAGAACGCCTTACTCTTTACAGTTTATAATATAAGGGGAAACCCTTTTGTAAATCGGGAGAGTGGCAAGTTCATCATGGAGATCCGACCAAACCGGGTCGGGGTGTGACAACAATAGTAGTATCATAGCCTTTTTCCTTGAATACATAGTAAAGAATAGATAATATAGTAACTAATAGAATTATTTTAAAATTTGACAGAATGGCTCCAAAGAAAGGAACCAAGAGAACTAGGGTTGCTGCCTCCAACACTGCCCAGCCACCCCTACCAGTATAAACTCCTAGAGTAGCCCAAACAACTCCTCCTAGACTCAGTAGGGAGCATCAAAGATTGTACGAAGAGTTCACCCGTGTATTTGGCCAACCTAACCTTACTCCTGAGGCAAGCACCAACTCACAGGCTGAGCCCGAGGAGATGCAATCCCACCCTCCCCCTGCTAATCCAACAACTCCAACGGACATACCTAGGAATCTCAAAACTCTCTGACAACTAGGATGTAAACCTTTCCTTGGAGAAAAGGATGTTGGGACCACCATGGACTGGCTGGCCAACATCAAGAAGTTGATGGGAATTATCTGGATACTACTAGAGGATACGGTGATCCTGATGGAATTCTTTCTGGAAGGGAGCGCTAGACGATGGTGGGACAACTTCCGAAACCTACATGCCACCGCTCCCACTTGGGAGCAATTTGAGGAAAGATATTCGAAAGAGTACCTGGCACCCCAACTAATAATTAAGAAGAAACAAGAGTTCATATGACTTCGGCAAGGGATTAGTTCCATAGCAGAGTATGAAACAAAATTCAACGAGTTAAGACCCTTTGCTCCTGACCTAGCTGGACCAGCTGACATATGCCAGAGGTTTGTGGACGGTTTCAACTTTGATATTCAAGACCGTATGGGAGTACTGAGATGCCCCACAGACCTGGCAGCTATAATTAGTATGGCTCACGAATGTGAGCGATTGGTACAACCCTAACGTCGTTGAATGAAGCAGACGACTAGAAAGGGGGATAAAGATTCAAACCATCAAAGTGTACAGACATAATATACTGGCCCAAGGAGAGGAAACAAAAAGGTATTGCAACAGAGAAGGAACATGCCTCCACCCCTTCCTAGAGTGGTCCCTACCTTACCCCAAGGGAACCCTCGCTGTCCGAAGTGTCAAAGGAATCATGAGGGAGCATGCCATGCCTGTTTCGCCTGTGGACAAGCGGAACACTTTGTGAAGGATTGTCCTACTCTTAGGTAGAACAAACAGAAAAATACTCTTGGACCACCTCAAGGGAACTCCAGGAACCTCAGACCGGAAGCTACGGCAAGAGTACCGGCTAGAGTATACAACCTCACTCAGGAAGAGGCTAGAGGAGACCCTAGCACTGTAGCGGGTACATTTCAAAACACTACCAACTAGTCGAAAGGAGTCATGTAAACTGAACGTCTTCTGAATTAATAAAGAGGATTCCTTCTAAAATATACGTTTCTTAAATCAGGGTATATACAGCTGTGGGAAAAACCAGTTTATGCTCTTTTTTACTCTGGCGCAGAACGATCTTTCATCAAGGAAGAATTGGTTTCTAAGACACCCCTGGAGCTCACTCCTCTTGTACAAAGCCTTAACATCCTTACACCCTTAGGAGAAGGTCTAAACAGAAATAAACAACTAAAAGGGTGTGAGATAGTAATTGGAGGAATCAAACTTGAAGCTGACTTAATTCAGTTACCTCTAAGAGAAGTGGAAGTAATCCTGGGGATGGACTGGCTAAGTAATCATAAGGCAAGGATGGACTGTAGAAGGAAGAGAGTAACTTTCGATACCTCCAAGACTAAGGGACTAAAGTTCCATAGAGATAAAAGAAAAAGTGAAGTAAAATTTGTGTCCCACCTGAAGGTTCAAAAGATGATTCAGAAAGAATGTACAGTTGTGCTGGCCATGGTGATGAATAAAGATTTTGAAGAAAATAAAATAGAAGACATTCCGATAGTCAAGCATTTTCCAGAAGTTTTTCCAGAAGAGCTACATGGACTACCACCAAGTTGCCAAGTGGAGTTTACTATAGAAATAACCCCAGGAACCAACCCCATATCCCAAGCCCCATATCGCATGGCTCCAGCCGAATTGAAAGAACTAAAGGAACAACTGGACAAATTATTGGAAAAGGATTTCATACGTCCAAGGCAATCTCCATGGGGTGCTCCTATTTTGTTCGTGAAGAAAAAGGACGAGAGTATGAGACTATGTATTGACTACAGGAAGCTGAATCAGGTCACCATCAAGAATCGATACCCACTCCCAAGAATAGATGATCTATTTGATCAGCTAAAAGGAGCTGCACACATCTCAAAAATAGATCTTCAATCAAGCTACCACCAACTAAGGATAAAAGAGGAGGACATCCCTAAGATGGCGTTTCAATCCAGATATGGACACGATGAATTTCGAGTGATGCCGTTCGGATTGATAAATACCCCATACTGCTTTCATGGAACTAATGAACCGTGTGTTCCAACCTCCTCTTGACAAATTCATGATAGTATTCATAGACGATATCCTCATATACTCACGAACCAGGTCAAAACATGAAGAGCATCTGGCAATTACATTGGAAATCTTGAAGAAAAACCAATTATATGCAAAGTTTTCCAAGTGTGAATTATGGTTACAATTAGAAGTTTCTTAGGATTGGTAGGATACTATAGGCGATTTGTGCATGACTTTTCTAAAATAGCAACTCCTTTAACTCGACTCACCAGGAAGGCGGTTGAGCATAAATGGGATGAGGACTGTGAAAAGTATTTTCAGGAATTAAAGACTCGACTAACAACCGCACCAGTACTCTCCCTACCCGATCCTACTGTAGGAGAGTACACAGTCTATAGTGATGCCTCAGGACAAGGACTGTGATGTGTTTTAATGCAACAAGGAAAGGTTATCGCATACGCCTCACGACAACTGAAGATACATGAGAGAAATTACCCAACTCACGACTTGGAATTAGCTGCAATAGTGTTTGCCTTGAAGATATGGCGACACTACCTTTACGGGGTTAAGTGCAGGATATACACAAATCATAAGAGTCATAAGTACTTCCTATCTCATAAGGAGTTAAATCTTCGTCAGAGGAGATGGCTAGAATTGGTGAAGGACTATGATCTTGTGATAGAATACCACCTTAGAAAGGCAAATATGGTAGCAGATGCCTTAAGTCGCAAGTATCAAACTGAGGTGATGCAGGTCAAGACAAGCTACTTACCTTTGTTGCAACAATTGGGAAGAATGGAAGTGAGTCTGAAGATGGACTGACAGGAAAAATGCCTGGTGGCGAATGTAGCGGTAAGACCCAGTCTAACCGAGAATATAAAGGCCCAACAAAAGATTGATAAAGAACTTCAGTCCTACTTGGATTCAACTAATGGAGAAAGAAAACTAAATTACGATGTGCGAGGTGATGGAGTACTGACTTATAAAGGTAGGGTATGTATGCCTCAAGACAAGGAGTTACGAAGATTAATATTGGAAGAGGCACACGATTCTGTGTATGCTATGCATCCAAGCAGTACTAAAATGTACCGCACCCTCAAACAAGGATACTGGTGGAAGGGTATGAAGAGGGACATTACGAAATATGTAGCCCAATGCTTGTCCTTTCAATAGATAAAAGTAGAACATCATAAGTCGTCAGGGCTATTACCACCCTTACGGAATATGTAGCCCAATACCATTCCGAAGTGGAAATGGGAACACATCACTATGGATTTCGTTATGGGCCTGCCGGTGACTAGAAAAGGTCGAGATGCAATTTGGGTAATTGTAGATAGATTGGCCAAATCAGCTCATTTCCTTCCTATAAGAGTAACAAACACAGTAGAACAGCAGGCCATCCTATACATGAAGGAAATAATAAGACTCCACTGTGTCCTGATGAGTATAGTATCGAATAGAGATTCGAGATTTACTTCCAGGTTTTGGCCAAGTCTACAAAACACTATGGGAACCAATGTAAACCCCACACTTTTGAGTTAAGGAAAACTGGGAAAAGAATCGATCAAACCGAGTAAGAAAACCAAGCCAGTTTAAAAACCCGATAATATGGGAACAAGCAATTTGGGAATTTACAATACTCGGGTGATCCAAAGAGTTCATTAAACCATCGAAAAGAAACTTAAGACAAATTAGAAGAGAAAAACCAAATTGGTTCAGATGAGTGAGAATCCATAAGAACTATGAAGTTAAGTATCCTTACCCGAGAGTAGTGTGAGGATGGGTGACCTCCTGAGAAGTATGATTATTTTTGTAACCTGAAATTTTGGTCAAAAAAATTTTTTATACGAATAAATAGCTATAAATTAATATATATATATATATAATTATTATAATTAATACAAATAATTTAATACCTAAATTAAATTATTAGAATTAATACAAATAATTTAATACCGAAATTAAATTATTAGAATTAATACCAATAATTTATGACAAAATTAATACTAGTAATAAATCTCTCCTATTTAATACATGATTTTTACACTTATATAAAGAGGTAATCCCCATTCATTCTTCTCACACCTGAACACTTCTTTCTCTCTCTCTACTGCTCCATTTCCGGGTCAAGCTCGAACCAGAGTTTTGACTTGAACATTTTTCTTAACCTCGAAATGAGAGGTCAAGCTCTTTAGAATCGAGGAGAAGATAGCTATCTAATAGCAAACTCCAGTCAATCCGAGAATCGCTAGAGAAGTGCCGACATGATGGAACAGTGAAGCAGCTCTAGTGGACCGAAGCTGCCTTATTTCGGCGAATCTAAAATCGGCCATTTCCAGCCCTCCTCAGACCAAACCAACCCCTCCCAACACTTCCTCAGCCCTCCCACAGCCAAATTAGGACTGAATGGTAAGCCAATTTGGCTCCCCTCTACAATTTCCGGTCGATGCTAGAGAGAGAACCGGTAGAATTTCAATAATGAAATTCTAACTCAATTCGGCATCAATTGATGCGATTCTTGACTATAGGATGATCCTCAAGATGAGATCTATCTATCCAGATCAAAAGCTCGGACCGTCATGCCCTCACCGGTAAGAAATCGAAGCTTTCTCTCTCTATAATCTGTTTTCCGGCGACGCTCCATTTGAGCTCGTTCCGGCATTAAAATCTGCGATTTCAAAGTTCCTTAGAATCGTATCAACATGTAGGAACTCAATTTCAACTCCAACTTCAACAATTAGAGGTGTTAGATCGGTCAATTTGATGAAATCAAATTCAGTCGTGTTTAAGAGTTGAAATTGGGGGGAAATTTGGGCATTTTTGAAATTCGAAGGACCAACATGAGATTTCATGAAATTGAGGGTCAATTGGGCATGAAAATAATGTTAGAGGACCAATTGAGAAATTTTAGAATTTTTGGGGCAAAACTTACCATTTTTGTAAAGGAAGGGTAAAATGGTAATTTTGGAAAAGTTGGAGGACCAAATTAGAAATTTGAGAAAATTAATCCCCTTTAAGTGAAATGGAATAAATTGAGGTCCTATGATAAATTTTAGAAGTTTTGGGACTCAATTTGAGGAAAAACCGGCATTAAGGACTTAAAGTTAAAGAGAAATAACTTTAGGGACCTAATTGCAAATAAATGAAAGTTTGACTTTCTCATTCATTTGAAATGAATGAAAGCGATTAGGCCGAAGGATAATGAACCGAGATGTTCATATCCTGTAGGAATAGAAAGTACCAGGAACGCCAGCAAGGACAAGCCCACGTGAATACAAAGAACCAGTCTAGTGGAATTCACGGCATTAACGAGTGAGTGGGTTTACGGAAATCATACCCGATTGGGATGGTGAGCATAACTTAAAATTTAAAACCACTTACCGGTTGTGAGTGAAAATTTTATATCATACCCGGTTGGGAATGATAAGTACCTTGGTATGAAAACCCACTATTAAGTGGAATTTTAAACATCACTACTTAGAGGAAGTGATGTGAAAATCATGCGGAAAAACTACTTACTGATTGTAAGTAGATCATACCCGATTGGTATGCTAAGACTTCCTCGAAGGAACTTGAAAACCCGTTCATCAATTCTGAACGGAGGTGTCCTTATACCCGAGCGGTATAATGGATAGAGAAAACATATGTTTTGTCGAAAGTGCTCTCCCGTGACTGTGTGCCAATGCTTAAACAATTTGGGAGACCTTCTCGACGGGAGCTCTCATAGCTCTGATAGGCCGGGGGCCCCGGTTTTGGAACTTGTGGGCTCAATGCCCAATTTTGAAAATCTCGTACAGTGCGCCCAAGGCCAGTTGACACAAGCAGAAGCTTGTAAACGAACATGATATATGTGCCATAAAACTTAATAAGTGAATTGTTTGGCCATGGTACCAAGATAGGACTGACATGCTCAGTCAACTAGCGGCATTATGACATGACAGGTCGACGGACCAGTCAAGACAAACAACTACGGGTTGAGTTAAGAGTCAGGGCCATTGGACCAGTGGCACCACAAATTACATGGCAATATGAGAAAACATTGTTTGTGCATGCACTATGAGTACAGGATGATCAAGATGCCCATGAGGGGTAGTGATGCGTCCTAAGGGCACTGGACGACCTGATGGCTATAAGGGCAGTTCATCGTTCCAGGTGTTTGTGCGAAATTTGGAGTAGCACCAAGCGCATGAGACCGGGGTGGGGATAGGATGACGTCTCTATCCTCATATGGACACAAAGAAGTGATTTCAGGATTGTGGGTCGGATGTCACGTACATCCACTCATTCCTAGGGTAGAAGTAGTCATACTTCTATCCGGGTGGCAGGAAAAGTCACTCCGAAGCCACTAGCGGGTTTAGTAGTGATACTGACGTACGAATGTGTGTAACCTTAATGATGAAGGATGTGTGTTGGGTGATGACACACCGTGGTAAATAAGAAATGGTGGGAAAACCCGAATTTTTAAATGAAGGGATTTTTGAAAAAAAGGAGTCTGGCACACTCCATATAAATGTTTTTCTTAAAAGTCAAAAGCTTTTAAAAACCCATTCACTAAGTAGTCATACTCACCCCCTTCCTTATGTTCCTTTCAGGAAATCCCAGAAAGCCTCCTCTTAAAGACTGTCAACCAAGATGCCTGTAAGGTTTACAATAGGGGGAAATCTTTTAATAAACCGGGAGAGTGGCGGGTTGATCACGGGGATCCAACCAAACCGAGTCGAGGCGTGACAACCAAACTCCACATGAGTACAACATTTCACGCTCAGACAAATGGTCAGTCTAAGTGAACCATTCAAAATTTGTAAGACATGCTAAGGGCATATGTACTCACCATGAAAAAAAGGTAGGAGGAATACTTATGTCTGATGGAATTTGCGTATAATAATAATTATCAAGCCAGCATATAGATGGCTCCCTATGAAGGCCATTATGGACGAACTTGTTGTACCCCTTTATTTTAGGAAGAAGTGGGTGAATGGAAATTAGAGAAAACGGAGATAATAGAAGATGTCACAGAGAAGATAATATTAATAAGGAGTCGTCTTAAGACTGCACATGATAGGCAGAAGAGTTATGCAGACAATCGAAGGAAGGATTTGGAGTTTGAAGTGGGCGATTAGGTATTCCTCAAAGTATCTCCATCGAGGGGAATACTTAGGTTTCAGCAAAGAGGGAAGTGTAAACCCAGATATATCAGTCCATATCCCATTATTCAAAGGATAGGATCAGTAGCTTATAAATTAGAACTGCCTCCTGATCTGCAGAGAATACATGATGTATTCCACATTTCAGTACTTAAGAAATATCAACCTGATCCTAGTCACGTATTAGACCGACCTCCAATGGAACTAGAAGAGAACCTGACTTATCAGACAGATCCGGTACGAATCATCGACCGAAGAGACAAGAATTTGAGGAATAAGAAAATTACTATGGTCAAGGTGTTGTGGCATAACAGACACGTGTAGGAAGAGACATGGGAAACCGAGTCTATAGTGAGGGATAATTATCCTCAGTTGTTTAACGTGTAACAGTTTTGAGGACAAAACCCCTAAAAGGAGGGGAGAGTTGTAAACCCCGTCCTTTAGTAATGAGAAAAACTAGGAAAGAACCGGTCAATGTGATCTTTAAACCGAATTGGTCTGTAGACCCAACTAATTGGGGATGAGCGAATTCAAAAATTTCTAACTCCCATGTGACTCAAAAATAATTATAAACTTGTAAAATGAACCCTAGGATGATATGAGGAAGAAAGGCCAAAGTAGTTCAAGAGAACCGCGTCTAAACTAGATAGAATCGATTTATGAACCATGTTGGTTCATGAACTGGAACCAGTAGAGAATGGGAAAAACAAAGAAATTTAACTCCCTTGTGCCCCAAAGAAATTTATAAACCTTGGGAAGAAACCTTGGAACCAAGTGGGAGAGAAAAACCAGATCGGTTCGGGTGAACCAGACCCAAACCGAATCAAACCAGTTTAAGAACCAAGCCGGTTTATGAACCGAAATTGATAAAGAGATGGTAAATCGGAAATCTTATGGACCCTAAGTGACCCAAGAAGTCACAAGAGTCATGAAAATGGACTTGTGAAGAAATTTAAGGATGAAAACCAAACCGGTTCAGATGAACCGGATCCGAACCGTTCGGACCGGTTTGAACCACTAATGAACTAAACCCTAAATTCATTTTTCTAGGTGGCTTAAATAATTCAAATTGGAGATTTGAGGCCACCATTGGATAGAGAATGAATTTAGAAATTTTTGTATCTGAAAAACTTGGTCCAATGAGGGGTGAACCGGCTGGTTTAAGCTTGGAACCCGATTCGGTCCGGTTTGGAACAGTGTCATCTTCTTCCTCAGGATGACAGCACTGTTCACTCACCGGGAAACTAAAGAAACGCCGACGAAGAAGAAATGCCTCCATTGGGTACGTTTTAGGTCATCAATTCCTGTCATAACAGTGCCAAACGGACGTCCATCGGGTCTCCAAGCTCCCTTTATAAAGAGCCCCCCTCCATTCGTCCTCTCCACACCTGAAAAGCTCTCTCTCTCTCTCTCTTTGTTGCTTAGTTTTCTGTGAAGCTCGAACTAGAGTTTTGATATAGGGTCAATTCTGAGCCAAAGAAGGTAAGGTCAGGTTCAATAGAATCGGGGAGAAGTCAGCTACACGATGGTAGCATCCGTTCATCCTGAGAGTTGCCAGAGAAACGCTGGCATGATCAAATAGTGATGCAGCTCCGGCGGACCGAAGCTGCCCTGTTTTGACCGAGTTGAAATTAGCCAATTTAAGCCCTCCTTGGGCCAAACCAAGCTCTCCCGACACCACCTCGGCCCTTCCACGGCCGAATTAGGACCGAAAGGTAAGCCAATTCGGCTCCCTTTTACAATTTCAAATCATTGTTAAGGAGAGAGTCGGCCGAATTTCGATGGAGAAATTCTAATCCAATTCAGCATCAATTGAGGTCATTCTTGATCATAGAAAGAACCTCTAGAGGAGAGCTACCTGCCCAGATAGAGAGCTCCGACCGCCGCGCCCTCACCGGTGAGAAATCGAAGCTTTCTCTCTCTACAGTCTATTTTTCGGCGAAGCTCCATTTGAACTTGTTCCGGCGTTAAAATCTGTGATTCAAAGTTCCTTAGAATCGTATGAACATGTTGGAACTCAATTCCAACTCCAATTTCAACAATTAGAGATGTTTGATCGGTCAATTTGATGAAATCAAATTCGGTAGTGTTGAAGAGTTGGAATTGGGGGAAATTTTGGGGAAATTTGGGGATTTTCAAAAATTTGAAGGACCAAAATGTAATTTTCTAAAATTTAGGGTCAATTGGTCATGATAAGAATATTAGAGGGCCAATTGAGAAATTTTAGAATTTTTGGGGCAAAATTTACCATTTTTCTAAAGAATGGGTAAAATGGTAATTTTAGGAAAATTGAAGGACCAAATTGGACATTTGGGAAATTAAAACCCCTTGTGTGAAATCAAATGATTTGAGGTCCTAAGATAAATTCTAAAGGTTTCGAGACTCGAATTTAGGAAAAACCCGAAAATAGGGACTTAAAGTTAAAGAAAATAACTTTAGGGACCTAATTGCAAATATATGTAAAGTTGGGTTTTCTCATTCATTTGGAACAAATGAGGGCTATTAGGCTAAAGAACAATGAAAAATTATGTTCATTTCATGTAGGAGAATGAGACATTGGGAACGCTAGTCCAGGTCCAACTTGCTAAGGACGAAGCCCGACTAAGTGGAATTTCACTGCACTATTGGGTGAGTGGGATTACGTATCATACCCGGTTGGCGATGATAAGTACGTCGGTATAAAAACTCACTACTTAGTGGTAATTTTAAATCATCACTACTCAGAGAAAGTGATGTGAAAGTTAAGCAAAAAAATTACTTACGGGTTGTAAGTAGATCATACCCGGTTGGTATGATGAGACTTCCTCGAAGGAAGTTGAAAACCCGTTCATAGGTTATGAACGGAGATGTACTTATACCGGTTGGTATAATGGACAGTAAAAACCTATTCCTGTTGGAAGTGTTCTCCCCTGACTGTGTGCCAATGCTTAAACTATTTGGGAGACCTTCTTGACGAGAGCTCGAATAGCTCTTATAGGCTGGGGGCCTCAATTTTGGAACTTGAGGGCTACAATGCTAGTTTTTTTGAAAAATTTTGAACAATGGGCCATAGGCTAATGGACACGAGCAGGAGCTCGTAAAAGAACTTGATATATATGTACCATTAAAACTTAATAAGTGAATTGTTTGGTCATTGTACCAAGGCAAGTCCAACATACTCAGTCAACTAGTAGCAGTGTGACATGACAGGTCTCCGGACCAGTCGAGACAAACAGCTACATGTTGACTTGATGGTCGGGACCATTGGGACAAATGCATCACATATTATATGGCAAATGTAAGAAAACTTTGCTTGTGCATGCACCATAAGTATGGGATCATCAAGATGCCCATGAGGGGTAGTGATGTGTCCAAAGGGCCCTGGAAGACCCGATGAGTATAAGGGCATATCGTTGTTCCATGTGTTTGTGCAAAATTTGGAGTAGCACCAAGCACATGAGACTGGGGTGGGGATAGGATGAGGTCTCTGTCCTCATATGGATACGAAGAACTGATTGTGGGTCGGATGTCGCATACATCCACACATTCCCAGGGTAGAAGTGGTCGTACTTCTATCCGGGTGGCAGGAAAAGTCACTACGAAGCCATTAGCGGGTTCAGTAGTGATACTAACTTGCGAACGTGTGTAACCTTCATGATGAAGGATGTGTGTTGGGTGATGACACACCGGTAACTAAGAAATAATAGAAAAACCCAAATTTTTAAATGAAGGGATTTTTGAAAAGAAAGGAGTCTGGCACACTCCATATAAATGTTTTTCTTGAAAGTCAAAAGATTTGAATTTGATTCGCTGAGTAGTTGTACTCACCCTCTCCCTTATACCCTTTTCAAGAAGTCCTAGGAAGCCGAATCTTAAAAGACAAGCAAAATTAAACGCCTACAAGACAGGTATGGTTAAATTAAATTACTATACAATTTTTATTTATGACATTCCTGGAAAAAAGTGCAGGTCTAAAGAACACCTTACTCTTCGCGGTTTATAATATAAGGGGAAACCCTCTTGTAAATCGGGAGAGTGGCGGGTTGATCACGGGGATCCAACCAAATCGAGTCAGGGCGTGATAGGTTTGAACCACTATTGAATCAGTTTCTAAATTCATTTTTCTGTGTGGCTTAAAATATTCAAATTGGAGAATTGAAGCTACCATTGGATAGAGAATGAATTTAGATGAATTTAGAAATTTTTAATTTTTAAAAACTTGGTTGAATTAGGCCTGAACCGGCCGATTTAAGCATTGAACCCGGTTCAAACCGGTCCGGCCCAGTTCAGAGTAGTGTCGTATAATTCCTTTAGATGACAGCACCATTCACTCAATGGAAAAGCGAGCAGCGCAGACGAAGATTAAAAGTCTCCATTCAGGGCATTTTTAGCCATGAATGATCACCATAATGGCACCAATCGAATGGCCAAGGAGTCCTCAAGCTTCCTATATAAAGAGCTCTTCCTCATTCATCCTCATCACACTTGAAAGCTCCTCTCTTTCTCTACTACTCCAATTTTTGGTGAAGCTTGAACCAGAGCTCCGACATGGGCATTTTTCTCAGACAAAGAAGGCGAGGCCGAGTACCTTAGACTCAGGGAGAAGTTAGCTACCTGACGGTGGTCACCATTCGATCCAAGGATCATTGGAGAAGTGCTAATGTAATCAAATAGTGAAGTAGCTCTGACGGACTGAAGCTGCCATGTTTCGGTCAAGCTGAAAATGGCCAAATTGAGCCCTCCTCAGGCCAAACCAAGCTCTCCCAACACTTCCACATCCCTCATGCGAAAGAACTAGAGCTGAAAGGTAAGCTAATTTGGCTCCCTTCTATAAATTCTTATCAACATTACAGAGAGAAATGGTGAAAATTCATTAACCAAATTCTCACTTGATTTGACATAAATTGTTGCAATTCTTGATCCTAGGAGGATTCTTAGGATGAGAGCTTCCTGCCCTGCTCAAAAGCTTAGACCGCCGCACCTCCGACGGTAAGCTTTCAAAGCTTTCTCTTTGTAAGTTCAATTTTCCGATGAAGCTCCGTTGGAGCTCAATTTAGACCCAAATAACGCGATTCAAAACTCCATTGAATCATGTGGAAGTGTAGAAACTAATCTGTTCCTTCAATTGGATCAATTAACCCTGATTGAATGTCCAATTTGATGAAATCAAGTTCAGCCAATGTAAAAAGGGGAAATTGGGGAAATTTTTGGAATTTCATTAAATTGAGGGATCAAATTACAATTTCCCAAAATTGAGGGTTAATTGGCCATGAAAAGGATGTTGGAGGACCAATTAGACAATTTTTTAAAATAATTGGGGTTAAAATGCCATTTTTGTAAATTAGGGGCAAAATGGTAATTTTTGAAAAGTTGGGGACCAAATTGGAAATTTGGAAAACTCAAACCCCTTAAACAATTTTGAGTAAATTGAAGACCCAAAGTGAACTTTTGGAAGTTTTGAGACTTATTTTGGGAAAGGTTAGCATTAGGGACCTAAAGTCAAGGAAAATGAGGGATCGGAATGCCAACAAGGACGAGGTAGTGTGGACGTGGAAACTGACTAAAGAAGTGTACACTTCAGTTATCGGGTGAGTGGGCTTAATTATACACCATACCGGTTGGGGTGATGAGTTCACCTATATGAAAGGAAAACCTACTTACCAGTCATGAGTGGGCTTAATTATACATCATACTGGTTGGAATGATAAACTTACTTTTATGAAATGAAAACCTACTAACTGGTCGTAAGTAGAGATGATCATACTTAGATAGTATGATGATTTTCCTTGAGAAAAGGAGAAACCCGCTTATTGATTGTAAGTGAAGATATCATCACACCCGATTGGTGTGATAAAGTTGAAAATAACCTTTTTATCAGAAGTGTTCTCCCCTGACTGTGTACCAATGCTTAAAAGATTTAGGAGACCTTATTGACGGGAGGTAGAACAACTCAAATAGGCCAAGGGCCTCGATTTTTGAACTCATGGGAATAGATGCCTAGTTTTGGAAAACAGACGTGCAGTGGGCCCAAGGCTAGTGGGCACGAGTAGAAGCTCGTAAACAAACATGAATAGGAAGAGTCATGAAAACTCTCATTAAAAGTGGAATTTACTGTGTGATTTGCCACGGTACCAAGTCAGGACCGGCAAAGCTGAATGGGCTAGTTGTAGTGTGTCAGGGCCAGGTCGATGGACCACCTAGATAAACAGTTGCTGGTCGGGTTGAGTGTCGGGGTCGTTGGACTGTCAGGACCAAAGAGAATGGCTAAGAAAGTGAAAGCTATTGTTTGTGCATGCACTTGAGGTTCAAGACCATGAAGATGCCCAATAGGGGTAGTGATGCATCTTAAGGCCTGATGGACGACATGGTGGCGATAAGGGAAAAAGAAGCTACAGTGTTTGGGTTTCTCATCGTACCAATTAGTCATGGAGTTACTATGTTTGCACTCTACAAAGGTACTGTGTTTTAGCTTCCTGAAGCTATTGTGTTTGAGCTTCAAGCGCACAAGACCGGGATATGGTCTATGTCATCATATGGACACGGAGTGGCATTCAGATATGAGGGTCAGATGTCTAGGACATCCACACAGACCTAGGGTATAAGTGGACGGACTTCTATCTTGGTGGATGGTAAAGATGCTCCAATCCACTAGTGGGTGTTGTGGACGGATTGCACCAATGTATGTGTGTAGCCTTCCTGATGAAGGGCGTATGTTGGTTTGCTAAAATGCCTCCCGAGGCAAGGGGTTGGGCTAAGAAAGCTAAAAATATGGATATGGGAAAAAGCTTCAAGATTTGAGTTTGAAAATCCTTGGAAAAATAAATGGTAACCTTTCGAAAAAGATTTTGGAAACCAAATTTTTGGAAAGATCATTGTTAAAGGAAATGAAAATTTTTGGAAAGATTTTGGCATTGTTTGGATAAGCTATTATGAAAATTCACTTCCAACACCTGCTCTCTGAGTTGTCGAACTCACCCCCCCCTCCCCGTTACCCCTTTTCAGGTAACCAAGGGAAACCTACCTAAAAGACTTTCCAATAGCTGAACATGTAAGACAACAATGTAATGTTTAATGTATTTAGTTTTGATTAATGTTACTCCAGGAAAGATATAGGTGAAAAGGACACCTTACTTCTCATGGTTTAGAGAAGGGGAAACCCAAATAAACAAGTAGAGTGGCGAGTTGCTCACGGGGATTCAACCAAACCGGGTCGGGGTGTGACACCGGGGTGGGGTCGGGATGAGGTCTCCGTCCTCATACAAACACAAAGAATTTTTGGTCTAAGGGTCAAACGTCTGGGACGTTCACCCAGACTTTGTGTAGGAGTCAAGGACTTCTATTAGGGTGGATGGTAAAGACGTTCCGATCAATAAGTGAGTGCAATGTCGTAACTGCATCTCTCGAATGTGTGTACCATTCCAGATGAAGGGCATATGTTGTCTGTGAAACACACCTAATATGGAAATGGGAAAAAGGTTTTGAAAACCTTGGAAAGGATTTGAGAATCCTTGGAAAAAAATTGGTAAACCTTGGAAAAAGGTTTTGGAAAAAGAGATTGAAAATTGAGGAAAATCCTTTTAGAAGAAAATGTCGCCCTTGAAAGGGTAATGGCTTTGAAAACCAAACTTTGAGGAAAAAAATTATGTTTAAAGAAATGATAATTTTGGTGTGGCTAATTTTAAAACTCACTCCCAACACCCGCTTACAGAGTTGTAGAACTCAACCCCTCTCTTTTACCCCTTTTAGGTTACCAAGGGAAAATCAAATTTAAAGACCTTCCTATAAGACAGGTATGACAATTTTAAGATATTTAGTTTTGTATAATGTTATTTCATGAAAGATAGGAAAGAAGGACGCCTTACTCCTCGTGGTTTAGAAAAGGATGAAACCCTTCATGGACCAAAGGTAGTGGCAGGTTGCTCATAGGGATCCAACCAAACCAGGTCAGGGCGTGACACTATGCAAAATTCTCCAAGTGTGAATTCTTACTGCAAGAAGTAGGGTTTTTAGTGCATATCGTTTTGAAGGAGGGGGTCAAGGTGGACCCAACCAAGATAGATATGATATACAATTGGAAGGCACCCATCAACCCAATTGAAATACATAGTTTCCTAGGACTTGTAAGGTACTACCGGAAATTCGTGGAGGATTTTTCCAAGATCGCAGCCCCATTAACCTACCTCATGGGGAAGGGAATAGAATATAAGTGGGATAATAAGTGTGAGAAGTCCTTCCAAGAGCTTAAGTTTCACTTGACAACCACTCCGGTACTGGCCTTACCCGACCCATACACGGGGTGTAAAACCCATCCTTTGATAATAAGAAAAATCGGGAAAAAGAATCGGTCATTTCCAAAGAAGAAAAATTGAGTCAGTTTATAAATCGTGACCAATAGAGAAAGGGAAAATCGGGAAATTTATAAATCTCAAGTTACCTAAAGAGTCACAACAGTCATGAGAAATGACTTTAGGATGAATTGGAAGTGACAACCAAATCGGTTCAGGTGAACCGGACTTGAACTGGATTGAACCGGTTTGAACCACTATTGAACTGGTTTCTAAATTCATTTTTCTAGGTGGCATAGAACATTCAAATTGAAGAATTGAAGCCATTAGATAGAGGGTGAATTTAGATGAATTTACATTTTTTTAGTTTTGAAAAACTCGGTCGAATCGGGTCTGAACCGACCAATTTAATCATTGAATCTAGTTTGGACCGGTCCGGTCCGATTCGGTATAGTGTCATCTTTTTCCTTTAGATAACAGCACTATTCACTCGCCGAAAAATCGAGCAGCACCGGCAAAGATGAAAATTCTACATTCATGGAGTTTTAGGCAATGAATGACCGCATAAAATTTGGGTATCCTTATTAAAATTTGGCATGACAACCTTCGTTTCTCAAATATGAGCGACTAGGCTCAAAATTATTAGTAAATTGCACTTAGGTCCCTTATGTCTATTTTCCTTGACTTTAGGTCCCTAGAGCTAACTTTTCCATAAATTGAATCCTAGAACTTCCCAAAATTCTCTTTGGGTCCTCAATTTACTCAAAATTGTTTAAGGGGCTCAAGTTTTCCAAATTTCCAATTTGGTCCCCAACTTTTCAAAAATTACCATTTTGCGCCTACTTTCCAAAAATGGCAATTTGACCCCAATTATTTCAGAAATTGACCAATTGATCCTCTAGTATCTTTTTCTTGACCAATTGGCCACTAATTTTTGTAAATTGTAAAATGGTCCCTCAATTTTACGAAATCCCAAAAAATTCCCCAAAATTTTCCCCCAATTTCCCCTTTGAAACTGGCCCAATTTAATTTCTTCAAATTGACTATTCAATCGGGGTTAATTGCTTCAATTGGAGGTGTAAATCAATTCCTACACTTCCAAACAATTCAATTAAGCTTTGAATTTCAAGAATTGAGGTCGAAACAAGCTCAAACGGAGCTTCACTGAAAAATTGTACGTAGAGAGAGAAAGCTTCCAAAGCTTACCGTTGGAGGTGCGATGGTACGAGCTCTCTATCAGGGCAAGTAGCTCTCTTCCCGATGTACCTTTTAGGATCAAGAATTTCTACAATTCATCTTGAATCGAGGGAGAATTTCATTAGTGAAATTTTGCAAGTTCTCTCTCTAACTCTGACTTGCCATGACTGAGGAGGGCTGAATTGGCTTACCTTTCAACTTAGTTGAAGTGGTATAAAGGTCGTGGGAGTGTCGGGAGGGCTTGGTTTTCCCAGAGGTGGGTTGAGTTTGGCATATTTCAACTTGGCCGAAATAGGGAAGCTTCGGTCCTTCGGAGCTACTTCAATATTTGATTCCGCCGCCCCTTCTCCGATGGTTCTCGGATCGAAAGGAGGTTACTGTTAAGTAGTTGACTTCCCCCATAGACTAAAGAACCTGACCTTACCTTCTGAGGTTAAGAAAATAACCCAAGTTGCAGCTCTGGTTCAAGCTACACCGGAAAATGGAGCAGTTGAGAGGATGAATGGAGATGAGCTCTTTATATAGGGAGCTCGAGGACTCTCTGTTCGACCGTTTGGCTTCTTGGTCAAGCTTTATTCATGGCCTGAAACAACCTGAACGAAGACGATTCCTCTTTGTCGGCGTTGTCTGCCCAGCACTGGATGAAGTACCGTCATCTGAAGGAAGAAGACAACACTATTCCAAACTGGACTGGACTGGTCCGACCGGGTTCAATGGTTAAACCGATCGGTTCAAGCCCGATTCGACCTATTTTCTCAAAATTAAAAATTTTTAAATTTATCTAAATTCATTCTCTATCCAATGGTGGCTTCAATATCCCAATTTGATTATTTTAAGCCACAAGAAAAATGAATTTAGTAACTGGTTCAATGATGGTTCAAACCGGTTCAATCCAGTTTAATTCAGTTTAGGTCTGGTTCACCTATATCAGTCTGGTTTTCTCTTCCAATTTGTTGCAAAGTCATTTTCCATCACTTTTATGACTCTTTGGGTCCCTTGGGGTTTGTCGATTTCCTAATTTGCCCTTTCTTTATTGGTTGTGGTTCGTGAATCGGTCAGTTCTCTCTCTTGGGTTGATCAGTTCTTTCCCTGGTTTTCTTATCTTGAAGGGGCGGGGTTTACAACTCTCCCCTCCTTTTAGGAGTTTTTTGCCCAAAACTTAATGAGCATATTTCACATCGGGATTAATTTCCCTTAATGTCAACTTGGGTTTGCTTGACATGCTAAGACTTTGGTTGTTCTTTCACTTAGCCAATTTAAATCACACACTTAAGGAATTTCTTTTTCTTTTCATTGTTTACTCCCTCCATGGACTTTATCATAAGTAAGCATGTCTTACCCGTGAGTCCAAAGGTATATCCTTCAGTTCACACCTTCCTTTGCTTAGGGCAAGATTCTTCCTCTTAAGGAGTTCTTGATCAGTATTTCAGGGTTGGGAGTTCCAAGATGACCAATTGTTCTCATGCCTAGTTATTCGCTTTATCGTTGAAACCCTTAATTTGGTGTCCTTTCAAGTGCTATGTACTTTCTTCCATGGTTTACGGTGTTATCACCTTTTCGTCCTATTTTGACCCTTCTCTGATCAGTTGTTTATTACAACTTCGGTCCCAAATTAATATTTGACCTTGCCAAGCTTAACTAACTGACTCTTCCTTACTTGAGTCATATTTTTCCCTGGGGTTGTTGGGCTTATATGTCCATTATAGCATGACATGCTCTAGAGCTTGTCTTTGGCCATTTTAAATTTTAGAACACTTTCTCACGGGTTGTTCTCAACCTTTCAGGGATCATATAGCTTCATCCCTCTTTTTCTCTGGTAGTGTTTCTCGACTACCTCTACTGTTATCCCATCATCCATCTTGCTTTTGACGCCATGTCTTACATAACTGTGTTTATTTTCCTTACCTACTCGTCCTTTCCCAACTTATTTATTAGGTCTTTCTGGTTCCCATCATTTGGTTTCCCGATGACTTACCGCCACGCTGGGATTTTCCATTCTTATGTCCTTCATTTCCAGTGGCGCCCTTTCCTCAAGGACTTTCCCTTTGTATGGGCAGTCCACCCCTTTCTTACTCGTATGACATCTTTTGATGCTATCTTCCTACTTACACGTAACTTGGGTTTAACTTACTCCTTGGATCCTCATGAGTACTTTTCATTTGTACTTGTTCTTTCCATCTCAACTAGTATATCATTTATGAGCTCATCTTCTTTCCACTTTTGTTGGTTCCATTACCTCTCAGTTGGGACATGTATGTCTTTACAAGGCTTCCTTCCCTAATAGAATCTATACTCTTTTCTATTGAAATTCTCTTCTCATTTCCCATTGAGGACATCTAACCTTAAATGAAATCCTTTGATGTCATCCTCTCCTACTTACCTTTACTCTTGAAACCTTATGTGCACATCTTTTGTACCCCATCCTCATTCTCACTTGTATGCTAGTATACGTCTATTTCTTTTTGGAAGAGCGTACATCCTCTTTGTTTCAAGATCTCCTGATCATCTTGTGAGAGGCTTACTTAAACTTCTCATGGCTTTTGGCCATTAATCCTATCTTAGCCATTGATCTCTTTAGGGTTTTCCCTTCACCCTTATTTACCAAAGGTTTTGGCCTTTCCATCTCTCCCTTCTTTACTGGAGTTTTGACCTTCACGTGGGTCAGTTCACTAATTGCATCATTCCTATTATTCCCCTTGTTTAACCATTTTAAGAGAGTTGTCTCTCGAGTCTTCTTATCCTTAATGTCCATCCCATTGCACTATTTAGGGTGTAGTTTTTTTCTACTTTTCGATCTTTTTTAAGGCGTTGTTTATTCTCCTTGACTATCTTGTTGTTACTAGTTGTTTCCTTTCGCTAGGTTCATCTGAAATCCCTTTTCTGACTTCTTTGTTCTTCCAAAATAGGTCACACTTGGCCATCCTAGTACATCCTTAACCGCATATGCCCTTTAATGAGGTTCCTTATTTAGATTTAAACTCTTATGATTCATCTGTCGATTACTTAGCTTGGGAATTTCTCTTTCCATATTCCCACTTCCTATCTTTATTCTTCTACCTAGGGACTCCTATCCTAGGAGTTTCATGTTCAACCTCTCTAATGCTCCTTGGAGGCTTATTCTTTGTTCTTTTCTTACACCCTTCTAACATCGGTATGATCATTCGCCCGTGATCCTTCCCTATCCTCTAATTCCTTTTCATTCCGTATCCTTACTTTGATAAGTTCATGATTGTTGGTGAGTTCCTAATAATTTATATCCTGCCTATCACTAACTCTTTCAAGGGTACTTGTGTATTCCTCTGGAGTTCTTCTCCTATCTCACTTCTTTTCATCTTTCCTCTCTTCGTGTCTTATCCTAAAGTGGCTTAGCACTTTCCGTGCTCCCACTTCTTCCTTACTTTCCTTTTGGTTAGCTTACATTCCACTAGTTTCCCTTAGGGTAGCCCACTTCTTCTTATTTTTCCTAACTTTTATATGGGGCTCTTCATTAACTCCTTATGGTTCTAAGGTTTTCCTTTACTACTTCTGCATCTTTTGATGCTTACTTCCTCCACACTCTTTCTCTTCTTCCTACCATTATTTAGGGTATATACTTCCTGGTGATTTTAGGCAGACTCCTCTAGAATTTATTTCCTAGTCTTGTTGCCTTGTTACTTCATATTCCTCATTTTTATGGAGTAACTATCTTAGGGTTAAGGTTTAACTAGAGGTGACTTGTAGTTTTTCCTCCTTAGGTGGTCCTTTCTCCATTTACTACCCTGGTCATGATCAGTAAACTTCCCATCTGTTAGTTGTACTTGTCATTATCATGGAGATTAAACTTTTAATTAAGGAAAATTGAACTTTAATTCATTCAAAGATATAGTTTCTTGTCGTACTTGGCTTATTATAGGAATTCATTATTTCCTAGTCCTTTGGAGTCATAGGCCGAGAGTTAGCCTCTGAGCGGTTACGGGATTCATGGTCTAAAGGTCTTGATGAACTAGTTGAAGTCTATCCATATTCCCTTTGGATTTCTCTAATAGGACGAACTTCGTGAATGGCCTCGAGTCCATACCTTCTCAATACCTCAGCCTCGCATTCGTATATCCACTTCATCCATTGAGAAGGATTGAAGTTGGATTGAGCTAGTGGGGGTACTTTATGGACTTTCATAAAGGTGGCATGGGCATCCCAATAGTTGTCACAGGCCTCCTTCTTAGTGAGGATCCTTTTTTATTGTTGTGGGGCTAGAGGAGGTGTTGGGCTCCTTGGAGGAGGAATAGGTTCTTCATGTTTGGGAGGAGGATAAGTGATGCCTTCTGGCTCTAATAGGGCTCCAACGATTTTCCTATAATCCTCGACCATGTCGTTCGGCACTCTCTTCTCGCCCTCCAAGAATCGTTGAATGGCCTCCTCTCTAGGGTAGGCGTCTTTTTCACGATCATGTGTGCGAGTTTGGATCGTACCACAAATTTCCTAGGACTCTCCTTCCTACATAGTAATTAAGTTTTCAATAGTGTTAGGGCATAGTATTGATAATGCTTCAAGGGAACTAAGCTATGATACCACTCAAGTTGTCATGCCTCGACCTAGTTTGGTCGGATCCCCGTGATCAACCCGCCGCTCCCCTGGTTTAAGAGGGATTTCCCCCTTTTATTTAATCAAGAGGAGCCAGGGCTCATACTCATAAGCGTGCAGCATGTGGTACACGGTGTATGGGTCACCTCAAATCGAGGGTAACTTGTAAACTCCGTCCTTTCAAGAATGAGAAAAACCGGGAAAGAACCGGTCGATTCAAAAGAGAAAACTGACCATTCAATGAACCGAAAATGGTAAAGAAGGGTAAAATGGGAAATTGAAAATATCCCATGTGGCCAAAAGAGTCATGAAAATCATGAGGAAGAACCATGAAGTCAATTGAAGGCGAAAACCGGACCGGTTCATGGTGAATCGGACTTGAATCGGATTAAACCGAATTGAACCGGTTTGAACTGATTTGAACCATAATGAACCAGGATAGGTAATTCATTTTTCCAGGAGCCTTAGAGATCTCAAATGGAGAAATCCATTAGATAGAAAATGAATTAAGATGAATTTAGAAATTTAGCCTTGAGAAAATTAGTCGAATAGGAATTCTTGTTTGTTTATGAGCTCCTACTCGTGCCAACAGGCCTATGGCCCACTGTTCGACATTTTTAAAATTTTGGCATTATAGCCCCCAAGTTCCAAAACTGAGGCCTCCGGTCTAACAGAGCTATCCGAGCTCCTGTCAATAAGGTCTTCCAAATCGTTTAAGCACTGGCACATAGTCAGGGGTGAGCACTTCCAACAAAAATATGAGGATATCTCTACTCATAACCGATGAACGGGTTTTCTACTTCCTCCGAGAAAGTTCCATCATACCAATTGGCTATGATCTACTTACAACCAGTTAGTAGTTTTTTTCCATGTCATTTTCACACCACTCCTCTAAGTTGTGATGTTTAAAATACCACTAAGTAGTAGGTTTTCATTTTCGAGATACTTATCATCCTAACCAGATATGATATAAAAATCTCACTCACCCGATCGTGTAGTGAAATTCCACTAAGTAGGTTTTCATCCCTTATGAGCTTAATCGCAACTAGCGTTCTCGATGTCTTGTGTTCCTAAATGAAATGAACTTCGTTGTTCATTATCATTTGACTTGGTCACCTCATTCAGTATGAATGGCTTAATTCACAACTTTTCCAATATTTGCAAATTGGCCTCTAAAGTTATTTTTCCTTTTACTTTATGCCCCAATTGTCGGTTTTTCCCCAAATTGAGTCCTGGAACTTATAAAATTCCTCTTCGGACCTCAATTTATGCAATTTTATAAAAAGGGGTTCAAGTTTCTCAAATTCCCAATTTGGCCCTTAAATTTCCCAAAATTACAATTTTACCCATCCGTTAAAAAAAATGGTAAGTTTTACACCAAAAATTCTAAATTTTGCTCAATTGGTCTTTTAACACTCTTATCATACCCAATTGACCTTCAATTTTACAAAATTGCATTTTAGTCCCTCAAATTTTTGAAATCCTCCCATTTGTCCCCCAATTTCAACTTCCTAACATAGCCGAATTTGATTTCATCAAATTGACCGATCAAACACTTCTAATTGTTGAAATTGAAGTTAAAATTGAGTTTCTACATCTTCGTACGATTCGATAGCACTTTGAATCGTAAGTTTTAACACCGGAATGAGCTCAAATGGAGCTTCACCGAAAAATAGAATCTAGAGAGAGAAAGCTTCAATTGCTCACTAGTGGGGGCATGGCGGTCCGAGTTTCCAATCGGTGTACTCTCCTCTTGAGGTTCTTCCTAGGATCAAGAATCACATCAATTGATGCCGAATTGTATTATAATTCTATCAACAAAATTTTGTCGGTTCTCTCTATAGCACTGGTCAGAAATTGCAAAGTGGAGCCTAATCGGCTTACCTTTCAGTCCTAATCCAGCCATGGGAGTGCTGAGGAAGTGTTGGAAGAGCTTGGTTTGGTATAAGGAGGGCTCGAATCATCCAATTTCAGCTCAGCCGAAATAGGGCAACTTCATTCCGTTGGAGCTGTTTCACTGTTTAATCATGTTGACGCTTGTCTGGTGACCCTCGGAGCGAATGGATGTTACCATCGTGTAGCTGGCTTCTCCTCAGTTCTAAGGAACCTAACCACGCCTTCTTTGGATCAGAAATAACACTATATCAGAGCTCTTGTTCATGCTTCACCAAAAAACTAAGAAACTGAGAGAGAGTCAGGTTTTCAAGTGTGGGGAGGAAGAATGGAGAGGGGTTCTTTATATAGGGAGCTCGGGGATGCAACAGTCGTCTGTTTGGCACCTTTATGACAGACGTTGATTGCCTGAAACATACTAAACATAAATGTTTCTTCTTCGTCGGTGCTGCATCAATTTTTCGGCAAGTGAACAATGCTTTCATCTTAAGGAAGAAGATGACACTGTTCCAAATCGAACAAAACCGATCTGAATCGGGTTCAAAGCATAAACTGGTCGGTTCACCCCGTTTCGACTGAATTTTTCAAATCTAAAAATTTCTAAATTCATCTAAATTAATTTTCTATCTAATAATAGCCTCAAATCTCAAATTTAAAATTTTTAAGCCAAATAAAAAAATGAATTTAGCATCTAGTTCAATAGTGGTTCAAACCGGTCCAAACCGGTTCTATGCGGTTCGGATCTGGTTCACCTGAACTGGTTTGGTTTTTATCTTCAATTCATCATAAAGTCCTTTTTCATGACTTTTATGACTCCTTAGGTCACTTAGGGTCCATAAATTTCCCAATTTGCCCTCTCTCTATTGGTTCTGGTTCATAAACTAGCTCGGTTGTTAATCTGGTTCAATCTAGTTCGGATCCGGTTCACCCAAACTGATCCGGTTTTTCTCTTCCGCTTTGTTCTAAGATTCCTTCCCAAGGTTTACAAATCTTTTTGGGTCACAAGGGAGTTGAAATTTCTCCAATTTGCTTGTTCCCCAATAAACGGGTTTGGAAACCGATTCAGTATTCTCACTCGGTTTGACCGGTTCTTTCCCGGGGTTTATAGTGATCCTAGCAGAATTCTTCCTGGAAGCTACCGCAAAAAGGTGGTGGGACAACGTCAGGAGCCTACATACCACCACCCCCACTTGGGAGCAATTCATGGAGAGGTATTTAGAGGAATACTTGGCTCGGCATCTTATCAATGAGAAGAAACAAGATTTCTTCTTACTCTGACATGGGCTTAACTCTATTTTAAAGTATGAAACTAAGTTCAATGATTTAAGACCCTTTGCCCTCGATCTGGCCGGACCTACGAACATTTGCCAACGATTCATGGACGGTCTCAATATGGACATACGTGACCGGATGGGAGTACTATGAAGCCCCATGGATTTGGCAACCATAATCAGTATGGCTCATGAATGTGAGCGTCTGGTGCAGACCCAACATCATCAAATGGAGCAGGGAAACTGGAAGGAGGGAAAAGGCCAAAATCGCCACGGATGACATAAGGAGCAAGGTGGTCCTAGGTGGGGAAACAAAATGGGGTTCCAAAGGAAGGAAGTATACCATACGCTAAGGGAGGTAACCACCACTATACTACAGAAGGGCCCCCGCCATCCAAGGTGTCAAAGGAACCATGAGGGGTCATATCTAGCTTTTTTCGAATGCGGACAAGTGGGACACTTTTAAAGGGAGTGCCCCACTCTTAGAGGGAATGTGCAAAGAAACATGCTTAAACCACCCCAAGGGAACCTAAGGACATTAGATGGAGGGCAAGACGCAACCACCACGTAAAGGGTACCAACTAGGGTGTATAACCTCACACAAGAGGAGGCCCGAAAGGATCCTAATACTATAGCGAATACTTCCGAAACCCTCCCTGACCAAAGTTAGACAAATCTTGTAATTCAATCCTACCCAATAAAAATAGATTCAAATTTTTTTCTAAAAGAAACTTGCATTTCCTAGATCATAATATGTACGTACAACTATGGGGGAGAAAAGTTTATGCCCTCTTTGACTTAGGAGCAGAGATGTCCTTTATCAAGGAAGATTTGGTCCCAAGCCTTCCACTGGAAGTTACCTCCTTGGAACAAAGTCTCAACATCCTTACACCCCTAGGAGAATGACTAAATAGAGACAAACAGCTAAAGGGATGTGAGGTTAAGATTGGTGTAGTAAAATTAGTGGCAAACCTAATCCCATTACCTCTCAGAAAGGAGGAGATAATACTAGGATTGAATTGGTTGAGCAGCCTCCAAGCCAAGGTGGATTGTGGAAAGAAAGTGATAATTTTTCACACTCCCGGGACACTCGGACTATGGTTCCAAGGAAAAGGGAGGAAAGGAGAAATGCACTTGGTATCCTATATGAAAGACCAAAAGATGATACAAAAGGATTGCAAGGCTTTCCTCGCAATGATTACCAATGAAAATTTAGAGAAGAAAGGACCAGAGGGCATCCTGGAGATTAAACACTTCCCAGATGTATTTCCAAAGGAACTACGATGACTACCCCGAAGTCGTCAATTGGAATTTACCATAGAGGTAATTCCCGGGACACATCCCATATCCCAAGCACCCTATCGTATGGCTCCAGCATAATTAAAGGAGTTAAAGAAGTAATTAGACAAATTATTGGAGAAGAGTTTCATACACCCTAGCTAGTCTCCATGGGGTGCACCAGTACAATTCATAAAGAAGAAGGATGAGAGCATGAGGCTATGTAAAGACTATCGGAAGTTGAATCAGGTCACCATAAAGAATAAGTTTTGTAAACCCCATCATTTGATAATAAGAAAATCGGGAAAAGAACCAGTCATTTCCAAAGAGAAACTTGAGTTGGTTTATAAACCGTAACCAATAGAGAAAGGGCAAACCGGGAAATTTATGGATCCCGAGTGACCTAAAGAGTTACAAAAGTCATGAGAAAGAACTTTAAGATGAATTGGAGCTGAAAATCAAATCAGTTTAGGTGAACCGGACCTGAACCGGATTAAACCAATTTGAACCACTATTAAACCAGTTTCTAAATTCATTTTTCTAGGTGGCTTAGAAATTTCAAATTGGAGAATTGAGGCGACCATTTGATAGAGAATACAAATTTTTAATTTTGAAAAACTCGGTCAAATCAGACATGAACCGGCCAGTTTAAGGGTTGAACTCAGTTTAGTCCGGTTCGGAACATTGTCGTCTTCTTCCTTCAGATGACAACATTGTTCACTCGACGAAAAATCGAGCAGTGCTGGCGAAGATGAAAAATCTCCAACTAGGGAGTCTCAGGCAATGAATGACCGTAATAAAGGCATCAATCGGACGGCCAAGAAGTCCCTAAGATTCCTATATAAAGAGCCCCTACTCATACCTGAAAACTCCACTTTCTCCCTACTGCTCCATTTTCCAGTGAAGCTTGAACCAGAGCTCTGACTTGGGCATTTTTCTGAGCCAAAGAAGGCGAGGTCGAGTTCTTTAGATTCAGGGATAAATCTGCTACCCAACGGTAGTCTCCATTTGCTACAAGGATCGTCGGAGGAATGTCGGCGTGATACAATAGTGAAGTAGCTCTGACGGACCGAAGCTATCCTTTTTCGACCGAGCTAAAAATGGCCAATTCGAGCCCTTCTCAGGGCAAGCCAAGCTCTCCCAACACTACCACAACCCTCATAAAACTGAATTAGAGTGGAAAGGTAAGCCAATTTGGCTCCCCTCTGTAAATTTTGATCGGTGTTAGAGAGAGAACCGATGCAACTTCACTAACCAAATTCTCCATCAATTCGACATAAATTGATGTGATTCATGATCCTAGGAGGAACCTCAAGACAAAAGCTATCTGCTCGGATTGAAAGCTCGGACCGACGCGCCCTCGACGGTAAGCTTTCAAAGCTTTCTCTCTTTAAGTTCTGTTTTCCGATGAAGCTCTATTAGAGCTCATTTTGACGAAGCTCTATTTGACCTCATTCCGGCATCAATTCACGTGATTCAAAGTGCAATTAAATCGTATGGATGTGTAGGAACTCAATTTCATCTTCAAGTTCAACAATAAACCTCTATTGATTGGTCAATTTGATGAAATTAAAGTCGGCCAGTTTGAAAGGGGGAAATTTGGTGAAAATTGGGAATTTCAAAAATTCGAGATACTAAAGTGCAATTTCCCAAAATTGAGGGCCAATTGGCCAAGGAAAAGATGTTGGAGGACCAATTGGTCAATTTTTAGAATTATTGGGGTCAATTTTACCATTTTTGTAAAGTAAGGGCAAGATGGTAATTTTTGAAAATTTGGGGACCAAATTGGAAAATTGGGAAACTTGAACCCCTTTTGTGATGTTGAATAAATAGAGGTCCCAAGTGAAATTTTAGAAGTTTTAGGACTTAAATTGAGGGAAATTTGGCATTAGGGACCTAAAGTTAAAGAAAAAGAACTTTAGGGACCTAAATGCAAATAACAAAAAGTTTGGGCATTTTATTCATTCGTGATGAATGAAGGCTATTAGGCCAAAGGATAATGAACAACGATGTTCATATCGTGTAGGAACACGAATTACTAGGAATGCCAACAAGGCTAAGCTCGTGTGGAGGTAGAAACCGCCTTAAGAGAAAATTCACTACATTATCGGGTGCGTGGGAATTTTCACATCATACCCGATTGGGATGATCAGTATCTTGAAAATGAAAAACCACTACTATGTAGGATTTTAACATCACACCTGGATGGAGTGATGTGAGAAAACACACGGAAAAACTACTTACCAATTGTAAGTAGATCATACCCAGTTGGTATGATGAACTTTCTAGAAGGAAGTAGAAAACCCATTTATCGGTTATGAGCGTAGATGTCCTCACATCCAGTTGGTGTGATGGACAGATGAAAAATTATTTTGTCAGAAGTGCTCTCCCTTGACTATGTGCCACTGCTTAAACATTTTGGTAGACCTTCTTAACGGGAGCTCTAATAGCTTAGATAGGCCGGAGGCCTCAGTTTTGGAACTTGGGGGATAAAATGCCCAATTTTGAAAATGTCATACAGTGGGCCCTAGGCAAGTTGGCATGAGCAGGAGCTCGTAAACATGAGATTAAGCCATGAAAATTTTAATGAATGATGTGTTTGGTTGCTATACCAAGACAAGACCAACATACTCGATAGACTGGCGGTAGTGCGACAAGACAGGTCAACGGACCAGTCAAGACAAATAGTTGTAGATAGAGTGGAGGCTCGGGGTCATTGGACTAGTGGCACCAAAGATAAAATGACTTATGAGGAAAACTATTGTTTGTGCATGCACTAAGGTTCAGAACCATCAAGACACCTAAGAGGGGTAGTGATACGTCCTAGGGACTACTAGATGACATGGTGGAGATAAGGGCAATCTGTCGTGCTAGCAATCTGGGAAGCTTAACGTACTTCATGCACATGAGACCAAGGTGGGGTTGGGATGAGGTCTCTATTCTCATACGGACACAGAGTTTTCTTTTCAGGTTAGAGGGTTGGTGTCGAGTACATCCACTCATTCCCAGAGTAGTAGTGGACAGACTTCTATCTAGGTGGTTGGTAAAGTTGCTCTGACGGCACAAGTAGGTGTAGTGGACGGGCTGCCCTACGAATGTGTGATCCCTTCATGATGAAGGGTGTGTGTTGATTGTTAAACATACTGACTATGGTTAATGAGGAATAATGGTTTTGAAAACCGAGAAATTGAGGAAATGTTTTTAAGAAAATAAGGAGTCTGACACCCTCCAATTCAAACTATTTTTCTGAAAATCAAGTTTAAAACACCTATTCACTGAGTTGTCGAACTCACCCCCTCCCTTATACCCCTTTTCAAGTAACTAAGGGAAAACCTACCTAAAGACCTCTAGTTAGATATATCTGTAAGACAGGTATGTAAGTTTAAATTTCATGCAATTTTAATTAATGTTATTCCAGGAAAGGCACAGGTTTAAATGATGACTTACTCCTCACGATTTAAATAAGGTGAAAACCCTTAATAAATCGGGGATCCAACCAAACCGAGTTAGGGCATGACAAGTACCCACTTCCATGAATTGATGGCATGTTCGACCAATTAAAAGGAGCGGCTTATTTCTCCATGATCGATCTCCGATCAAGATACCACCAACTTAGGATCCGAGACTGAGATATACCTAAGACTGCATTTCAATTATGATATGGGCACTATGAATTCAGGGTGATGCCTTTTGGATTGACAAATATCCATGCAGCCTTTATGGATCTAATGAATCGGGTTTTCCAGCCTCACTTAGACAAGTTCGTGATAGTATTTATAGATGACATTCATATATACTCACGAACTAGGATGGAGCACAAGGAACATCTGGCCATCAACTTGGGGACACTACAAAGAAATTGTTTATATGCAAAGTTTTCCAAGTGTGAGTTATGGTTGCAAGGGGTGGGCTTCTTAGGGTACATAGTGTCCAAGGACGGAGTCAAGGTAGATCCGGTGAAGGTAGAAGTCATATTTGACTAGAAGGCACCCAAAAACCCCTCTAAGATATGGAGCTTCTTGGGACTAGCAGGGTACTATCGACTTTTTGTACAAGACTTCTCCAAGATAGCAACCCCTTTAATCCACCTCACAAGGAAGGGAGTGGAGTACAAGTGGAATGAAACCTGTGAGAAATCCTTCCTGGATATAAAGATTCATCTAACAATGACACCCATACTCACTCTTCTTGATCCAAGTGCGGGGGAGTATACCGTTTATAGACGCATATGGACAAGGGCTCGTGTGTGTACTAATGCAGCAAGCAAAGGTTATCGCCTACGCCTCACAACAACTAAAGACACATGAGAAGAACTACCCTACTCACGACTTACAGTTAGCCATAATAGTATTCGCCCTAAAGATTTGGTGACACTACCTATATTTGTTTAGTGCAAAATATATACACATCACAAGAGCCTTAAGTATTTCCTAAATCAAAGGGAGTTAAATCCATGACAAAGGAGGTGCCTAGAATTGGTGAAGGACTATAACTGTAAACCCCGCCCTTTGCAATTAAGAAAAAACTGGGACAAAAACCGGTCAAACAGAGTGAGAAAACCGAACCAGTTCCAAAACCCGTTTATTAGGGAATGGGCAAATTGGAGAAATTTTGACTCACTTGTGACCCAAAAAGATTTATAAACCTTGGGAAAGAACCTTAGAACAAAGTGGGAGGGAAAAACCAGATCGGTTCGTGTTAACCAGACCCGAACCGGATTGAACCGATTCAAGAACCGAGCTGGTTTATGAACTGGAACCAATAGGGAGAGGGCAAACCGGGAAATTTATGGACCCTAAGTGACCTAAGGAGTCATAAAAGTCATGAAAAAGGACTTTAGGATGAATTGGAGATGAAAACCAAACTAGTTCAGGTGAACCAGATCTAAGTCGGATCGAACTGGATTGAACCACTATTGAACCTAATGCTAAATTCATTTTTCTATGTGGTTTAAAAATTCAAATATGAGATTTGAGGCTACCATTGGATAGAAAATGAATTTAGATAAATTTAGAAATTTTTAGATATGAAAAATTTGGTCGAATCAGGGGTGAACTGGCCAGTTTAAACTTTGAACCTGGTTCGGACTAGTCTAGTCAGGTTCGGAATAGTGTCGTCATCTTCCTTCAAATGACAGCACTATTCATTCGCTAGAAAATCGAAGCAATGTCGGCGAAGAAGAAATGTTTATGTTCAGTACATTTCATACCATCAATGTCTATCTTAGAGGTGCCAAACGGACGGCCCACGAGTCCTCGTGCCCCTCTCCATTCATCCTCTCCACACCTCAAAATCTCACTCTCTCTCAGCTACTTAGTTTTTCGGTGAAACTCAAACTAGAGCTTCGATATAGGGTCACTTCTAAACCAAAGAAGGCAAGGTTGGGTTCCTTAGAACTAGGGAGAGGTCACTTACACGGTGGTGACATCCATTCGCTCTGAGGGTCACCGAAGAAGTGCCGACATGATCAAATAGTGAAGCTGCTCCGGTGGACCGAAGTTGCCATATTTCAGCCGAGCTAAAATTGGTCGATTCAAGCCCTCCTCATGCCAAACCAAGCTCTCCCAACACCTCCTCAGCCCTCCCATGGCCAAATTAGGACTGAAAGGTAAGCCAATCCAACTCCCCTCTACAATTTTTTACCAATGCTAGAGAGAGAACCGATAGAATTTTGATGACAGAATTCTAATCCAATTCGGCATCAATTAATACCATACTTAATCTTAGGAGGGACCTCATAAGGAGAGCTATCTGCCTCGATTGGAAGCTCGAACCACCGCGCCCCCACCGATGAGCAATTGAAGCTTTCTCTCTCTACGTTATATTTTCTGGCGAAGCTCCATTTGAGCTCATTCCAGTGTTAAAACTTACGATTCAAAGTGCTATTGAATCGTATAAAGATGTAGAAACTCAATTTTAACTTTAATTTTAATAATTAGAAGTGTTTGATTGGTCAATTTGATGAAATCAAATTCGACTGTGTTAAGGAGTTGAAATTGGGGTGGAAATTGGGAATTTTCTAAAATTCGAAGGACAAAAATGCAATTTTATAAAATTGAGGGTCAATTAGGCATGATAAGAATGTTAGAGGTTTAATGAGTAATTTTAGAATTTTTTGAGTGAAACTTACCATCTTTGTAAAGGAAGGGAAAATGGTAATTTTAGCAAATTTGGGAAACTTGAACCCCTTTTTATGAAATTGAGTAAATTAAGGTCCTAAGAGGAATTTTAAAAGTTTTAGGACTCAATTTTGGGAAAAACCAGCAATTAGGGCCAAAGTAAAAATAGAAAAATAACTTTAGGGACCAATTTGTAAATATTGAAAAAGTCGTTAATTTAGTCATTCATACTAAATGAGGTGATCAAGCCAGATAATAATGAAAAACGATATTCATTTTGTGTAGGAACACGAGACATCGGGAATGCCAGCTGAGGCTAAGCTCGCAAGTGATGAAAATCGACTAAGTGGGATATCACTGCACGATCGAGTGAGTGGGATTTTTATAACATACCCAGTTGGGATGATAAGTAACAAGGTCGAAAATACATCTAGCTTCTCTCGAGTAAAAGAAGGGGGAAACACCTCTTGAACCAGGAGAGCGGCAGGTTGTTCACAGGGATCCGACCAAAGCGGGTCGGGGTGTGACAACTAGAGTTGTATTTGAGCCTAGTTCCCTTGAAACATTAACAATATTATTCCCTAACATTAACCCAACTCTAAACTATCGTGTAGGAAGGAGAGTCCCTAGAAAATTCGCGGTGAAATCCAGTCCTCCACCTATAACCTTGAAAAAGATATCCAACCCAACTGAGGAAGTCGTAAAGAGGTTTCTAAAGGGCAAGGGTGCCCAAGGACATGGTGGTATACTATCGAAAACTAGTAGGAACCTTGCTGAAACCGAATGCCATCATATACCCTCCTCCCAGACAAGAGGAACCAGCATCACCTCCTAAAAGTCCAACCCCTCCTTCTCGAGTCCCACAACAACCATATGGGAATACCACCAAGAAAGTGGCCTGGGATAACTATTGGGATTTGTATGCCACCTTCATGAAGGTCCACCAAGTACCTCCAACCACTCAACCTCGCTTCAATCCCTCCCAATGGGTGAAGTGGACTTATGAGTGTGAGGTTGAGGCACTAAGGTGGTATGGATTGGAGGACATACACGAAATTCTTCCTATTAGGGAGCGCGAATGAACCTCAATCAGTTCCTCAGAGCCTTCTGATCAAGTGTCCCATAATCGTTCCAGGGTTGACTCTAGTCATATGACCCCAAGGGAATAGGGGTAGAGAATTTCTGTAATAAGCTAAATTATGGCAAGAAAATATTTCTTAAATGAATGAAAGTAAAAGCTTGTTAAAAACTTATGAATTCTATGATAAAATTCAAAACAAAAGAGAATAATAATAAAAATTTAAGTAAAAGATAGAAATTCACCTGAGGAAAAAGAGATGGGTTATTTATAATTAGACTCAACCCTTAAGACTTACCCTTGAAAACACGATAAGGAATAATCCATCTAAAGGAGATCTTAAGAAAAGAAAAAAACATTAGGGAAGCAACCATTCAAGAGTACAGATTCTTGGAGAGTCCAAGAAGTTAAAGCTAAGCTCTAAGAATAAAGGATAAGGAAAAACCGAGAGAAGTAGAACATCCTAATGGGAATCACAAGAATAGAAGCTGGTCGAAAAGGAAAAGAAATAAGTATAGAGTCCACCAAGGAAAGGTGGAGAGGAAATAAAATAACATGAAGGCCCAAGTGTAACAACTACTTATAAACAACTAAGATACAGTTCCTTAGGAACTCCAAAGGATAAGGAGACATGTGGAAGGCAAAAGTATAGATCATAGGAAGAAGAGAAGCAAGAATAGATGAATCATACAATGTCCTTAAGCTTAGCAAAAAATTTAAAAAGAGAAATTTTCTAAAAGAAAGGTAGGACGATCGAACAAAAGAATCCTAGAATGGAAGACATCAGAAGGAGGATGGAAAATAGGAAGTTGGGTCGGGGAAGGAGAAAGCTCCAGGTCAAGACAATTGATCGAAGGAAGGTTGCAACACCAAAGCCGAAATAAGGTCATCAATAAAGAGTACGAGTGGCTAAGTGAGTGTGTTGGAAGTTTAAGTATGATCTACTACAAGAAGACCTGGAAACCCAAATAGAAACTTTAGATGGATTCGATTTAAGGAAATAACTTATATGGACCAAATAATTTAGAGGAGCAAACAAAGTCTCGTAAGTGATGGGGGAGTAGTAAAAGAATAAACCCTAACCAAGACAAAGGGGGAATACCAAGTACACGAAGATACGAAAGGTTTAAACGCAATAAGGATAAGAGGTCCACCTCAAGAGAATAAACAAATGTTGGAGCAAGTGGAAATGAAGCAGGATAAATAGAAGGTACTCATGGATCCAAAGAGTAAAGGTAAGCTGGTGAAGATATCGGCAAAAGACATTCCAGAATTTAATGATTTCAATGGTAAAACTAGAAGGAAATTATGAGAGAAAGAGAAGGTGAAGCTCACTAGAGAAAGAAGTCTTAGGAAGATATGGGTGTACCAATGAAGAGGAAATGGAACCAACGAAATAAGAAAGAGAATAAACTTCACAAGAACAAGATGCTAGAAAAGAAAGGATCATGTACAAGGAGAAGGAAATCATAAAGAATCAATGGATAAGTCAAACCCAAGTAATGTATAGGTAGGAAGATGACATCAAAAGATGTCATATGAGTAAGAGAGCAATTAAACTTTGAATGAATAATTGTGGGAGGAACATTGATAAGAGCAAGGATGGATTTAAAAGGAGAAGAGATCTTAAGGGGGAAGGACACCCGTGGGAATGAAAAATGAAGTAAAAGATCAGAAATTTTAAGATGTCAGTAAGTATCGCGAAATTCAAGGATTTGAAGGCTGAATGACTGAATAAGGAAAATTGGGAAAAGAAAAGAAGTACAAAAACCAATATTGTTTTAGGGACGTAAAGTAAAAAAATATTACGAAGAATGCCATGCGGTAAGGGGGCATGTAAATCCAATTGACCCAGAGAAATATGACTTAGGAAAGGAATGGTCTATGAGTAAGGCATAATGAAGTCAAGCATAAAGGTGATAATTAAACAATGAGGAAGGAATCCATGTAGGATGAAAAGACAATAAATGCCAGAATCCATGGAAGAAACATGACCGGAATTTATAGTTCTGAAATTTTGGGTAAAAGAAGCTTGGGATGTGAAATGGTGCCTTGGGAAAGGACGTAACGAAAGGAAATGATTAAAGATTTTCAAGGAAAATACTCTAGGTTAAGGTAAGTTCCATCAAATGAGAAAAGTATGAGAATTTTATGAGAATCATAAATATGTGATGAAAGGAATGAACGAAAATAACCAAGAAGGTTGTAATATGATAAAATAGAAAACTTCATAATAATAAGAAGTTTAAGCCACACACTAACAATGTGAAGTAAGTATTGGGGACAAAACTCATAAAAGGAGGGGAGAGTTGTAAACCCTGTTCTTGGGAGTTAAGGAAAAACCAGGAAATAGCCGGTCAAACCGAGTGACAAAACCAAACCGGTTCCCAAACCCATTTATTGGGGAATGGGAAAATTTGAGAAATTTCAACTCCATTGTGATCCAAAAAGATTTATAAACCTTGGGAAGGAACCTTAGAACAAAATGGGATAGAAAAATTGGATCGGTTCAGGTGAACCAGACCCGAACCGGATTGAACCGGTTCAAGAACCGAGTAAGTTTATAAACTAAAACCAATAGAGAAAGGATAAATCAGGAAATTTATGGATGCTAAGTGACCTAAGGAGTCTTAAAAAGGAAATTAGGATGAACTGGAGATGAAAACCAAACCGGTTTAGGTAAATTGGATCGAATCGGTTTGAACCGATTTGAACCACTATTGAACTAGATGCGAAATTTATTTTTTCTATGTGACTTAAAAAATTCAAATTTGAGATTTGAGACACCATCAAATAGAAAATGAATTTAGATGAATTTAGAAATTTTTAGATTTGAAAAATTCGATCGAATTGGGCTGAACTGGACGGTTTATGCTTTGAACATGGGTCGAACTAGTCCAGTTCGGTTCGATCAGTGTCGTCTTCGTCCTTCAGATGAAAGCACTGTTCACTCACCCAAAAATCAAAGCAGCGCTGAGAAGAAGAAATGTTTTTGTGCAGTACATTTCAAGCCATCAATGCCTATCATAAAGGTGCCAAACAGACGGTCGACAAGTCTCCGAGCTCCCTATATAAAGAGCCCCTCTCCATTCATCCTCTCCACACCTGAAAGTCTCACTCTCTTTCGGCTGCTTAGTTTTTCGGTGAAGCTCCAACCAAAGCTCTGATATAGGGTCATTTCTAAGCCAAAGAATGTGAGTTCGGCTTCCTTAGAACAAGGGAGAGCTTAGCTACACTGTGGTCACATTCATTCACTCCGAGGGTCGCCAGAGAAGCGCCGGTGTGATCGAACAGTGAACCAGCTCCGGCGGATCGAAGCTGTCCTATTTCAGCCAAGCTGAAATTGGCTGATTCGAGGCCTACTCAAGTTAAATCAAACTCTCCCAACACCTCCTCAGCCCTCCCACAGCCAAATTAGGACTGAAAGGTAAGCTAATTCAGTTCCCCTCTGCAATTTCCAATCAGTGCTAAAGAAAGAGAACCGGGAGAATTTCGATGATAGAATTCCAATCCAATACGGAATCAATTGATGTCATTCTTGATCCTAAGAGTAACTTCAGGAGGAGAGCTAACTACCCCAATTGGAAGCTCAAACTGTTACACCCCCACCGGTGAGCAATTGAAGCTTTCTTTCTCTACATTCTCTTTTCCGGCGAAGCTTGATTTGAGCTCATTCCGACGTCAAAACTTACATTTCAAAGTGCTATTGAATTGTATGAAGATGTAGAAACTCAATTTTAACTTCAATTAAAACAATTAGAAGTGTTTGATCTGTCAATTGGATTAAATCAAATTCAGCTTCGTTAGGTAGTTGAAATTGAGGGAAAATTGGGAAAAATTGGGGATTTTCAGAAATTCGAAGAACCAAAATGCAATTTTATAAAATTGAAAGTCAAATGGGCATGATAAGAATGTTAGAGGACCAATTGAGCAATTTTAGAATTTTTAGGGTGAAACTTACAATTTTTGTAAAGGAAGGGCAAGATGGTAATTTTAGAAAATTTGGGGGCCAAATTGGGAATTTGGGAAACTTGAACCCCTTTTTATGAAATTGAGTAAATTCAGGTCCCAAGAGGTATTTTAAAAGTTTTGGGACTCAATTTTGGGAAAAAAAACCTAGCAATTGGGGCCTAAAGTAAAAATGGAAAAATAACTTTAGGGACCATATTGCAAATATTGGGAAAGTCGTGAATTTAGTCATTCATACTGAATGAGGTGATCAAGCTGGATAATAATGAACAACGATATTCATTTCATGTAGGAATACGAGACATCGGGAATTCCAGTTGATGTTAATCTCTCAAGGGACGAAAACCGACTAAGTGGAATATCACTGCACGATCGTATGAGTGGGATTTTTATATCATACCCGGTTGGGATGATAAGTTCCTCAGAAATGAAAACCCACTACTTAGTGGTATTTTAAACATCAAAACTTAGAGGGGTGGTGTGGAAATGACACAGAAAAAACTACTTACTGGTTGTAAGTAGCTCATACCCGGTTTGTATGTTGAAACTTTCTTGAAGGAAATGGGAAACCCGTTCATCGGTTATGAGCAGAGATATCCTCATACTCGATTGGTATAATGGATAGTAGAAAATATATTTTTGTCAGAAGTGCTCTCCCCTGACTATATGCCACTACTTAAACGATTTGGGAGACATTCTCGACGGGAGCTCGAATAGCTCTCTTAGGCTTGAGGCCTCGGTTTTGGAACTCGTGGGCCATTATGCCATATTTTGAAAATCTCGAACAGTGGGCCCTAGGACAATTGGCACGAGGAGGAGCTCGTAAACAAACATGAGTTATATTCCATCAAAATTTAAATAAATGAATTGTTTTGCCATGGAACCAAGACAGAACCGACATATTCAGTCAACTACCGGCAATGCGACATGACAGGTCTCTGGACTAGTCAAGACAAATAGCTGCAGGTTGAGTTGAGGGTCGGTGTTGTTGGACCAGTGGCACCATAGATTAAGACATGGTGTGAAAATATTAATTGTGCATGTACTGTGTCTTACGGGACCTTCAAGATGCCCAAGAGGGTTAGTGATGTGTCCTAGGAGCCTGGACGACCTGGTGGATATAAGGGCAGTTAGTCGTACCAAGTGACATTGCGAAGCTCGACATAGCTTCAAGCACATGAGACCGGGGTGGGGACGGGATGAGGTCTCTATCCAAATACGAACACGGAGAATTGTTACAGGATTGAGGGTTGGATGTCACGAACATCCACTCATTCTCAGGGTAGTAGTGGATGTGCTTCTATCTAGGTGTCCGATAAAGTTGCTCCGACGCCACAAGTGGGTTCAGTGGACGTACTAGCATACGATTGTGTGATTGACCTTCATGATGAAAGAGATGTTTTTAAAAAACTGATATTTTTAAAGCAGTGAAAGTTTAAAGGAATTAAGGAGTCTGGCACACTCTATTTTGAAAACATTTTTTTTAAAACTCCATTTTTAAAATACCCATTCACTGAGTTGTAGTAACTCACCCCTCTTTTCTATCCATTTTTAGGAAAAGAAAAAACGGCTAGGAATAACACCGAGCCTTACCCTCTGTCAGGTATGCATAATTTCTCTTAAGCTTGCATTTTATTTGATATATGTCTTTCTAGGGAACAAGGTCGAAAATATGCCTGGCTCCTCTCGAATAAAAGAATGGGGAAACTACTCTTGAACCGGGAGAGCGGCAGGTTGTTCACAGGGATCTGACCAAACCGGGTCGGGGCGTGACAACAATGTTGTGACAGAATACCACCCCGGGAAGGCTAATGTAGTGGCGGATGCTCTAAGTCACAAATATCAAATTGGGGCGACACAAATAAAGACAAACTACTGCCCTTAGTACAACAATTGGGAAAAATGAAAGTGGACCTCAAGGTATACAAAGAAAAGAGATGTTTGATGGCTGACATAGCTGGAAGACCTAGCCTAATGGAGTTAATCAAGGTTCACCAAAAAGGGGACAAGGAACTTTAGCCCTACATGGGCCCGACTAACGAGGGAACAACCTCAGACTACACCCTTTGAGGTGATGGATTGTTAACCTACAAAGGTAGGGTATGTGTGACTTTGGACAAGGAATTAAGAAGGCTAATACTAGAGAAGGCACATGACTCTGTGTATCTGATGTATCCGGGTAGTACTAAGATGTACCGCACCCTCAAGTAGGGTTATTAGTGGAAAGGGGTGAAGAGGGATATCACAGAGTATGTAGCTCAATTCTTGTCCTATAAACAAATCAAACTGTAACACTAGAAACCCTTAGGACTACTACAACCCCTACCAATTCCCGAATGGAAGTGGGAACACATTACCATTGACTTCGTCACAGGACTACCAGTGACTAGGAAAGGGCAAAACGCAATTTGAGTCATTGTGGATAGGTTAACCAAATTCGCCCACTTCTTACCAATAAAGGTGACCGATTTCATGGAACAACTGGTCGCCCTATATATAGGAGAAATTGTAAGACTCCATGGAGTACCGATAAGCATAGTATCGGATAGGGACCCAAGATTTACCTTAAAGTCTTGGCCTAACTTACAAAATGCCATGGGAACCAAACTCCGTAATAGTACAATTTTCCTTCCTCAGACCGATGGACAGTTTGAGCGGACAATCCAAACCTTGGAGGATATGCTTCGAGCATGCATACTCACCATGAACAAGGGTTGAGAGGAATACTTGTGCCTGGTGGAGTTTGCCTACAATAACAATTACCAAGCTAGTATTCAAATGGCTCATTATGAGGCTATTTATGGGTGATCATATCGTACCCCCTTATTTTGGGAGGAGTTGGGAGAAAGGAAGCTCAAAAGAGTCGAGCTGATAAAAGACGCCATCAAGAAAATCAAAATAATAAGGAGTCAACTTAAGGCAGCCCATGACAGACAGAAGAGTTATGCAGACCATCAAAGAAGAGACCACGTATTTCTCAAGGTATCCCCATGGACGGGAATACTTAGGTTCCAACAATGAGGAAAGTTGAAACCTAGGTATATCAGTCCCTAAAAAATAATCCAAAGGGTAGGGTCAGTAGCCTATAAACTTGAACTGCCTCCAGACTTAAAAAGAATAAATGTTATATACCACATCTTAGTACACCGAAAGTACCAGCCCGACCCTAGTCATGTGTTGGACCTATCCCACCCGAGTTAGAGGAGAATCTAACCTATCAAGTAGAACCGATGCAAATCATCAACCGAAGAGACAAGAACTTGAGGAACAAGAAGATTCTCATGGTCAAGGTTCTTTGGCAAAACAGACCAGAACAAGAGGATACCTGGGAAACTAAAAGTGTCATGAGGGATGGGTACCCCCAATTATTTGAGATATAATTGTTATGGGTACAAAACCCTAAAAGGAGGGGAAAACTAGATCGGTTCAGTGTGAATCGGTTCTGAATCAAATTAGACTGTATTAAACTGGTTTGAACCATAATGAACCAGGTTAGGTTATTCATTTTTCGAAGAGCCCATTATGAACCCGTGCCTCCACTACGGACGGTACCATGGGGGCGAATGCCAACCCAGAAGGACAAGACGCCTTCAGACACTAGATGCGGAGTCTGCAATCTGCATAGGTATAATTCTACATCGGTTAACTGGTAAGGATAGAAAAGGGGTAGTAAAATTCTAGAGATGTCCATTGTAATAAACCTTGACCAGGGTTTTCTGGTCCAATGAATAAAGAGAATTTCTTTTCAAAAGAAAACCCCAAAATTCTTAACCAATTCCAGGAACAAGGGAGTTTTAGAAGCCCCTAAAACCCAAGGAGGAGTAAAATCAAAGCCCACCTTAGGTTGGTCATTCCCTTCCAACACCTACACCCCACAGGACGGGGCTAGCATGACAAGAGGCCCGAGAAGTACCTTTCAGGACAAAGGAAAGTCGGGGCAACCCATGACTAGCCAAGAGAGCAAAGTAGAAAACCATATGGACTAGATGCCACAGGCAAATCAGAAAGGACCATAAGAGGTGACCCAAAGGAGAGCCAAATCAAGAAAGGTAACCCCAAAGAGATAGGGAAGAAGAATAGAGACCGAGACTGGCAGCAGGACAAAGGCTGGATTACCCAAAGGGGTAAACTTGGAAAAACGTCTTGGACAGACCAAGGCTAGACCTAACCATCCCACGAGATAACCAAGGTAACCAAAGGCTTGTAACATAGTACCCCAAGGGTGAAGGATAGAAAAGAAAGGCCTTGATGAAGGAATGAAACATCCCGACCCCAGAGACTAGGAAAAGGCAGAGGGAAGGAGCCAACAAGCATGGCAATTCTAAAGTCAAATGGGATAGTTACATAAGGAAGTCACATCGAGAGACACGAAAATGGAGAGGGGCAACAAATGGAAAGGACAAATCAATCATAGGATGGAGTACATATGAGAGGCACGAATCCCAATACACGGAGAGGAACACAAGCCCAAGATGGAAGGATCAACACTTAGAACCACCAACCCCAAGGGGGAGTGGGTAGTAGGGCGAAGTGAGATAAAGTGACTATCTAGACAAAGCAATTGAGGACCAGCAAGGCAGGACTCGGTCCTCGAGAATGGAACCAAAGACCACACCAGTTCCATGCGTGAACAAACATCACAGGAAGAAGAAGTCCCATCAAGAACAACTACGATGTGAGGGAGGGATATCCGAAGGAGCACCACAATCGACAAAGGTAATGACCCCCAAATCTCACACAAGGAGTCGGACACCCATGTTCTCGGGGACCTCGGGGTATGGCTAGGACATAGGGAATCAAGACCCCAGGAGTAAGAGAGTCAAGCAATGAAGTGGCCTAGGCAATACAAAGGACAAGAATGAGAGAGAGTACACCCAAAGGACCAGAGCAAGTGGACACGATTCCAACCGTAAGGCAAGTCGAGCATGAGGCCCAGGATGGAACCATAGGCTTAGGAGTCGCACTACTAGGGATAATTAAGTTAAACGTCAATAGGGAAATAACTTGAGTAACCAAGGAGGGGCTAGACACTTCCACGCAGACACGACCAGCCAATGAGAAGATGCCACTGTCTGGTCAACGGGTCAATGGCTGACGTGTTGGCCAGGCTAGAGTTCAATATCAAAAAGCTCACCAATCATAGCATGCCATGTGGCACGACTGCCACACATTGTCTTCAACCTTCAGATGCAGACAGAGTAGAGAGAGAGACTTGCCAGAAAAGTTGGAGTCTCTGACAACTCGAAAAATGCTTCGGTCAAGTCTTTGGCGGTCGAGTCTTATGTCGGTGAGTAACCTGAACAATTGTCGAGCTCCCTATATAAAGAATACCTCCTCATTCGTTCTCAGTATCCCACAATCGAGCGAAGAAGAAGAAGAATGAGTTCTTCGGTGAGCTACGAATCAAAGCTCTGGCAACGGGACTTTTCTCAACCTCTAAAGCAACATTGGATGTCTTTGGAATCAAGAGGAAGTCCTCTACCCAACCACACCTTCCATTCAGCTTGAGAGCCACGGAAGAGGAACGATGAGGCTCAAACAGTGTTGCCACTCCTCGGCCGAAAACCAGTCAGCCCTATGCTGCCCACTTTGAGCCTTCCCTCATCCAATTGCAGCGAAGCCAGACCTCCTACACCCCACCTGTATGTGTCCCGACCTCCCCTTGAGCTAAGAAGGTAAGCTCCCTCCGTCGCCCATCGCCGAAAATACAGTACACGGTTGAATTCTGCAAAAACTTTAACACTAAAATGCACGTTGTTCAGTTTATCAATTGAAGCATGGTTTGATCCAGGAAGGATCCTCGTGACAAGAGAAACATGGTGGTAGCAAAAGCTTCAACCACCGGACCCTCCCCGATAAAATATCAAAGCTTTCTCTCTCTATAACGTATTTTCAAGCAAAGCTCCATTTGAGCTCATTTCCAAGCCAAATCGAGTAATTCAGAGCTTGAAATGACGAGAAAAACACAAAGGAGATTATTTAAATCAAGAATGTGGACAATTAACCAAGTTCCAGGGGTCAATTGAATATAATTGTGATTAGGGACCAAAATGCAATTTTTGAAAAATTTAGGCAAATTGGCGATTTTTCAAAAATTGGGGACCAGATGGAAAATTGACAAAATGAGGGTTTTTTATGCAATTAACTTCCAATTGAGGGTCAATTAGACAAATTGGATCAAATGGAGGACCAATTTGCAAATTTTGAGAAGTTGGGTCAAATTGCAATTTTGGAAAAGTTTGGGGCTAAAATGGTAGTTTTAGAAAATAGAGGGGCCCAAGGGCAGTGTTTATTAAATTAAGGACCAGAATAATTGGAAAATCTGGGGTCAAATTAAAGAAAAAGGGGCAATTGAGGGCTTAAAGATAATTGCACAAACCTAGGGACTAAAGTGCAATTAAGGCCAAATACGAGGGCCTATAAGCAAATACGTAGGTAAGTGTGATTCCTTAGTTCAATAACCTAACAAGGACATTCATGTCATGTAGGGACAGACTACTCAATCGTCTGCTTCCGGAAAAGAGACTACGTGGCCAGACTCCGTCAGCACGACCCCGCCAAAATCACCACGTGAGTGGGAACCAATATAATGTCCATTCCGATTGAAATGATGGTTTAGCTTTGAAAATTGTTTTCTTGGAATTAGCATCCCCTGACTGGATGACTCTGCTTAAAACATTTGGGAGCTAATTCTGGGCTTAGGCTCGAGATACCAGTGGGCCCAAGGCCGATGGATACAGGCATGGACCCGTCCAAAATAGACATGTGATATATGAGCTTAAAAGACCTGAATAATGGGAACCTTGCGTGATACCCATCGAGCCAAGCTGAGTTGTCAAGCTTGTTGGGCCGAACCACTACTTTTCTGAAGCTAGGTCATCGAACCTGTTGGGCCAGTACGTGTGGTGGGCCGAAGCCAAGTTGAGAGACCGTTGTGCGAGAGGGCCAAATATAATGGCTATAATTCAAAAAGCTTGTTGATTGTGCATGCACCGTAATGTTCAGGCCATTAGGACACCAAGCATGAGGTAGTGATAGAGCCCAAGGACAGTTGGATGACCTAGGAAGCATAAGCGTCGATTTATCATCGAGTAGGTCTTGAAGCAGATGAGCTTCCTGCACATGGAGACCGAGGCAGTAAGGGAAATGAGGCCACGTACCATTAAGCAAACATGGTGAAGAAAATTAAGGGTTTGATGTCGAACTATTGATGTTCACTAAAATTCCAACTAGAGGCAGTATCGCTCTATTAGGGTGGATGGTAAAGGCACTATAGTCCACAAGTAGCACGGTCGAGGACCGTCCTGCGAATGTGTGATCTCACCTATGATAGGAGGGCAGTTGTTGATCATGTGATTGTGCGAAATAACCAAAAAGAGATTAATTTAAAAGACAGAAAAGATGAATTCAAGTAAAATGTTATAATAGTTTCCCTCTCTGATTGTTTTGCTCACCCCCCCGCCCCCTCTCTCACCCATTTTCAGTATAACACCTAGACAGGAAATCCCCATACGTGCTCAGGCTCTCAAGGTACGCTTCCTACCCTAACTTAAAGTAAGGGTTTGAACGTACATACGCCTTAACCTTCCTTGCCTCATTCGGGTAGATATACCTAAATGATGCAAGGAAGGGAGGCGAATTGATCACGAACTCTTACCAAGCCGGCTTGGGGCATGACAACTTGAGTGGTATCAAAGCATAACTTTCCAACCCATCCTAACCCCTAATTCTAGACAACCTTGTAAAAAACATGAACAAAAATGCTCCCAAAGAATATATCCCATGGATCCACGCTATGGAACAACTAGTAAAGGTGTTAGAAGCGCCCATCCCCTAGGACGCACCCCCAGATAGGACCCCTCCCTACTCGGTGGAGAATGAAGTGTCTCCACCGGGGGAACCAGACCTAGCCCATATTCAGGCAGAAACTAAAAGGAATTTATACGAAGCATACGCCAATAATGTGAGGGTTTTTCACTGACTTCTCTCGATTCACAACAGTACGTGTACCACAAGTCCCACCCAACACACCCATGATGCAATTGTCTTACGCAAGTACGGCATAGATATAGCACCTCTTGTATAGGCTAGGAGGGCCCCTGGTCTATCGGCATCTACAGAATTCGAAGAGCCCAATATGAACTCGTGCCCCCGCTATGGATAGTACCATGGGGGTGAATGCCCACGCATAAGGATAACACACCTTCAGACACCATATGCGGAGTCTCGCCATCCGCAAAGGTATAATTCTAGGTCGGTAAATTGGTGGGGATAGAAAAGGGGTAGTAAAATTCTTGTAAAACCCGCCCTTTTGAGCTAAGGAAAACCAGGAAAAGAACCGATCAAACCAAGTGAGGATTCAGAACCGGTTCACAAACCCGATTATTTCTGAACGGGCAAGTTGGGAATTTACAACTCTCGGGTGATCCAAAGGGTTCATTAAACCTTGGAAAAGAAACTTAAGATAAATTAGAAAATAAAAACCAAAGTGGTTCAGGTGAACTAGATTCCATAAAAACTTTAAAGTTAAGAGTGCTTACCCGAGAGTAATGTGAGGATGGGTGACCACCTGGAAAGTATAAATTTTTTTGTAACCTGAAATTTCGGTCAAAAATTTGTATGTACGCCTTATCATAAACTAATATATAATTAATACCAATAATTTAATACCTAAATTAAATTATTGGAATTAATACAAATAATTTAATACCGAAATTAAATTATTGGAATTAATACTGAAATTTAATTTATTAGAATTAATACCGAAATTAAATTATTGGAATTAATACCAATAATTTATGGCAATATTAATACCAGTAATAAATCTCGCCCATTTAATACACGGGTTTTACGACTATATAAAGAGGTCATCCCCATTTCATTCTCCTCACACCTGAACACTTCTCTCTCTCTCTCTACTGCTCCATTTCCCGGTAAAGCTCGAACGAGAGCTTCGACTTGAACAAAGGTCGGGCTCTTTAGAACCGGGGAGAAAACAGCTATCTGATAGCAAACTCCAATCAATCCGAGAATTGTTGGAGAAGCGCCGACATGATGGAATAGTGAAGCAACTCCGGCGGACCGAAGCTGCCCTATTTCGGCCAAGCTGAAATCGGCCATTTCAAGCCCTCCTCAGGCCAAACCAAGCCCTCCCAACACTTTCACAGCATTTCCACGGCCGAATTAGGACCGAAAGGTAAGCCAATTCGGCTCCCCTTTACAATTTTCGATCGGTGCTAGAGAGAGAGTCGACCGAATTTCAATGACGAAATTCTAATCCAATTCCGCATCAATTGATACAATTCTTGATTCTAGGATGAACCTCAGGATGAGACCTATCTGCCCAGATCGAAGCTTGGACCGCCGTGCCTTCACCGGTGAGAAATCGAAGCTTTCTCTCTACAGTCTATTTTCCGGGGAAGCTCCATTTGAGCTCGTTCCGACATTAAAATATGTGATTCAAAGTTTCTTAGAATCGTATGAACATGCAGGAACTCAATTTCAACTCCAATTTCAATAATTAGAAGTGTTTGATCAGTCAATTTGATAAAATCAAATTCGGTAGTGTTGAAGAGTTGAAATTGGGGAAAATTGGGGATTTTCGAAATTCAAAGGACCAAAATACAATTTTATGAAATTGAGGGTCAATTGGGCATGAAAATAATGTTGGAGGACCAATTTAAGGAATTTTGGAATTTTTGGGGCAAAACTTACCATTTTTGTAAAAGAAGGGCAAAATGGTAATTTTGGAAAAATTGGGGGACCAAATTGGAAATTTGGGAAATTGAACCCCTTTTTGGTGAAATTGAATAAATTGAGGTCCCATGATAAATTTTAAAAGTTACGGGACTCAATTTTAGGAAAAACCGACATTAGGGACTTAAAGTTAAAGAAAAATAACTTTAGGGACCTAATTGCAAATAACTAAAAGTTTGGGTTTTCTCATTCATTAGAAATGAATGAAGGCTGTTATGCCGAGTAATAATGAACAAGGTTGTTCATATCGTGTAGGAACACGAAGTACCGGGAACACCAGCAAGGACAAGCTCGCGTGAATACCAAGAACTGGTCTAGTGGAATTCACGACATTAACGGGTGAGTGGGTTTACTAACATCATACCCGGTTGGGATGATGAACACAACTTAAAGATAAAAAACCACTTACCGGTTGTGAGTGGGTTTACTAACATCATACCCGGTTGGGATAATGAGCACAACTTAAACTTAAAAACCACTTACCGGTTGTGAGTGGGTTTACTAACATCATACCCGGTTGGGATGATGAGCACAACTTAAACTTAAAAACCACTTACCGGTTGTGAGTGGGTTTACAAACATCATACCCAGTTGGGATGATGAGCATAGTTTAAAGTTAAAAACCACTTACCGGTTGTGAGTGGGTTTACTAACATCATACCCGGTTGGGGATGATAAGTGCCTCGATATAAAAACCCACTGTTTAGTGGTATTTTAATCATCACTACTTAGAGAAAGTGATGTGAAAGTTATGCGAAAAAAACTACTTACGGGTTGTAAGTAGATCATACCCAGTTGGTATGATGAGACTTCCTCGAAGGAAGTTGAAAACCCGTTCATCGGTTATGAACGGAGATATCCTTATACCGATCGGTATGATGGACAGTAAAAACCTATTTTTGTCGGAAGTGCTCTCCCCTGACTGTGTGCTAATGCTTAAACAATTTGGGAGACCTTCTCGACGGGAGCTCGAATAGCTCTAATAGGCCCGAGGCCTCGATTTTGGAACTTGGGGGCTAAATGCCCGATTTTGAAAATCTCGTATAGTGGGCCCAAGGCCAGTTAGCACGGGCAGGAGCTCGTAAATGAACATGATATATGTGCCATAAAACTTAATAAGTGAATTGTTTGGCCATGGTACCAAGATAGGACCGACATGCTTAGTCAACTAGCGGCAGTGCGACATGACAGGTCGAAGGACTAGTCAAGACAAACAGTTGCGGGTTGAGTTGAGAGTCGGGGCCGTTGGACTAGTGGCACCACATATTACATAGCAATATAAGAAAACATTGTTTGTGCATGCACTGTGAGTACGGGATCATCAAGACGCCCATGAGGGGTAGTGATGCGTCCTAAGGGCAATTGACGACCTGGTGGCTATAAGGGCAGTTCGTCGTTCCAAGTGTCTGTGCGAAATCTGGAGTAGCATGAAGCGCATGAGACCGGGGTGGGGACAGGATGAGGTCTCTGTCCTCATACGGACATGAAGAAGTGATTTCGGGTGTGTGGGTAGGATGTCACGTACATCCACTCATTCCCAGGATAGAAGTGGTCGTACTTCTATCCGGGGGCAGGAAAAGTCGCTCCGAAGCCACTAGTGGGTTTAGTAGTGATACTGACTTGCGAATGTGTGTAACCTTCATGATGAAGGATGTGTGTTGGGTGATGACACACTGTGGTAACTAAGAAATAATGGAAAAACACGAATTTTTAAATGAAGGGATTTTTTAAAACAAAGGAGTCTGGCACACTCCATATAAATATTTTTCTTAAAATTCAAAAGCTTTTAAAAACTCATTCACTGAGTAGTCGTACTCACCCCTCCCTTATATCCCTTTCAGGAAATCCCGGAAAGCCTACCTTGAAAGACCATCAACTAAGATGCCTGTAAGACAGGTATGTAAAGTTTAAAATTTCATGCAGTTTTGATTATGCTATTCCAGGAAATGGTGCAGGTTTAAAGGACGTCTTACTCTTTACGGATTATAATAAGGGGAAACCCTTTAATAAACCGGGAGAGTGGCGGGTTGTTCACGGGGATCCGACCAAACTGGGTCGGGGCGTGACAATTCTAGTGATGTCCATTGTAATAAACCCAAACCAGGATTTTCTGGTCCAATAAATAAAAAGAATTTATTTTCAAAAGAAAATCCCAAAATTATTAACCAATTCTCATAACATGGGAGCTTCAAAAGCCTTAAAAAACCAAGGAGGAGTAAAACCAAAGCCCACCTTAGGTTGGTCGTTCCCTTCCAACACCTACACCCCAAAGGACGGGGCTAGCATGACAAGAGGCCCGAGAAGTACATTTTAGGACAAAGGAAAGTCGAGGCAACCCATGACTAGCTGAGAGAGCAGAGTAGGAAACCATACGGACTAGATACCACAAGGAAATCAGTAAGGACCCTAAGAGGTGACCCGAAGGAGAGCCAAATCAAGAAAGGCAACCCCAAAGAAATAGGGAAGAAGAATAGAGACCGAGACTGGCAGCAGGACAAAGGCTGGATTACCCGGATGGATAGACTTGGAAAAATGTCGTGGACAGACCAAGGCTAGACATAACCATCCCAAGAGATAACTAAGGTAACCAAAGGTTGTAACATAGTACCCCTAGGGCAAGGGTTAGAAAAGCAAGGCCCTGACGAAGGAATGAAACATCCTGACCCTAGAGACTAGGAAAAGGCATAGGGAAGGAGCCAACAAGCATGGTAATTCTAAAGTCAAACAGGACAGTTACGTAAGGAAGTCACATCGAGAGACTCAAAAATGGAGAGGGGCAACGAATGGAAAGGACAAATCAATCACATGACGGAATACATAGGAGAGGCACGAATCCCAACACAAGGGGAGGAACACAAACCCAAGATGGAAGGATCAACACTTAGAACCACCAACCCCAAGGGGGAGTGGGTAGTAGGGCGAAGTGAGATAAAGTGACTATCTAGACAAAGCAATTGAGGACCAGCAAGGGAGGACTTGGGTCCTCAAGGACGAAACCAAAGATCACACCAGTTTCATGCGTGAACAAACATCACAGGAAGAAGAAGTCTTGTCAAGAACAACTGCGATGGGAGGGAGGGATATTCGAAGGAGCACTGCCATCAACAAAGGTAATGACCCCCATATCTCACACAAGGAGCCAGACACCCACGTTCTCGGGGACCTCGGGGTATGGCCAGGACATAGGGAATCAGGACCCCAGGAGTAAGAGAGTCAAGAAATGAAGTGGCCTAGGTAATACAAAGAACAAGAATGAGAGAGAGTACACCCTAAGGACCAAAACAAAAAGACGCTATTACGACCGTAAGGCAAGTTAGGCCTGAGGCCCAGGATGGAACCATAGGCTCAGGAGTTGTACTGCTAGGGATAATTAAGTTAATCGTCAACAGGGAAAGAACTCAAATAACCAAGGAGGGGCTAGAGGGCTAGAAAAAGGGAAGTAAGCAGAGAAAGGCAACCACAATAGCTGGCCAGACAAGTTGCCATGCCAATGAAGGATGTAAATAGACCCAGGTATGATGGGAGGTATCAGAAACATAAAACCCAAGCAACACCCTAGAACAAAAGTTTGACCCCAATCTACTGGAAGTATCGGATCGGTAAGGCTCTATGAATACCGAGAAAAAGGGGACAAGTCAAACTAACCAAATCCCGGAGAGTGGAGGAAGTGAGGTAAAGAGAGTAACTTGAGTCGGTAGGATATCAACTTACACTCTAACGAAGCCGTGTCGGTACCTCTTCAGAGAGAAAAATAGGCGACGGAGTTTTGAGGACAAAACTCTTAAAAGGATGGGAGAGTTGTAAAACCCATCCTTTAGGACCAAAGAAAACCAGGAAAAGAACCGGTATAGGTTTATACTTGAAGAACCAAGTCGTTTAATGAATGAAAAATAGATAACGTGGGAAATTGGAAAATTCCAAGTGACCAAAAATTCACAAAAATTACAAGGAAGAACTGGGAATTGGAATTAAAGATAGAACCAAACTAGTTTGGGGTGAACCAAACCCGAACCAAACTAAACCATCATGAACCATAGTGAACCGATTCACAAATTCATTTTTCTAGATGGCTTAAAAATGTCAAATTAGAAAATTGAGACAACCATTATATAGAAAATGAATTTAGAAATTTTTAAAATTGAGAAAATCGGTCGGAACGGGTCCAAACCGACCAATTTTCGAATTCTAGACAACGAACCTGGTCGGACCGAACCAGTCAATGGCCAGTTGGTGCCACGCAGACATGGTCAGCCAATGGGAGGTTGTCACGTGTCCAGTCAATGGAAAGCCGAAACCCGTCAACACACCACGCAGACACGAGAGGCCTATGAGAGGCTGTCACGTCTCCAGTCAACGAGTCAACGGCTAACGTGGCAGCCAAGCTAGCTTTCCACATTAGAAAAATAGACCAATCATAGTGCGCCATGTGGCATGACCACCACGTCATAATCTTCAACCTTTAGATGCAGATAGAGTAGAGAGAGAGAGAGAGTGAATCACCAAAAAAGTTGGAGTCTTCGGCAACTCGAAAAATGCTCCGGTCAGGTCTCCGGCGGCCGAGTCTTTTGCCGGCGAATAGCCTGAACAGTTTTCGAGCTCCCTATATAAAGAGTACCCCCTCATTCATTCTCAACATCCCACAATCAAGCAAAGAAGAATAATAGTGAGTTTTTCGACGAGCTGCGAACCAAAGCTCTAACAATGTGACTTTTCTCAACCTCCGAAGCCACATTGGGTGTCTTTGGAATCAAGAGGAAGTTCTCTACCTAACCACGCCTTCTATTCAGCTTAAGAGCCACCAAGGAGGAACGAGAAGGCTCAAAAAGTGTTGCCACTCCCCGGCCAGAAACTAGCCAGCCCCCTACCGCCCTCTTCGACCCTTCCTCGGCCAATTGCTGCCAAGCCAAACCCCATACGCCCCACATGGAGGTGTCTCGATCTATCCCTAAGCTAAGAAAGAAAATTCTCTTTGCCTCCCTTCACCGGAAAACACTGTGTAGGGCTGAATTCCGCAAAAACTTTAATACTGAAATCTGCACTGCTCAGGTCATCAATTGAAGCATGGTTTGATCTAGGAAGGATCCCCATGGTGAGAGCAACATGGTGGTAGCCAAAGCTCCAACCAATGGACCCTCACCTGTAAGATATTGAAGCTCTAACTAGTGGACCTTTCAAGCTAAATCGAGCGATTCAAACCTATAAATGACAAGAAAAACACAGAGGGATGATTTAAATAAAAAATGAGGACAATTAACCAAGTTTTGTGGGTCAATTTAATTAAATTGTGATTCAGGACCAAAATGTAATTTTTGAAAAGTTTGGGCAAATTGGGGATTTTTTTTAAATTGGGGACCACATGGAAAATTGACAAAATTGAGGGTCTTTTATGTAATTACTTTCCAATTGAGGGTCAATTGGACAAATTGGATCAAATAGAGGACCAATTTATAAAATTTGAGAAGTTGGGGTCAAATTACAATTTTTGAAAAGTTTAGGGCTAAAATGGCAGTTTTAGAAAATAGAGGGACCCAAGGGCAATGTTTATTAAATTAAGGACCAGAATAATTGGAAAATCTGGGGCCGAATTAGAGAAAAAGGGACAATTGAGGGCTTAAAGATAAACGCACAAACCTAGGGACTAAAGTGCAATTAAGGCCAAATACGAGGGCCTATAAGAAAATACGTAGATAAGTGTGATTCCTTAGTTCAATACCCTAACAAGGACATTCATGCCATGTAGGGACAGACTACTCAAGCGTCAACTTCCAAAAAAGAGACTGTGAGGCCAGACTCCGTCGGTGCGACCCCACCAAAATCACCGGGTGAGTGGGAACCAATATAACGTACATTCCGGTTGAAATGATGGTTTAGCTTTTAAAATTGTTTTCTCGAAATTAGAATCCCCTGAATAGGTGACTCTGCTTAAAACATTTGGGAGCTAATTCTGGGCTTAGGCTCAAGATACCAGTGGGCCCAAGGCCGGTGGATACGGGCATGGACCCGTCCAAAATAGACATGTGATATATGAGGCTAAAAGACCTGAATAATGGGAACCTTGCATGATACCTATTGAGCCAAGCTGAGTTGTCAAGCTTGTTGGGCCGAACCACTACTTTTCTGAAGCTAGGTCATCGAACCTGTTGGGCCAGTACGTGTGGTGGGCCAAAGCCAAGTTGAGAGACCATTGTGCGAGAGGGCCAAATATAATGGCCATAATTCAAAAAGCTTGTTGATTGTGCATGCACCATGATGTTCGAGCCATCAGGACACCTGGCATGAGGTACTGATGGAGCCTAAGGACTGTTAGATGACTAGGGAGCATAAGGGCAGTTTTGTTGTTCAATGGGTTGTGAAGCCGAGGAGCTTCCTGTGCATGGAGACCGAGGCAGTAGGGGGAATGAGGTTTCGTCCCATTGACTGTACATGGTGGAGAAATTTGAGGGTTTGATGTCAAACTATTGATGTCCACTTAAACTCCGGATAGAGGTAGTATCCCACTATGAGGGTGGATGGTAATGGCACTTTAGTCCACAAGTAGCACGGTCAAGGACCGTCCTGCGAATGTGTGATCCCATCTGTGATAGGAGGGCGGTTGTTGACCATGTGATTGTGCGAAATTAATTTAAAAGACAGAAAAGATGAATTCAAGTAAAATGTTATAGTAGTTTCCCTCACTTAGTATTTTACTCACCCTCCCTCCTCCCTCTCACCCCTTTTCAGGATAACACCCAAAACCTCTTTTCAGGATAACACCCAGATAGGAAATCCCCGGACATGCTCAGGCTCTCAAGGTATGCTTCCTACCCCAACTTAAAGTAAGTGTTCAAACGTAAATATGTCTTCACCTTCCTTGCCACATTCGGATAGATATACCTTAATGATGCAAGGAAGGGTGGCGGGTTGATCACGAACTCCAACCAAATCAGGTTGGGGCATGACAATTGGTCTGCTTCTGGCAATCGTAGGTTGCCTTTAGTCCAAAGTTGAAGATGACACTGTTCCACACGTGCAAGCTTCGCACGTGCGAATTTGCCACGTGGCGCTCTATGATTGCCTGGTTTTGCTGATATGGCTTCCTACTCAGCATCCAAGTCATCCCTTGACTTGCTAACCGAACATGTGGCGGCCTCCAATTGGCTACTCATTACAGCGTGGCTGCAAACCATATTTGGTCAGCCGTTATCCGTGACACGTGGTGTCCTCTGTTTAGCTGATTCAAATGCGTGAGATTTCCTCTCCTGATGCATAGTGCCATTGTCACATGTCAACCTCTAATTTGCTGAGCTCATCTAACGCCGCACTGCCACATGTAAGCCTTTGATTAGTATGTTGTTTCTCTGACATCCTTGTTGGATGTTGATGTATCATCCTCACCACGTGTCAGCTCCTCATTGGTCTTGCTGATGGGGCCTTTCCAACATTGATCATTGATTGGAACACGTGTCACCCTCCTATTGTTCGGTCTTCGCTGACATAGGTTTCCCTCTTCTGACTGTTAACTGGGACACGTGTCACTCTCTAATTGGCCAGTGTTTCCAAGTGTTGACTAAGCGGCTGACAGTGCATGCTTTGCCACGTGTCGCTCGTTAATTGGTCATGTGTGCTGATTGGGCGCTGACTTGGCAGTGGTCCGTTGACTGGTCTAGTCCGACCGGGTTCAGTTACCCGAAAATGTAAATTGGTCAGTTTAGGCCCGATTCGATCGGTTTACCAAAAATTAAAAATTTATAAATTCATTTTCTAGCTAATGGTGGTTTCAATTTTCCAATTTAACATTTATAAGCCACCTAGAAAAATGAATCTTTGAACTGGTTATTCATAGTTCAATTCAGTTCAGGTTCGGTTTACCCTTAATCGGTCTGGTTTTCACATTCAATCCACTTCATAGCCCTTCTCCATGACTTTTGTGATTTATTGGCGACTAGGAATTTTCCAAATTCCTATTTTGACCCTTCTTTACCCATTCTGTTTCATTTAAATTATTGGCTTTTCCCTTGAAGATTTCTAGTTTTCAAAATTTGATCTTCCCATGGTCGAGGACGGGGTTTACACCGACCCCAATCATGTGCTAGATCAGCTGCCACCCAAACTGGAAGAGAACTTGACCTATGAGGTGAAGCCAATAGAAATCCTTGATAGACAGGAAAGAAACTTGAGGAATAAAAAGATCACCATGGTGAAGGTCCTTTAGCGGAGCAGCCAAGTCGAAGAGGAGACTTAGGAGAATGAATCTGTCATGAGGGAGAAACATCCTCACTTGCTCAATGTGTAAAAAGTTTTGGGGACAAAACTACTCTAAGGATGGGAGAAGTTGTAAACCCCATTTCCACAAAATGAGAAAACGGGCTTGAAAATAGGGAAATTTCGGGTAAGATCCAAGGTTGAACCTGACCATAAATTAATAACCCAAGGTCAAAACGGAAAATTTATAAACCCCAAATGACCGATAAATACCCAAAAATTATGGGAAGGAACCATGTATGAAATGGGGTGTGAGAAGCGGACCGGTTCAGGCCGAACCAGACTAGAACCGAGTTAAATCGGGATAAACCGTATTTTCTAGGTGACATAAAAATATCAATTTGTGAAATTGAAGTCACCATTGGATAGAAAATAAATTTACAAGAATTTAGGCATTTTAAAATTTTAGAAAACCGGTCAAACCGGGCCTAAACCAGTCGATTTTCGATTTCATGTCACTAAACCTAGTCAGACCGAACCGGTCAATGGACCGCTGCCAAGTTAGCGCCCAGTCAGCAGGCGTGACTAATTAGTGGCACGACGCATGGCGAAGCACGCCCGGTTATCACTCAATCAATGTTTAGAAGCGCTGACCAATCGGGGAGTAACATCTGTCCTCAGTCAACGGTCAATGTCAAACAAGCCTAATCAGTCGGGTCGACTAATGGGAAGCAGACATGTGGCAAAGGTGTCACGTTAGAGTTTGACTAGGATATCGGAGAAACGGTCGATCAATTAGAGGTTGACATGTGGCAGAGCCACGTTGGATAGGCTCCACCAACCAAAGGCTGACATATGGTAGTGGCATTGTAAGTCATGAATGAAATATGGCGTATTTAAATTAGCCAATCGGGGGACACCACATGTCATTGTCAACGGTCGACATAAATACGGTCAACTGCCATGTGGGAATGAGCGGCCAATGGGAGGCCGCCATATGTTCAATCAATGAGTCAAAGGCTGACTAGGACAATCACATAGTGCCATGTGACAATCCCGCACGTGCGAAGCTCGCATGCGCGACACAATGTCATCTTCCTCATTTAGATGGCTAATATAAAGGGATGAGGAAGAAGGGGGCGGTCTCGAGTGACACAGAAAATGCATCGATCTGACCGCCGAAGAGCGAGGCGAGGGCCGAGTTCTATGCCGATCGGTAGCCCTGTCAATTGTCGAACTCCCTATATAAAGAGCACCCCTCCTCACACCTTCCTCATCCCACTAGCCATCAAAGAAGTAGAAGTACTCAGTTTTCCGACGAGGCATAAACTAGAGATCATATGTCGGGTCTTTCCTCAACCTCCGAAGCTCCCATTGGTTTCATTGCAATCGAGAGGAAGTTCTCCACCTGAGGCGAAAACTAGAGCTCCGGTAGTGGTCCTCTGGTAGCATACCCCCATGTGTATTGTAGGTACGACGGAAGTTCTCCCTATCCAGACTAATGTAGGTATGGGAGGATTACATCGACCTATAACTGTGGAATGCCTCAAGAGTACCAACAAGCCAGCCTGAGAAAGACGAGTCACTACATACCGAGTGAGTGGGTTTAGCATCACGTTCGGTTGGGCTGATGAGTACATTTTTCCAAAATTAAAAAAGATTTTCAGGACTGCTCTCTCCTAACTTGTTGAACAAGCTTAAACATTTTTGGAGACTGTCATGATGGGAGCATGAATCATGTGGTAGTAGAGCTAGTACTACTCGAGTGGGCCTAAGGCCAATGGGCACGGGCATAGGCTCGTATACAAGTTTAGGCTTATGTGCTTGAACATACTCTCATAATTGGATAATTGTGTGAATTAGCTATTGTGCTGAAGCCGGACAGTTGAACCCCGGTTGGGCTAGAGTCGAAGCCCAGTTGTCAGGTTCGTTGGAATAGTAGCACCAAATATAATGGTCATAACTAATAAGACTATTAATTGTGTATGCCATGAGTTCAAAACCATCGAGGCGCCCAATATGGGGTAATGGTGGTTCTAAGGGCTGTTGGACAACCCAAGGACCATAAGAAAAGTTTGTCGTCTAGTATGTCGGGAAGCTCAGGGAGCTTCATGCGCACTGAGACCGAGGTCAGAGGGGGAGAGGTCTCGTCCCACATTCGCGGACACGAAGTATGATGCAGGTTTGAAGATCGGGTAATTGATGCCCACTCAAACTTTTGGTAAAAATCGTGGACTTTTACCAAGGTGGATTGTAAAGGCACTCCGATCCACAAGTAGAATAGTAATAGACTATTCTGCGAACGTTTGATCCCTTTGTTAATAAAAGGGCCTGTGTTGCGTGTCAACCCAATTTTACGAATAGAACACCTCACGATAAATATCAAGAAATTACAAGAAGCATAAGTATGACTATAATAAAATGAAATGGAGTCATCCTTACGATAAAAAGCACATTTGACTCCCAACGGTTCCAAAAGGAGTGACCACTCCTGATGTTATAGAGTGATAGGTAGCTCACGTGGTTCCGACCAAACTGGATCAGACATAAAAAATGATGTACCAACGTCGTGCAGTCCCAGTTCTTGATCACGTTGTATGGTCCGTGGTGAATCTCCACCTTGTTCATGTACCCTCCATTGTTTACGAGGAATATGATGCTCTTCTCACAGCACCGCAATATCGTATATACGTCCTGGGCCGTCTGCGAGGATAAACATTAGCCCTGTGATTAGAACTCCTTTTTTTAGAAAGCAAATTCTGTAACGGGTCAAACTGGCTGCTATTCAAATAACGCAAATAATGCTGTGAGAAACTCTGCGTGAGAGAGATGCATAGTTGATATTGAGTAACCTGGAAGCTTCCATCTCCAATGAAGGCGATGACCTGTTTCTTTGGCACAGCCTGTGCATAGCCAAGAGTCGCACCGACCGACCAACCAATCTAACCATACTGCATTTGGAACTCATACTTGTAGACAAATATATCATCGCATGTCAATATGAGCTTATAGCGAGTTAGTTCATTAGGAGGCTCTTGAATAATGCCGATCTGATTATATAGCTAACCCGCATCCTCTTGGCAGTTTCAGCTTCTGGTAGTTGAACCACGAATCGCCCGTCTCAGCGATCACAGTGGTCCCATTCGACAACATGCTCTGAATTGCTGGAACAGGATGTTCACCCTCAATTGCTCCTTGGGTGCACACTTGAGTGGGTGCCCTTCCGGGACGAAGATTCAGTTGTAATTCTCGTATGCGATCTTGTTGTGCTTGATCCGCTTGGCGAGGACCTTCAATCCTTCATCAGGGGACACAGCCGAATGTGGGTCCATTTCCGATCACAACGCGGTTGAGTTGGACGATGATGGCCTTCTCCTTCAATAGGAGGAGGGAGTAGCTGACCGTTGTAATCGTTGAAAATCGGCCCTGAAAATTTAAGCATTTGTTCCAAATGCAGATAATTAGAACATCCGCAAAGCATGCTTGAAGGGCGACTCTTATATGTTACTTTTGGAAGTTCGGGTATAGAGGACCCCACTCGGGTCTAAAACCCTTTGGGTCCAGCTCTTGGACCCGAATTCGAAAATTTTCTAAGGTTTAGATCCAAAATATAGATTCGAACCCGATATTAGATTCCAAAATTTTCGGTATGTGTTCGAGTCAGACAAGTTAAAGCTCAGTTCTCGGATATTTTTGACGTCTAATTATATCATCTCATCCAGTGGTACTCAAAGAAGTGTCCAAACTCTATAGGCATAATAGGAAAATACTTAACAATAATAGAATTTTAACTCAAATGTAAATTATTTTATATATTAATATTATAAATATTAAATTATAAAATTTATTGTATAATAAACTTATTTATGTTAAAATATTTTTATTTAAAATAAATAATATATTATTAATTTAATCATATTTTTTAATATATTTATTAATATAATATATTTTAATTATTAATTTCAATTGAACACATTTGAACTCAGTACCAGACTTTAACCGAATTTAAATTTTGTGTCAAGTATTTCGGATCAAATCCGAGTACACAGATCCAGACCGACGTGATCAAGTAGCATTCCTGAGATCCACTAGTGGGCTGATCTGATCTAATTACGAACAGTGGGTGGCAGTGGTGAAGCGGATTATTTTTGCTATCGCCTAACCATAAAAATCAACTTTTTGTAGTGAACTAATTGCGCCTGGATCGTGATAACATGGGCCCTCTTGCGCTGCTCATAGGATATATTTGCTATGCGAACTTTCTGTGAGGGCAAATTTTGGGCCCGATGAAGTGGGACAAGTGAGACGATAAAACTTTACTGATCCAGTTGGATGCGGGCTCTTTGGATGTGGGCTCTTCCAAATTGAAGACGAAGTTGCACTGTTAAATTTTAAACGAGTAAACAACTGTTAAAAAATTCAATCTGATCCCAAATATATATTCATCTAATTTTAATTATTTTTTAATTACCAATTAAACATATACTTTAATTTCATAATCATCACTATTAAAAAACTCGTCTTGGAATCCTATATAGCATAATACACTATAGTTTTTTTTTTTTTGCTCAATAGCATAATACACTATAGTGGAAATGAGAAATAATAATATTTTAATTGCAATATTAAATAATATCCTATAATTAAAAAATATAATTTCTTCTATCAATGACGCGATAAAGTAAACTTCAGCCAATCCAATCAGCCGTGTATGTAACATCGCGAGAGACTTGGAGACATCGATGAAATGGATTATGACAGCTCACACGGGTAAGACAATAGAATTGATTCTCTACACGTGACATAACATGACACCCAAAAAAAAATAAAAGGAGACTTCATGCGGATATATACTTAATATTGTGCAAAGAAAAGGAAAATTTAATAAAAAATTAGAAAATCTTCTCCCTTCCAACGATTCTAAACAGGTAAATATAAGAACGCAAAAGTATCACCCCTGAATTCTTCAACGATTATATAGATAGTAAAAAACTCCAGATATTCATTTCTTATGTTCAATAGATAATTAGTTTTAATTTTTATGGCAATAAATTGTCAAAGACATTTCTTCAATATCAGTTAGGGCTTGCCTCTCCCGAGGAGAGGCAATAAATTCTGTTTACCTGTCAACTGTGCTTTCTTACTTCCATTTTGTACAGATCTACGTATTAAATTTATCGACCAGCTTAAAACATTCCGGTTCAGTCCACACGAAAAACGGGCCACCGAAACTTCCAGAAATTGTCAGATTGCCGGCATCGACTCAGTCCGCCACAACTCCGACGCATCGTAGCCGTCAAATCCGTCTTCATGCTCAAACAAGCCCCCCAGTGTTACAAACTGGCTGTCATTCCCAAAATTATGACAATCTACGTCCGGCACTCCACATAGTCCAAGATCAAAGGAGTCGTAGTTAGGTAGCTCATTCTCAAACCCCAAGGGTTCGTTCAACGGAATTGCGCCAGGTGATGCTGGCGGCAAAGCGGTAGCCACCATCTTCTGTTCATCCTCTGAGGGGCCAAAGCTGGGAGGGAGGCCGAGCTCATCGTCGGAGGCTTCCAAGAGGTATCCGAGCTCGTTCTTCGCCTCGGCCATGTCCGACGGGATATACAGCACCGACGGATTCTGTTCCGGCACGAGTATTTCTTCCTCAAAGCTCCTTATAACCGAATCGAGGCCCTGGAACGACGGATCACGATCGGCAATGCCGTCCGAGTCGTCGAGAATGTTCAAGAGGTCGTCCTGGATCCTCTTCGCTTCCAACGAGTCCAAATCAGAATCGATACAGAGACGTTTCGACTCCGACGCGTCGAGATCCGGTCCACCGGAGCTGAGAGAGTCCGCTCGAGTCAGATCCGACTCTGGCGAGTGAGGAACCGATTGGGACCTCGCTCGCTTCTTCTCATTAATGGTGCCGTCGTCCATGTGATACTACGCAACAGATACAAAAAAATTAGGGAGAAACAGAGGAAGCCGCCGTGTATTAGACAGAAACAGGGCAGATTACGGTCAGATTTTAGATGGCCAAAATCTCGAGAGGGGGATTTATCAGAGAAACCAGGGAAAGGGAAAAGGGATGCGAAGAGTGTAGAAAGAGGGACCAATAAAAAGTCGATGTGGGAACGCGGAACAAGGAAGCCGGTCCCGAGGCTTATATATAGGCCCGAGGTGTTATGGCGAAATTGTCCTTTAATATTAATTTTAGTGATTCTTTTTTTATCGCTTCACCATCTTCCTTCCAAGTCATCCGCTGCCAAATTGACATATAAATAAGAGACATTTTCAGAGTTGAAGGATTTAAAACTGAGATTGTAAATTTAAAGATGTATAATACTAGATGCGAAGCTGTACTATGGATGAAAATTTTTTAAATAGATTTTTATATATATAATATAAATATTTTATGTACACCTACCTCTAAAATTGTGATATATAAAAATGTATATGGCTAATTTTTATATTTTTTAAATGAAAACTTATCATATTCAATATATGAATTGGATTTCATAAAAAATATTGTATAATAGAGATTTTTTGTACCTTGAAATATGCTTAACATTCATTTTACTATTTATCATATATGATTAATAAATTTTAATAAAATAAATTATATTTTATTATAATTATTTAATCAAAATCAACCATGTAATCCTGATACTGTAGGAGATTTTATAATATATTGCCTGTTTTATTAACATAATTTTATATTTTATTATTTAAAACATAATAACAATTTTTTTTGATGGGGTCGTGAGTACAATTATAGAAATAATATAAAAATTAGAGAACAAATGAAAATTTTATAAAATATTAAAATTAATTACTATTTCAAATATAATGTATATTCTTTATTGTATTTGACCTACCTTAATTTTTTAAAAATCTACCTAATGCTATAGCTTTTTTATATACTTAATATTTATAAATAAAATAAATTAATAAATAGTAAATTACTTTATATTAAAAATAAATAAAGGGGTAAAATAAGAAATTATTAAAAATAACAGATATTTTAGGGATCAAAGATTAATTTAATATTCAAACCTTAATTTATTAAACATAAAATATATGACATTTAAGGAAAATAAAAATAAGACGTACTCTTGCCTACATTCAGATGGTCTACCTTAAAATAAATTAGTCAATTATTAGACCACTGGATACTAAAAGATATTTTTGGTGTGGCCGTGCCCACAAAAAAAAGATATTCTTCAAAGTTGTGCTATTTTTAGTTAAATTTGTACAATGAATAGTAAAATTTTACCATTATATAATTTTATTAATTTATAATATTTAATTGCTAAATATATATTTAATATATTATATAAATGTTTTTAGTAAATATCATATTTACTCGGTTAAATAATAAATTTATATTTGCTTTCTTTAATTATAGTGAAAAAAAACTGTATTTGAAAACTGACGGGTGACTAAAAAAAGGGAACTTACTTTCAAAAAGGGAGAGGGGATGGGAATTGGGATGCGCGTGTCGAGTAGCGCGTGTGAAGGAGCGAGCGAGAAGGGCATAAAAGCCCATCACGTATACTTCGAAATCTGCCTCTGTCATTTTCCTCTTTTTTTTAGTAATTTTGTTTTTTGGCAATTAACTATATTTAAACAGAACTTTGAAATCCGGTGGGCGCGATTCACGCTGGACGCAATTATGGCTTTCGGTCAGACCATAGTGGAGGAAAAAACAATAATTCAAAAAAAATTTGGCGCAGTAGTCAGAGAAATCTATGGCCGGTCCAAAACCCAAAAAAATGGAATTTGAAAATATTTTTCCATGTATAAAATTAATTTATATTTATTATGATAATTCAAATACAATCATTTATTATAAATTAAATTTTGAAATATTATAATATTACTTGAGCAGAATAAAAATTTAATTTTATTTGAGTTGAATTAAAATTTTATCTTTTTAATTGAGAATAGATATTAGCTTTTATTTAAATTATTATATGAATATTAAAATATTATTTTAGATAAAAAAATAAATATAACCTAATTTTACTTTTATATTTATTAGAGATTTTAGTCTATTTAAAGTTACACAATTTTGAAGGGGTTAAATGACCTCAACCACAAGTTATATTAATTGATAAACTAGTTATGTTTAATATCTTTACAAAATTCAGTCCCATTCAATGTGAAGTCAGTGGCCATATCCTCCACACCCTATAATATATGTAAAAGAAAGGCAGATATTAGGTGCCTAGTGGCCACCATTTTGACGAGGTATTAGATGTTACCGACTTTTAAAATATGCCATTACTTTTTAGCATGGTGGGCCTACAGCACTATAAAAACGTATGTTCAATTTGTACCATGTGTCAATAACATTTTTACTTTGTATTACATTGTTTTCTTCTTTTAATTTTTTATTATTATAACACATTAGTATAATAATAACATACCAAGTATATCTCCACCAACAGAAAAAAATGGGAGAGCGTTTCTTTAGCTAACTAGAGTATCAAATAGTAAATGAAAGGTTATTTCTCTTCTACCATTCAAAGGATACTTGCATTTGACAATCGAATGTTGCATTTGAGGAGTGCATTTCCTATTATTAGTTTGTGCATCTTCTCTAATTTTAAGTCCTCGGTCCCGACAATAACGTATCATCAAACTCTCCGGGTCGGTCACCATTGCTGAAGCTATTTTGACGTATTCATGTTAATTAAATTACAAGAGTTTACTTGATTATATTAAAATAATTAATGTGGGATAAAATAATATATTATTTATTTATAAATAAGATAAATATACATTATATTAATAAATAAAATTTAGATGACTAAATTATTGGATGATATTGACCGGCTATTATAATACCTAGCAACTTCAACTCCTAGAAAGATATGTGCTGATTTTTCTATGGGAATTGTTTTTTTTAATCAAAAGCCATATAATACTCTCTAATATAAACAATTAAATACAAATAAAATTTAATTTTTCAAACACTATTTTTTAATGATTATAAGTAGAGCAGTACAAGCTCCTAACTGAGGCTAACTCCGTAGCATTGGTAGCAGTAGCTTGTAACAATAAAATAACATCATCTATAAACAACAAATAATGATATTTTCAATACTTATTAAACTCAAAATTCGGTAATCAATAATCATATATATTAATCCATAATCAAATGCATCCTCTCCCCAAGTTAGCTAAATTGAAGTATTTAAGCATCAGATAACTGAAATGTTTACTATAGAATGTGCTGGCCATATTCTCCCTCTGTGCACTTGAATATTAGTTTTTGCTTCAATATACGTAATAATTATTCAAGTTTAGAGTCTACTGACACCACAAATTTGCATGCAATAAATACTATTCTGAATAAGTTGTTTTTTGCGGTAAACTTTGTATTTTTCAGCCAACATTTTTCGGCAAAACTGCTTTCTGCAGGCGTACTTGACACGGGGAGAAAGCCTCCTGTGTGAGAAGAGAAAACGCTTCACTAAATCAATCCTACCATGCAACATAAATCGATGTGCTTTAATTTTTAAAATTATTTCATCGACTAAATGGTCATACGAATGAGAAATATATGATAAAATTAATATTTTATTAATATTATGCAGCTAAACAAACTGGATGATTTTTTATTTAATTATTATTATGTAAAAATTATATTATATCATGTATAATTGCATATTATAATAAATCTTAAAAAAAATAAAAAGTTGGGAACCTAGTTTATTATTTTTCTTTATATTTATATTTTTGGCACATTAATTATTCTTAAATTTAATCAATATTATTCTAAATTTCAATAATTGTAATTATAATTTTATTCAATAAACCGTATTATCATACAACTTAATATATTGGATATACTTCCAAGAGGTGTCGTGGCCTCTCCACTGCATGACGCTCACGTTGCTATTTATATGAAACAAATAGAGAGTTATAGACTGGCCCATATAGCTTTAGCACATCTTCCAGCATTTTATTTTATGCATCATTCTATTATGTTCTTCTTGACCTACCCTAGAAATATTGGGTACCCTAGAAATATTGGAGGTAGAGATAGAAGATCCCTATGAACATAAATCATATTATATCCCATCTTCTGTAGAAGTAAGTTTATCCAGCTATATTGATGGATTGTTTCTATTATTTGTATTTTATTGCGAATTTCAAAATCAGAGGCTAACTAAGTTAGATGTAAATAAGCATATCTGCCCCACCCTGATTGGAATTCGGTGTACTTACTCAAATGGAATCGACGTGTACGGACAGCTAATTCACGATTATCTTCTCGGTGGACCCCCGGGACCGGTTCACGTGTTCTTCGTATTTCCATGTGTTCCGAATCGATCTTTGTCACTGTTGGCTGGCACTATGCGCCCTGCCTCCCCTCCGTGAGGGTGCACCAACCTCCCAAATTTTATTTATTATACCAAAATTTTATAAAATAATAATTTATTATCAAATATTTTAAAATAAATTTGTAGTGATACACTCTTAATAAAATAATAGATACATTTATTATCAGAATTATATATCATTGGATTTTGGTGAAATTTGTCAATTGAATTTTTACTAATTTAGTTTTTTTGGCTCATATTTAATTTAGTTGTTACTGATATTAAATGAATGCATTTTATTAAATATTTTAAATAAAAAATGTTTTAAAAATTATATATCAAATCGTTCATTTCTATAAATATTTAGTAATTTTAATGCAATTGAAATACCCACTTCATAAAAGTATGCCCTTATTTAAGTAAAGTATAACTAAAATATCAAAACTATTTTATATAAAATTTGAAAAATGTAAATGGAACTCGAAAGTGGAAGTATTAGTTAGAGGGTGAGAACAACCCACTATATTAAATTATTCATTTATATTAAAAAAATATATTTAAATTAGTAAATTTACCTCCATTAATTAATCAAATAGAAATAGAGAGTGAAGTTGAGAGAAAAATCTAAAAAAATTCTCATAAATAAGATTTGATAAAATTTAATTTAGAAAATAAATAAGTAATTAAATTACTTAATCCAAATATACTAGAAAATATTATAATTTTGTAAGATATTAAAATTATATTTGACTAAAATATTAAATTAATAATTTGTGATATCTTATTTTCTTATATAATTATAAAATACTTCATTATTATTTTAACAATTGTGACAATTATCCCCTACAACTCAAATAATACATTTATTAAATAAACAAAATTTAATCTATTTATTAATCAAATCATTTGATAGTTAGAAGTTTAATAGACTCAAATTAATTTACACAAGTACAAAAACAAAGGAACAAGATATTCTATTTTCCCGCCCAGCCCTATGCTTGCATAGGATTGATTGCTTTTTTTAACATTTTAGGAAGGACAGAGAAAAAGGCGAGAGAACAAAATGTAATAGAATTTTCATTCCAGGAGGTCTGGTTTTTTCACGTGTTCTCAAATAGGCTCACGGTCTGACCGTGAATAAGTCGGTTCAACTAAGGCATGACACTGTTGCGTTGCAATGGGTGTATACTATGTGAAAAAAGTAGTCAAATACCTCCTTGGGTTGTTAAATAGTTTTTTTTTAAATAAAATTAAATATGTTTTTAATTTTTTAAAAGCTTTAAGAGCATATATATATATATATATATATATAAACAAGAATAAAGCCGCTCGGAGATTAAGGCGGGCCCCACCTAACAGCTACGCAACACGTGTCGTCTACGAAGTAAGTCGATGAGGCTGAGTCGTTCACAGCCGAGCGGTAAAGAGGAGAGAGATGGGTTAGTCGGTTTTTCGGTAGTCCCGAGGAGCAGGTGGGGACCGCACCCACCGCACTCATTAAGGCGCCAGCGCATGCACGGCGCCACGTCATCCGCATGGGACCACGTGGTGCATGTCTTCGGTCGGTGAACAGGTTCGTCACCACTCGTCACGCTATTGGGATGATCTACCCCGATGGACGAAATTTCCTACTCCACCCCCGCTGGCTAACCGTTTTGATGACGGAACCAGACGTGAACAACCCATATTTAAATTATAATAATAAACCAACTTCGATTTAATTTATTTATAATAAATATATAAATATTTATTTTATTTGTACTAATCAATTAGTCTATCAATCAATTTGTAATAATTCAACAATTTAGATAACTAAGGTTATTTTTTAACAATTCGGTCATATATATTTTATCTGAAAATGGAGTTAATTTGTCCATTTAATTTAATATAAAATATAGATAATTATACTATTTCAATTACATATATACAATAATTTATATGATATATAATAAAAAATTATCATATTTATCAAAATGTAAAAATTAAGTATTATAAATACTATAAAAATTTAAAAATAAAAATAAATATTTAGTATTAATATAGACTATCCTGCGTTAATAAGTCTTCGGTCATGGATATTTTATTTTATCTTTGATAGGAATATTCCATAATATATTTGACTTTGTATATGGAAAAAAGAAGAAAAAACAAAAAATATTATAATAGAAAATAGAAAATAGGAAAAAAAATGCCTAGACATGTGCTTAGTAGTCCTTGCAATGTCGTGCCTTTCACGCTGCGGTAGGCCCCCAGATGATGGCCTCCAATTAGTTGGTCATATTCATAATAAGAGAATATATTTCTCTAGAATTACGAAAACACCCTGCGAATATTTCCATATCACGAAAATATCCCCACGGCATCACGGAAGGTCAGAGGGAGGGTCCTGATATGAAATATAAAATTTAGGGTTAGAAAAGTTAATTTTAAAATTTTAGAATAGAAGTTCTTAAAATATAAAGTATTAGGGCAAAAAAGATATCAAAATTGAGTTGGGTGAGTGAAAAAAATCTATATTTGAATTTTTTTATCTTATTAATAATCCAAATAAACTGAATTAATAATGATTCAATAAAAATATGGATATTGGTGAATATGCTAAAAACAATTATTGATGCCTCACTTAACATGTTAAAATTATATCATCAAAGTAAAGAAAGTGGATTTAATTTTACAAACTGAAATTTAAAATTTTATTTTTAAACGTGCTTGTTTTAAAGTAAATTATCAGTATTTAATTTATTTGTAAAAATATAAAATTTTGATTTATTTTTTATGAAAATATATTAATTATTGTCAATAAAAAAAGTCATATTTATGATATAAAATTATGATAGTTTAATTGTAAAAAAAGTAAATGAATTTAGTTATATAAAGAGAAAATGAATTATTAAGTAAAAAAGAAAATAATGAATAAAAAATTGAAGAATATAAAGATAAAAAATAAAAATATTAGATAAACTTTATAATTTTTAATAAGTTTGAGGATATTAACTTATTTTTTTTTATAAAATATCAATTTCAATAAAATTTAATAAGTTTTAATACAGAATAGTAATTTTAAAACTTATTTTTTAAAATAATGTATAGTATGGTCTAATAAGCTCTAATATATTTTGTTTTTATCAATTTAAAGCCAACATATTAGATCTTCATATAAAAGTGATTGGGCATAATTTTAGTAGTGAGGCTACCAGCATCATCACATGCACCTCCTACTCTTTTTATCTTCCTATTCTTTTTCTCTTCTAAGATTCAATCACTTTTCCCTACTTTCTCACCCATTTTCTTCATTTTATTTATTTTTTTAAAAACTAAATTATTAGATTGAAGTTGACTTGAAATAATAAATTACTAAAATACAATTATTTAAAAATAAAAAGTAATCAATATGATTATTAATAAATAAAAAACGTGCGTATTGAATTATTAAACTACTCTATTTGTGTATATTGCACAAAGACCAACTACTGGCCCCTACTATTAGATTTTTGTTAAAAATTTAAAATATTACAGTATTAGGTAAAAAATTTCGATTAAATTATTAAAATTTAAATCCAAGTTTAAAAGACCAAAATTTCGTACTCTTCTTTTTTTAACCGTCGATATTCAAAAGATGATTTAACAAAATAATTCAAATTCCAATTGTAAAAATATATGAATAAGATAAAATTCCTCGTAAATGAGTTTTATCCTATTAAATTTCCCTTTTACTTGAAGGAAATATACCGTATATTAATAATAAATTGTGAATATTTAATAAAAAATATAATAATAATAATTTTAGGCATCGATTATTTATAGAAATCAAAATCAATCAATATAATTGTGATTTATTGTGCAAAAAAAAATCAATATAATTGTGGTTATTTATAGAAAGCATTTATTATAGGCATCGAATATCTGTCAACGTACATCAGCCATTTAAGAGCCCGGCCTTTTTCCTTTTCCGTGAAAGAGGTGGGGCCGTCAATGCGATGATAACTCTCCTCCATCCACTAGCACAATTATTTACCCTTCCTTTTCCATTTTTTTTGTCAATAACTTTTATTTCTACTTTTTTTTGGCCATCTTTCCTTTTTCTATTAGGTTTGGTAATTTTAGGCATACCCACCAAAGTACCCTTAAATGATTTGATATTTTCTTCTCTTAATTATCTTAAATTTAATTTTTTCAATGATAATAATTTCATGTATTGAATAACTTTCCATTAGGTTTTTCTTCAATTCTTGCATCACCATTGGTGAAAATGATGACAATTATGTTAGTATATAAATTTAATGGCATGTATCAAATGGTATAATATATGATATACTGGGTTGGAATATGAGATTTTTTTACCCTGAAATAAGGTCTTATAAATATGAATGAAACTTGAGCAAAAAAAATGAATGAAAATAATTTATACTAGGGGCAATCTTTACTGCTTACTTTATTTGTTTTGTGTATGCCCCTTCCATAAAAGTCAGTCTTATCTCTACTGTTCTTCCCACTTGCCAATGTTGAGCTTAATATAGTAGTTTTGGAAGTCTTGATTCAATATAGCATCCTACAAAGTGTGTCCACCTAATCTTGAGAGTACTATACTTCACTAATGTAGTTCAACTATAACATATTTATCAAGGCCAAATGTATATTAAGATCTTAAGTCTATTCTATTTACACTTTTATTCTCGAGATCATTCAAGTATTTTTGAGAATTATATACTTGATCGCTTTTATATTCCCAACTTATTTGGAATATAGAACAAAGAACGAGGTGTGACACTTCAAGTGTTAGATCCACGAGAAAGCTACTGGAACGAACAAGTTTCAGAAATCAATGTATGTGGGAGTATTGACGGCGGATCTGATTGGACTGACCAGAGCACATTGTTTGCTTTTGTGTGTTTTCATGAAAGGAAGGTGAATCTTACATTTTGAAACTCTTATATGATGTGTAAAATGTCACGCCCCAACCCGGTTTGGTCGGAATCTTGTGATCAATCTGCCACCCTTCCTCAAACTAATTTAGTATTCCTACCAATTAGACCGAGTAAGGTAAAGGCATCGGAGTACACCTGTTTTCCACAATAAAGTTTGCAAAACAACCAAATAACAGTAACCTACATATATGGTGAGGTGGTTCTCCTGAAAAAAGTTTAATGGGAGGGGGTAAATTTCTACAACTGAGTGAGTGGGGGTTGGGAAGTGAGTTTTCAAAACAATTAGTTGATCAAATGTTTTATACTTTTAGTTTGTTGTAATATGAATTCATCTCTTCTTGAGCCCTTTCCCTTGCTTGGGAGGTGCCTTAGCAACCATTCACATGCCATTTCTATCATAGAAAGAGATCACACATTCGCAAAATAGTACCCAAGTATTCCACTTATAGACCAAAGTGTCTTTACCGTCCACCTGAGTTTGAGTGGACATCAATAGTCCGACCCCCAAACCCTAATCATATCTGCTTGTGGAACGAGACCTCATTTCCCCTATGGCCTCGGTTTTAGTGCTTCATCATGAGCACTTTGTGGGACTAGAACTAATTTTCCCTCCGACCTCAATCTTAGTGTGCAGGGAGCTATTAGAGGCTCATGGTTAACTAGCATGATAGACCCGCCCTTATTGCATCCAAGTCATCCAACAACCCTTGGGACCCGACTACCCCTTCTCGGGCATCTAGATGCTCTTGAAATCCTCGTGCATGCATACAACAGTTTGGAATCCTTAACCATGATCTTCGGTTCCAACGGTCCAACGGCCTTGACACTCGACCTAGCCTGTAACTATTTGCCTGGACCGGACCATTAACCTGGTCTGGACGCACTGCCACTAGCCCATCGAGTCTTGCCAGTCCTATCTTGGCCCCGTGGCAAATCACACAACAATTCTAGTTTTTTCAGAGATTTTTCATGGTTATTATAAACATATTAGTTTATGGGTTCCAACCCGTGCACACTGGCCTTGGGCCCACTTCACGAGTTTTCCAAAACTGGGCCTTTAGCCCTATCATTTTCAAATTCGAGGTCTCAAGCCTATTGGAGCAGTTCTAGCTCCCATCAGGAACGCATCCCAAAATGTTAAGCAATTTCACATAGTTAGGGGAGACCATTCCTGTACAAATGATTTTTGAAATTTAAAAGCAGTTCTCGTCACCCCCAACCGGGTATGATGTTGAAAATCCCACTCACCCGGTATTGTGATGGATTCGTCTCAGCTAGATTTCCAATCTTCAATGTGCTCCTTGGCATCTATACTTGTATGACTCGTGCCTACATGGTTCGAGTATTCGCATCAGGATGGTTTGGCATAAAGGACCTCTTACTTCCATATACTTGCATATATGTCCTTGATTTCTGCCTTATTGCAATTAGGTACCTAACGTTCATAAATTTTGACTTATTCTTAATTAAGTCCATAGGACTTCCAATTTTCCTCACAGGTCCTTAACTTTTTTCCAAAATTACCAATTGGTCCTCAATTTTCCAAAAATAGCAAATTGGTCCTTAATTTCCCAAAAATTACCAATTGGTCCTTGAACTTTCAAAAATTGTCAATTGGCCCTCCATTTCATCCAATTGCCCAATTGGGCTCCAATTGGAAGTTAATTTCAAGAAAATGCCCCTAATTTCCTTAAATTGCAATTTGGACCACAATTTTCCAAAAATTCTCAAATTGCCAAATTTCTCAAAAATTGCAATTTGCTCCCTAAATAACAATTTTGTTCAATTGACCCCCAAAACTTGGTTAATTGCCCTCATCCTTGATTTAAATCATCTTCTATATGTTTTTCTCATCATTTCAAGCTTTGAACAACTCGATTTGGCTCGGAAATAAGCTCAAATGGAGATTCGCCGAAAAATTCAGTCTAGAGAGAGAAAGCTTCAATATCTTACCGATGAGGGTCCGGCGACCAGAACTCTTGCATTCTCTGAATTGCTCTCCTCCCAGGGATCCTCCCTGGATCAAACCGCGCCTCAATTGGTGGTCTGAGTAGTGTGAATTTCTTAGTTTAAGTTTCTACAGAACTGCTCCATGAACAGCATTTTTCGGCGAAGGAGCGGCGGAGGGGCTTACCGTATTAGCTCGGGGGAAGGTCAAGGCACTACAAGGTGGAGTTTCAGGGGCATGGTTTGGTTATAATTGGCTTGGGGATGGCTCAACTTGTGCTCGAGCAGCTCGGGCTTCTTCTTGGGTGAGGTTGTATAGTTTGGTTGGTACACTCGACGTAGTGGCTATGTCTTATTCTCCTTCTAGTGCCCTTCGATTCCCTTGAGGTGGTTGATGGTTACTTCGTTGTGTATTACCTTGAAGGGCTGGATAACTCTTTGCAAAGTGTCTGAGCTATCCACATTCGAAGCATACTCGACATGACCCTTCATGGCTTTTCCGGCAACTAGGGTAATAGGGGTTTCTCCTTTGTGGGATTGTACTTGCCTCTCTTTGGGCATGATAATTTTAATTTCTCCTAAAGGACCCCATTCTTGTCCCCCATCTCTACCCACGAGGCTCCTTTTGACCTCTCTAGCTTTTTTGTCCTCCTTCTTCCTTCCGGTCAGCCTGCTCTATCCGATGACACCTTGTCTATACCAAACGCTTACACTCATGGGCCATGCTGATGAAAGTAGCCAAATCCGTGGGGCATCCTAGTACTCCCATTCGGTCTTGTATGTCTATGTTGAGACCGTCCATGAACTGTTGGCAGATATATGTCGGTATGTCTAAGTCTGGAGCAAAAGGTCTTAGCTCATTAAATCTAGTCTCACACTCCGAGATGGTGTGGGGTCCTTGTCGGAGCCGGGAGAATTCTTGTTTCTTCTCATTGATCAGATGTGGAGCTAAGTATTCCTCTAAATACCTCTCCTCGAATTGCTCTCAGGTGGGTGTGGTGGTGTGCAGGCTCCTGACGTTATCCCACCACCTTTTCGCACTAGCTTCCAAGAAGAATTCTGCTAGGATCACCATCTTCTTTGGTGGAATCCAGATTATTCCCATAAGTTTATTAATGTAGGCTAGTCAGTCCATAGCAGCTCCAACATACTTCTCTCCTAGGAACGACTTACATCCTAATTGATGGGAGGTCTTGAGGTATTTGGGGATATCAATTATAGAAGGGATGTTGACAGAAGTTGGATGGGATTGTACTTCCTCAGGCTCAGCTTGGGAGTTGATGTCCACCTCTAGAGTGAGGTTAGGCCTTCCTAACACTCAGTTGAAGTCTTCATATAGTCGTTAATGTTCCAAGCTTAGTCCAAGTGGACCCATTGGGGCTTTTCTAGGAGTTTCTACAGGGAGGGGTTGTTGGGTTGTGTCAAAAACTATGGCTCTTGGTTTCTCTCTTGGGAGCCATCTGAAATTTTAAGATTTATTCCTCTTAGTTACTATGTTATATAGTCTTTATAATGCATTCGAGGACACAGTCTCTGATACCACTCAAGTTGTCACGTCCCGACCCGGTCTAGTCGGAACCCCGTGAGCAATCCGCCACTCTTATGGTTTATCAAGGGTTTCTCCCTCTCTAAACCGCGAGGAGTAAGGCGTCCTTTTTACCTGTCTTTTCTTGAATAGCATTATACAAAATTGAGTAATTTAAAGTAGACATATTTGTCTCATTTCAAATTAGTAATGTCTTTAAGAAAGGTCTTGCCACGATTACTTGAAAGGGGTAAAAGGGGTGTGAGTTCTACAATTTAGTGAGCGGGTGTTGGGAATGAGTTTTAAAAATAGTCACACCAAGGTTATCATTTCTTTAAACATAAGTTTTTTCTTCAAAGTTCAGTTTTAAAAACCTTTACCCTGCCAAGGGCGACCTTTTCTTTTAAAAGGGTTTTTCCTAAATTTTCAATCTCTTTTTCCAAAACCTTTTTCCAAGGTTTACCAATTCTTTTTCCAAGGATCCTCAAATCCTTTCCAAGGTTTTCAAAACCTTTTTCCCATTTCCATATTAGGTATGCTTCACAAACAACACATGCCCTTCATCAGCAAAACGTAGTTTCGTCGATTACACCCACTTGTGGATTGGAGCATCTTTACCATCCACCCTGATAGAAGTCCCTAACTTTTACTTGGAGTCTGAGTGAACATTCCAAATGTTCAACCCAAAAATACTCTGTATCCATATAAGGACAGAGACCTCATCCCGACCGCATCCCGATCTCATACGCAAGAAGCTACGTAAAGCTTCCCGACTGCTAGCACAATAAATTGCCCTTATCTCAACCATGTCGTCCAGTAGTCTATAGGACACATCACTACCCCTCTTGGGCATCTTGATGGTCATGTACATCAAGTGCATGCACAAACAAATTTTTCACATAACCATTTATCTTTGGTGTCACTGGTCCAATGGCCCCGACCCTCAACCCGACCTGCAACTGTTTGTCTAGGCAAGTCCGTCGACTTGGCCTTAATGCACTGCCGCCAGTCCATTTAGTATTATCAGTCCTGTCTTGGTACCATGGCTAAATCACACAATCATTTCATTAGAAATTTCATGGTTTTATATATCTCATGTTTATTTACGAGCCCCTACTTGTGCCTACTAGCCTTGGGCCTACCACACATGATTTTCCAAAACAGGGCATCTAGCCCCACAAGTTCAAAAATTGAGGCCTCTAGCCTATATGAGCTGTTCAATCTCCTTCAAGAAGGTCTCCCAAAAAATCTAAGCATTGGCACATAGTTAGGGGAGAAAACTTCTGAAAAAACACATTTTCACTTCATCACATCAACCGGGTGTGATGATATCTTCGCTTACAACCAGCAAGCGAGTTTCTCCTTCCTTCGAGGATGTCCATCATACCAATCGGGTATGATTTCCTCTACTTACAACTAGTAAGTAGGTTTTAATTTCGTTTGCCCATCACCCCAATCGGGTATGATGTCAAAATTCCACTTACAAGTGGTTTTTTCTTTTCTAAAGTGCTCGTCATCCCAACCAGGTATGATGTACATAAGCCCACTCACCCGATAACTGTGGTGTATTCTTCTCCAATCGATTTTTCGCCTCCACGCTAGCTTATCCTTGTTGGTGTTCCGGTCTCTCGTGTTTCTACATGATTTGGGCAATCTTATCTATTAGAGTTTGGCATAATGGTCTTCGTTTCTCACATATAAGCGACTAGGCTCAAAATTGTTAGTTAATTGCACTTAGGTCCCTAAAGTTCATTTTCCTTGACATTAAGTCCCTAGTGCTAAATTTTCCTCAAATTAAGTCTCGAAACTTCTAAAAATTCACTTTGGGTCCTCAATTTACTCAAAATTGTTTAAGGAGATCAAGTTTTCCAAATTTCCAATTTGGTCCCTAACTTTTCAAAAATTACCATTTTGCCCCTACTTTCCAAAAATGGAAATTTGACCCCAATTATTCCAAAAATTGACCAATTAGTCCTCCAACATCTTTTTCATGGCCAATTACCTCTCAATTTTGGGAAATTGCAAAGAATTCTCTCAATTTCACGAAATCCCCAATTTTTCCCAATTGTTTCCCACAATTTCCCACTTTCAAACTAGCCGAATTTGATTTCTTCAAATTGACCATTCAATCGAGGTTAATTGCTCCAATTGAAGGTATGGATAAGTTCCTATATTTCCATACGATTCAATTGTGCTTTGAACTACGTCATTTGGGTTCGAATTGAGCTCAAATGGGGCTTTGCCAAAAAACTGTGCATAGAGAGAGAAAGCTTGAAAGCTTACCGTCGGAGGTGCAACGGTCCAAGCTCTCTATCAGGGAAGGTAGCTCTCTTCCTGAAGTACCTTCTAGGATCAAGAATTCCTACAATTGACCACAAATCGAGGGGGAAATTCGTTAGTGAAATTTCATAGTTTCTCTCTGTAACTTTGACCTGCAATAACTAAGAAAGACCGAATTGGCTTACCTTTCAGCCTAGTTGAGGTCGTATGAGGGTTGTGGGGATGTTGGGAGGGCTTGGTTTGGACGGAGGAGGGCTAAATTCGGTTGATTTTAACTTAGTTAAAATAGGGCAGCTTCGGTCCTTCAGAGCTGCTTCACTATTTGATTCCGCCAGCGCTACTCCAGCAGCCCTCAGATCTAACAGAGGTTGTTATCAAATAGCTTACTTTCCCCATAGTCTAAAAAACCCGACCTCGCCTTCTGAGGTTAAGAAAACTGCCCAAGTCGAAGCTTTGGTTCTAGTTTCACCATAAAATGGAAAAGTTGAGAGAGAATCAAGATTTCAGGTGTGAGGAGAATGAATGGAGAGTAGCTCTTTATATAGGGAGCTCGGGGACTATCATCCCGACCATTTTACATCTTGGTCAAGCTTATCCTCGACCTGAAACGACCTAAACGGAGATAATTTCTCTTCGTCGGCGTTGTCCGTTCATGCATTGAATGAACAATGTCATCATCTGAAGGAAGAAGATGACATTGTTCCAAATCGGATGAAACCGGTTCGACCGAACTCAATGCTTAAACCAATCAGTTCAAGTCCGATTCCACCGATTTTCTCAAAATTAAAATTTTCTAAATTCATTTTCTATCCAATGGGGGCTTCAATTCCCCAATTTAAATATTTTAAGCCACCTAAAAGATGAATTTAGCAAATGGTTCAAACCAGTTCAAGTCCGATTCACCTAAACCGGTCTAGTTTTCTTTTCCAATTTGTCCCAAGGTTCCTTTCCATAGTTTTTATGACTCTTTAGTTTACTTGGAATTTGTAAATTTCTCAATTTACCCTTTCCTTATCGGTTATGGTTCGCGAACCGGCTCGGTTTTCTCTTTTGAAATAACCGGTTCTTTTCCCAATTTTCTTATCTATGAAGGGGCGGGGTTTACAGTATCTCTCAGCCAAGTACTGTGTGAGGTAGCTTTTTACCTACATACGAATGATTCAATGTAAATTTTTATCAATTTCTATTTTTCCTGGTTCATTTCTAAAATCAATTTTGAGCTCACCCTTTTTAAAGAAAATTTCAAATTTTCACTACAAAATATCAAAGAAAGATAAAGAAAAAAAACTTTAGTCCCTTCAGTTTTACTTTGGTAAAGGTATCTATTATGGTAATATCGAGAAGATTGGCAAAGTACATGGAACTGTTGGCCGAGTAAATTAGGTCGGGACATGACAATAATGGTTTTGATCGTCTACATGATGGGTAAGTTGTGGTATGTCCCTTAATAAGGCATAAGTTGACCAAACACTTACATGTCATGAGTTTTCTCATAGCCAAACGATTATGTCTTGGGATGAGAATTTGATGAATTAATTCTTTCTAATTATCACTAATAAATGACATGATAGGGTCTAGTCACTACCTTTTGGAAGGCATATGAATTAGTGAACAGACGCACGGGTGGTTAACGATGTCTTTTGGAGGTTCACTACTAAGCTTGTTATGTGGTAGCTTTGGTATCCATTTATAAGACCAGACATGTACTTGGTTCCCTTCACCAATATGCCACATGATTCCCTCTTTTAGAAGTTTTTTGCCCGTTGCGTATGGTTATTTTCCTAAACTTGCATCAAGGAAATCAATACTCCAAAAATATTTGCCTTTAATCACACGTCCCAACAAAGTGATTGGGTTGTGCAAGAGTCATCAGACTAACTTCATAAGAAGAGTCTTATTGAAGGAATGGGACTCTTTAAGCCCATATCATCCCTCTCTTTAATATATGTGAGTATGGACCATGCCACCCTATGGATTTTCCTAGTGCCATCACAGCTTCCCCACCAAAACTAGTGTATTGATATCAATTCAACAACCTGGAGACACAATAAATAACTCATAACATAATGTGCAATGGAGTTAAAGAGTGGATTTAATTAGTACTTCCCTACCATTAGGGTAGTAGTAATGCATTCCATCCTTGGATTGTCCTAACCATCTTATCCTTTAAGAATTTGAGGATTCTTATTTTGCTCATGCCCCACAATATAGATAGCCTGATATACTTGTCTGAGGTGGATACTGGAAGACCTCTAAAAGAGACATTATCAAATTATGAGTAAACTTTGTGCTTAAATTAAAGTATAAAGAATATTTATAAGTACTAATTTTATGTCTTGTGATTAAACAATATAAATTAAGAATTTATTTTAAGCAGTTCCGATATGTCTCTGTTGGTTCTATAAATATGTGAGCATCATCAACAAAAAAATAAATGTGTAATTTTTAACCTTTTAAGTTCATTTCTTTGACTTGATGCTATTATAATTTCCAAAAGAAAATGAGTAAAATAAATAAATAAGGAGAGATATGATATTTGTATTGTATCCCACGTCTTGGTATAATCTTAGTTCGCTCTTCATTCACTAGGATCATGTAAATCACATATGATAACTAATTAACTAAGGTAGAATGAAAACCCATACGATGTAGGAGTTTCAAAAAATTTCACATGGTCGTATGCTTTCATCATATCTAAATTTAATGTGCACCACTATTATTTTTCATTTTTTCTTATTTTATAATAATTGAAAACATTTAGAGTTATCATAAATAATTTATTTTGGGATAAATGCACTTTGATTACAAGAAACTAAGTTGTTCATGAATGGCTTTAAGTGATTGATGAGAATCTTTTAAATAATCTTATAGACAACGTTGTACAAAGAGATGGGCTGAAATTAGGATAGTTTTGTTTATGTTTAAACTTTGAGAATGAGTATGACGTCAGTTGAATAAGATTTATGAATAAAAGAATCCAAGAACCCTAAAAAACTACACAAGTGATATGTTTGCCTACAATGTTTCAGAGTATTTCTAATAGAAATAATCATTAAAACCATCTTGGCATGCCTTCTATAATTACCCCTAATCCAAAAATAGGTTGGTGTACCTTCTCAATTGTGATTCTGCTAGTAAGAGAAGCATTAATTTTAACATCTAATTGAATTAGAACTATAAACGTATTTGGAAAATCAAGATTAGAAATCGGGTGAGAATAAAAAATGGAACAAGCTAAATAAGAAAATTTAGTTAAATTTACCATGACAATGATTGAGAAAATGGAAATATGGATCCATCCTTAATAGGTAATGGAGGATAGGAAACCTAGAATACAAACTGTGGAATGATCATAAGAAAAACTAATTTAAAATTAAAATAAAACCAACAATTTATAGAATAATGAGAATTTTTCAAGGAAATGTAAGAGTTATAAAAATATAATTCTTGGCTTTATAATGAATAAAATGGAAAAAAAATTTAGAAAAATAAATTGGGCTAAGAATAGTCCAAATTGTAGTTAAACCGTGCCAAAAATGACTGAAATTAGTTGAACTGGTGTGGCGACAATTTTCTTCCTTAAATCGGAGTTGGCCAAAACCGTCCTCGTGCATCATTTTCCGGCCACTAACAAGTCAAGACCTAGCCAAGAGCTCAAGAGAAGTCCCTTAGTAGCAATTTGACATCAATATCACTTTATTTGGTGGACGGGTAAGTGAGAATTTCAAATTTTAATAACCAAGTGTCGAGAGTGTATCCTGGAATGGGTTTTCCTACTTTGGAAGTAAAATTAGATATAATAAGGAAGATATATGATAAGTAATTTCATAGGTAGGCCGTTATGGAGATTGTTAAGTCCATCATAGGGTTTGAGGCATGAAATTTAACTAAATATTATGTCGATTTGATTTAAATCCTCGAGAAGTGTGCTGCAGATTTATATGGAGAGAAGGGGGAGATTAAAACTGATAACCCAACTTGATGCTCTTTTCTTTTCCCCTTTTTATTTTAAATTCTAAAATTTTTAAAATTACTTTTTTTCCTCTTCGAATTTACTAAGTAATTTAATCTGAAATCCCTATTTGAGTTTGTCCAAAACTATCTTTTTCTCAATTCTCATATTCTTGCTTAGCAAATTATTCTCTAACTCGATTAGACCACCATTCTCAACTTGGATTCTCATTTTTATTTTCAATCTGAGATTTCAATTTTATTCGACTCTTATTCTTATTTTAGGTTCTATTCCCCGTTCAAGTTTTTATTTCTATTTCAATATTCTAACTCTGGTTCGAACTTGGTTTATAATCCAAGTATAATTAGTCTCTCATCTATTTATACTACATACCATTTGTCATTAGAATTATGACAACTCTTTAGCATGCATAACTTTTCATAACTTCTCCATAACATTTTTTAATGTTTGATATCGTTATGGTTTCCTAATCAAAAACTTTCATCATAATATGAAATATCATAGTTCTATTTCACCAAAATTTTATTTTTCTTATATTTTTCCATTTATGTTTCAATTTCTCTAAATTTTAAAACATGTCCTACCCCTACCAATTATTCTTTAATTTCATTTGTACTAGTGAATTCAATATTTTTTACAAATATCATTCGAATATTTTATTTAAAATTTCATTTACAATTTACTTTATTTTTGTATGAGGCTCTGAGTTACTTCTATCATTTTTTATATATCACAATTTTGAGTATTTTGACTCTATATTCACATCATCACACAAAACACATATAACTATTATTTTTGAACAAAATTTGTGATATTCAATGTATATTTTATATTTCCTCATACGTAATATTTCACATAAACATTGTATTAATATCAAAAATTTTCACTTAAATTTGTTATATCTAAGTATTAGTAAACTAGTTGATCAAAAAATTTTACTTAAATTTGTTATATCTAAGTATTAGTAAACTAGTTGAGTTTTGCAGACTTTTCATCTAAATTAAAGAGGTTTTTTTCAATTAAAAAATTATTTAAATTCTTATTTATAATTTTACTAAGAGTCTATTTCAAATTTTACAACTTGATTGTGGAACTCTTTCTATCATTTATATGAGTTGAAGGATTTTAACTATAAATGAAAGTGAGGTAAAATTACTTATAAGCGTGCCAAATTCAATAAAGAGAATCCAAACACATTAAAATAAAAGAAGACTTACAAAATCACCCATAAGGATGGACACACACTAATTATTTATAGGGTCGGAATCTTGTCTACGCCGCCTAGAAACTCAGATTTAACGACCGGCTTTCTCAGATTCCCAATGCGAAGAGTGAGAGTTAATTGTATGTAAAGAGTAGGAATTTCACTTCACTATACCTCTTAAGCTTGTAATTGGAGTTAATACGAATGGATTGAATATTAGAAGGGAGAAGGAAGCTTTTCATGATACTTGGCGCAAGGAAGGGAACGAAAAGTTTGCTGCCATATATGAAATGCTCCCTCTTATCAAAATTTGACATGTCGCATATGCTCTCCCATAACAACCACTATACTATCGGAGAAAGACAGATGACCGACAAATAAGCCAAACACGAAGCACAAAGTACCCTAGGGTTGTAGAGAAAAAACGGCTAGGCTCTAAAGCCAAACAGAGGGCAACCATTGGGATCCTAAATAAATTGATGTACGGTTTTTGTGCTTTGCATATACTCTTTTTATCATTCTAAATTTTTGGAATTATTTATGCCCTACATCTAATATTGATATTTTATATTAATATATAATTAAAAGAGATATTATTAATTTAAAAAAATGGGATATAAGGTTCAAAATTGGGATACAGCCCCTCTCATCAATATTGGTGATTTATTTCTACAATTTTTTTAATCATATTATAACAATTTAATGCTATAATAGCTCACTCCTTGGTCTTAAATAACCTTAAATTTATGGATTTACATACCCATTTAATCCATTAATACCTTAATTGTGAACATGGACAATTTATTAGTATGAATGAAATAACACCGTTCACATATATTTATATGGAATATATATATTATTTTCTTATTAATATACATAATCAATGTTTTATGTTAAAATATAAGTAAATTTAAATATATAATATTATATATATTATCTTATAAGATAATAATATCAAATTAATTAAAAAGTGAGAAATATTATCTTATAAGAAAATATGATATTATCACTTATTATATTAATTTTTTAAGTATATGACTTATCTAATAAGAAAAGGACAAAAAGATGTTTCAATCTAAATTTATTGTTTAGAAGAGGATGACAATGGCATAGCCATATGATATAGCTTATTCGATCGTCAAGCTAAGCATCAATATAGAGATGGCTCACACGTACCTCTTGCAGATATCTTCCACGATGGATGATTTCCTTTCAAGCAAACATTGGATGGCCAGTATTCATTACTTGAAATTGCCACTTACTTGAAAAGAATCCCGAGCATGATAGGAACCTCTCTCTCCGTCGAGTGCCCATCCTCCAGCCGGTCGATGTAACATGTGAGGCTGTTTGAGCACCCACGTAGATGTAGATGATGATGATGATGATAAGTAGGGTGTCCTACAAATTAGTATAGATGGTCAAATGTGAGGTATACCGCCGATGAGATGATTTCTCGATGCATGGAAGCAGATGTCTAGCATGGAATAACATAATAATAGTAACAGTAACATAATAATTATTTGATTTCAAAGAATTGCCTTCCCTACATCACTTCAAAACAAAAAGACAAGAGCGTTAAATAGTTTAAATTACAGTTTTATATAAAAATAATAATTTAACTCAATTTTACTTTTGCATCAAATTTAAAAAAAACGTTTATAAAATAATCAATTTTAACTTTTATTAAATTGTACTTACATTTTTTTTGCTCAACACACTTACACAACGTTTATCATTTATAGCATACTTTTATTTGATTTGACAATTCAAATATAAAATAAAATAATAATTTTAAATAAAAAATAATTATAAGAGAATTAAATTTAGATTTTCTATTTAAAATACTAATATGATAATTATTGTACCATAGCATATTTAATTTAAGTTGTTAGTTAAATTTTACTGGTAATATAACAATTTTCACTATTAACCCAAATTATATTTAAAATAAATTATTTTTATGAAATTTGTAATATTTTATTTTTAAATTATGTATATATTTAAAATAAATATAAATTAAATATATATATTTACTTAATAAAATAGTAATTATACATAATTTTTACTTATAATTTTATTAAATATATACATTGTATTTATTTTAAATATATAGCTAATTTAAGTTAAATAAAATATTGTAAATTTTATAAAACATAATGGTTTTAATAGCAAAAATTGTTTAATTATAAGTAAATGTTAATTAAAATTTTAAATTATATTCATTATAGTACAGTGTTATAATTTTAGTATTTTAAGGAGAAAACTCAAATTCCATTCTTTATAAAATTATTTTTATTTTCGTATTATTATTTTATTTTAGTAAAAAGTATTAAGTGTAACTCAATATTACAAACTGTCAAATGCAAATTTAAATTATTACTAAAATAATCATTTTATAACGTTTAATATTAAAGTGTAACATTCAAAGATTTAATTGAAAATTTTTATTAAAAAAACTGTAATTTAACTAATTTAAATATCTTATTAAATTGTAATATTCTCTTGTACAAGGTAGATAGAGTTGTCACGGCTTATTCTCCAATAATTTAGATAGTATGAGTGAGTAAATTTTCATTAAAATGCTCTTTTATTCTCCAATACTTTAGATATCTTGCCATTGGCCCATTCCATTGAAGCTCACTCCAAGCCGACTCAGTCATAGCTTCTTCAATTAGTACATATACAACATGATGCTTTCCTTTCGTATATCATTCTACCATCATCTTCATTATGTTCCTTACAGCTATTCTACATCACACCATCCATTATTTCTTATTACAAGTTATATCAAAATTGATTTCCATCATATTACCTTTTCCATTAAATCTCCTTGATCTACTATTCCTTGTCTTCGGTTTGCCATTACTGTATTTTCTTGGTGTGGTGTGGAAATCAAGAAATACTAAATTAAGGATCATCAATTGGGTATGGGAATGGACAATTATACGGAAAATAGATAGGACTAAAATAAAAGGATTATAAGATTATATAAGAATGTGATTATATAATTGATGATAATATAAAAATAATTAATTTATATTATTCATACTAATAAAATACACCATTTTTCATACTAATATAAGTATTAGAATATGGAATTAGTTCCTAATATAGATGGTGTTATAACTTAGTATCATAGTCAACTTGATTTTGTAGAAGACAACAAATATCATCTTAGAAGAAGTATAATACAACACTAAACTTGGAATGGATTAAGATACATGTGGAGAGAAGTTTGATATTACAATCAAAAGTGCATTCAAATACAAGTCGAAGGCTAAGAAGGTGGAGGAAAGTCCAATGTGAAATTGGTGTATAATCATTAAACATGGAAAAGTTAATGATGATATTTTAGTAACAATATTAAAAATTTGAGTAAGAATGTTGAAAATCTCATAATATCAAGTCATTCCAATTAAATTATTAATTTAGGTATATTCATTTAGCATGATAAGAATATATTTATCACTTATTAGAGTTAACATTATTCTTATGGAAAACAAGCAAAGCAAATATATAGGACTTGAATTGAACAAATGAAATAAAGATATATGATAAGCATGAGAGATGAACATATGTACAGATTTTTAAGAAAATTATTTTTTTTGTTGGTTATGGATGGGAGTGAGGAGAACTACACATCTCATGTTAAGCTAGACTATTAAAATTCTCTAAGTAAATTTTATTAGATTACCAAATAGACCGGGGAAGATAAAGGCGTAGAAGTACACCTATTTTCCATAACAAAATTTACAATACATTTAAAATATGGTTTACCTGTTCGTGGTACCTTCGGCTTGCTCCCCTAGCTTCTACTCTGCTTGATGAGATGTTTCTCCTGAAAAGTGTTTAATGGGAGGGGGTGAGTTTCTATAAATCAGTGAGCGTGGGTTGGGGAGTGAGTTTTCAAAACAAACAGTTTATCAAAGCATTTTATACTTTGAGTTCACTTGTGATATAAGTTCATCTCCTTTTAGCACTTCCCCTTGCTCGTTATCGAGGAGTTTAGAAAACATTCACACACCCTTTTTATCATAGAAAGGGATAACAAATTTGCAGAATAGTCCCCGACTATTCCACTTGTGATTCAGTGCGTCTTTACCTTCCACCCGAATAGAAGTCCCAGACTTCTACACAGAGTGTAAACCCCGTCCTTTAGTAATGAGAAAAACCGAGAAAGAACCGGTCAATGTGATCTTAAAACCAAATTGGTCTGCAAGCCCGACTATTAGGGGACAAGCAAATTCAAAAATTTCTAACTTCCATGTGACTAAAAAATATTCATAAACTTGGGAAAATAACCCTAGGGTGATATGAGGAAGAAATACCAAAGTAGTTCAAGAGAACCGGGACCGAACTCGATAGGATCGGGTTATGAACCAAGTTGTTTCATGAACCGAAACTGATAGAGAACATGCAAATAAGAGAAATCCAACTCCCTCGTACCCCAAAGAAATTTATAAACCTTGGGAATGAACCTTAGAACAAAGTGGGAGAGAAAACCAAATCGGTTCGGGTGAACCGGACCCGAACCGGATTGAACCGGTTTAAGGACCAAACCGGTTTATGAATCAGAATTGATAAAGAGATGGTAAACAAGGAATCTTATGGACCCTAAGTGACCCAAGGAGTCACAAAAGACATGGAAATGGACTTGTGAATGAATTGGGGATGAAAACCAAACCGATTCAGGTGAACTGGATCTGAACTGGTTTGGACCGATTTGAATCACTATTGAACTAAATCCTAAATTCATTTTTCTAAGTGGCTTAAATAATTCAAATTGGAGATTTGAGGCCACCATTGGATAATGAATGAATTTATAAATTTTTAAATTTGAAAAACTCGGTCGAATGAGGGATGAACCGGCCAGTTTAAGCTTTGAACCCAGTTTGTAACAGTGTCATCTTCTTCCTCAGGATGACAACACTGTTCAATCATCTAGAAACTAAAGAAACGTCGGCAAAAGAGAAATGCCTCCATTTGGTATGTTTCAAATCATCAATTCTTGTCATAACGGTGCCAAATGGACGACCAACGAGTCCCTGAGCTCCCTATATAAAGAGCCCCTCTCCATTCATCCTCTCCACACATAAGAAGCTCACTCTCTCTCAGTTGCTTAGTTTTTCGGTGAAGCTTGAACCAGAGCTCCTATATAGGGTCAATTCTGACCCAAAAAAGGTGAGGTCGGGTTCATTAGAACCGGAGAGAAGTCAGCTACACGGTGGTAGCATGAGTTCGTCCCGAGAGTCGCTGGAGAAGTGCCAACGTGATCAAACAATGAAGCAGCTCCGATGGACTGAAGCTGCCCTATTTCGGCTGAGTTGAAATTGGACAATTCAAGCACTCCTCAACCCTTACATGGCCGAATTAGGACCGAAAGGTAAGCCAATTCGGCTTCCCTTTACAATTTCGCATCATTGTTAGAGAGAGAGTCGACCAAATTTCGATGAAGAAATTCTAATCCAATTCGACATCAATTGATGTCATTCATGATCCTAGGAAAAACCTCTTGAGGAGAGCTACCTGCCCAGATAGAGAGCTCCGATCGCCGCACCCTCATCGGTGAGAAATCGAAGCTTTCTCTCTCTACAGTCTATTTTTCGGCAAAGCTCCATTTGAGCTCGTTTCGATGTTAAAACCTGCGATTCAAAGTTCCTTAGAATTTTGTGAACATGTAGAAACTCAATTTCAACTACAATTTCAACAATTAGAGGCGTTTGATTGGTCAATTTGATGGAATCAAATTCGGCAATGTTGAAGAGTTGAAGTGGGGGGAAATTGGGGAAATTTGGGGACTTTTGAAAATTTAAAGGACCAAAATTAATTTTCTAAAATTGAGGGTCAATTGGTCATGATGAAAATATTAGAGGGCCAATTGAGAAATTTTAGAATTTTTGGGGCAAAATTTACCATTTTTCTAAATAAGGGGAAAAATGGTAATTTGGGGAAAATTGAAGGACCAAATTGGAAATTTGGAAAATTAAACCCCTTTATGTGAAGTGAAATTATTTGAGGTCTTAAGATAAAATTTAAAAGTTTCGGGACTCGAATTTAAGAAAAACCCAGCAATAGGGAGTTAAAGTTAAAGAAAAAATTACTTTAGGGACCTAATTGCAAATATATGTAAAGTTGGGTTTTCTCATTTATTTGGAATGAATGAGGGCTATTAGGCCAAAGAATAATGAACAATTATGTTTATTTCGTGTAGGAGAATGAGACATTGGGAACGCCAGTCGAGGTCTAGCTTGCTAAGGATGGAACCCGACTAATTGAAAATTCACGGCACATGAAGCTTCCATAGCTTCCTGACTAACTGACATGACAAACTTGCCCTTGTTACATCCAGGTCGTCCAACAACCCTTGGGACCCATCGACTACCTCTCTTAGGCATCTAGATGCTCCCGGGTTCTCATGCATGCATAACAATAGTTTTGAATCATTAACCATGATCTTTGGTGCCAACGATCCAATGGCCCCGACACTCGACTTGGCCTGTAGTTGTTTGCCTGACCGGTCCGTCGAACGAGTCCTGGAGTAGTGCCACTAGCCCATCGAGCCTTGTCAGTCCAGTTTTGATCCCGTGGCAAGTCACACAACATTTCCATTTTTATGAGACTTTTCATGGTTCTTACAATTATGTTTATCTATGGGCTCCAACCCGTGCCCACTGGCCTTGGGCCCACTTCACAAGTTTTTCAAAACTGGGCCTCAATCCCTATCATTTTTAAATTCGAGGCCTTGAGCCTATTTGAGTAGTTCTAGCTCCCATCAATAACGTCTCCCAAAATGTTTAAGCAGTTTCACGCAGTCAGGGGAGACCATTCCTGGAAAAAATGATTTTCAAACTCAATAACGATTCTCATCACCCCAATCGGATATGACGCTGAAAATCCCACTCACCCGACAATAGTGATGTGGCTGTCTCCATGAGATATCGATTCGTGGTGCACTCGTTTGCACCGGTACTTGAACAACTAGCTCCTACATGATTCGAGTGTCCACATCAGGAGAATTAATCCCCAAAAACTTGGTTAATTGCCCCCATTCATGATCTGAATGATCTTCCCTATGTTTCCTTTTTCATTTTATGCTTTGAACTACTTCATTTGGCTCTGAAACAAGCTCAAACGAAGCTTTGCTAGAAAACTCAAGCTAGAGAGAGAGAAAGCTTTGATATCTTACTGGTGATCTCCATTGGTTGCTCGTGTCTATGTGGCAGACTGACCGATCATTCGCAAACCGTTGGCCGAACACGTGGCAGCCTCCCATTGGTTACATGTGTCTGTGTGGCTGCTAATTGGGCACCACTGACTTTTGACTGATCTAGTCTGTTGACTATCTAGACAGTTGGTATGATGAGACTTCCTTGAAGGAAGTTGAAATCCCGTTCATCGGTTAGGAACGGAGATGTCCTTATACCGGTTGGTATAATGGACAGTAAAAACCTATTTTTGTTAGAAGTGTTCTCCCCTGACTATTTTTCAATACTTAAACTATTTGGGAGACCTTTTTGATGGGAGCTCAAATAGCTCTTATAGGTTGGGGTTCTTGGTTTTGGAACTTGAGGGCTAAAATGCCCAGTTTTTGAAAAACTCGAACAGTGGGCCATAGGCCAATGGACACGAGCAAGAGCTCGTGAAAGAACATGATATATATATATATATATATGCCATTAAAACTTAATAAGTTAATTGTTTGGTCATGATGCTAAGACAGGTCCGACATACTCAGTTAACTAGTAGTAGTGCGACATGACAGGTGTTCAGGCCAATCGAGACAAACAGCTACATGTTGACTTGAAGGTTGGGACCGTTGGGACAAATGGCACCACATATTACATGGAAAATTTAAGAAAACTTTGCTTATGCATGCACCATGAGTACGGGATCATCAAGACACCCATGTGGGGTAGTGATGTGTCCTAAGGGCCCTAGACGACCCAGTGAGTATAAGGGTAGATCGTCGTTCCAGGTGTCTGTGCGAAATTTGGAGTAGCACCAAGCGCATGAGACTGGGGTGGGGACGGGATGAGGTCTCTGTCCTCATATGGACACGAAGAATCAATTTTAGTAATTGAGGGTCGGATGTCGTGTGCATCCACTCATTCCGAGGGTAGAAGTGGTCGTGCTTCTATCCGGTTGGTAGGTAAAGTCGCTCCAAAGCCACTAGTGGGTTCAGCAGTTATATTGACCTGCGAATGTGTGTAACCTTCATGACGAAGGATGTGTGTTGGGTGATGACACACCAGTAACTAAGAATAATGGAAAAAAACCCAAATTTTTAAATGAAGGAATTTTTGAAAAGAAAGGAGTCTGGCACACTCCATATAAATGTTTTTTTTGAAAGTCAAAAGATTTGAATCCTATTCACTGAGTAGTTGTACTCACCCCCTCCCTTATACCCCTTTCATGAAATCTCAGAAAGCTGAATCTTAAAAGATTTGCGCAATTAAATGCCTACAAGATAGGTACGGTTAATTTAAATTACTATGCAGTTTTGATTTATGATATTCCTGGAAAAAGGTGCAGGTCTAAAGAACACCTTACTCTTTATGATTTATAATATAAGGGTAAACCCTTTAGTAAATCAGGAGAGTGGAGGGTTGATCACAGGTATCCGACCAAATTGGGTCGGAGCGTGACAATTAGAGTGGTATCAGAGCCCATTTCCTCAAATACATAGTCAAGATTAGAAAATATAGTAACTAATAGAATTATTTTAAATTTGACAGAATGGCTCCAAAGAAAGGAACCAAGAGAACTAGGGCTGCCGTCTCCAACACCGCCCAACCACCCCTACCAGTAGAAACTCCCAGAGTTGTGTAGACAACTCCTCCTGGATTCAACATGGAACATCAAAGATTGTATGAGGAGTTCACCTGTGTATTTGGCCAACCTAAGCTTACTCTTGAGGTAGGCACCAACTCACAAGCTGAGCCTAAGGAAGTGCAATCCCACCCTTCCCCTGCTAATCCAACCAATCCAACGGACATACCTAGGAATCTCAAAACTCTCTAACGACTAATATGTAAACCTTTCCTCGGAGAAAAGGATGTTGGGACTGCCATGGACTGGCTGGCCAATATTAAGAAGTTGATGGGAATTGTCGGGATACTACCAGAGGATAGGGTGATCCTGATGGAATTCTTCCTGGAAGGAAGCGCTAGATGATGGTGGGACAATGTCTGAAACCTATATGCCATGGCCTCCACTTGGGAGCAATTTGAGGAAAGATATTTAGAGGAGTACCTGGCACCCCACCTAATAAATGAGAAGAAACAAGAGTTCAAATGACTTCGGCAAGGGATTAGTTCCATAGCTGAGTATGAAACAAAATTCAACGAGTTAAGACCCTTTACTCTTGACCTAGCCGGACCAGCTGACATATGCCAGAGGTTTGTGGACGGTCTCAATTTGGATATTCGAGACCTTATGGGAGTACTGGGACGCCCCATAGACCTGGCAGCTGTAATTAGTATGGCTCATGAATGCGAGCGACTGGTACAGACCCGACATCGTCGAATGGAGCATATGACTAGAAAGGGGGATAAAGATTTAAACTGTCAAAGAGTATGGAGAGAATATACTGGCACAAGGGGAGGAAACAAAAAGTTATTGCAACGGAGAAGGAACATGCCTCCACCCTATCCCAAAGTAGTCCCTACCTTACCCCAAGGGAATCCTTGCTGTCCGAAGTGTCAAAGGAATCATGAGGGAGCATGCCATGCCTGTTTTGCCTGTGGACAAGCGGGACACTTTGTGAAGGATTGTCCTACTCTTAGGGAGAACAAATAGAAAAATAATCTTGGACCACCTCAAGGGAACTCCAGGAACCCCAGATCGGAAGTTACGGCAAGGCTTGAGTATACAACCTCACTCAGGAGGAGGCTAGAGGAGACCCTAGCACTGTAGCAGGTACATTCCAAAACCCTACCAACTAGTCCAAAAGAGTCATGTAAACTGAACATCTTTTGAATTAATAAAGAGAATTCCTTCTAAGATTATATGTTTCTTAAATCAAGGTATATACAGCTTTGGGGACAACCAGCTTATGCTCTTTTTGACTCTAGAGTAGAATGATCATTTATCAAGGAAGAGTTGGTTTCTAAGATACCCCTGGAGCTCACTCCTCTTGTACAAAGCCTTAATGTACTTACACACTTAGGAGAAGGTCTGAACAGAAATAAACAACTAAAGGGGTGTGAGATAGTAATTGGAGGAATCAAACTTGAAGCTGACTTAATTCCGTTAGCTATAAGAGAAGTGGAAGTAATCCTAGGGATGGACTGGCTGAGTAATCATCAGGCAAGGATGGACTGTAGAAGTAAGACGGTAACTTTCCATACCTCCAAGACTAAGGGACTAAAGTTCCATGGAGATAAAAGAAAAAGTGAAGTAAAATTTGTGTCCCACTTGGCGGTTCAAAAGATGATTAAGAAAGAATGTACAGTTGTGCTGGCCATGGTGGTGAATGAAGATTTTGAAGAAAAGAAAATAGAAGACATTTCGATAGTCAGGCATTATCCAAAAGTTTTTCCAGAAGAGCTACCTGGACTACCTCTAAGTCACTAAGTGGAGTTTACTATAGAAATAACCACAGGAACCAACCCCATATCCCAAGCCCCATATTGCATGGCTCTGGTAGAACTGAAACAACTAAAGGAACAACTGGACGAATTATTTGAAAAGGATTTCATACGTCCAAGTCAGTCTCCATGGGGTGCTCCTGTTTTGTTCGGGAAGTAAAAGGACGGGAGTATGAGACTATGTATTAACTACAAGGAGCAAAATTAGATCACCATCAAGAATCGATACCCACTCCCAAGGATAGATGATTTGTTTGATCCGTTAAAAGGAGCCTCATACTTCTAAAATATAGATCTTCAATCAGGCTACCACCAACTAAGGATTAGAGAAGAGGACATCCCTAAGACGACGTTTCGATCTAGATATGGACATAATGAATTTCGAGTGATGCTGTTCGTATTGACAAATGCCCCTACAACTTTCATGGATATAATGAACCGTGTTTTCCAACCTCATGTGGACAGGTTCATGATAATATTCATAAATGATATCCTTATATACTCATGAACCAGGTCGGAACACGAAGAGCATCTCGCAATTACATTGGAAATCTTTAAGAAAAACCAATTATATGCAAAGTTTTCCAAGTGTGAATTCTGGTTGCAAGAAGTAGGATTCTTAGGGCACATCGTATCTAAGGATGGAGTTAAGGTGGATCCAGCCAAGGTGGAAGCTATATCAGAATGGAAAGCTCCAAGGAATCCTAGAGAAATTAGAAGTTTCTTAGGATTGTTAGGATACTATAGGCGGTTTGTGCAAGACTTTTCTAAAATAGAAACTCCTCTAACTCGACTCACCAAGAAAGGAGTTGAGTATAAATGGTATGAGGATTCTGAAAAGTCTTTTCAGGAATTAAAGACTCGACTGACAATCACAGCGGTACTCTCCCTACTCGATCCTACTGCAGGAGAGTACACAATCTATAGTGATACCTCGGGACACGGATTGGGATGTGTTTTAATGCAACAAGGGAAGGTTATCGTGTATTCCTCGCGACAATTGAAGATACATGAGAGAAATTACCCGACTTATTACTTGGAACTAGCTACAATAGTGTTTGCCTTGAATATATGGCGACACTACCTTTACGAGGTTAAGTGCAGGATTTACAGAAATCACAAGAGCCTTAAGTACTTCCTAACTCAGCAGGAGTTAAATCTTCATTAGAGGAGATGGCTAGAATTGGTGAAGGACTATGATCTTGTGATAGAATACCACCCCGGAAAGGTAAATGTGGTAGCAGATGCCTTATGTTCCAAGTATCAAATTGAGGCGACACAAGTCAACACAAGCTACTTACCTTTGTTGCAACAATTGGGAAGAATGGAAGTGAGTATGAGGATGGACCGACAGAAAAAATGCCTGGTGGGGTTTGTAGCGATAAGGTCCAGTCTAACTGAGAATATAAAGGTCCAACATAAGATTGTTAAAGAACTTCAGTCCTACTTGGATTCAACTAATAGAGAAAGGAAACCGGACTACGATGTGTGAGGTGATGGAGTACTGACCTATAAGGGTAGGGTATGTGTGCCTCAAGACAAGGAGTTACGAAGATTAATATTGGAAGAGGCACACGATTCAGTGTATGCTATGCATCCGGGAAGTACTAAAATGTACTGTACCCTCAAATATGGATACTAGTGGAAGGGTATGAAGAGGGACATTGTGAAATATGTAGCCCAATGCATGTCCTATCAATAGATAAAAGTAGAGCATCAGATGCTGTCAGGGCTACTACAACCCTTACCAATTTCAGAATGGAAATGGGAACACATCACCATGGATTTCGTCACGGGCCTGCCGGTAACCAGAAAAGGTCGAGATGTGATTTGGGTAATTGTGGATGGATTGACCAAATCAGCTCATTTCCTTCCTATAAGAGTGACGGACACAGTAGAACAGCTAGCCTTCCTATACATGATGGAAATAATAAGACTACACAGTGTCCCGATGAGTGTAGTATCACATAGAGATCCGAGATTTACTTCTAGATTTTGGCCGAGTCTGCAAAACGCTATGGGAACCAAACTCCACATGAGTACGACATTTCACCCTCAGACAGATGGTCAGTCTGAGTGAACCATCCATACCTTGGAAGACATGCTAAGGGCATGTGTATTCACCATGAATAAAAACTGGGAGGAATACTTATGCCTGATGGAATTTGCGTATAATAATAGTTATTAGGCCAGCATCCAGATGGCTCCCTATGAAGCCCTTTATGGACGACCCTGTCGTACCCCTTTATTTTGGGAAGAAGTGGGTGAAAGGAAGTTAGAGAAAACTAAGATAATAGAAGATGCCAAAGAGAAGATAAAATTAATAAGAAGTCATCTTGAGACTGCACATGATAGGCAGAAGAGTTATGTAGATAATTGAAGGAAGGATTTGGAGTTCAAAGTGGGCGATTAGTTATTCCTCAAAGTATCTCCATGGAGAGGAATACTTAGGTTTCAGCAAAGAGGAAAGTTGAAACCCAGATATATTGGTCCATATCCCATTATTCAGAGGATAGGACCAGTAGCTTATAAATTAGAATTGCCTCCTGATCTGCAGAGAATACATGATGTATTTCACATTTCAGTACTTTGGAAATATCAATCTGATCCTAGTCACGAACTAGACCAACCTCCAATGGAACTGGAAGAGAACCTGACTTATCAGAAGGAGTCGATACGAATCATCGACCAAGGAGACAAGAATTTGTGGAATAAGAAAATTCCTATGGTAAAGGTGTTGTGGCAGAACGGACATGGGAAACAGAGTTTACGGTGACAGATAGTTATCCTCAGTTGTTTAACGTGTAACTGTTTTGAGGACTAAACCCCTAAAAGGAGGAGAGAGTTGCAAACCCCGTCCTTTAGTAATGAGAAAAACTATGAAAGAACCGATCAATGTGATCTTTAAACAGAATTGGTCTGCAAGCCCAACTATTAGGGGACGAGCAAATTCAAAAATTTCTAACTTCCATGTGACTAAAAAATATTCATAAACTTGGGAAAATAACCCTAGGGTGATATGAGGAAGAAAGAACAAAGAAGTTCAAGAGAACTGTGACCGAACTAGATAGGATCGGGTTATGAACCAAGTTGTTTCATGAACCGGAACCGATAGAGAACATGCAAATAAGAGAAATTCAACTCCTTCATACCCCAAAGAAATTTATAAATGGGAATGAACCTTAGAACAAAGTGGGAGAGAAAACCAAATCGGTTCGGGTGAACCGGACCCGAACCGGATTGAACCGATTTAAGGACCAAACGGGTTTATGAATCGGAATTGATAAAGAGATGGTAAACCAGGAATCTTATGGACCCTAAGTGACCTAAGGAGTCACAAAAGACATTGAAATGGGCTTGTGTAGGAATTGGGGATGAAAACCAAACGTTTCAGGTGAACCAGATCCGAACCGATTCGAACCGGTTTGAATCACTATTGAACTAAATGCTAAATTCATTTTTCTAAGTGGCTTAAATAATTCAAATTGGAGATTTGAAGCCACCATTGGATAGAGAATGAATTTAGATGAATTTAGAAATTTTTAGATTTGAAAAACTCGGTTGAATGAGGGGTGAACCGGCCAGTTTAAGATTTGAACCCGGTTCGGAACAGTGTCATCTTCTTCTTCAGGATGACAACACTGTTCACTCGCCAGAAAACTAAATAAACGCTGACGAAGAAGAAATGCCTCCATTTGGTATGTTTCAAATCATCAATTCTTATCATAACGGTGCCAAATGGATGGCCAACGGGTCCTCGAGCTCCCTATATAAAGAGCCCCTCTCCATTCGTCCTCTCCACACCTAAGAAGCTCACTCTCTCTCAATTGCTTAGTTTTCCGGTGAAGCTCGAACTAGAGCTTCTATATAGGGTCAATTTTGACCCAAAGAAGGCGAGGTCGGGTTCATTAGAACTGGGGAGAAGTTAGCTACACGGTGGTAGCATCCGTTCGTTCCGAGAGTCGCCGGAGAAGCGCCCGCGTGATCAAACAATGAAGCAGTTCCGGCAAACCGAAGCTGCCCTATTTCGGCTGAGTTGAAATTGGCCAATTCGAGTTCTCCTTAGGCCAAACCAATCTCTCCCGACACCTCCTCAGCCCTTCCACGGCCGAACTAGGATCGAAAGGTAAGCCAATTCGGCTTCCCTCTATAATTTCAGATCGTTGTTAGAGAGAGAGTCGACCGAATTTCGATGAAGAAATTTTAATCCAATTCGGCATCAATTGATGTTATTCTTAATCATAGGAAGAACCTCTTGAGGAGAGCTACCTGCCCAGATAGAGAGCTCCGATCGCCGCACCCTCATCGGTGAGAAATCGAAGCTTTCTCTCTCTACAGTCTATTTTTCGGTGAAGCTCCGTTTGAGCTCGTTCTGATGTTAAAACCTGCAATTCAAAGTTCCTTAGAATTATGTGAACATGTAAAAACTCAATTTCAACTACAATTTCTATAATTAGAGGTGTTTGATTGGTCAATTTGATGGAATCAAATTCGACAATGTTGAAGAGTTGAAATGGGGGAAAATTGGGGAAATTTGGTGATTTTTGAAAATTCGAAGGACCAAAATGTAATTTTCTAAAATTGAGGGTCAATTGGTCATGATGAGAATTGGTAATTTTCTAAATTTACCATTTTTCTAAATAAGGGGCAAAATGGTAATTTGGGGAAAATTGAAGGACCAAATTGGAAATTTGGGAAATTAAACCCCTTTATGTGAAATGAAAAGATTTGAGGTCTTAAGGTAAAATTTAAAAGTTTCGAGACTCGAATTTAGGAAAAACCTGGCACTAGGGACTTAAAGTTAAAGAAAAAATTAATTTAGGGACCTAATTGCAAATATATGTAAAGTTGGGTTTTCTCATTTATTTGGAATGAATGAGAGCTATTAGACCAAAGAATAATGAACAATTATGTTCATTTCATGTAGGAGAATGAGACATCAGGAACGCCAGTCGAGGTCCAACTTGCTAAGGACAGAACCTGACTAAGTGGAATTTCATGGCACAGGAAGCTTCCATAGCTTCCTGACTAACTGGCATGACAAACTTGCCCTTGTTACATCCAGGTTGTCCAACAACCCTTGGGACCCATTGACTACCCCTCTCGGGCATCTAGATGCTCCTAGGTTCTCATGCATGCATAACAATAGTTTTGAATCATTAACCATGATCTTTGGTGCCAACGATTCAATGGCCCCGACACTCGACTTGGCCTGTAGTTGTTTGCATGACCGGACCGTTGAACGGGTCCTGGGGTAGTGCCACTAGCCCATCGAGCCTTGTCAGTCCTATTTTGGTCCCGTGGCAAGTCACACAACATTTCCATTTTTATGAGATTTTTCATGGTTCTTACAATCATGTTTATCTACAGGATCCAACTCGTGCCCACTGGCCTTGGTCCCACTTGACGAGTTTTTCAAAACTTGTCCTCAAGCCCTATCATTTTTAAATCCGAGGCCTTGAGCCTATGAGAGTAGTTCTAGCTCCCATCAATAACGTCTCCCAAAATGTTTAAGCAGTTTCACGCAGTCAGGGGAGACCATTCTTGGATAAAATGTTTTTCAAACTCTAAAACGATTCTCATCACCCCAATCGGATATGACGCTGAAAATTCCACTCACCCGGCAACAGTGATGTGGCCGTCTCGGTGAGATCGATTCGTGGTGCGCTCGTTTGCATCGGTACTTGAACAACCAGCTCCTAAATGATTCGATTATCCACATTAGGAGAGTGGATCCCCAAAAAATTGGTTAATTGATAGCATTCATGATCTGAATCATCTTCCCTATGTTTCTTTTTTCATTTTATTCTTTGAACTACTTCATTTGGCTTTGAAACTAGCTCAAACGAAGCTTTGCCATAAAACACAAGCTAGAGAGAGAGAAAGCTTTGATATCTTACTGGTGATCTCCATTGGCTGCTTGTGTGTATGTGGCAGACTGACCGGTCATTCGCAGACCGTTGACCGAACACGTGGCAGCCTCCCATTGGCTGCATGTGTCTGCGTGGCTGCTAACTTGGCACCGCTGACTTTTGACTGATCCAGTCTGTTGATCGGCTAGACAGTTGACTTGTTGGGTCCAACCGGGTTCAGTGAGCAGTTTAGGACCGATTCGACGGGTTTTCTAAAATTGAAAATTTTTTAAATTTATCTAAATTCATTTTCTATCTTATGGTGGCCGCAATTTTCCAAATTGCCATTTTGAAGGATAAAAAAATGAATCATTGATCTGGTTTACTATGGTTCAATTCTGGTTTACACCTGGTTCGACCAGTTTAGGCTCGATTCGACTAATTTTCTGAAATTTAAAATTTCTAAATTCATCTAAATTCATTTTCTATCTTATGGTGGCTTCAATTTTCGAAATTGACATTTTTAAGTCACCTAAAAAAATAAACCATTGAACTGGTTCACTATGGTTCAATCCAATTTAGGTCCGGTTCACTCTGAACCAGTCCCGTGTTCCCACCCAATTCACTTCATGGTTCTTTCCCATGATTTTTATGAATTTTTGGTCATTTGGGTTTTTCCAGTTTCCCATATTAACCCTTCTCTACTATTTTCGATTCATTAATTGACTCGGTTTTTCAAAAAAAAAAATTGTAGGTTCTTTTCCAAATTTCCTTGGTCTGAAGGGACGGGTTCCACAGGAAGTCTCAACTTGAGTGATCTCATGGTAATTCTACAATGTTTAGAGTAAGGCAAGGAGATCAGTCTACGCACTTGAACACCCTAAATTGATATATTCTAACTTTCCTAAGAAAATATGGTTTCGCCCCTCGGGTCTTGCTTACTCGACTTACTTGCCGATGACCCATCTCTTCTCTAGCCTTATCTAAGGTTAGTTAGTAGGGATCAAAGTCATAACTCCCAGTGTTACTGTAAACCCCATTTTTAATAATAAGAAAGCTGGACTGGGGATCCAAAAAATTTCGAGTGAAAACTAAGCTTAAAATGAATCCGAACTCGTAATTAGAAGCAGACACATGAATGTGGAAAATCCCAAGTGGCCAATAAGGACCTAATAATCATGGAAAAGAACCATGGGAAGTATTGGATGTGAAAACCTGACCGGTTCATGGTGAACCCGACCTAATTCGGATTGAACAGGAATGAACCGTGGAGAACCAGTTCAAAGATTCATTTTTATAGGTGCCTTAAAAATATCAATTTAGAAAACTAAAGCCACCATTGGATAGAAAAATAATCTAGACAAATTTAGAAAATTTTCAAACTTTAGAAAACTAGTCGAATCGAGCCAAAACCGATTGATTTTCCATTTTGGGTAACCAAACCCAGTCCGACCGAACCGGTCAACGGTCCAGCCAGTCAGTGGACCGCTGCCAGTTTAGCGCTGAGTTAGCAGGCACGACCAATCAACGCGTGACATGTGGCGAAGTGCTGGCCAATTAGGGTGTGACACGTGTCTTCTACCAATGGTCAAAGTTGGAAAAATCCACACGAGTAACGACCAACCAATAGGAGAGCAACACATGTTGTAAACCTCGATCTTTGGAGTTAAGGATAATCTGGAAAGAATCATTCAACCTGAGTGAGAAAATCGAACCAGTTCACGAACCCCAACCAGTAGAGAATGAGGAAATTAGGAAATTTACAACTCCCGTGTGACCCATAGAGTCATAAAAACCTTAGAAAGGGACTTTAGGACAATTTGGGAAAGAAAACCATACCGGTTTAGGTGAACTGAATCCGAACCAAATTGAACTGGTTTGGATCAGTTTGAGTTATCATTGAACCATAAGCTAAATTCGGTAGCTTATAAATTTTTAATTTTGAAAAAGTCGATCGAATCGGGCCTGAATCATTTAGTTTAAGCATTGAACCCGATTCGGAATAGTGTTGTCTTCTTCCTTCAGATGACAACATTATTCACTCGCTGGAAAATCAAACAGCACTGACGGAAAGGAAATGTTTATGTTCAAGACATTTGAGGCCATCAATGAGATTCATTAAGGTGTCAAATGGACGGCGGGAGAGTCCTAGACATCTATATAAAGAACCTCTCTCCATTCATCCTCCACACACTTGAAAACCTCACTCTCTCTCAGCTACTCAGTTTTCTGACGAAGCTTGAACCAGAGCTCCGACATAGGGGTTTTTTTGAGCCAAAGATGGCGTGGTTGGGTTCCTTATACTCAGGGAGAAGTCAACTACTCGATGGTAGTCAGCATTCGGTCCGAGGATCGCTGGTGGACCAAAGCTGCCTATTTTTGTTGAGCTTAAGACAACCAAATTGAGCCCTACTCAGGCCAAACCAAGCTCACCCAACACTTCCTCAGCCCTCGTACGACCGAATTAGAGCGGAAAGGTATGCCAATTTGGCTCCCCTCTGTAATTTCCGATCAGTGTTAGAGGGAGAACTGATGAACCTTTAATGATTGAATTCTCCCTCAATTTGACATGAATCAAGGTGATTCTTGATACTAGGAGGAACCTTAGGATGAGAGCTACCATCCCCGATCGAAAGCTCAGATTGCTGCACCCTCGACGGTAAGCTTTCAAAACTTTCTCTCTCGAAGTCCAATTTTCCAACGAAGCTCCGTTTGAGCTCATTCTAATGTGAATTCATGTGATTTAAAGCTCAATTGAATTGTATGGATGCAATTATACCTTCAATTTCAACAATTAACCTCGATTGATCGGTCAATTTGATGAAATCAAATTCGACTAGTTTAAAAGGTGGAAATTGGGGATTTCAAAAAATTGAGGGACAAAAGTACAAGTTTCTTAAATTAAGGGCCAATTGGCCTTTAAAAAGCTATTGGAGGACCAATTGGTTGATTTTTGGAATTTATTGGGGTCAAATTGCTATTTTTGTAAAGTAGGGGTAAAATAGTAATTTTTGAAAAGATGGGGACCAAATTGGAAATTTGTGAAAAATGGACCCTTTTTGTGATTTTGAATAAATTGAGCTCACAAAGTAAAATTTAGAAGTTTCGGGACTCAATTTGGGGAAAAAATAGCATTAGGGACCTAAAGTTAAAGAAAAAGAACTTTAGGGACCTAAATGCAAATAATTAAAAGTTTGGGCATTTTATTCATTCGTTAGGAATGAAGGCTATTAGGCCAAATGTTAATGAACACGGAGATTCATATCATGTAGGAACACAAAGGACCAGAAATTCCAGCAAGGATAAGCTCGCATGGAGGCAAAAAGCTGCTTTAGGGAAAATAAACTACACTTATCGAGTGCATGGGGATTTTCACAACATACCTAGTTGGGATGATAAGTACCTCGTAATGATAAACCACTTTTTACTAGAATTTTAACATCACACCTGGTTGGAGTGATGTGGAAACTCAGTGAAAAAACTACTTAACATTTGTAAGTAGATCATACTCGGTTGGTATGATAAACTTCCTATAAGGAAGTTGAAAACCAATTTACTGGTTGTAAGCGGAGGTGTCATCACAACTTGTTAGTATGATATAGAAGTGACCTCCTCAAACTGTGTGCGACTTCTTAAAAATTTTGGGAGACCTTCTTGACGCGAGCTCGAATAGCTCAGATTGGCTAGAGACCTCAGTTTTGGAACTTAGGTGCGAAAATACCCGATTTTGAAAATCTCGTACAGTGGGCCAAAGGCCAGTTGGCATGAGAAGGAGCTCATAAACAAATATGATGTTAAGCCATGAAAATTTTAATGAATGATGGGATTTGGCCATGGCACCAAGACAGGACCGACATACTCGATGGATTGGCGGCAGTGTGACAAGACCAGGTCGATGGAGCGGTTTAGACAAACATCTTCAGGTCGAGTTGAGGGTTGTGGCCGTTGGAAAAACTTTGTTTGTGCATGCACTGAGGTTCGGGACCATCAAGTCTTCCAAGAGGTGTAGTGATGCATCCTAAGGGCAACTAGATGACTTGGTGGAGATAAGGGTAGATTGTCGTGCCAGCAGTTAGAGAAGCTCAACGTAGCTTCATGTGCATGAGACCGGGGTGGGACGGGATGAGGTCTCTGTTGTCATACGTACATGGAGTTCTTTTCAGGTTTGAGGGTCGTATGTCGCAAAAATCCATTCATTCAAAGGGTAGAAGTGGACAAGCTTCTATCTAGGTGGCCGCTAAAGTCGCTCCGACGCCACAAGTAGGTGTAGAGGATGGGCTGCCTTGCGAATGTGTGATCCATTCATGATGAAGGGCATGGGTTAATTGTTAAACACACTTTGAATGTGGATAATGTGAAATTTTTTTTTTGAAAACCGAGAATATTAGGAAGAAATAAATTTTGAAAAGAAATTAAGGAGTCTTGTATACTCTAAATTATTTTATTGAAACTTTTTTCAAACACCAATTCAATATGATGTAGAAATTCACCCACCCTTTTTATCCCTTACAGAAATAGAGAAATGACTAGGGATAACACCAGGATTTACCCTCTGTCAGATATGCTTAAATTTTCTCTTAAGCTTACATTATTATTGGTATATGTTATTTTAGGGAACAAGGTTGAGATTTCGCTTGACTCCTCTTGAATAAAAACAAGGGGAAACCCCTATTGAACCAAGGGAGCGGTTGGTTGCTTCTGGGGACCCGACCAAACTGGGTCGGGGCATGACACATGTCCTCGGTCAATCGTCATTAATGGAGAAGCCCCGTCAACCGGGGAAGCCAATGACAAGCTGACACATGGCAAAGGTGCCATGTGAGCACCCGATTGAGATGTCAGAGAAACAATCAAATAATTAGGGGTCAACACATGGGCACGACGGATGGCATCAACCAATAAGAGGCTAACATGTGGCCGTAGCATTGTACGTCATGAGGAAAATTTGATGTATTTAAATTAGTCAATCAGAGTTCACCACGTGTCACAGTGAATGGCTGACAGAATACGGTCAACGACCACGCTAGAATGAGCGACCAACGGGAGGTCGCTATGTGGCCAATCAAAGAGTCAATAACTGACTCAGACACTGAGTGGGAAGCAGCGTTATCGAAACCAACCAATGAAAGCATGCCATATGGCAGCTCGCACGTGTGAATCTCGCATGCGTGGCACAAAGTCGTCATCCTCCTTATAAAGTCGACAGATAAGAATGGAGAACTAGCCACTCGCATGCATGGCACGACAAAAAATAGCTCTTGTATGATAGTGAATTGGCTAGATAGGGGTCGAGTCGTGGTTAGACTGATAGCCTGGTGAGTTGTCGAGATCCCTAAATAAAGTGCTACTCCCCATTCGTCTTCCTCATCCCAAAAATAACTAAAGAAGAGAGAGTGTTCCATTTTTTGGTGAGTCACAATCTAGAGCTACAACATGGACATTTTCTCTAGCCTCCAATGCTGCTTGTGGGCTTTATAGAACAAGAAGGAAGTCCTCCACCCAGCCGTAACCTCCATTCAACTCGAGGACCACCGTAAGAGCACCGGTGAGCTCAAATAGTACCGCTACTCCGGCAGATGCGAAAAAGCCAAATTCCCCAAGCTGAATTATAGTCGCCCCAACCTTCTACAGCTAGGCCGACCCTCCCACAACTCTCCTTGACCGACCCTTGATCCCATGGAACCTATAAGGTATGCCAATTCCACCCACTTACACTAGAACAATAAGGTTTCAAAAATTGGAGCACGAAATCTTCTCTCATCAAATTCTCATTCTTTTGGCTGCTAATTGACTCTTATTTTGATGCTAGGAGGATCCCCTAGATGAGAACTACCTCCTCCTATCCAGAGCTACAACTGCCATCCCCTTGCTGGTAAGAAAACCAAGCTCTCTCTAGAAAGCTTTTATGATAAAGCTCCGTTTGAGTTCAAATATTAGTCAAATGAAGAGGTTCAAAGGTTAGGATGATCATAGGAAGATGGAAAAAAAACAATTAGCAGCATGATAGGGAGCAATTAACCAAGGTTAAGTGGTGAATTTTCTGAAATGAGAATTCGGGGATCAAAGTAAAATTTTTGGAAAAATTAGGCAAATTGGGCAGTTTTGAAAAATTGGAAACCGAAATGCAATTAACTGAAAATTGATGACCTGGATGGAAATAAGAAAACATTAGGGACCTAAGAGGTATATTGGAAACCTTAGGGACCTAATTAAGGATAAAGTGAACATTAGGGATCTAAATGTAAAGTTATAAATATTAGTGACCTTGTCATGCCCTGACCTGGTTTGGTCGGATCCCCGTGAACTACCCACATCTCTCATGGTTCAAGAGGGGTTTCCCCCTTCTTTAATTCAAGAGGAGCCAGATGTAATCTCAATCTTGTTCCCTGGAATAACATATATCAATAAAAATGCAAGCTCAGAATAATTAAGCATATGCAACATAGGGCAAGGCGTGGTGTTATCTCTAGTCATTTCTCTATTTCCTGAAAAGGGATAAAAAAGGTGGGCGAGTTTCTACAACTTAGGGAATGGATATTTAAAAAAAAAGTTTCAATAAAATAGTTTTTGAATTGGAGTGTGCCAAACAACTTATTTCCTTTAAAATTCTTTCTTACTTGATTTCTCGGTTTTCAAAGCCATTTCTCATCATTAACCACAATGGTGTGTTTAGCAATCATCACATGCCCTTCATCATGAAGGGATCACACATTTGCAGGGCAACACGTTGACTGCACCCACTTGTGGCATTGGAGTGACTTTACCCGTCACCTAGATAAATGCCCATCCACTTCTACCCTAAAAATGAGTAGATGTACGTAACATCTGACCCTCAATCCTGAAGAGAAACTCCGTGTGCATATGAGGACAGAGACCTCATCCCGACCCCACCGTGGTGTCATGCGCATGAAGCTACGTCGAGCTTCCCTTACTGCTGGCACGACAATCTACCCTTATCTCCATCATGTCTTCTCGTAGCCCCAAGGACACATCACTACCCCTCTTGGGCATCTTGAATGTCCCGTACCTAAGTGCATGAACAAAATAATGGTTTTTCCTCATAAGCCATTTAATCTTTAGTACCACTGGTCCAATGGCCCAATCTCTCAACTCGACGTGCAGTTGTTTGTCTCGACTGGTCCGTTCACCTGGCCTTGTCGCACTATTGCCAGTCCATCGAGTATGTCGGTCTTGTCTTGGTACCATGGCCAAACATACCATTCATTTAAAGATTTCATGGCTTAAACTCATTTCTGTTTATGAGCTCCTGCTCGTGCCCATTGGCCTTGGCCCACTGTACAAGATTTTCAAAATTGGGCATATTAGCCCCCAAGTTCCAAAATCAAGGCCTCTGACCTATTTGAGCTACTCGAGCTCCAGTCAAGAAGGTCTCCCAAAAAGTTTAAGCAGTGGCACACAGTCAGAGGAGAGCACTTCTAAAAAAAATAACTTTCCAGCTATCCATCACACCAACCGAGTGTGAGGACATCTTCGCTCATAACCGATGAACGGGTTTTCTACTTCCTTACAAGAAGTTCATCATACCAACCAGGTATGATCTACTTACAATCGGTAATTAGTTTTTTCATGTGTTTTCTCACATCATCCCAACCAGGTGTGATGTTAAAATTCCACCTAATAGTGGGTTTTAAATTTTGAGGTACTCATCATCCCATCTGGGTATGATATGATATATCCCACTAACCCGGTAATGCAATGATTTCCTCTTAACCAACTCTTTGCCCTCACGCGAGCTTGTCCTTGTTGGCCTTCTTGGTACTTCATGTTCCTATACATTATGAACATCATTGTTCATTATCCTTTGGCCTAGTAGCCTTTCCCAATTTGTCCTAATGTCCCTTTCCAAGGTTTTTATGACCCTCTGGGCCACTTGGGAGTTGTAAATTTCTCAATTTTCCTGTTCTTTGATGATCTTGTTCTTGAACTGGTTCAGTTTTCTCACTCGGTTTGACCGGTTCTTTCCCTAGTTTTCCTTAACTCCAAAGGGCAGGGTTTACAACTCTCCCCTCCTTTTAGAAGTTTTCTCCCCAAAACTTATTCAACATTTTTGACACTGGAAGGAACTTCCCTTTAGGTGAATTTGTTGTTCATAGACATTCTACATTCTCGATTATTCTCATTCATCCCTTATAACATACACTTGAAATTTTCTTTTCCTTCCCATTATTTTTTCATTCCATGGAGTTTACCTTAATTAAACCTATCTCATTGGAAGGTTTAAGGTCATATCCTTAATTTCACATCCATCGTTCCTTAAAGTACTATTTCTCCATTCCTAGATCCTTTACTTAAGAATTTAGGATTGAGAGTTCCAAAATACCCCATCATTCCTGTATCCAATTATTCTCTTTATTGTTGACCTCCTTAGCTTATTGTTTGTTCAAGCACCATATACATGCTTCCATAGGTGTTGGTGTTATCACCTTATTTTATCTTACATTGATCCTTCTCTCATCCGTTGGTTATTACCACTTCATTTCAAATTTAATGCCTAACCTTGTCATACTCAACTAACAGACTCTTCCTTACTTTTGTCATATTTCCCTGGGACAGTTATGCTTACATGTCCCTCACAACACGCCGTTCTCTAGAACTTCTCTTTGAACATTTAAAATTTTTAAAGCACTTCCATAATGGTTATTCTCAATTTCTCTATCTTTCAGGGATGGTATAACGTTGTCCCTCTTTTCGCTCGGTGGTATTTCTTGACTATCATCATTGTTATCCAATCGTCCATTTTGCCTTTGACGTCATATCCTTTATAACCATATTGGTTTCCTTACAAACTCATCTTTTCCCAACTTCTTTATTGGGTCTTTTTAATTTCAAGTCTTTGATTTTCCCGATACTTACTAAGATGTTGAAATTCTTCTATTCTTACGTCATTTCTCATTCCCAGTAGCGTCCTTTCCCTTAAGGACTCTTCTTTTTCTTAATCCATTCTTACTCACTCGTTCTCATTTCACGATTCTCTGTTCTAACTTAGTTCCTTTCTTACTCATATGACATCGTTTGTTGTTGTCTTCCTACTTACCTGTTACTTGGGGTTTAACTTACCCCTTGGACCCTTACGATTTCTCTTCTTTTGCACTTGATCCTTTCATCTACAACAACTCATCTTTGAGGTGCTTATCTTCTTCCCATTTATGTTTGTCCCATTTCCTCCTAATTGGAACATATGTTTTTTTTCCAAGTTTCCCTTAGTAAGTTTTATACTCCTTTTCTCCTGGAATTCTCTTCTAGTTTTACCATTGCGAATGTCCAACCTTAAGTGACATTCCTTGATGCTATTCTCTCCTACTAACCTTTACCCTTGAGACACTATGTTTACTTCTTGTATATCTCATCTTCATTCTCACTTGTTCCCAATATTCATCTATTTCTTGGAGGTGAAGTTCACATCCTCCTCCATTTCACAATCTCTTGATCGTCCTGCTGAAAACTTATTTAACCTTCTTATAGCTTTTAGGTCATTATTCCTGTCTTAGCTATTTATCTCTTTATGGCTTTCCCCTATCCTTATTTCTCTAAGGTTTTGCCCTTTCCATCTTTTCCTTATTTATTGGAATTGTGAGCTTCACAATGGTAATTCGTTAAACTGTTTCGCTCGTTTTAACCTTTTAGCTTAATTATTTTGAGAGAATTGTCACTCGAATCTTCTTGTCTTTGGTATCCACCCCTTTGCCCTATTTAGGGTTTGATCCTTACTACTCCCCAATCCTTCTTGGAGTGTAGTTTGTTTTCCTAGATGATCTGGTTGTTACGGGTTATTTCCTTTAACTGGGTCCGTTTGGAATCCCTATTTGGTTTCCCTGCTTTCTTGCAAGTAGATGATACTTAACCTCTCCAAGCACTCACTTAGCCACTATTACTTTTTATTGAGTTCCTCTTTTGGCTCCAGTTTTGCGATATTTCCTCTGTTGATTTTCTTAAATTGGAGCTTTCTTCTTACTCAATCCCACTTGCTATTCTCACCCTTCTTCTAGGGTCCTCCGTTCGAGGACTCTTACATTCGATCTCCCTACTACTCCTTAAAAGTTCTTCCTTTATTCTTTTATTATACTTACGGATTTTTGTATGGCTTATTCACACTGAATTCCTCCCTTTTTGTTTCATATCTTTGCTTCCCATAATTCCCCCTTTTTTATGGAGTTCTTTAGAAATGGTATCATAACCCTTTCCAAGTATGCATTATTCCTAGTGCTTTCTCAATATCGTATTTTCTCCTCGTCTTGTCTTAATTGTCTTAATTGTCTTAATATCCTCAATGTTCCCCATAACCTTCTTTCTTCCTTCCTGATCCATTCCCATTCCTTTAGTTTCCTTTAGAATAGTCCATTCCTTCTTGTTTTCCTACTCGTATTCTTTGAGCCCTTCTTTAACTCCTTTAACTCTCACTAATCCCATGCTCTTTGATGCTCAGTTCCCATTGTTCCAAACTTCTCCTTCTTTCCTTAGTTAGTATTTGTCTCCCTTGGGTGAACTCTAAGAGTCTCTTCCTTGCCAAATTTTATTGTACTTTTGAGGGAAAATCTTAAAGGTTGAGATTAACTAGAAATAACCTGTTTTTTCCTTCCTTAGGTGATTTTCTACCATTTTTTTTATCTTTATTTGTATACCCTTATTGCTTGAATTTATCAAGGAGACTCAGAAGTTTTATCAAGAAAATTAACTTTCATTCCTTCTAGAAATATTTTCTTGCCATACTTGGCTTATTATAGAAAATTTATACCCCCTAATCCCTTGGGGTCATAGGCCGAGAGTTAGCCTTAGGAGAGTTGTGGGACTCTTGATCAAATGGCTCCTGAGGAACCGCCATAATTCCTCCACCTCACACTCATACGTTGACTTCATCCATTGGGAAGGATTGAAGTCAGGCTGAGTAGGTGGGGGTAGTTGGTGGACCTTCATGAAGGTGGCATATGCATCACAGTAGATGTCCCAGGCTTCCTTCTTAGTTGGATTCCTCTCTGGTTGTTGTGGGGCTGGAGGAGGGTTTGGGCTCCTAGGAGGAGGTAAATGTTCCTCTTGCCTTGGAGGAGGGTATGTGATGCCTTCTGGTTCCAATAAAGCTCCCACACGTTTATGATAATCTTCTACCATTTCCTTGGGTACTCTTTTCTTGCCTTTTAAGAACCGTTGAACAACTGCCTCTCTTTGGGTAGGTGTCTTTTTCAGGGTTATGGGTGGAGGGTTGGATTTCACAGCAAACTTACTAGAGATTCTTCATCCTACACAATAGTTAAGGTTTTATTAATGTCAGGGCATAGGATTGATAATATTTCAAGGAAACTTAGCTCTAATACCACTCAAGTTGTCATGCGGCGACCCAGTTTGGTCGGATCCCCGTGAACAACCCGTCGCTCTCTTGCTTCAAGATGGGTTTCCCTCTTCTTTAATTCAAGAGTAGCCAGGCGTAATCTCAACCTTGTTCCCTGAAATAACATATATCAATAAAATTGCAAGCTCATAATAATTAAGCATACCTGACATAGGGTAAGCCTGGTGTTATCTCTTGTCATTTCTCTATTTCTCAAAAAGGAATAAAAAGGGTGGTTGAGTTTCTACAATTTAGTGAATGAGTATTTTAAAAATAAAGTTTCAATAAAATAGTTTTTGAATTGGAGTGTTCCAGACTCCTTATTTCCTTTAAAATTCTTTCTTCCTTGATTTCTCGGTTTTCAAAGCCATTTCTTATCATTAACCACAACGGTGTGTTTAGCAATCAGCACATGCTCTTCATTATGAGGGGATCACACATTCGTAGGGAAGCACGTCCACTGCACCCACTTGTGTGTTGAAGTGACTTTACCGGTCACCTAGATAGAAGCCCGTCCACTTCTACCCTAAGAATGAGTGGATGTACACGACATCCAACCCTCAATCCCGAAGAAAGTGTGCATATGAGGACAAAGACCTCATCCCGACCCCACCCCGGTCTCATGCACATGAAGCTACGTCGAGCTTCCCTAACTGCTGGTACGACAAGCTACCCACATCTCCACCAAGTCGTTCAGTAGTCCCATGGATGCATGACTAACCCTCTTGGGCATTTGGAAGGACTCGTACCTTAGTGCATGTAGAAAACAATAGTTTTTCCTCATTAGCCATTTAATCTTTGGTGCCACTGGTCCAACGACCCCGACCCTTAACTCGACCTGCAACTTTTTGTCTCAACTGGTTTGTTGACATATCTTGTCGCACTGCTGCTAGTCCATCGAGTATGTCAGTCCTGTCTTGGTACCATTGCCAAAAACATTATTCATTAAAGTTGTCAAGGCTTAATTTCATGTTTGTTTAGGAGCTCCGTCTCGTGCCAACTTGCCTTGGGCCCACTATACGAGATTTTCAAAATCAAGCATTTTAGCGCCCAAGTTCCGAAACAAGGACTCTGACCTAAGCTATTTGAGCTCCCATCAAGAAGGTCTGCCAAAACGTTTAAGTAGTGGAACATAGTCAGTGGAGAGCACTTCTGAGAAAAATATCTTTTCAGCTATCCATCACACCAATCGGGTGTGAGGATATCTCCCCACATAACCGATGAACGAGTTTTCTACTTCCTTCCAAGAAGCTCAACATATCAACCATGTATGATCTATTTACAACTGTTAAATAGTTTTTTCGCGCATTTTCTAACATCATCCTACCAGGTGTGATGTTAAAATTCCACATAATAGTGGGTTTTAAATTCCGAGGTACTCATCATCCCAACCGAGTATGATGTGAAAATTTCCACTCACCCAATAATGTAGTGATTTTCTCTTAACCGGCTCTTTGCCTTCCCACGAGATTGTCCTTGCTGGTGTTCCTAATACTTTGTGTTCCTACACGATATGAAGATCCTTGTTCATTACCCTTCGGCCTAATAGCCTTTATTCATTACAAATGAATAAAATGCCTAAACTATTAGTAAATTACATTTAGGTCCCTAAAGTTCTTTTTCTTGAACCTTAGGTCCCTAATGACCATTTTCCCCCAAATTGAGTCCTGAAACTTCTAAAATCTATTTTGGGACCTCAATTTATTCTAAATCACAAAGAGGGGTTCAAGTTTCCCAAATTTCCAATAGTCCCCATTTTTCCAAAATTACCATTTTGCCCCTACTTTACAAAAATGGTAAATTTCACCCCAAAAATCCCAAAAATTGACAAATTGGTCCTCCAACATCTTTACGATGCCCAATTGGCCCTCAATTTTTGGAAATTGCACTTTAGTCCCTTGAATTTTTGAAATCCCCAAATTTCCCCATATCTCAACATTTCAACCTGATCGGATTTGATTTCATACAATTGACCGATCAATCAAAGTTAATTGTTAAAATTAAAGATAGATTTGAGTTCTTACACATCCATATGATTCAATTTCACTTTGAATCGCTTGAATTGACACTGGAACAATCACAAATGAAGCATTGCCGAAACACTAAACCTAGAGCGAGACAGCTTTGAAAGCTTCCCGTCGGAGGTGCGAGGGTCCGAGCTTTCAATCAAGGTAGATAGCTCTCGTCCTAAGGTTCCTCCTAGAATCAATAATCAATTCAATTCATGTTGAATTGAGGGAGAATTTTGTCAGTAAAGATTCGTCAATTCTCTTTATAGCACCGATCGTAATGCATAGAAGGGAGCCAAATTAGCTTACCTTTCCGCTCTAATTCGGTTGTATGAGGGCTGATGAAGTATTGGGAGAGCTTAGTTTGGGTTGGGGAGGGCTTGAATCTGCTGATTTCAGCTCGATAAAAATAGTGCACCTATGGCTCGTCGAAGTTGCTTCACTGTTCGATCACGCTGGCGCTTCTCCGGCTATCCTTAGGGCAATTGGAGACCACTATTTGGTAGTTGACTTCTCCTCGAGTCTAAAGAACCTGACTTGCCTTCTTTAGCTTAGAAAAGACCTTATATAGGAGCTCTGGTTCGATCTTCATCGAAAAATTGAGTAGCTGAGAGAGAGTGAGGTTTTTAGGTGTGTGGAGGACGAATGTAAAGGGCTATTTATATAGGGAGCTCGGGTACTCTCTGACCGTTCGTTTGGTACCTTAATGACTATCATTAATATCCTAAAATGTACTGAAAGAAAATGTTTCTTCTTAACCAGCGTGGTTCGATTTTCTGGCGAGTGAATAGTGTTGTAATCTAAAGGAAGAATAAGACACTATTTTGAACCGAATGCTTAAATCGGCCGGTTCATGCTCGATTCAACCGAGTTTTTCAATATTTAAAATTTCTAAATTCATTTTCTATCCAATGGTGACCCCAATTCTTCAATTAGAATTTTCTAATCCACCTAAAAAAATGAATTTAGCATCTAGTTAATAGTGGTTCAAACCTGTTCAATCCGGTTTGGAATCGGTTCACATAAAATGGTCTAGTTTTCTTTCCCAATTTGTCCTAAAGTCTCTTTCCAAGGTTTTTATAACCCTTTTGGGTCACTTGAGAGTTTTAAATTTCCCAATTTTCCCATTCTTTGATGATCGGGTTTGTGAACCGGTTCAATTTTCTCACTCGGTTTGACCGGTTCTTTCCCCGATTTTGCTTAACTCCAAAGGGTGGGATTTAAAGACCTAATTGTGAATAAGTTATAAATTAAGGACCTATGTTCAAATATAAGAGAATATGAGGTCTTTTATGCCAACTTCCTTATGTGAATAGTCAAACCATGTAGGTACTGGTTGTCCAATTATTTGTGTAGAGGAGTACATCGCTGATCGAGATGCAATAGAGACAAACGCGTCATAGTTACCAGGTGAGTGGGATTTAGGACATAGGTACCGATTGGACTGATGGGAACTTTTGAAAGATCATGCTTCAATTTGAAAACCCGATTTCCAGAACTATAACCCCATGATTGTGTGAATCTGCTTAAACAATTTGGGGTTATATTTTTGATGATAGCATGAATGATGATATTAGGGTATCCCGTGCATGGTGTGTGGATACACCTGAAGGGTTGTGGTCTAGTTCATCCATCGATTAATATATGGTTGAGGCCCATGATCGAAAATGTTGGGCTAGATCTTGTATGGTACAAGTTGGCCCAAGGACACATTTAAAAAATAAAAATAAAGTGGGCCCAAGGCCGTGTTTTGAAAATCTCGCACCAGTGGGCCCAAGTCCAATGGACATGGGCCCCACCCCGTAAATAAGCTTGATTTAAGTGAGTATAAGAAATTATCAAAATATGGTAATGCTTGTGAAGCTTCCGTGCCAAAGCCTTGTTGTAGCTTGACAGGGTAGTACCCTAAGATAAAGGATTCAAATCAAAACTCCTTATTTGTGATTGCAATCATACGGGACTAAAGAGATGTCCAATTCATGGTAGTATTGGTTTTAAGGGCTATTGGACAGCAAGGGTGATATAGGGGCAAAGATCACTATTCCAGTACATCTCGAAGCTTAGGGATCTTCATGCTCATTGAAATCCAGGGGGTGGAAGGATAAGATCTCACCCCTAAAGTACCTAGGGATCGAAGTATCCATAGATTACTGGGTTGGGCTATGGGGCTAACGCATACTTGCAGTGGAGGTTGTGGCCTCTCATCAGGGTGGACGGTAAAGGCACTCCGGGCCACTAGTGGAATAGATCGAGGTCGTTTTACCTCTGAGGATTTATTCTGTGATCATTTGTTCCCTTTGTGGATAAAGGACGTGTGTTTATTTTAGGTATGAAACAAACATTGGTAGGTTCACTAATTAAATTCCTTCAATTGGGAAGGTACCTACCCTAAGATTAATGAGATAAGCTAAGAAATAACAAGAAATCTATTTACTGAGGATAAGACAAGTAGTGGCTTCTTATCACATGATTTTCCATAAAAAGGAAACATGTTGTTTAAATGATTACTTGAAGTCATGTTGTCCTATGACCCTGCTCATTGTGATGTAGAACTCACCCCCTCCCTTATCCCATTTCATGGAAGCTTGTATACCAAGGAGAGGGAAGCTAGAGAAGCAGGCCAGGAATTTACCTGAAGAGGTAATTTTGTTGAGTATTTTGTTTACTTATTTTTGGAAAATATTTGTGTTTGTACGCCTTTACCTTTCATGGTCTATCTTGGTAGGTCGGGGTGTGACAAGTTAGGTGGTATCAGAGCCTGAGTTTTCCAAACAAAGTTTCAAAACTGAATCCTGTGAACCTGACCAATAAAACCCATTCGTCTTATAGATATGGCCCCAAGAAGAGGAGCTAAACGAATCCACAAGGCCCCTAGACCCATGAGTATTTCCACTCCAAGCAAGGGAGGTAGCTTGAGAGCACACGAGCCTAGAAGAGCTCATACCACTACACCTAGAATGACTTCCAAGCTAAGGGATCTCAATGAAAAATTCAAGAGAATGTTCGAGTAACCCAGCCTTCCTTAAGGAGGAACTGATTGCCCTGCAGGAAAGGTACCCCCATGGAAGACATGACACCTCTACTTGAACCACGAAAGTCAGAACTGACCCAGGCTCAAGAAGAAGCGGATAGGAATTACTAGGAGGCATATGCCAACTCTGTTAAGCTATTCCATAAGCTCACACTGGTCTGGATGAGCCTAGAACCAAAGTACCTGATGCAACAAGTGTTTGGACATGAAACTGTAGTGCTGGAGAGGTACGAGATCTCCGTGACTCAAGGAGTCTGAATTCAGGGTTCACCAGACAAGACTTCTTCATCCAAGTACAAAGAGCCTAGTCTGAACCCATATGAAAGGTGCGAGAGGCACCATGGAGGCCCTAGCTCACCTAGGAAGTGGGCATCAACCTCTGATCCTTCGGATGAGCAGTCCCACAACTCACAAATGGTGGACACTCGGTTAGACAACATGTGGGGTTAGGGTGAAAGGATGTCAATGTGTTCAGTCGGTGTAATAAGCCACATTATGGGAAACTCTATTGATAAGTGAAATCCTTCCTTACGCTAAAAGTTTTATGATTTCCTCCAATAAGCAAAGAAATTATGGAAAGTAAGGAAAACCTTATGAGGAAAGGTGGAAGAAAGTTAGGCATAAGAAAAAGAAGGATAAGAGAGACCCTAAGCCTTTATAAAAGCCTAAGGAAGGGTGTCACACCCTAACCCTGTTTGGTCGGAGCCCTGTGAACAACCCACCACTCCATTTGATCTAAGAAGAGTTGCCATTTCCAAGGACTGCGAGTACTCAGGCGCATTTTCTAACCTTGTTCCGTGGAATAGCATTATAATAAACTCAATAGCTTAAAAAATTTAACATATTTGGCGTAAGGCTTGTCCTTGAAATTTCTTTATGGGATGTCTTATTTCCTAAAAAAGATTTAAAGGGTGGGGGTGAGTTTCTACAACTCAGTGAGTAGGTGTTAGGGTGAGTTTTAAAACACAACTTTCAAATGGTCATTTTAATTCACTATTATGTGAGTTTAGCTCTTTTAACACTTAGCGTTGCTCGAAAGGTGTTTACCAAACAATCACATGCCATTTACCATAAAGGGTACAAACATTCATAGGTGTAGTACGTCGACTGCACCCATATGGGGATCAGAGCTCCTTTACCGTCCACCTAGATAAAAGTCCTCGACTTTTGCCCTAAGTTTGAGTGGACATTACTCGTCCGACCTGAATGTACTCTGTGTCCATTATATGGGACGAGTCCTCATCCTGACCTCGCCCTGGTCTCTGTGCATGTAGTTACTCCTAGCTTCATGACTCACTGGCACAACAAATTGCCATTATCACATCCAGGTCATCCAACAGCCCTTAGAACCAACACTACCTCTATTGGGCCTCGATGGTCTCGTATCATAGTGCATTCACAAACAACAATTGTGGGATTTATGATCCATTATCTTTGGTGCCAATGACCCCGACTCTTGATATGGGCTCCATAGTTGATTGCCTGACCGGTCCATCGACATAGCCTTGGCGCACTACCACTAGCCCATCGAGTTTAGCTAATTATGAAAGTTTTCATGGCTTTTATAATCATGTTTTTCTACGGGCTCCAGCCCGTGCCCATTGCCTTGGGCCCACTTCATAAGTTTTCCAAAACTAGGACTTAGGCCTAATAATATCAAAACCAAGGCATCCGACCTTGTTGAGCTATCCCAGCTTTCATCAAAAAAGTTTCCAAATGTTTTAAGCAGTTGCGCACAATCATGGGGGATCATTTCTAAAAAATGGTTTTGAATTTTCAAAGAGGGTATTTATCCCCTTAATCAAGTATGATGCCAGAAACCTCCACTCATAGTGGATTTTTAGTTTAATCCGTAGTCATCACCCCAACCGTATATGATGTTTAAAAGGTCAAACTCATCCTATGACTATGATGTGTTCCTCCCTAATCAGATTCCCAAATCCTTGTTGTGCTCCCCAACTCACATTATTGTCCAACTCGTCCCTACACGGTTGGAGTATTCTCATGAGGAAATGTTCAGCATGAAAGACCTCCTATTTCCATGTATTTGCAACTAGGCTCCAACTTTTACCGTATTGCAGTTCGGTTCCTATAGTTCATCATCTTTGAATTTAGGTCCCTAATGCACAATTATTTTCAATTAAGTCCCTAGGATTTCCAATATCCTCTTTGGTTCCTTACTTTTTAAAAATCACCAATTGGGACTTAACTTTTCCAAAAATTTCCATTTGGTCCCTTATCTTTACAAAATTACCGATTAGCCCTAATTTTCCCAAAAATGACCAATTAGCCCTCGAGGTTCCTCTACTTTGCCAATTGATCTTCAATTTTAGAAAACTTATAGAAACGTCCCTCAATTTTTGAAATCCCCAATGTTTCCCAAAAGTTTCCCCCAATTCATCCTTTCGATTGACCTGAAATCGATTTCTTCAAATTGACCTATCAAATCACGTTAATCGTTCTCTATTATGGTGTTAATCGGTTTCCTTAGTTCCTTACGATTTGACTGAGCTATGAATCATCATTTTTGGGACCAAAACGAGCTCAAACGGAGCTTTTCCGGAAAACTTGACGTAGAGAGAGAATGCTTTAGTAAGTTACGACCGGAGTTGCAGTGATCGAAGCTCTTGATTTGGGATGAAAGCTCTCTTTCATAGGGTCTTTTGAGGATCAAGAACATGCATAATTCATTTATGGGAATTTGGTTAGTGAAATTCAGAAACTTTCTCTTTCTAGAATTAAGCTATTCTGACGTGGGAGGACCAAATTGACTTACATGGTTGCTTCGAGAGGTCTAGTGTAGGCTGAAGTGACTTGAGGAGGACTTTGTTTGGCTGCAAGAGGTTGAGGATGGCCGAATTGAGAATGGGCAAAAGAGGGCAGCTTCAAGTCCTATGGAGAAGCTTCACTCTTTGGACCCGCTAGCACTTGTTAGGTGGTCCTTCGGTCGAATGGAGGACGCCGCTAGGTAGTTGACTTCCTCCAGGGAATGTAGAACCCAAATTCGCTGTGTAAGGTGGAAAGATGTGTACAAGTCGGAGCACTAGTTCGAGCTTTGTCTAGAAATCGAGCACTTCTTCTTCTTCGGATGTTTGAGGAGTTAGGAGGACGAATGAAGGGGAGTTCTTTATATAGAGAGCTCGAGTATCCTCGGCTCTATTAGTTTCCGTATTGGTCGATCCCATCCTCTTTTGAAAATTCCCTTGTCGAAAATGGAAGGTGGAATTCCTTCCATGAATAGTGTCATCAGCTGAAGGAAGGAGACCACATTGTTGCACACTTGTGAGCTTCGCACATGCGGACTTGCCATGTGGTGATCCATGATTGGTTGGCTCAGTTGATGCGGCTTCCTACTTAGCCGACTAATCGGTTTTTGCTTACTGTTGACCAGGACACATATCGCTCTCCTATTGGTTGATCATTGCTGAAGTAGATTTTCCTCATCTGACTGTTGATTGAGGACAGGTGTTGCCTTCTGATTGGCCAGGCACTAACTGAGCAGCTGACTTGGCACGCTTCGCCACATGTAGTGCATTGATTGGTCATGCCTGCTGACTGGGCACAGACCTGGCAGTAGTCCATTGAATGACTGGACCATTGATCGGTCTGGTCTGATCGAGTTTGGTATCCCAAAATAGAAAATCAATTGGTTTAGGCCCAATTCGATCGGTTTTCTAAAATTAAAAAATTTCTAAATTAATCTAAAATTATTTTCTATCTAATGGTGGCATCAATTTTCCAAATTTATATTTTTAAGCCAATTAGAAAAATAAATTATTGAATCGGTTTACCATAGTTCAATCTGGTTCAGGTCTGGTTCACCTTGAACCAGTTCGATTTTCACATCCAATCCACTCCCTGGTTCTTTTTCAAGATTTTCATGATTTCTTTGTTACTTGGGATTTTCCAAATTCCCATTTAACCTCTTTTTAACAATTCTGGTTCACTTCGATTCTCGGTTTACTCTTGAAACTTTTCTAGTTTACTTGGGCCAAGAGAACGGGTTTCACAGCTCTCCCCACCTTTTAGGAGTTTTGTCCCCAAAACATAGTTATGCATCCTTTACATAGGGAATATTTTCGTTTGATATCCACTTGGTGTTTGTTTCGGTATGACACCGTGGAGTATGTCCCCATCTTGTTTGCATCTGCTTTGTACATTCTTCATGCCTGTCCGCCCTCTGGGCATCTTTCTTCTTCATGTCTTGGGGTATCTTTCTATCACTTATTTTCCATCGCTCTTAATGACACGATTTGGTATTTGCGCTTGAGGAAAATATTTTGTGGTGATCTGACTTCCCACTTCCTTTTCTTTGAACATTTCATTACCCTTTCTTTCCATGGGAAAAATATCATTATAATTTCATCTTTCCTTCAATCCTTTGGATTGCGTGCTTAAGGAATTTTTGTTCCTTTCAATTAACCTTTTACTCCCTTGAACTTATTACCATCAGCTTGTGTTACCCTTATGTCCAAAAGTAATTTCTTAGATCCAATTCTTTATGTGGCTTAGGGGTAAAGCTGATACTCTTGAGGGTTTTTGTCTAGACCACATATTGGGAGTTCCAAAATGTCTGACTATCCCTATATCTATTTATTTTTTTGGTCATTCAAACTCTTTAGCTCGTTGTCTTTTATAGCTTTTCTTACTTATTTTTGCGGTTTTGATGTTATCCCCCTTTTCGTCTTTATGTTAGTCCTTTAATCCACTACTTCATACTGGAGTCACCCTTCCTAGGGACTGTTGGACCTACATGTTTCTTGCAGCATGACATGTTATAGAACTGGCTTCATCCATTATAACTTTAGAAACTTTTCCCCGATAAATGCGCATGACGTTCCAACTTTTAGGGGTCGTATGGCTTAGTCCCTTCTTATCATCGAGTAGTATTCTTTAACTATCTTCAGCATTATCCCATCGCCCCTTTACGATTGATGTCATGCCTTTCATGATCGTTTGGGCTTTTTCTATGTGTCAGTCCTTACCAACCTCATGGTTGAGTATTCCCAATTCCAATCATTGCGTCTCCTGATCTCTTCTTAACTTATCGACATACTTGAGATTTTCCTCCCTTATGTCCTTCCTCATATCCAACAACGTCTTTACTTAAGGATTTCCATTCCATAGTCCACCCTAACTTGTTTGTGACCGTTTCACGGTTTTTCATTCCGTATTGTTTCCTCATGGTCCATTTGTCAAATCGTAAGACCTTCTTAGAGGATTTCCTTTAGTTAGTTTTGTTTCCCCTAGCCGCTTTCTTCGAAGTAGTGATTCCTACCCAAGAAACCTCCGACGAGATCACACACATGAAGCAAGATCAACCGTAGGACTAAGCTCGGGGGGGGGGGGGGGGGGGGGGAGGGGGAGTCGGGGACCACTTACCACCACTAAGTAGTTTTTCTGCGTAATTTCCACACCACTCCACTCAGGTGTGATGGCTAAAAATTGCAATTAGTAGTGGGTTTTCATTTCCGAGGTATTTATCATTCCAACCGGGTATGATATAAAATCCCACTCACCGGATACCACAGTGATTTCCTATCAACCGGTTCTTTATCTACAAGCGAGCTTGTCCTTGTTGGCATTCCTGGTATTTCGTGTTCCAACATGATATGAACATCCTTGTTCATTATCCCTTAGCCTAACAGCCTTCATTCATCACGAATGGGTGAATTACTCAAACTTTTCGATTTATTGTAATTTGGTCCCTAAAGTTCTTTTTCTTTAACTTTATGTCTCAAATGCTAATATTCCCCCAAACTAAGTCCCGAAACTTCTAAAATTCATATTAGAACCTCAATTTATTTAAAATTATAACAGGGGTTAAAGTTTCCCAAATTTCTAATTTGGTCCCCAATTTTTCCAAAATTACCATTTTGCCCCTAGTTTACAAAAATGGTAAGTTTCACCCCAAAATTACAAAAAATGGCCAATTGGTCCTCCAACATCCTTATCATATCCAATTTGCCCTCAATTTTACAAAATTCCACTTTAGTCCCTCGAATATTTGAAATCCCCAAAATTTCCCCAATTTCAACCTTCCAACTCAGCCGAATTTGATTTAATCAAATTGACCGATCAAATGAGTTTAATTATTCAAATTGAAGTTAGATTTAAGTTCCTACACATTCATACGGTTCAATTGCACTTTGAATCACACGATTTGACACCGAAATGAGCTCAAATGGAGCTTCGCTAGAAAACTGGACTTTAGAGAGAGAATGCTTCAAAACCTTACCATAAGGGGTGCGATGGTCCGACAATCACATCAATTGATAGCGAATTGAGGGAGAATTTGGTCAGTGAATTTTCATTGGTTCCCTCTCGTGCATTGATCGAAAAATACAGAGGGGAGCCAAATTGGCTTACCTTTCCACTCTAATTCAGTTGTAGGAGGGGCTATGGAGGTGTTGGGAGAGCTTGGTTTGGCCTGAGAAGGCCCTGAATTGGCCATTTTCAGCTCGACCAAAATAGGGTAGCTTTGGTCCTCCGGAGCTGTTTCACTATTCTATCACGCCGACGTTTCTTCGGAGACCTTCAAAGCAATTGGAGACTATAGGTGTGTAGCTAACTTCTCTCTGAATCCAAAGAACTTGACCATGCCTACTTTGGCTCAAAAAAAATGTCCAAGTTGGAGCTCTGTTTCGAGCTTCACTAGAAAATGGAGCAATAGGGAGAGAGTGGAGTTTTCAGGTGTGAGTAGGATGAATGAGGTGAGGCTCTTTATATAGGATGCTCAAGGACTTCTTGGCCGACCGATTGGTGCCTTAATGGTGATCATTCATTGTCTGAAACTCCCATGCCAGAGAGTTTTCATCTTCACTGGTGCTGCTCGATTTTTTGGCGAGCAAATAGTGCTGTCATCTAAAGGAAGACGACGACACTGTTCCGAACCGGACCGGACCGGTCCGAATCGGGTTGAACGCTTTAATCGGCCGGTTAAGGCCCGATTTGACCAAGTTTTTTGAAAATTAAAAATTTCTAAATTCACCTAAATTCATTCTCTAGCAAATGGTGGCTTCAATTCTCCAATTTAAAATTGCTAAGCCACCTAGAAAAATAGATTTAGAAACTAGTTCAATAGTGGTTCAAAATGATTCAATTCAGTTCAGGTCCTCTTCACCTGAACCAGTTTGGTTTTCATCTCCAATTCATCCTAGAGTCCTTTTCATGACTTGTGTGACTCTTTAGGTCACTCGGTATCCATATATTTTCCGGTTTATCCTTTCCCTATCGGTTGATATTCGTGAACCGGTTCGGTTTTCTCACCCAAGTTGACCGGTTCTTTCCTGAGTTTTCTTATACTAAAATCCCTAAGATTTCAAATATCCTCTTTGGGTCCTTAATTTTAAAAATCACCAATTGGGACTAAACTTTTCCAAAAATTTCCGATTGGTCCCTTATCATTCCAAAATTACGATTGGCCCCAATTTTCCCCAAAATGACCAATTGTCCCCAATTTGTCTAAAAATGATCAATTGGCCCTTTAGGTTCCTCTACTTTGCCAATTGACTTTGAATTTTAGAAAAATCCACAAATGTCCCTTAATTTTCTAAATCCCAAAAATTTTCTCCCAATTCAACCTTTCCAATAACTCGAAATCGATTTATCCAAATTGATCTTTCAAATCATGTTAATTGTTCCCTATCATTGTGTTAATCGGTTTCCTCACTTCCCTATGATCTGATTGAGCTTTGAATCATTATTTTTGGGTCTGAAACGAGCCTAAATGGAGCTTTGTTGGAAAATTGGATGTAGAGAGAGAAAGCTTCACTAACTTACCATCGGAGTTGCAGTGATGAGAGCTCTCAATTTGGGATGAAAGCTCTTGTCCACAAGGTCCTTCGAGGATTAAGAGCAGCTACAATTCACATACTTAGCAGTGGAAATTTGGTTAGTGAAATTCATGCACTTTCTCTCTCAACAATTAAGCTTTTATGACGAGTGAGGACCGAATTGACTTACACGATTGCCTCGGGAGGTTGAGTGTAGGCTGGAAAGACTTGAGGTGGTCTTTGTTCACCCGTAAGACGTTGAGGATGGCCGAATTGAGACTAGGTAGAATAGAGCAGCTTCGGGTCGTATGGAGTAGCTTCACTATTAGGACCTTCCAACACTTCTCCTATGGTCCTCAAGTCGAATGGAGGGCACCGTTAGGTAGCTAACTTCCTCCATAGTCTGTAGGACCCGATTTTTCCTTTTGAAGTGGATGGAACTACCCAAGTTAGAGCTCTAGTTTGATTTTCATTGGGAAATCTGCACTTCTTCTTTGGTTGTTTGATGTGTGAGGAGTTTGAATGAAGGGGAGCTCTTTATATAGGGATCTTGGGGACCCTCAGCTCTACTAGTTTCCATATTGATCAAGCCTATCCTCTTCGAAAAATGCCATTGTTGGAGGGAATATTCCCTCGTCGAAAATGGAAGGCAAAATTCCTTCTATGAATAGTGTCATCAGCTGAGGGAAGGAGACAACACTTCTCGCACGTGTAAACTTGCCACATGGCGGTTCATGATTGGTTGGCTCATTTTACGTGGCTTCCTACTCAGTCACCTAGTTAGTCGTTGACCCTTTGACCGGACACATGGCAGCGTCCCATTAGCTATCTGTATTGACGTGGCTGCTGCCCGTTGACCGAGACACGTGGTTCTCTCCTAGTGGTCGGTCGTTGCCGAGGTAAATTTTCCTACTCTGACCATTGATCGAGTACATGTGTTGCCATATGATTGGCCAACTCTTCTAGGCACTGACTAGGCAGACTTCGCCATGTGTCACGCATTGATTGGTCACGCCTTCTGACTGGGCACTGACCTTGTCACGCCCCGACCAGGTTTGGTCGGATCCCCTTGAGCAACCCGCCACTCTTCCCGGTTTACTAAGGGTTTCCCCTCTTTTAAACTCGGGAGGAGTAACATGTCCTTTAAACCTTTACCTTTCCTGGAATAACATTATACAAAACTTAAAATCAAACATACCTGATTTTATAGTTCCTATACGGGGAAGCCTTTAAGATTGTTTTTCCCTTAGTTTCCTGAAAGGGGTAAAAGGGAGGGGGTGAGTTCTACAACACAGTGTGCCAAACTCCTTATTTTCTTTTAAAATATCCTTTCCTCAAATACTGGTTTTTAAAACTTTTACCTTATCGAGGGTGACATTTTCAAGTTGGAGTGTGCTAGACTCCTTAATTTCCTTTATATTTTCTCCACTTTAAACATCTCGGTTTTTCACCATTTCTTATTAAACATGGTGTGTCATCACCCAACACACATCTTTCATCATGAAGGTCAAAACACACAATCGTAGGCCATCCCATCCATTGAACCCACTTGTGGCGTCGGAGCGACTTTACCGACCAACTAGTTAGAAGCACCTCCACTTCTACCCTGAGACTGAATGGATGTACGCGACATCCGACCCTCAATCCCGAAATCAATTCTCCGTGTCCATATGAGGATAGAAACCTCATCCCGTCTCCACCCCCGTCTCATGTGCTTGGTGCTACTCCAAATTTCGCATGGTCACTTGGTACAACAAACTGCCCTTATTCTCACCAGGTGGTCCAGGGCCCTTAAGATGCATCACTACCCCTCTTGGGCGTCTTGATGGTCCCGTATTCATCGTGCATGCACAAACAGTATTTTCTTATTATGCCATATAATCTGTGGTGCCACTAGTCTAACGGCCCCGACCCTCAACTCAACCTAGAACTGTTTGTCTTGACTTGTTTGGAGACTTGTAATGTCACACTACCACTAGTTGATTGAATATGTCATTCCTATCTTGGTACCAAGGCCAAACAATTCATTTATTAGAGTTTTATGGCACATATCTCAAGTTTTTTTATGAGCACCTGCTCGTGCCCACTAGCCTATGGCCCACTTGTTTGAGATTTTCATAGGGGAGTATACCCCAAGGAATGGGTAATCAAGGAAGGAGACATTAAAGGATGTTGAAAAACCTACAAGGGGCTGGATATCCATAAGGACGAATTAAAGAGAGAAATTCTTGGAGGAAAGGAAGGTAATCCGGGAGAAGTACATACTCCAAAAAGGAAATGATAGACCCAATGAGGGGATATTAACAATAGGGACATACGGACATCATGAATAATGAGTTCAGACCACCCCTACCTAATGGAGCTTAAGATTTGACGATGGGGCATGGACAAATAATCCATTGTGAAAGGATGTAACGATACAAAGGTAGGAAACCTTTAAGGAAGGATAAGAGGATTGGATGTATGGCTCCACGGATGGAAGTCTCTACTTCGAAGTATGAGAGTAGAGAATGAGACAAGTAAAGGGAACTCCTAAGGAAGAGTTCGGGGAGGCAAATATTTGTCATGCGGGACCCCTCATTAGTAACAGGGGAAATTAATCATGAAATAAACACAACGATCACAAGTTGTTTGAGGCATAGAAAACTGCAAGAAAGAAGATCACATGCGAAGAGGGGAACATAAGATAGAGGATAACCACAAGTGTGTCAATGGACAAATCATGAAGTGATCAGGAAACTAGGGTATCTAAAATGAGTAATGACCAATAAAATGAGTAAAGGGGCAGGAAATTAAACAAGGCTTAAAAATATTTGGAGACCCAACGATCATAAAGGACATGACGTCTAAGTAAGGGAATAGTTGTAAGGATAGTGCTCTACTAAGAAGAGTCTAGTCAAGCATAGAAGGGGGCTAAGGGTGCTTAGACAAAACACACAAAATCCCGGATGGAGTGACAAGAAAGTTATAGGCAACATTGACCAAATAAGGATTGAATTCAGGAAGTGACCTACGAGAGAGAAATTAGGACAATTGGAGGGCTAACACAAGACTGAAGGAGGGGAGCCAATAATGCATGGGAAAGAAGAGTGAAGAACATTTTTTGCAAGGATGTGAATGACCAAACGATGGAACGGATAAACAGTACTAGCCCTGCCATACCCAACCATAGGAGAGTGTACGATATATAGCAATGCATGTGGACAAGGATTGGGATGCATCTTGATGCAACATGGAAGAGTCATAGCATATGCATCGAGACAATTGATGACACATGAGGTGAATTATCCAACACATGATTTGGATCTAACCACAATAGTGATTGCCCTAAAGATTTGGCATCACTATTTATAAGGAGTAACTTGTAGGATAATCACAGATCATAAGAGTTTGAAGTATCTTATAACTCAAAAGGAGCTCAATTTAAGACTAAGGAGGTGGATGGAGCTCATAAAGGACTCGAACCTCATCCTCGAGTACCTCTCGAGTAAGGAAAATATGGTAGCAGATGCTCTCTGCCAGAAGTACTAGAGGAGAGTAGCTTACATGAAGTCCGCCTATGTGCCCCTCTTGGAACAATTGAGTAAACTGAGTATGTGACTCATAATAGATCCCAAGGAGAGATGCCTATTGGCTAGCGGGGTGGTGAGACCAAACTTAGTGGAGTAGATTAAGGCCCAACAAAGTTTGGCTATGGAACTTAAACTGTGAAACCTGTCACCTCAGATCAAGGAAACAGGGAAAGAACCGATCAATTAATGAGAAAACTGAGCCACTTAGTGAACCGATAATGATAAAGAAGGGTTGAAATTGGAAATTGGAAAATCCCAAGTGACCTAGATGTTACAAAAATCATGGGGAAGGATCATGAAGGGAATTGGATGAGAAAATCAAACCGGTTTAGGGTGAACTGAACTTGAACTGGATTGAACCAGGTTGAACCATAATGAACCAAATTGGATAATTCATTTTTCTAGGTGTCTTAAAAATGTCATTTTGGAGAATTGAGGCCACCATTAGATAGAAAATAAATTTAGATTAATTTAGAAAATTTTAATTTTGAGAAAACTGGTTGAATTGGTCTTAAACTGACCGATTTTCATCAACGAACCCGATCAGACCGGACTGTTGCGGTCCATAATAGTGTCATCATCTTTCTTAGGATGACAACTTTGTTCATATGGGAGAAAAAAATTTCTTTTCTAGCAAGAGGATATGCTCAACCAATATGGAAACAGGTAGAGCAGAGGGTCCATAAGCTACCTATGTAAAGAACTCCCCTCCATTCATACTCCACACTCCTCAAACCATCGAAGAAGGAAAAGTTCTGCATTTTGTGGTGAAGCTCAAACCAGAGCTCCAACTTGGGCACTTCTCTCAACCTTAGAGGGTGAATTCGGGTCCTACAAACTTTGAAGGAAGTCAGCAACCAAGCGATACCTTCCATTCTGCCTGAGGACCACTGGAGAAGCGCCCGCGAGTCCAAACAGTGACGTAGTTTCATCGGTCCCAAAGCTGCCTTATTTTAGCCGATCGAAATTTTGCCAATTTAGACCTCCCAAAGCAAAACTGAGCCTTTCTCATGCCTCTACAGCTCGCACTCGACCTCCCCAAGGAAAATGGTAAGCCAATTCGACTCCCCTTCATCAGAGTAGTTCGATTCTAGAGAGAGAAAGTGCCGGATATGACTAACCAAATTCCCACTATTGAGGACACGAATTGCAAAGATTTTTCATCCTAGAAGGACTTTGAGGATAATGGCTAACTTCCCAGATCAAGATCTCGAATCGCCGTGCCCCCACGGTAAACTTTCGAAGTTTTCTCTCTCTACAAGCAATTTTCCGGCGATGCACTGTTTGAGCTAATTTCGTACCCAAGTTCTACAATTCGAAGCTCAATTTGATTGTATGGAAGTGTAGAGACTGATCCATGCCATCAATTGGAGCCATTAACCCTATTTGAGCGACCAAGTTTAAGAAATCATATCCAATCAATAGAAAGGGGTGAAATTGGGAATTTCAAAAAATTGAAGGACCTAAATGCAATTTCTCAAAATTGAAGGTTAATTGGCAATGAAAAATATATTGGAGGACCAATAAGTCAATTTTTGAAAGAATTAGGACCAAATGGCCATTTTTGTAAGTTAGGAGGAAAAAGGTAATTTTGGAAAATTGGGGGATCAAATTGGAAATTTGGAAAATTTGAGCCTTATTTACAATTTTGAGAAAAATTAAGTTCCCAAGAGTGATATTGGAAACCCTAGGGATTTGATTGAAAACAATTGAACATTTAGGGAGCTAAAGTCAAAGATTATGGACTTAAGGGACCTAATTGCAATAAGGCAAAAATAGTGGCCTAAATGTAAATACAGGGAAATAGAAGGGCTATTCATGCCAAGCCGTTTCTTATAAAGATACTCAAACCATTTAGGAACGAATTCGAATAAGGACGTGAGTAAAGGAGCTTGAACAAAACTTGTAAAGTTGACTAGGGACGAACTCATAATAATCATCGTGTGAGTGAGCTTATTTGCACTTGATATTCGGTTAGGATGATTAGAGCCATTTTAAAGTGAAAAACCTACTTACCGGTTGTGAGTAGGTATATTTAACTATCATACATGATTGGGATGATAAGCATGATTTTTGAAGTGAGAATCCACTCATGAGTGCTCCTACTCCTATAATCACACCCAGTTGGTGTGATGAGTGCTTTGAACTAAAAGAGATTTTGTCAAAACTTTTCTCCCTTGACTGTGTACAAATGTTTAAACCATTGGGGAGACTTTCTTGACTAGAGCTAAGAACAACTCCAACAGGCCGGGGGCTTCAATTTTGAACTCATAAGGCTCAAGTCCTAGTTTTGAAAAAATCGTGAAGTGGGCCCAAGGCCAATGGGCACGGGCTGGATCCTATAAACAAACATGAACAAGTAGAGCCATGAAAACTCTCATAAAAATGGAAATGTTTGTGTGATTTGTTATGCTACCAAATCAAGACTAACAAGGCTCGATGTGCTAGTGGCAGTGCTCCTGAACTAGGTCAACAAACCAGTCTGGCAAACAACTACAAGCCGGGTCGAGTGTTGTGGTCGTTGGACCGTTGGTACCAAAAATAATGGTTATATGTGAAAACTATTGTTTGTGCATGCACTTTGATTCAGGACCATCAAGATGCCCATAAAGGGGTAGTGATGGGTTCCAAGGACTACTTGATGACATGGTGGCGATAATGGAAGGAGAAGCTACTATGTTTGAGCTTCTTGTCGTACCAGATAGTAATGAAGCTACTACATTTGGGCTTCTTGTGCATGAGACTGGGGTGGAGGTGAGATGAGATTTTCTTCCTCATACGAACACAAAGAGATTTTGAGTCTAAGGGCCTATCGCCTAGGGAGTCACTCAGACTCAAGGTAGAAGTTATGGACTTCTATAAAAGTGGAGAATAAAGACGCTCTGATCCACAAGTGGGTGTAGTGGGCATGCTGCATACGTGAATGTTTGGACCCTTTATGATAAAGGGCATGTATATGTTTTCTAAACGCCTCCCAAGGAAAGGAGATGTGCTAAAAGAGCTAAACACACATAATAAGTAAAAAGGCTATGAAAAAGAAAGGTGTTTATGATAAACTAATTATTGGAAAAATATGTGTAAACCCTTTTGTGATAGAGGGGCACGTACGGTGGTACTACGTGAAACCCTTCCTGAGTAAGGGGAAGTGTTAAAAGAGTTGAAACTCACATAACAGTAAAGGATTTTCAAAAAGGATGGAATTTTTTTCTAAGATAAAGAAAAATCCATAGTCATGTGAAGAAAGAATATTTTGATAAATCATTGCTTTTAAAACCCACTTCTAACACCGCTCACCGAGTTTTAGAAACTCACCCCCTCCCATTATCCCTTTTAGGAAAGGAGACAAAACCCTCAGAAGTCTTCCCTGAAGCTGAACCATAAGTTAGTTATGTTTTAAAAATTTTCAAGTTTTGGATAATGCTATTCCGGGAAACTAGGTGAAAAGGACGCCCGACTTCTCGCAGTTTATAAGGAAGAGAAATTCTTCTTAGACCAAAGGGAGTGGCAGGTTGCTCACGGGGTTTCAACCAAACGGGTCTTTGCGTTTTAACATGAGTGGTATTAGAGCCCGTTTCCTTGAATACATTATTAATACTATATAACATAAGAACTAAGAGAAAATCTAAAAAAAAATTAAGATGGCTCCTAAGAGAGGAACCAAGAAAACTAGGCTTGACGCCACAAAAACTACCCAAAATCATGTTCCCCTAGGAAGATGACCCTAAAAGCTCTCCAATGCATGAGGTATGGCAGAAGACACATAGGACCATGCAAGGAAGCAACCTGTTTTGGGTGTAGATGATGGATACATTGTGCAGGGAAGTGTCCAATACCATCAAGGAGTGTAGTGCCAGGACCTATTGAGGACAGAGCCCCGATTATGAAGGAAGTCAACCTGATGATAGAAACACCAACAAGGGTTTAAAACCTTACCAAGGAAGATACTTTTCATGAATTTAGTATAGTAGCTTCCCAACCTACTATGTAACTAGCTATTGTAATAAGGATAACACCACAAACATATTGTATTCCTTAGTAATTTATAAAAACTCCAATTTCCTAAAACTCTAACTCCTAGATAATGCGATCATCTACCTTAACTATATGAGAGGGGGGGGGGGGCATCATGGAAGGCAAGAAGGACCAATGGTAGGACCTTAAGAAACCTCAAACGAAGCAGAGTATAGATGAAGGAAATTTTTCCTTAAGAAGAAAGTACCAACCATCTAGGAGCAAAGAAGAAAGCACCTCCACAAGAGAAGACAAGCCTCGAACATTGGATGACAACTAGGATGTCTCGAGATGACAAGTGAGACCTGCTTTGGAAAAGCGAAGGAGCCAAGTAGGAAGGAAGTATTAACAACTGAATGATTAAGGAGAAAAAATGACGCCCTAAGAAGGACCGAGAAGTAGTAACGACTACACCCAACAAAGGGCGACAAGATGAGCATCAAGGACGAGTGAAACTCGAGAGACAATTGTATGAAAGACAATTGGACAAGGAGAATAGTAGGGATGAGATAGTTAACGAATTGACCCTTGTAAGAATCATGGATTTAAACCCAGGCGATGAAGGGAGAATGAAAGGGGCAAATGTCGAAAAAGAAGGATGAAGGAAATCCTTAAAGAAATTCAATTGTCGAAAATGAACAAGTGACCAAACTCAAGCCACTTGAGGGATTAAGCGAGCTCTCCGAAAGAGGTTAAGGAACCATGAAACAAGAGAGATCAAAATTCCTCCCTAATGAAATACAAATCATAGTGATTACAAGTAGGAATAAAGATAAGGTACAAAAGATGTGCCAACAAAATTTCTAGCATAAGGGTAAGTAGGAAAGGATGGCACCAAAGGATGTCACGAATCCCATTTAAGGTCAGATACCCTTGAAGACGAATGCAAAAGGGAGTTCTAAGGAAAAGAGGAAGAAGCTTACCAAGGAAGGGAGCCCGAGAAGACATACATATCCCAACAAAAAGGTAATGAACCCAATTGAAGTGAAATAGGTGGAAAACTTGCAAATGGAAGGTAGGTTGGGATAAAGGGATTAGCTACAAGGGAAGCATACCTAAAGTCCAAGGAGCATGTTAACCAAAGGAACGAGAGAGCATGAAGAAAATATCGACTCAAGTCACAACAAGTGGGGATGAGTGGCATAGTCCAAATAAAGGAATAAGGGAACGGACCTCAAAGAAGGTAGAGCTTTGGGAAAGGATGCACCCTAGTCGTATCATAATCTAAAGGAACAACAATGTACACCAAGACTAATTTCGGTCTACACCCACTTAATAGAAGTTTAAGATTAGATGTCTAGGCCTAATGTAAAGGACATGAAATAAGACTCGACAATTGGAGATTCCTCAGTTAGGAAATAAAGGGAAAAATGGGAAATTAATGTCGATAAAGGATTAAAGGTGGAAAAATGCACCATTAAAAGTAGTAAGGATATAGAGGAAGGAGCCTTCAAGAAATGGTAATAGGGTTGGACGTATAGCTCCTAATGTGGATGTCTCTACTACGAACCCCCAAGCAAATGAATCGACACGTAGACCGAAAGGGGTCAACTCAGAACAAAGAATTGTGAAATGGTCATAAGTGAGTAGGAATGGATTGAAGAAAGGAAAATCCATAAATAAAGGACGACATTGGAAATGTGGAAGGACATTAGGGAGGAAAAATCCCAACATGTCGAAAAGTCATGAAGTGATCGGAAAACCCAATGGTTGGAACCGGGGAAAACCAATAAGGTAGTTGGTAAGGGACAATTGGATAACTCGAAAGGTAGTTGGAGAACACTAGCATGTAACAAGAAGGAACGAAGCCACACAACTCGTAAATGGCTGGAAAGGCATGAACCATTAGCAAGAATATGTTCTAGAACTATAATGGACAAAAACTGTCATGCCCCAACTCAGTTTGGTCGGATCCCCGTGATCGACCCACCACTCTCCCAATTTATTAAAGGGTTTCCCCTTATTATAAATCATAAAGAGTAAGGCATCCTTTAAACATGCACCTTTTCCTGGAATAACATAAATCAAAACTGCATAATATTTTAAATTTATCATACCTGTCCTGCAGGCGTCTTAGTTGATGGTATTTAAGGGTAGGCTTTCCCAAATTTCTTGAAAGGGATATAAAGGAGGGGGTGAGTACGACTACTCAGTGAATAATTTTTCAAAATTTTTAATTTTAGGAAAAAGATTTATATTAGAGTGTGTCTGACTCCTTTCTTTCAAAAATCCTTTCATATGAAATCTCAGTTTTTACCACCATTTCTTATTAATCACTATGTGTCATCACCCAACACACATCATTTATCATGAAGGTCAAACACACATTCGCAGGCCAGTACGTCCACTGAACCCACTTGTGGTGTTGGAGCGACTTTATCGGCCACCTAGATAGATGCACGTCCACTTCTACCCTGAGAATGAGTGAATGTTCGCGACATCCGACCCTTAATCCAGTAACAATTCTCCGTGTCCGTATGAGGATAGAGACCTCATCCTATCCCCACTTCGGTCTCATGCTCTTGGTGCTACTCCAAATTTCGCATGGTCACCTGGTACGACAAATTGCCCTTATACTCTCTAGTTCGTCCATGGCCCTTAGGATGCATCACTACCCCTCTTGGGGGTCTTGATGGTCCCATAATCACAATGTATGCACAAATAATATTTTCTTCTCATTCCATATAATCTGTGGTGCCACTAGTCCAACAACCTTGACCCTCAACTCAACCTGCAGCTATTTGTCTTGACTGGTCCGGAGACCTGTCATGTCACACTGCCACTAGTTGATCAAATATGTCGGTCCTGTCTTGGTACCATGACCAAACAATTCATTTATTAAAGTTTTACATATCTCAGGTTTGTTTATGAGCTCCTGCTCGTACCCACTCACCTATGGCCCACTTGTACAAGATTTTCAAAACCGAGCATAATAGTCCCCAAGTTCCAAAACCGAGGCCCCCGGCCTATAAGAGCTATTCTAGATTCCGTCAAGAAGGTCTCCCAAATCGTTTAAGCATTGGCACACAGTCAGGGGAGAGCACTTCCAACAAAAACATGTTTTCAACAGTCTATTATGCTGATCGGGTATAAGGACATCTCCGCTCATAATTGAAGAATGGGTTTTTAACTTCCTTTGAGGAAGTTTCGTCATACGAATTAGGTATGATCTACTTATAACCGGTAAGTAGTTTTTCCACATGATTTTCACATCACTCCTTTAAGTTGTTATGTTTAAAATACCACTTAATAGTGGGTTTTCATTTCGAGGTACTTATCATCCCCAACCAGGTATGATATAAAATCTCACTCACAACCGGTAAGTGGTTTTTAACTTTAAGATGAGCTCATCATCCCAACTGGGTATGACGTTAGTAAACCCACTAACCCGTTAATGCAATGAATTCCACTAGACTAGTCCTTTGTATTCACACGGGCTTGTCCTTGCAAGCGTTCCTGGTACTTCATGTTCCTACACGATATGCACATCCTTGTTCATTATCCCTAGGCCTAATAGCCTTCATTCATTCCAATTGAATGAGAAAACCAAACTTTTTATTTATTTGCAATTAGGTCACTAAAGTTATTTTTATTTAACTTTAAGTCCCTAATGTCGATTTTCCTCAAATTGAGTCCAAAAACTTTTAAAATTCCCATGAGGACCCCAATTTATTCAATTTCACAAAAAAGGGGTTTAATTTCCCAAATTTCCAATTTGGTCCCCCTATTTTTCTAAAATTACCATTTTTCCAATTACAAAAATGGTAAATTTTATCCTAAAAATTCTAAAACTCCTCAATTGGCCTTTTGACATTCTAATCATGTCCAATTGACCCTCCATTTTATAAAATTGTATTTTGGTGCTTCGAATTTTTGAATATCCCCAATTTTATAAAAATTTTCCCAATTTCAACCCCCTAATACAGCTGAATTTGATTTCATTAATTTGACTGATCAAACACTTCTAATCATTGAAGTAGCTCAAACGTAGCTTCGCAAAAAAACATACTATAGAGAGAGAAAGCTTACTATTAGGGGCATGGTGGTTCGAGCTTTCGATCTAAGCAGATAGCTCTTGTCCTGAGGTTCATCCTAGATCAAGAATTGCATTAATTGATGCTAAATTCAGTTAGAATTTCCTCATCGAAATTCTGTTGGTTCTCTCTCTAACACCAATCGAAAATAACTAAGGGGAGCTCAATTGGCTTACCTTTCCATTCTAATTTGGCTGTGGGATGGCTTTGTTTGGTTTGAGGAGGGCTTAGATTGGCCAATTTCAGCTTGGCCAAAATAAGGCATCTTCGGTCCAGCGGAGCTGCTTCACTGTTCCATCATGTCGGTGCTTCTCTGGCGACCCTTGGAGCAAACGGAGACTACAAGCGTGTAGCTGATTTCTCCCCTATTCTAAAGAGCCCGACCTCTCCTTCCGAGGTTAAGAAAATGCTCAAGTCAAAGCTCTAGTTTGAGCTTCACCGGAATATGGAGCAGTAAAGAGAGAGAGAGAGAGAAGTGTTAAGGTTGAGGAGAATGAATGGTGATGAGCTCTTTATATAGTTGTAAAATTGTGTATTAAATGGGGCTGATTTATTACTAGTATTAATGTTACCATAAATTATTGGTAGTAATTTGTTACCCATCCTCGCACTACTCTCACGCAAGCATGCTTAACTTTGTTGTTCTGATGGGATCTAGTTCATCTGAACTAATCTGGTTTTTCTCTTCTAATTTGTCTTAGGGTTCTTTTCCAAGGTTTTAGGAACCATTTGGTTTACCCAAAAATTATAAATTTCCAAATTGCTTGTTCCCAAATGATCGGGTTTGTAAACTGCTTCGATTTTCTTACTCAGTTTGACCAGTTCTTTTCTCGGTTTTCCTTTACTCAAAAGGGCGAGGTTTACAAAAACAATCCTAGAACATGTCCTGCTGTATGGGACATATAGGTCCAACAGTCCCAGGAAAATGAGATTCAAGTAAGAAAGAGTCTGTTAGTTAAGTATGACGAGGTCAAACCTAAGAAAAAAAACTTGGACTGGAGTTGTAGTAAATAAAGATGGAGGAGGGACCAAAATAAGATAATAGTCCAAAAGGATACTAAGGTAAACAACATCAGCGAACAAGGAAATAAATGGAAATGGGGACGATTGGACATTTATGGAATACTCAACCAGTGAATTGGATAAGAATTCTCAAGAGGAAGAGTCTTACTCTAAGTAGAGTAAGAAGTTGACCTAAGGATGTACTTTTGGACTAGTGGGTAAGACATGCTTAATTGTGATAAACTCCAAGGAGTGAGCAGACAATGGAATGGAAGATAAATTCCTCAAGCACATGGTTTAAAGGGCTAAGTGAGGGAACAACCAAAGTGGTAGCATGTCAAGCAAACCCCAAGTTGACATTATGAGAGATTTTTCCCAATGTAAAGGGATGCGTAATTTAGTTTTTGGGAAAAAACACCTAAAAGAAGGGGAGAGTTGTAAAACCCATGACCTCACAACAAGGAAACCAGGAAAGAACCGGTCAATTAATGAGAAAATCGAACCACTTAATGAACCGAGAATGATAAAGAAAGGTTGAAATGGGAAATTGGAAAATCCCAAGTGACCAAGATGTCACAACAATCATGGGGAAGGATCATGAAGGGAATTGGATTAGAAAACCAGACCGGTTCAGGATGAACTAGACCTTAACCAGATTGAACTATCATGAACCGAATTGGACAATTCATTTTTCTAGGTGGCTTAAAAATGTCAATTTGGAGAATTGAGGCCACCACTAGATAGAAAATAAATTTAAATTAATTTAGAAAATTTTAATTTTGAGAAAATTTTTTGCATCGGTCTTGAACTGGCTAATTTTCATCACCGAACCCGGTCTGATCGGACTGGTCTGGTCCAAAACAGTGTCATCGTCTTCCTTTGGATGACAACACTATTCATATGACATAAAAACTTTCCTTTTCTGATGAGGGAATATTCCCCTCGATTATGGCTTTTTTCGAAGAGGATTTGCTCAACCAATATGGAAACTGGTAGAGCAGAGGGTCCTTGAGCTCCATATATAAAGAGATCCCCTCCATTCATCCTCCACACACCTAAAACCATCGAAGCAGGAGAAGTGCTCCATTTTTCGACAAAGCCCAAAGCTCTGACTAGGGCACTTCTCTCAACCTTAGAAGGTGAATTTGGTCCTATAGTGTCATGCCCCAACCCGGTTTTGTTGGATCCCCATGAACAACCCGCCACTCTTTCTCGGTTCATGAAGAGTTTCCCCCTTCTTTTAGTTGAGAGGAGCTAGGCAAAATTCCAACCTTGTTCCCTAGAAGACATGTATCAACTAAAATGGAAGCTTAAAGACAAATTTAAGCATACCTGACAAAGGGTAAGGCTCAGTGTTACTTCTAGTTATTTTCACTTTTCCTGAAAAGGGCTAGAAAAGAGAGGTGAGTTTCTACAATTCAGTGAATGAGTTTTTCAAATGTTTACTTTTAAATTTTAAGAAAAATATTTATATGGAGTGTGCCTAACTCCTTTCTTTTCAAAAATTCCTTCATTTTTAAAAAAATTTGGGCTTTTTCATTATTTCATTAATTACCGGTGTGTCATCACCCAACACACATCCTTCATCATGAAGGTTACACATATTCACAAGTTAGTATCACTACTGAACCCGCTAGTAGCTTCAGAGCGACTTTTCCTGCCACCCGAATAGAAGTACAACCACTTTTACCCTTGGAATGAGTGGATGTACGTGACATCTGACCCACAATCCTGAAATCACTTCTTCGTGTCCGTATGAGGACAGAGACCTCATCCCGTCCCCACCCCGGTCTCATGCGTTGGGTGTTACTCCAAATTTTGCACAGACACCTAGAATGATGATCAGCCCTTATACTCACTGGGTCGTCCAGGGCCCTTAGGACACATCACTACCCCTCATGGGCGTCTTGATGATCCTGTACTCATGGTGCATGCACAAGCAAAGTTTTCTTAAATTTTCCATATAATCTGTGGTGCCATTTGTCCCAACGGTCCTGACTTCAAGTCAACATGTAGTTGTTTGTCCCGATTGGTCCGGAGACCTATCATGTCGCACTGCTACTAGTTGACTGATTATGTCGGACCTGCCTTGGTACCATGACCAAACAATTCACTTATTAAGTTTTAATGGCACATATATATCTATCATGTTCTTTTACAAGCTCCTGCTAGTGTCCATTGGCCTATGGCCCACTTTTCGAGTTTTTCAAAAACTGGCATTTTAGCCCTCAAGTTCCAAAACCGAGGCCCCCGACCTATAAGAGCTATTCGAGCTCCCGTCAAGAAGGTCTCCCAAATAGTTTAAGCATTGGCACACAGTCAGGGGAGATCACTTCCGATAAAATAGGTTTTTACTGTCCATTATACCGATCGGTATAAGGACATCTCCGTTCATAACCGATGAACGGGTTTTCAACTTCCTTTGAGAAAGTCTTATCATACCAACCGGGTATGATCTACTAACAACTGGTAAGCAGTTTTTTCGCATAACTTTCACATCACTTTCTCTAAGTTGTGATGATTAAAAATAACACTAAGCAGTGGGTTTTTTATACAGAGGTACTTATCATCCCGAACCGGGTGTGATACATAATCCCACTCACCCGATAGTGCAGTGAAATTCCACTTAGTCGGGTCCCGTCCTTAGCAAGCTTGACCTCGACTAGCGTTCCCGATATCTTCATTCTCCTACACAAAATGAACATAATTGTTCATTAATCTTCAGTCTAATAGCCCTCATTCGTTCCAAATGAATGAGAAAACCAAACTTTACATATATTTGCAATTAGGTCCCTAAAGTTATTTTTCTTTAACTTTTAGTCCCTATTGCCGGGTTTTTCCTAAATTCGAGTCCCGAAACTATTAAAATTTATTTAAGGACCTCAAATCATTTGATTTCACACAAAGGGGTTTAATTTCCCAAATTTCCAATTTGGTTGTTCGATTTTTCTAAAATTACCATTTTACCCCTTCTTTAGAAAAATAGTAAATTTTGCCCCCAATATTCTAAAATTTATCAATTGGCCCTCTAATATTCTTATCATGACCAATTGACTCTCAATTTTAGAAAATTACATTTTGGTCCTTCGAATTGTTGAAATCCCCAAATTTCCCCCAATTTCAACTTTACAACACTGTTGAATTTGATTTCATCAAATTGACCAATCAAACACCTCCAACTTTGAAATTGGAGTTGGAATTGAGTTCCTAGATGTTCATACATTTCTAGGGAACTTCGAATCGCAGATTTTAACCCCGGAACGAGCTCAAACGGAGCTTCGTCGAAAAATAGATTGTAGAGAGAGAAAGCTTAGATTTCTCACCTGTGAGGGCACGACGGTAGGAGCTCTCTATCTAGGCAGGTAGCTCTCCTCCAGAGCTTCTTTCTAGGATCAAGAATGACATCATTTGATGTCAAATTAGATTAGAATTTCTCCATTGAAATTCGGTCGACTCTCTCTCTAACAACGATCTAAAATTGTAAAGGGGAGCCAAATTGGCTTACCTTTCAGTCCTAATTCGGCCGTGGAAAGACTGAGGTGGTGTCCGGAGAGCTTGGTTTTTTCTTGAGGAGGGCTCGAATTGGCCAATTTCAACTTGGCCAAAATGGGGCTGCTTCGGTCCACCGGAACTACTTCAATATTTGATGACGTCCATGCTTCTCCAACGACTCTCGGGATGAACGGATGCTACCACCGTGTAGCTGACTTCTCGCCGGTTCTAATGAACCCAACCTCACCTTATTTGGCATAGAATTGTACCAAACGAAGGCGTTTCTTCTTCACCGACGTTTCTTTAGTTTCCCGGCGAGTGAGAAGTGTTGTCATCATGAGGATGAAGATGACACTATTCCGAACCGGACTGGACTGGTCCGAACAGGGTTCAAAGCTTAAACCAGCCGGTTCACCCCCCCCCATTTGACTGAGTTTTTCAAATCTAAATATTTCTAACTTCATCTAAATTCATTCTCTTTCCAATGGTGGCCTCAAATCTCCAATTTGAATTATTTAAGCCACATAGAAAAATGAATTTAGGATTCAGCTCAACAATGGTTCAAACCAGTCCGAACCAGTTTGTATCTGGTTCACCTAAACCATTTTTGGTTTTCATTCCCAATTCCTATACAAGTCCATTTCCATGTCTTTTGTGACTGCTTGGGTCACTTAAGGTCCATAAAATTCCTATTTTACCATCTCTTTATCGATTTTGGTTCATAAACTGACTCGGTCCTTAAATTGGTTCAATCCGGTTCGGGTTCGGTTCACCCGAACCAGTCTGGTTTTTGTCTCCCACTTTTTTCTAAGGTTCCTTGCCAAGTTTTATGAATTTCTTTGGAGTACAATAGAGTTTAATTCCTTTGTTTTGCCCGATCTCTATCGGTTCCGGTTCATGAACCGACTCGGTTCATAAACCGGTTCAATCTTATTGGACCCGATTCATCCTAGAAGGACCTAAGGGACAAGAGCTAACTTATTATATCAAAATCTCGGATCTCCAGCTCCCGACGGTATGCTTTCAAAGCTTTCTCTCTCTATGAATAGTTTTCTAGTAAAGTTTCGTTTGAGCTCATTTCGTGCCCAAATTCTACAATTCAAAACGCTCAATTGGATTGTATGGAAGTGGAGAAACCGATCCATGCCATCAATTGGAGCAATTAACCTTGTTTGAATGACCAATTTGAAAAAATCAAATTTGGTCTATAGAAATGTGTAAATTCGGGGGAAATTGAGAATTTCAAAAAAATTGATGGACCTAAATGCAATTTCTCAAAATTGAAGGTCAATTGGCAATAAGAAAGATGTTTGAGGACCAAATGGTCAATTTTTGAAAGAATTGGGACCAATTGGCTATTTTTGGAAGTTAAGGGACCAAATTAGAAATTTGGAAAATTTGAGCCTTATTTACAATTTTCAAAAAAATTAAGTTCCCAAGAGTGATATTGGAAACCCTAAGCATTTGATTGAAAACAGTTGAACATTTAGGGACCTAAAGTCAAAGATTGTGGACTTTGGGGACCTAATTAAAATGAGACAAAAATAGTGGCCTAAATGTAAATACATGGAAATAGAATGGCTATTCATGCCATGTGTTTTCTTATAAAGATACTCAAACCATTTAGGAACAAATTCGGATAAGGACGTGAGTAAAGGAGCTCGAACAGGACCTGAAAAGTTGATTGGGGATGAACACGCCATAGTTATTGGGTGAATGTGCTTATTTACACTTCATATTTGGTTGGGATAATTAGAGCCATTTTAAAGTGAAAAACCTACTTACTGGTTTTGAGTAAGTATATTTAACTATGATACTCGATTAGGGTGATAAGCATGATTTGTGAAGTAAAAATTCACTCATGAGTGGACCTATCCCTATCACCACACTCGGTTGTAGTGATGAGTGCTTTGAACTAAAAGAGATTTTGTCAGAAATTTTCTCTCCTAATTGTGTGCAATTGTTGAAACCATTTGGGATACTTTTCTGACGAGAGCTAAGAACAGCTCCAACAGGCTGGCGGCTTCAATTTTGAACTCATAAGGCCTAAGGCCCAGTATTGAAAAACTCGTGAAGTGGAACTCATAATGGATTTTATGATAGGATTGCAAGTGACAGGGGGTGGGGGAGGCCGGGGGGGGGGGGGGGGGGGGGGAGGGGGGGAGGGCACGATACTATTAGGGTGATAGTAGACATGTTAACTATGTCAGCCCACTTCCTACCTATTATGGTGACCGACACCTTATAATGGTTAGAAAACCTTATGGTGTCCGAGTCCGAGTCCGTAATGAAAGTTAAATATCCTCATCTATTCAATGTATCAAAATTTTGAGGACAAATGTCACACCCTGACCCAGTTTGGTCGAGGTCCTATGATCAACTTGTCACTCTTACGGATCTCAAAGTGGGGATCCTCCAGGAGATTAGAGAGAGTCAGGTGTAATACCTGTCATGTTTCCCCTTGACAACATTAAACAAAAATAAAACTTTGAATCTTTATACCTAGGATATGTTCTAGAGAGAGGCTAAATCAGCCCACTTCCTAGCTATTACTGTGACCGACACCATATAATGGTTAGAAAACCTTATGTCGGAGAGATTATGCGGTTACATGGAGTCTTAGTGCACATCGTATCGAATCGAGACCTAAGGTTCACATCTCAATTTTTAGCCTAGCCTACAAGAGGGTTTAGGAACTCAGCTTCACATGAGTACGACTTTTCACCCTTAAACTGATGGACAGTCTGAGCGGACCATCCAGACACTAGAGGAAATGTTACGAGCATGTGTACTAACCATGAAAATATGTTGGGAGGATTACTTGTGCCTGACGGAGTTTGCATATAACAACAATTATCGGGCCAGTATACAAATGGTGCCGTACGAGGCTCAATATAGAAGACCGTGTCATACCGCCTATTCTGGGAGGAAGTAGGGGAAAGGAAGCTTAAGAAGATTGAACTTGTTGAGGAAGCCCCAGATAAGATTAAGTTGACAAGAAGTCAGCTTAAAGCAGCACATGACCGATAATAGGGCTATGCTGACCGTAGGAGGAAGAACTTGGAGTTTGTGGTGGGGGATCAAGTATTCCTAAAAGTGTCACCCTGAAGAGGGAATTTAAGGTTTCAGTAGTGAGGGAAATTGAAACCACGATATATTGGTTCGTACCCCATCACCCAAAGAGTTCGACCTGGGGTGCATAAGCTTGAACTACCACTAGACTTGTACCCCATCATATATCTGTACTGAGGAAGTACGAGCCTGATCCTTGTCATGTATTGGAGCACCCCCACCTAAATTGGAGGAGAAACTATCCTATGAGGTGGACCCCGTCGAAATCCTCGATAAAGGGAATCTCTGGTATAAGAAGATTCTAATGGTAATGGTCCTCTAGGGAAGCAGTCAATTGGAAGGGGAAACATGGGAGTCCGAGTCCGTAATGAAAGTTAAATATCCTCATCTATTCAATGTATAGAAAGTTTTGAGGACAAATGTCACACCCTGACCCAGTTTGGTCGAGGTCCTATGATCAACCTGTCACTCTCACGGATCTCAAAGAGGGGATCCTCCAGGAGATTAGGGAGAGTCAGGTGTAGTACCTATCATGTTTCCCCTTGACAACATTAAACAAAAATAAAACTTTAAATCTTTATACCTGGGATATGTTTTACAGAGAGAGAGAGAGGCTAACATAGTCACGTTCCTTTCAAAAAATGCTTAGAGGGAGGGGAGTGAGTTCGACAACTCAGTGAGTGAGAGAAATCTTTTAAGGTCAAACCGAGTAAGAAAACCGAGCCGGTTTACATTTGGGAACAAGCAATATGGAAATTTACAACTTTCGGGTGATCCAGAGGGTTCATTAAACCTTGGAAAAGAAATTTAAGAAAAATTAGAGGTCAAAAACAAAATTGGTTTAGGTGAACAACATTCCATAATAACTTATGAATTTTTTTGTAACCCAAAAAATTTTTATGCGCCTTATCATAAATAACAATAAAATTAATATATATTTAAGTATTGTAATTAATACCAATAATTTAATACTTAAATTAAATTATTGCAATTAATACCAAAATTAAATTATTAGAATTAATATAAAAAATAAATTATTGGCTTGGCTTCGGCCCGTGCGTATAGGCCCAACAGGTTCGACGACCTGGTTTTAGCTTAGCAGCGATTTGACCTAACAAGCCCAACAACTCAGACTTAGCTCGACAAGTATCAAACATAATTTCCTATTATTTTGATCTTTTAGCAATACTCATCACATGCTAGTTTTAGACAGGTTCATGCCCGTGCCCATTGGCCTTGGGTCCACTTGCATACCGAGCCTAAGCCCCATAATTAACTCCCAAATATTTTAAGCCGAGTCACCAAGTTAGGGGATGATAATTCTGAAAAAATTATTTTTCAAAATTTAACTGTCATTCCAATCATAATGGACATGATAGCATTCCCACTCACCCGGTAATCTCGACGAGGCTGTCTCGGCAGAGTCTGGCTTTACGGTATTCTTCTGGAAGCCAGCGCTTGAGCAGTTTGCTCCTTCATAGCATGAATATCAATATTAGGATACTGGACTAAGGGACCACATCTTTTTGGGTAATTACATATAGGCCCTCACATTTTACCTTAATTGCAACTTGGTTCCAAAAGTTTGTACTTTTACCTTGAGGACCTTATTTGCCTCTTAGCTTCAATTAAGCCCCCCAATGATGTCCAATTTTCCTTCTTGGGTCCTTAGTTTTATCAAAATTGTTCATTGGCCCCTCAATTTTCCAAAATTGCCATTTAGTCCTTAATTTCCCCAAAATTACAATTTGTCCCCAAACTTTTCAAAATTATCAGATTGATCCTCCACTTTTATCTAATTTTCCCAATTGGCCCTCAATTGGGAGTGGATTTCATGAAAATGCCCTCAATTTCTTCAATTTGCCATTCGGACCACAATTTTTGAAATATTCCCAATTTGCCCAAATTTCACAAAAATTGCACCTTAGCCCCCGAATCTCAATCTTGTCAAATTGATCATCAATACATGGTTAATTATCCCCATTCTTGATTTGGATAACTTTCTTTATGTTTTCCTCGTCATTTTAAGCACTGAACCATTTCATTTGGCTTGGAAATGAGCTTAAATAGAACTTTGCAAGCAAATACAATCTAAATAGAGAAAGCTTCGATAACTTACCTGTGAGGTTCCAGTGACCGGAGCTATGGCTACCACTGCATTGCTCTCATCATGGAGATCCTCCCTTGATCAAACCATGCCTCAATTGATGATCTGAGAAGTGCGAATTTTAGTGTTAAAGTTTTTGTAGAATTTGGCTATGAATAGTGTTTTCCAGCGAAGGGCGGCGGAGGAAGCTTACCTTCTTAGCTTGGGGGATGGTCGGAACTCCTCCATGTGGGGTGTGGGAGGTCTGGCTTGGCCGCAATTGGCTGGGGGAATGCTCGAAGTGGCTGTAGGGGGTTGGGCAATTTTCTAGCTAAAGAGCGGCAGTACTGTTTGAGTTTCCTCGTTCCTCCTCGGTGGCTCTCAAGCTGAATAGAGGGTATGGCTAGGTAGAGGACTTCCTCCCAGTTACAAAAACATTGAATGAGGCTTCAGAGGTTGTGAAAAGTCCTGTCATTGGTGCTCTAGTTTGCTACTCGCCAAAAACTTGTACACTTCTCCTACTTCACTCGTTTGTGGGATGCTGACAATGAATGGAGGGGTGCTCTTTATATTGGGAACTTGACAATTATTCAGGCTACCGGTCAGTGTGAGACTCGGCATCTGACTCGGCCGCCAGGGACCTAACCATAGAGATTTTTGAGTCACTGGAGACTCTAGCTTTTTTAGCCTCTCTCTCTTGCCTGTTTTCTCTGTAAGCGATTGTGGGTTGAAGATGATAACGTGGCAGTGTGCCACATGGCACGTTTTGATTGACCAGTTTTTTTTGACTTGGAGGTCCAACTCAGCCGCCATGTCAACAGTTAATCGGACACGTAGCAGCCTCTCATTGGCTGCTTGTGTATGCGTGGTAGGCTGACAGGTCGCTTGATGACTATTGACTGAACACATGGCAATATCCCATTGGCTGTTTGTATCTACGTGGTTGTTGATGCGGTGCCGTTGACCATTAACCAGTCCGTCCGACTGAGTTTGCTATCCTGAATTAAAAAATTGGCCCGTTCGTATCCGATTCGACTGGTTTTCTAAAATTTAAAAATTTCTAAATTCATTTACTATGTAATGGTGGCCTCGATTTCCCAAATTGACATTTTAAACAACCTAGAAAAATAAATTATTGAACTGATTCACTATGGTTCCTCCCAGTTCAGGTTCGGTTCACCCTGAACTGGTCCGGTTCTCTCCTCAATTCCACTTCATAGTTATTTCTCACAATTTTTGTGAATTTTCGATTACTCGGGATTTTCCAATTTCCCACATTAACCCTTCTTTTCTAGTTTTTCCTTGGTCCCAAAGGATGGGTCTTACAACTTTCCGCTCCTTTTAGGAGTTTTGACCTTAAATCTATTACATACTAAATAGTTGTGGATATCTATCCTTTACAATCAACTCTACCTCCCATGTCTCCTCCTCCACTTGACCATTCCGCCAAAGGATGTTTACCATGGGGATACTTATGTTTTGGAGGCTTTTCTCACATTGATCGAGGATCCATATGGGCTCCACTTCATAGACTAAATCTTCCTCGATCTTTGATGGTAGTTGATTTAGCACATGGCTAGGGCCTGGCTCGTACTTTCGCAGTACTAACATGTGGAAGACGTCATGGATCCTCTGCAAGTCCGGGGTATCTCTAGTCGGAATGCTATAAGTCCGGTACTTTGGGTTATGGCGTAATAACCTATGTATCTTGGTTTCAACTTTCCTCTCTATTGAAACATGAGTATTCCTTTCCATGTGGACACCTTGAGGAATACTTGGTCCCCTACCTCAAACTCCAAGTCCTTTCTTCGGTGGTTGGCATAACTCTTCTAACAATCTTGAGCCACCTTGAGTCAGGTTCTTATTATTTGGATCTTCTCGGTTGCATCCTCTATCAACTCTACCTTCTTAAGTCTTCTTTCCCCTACCTCCTCCTAGAACAGGAGCGTGCGATAAAGTGGCATGTAGAGGGCTTCCTAGGGTGCCATCTGAATGATGTCTTGGTAACTATTGTTATTTGTGAACTCCATGAATCACAGATAGTCCTCCCAATCCTTGTTCATTGTTTGATCGTATGCCCAAAGCATGTCTACTAGGGTTTGGATGGTCCGTTCGGACTGTCCATTCATTTGAGTGTGGAAGGCGGTGCTCATGTGGCGTCTAGTTACCAAGGCAGTTGGTAGGTTGGGCCAAAACTAAGAGGTGAACCTCGGTTCCCGATCTGATACTATACTTATGGGGTCCCCGTGGAGCCGTACAATCTCCCCCACGTAGAGGGCAGCGAGCTTTCCTATCGCGTCTGTCACCCGGATGGGTAAGAAATGGGTGGACTTGGTTAGCCGATCCACAATGACCCATATGGCATCCTGACCCCTTTTTGTTATTGGTAGCCCGGTAACGAAATCCATGGTGATATGCTCCCATTTCCAGTCGGGAACAGGAGAGGCTACAGAAGTTTGGAGTGTTTATGGTGTTCGGCCTTAATTTGCTGGCATGATAGGCATCTGACCACTTACTCAGCAAAATCCTTCTTCATCCCTTTCCAACAGTATCCTTGTTTTAGGGCGCAGTACATCTTGGTACTGTTCGGATGCATGACATACATTGAGATGTGTGCCTCCACAGTATCCCCCTTTTCAATTCCTAATTGTTCGGTACCTAGACCCTCCCTTTGAAGGTCATTACCTCTTCACTCCTAACTTCGAGGTCTTGGGCTGGGCTGTCCATAATCTGTCTGCAATGGAGATGGAGCTCCTCGTCTTCCTTTTGTAGTGCCTGTATTTGGTCTACTAGGCTGAGCTATATAACTAGGTATGCCACTAGGTTACCCTGGACCTCGTTCACATTAAGGTCCACTCTCAAGCTATGCAGTTGGCTTAATAAGAGTAGGTAGCTAGTACTTACTGAGGCCACTCCCGTGTGGTTCTTGTAGATGAGTGCGTTGGCCACCATGTTTGCCTTACTAGGAGGTATTCGATTGTTAGGTCGTAGTCCTTCACAAACTCTAGCCACCTCCTCTACCTTAGGTAGAGTTCCTTTTAGGTTAGGAAGTATTTCAAGCTCTTGTGGTTGGTGTAGATGCGGCACTTTACCTCGTATAAATAGTGACACCATATCTTGAGGGCAAACACTATGGCTGTAAACCCCGCCCTTTTGAGCTAAGGAAAACCTGGAAGGGAAACTGTCAAACCAAGTGAGAAAATTAAACCGGTTCACAAACCCAATCAATTATGAATGGGAAATTTAGGAATTTACAACTCCCAGGTGATCAAAAGGGTTCAAAATACTATGGAAAAGAACCTTAGGATGAATTGGAAGAGGAAAATTAGATCGGTTTGGATGAACCGAGTCTAACAAGATTGAATCGGTTTATGAATCGAGTCGGTTCATGAATCGGAACCGATAGAGATCGAGCAAAACAAAGGAATTCAACTCCATTGTACTTCAAAGAAATTCATAAACCTTGGGAAGGAACCTTATAACAAAGTGGGAGAGAAAAATCAGACTAGTTCGGGTGAACCGGACTCGAACCAGATTGAACCAGTTTAAGGATTGAGTTAGTTTATGAACTGAAATCGATTAAAAGATGGTAAACTAGGAATTTTATGGACCCTAAGTGACCCAAGGAGTCACAAAAGACATGGAAATGGACTTGTGAAGGAATTGGGGATGAAAACCAAACCGGTTCAGACTGGTTTGAACCACTATTTAACCGAATCCTAAATTTATTTTTCTAGGTGGCTTAAATAAATCAAATTGGAGATTTGAGGCCACCATTGGATAGAGAATGAATTTAGAAATTTTTAGATTTGAAAAACTCGATCGAATAGGGGGTGAACCGTCTAGTTTAAGCTTTGAATCAAGTTCAGACCGGTTCGGTCTGGTTCGGAATAGTGTTATCTTCTTCCTCAGGATGACAACACTATTCACTCGTAGGGAAACTGAAGAAACGCTGACGAAGAAGAAATGCTTTTGTTCAGGGTATTTCAGGTCATCAATGTCAGTCATAATGGTGCGAAACGGATGGCCAACGGGTCCTCGAGCACCCTATATAAAGAGCCCCTCCCCATTCATCCTCTCCACACCTGAAAACTCCATTCTCTCTCAATTGCTCCATTTCCTACGAAGCTCGAACTAGACCTCCGACTTGGGGTCTTTTCTGAGCCAAACAAGGTGAGGTCAGATTCTTTTGAACTAGGGAGAATTCAGCTACATGCATGTAGTCTTCATTTGCTCTGAGGGTCGCCGGAGAAACGTCGACGTGATGAAATAGTGAAGCTGCTCTGGCGGACCGAAGCTGCCCTGTTTCGGCCGTGTTGAAATCGGCCATTTCAAGCCCTCCTTAAGACAAACCAAGCCATCCCAACACTTCCTCAACCCTCCCACGTCTGAATTAGGACTGAAAGTTAAGCCAATTTGGCTCCCCTCTGTAATTTCTAGCCGGTGCTAGAGAGAGAAATGACAGAATTTCAATGATGAAATTCTAACTCAATTCGACACCAATTGATGCGATTCTTGATTCTAGAATGAAACTCATGATGAGAGCTATTTTCCAGAATGAAAGCTCGGACTGTCGTGCACTCACCGATGAGTAATCGAAGCTTTCTCTCTTAACAGTCTATTTTTCGGTGAAACTCCGTTTGAGCTCGTTCCGATGTCAAAACTTGTGATTCAAAGTGCTATTGAATCATAAGAGAATGGAGGAACTCAATTTTAACTTCAATTTCAACAATTGGAGGTGTTTGATCGATCAATTTGATAAAATCAAATTCTGCTGTCCTAACGAGTTGAAATTGGGGAAAATTTGGTTAAAATTGGGTATTTTCAAAATTGAAAGGACCAAAATATAATTTTATGAAATTAAGGGTCAACTAACTAAGAATGTTGGAGGACCAACTAAGAAATTTTGGGGCAAAACTTACCATTTTTGAAAAGGAAGGGCAAAATGGTAATTTTGGAAAAGTTAGGGGACCAAATTGGAAATTTGGGAAATTAAACATCTTTTTGTGAAATTGAATAAATTGAGGTCCCATATAAATTTTAAAAGTTACGGGAATCAATTTGAGGAAAAACTGGTATTTGGGACTTAAAGTTAAAGAGAAATAACTTTAGGGACTTAATTGCAAATAACTAAAAAGTTTGGGTTTTCTCATTCATTTGAAATGAATGAAGGTTGTTAGCCGAGTAATAATGAACAAGGATGTTCAAATTGTGTAGGAACGTGAAGTACTGGGAATGCCAGCATGGACGAGTTCGCGTGAATACAATGAATCGGTCTAGTGGAATTCACTGCGTTAACGGGTGAGTGATATTATATATCATACCCCATTGGGAATGATAAGTGCCTCGGTATAAAAACCCACTATTTAGTGGTATTTTAATCATCACCACTTAGATAAAATGATGTGGAAATTATGTGGAAAAACTACTTAACGGTTGTAAGTAGATCATACCCAGTTGGTATGATGTGACTTCCTCAAAGGAAGTTGAAAACCCGTTCATCAGTTATGAACGGAGATGTCCTTATACCGGTTGGTATAACCTATTTTTTCGGAAGTGTTCTTCCCTAACTATGTGCCAATACTTAAACTATTTGGGTGACTTTCTTGACGGGAGCTCGAATAGCTCTTATAGGCCGGGGGCCTCGGTTTCCGAGATTGAGGTCTAGAATGCCCAATTTTTGAAAATCTCGTACAGTGGGCGCAAGGCTAGTTAGCCCAAGCAGGAGCTCGTAAACAAACATGATATATGTGCCATAAAACTTAATAAGTGAATTGTTTGGCCATGGTACCAAGATAGGACCGACATGCTCAGTTAACTAGCGGCAATGTGACATGATAGGTCGACGGACTAGACAAGACAAACAACTGTGGTTGAGTTAAGAGTTTGGGCCGTTGGACCAGTGGCACCACATATTATATGGCTTGATAAGAAAATATTGTTTGTGCATGCACTATGAGTACGGGATCATCAAGATGCACATGAGGGGCATCGATGCATCCTAAGTGCCATGGACGACCCGGTGAGTATAAGGGCAGTTCATTGTTCCAGGTGTCTATGAGAAATTCGGAGTAGCAATAAGCGCACAAGACCGAAGTGGGGACAGGATGAGGTCTCTGTCCTCATATGGACACTTAGAAGCAAATTTTCGGGATTGTGGGTCGTATGTCGCGTACATAGAAAATTGGCAGGTAAAGTCGCTCCGAAGCCACTAGTAGGTTCAGTAGTCGTGCTGACCTACGAATATGTGTAACATTGATGATGAAGGATGTGTGTTGGGTGATGACACATCGTTGTTAAAAAGAAATGGTGATAAACCCAATATTTCAAATGAAATGGTTTTTGAAAGGAATGGAGTCTGGCACACTCCAATAAGAAATATTTTCTTAAAAGTCTAAACTTTTGAAAATCCATTCACTGAGTAGTACTCACCCCCTCCCTTATATCCCTTTCAGGAGATTTCGTAAAGCCTACACTTAAGGACCATGAAATAAGATGCATGTGAGACAGGTATGATGAAATTAAATATTATGCAGTTTTGTTTATGTTATTTCTGGAAAAGGTGCAGGGTTAAAGGACGTCTTACTCTTTATGGTCTATAATAAAGGGAAATACTTTAATAAATTGGGAGAGTGGCGGGTTGATCACGGGGATTTGACCAAACCGGTTTGGGGCATGACAGTTAGCGCCTGAAAGCATTGACCAATAAGGGAGAGATAGTCAACGGTCAATGGTCAACGAATGCCTAGTCAGTAGCGACACAGACCGAGCAGCCAATGAGAGGATGCCACGTGTCCGATCAACCGGTCAATGACTAACACGTCGACTAAGTAGGATTGCCATGTTAGTTGAACCAACCAATCATGTGTTGCCACGTGGCAGGTCCGGATGTTCGAAGCTTGCACGTGTAGAACGGTGTCGTTGTAAACCCCGTCCTTTGATAATAAGAAAATTGGGAAAAGAATTGGTCATTTTCAAAGAGAAAACTGAGTCCGTTTTATAAACTGAAATCGATAGAGAAAGGACAAATCGAGAAATTTATGGATCCCAAGTGACCTAAAGAAGACACAAAATTGATGATAAAGGACTTTAGGGTGAATTTGAGGTGAAACAATAGGACATAAGGATGCCTAAACAAATGAAGAACGACTAGAGGCCAGTGACCCAACCGTAGAAGGCTGGAATCACCCTAACCATTAGTGAATTTGCACTATGCCCAATGATCCACATAAGGAATTACTAGAAGAAACTAACAAAGAAAAATTAAAGCCAACTTCTTTCTCTAAGGATGGGTGTATGACGCCTAAAAAAATTCAGGGTGAGCATGCTTTGCCTTCTAAGGTAACATATGAAGATTAGAGGGCGAGCTAACCATAAACATCAATGAAATTGCTACTCTTGCCAATATTTAATAAATAGGATTATAATCCAACAAATCAACTACATAGCAAGAACTACAAATTTTGCAAAAGGAAGAATAAATTATAGAGAATGTTAGCTTTGGTCAATAAGTGAATGCTTATTTATAGGTGTAAACCCCGTAATTTCAAGGATAAGAAAAAACAGGACAAAAATTGACAATTCTTATGAGAAAACCAAGCCATTTAAATGAAACAAAAAGGGTAAATAAGGGTTAGAAATGGGAAAATTAAAATCCAAATTTACCAAGAGGTCATAAAACTCATAGGGAAGAACTATGAAGGAAATTGGATGAGAAAACTGGACCGGTTCGAGGTAAACTGAACTTAAACTAGATTGAACTAGGTTGAACTGTAGTGAACTAGTTCAATAATTTATTTTTCTAGGTGGCTTAAAAAGACCAATTTGGGAAATTGTTGCACAATTTGATAGAAAATGAATTTAGATTAATTTAGAAAATTTTAATTTTTACAAAACCTTTAAAATCGGGTTTGAACCACCAATTTACATTTTCTGGTCACCAAACCTGATCGGACCATACCAGTTAATGGTGCAGTTGGTCAATGGAATGTTGACAGGTCAGCGCCTAGTCAGCATGCGCTACCAATTAGCACGTTACGCGTGGCAAAGTGCTCCCTGCCGACCACTCGATTAGCGTCTAAAAGCATTGACCAATTAGGGAGAGACATGTGTTTGGTCAATTGTCAACGGATGCCCGGTCAGTAGCCACGCAGACACGAGCAGCCAATGGGAGGATGCCACATGTCAGGTTAACTGGTCAATGACTAATGCATCGATTGAGTAGGATTGCCATGTCAGTTGAACTGACCAATCATGTGCTGCCACATGGTAGGTTCGCATATGCGAAGCTCGCATGCAAAGAATAGTGTCGTTGTAAACCCCGTCCTTTAATAATAAGAAAACTGGGAAAAGAACCAATCATTTTCAAAGATAAAACCGAGTCAATTTATAAATTGAAACCGATAGAGAAAGGACAAACCAAGAAATTTATGGATCCCGAGTGACCTAAAGAAGTCAGAAAAGTCATGATAAAGGACTTTAGGGTGAATTGGAGGTGAAAACCAAACTGGTTCAAGTGAACCGAACCTCAACCGGATTGAACCAGTTTAAACCACTATTAAACCAGTTTCTAAATTCATTTTTCTAGGTAGTTTAGAAAATTCAAAATGGAGAATTGAAGCCACCATTAGATAGATATTGAATTTAGATGAATTTACAAATTTTTAATTTTAAAAAACTTAGTAGAATTGGGCCTTAATAGGCCGGTTTAATCATTGAACCTGGTTCTGACTTGTCTAGTTCGCTTTGTGATGTGAATTCGACTAAAGAGACTACGAATTCACATGTCCAATCAACGAAACCTGCAATAGAGCTGAACAGTTCGTCACCAAATGAGATGAATAATCATTTGAATCTGCAAGAGGGCCCAATCACAAGGTCAAGGGCTAAAAGATTCAAATAAGCTTTATATGGGCTGATTAAAGAGATTGTTTAATATTCAAATAGAAGCCCAAATGAAGAGCCCAAGATGAGCCCAAGAGAAGGTCCAGATTTAATTAATAAGGAGAGATTTATAAATATAATAAATCTGTTAGGATAATATTAGGTAGGTAGATTAGATAAGGTTAGCTTATAACCATAATAGAATTTTTCCTCATTATGTGGGTCATTCGGTTGTTTTCTGAGCCTATAAAAGGCGTACTCCACAGCATTGGAGAGACACACTTTGAGGTTTTGTGAGGTTTTGTCTTCTTTCTATCTTGAAAGAGCTTTTGAACTTATCAAGTTTTTACCTGTGGCGTTCAAGCAATCAAGACTTATCACTCGGGGTTTTCTAAGAGTTATTCTCAGAGGATTTGGTTGTGGCGTCTACATATCCCATACCTTGTTTCTCACATAAACAAGGTATATTCCATCTTTTTGCACTTGCATCGTGAAAGTCTTGGGATCGTTGCCATATTTGGTGTAGGGTATCGTCAACATATTGGCGAGGTTCGCATTAGTTGGTATTAGAGCTCACAGTTGCACAACAAGTTCTATCCCATCTTTTTATCTAGTTCTTTTTTTTTATCTTCTCTACCTGTTTCTATTCTCTATAAAAAAAATTATCATATTCTTCTGTCTAATCTTCAGTAGGTTAAAAAAAAGAGAAAAAAAGCCAAGAAAATTTGTGCAAAAAAAAGAGCAAAAAAAAAAAGAAAAAAAGAGCAAAAAAGTTCGTGCTAAAAAAAGTTCAAAAAAAGATTCGTGAAAAAAAAGGAAAAAAAAGCGGCACACAATTCTATCTTATATCTCATTCTTATTCTGCTCTATCTAAGTCTATTACTTCATTCCATCTTAATTTCTTTCTTCTCTATTTAAATTTTACTCTTATTTCTGAGTCTATTCATACCTCTCACTTAAATTCTTTGGAATTACTTTTTGGAAAACCTTTATTGATTTGTCTTGATTATTCCTCAAGTTGAACTTCTTCGTAAAAATGATTTGTTTTTAAAGTTCAATTTAGATTGAAAGAAGACATTTGAGAGGAAAAAGGCAAGAGTGTTTGAATCTTTAAGAAAAAGCCAATTGAGTGTGAAAACACGAGTGATTGAGAGAAATACGTGAGTGAGCATTTGCAAGGTTCTTCTGTTATTTTTATCATTTGTAGGAACTCATGGCACAGCGACGAGTAGATACGCCAAATGAAGAAGATTCCCAACAACCGATTCCAAATTTACAAATGCAAGCTATAATAAGCGAAATGAGACGAATGCTGAAGTCCGAGTTGGAACCGCTTCATGAGTGAATTGATCAATTGGAAGAAGGAGTGAGGGGTTCACGTCAACATACCCCTACTAAACAGCGACCTCGAAGCTTTCAGCCAAAACGTTTTGATCCCTAAGAACACGAGGAGTTCGATCGATATGCTCATAGAGAACGACCCCGAGTTGATGACAACCTGGATAATATCAAGTTGAAGATACCCTCTTTTCAAGGAAAAACTGATCCAGAAGCATATCTTGAATGGGAAAAGAGGATGGAGATGGTTTTTGAATGTCATAATTACTCGGAGATGAAAAAGGTACAACTTGCTGCTGTCGAATTTATTGATTATGCAATAATATGGTGTGATCAGTTGGTGAAGGAAAGGAAACGAAATCACGAACACCCTGTGGAGTCTTGGGATGAAATGAAAGCGATCATGCGACGACGATTTGTTCCCAGCCACTATCACCGAGAGTTGTTCAATAAACTCCAAAGGCTTACCCAAGGATCAAGAAGCGTCGACGAATACTTCAAGGAGATGGAGATTGCAATGATTCGAGCAAATGTGGAGGAAGACAGAGAGGCAACAATGGCAAGATTTTTGCATGGTCTAAACCATGAGATAGCTGACGTGGTGGAAATGCAATATCATGTTGAGCTCCAAGATATGTTACATCAAGATATCAAAGTTGAACAACAATTGAAGAGAAAAAGTTTACACAAAAGGGGATTAAACAATGGTTCCTCGAACTCATGGAAACCATCCTCAAGGCGATTTGAGAGTCAATCAACTCAACCTCAGCATGCTCCACTAAAAGAGACAACCAAGCAAGCTGTGGCCCAAAATCAAGGTAACACCTGTATCACAACTCCCAAAACTCGTGATATTAAGTGTTTCTGATGCCAAGGCAGGGGTCACATTGCAAGTCAATGCCCAAATAAGCTGGCAATGGTGATCAATGCTAATGGTAAAATTGAGACCGATGATGAAAAAGAAGATATCGATCCGAGGATGCCACCACTTAAAGATGCTGATGAATATGTAGAAGAAGGGGAATTGTTGGTTGCACGACGAACTCTCAGTGTTCAAGCCCAAGAAGAAGAAAACAATCAATGTGAGAACTTATTTCATACTTGTTGTGTAAAAAATAAGATTTGTTGTGTTATTATAGATGGGGGAAGCTGCACTAATGTAGCCAGCACTAAGCTGGTGGAGAAATTGGCATTACCAACCTTAAAGCATCCAAAGCCCTATTGACTACAATGGCTGAACGACCAAGGTGAACTCAAGGTAACCAAACAAGTGTTGGTTGTATTTTCTATTGGAAAATATCAAGATGAAATACTACGTGACGTGGTACCAATGCACGCGTGCCATATACTTTTGGGACGACCTTGGCAGTTTGATCGTCAGGTTATGCATGATGGATTCACTAATAGGTACTCTTTTGTGATGAATGAGAGACCAATATCTCTTGTACCTTTGACTCCAAGGCAAGTTTTTGAGGATCAACTGAAAAAGAAAAAGGCAAATGAACAGAAAATAGAAGAAAAAAAGAAAGGAGAAATATCAGAGTTGAAAAAAAAGAGGGAAAAGCCAGAAGTGGAAAAAAAAAGAGAGTAAAAGCAATTTTATTGCAAGAAAAAGTGAGATCAAGCGAGCTTTACTTTCACATCAGGCTCTTATTGTACTTATGTACAAGGACGCCTTTTTGAGTACTAACGATCTTGTCGGATCCCTGCCGAGCAATATTATTACTGTTTTTCAGGAATTTATCGATGTCTTTACTGATGAGAAACCACCAGGTTTGCCACCAATTCGAGGAATTGAACATCAAATTGATTTAATCCCTGGAGTGACGATTCCCAACCGACCAGCATATAGAAGTAACCCTGAGGAAACAAAGGAACTTCAACGCCAAGTCCTAGAGCTGATGGAAAAGGGGTATGTTCGAGAGAGTATGAGTCCATGTGCTGTGCCAGTGCTACTTGTACCTAAGAAGGACAGAACATGGCGAATGTGCATGGATTGTCGAGCCATCAACAACATCACGGTAAAGTATCGCCACCCTATTTCTCGTTTGGATGACATGTTAGATGAGTTGCATGGATCTTGTTTATTTTCAAAAATAGATCTTAAGAGTGGATATCATCAAATTCGAATGAAAGAAGGGGATGAATGGAAAACTGCATTTAAAACTAAACTAGGATTATATGAATGATTCATGAGATTAATGAATCATGTATACGTGCTTTTATTGGGAGATTTGTAGTGGTATATTTTGATGATATTCTAATCTACAGCAAGACCATGGATGAACATGTAGCACATTTAAGAGCTGTGTTAGAAGCATTAAGGCAACATAAGTTGTTTGCCAACTTGAATAAATGTGTCTTTTGTTCGGATAAACTTGTGTTTCTTGGATATATTATAAGTTCAAAAGGGATTGGAGTTGACGAGGAAAAGATTAAGGCAATTCGTGACTGGCCGACACCTAATTCGGTAAGTCAGGTAAGAAGTTTCCATGGATTAGCTAGTTTTTATAGACATTTTGTTCCAAATTTCAGTAGTTATGTTGCACCTCTTACTGCTGTTATAAAGAAAAACGTACCTTTTAAATGAGGTAATGACCAACAAAATGCATTTCAATTGATAAAGGAAAAATTAACTACTGTCCCATTGCTCTCATTGCCTAATTTTTTGAAAACATTTAAAATTGAGTGTGATGCATCAGGAGTAGGTATTGGAGGTGTATTAATGCAGGAAGGAAGACCAATTGCATATTTCAGTGAAAAGTTGAGTGGAGCAACCCTTAACTATCCTACCTATGATAAGGAGATGTATGCCCTAGTTCGAACTCTTCAACCATGGCAGCACTACCTATGGCCGAAAGAGTTTGTGATTCACAGAGATGATGAATCTCTTAAACATCTCAAAGGACAACACAAGTTGAACAAACACCATGCAAGGTGGGTGGAGTTCATTGAAACATTCCCATATGTGATCAAGTACAAACAAGGTAAGGAAAATATAGTTGCAGATGCTCTATCGCGAAGGTACGCTATGCTTTCAATGCTTGATTCTAAATTACTTGGCTTTGATTATATCAAGGAATTGTATGCAAATGATCCTGATTTCTATGAAGTGTTTAAAGGTTGTCGAAGTGGTAGGTTTGGAAAATTTTATTTACAAAATAGATTTCTTTTTTGAGAAAATAAATTATGCATCCCTCAGTTTTCTTTGCGTGAGTTACTTGTTAGGGAAGCACATGGTGGAGGACTTATGGGACATTTTGGGGTAGCTAAAACTATGGCGATGATGCATGAGCATTTTTTTTGGCCCCACATGAAAAGGGATGTTGAGAAAATTTGTTCTCGATGCATTACATGTAAGGAGTCTAAGTCTAGGCAACAACCTCACGGCCTGTATACTCCTCTTCCGATTCCTAATGCACCGTGGATTGATATTTCCATGGATTTTGTTTTAGGATTACCAAGAACTAAGAGGGGGAGGGATTTTGTGTTTGTGGTAGTTGATTTTTTTTCGAAAATGGCACATTTCATTTCATGTCATAAAACTGATGATGCATCGAATGTGGCTGATTTGTTCTTTCAAAAAGTTGTCAAATTGCATGGTATGCCTAGAACTATTGTTTCTTATCGTGATTCTAAATTCTTGAGTTACTTTTGGAAAACCCTATGGGGTAAATTGGGAACCAAACTACTGTTTTCAACAACATGTCACCCACAAACTGATGGTCAAATAAAAGTAGTAAATAGGACCCCTCTAGATCTAACTTCACTTCCTGTAGGTGAATTTGTGAATTTTGATGGAAAGAGAAAAGCAGAGTTTGTGAAAGAACTGCATGAGAAGACAAAGATGCACATTGAACGGATGACTAAAGTTTATGAAAAACAAGCAAACAAGGGCCGCAAAAGCGTCATTTTTTAACCTGGCGATTGGGTCTGGCTTCATATGAGGAAAGAACGATTTCTAGAACAAAGGCGATCAAAACTTCTTCCTAGAGGAGATGGACCATTTCGTGTGTTGGAATGCATTAATAATAATGCTTACAAGCTAGAGTTGCCTGGTGAGTATAGCGTTAATGAAAGCTTCAATGTTACCGATTTAATGCCCTTTGATGTAGGTGATGAAGAAACAGAAGATTTGAGGACAAATCATTTTCAAGAGGGGGAGAATGATGTGAATCCGACTAAAGAGACTACGAATTCACAAGTCCAATCAACGGAACCTGCAATGGAGCTGAACAGTTTGTCATCAAATGAGATGAATAATCATTTGAATCTGCAAGAGGGCCCAATCACAAGGTCAAGGGCTAAAAGATTCAAAGAAGCTTTATATGGGCTAATTAAAGAGATTGCTGAATATTCAAATAGAAGCCCAAATGAATAGCCCAAGATGAGCCCAAGAGAAGGTCCAAATTTAATTAATAAGGAGAGATTTATAAATATAATAAATCTCTTAGGATAATATTAGGTAGTTAGATTAGATAAGGTTAGCTTATAACCATAATAGAATTTTTCCTCATTATGTGGGTCATTTGGTTGTTTTCTGAGCCTATAAAAGGCGTACTCCACAGCATTGGAGAGACACACTTTGAGGTTTTGTGAGGTTTTGTCTTCTTTCTATCTTGAAAGAGCTTTTGAACTTATCAAGTTTTTACCTGTGGCGTTCAAGCAATCAAGACTTATCACTCGGGGTTTTCTAAGAGTTCTTCTTAGAGGATTTGGGTGTGGCATCTACATATCCCATACCTTGTTTCTCACATAAACAAGGTATATTCCATCTTTTCGCACTTGAGTCGTGAAAGTCTTGGGATTGTTGCCATATTTGGTGTAGGGTGTCGTCAGCATATTGGCGAGGTTCGCATCACTTTGGAATAATGTTATCTTCTTCTTTCAAATGATAACACTGTTCACTCACTGGAAAGTCGAATAGTGCGGGTGTGATGAAAATTCTTCAGCCAGGGAGTTTCGGGCAATGAATGATCGCCATTAAGGCATCGATCAGAAGACCATGATTTCCCCAAGCTTCCTATATAAAGAGCCCCTCCTCATTCATCATCCTCACACCTAAAAACTCCACTCTCTACCTACTGCTCCATTTTTTGGTGAAGCTTGAACCAGAGCTCTGATTTGGGCATTTTTTTGAGTCAAAGATTGCACGGTTGGGTTCTTTAGATTTGGGGAGAAGTCAGCTACACGATTGTATTCTCCATTTGCTCTGAGATCACTAGAGAAATGCCGACATGATAGAACAATGAAGCAGCTCCAGCGGACTGAAGCTACCCTATTTTTACCAATCTGAAAATGGCAAATTTGAGCCTTTCTCAGGCCTAACTAAGCTCTCTCAACACTTCTAGGGCCCTTGTATAGCTAAATTAGAGAGGCAAGGTCAACCAATTTGGCTCTCCTTTGTGAATTCTGTTCGTTGCTAGAGAGAACTGACAGATCTTTACTAACCAAATTGACCCTCAATTCGACATGAATTGAGGTGATTCTTGATCTTAGGAGAAACCTCTAGACAAGAGCTATCTGCCCAGATTGAAAGCTTCGACCGCTACGCCCCCAACGGTAAGCTTTCGAACATTTCTCTAGCTACGTTCAATTTTTCAGCAAAGATCTGTTTAAGCTCGTTCTGACATTAATTAATGCAATTCAAAGTGCAATTGAATTGTATGGATGTGTAGGAACTTATTTGACCAATTAGGATTCAAGAACAAATTTCCACTTCCTCTGATTAATGACCTATTTGACCAATTAAAATGGGCAACTTACTTCTCCAAAATAGACCTTTGGTCAGGCTATCATCAACTCAGGATCCGTGAGGAAGACATACCCAAGACGTAATCCCTATCCCGATACGGGTATTACGTGTTTAGAGTGATGCCATTTGGATTGACAAATGCCCCTACAACCTTTATGAATCTGATGAATCATGTTTTCCAACCACACTTGGACAAGTTTGTGATAGTATTCATAGATGACATTCTTATATACTCACGAACCAGGTTGGAGCATGAAGAACATTTGTCAATCACCTTAGAGATATTGAAGGAAAATCACTTATATGCATAGATGGAGCCAAAGTTGATCCAACAATGGTGGAAACCATATCAGATTGAAAGGCACCAAGGAATCCTTCAGAAATACAAAGTTTCTTAGGTCTAGCTGGATATTACATACGGTTCGTGCAAGACTTTTCTAAGATAGCAGCCCCTCTGACTCGGCTCACGAGGAATTGAGTTGATTATTAGTGGGAGGAAAGTTGTGAGAAGTCTTTCCTAGAGTTAAAAACACGATTGACAACCACACATGTACTCTCCATGCCTAACTCTAGTGCAAGAGAGTACACTGTCTATAGTGATGCATCCGGACAAGGACTTGGATGTGTATTGATGCAACAAGGGAAGGTTATCGCTTATGCCCCGTGACAACTTAAGGTACATGAAAGGAACTACCTAACCCATGATCTGGAATTAGCCGTGATAGTGTTTGCCTTAAAGATTTGGAAACACTGCCTTTACTGGGTTAAGTGTAGGATATACACGGATCGCAAGAGTTTTAAGTACTTCATAACTCAAAAGGAGTTAAATCTCCGCCAGAGGAGATGGTGATGGACTATGACCTTGTGATAGTGTATCACCCCAGAAAGGTGAATGTGGTGGCAAATACCTTATGTCGTAAATATCAAACCAAGGCATCATAAATAAAGACAAGCTATATATCCTTGTTGCAACAACTGGGAAGAATGAAGGTGGATATGAGCATGGACAACCAGGAGAAGTGCTTGTTAGGAAATGTGGTGGTGAGGCCTAGTTTAACTGAGCAAATTAATGCTAAACAGTAGGCTGATAAGGAACTCCCAACTTATTTGGACCCGATTAACAGAGAAACAAAACTGAACTATTACCTACGAGGTGATGGAGTGCTAACTTATAAGGGCAGGGTATGTGTGCCTCAAGATAAGGAGCTGAAGAGATTAATCCTTGAAGAGGCACACAATTCTATGTATGCAATGCATCCGGGCAGTATTAAGATGTACCGCACCCTCAAACAAGGGTATTGGGGGAAGGGGATTAAGAGGGATATTACGAAATATGTAGCTCGATGCTTGTCGTGTCAGCAGATAAATGCTGAGCATCAGAAATTGTCAGGACTACTACAATCCTTACCAATTCCGGAATGGAAATGGGAGTACATCACGATGGACTTTGTCACAAGATTACCTGTGACAAGGAAGGGTTGAGACGCAATTTGGGTCATCATGGCTAAATTGACTAAATCTGCTTATTTTCTCCCTATAAGAGTGATGAATATAGTGGAACAACATGTCGTCTTATACATGAGGGAGATAGTATGATTCCATGGTGTTCCAGTGAGTATTGTATCAGATAGAGACCCAAGATTCACTTCAAGGTTCTGGCCAAGCTTACAATGTGCCATGGGAACTAGGCTACACAACAACATGACATTTCATCCTTAGACCGATGGACAGTCTGAGTGAACAATTCAGACCTCTAAAGACATGTTGAGGGCATGCGTACTCACCATGAACAAAGGTTGGGAAGAATACTTGTGCCTATTGGAGTTTGCTTACAATAATAGCTATCATGCTAGTATTCAAATGGCTTCTTATGAAGCCCTTTTTGGATGACCATGCCGAACCCCTCTATTTTGGGAAGAAGTAGGGGGAAAGGAAGTTGGAAAGGATAGAGTTAATCAAGGATGCCCTGGAGAAAATAAAAATAATCAAGAGTCATTTGATTCCTTGGTGTAGGAACTTAAATCTACCTTTAATTTCAAAAATTAAACTCATTTGATTGGTCAATTTGATTAAATCAAAGTCGGTCCGGTTGAAATGTTGAAATTCGGGGAAAAATGTGGATGTCAAAAATTTGATGGACAAAAGTGAAATTTCCTAAAATTGATGGCCAATTAGGCATGGAATAGATGTTGGAGGATCAATTAGTCAATTTTTGGAATTATTGGGGTCAATCTTTCTATTTTTGTAAAGTAGGGGCAAAATGGTAATTTTGGAAAACTTGGGGACCCAATTGGGAATTTGGGAAAATTGAACCCCTTTTTGTAAATTTGAATAAATGGAGGATCCAAAGTAAAATTTTGAAGTTTCAGGACTCAATTTGGGGAAAATAGGCATTTAGGGACCTAAAGTTAAAGAAAAAGAACTATAGAGACCTAATTCCAATTAATTGAAAAGTTGAGTATTTTATTCATTCATGAATAATGAAGGCTATCAGGCCAAAGAATAATGAACTAGGATTTTCATATTGTGTAGGTACACGAAGTACTGGAAACGCCAGCCAATACTAGCTCGTGTAGAGACAAAAGCCAGTTAAGAAGGATTCACGACATTTACGGGTGAGTTGGATTTTTGCATCATAATCTGTTGGGATGATGAGGATCTCAAAAATGAAAACCCACTACTAAGTGGAATTTTAAACATCACATCTGGATGGTGTGATGTGGAAATTACGCGAATAAACTAATTACCGGTTGTGAGTAGATCATGCTCGGTTGGTATGATGAACTTCTTGGAATGAATTATAAAACTTGTTCATTGGTTATGAGCATAGATGTCCTCATAAGCGGTTAGTGTGATGGATAGCTGAAATATTATTTTTGTCGGAAGTGCTCTCCATTGATTGTGTGTCATTACATAAACTTTTTGGGAGACCTTTTAGATGAGAGCTCGAATAGCTCAGATAAGCTGGAGGCCTTAGTTTTGGAACTTGGGGGCTAATATGCTCGGTTTTGAAAATCTCGTACAGTGGGCCCAAGGCCAGTTGGCACGAGTAGGAGCTCATAAAAAACATGAGTTTATGCCATGAAAATTTAAAATGAATGATGTGTTTGACCATGGTACCAAGTTAGGACCGACATACTCGATGACCTAGTGGTAGTGCGACAAGACAAGTTGATGGACTAGTCGAGACAAACAACTGCAGGTCAAGTTGAGAGTCGGGGCCGTAGGATGTCCTACAGACTCCGTAGGAACTCAACTATCAAACGAAGACCTCCATTCTCCTTGAGGATCACCAAAGAAGTGTCGATGAGCGCAGTAGTGAAGCTGCTCCATCCGACCCAAGACTACCCTATTCTGCTCAGCTTGAATTAGGCCAACTCGGACTCCCTTGGCCAAACCGAGCCTCTCCCTAGCCTCCTCGGCCTGCACTCGACCTCGCCAAGGAAAAGGGCAAGTTAATTTGGCCCTCCCTCGTCAAAATAGTCCAATTCTAGAGAGAGAGATAGTGCCCAAAATTCGCTAACTAAATTTTCATTGTTCATGGCACGAATTGTAACAGTTCTTATTCCTATAAGTACCATAAGGATGAGAGATACCTTCCCAAACCAAGAGCTGAGATCGCTGCACTTCCGACAGTAAATTCTTGGACCCGTCTCTCTCTACATTTAGTTTTTCGAAGAAGCTCCATTTAAGTTTATTTTGGACCTAAAAACCACAAGTGAAAGCTCGGTCAGATTTTATGTAAGTAGAGAAACCAATTGACACCATGAAATGGAACAATTAACCATATTTGAAAGTCCAATTTGAAGAAATCAAATTTGGCCAATAGAAAGGGGTGAAATTGGGGATTTCGAAAAATTGAATTACCTTAGTGCAATTTTCCTAAAAATTGAAGGTCAATTGGTAAAGTAGAACAAACTGGAGGTCCAATTGGTCATTTTTGGAAGAATTGAGACCAATTGGACATTTTCGAAACATTGGGGCCTATCAGTAATTTTGGAAACTTAAGGGACCAATTAGAAATTTTGGAAAAAGTTGAGTCCCAATTTCAATTTTGAGCAAATTAAGGACCCAAGGAGGATATTGGAAAACCTAGGGACTTAGTTGAAGACAATTGAGCACTAAGGGCCTAAAGTCAAAGGCTATAAACTTTAGGAACCTAAGTGTAAAAAAAAAATCAGGGCCTTGTTGACAATATATGAGAATAAGAGGGTTTTAATGCTGAACCCTTCCTTATAAGGACACTCAAACTGTATATGGATACTTTTGGACAAGAACATGAATAACGGAGCACGACTCGGCAAACCAATCAGGGACGAACACGACATAGTCATCGAGTGAGTGGGACATTTTAAACTTCATACCCGGTTAGGGTGATGAGCACATTTTAAAGCTAACAACCACTTACCGGTTGTGAGTGGGCTTATTTAAGCATCATGCCCATTTGGTATGATGAACTCTTTTACAAAAAGGAAAGGCCACCAAGAGTGGAATTTTCTATCATCATACCCGATTGGTATGATGAGTGCATTTAAGCTTTAAAATTGCTTTTCTAGAAATGATCTCTCCTAACTCTGCCAATGCTTAAAACATTTGGCAGACTTTTTTCATTAGAGCTGTGATAGCTTTAACAGGAAGGAGGCCTCGTTTTTGAACTTATAGGGCTCAAGGCCCAATTTTAAAAAACTCGTGAAGTGGGCCCAATGCTCATGTTTATAAGAGCCATGAAAACTCATTCTCATTTTTAAACTTATAGGGCTCAAGGCCCTTGTTTATACGAGCCATGAAAACTCTCATAACTATCAAAGTTTTTGTGTGATTTTCCATGGTGCCAAGTAATGACTAACAAGGCTCGATGGGCTAGTGGCAGTGTGCCATGACTAGGTTGATGAGCCTATTAGGCAAACAACTATAGGCTAAGTTGTGTGTCGGGGCTGTTGGACCGTTGGGACCAAAGATAGTGGCTTATGATTAAAAAACTATTGCTTGTGCCAGCATGCGAATCTGAGAGCATCTAGATGCCCAAGAGAGTTATTGATGGATCCCAAGGACTACTGGACGTCTTGGATGCAATAAGGGCAGGTTGTTGTGCCAATTAGTTATGAAGCTCGGTGTAGCTTCTTGCTCATGAGACCGGGGCGGGGTTAGGATGAAATCTCCATCCTCATATTAGACACGAAGAATTTTGGGTCTGAGGGTCGAATGTATGAATGGCCACTCAGACTCAGGGTAGAAGTTGTCGAACTTCTATTAGGGTGGACGGTAAAGGCGTACCGATCCCCAAGTGGGTGCAGTCAGAGTACTGCATATGTGAACATTTGTAAACTTTATGATAAAGGGAATGTGTTTGTTTGCTAAATGCCTCCCAAGCAAGGGGAATGTTGAAAAGAGCTAAACTCATATAATGGTGAATTTAAAAGATGAAATGTCTTTATAAACTATCTTTTTTGAAAACTCACCCCAATACCCGCTCACTAAGTTGTAGAAACTCAACTCCTTCCTTTAAATTATGTTTGTAAGTTTTAAGCTATTGAGTTTTGTATAATGTTATTCTAGGAAACAAGGTCAAAAGTTATGCATTACTCTTCGCAGACTTTAGAGGGAGTGATCCTTCTTAGGCCAAAGGAAGTGGCGGGTTGTTCACGGGGATTTGACTAAACCGTGTCGGGGCGTGACAACTTGAGTGGTATCAGAGCATGTTTCATCGAATACATTATCAAGAATATATAACATTAGAACTGAGAGAAAATCTACCAAAATTTCATATGGCTCCCAAGGAAGTAACCAGGGGAACTAGGACCATTGTCCTCAAAACCCTATACCTTATCATAAATTGCCATAAATTAATATATATTCAATTGTTGGATTTAATACCAATAATTTAATACCTAAATTAAATTATTGGAATTAATACAAATAATTTATGACAATATTAATACTAGTAATAAATCTCTCTCATTTAATACATGATTTTACACCTATATAAAGAGGTCATCCCCATTCATTCTCCTCATACCTAAACACTTCTCTCTTTCTCTCTCTCTTTAGTGCTCCATTTCCTGGTGAAGCTCGAACCAGAGCTTTGATTTGAACATTTTTCTTAACCTCGGAAGGAGAGGTTGGGCTATTTAGAACCAGGGAGAGGTTAGTTATTTGATAGCAAACTTAAGTCAATCCGAGAATCGCTAGAGAAGCGTCGGCATGATGGAATAGTGAAGTAGCTCCGGCGGACCGAAGCTGCCCTATTTCAGCCAAGATGAAATCGGCCATTTCGAGCCCTCCTCAAGCTAAACCAAGCCCTCCCAACACTTTCTCAACCCTCTCATGGCCGAATTAGGACTAAAAGGTAAGGCAATTCGACTCCACTCTGCAATTTTTGGTCGGTGCTAGAGAGAGAACCGACAGAATTTCAATGATGAAATTCAACCTCAATTCAGCATCAATTGATGTGATTCTTGATTCTAGGATGAACCTGAGGATGAGAGCTATCTGCCCAGATCGAAAGCTCGGACCGCTGTGCCATCACCGGTGAGTAATCAAAGCTTTCTCTCTCTATAGTTCATTTTCTGGTGAAGCTCTATTTAAGCTTGTTCTGGCATTAAAACTCACGATTCAAAGTTCTATGGAATCGTATGAACATGTAGAAACTCAATTTCAACAATTGGAAACGTTTGATTGGTCAATTTGATAAAATCAAATTTGACTGTGTTAAGAAGTTGGAATTGGGGAAAATTGGGGATTTTCGAAGATTCGAGGGACCGAAATGCAATTTTTTTAAATTGAGAGTAAGATGTCTCATACATCCACTCATTCCTAGGGTAGAAGTGGTCGTGCTTCAATCTGGGTGGCCGGTAAAGTCGCTCTAAAGCCATTAGTGGTTTTAGTGATCATGCTGACCCACGAATGTGTGTAACATTTATGATGAAGGATGTGTGTTGGGTGATGACACACCGTGGTTAAATAAGGAAATGGTGATAAAACCCTAATTTTTTTAAATCAAGGGATTTTTGAAAGAAATGAGTCTGGCACACTCCGATGATAAATGTTTTTCTTAAAAGTCAAGTTTTGAAAAACCCTTTCACTGAGTAGTCGTACTCACCCGCTTCCTTATATCCCTTTCAGGAGATTTCGGAAAGCCTACCCTTAAAGACCATCAACTAAGACGTCTGTGATACATGTATGATAAATCTAAATTTTTATGCAGTTTTGCTTATGTTATTCCTGAAAAAGGTGCAGGTTTAAAGGACGCCTTACTCTTTAAGGTCTATAATAAGGGGAAACCATTTAATAAACCGGGAGAGCGACGGGTTGATCACGGGGATCTGACCAAACAGGGTCGGGGCATGACATGGAGTATCTTTCCCTTTTGATCCATACCTCTGCTTTCTACAAGTCACCCTATCTTATGGAGTTCCTAAGTTATTGTATCTTAGTTCTTTACAAGAAGTTGTTATACCTGGGCCTTCTTGTTATTCTACTTTCTTTCCATCCTTCCTTGGTGGTCTTGACAATCCTTGGTGTTTCCCCATTTTTCCTTTTCTTCTTGATCAGCTTCTATTATTTTGGTTCCCTTTGAAATATTCTACTCCTTCTTGTTTTTCTTACTCTTATTCTTTAAGCCTATCGTTAACTTCTTGGACTCTCCATGAATTTGTACTCTTTGATGATTGCTTCCCAACTTCTTTTTCCTTTTCTTAAGATCTCCCTTGGATGGATTCTTCCTTATCATACTTCTAAGGTAAGTCTTAAGGGTTAAGGTTAACTATAAATAACCCATCTTTTCCTCCTTAGGTGATTTCCTACCTTTTGCTTAAATCTTTATTATCATACTCTTTTTGTTTTGAATTTATCAAGGAACTTAGGAGTTTTAATAGAAATTTCACTTTCATTTATTCAATAAATATTTTCTTGCCATACTTGGCTTATTACAGGAATTTTCTACCCCCTAATCCCTTGGGGTCATAGGACTAGAATTAACCCAAGAACGGTTGTGGGACTCTTTATCAAAAGGCTTTGAGGAATTGGTTGGGGTCCATTCGTATTCCCTAATAGGACAAATTTCATGTATGACCTCCAATCCGTACCACTTTAGTACCTAAACCTCACAGTCATAGATCCACTTCACCCATTCGGAGGGATTGAAGCCAGGTTGAGTAGGTGGATGTACTTGGTGAACCTTCATAAAGGTGGCATATGCATCCCAGTAATTATCCCAGGCCTCCTTGTTGGTTGGATTCCCCTCCGGTTGTTGTGGGACTGGTGGAGGAGGTGTTGGGCTTCTAGGAGGTGATATTGGTTCCTCTTGTCTAGGAGGAGGGTATATGATGCCTTCTAGTTCCAGTAAGGCCCCTATCAATTTTTGGTAGTCTTCCACCATGTCCTTGGGTACTCGTTTCTTGCCCTTTAGGAACCTTTGTACGTCTTCCTCCCTTGGGTTGGGTGTCTTTTTCAGGGTTATGGGTGGAGGACTAGATTTCACCGCGAATTTCCTAGGAATTCTGCTTCCTGCATGATAGTTTAAAGTTGGATTAATGTCAGGACATAATATTGATAATGTTTCAAGAGAACTAGGCTCTGATACCACTCAAGTTGTGATGCCCCAACCGGTTTAGTCGAATACCCGTGAACAAGCCGCCACTCTCCTCGTTCAAGAGGAGTTTCCTCCTTCTTTAACTCAAGAGAAGCCATGCGTACTTTCAACATTGTTCCCTGGAAAAATATATATCAAATAAAATGCAAGCTTAAGAGAAATTAAGCATACCTGACAGAGGGTAAAGCTTAGTGTTATCCCTAATCATTTTCTCTATTTCCTAAAAAGGAATAAAAAGAGGGGTGAGTTTCTACAACTCAATGAATGGGTATTTTCGAAAATGAATTTTTTGATAAACAATAGTTTTAAATTTGGACTGTGCTAGACTCCTTAATTTCTTTAAAATTTTCCATTTTCAAATCTTGGTTTTCATAATCATTTCTCATCACAATGGTGTGTTAATGAACCAACACATGCCCTTTATCATGAAGGACACACAATTGCATGCCAACCCGTCCACTGTACCAATTTGTGGCGTCGGAGCGACTTTACCGGCCATAAAGATAGAAGCACGTCCACTTCTACCTTGAGAATGAGTGGATGTTCAAGCCATCCAACCCTCAATCTCGTAACAAAACTGTGTGTCCGTATGAGAATGGAGACCTCATCCTGTCCCCCCCCCCCCTCCGGCCTCATGCACTTGAAGCTACGTCTAAATTCGCAAGACTTATGGTATGACTAACTGCCCTTATACCCATCAGGTTGTCTAGAGCTCTTGGATGCATCACTACCTCTCTTAAGCGTCTTGAAGGCCCCATAACATAGTGCATGCATAAATCAATAGTTTTTCACATAAGCCATATAATATGTGGTGCCACAAGTCCAACGGCCCCGACCCTCAACTCCACCTGCAGTTGTTTGTCTTAACTAGTCCGAAGACCTATAATGTCGCATTACTGCTAGTCCATTGAGTATGTCGGTCCTGTCTCGGAACCACAACTAAAAAACTCATTTACTTAAGTTTTCATGGCTTGTTTGTTTATGAGCTCCTGCTTGTGCCAACTGGCCTAGGGCCCATTGTTCGAGATTTTTAAAATTAAGCATATTAGACCTCAACTTCCAAAACTGAGGCCTCTAGCCTATATGAGCTATTCGAGCTCTCATCAAGAAGGACTCCCAAAATTTTAAGTAGTGGCACACAATTTGGGGAGAGCACTTCCGACAAAATAAACCTTTTATTTGTCTATCATACCAACCAGGTATGAAGACATCTCCGCTTATAATCGATAAGCGGGCTTTCCACTTCTTTCATGGAAGTTTCATCATACCAACCGGGTATGATATATTTACATCTGGTAAGTAGTTTTTCCACGTAATTTTCACGTCACTCCTCTCAGGTGTGATGTTTAAAGTACCACTTAGCAGTGGGTTTTAAATTCCAAGGTGCTTATCATCCCAACCGGGTATGATATTAAATATCCCACTCACCCGATCATGCAATGTATTTCCTCTAAATCGGCTTTCGTCCCTTACAAGCTTTGCTTTAGCTGGCGTTCCTGATATCTCATGTTCCTATATGATATGAACATACTTGTTCATTGTCATTTGGCTTGATAGCCTTCATTCATTATTAATGACTAAAAATATCAAACTTTTCAAATATTTGCAATTTGGTTCCTAAAGTTTTTTTTCTTTTACTATAGGCCCCAAATGTTGGTTTTTCCACAAATTGAGTCCCAAAAATTAAAAATTTTTCCTTGGAACCTCAATTTATTCAAATTCACAAAAAGGGTTTCAAGTTTCCCAAATTCCCAATTTTTCCAAAATTACCATTTTGTCCTTCCTTCCCAAAAATTCCAAAATTTGCTCAATTGGTCCTCCAACACTCTTATCATGCTCAATTGGTCCTCAATTTTATAAAATTGCATTTTAGTCCCTCGAATTTTTGAAATTCCCAAAATTTCCCCCAATTTCAACTTTCCAACATAGTCGAATTTGATTTCATCAAATTGACCAATCAAACAACTTTAATTATTGAAATTGAAGTTAAATTGGAGTTCTTACATCTTTCTATGATTTAATTGCACATTGAATCGCAAGTTTTGAGGTCGGAACGAGCTGAAATGGAGCTTCACCGAAAAATAGAACGTAGAGAGAAAACACTTCAAATGCTTATAGTTAGGGGTGCCGCGGTCTGAGCTTTCAATCTGGACATATAGCTCTCCTCTTGAGGTTCCTCCTCGGATCAAGAATTGCATCAATTGATGTCGAATTGGGTGAGAATTTTATCATCAAAATTTTGTCGGTTCTCTCTCTATCACTGGTTGTAAATTATAGAGTGGACCCGAATTGGCTTACTATTAAGTTCTAATTCATCCGTAGGAGGGCAGAGGAGTTGTTGGGAGTGCTTGGCTTGGACTGAGGAAGGCTCGAATTGGCCGATTTTAGCTCGATAGAAATAGGGTAGCTTCGGTCCATTTGAGCTACTTCAATGTTCGATCACGCTGGCATTTCTCTGGTGACCCTCGAAGTGAATGAAGACTACCACCGTGTAGATGACCTCTCCCCAGTTCTAAGGAACCCGACCACGCCTTCTTTGGCTCAAAAAAACCCTATATCAATGCTTTGGTTCGAGCTTTGCTAGAAAACTGAGTATGTAAATCCCGTCCTTTGATAATGAGAAAACCAGGGAAAGAACTGGTCAGTTTTTAATTTTAAACCGAATCGGTCTACAAGCTCAATTAATAGAAAATAGGAAAATTTAGAATTTACATCTTCCATGAGACTCAAAATGGTTCATAAATCTTGGAAAAGAAACTTAAGGTGAAATGGGGAAGAAAAACCAGATCGATTCACGAGAATTAGGCCCGAACTGGATAGAATCGGTTTATAAACCGAGTTGATTAGTGAACCATAACCAATAGAGAATGGGTCAACCAAGAAATTTATGGACCCCTTGTAATCCAAAGAGGATTATAAACCATGGGAAGGAATATTAGAATAAAGTGGGAGAAAAAAACCAGATCGGTTCGGGTGAACCGGACCCGAACCAAATTGAAACAATTTGAAGACCGAGTTGGTTTATGAACCGGAATCGATAAAGAAATAGTAAATTGGAAATTTTATGGACCCTAAGTGACCCAATGAGTCACAAAAGACATGGAAATTGACTTGTAAAGGAAGTGGGGATGAAAACCAAACTGGTTCAAGTGAACCGATTTGGGCCGGTTTGAACCACTATTAAATCTAATCCTAAATTCATTTTTCTAGGTGGCTTAAATAATTTAAATGTGAGATTTGAGGCCACATTGGATAAAAAATAAATTTAGATGAATTTAGAAATTTTTAGATTTGAAAAACTTGGTCCAATCAGGGGTGAATCGGCAGGTTTAAGCATCGAACTAGGTTCGGACCGGTCCAGTCTAGTTCGAAACAATGTCGTCTTCTTCCATCCGGTGACAACACTGTTCACTCATCGAAAAATCAAAGTAGCGCCAGTGAAGAAGAAACATCTTCGTTCAATACATTTACGACCATCAATGCTTGTCATAAAGATGCCAAACGAACGGCCGACGAGTCCCCGAGCCCCTCTCTATTCATCCTCTCGACACATGAAAAGCTCATTCTCTCTCAGTTGCTTAGTTTTCCGACGAAGCTCGAACCAAAGCTCTGATATAGGGACATTTATAAGCCAAAGAAGGTGAGATTATGTTCATTAGAACTGGATAGAAGTCAACTACATGGGGGTGACATCCATTCGATCCAAGAGTCGCGTGAGAAGTGTCAGAGTGATTGAACAGTGAAGTAGCTCCAACAGACCGAAGCTGCCCTATTTCGGCCGAGTTGAAATCAGCCAATTCGAGCCCTCCTCAGGCCAAACCAAGCCCTCCCAACACTTCCTCAGCCCTCTTACGGCTGAATTAGGATGGAAAGGGAAGCCATTTCGGCTCCCCTCTACAATTTCCGATTGGTGTTAGAGAGGGAGTCGGTCGAATTTCAATGATGAAATACTAATCCAATTTGCCATCAATTGATGTCCTTCTTGATCCTAGAAAGAACCTTAGGAGGAGAACTACCTGCCCACATAGAAAGTTCGGACCGTCGTGCCTTCACCGGTGAGTAATCAAAGCTTTCTCTCTCTACAGTTTATTTTCCGGCAAAGCATCGTTTGAGCTCATTCCGACATTAAAACTCACGATTTAAAGTACTATGGAATCGTATGAACATGGAGAAATTCAATTTCAACTTCAATTGCAACAATTAGAGGTGTTTGATTGGTCAATTTGATGAAATCACATTCGGTTGTGTTAAAGAGTTAAAATTGGGGAAAAATTAGGGAAATTGGGGATTTTCGAAAAATTCGAGGGACCAAAATGAAATTTTTAAAAATCAAGGGTCAATTAGGCATGATAAGAATATTAAAGGGCCAATTGAGAAATTTTAGAATTTTTGGGGTAAAATTTACCATTTTTGTACAGGAAGGGCAAAATGGTAATTTTGGAAAAGTTGAGGGACCAAGTTGGAAATTTGGGAAACTAAACCCTTTTTGTGAATTTGAATAAATTGATGTCGTAAAATAAATTTTAAGAGTTTTGGGACTCAAATTGGAGGGAAAACCTGGTAATAGGGACTTAAAGTTATAGAAAAATAACTTTAGGTACCTAATTGCAAATATATAGAAATAAAATGATCATACCCACACATAAAAACTACCTACCGGTCGTAAGTAGATCATACTCAGTTGGTATGATGAAACTTTCTTGAGGGAAGTTGAAAACCCGTTCATCGATTATGACCGGAGACGTCCTTATACATAGTTTATATAATGGACAATTGAAAATATATTTTGTCAGAAGTGCTCTTGTAAACCCCGCACTTTTGAGTTAAGGAAAATCGAGAAAAGAACCGGTCAAACCGAGTAAGAAAACCAAGCTGGTTTACATTTGAGAACACGCAATATGGAAATTTACAACTTATAGGTGATCTAAAGGATTTATTAAACCTTGGAAATGAAATTTAAGAAACTTTAAAAGAGAAAAACTAAATTGGTTCAAGTGAACAAGAATCCATAAGAACTTTTAAGTTAAGCATGCTTGCTTAAGAGTAGTGTGAGGATGGGTGACCTCCTGGGAAATTAAATATATATAACCACAAATTAATATATATTTAATTATTGTAATTAATACTAATAATTTAATACCAAAATTAAATTATTGGAATTAATATCGAAATTAAATTATTGGAATTAATACCAATAATTTATGGCAGTATTAATACTAGTAATAAATTTTGCCCACTTAATACCGTCATCCCCATTTCATTCTCCTCACACCTTAACACTTTTCTCTCTCTCTCTACTGCTCCATTAACTGGTAAAGCTCGAACCAGAGCTTCGACTTGAACAAAGGTCAGGTTATTTAGAACCGGGGAGAAGTCAGCTATCTGTAGCAAACTCTAGTCAATCCTAGAATCGTTGGAGAAGCGCCGACATGATGGAATAGTGAAGCAACTCTGGCGGACCGAAGTTGCCCTATTTCGGCCAATCTAAAATTGGCCATTTCAAGCCCTCCTCAGGCCAAAACAAGCCCTCCCAACACTTCCTTAGCCTTTCCACGGCCGAATTAGGAGCGAAAGGTAAGCCAATTTGGCTCCCCTTTACAATTTTCGATTGGTGCTAGAGAGAGAGTCGACCGAATTTCAATGATAAAATTCTAATCCTATTCCGCATCAATTGATGCAGTTCATGATTATAGGATGAACCTCAGGACAAGATCTATCTACCCAGATCGAAAGCTCGGACTGTCATGCCTTCACCGGTGAGAAATCGAAGCTTTCTCTCTCTACAGTTTGTTTTTCGGTGAAGCTCCATTTGAACTTGTTCCGACGTTAAAATCTGTGATTCAAAATTTCTTAGAATCGTATGAACATGCACGAACTCAATTTCAACTCCAATTTCAATAATTAGAAGTGTTTGATCGGTCAATTTGATGAAATCAAATTCAGTAGTTTTAAATAGTTGAAATTTGGGGAAAATTTGGGGATTTTTGAAATTCAAAGGATAAAAATAAAATTTTATGAAATTGAGGGTCAATTGGGCATGAAAATAATGTTGGAGGACCAATTGAGGAATTTTGAAATTTTTGGGGCAAAATTTACCATTTTTGTAAAGGAAGGGCAAAATGGTAATTTTTGAAAAGTTGGGGGACCAAATTGGAAATTTGGGAAATTAAACCCCTTTTTGTGAAATGGAATAAATTGAGGTCCTATGATAAATTTTAGAAGTTTCGGGACTCAATTTGAGGAAAAACCGGCAATTGGGACTTAAAGTTAAAGAGAAATAACTTTAGGAACCTAATTGCAAATAAATCAAAGTTTGACTTTCTCATTCATTTGGAATAAATGAAGGCGATTAGGCCGAAGGATAATGAACCAAGATATTCATATTGTGTAGGAACACGAAGTATTGGGAACGCCAGCAAGGACAAGCTCTCGTGAATACCAAGAACCGGTCTAGTGGAATTCACGACATTAACGGGTGAGTGGGTTTACTAACATTATACCCGGTTGGGATGATGGGCACAACTTAAAGATAAAAACCACTTATCGGTTTGTGAGTGGAAATTTTATATCATACTCGGTAGGGGATGATAAGTACCTCGATATAAAAATCCACTATTTAGTGGTATTTTATTCATCACCACTTAGAGAAAGTGATGTGAAAATTATGCGGAAAAACTACTTACCGGTTGTAAGTAGATCATACCGGGTTGGTATGATGAGACTTCCTCGAAGGAAGTTGAAAACCCGTTTATCGGTTATGAATGGAGATTTCCTTATACCGGTTGGTATAATGGACAATGAAAACCTATTTTGTCGGAAGTGTTCTCCCCTGATTGTGTGCCAATGCTTAAACTATTTGGGAGACCTTCTTGACGGGAGCTCGAATAGCTCTTATACGTCGGGGGACTCGATTTTGGAACTTGAGGGCTAGAATGCCCAGGTTTTTAAAAATCTCGTACAGTGGGCCCAAGGCCAGTTGGCACGAGCAGGAGCTCGTAAACGAACATGATATATGTGCCATAAAACTTAATAAGTGAATTGATTGGCCATGGTACCAAGATAGGACCGACATGCTCAGTCAACTAGCGGCAGTACGACATGACAGGTCGACGGACTAGTCAAGACAAACAACTGTGGGTTGACTTGAGAGTCGAGGCCGTTGGACTAGTGGCACCACATATTACTTGGCTTGATAAGAAAATATTTTTTGTGCATGCACCAGGTGTACAGGATCATCAAGACGCCCATGAGGGGTAGTGATGTGTCGTAAGGGCCCTGGACGACCGAGTGAGTATAAGGGCAGATCGTCGTTCCAGGTGTCTGTGCAAAATTTGGAGTAGCACAAAGCGCATGAGACCGGGGTGCGAATAGGATGAGGTCATTGTCCTCATATGGACACGAAGAAGCGATTTCGGGATTGTGGGTCGGATGTTATGTACATCCACTCATTCCCAGGGTAGAAGTGGTCGTACTTCTATCCGAGTGGCAGGAAAAGTCGCTCCGAAGCCACTAGCGGTTTCAGTAGTGATATTGACTTGTGAATGTGTGTAACCTTCATGATGAAGGATGTGTGTCGGGTGATGACACACCGATAACTAAGAAATAAGGGGAAAACCTAAATTTTTAAATGAAGGGATTTTTTAAAAGAAAGGAGTCTAGCACACTCTATATAAATGTTTTTCTTAAATGTAAAAAGTAGACCTTTGAAAACCCATTCACTGAGTAGTCGTATTCATCCCCTCCCTTATATCCCTTTCAGGAAATCTCGAAAAGCCTACCCTGAAAGATCATCAACTAAGTTGCCTATAAGACAGGTATGTAGAGTTTAAAATTTCATGCAGCATTGATTATGATATTCCAGGAAATGGTGCAGGTTTAAAGGACGCCTTACTCTTTACGGATGATAATAAAGGGAAACTCTTTAATAAATCGAGAGAGTGGTGGGTTGTTCACGGGGATCCGACTAAAATCGGGTCGGGGCGTGACAACTAGAGTGGTATCAGAGCTTGTTTCCTCGAATACATAATCAAGACTATAAAATATTGTAACTGATAGGATTTATCCTAAAATTTTCAGATGGCTCATAGGAGAGGAACCAAGAAAACTAAGAATGGCTCTACTCAACACCTTATCTTCGTAGGAAGACAACCCTAGAAGCTTCCCAAATGCCTGAAGCATGGGAGGAATCTCAAAAGAGCAAATAAGGAAGTATTCTAGAGAATGGTGACAGGACCTATTAAGGTCACAACTCTAAGTATAAAGAAAGCCAAGTGTGAAGCCATAAAAGGGGGCATATAACATTTCATAGGAGGATGCTTATCAAGAATCTTGTAGCTCCCTAGTTATTTGGTGACCATTTTCTGTAATAGGGCCAAAACCCCCAACATATTGTACTACTCCATTAATGAAATATTCCAAATTCCTAAAAATCCTATCCCTCAAATGATGTGATCTTCAAGGAAGACTCAAAAAAGAAAAAAAAATCTCTCACGGTATCCAGACTTAAGGACGAAGGAACACCATAACTAAAAATTCCCAAGAAAATGCCAGGAGGAACCACTTATGTTCATGTAATTACAAGAATGAATGATAGGGACACTGCGTGGAGAAGTGCCCAACCCTACAAAGGACAGGAATCAAGTTAACCTAGAGGGGAATAGGAAATGAAGTGAAAAACTGTCCCACATCGCCAAGAGTCAGGACAATATTTTCTAAGAATAAACACCCCACAACTATAGGAAATCCGAAAGGATACCATCCCAAGAAACGTGACTCCATTTGCAACCACAGATAAGAGGAAACTCTTCAAAATCTTAGCAAAGTGGTAAGAAGAAAAAAGGGGTAAAGGTAGGACCTCAATAAAACCACAAAGGGAACAAAGGATAGCTGAAGAGAATTCCCCCTAGAAGAAAATCCAAACAATTTAGGAGCAAAGAAAGGAGTGCATCCACAAGAGAAGACAAGACAAACATTTGATGACAAATGGGACGTATTGGGATTACAGGAATAAATCACCTTGGAAAAAGCAACTTTGTCAAATAAGAAGTTCGGACCAACATGACAAGAGAAAGCAAGTCGTTACAACAAGATGGTCAGAGGGAACAAATGACACCCTAAGGAAGACCGGGAAGTAGAAGGGGCTACACCATAAAAAGGTCAATGAGATGGACGTTAAGGACAAGAGTACTTGAGAAACAACTGCCCTAAGAAACTTAGACCAAAGAAATGGTGGAGGCGAGGCAATTAACAAACTAATACACAGGAAAACTATAATTTGAGTTCCAACAAAGAAGAGGGGTGAAAAGGCCAAATACTTGGGAAAAGAAGGATGGAAGAAATCCTTAACAGGACCAAAGGCCAAATGAACCAAGAAAAAAAATAATAGGCAAGCCTCTCACATAATTATCAAGAAATCTTGAAACAAGGAAGATTTGAACACTCCATAAAGAAATACACTATGAAAGTAAACTTTAGAGGAATGCATACGACTAACTACCCTTGAAGGAATTTTGATGGGCAGATGGACATAATGTGGAGTGCAAGGAACCAACCCTTAATTGGGAAATGTTTCAAAGGAAGGAAGTATCGTGATGGCCCAGTGTGACCTACTTGGAGAGAGTAGGAGAACTAAACAATAATTTCAGGAGAATAAAGTAGAAAGAAGAAACGATTAACAACGGGACGGCCAAAGAGAATAAACAAAACCCTAAAAAAGACTGAGATGTAGTAAAGACTACACTCTATGAAGGACAAAGGATGGGCATGAAGGACGAGTGATACAGCTGCTCAGATGATTGGATCAAAAAAAAATTGGAGATAATGAGACAATTGAAAAACTGGTCTTCGAGAGAACCCTAGATTTAAACCATGACAAAGAAGGGAGAAGTAAAAAGGCCAAAACATTGGAAAAAGAAGAATGAAGGAAAATCCTTAAAGAAATTAATGACCAAAATCGGATTTCTAGTTTAAAGTCTTGAGACGGTTAAGTGAGCTTCACGAAGGATGAACAAGAGATTTTGAAACAAGAAGGATGCGAACCCTCCTTAAACGGAAATAAGTTAACGGGTTAGCATCAAAAAGATGTTGTGACAAGTATGAATGAGTGGACAACCCATACTAAGGTAATAAAGTAAAGAATGTTCAAGAAACATTGGGAAAGTAAGTCCTCCAAATAAGATGTGGCTAAGGAGGAATAACCGCAATTGGTAAGATGGGTCATAGTCCACACGCGCATATGAAGCTTAAAGAGTGGACGACCGAGCATAGGGTGGAATGCACGGAATAAAACCAATAATCGGAAGTATCCCATCTAAGGAATAAGGGATAAAACAAAAGTTGTGGATAGAAAAGGATCCAAAGCAAACAGATGCCCTGACATAGATAAGGGTGCGAAGAAAGGGAGAAAGAACCATACAATGAATGATAAGGAGGTTGAGTATGTAACTCCTAAGATGGAAATCTCTATTGTAAGGGAAATAGTAGGGAACAAAATCGGAAGGAGGGAACCTTCCCAAGCAAAGTAATCAACACATAGATCGAAAGCAATTATTATAGAATGAAGAATCATGAAGTGATTATGAGTATGTAAAAGTAGATTAAGGAAAAAGGAAAAATTCTTGAATAAGGAATGCCAAGGACTTAAGAAGGAAAGAATCCTAGTTTGTTGGTAAACTATTGGGAAACAAAATAATTGGCACCAGAAAGACCCAATAAAGAAGATGGGAAAGGACGAGTGGGTAAGGAAAATCGACACGATTATGTAAGACATGTTGTCAAGATACGAATGATAATTGGGTAATAGTCAAGGTAGTTCAGGAATACTACTCGATGAAAGGAGTGATGAAATTATATAGTCCCTGGAGGGCTAGAAATTTGGAAACAACCCTAAAAGAAAAAGGTGTTGTAGGAGTCTGATGGACTGAGGTAGATTTAGAACTATGTCATATCATAAGGGACATATAAGAACCAACAATCCCGAGTGAAATGTAACTTGAGTAAGAAGGAGTTAGTTGGTAAACATAACAAGGTCAAATATAAATTTGACTGAAGTTGTAATCAATGACGGATGAAGGATGAGTTAAATTAGGACGAAAGAATAATAACACAAAAACCTGTGAAAACAAGTATGTAATGCTTGAAAGAACGTCAAGCTAGGGGTTTCAACGATGAAGAGAATAACTAGACAAAGGAATGATTGGGCACCTTGGAACTCCCAATCTTGAAATCTTGAGTAAAATCCCCAAAAGGAAGAACCTTATCCTAAATAAAGGGAGATGTGAACCTAAGAATATACATTAGATTAATGAGCCATACATGCCTCGATATTATAACACCATGGAAGGAGTAAGCATGATAAATGAAAAGAAATTCCTTAGATGAATGATTACAGGGACTAAGCGAAAGTGCAATCAAAGTGTTAACATGTCAAGAAAACCCAAGTTGATATTAAGGAAAATTATTCATGATATTTAGAAAACTCCTAAAAAGAGGGGAGAGTTGTAAACCCCACACTTTTTAGTTATGGAAAATCGGGAAAAGAACCGGTCAACCGAGTAAGAAAACCGAGCTGGTTTACATTTCAGAACACGCAATATGGAAATTTACAACTTACAAGTGATCTAAAGGATTCATTAAACCTTAGAAACAAAATTTAATAAACTTTAAAAGAGAAAAACTAAATTGGTTCAAGTGAACAAGAATCCATAAGAACTTTGAAGTTAAGCATGCTTGGTCAAGAGTAGTGTGAGGATGGGTGACCTTCTGGGAAGTATGAATTTTTTTAAAACACGAAATTTTGTACGCCTTATCATAAATAACCATAAATTAATATATATTTAATTATTGTAATTAATACCGATAATTTAATACCTAAATTAAATTATTAGAATTAATACTGAAATTAAATTATTTGAATTAATACCAATAATTTATGGTAATATTAATACTAGTAATAAATTTTTCCCAATTAATACCGTCGTCCCCATTTCATTCTCTTCACACCTGAACACTTTTCTCTCTCTTTACTGCTCCATTAACCGGTAAAGCTCAAACCAGAGCTTCGACTTGAACAAAGGTTAGGAAATTTAGAACCGGGGAGAAGACAACTATCTGATAGCAAACTCCAGTTAATACGAGAATCGTTGGAGAAGCGTCGACATGATGGAATAGTGAAGCAACTCCGGTGGACTGAAGCTGCCCTATTTCGGCCAATCTGAAATCGGCCATTTCAAGCCCTCCTCAGGCCAATCCAAGCCCTCCCAACACTTCCTAAGCCTTTCAACGGCCGAGTTAGGACCGAAAGGTAAGCTAATTTGGCTCCCCTTTACAATTTCGATCGGTGCTAGAGAGAGACTCGACCGAATTTCAATGATAAAATTCTAATCCAATTCTACATCAATTGATGCAATTCTTGATTCTAGGATGAACCTCAGGACGAGACCTATCTGCCCAGATTGAAAGCTCAGACTGTCGTGCCTTCACCGATGAGTAATCGAAACTTTCTCTCTCTATAGTCTATTTTTCGGTGAAGCTCCGTTTGAGCTCGTTCCGACGTTAAAATCTGCGATTCAAAGTTTCTTAGAATCGTATGAACATGCAGAAATTCAATTTCAACTCCAATTTCAATAATTAGAAGTGTTTGATTCGTCAATTTGTTGAAATCAAATTTGGTAGTGTTGAAGAGTTGAAATTTGGGGAAAATTTGGGGATTTTTGAAATTCAAAGGATCAAAATGAAATTTTATGAAATTGAGGGTCAATTGGGCATGAAAATAATGTTGGAGGACCAATTGAGGAATTTTGAAATTTTTGGGGCAAAATTTACCATTTTTGTAAAGGAAGGGCAAAATGGTAATTTTTGAAAAGTTGGGGGACCAAATTAGAAATTTGGGAAATTAAACCCCTTTTTGTGAAATGGAATAAATTGAGGTCCTATTATAAATTTTAGAAGTTTTGGGACTCAATTTGAGGAAAAACCAGCATTTGGGACTTAAAGTTAAAGAGAAATAACTTTAGGGACCTAATTGCAAATAAATCAAAGTTTGACTTTCTCATTCATTTGGAATGAATGAAGGCGATTAGGCCGAAGGATAATGAACCAAGATATTCATATCGTGTAGGAACATGAAGTATCGGGAATGCCAGCAAGGACAAGCTCACGTGAATACCAAGAACCGGTCTAGTGGAATTCACGATATTAATGGGTGAGTGGGTTTACTAACATCATACTCGGTTGGGATGATGAGTACAACTTAAAGATAAAAACCACTTACCAGTTGTGAGTGAAAATTTATATCATACCCGGTAGGGGATGATAAGTACCTCGATATAAAAACCCCCTATTTAGTGGTATTTTAATCATCACCACTTTGAGAAAGTGATGTGAAAATTATGTGGAAAAACTACTTACCGGTTGTAAGTAGATCATACCGGGTTGGTATGATGAGACTTCCTCAAAGGAAGTTGAAAACCCGTTTATCGGTTATGAACGGAGATTTCCTTATACCGGTTGGTATAATGGACAGTGAAAACCTATTTTGTCGGAAGTGTTCTCCCCTGATTGTGTGCCAATGCTTAAACTATTTGGGAGACCTTCTTGACGGGAGCTCGAATAGCTCTTATACGTCGGGGGCCTCGATTTTGGAACTTGAGGGCTAGAATGCCCAGGTTTTTAAAACTCTCGTACAGTGGGCCCAAGGCCAGTTGGCACGAGCAGGAGCTCGTAAACGAACATGATATATGTGCCATAAAACTTAATAAGTGAATTGATTGGCCATGGTACCAAGATAGGACCGACATGCTCAGTCAACTAGCGGCAGTGTGACATGACAGGTCGACGGACTAGTCAAGACAAACAACTGTGGATTGACTTGAGAGTCGGGGCTGTTGGACCAGTGGCACCACATATTACATGGCTTGATAAGAAAATATTGTTTGTGCATGCACCATGTGTACAGGATCATCAAGACGGCCATGAGGTGTAGTGATGTGTCCTAAGGGCCTTGGACGACTCGGTGAGTATAAGGGCAGATCGTCATTCCAGGTGTCTGTGTGAAATTTGGAGTAGCACAAAGCGCATGAGACCGAGGTGGGGACAGGATGAGGTCTTTGTCCTCATATGGACATGAAGAAGCGATTTCGGGATTGTGGGTCAGATGTCGCGTACATCTATTCATTCCCAAGGTAGAAGTGGTTGTACTTTTATCTGAGTGGCAGGAAAAGTCGCTCAGAAGCCACTAGCGGGTTCAGTAGTGATACTGACTTGCGAATGTGTGTAACCTCCATGATGAAGGATGTGTGTTGGGTGATGATACACCGATAACTAAGAAATAAGGGAAAAACCTAAATTTTTAAATGAAGTGATTTTTGAAAAGAAAGGAGTCTGACACACTCCATATAAATGTTTTTCTTAAAAGTTAAAAGTAGACCTTTGAAAACCCATTCACTAAGTAGTCGTACTCACCCCCTCCCATATATCCCTTTTAAGAAATCTCGGAAAGCCTACCTTGAAAGATCATCAACTAAGATGCCTATAAGATAGGAATGTAGAGTTTAAAATTTCATGCAGCTTTGATTATGATATTCCAGGAAATGGTGTAGGTTTAAAGGATGCCTTACTCTTTACGGATTATAATAAGGGGAAACTCTTTAATAAACCGGGAGAGTGGCGTGTTGTTCACGGGGATCCGACCAAAATCGTGTCGGGGCGTGACAGCTCTCCCCTAACTATGTGCCAATACTTAAACTATTTGGGAGGCCTTCTTGACGGGAGCTCGAATAGCTCTTATAGGTTGGGGGACTTAGTTTTAAAACTTGGGGGCTATTATGCCAAGTTTCAAAATGTGGGCCATAGGCCAGTTGGCATGAGTAGGAGCTCGTAAAAAAACATGAGATATGTGCCATAAAGCTTTAATAAATGAATTGTTTGGTCATGGTACCAAGATAGGACTGACATACTCGGTCAACTAGCAGCAGTGCGACATGATCAGTCTCTAGACCAGTTAAGGCAAACAGTTGTAGGTTGAGCTGATGGTCGGGTCCGTTGGACTAATGGCACCACAGATTACATGGCATGATAAGAAAATATTGTTTGTGCATGCACTATGAGTACGAGACCTTCAAGATGCCAATGAGGGGTAGTGATGTGTCCTAAGGGCCTTGGACGACCCGGTGAGTATAAGGGTAGTTCATCGTACTAGGTGACCGTGCGAAATTTGGAGTAGCACTAAGCGAATGAGACCGGGGTGGGGACAAAATGAGGTCTCTGTCCTCATACGAACATGAAGAATCGATTTTGAGATTGAGGGTCAAATGTCACATACATCCGCTCATTCTTAGGATAGAAGTGGATATGCTTCTATCTAGGTGGCCGGTATAGTCACTCTGAAGCCACAGGTGGGTTCAGTGGTTGTACTGGCCTACGAATGTGTGTTAAACCTTCATGATGAATGATGTGTGTTGGGTGATGACACATCGTGATAATTAAGGAAATGATGGAAAAACCCAAGATTCGAAATTGAAAGGATTTTTTAAAGAAAGGAGTCATGCACACTCCAAATACAAATGTTTTTTTTAAAGTTAAAAGCTTTGAAACCCATTCAGTGAGTAGTCATACTCACCCCCTCCTTTTTATCCCTTTTTTAGGAAAAAGAAAAATGACTAAGAATAATATCGAGCCTCATCCTCTGTCAGGTACACTTAAATTTTCCTTAATCTTGCATTTTATTGGATATATGTGTTATAGGGAACAAGTTCAAAATTACGCCTAGCTCATCTCGAGTTAAAGTTGGAGGAAACTTCTCTTGAACCGAGAAAGCAGCGAGTTGTTCACGAGGATCCAACCAAAATGGGTTTGGGTGTGACAACTATAGTGGTATCAGAGCTTAGTTCCCTTGAAACATTATCAATATTATGCCCTTATATTAACCCAACTCTAAACCATCATGTAGGAAGGAGAGTCACTAGGAAATTCACAAAAAATAAAATCTAGTCCTCCCCCTATAAGCGTTAAAAAGACATCCAACCCAAGGGAGAAAGTTGTTTAAAGGTTTCTAAGGGGCAAAAAATGAGTACCCATGAACATGGTGGAGGACTACCGAAAACTAGTTGGAGCCTTACTAGAACCAGAAGGCATCATATACCCTCCTCCTAGATAAGAGGAACCATCATCACCTCTTAGAAGTCCAACCCCTCCCCCAATACCACCACAACAGAAGAGGGACCCCACCAAGAAGGAGGCATGGGATAATTATTGGGATGCATATGCCACCTTCATGAAGGTCCACCAAGTACCTCCACCCACTCAACCTGACTTTAATCCGTCTCGATGGATGAAATGGACTTATGAGTGTGAGGCAGAAGTAATAAGGTGGTACGGATTGGATGACATATATGAAATTCATCCTATTGAGTACGAATGGACCCCAATCAATTCCTCAGATCCTTCTGATCAAGAGTCCCATAATTGTTCTAGGGTTAACTCTAGTCCTATGACACTAAGGAATTAGGGGGTAGAGAATTAATGTAATAAGCCAAATTTTTGGCAAGAAAATATTTTCGGAATAAATTAGAAGTTTTTTAAAACCCTGAGTTCCTGAAGAAAATCGAAGTGTATAAAAGTTTAAGTAAAAGGGAAGAAATCCCCCTAAGAAAGAATGGGTTATGGATAGTTAAACTCACCCATTAAGACTAGAAAAATGATAAAGAAAAAAATTCATCTAATAGAGATCCTAAGGAAAGGATAAGGAAGTTGGAGGAGCAACCATCTAAGAGTCCATAACTTTTGAGAGATCAAGAAGTTCTGAGAAAACTCGGGAGGAAGTATAACATCCCAAAAAGAACCACAAGAATAGAAGCTGATTGATAAGGAAAAAAAATTGATTAAGAGTTCACCCGGTAAAGATGAAGAGAAAGTGCAACAATAGGAAGTCCCAAGTATAACAAATTCCTTAGAAATTCCATAGGATAAGATACATATGGAAGGTAAAGTGTAAGTCGAGAAAAGAAGAAAAATAAGAGTAGAAGGAGCATACTAGGTCAGTAAGTTTAGGAGAAATTTTCTAAAGGATAAGGCGATCAAACGCTAGAAAATACGAGTGGTTAGGTAAGAGTATTGGGAGGTGGAGCATGATCTACAACAAGAAGGCCTAGAAAACTCAAAATTTGAAACGTCAAAGAAATACCATATAAGGAAATAACTTATTTGGACCAAATGATTTGGAGGAGTAAACGAAGTCTAACCAGAGATGGAGAATAGTGGGAGAATACACCACGACCAAGACAAAAAGTGAAGCACTAGGGATATAAAGGTACAAAAGGTTTGTACATGATAAGGATAAGAGACCCACCTCAAAGGAATAGGTGAACACTGAAGCGAGTGGAAATGAGGCAGGAACAACAAAAGGTACTCCTAGATCCAAGAGCAAGAATAAGTTGGCGAAAATATTGGCAAAATATACTCCAGAAATTTAAGGCTTTCAATAGTAGATCTAGAAGGAAATATGGAGGGAAAAGAGAATGAAAAGCTCATCAGAGAAAGAAATCTTGGAAAGACATTAGGATAATTCCTCAAGAACAAGATAATGGGAAGAAAGAATCAGGTAACAAGGAGGAAGAAATTAGCCGACTCATGATTGAGAATTTGCTGCAATAGTGTGGCCCTAAAGATATGGTGTCACGCCCTGACCCAGTTTGGTCGGATCCCCGTGATCAACCCACCACTCTCCCAATTTACTAAAGGATTTCCCCTTATATTATAAATCATAAAGAGTAAGGCGTTCTTTAGACCTGCACCTTTTTCCAGGAATATCATAAATCAAAATTGCATAGTAATTTAAATTAATCATACCTGTCTTACAAGCATTTAATTGCACAAGTCTTTTAAAGTTCGGCTTTCTGGAACTTCCTGAAAGGGGTATAAGGGAGGGGTGAGTACAACTACTCAGTGAATGGGATTCAAATCCTTTGACTTTCAAAAAAAATAATTATATGTAATGTGCCAGACTCATTTCTTTTAAAAAATCCATTCATTTAAAAATTTAGGTTTTTCCATTATTCTTAGTTACTGGTGTGTCATCACTCAACACACATCCTTCGTCATGAAGGTTACACACATTCACAGGTCAGTATGACTACTTAACCCATTAGTGGCTTCGGAGCGACTTTACTTGCCACCCGGATAGAAGCACGACCACTTCTACCCTAGGAATGAGTGGATGTACATGACATCCGACCCTCAATTCCCAAAATCGCTTCTTCGTGTCCATATGAGGACAGAGACCTCATTCCGTCCCCACCCCGGTCTCATGTGCTTGGTGCTACTCCAAATTTCGCACAGACACCTGGAACGATGATCTACCCTTATACTCACTGGGTCGTCCAGAGCCCTTAAGACTCATCACTACCCCTCATGGGCATCTTGATGATCTTGTACTCATGGTGCATGCACAAGCAAAGTTTTCTTAAAATTGCCATGTAATATGTGGTGCCATTTTTCCCAACAGTCCCGACTTTCAAGTTAACATGTAGTTGTTTGTCTCGATTGGTCTAGAGACCTATCATGTCGCACTAGTACTAGTTAATTGAGTATGTCGAACTTGTCTTGGTAACATGACCAAATAATTCACTTATTAAGTTTTAATGGCACATATATATATATATATAATGTTCTTTTACGAGCTTCTACTCATGTCCATTGGCCTATGGCCCACTGTTCGAGTTTTTTAAAAACTAGGCATTTTAGCCCTCAAGTTCCAAAACCGAGGCCCCCGACCTATAAGAGCTATTCGAGCTCCTGTCAAGAAGGCCTCCCAAATAGTTTAAGCATTGGAACACAGTCAGGGGAGAACACTTCCGAAAAAAATAGGTTTTTACTATCCATTATACCGACCGGTATAAGGACATCTCCGTTCATAACCGATGAACGGGTTTTCAACTTCCTTCGAGGAAGTCTCATCAAACCAACCAAGTATGATCTACTTACAAACCGTAAGTAGTTTTTCCCCAAAACTTTCACATCACTTTCTCTAAGTAATGATGATTAAAAATACCACTAAGCAGTGAGTTTTTATACTGAGGTACTTATCATCTCCAACCGAGTAAGATACTTAATCCCACTCACCCGATAGTGCAGTGAAATTCCACTTAGCCGGGTTCCGTCCTTAGAAAGCTGTACCTCGACAAGCTTTCCCGATGTCTCATCCTCCTACACGAAATGAATATAATTGTTCATTATTCTTTGGCCTAATAGCCCTCATTCGTTCCAAATGAATGAGAAAACCTAACTTTACATATATTTGCTATTAGGTCCCTAAAGTTATTTTTTCTTTATCTTTAAGTCCCTATTACTGGGTTTTTCCAAAATTTGAGTCCTGAAACTTTTAAAATATATCTTAGGACCTAAAATCATTTGATTTCACACAAAGGGGTTTAATTTCCCAAATTTCCAATTTGGTCCTTCAATTTTCCCAAAATTACCATTTTGCCCTTTCTTTAGAAAAATGGTAAATTTTGCCCCAAAAATTCTAAAATTTCTCAATTGGCCCTCTAATATTCTTTTCATGACCAATTGACCCTCAATTTTAGAAAATTACATTTTGGTCCTTCAAATTTTCTAAAATCCCAAAATTTCCCTTATTTTCCCCCCATTTTCAACTCTTCAACACTATCGAATTTGATTTCATCAAATTGACCAATCAAACACCTTTAATTGTTAAAATTGGAGTTGAAATTGAGTTCCTACATGTTCATACGATTCTAAGGAACTTTGAATCGTAGATTTTAACACTGGAACGAGCTCAAACGGAGCTTCGTAGGAAAAGAGACTATAGAGAGAGAAAGCTTTGATTTCTCACCGGTGAGGGCGCGACAGTCGAAGCTCTCTATCTGGGCAGATAGCTCTCCTCCAAAGGCTCTTCTAGGATCAAGAATGACATCAATTGATGTCGAATTGGAAAAGAATTTCTTCATCGAAATTCGATCGACTCTCTCTTGGTCCTAATCCGGTCGAATTCGGCTTACCTTTCGGTCCTAATTCGGTCGTTGAAGGGCTGAGGAGGTGTCTGGAGAGCTTGGTATGGCCTGAGGAGGGCTCGAATTGGTGGGAGAGCTGCTTCACTATTTGATCACGCTAGCGCTTCTCAGGCGACTCTCGGGATGAACGGATGCTACCACTGTGTAGCTGACATCTCCTCGGTTCTAATGAACCTGACCTGGCCTTCTTTGGGTCAGAATTGACCCTATATCAGAGCTCTTGTTTGAGCTTCACTAGAAAACTAAGCAACTAAGAGAGAGTGAGCTTTTCAGGTGTGGGGAGGATGAATGGAGAGGGGCTCTTTATATAGGGAGCTCGGGGATCCGTTGGCCATCCATTTGGCACCGTTATGACAGGAATTGATGACTTGAAACGTACCAAACAGAGGTGTTTCTTCTTCACTGATGTTTTTTCAGTTTCCCGGCAAGTGAACAATGCTGTCATCCTGAGGAAGAAGATGACACTGTTACGAACCGGGTTCAAAGCTTAAACCGGCCGGTTCACCCCTCATTCGATCGAGTTTTTCAACTCTAAAAATTTCTAAGTTCATTATCTATCCAATGGTGGCTCAAATCTCCAATTTGAATTATTTAAGCCACTTAGAAAAATGAATTTAGGATTTGGTTCAATAGTGATTCAAACCGGTCCGAACTAGTTCGGATTCGGTTCACCTAAACAAGTTTGGTTTTCATCCCCAATTCCTTCACAAGTCCATTTCCATGTCTTTTGTGACTCCTTCGGTCACTTAAGGTCCATAAGATTCCTGGTTTACCATCTCTTTATCAATTTCGGTTCATAAACCGGTTCAATCTGGTTCGGGTCTGGTTCACCCGAACCGATCTAGTTTTTCTCTCCCACTTTGTTCTAAAGTTCCTTCCCAAGATTTATAAATTTCTTTGGGGTATAAGGGAGTTTAATTTCTCTGATTTGCCTATTCTCTATCTGTTCCGATTCATGAACCAACTTGGTTCATAACCCGATTCTCTTGAACTGCTTTGGTCTTTCTTCCTCATATCATCCTAGGGTTCTTTTCCCAAGTTTATGAATATTTTTGAGTCACATGGAAGTTAGAAATTTTTTAATTTGTTCATCCCCTAATAGTTGGGCTTGTACACCAATTTGGTTTAAAGATCACATTTACCGTTCTTTCTTGGTTTTTCTCATTACTAAAGGATGGGGTTTACAACTCTCCCCTCCTTTTAGGGGTTTTGTCCTCAAAACAGTTACACGTTAAACAACTGAGGATAACTATCCCTCACCATAGACACGGTTTCCCATGTATCATCCTGCACGGGTCCGTTCTGCCACAACACCTTGACCATAGGAATTTTCTTATTCCTCAAATTCTTGTCTCTTTGGTTGATGATTCATACCGACTCTGTCTAATAAGTTAGGTTCTCTTCCAGTTCCATTGCAGGTCGGTCTAGTACATGACTAGGATTAGGTTGATATTTCCGAAGTACTAAAATGTGGAATACATCATGTATTCTCTACAGATCAGGAGGCAGTTCTAATTTATAAGCTATTGGTCCTATCCTTTTAATAATGGGATATGAACCGATATATCTGGATTTCAACTTTCCTCTTTGCTAAAACCTAAGTATTCCTATCCATGGAGATACTTTGAGGAATACCTGATCACCCACTTTGAACTCCAAATCCTTCCTTCGATTGTCTGCATAACTCTTCTACCTAACGTGTGCAGTCTTAAGACGACTCCTTATTAATTTTATCTTCTCTGTGACATCTTCTATTATCTCAATTTTCTCTAACCTCCTTTTGCCCACTTCTTTCCAAAACAAAGGGGTACGATAGGGTCGTCCATAAAGGGCTTTATAGGGAGCCATCTGGATGCTAGCCTGATAACTATTATTATATGCAAATTCCATCAGGTATAAGTATTCCTCCTAGTTTTTATTCATGGTGAGTACACATGCCCTTAGCATGTCTTCCAAGGTTTGGATGGTTCGCTCAGACTGACCATCTGTCTAAGGGTGAAATGTTGTACTCATGTGGAGTTTGGTTCCCATGGCGTTTTGCAGACTCAGCCAAAACTTGGAAGTAAATCTCGGATCTCTATCTGATACTATACTCACCAGTACACCGTGAAGTTTTATTATTTCCTTCATTTATAGGATGGCCAGTTGTTCTACTGTGTCTGTCACTCTTATAGGAAGGAAATGAGTCGATTTGGTCAATCTATCCACAATTACCCAAATCGCATCTCGACCTTTTCTGGTTACCGGTAGGCCAGTGACAAAATGCATGGTGATGTGTTCCCATTTCCATTCCGGAATTGGAAAGCGTTGTAGTAGCCTTGATAGCTTCTGATGCTCTGCTTTTATCTGTTGACCGGACAAGCATCGGACTACATATTTTGCAATGTCCCTCTTCATACCCTTCCACTAGTATCCTTGTTTGAGGGTGCGGTACATTTTAGTACTGCTCGGATGTATAGCATACATTGAATCATGTGCCTCTTCCAATATTAATCTCCGTAACTCCTTGTCTTGAGGCACACATACCCTACCCTTATAGGTTAGTACTCTCTCACCTCGCACATCATAGTCTGGTTTCCTTTCTCTATTAGTTGAATCCAAGTAGGACTAAAGTTCTTTATCAATCTTTTGTTGGGCCTTTATATTCTCGGTTAGACTGAGCCTTATCACTACATTCGCCACCAGGCATTTTTCCTGTCGATCCATCCTCAAACTCACTTCCATTCTTCCCAATTGCTACAACAAAGGTAAGTAGATTGTCTTGACTTGTGTCACCTCAGTTTGATACTTGCGACTTAAGGCATCTGCTACCACATTTGCCTTTCCGAGGATGGTATTCTATCACAAGATCATAGTCCTTCACCAATTCTAGCCATCTCCTCTGATGAAGATTTAACTCCTTCTAAGTTAGGAAGTACTTAAGGCTCTTGTGATCTGTGTATATCCTACACTTAACCCCGTAAAGGTAGTGTCGCCATATCTTCAAGGCAAACACTATTGTAACTAGTTCCAAGTCATGAGTTGTGTAATTTCTCTCATGTATCTTCAGTTGTCGTGAGGCATACGCGATAACCTTCCCTTGTTGCATTAAAATACATCCTAGTCCTTGTCCCAAGGCATCACTATAGACTGTGTACTCTCCTGCAATAGGATCGGGTAGGGAGAGTACCAGTGCGGTTGTCAGTCGAGTCTTTAATTCCTAAAAATACTTTTCACAATCCTCATCCCATTTATACTCAACTCCTTTCCTGGTGAGTCAAGTTAGAGGAGTTGCTATATTAGAAAAGTGTTGCACAAACCGCCTATAGTATCCTACCAATACTAAGAAACTTCTAATTTTTGTAGGATTCCTTGGAGCTTTCCATTCTGATATAGCTTCCACCTCGGCTAGATCCACCTTAACTCTGTCCTTAGATACGATGTGCCCTAAGAATCCTACTTCTTGCAACCAGAATTCACACTTGGAAAACTTTGCATATAATTGGTTTTTCTTCAAGATTTCCAATGTAATTGCCAGATGTTCTTCGTTTTCGACCTGGTTCGTGAGTATATGAGGATATCATCTATGAATACTATCACGAACCTGTCCAAATGAGGTTGGAACACATAGTTCATTAGGTCCATGAAAGCTGTAGGGGCATTTGTTAATCGGAACGGCATCACTCGAAATTCATAGTGTCCATATCTGGATTGAAATGCCATCTTAGGGATGTCCTCTTCTCTAATCCTTAGATGGTGGTAGCTTGATCGAAGATCTATTTTTGAGAAGTATGCTGCTCCTTTTAACTGATCAAACAAATCATCTATCCTTGGGAGTGGGTATTGATTCTTGATGGTGACCTAATTCAGTTTCCTGTAGTCAATACATAGTCTCAAACTCCCATCCTTTTTCTTCACGAACAAAACAAAAACACCCCATGGAGACTGACTTGGACGTATGAAATCCTTTTCCAATAATTCATCCAGTTGTTCCTTTAGTTATTTTAGTTCTGCCAGAGCCATGCGATATGGGGCTTGGGATATGGGGTAGGTTCTTGGGGTTATTTCTATAGTAAACCCCACTTGGCGACTTGGAGGTAGTCTAGGTAGCTCTTCTAGAAAAAGTTTTGGATAATGTCTGACTATCGAAATGTCTTCTATTTTCTTTTCTTCAAAATCTTCATTCACCACCATGGCCAGCACAATTGTATATTCTTTCTAAATCATGTTTTGAACCTTCAGGTGGGACACAAATTTTACTTCACTTTTTCTTTTATCTCCCTGGAACTTTAGTCTCTTGGTCTTAGAGGTATGGAAAGTTACTGTCTTCCTTCTATAGTCTATCATTGCCTGATGATTACTCAACCAGTCCATCCCCAGGATTACTTCCACTTCTCTTAGAGGTAACGGAATTAAGTTAGCTTCAAGTTTGATTCCTCCAATTACTATCTCACACCCCTTTAGTTGTTTATTTCTATTCAGACCTTCTCCTAAGGGTGTAAGGACGTTAAGGCTTTATACAAGAGGAGTGAGCTCCAAGGGTATCTTTGAAACCAACTCTTCCTTGATAAATGATTGTTCTGCTCCAGAGTCAAAAAGAGCATAAGTTGGTTGTCCCCACAACTGTATATACCCTGATTTAAGAAACGTATAATTTTAGAAGGAATTCTCTTTATTAATTCAAAAGATGTTCAGTTTACATGACTCTTTTGGACTAGTTGGTAGGGTTTTGGGATGTACCCGCTATAGTGCTAGGGTCTCCTCTATCCTCCTCCTGAGTGAGGTTGTATACTCTAGCTGATACTCTTGTTGTAGCTTCCAGTCTGGGGTTCCTGGAGTTCCCTTGAGGTGGTCCAAGAATATTTTTCTGTCTGTTCTCCCTAAGAGTAGGACAATCCTTCACATAGTGTCTCACTTGTCCATTGGAGAAACAAGCATGGCATGCTCCCTCATGATTCCTTTGACACTTCGGATAGTGAGGGTTCCCTTGGGGTAAGGTAAGGACTACTTTGGGAAGGGGTGAAGGCATGTTCCTTCTCCGTTGCAATACCTTTTTATTTCCTCCCCTTGGGCCGGTATATTCTCTCCGTACTCTTTGACGGTTTGAATCATTATCCCCCTTTCTAGTCGTCTGCTCCATTCGACGACGTCGGGTCTGTACCAGTCGCTCGCATTCATGAGCCATACTAATTACAGCTGCCAGGTCTATGGGGCATCCCAGTACTCCCATACGGTCTCAAATATCCAAGTTGAGACCGTCCACAAACCTCTAGCATATGTCAACTGGTCCAACTAGGTCAGGAGCAAAGGGTCTTAACTCATTGAATTTTATTTCATACTCTGCTAAGGAATTAATCCCTTGCCGAAGTCGTATGAACTCTTGTTTCTTCTCATTTATTAGGTGGGGTGCCAGGTACTCCTCCAAATATCTTTCCTCAAATTGCTCACAAGTGGAGGCGGTGGCATGTAAGTTTTGGACATTGTCCCACCATCGTCTAGTGCTTCCTTCCAAGAAGAATTCCATCAGGATCACCCTAACCTCTGGTAGTATCCGGGCAATTCCCATCAACTTCTTGATATTGGCTAGCCAGTCCATGGCGGTCCCAGCATCCTTTTCTCTGAGGAAAGGTTTACATCCTAGTTGTCGGAGAGTTTTGAGATTTCTAGGTATGTCCGTTGGTGTGCTTGGATTAGCAGGGTGAGGGTGGGATTGCACTTCCTCGGGCTTAGCCTGTGAGTTGGTCCCTGCCTTAGGAGTAAGGTTAGGTTGTCCAAATACACAGGTGAACTCCTTGTACAATCTTAGATGCTCCTTGTTGAGTCCAAGAGGAGTTGTTTAGGCTACTCTGGGAGTTTCTATCGATAGGGGTCGTGAGCGGTGTTGGAGACGGCAGCCCTAATTCTCTTGGTTCCTTTCTTTGGATCCATTTTGTCAAATTTAAAATAATCCTATTAGTTACTATATTTTCTAGTCTTGACTATGTATTCGAGGAAATAGGCTCTAATACCACTCTAGTTGTCACACCCTGACCCGGTTTGGTCGGATCCCCATGATCAACCCACCACTCTCCCGATTTACTAAAGGGTTTCCCCTTATATTATACCGTAAAGAGTAAGGCATTCTTTAGACCTACACCTTTTTCCAGGAATATCATAAATCAAAACTTCATAGTAATTTAAATTAATCGTACTTGTCTTGCAGGGGTTTAATTGCGAAAGTCTTTTAAGGTTCCCCCATCATTGACTAGAGAAGTGCCGACATGATAAAACAGTGAATCAGCTCTGGTGGACCGAATCTGCCCTATTTCGGCCGAGTTGAAATTAGCCATTTCGAGCCCTCCTCAGGCCAAACTAAACCTTCCCAACACTTCCTTAGCCCTCCCACGGCCAAATTAGGACTGAAAGGTAAGTCAATTCGGCTCCTCTCTACAATTTTCGGTTGGTGCTTGAGAGATAACTGATAGAATTTCAATGATAAAATTCTAACTCAATTTGGCTTCAATTGATGTGATTCTTGATTCTAGGATCAACCTCATGATGAGAGCTATCTGCCCAAATCAAAAGCTTGGACCGCTGTGCCCTCACCAGTGAGTAATCGAAGCTTACTCTCTCTACAGTTCGTTTTCCGGCAAAGCTCTGTTTGAGCTCGTTCCGACATCAAAACTTACGATTCAAAGTGCTATTAAATCGTAAGAAGATGGAGGAACTCAATTTTAACTTCAATTTCAATAATTAGATGTGTTTGATCGGTCAATTTGATGAAATCAAATTCGGCTGTGATAAGGAGTCGAACTTGGGGAAATTGGGGATTTTCAAAATTCAAAGGACCAAAATGCAATTTTATGAAATTGAGGGGTCAATTGGGCATGAAAATAATGTTGGAGGACCAATTGAGGAATTTGGAATTTTTGGGGCAAAATTTCCATTTTTGTAAAGGAAGGGCAAAATGGTAATTTTGGAAAATTTTGGGGGACCAAATTGGAAATTTGGGAAATATTAACCCCTTTTTGGTTAAATTGAATAAATTGAGGTCCCAAGATAAATTTTAAAAGTTACGGGACTCAATTTGAGGAAAAACTAACATTAGGGACTTAAAGTTAAAGAGAAATGACTTTAGGGACCTTATTGCAAATAACTAAAAGTTTGGGTTTTCTCATTTATTGGAAATAAATTATGGCTATTATGCCGAGTAAAAATGAACAAGGATGTTCATATCGTGTAGGAACGCGAAATACCAGGAACGCCAGCATGGATGAGCTCACATGAATACAAAGAACTAGTCTAGTGGAATTCACTGCGTTAATGGGTGAATGGGTTTAGTAACATCATACCCAGTTGGGATGATGAGCACAACTTAAAATTTAAAAAACACATACCGGTTATGAGTGGAAATTTTATATCATACCCGGTTGGGAATGATAAGTACCTCGGTATGAAAATCCACTATTAAGTGGTATTTTAAACATCACTACTTAGAGAAAGTGATGTGAAAATCATGCGGAAAAACTACTTACCGGTTGTAAGTAGATCATACCCCAGTTGGTATGATGAGACTTCCTCGAAGGAAGTTGAAAACCCATTCATCGGTTATGAACAGGCGGCATGATATATGTGCCATAAAGCTTAATAAGTGAATTGTTTGGCCATGGTACCAAGATAGGACAGACATGCTCAGTCAACTAGCGGTAGTGCGACATGACAAGTCGACGGACCAGTCAAGACAAGCAACTGCGGGTTTAGTTGAGAGTCAGGGTCGTTGGACCAGTGGCACCACAGATTACATGGCAATATGAGAAAATATTATTTATGCATGCACTATGAGTACAGGATCATCAAGATGCCCATGAGGGGTAGTGATGCGTCCTAAGGGCACTGAACGACCTGGTGGCTATAAGGACAGTTCATCGTTCCAGGTGTCTATGCAAAATTTGGAGTAGCACCAAGCGCAAGAGACCGGGGTGGGGACAGGATGAGGTCTCTGTCCTCATACGGATATGAAGAAGTGATTTCGGGATTGTGGGTCAAATGTTGCATACATCCACTCATTCCCATGGTAGAACTGGTCGTACTTCTATCTGAGTGGTAGGAAAAGTCGCTCCGAAGCCGCTAGCGGGTTCAGTAGTGATAATGACTTGTGAATGTGTGTAACCTTCATGATGAAGGATGTGTGTTGGGTGATAACACACCGGTAACTAAGAAATAATGAAAAAAATCCGAATTTTTAAATGAAGGCATTTTTTAAAAGAAAGGAGTCTGGCACACTCCATATAAATGTTTTTCTTGAAAGTCAAAAGATTTTAATCCCATTCACTGAGTAGTTGTACTCACCCCCTCTCTTATACCCCTTTTAGGAAATCCCGGAAAGCCCACCCTTAAAGACTATCAACTAAGATGCATGTAAGACATGTATGTAAAGTTTAAAATTTCATGTAGTTTTTATTATGCTATTCTAGGAAAAGGTGCAGGTTTAAAGGACGCCTTACTATTTACGATTTATAATAAGGGGAAACCCTTTAATAAATCAGGAGAGTGGCGGCTTGATCATGGGGATCCGACCAAATCGGGTATGGGCGTGACAGGGCCCAAGGCCAGTTGGCACGAGCAGGAGCTCGTAAACGAACATGATATATGTGCCATAAAACTTAGAAAGCCTACCCTTAAAGACCATCAACTAAGGCGCCTGTGATACAAGTATAATAAATTTTAATTATGATGCAGTTTTGTTTATGCTATTCCTGGAAAAAGTGCAAGTTTAAAGGATGCCTTACTTTTTACGGTCTATAATAAAGGGAAACACTTTAATAAACCTGGAGAGTGGTGGGTTGATCACGGGGATCCAATCAAACAGTATCAGGACATGACAACTAGAGTGGTATCAGAGCCTGTTTCCTCAAATACATAATCAAGACTAGGAAATATAGTAATTGATAGGATTTATCTTAAAATTTTTAGATGGCTCCTAGGAGAGAAACCAAGAAAACTAGGGATGACTCTGCTCAATACCTTGTCCTTGTAGGAGGACAACCCTAGAAGCTTCCCAAATGCCTGAGGCATGGTAGAAATCTCCAAAGACCAAACGGAGAAGTATCCTGGAGAATGTGCTAGGACCTATTGAGGGCACAACTCTATGTATAAAGGAAGCCAAGCTTGAAGCTACAAATGTCAGTAAAGGGTGTATAACCTTACCTAAGTGTTTATCAGGAACCCTATAGCCCTTATTTTGTGACCACTTTCTATAATAGAGCTAATTGTACTCCTCGATTAATAAAGTACTCCAAATTCCTAAAAACTTTGTCTATCAAAGGATATAATCTTGTTAGGAAGATAGCCCAAAGAAAAAAATACCTAAACAAAAGACACCATGGATATCAAGGAGATTATTATGCAAGGAAGGCATGACAAAATAATCGTCATGGTAACTAAACAAGGGGCAACCTATTATAAGGTACAAAGGAAATAGGGCATGAAAAGAAGTATTGTCCCACACCACTAGGATTTAGAATAATACTTCCCAAGGAAGACGCCCTCACAGCTATAGGAAATTCGAAAGGATACCATCCCAAGAAACGTGACTCTAGTTGCAACCACAGGACAAGAGAAGACAAGACGAACATTTGATGACAAACGGGACGTGTTGGGATTACAGGAATAAATCAACCTGGAAAAAGCAACTATGCCAAATAGGAAGTTCGGACCAACAGGACAAGAGAAAGCAAGTTGTTACAACAAGATAGTTAGAGGGAACAAATGACACCCTAAGGAAGACCGGGAAATAGAAGGGGCTACACCCTAAAAAGGTCAATGAGATGGACGTTAAGGACAGGAGTACACGAGAAACAACTACCTTAAGAAACTTAGACCAAAGGAATGATGGAGGCGAGGCAGTTAACGAACTAATACACAGGAAAACCATAATTTGAGTTCCAACAAAGAAGAGAGGGGCGAAAAGGCCAAATACTCGGGAAAAGAAGGATGAAAGAAATCCTTAACAGGACCAAAGGCCAAATTAACAACTAAACTCAAGCCAAGAAAAGAATAGGCAAGCCTCTCACATAATTATCAAGAAATCTTGAAACAAGAAAGATTTGAACACTCCATAAGAAATACACTATGAAAGTAAACTTTGGAGGGATGCATACGACTAACTATCCTTGAAGGAATTTTGATGGGCGGATGGACATAATGTGGAATGCAAGGAACCAACCCTTAATTGGGAAATATTTCAAAGGAAGGAAGTATCGGGATGGCCCAATGTGACCTACTTGGAGAGAGAAGGAGAACCAAACAATAATTTCAGGAGAACCAAGTAGAATGAAGAAACGAGTAACAACGGGATGGTCAAAGAGAAAAAACAATACCCTAAGAAAGGTTGAGATGTAGTAAAGACTACACTTTATGAAGGACAAAGGATGAGCATGAAGGACGAGTGATACAGCTACCCAGATGATTGGATCATAAAAAATTGGAGAGAAGGAGACAGTTGAAGAACTGGTCTTTGAGAGAACCTTGGATTTAAACCATGGCAAAGAAGGGAGAAGTGAAAAGGCCAAAACATTGGAAAAAGAAGAATGAAGGAAAATCCTTAAAGAAATTAATGGCCAAAACAGGATTTCTAGTTTAAAGTCTTGAGACAGTTAAGTGAGCTTCACGAAGGACGAACAAGAGATTTTGAAACAAGAAGGATGTGAACCCTCCTTAAACGGAAATAAGTTAACGGGTGAGCATCAAAAATATGTTGTGACAAGTATGAATGAGTGGACAACCCATACTAAGGTAATAAATTAAAGAATGTTCAAGAAATATTGGGAAAGTAAGTCCTCCAAATAAGATGTGGCTAAGGAAGAATAACTGCAATTGGTAAGACGGGTCATAATCCACACATGCATATGAATCTTAAAGAGTGGATGACCGAGCATAGGGTGGAATGCACGGAATAAAACCAATAATCGGAAGTATCCCCTCTAAGGAATAAGGGATAAAACAAAAGTTATGGATAGAGAAAGATCCAAAGCAAACAGATGCCCAAACATAGATAAGGGTGTGAAGAATGGGAGAAAGAACCATACAAATGAATGATAAGGAGGTTGAGCATGTAACTCCTAAGATGGAAATCTCTATTGTAAGGGACATAGTAGAGAACAAAACCGGAAGGAGGGAACCTTCCCAAGTAAAGTAATTGATACATAGATCGAAAGCAATTATTGTAGAATGAAGAATCATGAAGTGATTTATAAGTAAAAGTGGATTAAGGAAAAAGGAAAAACCCTTGAATAAGGAATGCCAAGGACTTAAGAAGGAAAGAATTCCAGTTTGTTGGTAAACTATTGGGAAACCAAATAATTGGCACTAGAAAGACCCAATAAAGAAGTTTGGAAAGGACGAGTGGGGAAGGAAAACTGACACGATTATGTAAGACATGTTGTCAAGATACGAATGATAATTGGGTAATAGTAAAGGTAGTTGAGGAATACTACCCGATAAAAGGAGGGATGAAATTATACAGTCCCTCGAAGGCTGGAAAGTTGGAAACAACCCTAAAAGAGGTGTTGTAGGAGTCTGATGGATTGAGACAAGTTAAGAACTATGTCATGTCATAAGGGACATATAAGCACACACAATCCCGAGTAAAATGTAACTCGAGTAAGAAGGAGTCAGTTGGTAAACATAACAAGGTCAAACATAAATTTGACCGAAGTTGTAATCAATGATGGATGTAGGATGGGTCAAATTGGAACAAAAGAATAATAACACAAAAACCTGTGAAAACAAGTATGTAATGCTTGAAAGAACGTTGAGTTAGGGGTTTCAATGATGAAGAGAATATCTAGACAAAGGAACGATTGGGCACCTTGGAACTCCCAATCTTGAAATATTGAGTAAAATCCTCAAAAGGAAGAACCTTATCCTAAATAAAGGGAGATGCGAACCTAAGAATATACATTAGGATTAATGAGCCATTCATGCCTCGTTATTATAACTACATGGAAGGAGTAAGCATGATAAATGAAAAGAAATTCCTTAGATGGATGATTACGGGGACTAAGCGAAAGAGCAATCGAAGTTGACATTAAGGGAAATTATTCCTGATGAGGAATATATTAGTTAAGTTTTGGGGACAAAACTCCTAAAAAGAGGGGAGAGTTGTAAACCCCACACTTTTGAGTTAAGGAAAACTAGGAAAAGAACCGATCAAATCGAGTAAGAAAACCGAACCGGTTTACACACCCGATCATTTGGGAACAAGCAATTTGGAAATTTACAACTTCCGGGTGATCCAAAGGGTTCATTAAACCTTCAAAAAGAAACTTAAGACAAATTAGAAGAGAAAAACCAAATTGGTTTAGGTGAATGAGAATCCATAAGAACTCTAAGGTTAAGCATGCTTGACCAAGAGTAGTGTGATGATGAGTGACATCCTAGGAAGTATGATTTTTTTTTGTTAGCCAAAATTTTGGTCAAAAATTTTTATGCCAACGTGCTTATCATAAATAGCCACAAATTAATATATATTTAATTATTGTAATTAATACTAATAATTTAATACCTAAATTAAATTATTAGAATTAATGCAAATAATTTAATACCAAAATTAAATTATTAGATTTAATACCAATAATTTATGGCAATATTAATACTAGTAATAAATCTCTCCCATTTAATAGATGGTTTTACACCTATATAAAGAGGTCATCCCCATTCATTCTCCTCACACCCGAACACTTCTCTCTCTCTCTCTCTGTCACTCTACTGCTCCATTTCCCGGTGAAGCTTAAACTAGAGCTTCAACTTGAACATTTTTCTTAACCTCAGAAGGAGAGGTCGGGCTCTTTAGAACCGGGGAGAAGTCAACTATTTGATAGGAAACTCCAGTCAATCCAAAAATCACTAGAGAAGCGCCGACATGATAGAACTCTGGCGGAATGAAGCTGTCCTATTTTGGCCGAGCTGAAATTGGCCATTTCAAGCCCTCCTCAGGCAAAACCAAGCCTTCCCAACACTTCCTCAGCCCTCCCACGGCCGAATTAGGACTGAAAGGTAAGCGAATTCGACTCATCTTTGCAATTTTCAGTCAGTGCTAGAGAGAGAACCGATAGAATTTCAATGATGAAATTCTAACTCAATTCGGCATCAATTGATGCAATTCTTGATTTTAGGATGAACCTTAGAATGAAAGATATCTGCTCAAATCGAAAGCTCGGACCACCATGCCTTCACCGGTGAGTAATTGAAGTTTTCTCTCAGTACAGTCTATTTTTTAGCGAAGCTCCGTTTGAGCTCGTTCCAGTGTCAAAACATCCAATTCAAAGTGCTATTGAATCGTAAGAAGATGGAGGAACTCAATTTTAACATCAATTTCAGCAATTCGATGTGTTTGATCGGTCAATTTGATTAAATCAAATTCGGCTGTGCTAAGGAGTTGAAATTGGGGGAAATTGGGGATTTTCGAAAATTAAAGGACCAAAATGCAATTTTATAAAATTGAGGATCAATTGGGCACGAAAATAATGTTAGAGGACCAATTGAGGAATTTTGGAAGTTTTAGGGCTGTTATGCCGAATAATAATGAATAAGGATGTTCATATCGTGTAGAAACGCGAAATATCAGGAACACCATCATAGACGAGCTCTCGTGAATACAAAGAACCGATCTAGTGGAATTCACTGCGTTAACGGGTGAGTGGGTTTACTAACATTCTACCCGATTGGGATGATGAGCACAACTTAAAATTTAAAAACCATTTACCGGTTGTGAGTGTAAATTTTATATCATACCCTGATAATGATAAGTACCTCGGTATGAAAACCCACTATTAAGTGGTATTTTAAACATCACTACTTAGAGGAAGTGATGTGAAAATCATGCGGAAAAACTACTTACCGGTTGTAAGTAGATCATACCCAGTTGGTATGATGAGACTTCCTCGAAGGAAGTTGAAAACCCGTTCATCGGTTATGAATGGAGGTGTCCTTGTACCCGGGCGGTATAATGGATAGAGAAAACATATGTTTTGTTAGAACTGCTCTCCCCTGATTGTGTGTCAATGCTTAAACAATTTGGGAGACCTTCTCGACGGGAGCTCGAAAAGCTCTGATAGGCTAGGGGCCTCGATTTCGGAACTTGGGGGCTAAATGCTCGATTTTGAAAATCTCGTACAGTGGGCCCAAGGCCAGTTGGCACGAGCAAGAGCTCGTAAACGAAGATGATATATTTGCCATAAAACTTAATAAGTGAATTGTTTGGCCATGGTACCAAGATAGGATCGACATGCTCAGTCAACTAGCGGTAGTGCGACATGACAGGTCGACGGACCAGTCAAGGCAAACATCTGCATGTTGAGTTGAGAGTCAGGGCCTTTGGACTAGTGGAACCACAGATTATATGGCAATATGAGAAAACATTGTTTGTGCACGCACTATGAGTACGGGATCATCAAGACACCCATGAGGGGTAGTGATGTGTCCTAAGTGCATTGGACGTCCTGGTGGCTATAAGGGTAGTTTGTCGTTCTAGGTGACTATGTGAAATTTGGAGTAGCACCAAGTTCATAAGATCGGGGTGGGGACAGGATAAGGTCTCTGTCCTCATATGGACACGAAGAAGTGATTTCGGGATTGAGGGTTGGATGTTGCGTACATCCACTCATTCCTAGGGTGGAAGTGGTAGTGCTTCAATTTGGGTGGCTGGTAAAGTCACTCCGAAGCCACTAGTGGGTTCAGTAGTCATACTAACCTACGAATGTGTGTAACCATCATGATGAAGTATGTGAGTTGGGTGATGACACACCGTGGTAACTAAGAAATGATGGAAAAATTCAAATTTTTAAATGAAGGAATTTTGAAAGGAAAGGAGTCTGGCACACTCCAATAATAAGTGTTTTCTTAAAATCCAAAAGCTTTTGAAAACCCATTCACTGAGTAGTCGTACTCACCCCCTCCTTTATATCCCCTTTAGGAGAATTCAGAAAGTTTACCCTTAAAGACCATCAACTAAGGCGCCTATGATACAGGTATAATAAATTTAAATTATTATGCAGTTTTGTTTATGTTATTCCTGTAAAAGGTACAGGTTTAAAGGACAGCTTACTCTTTACAGTCTATAATAAATCGGGAGAGTGGTGGTTTGATCATGGGGATCCGACCAAACAAGGACGGGGCATGACACACCTGGAACGACGATCTGCCCTTGTACTCACCAGGTCGTCCTGGGCCCTTAAGACACATCACTACCCCTCATGGGCGTCTTGATGATCCCGTACTCATGGTGCATGCACAAACAAAGTTTCCTTAAATTTTCCATGTAATATGTGGTGCCATTTGTCCCAACAGTCCCGACCTTCAAATCAACATGTTGCTGTTTGTCTCGACTGGTCCGGAGACCTGTCATGTCGCACTACTACTAGTTAACTGAGTATATCGGACCTGTCTTGGTACCATGACAAAAACAATTCACTTATTAAGTTTTAATGGCACATATATATATATATCATGTTCATGTACGAGCTCCCGCTCGTGTCCATTAGCCTATGGCCCACTGTTCGAGTTTTTCAAAAACTGGGCAATTTAGCCCTCAAGTTTGAAAAATGAGGCCCCCTGCCTGTAAGAGCTATTCGAGCTCCCATTAAAAAGGTCTCCCAAATAGTTTAGTGGTTTTTACTGTCCATTATACCGACCGGTATAAGGACATCTCTGTCCATAACTGATGAACAGGTTTTCAACTTCCTTCGAGGAAGTCTCATCATACTAACCAGGTATGATCTACTTACAACCCGTAAGTAGTTTTTCCGCATAAGCAGTTGGTTTTTATACCGAGGTACTTATCATCCCCAACCGGGTATGATACATAATCCCACTCACGCAATAGTGCAATGAAATTGTACTTAGTCAGGTTCTGTCCTTAGCAAACTGAACCTCGATTGGTGTTCCCGATGTCTCATTCTCCTAAATGAAATGAACGTAATTGTTCATTATTCTTTTGCCTAATAGCCCTCATTCGTTCCAAATTAATGAGAAAACCCAACTTTACATATATTTGCAATTAGGTCCCTAAGGTTATTTTTTCTTTAACTTTAAGTCCCTATTGTCGGGTTTTTCCTAAATTCGAGTCCCAAAACTTTTAAAATTTATCTTAGGACCTCAAATCATTTGATTTCACACAAAGGGGTTTAATTTACCAATTTTCCAATTTGGTCATTCAATTTTACCAAAATTACCATTTTGCCCCTTCTTTAGAAAAATGGTAAATTTTGCCCCAAAAATTCTAAAATTTCTCAATTGTCCATCTAATATTCTTATCATGACCAATTGACCCTCAATTTTAGAAAATTACATTTTGGTCATTCGAATTTTCAAAAATACCCAATTTTTCCCCCAATTTCAACTCTTCAACACTGCCGAATTTGATTTAATCAAATTGACCGATCAAACACCTCTAATTGTTGAAATTGGAGTTGAAATTGAGTTCCTACATGTTCATACGATTCTAAGAAACTTTAAATCAAAGATTTTAATGCCAGAACGAGCTCAAATGGAGCTTCACCGGAAAATAGATTATTGAGAGAGAAAGTTTTGATTTCTTACCGGTGAGGGTGCAGCGGTCAAAGCTCTCTATCTGGGTAGGTAGCTCTCCTCCAGAGGTTCTTCTAAGATCAAGAATGACATCTATTGATGTCGAATTGGATTAGAGTTTCTTCATCAAAATTCGGCCGACTCTCTCTCTAACAATGATCTAAAATTATAAAGGGGAGCCGAATTGGCTTACCTTTCGGTCCTAATTTGGCTATGGAAGAGCTAAGGAGGTGCCGGGAGAGCTTGGTATGTCTTGAGGAAGGCTCGAATTGGTCAATTTCAACTCAGCCAAAACAGGGCAGCTTCGGTCCACCAAAGCTGCTTCACTATTTGATCATGTCGACGCTTCTTCGACATCTTTCGAGACGAATGGATGCTACCACCGTGTAGTTGACTTCTCCCCGGTTCTAATGAACTTGACCTCGCCTTCTTTGGCTTAGAATTGACCCTATATCGGAGCTTTGGTTCGAGTTTTGCCGAAAAACTAAGCAACTGAGAGAGAGTGAGCTTTTTAGGTGTGGGGAGGACGAACGGATAGGGGCTATTTATATAGGGAGCTCAGGGACTCGTTGGCCATCCATTTAGCACAATTATGATAGGAATTGATGACTTGAAATGTACCAAATGGAGGCAGTTCTTCTTCACCGGTGTTTCTTCAGTTTCCCGGTGAGTGAACAGTGATGTCATCCTGAGGAAGAAGATGACATTGTTCCAAACCGAACCGGACCGGTTCAAACCGAGTTCAAATCTTAAACAAGCCGGTTCACCACTCATTCGACCGAGTTTTTCAAATTTAAAATTTTATAAATTCATTCTCTATCCAATGGTGGCCTCAAATCTTCAATTTGAACTATTTAAGCTACTTAGAAAAATGAATTTAGGATTCATTTCAATAGTGATTCAAACTGGTCCAAACTAGTTCGGATTCGGTTCACCTGAACTGGTTTGGTTTTCATCCCCAATTCCTTCACAAGTCCATTTCCATGTCTTTTGTGACTCCTTGGGTCACTTAGGGTCCATAAGATTCCTGGTTTACCATCTCTTTATTAATTCCGGTTCATAAACCGATTTGGTCTTTAAATCAGTTCAATCTGGTTCGTGTCCGGTTCACCCGAACCGATCTAGTTTTTCTCTCCCACTTTGTTCTAAGGTTCCTTCCCAAGGTTTATAAATTTCTTTGGGGTACAAGGGAGTTGAATTTCTCTAATTTGCCTGTTCTTTATCGGTTCCAATTCATGAACCAACTTGGTTCATAACCCGGTTCTATCATGTTCGGACCCAATTCTCTTGAACTGCTTTGGTCTTTCTTCCTCATATCATCCAAGGGTTCTTTTCCCAAGTTTATGAATATTTTTGAGTCACATGGAAGTTAGAAATTTTTTAATTTTCTTGCACCCTAATAGTTGGGCTTGTAGACCAATTCGGTTTAAAGATCACATTGACCAGTTCTTTCCCATTTTTTCTCATTACTAAAGGACGGGGTTTACATATGGCGACACTATCTTTATGGAGTTAAGTGCAGGATATACACAGATCAGAAGAGCATTAAGTACTTTCTAACTTAGAAGTCGTTAAATATCAGTCAAAGGAGATGGCTAGAGTTGGTGAAGGATTGTGATCTTGCAATAGAATATCACCCTGAAAAGGCTAATATGGTAGCAGGTGCCTTAAGTCGCGAGTATCAACCTGAAATGACACAAGTAAAGACAAGTTACCAACCCTTGTTACAACATTTGGGAAGGATGGAGGTATATCTGAGAGTAGACAAGTAGGAAATGCTTGGTGGCTAATGTGGCGGTAAGACCTAGTCTAACCGAGGATATTAAGGCTCAACAAAAGATTGATAAAGAACTTCAATCTTACTTGGATCCGATTAACAAGGGAAGGAAACCAAACTACGACATGCGAAGTAACTGAGTACTAACCTATAAGGGTAGGGTATGTGTGCCTCAAGATAAAGAGTTGAAAAGACTAATTCTGGAAGAGGCACACAATTCGGTGTATGCTATGCATCCGGGCAGTACTAAGATGTACCGCACCCACAAACAAGGATACTGGTGGAAGGGTATGAAGAGGGACATTGCAGAATATGTAGCCCGATGTTTGACTTGTCAACAAATAAAAGTAGAACATGATAAACCATTAGGACTACTACAGCCCTTACCGATTCCAGAGTGGAAATGGGAGCACATCACCATGGACTTCTTCACGGGCTTACCGGTGACCAAAAAGGGGCTAAGATGCGATTTGGGTCATAGTGGATAGATTGACCAAATCAGCACATTTCCTTCCTATAAAAGTGATGGACACGATAGAATAGCTGGTCGTCCTATATATGAAGGAAATCATAAGACTACATGGTGTTCCAGTGAGTATAGTATCGGATAGATATCCGAGATTTACCTCTAGGTTTTGGCCAAGCTTGCAAAATGCTATGGGGACCAAACTTCATATGAGCATGGCATTTCACCCTCAGACAAACGGGCAGTCTGAGCGAACCATCCAAACATTGGAAGACATGCTGAGAGCATGCGTACTCACCAGAATAAATGCTGGGAGGAATACTTGTGCCTGATGGAATTTGCTTACAATAATAGTTATCAGGCAAGTATTCAAATGGCTCCCTATGAAGCTCAATTTTGGGAAGAAGGGGAAAGAAAGTTAGAAAGGGCGGAAATAATAGAGGATGACACAAAGAAGATAAAATTAATAAGGAGTTGTCTTAGGACCGCACAAGACAAGAAAAAGAGTTACGTGGATAATCGAAGGAAAGATCTAGAGTTCGAAGTGGGAGATCAAGTATTCCACAAAGTATCCCCAAGGAGAGGAATACTTAGGTTTCAACAAAGAGGAAAGCTAAAACCAAGATATATTAGTCCCTATCCCATTATTCAAAGGATAGGACCAGTAGCTTATAAATTGAAATTGTCTACTGATCTACAGAGAATACATGATGTATTCCACATCTCAGTGCTTTGGAAATATTAGCCTGATCCTAGTCACGCACTGGACTGACCCCCAATGGAACTAGAAGAGAACCTAGCCTATCAAATGGAGTCGGTACAAATCATCAACCAGAGAGACAAGAATTTGAGGAACAAGAAAACTCCTATGGTCGGGGTGTTGTGGCAGAATGGACCCTATTGAACTGAATCCTAAATTCATTTTTCTAGTCGCTTAAATAATTTAAATGAGAGATTTGAGGTCATCATTGGATAGAAAATGAATTTAGATGAATTTAAAAATTTTTAGATTTGAAAAACTCGGTCAAATGAGGGATGAACCGGCCGGTTTAAGCTTCTAACCCAGTTCGGACCGGTCTAGTCCGATTCAAAATAGTATCGTCTTCTTCCTTCCGACGACAACACTGTTCACTTGCTAGAAAATAGAAGCAGCACCGGCGAAGAAGAAACGTCTACATTCAATACATTTTCGGCCATCAATGCCTGTCATAAAGATGTTAAACGGATGGTTGACGAGTCCCCGAGCTCCCTATATAAAGTGCCCCTCTCCATTCATCCTCTCTACACCTGAAAAGCTCACTCACTCTCAGTTGTTTAGTTTTTCGGCAAAGCTCAAACCAGAGCTCCGATATAGGGCTCTTTCTAAGCCAAAGAAGGTGAGGTCGAGTTCATTAGAACTGGGGAGAAGTCAGCTACACGATGGTGACATCCATTCGATCCAAGAGTTGCTGGAGAAGCTCCGGCGTGATCAAACAGTGAAAAAGCTCCGATGAATCGAAGCTTCCCTATTTCGGCCAAGTTGAAATTGGCCGATTCAAGCCCTACTTAGGCCAAACCAAGCCCACCCAACACTTACTCAGCCCTTCCACATCCGAATTAGGATGGAAAGGTAAGTCAATTCGACTCCACTCTGCAATTTTCAATCGGTGTTAGAGAGAAAGTCGGTCGAATTTCAATGATGAAATACTAATATAATTCGACATTAATTGATGTCATTTTTTATCCTAGGAAAAACCTCAAGAGGAGAACTACCTGCCCAGAAAGAAATCTTGGACAGCCATTCCCTCACCAATGAGTAATTGAAGCTTTCTCTCTCTACAGTTTATTTTCCGGAGAAGCTCCGTTTGAGCTCGTTCCAACGTTAAAACTCACGATTTAAAGTTCTATGGAATCGTATGAACATGAAGAAACTAAATTTCAACAATTAAAGGTGTTTGATGGGTCAATTTGATGAAATCAAATTCGACTGTGTTAAAGAGTTGAAATTGGTGAAAAATTAGGGAAATTGGGGATTTCTGAAATATTTGAGAGACCAAAATGAAATTTTCAAAAATCGAGGGTCAATTGGGCATGATAAGAATATTAGAGGGCCAATTGATTAATTTTAGAATTTTTAAGGTAACTTTTACCATTTTTGTAAAGGAAGGGCAAAATGGCAATTTTGGAAAAGTTGAGGGACCAAGTTGGAAATTTGGGAACTAAACCCTTTTTGTGAATTAAAATAAATTGAAGTTCCAAGATAAATTTTAAAAGTTTCAAGACTCAAATTGGATGAAAAAACGGGCAATAGGGACTTAAAGTTAAAGAAAAATAACTTTAGGGACCTAATTGTAAATATATAGGAAGTTGGGTTTTCTCATTCATTTGAAACGAATGAGGGCTAATAGGCCAAAGAATAATGAACAACTACATTCATTTCGTGTAGGAGAACAAGACATCAGGAACGCCAGCCAAAGTCGAGCTTGCTAGGGACGGAAATCGACTAAGTGGAATTTCACTGCACGATCGGTTGAGTGGGATTTTATATCATACCCGATTGGTAATAATAAGTATACCGGAATGAAAACACACTACTATGTTGTATTTTAAACATTACAACTTATAAGTGTGATGAGAAAATCATACGAAAAAACTACTTACCAGTCGTAAGTAGATCATACTCGGTTGGTATGATGAAACTTTCTCGAAGGAAGTTAAAAACCCGTTCATCGGTTATGATCGGAGAAGTCCTTATACCCGGTCGGTATAATGGATAGTTGAAAATATATTTTGTTGGAAGTGCTCTCCCTTGACTGTGTGCCAATGTTTAAACTATTCGGGAGACCTTCTTGATGGGAGCTCAAATAGCTCTTATAGGCCGGGGGCCTTAGTTTTGAAACTTGGGGACTATTATGCCCGGTTTTAAAAAATCTCGAATAGTGGGCCATAGGCCAGTGGGCACGAGCAGGAGCTCATAAACAAACATGAGATATGTGCCATAAAACTTTAATAAATGAACTGTTTGGTCATGGTACCAAGACAGGACTGACATACTCGGTCAACTAGCAGCAGTGAGACATGACCAGTCTCTGGACTAGTCAAGACAACCAGTTGTAGGTTGAGTTGAAGGTAGGGGCCATCGGACTAATGGCACCACATATTACATGGCATGATAAGAAAATATTGTTTGTGCATACACTATGAGTACGGGATCTTCAAGATGCCCATGAGGGGTAGTGATGTGTCCTAAGGGCCCTGGACAACTCGGTGAGTATAAGGGTATTTCGTCGTACTAGGTGACCGTGCGAAATTTGGAGTAGCATTAAGTGCATGAGACCGGGGTGGGGACGGGATGAGCTCTCTGTCCTCATACGGACAAGAAGAATCAATTTCAAGATTGAGGGTCAGATGTCGCATACATCCGCTCATTCTCAGGGTAGAAGTGGGCATGCTTCTATCTAGGTGACCAGTAAAGTCGCTCCGTAGCCGCAAGTGGGTTCAATGGTCGTACTGGCCTGCGAATGTGTGTTAAACCTTCATGATGAAGGATGTGTGTTGGGTGATGACACACCATGGTAAATAAGGAAATGATGGAAAAACCCGAGATTTGAAATTGAAAGGATATTTGAAAGAAAGGAGTTTGGCACACTCCAAATACAAATATTTTTTCTTAAGTTAAAAGCTTTGAAATCCATTCGCTGAGTAGTCGTACTCACCCCCTCCTTTCTATCCCTTTTTCAGGAAAAGGAAAAATGACTACGAATAATACTGAGCCTCACTCTCTATCAAGTACGCTTAAATTTTTCTTAAGCTTGAATTTTATTGGATATATGTCTTCCAGAGAACATGGTCAAAATTATGCTTGGCTCATCTCGAGTTAAAGTTGGAGGAAACTTCTCTTGAACCGAGAGAGCGGTGGGTTGTTCACGGGAATCCAACCAAACTGGGTTGGGGTGTGACAGAGTAGCTGAGAGAGAGTGAGGTTTTCAGGTGTGGAGAGAATGAATGGAGGTGGGCTCTTTATATAGGGAGCTCGGGGACTCGTGGGTCATCCATTTGGCACCTTTGTGACAGTCATTGATGGCCTGAAATATATTGAACGGAAACATTTCTTCTTCACCGGCGCTGCTTTGATTTTTTGGTGAATGAACAGTGTTATCATCTGAAGGAAGAAGACGACAATGTTCCGAACTGGAATGGACCGGTCCGAACCGGGTTCAAAGCTTAAACTAGTTGATTCAAGTCCGAATTGACAGAGTTTTTCAAAATTAAATATTTCTTAATTAATCTAAATTCATTATCTATCAAATGGTGGCCTCACTTCTCAAATTGGAATTTTCTAAGCCATCTAGAAAAATGAATTTAGCATCCAGTTCAATAGGGTTCAAACCGATTCAATCCGGTTCACCTGAACCGGTTTGGTTTTCATCCCCCATTCATTATAAAATCCTTTTTTGTGACTTATGTGACCCCTTTAGGTCACTTGGGATCCATAAATTTTCTAGTTTGCCCTCTCTCTATCGGTTTTTGTTAATAAATTGTCTTGGTTCATAAACCAATTCAATCCGGTTTGGATCTGATTCACTCGAACCGGTCTGGTTTTTCTCTCCTAATTTGTCCTAAGGTTCTTTCCCAAGGTTTATGAACCATTGTTGGTCACTTGGGAGTTGTAAATTCTCCAATTTTCCTATTCCCCAATAATTGGGTTTGTGAACCGGTTCAATTTTCTCACTCGGTTTGACCGGTTCTTTTCCGATTTTCCGTAACTCCAAAGAGCGGGGTTTACACATCAAGCTTTGTCAATCCTAATTTGGTACCATGATGAGTCACACATCAAATTGCCAGTTATGAGAGTTTTCATGGCTCTCATAATCATGTTTGTCTACGGGCTTTAACTCGTGCCCACTGGCCTTGGGCCCACTTCACGAGTTTTTCAAAAATTGGGCTTTGGCCCTATAAATTCAAAATCGAGGATCCCAACCTGTTGGAGCTGTATCAGCTCTCATCAAAAAAGTCTCCCAACTATTTTAAGCATTGTCTGTAAATACATGGAAAAAGAAGGGCTTTCAAGCTAAACCTTTCCTCATGAGCATGTCCGAACCTTGTAGGGACATATTGGACAAGAACATTCGCAAGGGAGAGCGACAAGGACTGGAAGTCCGACTAGGGAAAATAAGTTGCATTCATCACGTGAGTGGGCATATGTATACATCATACCCAGTTGGGATGGTGAGCACCATTTTGAAATGAAAAATCACTTCCCGGTTGTTTGTGGGACATTTTAAATATCATACCTAGTTAGGGTGATAAATACTTTTTTAACTGAAAAACCATCATGAGTGGGCAAATTTATACATCATACCCGGTTGGGATGGTGAGCACCATTTTGAAATGAAAAGCCCACTTACTAGTTGTGAATGAGATTATTTAAGTATCATACCTAGTTGGTATGATGAATTATTTTTACGAAAAGGAAAGGCCACCAAGAGTGGGATTTTCCATCATCATACTGGGTTGGTATGATGAGTACATCGAAGCTTAAAAACTGTTTTTCTAGAAATGATGTCCAATAACTCCTTATTTTTACATTATTGCAATTAGGTCCCTAAAGTTCATAATATTTGACTTTAGGTCCTCCAATGCTCAATTAATTTCAATTAAGTCGCTATGATTTCCAATATCCCACTTGGATCCTTAATTTTTGAAAATCGCCAATTGGGGCTCAACTTTTTCCAAAATTTTCAATTGGTCCCTTAACTTTCCAAAATTACCAATTGACCCCAATTATTCTAAAAATGACCAATTGGTCCTCCAAGTTCTTTTACTTTTCCAATTGACCTTCAATTTTTGAAAAATTTCACAAAGGTCCTTCAATTTTCAAAATCCCCAAATTTTTCCAAAATTTCCCCCCAATTCATCTTTTCCATTTGACTCGAATATGATCCCATCCAATTGAACCTTTAAATCATGTTAATTGTTCCCTATCATGGTGCTAATAGATTTCCTCACTTCCATACGATCAGACCAAGCTTTGAATCACCATTTTTGGGTTCGAAATGAGCTCAAGCTGAGCTTCTCCGAAAAAATAAATTTAGATAGAGAAAGCTTCGAGAACTCACTATTGGAGGTGCAATGGATTGAGCTTTTGATTTGGGAAGAAAGCTCTCATCCACACGGTCATTCTAGGATCAAGAGCCACTACAATTTGTCTACTGAGCAGTGGAAAATTGATTAGTGAAATTCGAGCACTTTCTCTCTCTAAAATTGAACTATTCTAATGAGGGAGGGCCAAATTGACTTCCCTTTTCCATGGAGAGGTCGAGTGGAGGCTGGGAAGGCTTGGTTTGGCCGTAGGAGGTCTGAATTGGCTGAATTTGGATCGAGCAAAATAGGGCATGTCACGCCCTGACCCAGTTTGGTCAGATCCCCGTGATCAACTCACTACTCTCCCAGTTTATTAAAGGATTTCTCCTTATTGTAAACCGTAAAGAGTAATACATCCTTTAACTTACACCTTTTCCTGGAATACATTAATCAAAATTACATGAAATTTAAAACTTTACATACCTATCTTATGGGCATCTTAGTTGACGGACTTTAGGGGGAGGCTTTTTGGGATTTCCTGAAAGGGGTATAAGGGAGGGGTTGAGTACAACTACTCAGTGAATGGGTTTTTAAAAACTTTTGACTTTTAAGAAAAATAATTATATGGAGTGTGCCATACTCCTTTGCTTTCAAAAATCCCTTCATTTAAAAATTCGGGTTGTTTCACCATTTCTTATTTACCACGGTGTGTCATCACCCAACAAACATCCTTCATCATGAAGGTTACACACATTCGCAAGTCAGTATCACTACTAAACCCGCTAGTGACTTCGGAGCGACTTTTCCTGCCACCCGGATAAAAGTACGACCACTTCTACCCTGGGAATGAGTGGATGTACGTGACATCAGACCCACAATCCCGAAATCACTTCTTCGTGTCCGTATAAGGATAGAGACCTCATCCTGTCCCCACCCCGGTCTCATGCGCTTGGTGCTACTCTAGATTTTGCAAAGACACCAAGAACGACGAACTGCCCTTATAGCCACCAGGTCGTCCAGTGCCCTTAGGACACATCACTACCCCTTATGGGCGTCTTGATGATCTCGTACTCACAGTGCATGCACAAACAATGTTTTCTCATATTGCCATGTAATCTATGGTGCCACTGGTCCAACGGCCCCGACTCTCAACTCAACCCGCAGTTGTTTGTCTTGACTGATCCGTCGACCTGTCATGTCGCACTGCCGCTAGTTGATTGAGCATGTCGGTCCTATCTTGGTACCATGGTCAAACAATTCACTTATTAAATTTTATGGCACATATATCATGTTCATTTACAAGCTCCTGCTCATGCCAACTGGCCTTGGGCCCACTATACGAGATTTTCAAAATCAGGCATTTAGCCCCCAAGTTCCAAATCCAAGGCCTCTGGCCTATCAGTGCTATTCGAGCTCCCATCGAGAAGGTCTCCCAAATTGTTTAAGCATTGGCACACAGTCAGGGGAGAGCACTTCCGACAAAACATATGTTTTCTCTATCCATTATACCACCCGGGTATAAGGACACCTCCATTCATAACCGATGAACGAGTTTTCACCTTCCTTCGAGGAAGTCTCATCATACCAACCGGGTATGATCTACTTACAACTAGTAAGTAGTTTTTCCGCATGATTTTCACATCACTTCCTCTAAGTAGTGATGTTTAAAATACCACTTAATAGTGGGTTTTCATACCGAGGTACTTATCATTGCCCAACCGGGTATGATATAAAATTTCCACTCACAACCGGTAAGTTGTTTTTAATTTTAAGTTGTGCTCATCATCCCAACCGGGTATGATGTTAGTAAACCCACTCACCCGTTAATGACGTGAATTTCACTATACCGGTTCTTGGTATTCACGCGAACTTGTCCTTGCTGGCGTTCCCGGTACTTCGTGTTCCTATACGATATGAACATCTTGGTTCATTATCCTTCAGCCTAATCGCCTTCATTCATTCCAAATGAATGAGAAAGTCAAACTTTCATTTATTTGCAATTAGGTCCCTAAATTTATTTCTCTTTCACTTTAAGTCCCAAATGCCGGTTTCTCCTCAAATTAAGTCCTGAAACTTCTAAAATTTATCATAGGACATCAATTTATTCCATTTCACAAAAGGGGGTTTAATTTCCCAAATTTCCAATTTGGTCCCCCAACTTTTCCAAAATTACCATTTTGCCCTTCCTTTACAAAAATGGTAAATTTTGCCCCAAAAATCTCAAAATTCCTAAATTGGTCCTCCAAAATTAATTTCATGCCCAATTGACCCTCAATTTCATAAAATTTCATTTTGGTCCTTTGAATTTCAAAAATCCCCAATTTTCCCTCAATTCCAACTTCTTAGCACAACAGAATTTGATTTCATCAAATTGACCCATCAAACGTTTCCAATTATTGAAATTGAAGTTGAAATTGAGTTTCTACATGTACATATGATTCTTTAGAAATGTGAATCGCAAGTTTTAACGTCGAGAGGAGCTCAAACGGAGCTTCACCAGAAAATGAACTATAGAGAGAGAAAGCTTCGATTACTCACCGGTGAAGGCACGGCAGTCTGAGCTTTCGATCTAGATAGATAGCTCTCATCCTGAGGTTCATCCTAGAATTAAGAATCACATCAATTGATGCGGAATTGGATTAGAATTTCGTCATTGAAATTCGGTCGGCTCTCTCTCTAGCACCGATCAAAAATTGTGAAGAGGAGCCGAATTGGCTTACCTTTCGGTCCTAATTTGGCCGTGGAAAGGCTGAGGAAGTTTTGGGAGGGCTTGAAATGGCCGATTTCAGCTTTTCCAAAATAGGGCAGCTTCGGTCCGCCGGAGCTGCTTCACTATTCCATCATGCCGGCGCTTCTCCAACGATTCTCGTATTGACTGGAGTTTGCTATCAGATAGTTGTCTTTCCCTGATTCTAAAGAGCTCGACCTCTCCTTTCGAGGCTAAGAAAAATGTTTAAGTCAAAACTCTGGTTTGAGCTTCACCGGGAAATGGAGCAGTAGAGAGAGGGAGAGAAGTGTTCATGTGTGAGGAGAATGAATGGGGATGACCTCTTTATATAGTGTAAAATCGTGTATTAAATGGGAGAGATTTATTACTAGTATTAATATTGACATAAATTATTGGTATTAATTTCAATAATTTAATTTCGATATTAAATTATTTATATTAATTCCAATAATTTAATTATTGGTATTAATTAAATATATATTATGGTCATTTATGTAAGGTGTTCACATAAAAGTCACCCATCCTCACACTACTCTCAATTAAGCACGCTTAACTTCAAAGTTCTTATGGAATCTCATTCACTTGAACCAATTTGGTTTTTATCTTTTATTTTGTCTTAAGTTTCTTTTCCAAGGTTTAATGAACCCTTTGGATCACCCGGAAGTTGTAAATTTCCAAATTGCTTGTTCCCATATGATCGGGTTTGTAAACTGGCTCAGTTTTCTTACTCGGTCTGACCGGTTCTTTTCCTGGTTTTCCTTAACTCAAAAGTGTGGGGTTTACAGGGCAGCTTCGGGACCTATGGAGTAGCATCACTATGTGGACTTTGACACTTCTATGTTGGTCCTCAAGCGGAATGGAGGGTGTTGTTAGATAGCTGATTTCCTCTTAAATCCTTAGGACCAGAATTCGCCTTCAAAGGTGGAGTTTGAGCTTCATTGGGAAATGGAGCACTTATTCTTATTCGAAGTTTTGAGGTGTTAGGAGGAGGAATGAAGGGGAACTCTTTATACAGGGAGTTAGGGGACCCTTGTCTCTACCAGTTTCCATATTAGTCGAGCTTATCCTCATTAAAAAATGCCAAAATTAGAGAGAATATTCCCTTGTCAGAAATGGAAGGTGAAATCCTTCCATGAACAGTGCTATCATCCTAAGGAAGATGATGATACCCTAAATTAATCTAAATTTATTTTATATCTAATGGAGGCCTCAATTTTCTAAATTAACATTTTTAAGCTACCTATAAAAATGAATTAAGGAATTGGTTCATCGTGGTTTAATCTGGTTCGGGTCCAGTTCACCTTGAACCGATTCGGTTTTCTCATCCAATTCACTTCATGGTTCTTCCTCATGATTTTTATGACTTTTTGGTTACTTGGAATTTTCCAAATTCCCGTTTTATCCCTTACTTACCATTTTTAGTTTATTTAAGTGCTTGGTTTTTTCATGGAAATTACCAATTCTTTTTTCGGTTTTCTTCGTCTAAGAGGATGGCTTTCACATTCATGCTTTCATCAGAAATATAATCCAAAAATGTTTAAGCAGTTTCACATGGTATGGGGATTATATTTCTGAAATCCATTTTCAAATTAAAGTATGATCCTACTTTTGTGCATGATCGGTCCAATCGGTCCCGATATTAGAAATCCCACTCACCTTATTGCATGGGACTTGTCCATCCCAGTGTGTTTTTCAATTGTCTCGTGAAGCATGGTCCCCACGTAATATTGTGTTGGTTCACACAACATTACTCTATGATGATCTTAATTAGGGGTGTCCAACTCCTAAGTTAGAGCTTAAAAGCACGTGTCTGATACCGGGAACTCCAAATCCATCGTTAAGGTCCAACTCCATTATATTTTGTCTATTATAACATGCATAGTCTAAACTCACCTTAGCTATTTCTCTAAATCATTTCAATCCAACACTAGGATTCCCCCCTCCTAAGTAACACTATTTCAGGACATTGCAAGAAGTTGCATTCCTTTTAGGTAATTTATCAAACAATTTATGGCAGTCACCAACTCAACGAGACCACTTGTCAATGAATTTTAAGAGACTGGATCCCTCTTGGAGCATTTTTTTTCTAAACACTTTCTGGATACATTCAGTGTCATCGTCTTCATATACAGTTTAGGGAACGTTAGAGGAAAGACCAAACTACATCTATGAGGGTTCTCTCTTCAGATCTATGGCTCAAACATGGGAATAAGATCTGTTCGAGATGAGGAAAATGATAGTGGATCATCATATGCTTCTTTGCTTAGATCTGATGCATGCATGGAAAGGGAAAGTCTTGGTCTTTGCCTGATGAGCCATAGGAACACCCACCCAGAGTTGCCACCAACAAATCTGGTGGTGAAATCATCTTGAGATGGTTCGACTGAGATGAAGCATCGAAGAAGGACGTTGCCCATTGTTCTTACCTTCTTTGCTCATTCTCAGTTGTAGGAGGTTTAGTGGTGAAGGGGAGGCGGCATAGACGGGTGCCTAGAAGCTTCGGCAGAGGTTGAGAATTTATAAAGGATTTTATGAAGGCAATGAATTACTCTATTTAGGGTTTCTAAATAAATGAAACTTTTATTTGGCTTCCAATTTTTTATGGGATGAGATATTCGTCTGGTTATCGAGTGGTTCAATCTGAGTTGGGTCGTAAACCACTGCAATAATAATAATAATAATAACCAGTTTCCCCTTGTCTCTATTCGAAATTAAATCCTAAATTTGATTTGAAATAATTTTCCACTTAATTTATATCTCTAACTTTTTAGTACAATGATTATAATAATTACTTAAAATAAATATTTGTTAATTATTTTCATATATACCCACTTATATTTAAATATTTATTTATAAAATATTTAAATAAACTCAAAATCACATATCTAACTTGGACTCTACAAGTTAGTTATTACGAAATAATTGATTATCAACAAATAACTTAATTAGTTTTTTTCTAATTTATATTGGATTCATTAATCAAATAAATTGAGTTTCGGCTTAGCTCTAGTTCATTTTAAATTTCGTATTGAAAATTTTTGGTACAAAAATCTCGGTGTCACATGTTTTCTCTTCCAATTTCCATTAAAAAAAATTTATTTAATTTTTTATATTTTAATTCATACTTATGATCACTAATTTTTTATTTTAAAATTTTCAGTTCACTTTGAACTATAATTTTTCCTTTTGAAAATTTTCAATTTTATACTATGACTTTTATTGTTTTGAGAAACATGGTTTACAACTAATGTCTAATTAGGAGTTCTTTGCGTCCCATATTCACCTCAAAGGGGTTTAGGGATGGGTTAGTTTAAAAGTTAAGTGAGTATGAAGACTAATGTAAAGGCATCATGTATCGGCCTTAGTCCTTACTAAAAATACATTACATAGTTCTTTTAAAAAATTTTGAATTTTAATCATGGATACACATCCTATGTTTCTCAATAGTCCTTAGTTTGAAAATTTATTCATAATAATTTATTTTATCCAAAAAAATTTTAATACCGATACTAAGTTATAAACTCACACATAAACATAAATCGTGTACAAAAATAGTTTTGTTGGCCAAAAGTATGTTACTGGTACCAACCAACCCATTAATACAGGCAATATACTAAAAACTCAATTTTCTATGGAAATGGTTTCGATAATCGGAAGTCTGTCAGCGGTACTATATGAAAAAATGAGACAGTTAGCCAACCAACTATTCATCTATATGAAAAACAAACCAACTCTTTTGCTCTCGAGTCAATGACTTATTGGAGTAAAAATTCTACCCCATATACCACTCACTCATGTAGCTATTACAATACCACTCCATCTCTCTATCTAGGTGACAATAGTACGGCCTCATGTCTTCTAACACGTATGAATAAAATATAAAATGTAGAGTTAGTGTTGCCTTCCCCTGACAAAATCTAATCATTTTCATGAAGCGAATATAGGCTTTTCCCACATCTCATTTAAAAATGTGTTCATATATCATAAAAAGGGTTGGACCTTCATTGGGTTTCTCAAAAATATAATGGGTTCTACCGTTCTTTCATGGTGTTAATATGATAGTTCATTTCTTTAAAAATGTTAGGCACTACCCTTTTATTTCATGGTGTTAGGGTTGATCATTACATGATCCTAAACATCTTTCTCATATTCCCGTAATCATTTTCCGACCTTACTCGATCGGAATAGGCTATATTGGACTCCGATTTAAGGTTCGTCAAAAAAACTCCACAGTGGAAAAAATGAACAAAAATTCACCAGAGACTTTGAGTTATTCAGAGTGGGGATATGGAGAGGTATCGAGTCTCTTAGGGTTCTCCTAGGATCAAGTAGCATCCAAAATGATTATTAGAGGGGCTTGAAAATTGAGCTTGACAAAGTTCATTAAAATTGAACAAAAAAATTTAATATCACGATGATTCTAGTTTGATAGGCTTACCAAGGTCATCTAATGGCCACATGGAAGGCTGAGGAATGTCTTGTGGGTCTTCTGGATCCTCCTAGGCCATTTTTGGCCATAGGAAAGGATTTTCAGATCCATGGACAACAATATTATTTGATCCCATCGATGCCTCTTCAGTAACCTTCAAGCTCAACAAAGACCACTATCATGTAAAAGATGTCAAGGGGTGCTATAGAGACTAAGATTAGATTCTTTCGTGTCGACATAGTGCTCGTTGGAGCTCTAAAATAAGGTTTCCAAAAATAGAGCACTCGAGCTCAATTTTAATTTTCCGAGAGAATTCCAACACAATGTTGGTGAGTTTGTGAGAACCCTTAGAAGCTTGAGGTGAAAGTTGTAAGATTGTCCATATTTTTTACATGAAAAATAATCATGATCGAGCCTTTCTAGAAGGATTTTTGTGTCGTGTGTAGTTCGAGAACAACACATGGCATTTTTCTAGTCACCCAACTTCCCTCACCAATAGCCAGTTGGCCACAGGTATTTTAAGAGGAAATATTGGGGTGGAAATTTGTTTGGTGAAAATAAACAAGATCTAATTTTTCTTTAAAATTTCTTAGTGGTGCCTAAGGTGAAGATCCAAAACTTGGTCCTAACTTTAAGAGTGAAATTCAACCAAATGCTAGTGTGATAGTTGAATCGAGGAAGATTTGAGTGAGAATTTTAGCTCAGTCATACCTTTGTTTGCTTGAAAATTGGTAAAAATTGACTTTGCATTGATAATTTTTTTGGTTAAAGTAGGAAAATCGACTTGACTTAGTTGACATTTTTTAATTTTTTACTAATTTACACATTGGACACAAAATTACACATTTTCCCTTTTTGGGTTCATTTAGGAAATAAATTCTCAATATGGTTCGAATTAAATTTATTGAATTTTCAATTAGATTATTTTCTATCACTAATTTCCAACCAATGAGGTCATTTTTAGTTTGTTCCAACTTATTTTGATTAGTTTCTAAGTTATTAATTTGAATTAATTCTGATTTAATTTTTTATCTCGGTTCGATCCTGGTTTTTAATTTGATTCTACGTAAGGGATGATACTAGTACATATTAGACGTGTTCTACTCATGATGAAAAATTATGATACCATTTCAAAGGTGAATATGTAGTTATGAAAGTTTTCAAGAGTTTTGATGTAATTATGAAATATGTCAAGAATGGGACTTTGAAAATTTATACAATTATCTATTGTAATATGTTCCATGGACATTGCATTATGAAATATCCATAAAGATGACTTAAATTGGTTATGCCATATGGTAGAAAGATTGATGAATATATTTTCGAAATATAATCTTTTATGTGGTCATAAAGTCACAAACCTTAAATTCTATGAACATTGTGTTTTTGGGAGATATATCGTAGCAAGTTTTGTAAACATATTCACATAATAAAAGATTCATTAGATTATATTAACTCTAATTATTGGTATCCATATCATATTAATTCTTTGGGAGGTCACATATATATTCTTTGTCTATTATTGATGATTAGACTAGAATAACTTGGGTGATCATTATGAACCATATAATTATTAATATTTTTAAGAATTTCAACCTTGTGGTGAAGAATTAAATTGTAATGATGATCATGCTATTGGGAACTGATAATAGTATTAAATTTTGTTCATTTAAGTTACAACTTGTTATTTAATACATCATGAACCTAAAATATGTGTTATCTACAAACATCTATATGAAATGTGGTACGGTAAATATATTGATTACTCAAATATGAAGGTCTTTGGTAATATTGATTGTTATCATGTTAGTGAGTAAAGTGGAGTCAATGGCTAAAAGAGGAGTCGTCTTAGGATATGTTAATGGAGTTAAAAGTTACATGATCTTGTCACAATCATAAAAAAAAGGTTTTTTTGAGCATTAATACCACATTGATGAAAGTTTTATACTTATGAGGCATATAGTTACAATTGAAAATGATATTATTGATAAATACACGGATCTTCATGTCATCATGAGGGTGATTTCAATATACAAGAAGAAGATCAATAATTATAATCTGAATTACCTTAATTTATAGTATTTAAAATTCAACCATATATTATTCATATATAAAGTATAACTCTAGATCAACCAAGAGGTATGCTTTTGAAGAGATGAAGTTTTAAGATCGGTCCAAAGCAAAATTCGTACAATGGTTGGCTACAATTTGAGATGAGACTATTTATAACAACCATACTTGAGAATTAGTTTTACCCTCTAGGTAGAAAAATTATTACTTGCTAATAGGTTTTCATGAAAAATTAAAGAATTCTAAATGTTAAATGGATCAATTATGATGCTGGTGTTGTTGCTGAATATTCTAATTATAGAGAAAAAGTGGACTATAATGAGATTTTCTCGCATGTGATTAGACACACTTCCATTAAAATATTGTTCGCAATGGTCACACCTCACGATTTATAGATTAAACAACTTAATGAAAAGACCTTTTTTTCTATGTAGAGAGTTGAAAGATGAGATATACATTAGTGACTCAAATAGTTTCCAAGTTGTTGGAAAGAAAAATCATGCATGCAATTGAAGAAGTCTTAGTATTAACCTAAATAGTCTCCGTAATAATACAAAAGGTTTGACAACTATATGGTAGAGATCAACTACACTACGAGTGAATATGATTGTTGTATCTATTACAATAAGTTGAAAGATGGTCCATTCGATTATATGGTACTATATATAAATGGCATGTTCATAGTTGCAAATGATAAGTACCACAGTTGAAATGACTCTAAAAATTCTTAAAAAGAGAAATTACAAAAAAATTCTTATCTTAAAAAATATATGAAAAGGTATTTTCAATATTTGGTATTCAATCATCTAAACTTATACTCCAAATGCAACTAATATCCATATGTGGCCATGATTACACTAAATCTCTTAATTGCACCAAGTCTCATAAGAACAATGAATATATATCTAGATTTGTTTGGTGTGTTCTCCTAGAAAGTCTTATATATGGTATGACATGCACAATGTCAAATTTGACACATGTTATTACTGGTGGTAGCAAGTTCATGAGTATTATCAAGTTGTTAAGATGATTTTTTGTTAACTTAGAGGTATATTTGATATTGATCTCATTTATGGCAATGATATTTTCTTACTGGTCAAATCTTATTGCCATTCTAGTCATTCTATATACGTTGATACTAGAAAATCTATTATTTGTTGCATTTTCACTAGTAATAAGTTATTACTTGGAAGAGAAGTTTACAACCCATAATATATATTTTTAACTAAATTAACCAGTGAGAGAATTTGGTTGAGATGATTAGTAATAATTTTGGTTTTAAGATCTATGGATTAAATTTTCTAAAGTTTCTATATAAACTATTGAAAAATATTTTGTATGTCAAAATTTAATATATTTAATACAATATATTTTTATGTCAAGAAAACTAATACGTTGTTAGTGAAAAACCTATATATATATATATTCTTATTATTTCTCCAATATTTTCTCCATATTCATATATTATTATATTATTTTCTTTATGATCAATTATTTTCTTTATAATCAATTATTTTCAAAAGTAATCAAATATAGTATTTATTATAACATAATTTTAAAAGTAATTTATTACTAAAAAATTTTATTTATAAATTTATAAAATTATAATTATATATATTTATATAAAATAATTTATTTATTTAGTAAAAAAATAAAGCTATATAACATTAATTTTTGTATCGACCACTTTACTAAATTAATCCAAATAGGAATTTTAACTATTTTTCATCCATTCTATTTTCATCATTTCCCCTATGAGTATATGGATAAGGGAAGGAGAGATCAAACATCTCAACAAAATCATCCGTTCATCAAATATTTTATTTGAATGGGTTTGAATGGGTAAGAGAATTGAGATCAAATCAATATAATGTGTTTCCATTCAAGTGAATGGTCTACCAATTAAAAATATCATGTACTCCATAACATGAAATTGAATGATACTCTATTAGGAGGGGCAAATTTGACTCAACAAGTTAGCCCAACAAGGTAATAAAACAGGGTTGTAGTAGAAAGGGGAGTTTATTGGGGTTCTTGCTTTCAAACCTATTAGTTCATTAAAAAATATTTAAGCTTTTAATACCTAAATTTAATCCAATTATTGATAACTTATAGTGAACTTTATTATTATTACCATAAACTCAATTAATTTTATTAAATTGATCACATATTTAATATTGTATATTTTCAATTTTATTAATATTAACATAATATGGATGAATTTTGTTATTAAAGTTGAATATATTCTCACATAATTAATATTATATATTTACAACTTTATTATTATTAGCCTAAACTTTGCTTATTTTATTGTTTAAACTAAAAGCACGTCTATATATGTTTAATATTATACACGCGGTAACTTTATAATATAAAAATATCAAATTTTGAATAAATTTAATAATAAATAATTTTGAATTACAAATAAATAAGAAATAAAGTGTGAGATCACATATAATTCATGCACACAATACATGAAGCTCATTTATTATTTTATTTTTATCTTATTTTACAGGAAAATTTTAGATTTATTTTTTAGCCAAAAAAATTGAAAGTTCATGAAATAAATATTTTTTTTGCTAGAAAGAAATAAATTTGGTAAAATAAATTTTGTAATATAAAATATTCTTTAAAAAACTTAATAATTAACTTTGAAGCAAATGCATTAGTCACACCAGTACAATATTTTTTTTGTTTAAGATAAACCAACCCAATTTTTTAATTAGACTGTTTGTGGACTAACCATTAAATGGCTAGTTAGCTATTAGGTCCATTTTTTCAAGCAAACCTAATACTCCTATAAAAAATGACAAGTTATTGGCTGATAATGGAAAATTATTATAAGAGAAATAATTTTAGGTTTATGCTTTCCATTGAATATTATTGCCTTAATCAATTCAAAAACATTTTAATGTCTTAATTAATTTCCCAACCCACAGTTTCTTTTTTCTAGCCAAAATCATGCAAAAATAGCACTTTGGTTTTTTTGGCAAAAAATATTACCTTGGTTTTTTATGGCCAGATAATAGCATCTTCGTTGAAACTTGAAAGAGTATATATATATATATCCCTTTTGCTTTATTGACTTTACCCTATATCATATTTATTTATAGATTTAATTATTAGGACGATTTTCTTCACTTTATAAAGTTTGATTTCAAGATTTTGGAGCATTATTCTCTTAAATAAGTGTTCATATTTGAGTATTGTAAATTATGAAAATCAAACATTTAAATTTTAATTTGTAGGTTCAAAATATTTTTTGCATACCAAATAAGAAAAAAACAATAGTTTCACTTTGATTTAGTCCACCAATAAAATGCTAGAGATGACCATTAAATGGAAAAAAAACGTCTACACATAATATGATATTGGAGTAAGTTCTTGGAACAAGCCTTGTGGTTTTCAATATATGGATTTTATTACTTGAATGACCAATCACTTGAATCAAAACGGGTTAAAAAAGAGACCATGAGGTGGCTTATATGATTGATGGTGGTTGAGATATTATAACTTTATAGCTAAGCAAGACAATATGCTTGTCAATTCTTCATAGTCACAAATGCACTTTCAAGTGGGACAAAATAAAATGTAGACCTCGTGGTTCGTTGGGGGAAAAAGTGGATGAGTGTACCAATTTTATATCCCTGGAAATGAAATACGATATGCACAATCTATTGCTCAACTACATATTCATAATTATCTTAATATTTACTTGATAGTAAAATTACCTATCAGATTTATATTTAAATTAATATGAACTGAATTGTTATAAATATTTGTACGATGATATTAAAATATTAAAGTAATTGTATTAATATTATTTTAAATTCTTTATTAAAAATCCTAAAAAATTTTAAAAACTTAGCTTATTTTTAATATAATATAAAATCAATTTATATAGTTGATATTGTTCACTTTCTATTCTAAACAATTATTAAGAATAATTTTATTGAAATATATTAAATGTATTAATTTTACATGGTGTTGGGATAATGTTACAGGTTGATTAAAAATAATAAATATTGAAAATTAATAAGAATATATGATATATAACTATTTCTAAGTAAATATATTAAATATCTAATCACAATTTGTGTTCGTACATAAGAGCATCAAATATATATATACAACTTATATATATATATATGAATATGAGCTTCTAGAAACTTATACTCTTCCATTGTTAATCCTTCTACCTTTTGAGTTTTCTACTAAAAATATATGGCAATCAAATGGTTTTGAATTAAAATTGTATTATAAAAAATTTATTCCTATTATCATCCTTCTCCCATTAACTATATAATTGATGGATCTCTTTATGATAAAGGTAATGCCATTTTATTCAGCATAACCAACAATTTTATCAATGTTGTGGACTTGCCGTAAAAATCTTAAATTCATGAATATAACCATTAAAATGGTCACTTAAATTTGCTTAGATTGACTTACAATGTTACCGCTTAGGTTTGACTAGCCAACTTTTCTCATATAGACATAAAAAAATTCATTTATGCACATATACATAGTCCATACATGATTTTTATTATATATGTATACAAATTTATATATTTAGTTAAATAATTTATAATTTTACATTTTATATACATAAAAAATCATAAGTTTACTTAAAATAATTTATAAATATATAAAGTTATTTAAAATAATGTATTGTCCAAAATTATGTTAGGAAGACAATTAAGTGAAATAATAAAATGTTGACTAATGGACTTTTTTGATAGCTACATAAGTAATATTTGGGTATTTTTATGGTAAATGTAAAATAACAAAACTTTAGATAAGCCTAAGCAAATTTAATTACATATCTGATGGAACGATAGTTTTGACGTGAAGGTGGAAAATCACATAAAATCTTGTGAACAAAGATCTAGACCACTAATGTAGTTCTTTCACCTTGTTTGAATAATAATTTGTGAACTTTTTCAATAAATCTATAAAATAAGAAAAATGTGATTTTAGTACGAGTTATATTGTTCGAACCTAATAATTTTTAAAATATTGATATTATTATTTATTTCCCTCATGATATATCGTCTAGAATTCTTTGAGCAGTTTTCTATAATCAGAAAAAAAAAATATATCAATAGGAAATTGGGAGGAAGAAAAGTAGGAAGCTTCCTCCCATCTTCTTTATTCAGAAGCCTTTATTTTTCTCTAGTGGAAACAGTCGTAGGCTGAAATAATTGAAGGGGCAGTTGGAAGGGTGTCTTCAATCTTACTAAATATTTTTATTGGTTGATATTATGTAATATATAAGATTTAATGAGAAATTATCTCGTAATATTTAGGATTAATTAATTGTTTTATTTTTCAAAATTAAAAAATATATATTTATTTATTTATTATTCTCATAAGTAATATTCACTAAATGTTTATTGATGAGACCGTTTTTCTTCCACTGAACATAGGCATTTTCTTCCATGGTGGTTAAGGTAGACTTCCTCTATTGACCAAAAAAAAAAGTACACTTCCTCCGCATTGCTTCCCAAAATGTCTTTTTCTTAAATGAATATTTTTTCCATTTTCTTATATAAATTGTAGAAACAATTAAACATTTTTAACTTATAATTCTAAAATTTCGATCTCTTAACATAATACCGATATTCTCCCTTAAAAATCTTTACTTTTTTATTCTACGCAGTAACTCTATTTTATACTTTTTTTTTTCAAAAATTAGGAATGACTAAAAAAATGAATGATATAATTTCATTTGGGTCCGTAAATTAAAATTAGAAAAACCACCCGACATGAATGTGCACTAACTATTATGATGACGTGCACAATACATGCCCATTTGAAATTCTCAATATATAACGCAAAGTACTGTCGGTCAATTTTATTGGCTGTTCATGAAAGTCTCTTATTGCGTCCTCGGCCATCCATCTTCCACTCTTTAGCCACCTCCTATTGTGGGCACGATCCGCAATTTATGCCGGCTCGGACCAAAATCGGTGCACAGAACACTTGCCAAGCCTAAATTAAGAGCACTCATGCTGTCAAATGGAAGATGCCGACAGAGTCGTACGGAATTGACTACTAAAGTATGAATAAGTCAATCTGGAATAGTGTTGTAACTTGTGAATGTGATGATTGTAGTACGAACCAACTAGGGCCGATTCACGGTCCTTAATGAACCGGCCCAACTTGCATATCACTAATCGAGTGTAGGAGGTTCAATAGATATGAATTGAATGTGGTTTTCGGGTTTTTTTGTCGACCGGGATCTAATTCGAATAGTACCCCGCTAACTTATATTCCAATAAAGTTTCTTTAAATAATAAGAATTTATTTTAAATTAATTCTGATAATGGTACACCTAAATTGTATTATTTTTTATTATTGTACTCGTTTTGAATCAAAATATATCCAATTATTATTTATTCAAATTGGGTTAATTTTAATACATGATTTAAATTATATCTTGGAAAAATAAAATATATTTCATTTTTTAATTAGAATTTCGTTTTCAATTAAAAAAATTCATTTTGAATTGGAATTAACCTAACCACCATCTACCCAAATGAGGTCTATTCCAATTGTGGGGACTTGATTTAAATCAAATTTCATCACCAAGAGCCTTAATTATATTTAGTATAATAGTTAAAACCCATTTTGAATTATATATTATCGATACTCACCTAAATCAGGTTCAATTCGATAATTGAGAGTCGATTCAAATTAAAAATAGCTAATCGTAACTAAATTCGAATCGGACCAAAATACTGTAATTTGAGTCGAGTTTTAGTTTATCAATTTTTATACTACCTAATTTTGACATATTTTACAAGATACAACTCAAATCCACCCTATCACCTAGGAAGATATTTCATGATGAGCACATACTAATCCCAATTGTAGTTTTACTCACCACACCAACATAATTCTAATTTGATTCAAATATTAAAAAAAATCGTTAGAATTATAGTTAATAAATGAAGAGAAATTAAATTGGATAAAAATGGTAAAAAGTTAATTTTTATAATAAAAAGTACAAATATATAAAATATTCATTATAAATTCAAATACGGTTAAATATCATATATTTAATAAATATATAAAATAATGGTAGTTATTTTTTCGATTAATTTTTGCATGGAATGTTATAATTAATTAAAGTAATATATAATAAATTTACAAATTAATATTTGCATTCACAATCATCTATCAATATCAAATTTATTAACATCAAAATATCTTGAATGTAGTAATAATTATATAATTAAATTTATTAAAAATTATAAATATTAAAAGTATAATAAACTTACTAGAAAATTTTAAATTTATACATTTTGTATGCACATATTAAAATTTCCATAATTGTTAAACTCTAACTATTATGATATTTGCTATCATGTTTCCACCGGATTTTATGGATTGATACAGGTTAATAACCAGTATTACTACTATTATAAAAACACATATACTCATATTATTATTAATATTCAGTCGAATATTATAAAATTTTCAATGTTCTTTCGTATAAATATTTTTTTATAAAATATGCCTAAATAATATGATAATATAGGTGATATGGTAAAAAAAATATTCATATTCATGTTTTTTCTTGATAGTTTAAGAAAAGTGTGTTAGTTTGACAACCCAATTTTCTTAATACCAAGTATGTTACAAATTATTTTCAAAATTTATTAAGGTTTTAAATACTAATTTACTTTATATTTTGTTGAAATGTCTAAGGAAAGATAACACACAAATCAAATACACTCTCTATCCTGGAAGACATCATTTAATGGTAAGACGGAAATTCATATGTCCAACTTGTGGTCTGTAGAGTATTTACCGACCGCATTGGTAAAATGATACAAAGTTTACCACATTTGTGAGAGATTATAACTTTGACCATTAGTCTATTTGAGCACCATTGTCCACCCCTAAATATTTTTGATAAATTTGTTTACTATTAGAGTGACAAGACATTTCTTCTTCGCCGAGTCTATTGTTTATGGGACTCTAAGAGCCCTAAGATAAATTTGTTTACTATTAGAGTGACAAGACATTTCCTCTTAGCCGAGTCTATTGTTTATGGGACTCTAAAAGCCCTAAAACATACTGGAACAATGATATCTTCAATTGTCCCATACTTACTAACAACTACCCCTTAGAAATAATCAAACGTCTCATGGTCTCGAACAATATCAATAATAAGCAATAGTTTTTTTTTTTTATTTTTGACTACAACTTGACTCCATCTTAGTAGTTTACACACACATTATTAATTTATGATATCTTTATATCATACTTATAAATCAGAAATTATTTACACGACTAGGCACATTCCCATTGACCTTTTGCCAAATGTAGGAGTTTTCAAAACATGATATTGTATCAATTTCTCTTTTAAAAATTGTAGCATTGGGCACGATGTATCAAAAACTCATAATTGATCTATAGGGTTCATATTTCATGGTTTCATAAAAAATATATCTTAAAATTGGTTTTAAGTGGTTTTACACATTAAATAGAGATTATTTCTGGAAAATAGAGTTTTAGTTTTCATGTACTGAGACAGTTACATTCATCAGTCCAAACGAGTATGATGCTAGAAATCTCACTCACATTAGATCAATTAGTTGTTCGTCTTAAATAATTTTCTGAAGTCTCTGATTAGGATAATGTTTGTACGTAAGAGTTTTCGTATCTAAATCATTTTGAACAATTGAAAACTTAAAATTTATACTTAGTTTCGTATACTTTCATATAAATATTTACCCATGAGTCCATAAGTTCATTTTATTTACAAATAAACCCATAAGTTTACTTTATTTATAATTAGGCCTCTATATTTACTTTATTTATAATTAAATTCCTAAACTTACCTTATTTATAATTAAGCCTCTAAATTTCATTAATTTATAAATAAATCTCTATATTTATTTTAAGTAGCAAATAAATCTTAAATTTTATTTTTATTTACAATTAAATCCTTAAACTCTCCTTATTTACAATTTGATCCTTAATTACCAATAGTTTTACAAAAAATTTTAATTTTTTTTTGAAAAACCCAATTTAACCTAATTTATTCAAAAATTGTATTTTGGTCTCCAAATCTTTAAATTATCAAATTGACATGATAAACTTCATCAATTATCTCGTATCATGCTACTAATTATCTTCTCTATATCACTACAAGTATTTTAAGCTTTAAATTATCCAATTTATCTTAGAATTAAGTTTAAACTGGGCTTTGTCCAAAAATATTTCTAGAGATAGAAAATTTTGATTTCTTATTAGCCAGTGTATGGTTGTTAGAGTTATTATTATGGGAAGATAGGTCTCTCCAAGGGGATACTCACATGATCAAATTACACCTCAATTAATTAACTCAATAATGAAAATTTGATTTAGTAAAATTTTATTATTTTCATTTTATAAATTTACTATTCCGACAAAGGGCGGTGGTAATGGCTTACCACTAGGACTCATGAATGACAAGGCTCGAGCATGGAGGGTCAGAAGAGAGTTGGCTTGGTCGTAGGAAGCTAATAGGTGGCACAAACTAAGCTCAAAGATTTTGTAAAAATTCAGGCATCAGAGCAAGTTCAATATGTAATCTCACTGGCACTTATCCAACGGTCCACGAGTTGAACGAAGGGTGGAGGTAGTTAGAGGACTTATGTGGGATTCTAGAGAACTAAATTGCACAAACAGAGGTGGAGAAAAAGATCGCTATCGGAGCTCTCATTTAGGGATGGTCAAAATTTGGAGTATTTTGAATTTTTTGAGCTTTGGAGGTGTGGAGAGAACGAATGGAGTGGAACTATTTATAAAAGAAATTGGGGAATTAAAGTTTAATCCTTTCCACCGTAGGTATACCATTAACTTTTCGATTTAAGGCCTTTTCGGAGCGATTTATGGCTTGCCAGAGTTATGGCATTCCTCTATCTTCTCCTCTGTTTATCTGTCTGAAGGAAGAAAACGATATTGTGCGTGTGAGCTTTACATGTGCGAACTACCACATAACATGTTGTGATTGGCTGGCGATGCTAACGCAACATCCTACTTAGTGTTTGAGTCATCCATTGACCATTTGACTAGACACGTGATGATCTCCCATTGATCACTTTTTTCGATGTAGCAATTGATCGAATCTAACAATCATATGAACGTTATTGACATTGCCACGTGGTGTACTCTGATTTGTTGATTTAAATTCATTAGCTTTCCCACCTGATCCACCGTTCGATTCCCACATATACTCTTCTAGTTGGTTGATATCATTTGACGTCGCTTTGCCACATGTTGAACGCTGAGCGGTTAGTCATTCTTGGTATCCTCATGTCACCCTCTCATTGGTCAACCCAGTCGACGAGGATTTTCTTGATTGTCTGCTAACTAAGAACACGTGTCACACCCCCATTGGTCAATTCCCAATAGCGTGAAATCTATTTAGTTGACCTTTGATGAGTGACACGTGCTGCGCACTTATTGGTTAACACTTTTATACACTAACCTAGTGGCCAAGGGGGCATGATTCACCACTCGTCACACACTGATTGATCGCATGTGCTTACGGGGTGCTGACCTGGCAGACGATCCGTTGACCCGACTGGACCGTTGATCGGTTCAATTGGACTAGGTTTGGTGATCCAAAATAAAAAAAAATTAGTCAATTCATACCCGATTCGACCGATTTTCTAAAAATTAAAAAATTATAAATTTATATAAATTCATTTCCTACATTATTTAAAATTTAATTTTCTAATTTGACATTTTTAAATTATCTAAAAAAATGAATGTTTGAACAAGTTTTTCTTAATTTAATCTTGTTCGGTACAGTTCACCTTAAATCGATCTCACTCCCAATTTACAATTAGATTATTTTTTTTACTTTTGAAACTTTAATTATTATTTAAATTTTATTTAAATCTCATTTTTATTTCTCTTCATAATTTTGGTTCACATTAAATCACAATTTTCTTTTAAAAAATTTCCAATTATTCATTCCTTCTTTCTTATTTTAAAAATACATGATTTCCTATTACTTTACAACTACTTAACAACTTTTTAGGAATTTTGTACTTAAAAATTTTAGTAGTTACTACGTTTTCTTATTAAAATTTATTAAGGTCACTTCTCATTTCTCCCCAAATATTATACTAATATTACTTCCAAAAGTATCCATTTTGCTTTATTCCTTCTTTGTAGTATAATCAACTTATCCATTCCTACGCCAGCCTTCCATATAAAATAGTACGTAAAACTTTGTCTTCAAAAGTAACTTCGTTACTTTATCTTTCACCATTAACATTTATAAATCCTTGTAAAAAATTATTAATTTTCCTTTTCCATATCTAGACAAATGTTTACTACAATAACTTCTACCATTTGTCACATCTTATACCTACATTCTACACTTATTGTATTTTGCACTATTCCTTCCATTCCCTTTCCTAAAATGCTCTCACAAATCGAAAGTTATCCACCCAATTAATAGTTTTAACTTGCATTTCAATTATACTATTACTTAACGACTCAATTTGTGTCATATAATCCAATATTTATAGAATGATTTTTTAATTTATCACCTTCTGCCATATTCTAGTATACTCTACAAATTAGCTATTAATAATTTTTTATGTAAATATTTAATAAACATATGAGTAGTAATATAAATTGATGTATAATAAATGATTTATTAATTAAATTAAATTCTAAATTTATGTATTGTAAAATAACATAATATGTATAAATTAAATAAATTAATTTAATTGTGTATTGTTAAATTGATCTTTTAGTGTTACTATTTTGATTAAAATGTGTTATTTTTATGAATAATTTTAATAAATAATAAATTAATGTAAAATAATTATTTATTAATTTAATGTAATTAAAAGTTTTATTTCTTATTATTATAATCATTTAAAAAAGAGAAAAAAAATTAAATTTATGTACAAATATTAAATATATGCAAAAATTTATGTAAATTTGTGTAAATTTATTTAATTAAATAAATATATCATAATAAACAATATTGCAACAATAGACATTTTAATAAGTAACAAAGCAATGTAAACTATTTTATTAATTTGATGTAATTCTATTTTTTATTTCCGGTAATTTTAATCATATAAGTCACCTAAAAATAAATTTATTTAAATTTATGCACAAATATTAAATATATCTTAAATTTTATGTAAACTTTTATACATTTATTTAATTATATAAATAAATCAGAATAAATAAACAATAGACATTTTAATAAATAAAAAATTAATGCAAATTATTTTATTAATTTGATGTCATTCTAATTTTTATGTCTTGTAATTTTAATCATATAAACGACCAAAAATAAATTTGTGTAAATTTAGGTATAAATATTAAATTTATGTAAATTTATGTAAATTTTATATATTTACTTAATTATTTAAATAAATCAAGAATAAATAATACTCTAGAAGTATACATTTTAATAAATAACAAAATATTGTATAATAAGTATTTTATTAATTTGATGTAATTCTAATATTTTATGTCCCCTAATTTTAATCATATAAAAAACACAAAAAATAAATAAATTTATGTACAAATATTAAATATATGTTAAGATATGTAACTGTTTATATATTTATTTAATTATATAAATAACTAAGAATAAATAATACTGTGGACATTTTAATATATAACAAATTAATATAAATTATTTTATTAATTTATTGTAATACGAATTTTCTATGTCCCCTAATTTTAATCATATAAACAATCTAAATAATAAAATTATGTAAATAATGCTGTAACAAGTCATAAAGTTATATGAATAATTATAATAAATAATACAGTAGGAATTTTAATTTTTTGTACAGTATGCAATAAATAATTGGTATAGTATAACGTATAAAATATACTATATAAATAACAATTGATGTACACAATTTAAACTAGTTATTTTATATTCATCAAATATAAATTTCTATTTTAAGTATATAAAATATAAATATTACATTTAATTAATGTACTATTTATAATAAACTATTTTACTATAAATTTTACAAAAAAATTATAACCCTTTTAATAGTTGTTCATAAACTTATTTACTGCAAATATAATTATAAATTTTATAATAATTTAAATAATTTGTTTAATGAGAATGTAATTTCTAAATACATATTGAACTATCCAATGTGCTGAAATCATATATTAAAAATACAAATATACAAAATTTATTTGAATAATTTAAAACTATTGGTGTTTATTTGATGGTGCTAAATTAAATTTCGTATTATTTGACGTTCAAAATCTAAATTTAATTTTAAAATTTTAAAACGAATAAAAAATCATACATTAATTAATCATACAAATAAAAATATATACAAGTGATTTTTATTATTGTCTCCCCAATTTAAGTAATTTAAAACCTACTTCTATTGAAATTGTGATGGGTAGAGTTTTTTTTGCTCTAAGAAGTAATCATCCTTTTGGTTATTGATTAGGGTATAAATAGAGTTTTTTTATTTATAATATTGTAAATATTACACTATTTACTATTTATAACTTTTAAGTAGATATTAATCGGATCACTTGTCGGTTCTCAATACCTTTTCTAACCTGCTATCAAATCCGACCTTAAATTGAAAATTCGGCTTGTAATCTAACCGAGTATGGAGGAAAAATATCAAATTTGAGACCTTATTCCCTCTAATCCGAGACTAGAAGAATAATACTCGGTCCGTAAATAGTTGATGGCGAGTTTAAAATTACACGTGAATGCAGTTATTGAGAATATGATACCAAATTGGATAAAATAGAGAAATATTGTATGTTTATAAGGTTGTAAATATTCCACTCATTACAAATAATGACTTTTAAGTAAAAATTAGTGCGAACTCTTATCAGTACATAATATTTTATTAAATGATAGCAGAGTTAGTGTCTCACACCCGTACTCGACCGAGATTGAAAATCCGACTTGTAGTATACCTAAATATGGAGAAAAAATACCCAACTCGAGTGTATTGTTCCTACTTATCTAAAATCAGAAAATTATAATCGGCTCGTATACTGTTGTTGAGTGTAATTATATATGTTAAGTATATACCCATTACACGTGATAACGTATAAAATACCCAACTCGAGTGTATTGTTCCTACTTATCTAAAATCAGAAAATTATAATCGGCTCGTATACTGTTGTTGAGTGTAATTATATATATTAAGTATATACCCATTACACGTGATAACGTATGTCGAGAATAAAATACTATATTTAATAAAATAAAAAATTATTTTTAATTTATAAGGTTAGAAAATTTTCACCTATAAATATTCCTCTCCCACTCCCGCTACCCAAATTTGATTTGATTAAAGGTGGGTGCGTACACATAGTACATTCATTTTCATTAAGCTAAATACAGAAGTAATATTTTTGAATTAATATGGTAATTTTCTTTTTCATTTAATTTTAGTATAAATTTTTTTTACTTCACTCGATTAATATACATGATTACTTTTGTCTAATTTGGTAGGGAACTTAATCTTTTATTCAAATTCAATAAAAATACTAATTATTCATATATTTTAATGGTTAGTAAGCAAATCAATATTTCCTAATTACCTTCTCATTCTTATTCTAATTCTCATCTTTCTAATTCACTTTGATTTATTATATAGAATATACTATTTTTATTTAGAATTAGAATTAAAATTTTTTTTTCAAATGAGCAAATACAAGATATAGAAAAAATGCACAAAACACAAAAAAAAAAAACATTACTTGAAATTCATGCGCCTTGTCATGCACTCCAGCTATTTTCCACAGCAAAAAAATCATACCCCAATCCTAACTTAACTCGATAAGCTTCCTTGTCTTGCTTGTCGGTCACGTCCACGTGGCCTATTTGTAGTGACACATGCCCCCACTCTCTAATGTAATTTATGACTAGTACGAAGAGATTAGATTTCAGAGAGTACAATAATGTCTTCCGCTCACAATTTCGCCAGTAGAGAGAATTTGAAATCTATCGAGTTCAAAACATGATTATTAAATATTAGTTTATCTTTTCTGAGGAATTTCAAAGAATTGAAACTTGTTTTTAAACTTATTTTGGCGTATGGTGCGTATATTGCATGGGAACATCCTACCTAATAATATATTGTTAGAAGAGCATCATCCAAAAGTTACAACTTTATTTAAATTACAGGCAGCTTCTAGCCATTCCATCAAACCAATGGTCCAACCCCAACTCCAATATATTATATATAATGTCAATAGCCTCATGTCAAGCTTGAAGTTCTAGTTAATGAGTTTGTCGTTTTTAATCACAAATTGAGACTGGTGAATCTAGAAATATTAGTAGAATAGAGGAATAAATGTTACATGAAATGACACAACATAACATTAGGTTAGAAGAGAGTAGATAGGAGGATCAAAATACTAGATTCTACTATGTATCTGTCATTATAAGGAGAAATGCCAATTTCGTTCATGATGTTAATTCTAAACATGGGGAATGGATTAGAGAGCAACCTTACATATTTTTTTTTCTGATTTATTTATGACAAATAAAAATGGATCTCTTATATTGATCACACCCAATCAGAAAATTTTAAACAGAATTAAACAAACGGGCCTATGAAGCTCCTCATGGTACGTCCGTTATATTTTATAAATAATATTGACATATTATTGGGCTTTTATTTGTTCCTCTATTCATGATTTCTTCCTAACATATTTTTTTATTGAGAGAGTGAATCACACTCTCATTTCCGCAGTTCCTAACTGCGAAGGTCATGTAGGCTATTTCAAAATTATTTTCTAATATGTAGAAACCACCCATTCCTCCTCATATCAGTTTTCCCGAGATTTTCATGAAAGGAGTTATGACTCTTTTCTCAAATGGTGCAAATTAATGGTAAGTTGAGAAGGGTATTAACCCACTATCTTTTATAGTTTAACTATATTAAAAATGTGCCAAGAGTTACAATTTTATTTTAAATATATTCTTTGATGATTATGCAATATTATTTTAGGGAAGTCACAACCATAAATGCTCTTAGATAAAAACAGTTGCCGGAGATTTGACTTACAAATTTGAGAGTATTTTGATAAGGGGAATGTCGGTTTGATGAAAACTTGATATATTATAAGGTAAAAGTTTCTCCGAGAGTGCTATGACCTTGAATATATATAATAGATTGGTGTGGCCATGGTTGGCATGAAAAATAAGAAATAATTATTAAGGATAGGTTACTCTTTTTTGATAATTTGTAAACACCAATTAACTTCTACCCGACAGAGGAATCGTGAGCAAATATTATGAGCTTTTATAGAAGCTTGTTCTAATGTTTTAGCCCATAAATTTGTTCAAACATTCCTTACATGGTAGATCATTGTAATTATTTTGGGGTGAGTTTGAATATCTAAAACATATTCTAATATCTATAGTTGGACTAAATTTATTTAGTTTTTTTGCACACAATACAAATTAATTCAATAACCAGTAAATGAACATTGTCCGACCGAGTTACATGATATTATAATTCTATATCTTTATAGATCAAAACTTCTAATTTGTATATATAGTATTTAAGATCCTACTAACTCACTACCCCTCTTATACACTTTTACTAAAATGTCAGCATAATTATTTGCATACGGGACTAATTAGTCTAACTTCAATACTATTAAAATAGCCAATAAGCCTTCTAATATCACTAAGAGAATGATGCAATATCTAATACGCATTATCTTACTCCCTACAATAACTTTTCACAGTTGAATGGCATCCGTCTTGATTATAACTTCTCGAAAGTTGAGTTTGTCTCCCACCACTAGGCCAAGCACCAATGCTTGGGCTTTTGCTTCCGATGCTTGGTTGTAGTGGAACTGGGTTCCCCTCCCCTTGATGAATCGTCCATCTGAGTCTCTCACTATCACGTCCGTTCTTGCACATAAATTCAATGGATCAAAATAATCATCACAATTAATCTTATAAGTACCTTTTATTAGTATTTTCCATTTTCGATACTATTTTGAAGGTGAATTGGTTGATGGCCTAGTGTGCTAGGAGTAGTTACTCATATATTTCGAATAAACGTGCAAATTAGGGTTTATGGCAAAAACAGTTCGTTGATAGGAATACATAATACTTTGATAAAATGCATTGTTACTTTCTTTCCATATCACCATCAGATCATAGCTATTCGCCTCAATGACTTTACCCTATCATGCCCATTTATTCCAAATTGATGTATATTATCCTGAAACCATGACAAAAATTAGATAGAATTTCCCCTTATATTAGGATCCTCCAAAAAAAAATGTACCCAAACTTGCGCAACTATGTACATTCAATCAACATGTGCGTCAATGATTATTGACTATCAAAAAATGAACAAATAGGTCTAATAACTATAATCCTTCTATATAATACTATTGCCTTCCCTACTAGACTATCTAAACATACTTTCTGAACAAATTGACTAATTTTTGGTAGGCATAGTAGTTTCCAAATGTTACTCTAGTCCGCCTTATAAGGATTATCAACGTTTCAAGAACTTAACAGATGGTTATGCGGTGGTGTGTCCCATAGGTAAGCATATGCAAACTTCACAATAAGCTACCTCGAATTCTCGAGGGCCAAATAATCCGGTCCTAACAAGCTAGGTTTGAAATAGTGATGACACAAATCACTTCTTCTTCTTCTTCAGCCATAATATCAGGTATGATGTCTTCCAATTGCTAGCTTTTGGATGGTTGATGAATTAAGGAGCAAGCTTTCATTTGTAGAAACTCATCACTTGGGGTTATGCTGGCCAGTCTACCATTTAGCATGTGTGGTATTCACTAGTCTTTCTATACTTGAACCTTTTCTCCATAACTATTTTCCAAATGACTCTGTTTTTAGGAGCTCTTTCCCATCCCATAAGCTATTCCAAAGCCATGATGGATGTCTTCCCTTATCTGCATCTAGAAAACCTGAGTTATTGAAATAATTACCTTTAGATGAATCAGATCTAACTAGATTGAACCAGTTTATGAATCGAATCGGTTCATGAACTAGAACCGATAGAGAAAGGGCAAACCATGAAATTTATGGATCCCAAGTGACCCAAAGATTCCCAAAAGTCATAGAAATGGACTTGAGAATGAATTGGAGATGAAAACCAAATTAGTTCAGAAGAACTGGATCAGAACCGGATTGAACCAGTTTGGATTGGTTTGAACCTCTATTGAATCAAATTCTAAATTTATTTTTCTAGGTTGCTTAAAAAAATTATAATTTGAGATTTGAGGCTACCATTAGATATAAAATGAATTTAGCTCAATTTATAAATTTTTAGATTTGAAAAATTCGATTGAATGGGGGGGGGGGGGGGGGGGGGGAGGTGGGATGAGTGGAGGGAGGGAGGGGGGTTTGAACCCGGTTTGGAATAGTGTCGTCTTCTTCCTTCAAATGACAGCACTGTTCACTCGTAGGAAAATCGCGCAGTGCCAGAGAAGCTGAAAAGTCTTTAGCTAGGGAGTTTCAGACAATGAATGATCGCCATTAAGTCACCAATCAAATAGCCAAGAAGTCCCCACGCTTTCTATATAAAGACTCCCTCCCATTCATCCTCTCCACACCTAAAAACTCCATTCTCTCTCATCTGCTCCATTTTCCGATGAAGCTCGAATTAGAGCTCCGACTTGGGCACTTTTCTAAGCCAAACAAAGTGAGATTGGGTTCTTTAGAATTGGGGAGAAGTCAGCTACATGCTTGTTGTCTCCGTTTGCTCTGAGGGTCATTGGAGAAGTGTCGTCATAATAGAACAATGAAGCAGCTCCGGTGGACCGAAGCAGCCCTGTTTCAGCCGAGCTGAAATCGGCCAATTCGAGCCCCCCTCAAGCCAAACCAAGCCCTCCCACGACCGAATTAGGACTGAAAGATAAGCCAATTCGGCTCCCCTCTACAATTTCTGACCGGTGCTAGAGAGAGAACCGACAGAATTTTGATGATGAAATTCTAACTCAATTTGGTATCAATTGATGCAATTCTTGATTTTAGGATGAATCTCAAGATGAGAGCTATCTGCCCAAATAGAAAGCTCAGACTATCGTACCCTCACCAGTAAGAAATCGAAGCTTTCTCTCTCTATAGTCTATTTTCCGACGAAACTCCGTTTGAGCTCATTCCGGCATCAAAACTTGCGATTCAAAGTACTATTGAGTCTTATGAAGATGTAGGATCTCAATTTTAACTTCAATTTCAACAATTAGATGTGTTTGATTGGCCATGGGGATTTTTGAAAATTTGAAGGACCAAGATGAAAATTTATAAAATTAAGGGTCAATTGGGCATGATAAAAATGTTAGAGGGGCTAATTGAGGGATTTTAGAATTTTTGGGGTGAAACTTACCATTTTTGTAAAGGAAGGGCAAAATGGTAATTTTGGCAAAGTTGGGGGACCAAATTGGAAATTTGGGAAATTAAACCCCTTTTTGTGAATTTGAATAAATTGAGGTCTTAAGATAAATTTTAAAAGTTTTGGGACTCAATTTGAGGAAAAATCGACATTAGAGACTTAACGTTAAAGAAAAATAACTTTAGGGACCTAATTACAAATAAATAGAAAGTTTGGTTTTCTCATTCATTTGGAATGAATGAAGGCGATTAGGCCAAGGGATAATGAATAAGGATGTTCATATTGTGTAGGAATACAAAGTACCGGGAACGCCAACAAGGACAAGCTCACGTGAATACAAAGAACCGGCCGAGTGGAATTCACTGCATTAAAGGGTGAGTGAGATTTTATATCATACCCGGTTGGGAATGATAAGTACCTCTAAATGAAAAACCACTATTTAGTGGTATTTTAAACATCACAACTTAGAGAAATATGTGAAAATCAAGTGGAAGAACTATTTATCGGTTGTAAGTAGATCATACTCGGTTGGTATGATGAAACTTCCTCGAAGGAAGTGGAAAACCCGTCCATCGGTTATGAGTGGAGATGTCCTCATACTCGGTTGGTATGTTGTATAGTTGAAAACATATTTTTGTTGGAAGTGCTCTCCATTGACTGTGTGCCAATGCTTAAACGATTTGGGAGACCTTCTTGACTGGAGCTTGAATAGCTCTTATATGTCGGGGGCCTTGGTTTAGGAACTTGGGGGCTAATATGCCCGATTTTGAAAATCTCGAACAGTGGTCCATAGGCTAGTGGGCACGGGGAGGAGCTCGTAAACAAACATGAGATATGTGCCATAAAACTTTAATAAATGAATTGTTTGGCCATGGTACCAAGATAGAACTGACATACTCAGTCAACTAGCGGCGGTGCGACATGACAGGTCGATGGACCAGTAAAGGCAAACAGCTGCAGGTTGAGTTGAGGGTCGGGGCCATTGGACCAGTGGCACTACAAATTATGAGGCATGGTGTAAAAATACTGATTGTGCATTCACTGTGATTACGGGACCTTCAAGACGCCCAAGAGGGGTAGTGATGTGTCCTAAGAGCATTGGACGACCTGGTGGATATAAGAGCAGTTTCTCGGACCAGGTGACCATGCAAAATTTGGAGTAGCATCAAGCGTATGAGACTAGGGTAGGGATAGGATGAGGTCTCTGTCCTCATACGGTCATGGAGAATTGTTATGGGATTGAGGGTCCGATGTCGCGAACATCCACTCATTATCAGGGTAGAAGTGGACGTGCTTCTATGTAGGTGGCCAGTAAAGTTACTCCAACACCACAAGTGGGTTCAATGGATGTACTGGCCTGCAAATGTGTGTTTGACCTTCATGATGAAGGATGTGTGTTGGGTGATGACACACCGTGATTAATAAGAAATGGTGGTAAAAACCGATATTTGAAATGAAAGGATTTTTGAAAGAAAGGAGTTTGGCACACAACAATAAAATTCTTTTTCCTAAAAGTTAAAAATTTTGAAAACTCATTCATTGAGTCATTGTACTCACCCCCTCCCTTGTATCCCTTTCAGGAAATTCTGGAAAGTCTACCATTAAAGACCATCAACTAAGACGTCTGTGAGACATGTATGATCAATTTAAAATATTATGCAATTTTGATTTATGTTATTCTAAAAGAAGGTGTAGGTTTAAAGGACACCTTACTCTTTACAGTTAATAATAAGGGGAAACCCTTTAATAAACTGGGAGAGTGGTGGGTTAATCACGGGGATCCGACCAAAACGGGTCAGGGCGTGACAACTTGAGTGGTATTAGAGCCTGTTTCCTTGAATACATAATCAAGACTAGAAAATATAGTAACTAATAGGATTTATCCTAAAGTTTTTAGATGGCTCCTAGGAGAGGAACCAAGAAAACAAGGAAGGACTCTACTCAACACCCTGTCCTCGTTGGAAGACAACTCTAGAAGCTTCCCTGTCACACCCCGACCTGGTTTGGTCGGATCCTTGTGATCAACCCGCCACTCTCCCGGTTTATTAAAGGATTTCCCCTTATTGTAAACCGTAAAGAGTAAGGCATCCTTTAACCTGCACCTTTTCTTAGAATAGCATAATCAAAACTGCATGAAATTTAAAACTTTACATACCTATCTTACAGGCATCTTAGTTGATGGTCTTTAAGGGCAGGCTTTCCGGGATTTCCTAAAAGGGATGTAAGGGAGGGGGTGAGTATGACTACTCAGTGAATGGGTTTTTAAAAGCTTTTGACTTTTAAGAAAAACATTTATATGGAGTGTGCCAGACTCCTTTGTTTTAAAAAATCCCTTCATTTAAAAATTCAGGTTTTTTCACCATTTCTTCTTTACCACGGTGTGTCATCACCCAACACACATCCTTCATCATGAAGGTTACACACATTCGCAAGTCAGTATCACTACTAAACCCACTAGTGGCTTCGGAGCGATTTTTCCTACCACCTAGATAGAAGTACGACCACTTCTACCCTAGGAATTAGTGGATGTATGTGACATCCGACCCACAATCCCGAAATTATTTCTTTGTATCCGTATGAGGATAGAGACCTCATCCTGTCCCCACCCCAGCCTCATGCGCTTGGTGCTACTCTAGATTTCGCACAGACACTTGGAACGACGAACTGCCCTTATAGCCACCAGGTCGTCCAGTGCCCTTAGGACGCATCACTACCCCTCATGGGCGTCTTGATGATCCTGTACTCATAGTGCATGCACAATAAATGCTTTCTCATATTTCCATGTAATTTGTGGTGCCCCTAGTCCAACGACCCTGACTCTCAACTTAACTCGCAGCTGTTTGTCTTGACTAGTCAGTCGACCTATCATGTCACACTGCCGCTTGTTGATTGAGCATGTCAGTCCTATCTTGGTACCATGGCCAAACAATTCACTTATTAAGTTTTATGGCACATATATCATGTTCGTTTACGAGCTCCTGCTCATGCCAACTGGCCTTGGGCCCACTGTACAAGATTTTCAAAATTGGGCATTTAGCCCCCAAGTTCCAAAATCGAGGCTCCCAGCCAATCAGAGCTATTCAAGCTCCCATTGAGAAGGTCTCCCAAATTGTTTAAGCATTGGCACACAGTCAGGGGAGAGAATTTCCGACAAAACATATGTTTTCTCTATCCATTATATCGCCTGGGTATAAGGACAATTCCGTTCATAACCGATGAACGGGTTTTCAACTTCCTTTGAGGAAGTCTCATCATACCAACCGGGTATGATCTACTTATAACCGGTAAGTAGTTTTTTCGCATGATTTTCACATCACTTCCTCTAAGTAGTGATATTTAAAATACCACTTAATAGTGGGTTTTCATAATGAGGTACTTATCATTGCCCAACCGGGTATGATATAAAATTTCCCCTCACAACCGGTAAGTGGTTTTTAATTTTAAGTTGTGCTCATCATCCCAACCGGTTATGATATTAGTAAACCCACTCACTCGTTAATGCCGTGAATTCCACTAGACTGGTTCTTAGTATTCATGTGAGCTTGTCCTTGCTTGCGTTCCCAGTACTTCGTGTTCCTACACGATATGAACATCTTCGTTCATTATCCTTCGGCCTAATCGCCTTCATTCATTCCAAATGAATGAGAAAGTCAAACTTTCATTTATTTGTAATTAGATCCCTAAATTTATTTCTCTTTAACTTTAAGTCCCAAATGCCAGGTTTTTCCTCAAATTGAGTCCTGAAACTTCTAAAATTTATCATAGGACCTCAATTTATTCCATTTCACAAAAAGGGGATTAATTTCTCAAATTTCCAATTTGGTCCTCCAACTTTTCCAAAATTACCATTGTGACCTTCCTTTACAAAAATGACAAGTTTTTCCCCAAAAATTCTAAAATTTCTCAATTGGTCCTCCAAGATTATTTTCATGCCCAATTAGCCCTCAATTTCATAAAATTTCATTTTGGTCCTTCGAATTTCAAAAATTCCCAAAATTTTCCAAAATTTACCCCAATTTCAACTTAACACAACTGAATTTGATTTCATCAAATTGACTGATCAAACACCTCCAATTGTTGAAATTGAAGTTAAAATTGAGTTCCTCCTTCCTCTTACGATTCAATAGCACTTTGAATCACAAGTTTTGATGTTGGAACGAGCTCAAACGGAGCTTCATCGGAAAATGGACTGTAGAGAGAGAAAGTTTCGATTACTCACCGGTGAGGGCACGACGGTTCAAGCTTTCCATCTGGGCAGATAGCTCTCATCTTGAGGTTCATCCTAGAATCAAGAATCACATCAATTGATGCCGAATTGAGTTAGAATTTCATCATTGAAATTCTGTCAATTCTCTCTCTAGCACCAGCCAGAAATTGTAGAGTAGAGCCGAATTGGCTTACCTTTCAATCCTAATTCGACTGTGGGAGGGCTGAGGAAGTGTTGGGAAGGCTTGGTTTGGCTTGAGGAGGGCTCGAAATGGCTGATTTCAGCTTGGCCGAAATAGGGCAGCTTTGGTCCGCCGGAGCTGCTTCACTGTTCCATCATGCCGGTGCTTCTTTAATGATTTTTGGATTGACTAGAGTTTGCTATCAGATAGCTGTCTTCTCCTCGGTTCTAAAGAGCCCGACCTCTCCTTCCGAGGTTAAGAAAAATGTTCAAGTCGAAGCATTGGTTCGAGCTTCATCAAGAAATGGAGCAGTAGAGAGAGAGAGAGAGAAGTGTTGAGGTGTGAGGAGAATGAATGGGGATGACCTCTTTATATAAAAAGTTGAGGTCACCCATTCTCACACTAATCTCGAGAAAAAGTTGAGGTCACCCATTCTCACACTAATCTCGAGCAAGCACGCTTAACTTTAGAATTTTCATGGGTTCTCATTCACCTGAACCAATTTGGTTTTTCTGTTCTAATTTGTGTTAAGTTTCTTTTCCAAGGTTTAATAAACCATTTGGATCACCCGAAAGTTGTAAATTTCCAAATTGCTTGTTCCCAAATGATCAGGTTTGTAAACCGTCTCGATTTTCTTACTCGGTTTGGTCGGTTCTTTTCTCGATTTTCCTTAACTCAAAAGTGTGGGGTTTACATTCCCAAACACGAGATATAAGTAGAAGCCCCAAAGGACCAAATGGGAAAATATCTAGTACCACCAAGGAGTACGGTGCTAGGACATGTTAGGGTCATAGTCTTGTGTACAAAGGGAGCGAAGCCATGAATGCTAGTACAAATGTATAATCTTACCAAGGAGGATACTTGCCAATAAAAGCTTAGCTCCCTATTTATTTTGTGACCACTTTTTGTAATAGAGCTAAAACCCCCAACATATTGTACTCCTCTAATAATAAATTACTTGAAATTCCTAAAATCCTATCTCTCGATGAAGTGATTTTGCTAGGAAGATGGTTCCAAGAATAGTAAACGAACAAACACCTTCACCATTAAAATTTGGAAGAATCCCATCCCAATTAAGTATGCTGAATGAGGGAATCAAGGAATATAGGATGACTCCTTGAGTGACCATTTGGCAAAGAAGACTTGAAGAAAACTCTCAAGGTGATCACACTCAAGTATGACGAATCACCAAACTACCAGTAACCCCAAGAAGGACCCCACAATACCCGAAGAAAAGGAGGAACCACAACAGTCCACGCAAGGGAATAACCTATTAAAAGTGTGAACAATGGGGACACTATGTGAAGAAGTACCTAACCCTACTAAGGACAAGTGGTAAACCTGTCATAAGTGTAAGGGAATAGGACAGGTAACGAAGGGCTATTTCACACCTCATAGATTTAGGGTAATACCTCCTCAAGGGTCATGAAAGACATGAAGGACTGGTGACCAAAACCATGGAGCATGTTAAGTAAGTAGTTCACAAAGAGGTCAAGAAATGACGAGGTAAAGAAAGTACCACCAAGGAGTACGGTGCTAGGACATGTTAGGGTCATAGTCTTGTGTACAAAGGGAGCGAAGCCATCAATGCTAGTACAAATGTATAATCTTACCAAGGAGGATACTTGCCAATAAAACTTAGCTCCCTATTTATTTTGTGACCACTTTTTGTAATAGAGCTAAAACCCCCAACATATTGTACTCCTCTAATAATAAATTACTTGAAATTCCTAAAATCCTATCTCTCGATGAAGTGATTTTGCTAGGAAGATGGTTCCAAGAATAGTAAACGAACAAACACCTTCACCATTAAAATTTGGAAGAATCCCATCCCAATTAAGTATGCTGAATGAGGGAATCAAGGAATATAGGATGACTCCTTGAGTGACCATTTGGCAAAGAAGACTTGAAGAAAACTCTCAAGGTGATCACACTCAAGTATGACGAAGCACCAAACTACTAGTAACCCCAAGAAGGACCCCACAATACCCGAAGAAAAGGAGGAACCACAACAGTCCACGCAAGGGAATAACCTATTAAAAGTGTGAACAATGGGGACACTACGTGAAGAAGTACCTAACCCTACTAAGGACAAGTGGTAAACCTGTCATAAGTGTAAGGGAATAGGACAGGTAACGAAGGGCTATTTCACACCTCATAGATTTAGGGTAATACCTCCTCAAGGGTCATGAAAGACATGAAGGACTGGTGACCAAAACCATGGAGCATGTTAAGTAAGCAGTTCACAAAGAGGTCAAGAAATGACGAGGTAAAACCAAATTTAATTTTTCTTAAGAAGGTCAAGCCGAGAAGGATACCACAAGAATGAAGGTAAAAAAGTATACCTAGAACCCTCTCATAAGGGGCAAACATGGAAAAAATGTTCTCCGAAAACTCTATGGGTATGACACAGTAAGAATGAAGAGTAGAAGAAATACGTTATGAAAGGAAACTTTGGAGGGATCCATACTGTCATGCCCCGACCCGATTTGGTCGGATCCTCGTGATCAACTCGCCACTCTCCTAGTTTATTAAAGGATTTCCCCTTATTGTAAATCATAAAGAGTAAGACGTCCTTTAACTTGCACCTCTTCCTGGAATAGCATAATCAAAACTGCATAAAATTTAAAACTTTAAATTCCTGTCTTACAGGCATCTTAGTTGACGGTCTTTAAGGGGATACTTTTCGGGATTTCCTAAAAGGGATATAAGAGAGGGGGTGAGTACGACTACTTAGTGAATTGGTTTTTAAAGGTCTACTTTTAAATTTTAATAAAAATATTTATATGGAGTGTGCCAGACTCCTTTCTTTTCAAAAATCCCTTCATTTAAAAATTTAGGTTTTTCCCTTATTTCTTAGTTATCGTTGTGTCATCACCCAACACACATCCTTCATCATGGAGGTTACACACATTCGCAAGTCAGTATCACTATTGAACCCACTAATGGCTTCGGAGCAACTTTTCCTGCCACCCGGATAGAAGTATGACCACTTCTATCCTGGGAATGAGTGAATGTACATGACATCTGTCCCACAATCCTGAAATCACTTTTTCGTGTCCGTATGAGGACAAAGACCTCATCCCGTCCCCACCCTTGTCTCATGTGCTTGGTGCTACTCCAAATTTCGCACAGACACCTGGAACGACGATCTGCCCTAATACTCACCGGGTCATCCAGGGCCCTTAGGACACATCACTACCCCTCATGGGCGTCTTGATGATCCCGTACTCATAGTGCATGCACACACAATGTTTTCTCATATTGCCATGTAATTTGTGGTGCCACTAGTCCAATGGCCCCGACTCTCAACTCAACCTGCAGTTGTTTGTCTTGACTAGTCCGTCGACCTGTCATGTCGCACTACCGCTAGTTGACTGAGCATGTCGGTCCTATCTTTGAATCCAATAGTATCTTCACTTGACCTTGCTTTATTCCCACTCGCTTCCATATTCTCCTACTCCCTTAAGGTGGTTTTCTTATCCTTATCATTTTTCAAAGCTTTTGTACCTTTATATCCCTAATGTTTCCCTTTTTTTTGGGTTGGTTGAGGTGTATTCTCCCACTATTTCCCATCTTTGGTTATACTTCGCTTACTCCTCCAAATCGTTTGGTCCAATTTAGTTATTTCTTTACAAAATATTCCTTTGACATTCCAAATTTGAGTTTTCCAGACCTTCTTATAGTTGATCATGCTCAACCCCCTAACACTCTTACCTAACCACTCGTACTCTCTGATCCTTGATCGCCTTATTCTTTGAAAAATTCTCTCCTATCTTGTAAACTCGGTATGCCTTCTCTACACTTATTTTTCTTCGACTCACACTTTACCTTTCATCCATTTCTTATCTTCTTAAATTTCTAAGAAATTTGTTACACTTGGGGCTTTCCGTCGTTGCACTTTCTCTTCATCTTTGCTAGGTGAAATCTTAATATCTTTTCTCTATCGATCATCTTCTATTCTTGTGGTTATACTTCTTCTTGGGTCTCTCAAAATTTATGTGTCCTTGAATGGTTGCTCTTCCAAATCCATTTTCCTTTCTTTAGGATCTCCACTAGATAATTTCTCTTTTTCTAAGTCCTAAGTTTGAGTTTAACTATTCATAAGCCATTCTTCCTTAGGAGGATTTTCTTCTCTTACACCTTCATCTACATAGATTTTTCTCAAGGAACTCAGGAGTTTTAATAAACCTCTTAATTCATTCGAAAAATATTCTCTTGCCAAAAATTTGGCTTATTACATGACTCCTCTACCCCCTAATCCCTTAGGGTCATAGGACTAGAGTTAACCCTAAAACGATTATGAGACTCTTGGTCGGAAGGCTCTAAGTAATTGATTAGGGTCCATTTGTGTTCCTTAATAGGATGAATTTCATGTGTGGCTTCCAACCCGTACCGCCTTAGTACTTCTGCCTCGCACTCATATGTTAATTTCATCCATCGAGACATATTGAAATCAGGTTGAGTGGGTGGAGGTACTTGGTGGACCTTCATAAAGGTGGCATAAGCATCCCAATAATTCTCCCATGCCTCCTTCTTGGTAGGGTTCCTCTTCTGTGGTTGTGGTACTGGAGGAGGGGTTGGACTTCTAGGAGGTGGTGATGGTTCCTCTTGTCTGGCAGTCTCCTCTTGTCCGGAGACCCGTCATGTCGCACTACTACTAGTTGACTGAGTATGTCGGACCTACCTTGGTACCATGACCAAACAATTCACTTATGAAGTTTTAATGGAAAATATATATATATATATATATATATCATGTTCTTTTACGAGCTCCCGCTCGTGTCCATTGGCCTATGGCCCACTGTTCGAGTTTTTCAAAAACTAGCATTTTAGCCCTCAAGTTCCAAAATCGAGGCCCCCGGCCTATAAGAGAAATTCGAGCTCCCATCAAGAAGTCTCCCAAATGGTTTAAGCATTGACACACAGTCAGGGGATAACACTTCCGACAAAAATAGGTTTTTACTGTACATTATACCGACCGGTATAAGGACATCTTCGTTCATAACTGATGAATGGGTTTTCAATTTCCTTCGAGGAAGTCTCATCTTACCAAACGGGTATGATCTACTTACAATCCGTAAGTAGTTTTTCCATATAACTTTCACATCACTTTCTCTAGGTAGTGATGATTAAAAATACCACTAAGCAGTGGGTTTTTATACTGAGATACTTATCATCCCCAACTGGGTATGATACATAATCCCACTCACCCGATAGTGCAGTGAAATGCCACTTGGTCGGGTTTCGTCCTTAGCAAGCTGGACCTCGACTGGCGTTCCCAATGTCTAGTTCTCCTACATGCAATGAGCATAATTGTTCATTATTCTTTGTCCTAATAGCCCTCATTCATTCCAAATGAATGAGAACACCAAACTTTACATATATTTGCAATTAGGTTCCTAAAGTTAATTTTCTTTAACCTTAAGTCCCTATTGCCGGGTTTTTCCTAAATTTGAGTCCCAAAACTTTTAAAATTTTATGGACCTCAAACTATGATCCCTTTTTATGATAAAAAGGGTGTGTGATTGTGTGCCAACCCCAGAAGGGGTAGGTAACACCACGAATGTATCGAACACCTAGACAAATACATCCCTAACATTTTCCCCACTCACTAAGTTGTTAAACTCATCCCCTCTCCTTAACATTTTTTTTTCAGGAAGGAAAATATCATCCAAGAACTTCCCTCATCGAGCCTCGAACCCCAGGTACGACTTATGCTATTAGTTTTGTATAATGTCATTCTAGGGAACATGGCAGACAATACGCCTGGCTCTTCAAGATCTGGGGTAGGAGCGTCTCCTCGAGGTCTAGGAGAGTGGCAGGTTGATCACGGGGTTACGACCAAACCAGGTCGGGGCGTGGTAGCTAATGCAGGGAAACCTTCAATTAGGTATGGTTTTAAGAATGATATATCTAATTATATATGATATGCATTTGTTCCACCTACATACAAGATGTTTATTGTATCACTACAGTCAGTGCACACATTAAATAATTGTCAAAAGGCTAAACATGATTTGAAGTAACTTGGAGCAATGCATGAGTAGATGAAAGTAGTAGAGAATAATAAAACATGGGAACTTGCAAAACTTCCATATGAGAAAAAATTTGGTGACATAGGATGCAAGTGGGTATTCAATGTGAAATAGAATGTTGAAAGAGAAGTTGTAAGGTACAAAGCAAAGTTGGTGACAAAAGGTTATATTCAAACATATGGAATAGACTATGATAAGATTTTTACACTAGTAGCTAAGATTAACACTATTAGAATTCTTATTTCTTGTGTTGCTAAGTTCGGGTGGACATTAGATCAAATTGATGTAAAGAATGGATTTTTGCATGAAGACCTACAAGAGAATGTATATATCGAGATTTCACCTATATTTTGTATGATGAAGACTGCGAGTAAGATATGTAGGTTGAATAAATCTCTATATGGATTCAAATAGTCAATGAGAGGATATGTAAATCCCGTTCCTTTAAAACAAGGAAATTGGGGAAAGAACCGGTCAACTCGAGTGAAAAAAAACCAAACCGGTTCACAAACCCAATCATCAAAGAATGAGCAATTTAGGGAATTTATAAATCTTGAGTGACCCGAAGGGTTCATAAAACCTTGGAAAAAGTCCTTAGGACAATTTGGGAGAGAAAAACCAGACTGGTTCAGGAGAACTGGATCCGAGCTGGAATGAACCAGTTTATGAACCGAGTCAGTTCATGAACTAGAACTGATAGAGAAAGGGCAAACCGGAAAATTTATGGATCCCAAGTGACCTAATGAGTCACAAAAGTAATGAAAAAGGAATTTATGTTGAGTTGGAAATGAAACCCAAATTGATTTAGTTGAACTAGATCCGAACCGGATTGAACCGATTTGGACCGGTTTGAATCACTATTGAACCTGATGCTAAATTCATTTTTTCTAGGTGGCTTAGAAAATTCAAATATTAGATTTGAGACCACCATTAGATAGAGAATGAAATTAGAAATTTTGAAATTTGAAAAACTCAAACAAATCGGGCCTAAACTGGCCATTTTAAGCTTTGAACCCGGTTCGTAACAGTGTTATCTTCTTCCTTTAGATGACAACACTGTTCACACACCGAAAAATCGATCAACACCAGTGAAGCTGAAAAGTCTCTACCCAAGGGGTTTCAGGCAATGAATAAACACCATTAAGGTGCCGATCGGATGGCCAAGAAGTCCGTAAGCTTCCTATATAAAGAGCCCCTCCTCATTTATCCTCTCCACACCTAAAAACTTCATTCTTTCTCAACTGCTCTAATTTTTCGCAAAGCTTGAACCAGAGCTCTGACATAGGGTCTTTTTTAAGCCAAAGAAGGTGTGGGTGAGTTCTTTAGAACTGGGGAGAAGTCAGCTTCCCAACGGCAGTCTCCATTTGCTTCAAGGGTCACCGGAGAGACACAGGCGTGATAGAACAGTGAAGCAGCTCCAGCGGACTAAAGCTACCCTATTTTAGTCAAGCTGAAAATGGCCAATTCGAGCCTTCCTCAGGCCAAACCAAGCCCTCCCAACACCTCCACAACCCTCCTACAGCTAAATTAGAGCGGAAAGGTAATCCAATTTGGCTTCCCTCTGTAAATTTCAATCTGAGCTAGAGAGAGAACCGACAGAACTTTGATGACTAAAATCTCACTCAATTTGGTATCAATTGATGAAATTCTTGATCCTAGGAGGAACCTCAAGATGAGAGCTATCTGCCCAGATCGAAAGCTCGGACCGTCGCACCCCCGATGGTAATCTTTCGAAGCTTTCTCTCTCTAAGACCAGTTTTCCGGCGAAGCTCCGTTTGAGATCATTCCGGCATCAAATCGCGTGATTCAAAGTGCAATTGAATCGTATCAAGGAGTAGGAACTCCAATCTAACTTCATTTTCAACAATTAAACTTATTTGATCATTCAATTTGATGAAATGAAATTTGGCTGAGTTAGAATGTTGAAATTGGGCAAAATTTGGGGAAATTTGAGGATTTTGAAAATTTGAGAGACTAAAGTGCAATTTCATAAAATTGAGGGCCAATTGGGCATGATAAAGATGTTTGAGGACCAATTGGGCAATTTTTGGGGCAAAACTTACCATTTTTGTAAAGTAGGGGCAAAATGGTAATTTTGGAAAAGTTGGGAACCAAAGTGGAAATTTGGGAAACTTGAACCCCTTTATGTGATTTTGAATAAAATGAGGTCCCAAGGTGAATTTTAGAAACTGCAGGTATCAATTTGAGGGAAAAATGACATTAGGGACCTAAAGTTAAAGAAAAAGAACTTTAGTGACCTAATTATAAAAAATTGAAAAGTTGGAGTATTTCATCCATGCACGAAAAATGAAGGCTATTAGGCTGAGAGATAATGAACAAGGATGTTTATATCGTGCAGGAACATGACGTACCAGGAACGCTAGCAAGGACAAGCTTGCGTGAAGACAAAGAACCGGTCGAGAGGAAATCACTACATTAATGGGTGAGTGGGAATTTAATATCATACCTGTTTGGGATGATAAGCACGTTGAAAATAAAAACCCACTACTAATTGGTATTTTAAACATTACACTTGAGAGGAGTGATATGAAAATCACGCGAAAAAACTACCTATCAGTTGTAAGTAGATCATACCCGGTTGGTATGATGAAACTTCCTAGAAGTAAGTGGAAAACCCGCTTATCAGTCATAAGCGGAGATGTCCCCACACTCGGTTGGTGTGATGGACGATTGAAAGGTTTATTTTGTCAGAAGTGCTCTCTCTTGATTGTGTAACACTGCTTAAAATTTTTGGGAAACCTTGACGGGAGCTCGAATAGCCTATATAGGCTGGAGGCCTCAGTTTTGGAACTTAGGGGATAATATGCCCGATTTTGAAAATCTTGAACAATGGGCACTAGGCCAGTTGGCACCAGCAGGAGCTCATAAACAAACATGATTATTAAGCCATGAAAACTTAAGTAAATGAGTTGTTTGGCCATGTTACTAAGATAGGACCTATATCCTCGATGGACTAGCAGTAGTGCGACGTGACAGGTTTACAGATCAGTCATGACAAACAGCTGCAGGTCAAGTTGAGAGTCGAGGCCATTGGACTAGTGGCACCACAGATTACATGGCTTATGTGAAAAAAATTGTGATTGTGCATGCACTGTGTTACGGGAACTTCAAGATGCCTAAGAGGGGTAGTGATGCGTCCTAGGACTCTGGACGACCTGGTGGATATAAGGGCAGTTAGTCATACCAGAAGTCTTGAGAAGCTTGATGTAGCTTCATTGCGCATGAGACCGGGGTGGGGATGAGATGAGGTCTCTATCCTCATATGGATATGAAGTATTTTTAGTATGAGGGTAGGACGTTAGAGACGTTCACTCATACTTCTAGTAGAAGTCATAGACTTTTGTTAGGGTAGATGGTAAAGATGCTCTAATCCACAAGTGGGTGTAGTTGGCGTAACTACACTTGCGAATGTGTGCGATCTCTTCATGATGAAGGGCATGTGTGATATGTTAAACACACTGAATATGGAAATGGGAAAGAGGTTATGAAAACTGTAGAAAGGATTTGAGAATCCTTGGAAATGAATTGGGAAACATTAGAAAAAGGTTTTGATAAACCAAAATTTGAAGAAAGGCATTTTTATTAAATAAGAAGTCTAGCACACTCCTATTAAAGAAACTGATTTTTATGGAAACTCTCACCCCAACACCCATTCACCGAGTTGTCGAGCTCACCCCCTCCCTTTATCCCTTTTTAGGAAACCAAGTGAAAATCAACTTTAAAGATTTATCAGTAGCCAAACCTTAAGGCATGTATATAAAATTTATATTTATTTTTTTATTAATGTTATTCCAAGAAAGGTAAATGTAAGAAGGACGCCTTACTCCCCACGGTTTAGAATAGGGGAAAAACCCTGAATAAACCAGGAGTGTGGCGGGTTGTTCACGGGGATCTGACCAAACCGGGTTGGGGTATGGCAACTTGAGTGGTATCAGAGCATGTTTCCTCGAATACATTATTAAGACTAGAGAACATAGTAATTAATAGGGATACTTTCAAAATTTTCAGATGGCTTCTAAGGAAGGAACCAAGAGAACTAGAGTTGTAGTCCCTGATACTGCCCAACCACCCCTTCTAATAGAAGCTCCCCGAGAAACCCCAATAGTTCCACCTGTACCAACCTCAGAACACTAGAGGTTGTGTGAAGAGTTCACTAGAGTATTTGGGCAACCTAACCTCGTCCCTGAGGCAGGCACCAACTCTTAGGCTGAACCAGAGGAAGTACAACTCATCGTTCTCTTGTTAATCATCCCCCTCCAGTTGATATTCCCAAGTATCTCAAGACTCTTCGTCAACTGGTGTGTAAGTCTTTTCTTGGAGAGAAAGATGCGGGAGCCACCATGGATTGGCTGGCTAACATTAAGAAGCTAATGGGGATAGTCAGAATATCCCCAGAGGATATGATGATCTTGACATAAATTTTCTTGGAGGGTAGTGCCAAAAGATGGTGGGACAATATCCAGAGTCTACATACTTCCACACCCTCCTAGGAGTAGTTTGAGGAGAGATACGCGAAGGAGTACTTGCCCCCTCACCTAATTAATGAGAATAAGTAGGATTTCCTCCGACTACGATAAGAGATTAACTCCATATCCGAATATGAGACTAAGTTTAATGAGCTAAGACCTTTTGCTCTAGACTTAGTCGGACCTGCAGATATCTACCAACGCTTCATGGACGGTCTCAACATGGATATAAGAGACCGGATGGGAGTACTAGGACGCCCTACAAATTTGTCTACCATCATCAGTATGTCCCATGAGTGTCAACGTCTGGTATAGACAAGACGCCGTCAGATAGAACAAGCCAGTCGGAAGGAAGAGGAAGGATAGAGCAACCAGAGAGGTCAAAAGGAGCCTAATAGAAAAAAATGGGGGATAAAAATGGGATCTTTTAGGAGAAATGATGATTACCATGCTCAAAGAGAGACAAGTATAACCCCACAAAGGAGAAACCCCTCTTGCCTTAGGTGCTGGAAAAGTCATTTAGGGTCGTGTCGAGCCTATTTTGGATGCGGACAGCTCGGACACTTTGCAAAGAGTTATCCAGCCCTTTGAGGTAATACCCAATGAAGTAACCATCCACCACCTCAAGGAAACCCAATGGCACTAGATGGAGGACAAGACATAGCCACTACGTCAAGGGTACCAACCCGAGTATACAACCTCAACAAAAAAGAAGCACATGATGAACCTAGTACTATAGTTTGTACTTACCATAGCTTCCCAAGACCAATATAACCAAAAACCCTATAATTCATCATCATTATAATAAAAGTTCCATTTCTTATAAAACTTGTGATGATTTACAAGTAAAAAAAATCTTACGGACGTACCCACCAAACCCCGAAGGTGAAGCAGGAAGGATGGCATCTGAGGATATCAGGAAAGTTAAAGTTGGATACCCTCAAGGACGAATAAAAAGGAATTTCGAAATAGAAGGGAAAGGATTCTAAAGAAGGAAACCCTAAGGAAGCATACTAGGAAGACCTAGGAGTAAGCTAAACCCATGGGGCGGGTAAGTAGGAAGGTGGCATCAAAGGACACTGTGACAAGTGGACTACCCATAAAAAGGAAAGAAGGAAAAGCATCCAAGAAGCATTAGAGAAGTTGAACCAGGATGGGAATCCTTAGGTAGAGGATACAAGTAGGAAGTGAGACCTCAAAAAGGGAACTTCCAAAGCTAAGGAACCACCAGATGGATCCTAAGAGGCTTAAACCGATATAAAGAACCTCATAAAGAACCATGAGTGGTTAAGGGTATGTCGGGATAGCCAATGTATTAACTAATTGGAAGAGCAAAGAAGCCAATTAGAGATTTCCGACGAACCTAGAAAAGAGGAAAGCAACTAGTAGCAACAGGATGGTCAAGGAGAATAAATGAGACCATAAGAAGGACTGAAAAGTAGTGGAGACTACACTCTAAAAAAGGGTAATAGAGTGGGCATGGTGAGGAGTATACGAAATAAGACCCATCAATCAGGGATACCTCAGATAGCAAAGTAAAGAGTGAAGTAGGAAATTAAGGTCGACAAATGATTGAAGGTAGTCGAGAAATACTACCAGACGAAGAGAGAGAAGAAGCTATACAATCCCTGAAAGGTTGGAAAGTTAGGAACAATCCTAAAGGAGATGTTGTAGAAGTCTGATGGACAGAGATAGGTTCTGGACTATGTCATGTCATAAGGGACATGTAAGCACCAATAGTCTCAAGTAAAATGTGACTCGAGTAAGAAAAAGTTAGTTAGTAAACATAAAAAGGTCAGACATAGTTTTGATCGAAGCTATAATCAATGACAGATGAAGGATGGGTTAAATTAGGATGAAGGAACAATAACACTTAAACCTATGAAAACAAGTACGTAATGCTCAAAAGAACGCCGAGCTAAGGGTTTCAACAATGAAGAGAATAACTAGACAAATGAACGATTGGGCATCTTGGAACTCCCAATCTTGGAATCTTGATTAAGAACCCCAAAGGGAAGAATCTTGCCCTAAGTAAAGGGAGATGCGAACTTAGGGATATACCTTTGGACTCATGGTCAAGGCATACTAGTTATGATAAAACTCCATGGAAGGAGTAAACAATAGAAAGGAAAAGAAATTCCTTAAGTGCGTGATTCAAAAAGGCTAAGTGAAAGAACAACTAAAGTTGGCATATCAAGCAAATCCCAAGTTAACATTAAGGGAAATTATTTCTAATGCAAAGGATGTTGATTTAGTTTTGGAGACAAAATTCCTAAAAGTAGGGAAGAGTTGTAAACCCCATCCCTTTAAAACAAGGAAACTAGGAAAATAATCTGTTAACTCGAGTGAAAAAAATTGGAACCGGTTCACAAACTCGATCATCAGAGAATAGATAATTTGGGGAATTTATAACTCCCGAGTGACCCGAAGGTTTCATAAAACCTTGGAAAAAGACCTTAGGACAATTTGGGAGAGAAAAATCAGACCGGTTCAAGAGAATTGGATCCGAGCTGGATTGAACCGGTTTATGAACCAAGTCGGTTCATGAATCAGAACCAATAGAGAAAGTGCAAACCGGAAAATTTATGGATCCCAAGTGATCTAAAGAGTAACAAAATTCATGAAAAAGAAATTTAGGATGAATTGGAGATGAAAACCAAACCATTTCAAGTGAATCGGATCTGAACCAGTTTGAACCACTATTGAACCGTATGAAAATTCATTTTTTTTAGGTTGCTTAGAAAGTTCAAATTTTAGATTTGAGGCCACCATTGGATATAGAATGAATTTAGATGAATTTAGAAATTTTTAATTTTGAAAAACTCGATCGAATCGGGCATGAACCAGCCGGTTTAAGCTTTGAACCCGGTTTGGACCGGTCCAGTCCGGTTCAGAACAGTGTCATCTTCTTATATAAAGTGCAATGAATGACTGCCATTAAGGCACCAATCGGACGACCAAGAAGTCCCTGAGCTTCCTATATAAAGAGCCCCTCCTCATTCATCCTCTCCACACCTGAAAACTCCATTCTCTCTCAACTACTCCAATTTCCTACGAAGCTCAAACCAAAGCTCCAATATAGGGTCTTTTCTGAGCCAAAGAAGGTGTGGTCGAGTTCTTTAGAACTGGGGAGAAGTCAGCTACCCGACGGTAGTCTCCATTTGCTCTGAGGGTCGTCGGAGAGACGCCACGTGATAGAACAGTGAAGCTGCTCCGGCAGACCCAAGTTGCCATATTTTTGTCGAGCTGAAAATGGCCAATTCGGGCCCTCCTCATGCCAAACCAAGCCCTCCCAATACTCCATAGCCCTCCTATAGTTGAATTAGAGTAGAAAAGTAAGCCAATTTGGCTCTCCTCTGTAAATTTCAATCGGTGCTAGAGAGAGAACCAGCAGAAATTCGATGACTAAATTCTCATTCAATTCGACATCAATTGATGAAATTCTTGATCTTAGAAGGAACCTCAATACGAGAGCTATATGCCCCAGATTGAAAGCTTAGACCGTCGCACCCCCGATGGTAAGCTTTTGAAGCTCTCTCTCTCTAAGTCTAGTTTTCCGGCGAAGCTCCGTTTAAGCTCATTCCGGCATCACATTGCACGATTCAAAGTGCAATTGGATCATATGAAGGTGTAGGAACTCCAATCTAACTTCAATTTCAACAATTAAACTCATTTGATTGGTCAATTTAATGAAATCAAATTCGAATGAGTTAGAAGGTTGAAATAGGGGGGGGGGGGAGGGGGGAATTGGGGATCTCAAAAATTTGAGGGACTAAAGTGCAATTTCATAAAATTGAGGGCCAATTGGGCATGATAAAGATGTTTGAGGACCAATTGGGCAATTTTTGTAATTTTGTGGAAAAACTTACCATTTTTGTAAAGTACGGGCAAAATGGTAATTTTGGAAAAGTTGGGGACCAAATTGGAAATCTGGGAAACTTGAACCCTTTTATGTGATTTTGAATAAATTGATGTCCCAAGGTGAATTTTAGAAATTTTGGGTCTCAATTTGAGGGAAAAACGACATTAGGGACCTAAAGTTAAAGAAAAAGAACTTTAGGGACCTAATTGCAAAAAATTAAAAAGTTTGAGTATTTCATCCATGCATAATGAAGGCTATTAGGGTGAGGGATAATGAACAAAGATGTTCATATCGTGCAGGAACACGAAGTACCAGGAACGCCATCAAGGACAAGCTCATGTGAAGACAAAGAGTCGGTCGAGAGGAATTCACTACATTAATGGGTGATTGGGAATATAATATCATACCTGGTTAGGATGATAAGCACATCAGAAATGAAAACCCACTGCTAAGTGGTATTTTAAATATCACATCTAAGAAGTGTGATGTGAAAATCATGTGAAAAAATTACTTTAAGTAGATCATACCCAGTTGGTATGATGAAACTTCTTAGAAGGAAGTGGAAAACCCGCTTATCAATTATAAGCGAAGATGTCCTCATACTCGGTTGATGTGATGGATGATTGAAAGGTTTATTTTGTCGGAAGTGCTCTCCTCTAACTGTGTACCACTGCTTAAAATTTTTGGGAGTCCTTCTTGATGGGAGCTCGAATAGCTCATATAGGCTGGAGGCCTTGGTTTTGGAACTTGGGGGCTAATATTCCATTTTTGAAAATCTCAAATAGTGGGCCCTAGGCCAGTTGGCATGAGCAGAAGCTCGTAAACAAACATGATTATTAAGCCATAGTACCGAGACATGGCTGATATCCTCGATGGACTCACGATAGTGCGACATGAAAGGTTTAAGTATGAATTAAGACAAACAGTTGCAGGTTGAGTTGAGAGTCGGGACCGTTGGACCAGTGGCACCACATATTACATGGCTTATGTGAAAAAAAATGTGATTGTGCATGCACTATGTTACGGGGCCTTCGAGACTCCCAAGAGGGGTAGTGATGCGTCCTAGGACTCTAGACGACCTGACGGAGATAAGGACAGCTAGTCGTACTAGAAGTCTTGAGAAGCTCGATGTAACTTCATTGCGCATGAGACCGGGGTAGGGACGAGATGAGGTCTCTGTCCTCATATGGACATGGAGTATTTTTACTCTTAGGGTAGGACGTTAGAGACGTTAACTTAGACTTCGGGTGGAAGTCTATATGGGTGGATGGTAAAGACGCTCTAATCCACAAGTGGGTGTAGTCGGCATAATTGCATCTCGCGAATGTGTGTGATCCCTTCATGATGAAGGGTGTGTGTGGTATGTTAAACACACCAAATATAGAAATGGGAAAGAGGTTATGAAAACCGTGGAAAGGATTTGAGAATCCTTGGAAATGAATTGGGAAACCTTAAAAAAAAGTTTTGATAAACCGTAATTTGAAGAAATGCATTTTTATGAAATAAGGAGTCTGTCACACTTCGATTAAAGAAATTGATTTTTTTTGAATACTCTCACCCCAACACCCATTCACTAAGTTGTCGAACTCACCCCCTCCATTTACCCATTTTTAGAAAACTAAGGGAAAACCAACCTTAAAAATTTATCGGTAGCCAAACCTTAAGGCACGTATGTAAAATTTATATTTAGTTTTAATTAATGTTATTACATAAAAGGTACATGTAAGAAGGACGCCTTACTCCCCACGGTTTAGAAGAGGGGAAAAATCGTGAATAAACCGGGTGAGAGGCGGGTTGTTCACGAGGATCCAACCAAACCGGGTCGGAGCGTGACATGATAGTTTTACTAATTTCAACGTTTAGTGGTTAAAAAGGGTTACAAATAATTTAACGGAGACTATACGGTTTTTTATCGACACTCTAATGACCGAGTTGCTATTCTCGTAGTATATGTGGATAATATTATTATCACCAGAGATGATAGTGTGAAAATATTACAACTAAAAAAATATCTGAGTAAAAAATTTGAGGTGAAATACTTGGGTACTCTAAATTATTTTCTCGGTATTGAGATTTAAATGTTTAAGAAACGAATAGTACTTTCTTATAGAAAGTATACACTAGATTTACTCCCTAAGACAGAGATGTTAAACTGTCGAATAATTTTGACACTAATAGAACCAAATGGTAAGTTATGTGCTCAGTAAGGTGATCTAGTGGATAAATAACGGTATTAGAGTATTGTTGGACAATTGCTCTATATATATAAGATAAGATATGATATGCATGATTTTATATTAGATTATTAGAAACTACCATAAGAATATTAATATATTAAAAAAGTATGGGTAATTGACTATGGTTTAAATCTCGTATTCATACTAGATTGGAAATTTTTTTTATTCAAATTGAGCTACCTCTATGGATGATAGAAGATATGCATATGCATAATATGTATTTGTTAAAGATAATTTTGTATAATGGAGAAATAAAAAATAAGAGATCATTAGTAGAATCAGAGTATATATCAATTAGTCAAATTATTTGTTATATAATTTTAATAAAAAATTTACTAATAAAGTTTCGTCTATTTAAAGAAACACAAATAAAATTATAGTGCAATAATAATTCCAGTATAAAATTGTAAACGATACAATTTAACTTGTGCCAAATATTTATAAATTAATCAATTTTTATCAAAAAATTGAATAAAAATTATAAAGTTACAAACAACTAAGAAATATATTAAATAAAGATTTATTTTCTAAAAAATGGTATAATATTTGTAATAAAATAAGAATGGTAAATATTTATAGTGTATATTTAATGAATTGTACAAAATTAGTAAGTTAAAGATATATTTATAAATAGTACAAATAAATTTATATATATTTGTAATATATAATATTGTATTTACAATATTTAATTGAGAATAAAATTTATTACAATAATTAAACCTTAAAATTGCTCTGAGAGGTCAATGGCTTAAAAAAACAATTTAGGGATATTAAAAACCATTATCAATCTAACTACTTCAAGGAAAATAAATTAATCAAAGAAAAAGGAAAAAATAAAGGCAAACATTCCATCGGGCCTTGATGCTTTGGGATCAAATAAGTTTGGGGCAAACACTGCCATGTAGCAAATGCGCCATCCCCATCACGACCCCCGGCGGCCTAGTCACCACCGTTCCCATCTTTCGGCGAGGTGTTCAGGTCCAATAGACGACCGACACCGACTCGACCACCACCAGCTCCGTCCACCCCCGCCGCCCCATCGCTGATCCGATCGTCAACCGTAGTATTACCCACTCTGTCCTTTGCGACAAGATTATTGTCTTCCTCCTCGTTCCCACCTCCTCCAATCACTGCAGCCGTCTCAGCCTCCAAGACGTCCCATCGCCTACCCAGGCCTCCTGTGTTGTAGCCCTGGCGTCTTAGGTACTTGACCGCCTCCCTCAGTCTCCTCATGATCGCGCAGAACTCCTCCACCTCCTCGTCCATCGGGGAAGCCCCGGTCTCAGCTTCTCCTTCTTCTCGACCTTTACCTCTCCTCACGACCTTCATCTCATCACTTCTGAATACCTGGGAAGGATATTCTTGGTGATCGCTTTCTCTCTGCCTCTTCCTCTTCTCCATTCCCATGTTCACACCTCTGGTCTAAAAAGTAATAGGAGCCCGATCTCTGGTAAGGAGAGAGGAAAAGAATATTATGGAGGTTGCAGGAACTATAATGTGCGAACATTTATAAGGTCATTTTCACACTTTAAACAACATCATGTGTTTACATCATTGATATGAATTAGTTGAGACCATAAACCCATTTAGAAAAACAATTAGATTGGACATCTATATTTGCAGCAGGTGCCTTGATAGAAGACTTTGAACATGAGCCATGACTTATTCTGACGAAGACCCAGTAAAATAATTTTTTTCTCAATTCCAGTAAAATAAAATAATTAACATAGTTTTCTTCTTCATTATTGCTTTTCGAAGTGAAGGAAACAGCGATGACGCACTGGTGGTGTTGTCAGGCTGATGTTACATGCCATCATATTTGCTAATATGTTAGAGAGAACATGCCGTAGATGTTACGTCACGCCCAACATCCTGTCATCATCTTTGTCGGTTGTTGATTGGAGCGATTGGGATCAGGAAATTCGCCTTCTTTTCGACGATGATTCGGGTGGACTGACTTGACCCATCGCTCCGTGCTTTTTATCTTTATTTATATTATCAATAAATATAAATATATAATATATTTATTATCAATATTATTATCCAGTTGAAATAGTTTAATAATATAATCTAAAAAAATACTTCAGTAGAATTTTGCATCAATAATATTGATCAGTAATCCATGTTATACAGTATTATAAAATACATTATATTATTAAATTTTAGATGTTGATATATATATATATATATTAAAATATTATCTATTTTAGTTGAGTAAGGGCCTCTTTTTTTTTTCTCTACCATTTTTATAAAGTATAGGTACTTCCATCTGCCTAATAGCAAGGTTTATACCCAAAATCTGACTATGCATCTCCTTTACCTTCAAGAGAAATATTTGCTTCAAACATTGAAGGGGATTTTTGAAAGTTTACAATATTACCATAAGCTCTATAATATGCCAATAGTAGTTTTTCAGCTTTTCAATATTTTATTTCTTTTCTCTAAAAGATCAAAGAGGCATCCGCAAAGAAAAATGCAATAGGATAGGTCGTGGTTACTCATCTCCACAGCTTTCAATTGTTTCATTATTCCTCTGGCTAGTATGAATTTTTGAAAAAAAAACATCATATTTAAACATAACATTTATGGTACTATGTTTATATAAGTCATAATCTATCCAATTCATTTAGGTTTGAAACTCGTTCTTACAATAATTTCTCCAAAAATTGTCCCCTAACTTAGTTATAGAGTTTCTTGGCATCAATTTTCATTTCACAAAAATCTTATTCTACATTTTTTTCATTTTCCATAAATTGAAATAGATGAGAAACAACAATATTATCATAAATTCATTTTAAAAAATATATGCATTTCGATCCTCCTTATACAATATAATAAAATTTCTTAATTAAAAATTTTTAAATGAGTTGATAGAAGAAATTACACAAACTTATAAGAAAAAAATTGATAAGGATCCTCTGGTCATGTGATCTTTGTAACCTATGAAACTAAAGAAAATCCCGACTTCATAATCGAGTCAAATCGAACCAAGAAGTAGGATCAAATTGGAAAAAAATCGAATGGTTACCAGGAAATAAAAATGAATTGGAAAGTAAGGATCAAGGTAGAGTTCAAGAGTGCTTAGAAAAGGGTTGTGGGAAACCCTTAGGAGAGTTTTGGGATGTGGAGTCAAGATTTTGGAGAAAACTGGTTTGAATCGGGTCTAAGCTGGATGGAGTCACAAAATCGCATGTGTCATCTTCTTTTCCCAACTACCGACCCGAATTGCCTTGTTTACTTAACAACTCATCATTGACCCACTGACTCTACCGCTTGAGGAAAATAATTTATTACAAGCACCATATGCTATAAATTAATTAAAGGAAGATATTGATAGATTGCCACAAAAGTCTAGGTCACAACCATATAAATTTAGGTTGCTCCCTCACCATAATTTGCTTAGACTTCGCACCCAACCACCGATTGCTTCCAACCCCAATGACCTTGCTACTAGAAAACATAACTTTGTCATTCCACTAGCTTCGATGACATTCTTGGTATCCCTATAATGCTTAGGACCTTAGCTTTTCATCGCTACCTCTCTCAACCCTTTACTCTTCCTTTACTGGTGCTAGCGAGATCGCACAATAATCGATATCCGGTGATCCGAAATAGAGCAGCTATTTTCGCAGCTATTTTCGAAGCTATTTTCGATGGCCCCAATGGCCTTCGTGAGCTGAGAAAATTTAGGTGAGTCCATTGTATCACTAGCTTTCAATAGCCACCAACCTTGACTAATTTGATCAAAAGTTGAATTTGAATTAAATTATCAAATTATAAAATCACAGGCAAAGTAACTAAGCTGACTAAAATGCTAATTGCAGGAGCTACAGACCACAATTTGAGCTTATTCAAGTGGCCACAAGCTTTTGAGAGAATTAGATATCTTGCCCCACTAACCTCGATAGCTGACGTGCCACCTTCTATGATTTCCCTGTTTTGACTCGACATACATTGTACCATGTCAGTAGTTCTTATCAAGTCCGCTCAAAGCAATTCTTGTCGACTCCAGCCAAACAAAGTTTACAATGGGATAGTGGGAGGCTAAGGGGACATCCTCACTTAATTTGAGAATTTTTAGGGACACTTTAGTTATGGGTCAAATGTTGATGGCCAAAATGTAATTATTTAAAAGTAGAGGGACTCAAATGCAAATAAGCTTTTTGTGGGATCTTCCTAAGGAGTAAAATAAAGTTTTGTGGCTAAGTGAAAAATTTGGTGAAGTTTGGGTTCCAGTTTTTCCTATTGTGAAAGGTCTAGGGACTTTTTTGTAATAAAAGGGAAGGTTAGGGACTAAAGTGCAAATATGAGTATTTGCCTAGATAAAGGAGAATATTTGGGAAGTCCAAGAATTAAAACATAAATCTCTAAAGTTTAGGGGCCCAAATGAAAAGTTTAGGGGGTGAGGGGGAGTGGTCAAAGGAATCTCGAAACCTAAGTACTCAATAGAAGGGACAAAATGGTAATTTTGCCAAAAAGTTAGGGGTTTATCGAGAATTCATGGGAAGTAAGGCTTGAAATTTTTCTAATGCCTACTTGGGACCATATTAGGGGCAAAAAAAAACTTGAGTGACGCAATTGGAAGACTTGAGAAAGTTAGAGGTCCAAAAAGGGAGAAATATTAATGCGGAAGGGCAAAATGAAAAAATTTGCCCAATAAGGGGAACCCGTAAAGGGTAGATAGTGAAACTGTTGAGAGAGTATGGACAGATAAATCGTTAACGGTCAGTAAAGAGACTCACCATAGTATTTATATACCTTGCAATAAATGCAGGGAACATTCACATGGAACTAAGGGCAAGATTCCGGACACCTCAAGGGGCTAGCAAGTTCCACCGAAAAGAGGTGAGTGGGTTTTTGACGGTGCATCCTATTAGTCTGACCGAGATTTAATTAACTTGCTCATGAGACCATGTGAAATTAAGTAGCAAGTTACTCTTGGAAACTCATATAGGTAGTGCAAAATGAATAAAAGCAAGCCCACTAAAGCAACTATGATCTTCTAAAGAAATGAGTAAGAATCGGTCATAGGACTAGGGTATAAGATTTTGACTGGTCCTTATAGACTCGAGGAAAAATTGTTTTGGCTTAGATCTATTGTGTGAATTTTGGGAGATGGCCCATGAGAGCCGGACTCCTGTGTTTGTCCATGTTAGCATGTTGATTGAAGCATGAATTGCTTGTGTATGTGTGTGATGTGGGAAAGTCGGGCCCGAGTGCACCGAGTTCCTAGTAACGTGATGCATGTAGCAACATTTCATGAATGGCCATTAATGTCATGATTATGACTATGCGTTATGTTATGATTGTGAATACTAGTATAGGGATGGGGGTGACGGATGGGCACCTAAGGAGATGAATCGTCACTCAAGGGAAAAATGGAAAGGAGATTAGACAAAAAGAGTGTAATATTCAATATTTTCCCAAGACACCCGGATGATGTACGTGTAGCAACCCACTACATTGCTACGATGGGTCGAATGGTCTAATGAGTTGCATGTGTAAGGGCATGGGCCAGTGAGAGGTGGATATGCGACTATGACCCAGGTGCCAAGACACCTAGTCATGAGATGACACGTGAGAGTGTCAGCTACGGTGAGGGTTCACGACCCCTGTACTCTAGTTTCCATGTTTGTTATTGACCAAGGGAAGTGGTATACACAAGGCGTGATATGCATTTATGTGTGGGGTAGTGTAGCCCGTTTATATGTGGGCTTGCGAGTCATCGTGTGCTGGAGAGCGGTTGTAAGGCTACTAGGACCTCGGGGTACGGAGGCATCAAGCTGGGAGACGGTATGAGTAAATTGCCGGTTATGGGAAGAGAGCCCTAGGGCCTCCCACATCTAGCTCCTGGCCAAGGATCACAAGAGTGGAGATCCTATTCCTGGCATGTTATTTTGAGTTTAGGGCCATGAGATGCCCATGCTTTTGTTAAGGCCTAAGTTGTCGTGCTAAGGCACAAGTCATGAATAACCTGGGAGTGATGCCCGTGCAGAAGTCGTGCTTGTGTACAAGACCCAGTCTTGATGTTTGCCTTTAATGTGTTAAAAGTGAAAGTCTATAAAGGGGGAGACTAAGTTGTAAACCCCGCCCTTTTGAGTCAAGGAAAACCGGGAAAAGAACCAGTGAAACTGAGTAAGAAAACTGAATCGGTTCACGTACCCGATCAATTGGGAACGGGCAAATTGGAAATTTACGACTTCCGTGTGATCCAAAGGATTCATATTGGAAAAGAACCCTATGACAAATTGGAAGAGAAAAATCAGACCGGTTTAGATGAACCGGATCCAATTGGATTGAACTGATTTATGAACCAAGTTAGTTCATGAACTAGAATTGATAGAGAAAGGGCAAACAGAGAAATTTATGGATCCCTTATGATCCGAAGAGATCTATAAACCTTGGGAAGGAACCTTAGAACAAAGTGGGAGAGAAAAACCAAATCGGTTTGGGTGAATTGGACCTGAACTAGATTAAACCGGTTTAAGGACCGAGTTAATTTATGAACTGGAATCGATAAAGAGATGGTAAACCAGGAATTTTATGAACCCTAAGTGACCCAAGGAGTCACAAAAGACATGGAAATGGACTTGTGAAGGAATTGGGGATGAAAATCAAACCGGTTAAGGTGAACTGGATCCGAACCGGTTTGAACCACTATTGAACCGAATCCTAAATTCATTTTTTTAAGTGGCTTAAATAATTCAAATTTGAGATTTGAGGCCACCATTGGATAGAAAATGAATTTAGAAATTTTTATATTAGAAAAACTCGGTTGAATGAGTGGTGAACCGGCCGGTTTAAGCTTCGAACACGGTTCGGACCAGTTCAGAACGGTGTCATCTTCTTCCTCAGGATGACAACACTGTTCACTCGCCAAAAAATTGAAGTAGCACGGCGAAGAAGAAACGCTACTTGGAGTTGGAAGCCATTGTGATTGCACTAAAGATATGGAGGCATTAGCTCTACGGGGTAATGTGTCGGATCTTCACTGATCATAAAAGTCTCAAATATATGTTGACCCAAAAGGAGCTCTACCTAAGGCAGTGATGATGGTTGGAATTGATAAAGAACTATGATATGATCATATAATACCATCCATGGAAGGCAAATGTGGTAGTTATTACTCTAAGCAGAAATCATGAGGTAAGCGTAGCTCACATTAGGCCAGTATACCTACCCTTGCTAGAACAACTAAAATAACTCAACATATCGCTAAACGAGGAGATTCACACTTGAGGTGGCTGATCTATGTAGTTTTCAGAAATTCTGGTCTATGAAGTTATCAAAAATTCTAATTTGAGGTGGCCAAAGCTTAGGCATTTTGTAGTCGAGGTACAAGAGAAATGTTTTGTGGTGGTGGTTGACCAAGTAGTTGCTAGAGATGGGTGAATTTGGCCATTGACTGCCTATGATCTAGCTAAACTTGACATATCTGCTAATGGTTATTATTTTCTACCAGCCAATTTATCCCTTGCTAGAGGTCAGCCTTTGCCATTGTAGAGGGGAGGGTAGGCGGTTAGTTTGGCACTAGTGACAGCCAGAGTGGTGGTTCATGAACCGGAGACAAATTGGATCGGTTTAGATGAACCGGATCCAATTGGATTGAACCGGTTTATGAACCGAGTTGGTTCATGAACTGGAGCCGATAGAGAAAGGGAAAACAGGGAAATTTATGGATCCCTTATGACCCAAAGAGATTTATAAACCTTGGGAAGGAACCTTGGAACAAAGTGGGAGAGAAAAACCAGACGGGTTCGGGTGAACCAGACCCGAACTAGTTTAAGAATCGAGCTGGTTTATGAATCGAAACCGATAGAGAGATGATAAACCAAGAAATTTATGGATCCTAAGTGATCTAAGGAGTCACAAAAGTCATCAAAATGGACTTGTAATGGAATTGGAGATGAAAACCAAACCGATTTGGACCAGTTTAAACCACTATTGAACTAGATCCTAAATTCATTTTTCTAGGTGGCTTAAATAATTCAAATTTGTGACTTGAGGCCATCATTGGATAGAAAATAAATTTAGAAGTTTTTAGATTTGTAAAACTCGGTAGAATGAGGAGTGAACCAGCTGGTTTAAGCTTCGAACCCTGTTCGGACCGGTCCAGTCTTGTTCGGAACAATGTCATCTTCTTCCTCAGGATGATAGCACTATTCACTTGCCAAAAAATCGAAGCAGCGCTGGCAAAGAAGAAATGTTTCCGTTCAATACGTTTCAGGCCATCAATGTTTGTTATAAAGGTGCCAAACGAATGACCAACAAGTCCCCGAGCTCCCTATATAAAGAGCCCCTCCACATTCATGCTCTCCACACTTGAAGACTCCATTCTCTCTCAACTACTCCATTTTTCGATGAAACTCGAACCAGAGCTCCGACATGGGAACTTTTCTGATCTAAAAAAGGCAAGGTCTGGTTCTTTAGAATCGGAGAAAAGTAAGCTACAAGCCTGTAGTCTCCGTTTTCTCCGAGGGTCGCCGGAGAAGCGTCGGCGTGATGAAACAGTGATGCAACTCTAGTGGACCGAAGCTCCCCTATTTCAGTTGAGTTGAAATCAGCAATTTTGAGCCCTTCTCAGGCCAAACCAAGCCCTCCTAACACTTCCTCAGCCCTCCCACGACCAAATTAGGACTGAAAGGTAAGCCAATTCTGCTTCCCTTTGAAATTTCTAGCCGGTGTTAGAGAGAGAACCGACATAATTTTGATGACAAAATTCTAAATCAATTCGGCATCAATTGATGTGATTCTTGATTCTAGGATGAACCTCAGGATGAGAGCAATCTACCCATATCGAAAGCTCGGACCGCTATGCCCTCACCAGTGAGTAATTAAAGTTTTCTCTCTCTACAATTCATTTTCTAGCGATGCTTCATTTGAGCTCGTTCCGGCGTTAAAACTTGAAATTCAAATTGCTAGAGAATGGTAGGAACATGTAGAAACTCAATTTTAACTTCAATTTCAACAATGGGAAGTGTTTGATTGATCAATTTGATGAAATCAAATTCAGCTGTGTTAAGAAGTTGGAATTGGGGAAAAAATTGGGGATTTTCAAAAATTCGAAGGACAGAAATGCAATTTCCTAAAATTGAGGGTCAATTGGGCATGATAAAAATGTTGGAGGGCCAATTGAGGAATTTTAGAATTTTTGGGGTAAAATTTACTATTTTTGTAAAGGAAGGGCAAAATGGTAATTTTGAAAAGTTGGGGGGACCAAATTGAAAATTTCAGAAATTAAACCCCTTTTTGTGAAATGGAATTAATTGAGGTCCTATGATAAATTTCAAAAGTTTCAGTTCTCAATTTGAGGAAAAACTAACATTAGGGACTTAAAGTTATAGAGAAATAACTTTAGGGACCTAATTGTAAATAAATGAAAGTTTGAGTTTCTCATTCATTTGGAATGAATGAAGACTATTAGACTGAAGGATAATGAACTGAGATATTCAAATAGTGTAGGAACACGAAGTACTGGGAACACCAACAAGGACAAGCTCACGTGAGTACAAAGAACCGGTCTAGTGGAATTCATTGCATTAATGGGTGAGTGGGTTTACTAACATCATACCCGATTGGGATGGTGAGTACAACTTAAAGTTAAAAACTACTTACTGGTTGTGAGTGGGATTTTATATCATACCTGGTTGGGGATGATAAGTACCTCGAAATGAAAACCCACTAACAAGTGGTATTTTAAAAATCACAACTTAGAGGAGTGATGTGAAAATCATGCAGAAAAACTACTTACCGGTTGTAATTAGATCATTCTCGGTTGGTATGATGAAACTTACTCAAAGGAAGTTGAAAACCCATTCATCGGTTATGAGCGGAGATGTCCTTATACTCGGTCGGTATAATGGACAGTTAAAAATATAATTTTGTCAGAAGTGCTCTCCCTTGATTGTGTGCCAATGCTTAAAATATTTGTGAGACCTTCACTTCTTTTCTTTATTATTTTTTTGGCAAATTATTTGTAGAGGAAGGTGTGATTCCCACACTATTTGTAGCCCAAATCCTCTACATAATCCAAAGAACATATAAGGTCATTTTCAACCATAACTCGGTATTTATATTCTATCTCATAATTTTCCACAAATTACGATTCTAGCCCCTAGGACTTGGTTCTCCTGACCAATGTGTCTATGAACTATTAAGGTCACTAACCCCAATTAGGATTTCATTCCACATATTATTGGTTGCAGCCACTTTTAGTCTTATTTACCCAAAATACCCAAAAGCTTCTAAGTTCACTACTTATATAACTCAACTTTTCCAAATTTTGCATTTCGGTCCTTAAGTTCGACAAAATTACGTTTTTGCCCCTACACATAAAAGGTTCATCATTTAGTCCCTAAACTTTCTAAATTTCCCATTTATGTCCAAAAACGTCTTTAAACAAATTTAGGCCCCAAAAATGTATTAATTACACTTTGGTTCAAAAAATGGATAAAATTATCATTTTGCCCCTCATAGGCAAAATACTCATTTTTTTGCATATTTAATTTGGAAAAATTACTGTTTTGCCCTCAATAGTTCAATATTAACTATTGGACAACCATTTGGGCACACATAACCATTTTTCCTTTATTTGGGAAAAGTTACTATTTTGCCACTCCTTTACAAAACTTTACCGTTTTACCTCAGAACTTCTAAAAATGAGTTTAGACATTTCCATTTATCTTAAAATCAACCCTAAGCCCCCTAAGGCAACTCTTAAGGATATTTTCCACAATTTCCCATATTTGTAATTTCGTCCCTAAACTTTCCATGATTGCATTTTGGTTCCTAATATTTAGAACTAGAATCTAACAAACATCTAAATTCACAATCTACCCCCAAATGATCTCATTATACTACTAATGACTTGTGGTTAGAGTGGGGGGCCTTATCCTGATCGATCACGTCCGAATTTAGTTGTTTTCCAAAATTGAATGAAATAGAGCTATCTATGGAGATGTTTGAAATTCTCACGAGAGGTGGTCGGATAGGTGGCCATAGCATGGGAATTTTATAGCCGAGGTCCAGGCAAAACATTTTATACTGGTGGCTGGCCATGTGGTTGCTAGAGGTGGGAGAATTTGGCCGTGGACTAGTTGCGATTGGGCTAAACCCGACAGACCCGTCGGTGGTTATTGGCTTTTACCAACCGATTTTTCCCTTGATGGAAGTTGGCCCTACCCATGGATGTGTAGAAGGGAGGTAGGCGGTCTGTTTGGCACCAGTAGTTACCCAAGTGGTTGCTAAAGAACGGAGAATTTGGCATTTATGATGGTATGAACCCAAAATTTCTATTAGAGGGGAGGAGGGCCTACAGGTGAGTCATCCGAGTCGGGTTGACACGACTCGAGTCGAATTTACCTAAATTCCCTTATTTTCTTTATTATTTGTTTTCAACTTAAATTATCTTATTACCTTTGATGGCATTTTGGTAATTTAATCCAAAAAGCTCGGTCCCATTCATGCAAAAATTGGCTTTTTCCAAAGACCTAGGTTTATGTGTTCGAGACTTCGATCTCAAATCTATGGGATCTCCTTTTTCAGCAAAGGATTACCTTTCCGTATCCAATAATGGGATTATGATTCGATTGACATTCCAAATCCTGACTCAGGTTCGATTTCCTATTTGGGGTTTCAATCTTGGTTTAGGTTTTGTACTTGGTTTGGAATTCCATTCCCCGTTTCTGATATCGTTCCCTGTTGGAGTTTTCATTCCCTATTTTGGTCCTTTTTCTCAATTCGAGATCCCATTTCTTGGTTCAACATTGGTTTTTGGTCCAACCGACCTTAGTCCCAGTTTAAAAAATTTCGATGTTACAAAATACCTGTAATGAAATGAATAAGCAGATCATCTCATTGTCGAGCAACATCCTAATATTACCAATTAAACTTGAGGGGACTAATTACTCCCTTTGGCATAATAATATGATACATTTACTTGAAATTTATCAACTTATGGGCTATGAAAACCATTCAATACTCGCCCCTACAGAATCAATTTAATTTTAGAAAGAATATTAAATTGTCTCCTTTCTCAATCTTGCTTATACATGTTGGTAAATCTATGATCAACCATGCCTTACAACTATTCTAGGATCCCTTGCCACCCATGTTAATCTCCTGATGATAGGGATCTAGAAAAATGTCGGGTTATGGAAAAAGCTAGAGGTATTATTTTCCAGCCAAGTTCGAGCCCAACAAGAACTCCCCAACAATCCATGTCATGGCATCCTCAAAGGGTACTATACCAAGGGCGTGTATCTGACATCAATTGATAGCCTAGCCACTAACTATGCTCAGATTGGTGTACCTAAGCCTGACTTCAAAGTCAAATATCATATTCTAGCTGGACTAAGGGAGGAGGACCAATCCATATGCATGACTCTTACTCAAACCCTCCCTTAGACATCTCTAGATGAACTAAAATCAATGCTACTTTATTAGGAAGCAAAGCTAGAGTACAAGATCAATTGTAGGATTTTACCTACTCTGGTTTTGTCACTCTAATATGTTAACAACTTTGTCTTTGTTGCAACTACTAGCTCCCATCCCCATCAACATTATCCTCCATTCGCCTATCATCATTAACCATATCTTAGGGGCCGCCATTGCAATATCGAGATTATCAAATAGTAGGATTGGATGTCGAAGGACCCCAAAGAAGAACCTTGGATGGAAAATTGATCCCACAATTCATGTAACATGAGGATTTTTCCCATTTATCAAATCAGACACCGATGGATCAAGAATTCGAGAAGAACCAAGTTTGGGAACTCGAGTCGAGATAGGGAATAGATCAGATTGGAAGTTATCTTCTCGAATAAGATGCCAAGAATTTCGAGAGGCTCATTTGGGGGTGCAGAGGATAAAAAATAGTAATTCCAATTACTGAGAGGAACCAAAGGGTTAAAAGTGTAACTTTGGAATGCTTAAAATTCAAATTTGAATTATCTTATTGAGTTCTTATTGGGCTATTTTTTTAGACTTGAGATCTTATTAGACTATTAGTTTGGGCTTCCACTTGGGTTTCTTCAATTGCTCCAATCAGCCCATTCAATACTTTTTCAAATCTTTTAGCCCTTAACTTGTGAATCACAACATGCCCAATTTGAATAACATCAGCAATCTTCTAGAAGATTTATTATGTTAATAAATCTCCCACTTGAAATTCAAATTTGAATTATTTTCTTGAGATCTTATTGGGCTATTCTTTTAGGCTTAAGATCTTGTTGAACTCTTCTTTTGAGCTTACACTTAGGTTTCTTCAATTGCTCCAATTAGCCCACTCATTATTTCTTCAAATCTTTTAGCCCTTAACTTGTGAATAATTGCATGCCCAATTTGATTCACATCATTCTCCTACTCTTGAAAATGATCTGTCCTCAAATCTTTGATCTCCTTGTTAACTAACACAAATAAAATTTAGAGATTAATAATTTGTTTTTCTCAGAAATAAACCAAACCAATTTTGCAGGTAAAACTTTCAAAACACAAAATTTTACAACTCATAATCAATTTATAGAAATCAAGATTATTTGCATATAATTTCATTATATAATAAAAACAATGAATTTTTCTATCAAGGATTGTAAACATACATTTGTGATAGTGCATCGACAACTATGTATTTTATACCTTGTCTATACTTGATCACATATGTAAAGGTTTTGATAAAAACCAATCACCTTGCATGACGCTTGTTCAACTTGTGTTACCTTTTAAGGTATAAATTAAATACCAAATAAGGTGTTGACCAATCTTGAATTGTCTTAATTTCTTTTTGAATTACAATCCCTTCAAAACTTGTAACATATTTAGGAAATACAATGTTATTCCAACAATATATATATTTACTAAAATTAGAAAATAATATATATTTCCTAAACAGTGTTGGTGAGCTAACGACCATTAACTAGGCTACTAGGTCGGTAGTTGTGACAAATCTCAATGCAACACATTGCCAAATGACCAATTAGAGAGCACTTTGTGATGGAGTTGACCGGTCAGCGAGCTAGGAGAAGCGTCATCAAGTGCGACCAATCAGAGTATGCCACCTATCAAATGAAAATTATGGATGACATACATGACACATTGGAGGAGGGTGACCAATTAGAGTTTGTCATGTGTTGAATAACATTGTAAAAGATCATTGGACACATTAGATAAGGCCAACCCATCACATAGCCCTATGTAGCAATAATTACAAATCAACTTGGCGCAACCAATCTTAGGATGCCACATCGAAAAAGAAATATAGTCAACTTATTTTAATCTAGTGAGTTGCTGATACGAACCTCACAAATATATTAATGACACCTTAAACCAAATATGGAATAGACCCCAAGACTTTCACGACGCAAGTAAAATGAATGGGATATACCTTGCTCGATTAAAAAACAAGGTACGAATAGAAGTAGACGCCACACCAAACTCCTCTAAGAAGATCTCTTAGGAAACCTTGATAATAAGTCTTATTGCTTAAATGCTACAAGTAAAAACCTAATATGTTTAAATGTTTTCTCAAAAGAGAAACAAGACATAAACCTCACAATAACATTGAAATCAAAGATTTGTCCTTACAATTCTCTTAAGTTAACCTTTTATATGCACTTATGAATATTAGCTAATCTCTAAATAAGGTAATAAAATATTATTGTTGACATGCCAACCATATAGAAAATATTGCTAATATATATCTTATTCCTTTATTTAGAGATATCTAAGTTAATAAATATTCTTAAATAAGTATATTATCTTAAACATATTTGGAAATATATTATTTTATTCTTCAATTTTCTAGAAAATTTATTTTGTAAATAAATCTCCCACTTAAAATTCAAATTTGAAATTCCAATTTGAATTATCTTATTGGGATCTTATTGCGCTCTTCTTTTAGATTTGGGATCTTATTAGACTATTATTTTGGGCTTCCACTTGTGTTTCTTCAATTTCTCCAATCAGCCCATTTAATGGTTCTTCCAATCTTTTGGCCCTTAACTTGTGAATCACAGCGTGCCCAATTTGAATCACACCATCAATCTTCTAGAAAATTTATTATGTTAATAAATCTCCCACTTGAAATTCAAATTTGAATTATTTTATTGAGATCTTATTGGTCTATTCTTTTGGGCTTAAGATCTTGTTGGACTCTTTTTTTGAGCTTCCACTTGAGTTTCTTCAATTGCTCCAATCAGCCCATTCAATGTTTCTTCAAATCTTTTAGCCATTGACTTTTGAATCATAGCATGCCCAATTTGATTGACATCGTTCTCCCCCTATTGAAAATGATTTGTCCTGAATTCTTTGATCTCCTTGTGAACTACATAAAAAAAATTAAATTAGGAATATTAAAACTATAATTAACCTCATACTTACTATATAATATCTGCTTGTGTGTATTATTGATTAGTTTAAACACTACAATTGATATGTTTCTTCTAAGAATGAATTTAACCCAAATTCTTGGATAAAAAATGATCTTATTAAAGCTCTGATTGACTTTATTTTCATATAATTGAGTCTATTGCTTTATATGCATATTTGTCTTTTGAGTTTGTTTTAGAAACTTGGTTTTCCTCTTTTAATCTAAATTTACTAACTCAACAATAATAAATAATATTATATCTAAATGATGCAATGAATTAAAAAAATAAACAACTTTAAATAATGAAAACCTAATCGTAGAAGTTATTATTTGTAAACTCATTATCAAGTAAATATTCAGTTGAAATTAAAAGTTATTTCCAATTTACTCTACAAAATATTTCAAAAGTAACTCAAGAATTTATAATCATAATTAACTTCAATTATTCGAGGAATATTATGCAATATAACAACTTTTCTAAATAATAAATAAACAAAATTCGATGCACTCTTAATTTTTTGATATTGAATCAGATATGTCATTTTTAAGAATTGTTTAACTATGATAAATATAAAATATATTATCTTCTCAATCCTTAGTAATTTGTAAATAAATTGCATAAAAATATCAATCAAAGAAATTAATCTATTAATTGAAATAATAATATAAAAAATATGGAATTGTTGGTTAAAATTTGCTTCATTACATGTAATGAAATGAAAACAAAATTTCCTCATATTTCTTTTCATATATGGACCCAAAGAATACTCATGCAATACTGCAATATTCTAAGCTATCAAAGATTGTCCAATAAGTTATAAGACATATGATTTATTAACAAGTAACTTACACAAATAAAATTGAGAGATTAATAATTTGTCTCCCTAAGAAATAAACCAATTTTGCAAGTAAAACTTTCCAAATACATGCTTTTTACAACAAGCAATCACTTTATAGAAATCAAGATTATTTGCATATAATTTTATTATATAATAAAAACAAAGAATTTTACTATCATGGATTATAAACATAACGTACAATTGTGATAGTGTATTGACAAGTATATATTTTATAACTTGTGTATACTTGATCACATATGAAAAACTTTTGATGAAAACCACCCACCTTGCATGATTCTTGTTCAACTTGTATTACCTTTTAAAGTGTAAAACAAATACCAAATAAGATGTTGGCCAATCTTGAATATTCTTAATTTCCTATTGAATTACAATCCCTTCAAAACTTGCAACATATTTAGGAAATACAATATTATTCCAATAATATATGCATTTACTAAAATTAGAAAATAACATATATTTCCTAAATATATTTTAGAAAAATTTTATATATTCTTCGTATTCATATAAGGAAATATTATATATTATTATATCATTAAAATATGCATTAATAAAATTTTCAATAAAATAATGTAATAAATAATGCCATAATCTCATAGAAATATTAGTTACATTTGTCTTTAATATATTTTGCAATTCATATTTATCTTTCATCCGAATTTTATTATATTCACTTTTAAACTTTATTTTTGAAATTAAATAAAATACATATAACTCATCTACCATATAATCTAAATAAGGAATAGAGTATTGAAACTGTACTATGGTATTATTTATAACTTGAGAATCAATGTATGTCTGCTAAGTCTTACCCCTTTTGGATAGCTGCACAACTGGTGGATTAATTCTATTTGGTATGATTCTATTTTTTATCAGCTTTATGACTTAATATTGAGTTTGATGCTTGATCCTTCGACTTGATGATAAAACAAGAGATATCTTCTTTGGAACTTGCTTGAATTCCTGTAAAAAAAGATATAATATTGCTTGTCAAATATCTGACGATAGGGTTAGTATTTAAAATTATATCCTTGTACATAAGTATTGTAAGGACATGTAAATTTATATTGATCTCACTTTTTCTTGTAATAAAATTATTTTTACTCTCTTTCTTTTCATTATGCCTTTTTTTTTTCAATTTTGGCATTTCTCTCTTCTGTTTCAACTCTAATTTATCTCTTGTAGCTTCCCCCATCTATGTTAACAGAACAAACCTTATTTTTAATAGAACAACAAGTATGAAATAGATACTCACATTGGTTGTCCATGATGTCATCAATCCATGACCTTTCACTTGGAGTACATTGGTCGATGGAATCATGCCCGACGCTATCATAATTAACTTGAAGATCTTCAAATTCCTCGAGTTCTTGTGTATCGAAATGCCTATATTGAAAGCCCTAAGGTTGTTGTTCAATGAGAGTATGTTGATGCGAATGATGTCTCACACCTTCCTCCAAGCGATTCATTCGCATGTGAAGTGGCTCAAATCCAGACTTCACCACTTGTTTCATCATTACTTTCTAGTGTAGGTTTTGAATGGGTTGAGGGCAACTGTCTTCTTTCCATGTGTTTACTCGTTGTTGGGACTTGTAATTCTGCCAATTGTTAGAAACAAAAGAACCTCGCAACTCTCCCTCACATGTTTCGCTCAAACACTCCTGTTTCACACTCAAATGGCTTTTTCTTATAAATTTAAAACACTTATGCCTTTTTCCACTCATATGCCTTCTTTCAATTTATAATTGAACTCAAGAACAAATCATTTTCATGAAGCAGTTCAACTTGAGGAACAATCAAGACAAATCAACAAAGTTTCAAAAAGCAATTTTAAAAAGGATTTAACATTAGATATTTAGATAATCAAAGTGATATAGAAAAAAATATATGGAAATCTATTAGAGTATAATGAATAAGATACTTAGTATAGTTTTTTATGATTATTCTCTTTTTTTTGCCTTTTTTTAAAACTTTTTATGCCTTTTTATTTTTTTCCTTTTTTTGATCTTTTAAATTTCTTTTTTTTGCACGCATTTTTCTACTACTTTTTTACGATATTTATTTATTTCTTTGATGAAACCCTACACCAAATATGGAATAGACCATAAGACTTCCACGAAAAAAGAAAAAAGAATGGAATGTCTTGTTCGATTGAAAAACAAGGTACATATAGAAGTAGAAGCCACACCAAACTCCTTTAAGAAGCGATCTTAGAAAACCTCGATGATAAGTTTGATTGTTGAACGCCTCAAGTAAAAACTTCATAAGTTCAAAAGTTCTTTCAAAATAAAAAGAAGACATAAAACTTACAATAACATTTAAATCAAAGTTTTGTCCTTACAATACTCTAAAGTTAGCATTTTTTAGGCACTTGTGAATATTAGCTAATATCTAAATAAGTAAATAAAATATTATGGTTGACATGCTAACCATATAGAGAATATTGCTAAAATATTTCTCGTTCCATTATTTAGAGATGTCTAAGATAATAAATATTTTAAACTTAGTATATTATCTTAGATATATTTTGAAATATATTATTTTATTCTTTAATTTTTAGAAGATTTATTATGTTAATAAATGTCTCACTTAAAATTCAAATTTGAATTATCTTCTTGAGATCTTATTGGGCTCTTCTTTTGGGCTTGAGATCTTATTGGGCTCTTCTTTTGGGCTTGAGATCTTATTGAACTCTTCTTTTGGGCTTTTACTTGGGTTTCTTTAATTGCACCAATCAACCCATTCAAAACTTCTTCAAATCTTTTAGCCCTTAACTTTTGAATCACAGCATGCCTAATTTGAATCACATCACCAATCTTCTATAAGATTTATTATGTCATCTTCCTTGATGAACATTCATTAGAGAAATAGGGGACAAAGGTCTAAATTGCATAACGAGCTTCATATGACCCCACATCATGTCAATTCAACTTTAAACCATCTCATCCCATACTAGTGAGTTCCTGGAGACCTCCGACAGCTCCGCTATAAATATAGTAGTCCCACCCACTATGCCCAATCCTCGTCATGTGTTGAAGTGACCACTAATAGAGCTAGAGGAAACCTTAACCTACAAGGGAGATCTGGTATGGATTGTTGATCGCCAAGAGAAGTAGCTATGGAGTAAAAGGATTAAGATGGTGAAAATCCTATGGTGAAACAATGAAGTGGAGGAAGAAATGTGAGAGGTTGAAGCCACCATGACAAAAAAATACCCTTATTTATTTGTATAATGATTTTGTAAGTTTTGGGTATAAAACTCCTAAAAGGAGTAGAGGTCTGGTAATACCCCAATTTTGGAAACATGAACCGAATGAGACGAGGGTTGAGATTAGATTTAATAAAAGATATTGTGGAAGTAAATTTATGGATTTAAATATGAATTAGAGAACAAGAAAGCTAAGAAACCTATTTTGGAGTTGGGAATTTGAGTAGGAAATATCGAAGGATCTAAAGAAGAACCAGGATAAAATTTGAAATAACTGAATCGACCCTAGGACATTAAAGACAAATTGAGCAAAAAATGTTGAACCAAGTGGGATCTAAATATACTTTTTGGACCTATTATGAAGAAAATGAGTAAAGTAATTTTTAGAAAAATAAATTAGGTTAAGAACTGGTGGAATTAAAGACAAATCGAGCAAAAAATGTTGAAATTGGACACAATCAGTAAAAAAAATTCTTAGAAATTAGTCTAAATAGTGCTGATCAGTGGAGGTCGCTGACTGGACTGCCACGTCGGTGGTCACGATCAATATCAGCACACCACATGGCTAGACATCCAATTAGTGAGCACTGTGTGGCAAAACTGTCCGATCAGCAAGGGTAGAGACACATAAGCAAGCGTGACTAATTAGAGTTCACCACATGTCAAATGGAATACAAAGAGGACTTGTCGTATATGGGTGACCAATCAGAGTGTGGCATGTGTGGGATAACACTATGAACTACCGTTGGACATGTCAGATAAGGTTAGCCAATCACAGAGTGCCATGTGATGACAATTACTCAATTGGTTTGTTCGAAGCATAATGAGATGGGCATAGCCAATCTCAAGACATGTCACACCCTGACCCGGTTTGGTTGGATCCCCATGATGAACCCGCCTCTCCCTTAGTTTAAGAGGGATTTCCCCTTCTTTTAATTAAGAGGAGCCATCGTAAATTCAAACTTTGTTCCCTAGAATAGCATAAATCAATCATATGCATGCATAAAAATGAAATTTTAAGCATACCTGACGGAGGATACTTCTTCACATTTTCTTTATTATTTCTCCATATTCCTAAAAAGGGCTAAAAGGGAGGGGGTGAGTTTTACATCTCAGTAAGCGGGTGTTGCGAGTGAGTTTTCTTGAAAAATAGCTTTTGTTTATCTAAAACATACCAACGTTTTCATTTCCTTTTAAAAAAGGGATTTCCTCACTTTGGTTTCAATACCTTTTTCCATTTCCTTATTAAGTGTGTTTAGCTCTTTTTATCCCATCCCCTTGCCTCGGAAGGCATTTAGCAAATAAACACACGCCCTTCATCAAGAAGGGTTCACACATTCGTAGGTGCAGCCCGTCCACTACACCCACTTGTTGATCAGAGCATCTTTACCATCCACCAAGATAGAAGCCTGTCCACTTCTACCCTAGGTCTGACTGGATGTTCTCGACATCCGACCCTCAAACCCGAATGCTACTCCGTGTCCATATGAGGATAGAGACCTCATCCTGACCCCACCTCAGTCTCATGCGTGAGAAGCTACTCTAGACTTCTAGACTGACTAGTACGATGAATTGCCCTTATCTCCACCATATCGTCTAGTAGCCCTTAAGACCCACCACTACCCCCTAGGGTGTCTTGATGGTCCCTACCACAGGTGCATGCACAAATAACAGTTTTTCACATATGGCCATTATCTTTGGTGCTAACGGTCCAAAGATAATGATTATGGTTGGTGAACTGACTAGATTTTCTCTTTTGAATTGACCGATTCTTTTCCCAATCTTCTTGTCTTTAAAGGACGAGGTTTACAAGATGTCATGTGGAAAATTAAATAAAATGAAACTATTTTTATTGAATTAGCTATACGTCAACAACAATAACCAATCACTATATGCCATGTGGCAACAACACAATGTCATCTACCCCGATGAACATTTGCTAGAGAAATAGAAGACAAAGGTTTGAATCACCCGACTTGCTTCATCTACTCCAACACCGTGGCAATCCAATTCTAAATCACCCTATCCCACACCGGTATGTTCCTAGGGACCCCAAGGACCTCCGCTAATAAATAGAGTCGTACTATCACATCTTGACCCGATTTCTACAATTAGACTTGCAAACAACTCTACATCCTCCCGATTTTACAACAATGGATGTCTCATCTTTGTAAATATGATTGGGTGCAAGATTTAAAATATAATACCACAACCTATTTTCTAAAATTTAATAAATTCAATTTTTGGAAAATAAAAGTTGGAAACCATACCGATACCTTGTACTGAATGTAAGATATACCTTTGGTTTTGGATGGCTTTTCCATCAAACACATGTTCTTCATCACCGTTGTTGCTTGGAAGGGGTAATTGGAGGGGAGTGAGTTCATAACTCATTGAGAGGGCTCTACTAACATCATGATGTCATTTTCATGATTTAGCACATACTTCAATAGGTTTATACAAAGGTTTGGTTAAAACAAAGGATTACCAATGGTAAGCGTAGATTTTAAAGGAAATACACTTATATACGACAAGTTTGAAATATGTTTGTTTCATAAGAAGGAAGTTATCCACGAATTTAACATAACAAGTGTTAACATTTTAACTTGTATTTTTAATGAGAAATACTCACATACTCAAATGTTCATACAAATACTTTTCCTTCAATCCCAATGGGTTGAGATTCCACTTAACAAGTTACCATTTATTTATTATTGAAGATCTTTCACATGATTTTCAGTTAAATTTTACTGCTTGTATTTTACAAGCTAAAATTATGTTCTTCCTACCTAGAAGGTATTTCAAAATTTTATTCAAGGTAAAATTCTTATACATTTATATCAGATAAACTGTAAACCCCGTACTTTTGAGTTAAGGAAAATCGGAAAAAAAAAACCAGTCAAATCGAATAAGAAAACTAAGCCGGTTTATATTTGGGAACAAGCAATATGAAAATTTACAACTTTCAGGTGATCCAAAGGGTTTATTAAACCTTGGAAAAGAAACTTAAGACAAATTAGAAAATAAAAACTAAATTGGTTAAGGTGAACTAGATTCCATAAGAACTTTAAAGTTAAGTGTGCTTTCCCAAGAGTAGTGTGAGGATGGGTGATCTCCTGTGAAGTATGATTTTTTTTAACCCGAAATTTTGGTCAAAAATTTTTATGCGAACGTACGACTTATCATAAATAGTCATAAATTAATATATATATTTAATTATTGTAATTAATACCAATAATTTAATTCTAAAATTAAATTATTGGAATTAATACCAATAATTTATGGCAATATTAATACTAGTAATAAATCTCGCCCATTTAATACACGGGTTTTACGACTATATAAAGAGGTCATCCCCATTTCATTCTCCTCACACCTAAACACTTCTCTCTCTCTCTCTACTGCTCCATTTCCCGGTAAAGCTCGAACCAGAGCTTCGACTTGAACAAAGGTCAGGCTCTTTAGAACCAAGGAGAAGACAGCTATCTGATAGCAAACTCCAGTCAATCCGAGAATCGTTGGAGAAGCATCGACATGATGGAATAGTGAAGCAACTCCGACGGACCGAAGCTGCCCTATTTCGGCCAAGCTGAAATCGGCCATTTCAAACCCTCCTCATGCCAAACCAAGCCCTCCCAACACTTCCTCAGTCTTTCCACAGCCGAATTAGGACCGAAAGGTAAGCCAATTCAACTCTCCTTTATAATTTTCGATCGGTGCTAGAGAGAGAGTCGACCGAATTTCAATGACAAAATTCTAATCCAATTCCGCATCAATTGATACAATACTTGATTTTAGGATAAACCTCAGGATGAGACCTATCTGCCCAGATCGAAAGCTCAGACTGTCGTGCCTTCACCAGTGAGTAATCGAAGCTTTCTCTCTCTACAGTCTATTTTTTGGCAAAGCTCCGTTTGAGCTCGTTCCGACGTTAAAATCTGCGATTCAAAGTTTCTTAGAATCGTATGAACATATAGGAACTTAATTTCAACTCCAATTTCAATAATTAGAAGTGTTTGATAGGTTAATTTGATGAAATCAAATTCGATAGTGTTGAAGAGTTGAAATTGGGGGAAAATTTGGGGATTTTCGAAATTCAAAGGGGCCAAAATACAATTTTATGAAATTGAGGGTCAATTGGGCATGAAAATAATGTTGGAGGACCAATTGAGGAATTTTGGAAATTTTGGGGAAAAACTTACCATTTTTGTGAAAGAAGGGCAAAATGGTAATTTTGGAAAAATTGGGGAACCAAATTGGAAATTTGGAAAATTAAACCCCTTTTTGGTGAAATTGAATAAATTGAGGTCCCAGGATAAATTTTAAAAGTTCTAGGACTCAATTTGAGGAAAAACCTACATTAAGGACTTAAAGTTAAAGAGAAATAACTTTAGGGACCTAATTGCAAATAACTAAAAGTTTGGGTTTTCTCATTCATTAATGAATGAAGGCTGCTATGCCGAGTAATAATGAACAAGGTTGTTCATATCGTGTAGGAACGTTAAATACCGGGAACGCCAGCAAGGATAAGCTCGCATGAATACAAAGAACCAGTCTAGTGGAATTCACGACATTAACGGGTGAGTGGGTTACTAACATCATACCCAGTTGGGATGATGAGCGCAACTTAAAGATAAAAACCACTTACCGGTTGTGAGTGAAAATTTTATATCATACCCGGTAGGGGATGATAAGTACCTCGGTATAAAAACCCACTGTTTAGTGGTATTTTAATCATCACCACTTAGAGAAAGTGATGTGAAAATTATGCGAAAAAAAACTACTTACCGGTTTTAAGTAGATCATACCTGGTTGGTATGATGAGACTTTCTCGAAGGAAGTTGAAAACCCGTTCATCGGTTATGAACGAAGATGTCCTTATATTGGTCGGTATGATGGACAGTAAAAACCTATTTTTGTCGGAAGTGCTCTCCCCTGACTGTGTGCTAATGCTTAAACAATTTGGGAGACCTTCTCTACGGGAGCTCGAATAGCTCTAATAGGCCGGGGGCCTCGATTTTGGAACTTGGGGGCTAAATGCTCGATTTTGAAAATCTCATATAGTGGGCCCAAGGCCAGTTGGCACGAGCAGGAGCTCGTAAATAAACATGATATATGTGCCATAAAACTTAATAAGTGTTTGGCCATGGTACCAAGATAGGACCGACATGCTCAATCAACTAGCGGCAGTGCGACATGACAGGTTGACGGACTAGTCAAGACAAATAGCTGCGGGTTGAGTTGAGAGTCGGGGCCGTTGGACTAGTGGCACCACAAATTACATGGCAATATAAGAAAACATTGTTTGTGCATGCACTGTGAGTACGGGATCATCAAGACGCCCATGAGGAGTAGTGATGCGTCCTAAGGGCACTGGATGACCTGGTGGCTATAAGGGCAGTTCGTCGTTCCAGGTGTCTGTGCGAAATCTGGAGTAGCACGAAGCGCATGAGACCGGGGTGGGGACAAGATGAGGTCTCTGTCCTCATACGGACATGAAGAAGTGATTTCGGGATTGTGGGTAGGATGTCACGTACATCCACTCATTCCTAGGGTAGAAGTGGTCGTACTTCTATCCGGGTGGCAGGAAAAGTCGCTCCGAAGCCACTAGTGGGTTCAGTAGTGATACTGACTTGCGAATGTGTGTAACCTTCATGATGAAGGATGTGTGTTGGGTGATGACACACCATGGTAACTAAGAAATAATGGAAAAATCCAAATTTTTAAATGATGAGATTTTTGAAAATAAAGGAGTCTGGCACACTCCATATAAATGTTTTTCTTAAAAGTCAAAAGCTTTTAAAAACCCATTCACTGAGTAGTTGTACTCACCCCTTCCCTTATATCCCTTTCAGGAAATCCCGGAAAGCCTCCCCTTAAAGACCATCAACTAAGATGTCTGTAAGACAGGTATGTAAAGTTTTAAATTTCATACAATTTTGATTATGCTATTCTAGGAAAAAGGTGCAAGTTAAAGGACGCCTTACTCTTTACGGTTTACGAAAAGGGGAAACCCTTTAATAAATCGGGAGAGTGGCGGGTTGATCACGGGGATCCGACCAAACTGGGTCGGGGTGCATTTGAGCCCTCCCAAGAGCAGCCACGACCAAACAAAGCACCCCATATCTCCCTTAGTGGAGCCATGACCTCCCCTAAGCAGTCTTGGTAAGTCCCCTCTGCCGCCCTCCATCGGAATTCAGTGTTCACATTGTACTTTACCCGAGAACTAAGCTTAGAAATTCTCAATGCTCAAGCCATCAATTAGTTGTGGTTTTATCCAAGAAGAGGAATCTCATAGTAATGAAAGTTGCGATCATTGACTCTTCACCGTTGAGTAATCAAAGCTTTCTCTCTAGAACCATTTTCTAGCGAAGCTCCGTGCGAGCTCATTTCTAAGCCAAAATTGGTGTTTTAAAGCTTGAAATGAACCAGTGGACGTGGTGAAGATGATTAGTATCATGTTAGGACTTAATTGGGAGGAATTTAGGTCGAATTGATGAAGTCCAATTTTAAGGAATTATGGGCCCAAATGAGAGATTTGGTGATCTTAGGGAGCATAAGGGGAGGCATCCGATATGGGGTAGTGCTGCTTCTAATAGCTGCTAGACGACCCAGGGAGCATAAGGGAAGTTTATTGTCTAGTAAGTTATGAAGCTTCATGCCCATTGAGACCAAGGAAGCAAGGGGAGAGGTCTCATCCCACTATGGTGGACACATAGGCAACTAGGGTCTGATTAATGGATGGTAAGGCTCAATTAGACTTTGGGTAGAAGATGTGACCTTTCACCAAGGTGGTCGGTAAAGTTGCTCTAGACCACAAGTGGAGTAGTCAAGGACTACTATACGAATATGTGAATCCTTTCATGATAAATGATGATTGTTTGTGTGTCGAAACTCCTTGATAAAATGGAGAGAGACAATAAAATAAACCCAACCAACCATTTTTCTTTATTTCTAATTCTCCCACTCAATGAGTTTTAGAACTCATCCCCTCCCCTTCTCCCATTTTAGGAAGAGAAGACTCAACATCGCAAGAAGGCACCACCCGCCACCTAACATAAGTTACAATCGGTATAAGACATTTCTTTTTTGTTAGTTTTGAAAATGTTGTTCCAGGGAAACCAAGGAGATTGAATCACACTAACTTTCATTGGTGACTAGAGGGAGAGTATCTTTTAATTCTGAGAATAGTGGCGGGTTGATCACGGGGATCTAACCAAACCGGGTTAGGGTGTGACAACTTGAGTATTATTAGAACCTTGGTTCCCTCAAAGAAATTATCAATACTTTATAAACTAAAAATTTTTGAAAATCCTAAAATTGTAGATATGGCTCCCAAGAGAGAAACCAAAAGAATTCGAGCAGCTGCCATTGAGACCACAAGAAATCCAATTCCCGAGGAGGGGTCCAGGAGAACTTAGATAACTCCTACAAGGTTAAATCACGGGCATCAGAAGTTGTACAAGAAATTCACCAGGGTGTTCGAAAGGCTCAACCTCACCCCCGAGACCCACTTTGACACCAACACCTGCACTAGGACTAAGGAAGTGCAATCTCAACCCAACCCTATGGTCGCCCTTCACCTGTTTGACATCCTGCGATATCTTAAGACACTCCGTCCACTGGGGTGTAAACCCTTCCAAGGAGAGAAGGATACGAGAGAAGCCATGGACTAGCTCGCAAGAATCAAGAAGTTTATGGGAATTATATGAACCCTGCTAGAAGAGATGGTGACCGTGGCAGAATTCTTCCTAGAAGCAAGCACCAAGAGGTGGTGGGACAATATGAGGAACCTTTTGCTAGTCATACACACGTGAGAGGAATTTGAGAAAAAGTACTCAGAGGAGTATTTTGACCCCCACCTTATCAATGAGAAGAAACAATAATTCTTTTGGATGAACAAGGAGGTGAATGCGCCACCTGAGAGGAAGGGCCCTTACTGTGAAACCTGTCACTACGAGTCAAGGAAATCGGGAAAGAACCAGTCAAATTGAGGAGAAAACCCAAACCCTTGATGAATTGAGAACAATAAACAAGGGTTGAAATTGGAAATTGGAAAATCCCAAATGACCAAGATGCCACATAAATCATGGGGAAGGCGTATGAAGGAAATTGGATGTGAAAATCGGACAGGTTTGGGGTGAACCGAACCTAAACTAGACCGAACCGAATTGAACCGGTTTGAACTATACATGAACCGATCACTAAATTTATTTTTCTTGGTGTCTTAAAATGATTAATTTTGTTAATTGATGCGTCCATTGAATAGAAAATGAATTTACACAAATTTAGAAAATTTTAATTACGAGAGAACTGGTCAAATCTGGCCTAAATCAACCGATTTACACTTTCTAGTCACTAGACCCGATCAGACAAGGCAAGTCAATGGTCCAACTAGTAAATGGACTGCAAGCCGATCAGCACTTACTCAACATGCGTGCAGCCAATTAGAGTGTGATGCATTGCAAGGCATGCTCTGTCAGCCAATCAACGGTCAATGGTCAATGGGTGCTTATTCAGCAGCCACGCAAACACGACTAGCCAATGAGAGGTGGCAGAGTTTGATCAGACCAATCATGTGCGGTACATGGCTGGCCCGCACGTGTGGAACAATGTCATCTTCCTCATCCATCCTTTGACACTATGCATTGAGGAAATAATTTCTTTCCTTTTCCGGTGAAGGAAATTTTCTCCAATTTGGGCAATTTTCGATTAGGATGAACACGACTAGTATGGAAACTGGTCGGACAGAGGGTCACCGAGCTCCCTATATAAAGAGCTCCCCTGCATTCATCCTCCACACACCTTAATTCCCTTGTCTCACTGAAGTGCTCTATTCTCCAGCGAAGCTCGAACCAGAGCTCCAATTTGGGCACTTCAACTAGCCTCAGAAGCCAAATTCAGGTTTTACAAACTCGAGAGAAAGTTAGCTACCTGACGTGTACCTCCAACCGACCCGAGAATCACTGGAGAAGCGCTGGCGAGCTCGAACAGTGAAGCAGCTCTAGCGGACCGAAGGTGTTCTATTTAGACCGATTAAAATTTGATCCATTTAGACCTACTACATCCAAATTGAGTTCTCCCATAGTTCCCTCGACCACCACACAACCTCTACAGAGGCAAAAGGTAAGCCAATGCAGCCCTCCTTTATCGTAACAGTTCGGTTCTAGAGAGAGAGAAAAGGACATAGTCTTTGATCGAATTTATGTTGATTCTGACAACAATTGCCCTGATTGTTGATCCTAGGAGGACCCTCAGGACAAGAGCTAAATTCCCCGATCAGGAACTCGGATTACTGCGCCTCCAAAGGTAAGCTTTCAAAGCTTTCTCTCTCTACCTCCAATTTTACAGTGAAGCTCCGTTTGAGCACGTTTTGGACCCAAATCCTACAATTCAAAGTGTAATTAAATTGTATGAAAGTGTAGAAACTGATTAATATCATCAATTTGAAGAAATAACCCCAATTGGATGGCCAATTTGAAGATATCAAATTCGGTTAGTAAAAGGGGTAGAAATTGGGGGAAATTGGGGGATTTCGAAAAATTGAGGGACCTCTACACAATTTCTCCAAATTGAAGTTTAACTGGAAATGAGAATGATGTTGGAGGACCAATTGGTTAGTTTTCAAAAGAATTGGGGCCAAATGGATGGTTTTGGAAAGTAGGGGAAAACTGTAATTTTAGAAAAATTAGGGACCAAATTGGGAATTTTGAAAACTTGAGCCCCTTACACAATTTTAAGTAAATTAAGGACCCAAGGAGGATATTGGAAGTCATTGGGACTCGATTTGTAAAAAATTTAACATTAGAGACCTAAAGTCAAGAAGTATGAACTTTAGGGATCTAAGTGCAATATACCTAAAATTTGCACATAGTAGCCAACACTAAAAACCTAGAATGCTTTTACGTCAAACCCTAACGTATAAGATTGGTCAAACCCTATAGGGACTCTCGAGACCGAACTGATAACAAGGGATCTAGACTCAGATTTGGAGAACTGGCTAGGGAAGAATGCGTCAAAATAACCAGGTGAGTGGGAACTTTATACTTTATACACGGTTGGGATGATGAGTACAATTTTAAAAGTTAGAAACCTACTTACCGGTTGTGAGTAGGATCATTGTAACATCATACCCGGATGATATGATGAGCTTCCTTACGGAAAGGGAAAAACCTGCATACTGGCTGTAAGTGGACCTATCATCACATCCGATTGGTGTGTTGAGTTAAAAAGAGATTTTGTTAGAAGTGTTCACGCCTGACTATATGCCACTGCTTAAATGATTTGGGAGACCTTTTTGACAAGAGCTAGAACAGCTCTAATAGGCCAACAGCCTCAGTTTTGAACTTATCGGGCTCAAGGCCCAATTTTGAAAAACACGTGCAGTGGGCACACGGCTAGTGGGCACGGGCTGAAGCCCGTAAACAAACATGAGTAGGAAGAGCCATGAAAACATTTAAAATGAAATCAATTATGTGATTCGCCACGGTACCAAGACAGGACCAACAATGCTTGATGGGCTGGCGATAGTGTGTCTAGGCTAGGTTGACGGACCGACCTCGACAAACAGCTATAGGTCGGGTTGAGTGTCGGGGCCGTTGGACTGGCGACATCAAGGAAAATGGCTAAATGATGAAAAATTATTGTTTTTGTATACACTCATGGATTCGGGACCATCAAGATGCCCTAGGGGGTAGTGATGGGTTCCAACTGATACTTTACGACATGGTGGAGATAAGGGCAGTCATCGCGCTAGTTAGTCATGAAGCTCTTGGAGCTTCTTGCGCATGAGACCGAGGTTGGATCAAGATGAGGTCTTCATCCACTTATGGACACAATGTGGATTTTGGGTCTGAGGGTCAGACATTTGGGATGTCCACTGAGCCTAAAGTTAAAAGTTAGAGACTTTTATCAGGGTGGACAACAAAGATGCCCTAATCCCCAAGTGGGTGTAGTCTAAGAGTGCCCTGCAAACATTTGCACCCTTTATGATAAAGGGCGTGTGTTTGTTTGCTAAATACTTCCCAAGGCAAGGGGATGTGTTAATAAAGCTAGACACACCAAGGATTTAAGAAAGATAATAGAAAAAGGTTTTAATAAACTAAGTATCTTTTTCTTAAAACTCACTCCCAACACCTACTCACTGAGTTGTAGAAACTTACACCCTCCCTTTATCCCATTTTCAGGAAAAATGAGATCAACCGGAGAGCTTAAGAAGATGAAACCTAAGTCAGGTGCACTTAAAATTCTTTTAAAATTTCTTTAGTTTGATTAATGCTATTCTAGGGAATAAGATTTGAAATTTCACCTAGCTCCTCTTGTCTAAAAGAAAGGGAAACCCCTCTTGAACCAAGGGAGCGACGGGTTGCTCATGGTGATCTGACCAAACTGGGTCGGGGCATGACAACTTGATTAGTATCAGAGTTGTGTTCACTTGAAAGCATTATCAAAATTATGACTTGATGCTCCTTTAGCCCTTTCCAAGTCATTTTCCAATTGTTCCTCACCCCGGTCTCATGCACAAGAAGTTCCCAAAGCTTCATGACTAACTGGTACGACGAACTGCCCTAATGTCCACCATGTCATCCAATAGCCCTTACGACCTTCACTACCCCTTAGAGCATCTTAATGGTCCCGAATCCATGAGAGCATGCACAAACAATAATTTTTTTTTTACATTTAGCCATTTTCTTTGGTGCCGATGGTCCAACCGCCCCGACACTCAACCCAGCCTGCAGCTATTTGTCTACGCTGGTCTGTCGACCTAGCCCTGACACATTGCCGCTAGCTCATCGAGCATTGTCGATCCCGAGTTGATACTGTGGTGAATCAATTGATTTCCATTTTAAATAAAAGATTTCATGGCTCTTCCTATTCATATTTGTTTACGAGCTTCGGCCCGAGCTTACTATCCTTAGGCCCACTGCACGTGTTTTGCAAAACTAGTCCTGGAGCCCTATGATTTCAAAATTGAGGCCCTGGCCTATTAGAGCTATTCTAGCTCTCGACTAGAAGGTCTCCCAAATCGTTTAAGCAGTGGCACATAGTCAGGGGATAACACTTCTAACAAAATCTCTTACAACTGGTATGCAGGTTTTTCCCATTCCGTAAGTAAGCTTATCATATCAACCGGGTATGATGTTTAAATGACCCTACTCACAACCGATAAGTAGGTTTTTAACTTTTAAAATGGTACTCATCATCCCAGATGGGTATGAAGTATAAAGTTCCCACTCACTCGATGATTCTGACACATTCGTTCCTAGCCGGTTCTCCATGTCTGAGTCTAGCTCCCTTGTTAGCGGTCTGGTCTCAAGAGTCCCTACAGGGTTTGAGCATTCTTATACGTTAGGGTTTGGCATAAAGGAGCTGAAGGAACAATTGGACAAATTACTAGGGAAGGGCTTTATACACTCCAGTCAATCCTTGAGGGTCTCCTCAGTCTTATTCATGAAGAAGAAGGATGGAAGTATAAGGCTGTGTATTGAATTCCAGAAGTTAAACTAGGTAACCATTAAAAACAGGTACCCCTTACCAAGGATTAATGTTCTCTTTGACTAGCTGAGAGGGGCAGCTTATTTTTCTTAGATCAATCTACGGTCTAGGTAGCATCAACTTAAGATCCGAGAGGAAGATATACAAAAAACGACGTTTAGGTTGCACTATGGACATTATGCGTTATACCCCAACCCGGTTTGGTTGGAACCCCGTGATTAACCCGCCACCCCTTCCTGCATTAAGATGGTATTCCTACCAAGATAGGTCAGGAAGGGTAAAGGCTTATCAGCATATGTGTCATGCCACGACACGGCTCGATCAGATCCTCATGAGCAACATGCCACTCCCATTTGTTTAAGAAGGACCACCCCTTCTCAAGACCAAGAGAAGTCATGTGTAATTTCCTAACTTGTTCCCTAGAATAACATTGCAATAAACTACCAAAAAGCTTAAAAGAACTTTAATTGTACTTGATTTATGGTTCATCTTTGTGGACAATCTAAGTGCGATTTCCTTTTTCCCGAAAAAAGGGAAAAAGGGAGGGGGTGAGTTTCTATAATTTAGTGAGCGGGTGTTGGTACTGAATTTTAGAAATATATTTATTAAAACCATCATTCTTCAATACATCCTTTTTCAAGATCCTTTAATATTATGTGTGTTTAGTACATTTAGCACCTCCCCTTGCTCCGGAGGTGTTTTAGCAAACTTACGCACGCCTTTTTATCCTAAAGGGTATACATGTTTGCAAGACAGTCCTAGACTGCACCCACTTAGGGATCAGTGGAACTTTACTATCTATTGTGATAGAAGTCCAACCACTTCTACCTTGAGTCTGAGTGACACACCAAGCGCCCAGCCCTAAGACTTAAAATCACTTCGTGTCCATATGAGGATGGGGAACTCATCTCACCCTCAGCCCAGTCTCATGTGCAAGAAGCTTTGTTCATCTTCATGACTAACTAGTATGGCAGCTGCCGTTATCACCACCAAGTCGTCCAACAGTCCTTGGAACCCATCACTACCCCTCATGGGTGTCTTGATGGTTCCGAACCAGAGTGCATGCACAAACAAGAATTTGTTTTTCACATAATAGACATCATCTTTGGTGCCGACGGTCTAACAACCCCGACACTCAACTCGACCTATAGTTGTTTGTCTGACCGGTCCATCGAGCTTTGTGAGTTCTAACGTGGTACCATGGAAAATCACACAGAATTTCCAGTTTAATGAGAGTTTTCATGACTCTTTTACTCATGTTTGTCTATGGGCTCCAGCCCATGCCCACTTGGCCTTGGGCCTACTTCACGAGTTTTTAAAAAACTAGCCCTTAAGCCCTATAAGTTCAAAATTAAGGCCCTTGACTTGTTGGACCTATTCTAGCTCCCATCAGAGAAGTCACCCGAATAGTTTAAGTATTTGCACATAGTTAGGGGAGAACCTTTTTGACAAATTTGTTTTTAGCACAAATGCACTCACCATACCAACTGGTTATGATGATAGAGCTATGTCCACTCATAACAGGTAAGTGGGTTTTATTTCAAGTAGTGTTCATCATACCAACTGGGTATGATGTATAAAATTTTCCACTAACAGTGGCTTCCAATTTAGAAAAGGTGTTAATCACCCCAACCAGGTATGATATTGGAAATTCACACTCACAACCGGTAAGTGATTTTCTACTATAAGCTTGCTCATCACCCCAACTGGGTATGACATTAAATAACCCACTCACAACCGGTAAGTATGTTTTTAGCTTTAAAATGGTGCTCATCACCCCAACCGAGTATGATATTTAAAAGGTCCCACTCACCTAATGACTACAACGCTTTCGTCCTTGGTTGGTTTTCCAAGTCCGAATTGTGCTCCCCTTTTTGCTCACTTCCTAGTCCAAAGTGTTCCTAAACGGTTTGAACATCTTTATAAGGAAGGGTTTGGCGTGAAAGCCTTCTTGTTCTAATGTATTGGCAATTAAGCCCTGATCTTTGGATTTATTGCACATAGGTCCCTAAAGTTCACACTTTTTTACTTTAGGTCCCTAGTGCTCAATCTTTCCCCCAATCAAGTCCTAAGGTTTTCAATATCATCCTTGGGTCCATAATTTTTATTAAAATTATAAATGGGGCTCAAATTCTCAAAATTTTCCAAATTGGTAGCCAACTTTTCCAAAATTACTACTTTGCCCCTAACTTCCACAAATGGCCCATTTGTCCCAATTCTTTCAAAAATTGACCAATTGGCCCTCCAACATCTTCCTCATTGTCATTTGACCTCCAATTATGAAAAATTGCATTTAGATCCTTTAATTTTTCGAAACCCCCAAATTCTTCCCCAATTTCACCACTTTCTACTGACTGAATTTGATTTCTTTAAATTGTCATTCAAACAGGGTTAATTACTCCAACTGATGGCGTGAATCGGTTTCTACACTTCCATACAATCCAATTGAGGTTTGAATTTTGGATTTTGGGTCTGAAACGAGCTTAAATGGAGCATCGCCAGAAAACTGGACGTAGAGAGATAATGCTTCGAAAGATTATCATCAGAGTTGCAGTGATCTGAGTTCTTGACTTGGGATGGTAGCTTTCACCTTTAGGTTGCTTGTAGGATCAAGAAATAGTACAATTGGTGTCAGGAACATTGGGAATTCTTCAATGAAATCTAGTATTTTTTCTCTTAGAGCTAAACTATTATGACGAAGAAGGGCTGAATTGCCTTACCTTTTTCCTCTAGAGAGGTCGTGTGATGGCCTTGGGAGCTAAGGGAGGGCTCGATTTGGTAGTACGAGGTCTAAATTGACTGAATTTAGTCTAGCCAAAAAGGGCAGCTTCAGACCGATGAAGCTGCTTCATTGTTTGATATCACTGGTATTTCTCTAGCGATCCTCTAGTCGGGTGGAGGTAGGCATCAGGTTGTTGACTTCCTCCCGAGTTTGTAGGACCAAAATTCATCTTCTAAGGTTGAAGGAAGTGCCCAAGTCGGAGCTCTCGTTTAAACTTCACCGAAAAACTAAGCACTTAAAGGAAGAGGAGATTTGAGGTGTGTGGATGATTAATGGAGGAGATCTCTTTATATAGGAAGCTTGGAGACCCTTTTCCATACCAGTTTCCATATTGGTTATGCTCATCTTGATCACAAATTGGCCAAATTGGAAAAACATTTCCTTTGCTGGAAAAGGAAAGAAAAATCTTTCATCGATGAATAGTGTCATCGGATGGAGGAAGAAGATGATACTGACCGGACATGTGGCAGCGCGTGATTGGCTGGTTCAATTGATATGGCGATCCTACTCAACCGCCGCATCAACCGTTGACAGGTTGATCAGACATGTGGCAGCCTCCCATTGGCTGCTTATGTCTGCGTGGCTACTGACTAGGCATCCGTTGAACGTTGACCAGTCCGGTTCAACAAAGTAAAACTCGCCCTTTGGAATTAAGCAACACCTGGAAAAGAACCGGTCAAACTGAGTGAGAAAAATTGAGTGGGTTCACAAACCCGATCACTAGATAAAGGGCAAATTGGGAAATTTACAACTATTGAGTGATCCAAAAGGTCATAAAAACTTTGGAAAAGGACTTTAGGACAATTTGGGAGAGAAAACCAGACTGGTTCAGCTGAACCGGATCCGAACCTGATTAAACCTTTATTTTACTAGCACACTCCAATTCAAAACTATTTTACTAAAACATTATTTTTTTTAAAATTACCCATTCACTGAGTTGTAGAAACTCACCCACCCTTTTTATCCCTTTTCATAAATTAGAGAAATGACTAGGGATAACCCCAAGCCTTACCCTCTGTCAGGTATGCTTAATTATTCTTAAGCTTGCATTTTATTTGATATATGTTATTCAAAGGAACAAAGTTGAGATTACGCCTGACTACTTTTGAATTTAAGAAAGGGGGAAATCTCTCTTGAACAAAGAGAATGGCGGGTTGTTCACGGGTATCCGACCAAACCGGGTCAGGGCGTGACAGACAAGGTTCGATTCGACCGGTTTTCTAAAAATTAAAAATTTCAAAATTAATCTAAATTCATTTTCTATCTAATGGTGGTCTCAATTTTCTAAATTGATCTTTTTAAGCACCTTGAAAAATGAATTATTGAACCGGTTCACCACGGTTCACAATGGTTCAATCCAGTTCAAGTCCGGTTAACCCTGAACCGGTTAGATTTTCCCATCAAATTCGGCTCATGGTTCTTCCCCATGAGTTTTATGAATTTTTGGTCACTTGGTATAAAGGTATATAGTGAGGCTTTAAAAGGGAAATTCCCAAGTTAAGGAACCTCATAAAGAAGCATAGGTGGTTGAGTGTATATCGGGACGACCAAGTGTGACATGTTTTGTAAGAACAAAGATGCCAAATATGGATTTCAAATGAACCTAGTGGAAGAAAGCAACTAGTAATAATGAGATAGTCAAGGATAATAAACGATGCCCTAAGAACGACCGAGAGGTAGTAGAGGCTACACCCGAAGAAGGGCAATAGGATGGGCATAGTGTGGAGTACACAAAATAAGACCCGACAATTGGAGATGCCTCATATTGGAAAGTAAAGGGTAAACTAGGAAATTAAGGTTGGGGAATGATTAAAGGTGTGCAAAAGCTCTAATTTAAAAGAGTGTAAGAATGTGAAGGAAGGAAACCTTAAAGGAATAGTAAGAAATTTGAACGTATAGCGCTTATGGGTGAAGTCTCTACTTCGAAGGAAATAATGGAGAATGAAAACTATTAAAGGAGAACTCCCCAAACAAAGAAATCGTGAAATGGTCACGAGCAAGTAAGAGTGGGTTAAGGAAAAAAAAGAAAATCCTTGAGTAAAAGACATCACCGGAAATGAGAAAGGACATAAGAAGGGAAGAATCCCAACGTGTTGGTAGGTCATCAGGAAACTCAATGATTGGCACCGAAAATACCCAATAAGGAAGTGTTATATAAATATAATGAACCAATATAGGTTTCGGAACATGTCATCCTATAAGAGACATGTAAGCCCAATAGTCCCGAGTAAAATATGACTCAAGTACGGAAGAGTGAGTTAGTAAGCATGACGAGGTCAAACATAATTTGGACCGAAGTTGTAATAGATAACAGATGGAGGAAGGGTTGAAATAGGACGAAGGGGTGATAACGATGAAACCCATGAAAACAAGTACATAATGCTTGAAAGAACACCGAGCTAAAGGTTTCAAAGATCAAGAGAATAATAAGACACGAGAACGATTAGGCATTTTGGAACTCTCAATCCTGAAGTCTTGGGCAAGAACCTGGAGGAAGAATCTTGCCCTAGGTAGAGGAATAAGTGAACCTAAGGATGTGCATTTGAAATAGTGGGTAAGAGATGCCTAGTGATGATAAACTCCATGGAATGAGTAAACAATGGAAAGGAAAAAGAATTACTTAAGTGTGTGTTATAAAGGGGCTAAGTGAAAGAACAACAAAGTGTTAGCATGTCAAGCAAACTCCAGGTTGACAGCAAGAGAAGTTATATCCTATGCAAAGGATATTGATTAAGTTTTGGGGACAAAACTCCTAAAAGGAGGGGAGAATTGTAAACCTTGCCCCTTAAAGATAAGAAAATTGGGGAAAGAACCAGTCAACCCAAGGGAGAAAATCGAACCGGTTCACGAACTACAACCGATAGAGAAAGGGCAAAATGGGAAATATACAACTCCTGAGTGACCTTAAGAGTCATAAAAATCATCGAAAAGGACTTTCAGACAATTTGGAAAAGAGAACCAGACTTGTTCAGGTGAACCGGACTTGAACCGTTTTGAACCATCATTGAACCAATTGCTAAATTCATTTTTCTAGGTAACTTAAATATTCAAATTGGGAAATTTTAGACACATTGGATAGATAATGAATTTAGATTAATTTTGAAATTTTTAATTTTCAAAAATTCTGTCAAATTGGGCTTGAACCGGCTAGTTTAAGCATTGAACTCGGTCGGACCGGTCCGAAATAGTGTCATCTTCTTCCTTCATATGACGGCACTATTCATTCAATGGAAGAATGGACAACGCTAATGAAGATGAATTGCATCCATTCAGGGCATTTCAGGTCATGAATGAGCATGACCAAGATGTTAAACAATCGGGCAGAGGGTCCCCGAGTTCCCTAAATAAAGAGGTCCTCTCCATTCATTCTCATCATACCTAAAAACTCCATTCTCTCTCAACTACTCAATTTTCCGATGAAGCTCAAACCAGAGCTCTGACTTGTGCAGTTTTCTCAACCTCAAAAGGCTAGGTCAGGTTCTTTAGACTCCGGTGGAAGTCAGCTATCTGTAGCAACCTTCATTCAATCTGAGGACCGTCAGCATAATTAAACTGTAAAGTAGCTTTGACAAACCAAAGATGCCCAATTTTGACCGACCTAAATTTGACTAAATTCAGCCCTCCTCCGACCAAACAGTTATCCGATGAAGCTCCGTTTGACCTCAATTTGGAACCAAATAATGCAGTTCAAAGCTCAATTGAATCATATGGAAGCATAGGAACTAATCCATACCTTCAATTAGAGTAATTGACCCCAATTGAGTGGCCAATTTGAAGAAATCAAATTCTATTAGTATGAAGGGGAGAAATTGGAGGAAAATTTTGGGGAAATTTGGGGATTTCGTAAAATTGAGGGACTTCTTTATAATTTTTCCCAAAATTGAGGGTTAATTGGCCATGTAAAAGATGTTGGGGGACCAATTGGTCAATTTTTGGAATAATTGGGCTGAAATTGTCATTTTTTGAAGGTAGGGGCAAAATAGTAATTTTTGAAAACTTAGGGACCAATTTGGAAATTTGGAAAACTTGAGCACATTAAAAATTTTGAGTAAATTGAGGACCCAAAGAGAAATTTTGGATGTTTCGGAACTCAATTTTGAGAAAAGTTAGCATTAGGGATCTAAGGTGAAGGAAAATGAACTATAGGGACCTAAGTGCAATTAACTGAATAATTTGAGCCTAGTCATTCATACATGAGAAACGAAGGCTGTTATGCCCAAATTGTGTAGGAACACAAGAAACTGGAACACCGGCAAGGATAAGCTAGCATGGAGGCAAAAGCTGACTAAAGAAGAATACGCCACTTTCATCGGGTGAGTGGGCGTATTCACTTCATACCCGGTTGGGATGATGAGCACTTTAGAAAAGAAAAACCACTTGTAAGTGAAATTTTGACATCACACCCGGTTGGAGTGATGTGTGAACTAAGATAAAACCTCTTTACCGGTTGTAAGTAGAGATCATACCCGGTTGGTATGGTGGACTTCCTAGAAGGAAGGAGAAACCTGCTTACCGGTTGTAAGCAGAGGTATCATCACGCCCGATTGCTGTGATGAAGAGAAAATGTGTTTTGTCAAAAGTGTTCTCCCTTGACTGTGTGCCAATGCTTAAAATTTTTGGGAGACCTTCTTGACGGGAGCTATAGGCCAAAGGCCTCATTTTTTAACTTGGGGCTAAAATGCCCAATTTTGGAAAATCATGTACAATGGGCCCAAGGCCAGTGGGCACGAGCATGAGTTTGTAAACAAGCATGAGATATGAAAGCCATGAAAACTCTTAATGAAATGGAGATGTGATTTCGCCATGGAATCAAGACAGAACCGACATACTCGATGGACTAGCGGCAGTGCGTTAGGGCCAGGTCGACGAACCAGCCTAGACAAATAGCTGCAAGTCGGGTTGAGGGTCAGGGTCGTTGGATCAGTGGCACCAAAGATAAATGACTATGTGGAAAACTATTGTTTGTGCATGCACTTGAGGTACAGGACCATAAAGAGACCCAAGAGGGGTAGTGATGCATCCTAAGGACTACTAGATGACATGGTGGAGATAAGGGTAGTTTGTCGTGTCAGTAAGTGATGAAGCTCGACGTAGCTTCTTGTGCATGAGACTGGGGTGGGGTCAAGATGAGGTCTCCGTCCTCATATGGACACAAAGTATTTTTGGGTCTGAGAGTTGAACATCTGAAATGTTCAATTAGACTCCTTGTAGAATTCAAGGATTTCTATTATGGTGGATGGTAAAGATGCTCTGATGCACAAGTGGGTAAATTCAATGTAACTGCATCTCGTGATTGTTTGTACCCTTTTGGATGATGGGCGTGTGTTGTTTGTGAAACACAACCAATATGGAAATGGGAAAAAGGTTGGAAAACCATGGAATGGATTTGAGAATCCTTGGAAAAAGAATTGATAAACCTTGGAGAAAGGAAATTGGAAAAGAGATTGAAAATAGAGGAAAAACTATTTTGAAAGAAAAGGTAGCCCTTGGCAGGGTAAAGGTTTTGAAAACTGAACTTTGAGGAAAAACCTTCTATTTAAAGAAATTATAACCTTTGTGTGACTATTTTGAAAACTCACTCCTAACAGCCACTCACTGAGTTGTAGAACTCACCCCCTCCCTTTTATCCCTTTCGGTAACCAATGGGAAGCCAAAATGACCTCCTTGTAAGACATGTATGTCTATTTTAAGATATTTAGTTTTGTATAATATTATTCTAGGAAAGACTGGAAAGAAGGATGCCTTACTCCTCATCATTTAAAAAGGATGTATAATATTATTCTAGCTATGTAACCAGGTGTTAATATAATAAAATATATTTGATATTATCTCATGACTCGTGCAAGTGAATAGAATTGAGGCATTTTCTCTTATAAACTTAGGAGCAAATAGGTTGTATGTATGAGAAGGACTAGCGCCCCAAATTCTACAAGTGCCATCCCCATTAAGGCCAGGACTTATGGTATATACATCGTTGGGTGAGGGGATCCTTAAGGACATGGTCCTACTAGGATGGGTGGGTTCCGTGGGAGGGGAAGTCGTTAAGGCCTAGAGGATGATGCAAAAATGATGTGAAGTATTCTTGGCACATATTTCTAGTACAAATAAAGAATGAACCACATCAAATGACACCCTCATAGTAAGGGAATACCTGAACGTATTCCTAGAAGATTTTCTTGGATTACCCCTAGATAGATAGTTTGATTTTGTGATCGACGTCATCCCAAGTACTGGTCCGATATCGCAAGCACCATATTGGATGGCACCAGTAGAACTCAAGGAGCTGAATGAACAACTTGAGCAGTTGTTAGAAAAGGGTTTATTCAACCTAATTGCTCTCCTTAGGTTGCCCCGATTCTATTCGTAAAGAAGAAGGATGGGAGCTTGCGGTTGTGTATGAACTATCATCGATTAAACTAGGCAACGATCAAGAACTGTTATCCACTTCCCAAGATTGAAGACCTATTTGGTTAATTGACAAGGGCATCACACTCCCCCAAATCTATCTCAAGTCCGAGTATCACCAATTGAGAGTCAAGGAGGAGGATATTCAAAAAACAGCCTTTAGGATAAGATACGAGCATTTTGAGATCAGGGTAATGCCTTTTGCACATACAAATGCACCAATGAAATTCATGGACTTAATGAACTAAATCTTCCAACCCTACCTTGTTTGGTTCATGATCGTCTTCATCAATGACATCCTGGTGTACTCCCTGACTGTAGCAGACCACGAGGCACACCTCCAACTAGTGCTGGATGCGCTATGAAAGGAACAACTATACGCAAAGTTCTCGAAGTTTGAATTTTGGCTAAGGGAAGTTTCATTCCTATGACATGTGGTATTAGGGAAGGGGATTCAAAATAGATCCCTCTAAAATTGAGGCAATATCCAATTGGGAAGCACCTAAAAACCCCATGGAAGTGAGGAGCTTTTTGGGATTGGCTTGATACTACTGGCGATTAGTAGAAGGTTTCTCCATAATCAAAGCCCCGATGACGCAGCTGACACGAAAAGATATCAAGTACTAGTGGAGCCCAAAATGTAAAATAACATTTCAGGCGATAAATAAATGACTCACGATGGCCCCAACACTAGCTCTCTTAGATATGAACAAGGGAGAATACACTGTGTACAGGGATGCGTCAGGACATGGGCTAGGATGTGTAATGATGTAGTAGGGGAAGGTCATCTCCTATGCATCAAGACAACTAAAGAAGCATAAAATGAACTACCCAACCACTAACTTGGAGTTGGAAGCCATTGTGTTTGCACTAAAGATATGGAGGCATTACCTCTACGGGGTAATGTGTCGGATCTTCACTGATCATAAAAGTCTCAAATATATGTTGACCCAAAAGGAGCTCTACCTAAGGCAGCGATGATGGTTGGAATTGATAAAGAACTATGATATGATCATATAATACCATCCATGGAAGGCAAATGTGGTAGTTGTTACTCTAAGTAGAAATCATGAGGTAAGCGTAGCTCACATTAGGCCAGTATACCTACCCTTGCTAGAACAACTAAAATAACTCAACATATCACTAAACGAGGAGATTCACACTTGAGGTGGCCGATCTATGTAATGTTCAGAAATTTTGGTCTACAAAGTTATCAAAAATTCTAATTCAAGGTGGCCAAAGCTTAGGCATTTTGTAGTCGAGGTACAAGAGAAATGTTTTGTAGTGGTGGTTGACCAAGTAGTTGCTAGAGATGGGAGAATTTGGCCATTGACTACGTACGATCTAGCTAAACTTGACATATCTACTAATGGTTATTATTTTCTACCAGCCAATTTATCCATTGCTAGAGGTCATCCTTTGCCATTGTAGAGGGGAGGGTAGGCGGTTAGTTTGGCACTAGTGACAGCATGAGTGGTGGTCGGAGGACGAAGAATTTGGCCTCAAAAGGCCCGCCGACGGTGGCCATTCACACTGTCCAGATTCAGGGTCCGTCATAATGGCCATTTACGGCCTTTTTTGGCAACTACCAAGTTGGGGCCTAGCCATGAATCTCTAGAGGAGTGAACTAACATCATTTGACACCAATATCACTTTATTTAGTGATCAAATGAGAGAGAATTGCTCGTTTTCCCAATTGGTGGTCGGGCTATAATATGAGAACGCAAATCCTGACTTTAAATGTAAACCCTGCCCTATTGAGCTGAGAAAAACCAGGAAATGAATCGGTCAAACTGAGTGAGAAAATCGAACCAGTTCACAAATCTGATTATTAGGAAATGGAAAATTTGGAAATTTACAACTCTTGGGTGAATCAAAGGGTTCATAAACCTTGGAAAAGAACATTAGGACAAATTTGAAGAAAAAAACCAAACCGGTTTAGATGAACCAGATCCAATTGGATTAACCGGTTTATGAACTGAGTCGGTTCATGAACCAGAACCGATAGAGAAAGGGAAAACAGGGAAATTTATGGATCCCTTATGACCCAAAGAGATTTATAAACCTTAGGAAGGAACCTTGGAACAAAGTGGGAGAGAAAAACCAGACGGGTTCGGGTGAACCGAACCCGAACTAGTTTAAGAACCGAGCTGGTTTATGAATTGGAACCGATAGAGAGATGGTAAATTGGGAATTTTATGAACCCTAAGTGGCCTAAGGAGTCACAAAAGTCATGGAAATGGACTTGTGAAGGAATTGGAGATGAAAACCAAACCGGTTTGGACCAGTTTAAACCATTATTGAACCAGATCCTAAATTCATTTTTCTAGGTGGCTTAAATAATTCAAATTTTTTATTTGAGGCCACCATTGGATAGAAAATAAAATTTGAAATTTTTAGATTTGTAAAACTCGGTAGAATGAGGAGTGAACCAGCTGGTTTAAGCTTCGAACCCGGTTCGGACCGATCCGGTCCTGTTTGGAATAGTGTCTTCTTCTTCCTCCAGATAACAGCACTATTCACTCGCCGAAAAATTGAAGCAGCGCTGGTGAAGAAGAAACGTTTCCGTTCAATACATTTCACGCCATCAATGTTTGTCATAAAGGTGTCAAACGGACGACCAAGGAGTCCCCGAGCTCCCCATATAAAGAGCCCCTCCCCATTCATCCTCTCCACACTTGAAGACTCCATTCTCTCTCTACTACTCCATTTTTTGGTGAAGCTCAAACCAGAGCTCTGACATGGGCACTTTTCTGAGCTAAACAAGGCGAGGTCTGGTTCTTTAGAACTGGAGAAAAGTCAGCTACACGTCTGTAGTCTCTGTTTGCTTCGAGGGTCGCTGGAGAAGTGCCGGCGTGATGAAATAGTGATGCAGCTCTAGCGGACTGATGCTGCCCTGTTTAAGTTGAGATGAAATCATCCATTTTGAGCCCTCCTCAAGCCAAACCAAGCCCTTCCAACACTTCCTCAGCCCTCCCACGGCCGAATTAGGACTGAAAGGTAAGCCAATTCAGCTCCCCTTTGAAATTTCCGGCCGGTGTTAGAGAGAGAACAAATAGAATTTCGATGACGAAATTCTAAATCAATTCGGCATCAATTGATGCGATTCTTGATTCTAGGATGAATCTTAGGATGAGAGCTATCTGCCCATATCGAAAGCTCGGACTGCTGTGCCCTCACTGGTGAGTAATCAAAGCTTTCTCTCTCTATAATTCATTTTCTGGCGATGCTCCGTTTGAGCTCGTTTTGGCGTTAAAACTTAAAATTAAAATTGCTAGAGAATTGTAGGAACATGTAGAAATTCAATTTCAACTTCAATTTCAACAATGGGAAGTGTTTGATTTATCAATTTGATAAAATCAAATTCAGCTGTGTTAAGAAGTTGGAATTGGGGAAAAAATTGGGGATTTTCAAAAATTCGAAGGACTGAAATGTAGTTTCTTAAAATTGAGGGTCAATTGGGCATGATAAAAATGTTTGAGGGCCAATTGAGGAATTTTAGAATTTTTGGGGTAAAATTTACCATTTTTGTAAAGGAAGGGCAAAATGGTAATTTTGGAAAAGTTGGGGGACCAAATTAGAAATTTCAGAAATTAAACCCTTTTTGTGAAATGGAATTAATTGAGATCTTATGATAAATTTTAAAAGTTTCAGTTCTCAATTTGAGGAAAAACCGACATTAGGGACTTAAAGTTATAGAGAAATAACTTTAGGGACATAATTGCAAATAAATGAAAGTTTGATTTTCTCATTCATTTGGAATGAATGAAGGCTATTAGACCGAAGGATAATGAACTGAGATATTCAAATTGTGTAGGAACACGAAGTACCCAGAACGCCAATAAGGACAAGCTCGCGTGAGTACAAAGAACCGGTCTAGTGGAATTCATTGCATTAACATGTGAGTGGGTTTACTAACGTCATACCCGGTTGGGATGGTGAGCACAACTTAAAGTTAAAAACCACTTACTGGTTGTGAGTGAGATTTTATATCATACCTGGTTGGGGATGATAAGTACCTCGAAATGAAAACCCACTAACAAGTGGTATTTTAAAAATCACAACTTAGAGGAGTTATGTGAAAATCATGCAGAAAAACTACTTATTGGTTGTAAGTAGATCATACCCGGTTGGTATGATGGAACTTACTTAAAGGAAGTTGAAAACCCGTTCATCGATTATGAGCGGAGATGTCCTTATACTCGGTCGATAAATTGGACAGTTAAAAATATAATTTTGTCGGAAGTGCTCTCCCCTGATTGTGTGCCAATGCTTAAACTATTTGTGAGACCTTCTTGATAGGAGCTCGAATAGCTCTTATAGGCTGGGGGCCTCAGTTTTGGAAATTGGGGGCTATTATGCCCGGTTTTGAAAATCTCGAACAAGTGGGCCATAGGCCAGTCGGTACAGCAAGAGCTTGTAAACAAACATGAAATATGTGCCATAAAACTTTAATAAGTGAATTGTTTGGTTATGGTACCAAGATAGGACCGACACATTTAGTCAACTAGTGGCAGTGCGACATGACAGGTCTCCGAACTAGTCAAGACAAATAACTACAGGTTTAGTTGAGAGTCAGTGCTATTGGACCAGTCGCACCACATATTATATGGCATGATAAGAAAATACTGTTTGTGCATGCACTATGATTTCGGGATCATCAAGATGACCATGAGGGGTAGTGATGCATCCTAAGGGCCCTGGACGACCCGGTGAGTATAAGGGTTATTCGCCGTACCAGGTGACTGTGTGAAATTTGGAGTAGCACTAAGCGCATGAGACCGGGGTGGGGATGGGATGAGGTCTCTGTCCTCATATGGACACGAAGAATTGATTTTAGGATTGAGGGTCAGATGTCACGTACATCCACTCATTCTCAGGGTAGAAGTGGACGTACTTCTATCTGGGTGGTCGGTAAAGTCGCTCTAAAGCCACAAGTGGGTTTAGTGGTCGTGCTGGCTTGCGAATGTGTGTTTGACTTTCATGATGAAGGATGTGTCTTGGGTGATGACACTGTGATTAATAAGAAATGGTGAAAATCCGAGATTTAAAATGAAAAGATTTTTGAAAGAAAGGAGTCTGGCACACTCTAATATAATTCTTTTTCCTAAAAGTTAAAAGTTTTAAAAACCCATTCATTGAGTCGTTGTACTCACCCCGTCCCTTATATCCCTTTTAGGAAATTTTGAAAAGCCTACCCTTAAAGACCATCAACTAAGATGCTTAAGAGACAAATATGACAAATTTAAAATATTATGCAGTTTTGATTTATGCTATTACAGGAAAAGGTGCAGGCTTAAAAGACGCCTTACTCTTTACAGTATATAATAAGGGGAAACCCTTTAATAAACCGAGAGAGTGGCGGGTTGATCACAGGGATTCGACCAAACCATGTCGGGGCATGACATTAAACTCCAAATTGGATCAATCCATGTGGAGTTAATGCAATTAACTATGTAGGGAGACCACTAGCTTAGTTATCTACTGATCTCTATATTTTTTTTGTGTGCAATTTGATCAAGAATTGAGGAATTATGATGCTATTTATAATGAATTGCGGTGCATTTGTGATTGTGTGTGATTGAAATTTCTATTAGAGGGGAGGAGGGTCCCGCGGGTGAGTCATCCGAGTTGGGTTGAATTAACCTGACTTCACTTCTTTTCTTTATTTTTTTTTGGAAAATTAAATTTCATTTTTACCCTTATGACATTTTGGTAATTTAATAAAAATATCTTAGTATCATTCGAACAAAAATTGACTTTGTCCAATTGCCTCGATTTGTGTGCACGAGACTCTAATCTCAAATTTGTTTGGATCTCCTTTTTCAAAATCAATTTCCCTTTCCAAATCCAATAATGGGGTCATGATACAATTGAATTTCCAAATCCCGACTTAGGTTTCATTCCATGTTCGGGGTTTCATTCTCGGTTTACGTTTTATGCTCGATTTGGGATTCCATTCCCTGTTTTCAATATCGTTCTTTATTCACATTTTCATTCCTAGTTTTGGTTCTCATTCTCAACTTGAGATCCCAATTCTTGGTTCAAGAATGGTTATCAATCCAACTGGCCTAAGTCCTAGTTTTAAAAATTATGGTGTTACAAGATCTCCACTAATTTTTAGGAGTTTTGTCCTCACCTTTATGTACTAAGGGAGAGAATATTCCTCTTTGGATCAACTCGGATATTTACCACTTCTCATCCTATCACTCAACCAATCCTACCATTGTATATCATCATTATTATTACCCTAACATTCTCAAGTCGACACCCTTTTGGTCTAATTTCTTATTAGACTTAACTTCATCATTTTTCTTATGTGTGTAGTAGTCCCTTTTCCAATATGTCCATTGGGAATAGTGTGTCATTCACTATAAGACTCCTTCTAGAGTCATTATTATCAATAGTTTCTGCCAATCCTCACAGCTTGCAAATCATAACTCTTGCATTTTTATTAAGGCCTAATCTGCCTCATGGTTTATATTGACCCTTAACATTTCTTAAAGTCGAAAATATTAACCCCATTCCCCTTTTGGATGTAACCATGTCCTCGTGGTTTAATAATTTAAATCCTCTTTTGGATTCCATTTCATCTCCCAATTCTCTTAAAATCCTTAAGTACCTGTACTCATAACCTCCAAGTTATGGTGGTACTTTCCATATTACCTATAAGTTATTCTTCATTAATTTCGTTGACTCTAAAATCTTACACGCCATAAGCTCTCTCTCAAGCACTGTTTCACTAGTAAACTTATCATCACTTCTCGATACACATCCTTAGATGGAACCGTTCATTTGATGAAGTCTAATTTCAATAAGGACACTTAGAAATTTGAGGTCTACTTTAACACCTCTTTCTATATCTTTCACTGTCCATCTACATGGGGTTTCTTCTCATTCCTCATTTCATGACTCTTATACCATAGTCTTATTGGTACTACAAATTTCTAGAATTATACCCTACATCATTTCTTAACCCTTATTCCACTAGGGTGATTGACCTTTCCTTTCATGCTAACAAGGTCTTACTCGCTATATTCCAAGCATGTTGAGTTTCTTTCTCGTGCTCATATGCCTTCTCACACTTCCTTACACACATTGAACTATTTATATGGTTCTTCCCTCCTATAGGGAATGTCAACTCGTAACCCTATTTCCCATACTCATGACTTGAGCATTATGCTCCTTTCTCCAACGATTTGCTACATCTATTCTTTCATGTAGTATATTAACTTAAAATTTTTTCCTTAATATTTTATGGACCTTATCCACTTACTTGTTCCCCACATTTTCTTTTCATATTGGTTTACACTATTGCGCTACTTGCATACCAATTCTTCTCACAGATACCAGCGATCTACCTTAGTAATTACTAAAGCATATGCCTATATTCCAATTACCTTTTAAATGCTCTATTTTCAAGGACCATTTAATAACTCTATGGTTCAAGTGAACCTCATGCATTAAGCATCTTGGAATGCATGACTTGGACTAGCATTCTCATTCTCCATTACCAAAGGTGTTAATTACATTGCCCCTTTTTCTAAAGGTAAGACAAAGAACTCACACAGTCAAAGTCTATGAGAGGTATCCATTCCAAACATTGGGTCACTCCTATCCTCAAACTTTCTTAGGTGATAAATCCTCACTTTGACTCTGAGCTCATGTGGTAATATACTAGACCACTTCCAACTATCATAACTTGTCATGATTATGGTACATGGTTAGTCCTTCAATAACATATGGCATGTGTCTACCGGACTGGCCAAGTCGAGTGCAATCCCATTCAGAAACCACTAAGGTACTCTCCTAATTTTTGTGATGATGTCCAAACCTTGTCACAACCAGAAAAAATTTATTTTTTCCTCATCTATAAGATGGGGAGACATGTAATCTTCATTGAATCTCCATTCCAATTCAATCCAGGAAGGTGTGACTTAAGAGGTAGCTCTTAGGCACTTCCACCAATAGCACGCTTGTGCCTTGATAAGGTACTTTACTATTACAGTCATTTAGGGTCTTTAGTACGTTGAGGTCAGTCAAGTACCATTCCACTTCCTTGAGCCAATCCATGTCTTTCATGGCCTTCCTCTCACCCTTAGGGTTTTATGCTACCAAATTACCTTGAACCTCTAAGATATCTTGGGGCATTAAAACAATGTCAGTCCCCTTCTATTGTCATGGGTGCTCTCTCTCTCTCTCTCATAGAGTCTCCCTAAGGTTTCTTCATGGTCACCTTCATGGGGGTACCCATCTCTCATTCCTAGATGGTATGACAAACATTCTCATGAAATCTTAACTGGTCTTGAGGTGTTCCAGTTTCATTCTTAGTTGAGGAGATTCCTTCACAAGGAATTCCCTTTCCTTCTCGGATCTCCTATCCAAGTTAGGTTTCATTACAAAGGAGTTCCCTATCCTCATTCATCACAATTAGGTGACTTGATACCCTTTAGAGACATGGCACAAATAATGCATGCAAGGTTATTCCCCTGTGTGGCTTTAACAATATGCCCTCTTTATAGCAGGAGCAGTAATTCTAATAGACTCCTCTCTTAGCTCTGTAGAGGTGTTGCCCCTCAGTCGGTATGACACACGTAGCTCTCTCCTAGGGTCATATCCATCATGTTTTTACTTAATATTTTTTCTACCACTTCACTTGTGGAAAAATTGTATTGGTGTTTTATAGATGATCCAAGAAGCACTCTTATAGGGTTATTCCACATCCCGATGACTCATTTTTCAAAAAAAAATCTTTATTTTGAAAATTGGGCTCTAATACAACTATTGTTTCCATGGCCTAGCCTGAACCATGAGTCGAACCGTGGTAATAACTGCCATGACCTCTCGATGCTATGATAGTGGGTACCTCACTATAGTAGAACCGACATGCCATAAGGCATAGATAAAGTACAACCGTTTCTCCAAAGTTCACTATGAATTTAAACTTTTTACAAAATAACCTTTCAATTTGCACATTGGATAATAATGAACTATAAATCAAATCCCGTGAAGGGATTAGTTGCCTTAGACCACCTGTTAATAACACTAAGGCCTTATCTTAGGTTTTCTTCTTCACAAGGATCTTCTTTCCTTGTACTCCACTCCTTTGTATGTCCCTGAAATGTGTTAGGGGGAGGGGATGAGCAATGCCTAGTGAGTGTGAGGTCCGATCATTAAATCATTCATGCCTCGATGTCGTCTCTACTCAAAATGGCTATCACAGAGTTTCATTCACATTCTTTCCTTTCCATTCTTAGTTTTACTTTCAAAACTATTTTAGGATTTGTACCTCAACATGGGTACCTTTCTAAAAGCCATTATGATCATTCCTTTTTGAACATGTGGTTCATGCACTAGATCGTTCTACATTCCTAGCCTTACACACAATGTTGACATGCACAATCATCCGAACCAATAGTGGGATCATGGACGAGAACAACATCCGAACCAAGTCCCCTTCCATCTAATGGGTACTCATTTTGAACAATGGACATGAATAACATCAAAACCAAAACCCCCCTTCCACTCTATGTGGGTAACCTACAGATTATTGGATGGGAACAACATCTGAACCAATCACCCAAGATCGTTAGACAAAATTAACATCCGGACCAACTCTCCCATAAATTCTTTGGATGAGGGATGAGTACTCGTCTTCTGAACCCAATGTTTAGAATCAGTGGACAGGTACTAACGTATGAACCAAAAACCTCACCCACTATGTGGGTACTACACAGTTTGGACATTTGACGGATACATGTAATTTGAATCGAACGCCTAAGATCTGTGGACATGTACTAGTGCCTGAACCAAAAATCCCTCCCCAACTCTATGGGTACATTCTTTCGGATGATGGGAGAGAACAACATCCGAACAAGTGCACGGGATCATTGGACGCGAACAACATTCGAACTAATCTCGAGATCATTTAATGAGAAGACCATCTGAACCAAATCTCCCTAATAATCATTCGAGTATTGAGGGCAACATAATAGCTGGTCATCACCACTTAGTTAATGGTTGTGATTCATCATTAATCACACAAGAATCATTTCTGCAAAATTCTATGGGATGATGCTCCTCTTTTAAATGCTTACTCTTAGCATTTAGCTATAATTCAAAAATTCATGTGGCACACCATTCCCATAAATGGTGCGCCTTAGCCCATTTTATAAATAGTGGTTCTTAGCCCCTTTTCATAAACCATGGGTCTTAGCCCCTTTCATAAGCAACATATCATAGCCCTTTTAGTAAACCATGGGCCTTAGCCCCTTTCATAAGCCCTAGGCTCAACCCCTTTCATAAACAATCTGTATTAGCCCCCCTTCATAAATCATGGGCCTTAGCCCCCTTTCATAAGTCATGGGTCTTCGCCCCCTTTCATAAACCATGGGTCTAAACCCCATTTAATAAAACATGGGCCTTAACCCCTTTAATAAATTATGGGCCTTACCCCCTATCATAAATCATGGGTATTAACCCTATTTCATAACTCATGGGTCTTAGCCCCTTTCATAATTAATGGTTATCCCCTTTAATATAGTGGAACTTAGCCCATTTCATAAATATTGGGTCTTAGCCACTTTCGTAAAAAATGGGTATCTCTCTTTTTTTTTGTAAATAGCGGGCCTTAGCCCATATCATAGCTCAAGGGGATTAGCCCCTTTTTTATATCCAGTGGGCCTTAGCCCATTGTTCTTAACTTATTTTTAGGGGTTAGGTATCCACCATTTTTAAACCATCGGGTTCCTACCTGCCATTTTCAAATAATCGGGTCATAGCCAGTTTCTCAATTGAACTAGGATATCTCTCGTCATTCAATAAAAAGCTTCCATGTAGCTTTTCCATAGATTTCTCAAATGCTTTTCCAAAGTATAATAGTAATTTATATAAAACTGTAAGTATTGAGAACAACGATCCAATTGAATGCAAAGTCGGAAATCCCACTCATTATTGTAGTCCGAACTTGTTCGTTGTGATGATATTTTCATTTGTAGAGGAAGGCGTGATTCCCACACTATTTGTAGCCCAAATCCTCTACATAATCCAAAGAACATATAAGGTCATTTTCAACCGTAACTCGGTATTTATATTCTATCTCGTAATTTTCCACAAATTACGGTTCTAACCCCTAGGACTTGGTTCTCCTGACCAATGTGTCTATGAACTATTATTAAGGTCACTAACCCCAATTAGGATTTCATTCCACATATTATTGGTTGCAGCCACATTTAGTCTTATTTACCTAAAATACCCAAAAGCTTCTAAGTTCACTACTTAGATAACTCATCTTTTCCAAATTTTGCATTTTGGTCCTTAAGTTCGACAAAATTTCGTTTTTGCCCCTACACATAAAAAGTTCATCATTTAGTCCCTAAACTTTCTAAATTTCCCGTTTAGGTCCAAAAATGACTTTAAACACATTTAGGCCCAAAAAATTTATTAATTACACTTTGATTCAAAAAATGGATAAAATTATCATTTTGCCCCTCATAGGCAAAATACTCATTTTTTGCATATTTAATTTGGAAAAATTACTGTTTTCCCCTCCATAGTTCAATATTAACTATTGGACAACCATTTGGGCATAAATAACCACTTTTCCCTTATTTGGGCAAAGTTACTATTTTGCCACTCCTTTACAAAACTTCACTGTTTTACCTCCGAACATCTAAAAATGAGTTTAGACATTTCCATTTATCTTAAAATCTACCCTAAGCCCCCTAAGGAAACTCTTAGGGATATTTTCCATAATATCCCATATTTGTAATTTGGTCCCTAAACTTTCCATAATTGCATTTTGGTTCCTAATATTTAGAACTATAATCTAACAAACATCTAAATTCACAATCTACCCCCAAATGATCTCATTATACTACTAATGACTTGTGGTTAGAGTGGGGGGCCTTATCCCGACCGATCACGTTCGAATTAAGTTGTTTTCCAAAACTGAATGAAATAGAGCTATCTATGGAGATGTTGGAAATTCTCACGAGAGGTGGTCGGATAGGTGGCCACAGCTTGAGAATTTTATAGTCGAGGTCCAGGCAAAACGTTTTATACCGGTGGTTGGCCATGTGGTTGCTATAGGTGGGAGAATTTGGCCGTCGACTAGTTGCAATTGGGCTAAACCCGACAAACCCATCGGTGGTTATTGGCTTTTACCAACTGATTTTTCCCTTGATGGAAGTCGGCCCTACACATGGATGTGTAGAAGGGAGGTAAGCGGTCTGTTTGGCACTAGTTGTTACCCAAGTGGTTACTAGAGAACGAAGAATTTGGCCTTGAAAGTGCTGCTGATTGCGGGCATTCACACTGTTAGATTCAACATCGGTCTTAATGACAATTTTGCGGCCTTTTCTGGCCACTACCAAGTTGGGGCCTAACCATGGATCTTTAGAGGAATAAATTGCTGCATTTTAACACCAAAATCACTACATTTGGTGATCGAACTGGAGAGAATTGCTCATTCTCCCAATTGAAGGTTGGACTGGAATATGGGAAAGTGAATTCTCACTCTAGACTCTAAGTTTAATCAATTATGGTGGAGTTAATGCAATTAACTTCGTAGGGAGACTGCTACCTCAGTTATCTACTGATCCTTACATTTTTTGTGTGCAATTTGATCAAGAATTGATGAATTGTAGTGGCATTTATGATGGTGTGAACCCAAAATTTCTATTAGAGGGGAGGAGGGCCTATAGGTGAGTCATCCGAGTCGGGTTGACGTGACTCGGGTCAAATTTACCAAACTTCCCTTATTTTCTTTATTATTTGTTTTCAACTTAAATTACTTGTTTACCTTTTATGGCATTTTGGTAATTTAATCCAAAAATCTCGGTCCCATTCATGCAAAAATTGGCTTTTTCCAAAGACCTAGGTTTACGTGTTCGGGACTCCAATCTCAAATCTGTTGGGATCTCCTTTTTCAGTAAAGGATTCCCTTTCCATATCCAATAATGGGGTTATGATCTGATTGAAATTCCAAATCATGACTCAGGTTCGATATCCTATTCGGGGTTTCAATCTTGGTTTAGGTTTTGTGCTTGATTTGGAATTCCATTCCCCGTTTCCGATATCGTTCCCTGTTTGAGTTTTCATTCGCTATCTGGGTCCTTTTTCTCAATTCGAGATCCCATTTCTTGGTTCAACATTGGTTTTTGGTCCAACCGACCTTAGTCCCAATTTCAAAAATTCCGATGTTACAAAATACCTGTAATGAAATGAATAAGCAGATCATCTCATTGTCAAGTAACATCCTAATATTACCAATTAAACTTGAGGAGACCAATTAATCCCTTTGGCATAATAATATGATGCATTTACTTGAAATTTATCAACTTATGGGCTATGAAAACCATTCAATACTCGCCCCTACAAAATCAATTTAATTTTAGAAAGAATATTAAATTGTCTCCTTTCTCAATCTTGCTTATACATGTTGGAAATCTATGATCAACCATGCCTTACAACTATTATGGGATCCCTTGCCACCGATGTTAATCTCCTGATGATAGGGATCTAGAAAAATGTCGAGTTATGGAAAAAGCTAGAGGTATTATTTTCCAGCCAAGTTCGAGCCCAACAAGAACTCCTCAACAATCCATGTCATGGCATCCTCAAAGGGTACTACACCAAGGGTGTGTATCTGACATCAATTGATAGCCTAGCCACTAACTATGCTCAGATCGGTGTACCTAAGCCTGACTTCAAAGTCAAATGTCATATTCTAGCTGGACTAAGGGAGGAGGACCAATCCATATGCATGACTCTTACTCAAACCCTCCCTTAGACATCTCTAGATGTACTAAAATCAATGCTACTTTATTAGGAGGCAAAGCTAGATTACAAGATCAATTGTAGGATTTTACCTACTCTAGTATTGTCACTCTAATATGTTAACAACTTTGTCTTTGTTGCAACTACTAGCTCCCATCCCCACCAACATTATCCTCCATTTGACTATCAACATCAACCATATCTTAGGGGCCGCCATTACAATATCGAGATTACCAAATAGTAGGATTTGATGCCGAAGGACCAAAAATCCAAAGAAGAACCTTGGATGGAAACTTGATCCCACAATTCATGTAACACGAGGATTTTTCCCATTTATCAAATCAGACACCAATGGACCGAGAATTCGAGAAGAACCAAGTTTGGGAACCTGAGTCGAGATAGGGAATAGATCAGATTGGAAGTTATCTTCTCGAATAAGATGCCAAGAATTTTGAGAGGCCGATTTGGGGGTGCAGAGGATAAAAACATAGTAATTCCAATTACTAAGAGTAACCAAAGGGTTAAAAGTGTAATTTTGGAATGCTTAAAATTCAAATTTGAATTATCTTATTGAGTTCTTATTGGGCTATTTTTCTAGACTTGAGATCTTATTAGACTATTAGTTTGGACTTCCACTTGGGTTTCTTCAATTGCTCCAATCAGCCCATTCAATGCTTCTTCAAATCTTTTAGCCCTTAACTTTTGAATCACAGCGTGCCCAATTTGAATAACATCAGCAATCTTCTAGAAGATTTATTATGTTAATAAATGTCCCACTTGAAATTCAAATTTGAATTATTTTCTTGAGATATTATTGGGCTATTCTTTTGGGCTTAAGATCTTGTTGAACTCTTCTTTTGAGCTCACACTTAGGTTTCTTCAAATCTTTTAGCCCTTAACTTGTGAATAATTGCATGCCCAATTTGATTTACATCATTCTCCTTCTCTTGAAAATGATCTGTCCTCAAATCTTTGAACTCCTTGTTAACCAAATAAAAAAATTAAATTAGGAATATTAAAAATATAATTAACATCATACATACTATATAATATCTGCTTGTGTGTATTATTAATTATTTTAAACACTACAATTGCTATGTTTCTTCTAAGAATGAATTTAACCCAAATTCTTGGATAAAAACGATCTTCTTAAAGCTCTAGTTGAATTTATTTTCATTTAATTGAGTCTGTTGCTTTATATGCATATTTGTCTTCAGAGTTTGCTTCAGAAACTCAGTTTTCCTCTTCTTGTCTAAATTTACTAACTCAGCAATAATAAATAATATTAAATCTAAATGATGCAATGAATTAAAACAATAAACAATTTTAAATAATGAAAATCTAATCGTAGAAGTAATATAACCATTATATGTAAACTCATTATCAAGTAAATATTCAGTTGAAAATAAAAGTTCTTTTCAATTTACACCGCAAAATATTCCAAAAGTAACTCAAGAATTTATAATCATAATTAACTTCAATAATTCGAGGAATATAATGCAATATAACAACTTTTCTAAATAATAAATAAACAAAATTTGATGCACTCTTAGTTTTATGATATTAAATTAGATATGTCATTTTTAAGAATTGTTTAAATATGATAAATATAAAATATATTCTCTTCTTAATCCTTAGTAATCGGTTTATAAATTGCATAAGAATATCAATCAAAGCAATTAATCTATTAATTGAAATAATAATATACAAAATATGGAATTGTTGGTTAAAATTTACTTCTTTACATGTAATGAAATGAAAACAAAATTTCCTAATATTTCTTTTCATATATGGACCCAAAGAATACTCATGCAATATTGTAATAATCTTAGCTAATAAAAATAGTCCAATAAGTTCTAAGACATGATTTTTTAACAAATAACTAACACAAATAAAATTGACAAATTAAATTTTTCTATCAAGGATTGTAAACATAACATACATTTGTGATAGTGTATCGACAACTATATATTTTATACCTCTATACTTGATCATATATGGAAAGGTTTTGATGAAAACCAACCACATTGCATGACGCTTGTTCAACTTATTTTACCTTTTAAGGTGCAAAATAAATACCAAATAAGGTGTCGGGCAATCTTGAATTATCTTAATTTCCTTTTGAATTACAATCTCTTCAAAACTTGCAACATATTTAAGAAATACAATATTATTCCAACAATATATATTTATTAAAATTAGAAAATAATATATATTTCCTAAACAGTGTTGGTTAGCTAACGACCATTAACTATGCTACTAGGTCGGTAGTTGTGACAAATCTCAATGCAACACATGGCCAAACGACCAATTATAGCGCGCCGTGTGATGGAGTTGACCGGTCAACGAGCCAGGAGAAGTGTCATCAAGTGCGACCAATCAGAGTATGCTACCTATCAAATGAACATTATGGATGACATACATGACACATTGGACGAGGGTGACCAATCAGAGTTTGTCATGTGTTGAATAACATTGTAAAAGATCATTGGACACGTTAGATAAGGCTAGCCCATCACATAGCCCTATGTAGCAATAATTACAAATCAACTCGGCGCAACCAATCTTAGGATGCCACATGGCAAAATAAATATAGTCAAATTATTTTAATAGAGTCAATTGCTGATGCGAACCCCACAAATATATTGATGACACCCTAAACCAAATATGGAATAGACCCCAAGACTTTCACGACGCAAGTAAAATGAATGGAATATACCTTGTTCGATTGAAAAACAAGGTACGAATAGAAGTAGATGCCACACCAAACTCCTCTAAGAAGATCTCTTAGGAAACCTTGATAATAAGTCTTATTGTTTAAAAGCTACAAGTAAAAACATGATATGTTTAAATGTTTTCTCAAAAGAGAAAGAAGACATAAACCTCACAATAACATTGAAATCAAAGATCTGTCCTTACAATTCTCTAAAGTTAACCTTTTATATGCACTTATGAATATTAGCTAATCTCTAAATAAGGTAATAAAATATTATTGTTGACATGCCAACCATATAGAAAATATTGCTAATATATTTCTTGTTCCTTTATATAGAGATATCTAAGTTAATAAATATTCTGAAATAAGTATATTATCTTAAACATATTTGGAAATATATTATTTTATTCTTCAATCTTCTAGAAAATTTATTTTGTAAATAAATCTCCCACTTAAAATTCAAATTTGAAATTCCAATTTGAAATATCTTATTGGGATCTTATTGGGCTCTTCTTTTAGACTTGGGATCTTATTAGACTATTATTTTGGGCTTCCACTTGTGTTTCTTCAATTTCTCCAATTAGCCCATTCAATGCTTCTTCAAATCTTTTAGTCCTTAACTTGTGAATCACAGTGTGCCGCCCAATTTGAATCACACCAGCAATCTTCTAGAAAATTTATTATGTTAATAAATCTCCCACTTGAAATTAAAATTTGAATTATTTTATTGAGATCTTATTGGTCTCTTCTTCTGGGCTTAAGATCTTGTTGGACTCTTCTTTTGAACTTCCACTTGAGTTTCTTCAATTGCTCCAATCAACCCATTCAATGTTTCTTCAAATCTTTTAGCCCTTGACTTTTGAATTATTGCATACCCAATTTGATTCACATCGTTCTCCCCCTCTTGAAAATGATTTGTCCTGAAATCTTTGATCTCCCTGTGAACTACATAAAAAAATTAAATTAGAAATATTAAAAATATTATTAACCTCATACTTACTATATAATATCTACTTGTGTGTATTATTGATTAGTTTAAATACTACAATTGATATGTTTCTTCTAAGAATGAATTTAACCCAAATTCTTTGATAAAAAATGATCTTATTAAAGCTCTCGTTGACTTTATTTTCATATAATTGAGTCTATTGCTTTATATGCATATTTGTCTTCAGAGTTTGTTTCAGAAATTAGTTTTCCTCTTTTTATCTAAATTTACTAACTGAACAATAATAAATAATATTATATCTAAATGATGCAATGAATTAAAATAATAAACAACTTCAAATAATGAAAACCTAATCATAGAAGTAATATAACCATTATATGTAAACTCATTATCAAGTAAATATTAAGTTGAAATTAAAAGTTCTTTCCAATTTACTCCACAAAATATTTCAAAAGTAAATCAAGAATTTATAATCATAATTAACTTCAATAATTCGAGGAATATAATGCAATATAACAACTTTTCTAAATAATAAATAAACAAATTTGATGCACTCTTAATTTTTTGATATTGAATCTGATATGTCATTTTTAAGAATTGTTTAACTATGATAAATATAAAATATATTATCTTCTCAATCCTTAGTAATTCATAAATAAATTGCATAAAAATATCAATCAAAGAAATTACTCTATTAATTGAAATAATAATATAAAAATATGGAATTGTTGGTTAAAATTTGCTTCTTTACATGTAATGAAATGAAAACAAAATCTCCTCATATTTCTTTCCATATATGGACCCAAAGAATACTCATGCAATACTGCAATATTCTAAGCTATCAAAGATTGTCCAATAAGTTCTAAGACATATGATTTATTAACAAGTAACTTACACAAATAGAATTGAGAGATTAATAATTTGTCTCCATGAGAAATAAACCAATTTTGCAAGTAAAACTTTCCAAATACATGCTTTTTATAACAAACAATCACTTTACAAAAATCAAGATTATTTGCATATGATTTTATTATATAATAAAAACAAAGAATTTTACTGTCATTGATTGTAAACATACCGTACAATTGTGATAGTGTATTGACAACTATATATTTTATAACTTGTGTATACTTGATCACATATGAAAAATTTTTGATGAAAACCACCCACCTTACATGACGCTTGTTCAACTTGTATTACCTAAAGTGCAAAACAAATACCAAATAAGATGTTGGCTAATCTTGAATATTCTTAATTTCCTTTTGAATTACAATCCCTTCAAAACTTGCAACATATTTATGAAATACAATATTATTCCAATAATATATATATTTACTAAAATTAGAAAATAACATATATTTCCTAAATATATTTTAGAAAAAATTTATATATTCTTCGTATTCATATAAGGAAAAATTATATATTATTATATCATTAAAATATGCACTAATAAATTTTTCAATAAAAGAATGTAATAAATAATGTCGTAATCTCATAGAAATATTAGTTACATTTGTCTTTAATATATTTTGCAATTCATATTTATCTTTCATCCGAATTTTATTATATTCACTTTTAAACTTTATTTTTGAAATTAAATAAAATCCATATAACTCATCTACCATATAATCTAAATAAGGAATAGAGTATTGAAACTGTATTATGGTATTGTTTATAACTCGACAATCAATGTATGTCTGCTAAGTTTTACCCCTTTTGGATAGTTGCACAACTGGTGGATTAATTCTATTTGGTACGATTCTATTTTTCATCAGCTTTATGACTTAGTATTGAGTTTGATGCTTGATCCTTTGACTTGATGATAAAAAAAAGAGATATCTTCTTTGGAACTTGCTTGAATTCCTGTAAAAAAGATATAATATTCCCTGTCAAATATCTGACGATAGGGATAGTATTTAAAATTATATCCTTGTACATAAGTATTGTAAGGACATGTAAATTTATATTGATCTCACTTTTTCTTGAAATAAAATTATTTTTACTCTCTTTCTTTTCATTATGCCTTTCTTTTTCAATTTTGGCATTTCTCTCTTTTGTTTCAGCTCTAATTTATATCTCGTATTTTTCAATGCCGCCTTTTATCTCTTTCGTTTCAATTATGGCTTTTATCTCTTCTTGTTTTTCTACTATTTTCTTTTTATTTGTATTTTTCCATTTCAATTGATCCTCACATATTTGCTGTAGAGTCAAAGGTACAAGAGATATTAGTCTATTATTCATCATAAATGAGTACCTATTTGTTAATCTATCATGTGTAACTTGACGATCAAACTTCCAAGGTTGTCCCAATAGAATATGGCATGCATGCATGCATTGGTACCACATCACTTAATACCTCATCCTTATATTTTCCAATAGAGAATGAAACCAACACTTGCTCGGTTACCTCGAGTTTGTGTTGATCCTTCAATTTCTGAATTGGATGAGTCTTCAGATGCTTCGGTGTGGGTAATGCCTACTTCTTCACAAGCTTTGCTAGCCATATTAGTGCAGCTTCCCCCATTTATGTTAACAGAACAAACCTTATTTTTAATAGAACAACAACTATGAAATAGATACTCACATTGGTTGTCCATGATGTCATCAATCCATGGCCTTTCACTTGGAGTACATTGGTCGATGGAATCGTGCCCGACACTATCATAATTAACTTGAAGATCTTTAAATTCCTCGAGTTCTTGTGTATCGAAATGCCTATATTGAAAGCCCTAAGGTTGTTGTTCAATGGGAGTATGTTGATGCGAATGATGTCTCACACCTTCCTCCAAAAGATTCATTCGCGTGTGAAGTGGCTCAAATCCAAACTTCACCACTTGTTTCATCATTGCTTTCTAGTGTAGGTTTTGAATGGGTTGAGGGCAACTGTCTTCTTTCTATGTGTTTACTCGTTGTTGGGACTTGTAATCCTACCAATTGTTAGAAACAAAAGAACCTCGCAACTCTCCCGCACATGTTTTGCTCAAACACTCCTGTTTCACACTCAAATGGCTTTTTCTTATAAATTTAAAACACTCATGCCTTTTTCCACTTATATGCCTTCTTTTAATTTATAATTAAACTCAAGAACAAATCGTTTTCATGAAGCAGTTCAACTTGAGGAACAATCAAGAAAAATCAACAAAGTTTCAAAAAGCAATTTTAAAAAGGATTTAACATTAGATATGAAGATAATCAAAGTGATACCCATGATGAACCCACCAGTTTGGTTGGATCTCCATGATGAACCCGCCGCTCCCTTAGTTTAAGAGGGGTTTCCCCCTCTTTTAATCAAGAGGAGCTAGTGTAAATTCAAACTTTGTTCCCTGGAATAGCATAAATCAATCATATGCAAGCTTAAAAATGAAATTTTAAGCATACCTGACGGAGGATACTTCTTCACATTTTCTTTATTATATTTCCATATTCCTGAAAAGGGGTAAAAGGGAGGGGTGAGTTTTACAACTCAGTAAGCGGGTGTTGCAAGTGAGTTTTCTTGAAAACTAGCTTTTGTTTATCTAAAACATACCAACGTTTTCATTTCCTTTTAAAAAAGGGATTTCCTCACTTTGGTTTCAAAACCTTTTTCCATTTCCTTATTAAGTGTGTTTAGCTCTTTTTTTCCCATCCCCTTGCCTTGGGAGGCATTTAGCAAACAAACACACGCCCTTCATCAAGAAGGGTTCACACATTCATAGGTGCAGCCTGTCCACTACACCCACTTATTGATCGGAGCATCTTTACCATCCACCAAGATAGAATTCTATCCACTTCTACCCTAGATCTGAATGGATGTTCTCGACATCCGACCCTCAAACCAGAATGCTACTCCATGTCCGTATGAGGACAGAGACCTCATCCTGACCCCACCCCAGTCTCATGCGTGAGAAGCTACTCCGGACTTCTAGACTGACTAGTACGACGAACTGCCCTCATCTCCACCATATCGTCTAGTAGCCCTTAAGCCACACCACTACCCCCTAGGGTGTCTTGATGGTTTCTACCACGGGTGCATGCATAAATAACAGTTTTTTGCATATGGCCATTATCTTTGGAGCCAACGGTCCAATGGCCCCGACGCTCAACCTGAGCTGGAGATGTTTGTCTAAGCCAGTCTGTCGACCTAGCCCTGACGCATTGCCACCAATCCATAGAGCACTATCAATCCAAGCTTCGTACTATGGAAAAATCACACAACCAATTTCATTGGAAAATTTCATGGCTTTATTTAATTAATTTGTTTATGAGCTCCTGCTAGTGCCCACTAGGCTTGGGCCCATTGCACGTGTTTTTCCAAAACTGGTATTTTGCCCCATGATTTCAAAAATTGAGGCCTCTAGCCTATTTGAGCTATTCTAGCTTCAGTCAAGAAGGTCTCCCAAATATTTTAAGTATTAGCACAAAGTCAGGAGCGACTATGCTCAAAATTGTTGATTAATTGCACTTAAGTCCCTAAAGTTCATTTTTCTTAACTTCAAGTCCCTATTGATAACTTTTCCCCAAATTGAGTCCTAACGCTTCCAAAATTTCCTTTGAGTCCCCAATTTACACAAAATTGTATATGGGACGCAAGTTTTCCAAATTTCAAAAATTACAATTTTGCCCATACTTTCCAAAAATGGCAATTTGACCTCAAATGTTCCAAAAATTGATCAATTGGTCCTCCAACATCTTCCTCATGTTCAATTGGCCTTCAATTTTGGGAAATTGCAAAGAGGTCCTTAAATTTTTTGCAAACCAAATTTGATTTCTTCAAATTGGCCATTCAAAAGGGGTAATTGTTTCAATTGAAGTTATGAATCAGTTCCTACACTTCCATACGATTCAATTGAGCTTTGAATCGCATGATTTAAGTATGAAACGACCTCAAATAGAGCTTCGCCAGAAGATCGTTTGTAGAGTGAGAAAGCTTACCATCGGAGGTGCGGTGGTCTGAGCTCTCAATCTGGGGAGGTAGCTCTCGTCCTATGGTTAATTAAAAGATACAAAAATAGGACAATTATACCAGGATTGGCGAGAATTTGATCAAATAAATTTGTTACTTTCTCTCTCTAGAACTTAATTGTATCAACGAAGGAGGGAAGAATTGGCTTACCTTTCAACTTTGTTACGGTAGTGTGAGGGCCGTTGGGGTGCTAGGGAGGCTTGGGTTGGCCAGGGAAGGGCTGAATTTGGCCTAATTTAGTTCAACCAAAATAAGGCAGCTTTGGTCCATCAAAGCTGCTTCACTGTTTGATTAAGTCAACACTTCTCTGGTGGTCCTCGGGTAGAAAGGAAGTTACTGTCATGTAGTTGACTTACCCTAGAGTCTATAGGACCGACCTTGCCTTCTGAGGCTCAGAAAAAGTCCTTTTTCGGAGCTCAGGTTTGAGCTTCACCGAAAATGGAGTAGTTGAGAGAGAATGGCGATTTGAGGTGTGTAGATGATGAATGGAGAGATGCTCTTTATATAGGGAGCTTGAGAACCCTCTGCCCAACCACTTTCCATTTTGGTCAAGCTTATCCTCGCCCGAAAATGGCCTGATCAGAGCCATTACACCCTCGCCGGAGTTATACACTTTCTACATTTATGAACAGTGTTGACATCCTAAGAAAGAAGATAAGACTATTCTGAATTGGACCATACCGGTTCGACTGGGTTCAATGGCAGAAATCAACTAGTTCAGGCCTGAGTCGACCAATTTTCTCTAAATTAAAATTTTCTAAATTAATCTAAATTCATTCTCTATCTAATGGTGGCTTGAACTTCCCAATTTGAATATTTTAATCCACTAAGAAAAATGAATTTAGAAACCAATTCAAGTATTGTTCAAACTGGTTCAGGTTTGATTCACCTTGAATCAGTCTGGTTTTCTCTTCCCATTTGCCCCAAGGTTGTTTTCCATGATTTTTATAACTCTTTGAGTCACTTGGTGTTTGTCAATTTCCCATTTTACCCATTCTTTACTAGTTATGGTTGGTGAACTGACTAGATTTTCTCTTTTGAATTGACCGATTATTTTCCCAGTCTTCTTGTCTTTAAAGGACGAGGTTTACAAGACGTCATGTGGAAAACTAAATAAAACTAAACTATTTTTATTCAATTAGCTACACATGTCAACAACAATAACCAATCACTATATGCCATGTGGCAATGGCACAATGTCATCTACCTCGATGAACATTTGCTAGAGAAATAGAAGACAAAGGTTTGAATCACCCGACGAGCTTCATCTACTCCAACACCGTGGCAATCCAATTCTAAATCACCCTATCCCACACCGGTGTGTTCCTAGGGACCCTAGAGACCTCCGCTAATAAATAGAGTCGTACTGTCACATCTTGACCCGATTTCTACAATTAGACTTGCAAACAACTCTACATCCTCCCAGTTTTACAACAATGGGCGTCTCATCATTGTAAATATGATTTGGTGCAAGATTTAAAATATAATACCTCAATCTATTTTCTAAAATTTAATAAATTGAATTTTTGGAAAATAAAATTCGGAAACCATACTGGTACCTTGTACTGAATGTAAGATATACCTTTGGTTTTGGATGGCTTTTCAATTAAACACATGTTCTTCATCACCGTTGTTGCTTGGAAGGGGTAATTAGAGGCGAGTGAGTTCATAACTCATTGAGAGGGCTCTACAAACATCATGACGTCATTTTCACGATTTAGCACATACTTCAATAGGTTTATACAAAGGTTTGGTTAAAACAAAGGATTACCAATGGTAAGCGTAGATTTTAAAGGAAATACACTTATATACGATAAGTTTGAAATATGTTCGTTTCATAAGAAGGAAGTTATCCACAAATTTATCATAACAAGTGTTAAAATTTTAACTTGTATTTTTAATGAGAAATACTCACATACCCGAATGTTCATACAAATACTTTTCCTTCAATCCCAATGGGTTCAGATTCCACTTAACAAGTTACCATTTGTTTATTATTGAAAATCTTTCACATGATTTTTAGTTAAATTTTACTGCTTGTATTTTACAAGCTAAAAGTATGTTCTTCCTACCTAGAAGGTATCTCATAATTCTATTCAAGGTAAATTTCTTATACATTTATATCATATAAACAATCACACACCCTTTCACAATAAAGGGATCAAACAATTGTAGAACAGACCCACAACCTCGATTTGTTCCACTAGTGGCCCAGAGCATGTTTACCATCTACCCTAGAGAGAGGTTACAACATCTACACCATTTTATGTGTCAGCACCATTGTTGAACCCTTTGACATCATTGTTACCTCTATTCGCTATTGAGGGATGAGACATCTCCCCCTTCTTCCTTGGTCTCAATGCGCATGAAACTCCCAGAGCTTCACGACATACTAGAACAGCATAACATCCCTTGTACCAACCTTACAGTCCAATAGCCCTTAGAACCAACACTACCTCGTACCACACAATCACAAACAAAGTCTCTTGATTTAAGACCCTACTCTTTACACTGCTAGCCCAATGGGCTCTAACCCGACTTTGACTCAGTAGCTTAAGAAAACATTACCAATATGATAATATTTATTGGACTCTTAAATAAGAACTTATATATGAGATTTAACCCATTTCCATTGAAATTGGGCCCACTTGTACAAGTGTTCAAAACATGGCCTTGGGCCTACTTATCTTTAAAAAATCATGGCCTTGGGCCCACTCTCACAAAGTAAATATAATTAGCTATTTGACAATTATGGCTCCTACCCATATCCCACATCGATAGTTGAATTAGATTCTTCACTTGAAGTGTGCTCACACACATTCCATGGGAAGTCCTATAATAAGGATTCATGCTCTCAAAACAAATATACATCCTAAAATAGTTTTACCTATTTCACACAATCATTGGATTATATTTTTGGAAAATAATTTTAGAAGCAAATCATGTAGTAAATTTTGCGAGTAATATCACATCCCTGGTCCAATCGGACTCGATACCAGAAATCCTACCCACCTTTTATCTAGAGACATGTTCGACCTAGAGGGATTCCCGAATCTTCATGCTCCTCTTGCATGATTATGTATTTTTTGCTACCTGCATATCATACATGGATTCATAAATGGTTTTCGGATTTTAATCTAGAGATTTATTAGAATATACCATAATACTTCTAAAATTTACGATTTTTCCCATATTCCTTATTTTCTTATTTAAATTTATGTCTATTAAATAATAAAAATAATATATGACATTTGTACATTCCAATTAGAATTTGGTATTGGAAGAATCCGAGTTTGTAATTAAGGCTCCAAATTTCTTCTGCACTCTAATTATGCCTTCAGAGGCTGTTTCATAATTTTGACACCCTAACCTTATTTACCCTCCCAAATATGCCCTTGATAACATTCTTGCAATTTTATTCATTTCACAATGGCATTTTGGTTATTTAATTTGCCCAATGGAATGCCCATAATTTTATCAAACTTGGAAGGGAAATTCAGTAAATTTGGGCCAAATGGCATGGACTGTAATTACTTCCAAGTGCTAGGGTCATTTTGGTCTTTTTATAAGGGATGGCATGCTGGTAATTATTCATACATCATGGGGGCAAGATGGTCTTTCTTCTCCTTCAGTTTTCCCATTCACTCACAGCCTTGGAGATCTATTACTCACTTCTTAAGTGAAATCCTCTCTATATTTAGGGGGTCGGAAGGATTCTTGGTTGTGCAGTTGTTCTTCTCAGCTCCATCGCCCACCGGATGGCTACAAGTTATCGTTCGAGCTTTTAGTTACCGTCTGATTCTTTTAATGCCTTGTCGTAACATTTTTCTTCAATCCTATACTGGACCCTCAAGATGCCGAGGTTTGCTTGAGCTTCAGCCACTCTCGTAGCTGCACTCCTTAGGGACTTAACTGTTGATTCCCATACGAGCCAGCTAAAGTGCTCTAAGCTATTATCTAGCGTCACCGAATGGGGTCCTCCTGTGTGTCAGTTTCTGAGGAGCGCTTGAACCGCTAGCATTGAAGCTATCCTCCTTAGTTCATCAATTGAATTAGCTTCCTCACATTTCGCCTCCTTTGTCTCGGTACATTTATGTAAGCCCTGTTTCTTCATAATGAGAAAGCCAAAATAGGAAACAAAAAATTTTCAAAAGAAAACAAAGAATCAAAGTGGTCTAGGATTAATGAATAAAAGTCAAAACGGGAAATCGGGAAGCACCAATGGGACAACACAGACCTAAACTTTACGAAAAAGAACCATGATGAATTGAAGGTGAAAATGAGACCGATTTAGGGTGAACCGTACTCGAACCGTATTGAACCATACTGAACCATGAAGAACCGGTTCAAAGAATGATTTTTTTTAGGTGTTCTAGAAATGTCAAATTAGGAAATTGAAGTCACCACTAGGTAGAAAATGAATTTAGAAGAATTTAGAAAATTTTAAATTTTAGAAAATCGGTTGAATCTAGCCTAAACTAACCGGTTTTTATTTCGGGTCACTAAACTCGGTCTGACCTAATCAGTCAATGGTCCTGTTGCTCAATAGACTACCTTCTAGGTCAACACCCAATTAGCAGGCATGACCAATCAATGAGTGACGCATGGCAAAGCGTGCCAAGTCATCACCTAGAAGCATTGACTAATAAGAATGTAAAACGTGTTCTTGGTCAATGGTCAAATCCTAGTCATTGATGACTGACTAATAGGAGAGCAACACGTGTCCTCAGTCAATGGTCAACTAAGTAGAAGCCTCATCAGCTAGGCTGACCAATGAGAAGTTGACACACGTTAGAGGCTGAGTAGGACATCGGAGAAATGGTCGACCAATTATATGTTGACACGTGGCAGAGCCACATCAAACGATTTCAGCCAATTAGGGGCTCACATGTGGTAGTGGCATAGTACGACAGGAAATAAATTCAATTTATTTAAATTAACTAATCAAAGGACGCCGCGTGTCATGATCAAACAACTAGTTGAGGACACTCAATGACCACATTGGAATGAACGACAATGGGATGCCGCCACGTGGCTGGTCAAAGAGTTAAAGGATGGCTAAGACATTGAGTGGGAAGCCATGTCAGCAAAGCCAGCCAATCACAGCGCACCACATGGCAACTCGCACGCACAACACAATGTCATCTTCTTCCTATGATATTTGGCATAGAGAAGGACTAGGCTCACTGCTCAGTCTCCAACGACCTAAAATGCCCTCCGATTTGACTGAGGACAAGTGAGATTGGGGCTATGTCAGGCACAACAGAGTAGCCCTATCAATTTCAAGCTACGTATATAAAGAGCTCCTCCCCATTCATCCTCCTCATCTCTCAAACAATCGAAGAAGGCACAATACTCCATTCCCTTGTGAAGCACGAACAAGAGCTCCGACAAGGGCCTTTATGTGAACCTCAAAAGACAAATTTGGGTTTCTTGAAACTGGGGAGAAGTCCTCTACCTCGCTACAACCTCCTTTCAGCTCAAGGATTGACAAAGAATCGTCGACGAGCTCGCATAGTGAACTTGCTCCCCCAACTGTTTACGACCAGAATCGGTTGAGCTGCAGTTGAGCCCTCCCAAGAGCAGCCATGGCCAAACCAAGCACCCCATATCTCCCTTAGTGGGGCCATGACCTCCCCTAAGCAGTCTTGGTAAGTCCCCTCTGCTGCCCTCCAACGGAATTCACTGTTCGCAGTGTACTTTACCTAAGAACTAAGCTTAGAAATTCTCAATGCTCAAGCCATCAATTGATCTGTGGTTTTATCTAGGAAGGATCCCCAACAAGAGGAATCTCATAGTAATGAAAGTTGTGATCATTGACTCTTCACCGTTGAGTAATCGAAGCTTTCTCTCTAGAACCATTTTCTAGCGAAGCTCCGTGCAAGCTCATTTCTAAGCCAAAATGGGTGTTTTAAAGCTTGAAATGAACCAATGGACGTGATGAAGATGATCAGTATCATGTTAGGACTCAATTGGGAGGAATTCAGGTCGAATTGATGAAGTCCAATTTTAAGGAATTAGGGGCCCAAATGAGAGATTTGGTGATCTTAGGGACCTAATTGGAAATAAGGTACACTTAGGAACTAAAACATAATTATGGAAAGTTACGGGTATTAAGTATAAATACTTTATGGTTCAGGACCTAATCCCTGACTTCTTACCAGGAGGGATCTCCAACAAGTTCATGTAGAGGAAACGCATGAACACATGGAATTCACCGGGACAGTCAAGTCTCGGAATACGGGTGAGCATGCTTTCGGCGTCATATACAGTTGGGATGATAAGCATGTTTTCGAATTGAAAATCATTTTTTAGAAATAGTCTTCCCTAGCTACGCGACACTGCTTAAATCTTTTGGGAGCTATTCCTAAGGAGAGCTAGAGTAGCTAAAGTGGGCCAAAGGCTAATGGGAATGAGCTTAAACCTATAGATAAATAGTATAAGCCTATGGAAACCTCACATAAATGGTAAATTGCATGACATCACTACTAAGATAAGGCTAGGGTTGTCAAACTCGTTGGGCTAGTAGCTACAGAGTCGAAGCTAGGTCGTCAAACTCGTTGGGCTAGTAGTTATCGAGCCAAAGCCGGGTTAGCAAGCTCATGGGTGCTGTATCACCAAAGATAAAGGTTTTAACTAAAAAGACATATGTTTGTGCATGCTGAGATATAGAACCATCGAGGCATCCAATATGGGGTAGTGCTGCTTCTAACAGCTGCTAGACGTCCCAGGGAGCATAAGGGAAGTTTATTGTCTAGTAAGTTAGGAAGCTTCATGCCCATTGAGACCAAGGAAACAGGGGGAGAGGTGTCACACCCCGACCCAGTTTGGTCGGATCCCTGTGATCAACCCGCCACTCTCCCGGTTTATAAAAGGCTTTCCCCTTATCATAAACCGTAAAGATTAAGTCGTCCTTTAACTTGCACCTTTTTCCTGGAATAGCATAATCAAAACTGTATGAAATTTAAAATTTTACATACCTGTCTTACAAGCATCTTAGTTGACAGTCTTTAAGGGGAGGCTTTCCGGGATTTCCTAAAAGGGATATAAGGGAGGGGGTGAGTACAACTACTCAGTGAATGGGTTTTTAAAAGCTTTTGACTTTTAAGAAAAACATTTATATGGAGTGTGCCAGACTCCTTTATTTTCAAAAATTCCATCATTTAAAAATTTGGATTTTTCCATTATTTCTTAGTTACCGGTGTATCATCACCCAACACACATCCTTCATCATGAAGGTTACACACATTCGCAAGTCAGTATCACTACTGAACCTGCTAGTGGCTTCGGAGCGACTTTTCCTGCCACCCGGATAGAAGTACAACCACTTCTACCCTGGGAATGAGTGGATGTACGTGACATCCAACCCACAATCCCGAAATCACTTCTTCGTGTCCGTATGAGGACAGAGACCTCATCCTATCCCCACCCCGGTCTCATGTGCTTCGTGCTACTCCAGATTTCGCAAAGACACCTGGAACGACGAACTGCCCTTATAGCCACCAGGTCGTCCAGTGCCCTTAGGATGCATCACTACCCCTCATGGGCGTCTTGATAATCCCGTACTCACAGTGCATGCACAAACAATGTTTTCTTATATTGCCATGTAATCTATGGTGCCACTAGTGCAACGGCCCCGACTCTCAACTCAACCCGTAGCTGTTTGTCTTGACTAGTCTGTCGACCTGTCATGTCGCACTGCCACTAGTTGACTAAGCATGTCGGTCCTATCTTGGTACCATGGCCAAACAATTCAGTTATTAAGTTTTATGGCACATATATCATGTTCGTTTACGAGCTCCTGCTCATGCCAACTGGCCTTGGGCCCACTGTACGAGATTTTCAAAATCGGGCATTTAGCCCCCAAGTTCCAAAATCGAGGCCCCGGGCCTATTAGAGCTATTCGAGCTCCCATCGAGAAGGTCTCCCAAATTGTTTAAGCATTGGCATACAGTCAGGGGAGAGCACTTCCGACAAAAATAGGTTTTTACTATCCATCATACCGACCGGTATAAGGACATCTCCGTTCATAACCGATGAACGGGTTTTCAACTTCCTTCGAGGAAGTCTCATCATACCAACCGGGTATAATCTACTTACAACCCGCCAGTAGTTTTTTTGCATAACTTTCACATCACTTTCTCTAAGTAGTGATGATTAAAATACCACTAAACAGTGGGTTTTTATATCGAGGCACTTATCATCCCTAACCAGGTATGATGTTAGTAAACCCACTCACCCGTTAATGTCGTGAATTCCACTAGACTGGTTCTTTGTATTCACACGAGCTTGTCCTTGCTGGCGTTCCCGCTATTTAACGTTCCTACATGATATGAACAACCTTGTTCATTATTACTCAGCATAACAGCCTTCATTCATTAATGAATGAGAAAACCCAAACTTTTAGTTATTTGCAATTAGGTCCCTAAAGTTATTTCTCTTTAACATTAAGTCGCTAATGTCGGTTTTTCCTCAAATTCCACTAGACTGGTTCTTTGTATTCACACGAGCTTGTCCTTGCTGGCGTTCCCGCTATTTAACGTTCCTACATGATATGAACAACCTTGTTCATTATTACTCAGCATAACAGCCTTCATTCATTAATGAATGAGAAAACCCAAACTTTTAGTTATTTGCAATTAGGTCCCTAAAGTTATTTCTCTTTTAAAATTTATTGTGGGACCTCAATTTATTCAATTTCACCAAAAGGGGTTTAATTTTCCAAATTTCAAATTTGGTTCCCCAATTTTTCCAAAATTACCATTTTACCCTTCTTTCACAAAAATGGTAAGTTTTTCCCCAAAATTTCCAAAGTTCCTCAATTGGTCCTCCAACATTATTTTCATGCCCAATTGACCCTCAATTTCATAAAATTGTATTTTGGCCCCTTTGAATTTCGAAAATCCCTAAAATTTCCCCCAATTTCAACTCTTCAACACTACCGAATTTAATTTCATCAAATTAACCGATCAAACACTTCTAATTATTGAAATTGGAGTTGAAATTGAGTTCCTGTATGTTCATACGATTCTAAGAAACTTTGAATCGTAGATTTTAACGTCGGAACGAGCTCAAACGGAGCTTTGCCGGAAAATAGACTGTAGAGAGAGAAAGCTTCGATTACTCACCGGTGAAGGCACGACAGTCCGAGCTTTCAATCTGGGCAGATAGGTCTCGTCCTGAGCTTCATCCTAAAATCAAGTATTGTATCAATTGATGCGGAATTGGATTAGAATTTCATTATTGAAATTCGGTCAACTCTCTCTCTAGCACCGATCGAAAATTATAAAGGGGAGCCGAATTGACTTACCTTTCGGTCCTAATTCGGCCGTGGAAAGGCTGAGGAAGTGTTGGGAGGGCTTGGTTTGGCCTGAGGAGGGCTTGAAATGGCCGATTTCAGCTTGGCCAAAATAGGGCAGCTTTGGTCCACCGGAGTTGCTTCACTATTCCATCATGTCGGCGCTTCTCCAACGATTCTCGAATTGACTGGAGTTTGCTATCAGATAGCTGTCTTCTCCCCGGTTCTAAAGAGCCCGACCTTTGTTCAAGTCGAAGCTCTGGTTCGAGCTTTATCGGGAAATGTAGTAGTAGAGAGAGAGAGAAGTGTTCAAGTGTGAGGAGAATGAAATGGGGATGACCTCTTTATATAGTCGTAAAACCCGTGTATTAAATGGGCGAGATTTATTACTAGTATTAATATTGCCATAAATTATTGGTATGAATTCCAATAATTTAATTTCAGTATTAAATTATTTGTATTAATTCCAATAATTTAATTTAGGTATTAAATTATTGGTATTAATTTCAATAATTAAATATATATTAATTGATGGATATTTATGATAAGCCGTTCACATAAAAAAAATTTTACCGAAATTTCGGGTTACAAAAACATCATACTTCCTAGGAGGTCACCCATCCTCACACTACTATCAAGTAAGCACGCCTAACTTTGAAGTTCTTATGGAATCTAGTTCACCGAACCAATTTGGTTTTTGTTTTCTAATTTGTCTTTAAGTTTCTTTTCCAATGTTTAATAAATCTTTTGGATCAACCGAAAGTTGTAAATTTTCATATTGCTTATTCCCAAATGTAAACCGGTTTAGTTTTCTCATTCGGTTTGACTGGTTATTTTCCCAGTTTTCCTTAACTCAAATGTGCGGGGTTTACAAGAGGTCTCATCCCACTATGGTGGACACATAGGCAACTAGGGTTTGATTAATGGATAGTAAGGCTCAATTAGACTTTGGGTAGAAGATGTGACCTTCCACCAAGGTGGTCGGTAAAGTTGCTCTAGACCACAAGTGGAGTAGTCAAGGACTGCTATACGAATATGTGAATCCTTTCATGATAAATGATGACTGTTTGTGTGTCAAAACTCCTTGATAAAATGGAGAGAGATGATAAAATAAACCCAACCAACCATTTTTCTTTATTTCTAATACCCCCACTCAATGAGTTTTAGAACTCATCCCCTCCCCTTCTCCCATTTCAGGAAGAGAAGACTCAACATCGCAAGAAGGCACCACCCGCCACCTAACATAAGTTACAATCGGTATAAGTCATTTCCTTTTTGTTAGTTTTGAAAATGTTGATCCAGGGAAACTAAGGAGATTGAATCACACTAACTTTTATTGGTGACTAGAGGGAGAGTATCTTTTAATTCTGAGAATAGTGGCGGGTTGATCACGGGCATCTAACCAAACCGGGTTAGGGTGTGACAACTTGAGTGTTATTAGAACCTTGGTTCCCTCAATTAAATTATCAACACTTTATAACCTAAAAATTTATGAAAATCCTAAAATTGTAGATATGGCTCCCAAGAGAGAAACCAAAAGAATTCGAGCAACTGCCATAGAGACCACAGGAAATCCAATTCCTGAGGAGGGGTCCAGGAGGACTTAGATAACTCCTACAAGGTTAAATCACGGGCATCAGAAGTTGTACAAGAAATTCACCAGGGTGTTCGAAAGGCCCAACCTCACCCCCGAGACCCACTTTGACGCCAACACCTGCACTAGGACTGAGGAAGTGCAGTCTCAACCCAACCCTATGGTCGCCCTTCACATATTTGACATCCCGCGATATCTTAAGACACTCCGTCAACTGGGGTGTAAACCCTTCCAAGGAGAGAAGGATGCGAGAGCAGCCATGGACTAGCTCGCAAGAATGAAAAAGTTTATGGGAATTATAGGAACCTGCTAGAAGAGATGGTGACCCTGGCAAAATTCTTCCTGGAAGCAAGCACCAAGAGGCGGTGGGACAATATGAGGAACCTTTTGCTAGTCATACACACGTGAGAGGAATTTGAGGAAAAGTACTCAGAGGAGTATTTTGACCTCCACCTTATCAATGAGAAGAAACAATAATTCTTTTTGATTAACAAGGAGGTGAATGCGCCACCTAAGAGGAAGGGCCCTTACTATGAAACCCGTCACTACGAGTTAAGGAAATCGGGAAAGAACCAGTCAAATTGAGGAGAAAACGCAAACCCTTGATGAATTGAGAACAATAAACAAGGGTTGAAATTGGAAATTGGAAAATCCCAAATGGCCAAGATGCCACATAAATCATGGGGAAGGAGTATGAAGGAAATAGGATGGGAAAATCAGACCAGTTCGGGGTGAACCGAACCTGAACTAGATCGAACCGAATTGAACTGGTTTTAACTATACATGAACCGATCACTAAATTAATTTTTCTTGGTGTCTTAAAATGATCAATTTTGGAAATTCATGTCTCCATTGAATGGAAAATGAATTTACACAAATTTAGAAAATTTTAATTTCGAGAGAACCGGTCGAATCAGGCTTAAATCAACCGATTTACAGTTTCTGGTCACTAGACCCAATCGGACCAGGAAAGTCAATGGTCCAACTAGTAAATGGACCGCTTGCCGATCAGCACTTAGTCAACATGCATGGAGCCAATTTGAGTGTGATGCATGGCAAGGCGTGATCTGTCAGCCAATCAATGGTCATCGGTCAATGGGTGCTTATTCAGCAGCCACGCAAACACGACTAGCCAATGAAAGGCTACCACATGTCCGCTCAACTGGTCAACGACTTACATGGCGGTAGAGTTGGATCAGACCAATCACGTGCTACCACATGGTTGGCTCGCACGTGCGAAACAATGTCATCTTCCTCATCCATCCGTTGACACTATGCATTGAGGAAATAATTTCTTTCCTTTTCCGGAGAAGGAAATTTTCTCCAATTTGGGCAATTTTCGATTAGGATGAACATGACCAGTATGGAAACTGGTCAGACAGAGGGTCACCAAGCTCCCTATATAAAGAGCTCCCCTCCATTCATCCTCCACACACCTTAATTCCCTTCTCTCTCTGAAGTGCTCTATTCCCCGACGAAGCTCAAACCAGAGCTCCAATTTGGGCATTTCAACTAGCCTCAAAAGCCAAATTCAGGCTTTACAAACTTGAGAGAAAGTTAGCTACCTGACGCCTACCTCCAACCAACCCGAGAATCACTAGAGAAGCGCTGGCGAGCTCGAACAGTGAAGCAACTCTAGCAGACCGAAGGTGTTCTATTTTGACCAATTAAAATTTGACCCATTTAGACATGCTACATCCAAATTGAGTTCTCCCATAGTTCACTCGACCACCACACAACCTCTACAGAGGCAAAAGGTAAGCCAATACAGCCCTCCTTTATCGTAACAGTTTAGTTCTAGAGAGAGAGAAAAGGACATAGTCTTTGATCGAATTTCCATTGATTCTGACAACAATTGCCCTGATTCTTGATCCTAGAAGGACCCTAAGACAAGAGCTAAATTCCCCTATCAGGAAATAGGATTGTCGCGCCTCCAACGGTAAGCTTTCGAAGCTTTCTCTCTCTACTTCCAATTTTACGGTGAAGCTCCATTTTAGCAAGTTTTGGACCCAAATCCTACAATTCATAGTGCAATTGAATTGTATGAAAGTGTAGAAACTGATTAATATCATCAATTTGAAGAAATAACCCCAATTGGATGGCTAATTTGAAGATATCAAATTCGGTCAGTAAAAGGGTAGAAATTGGGGGAAAATTGGGGATTTCAAAAAATTGAAGGACCTCTATGCAATTTCTCCAAATTGAAGGTTAATTGGCAATGAGAATGATGTTGGAGGACCAATTGGTTAGTTTTCAAAAGAATTGGGGCCAAATGGATGGTTTTGGAAAGTAGGGGAAAACCGTAATTTTATAAAATTGGGGACCAAATTGGGAATTTGGAAAACTTGAGCCCCTTACACAATTTTAAGTAAATTAAGGACCCAAGGAGGATATTGGAAGTCATTGGGACTCAATTTGGAAAAAATCAACACTAGAGACCTAAAGTCAAGAAGTATGAACTTTAGGGATCTAAGTGCAATATACCTAAAATTTGCGCCTAGTAGCTAACACTAACAACCTAGAAAGCTTTTATGCCAAACCCTAACGTATAAGAATGGTCAAATGCTATAGGGACTCTTGAGACCGAACCGATAACAAGGGATCCAGACTCAGACTTGGAGAACTAGCTAGGGACGAATGCATCAAAATAACCAGGTGAGTGGGAACTTTATACTTTATACACGGTTGGGATGATGAGTACAATTTTAAAAGTTAGAAACCTACTTACCGGTTGTGAGTAGGATCATTTAAACATCATACCCGATTGATATGATAAGCTTCCTTACAGAAAGGGAAAAACCTACATACTGGCTGTAAGTGGACCTATCATCACATCCGATTGGTGTGTTGAGTTAAAAAGAGATTTTGTTAGAAGTGTTCGCCCCTGACTATGTGCCACTGCTTAAATGATTTGGGACACCTTTTTGACAAGAGCTAGAACAACTCTAATAGGCCAGCGACCTCGGTTTTGAACTTATAGGCCGGGTATGATGTTTAAATAACCCTACTCACAACCGATAAGTAGGTTTTTAACTTTTAAAATGATACTCGTCATCCCAAATGGGTATGAAGTATAAAGTTCCCACTCACTCCACGATTCTAACACATTCATTCCTAGCCGGTTCTCCATGTTTGAGTCTAGCTCCCTTGTTAGCAGTCTGGTCTCAAGAGTCCCTACAGGGTTTGAGCACTCTTATACGTTAGGGTTTGGCATAAAGGAGCTGAAGGAACAATTGGACAAATTACAAGGGAACGGCTTTATACACCCTAGTCGATCCTTGAGGGTTGCCTTAATCTTATTCATGAAGAAGAAGGATGGAAGTATGAGGCTGTGTATTGAATTCCAGAAGTTAAACTAGGTACGCATTAAAAATCGGTACCCCTTACCAAGGATTAATGTTCTCTTTGACTAGCTGAGAGGGGCAGCTTATTTTTCTTAGATCAATCTACGGTCTAGGCAGCATCAACTTAAGATCTGAGAGGAAGATATACAAAAAATGACGTTTAGGTTGCACTATAGACATTATGTGTCATACCCTAACCCAGTTTGGTTGGAACCCCGTGATTAACCCTCCACCAGTTCTTGCATTAAGATGGTATTCCTACCAAGATAGGTCAGGAAGGGTAAAGGCTTATCAGCATATGTGTCATGCCAAGACACGGCTCGGTCAGATTCTCATGAGCAACATGCCACTCCAATTTGTTTAAGAAGGACCACCCCTTCTCAAGACCAAGAGGAGTCATGTGTAATTTCCTAACTTGTTCCCTAGAATAGCATTGCACAAAACTACCAAAAAGCTTAAAAGAACTTTAATTGTACTTGATTTATGGTTCATCTTTGTGGACTATCTAAGTGCCATTTCCTTTTTCCAGAAAAAAGGGAAAAAGGGAGGGGGTGAGTTTCTATAACTTAGTGAGTAGGTGTTGGTACTGAATTTTAGAAATATATTTATTAAAACCATCATTCTTCAATACATTCTTTTTCAAGATCCTTTACTATTATGTGTGTTTAATACATTTAGCACCTCCCCTTGCTCTGGAGGTGTTTTAACAAACTTACACACACCCTTTTATCATAAAGGGTATACATGTTTGCAAGACAGTCCTAGACTACACCCACTTTGGGATCAATGCAACTTTGCTGTCTATCGTGATAGAAGTCCAACCACTTCTACCTTGAGTCTGAGTGACGCACCAAGCACCTAGCCCTAAGACTCAAAATCACTTCATGTCCATATGAGGATGGGGAACTCATCTCACCCTCAGCCTAGTCTCATGCGCAAGAAGCTTTGTTCATCATCATGACTAACTAGTACGGCAGATGCCATTATCACCACCAAGTCGTCCAACAGTCCTTGGAACCCATCATTACCCCTCATGGGTGTCTTGATGGTTCTGAACCAGAGTACATGCACAAACAATAATTTGTTTTTCACATAATAGACATCATCTTTGGTGCTAACAGTCCAACAACCCCGACACTCAACTCGACCTATAGTTGTTTGTCTGACCGGTCCATCGAGCTTTGTGAGTTCTAACGTGGTACCGTGTAAAATCACTCAGAATTTCCAGTTTAATAAGAGTTTTCATGACTCTTTTACTCATGTTTGTCTATGGGCTCCAACCCGTGCCCACTTGGCCTTGGGCCTACTTCACGAGTTTTTCAAAAACTAGCCCTTGAGCCCTATCAGTTCAAAATCAAGGCCCCCGACTTGTTGGACCTATTCTAGCCCCCATCAGAAAAGTCACTCGAATAGTTTAAGTATTTGCACATAGTTAGGGGAGAACCTTTTTGAAAAAATTGTTTTTAGCTCAAATGCACTCACCATACCAATTGGATATGATGATAGAGCTATGTCCACTCATAACAGGCAAGTGGTTTTTATTTCAAATAGTGTTCATCATATCAACTGGGTATGATGTATAAAATTTTCCACTAATAGTGGCTTCCAATTTAGAAAATTTGTTAATCACCCCAACCGAGTATGATATTGGAAATTCACACTCACAACTGATAAGTGATTTTTTACTATAAACCTGCTCATCACCCCAACTGGGTATGACATTAAATAACCCACTCAGAACCGGTAAGTATGTTTTTAGCTTTAAAATGGTGCTCATCACCCCAACCGAGTATGATATTTAAAAGGTCCCACTCACCTAATGATTATGACGCTTTCATCCTTGGTCGATTTTCCAAGTCCGAATTGTGCTCCCCTTTTTCTCACTTCCTAGTCCAAAGTGTTCCTAAACGATTAGAACATCTTTATAAGGAAGAGTTCAGCATGAAAGCCTTCTTGTTCTAATGTATTGTCAATTAAGCCCAGATCTTTGGATTTATTGCACATAGGTCCTTAAAGTTCACACTTCTTGACTTTAGGTCCCTAGTGCTCAACCTTTCCATCAATCAAGTCCTAAGGTTTTCAATATCCTCCTTGGGTCCTTAATTTTTATTAAAATTATAAATGGGGCTCAAATTCTCAAAATTTCTAATTTGGTAGCCAACTTTTCCAAAATTACTATTGTGCCCCTAACTTCCAAAAATGGCCAATTTGTCCCAATTCTTTCAAAAATTGACCAATTGGCCCTCCAACATCTTCCTCATTGTCAATTGACCTCGAATTATGAAAAAATGCATTTAGGTCCTTCAATTTTTCGAAATCCCAAAATTCTTCCCCAATTTCACCCCTTTCTACTGACTGAATTTGATTTCTTTAAATTGTCATTCAAACAAGGTTAATTGTTCCAACTGATGGTGCGAATCAATTTCTACACTTCCATACAATCCAATTGAGGTTTGAATTTTGGATTTTGGGTCCGAAACGAGCTCAAATGGAGCATCGCCAGAAAACTGGACGTAGAGAGATAAAGCTTCGAAAGACTATCGTCAGAGTTGCGGTGATCCGAGTTGTTGATCTGGGATGGTAGCTTTCATCTTTAGAGTGCTTGTAGGATCAAGAATTAGTACAATTGGTATCAGGATCATTGGGAATTCTTCAATGAAATCTAGCATTTTTTTCTGCTGAACTATTCTAATGAAGAAGGGCTGAATTGGCTTACCTTTTTCCTCTAGAGGGGTCGTGTGATGGCCTTCGAAGCTAAGGGAGGGCTCGATTTGGTAGTAGGAGGTCTAAATTGACTGAATTTAGTCCAGCCAAAAAGGGCAGCTTCAGACCGATGGAGCTACTTCATTGTTTGATATCACTGGTATTTCTCTAGCGATCCTCTGGTCGGGTGGAGGTAGGCATCAGGTTGTTGACTTCCTCCCGAGTTTGTAGGGCCAAAATTCATCTTCTAAGGTTGAAGGAAGTGCCCAAGTCAGAGCTCTCATTTGATCTTCACCGAAAAACTAAACACTTAAAGGAAGAGGAGATTTGAGGTGCGTGGTTGATTAATGGAGGAGAGCTCTTTATATAGGGAGCTCGGGGACCCTTTGCCATACCAATTTCCATATTGGTTGTGCTCATCCTGATCAGAAATTGGCCAAATTGGAAAAACATTTTCTTTGCCGGAAAAGGAAAGAAAAATCTTTCATCGATGAATAGTGTCATCGGATGGAGGAAGAAGATGATACTATTTTGCATGTACAAAGCTTGCACGTGCGGACCGGACATGTGGCAGCGCGTGATTGGCTGGTTCGATCGATATGGCGATCCTACTCAACTACCGCATCAACCGTTGATAGGTTGATCAAACATGTGGCAGCCTCCCACTGGCTGCTTATGTCTATGTGGCTACTGACTAGGCATCCGTTGAAGGTTGACTAGTCTGGTTCAACTGAGTAAAGCTCGCCCTTTGGAATTAAGCGACACCTGGGAAAGAACCGGTCAAAATGAGTGAGAAAAATTGAGCGGGTTCACAAACCTGATCACTAGATAATGGGAAATTGTTAAATTTACAACTACTAAGTGATCCAAAAGGTCATAAAAACCTTGGAAAAGGACTTTAGGGCAATTTGGGAGAGAAAACCAGACTGGTTCAGCTGAACCGGATCTAAACCTGATTAAACCTTTATTTTACTAGCACACTCCAATTCAAAACTATTTTACTGAAACTTTATTTTTTTAAAATTACCCATTCACTGAGTTGTAGAAACTCACCCGCCCTTTTTATCATTTTTTATGAATTTGAGAAATGACTAGGGATAACCCCAAGCCTTACCCTCTATCAGGTATGCTTAATTATTCTTAAGCTTGCATTTTATTTGATATATGTTATTCAAAGGAACAAAGTTGAGATTATGCCTGACTACTTTTGAATTTAAGAAAGGGGGAAACCTCTCTTGAACAAAGAGAGTGGCGGGTTGTTCATGGGGATCCGACCAAACTGGGTCAGGGCGTGACAGATAGAGTTTGGTGACACAAAAAATGAAAATCGGCCGGTTGAGGCTCGATTCGACTGGTTTTCTAAAAATTAAAAATTTCAAAATTAACCTAAATTCATTTTCTATCTAATGGTGGTCTCAATTTTCTAAATTGATCTTTTTAAGCACCTTAAAAAATGAATTATTGATCCGGTTCACCACGGTTCACAATGGTTCAATCCAGTTCAGGTTCGGTTAACCATGATCCGGTTAGATTTTCCCATTGAATTCGGCTCATGGTTCTTCCCCATGATTTTTATGAATTTTTGGTCACTTGGGATAAAGGTAAAAAGTGAGGCCTTAAAAGGGAAATTCCCAAGTTAAGGAACCTCATAAAGAAGCATAGGTGGTTGAGTGTATATCAGGACGACCAAGTGTGACATATTTTGTAGGAACAAAGAAGCCAAATATGGATTTCAAACGAACCTAGTGGAAGAAAGCAACTAGTAACAATGAGATAGTCAAGGAGAATAAATGATGCCCTAAGAACGACCGAGAGGTAGTAGAGGCTACACCCAAAGAAGGGCAATAGGATGGGCATAGTGTGAAGTACACAAAATAAGACCCGACAATTGGAGATACCTCATATTGGAAAGTAAAGGGTAAACTAGGAAATTAAGGTTGGGGTATGATTAAAGGTGTGCAAACGCTCTAATTTAAAAGAGTGTAACAATGTGAAGGAAGGAAACCTTCAAGAAATAGTAAGAAATTTGAATGTATAACGCTTAAGGGGGAAGTCTCTACTTCGAAGGAAATAATGGAGAATGAAAACCATTAAAGGAGAACTCCCCAAACAAAGAAATCATGAAATGGTCACGAGCAAGTAAGAGTGGGTTAAGGGAAAAAAAAGAAAATCCTTGAGTAAAAGACGTCACCGGAAATGAGAAAGGACATAAGAAGGGAAGAATCACAACGTGCTGGTAGGTCATCGGGAAACTCAATGATTGGCACCGAAAATACCCAATAAGGAAGTGTTATATAAATATAATGGATCGAGATAGGTTTTGGAACATGTCATCCTATAAGAGACATGTAAGCCCAATAGTCCCGAGTAAAATATGACTCAAGTACGGAAGAGTGAGTTAGTAAGCATGACAAGGTCAAACATAATTTGGACCGAAGTTGTGATAGATAACAGATGGAGGAAGGGTCAAAATAGGACGAAGGGGTGATAACAACGAAACCCATGAAAACAAGTACATAATGCTTGAAAAAACACCGAGCTAAAGGTTTCAAAGATCAAGAGAATAACTAGACACGAGAACAATTAGGCATTTTGGAACTCTCAATCCTGAAGTCTTGGGCAAGAACCTAGAGGAAGAATCTTACCCTAAGCAGAGGAACGCCCGATTGCTGTGATGAAGAGAAAATGTGTTTTGTTAGAAGTGTTCTCCCTTGACTGTGTGCCAATGCTTAAAATTTTTGGGAGACCTTCTTGACGGGTGCTAGAACAGCTCAAATAGGCCAAAGACCTCAGTTTTGAACTTGTGGGGCTAAAATGCCCAATTTTGGAAAATCATGTACAGTGGGCATGAGCATGAGTTTGTAAACAAGCATGAGATATGAAAGCCATGAAAACTCTTAATGTAATGGAGATGTGATTTCGCCAGGTACCAAGACTGAACCGACATACTCGATGGACTAGCGGCAGTGCGTTAGGGCCAGGTCGACGAACCGGCCTAGAGAAATAGCTGCAAGTCGGGTTGAGGGTCAGGGTCGTTGGACCAGTGGCACCAAAGATAAATGGCTATGTGGAAAACTATTGTTTGTGCATACACTTAAGGTACAGGACCATAAAGAGGCCCAAGAGGGGTAGTGATGCGTCCTAAGGACTACTGGACGACATGGTGGAGATAAGGGTAGTTTGTCGTGTCAGTAAGTGATGAAGCTCGACTTAGCTTCTTGTGCATGAGATTGGGGTGGGGTCGAGATGAGGTCTCCATCCTCATATGGACACAAAGTATTTTTGGGTATGAGAGTTGAACATCTGAAATGTTCAATTAGACTTCTTGTAGAATTCAAGGATTTCTATTATGGTGGATGGTAAAGACGCTCTGATCCACAAGTGGGTGAAGTCAATGTAACTGCATCTCGCGATTGTTTGTAACCTTCTGGATAAAGGGCGTGTGTTGTTTGTGAAACACACCCAATATGGAAATGGGAAAAAGGTTGGAAAACCTTGGAATGGATTTGAGAATCCTTGGAAAAAGAATTGATAAACCTTGGAGGAAGGAAATTGGAAAAGAGATTGAAAATAGAGGAAAACCCCTTTTGAAAGAAAAGGTAGCCCTTGGTAGGGTAAAGGTTTTGAAAACTGAACTTTGAGGAAAAACCTTCTATTTAAAGAAATTATAACCTTTGTGTGACTATTTTGAAAACTCACTCCTAACAGCCACTCACTAAGTTGTAGAACTCACCCCTTCCCTTTTACCCCTTTCAGATAACCAATGGGAAGCCAAAATGACCTCCTTGTAAGACATGTATGTTTGTTTTAAAATATTCAGTTTTGTATAATATTATTCTAGGAAAGACTGGAAAGAAGGATGCCCTACTCCTCATTATTTAAAAAGGATGTATAATATTATTCTAGCTATGTAACCAGGTGTTAATATAATAAAATATATTTGGTATTATCTCATGACTCGTACAAGTGAATAGAATTGAGGCATTTTCTCTTATAAACTTAGGAGCAAATAGGTTGTATGTACGAGAAGGACTCTCACCCCAAATTCTACAAGTTCCATCCCCATTAAGGCCAGGACTTAAGGTATATACATCGTTGGGTGAGGGGATCCTTTGCACGAACATGATCGTAACACTCCGGATTGGGAATGCCAAGGAAGTGGTATTCTAGGGTGAGAAAAGCCCGACTAAGCCTTGTCTAATATCCAGCCTCAAGGCCTAGAGGATGATGCAAAAATGATGTGAAGTATTCTTGGCACATATTTCTAGTACCAATAAAGAATGAACCACATCAAATGACACCCTCATAGTAAGGGAATACCTGAACGTATTCCTAGAAGATTTGCTTGGATTACCCTTGGATAGATAGTTCGATTTTGTGATCGACGTCATCCCAAGTATTGGTCCGATATCGCAAGCACCATATTGGAGGCACCAGCAGAACTCAAGGAGCTGAATGAACAACTTGAATAGTTGTTAGAAAAGGGTTTATTCAACCTAATTGCTCTCCTTAGGTAGCCCCAATTCTATTTGTAAAGAAGAAGGATGGGAGCTTGTGGTTGTGTATGAACTACCGTTGATTAAACCAGGCAACGATCAAGAACCGTTATCCACTTCCCAAGATTGAAGACCTATTTGATTAATTGACAAGGGCATCACACTCCCCCAAGATCGATCTCAAGTCCGAGTATCACCAGTTGAGAGTCAAGGAGGAGGATATTCAAAAAAACAACCTTTAGGATAAGATACAAGCATTTTGAGATTAGGGTAATGCCTTTTGCACATACAAATGCACCAATGACATTCATGGACTTAATGAACTGAATCTTCCAACCCTACCTTGTTCGGTTCATGATCATCTTCATCAATGACATCCTGGTGTACTCCCCGACTGTAGCAGACCACGAGGTACACCTCCGACTAGTGCTGGATGCGCTATGAATGGAACAAAGAAACCAATTTTGCAAGTAAAACTTTCAAAACACAAAATTTTACAACTCACAATCAATTTATAGAAATCAAGATTATTTGCATATAATTTCATTATATAATAAAAACAAAGATTTTTCTACCAAGGATTGTAAACATAACATACATTTGTGATAGTGCATCGACAACTATATATTTTATACCTTGTCTATACTTGATCACATATGGAAAGGCTTGTTCAACTTGTGTTACCTTTTAAGGTGCAAAATAAATACCAAATAAGGTGTTGGCCAATCTTGAATTGTCTTAATTTCCTTTTAAATTACAATTCCTTCAAAACTTTCAACATATTTAGGAAATAAAATATTATTCCAAAAATATATATATTTACTAAAATTAGAAAATAATATATATTTCAATTCAGAATTAGAAAGGTCACTTCTTTTGGGCTTAAGATCTTGCTGGACTCTTCTTTTGAGCTTCCACTTGAGTTTCTTCAATTGCTCCAATTAGCCCATTCAATGTTTCTTCAAATATTTTAGCCCTTGACTTTTGAATCATTGCATGCCCAATTTGATTTACATCGTTCTCCCCCTCTTGAAAATAATTTGTCCTGAAATCTTTGATCTCCTTGTGAACTACATAAAAAAAATAAATTAGGAATATTAAAACTATAATTAACCTCATAATTACTACATAATATCTGCTTGTGTGTATTATTGATTAGTTTAAACACTACAATTGATATGTTTCTTCTAAGAATGAATTTAACCCAAATTCTTGGATAAAAAATGATCTTATTAAAGCTCTGCTGGACTTTATTTTCATATAATTGAGTCTATTGCTTTATATACATATTTGTCTTGAGAGTTTGTTTTAGAAAGTAAGTTTTCCTCTTTTTATCTAAATTTACTAACTCAACAATAATAAATAATATTATATCTAAATGATGCAATGAAGTAAAACAATAAACAAATTTAAATAATGAAAACCTAATCGTAGAAGTAATATAACCATTATATGTAAACTCATTATCAAGTAAATATTCAGTTGAAATTAAAAGTTCTTTCCAATTTACACTACAAAATATTTCAAAAGTAACTCAAGAATTTATAATTATAATTAACTTCAATAATTCAAGGAATATAATGCAATATAACAACTTTTCTAAATAATAAATAAATAAAATTCGATGCACTCTTAATTTTTTGATATTGAATCAGATATATTATTTTTAAGAATTGTTTAACTATAATAAATATAAAATATATAATCTTCTCAATCCTTAGTAATTCGTAAATAAATTGCATAAAAATATCAATCAAAGAAATTACTCTATTAATTGAAATAATAATATAAATATATGGAATTGTTGGTTAAATTTTGCTTCTTTACATGTAATGAAATGAAAATAAAATTTCCTCATATTTCTTTTCATATATGGACCCAAAGAATACTCATGCAATACTACAATATTCTAAGCTATCAAAGATTGTCCAATAAGTTCTAAGACATATGATTTATTAACAAGTAACTTACACAAATAAAATTGAGAGATTAATAATTTGTCTCCCTGATAAATAAACCAATTTTGCAAGTAAAACTTTCCAAATACATGCTTTTTACAACAAATAATAACTTTAGAGAAATCAAGATTATTTGCATATAATTTTATTATATAATAAAAACAAAGAATTTTACTATCATGGATTGTAAGCATAACATACAATTGTGATAGTGCATCGACAACTATATATTTTATAACTTGTGTATACTTAATCACATATGAAAAAAAATTTATGAAAACCACCCACCTTGCATGACGCTTGTTCAACTTGTGTTACCTCTTAAAGTGCAAAACAAATACCAAATAAGATGTTGGCCAATCTTGAATATTCTTAATTTCCTTTTGAATTACAATCCCTTCGAAATTTGCAATATATTTAGGAAATACAATATTATTCCAATAATATATACATTTACTAAAATTAGAAAATAACATATATTTCCTAAATATATTTTAGAAAAAAATTTATATATTCTTCGTATTCATATAAGGAAATATTATATATTATTATATCATTAAAATATGCATTAACAAAATTTTCAATAAAAGAATGTAATAAATAATGCCATAATCTCATAGAAATATTAGTTACATTTGTCTTTAATATATTTTGCAATTCATATTTATCTTTCATCCGAATTTTATTATATTCACTTTTAAACTTTATTTTTGAAATTAAATAAAATCCATATAACTCATCTACCATATAATCTAAATAAGGAATAGAGTATTGAAACTGTACCATGGTATTTTTTATAACTCGACAATCAATGTATGTCTGTTAAGTTTTACCCCTTTTAGATAGTTGCACAACTGGTGGATTAATTCTATTTGGTACGATTCTATTTTTCATCAGCTTTATGACTTAGTATTGAGTTTGACACTTGATCCTTCGACTTGATGATAAAACAAGAGATATCTTCTTTGGAACTTGCTTGAATTCATGTAAAAAAGATATAATATTGCTTTTCAAATATCTGACGATAGAGTTAATATTTAAAATTATATCCTTGTACATAAGTATTGTAAGGACATGTAAATTTATATTGATCTCACTTTTTCTTGTAATAAAATTATTTTTACTCTCTTTCTTTTCATTATGCCTTTTTTTTTCAATTTTGACATTTCTCTCTTCTATTTCAACTCTCATTTATCTCTAGTATTTTTCAATGTCGCCTTTTATCTCTTTCGTTTCAATTATGGCTTTTATCTCTTCTTATTTTTCTACTATTTTCTTTTCATTTGTATTTTTCCATTTCAATTGATCATCACATATTTGCTGTAGAGTCAAAGGTACAAGAGATATTGGTCTATTGTTCATTACAAATGAGTACCTATTTGTTAATCTATCATGTGTAACTTGATGATCAAACTTCCAAGGTTGTCCCAATAGAATATGGCATACATCCACTGGTACCACATCACTTAATACCTCATCCGTATATTTTCCAATAGAGAATGAAACCAACACTTGCTTGGTTACCTCGAGTTTGTGTTGATCCTTCAATTTTTGAATTGGATGAGGCTTCAAATGCTTCAGTGTGGGTAGTGCCTACTTCTCTACAAGCTTTGCTAGCCATATTAGTGCAGCTTCCCCCATCTATGTTAATAGAACAAACCTTATTTTTAATAGAACAACAAGTATGAAATAGATACTCACATTGGTTGTCCATGATGTCATCAATCCATGGCCTTTCACTTGGAGCACATTGGTCGATGGAATCATGCCCAACACTATCATAATTAACTTGAAGATCTTCAAATTCCTCGAGTTCTTGTGTATCGAAATGCCTATATTGAAAGCTCTAAGGTTGTTGTTCAACGGGAGTATGTTGATGCGAATAATGTCTCACACCTTCTTCCAAGCAATTCATTCGCATGTGAAGTGGCTCAAATCCAGACTTCACCACTTGTTTCATCATTGCTTTCTAGTGTAGGTTTTGAATGGGTTGAGAGTAACTGTCTTCTTTCCATGTGTTTACTCGTTGTTGGGAATTGTAATCATGCCAATTGTTAGAAACAAAAGAACCTTGCAACTCTCACTCACATGTTTCGCTCAAACACTCCTATTTCACACTCAAATGGCTTTTTCTTATAAATTTAAAATAGTCATGCCTTTTTCCACTCATATGCTTTCTTTCAATTTATAATTGAACTCAAGAACAAATCATTTTCATGAAGCAGATCAACTTGAGGAACAATCAAGACAAATCAACAAAGTTTCAAAAAGCAATTTTAAAAAGGATTTAACATTAGATATAAAGATAATTAAAGTGATATAGAAAAAAATTTATGGAAATCTATTAGAGTAGAATGAATAAGATACTCAGTATAGGCTTTTGTGATTATTCTCTTTTTTTGTATTTTTTTAACTTTTTATGCCTTTTTATTTTTTTTCTTTTTTTTGATCTTTTAAATTTCTTTTTTTGCACGCATTTTTCTACTACTTTTTTACGATATTTATTTATTTCTTTAACGACACCCTACACTAAATATGGAATAGACCACAAGACTTTCACGAAAAAAGAAAAAAGAATGGAATATGTCTTGTTCGATTGAAAAACAAGTTAGCATTTTTTAGGGACTTGTGAATATTAGCTAATATCTAAATAAGAAAATAAAATATTATGGTTGACATGCTAACCATATAGAGAATATTGCTAATATATTTCTTGTTCCATTATTTAGAGATGTCTAAGATAATAAATATTTTAAACTTAGTATATTATCTTAGATATATTTTGAAATATATTATTTTATTCTTTAATTTTTAGATGATTTATTATGTTAATAAATGTCTCACTTTAAATTCAAATTTGAATTATCTACTTGAGATCTTATTGGGCTCTTCTTTTGGGCTTGAAATCTTATTGGGCTTCTCTTTTGGGCTTGATATTTTATTGGACTCTTCTTTTGGGCTTTTACTTGGGTTTTTTTAATTGCACTAATCAGCCCATTCAAAACTTCTTCAAATCTTTTAGCCCTTAACTTTTGAATCACAGCATGCCTAATTTGAATCACATCACCAATCTTCTATAAGATTTATTATGTTAATAAATCTCACACTTGAAATTCAAATTTGAATTATCTTCTTGAGATCATATTGGGCTCTTCCTTTGGGCTTGAGATCTTATTGAACGCTTATTTTGAGCTTCCACATGGGTTTCTTCAATTGCTCCAATCAGTCCATTCAATACTTATTCAAATCTTTTAGCCCTTGACTTGTGAATCATAACATGCCCAATTTGATTCACATCAGCTGCCCATGTCAACATCGATAACTAATCACTATACACCACGTGGAGACACACTGAGTGTGCACGCACGCACACACACACTATGTCATCTTCCTTGATGAACATTCGTTGGAGAAATAGGGGACAAAGGTCTAAATTGCATAACGAGCTTCATATCTCCCCACATCATGTCAATTCAACTTTAAACCATCTCATCCCATACTAGTGAGTTCCTAGAGACCTCTGACAGCTCCGCTATAAATAGAGCAGTCCCACCCACTATGCCCAATCCCTGTCATGTGTTGAAGTGACCACCAATAGAGCTAGAGGAAACCTTAACCTACAAGGAAGATCTGTATGGATTGTTGATCGCCAAGAGAAGTAGCTATGGAGTAAGAGGATTAAGATGGTGAAAATCCTATGGTGAAATAATGAAGTGGAGGAAGAAATGTGAGAGGTTGATGCCACCATGAGAGAAAAATACCCTTATTTATTTGTATAATGATTTTGTAAGTTTTGGGTATAAAAATCCTAAAAGGAGTGGAGGTGTGGTAATACCCCAATTTTGGAAACATGAACCGAATGAGATGAGGGTTGAGATTAGATTTAATAAAAGATATTGTGGAAGTAAATTTATGGATTTAAATATGAATTAGAGAACAAGAAAGCTAAGAAACCTATTTTGGAGTTGGGAATTTGAGTGGGAAATATGGAAGGATCTAAAGAAGAACCAGGATAAAATTTGAAATAACTTAATTGACCCTAGGACTTTGGGAATTTTTCAAGCAGATCCAAGTGGGATGTAAATATACTTTTTGGACCTATTATGAAGAAAATGAGTCGAGTAATTTCTAGAAAAATAAATTAGTTTAAGAATTGGTGGAATTAAAGACAAATCTAGCAAAAAATGTTGAAATTGGACACAATCAGTAAAAAAAATTCTTAGAAATTAGTCTAAATAGTGCTGATCAGTGGAGGTCACTGACTGGACTGCCATGTTAGTGGTCGCGATCAATATCAGCACACCACATGGCTAGACATCCAATTAGTGAGCACTGTGTGGTAAAACTGACCAATTAGCAAGGGTAGAGATACATAAGCAAGCATGACTAATTAGATTTCACGACATGTCAAATGGAATACAAAGAGGACTTGTCGCATATGGGTGACCAATCAGAGTGTGGCATGTGTGGAATAACACTATGAACTACCATTGGACATGTCAGATAAGGTTAGCCAATCATAGAGTGCCATGTGATGACAATTACTTAGTTGGCTTGTTCGAAGCATAATGAGATAGGCATAGCCAATCACAAGACGTGTCACATCCTGACCCGGTTTGGTTGGATCCCCATGATGAACCCGCCACTCCCTTAGTTTAAGAGGGGTTTCCCCTTCTTTTAATCAAGAGGAGCCAACGTAAATTCAAACTTTGTTCCCTGGAAAAGCATAAATCAATCATATGCAAGCTTAAAAATGAAATTTTAAGCACACCTGACGGAGGATACTTCTTCACATTTTCTTTATTATATCTCCATATTCCTGAAAAGAGGTAAAAGGGAGGGGGTGAGTTTTACAACTTAGTAAGTGGGTGTTATGAGTGAGTTTTCTTGAAGAATAGCTTTTGTTTATCTAAAACATACCAACATTTTCATTTCCTTTTAAAAAAGGGATTTCCTCACTTTGGTTTCAAAACCTTTTTCCATTTCCTTATTAAGTGTGTTTAGCTCTTTTTATCCCATCCCCTTGCCTCAGGAGGCATTTAGCAAACAAACACATGCCCTTCATCAAGAAGGGTTCACACATTCGTAGGTGCAGCCCGTCCACTGCACCCACTTGTTGATCGAAGCATCTTTACCATCCACCAAGATAGAAGCATGTCCACTTCTACCATAGGTCTGAGTGGATGTTCTCGACATCCGACCCTCAAACCCGAATGCTACTCCGTGTTCGTATGAGGACAGAAACCTCATCCTGACCCCACCCCAGTCTTATGCGTGAGAAGCTACTCCAGACTTCCAGACTGACTAGTATGACGAACTGCCCTTATCTCCACCATATCGTCTAGTAGGCCTTAAGACCCACCACTACCCCCTAGGGTGTCTTGATGGTCCCTACCATAGATGCATGCACAAATAACAGTTTTTCACATATGGCCATTATCTTTGGGGCCAATGGTCCAATGGCCCCGACGGTCAACCCGAGCTGTAGCTGTTTGTCTAGCCATTGACCTGGCCCTGACGCATTGCCGCCAATCCATAGAGCACTATCAGTCCTAACTTCATACTATGGAAAAATCACACAACCAATTTCATTGGAAAATTTCATGGCTTTATTTAATGAATTTATTTACGAGCTCCTGCTAGTGCCCACTAGGCTTGGGCCCATTGCATGTGTTTTTCCAAAACCAGTATTTTGCCCCATGATTTCAAAAATTGAGGCCTCTAACCTATCTGAGCTATTCTAGCTTCAGTCAAGAAGGTCTCCCAAATATTTTAAGCATTGGCACACAGTTAGGGGAGAACACTTCTGACAAATTTCATTTTCAACTTCATCACACCAACTGGTGTGATGATATCTCTGCTTACCATCGGTAAGCGGGTTTCTACTTTCCTCAAGGAAGTTCATCATACTAACCGGGCATGATTATCTCTACTTATGACAAGTTAGTAGGTTTTATCAATTAAAGATGGTACTCCTAATCCTAACCGGGTATGAAGTTAGATAATTTCACTCACCCCCATGATCGTGACGTGTTTGTCCCTAGTCGATTTCTAAGACCACGCTAGCTTTTCCTTGCTAGCATTCCAGTCTCTTGTGTCCCTACACGATTTGGGAATCTTTATCAATTAAGGCTTGGCATGATAGCCATCGTTTTCTCACATATGAGGGACTATGCTCAAAATTGTTGATTAATTGCACTTAGGTCCCTAAAGTTCATTTTTCTTAACTTTAGGTCCCTAATGCTAACTTTCCCCAAATTGAGTCCCAAAGCTTCCAAAATTTCCTTTGAGTCCCCAATTTACTCAGAATTGTATATGGGGTGCAAGTTTTCCAAATTTCTAATTTGGTTCCCAAATTTTCAAAAATTACAATTTTGCCCCTACTTTCCAAAAATGGCAATTTGACCTCAGATATTCCAAAAATTGATCAATTAGTCCTCTAACATCTTCCTCATGTCCAATTGGCCTTCAATTTGAGAAATTGCAAAGAGGTCCTTTAATTTTTTGAAATCCCAATTTTCCCCCAAAATTTTCCCCAATTTCTCCCCTTCAAATAAACCAAATTTGATTTCTTTAAATTGGCCATTCAAATGGGGTAATTGTTTCAATTGAAGTTATGAATCAGTTCCTACACTTCCATATGATTCAATTGAGCTTTGAATCGCATGATTTAAGTATGAAACGAGGTCAAACAGAGCTTCGCCAGAAGATCGTTTGTAGAGTGAGAAAGCTTACCGTCAGAGGTGCAGTGGTTTGAGCTCTCAATTTGGGGAAGTAGCTCTCGTCATATGGTTAATTATAGGATAAAAAAATAGGACAATTCTACCAGGATTGGCGAGAATTTGATCAAAGAAATTTGTTACTTTCTCTCTCTAGAACTTAACTGTATCAATGAAGGAGGGTCGAATTGGCTTACCTTTCAACTTTGTTGCGGCAGTGTGAGAGCCATGGGGGTGTCAGGGAGGCTTGGGTTGGCCGGGGAAGGGCTGAATTTGGCCTAATTTAGTTTGACCAAAATAAGGCAGCTTCGGTCCATCAAAGCTGCTTCACTGTTTGATTACATTGACACTTCTCCGGTGGTCCTCGGGTAGAAAGGAAGTTACTGTCATGTAGTTGACTTCCCTGGAGTCTATAGGACCGACCTTGCCTTCTAAGGCTGAGAAAAAGTCCTTTTTCAGAGATTAGGTTTGACCTTCACCGAAAAATGGAGTAGTTGAGAGAAAATGGCGATTTGAGGTGTGTGGGTGATGAATGGAGAGATGCACTTTATATAGGGAGCTTGAGAACCCTCTGCCCAACCACTTTCCATTTTGGTCAAGCTTATCCTCACCCGAAAATGGCATGATCAGAGCCATTACACCTTCACCGGAGTTATACGCTTTCTGCATTTATGAATAATGTTGTCATCCTAAGGAAGAAGATGACATTGTTCCAAATTGGACCGTACCGGTCCGACTGGGTTCAATGGCAGAAATCAACTAGTTCAGGCCCGGTTTGACCAATTTTCTCAAAATTAAAAATTTCTAAATTAATCTAAATTCATTATCTATCTAATGGTGGCTTGAACTTCCCAATTTGAATATTTTAATCCACCAAGAAAAATGAATTTAGAAAATAGTTCAAGTATGGTTCAAACTGGTTCAGGTTCGATTCACCTTGAATCAACCTGGTTCTCTTCCCATTTGCCCCAAGGTTGTTTTCCATGATTTTTATAACTCTTTGAGTCACTTGGTGTTTGTCAATTTCCCATTTTACCCATTCTTTACTGGTTATGGTTTGTGAACTGATTAGATTTTCTCTTTTGAATTGACCGATTCTTTTCCCAGTCTTCTTGTCTTTAAAGGACGAGGTTTACAAGACGTCATATGGAAAACTAAATAAAATTAAACTATTTTTATTCAATTAGCTACACATGTCAACAACAATAACTAATCACTATATGCCATGTGGCAATGACACAATGTCATCTACCCCGATGAACATTTGCTAGAGAAATATAAGACAATGGTTTGAATCACCCGACGAGTTTCATCTACTCCAACACCGTGGCAATCCAATTCTAAATCACCCTATCCCACACTGGTGTGTTCCTAGGGACCCTAGGGACCTCCGCTAATAAATAGAGTCGTACTATCACATCTTGACCCGATTTCTACAATTAGACTTGCAAACAACTCTACATCCTCCCGGTTTCACAACAATGGACGTCTCATCATTGTAAATATGATTGGGTGCAAGATTTAAAATATAATACCTCAATATATTTTCTAAAATTTAATAAATTGAATTTTTGGAAAATAAAATTTGGAAACCATACCGGTACCTTGTACTGAATGTAAGATATACCTTTGGTTTTGGATCAATTTTCCATCAAACACATGTTCTTCATCACTGTTGTTGCTTGGAAGGGGTAATTGGAGGGGAGTGAGTTCATAACTCATTGAGAGGGCACTACTAACATCATGTTGTCATTTGCACAATTTAGCACATACTTCAATAGGTTTATACAAAGGTTTGGTTAAAACAAAGGATTACCAATGGTGAGCGTAGATTTTAAAGGAAATACACTTATATACGACAAGTTTGAAATATGTTCGTTTCATAAGAAGGAAGTTATCCACGAATTTATCATAACAAGTGTTAAAATTTTAACTTGTATTTTTAATGAGAAATACTCACATACCCGAATGTTCATACAAATACTTTTCCTTCAATCCCAATGGGTTCAGATTCCACTTAACAAGTTACCATTTGTTTATTATTGAAAATCTTTCACATGATTTTCAGTTAAATTTTACTGCTTGTATTTTACAAGCTAAAATTATGTTCTTCCTACCCAAAAGGTATTTCATAATTTTATTCAAGGAAAAATTATTATACATTTATATCAGATAAACAATCACACACCCTTTCACAATAAAGGGATCAAACAGTTGTAGAACAGACCCACAACCTCGATTTGTTCCACTAGTGGCCTAGAGCGTCTTTACCATCTACCCTAGTGAGAGGTTACAACATCTACACCATTTTATGTGTCAGCACCATTGTTAAACCCTTTGACATCATTGTTACCTCTATTCACTATTGAGGGATGAGACATCTCCCCCTTCTTCATTGGTCTCAATGTGCATGAAGCTCCCAGAGCTTCACAACATACTAGAACAGCAAAACATCCCTTGTACCAACCTTGTAGTCCAATAGCCCTTAGAACTAACACTACCCCGTACCACACAATCACAAACAAAGTCTCTTGATTTAAGACCCTACTCTTTACACTACTAGCCCAAAGGGCTCCAACCTAGCATTGACTCAGTAGCTCAAGAAAACATTACCAATATGATAATATTTATTGAACTCTTAAATAAGAACTTATATATGAGATTTAACCCATTTCCATTGGAATTGGGCCCACTTGTACAAGTTTTCAAAACATGGCCTTGGGCCTACTTATCTTTCAAAAATCATGGCCTTGGGCACACTTTCACAAAGTAAATCTAATCAACTATTTGTCAATTATGGCTCCTACACATATCCCACATCGATAGTTGAATTAGATTCTTCACTTCAAGTGTGCTCACACACATTCCATGGGAAAATAATTTTAGAAGCAAATCATGTAGTAAATTTTGCGAGTAATATCACATCCCCGGTCAAATCGGACTTGATACCAAAAATCCTACTCACCTTTTATCTAGAGACATGTTCGACCTGGAGGGATTCCCAAATCTTCATGCTCCTCCTGCATGATTATGTATTTTTTGCTACCTGCATATCATATATGGATTTATAAATGGTTTTCGGATTGTAATCCAGAGATTTTTAGAATATACCATGATACATCTAAAATTTATAGTTTTTCCCAAATACCTTATTTTCTTATTTAAATTTATGTCTATTAAATAATAAAATAATATCTGACATTTGTACATTCCACTTAGAATTCAGTATTTGAAGAATCCGAGTTTGTAATTAAGGCTCCAAATTTCTTCTACACTCCAATTATGCCTTCAGAGGCATTTTCATAATTTTGACACCCTAACCTTATTTACCCTCCCAAATATGCCCTTGATAACATTCTTACAATTTTATTCATTTCACAATGGCATTTTGGTTATTTAATTTGCCCAATGGAATGCCCATAATTTTATCAAACTTGGAAGGAAAATTCGGTAAATTTGGGCTAAATGGCATGGACTGTAATCACTTCCAAGTGCTAGGGTCATTTTGGTCTTTTTATATGGAATGGCATGCTGGTAATTATTCATACATCATGGGGGAAAGATGGTCTTTCTTCTCCTTCAGTTTGCCCATTCACTCATTGCCTTGGAGATCTATTACTCACTTCTTAAGTGAAATCCTTTCTATATTTAGGGGGTCCAAAGGATTCTTGGTTGGGTAGTTGTTCTTCTCAGCTCCATCGCCCATCGGATGGCTACCGGTTATCGTTCGAGCTTTTAGTTACCGTCTGATTCTTTTGATGCCTTGTCGTAACATTTTTCTTCAATCCTATACTGGAGCCTCAAGATGCCGAGGTTTGCTTGAGCTTCATCCACTCTTGTAGCTGCACTCCTTAGGGACTTAACTGTTGATTCCCATACGAGCCAGCTAAAGTGCTCTAAGCTATTATCTAGCGTCATCGAATGGGGTTGCTCCTGTGTGAAAGTTTCTGAGGAGCGCTCGAACCACTAGCATTGAAGCTATCCTCCTTAGTTCATCGATTGAATTAGCTTCCTCACATTTTGCCTCCTTTGTCTCGGTACATTTATGTAAGCCCTGTTTCTTCATAATGAGAAAGCCAGAATAGGAAACAAAAATTTTTCAAAAGAAAACAAAGGATCAAAGTCGTCTAGGATTAATGAATAAAAGTCAAATCAGGAAATCGAGAAGCACCAATGGGACAACAAAGACCCAAACATAAGTTACAATCGGTATAAGTCATTTCTTTTTTGTTAGTTTTGAAAATGTTGTTCTAGGGAAACCAAGGAGATTGAATCACACTAACTTTTATTGGTGACTAGACGGAGAGTATCTTTTAATTCTAAGAATAGTGGCGGGTTGATCACGGGTATCTAACTAAACCGGGTTAGGGAGTGACAACTTAAATGTTATTAGAACCTTGGTTCCCTCAAATAAATTATCAATACTTTATAACCTAAAAATTTATGAAAATCCTAAAATTGTAGATATGGCTCCCAAGAGAGAAACCAAAAGAATTCGAGCAACTGCCATAGAGACCACAGGAAATCCAATTCTTGAGGAGGGGTCCAGGAGGACTTAGATAACTCCTACAAGGTTAAATCACGGGCATCAGAAGTTGTACAAGAAATTAACCAGGGTGTTCAAAAGGCCCAACCTCACCCCGAGACCCACTTTGACACCAACACCTACACTAGGACTAAGGAAGTGCAGTCTCAACCCAACCCAATGGTCGCCCTTCACTTGTTTGACATCCCGCGATATCTCAAGACGCTCTGTCAACTGGGGTGTAAACCCTTCTAAGGAGAGAAGGATGCGAGTGCAGCCATGGACTAGCTCACAAGAATCAAGAAGTTAATGGGAATTATAGGAACCCTGCTAGAAGAGATGGTGACCCTGGCAAAATTCTTCCTGGAAGCAAGCACCAAGAGGTGGTGGGACAATATGAGGAACCTTTTGCTAGTCATACACACGTGAGTGGAATTCGAGGAAAAATACTCAAAGGAGTATTTTGACCCCCACCTTATCAAAAGAAGAAACAATAATTCTTTTGGATGAACAAGGAGGTGAATGCGCCACCTGAGAGGAAGGGCCCTGACTGTGAAACTCGTTACTACGAGTCAAGGAAATTAGGAAAGAACCAGTCAAATTAAGGAGAAAACCCAAACCCTTGATGAATTGAGAACAATAAACAAGGGTTGAAATTGGAAATTGGAAAATGCCAAATGACCAAGATGACACATAAATCAAGGGGAAGGAGTATGAAGGAAATTGGATGAGAAAATCGGACCGATTTGTGGTGAATCGAACCTGAACTGAACTGAACCAAATTGAACCGGTTTGAACTATACATGAACCGATCACTAAATTCATTTTTCTTGGTGTCTTAAAATGATCAATTTTGTAAATTCATGACTCCATTGAATAGAAAATGAATTTACACAAATTTAGAAAATTTTAATTTCAAGAGAACCGATCGAATCAAACCTAAATCAACCGATTTACACTTTCTGGTGACTAGACCCGATCGGACCAGGCAAGTTAATGGTCCAACTAGTAAATGGACCCCTCACCGATCAGCACTTAGTCAACATGCGTGCAGCCAATTTGAGTGTGATGCATGGCAAGGCGCGCTCCGTCAGCCAATCAACGATCAACGGTCAATGGGTGCTTATTCAGCAGCCACGCAAACACGACTAGCCAATGAGAGGCTATCACATGTCTGGTCAACCGATCAACGACTTAGATGGTGGCAGAGTTGGATTAGACCAATCACGTGCTACCACATGGTTGGCTCGCACGTGCAGAACAATGTCATCTTCCTCATCCATCCGTTGACACTATGCATTGAGGAAATAATTTCTTTCCTTTTCTGGTGAAGGAAATTTTCTCCAATTTGGGCAATTTTCGATTAGGATGAACACGACCAGTATGGAAACTGGTCAGGGTCACCGAGCTCCCTATATAAAGAGCTCCCCTCCATTCATTCTCCACACACCTTAATTCCCTTCTCTCTCTGAAGTGCTCTATTCCCCGACGAAGCTCGAACCAGAGCTCCAATTTGGGCACTTCAACTAGCCTCAGAAGCCGAACGCCTACCTCCAACCGACCTGAGAATCACTTGAGAAGCGCTGTCGAGCTCGAACAATGAAGCAGCTCTAGCGGACTGAAGGTGTTCTGTTTTGACCGATTAAAATTCCACCCATTTAGACCTGCTACATCTAAATTGAGTTCTCCCATAGTTCCCTCCCATACAGAGGCAAAAAGAAAGCCAATGCAACCCTCCTTTACTGTAATTGTTCGGTTCTAGAGAGAGAAAAGGGCATAGTCCGAATTTCCATTGATTCTAACAACAATTGCCCAGATTCTTGATCCTAGGAGAACCCTGAGGATAAGAGCTGAATTCCCCTATCAGGAACTCGGATTGTCGCGCCTCCAACAGTAAGCTTTCGAATCTTTCTCTCTCTACCTCCAATTTTAGGGTGAAGCTCCGTTTGACCACGTTTTGGACCCAAATCCTACAATTCATAGTGCAATTGAATTGTATGAAAGTATAGAAACTGATTAATATCATCAATTTGAAGAAATAACCCCAATTGGATGGCCAATTTAAAGATATCAAATTCGGTCATTAAAAGGGGTAGAAATTGGGGGATTTCGAAAAATTGAGGGACCTCTACACAATTTCTCCAAATTAAAGGTTAATTGGCAATGAGAATGATGTTGGAGGACCAATTGGTTACTTTTCAAAAGAATTAGGGCCAAATGGATGGTTTTGGAAAGTAGGGGAAAACCGTAATTTTAGAAAAATTGGGGACCAAATTGGGAATTTGGAAAACTTGAGCCCCTTACACAATTTTAAGTAAATTAAGGATCCAAGAAGGATATTGGAAGTCATTGGTACTCGATTTGGAAAAAATTTAACATTAGAGACCTAAAGTCAAGAAGTATGAACTTTAGGGATCTAAGTTCACTATACCTAAAATTTGCGTCTGGTAGCCAACACTAAAAATCTAGAAAGCATTTACACCAAACCCTAACGTATAAGAATGGTTAAACCCTATAGGGACTCTTGAGACCAAACCAATAACAAGGGATCCAGACTTAGACTTGGAGAACTAGCTAGGGACGAATGCGTCAAAATAACCAGGTGAGTGAGAACTTTATACTTTATACACAGTTGGGATAATGAGTACAATTTTAAAAGTTAGAAACCTACTTACTGGTTGTGAGTAGGATCATTTAAACATCATACCCGGTTGATATGATGAGTTTCCTTATGGAAAGGGGAAAACCCGCATAGTGGCTATAAGTGGACCTATCATCACATCTGATTGGTGTGTTGAGTTAATAAGAGATTTTGTTAGAAGTGTTCACCCCTGACTATGTGCCACTGCTTAAATGATTTGGGAGACCTTTTCTACAAGACCTAGAATAGCTCTAATAGGCCAGCGGCCTCGGTTTTGAACTTATAGGGCTCAAGGCCCAATTTTGAAAAACACATGCAGTGGGCACACGGCTAGTGGGCACGAGCTAAAGCCCGTAAACAAACATGAGTAGGAAGAGCCATGAAAACATTTAAAATGAAATCAATTGTGTGATTCGCCACGGTAACAAGGCAGGACCAACAATCATTGATGGGCTGGCGATAGTGTGTCTAGGTTAGGTTGATGGACCGACCTCCACAAATAGCTATAGGCCGGGTTGAGTGTCGAGGCCGTTAGACGGACGACATCAAGGAAAATGGCTAAATGATGAAAAATTATTGTTTTTGTATGCACTCATGGATTTAGGACCATCAAGATGCCCTAGGGGTAGTGATGGGTTCCAAGTGCTACTTTACGACATGGTGGAGATAAGGGCAGTCATCGCCCTAGTTAGTCATGAAGCTCTGGGAGCTTCTTGCGCATGAGACCGAGGTTGGGTCAAGATGATGTCTTTGTCCACTTACAGACACAATGTGGATTTCGGGTCTGAGGGTGAAACATTTGGGATGTCCACTGAGACTAAACTTAGAAGTTAGAGACTTTTATCAGGGTGTAGTCTAAGAGTGCCCTGCAAACATTTATACCCTTTATGATAAAGGGCGTGTGTTTGTTTGCTAAATGCTTCCCAAGGCAAGGGGATGTGTTAATAAAGCTAGACACACCAAGGATTTAAGAAAGATAATAGAAAGGGTTTTAATAAACTAAGTATATTTTTCTTAAAACTCACTCCCAACACATGCTCACTAAGTTGTAGAAAATCACCCCCTCACTTTATCCCATTTTCAAGAAAAATGAGATCAACCAGAGAGCTTAAGAAGATGAAACCTAAGTTAGGTGCACTTAAAGTTTTTTTAAAATTTCTTTAGTTTGATTAATGCTATTCTAGGGAACAAGATTTGAAATTTCACCTAGCTCCTCTTGTCTAAAAGAAAGGGAAACCCTTCTTGAACCAAGGGAGCGACGGGTTGCTCATGGTGACCTGACCAAACCGGGTCGGGGCATGACAACTTGATTAGTATCAGAGTTGTGTTCACTGGTAAGCATTATCAAAACTATGACTTGATGCTCCTTTAGCCCTTTCCAAGTCATTTGTCCAATTGTTCCCCACCCCAGTCTCATGCACAAGAAGCTCCCAAAGCTTCATGACTAACTGGTATGATGAAATGCCCTAATGTCCACCATGTCATCCAACAGCCCTTGGGACCCATCACTACCCCTTAGAGCATCTTGATGGTCCCGAATCCATGAGAGCATGCACAAACAATAATTTTTTCATCATTTAGCCATTTTCTTTGGTGCCGACGGTCCAACCGCCCCGGCACTCAACCTAGCCTGCAGCTATTTGTCTACGCCGGTCTGTCGACCTAGCCTTGACGTATTGCCGCTAGCTCATCGAGCATTGTCGGTCCTGACTTGATACTGTGGTGAATCACACAATTGATTTCCATTTTAAATAAGAGATTTCATGGCTCTTCCTATTCATATTTGTTTACGAGCTTTGGCCCGAGCCTACTATCCTTAGGCCCACTGCACGTGTTTTGCAAAACTGGTCCGGGAGCCCTATGAGTTCAAAATTGAGGCCCTGGCCTATTAGAGCTATTCTAGCTCTCGACTAGAAGGTCTCCCAATTTGTTTAAGCAGTGGCACACAGTCAGGGGATAACACTTCTAACAAAATCTCTTACAACCGGTATGCAGGTTTTTCCCTTTCCGTAAGGAAGCTCATCATGTCAACCAAGTATGATGTTTAAATGACCCTACTCACAACCGATAAGTAGGTTTTTAACTTTTAAAATGGTATTCATCATCCCAAATGGGTATGAAGTATAAATTTCCCACTCACTCGACGATTCTGACACATTCATTCCTAGCTGGTTCTCCATGTCTGAGTCTAGCTCCCTTGTTAGCGGTCTGGTCTCAAGAGTCCCTACGGGGTTTGAGCACTCTTATACGTTAGGATTTGGCATAAATGAGCTAAAGGAATAATTGGACAAATTACTAGGGAAGGGCTTTATACACCCTAGTCAATCCTTGAGGGTCGCCTCAGTCTTATTTATGAAGAAGAAGGATGGAAGTATGAGGCTGTGTATTGAATTCCAGAAGTTAAACTAGGTAACCATTAAAAATTGGTACTCCTTACAAAGGATTAATGTTCTCTTTGACTAGTTGAGAGGGGCAGCTTATTTTTCTTAGATCAATCTACGGTCTAGGTAGCATCAACTTAAGATCTGAGAGGAAGATATACAAAAAATGATGTTTAGGTTGCACCATGGACATTATGTGTCATACCCCAACCCGGTTTAGTTGGAACCCCATGATTAACCCGCCACCCCTTCCAGCATTCAGATTGTATTCCTACCAAGATAGGTTAGGATGGGTAAAGGCTCATCAGCATATGTGTCATGCCACGACACGGCTCGGTCAGATCCTCATAAGCAACATGCCACTCCCATTTGTTTAAGAAGCACCACCCCTTCTCAAGACCAAGAGGAGTCATGTGTAATTTCCTAACTTGTTCCCTTGAATAGCATTGCACAAAACTACCAAAAAGCTTAAAAGAACTTTAATTGTACTTGATTTATGGTTCATCTTTGTAGACTATCTAAGTGTGATTTCCTTTTTCCTGAAAAAAGGGAAAAAGGGAGGGAGTGAGTTTCTATAACTTAGTGAGCAGGTGTTGGAACTGAATTTAAGAAATATATTTATTAAAACCATCATTCTTCAATACATCCTTTTTCAAGATCCTTTACTATTATGTGTGTTTAGTACATTAAGCACCTCCCCTTGCTCTGGAGATGTTTTAGCAAACTTACACACGCCCTTTTATCATAAAGGGTATACATGTTTGCAAGACAGTCCTAGACTGCACCCACTTAGGGATCAGTGCAACTTTGCTGTCCATCGTGATAGAAGTCCAACCACTTCTACTTTGAGTCTGAGTGACGCACTAAGCGTCGAGCCCTAAGACTCAAAATCACTTCGTGTCCATATGAGGACGGGAAACTCATCTCACCCTTAGCCCAGTCTCATGCGCAAGATGCTTTGTTCATCTTCATGACTAACTAGTACGGCAGCTACCATTATCAACACCAAGTCGTCCAACAGTCCTCGGAACCCATCACTACCCCTCATGGGTGTCTTGATGGTTCACATAATAGACATCATCTTCGGTGATGATGGTCCAACAACGCCGACACTCAACTCGACCTATAGTTGTTTGTCTGACTGGTCTGTCGAGCTTTGTGAGTTCGAATGTGGTACCGTGGAAAATCACACAGAATTTCCATTTTAATGAGAGTTTTCATGACTCTTTTACTCATGTTTGTCTATGGGCTCCAGCTCGTGCCCACTTGGCCTTGGGCCTACTTCACGAGTTTTCCAAAAACAAGCCGTTGAGCCCTATAAGATCAAAATCAAGGCCCCCGACTTGTTGGACCTATTCTAGCTCCCATCAGAAAAGTCACTCGTATAGTTTAAGTATTTGCACATAGTTAGGGGAGAACCTTTTTGACAAAATTGTTTTTAGATAAAATGCACTCACCATACCGACTGGATATGATGATAGAGCTATGTCCACTCATAACAGGTAAGTGGGTCTTATTTCAAATAGTGTTCATCATACCAACTAGGTATGATGTATAAAATTTTCCACTAACAGTGGCTTCCAATTTAGAAAAGGTGTTAATCACCCCAACCGGGTATGATATTGGAAATTCACACTCACAATTGTTAAGTGGTTTTTTACTATAAACTTGTCCATCACCCCAACAGGGTATGATGTTAAATAACCCACTCACAATCGGTAAGTATGTTTTTAGCTTTAAAATGGTGCTCATCACCCCGACCAAGTATGATATTTAAATGGTCTCACTCACCTAATGACTACAACGCTTTCGTCCTTGGTCGATTTTCCAAGTCCGAATTGTCCTCCCCTTTTTGCTCACTTCCTGGTCCATAGTGTTCCTAAATGGTTTGAACATCTTTATAAGGAAGGGTTCGGCATGAAAGCCTTCTTGTTCTAATGTATTGGCGATTAAGCCCTGATCTTTGGCTTTATTGCACATAGGTCCCTAAAGTTCACACTTCCTGACTTTAGGTCCCTAGTGCTCAATCTTTCCCCTAATCAAGTCCTAAGGTTTTCAATATCTTCCTTGGGTCCTTAATTTTTATTAAAAATATAAATGAGGCTCAAATTCTCAAAATTTCCAAATTGGTAGCCAACTTTTCCAAAATTACTATTTTTCCCCTGACTTCCAAAAATGTCCAATTTGTCCCAATTCTTTCAAAAATTGACCAATTGGCCCTCCAACAACTTCCTCATTGTCAATTGACCTCCAATTATGAAAAATTGTATTTAGGTCCTTCAATTTTTTTGAAATCCCCAAATTCTTCCCCAATTTCACCCCTTTCTACTGACTAAATTTGATTTCTTTAAATTGTCATTCAAACAGGGTTAATTGCTGCAACTGATGGTGTGAATCAATTTCTACACTTCCATACAATCCAATTGAGGTTTGAATTTTGGATTTTGGGTCCGAAACGAGCTCAAATGGAGCATCGCCAGAAAACTGGACGTAGAGAGATAAACCTTTGAAAGACTATCGTCAGAGTTGTGGTGATCCGAGTTGTTGATCTGGGATGGTAGCTTTCATCTTTAGGGTGCTTGTAGGATTAAGAATTAGTACAATTGGTACCAGGATCATTGGGAATTCTTCAATGAAATCTAGCATTTTTTCTCTTAGAGTTGAACTATTCTGATGAAGAAGGACTGAATTGGCTTACCTTTTTCCTCTGGAGAGGTCGTGTGATGGCTTTGGAGCTAAGGGAGGGCTCGATTTGGTAGTACGAGGTCTAAATTGACTAAATTTAGTCCAACCAAAAAGGGCAACTTTAGACCGATGGAGCTGCTTCATTATTTGATATCACTGGTATTTCTCTAGCGATCCTCTGGTCGGGTGGAGGTAGGCATCAGGTTGTTGACTTCCTCCCGAGTTTGTAGGACCGAAATTCATCTTCTAAGGCTGAAGGAAGTGCCCAAGTCGGAGCTCTCATTTGAGCTTCACCGGAAAACTAAGCACTTAAAGGAAGAGTAGATTTGAGGTGTGTGGATGATTAATGGAGGATAGCTCTTTATATAGGGAGCTCGGGGACCCTTTGCCATACCAGTTTCCATATTGGTTATGCTCATCCTGATCAAAAATTGGCCAAATTGGAAAAGGAAAGAAAAATCTTTCATTGATGAATAGTGTCATCGGATGGAGGAAGAAGATGATACTATTTCGCAACCGGACATGTGGCAGCGCGTGATTGGCTGGTTCGATTGATATGGAGATCCTACTCACCGCCGGATGAACCATTGATCAGACATGTGGCAGCCTCCCATTGGCTGCTTGTGTTTGTGTGGCTGCTGACCAGGCATCCGTAGAACGTTGACCAGTCCGGTTCAACAGAGTAAAGCTCACCCTTTGGAATAAAGGACCATCTGTGAAAGAACTGGTCAAACTAAGTGAGAAAAATTAAGTGGATTCACAAACCCGATCACTAGATAATGGGCAAATTGGAAAATTTACAACTGCTGAGTGATCCAAAAGGTTATAAAAACCTTGGAAAAGGACTTTAGGACAATTTGGGAGAGAAAACCAGACTGGTTCAACTGAACCAGATCCGAACCTGATTAAACCTTTATTTTACTGGCACACTCCAATTCAAAACTATTTTACTGAAACTTTATTTTTTAAAATTACCCATTCACTGAGTTGTAGAAACTCACCCACCTTTTTATCCCTTTTCATGAATTAGAGAAATGACTAGGGATAACCCCAAGCCTTACCCTCTATCAGATATGCTTAATTATTCTTAAGCTTGCATTTTATTTATTATATGTTATTCAATGGAACAAAGTTGAGATTACACCTGACTACTTTTGAATTTAATAAAGGGGGAAACCTCTCTTGAACAAAGAGAGTGGCGGGTTGTTCACGGGGATCCGACCAAACCGGGTCAGGGCATGATAGACAGGGTTCGGTGACCCAAAAATTAAAATCGGCCAATTGAGGCTCGATTTGACCAGTTTTTTAAAAATTAAAATTTTCAAAATTAATCTAAATTCATTTTCTATTTAATGGTGCTCTCAATTTTCTAAATTGTTCTTTTTAAGCACCTTGAAAAATGAATTATTGAACCTGTTCACAATGGTTCAATCCAGTTCAGGTTCGATTAACCCTGAACCGGTTAGATTTTCCCATCGAATTTGACTCATGGTTCTTCCCCATGATTTTTATGAATTTTTGGTCACTTGGGATAAAGGTAAAAAGTGAGGCCTTAAAAGGGAAATTCCCAAGTTAAGGAACCTCATAAAGAAGCATAGGTGGTTGAGTGTATATCGGGACGACCAAGTGTGACATGTTTTATAAGAACAAAGAAGCTAAATATGGATTTCAAACGAACCTAATGGAAGAAAGCAACTAGTAACAATGAGATAGTCAAGGAGAATAAACGATGCCCTAAGAAGGACCGAGACGTAGTAGAGGCTACACCCGAAGAAGGGCAATAGGATGGGCATAGTGTGGAGTACACAAAAAAAGACCCGACAATTGGAGATACCTCATATTGGAAAGTAAAGGGTAAACTAAGAAATTAAGGTTGGGGAATGATTAAAGGTGTGCAAAAGCTCTAATTTAAAAGAGTGTAAGAATGCGAAGGAAGGAAACCTTCAAGGAATAGTAAGAAATTTGAACGTATAGTGCCTAAGTGGGAAGTCTCTACTTCGAAGGAAATAATGGAGAATGAAAACCATTAAAGGACAACTCCTCAAACAAAGAAATCAAGAAATGGTCACGAGCAAGTAAGAGTGGGTTAAGGAAAAAAAAAGAAAATCCTTGAGTAAAGGACGTCACCGGAAATGAGAAAGGACATAAGAAGGGAAGAATCCCAACGTGCTGGTAGGTCATAGGGAAACTCAATGATTGGCACTGAAAATACCCAATAAGGAAGTGTTAGATAAATATAATGGACCGACATAGGTTTTGGAACATGTCATCCTATAAGGGACATGTAAGCTCAATAGTCTCGAGTAAAATATGACTCAAGTACGGATAAGTGAGTTAGTAAGCATGACGAGGTCAAACATAATTTGGACCGAAGTTGTAATAGATAACAGATGGAGGAAGGGTCGAAATAGGACGAAGGGGTGATAACGACGAAACCCATGAAAACAAGTACATAATGCTTGAAAGAACACCAAGCTAAAGGTTTCAAAGATCAAGAGAATAATTAGACACAAGAACGATTAGGCATTTTGGAACTCTCAATCCTGAAGTCTTGGGCAAGAACCTAGAGGAAGAATCTTGCCCTAAGCAGAGGAAGAAGTGAACCTAAGGATGTGCCTTTGCAATAGTGGGTAAGAGATGCCTAGTGATGATAAACTCCATGGAATGAGTAAACAATGGAAAGGAAAAGGAATTACTTAAGTGTGTGTTATAAAGGGGCAAAGTGAAAGAACAACAAAGTGTTTGCATGTCAAGCAAACTCCTGGTTGACAGCAAGAGAAGTTATATCCTATGCAAAGGATATTGATTAAGTTTTGGGGACAAAACTCCAAAAAGGAGGGGAGAATTGTAAACCTTGCCCCTTAAATATAAGAAAATCAGGGAAAGAACCAGTCAACCCAAGGGAGAAAATCGAACAGGTTCACGAACTGCAACCGACAGAGAAAGGGCAAAATGGGAAATATACAAGCCCCGAGTGACCTAAAGACTCATACAAATCATGGAAAAGGACTTTCAGACAATTTGGAAAAGAAAACCAGACTGGTTCAGGTGAACCGAACCTGAACCGTTTTGAACCATCATTGAACCAATTGCTAAATTCATTTTTCTAGGTAAATTAAATATTCAAATTGGGGAATTTTAGACACATTAGATAGATAATGAATTTAGATTAATTTTGAGATTTTTAATTTTGAAAAATTCTGTCAAATTGGGCCTAAACCGGCTAGTTTAAGCATTGAACTCGGTCGGACCGATCCGAAACAGTGTCATCTTCTTCCTTCATATGACAACACTATTCATTCAATGGAAGAATGGACAACGCTAATGAAGATGAATTGCATCCATTCAGGGCATTTCAGGAAATGAATGAGCACGACCAAGATGCTAAACGGTCAGGCAAAGAGTCCCCGAGTTCCCTATATAAAGAGGTCCTCTCCATTCATCCTCATCATACCTGAACACTCCATTCTCTCTCAACTGCTCAATTTTTCGGTGAAGCTCGAACCAGAGCACCAACTTGGGCAGTTTTCTCAACCTCAAAAGGCTAGGTCAAGTTCTTTAGACTCCGGTGAAAGTCAGCTATCTCATAGCAACCTTCATTCAATCCGAGGACCGTCAGTAGAATTAAATTGTGAAGTAGCTCTGACGAACCGAAGCTGCCCAATTTTGACCGACCTAAATTTGACTAAATTCAGCCCTCCTAATATCCTCACAGCCCTCATACGACCTCAATTGCGCTGAAAGGTAAGCCAATTCGGCCCTTCTCAATCGTTGCAGGTTGGAGTTAGAGAGAGAAATTGCTAAATTTCAATGATGAAATTTATCTTCGATTTGGGGTCAATTGTAGGAATTATTGATCCTAGAAGGTACCTTAGAAAGAGAGCTACCTTCCCCGATAGAGAGCTCGGACCGCCCCACCTCATACGGTAAGCTTTCGAAGCTTTCTCTCTCTATGTACAGTTATCCGATGAAGCTATGTTTGACCTCAATTTGGAACTAAATAATGCAGTTCAAAGCTCAATTGAATCATATGGAAGCATAGGAACTAATCCATACCTTCAATTAGAGCAATTAACCCCGATTGAGTGGCCAATTTGAAGAAATCAAATTCTATTACTTTGAAGGGGAGAAATTGGAGGAAAATTTTGCGGAAAATTGGGGATTTCGTAAAATTGAGGGACTTATTTGTAATTTTTCCCAAAATTGAGGGTCAATTGGCCATGGAAAAGATGTTGGGGGACCAATTGGTCAATTTTTGGAATAATTGGGCTGAAATTGCCATTTTTTGAAAGTAGGGGCAAATAGTAATTTTTGAAAACTTGGGGACCAATTTAGAAATTTGGAAAACTTGAGCACATTAAAAATTTTGAGTAAATTGAGGACCCAAAGAGAATTTTTGGATGTTTCAGAACTCAATTTGGAGAAAAGTTAGCATTAGGGATCTAAGGTCAAGGAAAATGATCTAAGTGCAATTAACTGACAAATTTGAGCCTAGTCGTTCATACGTGAGAAACGAAGGCTGTTATGCCAAATTTTAATAGATACTGATGCCCAAATTGTGTAGGAACACGAGAAACTAGAACACCAGCAAGGATAAGCTAGCATGGAGGCAAAAGCCGACTAAAAAAGAATACGCCACTTTCATCGGGTGAGTGGGCGTATTCACATCATACCCGGTTGAGATGATGAGCACTTTAGAAAAGAAAAACCACTTGTAAGTGGAATTTTGAAATCACACCTGGTTGGAGTGATGTGCGAACTAAGATAAAACCTCTTTACCGGTTGTAAGTAGAGATCATACCCGGTTGGTATGATGGACATCTTGGAAGGAAGGAGAAACCCGCTTACCGGTTGTAAGCGGAGGTATCATCACACCCGATTGCTGTGATGAAGAGAAAATGTGTTTTTTTAGAAGTGTTATCCCTTGACTGTGTGCCAATGCTTAAAATTTTTGGGAGACCTTCTTAACGGCAGCTAGAACAGCTCAGATAGGCCAAAGGCCTTGGTTTTGAACTTATGGGGCTAAAATGCCCAATTTTGGAAAATCATGTACAGTGGGCCCAAGGCCAGTGGGCACGAGCATGAGTTTGTAAACAAGCATGAGATATGAAAGCCATGAAAACTCTTAATGAAATGGAGATATGATTTTGCCATGGTACCAAGACAGAACCGACATACTCGATGGACTAGCGGCAATGCGTTAGGGCCAGGTCAACGAACCGACCTAGACAAATAGCTACAAGTCAGGTTGAGGGTCAGGGTCGTTGGACCAGTGGCACCAAAGATAAATGGCTATGTGGAAAACTATTGTTTGTGCATGCACTTAAGGTACATGACCATAAACATGCCCAAGAGGGGTAGTGATGCGTCCTAAGGACTACTAGACAACATGGTGGAGATAAGGGTAGTTTGTCATGCCAGTAAGTCATGAAGCTCGACGTAGCTTCTTGTGCATGAGGTCTGCGTCCTCATAAGGACACAAAGTATTTTTGGGTCTAAGAGTTGAACATCAAAAATGTTCAATTAGACTCCTTGTAGAATTCAGGGATTTCTATTATGGTGGATGGTAAAGACGCTCTGATCCACAAGTGGGTGAAGTCAATGTAACTGCATCTCATGATTGTTTGTACCCTTCTGGATGAAGGGCGTGTGTTGTTTATGAAACACACCCAATATGGAAATGGGAAAAAGGTTGGAAAACCTTGGAATGGATTTGAGAATCCTTGGAAAAAGAATTGATAAACCTTGGAGAAAGGAAATTAGAAAAGATATTGAAAATAGAGGGAAAACCCTTTTGAAAGAAAAGGTCATCCTTGGTAGGGTAAAGGTTTTGAAAACTGAACTTTGAGGAAAAACCTTCTATTTAAAGAAATTATAACCTTTGTGTGACTATTTTGAAAACTCACCCCTAACAGCCACTCACTGAGTTATAGAACTCACCCCCTCACTTTTACCCCTTTCAGATAACCAATGGGAAACCAAAATGACCTCCTTGTAAGACATGCATGTCTATTTTATGATATTCAATTTTGTATAATATTATTCTAGGAAAGACTGGAAAGAAGGATGCCCTACTCCTCATCATTTAAAAAGGATGTATAATATTATTCTAGCTATGTAACCAGGTCTTAATATAATAAAATATATTTGGTATTATCTCATGACTCGTACAAGTGAATAGAATTGAGGCATTTTCTCTTATAAACTTAGGAGCAAATAGGTTGTATGTACGAGAAGGACTAGCGCCCGAAATTCTACAAGTGCCATCCCCATTAAGGCCAGGACTTATGGTATATACATCGTTGGGTGAAGGGATCCTTAAGGACATGGTCCTACTAGGATGGGTGGGTTCCGTGGGAGGGGAAGTCCGTAAGGCCGATCTAATACCTCTAAAGTAACTGAGGTAGACCTCATCCCCGGGATGGATTGGATATCCACCTACCAGGCAAAGTTGGATTGCACGAACATGATCGTAACACTCTGGATCGGGAATGCCAAGGAAGTGGTATTCTAGGGTGAGAAAAGCCCAACTAAGCCTTGTCTAATATCCAGCTTCAAGGCCTAGAGGATGATGCAAAAATGATGTGAAGTATTCTTGGCACATATTTCTAGTACCAATAAAGAATGAACCACATCAAATGACACCCTCATAGTAAGGGAATACCTGAATGTATTCCTAGAAGATTTTCTTGGATTACCCCTGGATAGACAGTTCAATTTTGTGATCGACGTCATCCCAAGTACTGGTCCGATATCGCAAGCACCATATTGGATGGCACCAACAGAACTCAATGAGTTGAATGAACAACTTGAGCAGTTGTTAGAAAAGGGTTTATTCAACCCAATTGCTCTCCTTAGGTTGCCCCTATTCTATTCGTAAAGTACAAGGATGGGAGCTTACGGTTGTGTATGAACTATCGTCGATTCAATTAGGAAACGATCAAGAACCGTTATCCACTTCCCAAGATCAACGACCTATTTGATTAATTGATAGGGGCATCACACTTCTCCAAGATCGATCTCAAGTCCGAGTATCACCAGTTGAGAGTCAAGGAGGAGGATATTCAAAAAATCGCCTTTAGGATAAGATACGAGCATTTTGAGATCAGGGTAATGCCTTTTGCACATACAAATGCACCAATGACATTCATGGACTTAATGAACTAAATCTTCCAACGCTACCTTGTCCGGTTCATCATCGTATTCATCAATGACATCCTGGTGTACTCCCCGACCGTAGCAGACCACGAGGTACACCTCCGACTAGTGTTGGATGCGCTATGAAAGGAACAACTATACGCAAAGTTCTCGAAGTTTGAATTTTGGCTAAGGAAAGTTTCATTCCTACGACATGTGGTATCACGGAAGGGGATTCAAATAGATCCCTCTAAAATTGAGGCAATATTCAATTGGGAAGCACCTAAAAACCCCATGGAAGTGAGGAGCTTTTTGGGATTGGCTTGATACTACTGGCGATTAGTAGAAGGTTTCTCCATAATCGAATCCTCGATAACGCAACTGACACAAAAAGATATCAAGTACTAGTGGAGCCCAAAATGTAAAATAACATTTTAGGGGATAAATAAGTGACTCACGACGGCCCGAACACTAGCTCTCTTAGATATGAACGAGGGAGAATACACGACTCACGACGGCCCCAATTGCTGTCCTTAGGTTGCCCCGATTCTATTCATAAAGAAGAAGGATGGGAGCTTGTGGTTGTGTATGAACTATCATCGATTAAACTAGGCAACGATCAAGAACCGTTATCCACTTCCCAAGATCAACGACCTATTTGATTAATTGACAGGGGCATCACACTCCTCCAAGATCGATCTCAAGTACGAGTATCACCAGTTGAGAGTCAAGGAGGAGGATACTCAAAAAACCACCTTTAGGATAAGATATGAGCATTTTAAGATCAGGGTAATGCCTTTTGCACATATAAATGTACCAATGACATTCATGGACTTAATGAACTGAATCTTCCAACCCTACCTTGCTCGGTTCATGATCATCTTCATCAATGACATCCAGGTGTACTCCCCGACTGTAGCAGACCACGAGGTACACCTCCGACTAGTGTTGGATGCGCTATGAAAGGAACAACTATATGTAAAGTTCACAAAGTTTGAATTTTGGCTAAGGAAAATTTCATTCCTACAACATGTGGTATCACGGAAGGGGATTCAAATAGATCCCTCTAAAATTGAGGCAATATCCAATTAGGAAGCACCTAAAAACCCCATGGAAGTGAGGAGCTTTTTGGGATTGGCTTGATACTACTGGTGATTAGTAGAAGGTTTTTCCATAATCGAAGCCCCGATGACGCAACTGACACGAAAAGATATCAAGTACTAGTGAAGCCCAAAATGTAAAATAACATTTCAAGCGATAAATAAGCGACTCACGACAGCCCCAACACTGACTCTCTTAGATATGAATGAGGGAGAATACACTGTGTACAGTGACGCATTAGGAGATGGGCTAGGATGTGTAATGATGTAGTAGGGGAAGGTCATCTCCTATGCATCAAGACAACTAAAGAAGCATGAAATGAACTACCCAACCAATAACTTGGAGTTGGAAGCCATTCTGTTTGTACTAAAGATTTGGAAATTTACAACTCTTGGGTGAATCAAAGGGTTCATAAAACCTTGGAAAAGAACCTTAGGACAAATTGAAAGAGAAACCAGACCGGTTTAGATGAACCGGATCCAATTGGATTGAACCGGTTTATGAACCGAGTCGGTTCATGAACCAGAACCAATAGAGAAAGGGAAAATAGGGAAATTTATGGATCCCTTATGACCCAAAGAGATTTATAAACCTTGGGAAGGAACCCTGGAACAAAGTGGGAGAGAAAAACCAGACGAGTTCGGGTGAACCGGACCCGAACTAGTTTAAGAACCGAGCTGGTTTATGAATCGGAACCGATAGAGAGATGGTAAACTGGGAAATTTATGGACCCTAAGTGACCTAAGGAGTCACAAAAGTCATGGAAATGGACTTGTGAAGGAATTGGAGATGAAAACCGAACCGGTTTGGACCAGTTTAAACCACTATTGAACCAGATCCTAAATTCATTTTTCTAGGTGGCTTAAATAATTCAAATTTGTGATTTGAGGCCACCATTGGATAGAAAATGAATTTAGAAATTTTTAGATATGTTAAACTCGGTAGAGTGAGGAGTGAACCAGTTGGTTGAAGCTTTAAAACTGGTTCAGACCGGTCCTGTTCGGAACAGTGTCATTTTCTTCCTCTAGATGACAACACTATTCACTCGCTGAAAAATCGAAGCAGCACTGGTGAAGAAGAAACATTTTCATTCAATACGTTTTAGGCCATCAATGTTTGTCATAAAGGTGTTAAACGGACGACCAACGAGTCCCCGAGCTCCCTATATAAAGAGCCCTTCCCCATTCATCCTCTCCACACTTGAAGACTCCATTCTCTCTCAACTACTCCATTTTTTGGTGAAGCTCAAACTAGAGCTCCGACATAGGCACTTTTCTGAGCTAAACAAGGTGAGGTTTGGTTCTTTAGAACCAGAGAAAAGTCAGCTACACGCTTGTAGTCTCTGTTTGTTCCGAGGGTCGTCGGAGAAGCGCCGACGTGATGAAACAGTGATGCAGCTCCGGCGCACCGAAGCTGCCCTATTTCAGTTGAGTTAAAATCAGCCATTTCGAGCCCTGCTCAGGCCAAACCAAGCCCTCCCACGGCCGAATTCAGACTGAAAAGTAAGCTAATTCGGCCCCCTTTGAAATTTACGGTCGATGTTAGAGAGAGAACCGACAGAATTTCGGTGATGAAATTCTAAAATAATTCGGCATCAATTGATGCGATTCTTGATTCTATGATGAACCTTAGGATGATAGCTATCTGCCCATATCGAAAGCTTGGACTGTTGTGCCCTCATTGGTGAGGAATCAAAGCTTTCTCTCTCAACAATTCCTTTTCCGGCGATGCTCCGTTTGAGCTCATTCCAGCGTTAAAACTTGAAATTCAAATTGCTAGAAAATTATAGGAACATGTAGAAACTCAATTTCAACTTTAATTTCAACAATGGGAAGTGTTTGATTGATTAATTTGATGAAATCAAATTCAGCTATGTTAAGAAGTTGGAATTGGGGAAAATTTTGGGGATTTTCAAAAATTCGAAGGATCGAAATACAATTTCCTAAAATTGAGGGTCAATTGGGCATGATAAAAATGTTGGAGGCCCAATTGAGGAATTTTAGAATTTTTGGGGGTAAAATTTACCATTTTTGTAAAGGAAGGGCAAAATTGTAATTTTGGAAAAGTTTAGGGACCAAATTGGAAATTTCGGAAATTAAACCCCTTTTTGTGAAATGGAATTAATTGAGCTCCTATGATAAATTTTAAAAGTTTCGGTTCTCAATTTTAGAAAAAACCGACATTAGGGACTTAAAGTTATAGAGAAATAACTTTAGGGACCTAATTGCAAATAAATGAAAGTTTGATTTTCTCATTCATTTGGAATGAATGAAGGCTATTAGACCAAAGGATAATGAACCGAGATATTCAAATCGTGTAGGAACGTGAAGTAATGGGAACGCCAACAAGGACAAGCTCGAGTGGGTACAAAGTACGGGTCTAGTGGAATTCACAACATTAACGGGTGAGTGGGTTTACTAACGTGATACCCAGTTGGGATGGTGAGCATAACTTAAAATTAAAAACCACTTACTAGTTGTGAGTGGGATTTTATATCATACCTGGTTGGGGATGATAAGTACCTCGAAATGAAAACCCACTAACAAGTGGTATTTTAAAAATCATAACTTAGAGGAGTGATGTGAAAATCATGCAGAAAAACTACTTTCCGGTTGTAAGTATATTATACCCAGTTGGTGTGATGAAACTTACTCAAAGGAAGTTGAAAACTCGTTCATCAGTTATGAGCGGAGATGTCCTTATACTAGGTCGGTATAATGGACAGTTAAAAATATAATTTTGTTGGAAGTGCTCTCTCCTGATTGTGTGTCAATGCTTAAACTATTTGTGAGATCTTCCTGATAGGAGCTCGAATAGCTCTTATAAGCTGAGGGCCCCAGTTTTGGAAATTGGGGGCTATTATGCCCGGTTTTGAAAATCTCAAACAAGTGGGCCATAGGCCAGTGGGCACGAGCAGGAGCTTGTAAACAAACATGAAATATGTGCCATAAAACTTTATTAAGTGAATTGTTTGGCCATGGTACCAAGACAGGACCAACACATTTAGTCAACTAGTGGTAGTGCGACATGACAGGTCTCCGAACCAGTCAAGACAAACAACTACAAGTTTAGTTGAGAGTCAGGGTTGTTGGACCAGTCACACCATAGATTATATGGTATGATAAGAAAATACTGTTTGTGCATGCACTATGATTTCGGGATCATCAAGATGCCCATAAGGGGTAGTGATGTCTAAGGGCCTTGGACAACCCGGTGAGTATAAGGGCAGTTCGCCGTACCAGGTGACTGTGCGAAATTTGGAATAGCACTAAGCGCATGAGACTGAGGTGGGGACGAGATGAGGTCTCTGTCCTCATATGGATACGAAGAATTGATTTTGGGATTGAGGGTCAGATGTCACGTACATCCACTCATTCTCATGGTAGAAGTGGACGTACTTCTATCTAGGTGGTCGGTAAAGTCACTCCGAAGCCACAAGTGGGTTCAGTCGTCATGCTGGCCTATGAATGTGTGTCTGACCTTCATGATGAAGGATGTGTGTTGGTTGATGACACTGTGATTAATAAGAAATGGTGAAAATCTGAGATTTAAAATGAAAAGATTTTTGAAAGAAAGGAGTTTGGCACACTCTAATACAATTCTTTTTTCTAAAGGTTAAAATTTTTGAAAACCCATTCACTGAGTCGTTGTACTCACCCCGTCCCTTATATCCCTTTTAGGAAATTTCAAAAAGCCTACCCTTAAAGACCATCAACTAAGATGCTTGAGAGACAGATATGACAAATTTAAAATATTATGCAGTTTTGATTTATGTTATTACAAGAAAAGGTGCAGGTTTAAAAAATGCCTTACTCTTTACAGTTTATAATAAGGAGGAAACCCTTTAGTAAACTGAGAGAGTGGTGGGTTGATCACGGGGATCCGACCAAACCAGGTCGGGGCATGACATTAAACTCCAAATTGGATCAATCCATGTAGAGTTAATGCAATTATCTTTGTGAGGAGACCACTAGCTTAGTTATCTACTGATCTCTATATTTAGTTGTGTGCAATTTGATCAAGAATTGAGGAATTATGTTGGTATTTATGATGAATTGGGGTGGCATTTGTGATTGTGTGCGATTGAAATTTCGGTTAGAGGGGAGGAGGGTCCCGCGGGTGAGTCATCCGAGTCAGGTAGAATTAACCTGACTTCACTTCTTTTCTTTATTTTTTTTGGCAAATTAAATTTCATTTTTACCCTTATGACATTTTGGTAATTTAATAAAAATATCTTGGTATCATTCAAACAAAAATTGACTTTTTCCAATTGCCTCGATTTGTGTGTCCGAGACTCCAATCTCAAATTCGTTTGGATCTCCTTTTTCGAAATCAATTTCCCTTTCCAAATCCAATAATGGGGTCATGATACAATTGAATTTCCGAATCTTGACTCAAGTTCCATTCCATGTTTGGGGTTTCATTCTCGATTTACATTTTGTGCTCGATTTGGGATTCCATTCCCTGTTTTCAATATCATTCTTTATTCACATTTTCATTCCTGGTTTTGGTTCTCATTCTCAACTTGAGATCCCAATTCTTGGTTCAACAATGGTTATTAGTCCAACTGGCCTAATTCCTAGTTTTAAAAATTATGGTGTTACAAGATCTCCATTAATTTTTAGGAGTTTTGTCCTCAAAACCTTTATGTACTAAGGGAGAGAATATTCCTCTTTGGATCAACTCGGATATTTACCACTTCTCATCCTATCACTCAACCAATCCTACCATTGTATATCATCATTATTTACCACTTCTTCAATTGCTCCAATCAGCACATTCAATGCTTCTTCAAATCTTTTAGCCCTTAACTTGTGAATCACAGCGTGCCCAATTTGAATAACATCAGCAATCTTCTAGAAGATTTATTATGTTAATAAATCTCCCACTTGAAATTCAAATTTGAATTATTTTCTTGAGATCTTATTAGGTTATTCTTTTGGGCTTAAGATCTTGTTGAACTCTTCTTTTGAGCTTACACTTAGGTTTATTCAATTGCTCCAATTAGCCCATTCATTGTTTCTTCAAATCTTTTAGCCCTTAACTTGTGAATAATTGCATGCCCAATTTGATTCACATCATCCTCCTCTTGAAAATGATATGTCCTCAAATCTTCAATCTCCTTGTTAACTACATAAAAAAAATTAAATTAGGATATTAAAACTATAATTAACACATCATACATACAATATAATATTTGCTTGTGTGTATTATTAATTATTTTAAACACTACAATTGATATGTTTCTTCTAAGAATGAATTTAACCCAAATTCTTGGATAAAAAACGATCTTCTTAAAGCTCTAGTTGAATTTATTTTCATATAATTGAGTCTGTTGCTTTATATGCATATTTGTCTTCAGAGTTTGCTTCAAAAACTCAGTTTTCCTCTTCTTATCTAAATTTACTAACTCAACAATAATAAATAATATTAAATCTAAATGATGCAATGAATTAAAATAATAAACAATTTTAAATAATGAAAATCTAATTGTAGAAGTAATATAACCATTATATGTAAACTCATTATCAAGTAAATATTCAGTTGAAAATAAAAGTTCTTTTCAATTTACACCACAAAATATTCTAAAAGTAACTCAAGAATTTATAATCATAATTAACTTCAATAATTCGAGGAATATAATGCAATATAACAACTTTTCTAAATAATAAATAAACAAAATTTGATGCACTCTTAGTTTTATGATATTGAATCAAATATGTCATTTTTAAGAATTGTTTAAATATGATAAATATAAAATATCTTCTCTTCTTAATCCTTAGTAATCCATAAATAAATTGCATAAGAATATCAATCAAAGCAATTAATCTATTAATTGAAATAATAATATTCAAAATATGGAATTGTTGGTTAAAATTTGCTTCTTTACATGTACTGAAATGAAAACAAAATTTCCTGATATTTCTTTTCATATATGGACCTAAAGAATACTCATTCAATATTGCAATAATCTTAGCTACTAAATATTGTCCAATAAGTTCTAAGACATGATTTTTTAACAAATAACTAACACAAATAAAATTGAGAGATTAATAATTTGTTTTTCTCACAAAGAAACTAATTTTGCAAGTAAAACTTTCAAAAAACAAAATTTTACAACTCACAATCAATTTATAGAAATCAAGATTATTTGCATATAATTTCATTATATAATAAAAACAAATAATTTTTCTATCAAGGATTGTAAACATAACATACATTTGTGATAGTGCATCGACAAGTATATATTTTAGACCTTGTCTATATTTGATCACATATGGAAAGGTTTTGATAAAAACCAACCACCTTGCATGATGCTTGTTCAACTTGTGTTACCTTTTAAGGTGCAAAATAAATACCAAATAAGGTGTTGGCCAATCTTGAATTGTCTTAATTTCCTTTTGAATTACAATCCTTTCAAAACTTGTAACATATTTAGGAAATACAATATTATTCCAACAACATATATATTTACTAAAATTAGAAAATAATATATATTTCCTAAATAGTGTTGGTGAGCTAACGACCATTAACTAGGCTACTAGGTCGGTTGTTGTGACAAATCTCAATGCAACACATGGCCAAATGACCAATTAGAGCACGTCGTGTGATGGAGTTGACCGGTCAGGGAGCCAGGAGAAGCGTCATCAAGTGCGACTAATCAGAGTATGCCACCTATCAAATGAACATTATGGATGACATACATGACACATTAGACGAGGGTGACTAATCAGAGTTTGTCATGTGTTGAATAACATTGTAAAAGATTATTGGACACGTTAGATAAGGCCAGCCCATCACATAGCCCTATGTAGCAATAATTACAAATCAACTCGGTGCAACCAATCTTAGGATGCCACATGGCAAAATAATATAGTCAAATTATTTTAATCGAGTCAGTTGTTGATGTGAACCCCACAAATATATTGATGACACCCTAAACCAAATATGGAATAGACCCCAAAACTTTCACGACGCAAGTAAAATGAATGGAATATACCTTGCTCGATTGAAAAACAAGGTACGAATAGAAGCAAACGCCACACGAAACTCCTATAAGAAGATCTCTAAGGAAACCTTGATAATAAGTCTTATTGCTTAAACGCTACAAGTAAAAACATAATATGTTTAAATGTTTTCTCAAAAGAGAAAAAAGACATAAACCTCACAATAACATTGAAATCAAAGATCTATCCTTACAATTATCTGAAGTTAACCTTTTATATGCACTTATGAATATTAGCTAATCTCTAAATAAGGTTATAAAATATTATTATTGACATGCCAACCATATAGAAAATATTGCTAATATATTTCTTGTTCCTTTATTTAGAGATATCTAATTTAATAAATATTCTAAAATAAGTATATTATCTTAAACATATTTGGAAATATATTACTTTATTCTTCAATCTTCTAGAAAATTTATTTTGTAAATAAATCTCCCACTTCAAATTCAAATTTAAAATTCCAATTTGAATTATCTTATTGGGATCTTATTGGGCTCTTCTTTTAGACTTGGGATCTTATTAGACTATTATTTTGGGCTTCCACTTGTGTTTCTTCAATTTCTCCAATCAGCCCATTTAATGCTTCTTCAAATATTTTAGCCTTTAACTTATGAATCACAGCGTACCCAATTTGAATCACACTAGCATTCTTCTAGAAAATTTATTATGTTAATAAATCTCCCACTTGAAATTCAAATTTGAATTATTTTATTGAGATCTTATTGGTCGTTTCTTTTGGGCTTAAGATCTTGTTGGACTCTTCTTTTGAGGTTCCACTTGAGCTTCTTCAATTGCTCCAATCAGCCCATTCAATGTTTCTTCAAATCTTTTATCCCTTGACTTTTGAATCATTGCATGCCCAATTTGATTCCCATCGTTCTCCCCCTCTTGAAAATGATTTGTCCTGAAATCTTTGATCTCCTTGTGAACTACATAAAAAAAATTAAATTAGGAATATTAAAACTATAATTAACCTCATACTTACTATATAATATCTGCTTGTGTGTATTATTAATTAGTTTAAACACTACAATTGATATGTTTCTTCTAAGAATGAATTTAACCCAAATTCTTGGATAAAAAACGATCTTATTAAAGCTCCGGTTGACTTTATTTTCATATAATTGAGTCTATTGCTTTATATGCATATTTGTCTTCAGAGTTTGTTTCAGAAACTTAGTTTTCCTCTTTTTATCTAAATTTACTAACTCAACATTAAAAAATAATATTATACATAAATGATGCAATGAATTAAAAAAATAAACAACTTTAAATGATGAAAACCTAATCGTAGAAGTAATATAACCATTATATGTAAACTCATTATCAAGTAAATATTCAGTTGAAATTAAAAGTTCTTTCCAATTTACTCGACAAAATATTTCAAAAGTAACTCAAGAATTTATAATCATAATCAACTTCAATAATTCGAGGAATATAATGCAATATAACAACTTTTCTAAATAATAAATAAACAAAATTCGATGCACTCTTAATTTTTTGATATTGAATCAGATATGTCATTTTTAAGAATTGTTTAACTATGATAAATATAAAATATATTTTCTTCTCAATCCTTAGTAATTCGTAAATAAATTGCATAAAAATATCAATAAAAGAAATTACTCTATTAGTTGAAATAATAATATAAAAAAATATGGAATTATTGGTTAAAATTTGCTTCTTTACATGTAATGAAATGAAAACAAAATTTCCCCATATTTTTTTTCATATATGGACCCAAAGAATACTCATGCAATACTGCAATATTCTAAGCTATCAAAGATTGTCCAATAAGTTCTAAGACATATGATTTATTAACAAGTAACTTACACAAATAAAATTGAGAGATTAATAATTTGTCTCCCTGAGAAATAAACCAATTTTGCAAGTAAAACTTTCCAAATACATGCTTTTTACAACAAACAATCACTTTATAGAAATCAAGATTATTTGCATATAATTTTATTATATAATAAAAACAAAGAATTTTACTATCATGGATTATAAATATAACGTACAATTGTGATAGTGCATTGAATCACATCACCAATCTTCTATAAGATTTATTATGTTAATAAATCTCCCACTTAAAATTCAAATTTGAATTATCTTCTTGAGATCATATTGGGCTCTTCCTTTGGGCTTGAGATCTTATTGAACGCTTATTTTGAGCTTCCACATGGGTTTCTTCAATTGCTCCAATCAGTCCATTCAATACTTATTCAAATCTTTTAGCCCTTGACTTGTGAATCATAACATGCCCAATTTGATTCACATCAGCTGCCCATGTCAACATCGATAACTAATCACTATACACCACGTGGAGACACACTGAGTGTGCATGCACGCACACACACACTATGTCATCTTCCTTGATGAACATTCGTTGGAGAAATAGGGGACAAAGGTCTAAATTGCATAACGAGCTTCATATGTCCCCACATCATGTCAATTCAACTTTAAACCATCTCATCCCATACTAGTGAGTTCCTAGAGACCTCTGACAGCTCCGCTATAAATAGAGCAGTCCCACCCACTATGCCCAATCCCTGTCATGTGTTGAAGTGACCACCAATAGAGCTAGAGGAAACCTTAACCTACAAGGAAGATCTGTATGGATTGTTGATCGCCAAGAGAAGTAGCTATGGAGTAAGAGGATTAAGATGGTGAAAATCCTATGGTGAAATAATGAAGTGGAGGAAGAAATGTGAGAGGTTGATGCCACCATGAGAGAAAAATACCCTTATTTATTTGTATAATGATTTTGTAAGTTTTGGGTATAAAAATCCTAAAAGGAGTGGAGGTGTGGTAATACCCCAATTTTGGAAACATGAACCGAATGAGATGAGGGTTGAGATTAGATTTAATAAAAGATAATGTGGAAGTAAATTTATGGATTTAAATATGAATTATAGAAAAAGAAAGCTGAGAAACCTATTTTGAAGTTGGGAATTTGAGTGGGAAATATGGAAGGATCTAAAGAAGAACCAAGATAAATTTTGAAATAACTGAATCGACCCTAGGACATTGGGAATTTTTCAAGGAGATCCAAGTGGGATGTAAATATACTTTTTGGACCTACTATGAAGAAAATGAGTTAAGTAATTTTTAGAAAAATAAATTAGGTTAAGAATTGGTGAATTAAAGACAAATCGAACAAAAAATGTTGAAATTGGACACAATCAGTAAACAAAATTCTTAGAAATTAGTCTAAATAGTGCTGATCAATGGAGGTCCCTGACTGGACTGCCACATCGGTGATCACAATCAATATCAGCACACCACATGGCTAGACATCCAATTAGTGAGCACTGTGTGGCAAAACTGACCGATCAGCAAGGGTAGAGACACATAAGCAAGCGTGACTAATTAGAGTTCACCACATGTCAAATGGAATACAAAGAGGACTTGTCGTATATTGGTGACCAATCAGAGTGTAGCATGTGTGGAATAACACTCTGAACTACCGTTGGGCATGTCAGATAAGGTTAGCCAATCACAGAGTGCCATGTGATGACAATTACTCAGTTGGCTTGTTCGAAGCATAATGAGATGGGCATAGCCAATCACAAGACGTGTCACACCCCGACCCAGTTTGGTTGGATCCCCATGATGAACCCGCCACTCCCTTAGTTTAAGAGGGGTTTTCCCTTCTTTTAATCAAGAGGAGCCAGCGTAAATTCAAACTTTGTTCCCTAGAATAGCATAAATCAATCATACGGAAGCTTAAAAATGAAATTTTAAGCATACTTGATGGAGGATACTTCTTCACATTTTCTTTATTATATCTCCATATTCCTGAAAAGGGGTAAAAGGGAGGAGGTGAGTTTTACAACTCAGTAAGCAGGTGTTGCGAGTGAGTTTTCTTGAAAAATAGCTTTTGTTTATCTAAAACATACCAACGTTTTCACTTCCTTTTAAAAAAGGGATTTCCTCACTTTCGTTTCAAATCCTTTTTCCATTTCCTTATTAAGTGTGTTTAGCTCTTTTTATCCCATCCCCTTGCCTCGGGAGGCATTTAGCAAACAAACACATGCCCTTCATCAAGAAGGGTTCACACAATCGTAGGTGCAGCCCGTCCATTGCACCCACTTCTTGATCGGAGCATCTTTACCATCCACCAAGATAGAAGCATGTCCACTTCTACCATTGGTCTGAGTGGATGTTCTCGACATCCGACCCTCAAACCCAAATGCTACTCTGTGTCCGTATGAGGACAGAGACCTCATCCTGACCCCACCCCAGTCTCATGCGTGAGAAGCTACTCTGGACTTCCAGAGTGACTAGTACGACGAACTGCCCTTATCTCCACCATATCGTCTAGTAGCCCTTAAGACCCACCACTACTCCCTAGGGTGTCTTGATGGTCCCTACCATAGGTGCATGCACAAATAACAGTTTTTCACATATGGCCATTATCTATGGTGCCAACGGTTCGATGGCCTCGATGCTCAACCCGAGCTGCAGCTGTTTGTCTAGGCCAGTCCATCGACCTGGCCCTGACGCATTGCCGCCAATCCATCGAGCACTATCAGTCCTAACTTTGTACCATGGAAAAATCACACAACCAATTTAATTGGAAAATTTCATGGCTTTATTTAATTAATTTGTTTACGAGCTCCTGCTAGTGCCCACTAGGCTTAGGCCCATTGCACGTGTTTTTCCAAAACCGGTATTTTGCCCCATGATTTCAAAAATCGAGGCATCTAGCCTATCTGAGCTATTCTAGATTCAGTCAAGAAGGTCTTCCAAATATTTTAAGCATTGGCACACAGTTAGTGGAGAACACTTCTGACAAATTTCATTTTCAACTTCATCACACCAACTGGTGTGATGATATCTCTACTTACCACCGGTAAGTGAGTTTCTACTTTCCTCAAGGAAGTTCATCATACTAACTGGGCATGATTATCTCTACTTATGACAAGTTAGTAGGTTTTATTAGTTAAAGATGGTACTCCTAATCCTAACCGGGTATGAAGTTAGATAATCCCACTCACCCCCTAATCATGACGTGTTCGTCCCTAGACGGTTTCTAAGTTCACGCTAGCTTTTCCTTGCTAGCATTCCAATCTCTTGTGTCCCTACACAATTTGGGAATCTTTATCAATTAAAGCTTGGTATGATAGCCATCGTTTTCTCACATATGAACGACTATGCTCAAAATTGTTGATTAACTGCACTTAGGTCCCTAAAGTTCATTTTTCTTAACTTTAGGTCCCTAATGCTAACTTTTCCGCAAATTGAGTCCCAATGCTTCCAAAATTTCCTTTGAGTCCCCAATTTACTCAAAATTGTATATGGGGCGCAAGTTTTCCAAATTTCTAATTTGGTCCCCAACTTTTCAAAAATTATAATTTTGCCCCTACTTTCCAAAATCATAATTTGACCTCAAATGTTCCAAAAATTGATCAATTGGTCCTCTAACATCTTCCTCATGTCCAATTGGCCTTCAATTTTGGGAAATTACAAAGTGGTCCTTCAATTTTCCGAAATCCCCAATTTTCCCCCAAAAATTTCCCCAATTTCTCCCCTTCAAACAAACAAAATTTGATTTCTTCAAATTGGCCATTCAAATGGGGTAATTGTTTCAATTGAAGTTATGAATCAGTTCCTACACTTCCATATGATTCAATTGAGCTTTGAATTGCATGATTTAAGTCTGAAACGAGCTCAAAGAGAGCTTCACCAGAATATCATTTGTAGAGTGAGAAAGCTTACCGTCGGAGGTGCGGTGGTCTAAGCTCTTGATCTGGGGAGGTAGCTCTCGTCCTATGGTTAATTATAGGATAAAAAAATAGGACAATTCTACCAGGATCGGTGAGAATTTGATCAAAGAAATTTGTTACTTTCTCTCTCTAGAACTTAACTGTATCGACGAAGGAGGGCCGAATTGGCTTTCCTTTCAACTTTGTTGTGGCAGTGTGAAAGTCGTGGGAGTGTCAGGGAGGCTTGGGTTGGCCGAGAAGTGTTGAATTTGGCCTAATTTAGTTTGACCAAAATAAGGCAGCTTCGGTCCGTCAAAGCTGCTTCACTATTTGATTACATTGACACTTCTCCGGTGGTCCTCGGGTAGAAAGGAAGTTACTATCAGGTAGTTAACTTGCCCTGGAGTCTATAGGACCAACCTTGCCTTCTGAGGCTAAGAAAAAGTCCTTTTTCAGAGGTCAGGTTTGAGCTTCATCGAAAAATGGAGTAGTTGAGAGAGAATGGCGATTTGATGTGTGTGGATGATGAATGGAGAGATGGTCTTTATATAGGGAGCTTGATAACCCTCTGCCCAACCACTTTCCATTTTTGTCAAGCTTATCCTCGCTCGAAAATGGTCTAATCAGAGTCGTTACACCTTCATCAGAGTTATACACTTTTTGCATTTATGAACAATGTTGTCATCCTAAGGAAGAAGATGACAGTGTTCCGAATTGGACTGTACCGGTCCGACTGGGTTTAATGGCAGAAATTAACTGGTTCAGGCTCGATTCGACCAATTTTCTCAAAATTAAAATTTTCTAAATTAATATAAATTCCTTCTCTATCTAATGGTGGCATGAACTTCTCAATTTGAATATTTTAATCCACCAAGAAAAATAAATTTAGAAACCAGTTCAAGTATGGTTCAAACTGGTTTAGGTTCAATTCACCTTGAATCGGTCTGGTTTTCTCTTCCCATTTGCCCCAAGGTTGTTGTCCATGATTTTTATAACTCTTTTAGTCACTTGGTGTTTGTCAATTTCCCATTTTACCCATTATTTACTGGTTATGGTTTATGAACTGATTAGATTTTCTCTTTTGAATTGACCGATTCTTTTCCCAGTCATCTTATCTTTAAAGGATGAGGTTTACAAGACGTCATGTGGAAAACTAAATAAAATTAAACTATTTTTATTCAATTAGCTACACATGTCATCAACAATAACCAATCACTATATGCCATGTGGCAACGACACAATATCATCTACGCCGATGAACATTTGCTAGAGAAATAGAAGACAAAGGTTTGAATCACCCAACGAGCTTCATCTACTCCAACACTATGGCAATCCAATTCTAAATCACCCTATCCCACACCGGTGTGTTCCTAGGGACCTCCGCTAATAAATAGAGTCGTACTATCACATCTTGACCCGATTTCTACAATTAGACTTGCAAACAACTCTACATCCTCCCGGTTTTACAACAATGGACGTCTCATCATTGTAAATATGATTGGGTGCAAGATTTAAAATATAATACCCCAATCTATTTTCTAAAATTTAATAAATTAAATTTTTGGAAAATAAAATTCAGAAACCATACCGGTACCTTGTACTGAATGTAAGATATGCCTTTTGTTTTTGGATGGATTTTCCATCCAACACATGTTCTTCATCACCGTTGTTGCTTGGAAGGGGTAATTGGAGGGGAGTGAATTCATAACTCATTGGGAGGGCTCTACTAACATCATGACATCATTTTCACGATTTAGCACATACTTGTCGTATATAAGCATAGATTTTAAAACAAATACACTTATATACGACAAGTTTGAAATATGTTCGTTTCATAAGAAGGAAGTTATCCCCGAATTTATCATACCAAGTGTTAAAATTTTAACTTGTATTTTTAATGATAAATACTCACATACCCAAATGTTCATACAAATACTTTTCCTTTAATACCAATGGATTGAGATTCCACTTAACAAGTTACCATTTGTTTATTATTGAAAATCTTTCACATGATTTTCAGTTAAATTTTACTGCTTGTATTTTACAAGCTAAAATTATGTTCTTCCTACCCATAAGGTATTTCATAATTTTATTCAAGGTAAAATTCTTATACATTTATATCAAATAAACAATCACACACCCTTTCACAATAAAGGGATCAAACAGCTGTAGAACAGACCCACAACCTCAATTTATTCCACTAGTGGCCCAGAGCGTCTTTACCATCTACCCTAGTGAAAGGTTACAACATCTACACCATTTTATGTGTCAGCGCCATTGTTGAACCCTTTGACATCATTGTTACCTCTACTCGCTATTGAGGGATGAGACATCTCCCCCTTCTTCCTTGGTCTCAATGCGCATGAAGCTCCCAGAGCTTCACGACATACTAGAACAGCATAACAACCCTTGTACCAACCTTGCAGTCCAATAGTCCTTAGAACCAACACTACCCCATACCACACAATCACAAACAAAGTCTCTTGATTTAAGACCCTACTCTTTACACTGCTAGCCCAATGGGCTCCAACCAGGCATTGACTCAATAGCTTAAGAAAACATTACCAATATGATAATATTTATTGGACTCTTAAATAAGAACTTATATATGAGATTTAACACATTTCCATTGGAATTGGGCCCACTTGTACAAGTTTTCAAAACATGGCCTTGGGCCTACTTATCTTTCAAAAATCGTGGCCTTGGGCCCACTTTCACAAAGTAAATCTAATCATCTATTTGTCAATTATGGCTCCTACCCATATCCCGCATCGATAGTGAATTAGATTCTTCACTTGAAGTGTGCTCACACACATTCCATGGGAAGTCCTATAATAAGGATTCATGCTCTCAAAACAAATATACATCCTAAAATAGTTTTACCCATTTCACACAATCATGGGATTATATTTCTGGAAAATAATTTTAGAAGCAAATCATATAGTAAATTTTGCGAGTAATATCACATCCCCAGTTCCATCGGATTCGATACCAGAAATCCTACTCATCTTTTATCTAGAGACATGTTAGACCTGGAGGGATTCCCAAATCTTCATGCTCCTCCTGCATGATTATGTATTTTTTGCTACCTGCATATCATACATGGATTCATAAATGGTTTTTAGATTGTAATCCAGAGATTTTTAGAATATACCATAATACTTCTAAAATTTACAGTTTTTCCCATATACCTTATTTTCTTATTTTAATTTATGTATATTAAATAATAAAATAATATCTGACATTTGTACATTCCACTTAGAATTCGGTATTTGAAGAATTCGAGTTTGTAATTAAGGCTCCAAATTTCTTCTGCACTCCAATTATGCCTTCAGAGGCATTTTCATAATTTTGACACCCTAACCTTATTTACCCTCCCAAATATGCCCTTGATAACATTCTTGTAATTTTTTTCATTTCACAATGGCATTTTGGTTATTTAATTTGCCTAATGGAATGCCCATAATTTTATCAAACTTGGAAGGGAAATTTGGTAAATTTGGGCTAAATGGAATGGATTGTAATTACTTCCAAGTGCTAGTGCCATTTTGGTCTTTTTATAAGCGATGGCACGCTGGTAATTATTCATACATCATGGGGGCAAGATGGTCTTTCTTCTCCTTCAGTTTGCCCATTCACTCACAGCCTTGGAGATCTATTACTCACTTCTTAAGTGAAATCCTCTCTATATTTAGGGGGTCCGAAGGATTCTTGGTTGTGCAGTTGTTCTTCTCAGCTCCATCGCCCACCGGATGGCTACAGGTTATCGTTCGAGCTCCTATTTACCATCTAATTCTTTTAATGCCTTGTCGTAACATTTTTCTTCAATCCTATATTGTAGCCTCAAGATGCCGAGGTTTGCTTGAGCTTCAGCAACTCTCGTAGCTGCACTCCTTAGGGACTTAACTGTTGATTCCCATACGAGCCAGCTAAAGTGCTCTAAGCTATTATCTAGCATCAACGAATGCGGTCGCTCCTGTGTGTCAGTTTCTGAGGAGCGCTTGAATCACTAGCATTGAAGCTATCCTCCTCAGTTCATCGATTGAATTAGCTTCCTCACATTTCACCTCCTTTGTCCCGGTACATTTATGTAAGCCCTGTTTCTTCATAATGAGAAAGCCAAAATAGGAAACAAAAAATTTTCAAAAGAAAACAAAGGATCAAAGTGGTCTAGGATTAATGAATAAAAGTCAAAACGGGAAATTGGGAAGCACCAATGGGATAACAAAGACCCAAACTTTACGGAAAAGAACCGTGATGAATTGAAGGTGAAAACGAGACCGATTTAGGGTGAACCATACTCGAACTGTATTGAACCATACTGAACCGTGAAGAACCGATTCAAAGAATGATTTTTTTTTAGGTGTCCTAGAAATGTCAAATTGGGAAATTGAAGTCACCACTAGGTAGAAAATAAATTTAGAAGAATTTAGAAAATTTTAAATTTTAGAAAATCGGTTGAATCTGGCCTAAACTAATCGGTTTTTTATTTTAGGTCACTAAACTCGGTCTGACCGAATCAGTCAATGGTCCTGTTAGTCAATAGAATGCCTTCAAGGTCAACACCCAATTAGCAGGCATGACCAATCAATGAGCGACTCGTGGCAAAGCGCGCCAAGTCACCGCCTAGAAGTGTTGACTAATAAGAATGTAACACGTGTTCTCGGTCAATGGTCAAATCCAAGTCATTCATGACCGACTAATAGGAGAGCAACACGTGTCCTCAGTCAATGGTCAACTAAGTGGAAGCCTCATTAGCTAGGCTGACCAATGAGAAGTTGACACATGTTAGAGGCTGAGTAGGACATTGGACAAATGGTCGACCAATTATATGTTGACACGTGGCAGAGCCACATCAAACGATTTCAGCCAATTAGGGGCTCACACGTGGTAGTGGCATAGTATGACAGGAAATAAATTCAATTTATTTAAATTAGCCAATCAGAGGACGCCGCGTGTCATGATCAAACAACTAGTTGAGGACACTCAATGACCATGTTGGGACGAACGACAATGGGAGGCCGCTACGTGGCTGGTCAAAGAGTTAAAGGATGGCTAAGACGTTGAGTGGGAAGCCATGTCAGCAAAGCTAGCCAATCACAGCGCATCACGTGGCAACTCGCATGCACAACACAATGTCATCTTCTTCCTATGATATTTGGCATAGAGAAGGACTGGGCTCACTGCTCAGTCTCCTACGACCTGAAATGCCCTCCGATTTGACTGAGGACAAGTGAGATTGCGGCTATGTCAGGCACAACAGAGTAGCCCTATCAATTTCGAGCTCCCTATAAAAAGAGCTCCTCCCCATTCGTCCTCCTCATCTCTCAAACGATCGAAGAAGGCACGATACTCCATTCCCCTGCGAGGCACAAACAAGAGCTCCGACAAGGGCCTTTATGTGAACCTCAAAAGCCAAATTTGAGTTTCTTGAAACCGGGGAGAAGTCCTCTACCTCGCTACAACCTCCTTTCAGCTCAAGGATTGGCAAAGAATCGTCGACGAGCTCGCATAGTGAACTTGCTCCCCCAACTGTTTACGACCAGAATCTGTTGAGTTGCATAGTGAACTTGCTCCCCTAAGAGCAGCCACGGCCAAACCAAGCACCCCATATCTCCCTTAGTGGAGCCATGACCTCCCCTAAGCAGTCTTGGTAAGTCCCCTCTGCCGCCCTCCATCGGAATTCACTGTTCATAGTGTACTTTACCCGAGAACTAAGCTTAGAAATTCTCAATGCTCAAGCCATCAATTGAGCTGTGGTTTTACCTAGGAAGGATCCCCATGAAGAAGAATCTCATAGTAATGAAAGTTGTGATCATTGAATCTTCACCGTTGAGTAATCGAAGCTTTCTCTCTATAACCATTTTCTAGCAAAGCTCCGTGCGAGCTCATTTCTAAAGCCAAAATGGGTGTTTTAAAGCTTGAAATGAACCATGGTGAAGATGATTAGTATCATGTTAGGACTCAATTAGTAGGAATTAAAGTCAAATTGATGAAGTCCAATTTTAAGGAATTAGGGGCCCAAATGAGAGATTTGGTGATCTTAGGGACCTAATTGGAAATAAGGTACACTTAGGAACTAAAACGTAATTATGGAAAGTTACAGGTATTAAGTATAAATACTTTATGGTTCAAGACTTAATCCGAGACTTCTTACCAGGAGGGATCTCCTACAAGTTCATTAGAGGAAACGCATGAACACATGGAATTCACGGGAATAGTCAAGTCTCGGAATATGGGTGTGCATGTTTTCGGCGTCATATACAGTTGGGATGATAAGCATGTTTTCGAATTGAAAATTATTTTTTAGAAATAGTCTTCCCTAACAATACGACACTACTTAAATCTTTTGGGATCTATTCCTAAGCAGAGCTAGAGTAGCTCAAGTGGGCCAAAGGCTAATGGGAATGAGCTTAAACCTATAGATAAATAGAGGAATTATGAGCCTATGGAAACCTCACATAAATGGTAAATTGTGTGACATCGCTACTAAGCTAAGGCTAGGGTTGTCAAACTCGTTGGGCTAGTAGCTACAGAGTCGAAGCCAGGTCGTCAAACTCGTTAGGCTAGTAGTTATCGAGCCAAAGTCGGGTTATCAAGCTCGTGGGTGCTATATCACCAAAGATAAAGGTTTTAACTAAAAAGACATATGTTTGTGCATGTTGAGATACAGAACCATCAAGGCATCTGATATGGGGTATTGCTGGTTCTAACAGCTGCTAGATGACCCAGAGAGCATAAGGGAAGTTTATTGTCTAGTAAGTTAGGAAGCTTCATGCCCATTGAGACCAAGGAAGCAAGGGGAGAGGTCTCATCCCACTATGGTGGACACATAGGCAACTAGGGTCTGATTAATGGATGGTAAGGCTCAATTAGACTTTGGGTAGAAGATGTGACCTTCCACCAAGGTGGTCGGTAAAGTTGCTCTGGACCACAAGTGGAGTACCCAAGGATTGCTATACGAATATGTGAATCCTTTCATGATAAATGATCACTGTTTGTGTGTCAAAACTCCTTGATAAAATGGAGAGAGATGATAAAATAAACCCAACCAACCATTTTTCTTTATTTCTAATACCCCCACTCAATGAGTTTTAGAACTCATCCCCTCTCTATCTCCCATTTCAGGAAGAGAAGACTCAACATCACAAGAAGGCACCACCTGCCACCTAACATCAGTTACAATCGGTATAAGTCATTTCTTTTTTGTTAGTTTTAAAAATGTTGTTCTAGGGAAACCAAGGAGATTGAATCACACTAACTTTTATTGGTGACTAGAGGGAGAGTATCTTTTAATTCTAACAATAGTGGTGGGTTGATCACGGGGATCTAACCAAACCGGGTTAGGGTGTGATAACTTGAGTGTTATTAGAACCTTGGTTCCCTCAAATAAATTATCAATACTTTATAACCTAAAAATTTATTAAAATCCTAAAATTGTAGATATGGCTCCCAAGAGAGAAACCAAAAGAATTCGAGCAACTGCCATACAGACCACAGGAAATCCAATTCCTGAGGAGGGGTCAAGAGGACTTAGATAACTCCTACAAGGCTAAATCACGGGCATTAGAAGTTGTACAAGAAATTCACCAGGGTGTTCGAAAGGCCCAACCTCACCCTCGAGACCCACTTTGACACCAACACCTGCACTAGGACTGAGGAAGTGCAGTCTCAACCCAACCCTATGGTCACCCTTCACCTGTTTGATATCCCACGATATCTTAAGACACTCCGTCAACTAGGGTGTAAACCCTTCCAAGGAGAGAAGGATGCGAGAGCAGCCATGGACTAGCTCGCAAGAATCGAGAAATTTATGGGAATTATAGGAACCCTGCTAGAAGAGATGGTGACCCTGGTAGAATTCTTCTTGGAAGCAAGCACCAAGAGGTGGTGGGACAATATGAGGAACCTTTTGCTAGTCATACACACGTTAGAGGAATTCGAGGAAAAGTACTCAAAGGAGTATTTTGACCCCCACCTTATCAAAAGAAGAAACAATAATTCTTTTGGATGAACAAGGAGGTGAATGCGCCACCTGAGAGGAAGGGCCCTTACTGTGAAACCCGTCACTACAAGTCAAGGAAATCAGGAAAGAACCAGTCAAATTGAGGAGAAAACCCAAACCCTTGATGAATTGAGAACAATAAACAAGGGTTGAAATTAGAAATTAGAAAATCCCAAATGACCAAGATGCCACATAAATCATGGGGAAGGAGTATGAAGTAAATTGGATGAGAAAATCGGACCGGTTTGGGGTGAACCGAACCTAAACTAGACCAAACTGAATTGAACCGGTTTGAACTATACATGAACTGATCACTAAATTTATTTTTCTTGGTGTCTTAAAATGATCAATTTTGGAAATTGATGCCTCCATTGAATAGAAAATGAATTTACACAAATTTAGAAAATTTTAATTTCGAGAGAACCGGTCGAATCAAGCCTAAATCAACCGATTTACACTTTCTGGTCACTAGACCCGATCGGACCAGGCAAGTCAATGGTCCAACTAGTAAATGGACCACTCACCGATCAGCACTTAGTCAACATGCGTGCAGCCAATTAGAGTGTGATGCATGGCAAGGCACGCTTTGTCAGCCAATCAACGGTCAACGATCAATGTGTGCTTATTCAGCAGCCACGCAAACACGACTAGCCAATGAGAGGCTACCACATGTCCGGTCAACGACTTACATGGCGGCAGAGTTGGATCAAACCAATCACGTGCTACCACATGGCTGGCCCGCACGTGCAGAACAATGTCATCTTCCTCATCCATCCGTTGAAACTATGCATTTAGGAAATAATTTCTTTCCTTTTCTAGTGAAGGAAAATTTCTCCAATTTGGGCAATTTTCGATTAGGATGAACACAACCAGTATGGAAACTGGTCGGACAGAGGGTCACCGAGCTCCCTATATAAAGAGCTGCCCTCCATTCATCCTCCACACACCTTAATTCCCTTCTCTCTCTGAAGTACTCTATTCTCCGGCGAACCAGAGCTCCAATTTGGGCACTTCAACTAGCCTCAGAAGCTGAATTCAGGTTTTACAAACTCGAAAGAAAGTTAGCTACCTGACGCCTACCTCCAACCGACCTGAGAATCACTATGCTTACAGGGATGCCATGGAGTCTCACAATATCCCTTATGTATAAAATGGCTAGTTTTTTCCACCGAATATGTCACCATTATTGGTAAGAAATGGGCTTGTTCAATCTATCCACAATGGCCTAAATTATGTCTCGTCCCTTTCTAGTCACAGATAGTCCCGTGACAAAGTCCATAGTGATGTGTTCTAATTTCCATTTAGGGATTGGTAAGGGTTGAAGTAGTCATAAAGGTTTATGGTGCTCATCTTTAATCTACTTACAGGACAAGCATTGGATGACATATTCCGTGATATCCCTCTTCATCCTTATCCACCAATAGCCTTGTTTGAGGGTGTGGTATATCTTGGTACTACCCGGATGCATTGCATAGAATGCGTCATGTGCCTCTTCCTAGATTAATCTCTTTAGTTCCTTGTCTTGAGGCACACATACTCTACCTTTATATGTTAGCACTCCATCGCTTCAAAGGTCATAGTCCAGTTTCATCCCTTCATTGACTGAGTCCAAATATGGTAGGAGTTCCTTATCCACTTTCTCCTAAACCTTAATTTGCTCTATTAATAGGCTAGGTCTTACCACTTCGTCAGCCAATAAGCAATTCTCTCTCTTGTCCACCTTAAGTTCCACTTCCATTCTTCCTAACTGTTTCAACATGGGCAAGTAGTTTGTCTTTATCTGTGTCACCTTGGTTTGGTATTTGCGACTTAAAGTGTCTGCCACCACATTGGCCTTACCGGGCTGATATTCCATCACAAGGTCAAAATGCTTAACCAATTCTAGCCATCTCCTCTGGCTGAGGTTAAACTCCTTCTGAATTAGGAAGTACTTAAGACACTTATGATCGGTATATATCCTACACTTAATTGGGTATAAGTAGTGTCGCCAAATCTTGAGGGCGAACACTATCATGGCTAACTCCAAATCATGGGTAGGGTAGGTGATAACCTTTCCTTGTTGTATTAATACACATCTAAGTCCCTGTTTGCATGTGTCACTATAGACGATGTACTCCCCTGCATTATGGTTAAGCAGAGAGATTACAAGTGTCATTGTTAAATGGGTCTTAAAATCCAGGAAGGATTTCTCACAACTTTTGTTCCACTTGTACTCCACACCTTTCCTTGTGTGATAAGTCAAAGGGGTAGCTATCTCTAGAGAAATTCTACACAAACTGTCTGTAGTACCCTGCCAAGCCCAAGCAACTTCGTATCTCAAAGGGATTCTTAGGTGCCTTCCCATCAGATATAGCTTCTACTTTTGTTGGATCTACCATGACTCCATCTTTGGATACTATGTGCCCTAAGAACCCTACCTCCTACAACCAGAACTCACACATGGAGAATTTGGCATATAAGCAATTATTTCATAGTGTCTCCAAGGTGATAGCAGATGTTCTTCATGCTCCAGCCTAGTCGGTGAGTATATATGTAAACCCCGCACTTTTGAGTTAAGGAAAACTGGGAAAAGAACCGTCAAACAGAATAAGAAAACCGAGCCGGTTTACATTTGGGAATAAGCAATATGGAAATTTACAACTTTCGGGTGATCCAAAGGGTTCATTAAACCTTGGAAAAGAAACTTAAGATAAACTAGAAAACAAAAACTAAATTGGTTCAGGTGAACTAGATTCCATAAGAACTTCAAAGTTAAGCGTGCTTGCCTTAGGTTCAAGTCATCCCCATTCTTTCTCCTCACACCTAAACACTTCTCTCTCTACTGCTCCATTTCCCGGTGAAGCTCGAACTAGGGCTTTGACTTGAACAAAGGTCGGGCTCTTTAGAACAGGGGAGAAGACAGTTATCTGATAGCAAACTCCAGTCAATCTGAAAATCGTTGGAGAAGCACCGGCATGATAGAATAGTGAAACTGCTCCGGTGGACCGAAGCTGCCCTATTTCGGTCAAGCTGAAATCGGCCATTTCAAGCCCTCCTCAGACCAAACCAAGCCCTCCCAATACTTCTTCAGCCCTCCCACGATTGAATTAGGACTGAAAGGTAAGCCAATTCGGCTCCCCTCTGCAATTTCCGGTTGGTGCTAGAGAGAGACCCAACGGAATTTCAATGATGAAATTCTAACTCAATTTGGCATCAATTGATGCAATTCTTGATTCTAGGATAATCCTCAAGATAAGAGCTATCTGCCCAGATCAAAAGCTCAGACCAACATGCCCTCACCGGTGAGAAATCGAAGCTTTCTCTCTCTACAGTCTATTTTCCGGCGAAGCTCCGTTTGAGCTCGTTACGAGGTTAAAATCTACCATTCAAAGTTTCTTAGAATCAATGAACATGCAGGAACTCAAATTCAACTCCAATTTCATAATTAGAAGTGTTTGATCGGTCAATTTGATGAAATCAAATTCGGTAGTGTTAAAGAGTTGAAATTAGGGGAAAAATTGGGGATTTTTGAAATTCAAAGGGCCAAAATGCAATTTTATGAAATTGAGGTCAATTGGGCATGAAAATAATGTTGGAGGACCAATTGAGGAATTTTGGAATTTTTGGGCAAAAACTTAACATTTTTGTAAAAGAAGGGCAAAATGGTAATTTTGGAAAAATTGGGGGACCAAATTGGAAATTTGGGAAATTAAACCCCTTTTTGGTAAAATTGAATGAATTGAGGTCCTAGGATAAATTTTAAAAGTTACGGGACTCAATTTGAGGAAAAACCGACATTAGGGACTTAAAGTTAAATAGAAATAACTTTAGGGACCTAATTGCAAATAACTAAAAGTTTGGGTTTTCTCATTCATTGGAAATGAATGAAGGCTGTTAAACCGAGTAATAATGAACAAGGTTGTTTATATCGTGTAGGAAATAAAAATACCGGGAACGCCAGCAAGGACAAGCTCGCGTGAATACAAAGAATCGGTCTAGTGGAATTCACGTCATTAATGGGTGAGTGGGTTTACTAACATCATACCCGGTTGGGATGATGAGCACAACTTAAAATTAAAAACCACTTACCAGTTGTGAGTGGAAATTTTATATCATACCCGGTTGGGAATGATAAGTACCTTAGTATGAAAACCCACTATTAAGTGGTATTTTAAACATTGCTACTTAGAGGAAGTGATGTGAAAATCATGCAGAAAAACTAATTACCGATTGTAAGTAGATCATACCCGGTTGGTATGATGAGACTTCCTTGAAGGAAGTTGAAAATCCAATCATCGGTTATGAACGGAGGTGTCCTTATACCCGGGCGGTATAATTGATAGAGAAAACATATGTTTTTTCATAATTGCTCTCCCCTGATTGTGTGCCAATGCTTAAACAATTTGGGAGACCTTCTCGACGGAAGCTCGAATAGCTCTGATAAGCCGAGGGCCTCGGTTTTGGAACTTGGGGGCTAAATGCCCAATTTTGAAAATCTCGTACAGTGGGCCCAAGGCCAGTTGGCATGAGCAGGAGCTCGTAAATGAACATGATATATGTGTCATAAAACTTAATAAGTGAATTGTTTGGCCATGGTACCAAGATAGGACCGACATGCTCAGTCAACTAGCGGCAGTGCGACATGACAAGTCGACGGACCAGTCAAGACAAACAACTGCGGGTTTAGTTGAGCTCTAAATTTTGCACGGTCACCAGGTACAACGAATTGCCCTTATACCCACCATGTCGTCCAGTGCCCTTAGGACACATCACTACCCCTCTTGGGCGTCTTGATGGTCCCGTAATCACAGTGCATGTACAATTAGTATTTTCTTATCATACCATATAATCTGTGGTGCCACTGGTCCAACAGCCCTGACCCTCAACTCAACCCGCAGTTGTTTATCTTGACTGGTCCGTCGAACTGTCATGTCGCACTGCCGCTAGTTGACTGAGTATGTCGATCCTGTCTTTGTACCATGGCCAAACAATTCTTTTATTTAAAGTTTTATGGCATATAACTCATATTTGTTTACGAGCTCCTGCTCGTGCCAACTAGCCTTGGGCCCACTGTACGATATTTTTAAAATCGAGCATAATAGCCCCCAAGTTTCAAAACCGAGGCCCCCGGCCTATAAGAGCTATTCGAGCTTTCGTCAATAAGGTCTTCCAAATCATTTAAGCATTGGCACACAGTCAGGGGAGAGCACTTTCGACAAAAATATATTTTCAACTGTCCATTTTACCAACCGGGTATAAGGACATCTCCGCTCATAACCGATGAACGGGTTTTCAACTTCCTTCAAGGAAGTTTCATCATACCAACCGAGTATGATCTATTTACAACCGTTAAGTAGTTTTTCCGCATGATTTTCGCATCACTCCTCTAAGTTGTAATGTTTAAAATACCACTAAATAGTGGGTTTTCATACTGAGGTACTTATCATCCCCAACCGGGTATGATATGAAATTCTCACTCACAACTAGTAAGTGGTTTTTAATTTTAAGTTGTGCTCATCATCCCAACTAGATATGACGTTATTAAACCCACTCACCCGTTAATGCTGTGAATTCCACTAGACCGGTTCTTTGTATTCATGTGAGCTTGTCCTTGTTGGCGTTCCCTGTACTTTGTGTTCCTACACGATATGAACATCTTCGTTCATTATCCTTTGGCCTAATAGCCTTCATTCATTCCAAATGAATAAGAAAGTCAAACTTTCATTTATTTATAATTAGGTCCCTAAAGTTATTTCTCCTAAACTTTAAGTCCCTAATACCGGTTTTTCCTCAAATTGAGTCCTGAAACTTATAAAATTTATCAAGTTACCTCAATCTATTCCATTTCACAAAAATGGTTTTAATTTCCCAAATTTCCAATTTGGTCCCCCAACTTTTCCAAAATTACCATTTTGCCCTTCCTTTACAAAAATGGTAAATTTTACTCCAAAAATTCTAAAATTTCTCAATTGGCCCTCTAACATTTTTATCATGCCTAATTGACCCTTAATTTTAGGAAATTGCATTTCGGTCCCTCAAATTTTCAAAAATCCCGAATTTTAACTCTTTAACACAGCCGAATTTGATTTAATCAAATTGACCGATCAAACACCTCTAATTGTTGAAATTGAAGTTGACATTGAGTTTCTCCATGTTCATACGATTCCATAGAACTTTGAATCGCGAGTTTTAACGCTAGAACGAGCTCAAACGGAGCTTCGTTGGAAAATAGACTATAGAGAGAAAAAGCTTTGATTACTCACCAGTGAGGGCACGATGGTCCAAGCTTTCAATCTGGGCAGATAGCTCCGTCCTAAGGTTCATCCTAGAATCAAGAATTGCATCAATTGATGTCAAATTGAGTTAGAATTTCATCATTGAAATTCTGTCAGTTCTCTCTCTAGCACCGGTCGAAAATTGTAGAGGAGAGTTGAATTAGCTTACCTTTCAGTCCTAATTTGGTCGTGGGAGGGCTGAGTAAGTATTGGGAGGGCTTGGTTTAGCTTGAGGAGGGCTCAAAATGGCCGATTTAAACTTAGCCGAAATAGGGCAGCTTCGGTCCGCTAGAGCTGCTTCATTGTTCCATCACATCGGCGTTTCTGCGTCGACCCTCAAAGCAAACGGAGACTACAGGCGTATAGCTGACTTCTCCCCAATCCTAAAGAACCTGACCTTGCCTTTTTTGGCTCAGAAAAATGCCCATGTCGGAGCTTTGGTTCGAGCTTCACCAGAAAATGGAGCAGTTGAGAGAGAATGAAGTTTTCAGGTGTGGAGAGGATGAATAGAGAGGGGCTCTTTATATAGGGAGCTCGGGGACCCGTTGGCCGTCCGTTTGGCACCTTTATGATAGCCATTGATGGTATGAAACATACCAAACAGAAACGTTTATTCTACACCGGCGCTACTTCGATTTCCCGGTGAGTGAACAATGCTATCATCCTAAGGAGGAAGATGACACTGTTCCGAACCGGATCGGACCGGTTCGAACTGGGTTCAAAGATTAAACTGGTCGGTTCACCCCCTATTTGACCAAGTTTTTCAAATCTAAAAATTTCTAAATTCATTTTCTATCAATGTTGTCTCAAATCTCAAATTTGAAATTTTTAAGCCACTTAGAAAAATGAATTTAGCATCTGGTTCAATAGTGATTCAAACCGGTTCGGATCCGGTTCACCTGAACCAGTTTGGTTTTCATCTTCAATTCCTTCACAAGTCCATTTCCATGACTTTTGTGACTCCTTAGGTCACTTAGGATCCATAAAATTCCCAGTTTACCATCTCCTTATCGATTCTGGTTCATAAATTGGCTCAGTTCTTAAACCGGTTTAATCCGGTTCAGGTTCGATTCACCCGAACCGGTCTAGTTTTTCTCTACTACTTTGTTTTAAGGTTCCTTCCCAAGGTTTATGAATTTCTTTGGAGCACAAGGGAGTTGAATTTCTCTTATTTGCTCGATCTCTATCGGTTCCGGTTCATGAACCGATTTGGTTCATTAATTGGTTCAATCCAGTTGGATCCGGTTCATCCAAACCGATCTAGTTTTTCTCTTCCAATTCATCCTAAGGTTCTTTTCCATAGTATTATAAACCCTTTGGATCACCCGAGAGTTGTAAATTCCCAAATTATCCATTCACAAATGATCGGGTTTGTGAACTGGTTTAGTTTTCTCACTCAGTTTGACCGGTTCTTTTCCTGATTTTTCCTTAGCTCAAAAGGACGGGATTTACATGATCACTCATATGATAGGAGAACGGTTGTTGATTTGTGAAACCTAAGAATAAATAAGTTGAATTATCAAATAACTGAAATTGATAGATTAAGCCTTTAGAAAAGCATTTTATCCCACTCACTAAGTTGTCAAACTCACCCCCTACCTTTAACATTTTCAGAAAGGAACACAACTACGCCGATTTTATCCCCTCAGACCCAAAACCAGGTACACAAATTTAAAAGTTTCAGTTTTGTTAAATTTTATCCAGGTAAAGCATGACAAGTAATGCGCTTGACTCTCTTGACCCCGATGAGCCCTCTTTAATGTTCGAGAGAGTGGCGGGTTGTCCATTAGACCCCGGCCAAACCGAGCCGGGACGTGACAATAACGTTTAAAGCCAAACATGACCTACATTATACTCTATGATTTTTGTAGTGTTAACATGTGCAAGTGGTACAAGTGGATTACTCGATCAATGATACTTGGGGAAAACATTGAAACTAACAAGTTCCTGATACAACGGTGAGTGGGTTTATAGATGATGAGTTTTATTGGACCAATCATGATTTTTTACAAGGTTTACTGAATTTGCTTCAAGTATAGAGAGCATGATAAGTATTATTTTTTAAAACAGTGGGAAATGGTGAAACATGTGTAAATAAGAAAACAAACTAAGGACTCATCATTAAATATGCTTGAGAAAAACAGGTTAAGACTCATGTGTGATTTTCAAAAGAAGGTTACGACATAAAGAATGTTACGACATAAACTAGAAATAGCAATAGGGCTGAAGTCAGGACTACTGATTTGAAAATTGATTTACGCTCCTATATTCTTTGATTAGGCGAACCTTCAAAAATGAGTAATGAGGGGTAGATCGGTTAGAGAATCGAGCATTGTCAATTCTTGATTTTTTGCACACATTGACTTGAAAAATGAATTTTAAGAACATGGTTAGTAGGGTCGGTTACATAGTATACCGAGCCTCAAGAATTTAAAATAATGTGTGTTGTATTTTTATGTGTTTAAGAAAACGAGTAGTGAGGTTGATCAAATAACAAAGCCCAACACTCAGAAAAAATTGGCAATTTATATTCATGTGATCATGTGTATTAATCTTATTTGTTTTGAGTGGACAAGTATTGTGCCGACACGACACTTGGTTCTAAAGGTGGTGTCGACGTATAGGAGAGATTGAAAGTGGAGTTATAAGGGAGAGAGTGATCCAACATATTTCTACGAACCCATAAGGATGTGATTGGCAAGGGTTCAGGTGTATTTATGATCAAGAGTGGTTACTTTGATCAAAGTATGTAGGATGTCATATGATCATCGACATCACTATAATGGGGACGATCATTTTAGGATCTATATTAGGAGTATGATATATAACGCACATACCTTTCATAGCTCTTACTTGCTCATATGTGAGACTCGACATAGCGGTAGGCGTGCAATCAAATAAGAGGTTGTGATGATATTGTGTGTCTATATAATCGACAATGATATAATAGAGACGATTATCTCAGTATGTGACTTAGAAGTGTGGTATATAACACACATAATACTTGAAACTGTGAATTTGAGTGTGATAGAACTAAGTTGGTGATATTGTGTAGGGTCAAAGTTGGGATATAAAAAAAATGAGAACTAAGTTTTATGATAAAATGATAAATTAAAAGACTAATAAATAGAAAAGTAATTGTTGAAATTGTATGAGATGCAAGCAGGTAATTATTAAAATAATATATAAAAATATTTTAAATAAAAGTCAAATAGTAAATTATGTAATTATCCAACGTCACAAATTATAGAAATGTATATGAAAATTTTTTATTTTTATTTACAAGTTATTAAATTTTCGAGTAAAACTTATATTTATTTTAGTCACATTATTTAATTTTAAAATTTTTAAGTTTCTCTAAATTTTATAAATATTTTTATTATAAATTTTCATAATATCCATACTATTATAATAATTGTATTTATAATTGTAGCACGAGCGTAACTCAACCCGTACAATCCGATCCGATGTAAAATAACTTTTTCAGCATAAATCAGCCCACTTTAATAATCATAATTCTTTTTATTGAGTCCAATGCCAAGCTAGGTACACATCACCCGTTCTTGTTGCCCAAAGAGACCAATTTGGACCCACTTCTTCCTCATTTTCTTCTACGTGGGCTTCTTCGTAGTCAACTCATCAAATTCAATCTCCAAGTGTCGGTGGTTCCTCCCTCTTGCTTAATCTACCTAATTGTCATATTTGTTCTTCATCTATTTTGTCACTTTATATATTTTGCCTACTGTTTATTTTGTCATATTTAGTCCTTCACAGCTAAGAAGGGTCTCCTTTTTTTCTGCAGGAGGAGCACTCCAATTGGGCCACCAGTGAGGATTCAGCATTTCATGACATGTGGAAAATAAAGAAAGAACATGACGTCATAGTCATACCGTTAACTACCATGTTAGTGTCAGCACTAGTTTAGTTGCATATATCTCTTTAGAGATGCAATGTGTGTCTTAGACCAAGATTCCCATGTTTTCAAGTGTCCCTTTCAGTTTATTGTACATCAATGTTATCTTGTTTATAGGGATAGGTAGGGGCCTGGTTCAGTGCCTGATCATGTCTCCACGGATCTATTATCTTTCGAAATGGGGTCCCCGGGGCCTCTTACCATTGCCCGACTGACTCTCCATGGCTTCTCTTCTTTCCTTATTATATGATTTCAATCATGTGGTGGATATCAAACCAGCCCCAAGCATCCACAATGGCCCCTTATATTCTTCACCTTTCCCATCTTGGGAGCCTAATCATCACCTTGATCCATCACAGTTCCAAAAGCTATTTGATCTTATTGTCTCACTGGATGGTTCATGCGAAACTTGGTATAGTTCTCATATCACAATACTTGTTCCATAGGCCTAGAGAGCCCTTATTGAATCATGTGACTACTGTAGTAGGGATATCATCTAGATCAGCAGAAGAGCCTCATTATGCTCTTAGTTGCAGCCTGTCTATCAATAGCTAGATTCCAAGTGAAAAGGTTTCTTTTCAGGACACTGTTGTATGTTCCTATGGCTATGATGCCCCTGCCTTCTCTGATACACCAAAACTGGTCCACTGCCTGCCCATGTTAGTTAGCCCCCCTTGACGATCCTGTACATTGATGACCCTACTCTCTTCACTAAATCGTCTTTACGCACTTTCTTACATTAGTTACTGGTCAGTGAACTCTGCAGAGGGTGGCATGATGAATGGCTAAAAAGGGTATACTACATGTATCTGTCATTTTATCTCCCTTTTATCCCTTTTTTCTTCGTAAACATAAGAAGCTCCTCCTACATTCATGTACTACGAAATCTACTTTTCATGAAGTGACCTCATTCGTTGTCTCTTTTGTAAGACCCCCACCTAATGCGCTCTGCCTCTGGATCACATCATATTCCAGTTCCTCCCTCTTCCTATAAGAATTGAGCCTTCAATACACTCTCCACGCACTTCACCTCAATCACTACCCTTCTTGTTTGGTGTATATATACTGTCAGGTAGAACCGTGTGATCCATGCCTGATCACGAGACGTGAAGAGGGAGGAGCAAATGATGGAATGATATTGACATGAGAAGATGAAGACCTTGGTGATGGAGAACTCTGCCGCCAGGGAAGAAGACAGAACTAGGAAGAAACTGCTTTGCAGAGGGTCATGGGGAGTGTTCTTGAAGGAAATGAAGGGAAGACTCTATATTATCAGGAGATGTATTGTAATGCTTCTTTGTTGGCAAGAATAATAAGGAATGAGGAAATAAGGAAAAAATAAAGGAGCTGTTCTGAAGATGGTGTCTGTCTCTCATCTTAGTTGAGCAATGTGTTCTCTCTAGTGTCAGACCCAAAGCTTCAATTCAACTAGTTTGATTTGCTCTGCTAGTTTATGTTCATATATCTGTCCCTGTTCATCCTTATATATATTCCAATATGCAAACAATGGGCAGTGTCAGATCTTCTCCACTGCACAAGTCAGTGTATCAACTATGCAAACAATGGGCAGCATAATCACCTTCACCTCGTATGTCTGTATCTGTTCATTGCTTAAAATCAATTCTAAATAATAAATCATTTCAATTTGGGAGAAGGTGGCGGTGACGGGAAGCAAGTACAGTGGCATGCCAGGCCGTGAATTAAAAAAGTCTCCTCTTCGCAGCATCTAGGGATGCGATCAGCGATCTCTTTCGCTCTTGTACTCTTGTCCTACTGACATTGTCTGTATCTCCGTATATTGTCTAGTTGTACAAGGGAAGCAAACTTGAAGCTTTTCTGCTCTTTAATGTCTTAGTCGTCTCAGAAGAGAGCTCTGAAATGGGAGCGGAGCGGGTTTAGTGAAGTGTTGTTTCTGGTCTCAGTACGTTAGATCGTGTGGTGTCATTTTCAGTCCTTCACCGGTGGTGCTTAAACCTCTAAGGGTGCTCTTTCATCAGTCCTTCACCGGTGGTGCTTAAACCTCTAAGGATCATTTGGGATCCTCATGCTTAGTTTCATTTTGTGATATGTGATTTTTATTATTGTGGGCCTGCTGGAATTATTGGAGATGTCAAGACTTCTTGAAGCTAGATGGGCATATTGGGCATGTTGCTTTGAGCCATTTCGAGGGATCTTGAGTCTGCCTGGTGTTCTCAGCCTCTTTAAAGGTTTAGAAAGCTTTTAGTTTATTAGTAACTGCTGAAGTAGACATTTAGGTGCCCAACATACTCTAATATCTTTGTGGCTTTTCCCATAAGAATGAAGTGTACGAGCTTAAAACAACTGGTCCAATGTCATGATAGCTTTTACCTGGGAAGGGGATGGCAGTAAAATGTTTAAATGTTGTTACATCTGAAGAAAATAGGATATTCCCATGAAGGTGAAGGTAATTTAATAGGGATGTCCTGCTCCTTCCTGTCAAGTGGTAAGTTGAGTGGCTCTGACCTTGAAAGATCATAGTAGTGCTCCATTTATGTCCCTTGCTTTTTTTTTTTTCTGTTTTCCTAGCATATAAGGTAGCAAAATGATTAGAAGATGAAAAGGGTTCGCCTTGACCATAAAGTGAGAATTGTAATAATTTTTGTTAAAGTTTAATTAAATAATTTGGTATGCTTGGTTGGACCCACATGGGCATGTAAAGTAGTGTTGAAATAGTATAAGTTATTTAAGGGAATTATGATATAATCTTGGATATTAAGATTATATCATATATTCTATTTAAGGTAGTTAATAAATAGACATGTATATATATTAAGTTAGGGTTTGGAGAAAATAAGGGGGTTTTTCAATTTCTCATCCCCAATGCCTCTCTATCAATATATTCATTTTCTCTTACTCGAATTCAGTTTTATAACATGATATCAGAGCTAAGGTTTTCTTCTATTTTTAAGGTTTTTTTATTTGAAGGCTCAAGACACGGCATAACTGAATTGTCGTAGAAGATGGAGAAAACGGATGCAGCATTAACAAGAAGGGAGTTGAAGGAAATTTTAGAAGGTATGGCCAAATTGCTTGTAGAAAGAGAAGATGTATTGTCTCAACATAACAATACTGTCAATCGAGATTTGAAGTTGGAATTACTCTCAATAGAGCAGAGACTTGAAGGAACGAAAAACTATTTGAGTTGGTCGAGAAAGATGAGACTCATACTAGAGTCAAAATATTTGGAAGATTACATTGACGACTCGTATGAAGAACCCACTGATACTACCAGCACATCATGGAAGGTGTGGAGGGCGACTAATTCTCTGGTGGTTGCATGGATAATAGGATCACTTTCTCCTTCTATCGCGGGGTTGGTAGAAGGTATTAATAAAGCATCTGATATATGGAAGATTTTGGCTACTCAATTCTCTGGTATCGGGAATATGATGACTGTGATTGAGATTGAAGATAAATTGGATGCACTAAAGCAGGGGGAGCAAAGCATAATAGAATACAGTACTGAGCTGAAAAGGTTATGGTCCGAACTTGATTATTATGATCCATTGATTACATCTGATCCTTCAAATACAGCTTCTATTAGAGCATGGATGGAGCGACGACGTGTTATTCACCTCCTGAGGGGACTAAATCTAGAATATGAAAACAAGAGAGCAATGATATGTCATCAGTCTCCAATTCCTCCGATGGAAGATGTTATTGCTGCACTAATTCATGAGGAGTCAAGACAAAAGGTTATGAACACTTCTAAGATATCAGCAATACTAGTTCGCTCTACTCTAGCAAAACCGATTATTAACAACCGACAATGCTATAATTGTGGGAAGAATGGACATATTAGCTGGAATTGTTCCTCGACACGTATTCCTGCATGGGGTGGAACAAGTCATAGCATCAGAGGACGTGGAGCCCGAGGTCAAGGTCGAGGTTATGGACGATTTGGGGGACAAACCTATCGTGCTAAAGGTGCTGACATTTCAAACAACGACATGTGTTATGCTAATGCTGACTCAGGTATTATTGCACATGCATTTTCTTCTAAACCATCTTTCACAGAATGGATTATTGATTCAGGCGCATCTAGACATGTGACAGGAACATCAGTAGAGTTTATTACATATACTGGTTCTCCACCTTTTTCCCATAATAGAGTTCAAACTGCTGATGGCACATTTCAACCGGTTATGGGATTCGGCTCGATTAAATGCACTTCATCAATTACATTATCATCAGTTCTACATGTCCCATCATTTCCAGTTAATCTATTATCAGTTAGTGCAATTAGTGATCAATTGAACTGTCAAGTAATCTTTGATCGAGATTCATGTGTCATTCAGGAAAGGAATACCAAGAGAATAATTGGGACTGGACGGAGGCTTGATGGATTGTGGTATCTTATGAGAGATGAGTCTAGCACAGCTTTAACCACTACTTTGTCTGAACGAGCAATGAATGAAGTCATATTGGAGCATCGTCATCTTGGTCATCTATCGTTTGAGAATCTTAAGAGGGTAAGGCCTGACTTGATGAATAATGTAGAACGTAGCAAGCTTGTATGTGATGCTTGTGAGTTTGGAAAACATACAAGAACACGTTATTCTCCTACTGGTTTAAGAAGTATTTCACCATTTTCGTTGATACATTCTGATGTTTGGGGACCATGTCCAGTTACTTCGATTGGCGGATTCAGATGGTTTATTACATTTATTGATTGTTACTCAAGGATGACATGGGTATATTTGATGAAAAATAAATCTGAGACACTGGTTTGCTTTAAAGATTTTTTAGCTTTGGTGCAAACACAATATAATGCCAAAGTGAGTACTCTCCGTACAGATAATGGTACTGAATATGTTAATAGAGAATTATCATCGTATTTATCTACAAAGGGGATTCTGCATCAGACCACATGTCCAGATACACCAGAACAGAATGGAGTGGCAGAACGGAAGAATCGACACTTGTTAGAGGTAGCTCGCACACTTCTATTTACAATGAATGTTCCAAAATATCTATGGAGTGAAGCAGTATTGACGGCAACATATTTAATTAACCGGATGCCTTCTCAGATATTAAACTTTCAATCTCCTTGTGAACTTTTGATGGGACGTAATATATATGCAATCCGTCCTCGTGTATTTGGTTGCGTATGTTTTGTGAGAGATCATCGTCCCACAGTAACTAAACTTGATCCACGTGCATTGAAGTGTATTTATGTGGGCTATTCTAGCACTCAGAAAGGTTACAAGTGCTGGTGTCCAAGCGAGAGAAGACTTTTTGTGAGTATGGATGTAACATTTCGTGAGAATGAACCCTTTTATGGTGAATCAACAACGTCATCCACAGTGCTAGATGATTTGACTGAAGCACAACATGGAAATGAAGAGAGAATTAGTGATAATAAAGAAGATGATGTCATTGTAGGTATAATCCCATGTCCTAAGAGATTGAGTAGCAATGAAGGAGGGACCAATGAACCAGAATTGAAGGTTTATAGTAGAAGGAACAAGAGTTGTGCTCAGGGGGAGGAAGATAAAGAAGATGATGGAGAGCAACAAGAACAAATACTTATACCACACTCATTGCCCACATATGTCCCAGATACCCATCAATCTTCTGACGATTCCTTATCATCACCGGATGTCCCAGATACCCATCAATCTTCTGACGATTCCTCATCATCACGAAATGTCCTAGATACCCATCAATCTCCTGACGATTCCTCGTCATCACCAGATGGTAATGAATCTCTGCCCATTGCTATTCGTAAAGAATCTAGAGCTAATGTAGGAAAACCTCCAATTAGATATGGTTATGAATATGATATATCTAATTATGTCTCATATGAATCTATCCCATCTACATACAAGACCTTTATTGTATCATTACAGTTAGTGCACATACCAAGAAATTGGCAAAAGGCTAAAAATGATCCAAAGTGGCTTGCAGCGATGCATGAGGAGATGCGTGCATTAGAGAAAAATAAGACATGGGAACTAGCATTACTTCCAAGCGGAAAAAAGGTTGTTGGATGCAAATGAGTATTCACTGTTAAGCAAAATGCTGAAGGAAAGGTTGAAAGGTATAAAGCAAGATTGGTAGCAAAAGGCTACAGCCAGACGTATGGAATAGATTATGATGAGACATTTGCACCAGTTGCTAAAATGAGTACCGTCAGAATACTTATATCATGTGCTGCCAACTATGGATGGAAATTACATCAATTAGATGTAAAGAATGCATTTTTGCATGGAGACTTACAAGAAAAGGTATATATGGAAATTCCACCTGGATTTGATACAATGAAGACCACTGGGAGGGTATGTAAACTTAAGAAGTCTTTGTATGGACTTAAGCAATCACCAAGAGCTTGATTTGACCGATTTCGACATGCAATAGTTAGAATGGGATATCAACAATGCAATGGAGATCACACAGTTTTCTATCGACACTCAAATAGTCAAGTTGCTATCCTTGCAGTATATGTAGATGATATTATTATAACTGGAGATGATAGCGATGAGATAATACGACTAAAGCAAAGATTGAGCAAAGAATTTGAAGTGAAAGATTTGGGTGCACTTAAGTATTTTCTTGGTATTGAGATAGTCAGGTCTAGGACAGGCATAGTGCTTTCTCAGAGAAAATATCTATTGGATCTACTTACTGAAACAAGGATGTTGGGTTGTCGAACTGCTGCTACTCCAATTGAACCAAATCATAAGCTATGTGCTCAGTTAGGGGACCCAGTGGATAAAGAACAATACCAAAGAATTGTGGGACGACTTATCTACTTGTGTCACACACGACCGGATATAACATATGCGGTTAGTATTGTAAGTAGATATATGCATGATCCTAGGACAGAACATTGGGAGGCAGTTATGCGAATATTGAGATATCTAAAGAGTAGCCCGGGAAAAGGCCTTTGGTTCAAGTCTCAAGGTCATACTAAAGTTGAAGGATTTTGTGACTCTGATTGGGCTAGTTGTGTAGATGATAGAAGATCGACATCAGGTTATTGCGTGTTTGTTGGAGGTAATCTTGTATCTTGGAGAAGTAAGAAACAGGAGGTGGTCACAAGATCAACGGCAGAGTCATAATACAGAACTATGACTCAAGGCATATGTGAGATAATATGGATAAATAACTTATTGATGGAGTTATGTTTATTCAGGAAAGAACCCATTAAGTTATGGTGTGATAATAAATCAGCGATCAGCATTGCTAACAATCCAGTTCAACATGATAGAACCAAACATATTGAAATTGATCGATTCTTCATAAAAGAGAAACTTGAGAGCAAGATCGTGGAGCTACACTACATGAAGACTGGCGAATAATTAGCAGATTGTTTAACTAAAGGATTAGGATCTAAAGAGTGGATTAATATTTGTAACAAGATGGGAATGATAGATATTTATCGCCCATTTTGAGGGGGAGTGTTGAAATAGTATAAGTTATTTAAGGGAATTATGATATAATCTTGGATATTAAGATTATATCATATATTCTATTTAAGGTAGTTAATAAATAGACATGTATATATATTAAGTTAGGGTTTGGAGAAAATAAGGGGGGTTTTTCAATTTCTCATCTCCAATGCCTCTCTATCAATATATTCGTTTTCCCTTACTCGAATTCAGTTTTATAACAAGTATCAACATCAAGACCTGCATATTTGACAAGATTGTAGTGCAAGATGTAACATGTAGAGCCTCTAGTAATCGATGGTATTTGAACATATTGTTCCTGAATGAATACAGATATGAGTATAGTGATGTTGTAGCTGTCTAACTGTTTATAACATTGATATTGATAAATTAATGTCCTGTCACTAGGAATAAATGTAAAGTAACATTATAGTTGGTTGAGTACTCATTATTAACACCTTAGTATATGTACAGGAAGTTGATGAATGCAACAAAGGAAGCTCTATAGACGGATTCTAGTGTACTCGTTACAAGAAAACTACATCATGCTGCAACCAGAAAAGAAAAATGAAAAAAAAAAAGGCTTTCTCTCCAATGCATGCTTCTTCTTTAGTATTTGCATTTCCAAATGGGGATATTTAAGGACTTCCACTGTTTCTCAGAGATTTTCAATTCTGAGAGTTTTTCTATAGAAAAGAAAATTTGTTTCTGGGTCAGAATATTTTCCATGAAACGTATGGAGCCTTAGTTCATAAGGTCATGCTATTGGTGCATTGGCGGAGGAGGTGGTGGCAGAGGTGGCATTGGGTAGGCCATGGGGAGTGCATAGGGAGGATGGTGCGCATGGTGTCCAGGGGGAAGCATCACTGGTGTTCCCACAGCCGAGGCCATATGACCTAGAGCAGAAACAGGGTGGCCCATGGGAGCCCCGTACATGCCTATCCCTGACATAAGGGGTTGATTCCTGTGCTTCAGGTGGGGACCGGCGAGGGCTGGGCTTGTTGGGTTCGTGTTGGACTGCTGGCCTGTGATGGGGGGCTGCGGAGCTGCGACATCACCATTGTTGACACTGGTAATATCGTGAATGCTCGATCTCCTCCTGTCGCGATTCATGGAGTTTAGACGGATGAAGTACTTTTGCGCATGACTGGCTACTTGAGTTGGAGTTCTTGATATGACAAAGTTCCTTGAGATGCTTCTCCAGTCCCCTTTGCCAAATTTGTCTAGCCCAAGAAGAAACAACCTGAGAATGATTCAGCATCAGGAAATGATTCCATATAATAATATTAATAGGCCAGATTTCTGAAAAACAGTAATTGATGTTAGCCATCTTGTGAGTAGTAGCATGATTGTATTGGATTGTATTCAGATTGACTGTTGAAGTGCTCAGGTCCTCTGAGCTTCCAACTGGATAAGGTACATCTCAGAAAACAACTTAAAACAAAGTTGAGTTCTTGTACCTATGTTCTTCCTCTGTCCACGGGATTCCCTTCTTCCTTTCCTGGTCCAATCTCGACCCTCCTCCTTTCCCACCATGCCCACTTGAGTCATGCCCCAGTCCTGAGAAACCACAGCTCGATTTCTTATCAGCGGTCCCTGCACTGGGAGTCCCTTGATTGTTGTCCCTGGAATCCAAAGTGGTTTCCTCAGCTGTGTAATTGGGAATCTGAATCTTCCCCTCCTCAATTGCTCGGATATCCTCCACTAGAATTTCATAGTGCTGCTTCAACTCCTCCATGCTTTTGCTTGGAACCAGGGAAGCAATTTTATCCCAGTGCTCTGTGGAGTCCTCAACCCAGTGCGTGGCGATGGCATTCTCAAAGGCTTTCTCTTCTTCCCTGCTCCACTCTGATGCAGTAGACATGGTGTATCCTCCTCTTCTTGGTTGGTTCAGTGTTTTTTCTTGCTTCCTTGCTTTTCTCCCCTCATATTGTTTCCTTTAGGTTAATCTAAGGTGTGACAATATGGAGGATGTCAGTCCAGTCCATTTCAGTTATTTTGTGGATGTGGGGCTCTTTGGTTGTATTGGAGGAAAAGGGCTCTTTGAGGGGCGGGTTTGCTAAGGGAGAAAGGTGTGGTGGAGGATAAGGAGTGATGCTGTCAATTCTAGAGGACCACACGCTGAATTTAAAGAGATGGGTTACCTGTCACATATACATACATACGTACATACATGTCTCTATAGTAAATCCATGAAAATATTTCTAGTCTCTCTCACTATCCAGTGCTAGTTTTTCTACATTCTCATATATATGGTATTAACAGAAAGACGCGTCAGCAATGTTGAATGTGAGGGATGAACATAAAGGGTAGTAGGCGAGGAGGTATCAAATTTCACTTGAGTTATTGTGGAACTATCTATCCGTGTCACTCTCCACCCTCCCACCCAACAAAAAGTAACTGTCTGGATGGCACAGGACTCCTGTCTTAGGGTCTTTATCGGGAGTTTCGCCTACAGACATGATGCTGAGCCATCGGCCAATGTTCTATGGTCTTTGGTGACAGAGAGTGGTTGAAACTCTAGGCTTTTCCACTCGAGGGGTGAGCCACGGTGCAATAATAGAGTATGAAAATGAGGCCCAAAGAATAATCATTCAAGACTTTACCATCCTCACATGGATTCTCCACTAGCCACTCCCACCTTTTGGATTATTTTGGACAAATTCTAGGGGTCCCCTTAGCCTGTAAAGATCTTAAAATTTTCATATTTCCTCTTTCTTTTGCTTTTGGTTCATTTGGATTTACACACTATATACTATTGGCACATTATCTTCTACTTAGATTTATAATAGTATGACATCTTATCTTGTGCCCCTTTCCCATGATTAAAATTGGTTAGATAACTTCAGAATAATGTTGTTTTTTCTTCTGCTTGCTTTTAGAATTTCTACTCTTTGGCATTTACCAGATAGATGAACAAGGAATAAATATGGTATCAGTTGAATAACTGTTGACAAAGGATGGATGATGTACGTGTACATTTAGGTAGAAGTAGTAAGCAGATGTTCTAGCTTTTCTAGCAAGCAATTCTAACATGTCCCTCAATGATGGATGTAACAAAACATACAATTATATGCAGAATTATTTCTGTAACTCGCAGTTGAAAATTTTAACTTTTCCCTCTCTGTCCGTCCAGGGATATTGCAAAACAAGGGAAGGATGGATCCCTTTTTTTTTTATGAGGGTTGTAATAGTCTCATATACAGAAAGATGCTCATTGAATTTCAGCTAAATTAAATTTGAACTAGAAATGCCTATTTACTAGGTGAAACTTTCCCAATATGCTGATTTTTTTTACTTTTTTTTAAAAAAAATTCTGTTGTATTTCTATGCATTAATTTTGTTCTCTATTTTTGTAATAGTTTATGCTGTTGAGAGATTTTATCTATTGACTAGCTTGTCCTGTTTCGGACTATGTGACGTGGCTGATTCTCCATTGCTTATTCTGGGGCTAAATTCGCCACACAATTCTTTTCTCCTCTCTTTTTCTTCTGCAGTAAATGACAAAACTTCAGTTATTTTATTCCGAAGAAATCTTTAGTCGCCCTCTGTGCGAGGGGCCTTCACTCTCCACTCCAATCTGCTCAATCAGTCAACTGTCTTCCCTTAATTTCCAGACTATAGATGATGAAATCACAGTTGAAAAGATTGGAATCTAGAAATGCTGCCGAGTACCACAGCACAGGGCAGCTCCTTCCATCTTCCTATATGGAATTGTCATTCAATTCTTTATTTGGGAATAGTCATTCATTTTCGTTATTACCTAATTATATTTTCAGTGTAGAAAACATGAAAATGAGAGGGAAAATTGAACCCTTCATTTTTTTAAATTTATTATTTTGATATAAAAAATTTCAAAGATAAGAGTTTAATATATAATATTTAAAAAAACTATTATATCATACAAATGATTAAATAAATATTTTTTATTAGTATATAATGATAGGATGATACTGATATTAGTAATTTTATTGACATGATATGCAATCCTTCCTCCCCAACAGGCTCTCCCTTTGGCTGTCCGGGCACCCAGCGTTCACTTCAAGGGGCAACTAGAGAGAGAAGATTATCGGAGAAGGCCGCCTCCCACCCCCACTCAAAACCCATTTTAGATGGGAGGAGAGCTCGACATGATATTATGGAGGCATAGGGCGGCAGGAGAAATGGGCCATTGTGGGGCTCATTTGGTAGCCTCGATCTCCCTCCAATTTTTTTTTAAAAACTATTTTTATTTTAATATTATATTAAGAAAATTATTTACATTAATATTATCCTATTGTTTATTAGATGCTTGAACGAGTCCTCGGTCATGGAGAAGATTGTTTGGGAATATGATTGTAAGACATGGGGAATGCCTAGGGTCCATGAGGCCCATTTATCATTAAGTGCACACACAATCACCATAACTATCATATGTTATGGTTTGAGAAGTTGAACACCGGTTTAACAAAATTTAGCAAACAAAATGTTAGAAATTTTGAGATATAGATAATAGATAACACAACTAGATGGGACAGGTAAGGAATAAAAAATCTTTTGGTGCAACATAGACACTATATGGTTAAATAATGGTGATATAAATAATTTTGAGGCTTACAATTAAATAATTTTTAGCTTAGAATCCACTACGTATATAGAAGCTGGCCTTCAGATGAAAAGGCTCCCTAAATGAACGATGAATTACTCCAATATAGTACAAAGGTATAGATTGAAGGCGTAACTTTTGAACTATGAGGAGGCCCTACGTCCTAGTGGCTTTAATGGCTACTTGTACTAGGCTCACTAGGAATTGATAGGTCTCATAGGTAAATGCTATCCTTACTTTCCTTATCACAAGACATATACAAGCACAACTTAATGAGACACATCTCATCTTAATTCTAAAGGTAACACCACTTGAATGTATGTTCCAATACTAACTTATTTCTCTTTGTAATATTGTATATATAATTCTCTAAAAAAATTATAGTTAACGAAGATTTTAATACCCAAATAAAGTTATTCATGAAAATATTAATGTCTATTTTTCATTTCCTAAAAAATAAGAAAATGGTGGGGTGTAGTCAAAATTGATATAATGAAATCATATTACCGATTTTTTTTTGCATAATACATATTACCAAGTTGAATAGAATTTCTTCAGAATCCACCTATAGAGTAAGGATTTTGACCCAAATTTTATTAACTGAAATTTAGGGTTTTAGTGTCTCTACAACGAAGTACATATTGATCATGAATGGATCGAGGATGAATCAACTCATCCCAACTAGGGGTACTGGGGTATTTGATAGAGAGACCCAGTTTGACCCTATTTATTCATTATGTATGCTGCTTGTTTGTATAGGCCGAATAGTGAAGCATACGGTAGGATTGCACTATCTACACTTAACCTGAATAAGAGATTCCCTAGAATATCACACTTATTCTTTATTGAAGAGATTCTCTAGAATATCACACTTATTCTTTATTGATGATGCTATTTATTTCATTGAACCCGCAAAAAATAATTTTGAAAAATTAAATAATCTTAATGATGTTTATTGCAAGGCTTGACGACAATGCGTTATACAGTAGAAATTTACTTTGTATTTTAGATCTAATACATGTTTGCACAACACAAGGGGAGTTCTGACACACCCAAATGGGAGAAGGCAATTAAATATACCGGTATCTAGGGGATGCAACAAGAGGGAGACATTGCAGTCTTTAAAAGAACTGATCGCCCAAAAATTGCAGTCAACCTTACTTATCACAACCATAAAAGAAAGTATTAATCAAATCAATTCTTAGTACCATATCAAATTACATTATGAGTTATTTTTTACTTCTATAGGATGGTGTGAGGAGGTAAAATCATTAAATTTTCAATTATGGCAGGGAAAAATAGGTGAGAATCATCCGATAAATTGGGTCCAGTGGAGAAATATAACTCAACTTAAGGAGAATGGATGACTGGACTTCAGAGATCTCTATGTATTTAACAAGGTAATGCTAATAAGAAGTGCATGCCATTTACTGAAAGAAACCTATTCATTATAGGCTAGAGTAATGAAAGGCTTTGGTACCTTTGATTTCCTTAAGGCTAACTTGGGCTCAACACAATCCTAGTTGTGAAAATGTTTATTTGCAGAAATGGAGGTACTCAAAGCGGGCTTGACACGACATATAGGTGATGGAGGTAAGGCGAGCGTATAGAGGAGAGATGGATCCCAACCCTTTCGGGGTAGGAATTAACCTCCTCCCCCTGATCAAAATTTAACCCACCTTGAGGTTTGCTCGATAATAGATTAATACACATTGACATGGAAAACTGCTCCAATATAAGAGATACTTACACGAGAAGAAAGTCAAGCAATCCTAGCTATCCTCCTGATGGAAACATACCGAAAGGACATGATGATTTAGCCTTAGCAGAAGTTCAAGAAAGTAATGGTAATGTCCACATATGCATTCCTACGGGAACATGAGCCTTACACAACCTAGGTGAGGCCTTCTACCACCACCACTATCTCCAAAAAGGTTTTGACCTTGCTCTGAGCATTAAAATACCAACCTAGGATACGCCACTTTATCTGGCGAGTTTGTACAAATGCTATTTATACTAGCGAGAGTCTTTATAGATAGGGATATCACGCCCCAACCCGATTTGTGGGTTAGACTATTATAACAACCACCATGTACTCTCAACACTACAATATTGGATACCTCACTAGAGTAGAATTGACAGACCGGAAGACTTAAATTGAAACAATTATTTTCAAAATCCAATAAGAATTTAAACTTTTTAAAAATGACTTTTCAATGTAAATGATGGATCGTAAACAAATCACGGAAAATGAGTTGATGCCTTGAACCACATGTTATTAAATTCAAGTACCTTATTTTGAGTTTCTTTGTAAATCTCGTCCTTTAAAGATAATAAAAACTGAAAAAAAAAGTCAATTTAAAAGAGAAAACCAAATCAGTTAACGAACCCAAATTGGTAAAGAAAGGGTACAATAAAAAATTGGAAAATTACAATTGACTCAAATAATCATAAAAATCATGAAAAAAATCTTAAAATAAATGGGAAGAGAAAACCATAACAGTTCAAAGTGAATTAGACCTGAATCGGATTGAACCGGTTTGAACCATACTTGAACCGGTTTCTAAATTCAATTTTCTTGTTGGCTTAAAATGTTCAAATTGAGAAATTGAAGCATCATTAGATAGAAAATGAATTTAGATTAATTTAGAAAATTTTAATTTTGAGAAAACCGGTCGAATCGGTCTTGAACCGACCAATTTTTGCCATTGAACCCGATCGGATCGGTCCGGTCCGGTTCGGAATAGTGTCATCTTCTTCCTCAAGATGACAACACTGTTCATCAATGCATAAACTTTCTTTCTCCGGCAAAGGAATAACCACTCTAATCAGGGCATTTTTGGGCGAGGATAAGGTCGACCAAAATGGAAAGTGGTCGGGCAGAGGGTACTCGAGCTCCCTATATAAAGAGCTTCTATCCAATCATCCTCCACACACCTTAAATCGCCATTCTCTCTCAACTGCTCCATTTTCTGGTGAAGCTCAAACCAAAACTCCGACTTGGACAGTTTTCTTAGCCTCAAAAGGCAAGGTCGGGTCCTACAGAGTTCGGGGGAAAGTCAATTACCTCATAGCAACATTCTTTTGACTCGAGGACTGTCGGAGAAGCACCGACAAAATCAAACATTGAAGCAGCTCTGACAGACCGAAGCTGCCCTATTTTGGCTGAGCTAAATTCAACCAAATTCAGCCCTTCTCCGGCAAAACCAAGCCTCCCCAACACCCCCGATTGAATGACCAATTTGAATAAATCAAATTCGGTCAATTTGAAGGGGTGAAATTGGAGGAAAAATTTGGGATTTCGAAAAATTGAAGAACCTCTATGCAATTTCTCAAAATGGAAGTCCAATTGGCAATGAGAAAGATGTTAGTGGACCAATTGGTCAATTTCAAAATATTTGGGGCCAAATTGCTATTTTTGGAAAGTAGGGGCAAAATCATAAAATTTTGGAAAATTGGGGACCAAATTGGAAATTTGAGAAACTTGAGCCCCTTACACAAATTAAAGTAAATTAATGGTCCAAGGAGGATATTGGAAGTCCTCGGGACTTAATTTGAGAAAAATTTAACACTAGGGACCTAAAATGAGAATATATGAACTTTAAGGACTTAAGTGCAATAAATAAAAAAGTTGGGGCCTAGTCGCCCATACGTGAGAAAACAAAGGCTATTATGCCAAACACTCATTGATGATAATACCCAAATCATATAGGGACACGTGTGACCATAACGCCAGCAAGAGAAAGCTCGTGTGGACTTGTAAGACGACTAGGGACAAACGCGTCATAGCCACTGGGTGAGTGGGCTAATTTACATATCATACCAGTTAGGATGATGAGCACTACTTTTAACGGATAAAACCTACTTACTGGTTGTAAGTAGAGATAATTATACCCAGTTGGTATGATAAGTTTCCTTGAGGAAAGGAGAAACCCGCTTACCGATTATAAGCGAAGATATCATTACACCTGATTGGTGTTATGAGTTGAAAATAAATTTTTGTTAGAAGTGTTCTTCCCTGAGTATGTGCCAATGCTCAAAATATTTGTGAGACCTTCTTGATGAGAGCTAGAACAACTCAGATAGACTAGAGGCCTCAATTTTTAAACTCATAGGGCTAAATGCCCAATTTTGTAAAAACACGTGTAGTGGGCCTAAGGCCAGTGGGCACGAGCAGGAGCTCGTAAACAAACTTGATTAATAAGAGCCATAAAAATTTCTAATGAAATTGGTTGTGTGATTTCACCATGGTACCATGTAAATCCCGCTCTTTGAAGTTAAGGAAAATCAGGAAAAGAATCGGTCAAACCAAGTGAGAAGACTGAACCAGTTCACAAACTCGATCATCAAGGAACAGGCAATTTGGGAAATTTACAACTCCCGAGTGACCCAAAGTTGGATTGAATCAGTTTATGAACAGAGTCAGTTTATGAACTGGAACCGATAGAAAAAGGGCAAACCGGGAAATTTATGGATTTCAAGTGATCTAAAGAGTCACAAAAGTCATGAAAAAGGACTTTAGGATGAATGGGGGATGAAAACCAAACCAGTTTTGGTGAACCGAATCTAAACCGGATTGAACCGGTTTGAACCACTATTAAACCAGATACTAAATTCATTTTTTTAGGTGGCTTAACTAATTCAAATTGGAGAATTGAGGCCACCATTTGATAGAGAATGAATTTAGAAATTTTTAATTTTGAAAAACTTGGTTGAATCGGGCTTGAACTGACCGGTTTAAGCTTTGAACCTGGTTCAGACCGGTCCGGTCCGGTTCAGAATAGTGTCATCTTCTTCCTTCAGATGACAACATTGTTCGCTCGTTGGAAAATTGAACTAGCGCCGGCAAAGAGGAAACTTTTCTGTTCAATACATTTTAGGCCATCAATGATTGTCATAAAGGTGCCAAACGGACAATCGATGAGTCCCCGAGCTCCCTATATAAAGAGCCCCTCTCCATTCATCCTCTTCACACCTAAAAATTTGGCCATGTTGGAAAGTTGGAATTGAGGGAAAAATTGGGGATTTCGAAAATTCAAGGGAGTAAAATGCAATTTCATAAAATTAAGGGCCAATTGGGCATGATAAAGATGTTGGAGGACCAATTGGGCAATTTTTGGAATTTCTGGGGGCAAAACTTACTATTTTTGTAAAGGAGGGGCAAAATGGTAATTTTGAAAAAGTTGGGGACCAAATTGGTAATTTGGGAAAAATGGAACCCCTTTTTGTAATTTTGAATAAATTGAGGTTCTAAGGTGAATTCTAAAGTTTCAGGACTCAATTTAGGGGAAAACCGACATTAGGGATCTAAAGTTAAATGAAAAGTTTGGTTATTTCATTCATTTGTAATGAATGAAAGCTATTACGCCAAAAGATAATGAACAAGAAATGTTCATATCGTGTAGGAACAAGAAGTACCAGGAACGCCAACTAAAACAAGTTCGCGTGAATGCAATAAGTTGGTTAAGAGGAAATTCACTACACTATCGGGTGAGTGAGATTTAATATCATACTCGGTTGGGATGATAAGCACCTCGAAAATGAAAACCCACTTCTAAGTGGTATTTTAACTATCACACTTGAGAGGAGTGATGCAAAAATTATGCAGAAAAACTACTTACCAGTTGTAAGTAGATCATATTCGGTTGGTTTGATGAAACTTCTTGTAAGGAAGTGGAAAACCCACTTATCAGTTATAAGCGGAGATGTCCTCATACCCGATTGGTAGGATGGACAACTAAAAGTTTATTTTTGTCAAAAGTGCTCTCCCCTGATGGTGTGCCACTACTTAAACTTTTTGGGAGACCTTCTTGATGGGAGCTCGAATAGCTCAGATAGGCTGGAGGCCTCGATTTTGGAACTTGGGGGCTAATATGGGCCGAAGGTCAGTTGGCACGAGTAGGAGCTTGTAAAAAAACATGAGTTATGCCATGAAAACTTTAAATGAATGATTTGTTTGGCCATGGTACCAAGACAAAACCGACATACTCGATGGACTAGCAGTAGTGCAACATGACAGCTTGACAAACTAGTTGAGACAAATAACTGCAGGTCGAGTTGAGGGTCGGGGCCGTTAGACCAGTGGCATCATAGATTAAATGGCTTATGTGGAAAACTGTTGTTTTGTGCATGCACTGAGTTACGGGACCTTCAAGATGCTCAAGAGGGGTAGTGATGCATCCTAGGGCTACTGGACGACATGGTGGAGATAAGGGCAGTTAGTCGTGCCAACAGTCTTGGAAGCTCGATGTAGCTTCATGCACATAAGACCGGGGTGGGGTCGGGATGAAGTCTCTATCCTCATACGGACAGGGAGTTTTATTTACTGGATTAAGGGTCGGATGTCGCGTACATCCACTCATTCTCAGGGTAGAAGTGAACGTGCTTCTATCTAGGTGGCTGGTAAAGTTGCTCCGACGCCACAAGTGGGTACAATGGACGGGTTGGCCTGCGAATGTGTGTTCCCTTCACGATAAAGGGCATGTGTTGGTTGATAAATACATCAGTATTGATTAAGGATTGAGTAATGGCTATGAAAACTAAAATTTTGAGGATGAGATATTTTAAAGAAAATAAGGGGTTTGGCACACTCCAACTTAAAAACTATTTTATTAAATCTTCATTTTTTGAAAATACCCATTCACTAAGTTTCAGGAACTCACCCACCTTTTTATCCCTTTTCAGGAAATAGAGAAATGACTAGGGATAACACCAAGCCTTACCCTCTGTTAGGTATGCTTAAATTTTCTTAAGCTTTGCATTATACTTGATATATGTTATTCCAGGGAACAAGGTCGAGATTCATGCCTGGCTTCTCTTGAATTAAAGAAGGGGTAAACCCCTCTTGAACCAGGAGAGCGGCAGATTGATCATGGGGATCCGACCAAACCAGGTCGGGGTGTGGCATACCAAGTTAGGACCGACGGTACTCGATGGATTGGCAACAGTGCATCAGGGGCAGGTCGACAGACCAACCTATACAAACAACTGCAGGTCGGTTTGAGTGTCGGGGCTGTTGGACCGTTGACACCAAAGATGATGCCTATATGTGAAAAACTCTTGTTTGTGCATGCACTTGTGGTACAAACCATCAAGACACCCTAGGGGGTAGTGATGGGTCCCAAGGGCTGTTGGACGACACGGGGGGCGATAAGGGCAGTTTGTCATGCCAGTCCGTCTTGAAGCTTTGTAAGCTTCTTTCTCATGAGATCGGAGTGGGGTTGGGATGAAATCTCCATCCTCATACGAACACAAAGTATTTTGGGTCTAAGGGTCGAACGTCTGGGACATTCACTCAAACTACGGGTAGAAAGAAGTCAAGGACTTCTATCAGGGTGGGTGATAAAGACGCTCCGATCCACAAGTGGGTGTAGTCGTTGTAGCTTCATCTCATGAATGTGTGTACCCTTCCTGATGAAGGGCATGTGTTATTTGCTAAACACCTCCTGAGGCAAGGGGATGGGCTAAGAAAGCTAAACACACCTAATATGGAAATGGGAAAAAGGTTTCAAAATTTGAGAATCCTTGGAAAAAGGAATGGTAAACCTTGGAAAAAGGTTTTGGAAAAGAAATTGAATTTGAGGAAACCCTTTTTAAATGAAAATGTTACCCTTGGCAGGGTAAACTAAAGCTATTTTGAAAACTCACTCCCAACACCCTGTCACTGAGTTGTAGAACTCACCCCTCCCTTTTTATCCTTTCAGGTAACCAAGGAATAACCAAACTTAAATACCTCACTTATTGGAACTGTAAGACAGGTATGTCTGTCTTAAGATATTTAGTTTTGTATAATGTTATCCTAGGAAAGACAGGAAAAAGGACGCCTTACTCCTCACGGTTTAGAAAAGGGTGAAACCCTTCATGGACCATATGGAGTGGCAATTGCTCATGGGGATCCCACCAAACTGGGTCGGGGCGTGACATTCTTGCTCCATGAAAGTCCTCTTACTTTGCGCTACTCTCTTTCATATATCCTTGAAATGTGTTAGGGGAGGGGGTGAGCAATGCTAAGTGAGTCTGGAAGTTGCTCATCATGTTGTTCATGGTCTTGATGCTGTCTGTCACACCTGACTCGGTTTTGTTGGAATCTTGTGATCAATCCGCCACTCCTTCCTATACTAAAACGATATTTCTACCATATTAGTCCATGTCACACCTCGATTTGGTTTGGTCGGAACCTTGTGATCAACTCACTACCACTCCTTATAGTAAATGATATTCCTACCATATTAATCTAGGTAGGGTAAAGGATCAAAATATGAGTGTTTTCCATAATAAAATTTAAAAAGTGAACTCAATGAAATTTATTTACTCTCCTTAGTAGTTGACTGAATAGTCAAATTATCGTTCCTCTTGGAATGAAAGCTTTCCTAAAAGGGGTTTAGGGAGAGGGGTGAGTTTATCACTTAGTGAGTATGTCTTACTAATATCGTGACTTCTTGTACATGATTTAGAACATACTAAAAAAGTATGAGAATTTCATTTCCTTAACTCATAAGGTTTGGATGATCAAACAAGCTACGACTTGTTTTATTATTGGTTAAATTCACTACTTATATCTCACAAGCTAAAACTTGTTCCTTCCTACTTGAAAGAACTTTTTCTTGATTTGTTTATGGTTAGTTACCCATAGGTTTGTATTAGACAAAGAACAAATCAACCACCCTTTCTCATTAAAGGGATTAAGCATTCATAGAACAGACCCTGTGATGTTGCAACCTCGATCTGTCCCACTTGTGGCCTAGAGTGCCTTTATCGTCCACCTTAGTGAGAGGCTACAACCTCTACCACATTGGTGTGAGGCTTCAACTTTGACTATTTCTCTGTGTGAGCACTATTTCTCAATCCCCATACTTTTCAAAATGAGATTTGTCCACTATTGAGGGTCAAGACCTCACACCTTCTTCCTCGGTCTCAATGCGCATGAAGCTCCTAGAGCTCTAAGATATACTGGACCAACGTAACTTCCCTTGTATCAACTTTAATGTTCAACAACCATTAGAACCAACACTACCCCATATCGGGCATCTTCTTGGTTACGAGCGATTGCAATCACAAACACAAATATTTTACTTTAAGACCTTTCTTATAAATCGTGTTGCTTCATAATGATAAAAACAAAGAAATTTCAAGCGAAAACCAAGGTTAAAGCGAACCAAAATTTCCTTGAGAAGCTAAAACGAGGATTTGAAAAATTCCAAATGGTCAATAAAGACAAAAAATCATGGCATGGAACCATGAATGGAATTGAATATAAAGGCCATACTGGTTCAGGGTGAACTAGGTTTAATTGGGATAAACCATGAAGAACCGATTTAAAGATTCATTTTTCTAGGTGAATTAAAAATATCAATTTTGGAAATTGAAGTCACCATTAGATAGAAAATGAATTTAGAGAAATTTAGAAAATTTGAAATTTTAGAAAATCGGTCAAATCAAGCCTAAACCAATCGATTTTCAATTTCAGGTCACCGAACTCAGTCCAACCGAATTGGTCAACGGTCTAGCCAGACAATGGACCGCTTGCTAGGTCAGCGTCCAGTCAGTGGGCATGACCAATTAGAGCATGATGTGTAGTGTAGCGCACCCCGTCAGCCGCTCGGTCAACGCTGACCAATCAAAGCATGACGCGAGTCCCTAGTCAACGATCAGATAAAGAAAATCCATGTCACCGATGACCGACCAATAGGAGGGCGACACATATCCTCAATTAATAGTCAAATAAGGAGAAGTCTCGTCTACCTAGTTGATCAATGAGGAGCTGACAAAATGTGCCACATCAGCAACCGACTAGGACATTAGAGGAACGGTTGACCAATTCGAGGTTGACGCATGTAAGAGCCACGTCGGATGTCTCTAGCCAATCAGTGGCTGATATGTGGCAGTGGCATAGTACGTTAGGAGGAAAATGTCACGCTCCGACCCAGTTTGGTCGGATCCTCGTGAGCAACCCGCCACTCTCCTACTTTACTAAGTGTTTCTCCTACTTTAACCTGGGAGGAGTAAGGTGTCCTTTAAACTTGTACCTTTCCTGGAGTACATAAATCAAAATTGCATAAACTTTTTAACTTACATACCTATCTTACAGGTGTGATTAACATGAGGTTTTGGGTAGGTTGCCCTTGGTTACCTAAAAAGGGATATAAGGGGAGGGGTGAGTTCAATAACTCAGTGAATTGGTGTTTAAATTTTGACTTTTAGGGAAAATATTTGAGTTGGAGTATGCCACACTCCTTATTTTATTTTAAAATAATTCATTCTCAAAATCTCGGTTTCATAGCCATTACTCACTCCTCAACCATAATCGGTGTGTTTATCAACCAACACACACCCTTCATCATGAATGGAACACACATTCGCAGGCCATCCCATCCACTATACTCACTTGTGACATCAAAGCGACTTTATCGACCACCTAAATAGAAACACGTCCACTTCTACCCTGAGAATGAGTGGATGTACGTGACATTCAACCTTAAATCCTGTGAATAATACTCCATGTCCGTATGAGGACAAAGACCATATCTTAGTCTTGTGCGCATGAAACTCAAACATAGTTGCTTTAGGAAGCCCCAAACATAGTAGCTTCATGGAGTCCAAACACAAAAACTCCATGACTAACTGGTATGATGAGAAAGACAAACCCAGTAGCTTCTCTTTTCCCTTATCGCCACCATGTCATCCAACAGCCCTTAGGACGCATCATTACCCCTCTTGGGTGTCTTAATGGCCCCGAACCTTAAGTGCATGCACAAACAAAGTTTTCCTCAAAAGCCATTTAATCTTTGGTTCCACTAGTCCAACGACCCCGACCCTCAATTAGACCTACGACTGTTTGTCTCGACTGGTCCGTTGACTTGTCATGTCGCACTACCGCTAGTTCATCGAGTATGTTGAGCCAGTTTTGGTACCATGGCAAATCAATTCATTCATTTAAGTTTTATGGCTTAAAATCATGTTTGTTTACAAGCTCCTGCTCGTGCCAACTGGCCTACAACCCACTGTTCGAGATTTTCAAAATCGGGCATATTAGCCTCCAAGTTCCAAAACCGAGGCCTCCAGCGTAACTGAGCTATTTGAGCTCCCGTCGAGAAGGTCTCCCAAAATGTTTAAGTAGTGGAACACATTTATGGGAGAGCACTTCCAACAAAATAAACTTTTCAACTATACATTATACCAACCGAGCATGAGGACATCTCTACTTATAATCAACAAGTGGGTTTTCCACTTCCTTCCAAGAAGTTTCATCATACAATCGGGTATGATCTACTTACAACTGCTACGTAGTTTTTCTGCGTGATTTTCACATCACTCCTCTCAGGTGTGATGGTTAAAATACCACTTAATAGTAGTGTTTTCATTTTCGAGGTGCTTATCATCCCAACCGGGTATGATATTAAATATTCCACTCACCCGTTAATGCAGTGAATTCCTCTCGACTGGTTCTTTGTCTTCACGCGAGCTTGTCCTTGCTAGTGTTCCCGGTACTTCGTGTTCCTACATGATATGAACATCCTTGTTCATTATCCTTTAGCCTAATAGCCTTTATTCATTCCAAATGAATGAGAAAACCAAACTTTTCATTTATTTGCAATTAGGTTCCTAAAGTTATTTTTCTTTAACTTTAAGTCCCTAATGCTGATTTTTCCTCAAATTGAGTCCCAAAAATTTTAAGTTCACCTTGGGACCTCAATTTATTCAAATTCACAAAAAAGGGTTCCATTTCCCAAATTTCCAATTTGGTCCCCAATTTTTCCAAAATTACCAATTTACCCCTACTTAAAAAAATGGTATGTTTTGCCCCAAAAATTTCAAAATTTGCCCAATCAGTCCTCCAACATCATTATCATGCCCATTTGGTCCTCAATTTTATGAAATTGCACTTTCGTCCCTCAAAAATTTGAAATTCCCAATTTCCCTCCAATTTCAACATTCTAACTCAGTCGAATTTTATTTTATCAAATTGACCGATCAAATGAGTTTAATTATTGAAATTGAAGTTAGATTGGAGTTTCTACCCCTTTATACGATTTAATTGCACTTTGAATCACACGATTTGGTGCTGGAATGAGCACAAACAAAGCTTCGCCGAAAAATTGGACTTAGAGAGAGAAAGTTTCGAAAGCCTACCGTTGGGGCGCGACGGTCCGAGCTTTCAATCTAGAGAATTTAGTCATGGAAGTTCTGCTGGTTCTCTCTAGCACCAATCATAATTTACAGAGGGAAGCCAAATAGGCTTACCTTTCAGCTCTAATTCAATTGTAGGAGGATTGTGGAGGTGTTGGGAGGGTTTGGTTTGGCTTGAGAAGTGCTTGAATTGGCTTATTTCAGCTCAACTGAAATAGGGCAGCTTCGGTCCGTTGGAGCTGCAGCACTATTCAATCACATCGGTGCTTTTTCAGCGACCCTTGGAGCAAATGGAGACTACATGCATATAGCTAACTTCTCTCCGAATCCAAAGAACCTGACCATGCCTTCTTTGGCTCAAAAAAGACCATATATCAGAGCTCTGGTTCGAGCTTCCCCGAAAATTGGAGTAGTTGAGAGAGAATGGAGATATCAAGTGTGGAAAGGATGAATGAGGAGGGGCTCTTGATATAAGAAGCTCAGTGACTTCTTGGTCGTTCAATTGGCATTTTAATGATGGTCATTCATTGCCTAAAACTCCATAGCCAGAGACTTTTCAACTTTGCCAGCGCTGCTCAATTTTTGGGCGAGTGAACAGTGTTATCATCTAAAGGAAGAAGATGACATTGTTCCAAACTGGACCTATCCGAACTGGGTTCAAAGCTTAAACTGGCTGGTTCAGGCCTAATTCAACCGAGATTTTCAAAATTAAAAATTTCTAAATTCATCTAAATTCATTTCTAATGGTGGCCTCAAATCTCAAATTTGAATTTTCTAAGCCACCTAGAAAAATGAATTTATCATCCAGTTCAATAGTGGTTCAAACCTGTCCAAAACGGTTCAATCCGATTCGGATTGGGTTCACCTAATCCGGTTTGGTTTTCATCTCCAATTCATCCTAAAGTCCTTTTTCATGACTTTTTTTGACTCATTAGGTCACTTGGGATCCATAAATTTCCTGGTTTACCCTCCTTTTATCGCTTCTGGTTCATAAACCAGCTCGATTCATAAACCGGCTCGATTCATAAACCGATTCAATCTGACTTGGATCTGGTTCACTTGAACCGGTCTAGTTTTTCTCTTCTAATTTGTTCTAAGGTTCTTTTTCAAGATTTTATAAACCCTTTGGGTCACTCGGGAGTTGTGACTTTTCCAAATTTCCAGTTCTCTTGATGATCAGGTTTCTGAACCGGTTCTATTTTTCTCACTCGGGTTGATCAGTTCTTTACCCGATTTTCCTTAACCCCAAAGGGTGGGGTTTATAGAAAATCTGACTTATGTTTTTGCATATGTGCTGAATCATGGACAAGAAGTCAAGATGTCAGTAAGTCCTGCTCATAGAGTTATAAACTCACCCCTCTCCCTATACCCCCTTTAGGAAAGATTTCATTCCAAGAGGAAGGACAACTCGACTATTCAATCAACTACTATGGAGAGGTAATAAATTCAATTCAGTTCACTTGAAATTTTTTTTATGGAAAACACTCCTGTTTCAAGCCTTTACCCAACCTAGACTATAAACCCCGCTTTCTCAAAACAAGAAAGCCAAAAATGAGAATCATAAAATTTTGAGAGAAAACCATGGTTAAAAGTGAAATGGAATTGATAAAAAGAATACAAAATAGGAATTTGAACTATCCCTAGTGATCAATGAAGATCCAAAAATCAAGAAAAAAGATCATGAATAAAATTGGATTTGAGAACCAAACCTGAATTGGGTTGGACCGAATTAAACCGGAAAGAACCAATTCAAAGACTCATTTTTAGAGGTGACTAAAAAATGTCAATTTGAGAAATTGAAGTCACCACTATATTTAAAATGAATTTAGATAGATTTATGTATTTTTATTTTTTAGAAAATCGGATGAATCAATCCTAAACCGATCGATTTTCGATTTTAGGTTACCTAACTCTGCCCACCTTAATTTGTCCAACTCCTGAACGACAAAAATTATATGAGGAATTTGTTAAGGTGTTTGGGGAACTTAACCTCCCTAAAAGAGAGAACCTTACCCAGTTGGAAACTCATACCTCAAAGATAAATAAGTACAATCTCAAAATACCACCATCCTAACCCCTCCGCTTTTTGGCATCTCAAGGCACTTGAAGACACTTCAACAATTAGGGTGCAAGACCTTCAAAGGATAAAAGGATGCAAGAGCTTTTATGGACTAGCTTGCTAGCAACAAGAAATTTATGGGATTGCTAAGAATTTCGCTCAAAGAGATGGTAACCATGGCAAAATGTTTCTTAGTAGGAAGTGCCAAGAGCTGGTGAGAGAACGTGAGGAAACTAACTAACACCATTCCATCATGGGAGGCGATTGAATAGAGATTATCGAAGGAATACATGGCCTGTAAACCCCATTTTCTCAGATTAAGGAACCGGAAAAGGGAAACAAAAAATTTTCGAGAGAAAACCAAGAGTACAAGTGGATTAGAAATGGTAAAGAAGGGTTATGTAAACCCCACACATTTGAGTTAAGGAAAACCAGAAAAATAATCGGTCAAACCGAATAAGAAAACCAAACCAGTTTACATTTGGGAATAAACAATATGAAAATTTACAACTTTCGGTTGATCCAAAGAATTTATTAAACATTGGGAAAGAAACTTAAGACAAACTAGAAAACAAAAACCAAATTGGTTTAGGTGAACTAGATTCCCTAAGAACTTCAAAGTTAAGCGAGAGTAGGGTGAGGATGGGTGACCTCCTGGGAAGTATGATTTTTTTTGTAACCCGAAACTTCGGTAAAAAATTTTTATGCGAATGTATGGCTTATCATAAATAGCCTTCAATTAATATATATTTAATTGAAATTAATACCAATAATTTAATACCGAAATTAAATTATTAAAATTAATACCAATAATTTATGGCAATATTAATACTTGTAATAAATCTCGCCCATTTAATACTTTACGACTATATAAAGAGATTATCCCCATTTCATTCTCCTCACACCTGAACACTTCTCTCTCTCTCTACTGCTCCATTTCCCGGTAAAGCTCGAACCAGAGCTTCGACTTGAACAAAGGTCGGGCTCTTTAAAACTGGGGAGAAGACAACTATTTGATAGCAAACTCCAGTTAATCCAAGAATTGTTGGAGAAGCGCCGACATGATGGAATAGTGAAGCAACTCCGGCGGACCGAAGCTGCCCTATTTCGGCCAAGCTGAAATTGGCCATTTCAAGCCCTCCTCAGGCCAAACCAAGCCCTCCCAACACTTCCTCAGCCTTTCCACAGCTAAATTAGGACCGAAAGGTAGGCCAATTCGGCTCCCCTTTATAATTTTTGATCGGTGCTAGAGAGAGAGTTGACCGAATTTCAATGACGAAATTCTAATCCAATTCCGCATCAATTGATTCAATACTTGATTTTAAGATGAACCTCAGGACGAGACCTATCTGCCCAGATCGAAAGCTCGGACTGTCGTGCCTTCACCGAAATGTTAAATACCGGGAACACCAGCAAGAACAAGCTCGTGTGAATACAAAGAACCAGTCTAGTGGAATTCACGACATTAACGAGTGAGTGGGTTTACTAACATCATACCCAGTTGGGGATGATAAGTGCCTCGATATAAAAATCCACTGTTTAGTGGTATTTTAATCATCACTACTTAAAGAAAGTGATGTGAAAGTTATGCGAAAAAAAAACTACTTACGGGTTGTAAGTAGATCATACCCGGTTGGTATGATGAGACTTCCTCGAAGGAAGTTGAAAACCCATTCATCGGTTATGAACGGAGATGTCCTTATACCGGTCGGTATGATGGACAGTAAAAACCTATTTTTGTCGGAAGTGCTCTCCCCTGACTGTGTGCCAATGCTTAAACAATTTGGGAGACCTTCTCGATGGGAGCTCGAATAGCTCTAATAGGTCGGGGGCCTCGATTTTGGAACTTGGGGGCTAAATGCCCGATTTTGAAAATCTCGTACAGTGTGCCCAAGGCCAGTTGGCACGAGTAGGAGCTCGTAAATGAACATGATATATGTGCCATAAAACTTAATAAGTGAATTGTTTGGTCATGGTACCAAGATAGGACCGACATGCTCAGTCAACTAGCGGCAGTGCGACATGACAGGTCACGGACTAGTCAAGATAAACAGCTGCGGGTTGAGTTGAGAGTCGGGGCCGTTGGACTAGTGGCACCACAGATTACATGGAAATATAAGAAAACATTGTTTGTGCATGCACTATGAGTGCGGGATCATCAAGACGCCCATGAGGGGTAGTGATGCATCATAAGGGCACTGGACGACTTGGTGGCTATAAGGGCAGTTCGTCATTCCAGGTGTCTGTGCGAAATCTGGAGTAGCACGAAGCGCATGAGACCGGGGTGGGGACAAGATGAGGTCTCTGTCCTCATACGGACATGAAGAAGTGATTTCGGGATTGTGGGTAGGATGTCACGTACATCCACTCATTCCCATGGTAGAAGTGGTCGTACTTCTATCCGGGTGGCAGGAAAAGTTGCTCCGAAGCCACTAGCGGGTTCAGTAGTGATACTGACTTGCGAATGTGTGTAACCTTCATGATGAAGGATGTGTGTTGGGTGATGACATACCGTGGTAACTAAGAAATAATGGAAAAATCCAAAATTTTAAATGATGGGATTTTTGAAAATAAAGGAGTCTGGCACACTCCATATAAATATTTTTCTTAAAAGTTAAAAGCTTTTAAAAACCCATTCACTGAGTAGTCGTATTCACCCCCTCCCTTATATCCCTTATAGGAAATCCCAGAAAGCCTCCCCTTAAAGACCGTCAACTAAGATGCCTATAAGACAGGTATGTAAAGTTTTAACTTTTATACAGTTTTGATTATTCTATTCCAGGAAAAAGGTGCAAGTTAAAGGATGCCTTACTCTTTACGATTTACGATAAGGGGAAACCCTTTAATAAAACGGGAGAGTGGCGGGTTGATCATGGGGATCCGACCAAACCGGGTCGGGGCGTGACAGGTTAAAAGGATAATTTGGAAAATTCCAAGTGACCAATAAATCCCTAAAATCATGGAAAAGAACCATGAAGTGGATTGGATGTGAAAATCGAACCAGTTCAGAGTGAACTGAACTTAAGCTAGATTGAACTATGAAGAAATGAACCAAAGAGTTATTTTTATAGGTGGCTTAAAAATATAAAATTGGAAAATTTACGCCACCATTAGATAGAAAATTAATTTAGATAAATTTAGAAAATTTTAAATTTTGGAAAACCGGTTGGATCATGCTTGAACCGATCGATTTTCAATTTCGGGTCACCGAACTCGGTCGGACCAGACCAGTCAATAGTCTAGTTGATCATCAGATTGCTGCCAGGTTAGTGCCCAATCTGCAGGCGTGACCAATCAATGTGCGACACATGGCAAAGTGCGCTGAGTGAATGCCTTGAAGTGCTGACTAATTAGAGTGTGTACTCAATCAATGGTCCAATGAGGAAAATCCACATCACTAACAATCGACCAATAGGAAAGTGACATGTGTCCTAGTCAACGATCAATGTCGAAAAGGACAAGTCAGCAAGATTGACCAATGAGGAGCTAACACATGGCAAGGACACCATGTCTGCATCCGACAAGGATGTCGGAGAAATGACCGACCAATCAAAGGTCGACACATGGCATTGCCATGTCGAATGACCTCAGCCAATTAGAGGCTGACACGTGGCAGTAGCATTGTGCGTCATGTGGGAAACCTGACATATTTGTATAAGCCAATCATTGGATGTCACATGTCATAGTTTATGGCTGACCGAACACGGCTAGCGGCCATGTTTGAAGGAGCGCTCGATGGGAGGCCGCCACGTGTCCGATCAACGGGTCAAAGGTTGACTAGGCTACTGAGTAGGAAGCTTTGTTAGCAAAGCCTACCAATCATGGAGTGCCACATGGCAACTGCACATGCGTGTAGCTCACACGTGCGGCACAATGTCATCTTCAACCTTTCATTTAAGAGGATAAGGCCGACAACTCAGTTGCCGGACTGATCAACAAACCGGACTAGTCAACGGTCCAACCAGTCAATGATCCAACCGGTCAATAGACCAGACCGGTTAACGGTTAACGGTGCCTGTCGGTAGCCATGCAGACACTAGCAGCCAATGAGAGGCTGCTATGTGTAAATCTTGTCCCTTTAAAAATAAGAAAACCGGGAAAAGAACTGGTCATTTCAAAAGAGAATACTGAGCTGGTTCACGAACCATAATTGATAAAGAAAGGGTAAATTGGCAAATCCCAAGTAACTCAAAGGGTTAAAAAAAATCAAAGAAAGGAACCTTGGAACAAATGGGAAGAGAAAACCAGACTAGTTCAGGGTGAACCAGACTTGAACGAGATTAAATCGGTTTGAACCATACGTGAACCAAATTCTAAAATCATTTTTCATGGTGCTTAAAGTGATCAAATTAGGAAATTAAAGGCATCATTGTATAGGAAATGAATTTACATGAATTTAGAAATGTTTAAATTTGAGAAAACCAGTTAAATTGGGCCTGAACTGACCGATTTTCACCATTGAACCCGGTCGGACCGAACCGGTCCGGTTCAGAACAGTGTCATCTTCTTTCTCAGGATGACTACAATGTTCATCAATGCAGAAACTTTATTTCTCCGATGAAGGAGTAATCGCTCTGATTAGGCCATTTTCGGGCGAGGATAAGCTCGACAAAATGGATAGTGGTTGGGCAAAAGATCCCCTAGCTCTTTATATAAAGAGCTCCTCTCCATTCATCTTTCACACTCGTCAAATTGCCATTCTCTCTCAACTGCTTCATTTTCCAATGAAGCTCAAACTAGAGCGCAGACTTAGGCAGTTTTCTTGGACTTAGAAGGCAAGGTCGGGTCCTACTGACTCCAAGGGAAGTCATATACCTGACTCCAAGGGAAGTCATATACCTGACAACAACCTCCTTTCGACCCGAGGACCGTCGAAGAAGCACCGACAGAATCAAATAGTGAAGCATCTCCGATGGACTGAAGCTGCCCTATTTTGGCTGAGCTGAATTTGGCCAAATTCAAACCTCCTCCGGCCAAACCAAGCCTCCCTGACACCCATACGACCCTTACACAGACTCAACAAAGATGAAAGGTAAGCCAATTTGACCCTTCTCCGTCGCTGTAGATCGGTGTTAGAGAGAGAAAGTGTTGGATTTCACCGATTAAATCCACCTTCAATTGGACGTCAATTGTAGCAATTCTTGTTTGTAAAAGGAACCTTAGGACAAGAGCTACCTACCTCGATCAAGAGCTCGGACCACCGCACCTTCGATAGTAATCTTTCAAAGCTTTCTCTCACTACAAATAGTTTTTTGGCGAAGCTCCATTTGAGCTTTTTTCAAACTCAAATCATGCAATTCAAAGCTCAATTGAATTGTATGGAAGTGTAGGAACTAATCCATACCATCAATTGGAGTAATTAGCCCCGATTGAATGACCAATTTGAAGAAATCAAATTCAGTCAGTTTGAAGGGGAGAAATTGGGGGAAATTTTGGGGATTTCGAAAAATTGAGGGACCTCCATGCAATTTCTCAAAATTGAAGGCCAATTGGTAATGCGAATGATGTTGAGGGACCAATTGGTCAATTTTCAAAATATTTGGGGCCAAATTGATATTTTTGGAAAGGAGCAAAATGGTTATTTTTGAAAAAGTGGGGACCAAATTGGAAATTCAGAAAATTTGAGCCCCTTACACAATTTTGAGTAAATTGAAGGCCCAAAGGATGTTTTGGAAGCCTTGGGACTCAATTTGGGGAAAAGTTAGCATTAGGGACCTAAAGTTAAGAAAAATGAACTTTTGGGACCTAAGTGCGATAAACCAACAATTTTGAGCCTTGTCGCTCATACGTGAGAAAATGATGATTGTCATGCCAATCCTTAATTGATAAGGATGCCCAAATCGGGTAGGGACACGAGGAACCAAAACGCCAATAAGGAAAAACTAGCTTGGACTTGGAAAATCGACTAGGGATGAACACGTCACAGTCATTGAGTGGGTGGGCTAATTTATACATCATACTAGTTGGGATGATGAACACTATCTTTAACGGATAAAACCTACTTATTGGTTGTAAGTAGAGATAATTTTACCAGGTTGGTATGATGAGTTTCCTTGAGAAAAGGAGAAACCCGCCTACCGATTATAGGTGGAGATATCACCACACCCGGTTGGTGTGATGAGTTGAAAATAATTTTTTTCAGAAGTGTTCTCCCCTGATTGTGTGCTTGTCATGCCCTGATCTAGTTTGGTCAGTTCCCCGTGAACAACCCGCCGCACTCTTGGTTCAAGAGGGGTTTCCCCTTTCTTTAATTCAAGAAGAGCCAGGCATAATTTCAACTTATTCCCTGAAATAACATATATCGAATAAAATGCAAGGTGAAGAGAAATTAAGCATACCTGATAGATGGTAAGGCTTGGTGTTATCCCTAGTCATTTCTATATTTCCTGAAAAGGGATAAAAATGGTGGGTGAGTTTCTACAACTTGAATGTGTATTTTAAAAAAATGAAGTTTTAATAAAATAGTTTTTAAATTGGAGTGTGCCAGACTCCTTATTTTCTTTAAAATATCTCATTCTCAAAATCTCGGTTTTCATAGCCATTTCTCAATCCTCAATCATAACTGGTGTGTTTATCAACCAACACATGCACTTTATCTTGAAGGGAACACACATTCGTAGGGAAGCACGTCCACTCCACCCACTTATGGCATTGAAGCCACTTTACCTGCCACCTAGATAGAAGCCCATCCACTTCTACCTTGAGAATGAGTGGATGTACACGACATGCAACCCTTAATCCCATAAAGAAAACTCTGTGCTTGAATGAGGACAGATACATCATCCCGACCTCACCCCGATCTCATGCGCATGAAGTTATACTAAGCTTTTATGATTGCTGACATGACAATCTACCCTTATCTCCACTATGTCGTCCAGTTGCCCCTAGGACGCATCATCACCCCTCTTGGGCATCAGGTCTCGTACCTTAGTGCATGCAGAAAATAACAATTTTCCTCATAAACCATTTAATCTTTGGCACCACTAATTCAACAGCCCTGACTCTCAACTTGACCTACAGCTATTTGTCTCGACCGATCCGTCGACCTGTCTTGTCGCACTGCCACCAGTATGTCGAGTATGTCAGTCCTATCTTGGTACCATGGCTAAACATATCATTCATTTAAAATTTTGTTGGCTTAAAGTTATGTTTTTTTACAAGCTCCTACTCATGCCAACTAGCCTTGGGCCCACTGTATGAGATTTTCAAAATCGGGCATATTAGCCCCCAAGTTCCAAAACTAAGGCCTCCAGCCTCTCTGAGCTATTCGAGCTTCCATCTAGAAGGTCTTCCAAAAAGTTTAAGTAGTGGCACACAGTCAGGGGAGAGCACTTTGGACAAAAATAATCTTTCAGCCGTCCATCAGACCAACCTGGTGTGAGGACATCTGCGCTCATAATCGATGAACGAGTTTTCTACTTCCTTCCAAGAAGTTCATCATACCAACCAGGTATGATCTACTTACAACCGTTAAGTAGTTTTTCCGTGTGTTTTCTCACCTCACCCCATCCATGTGTGATGTTAAAATCCCACATTTGTAGTAGGTTTTTATTTCTGAGGTGCTTATCATCCCAACCGGGTAAGTCCCTTTCTATGATTATTATGCCTCTTTGGGTCACTCGGGGTGTGTAACTTTCCCATTTTGCCTGTTCTCTAATGGTTGGGGTTCGTGAATCGGTTCGGTCTTCTTACTCGAGTTGACCGGTTCATTCCCCGGTTTCCTTATCCTCAAGGGACGAGGTTTACAACAGTGCCGTTGTCTGAAGGAATAAGACGACATTGTTCCGAACCAGACTGGATCAGTTCGAACTGGGTTCAATGCTTAAATTGGCCAGTTTAGGCTCGATTCGACCAAGTTTTTCAAAATTAAATTCATTCTCTATCCAATGGTGGTTTCAATTCTCCAATTAGAATATTTTAAGCCACCTAAAAAAATGAATTTAGCATCCGGTTCAATGATGGTTCAAATCGGTCCAAACCGTTTCACCTGAACCAGTCTGGTTTTCTCTCCCAAATTGTCCTAAAGTCCCTTTCCATGGTTTTTATGACTTTTTGGGTCACTTGGGATGTGTAAATTTCCCTATTTGCCCGCTCTCTAATTGTTGGGGTTTGTGAACCAATTCAGTTTTCTCACTCAAGTTGACGGGTTCTTTCCCCTATTTCCTTATCTGCAAGGGATGAGGTTTACATACGCTCTCTTGGACTTTGGAGCCGAACAATCCTTCATCAAGGAAATCTTGGTCCCAATGCTTCCTCAAGAACTTACAGCTCTCGAACCAAGTCTCAACATCCTCGTGCCACTAGGAGACGAATTAGATAGGGACCAAATCCTAAAGGAATGCGAAGTAACGATCATGGGGATGAACTGGGAGTCTGATTTAATTCCACTACATTTAAGAGAAGTGGAGATAATTTTGGTAATGGATTGGTTGTCTGCACATCATGAAAGGTAGATTGTTAAAATAAGAGGGTGACATTTCACGCCCCGCAGGTGCAAGGAGTAGTATTTGAAGGGGATAGGAAGAAGAATGAAATACATTTGGTATTGTTTGTCAAAGCTCAAGACATGCTACGAAAATGATGTAAGTCATTTCTCGCTATGGTGACAAACGTAAGTCAGGAGAAGAAGGGACTAGAGGAGATCCTAATAGTTAAACACTACCAGGAAGTATTCCCTGAGGAATTGTCTACCCTCGAATTGTCAATTAGAGTTCACTATAGAGGTGATATGCCCCAGAGAATCTCCGTGGTACACAACCCATTTCTCAAACACCCTACTGTATGCCCCCCACCCCATAAGTAAAGGAATTGAAAGAGAAATTGGATGAGTTACTAGAAAAGGGTTTTTTTATGCCCAAGTCAATCTCCGTGGGGTGCACCAGTCTTATTCGTGAAGAAGAAGGATGGAAGTATGAGGTTGTGCATTGATTACCAAAAGTTAAACCAAGTAACTATAAAGAATAGGTACCCCCAAGGATTGATGATCTATTTGATCTGATAAGAGGAGCAACTTATTTTTCAAAGATTGACCTATGGTCCGAGTACCATCAACTTATGATTAGAGAGTAGGATATCCATAAGGCTGCATTTAGATCGCGTTATGGACATTACGAATTCAGGGTGATTCCCTTTGGGTTGACAAACGATTGCCTTTATGGATATAATTAACCGAGTATTCCAACTTTACTTGGATAAATTCGTGATAGTATCCATAAATGAAATATTGATATATTCATGAACCAAGGCAGAGCATGAAGAATATTTGATGATCACTCTAAGTTTCTTAAGGAAAAACAAGCTCTACGCTAAATTCTCGAAGTGTGAATTTTGGTTACAAGAGGTGAGCTTCCTAGGACATATTGTTTTGAAAGATGGGGTTAAAGTAGATCTGGCTAAGATAGAAATGATATAAAATTGGAAAGCCCCCACCAACCTAACGGAGATACGCAACTTTCTAGGGTTCGTAGGATATTGTTGAAAATTTATGGTGGACTTCTCAAGAATTGCAGCTCCATTAACTTGTCTAACAAGGAAAGGAGTGGAGTACAAGTGGGATGAAAGGTATGAGAGCTACTTCCAAGAACTTAAAACACGACTGACGATAGCCCTAGTTCTAGCCATAGCTGATCCAAACGTTGGAGAATATACTATGTATAGTGATGCTTCTGGACAAGGCTTATGATGTGTTTTAATGCAACAAGTGTTATAACTTATGTGTCTATACAATTGAGGACAAGTGAACGAAATTAACCTACCCATGATCTGAAATTGGCTGCAATAGTGTTTGCCCTTAAAATTTGGTGACACTATCTATATGGAGTTAGGTGTAGAATATTCACATACCATAAGAGCTTAAAGTATTTCCTGATACAAAAGGAGCTCAACCTCAAGCAAAGAAGGTGGCTAGAGTTGGTGAAAGACTATGATATGATGATAGAATACCAACCTAGTGAGGCCAACGTAGTAGTAGATGCACTTAGTCGTAAATAGTGCACCCAAATGGCCTACATGAGGATGACTTATTTGCCATTGTTGGATCAAATGGGCAAGCTAAAAATAGATCTCGACATGGATGAGGAGAGGAAATGTAAACCCCGTCCTCTTATAAATAAGAGAACTGAGAAAAGAACCAGTTATTTCCAAAGAGAAATCAAGTTGATTCATGAACCTTAATCGATAGAGAAAGGGCAAAAAGGGAAATTTACAAATCCTAAGTGACCTAAAGAGTCATAAAAGTCATGGAAAAGGACTTTGGGACAAATTGGAAAAGAAAACCAAACCAGTTTAGGTGAACCGGTTGAACCGACATTGAACCGATTTCTAAATTCATTTTTTCTAAGTGGCTTAAAATATAAAAATTGGGTAATTTAAGCCACCATTGGATAGATAATGAATTTAGATAAATTTATAAAATTTTAATTTTAAAAAACTCAATCGAATCGGGCCGGAACCAGTCGGTTTAAGCATTGAACCCGGTTTGGACCGGTCTGGTCTTCTTCCTTCAGATGATGACACTATTCATTCGTCGGAAAAATGGATAGCACCAATGAAGTTGAATCACCTTCGTTTAGGGTGTTTCAAGCCATGAATGAGCACCATAAAGGTGCCAAACAGTCGACCAGAGAGTTCCTGAGCTCCCTTTAGAAAGAGCCCCTCTCCATTCATTCTCCTCACACATGAAAACTCCATTCTCTCTTAACTGCTCTATTTTCCAGTGAAGCTCAAACTAGAGCTCCGACTTGGGCAGTTTTCTCAATCTCAGAAGGCAAGGTCAGGTTCTTTAGATGCTAGGGGAAGTCAGGTATCTGATAGCAACCTCCGCTCGATCCGAGGACCGTCGGAGAAGCACCGACGGAATCAAACAGTGAAGCAGCTTTGGTGGACTGAAGCTGCCCTATTTCGGCTGAGCTGAAATCGACTGAATTCAGCCCCACTCAAACCAAACTGAACTCTCCCAATATCCCCACAGCCCTTAGACGATCTCAACAAAGCTAAAGGTAAGCCAATTCGACCCTCCTTGGTTGTTGCAGTTCAGAGTTAGAGAGAGAAAATGTAGAATTTTACTAACAAAATTCTCCCTTGATTTGAGGTCAATTGTATGAATTCTTGATCCTAGAAGATACCTCAAGAAGAGAGCTATCTTCCCAGATAGAGAGATTGGACCGCCATACCTCTTATGGTAAGCTTTCGAAGCTTTCTCTCACTACACTCAGTTTTTTGGTGAAGCTTCGTTTGAGCTCAATTTAGACCCAAATGATGCACTTCAAAGCTTAATTGAATCATATAGAAGTGTAGGGACTGATCCATAACTTCAATTGGGGTAATTAACCCTGATTGAATGTTCAATTTGATGAAATCAAATTCGACCAGTTTGAAAGGTGGAAATTGAGGGAAATTTTTGGGGATTTCGTAAAATTGAGGGACTAAATTGCAATTTCCCAAAATTGAGGGCCAATTGGCTATGAAAAGGATGTCAAAGGACCAATTGATCATATTTTAAAAATAATTGGGGCCAAATTGCTATTTTTATAAAGTAGGGGCAAAATGGTAATTTTTGAAAAGTTGGAGACCAAATTGGAAATTTGGAAAAGTCGAGCCCCTTAAGCAATTTTGAGAAAATTGAGGACCCAAAGTGAATTTTTAGAAGTTTTGGGACTCAATTTGGAAAAAAGCTAGCATTAGGGAACTAAAGACAAGGAAAATGAACTTTAGGGACCTAAGTGCAATTAATTGGAAGTTTTGAGCCTAGTCGTTCATACCTGAGAAAACGAAGGCAATTATGTCGAATATTAATAGATAAGGATATGCCCAAATCGTGTAGGAACACGAGGGACCAGAACACCAGCAAGGACAAGCTAGCGTGGAAGTGGAAACTGACTGGAGAAGAATACACTTCAGTTATCAGGTGAGTGAGTTTATTCACGTCATACCCGGTTGGAATGATGAGCACCTCGGAAATGAAAAACCACTTATATGTGGGATTTTAACATCATACCTGGTAAGAGTGATGTGATAACTAAGTAGAAAAACTACTTACTGGTGGTAAGTAGAGAGATCATACTCGGTTGGTATGATGGACTTCTTGGAAGGAAGGAGAAAACCCACTTGCTTGTTGTAGGCAGAGATGTCATCACACCCGATTGGTGTGATGAATGGAAAGATGATTTATCAGAAGTGTTATCACATGACTGTGTGCCAATGCTTAAAATTTTTGGGAGACCTTCTTGACGAGAGCTAGAATAGCTCAAATAGGTAGAGGCCTCGGTTTTGGAACTTGTAGGGCTAAATGCCCGATCTTTAAAAAATCACGTACAGTGGGCCCAAGGCCAGTTGGCACTAGCAGGATCACTAAAAAATATGTGATATTTATGCCATGAAAATTCTAAATGAATGGAATGTGTGATTTCACCATGGTACCAAGACAGGACCAACATACTCGATGGACTAATAGCAGTGTGTCAGGGTCAAGTCCATAGACCGGCCTAGACAAATAGCTGCAGGTTGAGTTGAGGGTCGGGGCCGTTGGACCAGTGACACCAAAGATAAATGGCTTTGTGGAAAAACTATTGCTTATGCATGCACTTGAGGTTTGGGACAATTAAGATGCCCAAGAGGGGTAGTGATGCGTCTTAAGGGCTATTTGATGACATGGTGGAGATAAAGACAGTTTGTCGTGCCAGCAGTTAGGGAAGCTAAGTTCATCTTCATGTGCATGAGACCGGGGTGGGGTTGAGATGAGGTCTCGTCCTCATACGAACATGGAGTTGATTTAGGATTTGAGGGTCGGATGTCGCGAACATCTACTCAAACCCAAGGCAGAAGTGGATAGTTTTCCATCTAGGTGGCCGGTAAAGTCGCTCTGACGCCACATGTGGAAGTGGATGGGCTACCCTGCGAATCTGTGATTCCCTTCCTGATGAAGGTTGTGTGTTGATTGTTAAACACACATGATGTAGAAATGATGAAAAACGTTTCAAAAATTAGATTTTGAGAAAAGAACGTTCTTAAAGAAAATAAAGAGTTTAGCATACTTCGATTAAAGATTATTTGATTATGAAAACTCTCTCCCAACACCCATTTACTGAGTTGTCGAACTCACCCCCTCCCTTTACCCCTTTTCAGGTAACCAAGGGAAAACCCACTTAAAGACTTTCCTATAGTTGAACCTACAAGACATGTATGTAAGGTTTAATGTGTTCAATTTTGATTAATGTTATTCCAGGAAAGATACAGGTGAAAAGGACGCCTTATTCCTCGCGGTTTAGAGAAGGGAAAAACCCTTAATAAATCGGGAGAGTGGCGGGTTGCTCATGGGGATTTGACCAAACCAGGTCGAGGCGTGACAGAAAATGCCTAACAGAAAACATAACCATAAGGCCCAATTTGATGGAACAAATTAGAGTTCAACCAAAACAGGATGAAGGGCTCGAACCGTACGTAGACCAAATAGCCGACCAAAAGACACAAGATTTTGCCATTCGAGGTGATGGGTTATTGACTTTTAAGGGAAGGGTGTGCATACCAAATAAAGAGAAATTAAGAAAGTCAATATTAGAGGAGGCTTACGATTCAGTATACGCCATGCACCCTGGAATTACAAAGATGTACTTTACTCTAAAGTAGGATACTAGTGGAAGGGGATAAAAAGAAACATAGATAGAGTTGAAAGGTAAGCCAATTCGGCCATCCTCCATCGATATAAATTAGTGTTAGAGAGAGAATGTGTCGAATTTCACTAACCAAATTCACTCTCATTTGGACATCAATTGTAGCAATTCATGATCTAGAATGAACCTCAATACAAGAGCTACCTCCCCAGATTGAAAGCTTGGACCGCCGCACCTCCAATGGTAAGCTTTCGAAGCTTTGTCTCTCTACGAATAATTTTTTGGCAAAGCTCCGTTTTAGCTCGTTTCGGACCCAAATCATTCAATTCATATCTCATTGAATCATGTGGAAGTGTGGGAACTGATACATACCTTCAATTGGAGCAATTAACCCTGATTGAATAGCCAATTTGAAGAAATTAAATTCGGCAGTTTGAAGGTGAGAAATTAGGAAAAATTTTGGGGAAAATTAGGGTTTTCAAAAAATTGAGGGACCTATATATAATTTCCTCAAATTGAAGGCTAATTGGCCATGAGAAAGATGTTGGGGGACCAATTGGTCAATTTTTGAAATATTTGGGGTCAAATTGATATTTTTTGAAAGTAGGGGCAAAATGGTAATTTTTGAAAAGTTGAGGACCAAATTGGAAATTTGGAAAACTTGAACCCCTTACACAATTTTGTTTAAATTGAGGACCCAAAAGGAATTTTGGAAGCCTTGGGGTTCAATTTGGGGAAAAGATAGCATTAGGGACCTAAAGTTAAGGAAATTGAACTTTACGTACCTAAGTTCAATAAAGTAACTATTTTGAGCCTTGTCGCTCATAGGTGAGAAAACGATGGCTATCATGCTAAACATTAATTGATAAGGTTGCTCAAATCGTGTAGGGACATGAGAGACCAGAATGACAGCAAGGAAAATGCAAACCCCGCTCTTTTTAATTAAGGAAAATCGGGAAAAGACCCGGTCAAACAGAGTGAGAAACACCGCACTGACTCACAATTTAGAAATCTACAACTCCCGAGTGATCCAAAGGATTCATTAAACCATGGAAAAGAACCTTAGGACAAATTTGAAGAGAAAAACCAGACCTATTCAGATTAATCGGATCCGACTGGATTGAATCGGTTTATGAATTGAGTCGGTTCATGAACTGGAATTGATAGAGAAAGGGAAAACGAGGAAATTTATGGATAACGAGTGACCTAAAGAGTCACAAAGGGTCAAGAAAAAAGGACTTTAGGATGAATTGGAGATAAAAATCAAATCGGTTTAGGTGAACCGGATCCGAATTAGATTGAACCGGTTTGGACCGGTTTGAACCACTATTGAATTGGATGCTAAATTCATTTTTCTAGGTGGCTTAGAAAATTCCAATTTGAGATTTATGGCCACCACTGTATAGAAAATGAATTTAGATAAATTTAGAAATTTTTAGATTTGAAATATTCGATCGAATTGGGGGTGAACCGACCGGTTTAAGCTTTGAACCTGATTCGGACCTGTCCGGTCCGAACAGTGTTGTCTTCTTCCTTCAGATGACAACACTGTTCACTCATCGGAAAATCGCGCAGCGCATGCGGCTGAAAAATCTCTGACTAGGGAGTTTCATGCAATGAATGACTGCCATTAAGGCACCAATTGGACGACCAAGTAGTCTCCGAGCTTCCTATATAAAGAGCCCCTCCTCATTCATCATCTCCACACCTGAAAACTCCATTCTCTCTCAACTGCTCCAATTTTTGGCGAAACTCGAACCAGAGCTCCATCTTAGGCATTTTTCTGAGTCAAACAAGGCGAGGTCGGGTTCTTTAGAACTGGAGAGATGTCGGCTACACACTTATAGTCTCCATTTGCTCCGAGGGTCACCAGAGGAATGCCGATGTGATAAAACAGTGAAGCCGCTCAAGTGGATTGAAGCTGCCATGTTTCGGCCGAGCTGAAATTGGTGAATTCGAGCCCTTCTCAGCCTAAACCAAGCCCTCCCAACACCTACTACAACTGAATTAGAACTAAAAGGTAAGTCAATTCGACTCACCTCTGTAATTTTTGACTGGTGCTAGAGAGAGAACTGATAGAACTTTAATGATGAAATTCTCACTCAATTCTACATCAATTGATGCAATTCTTGATCATAGGAGGAACCTCAATGAGCTATCTGCCCATATCGGAAGCTCGGACTGTCTCACCCCCGACGGTAAGCTTTTGAAGCTCTCTCTCTCTAAGTCCAATTTTCTAGCGAAACTCAGTTTGAGCTCATTCCGACACCAAATCATGCGATTCGAAGTGCAATTGAATTGTATGAAGGTGTAGGAACTCTAATGTACTTCAATTTCAACAATTAAACTCATTTGATCGGCCAATTTGATGAAATCAAATTTGTAAGAGTTAGAAGGTTGAAATTGGGGGGAAATTAAGGGAATTTCAAAAATTAGAGGGACTAAAGTACAATTTCATAAAATTGAGGACCAATTGGGCGTGATAAAGATGTTGGAGGACCAATTGGGCAATTTTTGGAATTTTTGGGTCAGAACATTCCATTTTTGTAAAGTAGGGGCAAAATGGTAATTTTGGAAAAGTTGGGGGACCAAATTGGAAATTTGGGAAATTCAACCCCTTTTTGTGAATTTGAATAAATTGAGGTACTAAGATGAATTTTAAAAGTTTTGGGATTCAATTTGAGGAAAAACCGGCAATGGGGACTTAAAGTTTAAGAAAAATATCTTTAGTGATCTTATTACAAATAAAGGAAAAGTTTGGTTTTCTCATTCATTTGGGATGAATGAGGGCTATTAGGCCTAAGAATAATGAAGAAGAACGTTTATATCCTGTAGGAACATGAAGTACCGGGAATGCTAGCTAAGACGAGTTCGAGTAAGGACAACAACCCGACTAGGAGGAATTTCACTGCATTAACGGGTGAGTGAGATTTTTATATCATACCCGGTTGGGATGATAGGCACCTCAAAAATGAAAACCCACTGCTAAGTGGTATTTTAATCATCACACTTGAGAGGAGTGATGTGGAAATCAAATAGAAAAACTACTTAACGATTGTAAGTAGATCATACCCGGTTGGTGTGATGAAACTTCCTCGAAGGAAGTGGAAAACCCGTTCATCGGTTATGAGCGGAGATGTGCTCATACTCGGTTGGTATGATTGACAGTGGAAAAATAAATTTTATCGGAAGTGCTCTCCTCTGACTATGTGCCACTGCTTAAACTTTTTGGAAAACCTCATTGACGTGAGCTCGAATAGCTCTATTAGACCGGAGGCCTCGGTTTTGGAACTTGCGGGCTAATATGCCCAATTTTGAAAATCTCGAATAGTAGGCCCTAGGACAGTTGGCACGAGTAGGAGCTTGTAAACAAACATAATTTATAGGCCAAGAAAACTTAAGTAAATGAATTGTTTGGCCATGGTACTAAGACAGAACCTACATATTCAGTAAACTAGCAACAGTGCGACATGACAGGTCTTCGGACTAGTCAAGACAAACAGCTGCACATTGAGTTGAGGGTTAGGGCCGTTAGACCAGTGGCACCACAAATTATATGGCATTATGTGAAAAATGTTGATTGCACATGCATTGTGTTTACGGGACCTTCAAGATGCCCAAGAGGGTTAGTGATGCATCCCAGGGCTCTGGACGACTTGGTGGATATAAGGGCAGTTTATTGTACCGCAAGTCTTGTGAAGCTTGGAGTTGCATCAAGCACATGAGACCGGGGTGGGGATAAGATGAGGTCTCTGTCCTCATATAGATATGGAGATTTGTTATGGGATTGAGGGTTGGATGTCATGAACATCCACTCATTCTTATGTTAGAAGTGGACGTGCTTCTATATAGGTGCTGGTAAAGTCGCTTCGATGCCACAAGTGGGTCCAATAGATGGGCTGGCTTGCGATTATGTGTTTTACCTTTATGATAAAGGATGTGTGTTGGGTGATGACACACCGTGGTTAATAAGAAATGGTGATAAAAATCAAAATTTGAAATAAAAGGTTTTTAAAAGAGAATAAATAGTCTGGCACACTCCAAATCAAACCTTTTTCTAAAAAGTTAAATTTTGAAAACCCATTAACTGAGTCGTTGTACTCAACCCTTCCCTTATATCCCTTTCAGGTAACCCCGAAAATGCCTGTAAGATAGGTATGATTATTTTAAAATTTCATGCAGTTTTGATTTATGTTATTCCATGAAAGGTACAGGTTTAAAGAATGCCTTACTCTTTACGATTTATAAATGAGGGGCAAACCTTAGTAAATTGGGAGAGTGGCGGGTTGATCATGGGGATCCGACCAAACCAGGTCCGGGCATGACAACTTGAGTGGTATCAGAGTCTGTTTCCTTGTATACATAATCAAGACTAGGAAAGATAGTAACTAATAGGAATGATTTTAAAATTTTCAAATGACTCCCAGGAGAGGAACTAAGAAAACTAGGACTGGAGTTACCAACACCACCCAACTCTCTCTCCCCATAGGGAGATCACCCTAAAATACCCGAGAAGTCCCAAAGAACCAGGAGACATTAGTGGGAAGTATCCGGAAGCATGGTGTCAAGATCTGTTGAGGTCATAATCTTAAGTACGAAGGATGCCAAGCCTAAGGCCATAAACGCCTTCAAGGGCTTATAACCTTACTAGGAAGGACACTTGTCAAGAACCCAGTAACTTCCCAACTATTTCATAGACACTTTTTGTAATGGGGCTAAGACCCCAACCTATTGTATTGCCTCTCCAATAATAAAGAACTCCAAGTTTCTAAACACTATATCTCTAAAAAATGATGTGACCTTATTCCTCAAGCTGTAGGAAGATTTCCCAAGAAAGGTAAACAAATAAACCCGCGTTACCCTAGACACCATGAAGACCAAGGAGATTCCTATCCCAAATAAAAGAATGAATCAAGGGAATTATTAGGCAAAGAAGGCACAACAAGAAAAATTGTCAAGGTAATTAAGGAGTATAGGAGAACTCTTGGAGTAACTGAACAAGGAAACGACCTATTACAAGTGTAAGGAAATAGGACATGAAGTGAAAGACTGTAAGGAAAGGATTTAGGACAATATTTTCCAAGAATAATGCCCCCATAGCTATAGGAAACCTAGAAGGATACCATTCGTAGAAATATAAATCCTGCTGAAAATTTAAACTACATCAAGCAGGAAGCTCTTTAAGATCCTAACATAGTGGTAGGGAGAAAAAAGGACTAAAGGTAGGATTTTGATAAACTGCAAACAAGAACAAAGTGTACCTGTAGAGGATTTTTCCATAAGAAGAAATTTCCAACCATTTAAGAGCAAAGAAGGGAGTGCCTCCACGAGAAAAGACCAGTCGAGCATTTGACGACAAATGAAATGTCTCAAGATCACATATAAGACTCACTTTGAAAAAAAAAGGCAGTGAAGCCAAATAAAAGTTTCAGACAAACATAGCGAAGGGAAGCAAGTCGTTACAACAAGATAGTCAAAGAGAATAAACGACACCCTAAGGAAGACCGAGAAGTAGAAAGGACTACACCCTATAAAGGAAAGTGGGAGGGACGTTAAGGACAAGAGGACTCGAGAAACAATTGCCCTAAGAGACTTAGACCAAAGGAATGGTAGAGACGAGGCAATTAATGAACTAATACTAGTGAAAGCCATAATTTGAGCTCCAATAAAGAAGAGAGAGGTGAAAAGGCCAAATAATTGGGAAAAGAAGGATGAAAGAAATCCTTAAAAGGACCAAGGGCCAAATTAACGACTAGACTCAAGCCAAAAAAGGAGCTGGCAAGCCTCTCCCATAATGGTCAAGAAATCTTGAAACAAGGAAGATTTAAACTCTCCCTAGAAGAAATAAGACGCGTACTTTGGTATGAGTGGGAATGAGAATAGGGTACAAAAGATGTACCCATAAGATTTCAAGAGCAAGGATAAACAGAAGATGATGACATCAAAAGATGCCATTTAAGGGTAGATATTCCCTAGAGCTAAGGAAAAAAAAGGGGGAGAGTCCTACCAAGGAAGAAAACCCTGGAAAGGCATATGTATCCCAACTAAGAGATAATGGAACCAAGAGAAAGGGACAAAGAGATAAACTTACAAATGAAGCACAAGATGAGGTGAAAGAACCATGAAAGCATACTAGGAGGACCCAAGGAATAAGTTAAAAGGACTGGGTAAATAGGAAGTTGACATCAAAAGATGTTGTGACAAGTAAGAATGAGTGGACTACTCATGATAAGGAAATAAAGGAAAGAACGTCCGAGAAACGTTGGGAAAGTAACTCCTCCAAATAAGATGTGGCTAAGGAGAAATAGCCACAATTAGTGAGATGGGCCATAGTCCACATGTGCATAATAAAGCCTAAAGAGTGGATGGCTGAGTTTAGTGTGGAGTTCATGGAATAAGATCAATAATAGAAAGTATATCAAGTAAGGAATAAGAAATGATAAGAAGGTTGAACATGTAGCTCCTAAGATAGAAGTCTCTATTGTGAGGGAAATAGTAGAGAATGAAATCGAAAAAAGGGAATCTTCCCAAGCAAATGATTCGACACATAGACCAAAAGTGACTAATTTGGAATAAAGAATCATGAAATGATCACGAGTAAGTAAAACTGGATTAAAGAAAAAGGAGCAATCCTTGAATAAGGAATGTCAAGGACTCAAGAAGGAAAGAATCCCATCTTGTCGGTAAACCATCGAGAAACCAAATAATTGGAATCAGAAAGACCCAACAAGGAAGTTGGGAAGGAACTAGTGGGTAAAGAGAACCAACATGATTAGGTAAGTTGATTGGATAACGGTAAAGGTAGTCGATGAATACTACCAAATGAAAAGAGGGATGAAGTCATACAATCCCTGAAGGGTTGGAAAGTTGAGAATGACCCTTAAAGAAGTGTTCTAGCAATCTAATGGATATAGACATATTCTAGAAAATGTCATGCTATAAGGGGCATGTAAGCCCAACAGTCCCAAGGAAAATATGATTCAAAGTAAGGAAGAGTCAGTTAATAATGCTTGCAAAGTCAAACATAAAATTTGGACCAAAGTTATTATAAACAACGAGTGGAAGAAGGGTCGAAATGGGACAAATATGTGATAACACAGAAACCTGTACATAATGCTCGAAAGAAGACTGTGCTAAGGGTTTCAATGGTGAAGAGAATATCTAGATAAAGGAACGATTGGGCATCTTGGAATTCCCAATCCTGAAATTCTGCGCAAGAACCCTCAAGAGGAAAAATCCTGCCCTAAGTAGAGGAGGAAGTGAACTTAAGTATGTACCTTGGAATAGTGGTTAAGACATGCCTAATTATGATAAACTCCATGGAGTGAGTGAACCATGGAAAGGAAAAAGAAATTCCTTAATTGAATTATATAAAAAGGGCCAACTGAAAGAACAACCGAAGAGTTAGCATGTCAAGCAAACCCCATGTTGACACCAAAGGAATCTATTCCTCATGCAAAGGTTGCTAATTAAGTTTTGGAGACAAAACTCCTAAAAGGAGGGGAGAGTTGTAAACACCACCCTTTTTAATTAAGGAAAAACCTGTCAAACCGAGTGAGAAACACCACACCGGCTCACAAACCCGATCAGCCGAGAACGAACAGTTTGGAAATTTACAACTCCCGAGTTATTCAAAGGATTCATAAAACCATGGAAAAGAACCTTAGGACAAATTTGAAGACAAAAACCATACTGGTTCATATGAATCAGATCCAACTGGATTGAACCAGATTATGAACCGAGTCGATTCATGAACCAGAACCGATAAAGAAAGGGCAAACCGGGAAATTTATCGATAGCGAGCAACCTAAAGAGTCACAAAAGTCAAGAAAAAGGACTTTAGGATGAATTGAAGATGAAAACCAGACCAGTTTGAATCACTATTGAACAGGATGTTAAATTCATTTTTCTAGGTAGCTTAGAAAATTCAAATTTGAGATTTGAGGCCACCATTACATAAAAAATGAATTTAGAAAATGTCTGATTTGAAAACTTTCGTCAAATTGGGGGTGAACCGGCCAGTTTAAACTTTGAACCCTGTTCAGACCTGTCCGGCCCGATTCGGAATAGTGTCATCTTCTTCCTTCAGATGACAACACTGTTCACTCACTGGAAAATCGTGCAGCACCGGTGAAGCTGAAAAGTCTCCAATCAGGAAGTTTCAGGCAATGAATGACCGCCATTAAGGTGCCAATTGAATGGCCAAGAAGTCCCCAAGCTTCCTATATAAAGAGCCCCTCCTCATTCATCCTCTTCACACCTGAAAACTCCATTCTCTCTCAACTGCTCCAATTTCCGGTGAAGCTTGAACCAGAGCTCTGACTTGGGTATTTTTCTAAGCCAAACAAGGCAAGATCGAGTTCTTTAAAACCGGGGAGAAGTCAGCTACACGCTTGTAGTTTCCATTTGCTCTGAGGGTTACCAGAGGAACGTTGGCGTGATCAAACAGTGAAGAAGCTTCGGCGGACCAAAGCCACCTTGTTTCGACCGAGTTGAAATCGGCTAATTCGAGCCCTTCTCAGTCCAAACCAAGCCCTCCCAACACATCCACAGCCCTCCTACAGCTGAATTAGAACTAAAAGGTAAGTGAATTTAGCTCCACTCTATAATTTCTGATCGGTGCTAGACAGAGAACCGACAAAGGAGAAACCTCAAAACACGAGCTATCTGCCCAGATCGAAAGCTTAGACCATCACGCTTTCGATGGTAAGCTTTCAAAGCTTTCTCTCTCTAAGTCCAATTTTTCGGTGAAGCTCCGTTTGAGCTCATTCGGGCACCAAATCATGTGATTCAAAGTGCAATTGAATCGTATGAAGGTGTAGGAACTCTAATGTAACTTCAATAATTAAACTTATTTGATCAGTCAATTTGATGAAATCAAATTCGGCAGAGTTAGAAGGTTGAAATTGGGGGAAATTTTGGGGAAATTTGGGAATTTAAAAAATTAGAGGGACTAAAGTGTAATTTCATAAAATTGAGGACCAATTGGGCATGATAAAGATGTTGGAGGACTAATTGGGAAATTTTTGGAATGTTTGGGGCAAAACTTACCATTTTGTAAAGTAGGGGTAAAATCGTAATTTTGGAAAAGTTGGGGGACCAAATTGGAAATTTGGGAAATTCAACTCCTTTTTGTGAATTTGAATAAATTAAGGTACTAAGATGAATGTTAAAAGTTTCAAGACTCAATTTGAGGAAAAACTGGCATTGGGGACTTAAAGTTAAAGAAAAATAACTTTAGTGATCTAATTGCAAATAAAAGAAAAGTTTAGTTTTCTCATTCATTTGGGATGAAACACCGTGGTTAATATGAAATGGTGATATAAACCAAAATTTGAAATGAAAGGTTTTTAAAAGAGAATAAGGAGTCTATCACACTCCAAATCAAACATTTTTCCTAAAAGTTAAATTTTGAAAACCCATTCTTTGAGTTGGAAAATCACGGGTTTTTAAAAGAGAGTGGTGGGTTGATCACAGGGATCCGACCAAACTGGGTCGGGGTGTGACAAAAAATCTAGCGTGGAATTGGAAAACTGACTGGGGATGAACATGTTACGGTGATCGGGTGAGTGGGCTAGTTTACACATCATATTGGTTGGGATGATGAGCAGTAACTTTAATGGATAAAATCTACTTATTGGTTGTAAGTAGAGATAATCATACCCAGTTGGTATGTTAAGTTGCCTTGAGGAAAGGAGAAACCCGCCTACTGATTGTAAGCGGAGATATTATCACACTGAGTAAGTGTGATGAGTTGAAAATTGATTTTTGTAAGAAGTGTTCTCCCTTGACTCTATGCCAATGCTTAAAATATTTGGGAGACCTTCTTGACAGGAGCTATAATAGCTCAAGATAGGCCAAGGGTGTAAACCCCGCACTTTTGAGTTAAGGAAAACCGAGAAAAGAACCGGTCAAACCAAATAAGAAAATCAAGCTAGTTTACAAAACCGATCATTTGGGAACAAGCAATTTGGAAATTTACAACTTCCAGGTGATCCAAAGTGTTCATTAAACCTTGGAAAAGAAACTACAGACAAATTAGAAGAGAAAGACCAAATTGGTTCAGGTGAATGAGATCCCATAAAACTTTGTAGTTAAGCGTGCTTGCCCTAGAGTAGTGTGGGGATGGGTGATTAATAGGCATAAATTAATATATATTTAATTATTATAATTAATACTAATAATTTAATACCTAAATTAAATTATTAGAATTAATACGTGACAATATTAATACTAGTAATAAATCTCTCCCATTTAATACATGATTTTACACCTATATAAAGAGGTTATCCCCATTCATTCTCCTCACACTCGAACACTTCTCTCTCTCTCTACTGCTTCATTTCCTGTGAAGCTCAAACTAGAGCTTTGACTTAAACATTTTTTTAATCTCGGAAGGAGAGGTTGGGCTCTTTAGAACTGGGGAGAAGCAACTATCTAATAGCAAACTTTAGTCAATCTGAGAATCGTTGGAGAAGTGTCGACATGATGGAACAGTGAAGCAGCTCCCGCGGATCAAAGTTGCCCTATTTCGGCCAAGCTGAAATCAACCATTTTGAGCCCTCCTCAAGCTAAACCAAGCCCTCCCAACACTTCCTCAACCCTCCCATGGCAGAATTAGGACTGAAAGTTAAGCCAATTTGGCTCCCATCCTCAATTTTCGGCCGGTGCTAGAGAAAGAACCGATAGAATTTCAATGATGAAATTTTAACTCAATTCGGCATCAATTGTTGTGATTCTTGATTGTAGGATGAACCTCAGGATGAGAGCTATCTGCCCAGATTGAAAGCTCGGACCACCGTGCCCCCACCGGTGAGTAATCGAAGCTTTCTCTCTCTATAGTCTATTTTATGACGAAGCTCCGTTTGTGCTCATTCCGATGTTAAAACTCACTATTCAAAGTTCTATGGAATCGTATGAACATGGAGAAACTCAATTTCAACTTCAATTTCAACAATTACAGATGTTTGATTAGACAATTTGATGAAATTAAATTCGGCTATGTTAAAGAGTTGGAATTGGGGAAATTGGGAATTTTTGAAAATTCGAGGGACTGAAATGTAATTTCCAAAAATTGAGGGTCAATTGGGCATGATAAAAATGTTAGAGGGCCAATTGAGGAATTTTAGAACTTTTGGGGTGAAACTTACCATTTTTGTAAAGAAGGGCAAAATGGTAATTTTGGAAAAGTGGGGGGACCAAATTGGAAATTTGGGAAATTAATCCCCTTTTTGTGAAATGTAATAAATTGAGGTTCTATGATAAATTTTAAAAGTTTCGGTACTCAATTTGAGGAAAAATCGGCATTAGGGACTTAAAGTTAAAGAGAAATAATTTTAGGGACCTAATTGCAAATAAATGAAAGTTTGACTTTCTCATTCATTTGGAATGAATGAAGGCGGTTAGGCCAAAGGATAATGAACCAAGATGTTCATATCATGTAGGAACACGAAGTACCAGGAATGCCAGCAAGGACAAGCTCGCGTGAATACAAAGAACCGATCTAGTAAAATTCATGGCATTAACGGGTGAGTGGGTTTACTAACATCATATCCGGTTGGGATGATGAGCACAACTTAAAGTTAAAAACCACTTACCGGTTGTGAGTGGGAATTTATATTATACCCGGTTAGGGATGATAAGTACCTTGAAATGAAAACCCACTACCAAGTGGTATTTTAAACATCACAACTTAGAGGAGTGATGTGAAAATCATGCAGAAAAACTACTTATCGGTTGTAAGTAGATCATACCTGGTTGGTATGATGAAACTTCCTCAAAGGAAGTTGAAAACCTGTTCATCGGTTATGAGCGGAGATGTTGGTATAATGGACATTTGAAAATATAATTTTGTTGGAAGTGCTCTCCCCTGACTGTGTGCCAATGCCTAAACTATTTGGGAGACCTTCTTGAATGGAGCTCGAATAGCTCTGATAGGCCAGGGGCCTTGGTTTTGGAACTTGGGGGCTAATATGTCCGATTTTGAAAATCTCGTACAGTGGGCCCAAGGCTAGTTGGCACGAGCGGGAGCTCGTAAACTGACATGAATTATATGCCATAAAACTTTAAATAAAGGAATTATTTGGCCATGGTATCAAGATAGGACCGACATACTCAGTCAACTAGCGATAGTGCGACATGACAGGTCCATGGACTAGTCAAGACAAACAACTGCGGGTTGAGTTGAGAGTCGCAGTCTTTGGACCGGTGGCACCACATATTATATGGCATAATGAGAAAATATTGATTGTGCATGCACTATGATTATGGGATCATCAAGATGCCCATGAGGGGTAGTGATGCATCATAAGGGCCCTGGATGACCCGATGAGTATAAGGGTAGTTCGTTGTACTAGGTGACCGTGCAAAATTTGGAGTAGCACTAAGTGCATGAGACCGGGGTGGGGACGGGATGAGGTCTCTGTCCTCATATGGACACGGAGAATTTATTCTGGGAATGAGGGTCGGATGTCGCGAACATCCACTCATTCTCTAGGTAGAAGTGGACGTACTTCTATCTGGGTGGCTGGTAAAGTCGCTCCAAAGCCACAAGTGGGTTCAGTGGTTGTGCTGACCTATGAATGTGTGTAACCTTCATAATGAAGGATGTGTGTTGGCTGATGACACACCGTGGTTAAAAAGAAATGGTGATAAACCCGAGATTTCAAATGAAATGGTTTTGAAAGAAAGGAGTCCGACACACTCCAATAGTAAATATTTTATTAAAAGTCTAAACATTTGAAAACCCATTCGTTGAGTAGTCGTAGTCACCCCCTCCCTTATATCCCTTTCAGGAGATTTCGGAAAGCCTACCCTTAAAGACCATCAACTAAGATGCTTGTGATACAAGTATGATAAATCTAAATTATTATGTAGTTTTTTTTATGTTATTGTTGGAAAAGGTGCAGGTTTAAAGGATGCCTCACTCTTTACGGTCTATAATAAGGGGAAACCCTTTAATAAACCGGGAGAGTGGCGGGTTGATCACGGGGATCCGACCAAACTGGGTCGGGGCATGACTACTAGAGTGGTATCGATGCCTATTTCATCAAAGACATAATCAAGACTAGAAAATATAGTAATTAATAGGATTTATCCTAAAATTTTCAGATGGCTCCCAAGAGAGGAAGCAAGAAATCTTGGAATGGCTCTACTCAACACCCTATCTTTGTAGAAAGTCAACGCTAGAAGCTTTCCAAATGCTTGAGACCTGGGAGGAATCTCGAAAGACCAAATGGGGAAGTATCATGGAGAATGGTGCTAGGACCTATCGATGGCACAACTCTAAGTATGAAAGAGGATGGTTATCAAGAATTCCATAGCTCCTTAGTTATTTTGTGACCATTTCCTGTGATAGGGCTAAAAGCCTAATCTTTTGTATCCCCCTGTTAATTAAATACTCAAATTCTCAAAACTCTATCTCCTGATGATGCAATCTTGTTGGGAATATGTCCTAAGGATAATAAAACAAACCCACACTATCTTGGAAACTAAGGAAAAGACACATCTCAGTTGTGGAAGATGAATCAAGGAATTAAGAAACTAGGAGGACTCTTACCATGACCCTTTAGAAAAGGAGATTCAGTAAGAAAGCTGTCAAAGTGATCAAACTCAAGAATGGTAGAACACCAAACCACTAGTAACCTTGAAAATGCCCTACCCAAAGGAAAGAAAGGACCACAACAATCCATTTAAGGGAATATCCTATTACAAGTATGAACGATGGAGACATTACTTAAAGAAGTGCCCAACCCTACTAAGGACAAGTACCAAGATAAACTATTGTAGGTGTAAGGAAAGAAGGGGTGTTTCACACCTCATAAATTTAGGGCAATACCTCCTCAAAGGTCACGAAAGACAGGAAGGACTAGAGACAGAAACCATGGAGTTGGTTAAGTAAGCGGTTCACTAAGAGGATAAGAAATGACGAGGTGATTGCAAAATTTAAATTTCTTCTTAAGAAGGTCAAACCGAGAAAAATACCTCAAGAGTAGGGATAAGGTACATGGGAAGTATATCTATAACCCTCTCATAAGGGGCAAACATAGAAAAACGTCCTTCGGAACTCTAGGGAATGACACAGTGAGAGTAAAGAAGAGAAGGAATACGCTCTGAAAGGGATCTCTAGAGGGATGCATACAACTAAGTACCTTGAAGGAATCATTGGTTGGCGGATGGACATAACATGGAGTGCAAGGAACTAACCCATCATTACAAACTACTTGAAGGAAGGATGTATCGGAGGCCAAGACTGACCTGCTTTTGAAAAGCGATAGAATTTTAGTTACAAATTCCTTTGGAAAATGTAGAGAAGTCAAATTGGAGATTCGAAGCAACATAACAGAAGTAAGCAAACCGTGACAACAAGATGATCAAAGAGAATGAATGACACCCTAAGGAGGACCGGGAAGTTGTAAGGAATACACCCTAAAAAGAGCACTGGAAGGATCATTAAGGACAAAGAGATTAGAGAGATAACTGCCTCAAGAAAACTAAACAAGGTGAAAAGTAGGTCTGAGACAGGTAACGAACTACTCTCGTGAGGGTCATAGAGTAAACTCTAGCAAAGAAGGAAGAGGTGGAAAGGCCAAATATTGGAGAAAAGAAGGATGAAAGAAATCCTTAAAAAAACTAATGACCAAATTAACGACAGAATTCAAGCCAAGAAAGGATTAGGTAAGCCTTTCACTTAATGGTCAAGAAATCTTGAAACAAGGAAAAATTTAAACTCTCCCTAAAAGAAATGGACGTGTATTGTGGTATGAGTAGGGATGATAATAGGGAACCAAAGATATACCTACAAAATTTCAAGAGAAAGGATAAATAGAAGAGGACGACAATCAAAGGATGCCATTTAAAGGTAGATATTCCCTAGAACCAGGGAAATGGGGGAGAGTCCTACCGAGGAAAAAAATCCTAGAAGGACATATGCATCCCAACTAAGAGATAATGGAACCAAGAAAAAGGGATAAAGAGATAAACTTGCAAATGAAGCGCGGGCCAAGGTGAAAGAACCAAGAAAGCATGCTTGAATGATCCAAGGAAATAGTTTAAAAGGAAAGAATGTCCAAGAAACATTAGGAAATGCAAGTCCTCTAAATAAAATGCGGCTAAGAAGGAATAACCACAATTGGTAGGACAGGTCAGAGTCTGCTTGCGCATATGAAGTCTAAAGAGTGGATGATTGAGCATAGTGTGGAGTACACGAAATAAGACCGATAATCAGAATCTACTCAAAAAAGGAATAAGGGATGGAATGGAAAATTTAAGACAAAGGAGGACTGAAAGCGGGTAAATGCCCAATATAGAAAGGGCGTAAGGAGATGAAGAAAGGAAACCTTCAAGAAATGGTAAGAAGGTTGAACATGTAACTCCTAAGGTGAAAGTCTCTACTTTGAGGAATATAGTAGAGAATGAAATTGTAAGAAGGGAATTCCTTAAACAAAACAATCAATACATCTACCAAAAAGAGATCAACTCAAAATAATGAATCGTGGAATGGCCACGAGCAAGTAAGAGTGGATTAAGGAAAAAGGAAGTCATTGAATAAGGGATGTCACTAAAGAAGAGAAAGGACATAAGAAGGGAAAAATCCTCGTATGTCAATAATCATCAGGAAACCCAATGATTGGAATCGAAAGGACCCAATAAAAACATTGGGAAAGGATGAATAGGTAAGAGAAATCCATGCGGTTATGTGAGAAGTAACTTCAAAGACATAATGGATGAGAGGATAATGGTAAAAAGGATAGTTGAGGAATGCTATCAAAAGAAAAGAGGGATAAAGTTATATGATCCCTGAAAGGTCAAAAAGTTAAGAGAGACCCTCAAGGAGATATTCTAGAAATTTAATGAATAGAGATAGGTCCTAGAAAATGCCATGCTGTAAGGGGCATGTAAGCCCAACAATCCCGAGGAGAATATGACTCAAAGTAAGGAAGAGTCGGCTAATAAGCATGATGAGGTCGAATATAAAAATTTGGACCAAAGTTTTAATAGACAACGAATGGAGAAAGGGTCAAAATAGGATGAAAAAGTGATAATAAAGAAAACCGTGAAAACAAGTATGTAATGCTCAAAAGAACATCGAGCTAAAGGTTTCAACTACCAAAAGGATAACTAGACACAGGAATGATTAGTTATCTTAGAATTCCCAAATCTTGAGTATGGAAACTCAAAGGGAAGAATGTTGCTCTAAGCAAAGAAAGATATGAATCTAAGGATATACCCTAGAATATGGTATGCCAAGTTATGATAAACTCCATGGAGGGAGTAAATAATATAAAGGAAAAGAAATCCCTTAAGTGAAGGAGGTAAAAAGGGTAATTGAAAGAACAATAGAAGAGTTGCATGTTAAGCAAACAACAAATGGACATCAAAGAAAATGGTTCCTCATACAAGGTTGCTAATTAAGTTTTTGGGACAAAACTCCTAAAAGGAGGGGAGAGTTGTAAACCCCACAATTTTGAGTTAAGGAAAACCGGGAAAAGAACCGGTCAAACCGAGTAAGAAAATGGAGCAGGTTTACAAACTCGATCATTTGGGAATAAGCAATTTGGAAATTTATAACTTCCGGATGATCCAAAGGGTTTATTAAACCTTGGAAAAGAAACTTAGGACAAATTAGATGAGAATGACCAAATTGGTTTAGGTGAACGAGATCCCATAAGAACTCTATAGTTAAGCGTTATTGTCCGAGAGTAATGCGAGGATAAGTGACCTCCTAGGAAGTATGATTTTTTTGTAACCCGAAATTTCTATCAAAAATTTTTATGTGAAGGTACGCCTTATCATAAATAGCCATAAATTAATATATATTTAATTATTCTAATTAATTCCAATAATTTAATACCTAAATTAAATTATTGGAATTAATACAATAATTTAATACCTAAATTAACTTATTGGAATTAATACCAATAATTTATGACAATATTAATACTAGTAATAAATATTTTACACCTATATAAAAAGAGGTCATCCCCATTCTTCTCCTCACACCCGAATACTTTTCTCTCTCTCTCTACTGCTCCATTTCTCGGTGAAGCTTGAACTAGAGCTTCGACTTGAATATTTTTCTTAACCTCGGAAGGAGAGGTCAGGCTCTTTAGAACTAGGGAAATGTCAGCTATCTAATAGCAAACTTCAATCAATCCGAGAATCACTAGAGAAGCGCCGACATGATGAAATAGTGAAGTAGCTCCAGCGAACCGAAGCTACCCTATTTCGGCCAAGCTGAAATCAACCATTTTGAGCTATCCTCAGGCTAAACCAAGCCCTCCCAACACTTCCTCAACCCTCCCATGGCCGAATTAGGACTGAAATGTAAGCCAATTTGGCACGCCTGTGCAATTTTCGGCCGATGCTAGAGAGAGAACCGACAAAATTTCAATGATGAAATTCTAACTCAATTCAACATCAATTGATGCGATTCTTGATTCTAGGATGAACCACAAGATGAGAGCTATCTCCCTAGATCAAAAGCTCGGACTGTCGTGCCCTCACCGGTGAGTAATCGAAGCTTTCTCTCTCTAAAGTCTTTTTTTCGGCGAAGCTCCATTTGAGATCGTTGTGGTGTGAAAACTCGCTATTCAAAGTTCTATGGAATCATATGAACATGGAGAAAATAAATTTCAACTTCAATTTTAACAATTAGAGGTGTTTGATATGTCAATTTGATGAAATCAAATTCGTTTGTGTTAAAGAGTTGGAATTAGGGGAAAAATTGGGGGAAATTGGGGATTATCGAAAATTCGAGGGACTGAAATGCAATTTCCTAAAATTGAGGGTCAATTGGGCATGATAAAAATGTTAGATAGCCAATTGATGAATTTTAGAATTTTTGGGGTGAAACTTACCATTTATGTAAAGGAAGGGCAAAATGGTAATTTTGGAAAAGTGGGGGGACCAAATTAGAAATTTGGGAAATTAATCCCCTTTTTGTGAAATGGAATAAATTGAGGTCCTATGATAAATTTTAAAAGTTTCAATACTCAATTTGAGGAAAAATCGGCATTAGGGACTTAAAGTAAAAGAGAAATAACTTTAGGGACCTAATTGCAAATAAATGAAAGTTTGACTTTCTCATTCATTTGGAATGAATGAAGGCAATTAGGCCAAAGGATAATGAAACGAGATGTTCATATCGTGTAGGAACACAAAGTACCGGGAACGCCAGTAAGGACAAGCTCGCGTGAATACAAAGAACCGGTCTAGTGGAATTCACGACATTAACGGGTGAGTGGGTTTACTAACATCATACTCGGTTGGGATGATGATCACAATTTAAAGTTAAAAATAACTTACCAGTTGTGAGTGGGAATTTATATCATATCCGGTTAGGGATGATAAGTACCTCGAAATGAAAACCCACTACCAAGTGGTATTTTAAACATCACAACTTAGAGGAGTGATGTGAAAATCATGCGGAAAAACTACTTATAGGTTGTAAGTAGATCATACCCAGTTGGTATGATGAAACTTCCTCGAGGGAAGTTGAAAACCCGTTCATCGGTTATGAGCAGAGATGTCATTTTACCCGGTCGATATAATGGACAGTTGAAAATTTAATTTTGTCAGAGGTGCTCTCCCCTAACTGTGTGCCAATGCTTAAACTATTTGGGAGACCTTCTTGACAGGAGCTCGAATAGCTTTGATAGGCCGGGGCCTCGGTTTTGGAACTTGGGGGCTAATATGCCCGATTTTGAAAATCTAGTACAGTGGGCCCAAAGCTAGTTGGCACGAGCAGGAGCTCGTAAACAAACATGAATTATAAGCCATAAAACTTTAAATAAATGAATTTTTTGGCCATGGTACCAAGATAGTACCGACATACTCAGTCAACTAGTGGCGGTGTGACATGATAGATCGACAGACCAGTCAAGACAAACAAATGCGGGTTGAGTTAAGAGTTCGGGCCTTTGGACCGGTGGTATCACAGATTATATGGCATAATGAGAAAATATTGATTGTGCATGCACTATGATTACGAGATCATCAAGACGCCCATGAGGGGTAGTGATGCATCCTAAGGGCCCTGGACGACCCGGTGAGTATAAGGGTAGTTCATCGTACCAGGTGATCGTGCGAAATTTGGAGTGGCACTAAGAGCATGAGACCGGGGTGGGGATGGAATGAGTTCTCTGTCCTCATATGGACACGGAGAATTTATTCAAGGAATGAGGGTCGAATGTCGCGAAGATCCACTCATTCTCAAGGTAGAAGTGGACGTCCTTCTATTCGGGTGGCCGGTAAAGTCGCTCCGAAGCCACAAGTGGGTTCAGTGGTCGTGCTGACCTATGAATATGTGTAACCTTCATGATGAAGGATGTGTGTTGGCTGATGACACATCGTGGTTAAAAAGAAATGGTGATAAACCTGAGATTTCAAATGAAATGGTTTTGAAAGAAAGGAGTCTGGCACACTCCAATAATAAATGTTTTCTTAAACGTCTAAACTTTTGAAAGCCCATTCACTGAGTAGTCGTACTCACGCCCTCCCTTATATCCCTTTTAGGAGATTTCGGAAAGTCTACCCTTAAAGACCATCAACTAAGATGTCTGTGATACAGGTATAATAAATCTAAATTATTATGTAGTTTTGTTTATGTTATTCTTGGAAAAGATGTAGGTTTAAAGGACGCCTTACTCTTTACTGTCTATAATAAGGGGAAACCCTTTAATAAACCGGGAGAGTGGCGGGTTGATCATGGGGATCCGACCAAACCAGGTCGGGGCATGACAAAGGGTCTCTATTTTTGAACTCTTGGGGCTAAATGTCTAGTTTTGGAAAAAACACATATAGTGGGCACGAGCATGAGCTTGTAGACAAATTTGATTATGAAGAGCCATGAAATTTTCTAATGAAATTGATTGTGTGATTTTGCCACAGTACCAAGTTAGGATTGATAGTACTCAATGGACTGGTAGAAATGCGTTAGGGCCAAGTTGACGGACTAGCTTGTTGAAAGTTGGGGTTGTTGGACCGTTGGCACCAAAGATAATGTTTATATGTTGAAAACTCTTGTTTGTGCATGCACTTGTGGTACAGGACCATCAAGACACCTTAAGGAGTAGTAATTGGTCCTAAGGGCTACTGGATGACATGGTGGAGGTAAGGACAGTTCGTCGTCCCAGTTAGTCTTGAAGCTTAGAGTAGCTTCTTGCGCATGAGACCGAGGTGGGGTCGGAATGAGGTCTCTATCCTCATACTAACACAGAGTGGCATTCGGGTCTGAGGGTTAGATGTCGAGAACATCCACTTAGACCTAGTGTAGAAATGGATGGGCTTCTATCTTGGTGGATGGTAAAGATGCTCTGATCCACAAGCGGGTGCAGTGGACGTGTTGTACCTGCGAATGTGTGTACCCTTCCTGATGAAGGATGTGTGTTTATTTGCTAAACACCTCATGAGGCAAGGGGATAGGCTAAAAGAGCTAAACACACTAATATTGAAATAGAAAAAAGGTGTTGAAAATTGAAATTGAGGAAAAATCTTTTTATAAAGAAAATGATAACCTTGAATGGTTTGGATAAAGCTATTTTGAAAAGTCACTCCCAACACTCACTCACTGAGTTGTAGAACTAACCCCCTCCTCTTTTACCCCTTTTCAAGAGTATGAAGATATAACGAAAGAAAACGTGAAGATGTACCCTCCGTCAAGTATTCTTAAAGTTCCTTTTAAGCTTGCATTTGATTGATTTATGTTATTCCAGGGAACAAGATTTGAATTTACGTCTGGCTCCTCTTGATTACAAGAAGGGGAAACCCCTCTTAAACCAAGGGAGCGGCGGGTTGATCACGGGGATCTGACCAAACTGAATCGGGGCGTGACACACATAATAAGTGAAAATGGTGAAAAGCTTTTAAAATGATGAATGATCTCCGAGAATAAACATTTTTAAACACTAAATATTTTTGAAAACTCACTTCCAACACCTGCTTATTGAGTTGTAGAAACTCACTCCTCCCCTTTTCCCTTTTTCAAGAAAAAGGAAACCAAACTAAGAGAACCCATGAAGATGAACCCCAAGTTAGGTATGCTTAAAGTTGTTTAAGCTTTTCTTTAGTTTTGATTAATGCTATTCCATGGAACAAGTCTAGAAATTACGCTTGGCTTCTCTTGTCTAAAAGGAGGAGTGATCCTTCTTGAACTAAGGAAGTGGCGGGTTGCTTATGGGGACCTGACCAAACTAGGTCAAGATGTGACACATGTGCTTACTAGAGAGCCCTAACTATAGGGGGAATCTATGGCACAAAGTCTACTAGAGGCTAAAATGGAGAACCGACCCCAATGGATTAATGAAGCTAGGCATTCATTAATGAAATCAAAATGAATTTTTGGAAGTAAAGGAAGACCTTACCTAGAGATTTCCCAGGAATGATGGGAATGAGCTGAGAGAAAATCGACAGGGTAGAATGCAACAGACATCAATGAAATGAAGCACCAAGAGGCTAGGCTTCGAAGCGATGGAAGGAAGCTCGAAGCACCACCATGAGCGAGTTGAGAGGAATCCCATATCAAGAGAGTTCATTCATACGAATGGACTGAGATTGTCGATACCCTATGAACCGATCAGAGCTCACCTAAAGGGGGCAGACGATCGAGATGCCACTGGAGTTAGAGGAGGAGTAGGGGACAAGAACATCTGGATGATTGTTGGAGAGGGATGCCAACAATCTATCACAAGCAAGCGACCACAACGGACCTACAATAGTGAGTGGGCCTTGATTAAGGACTAGATATAAACTACCATACTCACTTGAAGGAAAGGAGCAGGACACCACCACCGGAGCTTAAACGACGATGCAAAATTGCTTGGGTGTCAGCGGAGGGGGACATGGTGAAGGGAGTGAGCGATGTTCACTTTCTCGACAAGAGACCTCGATTGAGAAGAAGTTTGGGATGATTAAAGTGACTAAAATGCCCCTAATTTAGGAGAAAATTACAGTGTGTGTCATGGCCTTAAAATAAAGGAATTGCCCCTACCAATTGGGTGAAAATAAAATTGAACCATAAGGCCTTGTTTGGACATATGAAATATGTAAACCCTATTCTCTTGGGTTAAGGAACCAGAGAAGGGAATCAGAAATTTCTGAGAGAAAACCGAGGGTGTAAGTTGACCAGAAATGGTAAAGAAGGGTCAAAATAGGAATTTGGAAAATCCCAAGTGGCCAATAAATCCCTAAGATCATGGAAAAGAACCATGAAGTGGATATGATGTAAAAATTAGACTGGTTCAGGGTGAACCAGACTTGAACCGGATTGAACCATGAAGAACCGATTCAAAGATTCATTTTTCTAGGTGGCTTAAAAATGTCAAATTGGAAAATTGAAGCCACTATCAGACCGAAAATGAACTTAGATAGAAATTGAAGCCACTATTAGGCCTGAACCAACCGCTTTTTGATTTTGAGTCATTGGACCCATTCAGACCGGACAGGTCAATGGTCCAACCAGTCAACAGACCACTGCCAGGTCAATGCCCAGTTAGCAAGTGCGACCAGTCAATGCGCAACATGTGGCGAAGCGTGCCTATCAGTTGCTCCATTAACATTGGCCAGTTAGAAGGTAACATGTGTCCTCATCAACGGTCAAAGATGGAAAATCCACCTCAGTAAAGATTGGCCAGTAGAAGAGAGACTTGTGTCCCAATCAACAGTCAATGTCGAAAAGGCCTAGTCAGCAGGACCGATTAATGAGGAGCTGACACGCAGCAAGGGCACTACATCATCATTCGACAACGATGTCGAATAAATGATTGACCAATTAGAGGTCAACACGTGGTAGTGCCACGTCGGATGACCTCAACCAATCAGATGCTCACACGTGGAAGTAGCACTATGTGTCAGGAGGGAAATCTGATGCATTTAAATTAGCCAATGAGAGGCCACCACGTGTCATGGTCAACAGCTGACCTAACACGGTCAACATCCATGTAGGAATGAGTAGCCAATGAGAGGACGACATGTGTCCGATCAATGGGTCAAAGGCTGATTAGGCTGTTGAGTAGGAAGTCGCGTCAGCAAAGCTAACCAATCACAAAGTCCCATGTGGCAAGTAAGCACGTGTGAAGCTCGCATACGCGACATAGTGTCATCATCTACCTTTAGACAGACATGAGAGAGAAAACAAAAAAATGGATGCCCTTTCTTCGACGGCCAATAAACCCCTCCGACAAGGCCCTAAATCAGAGAGTTAATTGCCAATAAATGGAGAAATGGATAGAACATTCAGTCCCCAAGCTCTCTATATAAAGAGCTTCTCTCCATTCATCTTCCTCATCCCTCAAATGCCTAGAGAAGAAGTGTTCAGTTTCTTGATAAAGCTCGAACTAAAGCTCTGACTTGGGCACATTTCTCCACCTCCGAAGTTAGATTTGGGTTCTCTAGAATCCTGAAGTAGTCAGTTACAAGACTGCACACTCCGTTCAGCTCAAGGAGCTCGAACAATACTATCGCTCTTCGGTGGTCTACAACCTGAACTAATCGAGCTCAATTCGAGCCACCCTCAAGCCAATTTCGGCCAAACCAAGCTCTCAAACCACCCTTAGAGGTGCCTTGACATTCTCTTAGCTGAATTGGTAAGTCTCCTCAGCCGCCCTTCACTAGAATTCATTATTCATAGTTGGTTTTTCCTAAAAACTAAGTTGAGAAATTCACACTGCTCAGGTCATCGATTGAAGCATGATTTGATCCAAGAAGGATCCCTAGGGACAAAGCAACTTAGAGGAAGCACGAGCTTCGATCACTAGATCCTCATCGGTGAGTAATCGAAGCTTTCTCTCTTTAGGACAATTTTCCAACGAAGCTTCATTTGAGCTCATTTCTAAGCCAAATTTGGTGTTTTAAATCTTAAAATGACGAGGAGACTTTGGGAAGATGAATAATATCATGGAAGGGGTCAATTACCCTAGTTTAAGGGGTCAATTGAATGAAATGAGATTTCTAGGGCCAAATTGCAATTTTTGGAAAATTAGGCAATTTGGGGATATTTGGAAAAGTGGGGACCGAATTGCAATTTAAGGAAAATTTGGAGATGTTTATGAAATTAACTCCCAATTGAGGTCTAATTGGCCATTTGGATGAAATTGAGCACCAATTACGATTTCTGGAAAAAAAAATGGTGACAGGTTGGTAATTTTGAAGAAATTATGGACCAATTAGTAATTTTAGGAAAATTAAAGAGTTAAGAGGGATATTGGAAACATAAGGGACTTAATTGAAAAATAAACTGAGCATTAGGGGCCTAAAGTCAAAATTATGAATTTTAGGGACCTAAGTGCAATAAGGCATAAATTAAGGATCTATATGTAAATACTTGATAGTAATAGGTCTTTTATGCCAAACCTACCTTATATGAATACTCGAACCATGTAGGAACTGGTTGTACAAGTACTTGTGTAGAGGAGTACATTAGTGACTAGAAACCAACTGGGATGAACACATCACAGTTATTAGGTGAGTGGGATTTTCAATATTATACCCAGTTGGGGGATGAACAATGTTTGCAATTTTGAAAATCATTTTCTTGGAATGATCTCCCCTGATTGTGTGAAACTGCTTAAAAATTTTGGGAGTCATTTCTATTGAGAGCTGGAATTGCTCTAGTAGGCCTCAAGCCTCGGTTTTGAAACTAATAGGGTCCAATGCCTAGTTTTGGAGAAACTCGTGAAGTCGGCCCAAGGCCAATGGGAATGGGCTTAAACCCTAGATAAAATCGTGATTTCGTAAGAATTATGGTTACAAAAAATGGTTAAGTTGTGTGATGCAGCCACCCAGCCAAAGTCGGATCGTAATACTCAATTGGCTAGTAGTTACCGAGTCGAAGCCAAGTGGATGAACTCGTTGGGCTAGTAGTTATCGAGATGCAGTTAGGGTATCGAATTCTTTTGGTCGGTGGCACCAAAGATAAAAGGTCTAAGTTAAAAGACTTTTGTATGTTAATGCTGAGATATAGAACCATTGATGCACCCGACATGGGGTAGTGTTGGTTCTAAGGGATGCTGGACAACACCAGATGCATAAGGGAAGTTTGGTCATCCAATGAGTCTCGAAGCTCAATGTATCTTCCTATGCATTGAGACCAAGGTCAGAGGGGGAGAGGTCTCTTCCCACTATAGTAGACATGAATAAAGGCAAGTCTAGGGACTAAGCAATTAATGTTCACACAAACTTGGGTAGAAGGTATCCCCTCCTACCATCATGGACAAAAAAGGCGCTCTGAATCCACAAGTGGAGCAGTCAGTGAACTGCTCTGCGAACTTATGAACCCTTTTTGATAAAGGGCATGTGTGGTTGTATGCTAAACCAATCCCAAGCAAGGGGAAGCATTGAGACATTTTTTTAAAAGAAGAAAAACCTACAAAACCTGTGAACAAGAAAGATGTTATAAACATATTTTTGAAAACTCGCCCTAACTCCTGCTCACTGAGTTGTAGAACTCACCCCCTCCTTGAAATCCTTTTTTAGGAAAAAGCTTCTGTCATGAAAAGTGGAAGCTAAGAGAGAAAGTCAGAAGTACCGCGGACAGGTAAAGCCTTACTTAGATGTTTTGTTAATTTTGTTATGGAAAACATGTGTACTAATACACCTTTACCTTCCCTAGTCTAATTTGGTGAAAATACTAGTTTAGAATGGGGAAGGGTGGTAGGTTATTGACACGGGGTTCTAACCAAGCCGGGTTGGGGTGTGACAAAATAAGTTGGGGAAAATTACTAAAAAGCCCTTAAAGGCAAAATCGGGGTACGGAGGAAATTTCAAGCCTTAATTTTTTACCTAGATTCTCCAATTACCAAATTTCGAGTGGAAGGTATGAAAGTCATATATTATTTTCTTATTTAATAGACATATATTTAAATATGAAAATAGGGTCTAAGGGCAAAACCATAAAATTTGTAAGTATTATGGTATAAGGTAATAAATGCCCGAATTTTGGCCTGAAGAACATTTATGAAACCATATATGATATTTAGGGAGCAAAACCTAAATGATCGTGCGAGAGTAGTACGAAGATTTAGAAATCCCTTTGGGACGAACATGTCTCAAGATAACGGTGAGTGGGATTTCTAGAATCGAGTTCGATTGGGATGATAATGCGATATTACTCATAAAATTTTACTGTATTATTTGATTATAAAATTATTTTCTAGAAATATAATCCCATTATTGTGTAAAATTGCTTAAACTATTTTGGGATGTATATTTCTATTGAGAGCATGAATCCTAATTATAGGATCTCTCGTGAAAGGTGGGACCCATGATCGACAAAGAGTTTATTAGATTTAGCTTTATGAAATTGGGTCCAAGACCACAATTTTTGAAAGAGAAGTGGCCCAAGGCCATGTTTTGAAAACTTGAACAAGTGGTCCCAAGGCCAATGGAAATGGGTCAAACCCCGTAACTAAGATCTGATTAACGAGTATAATAAAATTAGCATAATTTGATAATGTTTGTTGAAGCTACTAAGCTAGAGTCAGGTTAGACCCCGTTGGGCTAGTAGCGTAAAGATAAAGGTATTAAACCAAAAGACATTTGTTTGTAATTGCAATCACTTAGAACCAAGGAGACACCTAGTACGGGGTAGTGTTGGTTTTAAAGGCTGTTGGACAACATGGTTGGTATAAGGGAAGTTATTATGTTCCAGTATGTCTTGAAGCTCTAGGATCTTCGTGCGCACTAAGACCAAAGGGATTGAAGAGTTGAGTCTCATCCCTCTATATGGGGACTGAAGTATCATTGATGTTTGGGGGTTTGGCCATGGTGCTCACATAGACGATGTGGTGGAGGTTGTGGCCTCTCACTAGGGTGGACGATAAAGACACTCCGGGCCACTAGTGGAACATATCAAGGTTATAGCCTCTAAGGGTCTGTTCTACGACTATTTGATCCCTTTATTGAGAAAGGGTGTATGATTGTTTGTCTAATACAAAGGTATATAAAGTTTACATTGAATAAAATTATGAAAGACCTCCAAAGTAGGTAGAACATATTTTTTTTTCTTGTGAGATACAAGCGGTAAAGTTTAAATGAAAATCATGTGAAAGATTTTCAATAATAAACAAGTGGTGAGTTGTTAAGTGGCATCCCAACTGATTAAAGGAAAAGTATCCTTATGAACATTCGGGTATGTGTGTTTTGCTCATTATAAATACAAGTAAATTTTCAAGACTTGTTATGATGAACCTAAGGATAATTTCCTTCCGATGAAATGAATGGATTTCAAACTTGTCAAATACAAGTTTAATTATTTAAGGCTCTATAAGCTTAATTATGGTGAGCCCCTGTTTTACCAAACCTCCTTGAAATCCTATTTGGAGTATATGTTGAATCGTGGATATGACGTCACAATGTCAGCTAAGCCCTCTCACTGAGTTGTGAACTCACTCCCCTCCAATTACCCTTGTAAGGCAACAATGATGATGAAGGGCATGTGTGCTGGAAAAGCTATCCAAAACCAAAGGTATGTCTTACATTCAGTATATGGTCCCGATATGGTTTCCAAAGTTTATTTTCCAAATGTTGAATTTATTTATTTTCAAAAATAATTTGATCTATTATGTTTTGAGTCTTTCACCCTGTCAGGTTTATAATAATGAGGCGCTCGTTGTTGTAAAACTGGGAGGATGTGGCGGTTGTATATAGGTCTTGCTTGGGAAATCGGGTTGGGGTGTGACAACTAATGTGGTATCAGAGCTAAATTGTTTTCTCAAACTTGGTTTTTGGGAAGTGAAAACATTTTTAAAAAGCAAAGTACCGAGAAAGTATTGTGTAAGTCTTACACATGTTGTCACCCAAAGAACTCAATAACCTTAGCTTTCAACTAGGGCTACTTTTATTGAATGGAATATTAGGTCCATGGCCCTACTATGGGAGAGACCTTGAGGAATAGGTCGTAAAGGAATACTGACTCAAGAATGTCAAGAAATCTAAAGTGGAAAACCTCCACAAGAATATTATGACAAGTACTAAAGAAAGTAGTACGAAGATTTTAGAGAGGAATTAAAAAGTATCTTTTGAAATGATATACGAAACATCAAGGAGATACCAAGTATTGAAAAAGAAAATTTACTCTTGAGATAAGATCTAAATCTAATATCATAGATAATAATGGCAAGAGAATAAGGTCACCAATAGTTACTGACTTGAGAATGTCAAGGAGGAATGATATGAGTGGAAGTGAGGCACTTCACCAAATAATAAAATTTTTTTCAATGGTTTCAGAAGAAATCATAAGGTTTTGAATGCATAGATTTGGCTAACAAGTTTAAGAAAGGGTGATTAGTACAGTAAATCCTGCAAATTTTCTCAACGAGGAGGTCAAAGAATGGATATATGGAAGAGAGTAACCAGGGTTTAATTTCCCTTTGTACGAGAATTAGAGTACTCCCTTCCATGGGGATACTTTCAAAAATAACTAATCCCCCACCTTAAAATTTAACTCCTAGTGTCGGTTATTAGCATAACTCTTCTATTGGTAAGGTGCAATCTTGAGTCAATCTTCAATTATCCTTATTTTCTTGAAAGCATCCTCAATGAGTTCCAATCGTTCCAATTTGTGCTCTTCCACTTCATCCTAGTATAACTGAGTCATTTCCTCCCATACAAGGACTCATACGAGGCCATTTGTATATTGGCTTGATAGTTGTTGTTGTAAGCAAACTTCATTAGGCAAAAGTAGTCATCCCACTCTTTGCCAAAGTTCAAGAGACAAGCATAGAGTATGTCTTCCAAGGTTTGGATAGTTCGCTCGAACTATTCATCTGTTTGGGGATGAAACGTAGTGCCCATATGTAGTTCCACCCCAAGCGAGTTTTACAGACTCAGCCAGAATCTAGAAGTGAATCTCGAATCTTTATACAATACTATGAATTTCGATATTTCAAGTAAGCGTACAATTTCAACTATATATAACTTGGCCAACTTTTCCACTTAGTCTACGAGTTTCATAGGTAGGAAATGAGAGACTTTTGAAAGTCAGAGCATGATAACCCATATTGCATCATGTCCTTTAGTTGAAGGGGGCAACCCCATCACGAAGTCCATCGTTATCTTTTCCCATTTCCATTAATGGATAGGCAATGACTAAAGTAATCCAACTGATTTTCTAATTCTCAACTTTTATTTGTTGACAAGATAGACACTTGGAGATGTTTTATATGATCTCCCTTTTCAACCCTGACCACCAATACCCTTTCTTTAAGGTCCTACACATCTTGGTGCTACCATAATGTATCTCATATACTGAGTCGTATGCCTCTTCAAGTGTGGAATTTTTCAACAATGTATCATCGGACACTACTACACAATCCTGAAAAACAAAAAGTTAATTTTCTCTCATGAAGAAGTTCGTGCTTGTGCTTTTGTGATCCTGTCAATATACTTTTTTAGATCCGGGTCAGGCTTTTGCATTACTTGAATCTATTCCACTAGTGGTAGTTGAACTATCACATTTTTCAATAGACAAATAGTTTCCAAATATGTATCTAAATATACTTGTAGCCATTTCATTTGCTCTAGCACAGGTAGGTATACTCACCTTATGTGAGCTAGGCTCGCCTCGTGCTTGCCACTTAAGGCATTAGTTACTACATTTACCTTTCTTGGGTGGTAATTGATAATCAAACCATAGTCCTTGATTAGCTCCAACAATTGCCTCTACCTTAGGATCATCTCTTTATGTGTCAATATGTACTTGCGGCTCTTGTGATTCGTGAAGATTCGACAGGTAACCCCATATAAGTAGTGCATCCACATCTTAAGGGTGGTGAACATGATGACTGCTAATTCCAAATCATGAGTAGGATAGTTCAACTCATGCTTCTTCAATTGTCTTGATGTGTATGAAATTACTTTCCCTCGTTGCATTAGTATGCATCCTAGCCCATGACTAGTCACATCACTGTACATCATGTACTCTCCTCCATCCATATCTAAAAGAGCAAGTATAAGGGTTGTGGTGAGCCTTTTCATGAGTCACTCAAATGCTTTCTCACATTTAGTGTTCCACTCATACTTGACACCTTTAGGAGTTAGTTGCATCATTAGGGCTGCTAAAATGGAGAAGTTTTCCATAAAATTCCTATAGTATCCAATAATCCTATGAAACTCTTTACTTTTGTAAGATTCTTTGGTGCCTTTCTATTAGACACTGCTTCAATCTTTGTAGGATCTACTTGAATTTTATTCCCTGATATTACATGTCCAAGGAAACCTACTTCTCTTAGCAAGAATTCACACTTAGAGAATTTGGCAAATAATTGATCTTTTTCGTAGTTCTTCTAGCACTATGCAAAGGTGTGCCTCATTATTGGTGTTTGTTTGAGAATATACTAGTATATTGTCAACGAACACTATGATGAACTTATCTAGGTATGGCAAGAACACCCTATTTATCAAGTCAATAAATGCAATTGGTGCATTGGTTAATCCAAACAACAATACCCAAAACTCAAAATGTTGATACTTTATTCTAATAGTTGTTTTATGTATATCCTCCTCTCTTATCTTAAAGTGGTGATATTCGGACTGTAAGTCGATCTTTGAGAAGTAAGAGGCTCCTATTACTTCATCGAATAGAATGTTGATCCTGGGAAGTGGGTAGCGATTTTTTACTATCGCATAATTTAGCAGTCGATAATCTATGCATAACGTCATACTTACATCTTTTTTCTTCACAAATAAGATAGGGGGATGGGAAATGACTAGGTCAGATAAATCCTTTCTCCAATAGTTATTAAAGTTGTTCATTTAACTCTTTAAGCTCATCTGGTGACATTTGATTTGGAGCTTACGATATCGGGTGGGTTCATGGAATAAGTTCGATTGTGAAATGGAACTATCGATCAAGTGAAAAATTAGGTAAATCCTCTGGAAAAACGTCTTAGTGTTCACGCACTACTCGTATATCCTTCGACATCATTCTTTCTGCCATTGTACTTGTAACTTGTACTAGGAATGTCACACACCCCTTTTGTATCATCCTCTGAGCCTTTAAGCATGAAATCATATGGGTCTCTTTGTTTTCCTTTCTCCTCAGAATACCACTTCGTTTGCCTTGTTAGTATGAAAATTTACTACCTTGTGTTTGTAGTCCAACTTGGGATTGTGTGTGGATAGCCAATCCATTACAAGGATGAGGTCCACATTCCTCAAGTGTAAAGGTACTAGATCCACCTCTAGGATCTTACCCCTATTTTCACATCACATCCTCATAAGATGGTATACCTAGTAACTTCTTCGCCTAACGGCATATGTCTTAAGAGTCCTAGACTTAGTGGGGATGGAGTTTGTGGAATCATGTGTACTAATGCTTCCTTCAAGTATGATCGGTCTTGTCATGCCCCAACCCATTTTGGTCAGATCCCTATGAGCAACCTGCCGCTCCCTTGGTTCAAGAGGGGTTTCCCCCTTCTTTAAACCAAGAGCAGCGGTCAGGCGAAGTTTTTAAATCATGTCCCTTGGAATAGCATAAATCAAACTAAAGCAAGCTTAAAAGAAACTTTAAGCGTACCTAATGGAGGGTACATCTTCCCTCTTTCTCTCAGTTGATCTCCTTACTCCTGAAAAGGGGTAAAGAGAGTGGGTGAGTTTCTACAACTCAATGAGTGGGTCCTAGGAGTGAGTTTAAAAAAAATGCTTTATTTATCAAAAACATGCCAAGGTTTAACATTTCCTTTTGAAGGATTTCCTCGAACTCCAAATCTCAAAACCTTTTTCCCATTTTCATATTAGGTGTGTTTAGCTCTCTTAGCCCATCCCCTTGCCTTAGGAGGCATTTAGCAAACAAGCACATGCCCTTCATCAGGAAGGGTACACATATTCCAAGGGTAGTCCTAGACTGCACCCACTTGAGGATTAGCGTGACTTTGCTGTCCACCCTAATAGAAGTCCCAGACTTCTAGCAGTCTGAGTGGACATCCCAAATGTCCGACCCTCAGACCAGAATGTCACTTCATGTCCGTGTGAGGATGGAGACCTCATCCTAATCCCATATCGGTCTCATGTGCAAGAAGCTTCCAGAGCTTCATGACTAACTAGTACGATGAACTGCCCTTATCATCACCATGTCATCCAGCAGCCCTTGGAACATATCACTACCCCCTAGGGCATCTTGATGGTCCCGTACCATAAGTGCATGCACAAATAATAGTTTTTCATGATTAAGCTGTTCTCTTTGGTGCCAGCGGTCTAACGGCCCCGACACTCAACCCGACCTGCAGTTGTTTGTCTAGGTCAGTCCGTCAACCTGGTCCTTAGGCACTATCGCTAGCCCATTTTTATTCATCGCACCAACCAAATGCGATGATAAATTCGCTTACAACCGGTATGTGGATTTCTCCTTTCCTTAAGGAAGCTAATAATACCAATTGGGTATGATGTTTTTTTATTCCTACTCACAACTAGTAAGTAGATTTTAGCCTTTAAAATTGGGATCATCATCCCAACCGGTATGATGTATAAAAGTCCCACTCATGCGGTGACTCTAACACGCCCGTCCCTAGCCGGTTCTCCAAGTCCGAGTTTGGCTCCCCTATTAACGTTCTGATCGCCAGAGTCCCTACAGAGTTTGACCACTCTTATATATTAGGGTTTTGCATAAAAGCTTCCTAACTTTTCAGTATTGGCTACTAGGCCCACATTTCTGGTATATTACACATAGATCCTTAAAGTTCATACTTTTTGAATTTAGGTCCCTAGTATTAAATTTTCCTCCAATTAAGTCCCGAGTACTTTCAATATCCTCCTTGAGTCCTTAATTTACTTAAATTTGTGAAAGGGGCACATATTTTTCAAATTTCCAATCTGGTCCCCAACTTTTCAAAAATTACGATTTTGACCCTACTTTCCAAAAATAGCAATTTGGCAACAAATATTTCGAAAATTGACCAATTAATCCCCCATCATCTTTCTCATTACCAATTGGCCTTCAATTTTAAGAAATTGCATGGAGGTTCCTCAATTTTTTGAATTCTCCAATTCCCCCTCCCCAAATTTCCCTAAATTTCTACCCCTTTTTCTGACCGAATTTGATTTCTTCAAATTGACCATTCAATCAGGGTTATTTTTTCAAATTGACAATATGCATCAATTTCTACACCTCCCTACATTTCAATTGCACTTTGAATTGCAGAATTTGGGTCTGAAACGAGCTCAAACGAAGCTTCATCGAAAAATTGAGCATAGAGAGAGAAAGCTTTGAAAGCCTACTGTTGGGGACACAGCAATCTGAGTTCTTAATCGGGTTAGATAGCTCTTGTCTTCAGGGTCCTCCTTGGATCAAGAATTGGGGCAATTGATGTTAGGATTAGTGGAATTTGATCCAAGAATTCTGTCACTTTCTCTTTCTAGAACCAAACTATAACGACGGAGGAGGGCCGAATTGGCTTAACTTTCGCCTATGTAGAGGTCGTGTGGGGGCTGTGAGGGCTATAAGAAGGCTTGATTTGGCCGTAGGAGGTCGGAATTGGCTGAATTTCAATCGGCCGAAAGAGAGCAGCTTCAATCCGCTAGAGCTGCTTCATTGCTTGAGCTCGCCGACGCTTCTCCGGCGATCCTCGGGTCGATTGGAGGTGTGCGTCAGGTAGCTGACTTCCTCCCAAGTTTGTAGAACCCAAATTCAGCCTCTAAGGCTCGAAGAAGTTCCCAAATCGGAGCTCTAATTCGAGCTTAATCGGAGAACAGAGCACTATAGACATAAGAGAGAATTGAGGTGTGTGGAGGATGAACGGAGGGGAGCTCTTTATATAGGGAGCTTGGGGACCCCCTACCCAACTAGTTTCCACACAGATCATGCTCATCTTGATCGAAAATTGCCCAAATCGAAGCAAATTTCCATTTGCCGAAAAAGGAAAGATTTTCTTTTCTCGATGAATAATGTCATCAAAAGAAGGAAGAAGATGATACTGTTCTGCATGTGCAAGCTTCGCACGTGCGGGTCAACCAAGTGTTAGCACATGATTGGTTGGTCCTGCTAACATGGCATTCCAACTTAGCTGCCACATCTGTTGTTGACCGGTTGACTGAAAATGTGGCAGCCAGTGATTGGTCGGTCAGGCTGATATGGTAATCCGACTCAGCCACCACGTCATTCATTGACCATTGACCGGACATGTAGCAGCCTCTCATTCACTGGTCGTGTTTACATGGCTACTAACCGGGCACTTGTTGATTGTTAACCGGCTTACAGAGCGCACCATGCCACGTGTCATGCTTTGATTGGTTGTGCACGTGCTGAAGGCGTCCTTTAAACCTGTACCTTTCCTAGAATAACATAAATCAAAGCTATATAAAATTTAAACTTATCATACTTGTCTTATAGGTGTGGTTAACTTGTGGTCTTTGGGTAGGCTTTTCCCTGGGTTACCTTAAAAGGGATATAAGGGAGGGGGTGAGTTCAATGACTTGGTGAATGGGTGTTTAAAGTGTTACTTTTAGAAAAAAAATGTTTAAATTGGAGTGTGTCAAACTTCATATCTTCTTTTAAAACAATTCATCCTCAAAATCTTAGTTTTCATAGCCATTTCTCAATCCTCAATCATAATCGGTGTGTTTATCAACCAACACATGCCATTCATCATGAAGGGAACACACATTCGTAGGGCAGCACATCCACTACACCCACTTGTGGCGTCAGAGTGATTTTTTTGACCACCTAGATAGAAGCATGTCCACTTCTACCCTATGAATGAGGGTATGTACACGATATCTTAAGAATGGCTCAAATTAGTCATTTTCAGCCTTACCAAAATGGGGCAACTTCGGTCCACTAGAGCTACTTCACTGTTCTATTGCGCCGGTGTTTCTCCAGCAACCATCGGAGTAAATGGAGACTATATGCATGTAGCTGACTTTTCTCCGAATCCAAAGAACCCGACCATGCCTTCTTTGGCTTAGAAAGATGTCCAAGTCGGAGCTTTGGTTTGAGCTTCACCGAAAAATGGAGCAGTAGGGAGAGAGTGGAGTTTTCAGGTGTGAGGAGGATGAATGAGGAGGGTCTCTTTATATAGGAAGCTCGAGGACTTCTTGGTCGTCCGATTGGCACCTTAATGGTGGTCATTCATTGCCTGAAACTTTCTGGCCGGAGACTTTTCATCTACACCAGTGCTGCTCAATTTTTCGATGAATGAATAGTGCTATCATCTGAAGGAAGAAGACGACACTATTTCGGACCGGACTGGGTTCAAAGTTAAATCGGCCAGTTAAAGCCCGATTCAACTGAGTTTTTCAAATTTAAAAATTCCTAAATTCATCTAAGTTCATTCTTTATCCAATGGTGGCCTTAATTCTCCAAATTGAATTTTCTAAGCCACCTAGAAAAATAAATTTAGCATCTTATTCAAAAGTGGTTCAAACTGATCCAAATCGGTTCAATCTGGTTCTGATCTGATTCACCTGAACTGGTTTGGTTTTCACTTCCAATTCATCCTAAAGTCTTTTCTCATCATTTTTGTGACTCTTTAGGTCACTCAGAATTTATAAATTTTTTGATTTGCCCTTTCTCTAACGGTTGGGGTTCGTGAACCGGTTCGGTTTTCTCACCCTGGTTGACCAATTCTTTCCCCGGTTTTCTTATCGTTAAGGGACGAGATTGACAAATATACTCTCCTCTTAGGAGTTTTGTCCCCAAAACTTAATTAGCAACCTTTGCATCAAGAATAAATTCCTTTGGTTTCAGCTTGGGGTTTGCTTGACATGCTAACTCTTCGGTTGTTCTTTCAGTTAGCCCATTTTATATCATGTACTTAAGGAATTTCTTTTTTCCTTTCCATTGTTTACTCACTCCATGGAGTTTATCATAATTAGGCATGTCTTACCAACTATTCCAAGGTACATCCTAAAGTTCACTTCGTCCTCTACTTAGGGCAACATTCTTCCTCTTGAGGGTTCTTGCTTAGAATTTCAAGATTGAGAGTTCCAAGCTGCACAATCGTTCCCTTGTCTAGTTATTCTCTTGGTCATTGAAACCCTTATCTCTATGTCCTCTCGAGTGCTACATACTTGCTTTCACGGGTTTCGGTGTTATCACCTTTTTGTCTTATTTTGACCCTTCCCTCGTCCGTTGTTTATTATAACTTCAGTCCAAATTTTATATTTGACCTCTCATGTTTACTCACTAACTCTTCCTTACTCGGGTCACATTTTTCCTCAGGATTTTTGGGCTTACATGCCCCTTATAGTCATGACATTTTCTAGAACCTGTCTCTATCCATTAGATTTCTAGAATACTTCCTTGAGGGTCATTGTAATCTTTCAAACCTTTTAGGGTTGTATAATTTCGTTTGGTAGTATATTCCCAACTACCTTTATCTTTATTCACTCATCCATCTTGCCTTTGATGTCATGTCTTACGTAACTGTGTTGGTTTCCCTTACCTGCTCATCTTTTCCCAACTTCTTTAATGGGTCTTTCAGGTTCCAATTATTGGGTTTTTCCCCATGACTTACTGACACGCAGGGATTCTTCCCTTCTTATGAACTTCCTCATTTCTAGTGGCATCCTTTCCTCAAGGACTTTCCATTTTCTTAATCCAATCTTACTCACTTGTGATCATTTTCATGATTCTTTATCTCAAGTTATTCTCTTTCGATCTATGTGTCGATTACTTTGTTTGGGGAAGTTCCCTTCTTACAGATTTTGTTCTCTACTATGTCCCTCATAATAGAGGCTTCCACTTTGGGAGCTACATGCTCCACCTTCTTACCATTCCTTGAAAGTTTCTTTCTTCCTTTCTTCACGCTCCTTTCTTTATTGGGTATTTGCCCGCCTTTAATCCTTCATTGTCTTAAAATTCTCATTTCTTCCCTAATTCCTTATTTGAGGGACTTCCAGTTATTAGTCTTATTTAGTGTACTCCACCTTATGCTTAGCCGTCCTCACTTTAGGCTACATCAAGTGAGTGTGGACCACAACTAGTCTTGATGTCAGTGATCATTTACTTTAGTCATTCCTTAACTAGAGGACTTACCTTTCCAAGATTTCTTAAATGTACATTACTCTATTCCCTTTTTATGGTTAGTCCACCTCTTTCTTACTCGTACAACATCTTTGATGTTATTTTCTGACTTACCTATTTCTTGGATTTGACTTATTCCTCGGGTCCTCCTAGTATGCTTCTCTGGTCCTTTCACCTCAACATTCACTTCAATTTCAAGTTCATCTCCCTATCCCTCTTCACTTAATTTCATTACCTCTCAGTTGGGATACATATGCCTTTCTAGGGTTTCCTCCCTTGGTAGGACTCTTCCCTTTTTCTCCTGAAATTCCTTTTTCATTTACCCTAGGGAATATCTAACCTTAAATGACATCCTTTGATGTCGTCATCTCTTGTTTACCCATGCTCTTGAAATCTTGCGGGCACTTTTTTTTTAACTGGTCCTCATCCCCACTTGTACTTCAGTACACGTCTATTTCCTTTAATGAGAGCTTGAATCCTCCTTCTTTCAAGATCTCTTGATCATCATGTGAAAGGCTTGCCTACCCCCTCTCTTGGCTTGAGTTTAGTTGTAAACCCCGCACTTTTAAGTTAAGGGAAACGGGAAAAGAACCGATCAAACCAAATAATAAAACCGAGCCGGTTTACATTTGGGAATAAGCAATATGGAAATTTACAACTTCCGAGTGATCCAAAGGGTTCATTAAACCTTGGAAAAGAAAATTAAGACAAATTAGAAAACAAAAACCAAATTGGTTCAGGTGAATTAGATTCTATAAGAACTTTAAAGTTAAGCGTGCTTGCTTGAGAGTAGTGTGAGGATGGGTGACCTATTGGGAAGTATGAATTTTTTTGTAACCTGAAATTTCGGTAAAAAATTTTTATGCAGACGTACGGCTTATCATAAATAGCCAAAATTATTAAATTAATATAAATAATTTAATACCAAAATTAAATTATTAGAATTAATACTAATAATTTATAACAATATTAATAATAGTAATAAATCTCTCGCATTTAATACACGGTTTTAAACCTGTATAAAGAGGTCATCCCCATTCATTCTCCTCACACCTAAACACTTCTCTCTCTCTCTCTACTCCTCCATTTCCCGGTGATGCTCGAACTAGAGCTTCGACTTTAACAAAGGTCAGCCTCTTTAGAAACGGGGAGAAGACAACTATCCGATAGCAAACTACAGTCAATCCGAGAATCGTTGGAGAAGCGCCGGCATGATAGAATAGTGAAGCAGCTCTAGCGGACCGAAGCTGCCCTATTTTGGCCAAGCTAAAATCGGCCATTTCAAGCCCTCCTCAGGGCAAACCAAGCCTTTCCAATACTTACTCAGCCATCCCACGACTGAATTATGACTAAAAGGTAAACCAATTCGGCTCTTCTCTGCAATTTTCGGTCGGTGCTAGAGAGAGAACTGACAGAATTTCAATGATGAAATTCTAACTCAATTCGGCATCAATTGATGTGATTCTTGATTCTAGGATGATCCTCAAGATGAGAGCTATCTGCCCAGATCGAAAGCTTGGACTACCATGCCCTCATCGGTGAGAAATCGAAGCTTTCTCTCTCTACAATCTATTTTCCGACGAAGCTCCGTTTGAGCTCGTTCCGACGTTAAAATCAGTGATTCAAAGTTCCTTAGAATTTTATGAACATGTAGCAACTCAATTTTAACTCCAATTTCAACAATTAGAGGTGTTTTATCGGTCAATTTGATGAAATCAAATGCAGCAGTGTTGAAGAGTTGAAATTGAGGGACAATTTTGGGGAAATTTGGGGGTTTTTGAAATTCAAAGGACCAAAATGAAATTTTATGAAATTGAGGGCCAATTGAGCATGAAAATAATGTTGGAGGACTAATTGAAAAATTTTAGAATTTTTGGGGAAAACCTTACCATTTTTGTAAAGGAAGGGCAAAATGGTAATTTTGAAAAATTTGGAGGACCAAATTGGAAATTTGAGAAATTAATCCCCTTTTGGTGAAATGGAATAAATTTTGGTCCTATGATAAATTTTAGAAGTTTCGGGACTCAATTTGAGGAAAAACCGGCATTAGGGACTTAAAGTTAAAGAGAAATAATTTTAGGGACCTAATTGCAAATAGATGAAAGTTTGACTTTCTCGTTCATTTGGAATAAATGAAGGCGATTAGGTCGAAGGATAATGAATCGAGATGTTCATATCGTGTAGGAACGCCAGCAATGACAAGTTCGCGTGAATACAAAGAACCGGTCTAGTGGAATTCACGGCATTAACGGGTGAGTGGGTTTACTAACATCATACTCGGTTGGGATGATGAGCACAACTTAAAATTAAAAACCACTTACCGGTTGTGAGTGAGAATTTTATATCATACCCGGTTGGGGATGATAAGTACCTCGGTATAAAAAAATCCACTGCTTAGTGGTATTTTGAATCATCACTACTTAGAGAAAGTGATGTGAAAGTTATGCGGAAAAACTACTTACGGGTTGTAAGTAGATCATACCCGGATGGTATGATGAGACTTCCTCAAAGGAAGTTGAAAACCCGTTCATCGGTTATGAATGGAGATGTCCTTATACTGGTCGGTATGATGGATAGTAAAAACCTATTTTTATCGGAAATGCTCTCCCCTGACTGCGTGACAATGCTTAAAAAATTTGGGAGACCTTCTCGACGGGAGCTCGAATAGCTCTGATAGGTCGGGGGCCTCGGTTTTGGAACTTGGGGGCTAAATGCCCAATTTTGAAAATCTCGTACAGTGGGCCCAAGGCCAATTGGCACGAGCAGGAGCTCGTAAACGAAAATGACATATGTTCCATAAAACTTAATAAGTGAATTGTTTGGTCATGGTACCAAGATAGGACCAACATGCTTAGTCAACTAGCAGTAGTGCGACATGACAGGTCGATGGACCAATCAAGACAAACAACTACGGGTTGAGTTGAGAGTCGGGGCCATTGGACCAGTGGCACCATAGATTACATGGCAATATAAGAAAATATTGTTTGTGCATACACTGTGAGTACGGGATCATCAAGATGCCCATGAGGGGTAGTGATGCGTCTTAAGGGCACTGGACGACCTGGTTGCTATGAGGGCAGTTCTTCGTTCTAGGTGCCTGTGCGAAATCTGAAGTAACACCAAGTGCATGAGACCGGGGTGGGGATAGGATGAGATCTCTGTCCTTATACAGACACGAAGAAGTGATTTTGGGATTGTGGGTCGTATGTCACGTACATCCACTCATTCCCAGGGTAGAAGTGGTCGTACTTCTATTCGGGTGACAGGAAAAGTCACTCCGAAGCCACTAGCAGGTTCAGTAGTGATACTGACTTGCGAATGTGTGTAACCTTCATGATGAAGGATGTGTGTTGGGTGATGACACACCGTGGTAAATAAGAAATAATGGAAAAACCCAAATTTTTAAATGAAGGGATTTTTTAAAAGAAAGGAGTCTGGTACACTCCATATAAATATTTTTCTTAAGTAGTCGTACTCACCCCATTAAAAGAAAGTAGACCTTTAAAAACCCATTCACTGATTAGTCGTACTCACCCCCTCCCTTATATCCCTTTCTGGAAATCCTGAAAAGCCTCCCCTTAAAGACCGTCAACTAAAATGCCTGTAAGACAGGTATGTAAATTTTTAAATTTCATGCAGTTTTGATTATGCTATTCCAGTAAAAGGTGTAGGTTAAAGGACGCCTTACTCTTTACGATTTACAATAAGGGAAAACCTTTAATAAATCGGGAGAGTGGTGGGTTGATCACAGGGATCCGACCAAACCGAGTCGGGGCGTGACATTAGTCGTTAATTTGGCCATTGGTCTTTTTAAGGATTTCTTTCATCCTTCTTTTTCTCAATATTTGGCCTTTCCACCTCTCCCTTCTTTGTTGGAGCTTAAATTATGACCTTCAGGAGTATTAGTTCATTAACTACCTCGTCCTTACCATTCCCTTGGTCTAATTATCTTAGGGCAATTGTTTCTCGAGTCTTATTGTCCTTAATGTCCATCCTACAGTCCCCTTAGAGTGTAGTCCTTTCTACTCCCCCATCTTCCTTAGGGCGTCGTTTATTCTCCTTGTCTATCTTGTTGTTATGACTTGCTTCCTTCCGCTATGTTGGTCTGAAACTCCTATTTGGCTTTGCTGTGTTTTCCAAAGTGAGTCACACTTGTAGTCTCGAGACATCCCATTTGTTGTCAAATGTTTAGCTTGTCTTCTCTTGTGAAGGCCCTCCCTTCTTTGCTCCCTAATGGCTGGAAATTTCTTTTTAAGGGAGAATTCTCTTCAACTACCCTTTGTTCTATTTGTGGTTTATCGAGATCCTACCTTGAGTCCTTTTTCCTTCCTGCCACTTTGCTAGGATCTTGAAGAGCTTCCTCCTGAATGTGATTGAAATTTTGAGTAGGTGTCGTGTTTCTTGGGATGGTATCCTTTCAGATTTCTATAATTGTGGAGATGTTTTTTCTTTGACAGTATTGTTCTAAATCCTTGTGGTGTGGGATAGTCCTTCACTTCATGTCCTATTCCCCTTACACATATAACATGTTATCTTGATACTTGTCCTTAGCAGTATTGGGTACTTTCTTAAGCAATGTCCCTATTGTCCATACCTTGTAATAGTTTGTTTCCTTGCCTAGTTGTTACTCCAAGAGTTCTCCTAGACTCCTCAATTACCTTGACGGTTTTTCTTGTCGTGCCTTCTTTGCCAAATAATTCCCTAATCTATTCCTTTATTTGGGATGGGAATCTCCTTGGTCTTTGTGGTGTCTATGGTAACGTGGTTTTATTTGATTACTTTTCTTCGAAAATCCTCCTATAGCTGAGGTGCAAGGTCACATCACTTTTGAGAGATATAAATTTCTTTTAGGAACTTAAAGTTCTTTATTAGTAGAGAAACAGTACAATGTGATGGGGTATTAGCCCCATTAAAAAGTAGTTACGAAATAGATGATGAGCTACGGGTTCTTGACAAGCATCCTCCTTGACAAAGTTATAAGCCCTTAATGGCGTTCCTGGCCTTATGCTTGGCTCCCTTCATACTTAGGATTGTGACCTCAACAGGTCCTGGCACCATCTTCCTAGATACTTCCCACTAAAGTTTCTTGGTTCTTTGGGACTTCTCGGGTATGAAAAAGCTTTTTAGGATGATCTTCTTATGAGGACAAGGCGTTGGGTAGAGTCAGTAGTAGTTTTCTTGGTTCCTCTCCTGGGAGCCATCTGAAAATTTTGAAACTTTCTCTTAGTTATTATGTTATATAGTCTTGATAATGTATTCAAGCAAACAGACACTAAAACCACTCAAGTTGTCACACCCCAACCCGATTTGGTCGGATCCCCGTGAGCAACCTGCCACTCTCCATGTTTATTAAGGGTTTTCCCCTTCTTTTAAATCGTGAGGAGTAAGGCATCCTTTAAACTTGTACCTTTCCTAGAATAATATAAATCAAAACTGTATAAAATTTAAACTTATCATACCTGTCTTACAGGTGTGGTTAACTTGTGATCTTTGGGTAGGCTTTTCCCTATGTTACCTCAAAAGGGATATAAGGGAGGGGTGAGTTCAACGACTCAGTGAATGGGTGTTTAAAGTTTGACTTTTAGAAAAAAAAATGTTTGAATTGGAGTGTGCCAGACTCCTTATTTTCTTTTAAAACAATTCAACCTCAAAATCTCAATTTTCATAGCCATTTCTCAATCCTCAATCATAATCGTTGTGTTTATCAAGTAACACACTCCCTTCATCATGAAGGGAATACACATTCGTGGGGCAGGACATCCACTACACCCACTTGTGGCGTCAAAGCGACTTTACTAGTCACCTAGATAGAAGCACGTCCACTTCTACCTTGAGAATAATTGGATATACGTGAATTCCAAACCTCAATCCTATAAAGAAAACTCCGTGTCCGTATGAGGATAGAGACCTCATCCCGACCCCACCCTGGACTCATGCGCATGAAGCTATGTCGAGCTTCCCTGACTGTTGGCACAAAAAATTGCCCTTATCTCCACAATGTCGTCCAGTAGCCCCTAGGATGCATCACTACCCCTCTTAGGTATCTTAAAGGTCTCGTACCTTAGTGAATGCACAAAACAATAGTTTTCCACATAAGCCATTTAATCTGTGGTGCCACTGGTTCAATGGCCCCGACCCTCAACTCAATACAAAGTTCTTTGTCTCAACTTGTCCGTCGACCTATCATGTCGCACTGCCGCCAGTCAGTCGAGTATGTCGATTTTGTCTTGGTACCATGGCCAAACAAATCATTCATTTAAAGTTTTCATGGCTTAAACTCATGTTTGTTTACGAGCTTCTACTCATGCCAACTAGCCTTGGGCTCACTGTACGAGATTTTCAAAATCGGGCATATTAGCCCCCCAAGTTCCAAAACCAAGGAATTCAGCCTATTTGAGCTATTTGAGCTCCCATCAAGAAGGTCTCCCAAAAAGTTTAGGTGGTGGCACACAGTCAGGGCAGATAGCTCTTGTCCTTAGGTTTCTCCTAGGATCAGATTAAGAATCGCACAATTCATGTCGAATTGATAGAGAATTTGGTCAGTGATGTTTCATCAGTTCTCTCACTAACATTGATCGGAAATTACAGAGGAGAGCCAAATTGGATTACCTTTCTGCTCTAATTTAGTTGTATGAGGGTTGTGGAGATGTTGGGGGAGCTTGGTTTAGCCTAAGAAGGGCTCGAATTGGCCGTTTTCAGCTCGGCCAAAATAGGGCATCTTCAGTCCGTCAGAGCTGCTTCACTGTTCTATCACATTAGTGTTTCTTTGGTGACCCTCAGAGCAAATGGAGACTACAGGCGTGTAGCTGACTTCTCCCTGAATCTATAAAACCCAACCACGCCTTCTTTGGCTCAGAAAAAATGCCCAAGTCAGAGCTTTGGTTCGAGCTTCACTAGAAAATGGAGAAGTAGGGAGAGAGTGGAGTTTTCAGGTGTGAGGAGGATGAATGAGGAGGGGCTCTTTATATAGGAAGCTCGGGGACTTTTTGGCCATTCGATTGGCGCCTTAATGGCTGTCATTCATTGCCTAAAACTCCTTCACTGGTGCTGCTCGATTTTCCAGTAAGGGAACAGTGCTATCATTTGAAGGAAGAAGACGACATTGTTCTGGATTGGACCGTACTGGTTCGAACCAGATTCAAAGCTTAAACCGGGAGGTTCAGGAACGATTCAACCGAGCTTTTCAAAATTAAAAATTTTTAAATTCATCTAAATTCATTCTCTATCCAATGGTGGTCTCAATTCTCCAAATTGAATTATCTAAGCCACTAGAAAAAATAAATTTAGCATATGGTTCAATAGTAGTTCAAATCGGTTTTGGTCTGGTTCACCTGAACCAATTTGGTTTTCACTTCCAATTCCTCCTAAAGTCCTTTTTCATGACTTTTGTAACTCTTTAGGTCACTTGAAATTTATAAATTTCCCAGTTTGCCCTTTCTCTAATAGTTGGGGTTTGTGAACCGTTCGGTTTTCTCACCCGGGTTGACCGGTTCTTTCCCCAGTTTCCTTATTGTTAAGGGACGGGGTTTACACATGTGATTATACATGAAAATTGATATGTTAATATGCTTCTATTTTCATAACTTTAATATTTTCACCACCCCATTGTACTCCAAAAAGAGACTAAGGTAGGGGTTTACTTTCTTATCAAAAAGGGTGTTATCCTAATGACATATCAAAAAGGGAAATAGGAAAGTTCTTGGTTTAAGGGTTGTGGGGAGTATATGGCACGACACTTGGGCCAACCCTAGCCTCCTCCTATGTCTAGTTGTAAACTCTGGTAGGGACTCTATGTTGATTCATGGGAGCTTCAACCCTTCTATTCATTATTCTACTACCATACATAGTACTGGGCCTTGCTTGAATTCCTAGGTGTAGCGAAGGTCAAGCTACATAGCTTCCTACTGGAATTGTCTGGTTGTCATTGTTGTGACAATCACAAGCTTTATGCCCCACCTTCTTACATTGGAAACACTTGTCAAATTGACAAAAACCCAAATGAGGTTTTCCACACCTCAGACATTATGGAATCCCACTCCTTCCACTGATGTTACTCCCAATGTTACTCATACGGGAGAGCCCAAAATCTCTAGTAGAAAATCTTCCTATGAAGGTTCCCTTTCTCACCAGTCGTGTGAAGAGACTGTTGATGCTTGAGGTATGACTCCTTGAAGGAGTCCCTACTTCCCTTGGATACTTCTAGAGAGTTGTTAGCTAGGTCACAAACTCCTTCCTCGTCTCAAGACTAATAGTGGGTTGTTTGCAGGTGCATATAACATGTTCGCACTCACATGTAGCGCATATCACTACTACTGGTTTTATGGAACATTCAACACTTCCCATACAACATTGTATGTAAGAGTTTATTCTATCTAAGAATTGTTGGTATATATCAGTGGGGCTAGCAAGGTCTGGAGCAAACAACCTAAGGGCATTAAAGTGATTCTCATAATTTATCACTGTTCCCGAGCCCTATTGTAATTTGAGAAACTCTTATTTCTTCCCGTTCATCATATAAGTAGACATGTATTCCTCTTAGAACTCTAGGATTAGAATGGTGGGTACCTTAACTAAAGTAAAATAGAAGGGACTAAGGCTTAGAATACAATAAGGCTTCCTCGATTTTCAGCAAAAATTTAAACTTTTATTTAAAAAATAGTGTGCCCATAGAATTTATAAAGTTAACCTGAGAATATAGCAATTGACAAGCAATAATTAAAAACCTATGTACGCAAGATTTAAGATCTACCTCTAGTCATACTCATTCTATAGATAATCTCCGACTTGTTCCTCGCGGAACCTCAACTTTCACCTATAATTGTTTGGGGGTGGGGAGAGCTCACAATTCAATGAATGAGGTAATGACATCGAACCACGACTTAGAAAATGACTTCAAACTTCACATAAAATTTCTAACTTGGAGATTTGTTCTTAGATTTACAAAATTATTCAATGATCATAGTTTTATCTAGTCCCTTGAGACTCCTATCTCAGGTCGCCTGGAAACCATAATTCGATATTACATCGAGTCAAACTCTCTCTCCCCAAAAATCACATCAATATCTCATGGTATGCATGCAATAGCACGTAATGGCAACTCATGGCCTGAGCCATGTCCAAAAGTCATCCCATAACTTTGATCGGGTAAGATGATAGTGTGTGCAGTCATGTATACTCTCCACAATTGATACCCCTCATGTTCGTCTCTCGTTTGGTTGTCATAACACTAACCTATCCAATTCCATGTACATGCCTCTTACACATGTGACTCAATTCTGTCATTTCTCATCGCAGTTGTGTAACATTGGGACCACACTCGTACATCATTTGAGAGTCCCTGAAAATCTGGAAGTACATTATCAATCTCCCATATCCATAACTTCCAATTTCCTTAGGCATCAACACTATCTCAACGGGTGTCTTGTGTAACAATGGAACTTCCAAAACCTAGGTTAAGCCCAACTTGATCGAAAATTGAGTGTAAACTAAGAATAGAATTATTAACAAAGAATAAGATCCTAAGCCGGGAAATGGGATCCCAAATTAAAAATGATAACCAAAACAAGGAATGAAATTCTAAACTCGTAATGAGGCCTAAAATTAGGAATCCAAATCCTAAACTAGAGACAAAATTCAAAATTGAGAATGGAACCCCGAGTTGGTAATGGAACATGGGTTAGGATTTAGGCAGACAAATATGGCTCAAAACCCAATGATGGAAATGGGATGGGAATCCCAATGTCGAGACTAGGGAGTCAATCATGTTTGAGATTGGATTATCGGGCACAAAAACTAAGACTTTTGCAGAAAGTTGATTTTCACCCCAATAGGGTCAGGATTTCAAATTTAATTACCAAAAGGAACCAAAAAGGGAAAATGGTAATTTAAAGTTCAAAAACAAAGAGAAATGGAAGGGAAGTTGGGTTGGTGGGGATCGAGTCAAGTCAACTTGACTCACCCGCGAGCCACCGCCCACTGACTAATAGGATTTTTGCTACATCGCTTCAAATGTCACTCTAATTAAGTCAATTTTTTTATCAAATTGAGTGCTAAAAATTGCATAGATCATCTAGGAACTGATCTATTGGTCTTCCTATGGGGTTAATTGCATTAACTCCTCTTGGATAGCTCAAATTTTGCATTCAAAGTCGAAAATCTCGATCTTGGAGAGCTCCCCGACCCCCGAACACTTGAACGAAACATTCTCTCATGTCTAATCACCAAATGGGGTGATTTTAGTGTCAAAATACCACTAATTGACTCCTCTTGAGTTATATGGTTAGGCCTCAACCTGCTAGTGGTCGAAAAATGTCGCACGAGGGTCATTTTGGCAAACCCTGATGCTGGACAGAAACTTCGCTCGTAGCCTATGGCCTTTTGAATATAAACTCTCCCTCCTCTGGTAGCAACTGATTCCAAAGTGACTGCTTGCCTCCCCTCTATCCCTTTCATGGCCATGGTCGACCTTCGGTAAGGGAGAAATCGGTTGGCACAAGTCGATTTCTACTTGTGGGTCTATTAGATTCCACCCGATCTCGGCCAATCGGTGACCAAATTCACCTAACTACTGGCCACTACCACAAAAAGCTTCATCTAGACCTTGGCTACAAAACTCCTAAGCTTCATCCACATCCGATGAAAATTTCTAATAATGCCCTCAGTTGCTCTATTTCGGCTAATTTTGGAAAATGAACAAATTTGTTTGTGGTTGGTCAGGTTAAGCCTTCCACTCCTGCCACTAGCCATTAGGGGTATGATGAGATCAATTAGGGGTAAATTGTGAATTTAGAAGTTTATATAATTTGAGTTCCAAAGTTTAGGGACTAAAATGCAATTATGGAAAGTTTGGGGACTAAATTATAAATATGGCAAATTTATGAAAAATGTCACTAAGAGTAGCCTAAAGACCTTAGAATTTATTTTAAGACAGATAAGGATGTCTAAAGTTATTTTCGAGAGCTCAAGGACAAAACCGTAAATTTTAAGTAAATGAGAGGTAAAATGGTAATTTTTCCCCAAATAGGGGAAAAATGGTTATTTATGCCCGAAAGGATGTCAACTTATTCATTTTGAACCATAAAAGGAAAATGATAATTTCCCATTTTAGGGACCAAAGTGCAATACATACATTTTTAGGGCCCAAATGTGTTTAAATAAGTTGTGAATACCTAAATGAGAGACTTGGGAAGTCTAGGGTCCCCAATGAGGAACTTTTGGTGAGTTGGGGCAAAATGATAATTTTCCCCATGTCACACCGTGTTTTTAGTAATCTGAAATTTTGGTCATAAATTTTTTCTGTAATTGTATTATAAGATTAAAATTCAATTGATATAATTGGAATAAATTTGATTTAAAATAAAATAAAAAGTGTTCTTTTGACCAAAATAAATAACTCGATGGAATGGACATGGTAAACACCTATTAAATTCCTTTAGATGAAAATAATGAAAAAATTATGTGAATTTGGTTTAATAGAAACTATTAGAATTTTTTAGTATTAGTACTACGCCCCTACTATAAATACCCATAAATTAATACCTACATTCAATTATTAGAATTTATACTAGAAATACCTATAAATTAATAACTACATTCAATTATTGGAATTAACACCCATAAATTAATATATACATTCAATTATTTGAATTAATATCAATAAATACCCATAAATTAATACCTATATTCAATTATTGGAATTAATACCCATAAATACTCATCAATTTCCCAATTTAATGAGAATAACTAAAAACATTAATACCCATAATATAGTAATAAATCTTCCTGTTTAACAAAAAATTTTACAGCTATATAAAGGGCTTAGAACAATTTATTAGAGCGACACCAACTAAGCTAAGAGAGCAGAGCAATTCGAGTAGAAGAGAGCTACCTGGTCCACTAGTCCTTGTTCACACCCCAAACATTATCTTTGCCATGATCACATTAGATCTACCAGATTAATACTCCCTACCTATGAAATTCTCAATCTCGATGTCCACCATACAACAATCAAATTTAAGGAAAATAGGGAAGTATCGAAGTAGAGAAACACCAATAAGACCAATGAGGTGTTGGTACCTGGGAATCCCTCTAGGATGAACATATCTCTAGATAAAAGGTGAGTGGGCTAATTTATACTTCATACTCAGTTAGGATGATAAGCACCTTTTCTAAATTGGAAGCCATCGTGAGTGGGTTTATTCAATCATACCCGGTTGGGATGATGAGCACCTCGGAAATATTTTCCCACTTATATGTGGGATTTTAACATCACACCTGGTCAGATTGATTTGAGAACTAAGCGGAAAACTATTTACCGATTGTATGTAGAGAAAACCATACCCGGTTGGTATGATGGACTTCCTTGAAGGAAGAAGATAATCCGCTTGCCAGTTGTAAGTGGAGATATCATCACACCCGATAGGTGTGATGAATTGAAAGATGATTTTGTTAGAAGTGTTCAACCCTAACTGTGTGTCAATGCTTAAAACTTTTGGTAGACCTTGACGAGAGCTAGAACAACTCAGATAGGCCAGAGGCCTCAGTTTTGGAACTTGTAGGGCTAAATGCCCGATTTTGGAAAATCACATACAGTGGGCCCAATGCTAATTGGCACAAGTAGGAGCTCGTAAACAAACATGAGATATTTAAGCCATGAAAACTCTTAATGAATGGATTATGTGATTTTGACCTGGTACCAAGATAGGACCAATATACTCGATGGATTGGCAGCAGTGCATCAGGACTAGGTTGATGGGTCAGCCTTGACAAACAACTACGGGTCGAGTTGAGGGTCGGGGCCATTGGATCATTGGCACCAAAGATAAATGGCTTGGTGAAAAAGAACTATTATTTGTGCATGCCCTTGAGGTACAAGACCATCAATATGCCTAAGAGGGGCAGTGATGCATACTAAGGGTTACTGGACAACATGGAGGAGATAAGGGTAGTTTGTCATGCCACTAGTCAAAAAGCTCGACATAGATTCTTGTGCAAGAGATCGGGGTAGGATCAGGATGAGGTCTACGTCTTCATATGGACACGAAGCATTTTGGGTCTGAGGGTTCAAAAACTGAGATGTTCACTCAGGCTTTGGGTAGAAGTCATGGACTTCTATCAGGATGGATGGCAAAGACGCTCCGATCAGTCAGTGTAACTATATCTTGTGAATGTGTGTACCCTTCCTAATGAAGGGCGCGTGTTGTTTATGAAACACACCTAATATGGAAATGGGAAAAAGATTTTGAAAACCTTGGTAAGGATTTGAGAAATCCTTGGAAAAAGAATTGGTAAACCTTGGAAAAGGTTTTAGAAATGGATTAAAAATTAAGGAAAAACCCTTTTAAAAGAAAAGGTCGCCCTTGGCAAGGTAAAGGTTTTGAAAACCGGAAATTGAGGAAAGAAAATTCTTAAAGAAAATAAGGAATTTGGCACACTCCAATTAATGTTGTTTTGCTTATGAAAACTCACTTCCAACACCCATTCACTAAGTTGTCAAACTCACACCCTCCCCTTACCCCTTTACAGGTAACTAAATGAAAACAAAACCTAAAGACTTCCTTGTAGTCGAACCTGAAAGATAGGTATGTAAAATTTAATGTATTCAGTTTTGATTAATGCTATTCTAGGAAAGATGTCATGCCCTGACCCGATTTGGTCAGATCCCCATGAACAACCCGCCACTCTCACGATTTATTAAAGGGTTTCCCCTTATTATAATCCATAAAGAGTAAGGCGTCCTTTAAACCTGCACCATTTCAAAACCGAGGCCCCTGACCTATCAAAGCTATTCGAGCTCCCGTCGAGAAGGTCTCCCAAATAGTTTAAGCATTTGGTCAGATCCCCATGAACAACCCGCCACTCTCACGATTTATTAAAGGGTTTCCCCTTATTATAATCCATAAAGAGTAAGGCGTCCTTTAAACCTGCACCATTTCAAAACCGAGGCCCCTGACCTATCAAAGCTATTCGAGCTCCCGTCGAGAAGGTCTCCCAAATAGTTTAAGCATTTGGTCAGATCCCCATGAACAACCCGCCACTCTCACGATTTATTAAAGGGTTTCCCCTTATTATAATCCATAAAGAGTAAGGCGTCCTTTAAACCTGCACCATTTCAAAACCGAGGCCCCTGACCTATCAAAGCTATTCGAGCTCCCGTCGAGAAGGTCTCCCAAATAGTTTAAGCATTGGCACACAGTCAGGGGAGAACACTTCAGACAAAATAGGTTTTCACTGTCCATTATACCAACTGGTATATGGACATCTCCCTTCATAACCGACAGGGTATGATCTACTTACAACTGGTAAGTAGTTTTTTTTCGCTAGGTAAGGTATGTCTAGTGATGACAAACTCCATGGAGGGAGTAAATAATATTAACGAAAATGAATTTCTTAAGTGAAGATTGTAAAAGGAATTAATTTCAAGGATGAGAGAAAAGTTTATATCTTAAGCAAACACCAAAGGGGCATCAAAGGAAATGATTGCTCAAGCAAGGATGTTAACTAAGTTTTGGGGACAAAACTCCTAAAAGGAGGGGAGAGTTGTAAAACCCGCTCTTTTGAGCTAAGGAAAACCAGGAAAAGAACCGGTCAAACCAAGTGAGGATTCAGAACCGGTTCACAAACTCGATTATTTATGAGCGGGCAAGTTGGGAATTTACAACTCTTAGGTGATCCAAATGGTTAATTAAACCTTGGAAAAGAAACGTAAGACAATTTAAAAAATGAAAACCAAAGTGGTTCAGGTGAATTTTTTTGTAACCCGAAATTTCGGTAAAAAATTTGTATGTACGCCTTATCATAAATAACTATAAATTAATATATATTTAATTATTGTAATTAATACCAATAATTTAATACCTAAACTAAATTATTGGAATTAATACCGAAATTTAATTATTGGAATTAATACCGAAATTTAATTATTGGAATTAATACCGAAATTTAATTTATTGGAATTAATACCAAATTAAATTATTGGAATTAATACCAATAATTTATGGCAATATTAATACTATTAATAAATCTCGCCCATTTAATACACGGGTTTTATGCCTATATAAAGAGTTCATCCCCATTTCATTCTCCTCACACCTGAACACTTCTCTCTCTCTCTCTCACTACTGCTCCATTTCCCGGTAAAGCTCGAACCAGAGATTCAACTTGAACAAAGGTCGGGCTCTTTAGAACCGGGGAGAAGACAGCTATCTGATAGCAAACTTCAGTCAATCTGAGAATCGTTGGAGAAGCGCCGGCGTGAAAGAATAGTGAAGCAGCTCCGACTGACCGAAGCTTCCCTATTTTGGCCAAGCTGAAATCAGCCATTTCAAGCCCTGCTCAGGCCAATCCAAACCCACCCAACACTTCCTCAGCCTTTCCACAGCTGAATTAGGATCGAAAGGTAAGCCAATTCGACTCCCCTTTATAATTTTTGATTGGTGCTAGAGAGAGAGTAGACCGAATTTCAATGACGAAATTCTAATCTAATTTCACATCAATTGATGCGATTCTTGATTCTAGGATGAATCTCAGGATGAGAGCTATTTGTCCAAATCGAAAGCTCGAACCGTCGTGCCTTCACCGGTGAGTAATCGAAGCTTTCTCTCTCTATAGTTCATTTTCCGGCGAAGCTCCGTTTGAGCTCGTCCTGACATTAAAACTTGTGATTCACATTTCTGAAAGAATCGTATGAACATGTAGAAACTCAATTTCAACAATTGGAAATGTTTGATGGGTCAATTTGATGAAATCAAATTCGGTTGTGTTAAGAAGTTGGAATTGGGGGAAAATTGGGGATTTTCGAAATTCAAAGGACCAAAATGAAATTTTATGAAATTGAGGGTCAATTGGGCATGAAAATAGTGTTGGAGGACCAATTGAGGAATTTTGAAATTTTTGGGGCAAAATTTACCATTTTTCTAAAGGAAGGGCAAAATGGTAATTTTGGGAAAGTTGGGGGACCAAATTGGAAATTTGGGAAATTAAACCCCTTTTTGTGAAATGGAATAAATTGAGGTCCTATGATAAATTTTAGAAGTTTTGGGACTCAATTTGAGAAAAAACCGACATTTGGGACTTCAAGTTAAAGAGAAATAACTTTAGGGACCTAATTGCAAATAAATGAAAGTTGACTTTCTCATTCATTTGGAATGAATGGAGGCGATTAGGCCGAAGGATAATGAACCAAGATGTTCATATCATGTAGGAACGCGAAATACCGGGAACGCCAGCAAAGACAAGCTCGTGTGAATACATAGAACCAGTCTAGTGGAATTTACGGCATTAACGGGTGAGTGGGTTTACAAACATCATACCTGATTGGGATGATGAGCACACCTTATAATTTAAAAACCACTTACCGGTTGAGAGTGGGTTTACTAACATCATACCCGGTTGGGATTATGATCACAACTTAAAGATAAAAACCACTTACCTGTTGTGAGTGGAAATTTTATATCATACCCGGTAGGGGATGATAAGTACCTCGGTATAAAAACCCACTATTTAGTGGTATTTTAATCATCACCACTTAGAGAAAGTGATGTGATCTCTTTTTGCTTAGAGTAACATTCTTCCCCTTTAGGTCCTATACTCAAGATTGGGAATTCCAAGATAACTAACCATTTTTGTGTCTAGTTAAACGCTTGATCATTGAAACACTTAGCTCGTCGTCCTATAGATCATTTCGTACTTATTTTCATGGATTTCTTTATCACCACCTTTTCATCCTATTTTGACTCTTCCTCCATTCGTTGTCTATTATAAATTCGGTCCAAATTGTTATATTTGACCTCGTCATGCTTATTAGCCGACTCTTCCTTACTTCGAGTCATATTCTCCTCGAGTTGTTAGGCTTACATGCCCTTACAGCATGGCATTTTCTAGGACCTGTCTCTGTCCATTTGATTTTTAGAACATCTCCTAAAGTGTCTCTCTTAGCTTTTAGACCTTTCGGGGATCGCATAACTTCATTTCTCTTTTCTTTTGATAGTATTCCTCAACTATCCTTTTTTTTTACCATTATTAACTCCACTTACTCAGTTGTGTTGGTTCTCTTTACCCACTCGTTCCTTTTCGACTTCCTTATTGAGTATTTCCTGTTCCAATTAATTAAATTCCTAGATGTTTTACCGACATGCTGGGTTTCGTCCTTTCTTAGATCCATCATCATTCCCAATGATATCCTCTACTCAAGGGTTTTCCTTTGGCCTTAATCCCCTCTGATTTGTTCGCAATCATTTCACAATTCTTTATTTTTCTAGTCCAATCGTCTGGGCAGCTGTACACTCGTTCTTCATGCCCATTCTATTATCCATCATAGAGTGTAGTCTTTACTACATCTCATTCCTTCTTAGGGTTTTGTTTATTCTATTTGGCTGTCTGTCGTTATTAGTTTTCCTCTTTCTACTTGGTTCTCCTGTTCCCTCCAAACAGGTCAGCCTGGGCCATTATGATACTTCCTTCCTTGGAAATATTTCCTAATTAAGGGTTGGTTCCTTTCACTCCACATTGTGTCCATCCGCCCCTCCATAATTCCTTTAGTTTAATTTCCTTCTTAGGACCTCATTTTTCCTTGGTACTCGACTTTTCCATCTCAACCAACATTTCATTTGTGAGCTTATCATTCCTTCTATTTTGGTTGGTTCCATTTCCTCTCAATTGGGATACACAGGTCTTTTTGGGGCTTCCTTCCTTTGTAGAATTCTTTCCCTTTCTCCAGACATTCTTTTTTTACATTTGCCCTGGGGGAATTTCTACTATTGATGTTGTCTTCTCCTGTTTACCTTTACTCCTCAGGTCTTGCAAGACATCTTTTATACTCTATCTGCATCCTCATTCATACCTAATACCTGTCTATTTCCTTAGGGAGCGTATAAATCTTCCTTATTTCAAGATTTCTTGATCATTATGTGAGAAGCTTGCCTATTTCTTTCTTGGCTTGAGTTTGGTTGTTCATTTGGCCTTTTGGTTCCTTTAGGGATTTCTTTCATCCTTCTCTTTCAGAGTATTTGACCTTTTCGCCTCTCTTCCTTGTCGGAACTTACATCATGGTTCTTCCGCGTATTAGCTGGTTAACTGCCCCGCCTCCACCAATCCCTTGGTTTAGGTCTTCTTAGGGCAATTGTCTTCTCGAGTACTCCTATTCTTAACATCATCTCACTGACCTTTTTAGGGTGTAGTCCTTTCTACTTCCCGGTCTTCCTTAGGTATGTTGGTTAGAGACTTCGATTTTTAACTTTTTTTGCTTTTTCCAAAAGAGGTAGTACTTTAAAATTATATCACTTTTCCAAAGCATATTAGTCTTAGCCTCTGACACTTCCTTCCTTCAAGTAGTTTCTAATGAGGGGTTGGCTCCTTGCACATCTGCCAACCAATGATTCATTTTCACAGCGTATTCCTTCTCGATTTGACCTTCTTAAGAAGTTTTTGTATTCACCTCGTCTTTTCTTGACCTCTTTTTGAATTGTTTATGTAACCTGCTCTATGGTATCGGTCTCTTATCTTCATGTCCTTCATGACCTTTGAGGAGGTATTGCCCTTAATCTATGAGGTGTGGAACACCCCTTCTTTCCTTACACCTATAATAGTTCAACTTGGTACTTGTCCTTTAGTAGGGTTGGGCATCTCTTCAGGTAATGTCCCATCGTCATTCTCTTACATGGATTGTTGTTATTCTTACTTTCCTTCGAGTGGGGTATTTTCCAGGGTTACTATTGGTTTGGTGCTTACTGTTCTTGAGTCTGATCACTTTGACAGTTTTCTAGCTGAATCACCTTTGCTAAGGGTCATGGTAAGAGTCCTCCTAGGTTTTCCTAATTCATCTTCCATAACTGGGTTGCAACTCTTCCTTAGTTTCTAGGATAGTGCAGGTTTGTTTTATTTTCCTTATGCCATATTCCTAGTAAGATCACATCCTCAGAAGATAGAGTTTTGGGGAATTTGAATCGTTTATTAACATGGGGATACAAAAGGTTGGGCTCTCAGCCCTATCACAGAAAATGGTTGCAAAATAACTAAGGAGCTATGGAATTCTTGATAAACGTCTTCCTCCATACTTAGAGTTGTGCCACTAATAGGTCCTAGCACCATTCTCCAAGATACTTCCCCATTTGGTCTTTTGACATTTCAGCTCGGTCTCAAGCATTTAGGAAGCTTCTAGGGTTGTCTCCCTACGGAGGTAGGGTGTTGAGTAGAGCCATTCCATAGGAGCCATCTGAAAATTTTAGGATAAATCCTATTAGTTACTATATTTTCTAGTCTTGATTATGTATTCGAGGAAACAGGCTCTGATACCACTCTAGTTGTCACGCCCTGACCCAGTTTGGTCAGATCCCCGTGAACAACCCACCACTCTCACGGTTTATTAAAGGGTTTCCCCTTATTATAATCCATAAAGAGTAAGGCGTCCTTTAAACCTGCACCATTTCCTGGAATACCATAATCAAAACTGCATGAAATTTTAAACTTTACATACCTATCTTACAGGCATCTTAGTTGATGGTCTTTCAAGGTAGGCTTTCTAGGATTTCCTGAAAGGGATATAAGGGAGGGGGTGAGTACGACTACTCAATGAATGGGTTTTCAAAGGTATACTTTTAACTTTTAAGAAAAACATTTATATGGAGTGTGCCAGACTCCTTTCTTTTCAAAAAAATTCCTTCATTTAAGAATTTGGGTTTTTCCATTATTTCTTAGTTACCGATGTGTCATCACCCAACACACATCCTTCATCATGAAGGTTACACACATTCGCAAGTTAGTATCACTACTGAACCTGCTAGTGGCTCTGAAGCGACTTTTCCTGCCACCCGGATAGAAGTACGACCACTTCTACCCTGGGAATGAGTAGATGTATGTGACATCCGACCCACAATCCCGAAATCACTTCTTTGTGTCCGTATGAGGACAGAGACCTCATCTTGTCCCCACCCCGGTCTCATGCGCTTGGTGCTACTCTAGATTTCGCACAGACACTTGGAACGATGAACTGCCCTTATAGCCACCAGGTCGTCCAGTGCCCTTAGGACGCATCACTACCCCTCATGGGCATCTTGATGATCCTGTACTCACAGTGCATGCACAAACAATGTTTTCTTATATTGCCATGTAATTTGTGGTGCCACTAGTCCAACGGCCCCGACTCTCAACTCAACCCGCAGCTGTTTATGTTGACTAGTCCGTCGACCAGTCATGTCGCACTACCGCTAGTTAACTGAGCATGTTGGTCCTATCTTGGTACCATGGCCAAACAATTCACTTATTAAGTTTTATGGCACATATATCATGTTCGTTTACGAGCTCCTGCTCGTGCCAACTGGCCTTGGGCCCACTGTACGAGATTTTCAAAATCGGGCTTTTAGCCCCCAAGTTCCAAAACCGAGGCCCCTGGCCTATCAGAGCTATTCGAGCTCCTGTCGAGAAGGTCTCCCAAATAGTTTAAGCATTGGCACACAGTAAGGGGAGAACACCTCCGACAAAATAGGTTTTCACTGTCCATTATACCAACTGGTATAAGGACATCTCCGTTCATAACCGATGAACGGGTTTTCAACTTCCTTCGAGGAAGTCTCATCATACCAACCGGATATGATCTACTTACAACCGGTAAGTAGTTTTTTTCGCATAATTTTCACATCACTTTCTCTAAGTGGTGATGATTAAAATACCACTAAACAGTGGGTTTTTATACTGAGGTACTTATCATCCCCTACCGGGTATGATATAAAATTTCCACTCACAACAGGTAAGTGGTTTTTATCTTTAAGTTGTGATCATCATCCCAACCGAGTACGATGTTAGTAAACCCACTCACAACCGGTAAGTGGTTTTTAAATTATAAGGTGTGCTCATCATCCCAATCGGGTATGATGTTTGTAAACCCACTCACCCGTTAATGTCGTAAATTCCACTAGACTGGTTCTTTGTATTCACACGAGCTTGTCCTTGCTGACGTTCCCAGTATTTCACATTCCTATACATGATATGAACATCTCGGTTCATTATCCTTCGGCCTAATAGTCTTCATTCATTTCAAATGAATGAGAAAGTCAAACTTCCATTTATTTGCAATTAAGTTCCTACAGTTATTTCTCTTTAACTGTAAGTACCTAGTGCCGATTTTTCCTCAAATTGAGTCTCGAAATTTCTAAAATTTATCATAGGACCTCAATTTATTCCATTTCACAAAAAGGGGATTAATTTTCCAATTTTCCAATTTGGTCTTTCAATTTTTCCAAAATTACCAGTTTGCCCTTCCTTTACAAAAATGGTAAGTTTTGCCCTAAAATTTCCAAAATTCCTCAATTGGTCCTCCAACATTATTTTCATACCCAATTGACCCTCAATTTCATAAAATTACATTCTAGTCCTGTGAATTTCGAAAATCCCCAATTTCCCCCAATTTTTCCCCAATTCCAACTGTTTAACACAGCCGAATTTGATTTTATCAAATTGACTGATCAAACACCTCTAATTGTTGAAATTGAAGTTGAAATTGAGTTCTTCCATGTTCATACGATTCCATAGAACTTTGAATCATGAGTTTTGACACCGAAACGAGCTCAAATGGAGCTTCGCCGGAAAACGGACTGTAGAGAGAGAAAGCTTCGATTACTCTCCGGTGAGGGCACGGCGGTCTGAGCTTTCGATCTGGGCAAATAGCTCTCATCCTGAGGTTTATCCTAGAATCAAGAATAGCATCAATTGATGCCGAATTGAGTTAGAATTTCATCATTGAAATTCTACCAATTCTCTCTCTAGCACCAGCCAGAAATTGCAGAGGGGAGCCGAATTGGCTTACCTTTCAGTCCTAATTCGGCCGTGGGAGGGCTGAGGAAGTGTTGGGAAGGCTTAGTTTGGCCTGAGGAGGTCTCGAAATGGCTAATTTCAACCTAGCCAAAATAGGGCAGCTTTGGTCCACCAAAGCTGCTTCACTGTTTCATCATGCCAACGTCTTGCCGATGATCCTTGGAGTGAACGGAGACTACAGACGTGTAGCTGACTTCTCCCCGGTTCTAAAGAACCTGACCTCACCTTGTTTGGCTCAAAAAAGACCCCATGTCGGAGCTCTGGTTCGAGCTTCACCGGAAAATGGAGCAATTGAGAGAGAATGGAGTTTTCAGGTGTGGAGAGGATGAATGGGGAGGGCTCTTTATATAGGGAGCTTGGAGACCCGTTGGCCGTCCATTTGGCATCGTTATTGCTGACATTGAAGACCTGAAATGCCCCAAACAAAAGCGTTTCTTCAGTTTCCTGGCAAGTGAACAGTGCTATCATCCTGAGGAAGAAGATGACACTCTTCCGAACCAGGGTCAAAGCTTAAACCGGTCAGTTCACCCCCCATTCAATCGAGTTTTTTAAATCTAAAAATTTTTAAATTCATCTAAATTCATTCTCTATCCAATGGTGGCCTCAAATCTCCAATTTGAATTATTTAAGCCACCTAGAAAAATGAATTTACGATTCGGTTCAATAGTGGTTAAAACCGGTTCGAACCGATTTGGTTTTCATCCCCAATTCCTTCACAAGTCCATTTCCATGTCTTTTGTGACTCCTTGGGTCACTTAGGGTCCATAAAATTCCTAGTTTACCATCTCTTTATCAATTCTGGTTCATAAACCAACTCAATCCTTAAACCGGTTTAGGTCTGGTTCACCCGAACCGGTCTAGTTTTTCTCTCCCACTTTGTTCTAAGGTTCCTTCCCAAGGTTTATGAATTTCTTTGGACTACAATAGAGTTGAATTCCTTTGTTTTGCCCAATCTCTATCGGTTCCAGTTCATGAACCGACTAAGTTCATAAACCGGTTCAATCCTGTTGGACCCGGTTCATCCAAACCGATCTAATTTTCCTTTTCCAATTCATCCTAAGGTTCTTTTTCATAGTATTTTGAACCCTTTGGATCACCTAGGAGTTGTAAATTCCAAAATTGCCCATTCACAATTATCAGATTTGTGAACCGATTTGGTTTTCTCACTTGGTTTGACCAGTTCTTTTCCCGGTTTTCCTTAGCTCAAAAGGGTGGGGTTTACATGGTACCAAGGCTGGTCTGACATTCTCAGTCAATTAACAGTAGTGCGACATGACCAGTCTCTGGACCAGTCAAGACAAACAGCTGCAGGTCGAGTTGAAAGTCGAGACCGTTGGACTAATGACACCACATATTACATGTCATATTAAGAAAACATTGTTTGTGCATGCACTATGAGGACGGGATCATCAAGACACCCATGAGGGGTAGTGATGCGTCCTAAGGGCCCTGGACGACCCAGTGAGTATAAGGGCAGTTTGTTGTTCTAGGTGACCGTGCAAAATTTGGAGTAGCACTAAGTGCATGAGACCGGGGTGGGGATGGGATGAGATCTCTATCCTCATACAGACATGAAGAATCAACTCAGGATTGAGGGTCGGATGTCACGTACATCCACTCATTTTCAGGATGGAAGTGGTCGTACTTCTATCTAGTTGGCCGATAAAGTCGCTCTGAAGCCACAAGTGGGTTCAGTGGTCGTGCTGACCTGCGAATGTGTGTAACCTTCATGATGAAGCATGTGTGTTGGGTGATAACACACCGTGATAATAAGAAATTGTGAAAAGACCCCCGAATTTTTAAAGGAAGGGATTTTTGAAAAGTGAGGAGTCTAGCACACTCCAATACAAATGTTTTTCTTAAAAGTTAAAAGTAGACTTTTGAAAAACCCATTCACTGAGTTATAGAAACTCACCCCTTTTTAAGAAAAGAGAAAATGACTAGAAGTAACACCGAGCCTTACCCTTTATCAGGTATGCTTAATTTTTCCTTAAGCTTGCATTTTATTTGATATATGTCTTCCAGGGAACAAGGTTGAAATTTCACCTGGCTCCTCTCGAGTAAAAGAAGGGGGAAACTCCTCTTGAATCGAGAAAGAGGGCGGGTTGTTCACGAGGATCCAACTAAACCGGGTTGGGACGTGACATAAGGATAGTTTTCCGTGCTATTAGTTAGAAAGCTCAACGTAGCTTCTTGCGCAAGAGACCAGGGTGGGGTCGGGATGAGGTCTCCGTCCTCATATGGACACGAAGTATTTTGGGTCTGAGGGTTGAACATCTAAGATGTTCACTCAAGCTCTGGGTAGAAGTCAAATTCATTCTCCATCCAATGGTCGCCTCAATTCTCGAATTTGAATTTTCTAACCCACCTAGAAAAATGAATTTAGAAGTTTGTTCAATTGTGGTTCAAATCGGTTCAATCCAGTTCAAGTTTAGTTCACCTGAACCGGTTTGGTTTTCACTTCCAATTCATTCTAAAGTTCTTTCTCATGACTTTTGTGACTCTTTAGGTCACTCGGGATCCATAAATTTCCCGGTTTGCCCTTTCTCTATCGGTTTCGATTTATAAATCGACTCAGTTTATCTTTGAAAATGATTGGTTCTTTTCCCAGTTTTTCTTATTATCAAAGGACGGGGTTTACATAGGCAAAATTACCATTTTGCCCCTACTCTTTAAAACTTATCTTTCCGGTACCTTATATTCTCCTAATCTTCCATTTGGATCCCTAGACTTTCTTTAGTCTCATTTGTGTTCTTAAACTTCCCAAAAATCACTTTTTGGTGTAAAAATTTTCTTAATTGCATTTTAGCCCATAAACTTTCTCGTTTGTCATTTTTAGGTTTTTATGCATTCCAAACATGTTATCCTAGTTTCATAATTTTACCAATATTTCCAAATGGTTCTAAAACTTTATTTAGGCCCTTAAAAAGACCCCAAAAAAATTATCCTCAAATGGGTCATCTAACTTATTCATATTTACATTTTAGTCCCTAAACTTTGCTCCCCAACAAAATAATTCATAAAAAATCTCAAAACTTGGATATAATGTGTTCTATGAGCTCCCACTAGGTCGGCGTGGCCTCTATTCGACTAGGTTTGGTTGGAACAGTGACGATCAGGGCTAAATCTAAGCTATTAGTTTATTAAACAAAAGTCGAGTCAAGATTGGGATCTCACCAAAGACGATGGGTCGGTGACACTAGTGCAGTTTGAAAGCTGACTCCTAGAGGAGTTAGTGGCCACTTGAAGCACCTCAAACGGAGGTGTGAATAACATGAAAAGTCTATTTTACTATTTGTCACAATTGAAGCAAGCAAACACTTCTTAGAATTTATTCGATCTCAATACTTACCTAAATCATGAGGTCGATGGCTTTAAAAGTGAGACCAATAGTAGTATACAGTATTTTTTATAGCACTTATTGGTCATTGAGGCCATCGAAAATGACCAAAGAAGTAAATGCTTTATTTTTTGCAAAAGAAAGTCATGTACTATTTTTTCACATTGACGATGGTAGATTTCACATTGGTGGCCGAGAGAAGTGGCGTTGGAAAAGTGGCTCAAGTAGCTATCCAATGACACTAAATTCAACAATTTTGGTGGTCGGGAGAGCAAGTGGTGCTCTCTGCATGTTTGATCACCGAAAAATAAAAGTATGTGTATTTGAGAGAGAATTATGATCATTAACTAACTAGGGAACATCCAATTTTTATATGGTTATAAACTAGACTTAATTATCTATTTAATCATAGCACTCTTTCATCATTTCATAGCTGGTGAATAAATTAATTAGTGTGTGGTGGGTTTTAGAATGCGACTAGGGAAAACTCCGAGTTGAAATTGGATCTAGGCTATTCAATCTGGTGAATGGGATGAAGTGCATGTGGCACGTGGTGGAGTCACGTGCCCGCACATGTCATGCCCACTCAACTGATTTTGCATTGTTCCGAACCGGTTTCCAGCGAATTTCTCACCTCTTTCTTGGTCGGTTCACCCCTAATTTGGTTGGTTCTTGGCCCAATCAAAATTTCTAAAAATTCGTTGTTCAATTTATAATTAAATGGGCTTAAGAATCTCTAAATTCTAATTTATTTAGCCCTCTTTAAAAATCAGAGGATTTGTGACCAGGGTTAGTTTAAACCCAGTCTGAACCAATTATTCCTCAGTTTTTTTAAATCATTGATTTCCAATTATGGAATTTTCTCAAGGGTATTTCACGACGGTTGGCATTCCCTTATTTCTTGGTTTCAAATCATATTTCAAATTTAGTTTGATTTCAAATCCTTATTTGAGTTTTTCCTTCTTGACTTTGCCTTAATTCTTGGTTTTGTCCGGCTTAATTTTCGATTTGGGGTTCCCGGTGTTACAATGGAAGTTGGAAGTTATCAATCCACACCTTACTATACATGAAATGGAGGTCATCCAAAGGATCCTCATATCGGTAACTCCCACGGAGGATAAACTTATATGGCCAGGGAACAATATAGATAAAATAACTATAAAATCAACTTGTCTTACTTCTCCATAAGGAGAGAAAACAAACTCAGATACCCTCTTCCTCTCATGATATTTCTAAAAAGGTATGGGCATGTATTTAGCCATTACAGTGTATTTTAAGGGTTGGAAAATTTATTGGATTAGTATGCTCTAATGCATTACTTGTAGGTTCAAATATGATAGATAAATATTTGAGTGATTATGTTGATTGTATTATTTGTGGAGATGGTGAAACTATGAACCACATGTTGTTTTGATATTCATGTAGTAGGTCGGTGTGGTATTCATATACAATCTATTATGTCTCTATTGATATATCACAAACTTGTTTAGAAAATGTTACTATTGAGAGGAATTAACAAAACTACTTGTTAACTCATATAACTTATACATGTTGAATAGTTTGTAAAAGGTAGAAATAGGTTTTTGTTTGAAGGTAGATTGTCGTGTAATGAACACATCCACGGAGAGATGTTAAATTAAAATGTGATGATTTATTTAACTCATCATTTCAATTTACAAGTATAGGTTTAGTGATGAAATTGGAATGGAAGCATTATAGGGGTGGGGTGCAAGGTGTAGTACTTTATTAATTGCCAAATTGAATACATGAAATAGAGGTGTAGTTATTATGCATTTAGATGAGGTTGAAGACATGTTATATTGGAGATGTATTACTTCGTTCTAGTTAATACACTCAATAATACTAGCTATGAGCCCTAGGAACCATCATATTAGATATTATAATAGTATGTTTCGTGGTTTTATAGTTTATAGGTTATTCACATTATTAGAGACACCAACTCATTAGGTATGTACTTAGAATTGTATGCATGGTGTGATGTTAAACTATATTATCAATTTTTATAATTTAATGAAGAGTATTTGCGGGAAAAAAAATGTAGAAGATAATCCTCCAACTTATGTATTTGTTTTTCATCAAACCACGTAATTAAGGAATTCATTGAGAAAAGAAATTTTATTAACACTTTGGTCTAAGAGAAATTTGATGAATAAATTATTAAAAATAAATTTGTTTAATAAAATTATTAATAAATTAGCAAAGTGAGGACAAATTTATTAAGCCCCCCTAACAATACTCTTTTTATATTCTCATATTATAATTACCATCCATTTAAATTGATTTGAACTTTAAATTCAAGTCAAATTAGTCCATTAAAGAGGTAAACCTCTCCCAATATAGAATTCTCTTCATTTAATATACTCGTGTCGATCACTTGTTAAAGGAAAGAAACAGGTGATCAACTTGTTGTAAAATATTACAATTATTTTAATACTTTAATTTTTTTTGCACACCAATACTTTAGAGTTGAAATGGCCAGAACTTTATCCTACTCCCCATAGAAATACTTTATTGAAATTGTATATAGAGTTGATATGACATTGACTTGGTGTCACCCAACTGGCTAATAGACACTGCCGGGCAAATAGACACTGTTGCTTCCCCTATTTAATGCATTTGAATAAAATGGCCACAATTTAATAATTGTAATTATTAAAGGGATAATATATTTTAATAAGGGTTAAATGCTTGAGAATATCAGAGCAACATTTTATTCTTATAGTGATCATCCTTATTTAACTATTTTCAAGGTTTAGAGGGGCATTGGAGCACTGGAAACGTAGAGATGATATCAAACAACTTGAATTGAATTAATTCCCAGATTCTCTCTTTCTATGCAGAAATGAGCTGTCATGTGAACAGTCCAATTATGAAATTTGAACTACTATCATATAGGAAAATGTGCAATGTACAACCACACACGCCACTATCAGTTTAGTTAGAGGCCTCATGTCCTGTCCACAAGATACTTTTATCACCCATGGATTGACACATACACGGCCTTTCAGGCACCAATTTGTTACTTGGATTATAGCATAAAAAGCAAGACTAAGTTCATCCATGATCATCCACAGCAAAGTATAGACAACTGTCTACTCTCTTCCCCAAGGATTAAAGACGTTGGTATATTTACAGTTGTAGAACAGGCAGGAAGAAGCAAGAGTTGCGTTTTGTTTTTCCTTTTACTATACATTAGGCTATAGTTAGAGAACTGTACCTCAAGATTTTACTGATGGAAGTGGTGTCAAGTCCATGGGAACTCCGGCTAGACATCATATACAGGCAACCTCTCCTGGATGGGAGCATGACAGATCGGGCACAGATTGCAAGTGGTGGAGCAAATGCTGCAGGCATTGAAGTAAAAGAAAATGTGCATGTGCGGCCACATTAATAATAAGAACTGGGCTGTGCCTCTGATAGTGCAATGCTAATTCTAACCAAGAAAGACTCGTACCTGCAGATGGCACGGTGTCGACAGGGAAGGAGAACCACAGTGATATCTCCCTTGAAGCATACACGGCATAACACTTTTTCCTGCACGACATCAGTAAGAATATCATCTACACGTTGGAAGAATCCAAAGTTTGACTGAAAATGGTGACAGAAACTTACTGCCCATATCTTAAAAGCATAGATGAATTTTCTATCAAAATCAACAGAGAGAATTTCCCCAGTTCTGAAAATTTATATAAATTGTCAGTGATGTACATCCAGGAAAACCTTAAACTTTAATGTAAACAATACCAATCATTCGGCCTTTCTAGTTGTGTTTGCAAAATCATGCAAAACAAAGTTAAGTGGAAAGCAGCTGTCTCTCTCAAACAGGGACTGAGTTATTTCTAGAAATCAGATTCAAAAAAAGATTAAAAAAAGAGCAATATCTAGAACAAAACACAAATTCGAGCAAATTCCAGATGAATATTAAATAATGAGAGAGTGTCCAACCATTATTTAAAAAGTAGAAAGAAATCCATCACACATTTTTTCTGTGAGTAAACAAACATTTACATTTTGAAGCCTTTGGAACTCGTGTTTACTGAATTTGGTGATTTCTGCTTGCTCTCCCAGAGCTGCCTGAAGTCTCCATACCTGTGTTTGAAAGATAAGTTTAAAATTTGGAAGAATCTAAAAAATATGTAACAGAGGCAGTGAAAATAGAATTTGTATGACCTCTTCAGCAAGTTCCTTTCTAGACAATTTCTTCACTGTTTCAGGTGGATAACCAGAAAATGTGTTGTAACTGTTGGAAAAAGAAAAGTTAAAGCCACCTCAATACAGAGACTGGCCCATTAATTCATGGCATCAACCTTTATTCTTAGTGGTAGAGGTGAAATTAGACATAGCACTCACCCAGAAGCCCCCTCATGAAAATGCATTTTCCCGTGGGAACTCTCCTCATCAATCGACCACCAACCCACCAATCTGAATAATATAAGTGATCTGACTCAGTAATAAGAAAGAAACTTTCCCAAACACTCATCCCTATATCAACAATTCCATTAATTCAACATTGTGATTACCGAGGTCCATGATGCAAGAACGCGAGACATTCATGAAATCTAGATGAGAATAAACTCCTGGAGTATGCTTCACTTCTCAGAAGATGCACGGTTCTCTCTATTAATCGAACAGCAGCTAACAGAAGGGCAGCACATTGGAGAAGGAAAATGGGGGAAAAGATGAGCGAAAGAGGAATCTTTCGAGCAGCACTAAGTGTTCCCTGAGATTGATCACCTCTAAAAAGTCATTGGTAAAGTCAAATGATTAAAATGAAACCAATAGTACATACCTATGACCTACCTCTAGGCGCATGCACAAAAGAAATTGGAATGTAATGATAGGTATTTTCATAATATGGCCACCGATTTCTGGCAAGCCACATATCCTGACATCATGAGCATCATCCTCTTCAGATGAAACTACCAGGCTACTATTCCAGTCAAGATATCTAATAGTTGAAGATGAGGAAGGCGTCCTTGTTCGGGCATTACGATGGATCACAGGATTGGACCACTTTGTACAAACTAGAAAGGAAAAGCACTCTGCAATACTGCAAGCCATAAAGAAATATTATTCATTGTCATTAAAAAATTCTTAAATACATGCTTGGTATTTGCAAAGGCATCTCAACCAAATATGGTCATATGTAAAGTGCATGAACATCTATCTATTGAGCATGGTATACTTGCACAAAATCCATTTTTATTGAAACAATTGTTAGGAAATTTTGTTCAATATCACTTCACATCTGAATCAATTGAGCTACATCCAAGTTAAAATTAGATGTAGAAGTGTTATTTCCTTTATCAACAGTAAAGACCAACCTTTCCTAAGAAAAACTAGTACTGGATTGCCTTGTTCTTGATAAAGAATTTTTAAGTGCACCCGCGATATAAGATTGACCTACAGGCTAAGATGCATTTTAGCACCTACAGTTCAAACTAGGACAGAAGAAAAAGACACATTATTATACATGCAAAGGATAATTATTGGAGATGTCATCATAACTTTTCCTGACTATGTTGATAAATCTGAGTTGGATAGATACCTGAAAGTTATAAATAAGACCCACCATCTCAGTGAAACATCTCCTGCAATAACCCAATAATTAGTTTTTAGCTGATTTGTACGCATAAAAATGTAGCATGTAGAATCAGAAGTATAATGAGAAGAAAATTGAATCATGGACATTTGTATCTCTTGGCGCTTCATGTCTATTTGATTATGATTAGAAAGATATTTTTACTTGAATATCAGGAGAATATTCATACGCACACCATGATTCTATACCCTTGGATAAAAATACACACTATAACTATAGCCTGCTAATTTTATCCATATAAATCTATCACTCATTGAAACTGTAGAAAGAAAGTATAGGAAAAGCAGGAACCCTGTAAATTTTCAGCACATAACAGTAACAATTGTTTTCTATAAGCAGGCCAATGACCATCAATCATTGCAAGGACATATATCGTAATTGGTTTAGGAACAAAAACAAAAACTTAGTGCCCATATATATGATCATGTGGATACAATAGGCAATGATCATAGAATCTGAATCTCTAGAGTTACTTGATTTTTGTTATGGTGTAACTGGTGCCAACTTTCTATATAGTTTTCTTTTTTTTGGCCAGACAACATTTTATATAGTTGAAGATATACCGAGGAAGGACATTCAGAAATATACCAGATAGCTTGAACAATGTAAAGATGGTAGCAGCAATGAAGAAGACCATGGAGATTGCAACCCAGAAGTGCTGAAAGGAAAGTCAACATATTGAACCATTCAAACTTAGATCCTCATAACAAAATGGAAAAAGAAAATAACAGAGAAGCGGTGGCATGATAAATGAACAAATAAGATGTTTTTTAATTAAAATGTAAATACTTTTGGATAGAAGGAACATGATACAAGCACCCACATGGCACAGTTTCACACAAACCAAAATCTAAGAATATCAGCTTACAGGAAGTGTCTCCCTCAATGCTTCATCTGCCATGCTTTCACTATCATCTGGCATTAAATCCATACCCATCCTGAGCATAAAAAAAATCTTCAAGGTTTAAAGCATGCAATACATGACACAGTAATGGCATGACATTGGTGAAATTATTTTGGATCATGCAGAATCATGTCCATAAGTACTCAGCATATAGTCTGGTCCTAAATAAACATCACATTGATATTAGTTGATGACAGATCAACGAAACTGTGAAAAAAAGATAAAAATGAAGCAAAGAAAGACATTGCACACAACCACACCCTTGCCTTTAGGCCTTTGAATATTTAAAAAGAATAACTCACATTGCTTTCATCAAATTCTGTAAATTGTTCAAGACAAAATGCAAACCATTTAAGGCTTGGGGAGAAAACTAAAAGTTGATTGGACCGCCTGATATAATCTTTCCATTCCATATCCTAATAAAATGTACCCTTTTTTTCTAATGAATCTTAACAAATACAGATTTATTAGTCTAGCTACTACTAGAACGGAATAATGGCAAGCTGAATTTTGTTACTGGAAAAATAATTTGTCCAGCGGCCAGTAGAACAGAAGAAGGCCTTTCTCTTGGTACCAGAGTACTTCAAGAAAAAAAAACTATAGGCTGTCTCATTTACTGAAATTAGATATATGTACATCAAAATGATGATTTCAGACATAAAGGCTCAAATTTTCCAATACAGCTCAAATATCCATTCAAATATGCTTAGCAGCTTAAGAAACCCTCAGATTTGTTATTAAGCATGAGAAAAATCAGATAATACTTCATATTTTCAAATTTTTTTTATTGGTTCTTCAAAGAAAGCTATCTGCCAAGTCAGGAAATGGCAAGAAAAAATAACCATCAGGTGTCTATACAACATTGGTTTAAACCAACTGGTATTACCAATTAACAAAAAAGACATACCTAAAATTGTCAATAAGAATAAGTACTTCGAATGCCAATAGTGGAAGAAAAACAGTTTTCAAGTTCACTGCAGGAAAATCATGAACTGTAACCAACAATAAGAAAATCATTAGCAGAGTTCATAATAGATCATTGCCAAATTGAAAAGTTATAAACTAGAAAAGTATCCAACTCAGGGAATCAGAGTGCCTCTGTCAATGCCAAAAAAAGAGTGAACAAAACAACCAAAAAAATAGATAATGGAGATTGACAGAAACAAAACTTATATATGTGATACCTAACCATCTGAGAACTATGTAGCTTTTAGGGACACATATGGATAGGAAAAACTATTATATTATACATCATGTGTTAAATTTATGCCCTGCTTATGATGAACTCTGTAGAAACTGTATGATTGGATGCGAAACAAGGTTGGAAAACAAATAGGACTATTCAAAGCTAATCTCTTTGGAGTAACTGCTATACTAATAGTATCATTACTGTCAGGAGTAGAAAGAAGACAATAACGCACAAAATATATGTTATTTGACACAGTAATTTGGCCAAAAAGAGATAGTACACATAGTAAGTTCCCAACTATAAATTGGTTCACTTCATACTAAAGTGCTACAAAAATACTAGAATGTAAAGTCATTTCTCAGGAGAGAACTGTATTTGGCACATATGATCATGTTGTTTTCTCGTTATACCAGAAATTGCACACACTCCTCTCATGAACTATATTTTGATTGCAATTGGAAATCAAAAGGCTATTTAATATCCCAATGAGAACCATAAAAGAACCCATCAGATTGAGCATGGCTATCTGCGGGCATACAGGTAATGGTATTAGACCAACACAACAAAATATTAACTTTTCCTTTTTCCTCATCTTTTATGTGCAACTTATGGTTGCCAATTCACAAATTACTAACAGAATTTACAATGTATCTAGGAGGGTTTTATGTACCATGAACGCTCTCCAAATATATACATAGAAGTAGTTCAAATGCCACAAGCAAAGGTGTTGCCATAATTGCATGGCAGGGGGCCCACTGTCCAAAGAAGAATTAAAATTAAAAATAAAAACAGTTAATTTCCATTATATATAAGAAAAACCTTGGCCCAGTGAAGGGACAGATATAGTTAAAAATATATGAAAGCTCCGAAACATACATGGCGATTGTGAGGAACTGATGGTGCTGGTAAAGAAAATCTTCCACGAGCAGTAACAGAATGGAATAACCAAAGTGGGGAAAATATCATCCTGCATATCACAATTTATCGCAACATATCAATCTACCTGGTCCATCAAAGAGAATCACAGAAAAGTTTGTCCTCGCATTCATTAATGTAATCAGGACAAAAACACAGAATTCCCATTGCATCATCAGGCAAGGAAATCAGGAAAATTGCATGAACAGAATATGTTGCACTTCCCCAAACTAAGTGAAAAAAAAATCACAACCAAGATTTGCAAGCTGGATCCTAATCTGAGGGCAATAATTATCTCAAGGACAAATTTTCAAATACAGCAGTATCATACATATTCATTTCTCAGAACCACCATATATAGCTTTGTAATATGAATCCGTTTCACAAAAATTATAGCAAACCAAGTGAAGACACGGTGAAAGAACAGGGGAACCCATAATTAAACTGAAAATGATGCCAACAAGAATAAAGAGAAGTACAACTTATAGCCAGGACTTATCGAACCACCAAAAGTATCCGGAAAGTCATCCTCTCGAACTGCATTAAATATCAATATCCGTAACCGAAGTACTTCAAGGTCTAATTTTGCCAATCAACACCATCGAACGTCCCGCTAAAGGGGGTTTAACAGAAGAACTTTTCCAAGATAAAATTTTCCGTGAGAAACTCGGTTCGATGGCATGGAGTGCCTACCCACCGAGATGGCTGAAAGGAACAGGAGACAGGATTGATGTGGTGAACTCACCACCAGGAGTAGGAGATGACGTGGTCGAGCTTGAGGAGGAGGAGGACTGTGAAGGAGAGGATAAGGCTGTGGGCCACCAGCGCCTGCACGGACTTCAACACTCTACGCGAGCTCATCGTTCGGTTCCCCAACTTATTCTTTTATTCCCCTCTCAATGATCCATAAACGAGACCGGTTAGCCAGAGCTAGAAGCGACTACCACAGGTCTACAGCGGCGAAACCGATTGCTTAAATACTAATAGAATCACTCCCAGGCTCCGCGGAAACCCTTGATTCAGGTGGGAGGTGGCAATTAGAAGGAGCTCAGCGGGAGAAACAGTGGCGCGCCATGGAAGTTTGCTCGGAGTCCCTAGCCCTTCATGCTACCGTGCAATCTTAATAAAAAGTATTGTTATTTTAATTATAAATAAATAACAAATAGATATTTTATAATAAATATGAAATAAATTTTAAATTTTATTAAAAAATATTGATTTCTTAATCATTTTATTATAAATTAATAATTTATATTTAAATATACAAATATTTATAAAAATATTTAACTAAATTATGTGTTACAAAGGTGACAGGAATGGACTCTAGGATTTTTTTATAGCCAAAGATTTTCCAGTCTCCTTGCTGCATTTAGGACCATCATAATATCATATAGCTTGCGTTTGAGGAACATAAGAGCTTGTTGAAATGTTGGTGGCCTTTGGGACTTCTGGCCAAGATGATGTCAGCCATTTCTCTTGGGAGGGAAATAAGGATTAGAGAGGTATTCCATTGTGATGTGCCATCCAAAATAGTTCATGCACCCATTGAAAAGACTTCTTTTTGCACAATCACCCATTGAAAAGACTGAATGCTGGTTCTGCAAAGTTCTTTCTATGGATGCTTAAGAGAACCATCTCCTAGCTACTATTTTATAGCATACCCTTAATAAAAGATTTGGTGTAATTTACCCGACGTGAGGCTGATACATTCAAATCTTGTAGATCCCACAATGAATGTCCAAGTCAAATAGAGACGGAAAGAGCTACCAGTCCGGATCGTTCTGCAAGAAAAAAAAATGCTAAGCTTTCTGGGCATTCTGCAATGGTGCTTCCAAAACTCGGACCTATTACTTCCATTAAGATTTGTTCAGTGGTTTGTTCTTTATCTTAATCCGGATCCTACCGGCCTTAGCCGTTCCTGACCCCTCCGGACTAGGATCAACCCTCGTGACGACGACAGCACCAGAATTGCCTGCTTCAACCGTTTTCGCCATCTGCACCATAACCAACTTAGCCTCAGGGATCTTACCGGGCAATTCTACCACAGGCATCCTTTTCTCCTCGCTCAATAACTTGGACATCTCCTTCTCCTTCCGCTTCTTCTCCTTCTTCAGACGCTTACGCTCCAGATACTCTGGGTCATCCCTCTTTCGCTTCTCGTCCTTACCTTTTTTCTTCTTTTTCTTCTCCTTCTCCCGGTCCTTCACAGTACGAAGAGACCCCTCTCCAGCAACAGAATTGTTGTCGTGATTTCCCACAGCCGAGGCCGTTGGTAAATTTGGGTAAGCAGCTACATCAGAGGCTAAGTTTAAGCTGCTCTCCTCCAGCATGCCCTGGGATGTACGATCTTGAATATGTGAGTGGTAAGAAATCTTGCTGGAATCCGCAGTGCATTGCAGTTCCTTCCGAAGATCTTCACTGGCAACTTTTGCACTCCCGATGCTAGCTGTCACACGGGAACCTAGGTCATGACAGGAGTTCACTTCTTCCAGATTATTGTGGTTGTTGCCTATGCTGACAGTTTCCGTGGCATTTCGCTGTGGTGCATCCACGGAAAGTGAGCTGCTGACCCCATGATCTGGCTCGTTGGTCCTACAGCCTTGGGATTTCTCTACCGTCTGATTATCAATGTCCTCATCTCCTCTGCTGGAAGCAGTCGACCTCTTCACTTTGATCTTCACAATGGGCTTCTTCTGTCGTTGTTCCTGGCTGCTTGAGACTGTGTCGGGTTCCTTGACAGCTACAGGAACAGCTGAAGCTGAAAGAATTGGTGCTTCCTCAGGAGGAAGTTCCAGATGTGGTTGCTTCATTTCTGGGACAAAAGCCCCAAAAATGCTCCTTTGCTCAGCTCCTGCGTCTCCATCTCCAATGTGTAATGTTTTATCTCTAGGAACTCCATGCAGTGTAGGCAGCCTGAGAAAAAATATGACACCACCCATTCATTTCGTCAATACAAATTAACAGCAACAATAGGAATGTTTGGGCGAAGTCGGTAAATTTTCCAGAGGTTTTATTGATAGGGGAATGTAAAGAAAGGGAAAAAAGACGACAAAATAAGAATTTGGTCCTTGACATCATTTCTGAATTTTTGGAGTTGGGTTGGGAATTTTGGAAAAATAAATATGAGGCTATGAAGATAAACTAACCTTCCAGCAAAGATCTGTAAGATGCAGAAAAGATGGTGGCGAAGAAAGACATTGTTAAATGCCATACGACTATCAAGCAGATGAAGTAGAGAGATGAGAATTGAGCTGTCAATATCATCCTTAGAATCGGATGAGCCTTGCATCTGACACAGTCGCATGGTATGCATGCCCAGTTTAACTTGACCTACCACCACATACAGCAAACAAAAATCCGATTAATTAGTGGCATTCCCACGCAGTTTTGAAATTATAACATTATCAGCTCAGATGATGAGGAAAGTTGTCCTTCAACCTCTTGGAGATGGCTCTTCCTCCAAATACTTGATAAATAATGAGAGTGTGGCATCAAGGCCTTTGTACTGAAACTCGAGATCTAGGAGAGCTCTGCTCGCTTCAATTCGAATCTGCCCCACTTTTTTATTATCTCTAAAAGGTTTAATAAGTTCAACCACACGATCCTGCTCAGAGAAGAAATTTTAGAATTATCACAAGGCACTCAGAGAGGAGAGATTTGCCCCCCACTTTGCAAAAAGCATAAGAATCTTACCAGGGGGATGAATTCGGAGAACTTTAATGCCAACTGAGACAAAGTCCTAATGCAACTTATTGTCAAAATCCCATTGTAACTTGGCATCAACCTGGATAGTTAATTCATTTTAGGACCAATTACTCTTTTGGCAATACAACCTTTTCTTTCTCTGTAAGGGAATCACCTATCAAATTGTATTAGCCGGTCGACTCGCTTGAGAAGGGACGATAGGAGCAAAATACTCTGCCATGACAATAACACAGTGAATTGTTAGAAATTCTAATATGAATAATCGCAAAGAAAAGATATTCTATACTCATTTGTCCAAGAGAATAAGAGTAATAATCAAATAGAAGGCAGAGGGTAGATAATACTAGCAATATTGATAATGCTCTTGAACTGCAGCCATGAAATTGCAGTTGCAAGAGGATGTAAAATTAAAAAATGGAAAACAAAACAGAAAATACATGGGAGGAAAACAAAATCTTATTCTGTTTTTCAGAAAAATCAATATTCTGGAAATCCCAAGATTCAAACTAAGAAATCAAGAAAAAGACAAGAAAGTTAAGCTGCACACAGTGAGATCTAATTAAAGAATGATAACCGGTTCAAGTACCTAGCAATCTCAAATGTATCATATTTGTACATTTATATAACATACAATAATATATTTACAGACCTGCTGTCCAAATTCAAGCTTGCCAATAGATTCAATCAATGCTGCAAGCCAGAACACATCGGAGTATATATTTCCATTATTGTCATTATACTGTTGAGATGCAAGAGGATCAACGAAAGGATTAAGCAAAAGGATATCCATCATAGAGAAAAAATAACAGAAAACTAAAGAATAAAAGTGATATTGAGAAGAGGAGAAAAAGAAAAGAAAGTAACTAGAACACATAATCAAGAACCATAGTATAGAGCAATTAACAATCATTTTCATCATAGATCCCTGGAGGAACCTCCAACCCAATTGCCAGTATTCCTTACTATCCCCAACATGATTACAGCTCAATCTCATTGTAGAAACAAAAGCTAAATCCAATAGCCCAATTATTTGTACATTAGTATTTATCTTTTATCAATTGCCTTAATACATTTCCCTCATCCTAGGCATCTCAGGGCCAATTTTATAAATGAAAAAGCATAAAAGCCGCATTCTGGCTGTTAAAGTCAAAAGGAAAATGGAGCCTATCATCTACTCATATACTAGAAGCCACATGATTATAAAAGGGTTCCCAACACAAGTTGGTACCTTCAAAAGTTGCAGCACAAATTCAACAGCTTCCCTCGGGCTTTTTCCATCTGCCGTTCTCACCATAGCAACAGCATGGGGAATAGCCTGAAGCAATTCAATAAAACAAATAGAACAGACTAAAAAGTGGCATTCCATCAAAGTAATGACAGTCCCACAGAATGAGCATAAAAGCACCCAGCATCCAATAAAGCAGTTATATGACTATTCTGAATAACAACAGATTCCAAACATAGGGCTTGGAGCTCTCTTTTATTCTTAAGAGACGGTTTAAAAAGCTAATAAACTGAAAAGCATGAAAAAACTGGTATAGGATATTACTCACTATCCAACCTATCTCTATGCATTACCTCAAGAACAAAGTACTCAGGAATATCCCGGAAGTCATTTGGCCTATAACATTAAATAAACCTTGTCATTATGCATCAGAAAAGCGAGCAACTCAATACATTCTTTTAAACTTGAAAACTCACTTGGGAAGCCCAATGGTGGCATCGAACCTCCGACCTTTGTAAAATTTCATCAAGTGTAGTAGCCCAGCCCAATCAGTCTCCTACATGCATATGTTCAGACCAGACCATCAGATAAAATGAAAGTTGTTCATTCAAGAGAAAGACACGAAAACATGATTCAAACTATAAATTAATTTGATAAAATGTAAAAAAGAAAAAAATTTATTTATGTAAATTCAGAAATCTGAACATTTTATAATAAGGGAAATGAATAATTACATATTTATGTAAAAAAGAAAAACCCTGGAATACGAGTCAAGGACTCAGGATCCAACACTATTATATCCTCTCATCACATGATAGAATATTCTCATTTGATATTTATCAAGCAGATAACTAGAGAGAAATAAGATGCGAGAAATGAAAAACGGAAACGATCCACACTTAGATCCAGAAAATAAAAATATTAGACATGGAAATCATATTATGCAGGTGATGCAATTAAATTAACTAAAATCATACTAATGTCGAAGAACAGATTCTTTTGCCAAAACCCAAGAACAGATTAACTTACAAAAAATTGGGCAAAAAATGTAGCACATTTCCCTCCAAAACTTAAAGGTACAGGAGAAAAAAGTCTTTGATTATCAGTGTAACCACAGTTTATAATATACCTCAGATGATGTATTAGCTAAAGCATATGCTGCCTCAACTCGGACTCTCCAGAAGGCCTTCATGAAGAAAACAAAACAGTGATCAACATATTCAGTATACAGAGGATATATAAAATAACTTTAGATTACTAACCTTTGAATCGCAAAGGAAATTGTTAAGAGCGTTTACAACTGAAAAGGATATGTGTGGGAAATGTTCCAAGACAGAAATAGCCTGTGATTGAGCAACAACATCTTTGTCCTTCTCCAACTGATTAATCTGACATGAAACAAGATCTTTATGAGCAACGGACACATACAAGAATGGCTTCTAGGTAAACATATCTTAAACAGTGTTCAATTGCAGAACACACCTCATCCATAAAACCCATATAACATAATATACCTTATATATTGATAGAACAGATTGATATCCGGAACAAGATAACCAGGATGGAGATCAGCTTCACGACAATCACCTGGGTTTAAAGTCCTTTTTTTCCTTATAATTTTAATAATGGAAAAATAATGTCTAGTAGATTAAAACCAAAACCTGAAATCACCTAAAAAATGCACTTTGACCAAACAGAAAAACAAATAAGTGAAGATGCCACAAAGGCAATAACATCTTACCCACATCTGAACAGGTTGATTGAGATGAATTTCAGCGAGGTACTCCATCTCAGGATCAGACCTAACCCACAATAGTGGAGAATCTGAACTGCAGAAAGATATGGAATTTCATAAACCTAACCAACTATGAAACATACTATTTGAAACAGCTGATTAGGACTTCTGAAACTATAATGAACCTGGAACGGGAATCTGGTGCTACATCGCCATTATCATCAGATCCATCAGCTTTTGAACCCTTTTTGGGCTTCTGAAATCTTCTAGCAGCAAGCTTAGAATGGCACTGTATCTCCAACAGCTGTAAAATCTCTCCAGCCATCGGAAGAACTGGATGGTCATACATACCATCAAGTTCATTCACTCTAATACTCATCATCCCAGGCCATCCAATGTCAGTTTCTTGTGTTTCAGAATCAGCATTAACATTAGCTGGAGCATCTACTTCTGGTCTAGCTGTGCAGCCCCGGAGGACAGCTACTTCAATCATATTTTTCCTTTTGTTATAGGAAAATCCCATCCTTCAGGAAAAAGACCCAATACAAAAGGATAAAGACTGAAACATGTGCAAGAGAATTGACAGCCATTTCAAAAGATACAGGAAGAGAGTAATGTGCACTTTTTCACAAACCATACCTTAGCACTGGGCATCCACATGAGCCTACCCACCTAGGGAAGAACTCTTTAAGGAAGGGACGCTCAAGATTTCCAACCTCTCTAGCCAAGTGGCGAAACTGTGAATTATCATGTAAGTCATTGATGAGGAATTTAACTCATGGGCATTGTCAGAAATTCTTTGTAAAACTAACAGTTGTGTACTTTCCCGCTCAACTTAAAATTTCAACAAGGTTTCCCCAAGGAGGCATCCATGAAGCAGGTGCTTCAGGAACCTCCAAGGGGGGTTTGCAGGAGATCACAATTGGAGTGACAGGCAAGGAGGTAAAAAATGATGTTTAGTAAACAGTCAACAGGGAGCATGTACAGTAATGAATACTGAATCACTGGTTAAAATAACATTTCACTGGCTTCTTAATGCAGGATATTTTATTTCCCACATACTAAAAATTAAAATAAAGACATTACAAAATTATTGGTTCGTCTTCTTTGAATGACTTTCTTTAATTTATAGCAATTTTCTGATCAATAAGTAGTAGATAGAAGATGAAAGAGCTACCAATAGTAAAATATTCAGAAGTAAGCAGAGTAGTACAAAAGAGTTCCATTCACCCAGTTCTTTTTTTAGCACAAAGACAACTTCCATTAATCAAACATATAACAATCATCCATAGAATCCTGCTGATGGGACGATAACAATTTATCTTGATCAACTAATGATAGAACCTGATCAGGTACAGTAGTTTGTAAACTACTTGAGCCCTGACCTTTCATGTATTTGCGTGCAATCGCATCCACACATGAATTTCCCAATCTGTTTACATGTGTCACACGACATTCATGTAAACCATTCTGATCAGGTTTACATTCTCCCAGTTCTACCCATAATATAGATTATATTCAGTTAATGATAGAAGCTCAACAAAAATTACCTCTTTTGTACTAAGAGTTCTTGAGGAGGGGTTTGCATCTGAGCCTCGCAATATAATAGTCTGCAAAACCTGTTAATCAAATTTTCTGTTCAGTGCCTCCCAAAATAATTAAGGCCAGTGAAATTTCCTCTTCCTAATACAAAGTATAGGAAAAGCTTAAAAACTTACTTTGCAGAAAGACTCGGGCCCCATCTGCTTCTCCAACATTTGAAGGATAGCAACCTTGAAGAATTAAATTAAGTGGCCATTTTCAGAAAAGAAAATAAACAAACCATTCTCTCCTATTAACAAGAAAACTTGGTAAAATCCTGCATGATACTTACAGATTTCCATGATCTTATTTTGCCATATAATCCAATGGACTGAGTTCCAAGTAGATCCTTACAGGAAGCAGAAGAGCTTAATGTAGTGGCACCACTGTCATCTGCTTTGCAGACAGCACAATTTGCCTGCCATAAGCAATGCAAACTTAAAACACGATATGGGTTATGAAGGGGGTGGGGTGAGGTGGAAACTACTACTAGTAATATGATAAAACACGATATTGTTGATTATATACATTTGTTTGTGAGAAGAAAAACTTCTCAAGCCAAATATTCATGCATCCATGAAATTATCATGTCCTAAACAAATTAGCCTGCCTATTGGGTAAAATACCCACTAAAAAGAGAGATTGCTATGAAAAGAAAAAAAAAACAATTGCAAACTTCATTCTCAACTTTCTTATAGACTGAGCTTCCACATGGTTTTCCTTGAGAAAGAAATTTCTTCCTGTAAAGACAAACATAATGCTTATGCTAAACAAGTAAGCACAGACCTTGAACCTCTGATATCGTGCCTCGTTGTTTCCCAAATGTTTCTTGATGTATGAATCTGTCAGATAAACTGCAAGTCCATCCAATAACCATTCTGCAGAGGCATGCAATATATCTCATCAGAATTCCAGGATTTTCTGTAAGCCATCCAAGCAGTCTCTAACCAATTAGAGCACAACATTAAACCATCCAACATTCATTACAGAAGAAGAAAATCTATATACCATCGTCTGGGGAAGCTGGGGAAATATATACACCAAACCACTGCCTCGCAAGGGCATATGCGAGTTTGATCCTTGTGTCAATGGTCTGCAACAACATATCCAACTCAATCACACAATGGAAGGATGCCAATAATATATATTAGTACACAGGAGACCTCATTCTATTTCTCTCACCATGTGTTTGTATGGGAGGATTAGAAGGGTAAACTATGTAGGGTTAAATTAATCCCCTCTTCATAAAAATATATATAGAAGGGTTATATGGATGGTTATGGGGCATAATTCACCTATAGCTATAACATTTATCTCTTTGATTTGTAGGAGTAGGTGGTTTAAGGAACAATGCTAATTTTACAATATAAGCATCCAGTTTAATGGTTATAATGATCTATTAACCCTCTTTAAACTTCTCTTACCTTATGTGCCAAAATACTATCCAAACAGGATTATGAAGGTATACATAACTTTCCATAACCCTAACTCCCTTTCCCTCCAAATCCCTCAAGTTAAGCACATTGTCAAAATATCTAGGTGGGTATCCACATATATAGTAAAACAATTATCTAAGAAGAATAAAATGAGCAACCTTGTCAATGATTTTCTCATCATATAAGATATGAGAACTAAAGATGCTCATAGAGGCCCCCAAGCTGACTGAGGATACTGCCATCTCAGGAGCAATAAAAACTTGTTTGTATGACCCAAATGGAAATTTTGCTCCCAGATACTCTTCATAGTAGCTAGTAAAATGCAGATTATATTTGTTAATGATCTATCAAAAAGAGATCTGCAAATTCACATATTCTTCAGTAAAGTGAATTCAAAAGAATGAACCTAAATGCAGTATAAAAAAATCCCACAGTATTCCGAAGCTTTATTGTGTTTTCTGGAAGAGAGAAATGGGATAAAAGAGGACTCTGGAGGTCAGGCAAAACTTGAAACGGGGCAACTGCCAAAGATATCCAAGAAGCACAAACAGGTATGTCTACTCTATATGCATATGTTTTCTGGGGAGGATCATCCTTGCTTAAAACCTGCAAAAGGTTGACAAACAGAAAATGTATTAGTTCAAGAATGCCATTGACAAGTGTTCAAATTCACAGAAACACACTGCAAAAAATCATCTAAAAGATTGCCAAATAATTAGGAAAGAGAGATCTGTTCAATTGTTTCACTTTCAAGGCCCAGAATCTATGAACCATCTAAAGAGTTACAGAAAGAAAATGGTATGATTAGTTTTTGGTTCTTAATTCAGAGAAACTACAGCATACATATATGCCAACTAAACTACAGCACACATTTTCTCAACAATGTCCCAACGCATTTGATCAAATAGACTTCTACCAAGCATATATATATGCCAGATAAGATAGTCCAGCATGCTGACAGAACCCATTCACAAGTTTGGACAAATAAATACCTGTTTTCATCCAACCATATAACTGGTTATTATTTGAAGCTTAAATAAAAAAAATTAAATAGTAATACCAGAAATCCCACTGTAGTGAGGGAAGTGTCTCAAATAAGAAGCTTCCTACTGGCAATTCAATTTTCAACTATTTTCTACCTCAATAAGAAAGTAGTGCAAAATTTTAAGGTCCTTCAAGCAGACATGACAATTAAGGGTTTCCCCTTCTCACTTCTCCAGCTGCATAACAGCTGGTGACTCGACGATGGATATGAGTAAAGAGGCTTCAATAAGCATGTGGAATACATTCACATCTTCCAAATTAAAATGCAAAATAAATACCAGTATCAGGTATTTAGCAAATCTTTCAACTAGAACCCTCTGTTTGACACCATCCTCAAAAGGCTTCAATGTTTCGTTTTTCATTTTATGAAACATCATTCTTTTTCAAAATTTTCTCCTTGCAGCTCCAGACATAATCTATAAATTCCGTGTTTTCCAATTAAAAAGGAAAGCATCTTAGCTAATCCAGATTTGAGAACATATTCAAGTTTTTAAATGCTCAAACACTGATTCCAACCTTCTTTCCCCTTTAAAGTTGCCCTATTTTTCTAATTCTTTCCCATAAATGTTTGATTCATGGAAAGGAGACCAAATCCCAAGAATTTTGGCACAAAAAGTGTATAAATGAAAAAATATTTGAAACTGCATATTAGTGATATCACAACCAATCATATATATAGCACTAAAACATGGTGCCCCAACTACTAAGACCATTCAACTCCCAGAATCGACTCCGAAGATGCCTGCGGTGAGCGTGAATTGAACACGCGACCTTCAGATCTTCGTTCTGATGCTCTCCCAACTGAGCTATCCCCGCAAAATTAGTGCACCAACCGGAACCGAACCTGGATCTTTCTGACACTATTTTTTGATGGAAAATACACTAGAACTGCTACAATTGACTCTCTTCCTGGTGATATCCACCATTTATTCAATCTCCAACAAGGAGCCACTCACTAGGCAACTGGAGAATTTTAAAACTCATAGACATGTTTTACCTACTGAATATTATAAGTTACCATCCCCCAGAAATGGTGTCTTTGAAGAATATCGGAATTTCTAACATTCCAAGGCTCCACTGCGTTGTTATCTCTCATCTCCCCCCCACCCCCACCCCCACCCCCACCCCCACTGTGTCCTGAAAGCAACATTCACCAACAGATTAGCCAATCATCCTCCACTGTTTCCTAATAGACTAGCAAAGAAGACAACAGACACTCCCCTATCTAGTACCACTGCACAGGCAGAGGACACAATATACTTCCGAAATTTTGTAGGTTGATTCCTACAATCAAGCCATAAATCCTCTTGTTCATCAATGAGCTATAAAATAGATACCATAACATGGATAAAAGATCCAACTAAAATATGCCCACAATTTATTTAATTGTATTATTGATATGATTACTTTCCAGTTCGCTCACTCTTCAGTACAGATATTCGTAAAAGCAAGCACAGTGGATGCAACAAAACAGAAGCCGCACAGAATTCAGCACAATATTTCAAAATCATCTCAAAAGCAGGGTGATATAATCAAAAAGTTTCTATCTCACCTGATATAGCAGCTTTCCAGTACTGACTGCAACCAGATTGTGGGCCACAGTGAAATTCAAATCATAGCTGAATATGATGAATATCGATATAAGAAGATAGAATTAGAAAGTTAGAAATTCAATATAACATTGAAAGCATAGATGGAAAGGAACCAAGAAGAGGGAGCTCAAATATTACCAACAACGCTGTGAGTTTTCATCTATACAGGGGAACCAGCAACGGGCCCTTCTAATCTGGTTATCAGTATGAAGTACATTATCATGAAAATGAATCCCTACATCAGCTTTCTCGATCCAATAGTCAATGTGGATAACCTTCACGTTCTACAGTTGAGAATGGATTAGGATGAGAACATACGAGTATACATCGTAAACTATAACAAACATCGGCAGCAATATAATTTCAATAGGATATCTCCATGTATGCAAGGCAACCATTTTATACATAACTTCCAGGGAAAAGGATTAATGGACCATGTTAACTGTGATGTTAAAATTAAACCAGTGGATATGAACTGGCATTTTCAGTAACAGGAGAAAAGGAGTATGCAAGACAAGAAAAGGCAGCCTAAAATCATCTGTGCAACGCCCATGTGAGACTGAGAACATGACAGCAGGTGGAGGTTAAATTATTAGGGCAATCAACCCCATTAAAACGCTATTCCCCAGAAGAAAATAAATAACCTGCTTCGGCTCTGCAGTAGAATGAGAACCATTTTCTACCGACGGTTCCTGAATCTCATTTTCAACTTTGAAAACCTTGCAGCAATTAATCAATAAATTAGGGGTGAGTTCTTTCTCAAGAGTAGACAGATACAACGAGCTTGCAATGTCAGCTGCAGAACTGGATGACGTCACGTTGCTCCATCTCTCGCTGTCTGCATTTTGAAGGTGCGGATAGTACTCAAAGTCAGCTGACTCCCCATCAACCAAAACTCTCACAATATCTAAATTTTCTGCATGCAATCCTACTATTCCGATATCAGGAACTACAATCTCTAGCTCCGTGTATCTGCAGCAAGGAATGAATACTCAGGATTTTCCTATCTAAAATGCCAAAAACCGAGCTCACAAATGAATGCAGGATGAGGAAGCAAAAGGATGGTGGAAAACGGAAACGACCCAGAAAATCATCAAACAATAACTGTAACCCTAACAGGAAAATGGTTTCCAGTAGCAGATATAAGAAACAGCACACTTGACATTACTGCTAAGAAAAGAGGAAAAACACCTCTAATTCAACAATAAAGGACTCAATTAAAAAGAATCCTCGGTTAGATTAACGAATTGAAATTCATTGCAAAGAACAGGAGAAGATAAGAGTGAGTGAGCACCGATGTACTCGGAGAAGTGTAGCAGGATTACGGCGGGAGGGATAAAGCAGGGAAGAGAAGCCAACCCGTAGATTTTCCGAGTATCGAAGTCGACGGAGAGGCAGAGCTTCTGGTGGCGGACCGCCGCGCCGGAGTTTTCCTGCTTCGAGTCGTCCGTTGTCTTCGACTTTCGCGCCTTCGCCATCCGTCCCCTCTCCCCTATACAGGTACAGATCCTCTGAACCGTTGCGAATAGACCAAATCCAGGAGCAAGAGGAAGATCTATTTATAGAACGAGGCAGGAGCAGCTCCGGTGATCCTCCCCTCCCTCCGTTGCCACCCCGGATCGGACAGTGTCGATGTGCCCTAGATTTAGGGTACCCCGATCACCACCTCACACGTCACTGCCTTACGATCTGATGGTGAAAATTTCGTCACCTCCGTTCAATTAAGTTATCACCTTCTATATTTGATCTTTAATTTAATTAATAATAATTTATAATTATATAATATCTAATATATCCTTATTTATACTTTATGTAATTGTATATTTTTTTTATTTTCTAAAGTGACTTCTTTGATATTTATTAGTTTTATACGATTTTTTTTGCTTATATATATATATATATGCAGGGTTAATGAGTTACTTTAGCTTTATTTAATATTTTTTATTTTTATATTCTAAAAAAATTAGAGTTTATTAATCTTCTTGAATTTATATAAATTTAAAATTTTTAAGGCTTCCAATCTCTTTATGGTTTTGTCTTAGAGTTTTTTAATAAATTATATTTTTAGTATTTATCAGCCTTTATGTTTATATTATTTTAGGTTTTAATATTTTTTTTACTATATTTAGTCTATGTTTGATGAAATATAAAATATTAAATAAAATTAATTAACAGTAGAAAGACAAATATAAAATGGAGAGGTATTTGTAACGTATAGAAAAATATTATCATATTTTATTAGTAAATATTTTTAAAATAATATTATTATTGAGCCACAATGACAAATTTGATAACCATTTGCATGAAATTTATGTACAACTTACTAGGAATTCGAGCATTTGCTCTTCTCAAAAAGCCAAGCAGAAGATGAACTACGAGAACCCAAGGAGAGGGATGGGTCTGTCGCGCAGATAAAATCAGCAACAAATTTCTATGAGCCAAATGTTCAACACAGAAGAAAAGAGACGCCATTAATCTGAAAATCCTCCATCCTTTTTTCACGACTCAATCACGCTGCAAAGCCCATGGACTCGACCTCCTTGAAGAACCTTTCAAAGCTCAAGCACCCGGAGCCACGTCCTTCAGCTTAGTGCGGAGGTAGCCGCCGTAATCTCGAGCGTGATCCTTGACGCTTCTCGCGGTGTCGTAGATCCTCATACGGGCGTAGTCGGCTTGGTCCGAGACAAGCGCGTGTGACCCCTTGAGGTACCTGTAGAGACATAAGAGGCTCGCCAGCACCGCCAGGCTGCCACCGCACACGAGGGCCGAGAAGATCAGGATTACGCCGGCGGGGACCCATATCGGGCTGAAGATGAGGATCAGCGGGGTGAAGAAGACGACCCCGACGAGCGTCGCAGTGACGGTGATCCCCGCGAGGAGGAGGGCCATGCCGGAGATGGCGAGCGTAATGAGGCCGAGGGATCTCGAGGGCGTCTGGGGAGGGATCTGGTGAAGGGTACCGGTGGGTGGCGTCCGCCTGGCCTGGTGCTGCGGCATAGCCTGATCGGAGGAGGGTCCGTCGGCCATTTTCAGATCTACGGAGTGATCGAGAGAAGTAGATGCTACGATGAAAGAAGAAGAGAAAAACAAGGTAGGGATGGATATATGTCAGAGAAGCTCGCATGCAAAGTTGACACGTAGAAGATGCCCACATCTAGCATTGAAGATTTCTCTATGCAAACCTCTGGCTTCCTGTGCATATCCAAGACAAATATACAAGCTAATAAAAGCTGGGGTTCATGAATTGACATTTTAGTATAACAAAAGTAGCATTCTTAAACAATTCAAAGCTAAATAGCTGCTGATATGAGATGATTTTCTAAATGGAGGATATGTGGATTGATTTTTAAATAATTCATATAGAATTTTAAAGTATAATAGTATGATTAAGCAAGATTGTAAATTGTATTCATATAATATAATTTTATGTATCATTTTATTCATACTCAACGCTCATATAATTGAAAATTTTATATAAAATTAACATTATTATTAATTACATTATAATATTTCATAACTTATTTATAGCTTAAATACTCAAATTGACTTTATTCTTTCGGAGGAAAACTAATTATTTGCATGGATAAATTACTATTTTTATACAAAATCTTTTAATTATATTATGGTTTGATATAAAAACCTCAATAAAGTTACTTTGTACCAATTTTTAACTAATTGCATTAATTTTTACTGATATAATATTTTATTTATTTTTAATACAAATGTAATATATAATAATTAAAAAAATCAATTAAATGAGCCATGAGCTATATTTTTTTAGGAGAGTGAATAGTCATCCATTAATTCACCAAAAGGGATAGCCATGAGCTATCTATGTTTTGGGTATTTTCTCGTACGTTTCTAAAAGTAAAAATAAATTGAAAGCACCATAATCGTAAAACAACTAAGAATGGTACATTCTTATACATGTGAAGGTCAAAGTTTGATTATATATTCACTAAGCTCACTTAGTTATGTAACATTATGTTTTGCTAAGATTTTTATTTATAATCTAATCTCTCATGATATATTTATATTTCTTTTTAAAATAAATTTAGTAGATTTAACTTCCCAACCGGAATTAAATGGTCGATATTTTTAAACAAAATATAATATACCAAATGAAAGAAAAACTCAAATTATAAGTCTATTTACAAAAATAACATAATAAAATAATTTTAGAAATATAATATTAAAAATTTTCTTAAATTAGATGTGAGGTTGATAGGAATTTTCTTATTATTGTGTTCCCAAATTCTTGAATAGTTTAGTAGTGGTGTAACTTCGACAATACAATGAGTAGTAATTGTAATGTTTCGATCCAATTCTATCGACCTGATATCCGTGAAATATCTGCTCTTCCCCATCGATTTCACATGTTGAGTATATTCATAGTAAAAATCGAAATAATTATAACTTCTGATAAAATATACCTGAAAAATGCAGTGAAAAAATAAAATTTTCTTTAAATTCTCAATTAAGCCCACTAAAACAATTTATCAAAATATCTCGTAAAAAATAGTAATATAATATGAAATTTAAAGTGTAACATAGGGAAACTTCTAAGGCGCAAATTGGAAAGAATTGATCAAATCGGGAGACGAAATATTAATCGGGGAACTAAACCGAGCTAGAATGGAAGAAAATGATCGATTGAGGGGTTAAGAGTAGTCAAGTGGAGCTCAAGAGACACTTGAAAGTGCACCGTAACACGGGGGTAAGGAATGAAAATAAACTAGAAGAAAACCAGTTCATACCGGGTTCGGGCTGGGAGTAGTCCCAAAACCCTTGAATTTTTTAGGGGTCAAAATAAATCTAAATGTAACGCTTATTGAGTTAATTCAATAAAAAATTGAATGTATAATTTTTAGGCAATTTTATTTTCTCAATAATCGATTGGGAATGGGGTGAACCGGGCCAAAAACCACAGAATTGACTAAGAAATTCACCATAAATCGGCTCGCTACAGTGTCGAACCGGTCAGTTTGAACGATGGGAGCATGCACGCGCTGAATGCACGGAGTGCACAATGCATGGCCACGCGTGCACGTGTCATCTTACTTGACCGACAGTTTACCTGGATTCCTCTGTTTTTACCCCACAACTCACCTAGAAAACCAGAATCTACCGCTTGGGGAAATTAATCCATTCTCGAGGCCTCGAGCTACGAAATGAAGAAAGAAGCTTATGGCTAGATTGTCACGAAGATCTAGATCACCTCCATATAAATTAGGGTTGCTCTATCGTAGGAATTTGCTCATAATCATCTCCTAACCATCGATTGCTCCCTTTTCCAGCGATCCAATTGCCATAGAGAATTTATTCATCATCCAGCCACCTCCGATGATGTTCTTATTATCACTGAAAAGTTAAGGACTCAACTTTCCATCACCACCCCTCTCGACCCTTAAATCTTACTCTATCGTTGTCGGAGAGATCGCACAGTACCCGATCTTCGGTGACTCAAAATAGAGCAGATGTTTTTGGGATTAATTCCAATGGTCACGACGATCCTCACAAGCTGAGAAAAATTAGGTGAGTCCCTTGAGTCTCCAACTTCCTATAGCCTTCGATTTTGCCAGATTTGAGTAAGATTTAAGATGAATTGAATCATCTAAGTTTCAAATCGTGGGTCTAAGAGCCAAGCTATTTAAAACATGGATTATAGGATCTACAGACTACCATGTAACGTCATTCAAGTTACTAGAGTTTTCTTGAAGAGTCAGCTTTCCAAACCCATTGGCCTCGACGACCAATGTGCCACCTCCAATAAGATCCTGGCTCTAACCCGACACCAACTCGCCTGCATGCAAGATTCTGATCATGATTGATCGGAGCGCCTTCGACCAACCCTGGCTAAACCAATCTTATGATGGCCTAGAGGGAGGCCAGGGGGACCTCCCCCACTTAGTTTGATAATTTTTAGAGATAGTTTAGTTTTGGGTTAACAGCCAGGGGCAAAAATGCAAATTTTTTAAAGTTAGGGGACCCAAATATAATTGAGATTTTTATGGGGTCTTCCTAAGGGAAAAATAAAGTTTTGGGGTTGATAGGGAAGTTTGGGGACCAAGGTTGCCTATTTTTGAAAGAGTAGGAACCTATTTGTAAATAATGTAAAGTTAGGGACCTAAGTACAAAAATATGGTTTTGCATGGTTAAAAGGCAACCTTTGGGAAACCTAAGGACCCACACATGATTTTAAAGAGTTTGGGGACCAAAATAAGGAATTTTGAGGTTTATGGAACCCTGAAACCCAAGTTTTAAGAAAGAAGGGCAAAAGTGAATTTTGCTAAAACTTAGGTGTATTTTGGTAATTTCAAAAAGTATGTCATGATATGTTTAAATTGGTCATCAAGGACCTGAATGGGATCCAAGAGAACTTGGGGGATCCAAACGAAAGGTTTTGAAAAATCTAAAGTCCAAAGAGGAAAAAGTTTTAAGGGGAAAAGGGCAAAATAATATTTTTTGCCAAAATTGAGGACCAAATGATAATTTGGTAAAATGAAGCCCCTAGATGGTCAGTAAAATAGTTAGTAATTCTTAATAAGGGGATCAATGGAATAAGACTGGGTATGAGACAAGGAGATTCCATAGAGAAGGCTCGACCAAGAGGCAGGTCATTGGTTATCGAGCCGGTTAACTAGAATCCCATAAATTACCTAGGTAGTAGGTCAGTAGGGATGGATACAATAAACTAAGCGGTTGTGATCATGAGTGAATATCACCTTATTATGATGCCTTTGTAGATAAAGCAAAGGCTATCAAGCGAGATCTAGGGCGAATTCAGCGATACCCCACATGTAAACCCCGTCTTTTTATAATAAGAAAACTGGGAAAAAAACTGATTATTTCCAAAGAAGAAAATCGAGTCGGTTCATTAACCTTAACTAATAGAGAATGACAAATCGGGAAATTTACAAATCCTGAGTGACCTAAAGAGTTATAAAAGTCATGGAAAAGGACTTTGGGATAATTTGGAAAAGAAAACCAGACTAGTTTAGGTGAACCGAACCTAAACCGGATTGAACCGATTTGAACCACCATTGAACCAAATTCTAAATTTATTTTTTAGGTGAATTAAAATATTCAAATTGGGGAATTGAAGCCACCATTGTATAGAGAATGAATTTAGAAATTTTTAATTTTGAAAAACTCAATCGAATTGGGCTTGAACCAGCCAGTTTAAGCATTAAACCCGGTTCGGACTGGTACGATCCAGTTCGAAACAATGTCATTTTCTTCCTCCAGAGAATGACACTATTCATTTACTGGAAAAAATGAGCAGCATAGGCAAAGGTGAAAAGTCATCATTCAGGGCATTTCAGGTCATGAATGAGTGCAATAAAAATGCCAAACGGAAGGTCAATGAGTCCTCAAGCTCCCTATATAAATAGCTCCTTTCCATTCATTCTCCTCACACTTGAAAACTCCATTCTCTCTCAACTGCTCCAATTTTTGGTGAAGCTCGAACCATAGCTTTGACTTGGGCATTTTTCTCAACCTTAGAAGGCGAGGTTGGGTTCTTTAGACTCCAGGGGAAGTAAGCTATTTAATAGCAACCTCCATTCAATGCAAGGACCACCGGAGAAGCACCGGTGTAATCAAACAGTGAAGCAGCTCCGGCGAATTGAACCTGCCCTATTTCGTACAAGCTGAAAACGACCAAATTCAACCCTAATCAGGCCAAACAAAGCTCTCCCAACATCCCCACAACCCTTAGACAACCTTAACAAAGCTAAAAGGTAAGCCAATTCGGCCCTACTCAGTTGTTGCAGGTCAGAGTTAGAGAGAGAAACTATAGAATTTCACTAATGAAATTCTCCCTCAATTCAAGGTCAATTGTAGGAATTCTTAATTCTAGAAGATACTTCAGGAAGAGATATATCTTCCTCGATAGAGAGATCAGACCGCCGCACCTCCGACGGTAAGCTTTCGAAGCTTTGTCTCTCTACGTTCAATTTTCCGATGAAACTTTGTTTGAGCTTAATTCAGACCTAAATGATGCGATTCAAAGCTCAATTGAATCATATGGAAGTGTAGGAACTGATCAATACCTTCAATTGGAGTAATTAACCCATATTGAATGTTCAATCTGATGAAATCAAATTTTGGCCAGTTTAGAAGGGGGAAAATTGAGGAAAATTTGGGGATTTCGTAAAATTGATGGACTAAATTGCAATTTCCCAAAATTGAGGGCCAATTGGCCATGGAAAGGATATTGGAGAACCAATGGGTCAATTTTTAGAATTAATTGGGGTAAAATTGCCATTTTTGTAAAGTAGGGGGGCAAAATGGTAATTTTTGAAAACTTTGGGACCAAATTGGAAATTTCAAAAACTTGAGCCCCTTAAACAATTTTCAGTAAATTAGGACCCAAAGTAAATTTTGAATGTTTTGAGACTTAATTTGAGGAAAAATTTGCATTAGGAACCTAAAGTCAAGGAAAATGAACTTTAGGGACCTATGTGCAATTAACTGAAAATTTTGAGTTTAGTCTTTAATTCGTGATGAACGAAGGCTATTATGCTAAGGATTAATAGATTAGGTTGTCCAAATCGTGTAGGAGCACGAAGGACCGAAACATCAACAAGAGCAACTCACGTCGACTTGGGAAAATCAACTAAGGATGAACACATAACGGTTAACAGATGAGTGGGTTAATTCACATCATACCAGGTTGGGATGATGAGCACTTCGGAAATGTAAAACCACTTCTATGTAGAATTTTAACATCACCCCTGGTAGGAGTGATGTAAGAACTATGCGGAAAAACTATTTACCGATTGTAAGTAGAGAGATCATACTCGGTTGGTATGATGGACTTCCTAGAAGGAAGGAGAAAACTCGCTTACCGGTTGGAAGGGGAGATGTCATCACACTCGATTGGTGTGTTAAATAGAACATTATATTGTCTGAAGTGTTCTTCCCTTACTGTGTGCCAATGCTTAAAAATTTTGGGAGACCTTGACGAGAGTTAGAACAGCTCAGATAGGCCAAAGGACTCAGTTTTGGAACTTGAGGGCTAAAATACCCAGTTTTGAAAAATCATGTATAGTGGGCCCAAGGCCAGTTTGCACGAGCAGAAGCTCGAAAACAAACATGTGATATTTATGCCCTAAAAATTCTAAATGAATGGAATATGTGATTTTGCCATGGTACCAAGACATGACCGACATACTCGATGGACTGGCGGTAGTGCATCAGGGCTAGGTCGATGGACCGGCATAGATAAATAGTTGTAGGTCGAGTTGAGGATCGGGGTCGTTGAACCAATGTCACGAAAGATAAATGGCATTGTGGAAAATTTATTGTTTGTGCATGTACTTGAGGTTTGGGACCATCATGACGCCCAAGAGGGGTAGTGATGCATCCTAGGGGCTATTGGATGACATGGTGGAGATAAGGACAGTTTGTCATTTCAATAGTTAGGGAAGCTCGACGCAGCTTCATGCACATGAGATCGGGGTGGGGTCAGGATGAGCTCTATGTCCTCATACGAACACAGAGTTGTTTTCGGGTTTGAGGGTTGAATGTAGCGAACATCCACTATCACGTCCCAACCCGATTTGGTCAAATCTTCGTGAACAACTCGACGCTCTCTTGTTTTAAGAGAGGTTTCCCCCTTCTTTATTTCAAGAGGAGCCAGGCGTAATCTCAACATTGTTCCCTAGAATAACATATATCAAATAAAATGCAAGTTTAAGAAAAATTAAGCATACTTGATAGAGGGTAAGGGTTAGTGTTATCCCTAGTTATTTATCTAATTCCTGAAAATGGATAAAAAAGGTGGGTGAGTTTCTACAACTCAGTGAATGGGTGTTTAAAGCTTGACTTTTAGAAAAATAATTTGAATTGTAATGTGCCAGACTCCTTATTTTCTTTTAAAACATTTTATTTTCAAAATCTCAGTTTTTATAGCCATTTCTCATCACAACGGTGTGTTTATCAACCAACACACACACTTTATCATGAAAGGAACACATATTTGTAGGGCAACACATCCACTACACCCACTTGTGGTGTCGGAGCTACTTTATCGGCCACCTAGATAGAAGCACGTCCACTTCTACCTTGAGAATGAGTGGATGTACATGACATCCAACCCTCAATCCCATAAACAAAACTCTCTGTCCATATGAGGATAGAGACCTCATCCCGTCCCCACCCTGGTCCTCATGCGCATGAAGCTACGTCAAGCATCTAAGACTGCTGGCAGGACTAACTGCCCTTATCTCCACCATGTCGTCCAGTAGCCCTAGGACGCATCACTACCCCTCTTGGGTGTCTTGAAGGTCCCGTAACTCAATGCATGCACAAAACAACAATTTTTCCACATAAGCCATTTAATTTGTGGTGCCACTAGTCCAAGGCCCCGATCCTCAACTCGACTTGCAACTATTTTCTCAACTGGTTCGTCGACATGTCATGTTGCATTGCTGCCAGTCCATTGAGTATGTCAGTCCTATCTTGGTACCATGGCCAAACAAATCATCCATTTAAAGTTTTCATGGCTTAACTCATGTTTGTTTACGAGCTTCTGCTCGTGCCAACTGGCCTTGGGCCCACTGTACGAGATTTTCAAAGTTGGCCATATTAGCCCCCAAGTTCCAAAACCAAGGCATCTGGCCTATCTGAGCTATTCGAGCTCTCGTCAAGAAGCTCTACCAAAAAGTTTAAGTAGTGGCACACAATCAGGGGAGAACACTTCCGATAAAAATATATTTTCAACTATCTATTATACCGACCGGGTATAAGGACATCTCCACTCATAATCGAGAACAGGTTTTCAACTTCCTTCAAGGAAGTTCCATCATACCAACTGGGTATGATCTACTTACAATTAGTAAGTAGTTTTTCCACATGATTTTCACATCACTCATTTAAGTTGTTTTGTTTAAAATACCAATTGGTACTGGGTTTTCATTTCGAAGTACTTATCATCCCCAATCAGATATGATATAAAATCCCACTCACCCATTAATGTCGTGAATTCCACTAGATTGGTTCTTTGTATTCACGCGAGCTTGTCCTTGCTAGCGTTCCCTGTACTTCGTGTTCCTACACGATATGAACATCTCAATTCATTATCCTTCGGCCTAATAGCCTTCATTTATTCCAAATGAATGAGAAAGACAAATTTTTATTTATTTTCAATTTGGTCCCTAAAGTTATTTCTCTTAAACTTTAAGTCCCTAATTCCGGTTTTTCCTCAAATTGAGTCCCGAAATTTTAAAATTTATCAAGGGACCTCAATTTATTCGATTTCACAAAAAGGGGATTAATTTCCCAAATTTCCAATTTGGTCCCCCAACTTTTCCAAAATTACCATTTTGCCCTTTCTTTACAAGAATGGTAAATTTACCCCCAAAATTTTAAAATTTCTCAATTGGCCCTCTAAAATTTTTATAATATCCAACTGACTCTCAATTTTAGAAAATTGCATTTTATTCTCTTGAATTTTCGAAATTCCCAAAATTTTCCCAATTTTTGCCCTAATTCCAACATATTAACACAACCAAATTTGATTTCATCAAATTAACCGATCAAACATTTCCAATTGTTAAAATTGAAGTTAAAATTGAGTTTCTACATGTTCATAAGATTCTTTAGAAATTTGAGTTGCAAGTTTTAATGCCAGAACATGCTCAAACGGAGTTTCACCAGAAAATGAACTATAGAGAGAGAAAGCTTCAATTCCTCACCGGTGAGGGCACGACGGTCCGAGCTTTTGATTTGGGTAGATAGCTCTTGTCCTGAGGTTCGTCCTAGAATCAAGAATCATATCAATTAATGCCAAATTGAGTTAGAATTTTGTCATCTAAATTCTGCCAATTCTCTCTCTAGCACAGGTCAAAAATTGCAGAGTGGAGTCGAATTGGCTTACCTTTTAGTCCTAATTCGGCCGTGGGAGGTTGAGGAAGTGTTGGAAGGGCTTGGTTTGGCATGAGGAGGGCTCAAAATGGCTGATTTCAACTCGTCCGAAATAGAGCAGCTTCGGTTCGCAGGAGCTGCTTCACTGTTCCATCACGTCGGTGCTTCTCCAGCGACCCTCGGAGCAAATGGAGACTACATGTAGCTGGCTTCTCTCCAGTTCTAAAGAATCCGACCTCACCTTCTTTGGCTCAGAAAAAACCCTATATCGGAGCTCTAGTTCTAACTTCACCGGAAAACTAAGCAAATAAGAGAGAGTGAGCTTTTCCGGTATGAAGAGGATGATTGGAGAGGGGCTCTTTATATAGGGAGCTTGGGGACTCATTGGCCATCCGTTTGGCACCTTTATGACAGACATTGATGGTTTGAAACATATTGAACGAAAATGTTTCTTCTTCACTGGCGCTGCTTCGATTTTCTGGTGAGTGAACAATGCTGTCATCTAAAGGAAGAAGACGACACTGTTCCGAATCAGACCGGACCGGTCTGAACCGGGTTCGAAGCTTAAACTTGCCTGTTCCTCCCTCATTCGACCGAGTTTTTCAAATCTAAAAATTTCTAAATTCATTTTCTATCCAATGGTAGCCTCAAATCTTAAAGTTGAATTATTTATGCCACATAGAAAAATGAATTTAGGATCCGATTCAATAGTGGTTCCTTCCTAAGGTTTATAAATCTCTTTGAGTCAAAAGGGATCCATAAATTTCCCTGTTTGCCCTTTCTCTATCGGTTTTGGTTCATGAATTTAGCTCATAAACCGGTTCAATCCAATTGGATCCGGTTCATCTAAACTGGTCTGGTTTTTATCTTCTAATTTGTCCTAAGGTTCTTTTCTAAGGTTTTATGAACCCTTTGATTCACCCAAGAGTTGTAAATTTTCAAATTGCCCATTTCCTGATAATCGAGTTTGTGAACCGGTTCGGTTTTCTCACTTGGTTTGACCGGTTCTTTTCCCGATTTTCCTTAGCTCAAAAGAGCGGGGTTTACACCCTCCTCATTCATCCTCTCCACACCTGAAAACTCCATTCTCTCTCAATAACTCCCATTTCTGGCGAAGCTCGAACTAGAGCTCCAACTTGGGACTTTTTTGAGCCAAACAAGGCGAGGTCAAGTTCTTTAGAACTGAGTAGAAGTTAGCTACACGCCCATTGTCTCCATTTGCTCCGAGGGTCGCCGAAGAAGCATTAGCATGATAGAATAATGCAGCAGCTCTGGCAGACCGAAGCTGCCCTATTTTGGCAGAGCTAAAATTGGCCAATTTGAGCCTCTCTTAGACCAAACTAAGACTTCCCAACACCTCCACAGTCCTCCTACAACTGAATTAGAGCTGAAAGGTAAGCTAATTTGGCTCCCCTTTGCAATTTCCGACCAGTTCTAGAGAGAGAATCGACAGTATTTTTATGATAAAATTCTTACTCATTTCAGCATCAATTGATACAATTGTTGATCCTAAGAGAAACCTCAGGACAAGAACTATCTGCTCAGATCGAAAGCTCAGACCGCCGCACTCCTGACGGTAAGCTTTCGAAGCTTTCTCTCTCTAAGCACAATTTTTCGACGAAACTCCATTTGAGCTCATTCCGACACAAAATCGTGCGATTCAAAGTGCAATTGAATCATATGAAGATGTAGCAACTCTAATCTAGCTTCATTTTCAACAATTAAACTCATTTGATCGGTCAATTTGATGAAATCAAAGTCAGCAGAGTTAAAAGGTTGAAATTGGGGAAAAATTAGGGAATTTCAAAAATTTGAGTGACTAAAGTGCAATTTCATAAAATTGAGGACCAATTGGGCATATTAAAGATGTTGGATGACCAACTGGGCAATTTTGGAATTTTTGGGGGCAAAACTTACCAGTTTTGTAAATTAGTCGCAAAATGGTAATTTTGGAAAAGTTGGGGGGACCAAATTGTAAATTTGGGAAATTGAACCTTTTTTTTTGTGAAATTGAATAAATTGAGGTGCTAAGGTGAATTTTAAAAGTTTCGGGACTCAATTTGAGGAAAAAATGACATTAGGGACTTAAAATTAAAGAAAAATAACTATAGGGAGCTAATTGCAAATAAATAAAAAGTTTGGTTTTCTCATTTATTTGAAATGAATGAAAGCTATTAGTCCAATGGATAATGAACAAGGATGTTCATATTGTGTAGGAGCACAAAGTATTGGGAATGTTAGTAAGGACAAGCTCGCGTGAATACAAAGAACCGGTCGAGAGGAATTTACTGCATTAACGGGTGAGTGAGAATCTTATACATCGAACCTGTCATGCTCCGGCCCAATTTGATCGGATCTCTGTGATCAACCCGCCACTCTCCTGGTTTATTTAAGGGTTTTCCCCTGTTTATAAACTATAAAGGGTAAGGCATCCTTTAAACCTATACCTTTACTAGAATAATATAAATCAAAACTACACAAGATTTTTATATCAAATGTGCCTGTCTCACAGGTACATCGGTTGGTGGTCCTTAAGGGTAGGCTTTCTAAGATTTCCTGAAAAAGGATTTAATGGAGGGGGTGAGTACAATGACTTAGTGAATGGATTTTCAAAATTTTATTTTTTTAAAAAAATCTATTTGGAGTGTGATAGACTCCTTAATTCCTTTAAAAAATCCTTTCCTTTTTGTTTTCGATTTTTATCACCATTTCTCATTAATCAAGGTGTGTTATTACCCAACACACATCCTTCATCATGAAGGTCAATCACATAATTGCAGGCAAGCCTGTCCATTGAACCCACTTGTGGCATCGGAGCGACTTTACCGGCTACCTAGATAGAAGCACGTCCACTTCTACCTTGAGAATGAGTGGATGTACACGACATCCGACCCTTAATCTTGAAATCAATTCTCTGTGTTCGTATGAGGATAGAGACCTCATCCCGACCCCACCTCGGTCTCGTGCGCTTGAAGCTATGTCGAGCTTCTCAAGGTCACCTGGTCCGACGAATTGCCTTATATCCACCAGGTCGTCTAGAGCCCTAGGACACATTACTACCCCTCTTGGGCGTCTTAAAGGTCCCGTACACAGTGCATGCACAATTAGTATTTTCACATCATGCCATGTAATTTGTGGTGCCATTGGTCCAACAGCTCTGACCTTCAACTCAACCTGCAGCTATTTGTCTTGACTAGTCTAGAGACCTGTCATGTCACACTACCACTAGTTGACTGAATATATCGGTCCTATCTTGGTACCATGGCTAAACAATTGATTTATTTAAAGTTTTATGACATAAATCTCATGTTTGTTTACAAGCTTCTACTTGTGCCAACTGGCCTATGGTCCACTTTTTGAGATTTTCAAAACTGGGCATATTAGCCCCCAAGTTCCAAAACCGAGCCCCCGAGGCTATAAGAGCTATTCGAGCTCCCGTCAATAAGGTCTCCCAAATCGTTTAAGTAGTGACACATGGTCAGGGGAGAGCACTTTCGACAAAAATATGTTTTCAATTGTCCATCATACCAACTGAGTATGAGGACATCTCCGCTCATAACCGATGAACATGTTTTCCACTTCCTTTGAGAAAGTTTCATCATACCAAATGGGTATGATTTACTTACAACCGGTAAGTAGTTTTTCCACGTGATTTTCACATCACTCCTCTAAATTGTGATGTTTAAAATACCATTAAGTAGTGGGTTTTCATTTCGAGGTACTTATCATCCCCAACAGGGTATGATATAAAATCTCACTCACCCGATCGTGCAGGGAAATTCCACTCAGTCAGTTTCCTTCCCTAACAAGTTTAACTTCAACTGGCGTTCTCGATGTCTTGTTTTCCTACATGAAATGAACATGGTTGTTCATTATTCTTTGGCCTAATAGCACTCATTCGTTCCAAATGAATGAGAAAAGCTAATTTTTCCTTTATTTCCATTTAGGTCCCTAAAGTTATTTTTATTTTAACTTTAATTCCCTAATACCGGTTTTCCTTCAAATTGAGTCCCAAAAGTTTTAAAATTCCTCTTGGGATCTCAATTTACTCTATTTCATAAAATGGGGCTCAAGTTTCCCAAATTCTCGATTTGGCCCCCCAAAATTTCTAAAATTACCATTTTGCCCTTCCTTTACAAAAATGGTAAGTTTTGCCCCAAAATTTCTAAAATTGCTCAGTTGGCCCTCTAATTTTCTTATCATGCCCAATTGACCCTCAATTTTATAAAATTGAATTTTGGTCCTTCGAATTTTCTAAAATTCCCAATTTCCACAAATTTTCCATCAATTTCAACTCTCTAACACAACCAAATTTGATTTCATCAAATTGATCAATCAAACACTTCTAATTGTTGAAATTGAAGTTGAAATTGAGTTTCTACATGTTCATATGATTCCATAGCACTTTGAATCGTATGCTTTAATGCTGGAACGAGCTCAAATGGAGCTTCGCCGTAAAACAAACTATAGAGAGAGAAAGCTTCAATTGCTCACCGGTGAGGGCACGATAGTCTGAGCTTTCTGTCTGGGCAGATAGCTCTCCTCTTGAGGTCCTCCTAGGATAAAGAATGACATCAATTGATGTCGAATTGGATTAGAATTTTGTAATTGAAATTCGACCGTCTCTCTCTAATACTAGTCAGAAATTGTAGAGAGGAGCTGAATTGGCTTACCTTTTGGTCCTAATTCGACCATGGGAGAGCTTGGTTTGGAATGAGGGGGGCTCGAATTGGCCGATTTCAGCTCATCCAAAATAGGGCAGCTTTGGTCCGTCGGAGCTGCTTCATTGTTCTATCACGCTGGCATTTCTCTTGTGACTCTTAGAGCAAACGGAGACTGCAAGTGTGTACCTGACTACTCCTTAGTTCTAAGGAACCTGACCTTGTCTTCTTTGGGTTAGAAATGACCATATATCGGAGCTCTAGTTTGAGCATCCCCAGAAAACTAAGCAACTAAGAGAGAGTGAGCTTTTCAGGTGTGGAGAGGGTGAATGACGAGGAGGTCTTTATATAGGAAGCTTTAGGACTTCTTGGCCGTACGATTGGCACCTTAATGGTGATCATTCATTGCTTGAAACTCCCTGGCCAGAGACTTTTTAGCTTCGTTGGCACTATGCGATTTTTTGGCAAGTGAACAGTGCTATCATCAGAAGGAAGAAGATAACACTGTTCCGAACCGGACCAGACCGGTCTAAACCGAGTTCAAAGCTTAAATTGGTCGGTTCACCCCTAATTCGACCTAATTTTTTAAATCTAGAAATTTCTAAATTCATCTAAATTCATTTTCTATCAAATGGTGGCCTCAAATCTCAAATTTGGATTTTTTAAGCCACCTAAAAAAATGAATTTAGAATCCGATTTAATAGTGTTACAAACCGGTTCAATTCGGTTTGTATCCAATTCACCTGAACCGGTTTGGTTCTCATCCCCTATTTATCTTAAAGTCCTTTTTCATGACTTATATGACTCTTTAGGTTACCCGGGATCCATAAATTCCTCGGTTTACTCTCTCTATCGGTTCTGGTTCACAAATTGGCTCGGTTCATAAACTAGTTCTATCCGGTTCGGATCCAGTTCGCTCAAATTTGATTTTTCTCCCCCAATTGGTCCTAAAGTTCTTTTCCAAGGTTTATGAACCATTTTTAGTCACATGGTAGTTGTAAATTCTCAAATTTTCTTATTTCCTGATATCGGGCTTGTAGACCAACTCGATTTTAAATTTGAAACTGACCGGTTCTTTCCCCGGTTTTCTCATTATCAAAGGACGAGGTTTACAATAGCAGTTGGGATGATGAGTACTTTTATTTAATGAAAACATACTTATCGGTTGTGAGTGGGCTTACTAACGTCATACCCGGTTGGGATGATGAGCAAAGTTTAAAGTTAAAAATCACGTATCTGTTGTGAGTGGGATATTTAATATCATACCCAGTTGGGATGATGAGTACCTCAGAAATGAAAACCCACTATTAAGTGGTATTTTAACAATCACACCTAAGAGGAGTGAGGTGGAAATTACGCGGAAAAGCTACTTACCAGTTGTAAGTAGATCATACCCGGTTGGTATGATGAACTTCTTGGAAGGAAGTAGAAAACCCGCTTATCGGTTATAAGCGGAGATCTCCTCATACCCGGTTGTTGTGATGGACAGCTAAAAGTTCATTTATTCGGAAGTACTCTCCCTTGATTGTGTGCCACTGGTTAAAATATTTTGGGAGACCTTCTTGATGAGAACTCTAATTGCTCATATAGGCAGGAGGCCTTGATTTTGGAACTTGGGGGTTAATATGCTCGATTTTGAAAATCTCGAACAGTGGGCCCTAGGCAAGTTGGCATGAGCAAGAGCTTGTAAACAAAATAGGGCCGACATACTTGGTAGACTAGTAGTAGTGTGACATGACAGGTCGATGGACCAGGTAAGACATAAACAACTACAGGTCGAGTTAAGGGTCGGGGTCATTGGACCAGTGGCACCAAATATTAAATGGCTTTTGAGGAAAACTTTGTTTGTGCATGCACTTGATGTTTGAGACCATTAAGATGCCCAAGAGGGGTAGTGATCCGTCCTAAGGGCTGCTGGATGACATGGTGGTGATAAGAGAAGAGAGAAACTACTGGGTTTGTGTTTCTCGTCATACCAGTTAGTGATAGAGTTTTGTGTTTGTACTCCACGGAGTTTCTGTGTTTGGACTCTACGAATCTGCAGTGTTTGGGAAATCCTGAAGCTTCTATGTTTGAATTTTGTGTGCACGAGACCGAGGTATGGTCTATGTCCTCACACGGATACAGAGTTTTAATCATGTGTGTTCCCTTCATGATGAAGGGCATGTGTTAGTTGATAAACACACCACTTTTGGTTGAGGAGTGAGTAATTACTATGAAACTAAGATTTTGAAAATGAGAAATTTTACAATAAGGAGTCTGGCACACTCTAATTTAAATATTTTCCCCTAAAAAGTCAAACTTTAAACACCCAATCACTGAGTTGTTGAACTCACCCCTCCCTTATATTCCTTTTCAGGTAACCAAGGGAAACCTACCCAAAGACCTCCTGTTAGTGACACCTACAAGATAGGTATGTAAGTTAAAATTTTTATGCAGTTTTGATTTATGTATTTTAGGAAAGGTACAGGTTTAAAGGACGCATTCCTTTCGATTTTAAAAGATGGGAAAACCCTTAGAAAATCGGAAAGAGTGGCGGGTTGCTTATGGGGATCCGACCAAACTGGGTTGGGGCGTAACAACTTGAGTGGTTTGAGAGCCTGTTTCCTAGAATACATTATCAAGACTATAATCAAGAATCAAGAATCAGCTCAATACATGTCAAATTGAGGGAGAATTTAGTTAGTGAAAATCTGTCGGTTCTCTCTCTAGCACTGATCAGAATTCACAGAGGGGAGCCAAATTGGCTTACCTTTCCAAACTAATTTAGTTGTAGGAGGGCTGAGGAGGTGTTGGGAGGGCTTGGTTTGGCCCGAGGAGGGCTCGAATTGGCTGATTTCAGCTTGACAGAAATAGGGCAGCTTCAGTCTGTCGGAGGTGCTTCACTGTTCGATTACTTCGGCACTTCTCTAGTGACCCTCGAAGCAATTGGAGACTACCACCATGTAGTTGACTTCTTCCAGAGTCTAAGGAACCTGACCACACCTTCTTTGGCTCAGAAAAGACCCTATATCAGAGCTCTGGTTCGAGATTCACTGGAAAATTGAGTAGCTGAGAGAGATTGAGGTTTTCAGATGTGGAGAGGATGAATGGAGGGGGGGCTCTTTATATAAGAAGCTCGGGGACTCGTTGGTCATCCGTTTGGCACCTTTATAATAGTCATTTATGGCCTGAAATGTACTGAATGGAAACATTTCCTCTTTGTTGGCACTGGTTCGATTTTTTGACGACTGAACAGTGTTGTCATCTGAAGGAAGAAGACGACGCTATTCCGAATCATTTTGGATCGGTCCGAATCGGGTTCAAAGATTAAACCGGCTAGTTTAGGCCCGATTCGACCAAGTTTTTCAAAATTAAAAATTTCTAAATTCATCTAAGTTCATTCTCTATCCAATGGTGTCCTCAATTCTCCAATTTGAATTTTTTAAGCCACCTAGAAAAATGAATTTAGCATCCGGTTCAATAGTGGTTCAAACTAGTTCAATTTTGTTCGGATCTGGTTCCTGAACCGGTTTATTTTTCATCTCCAATTCATCCTAAAGTTCTTTTTCATGACTTTTGTTATTCTTTAGGTCACTCGGGATTCATAAATTTATCGGTTTTCCCTTTCTCTACCAGTTTCGGTTCATAAATCGACTTGATTTTCTCTTTGGAAATGATTAGTTCACTCCGGCTTGGATCTAGTTCACTTGAACCGGTTTGGTTTTCTCTTCGAAATTGTCTTAGGGCCCTTTTCAAGGTCTTTATGACCCATTTGGGTCACTTGGGATTTGTAAATTTCTCAAATTTCCTGTTCTCTGATGATCGGGTTTGTGAACCGGTTTGGTTTTCTCACTTATTTTGACGGGTTCCTTTCTCGGTTTACTTAACTCTAAAGGGCGGAGTTTACAACCACTCATTCTCAGGGTAGAAGTAGACTGACTTCTATCTAGGTGGCCGGTAAAGTCGCTCTGACACAACAAGTGGGTGCAATGGATGGGCTGCCCTCCGAATGTGTGATTCCCTTCCTAATGAAGGGCGTGTATTAATTGTTAAACACACCTGATGTGGAAATGAGAAAAAAGGTTTGAAAAACTGGGAATTTAGTTAAAGCATATTTTTGAAGGAAATAAGGAGTTTGACACACTCCGATTAAAGATGTTTTAATTATGAACACTCTCTCCCAACACCCATTCACTAAGTTGTCGAACGCACCACCTCCCTTTGCCCCTTTTCAGGTAACCGATGGAAAACCCACTTAAATACTTTTCGATAGTTGAATCTACAAGCCAGGTATGTAAGGTTTTTATATTCATTTTTTATTAATGTTATTCCTGGAATGATATAGGTGAAAAGGACGCCTTATTCCTCACGGTTTAGAGAAGGGGAAAACCCTTAATAAAATGGGAGAATGACGGGTTGCTCATGGGGATCCGACCAAACTGGGTCGAGGTATGACACCACGAAACAAACACGTTCCATGATTTGGGTGAATGGATTTTTATCATTTGACGGCATGACCTATTGGACCGACCGTGTAAACCCCATTTGAAATAAGGAATCGGAAAGGGGAACCAAAAACTTTTGAGGAAAAACTGAGGATCTAAGTGAATCAGAATTGGTAAAGAATGGTCAAAATGGGAATTTGGAAAATTCCGATTGGCCAATAAATACCTAAAAATCATGGAAAATAATGATTAAGTGAATTGGATGTGAAAACAGGTCTAGTTTAGGGTGAGTTGGACCTGAACCAGATTGAACCGTGAACAGCTAGTTCAAAGATTCATTTTTCTAGGTGGCTTACAAACATCAATTTGGAAAATTGAAGCCATAGTTAGATAGAAAATAATTTTAGAAAATTTTAATTTTTAGAAAATCAGTTGAATCAAGCCTAAACCGACCGACTTTCGATTTCGGGTCATCGAACCTGGTCTGACCGAATCGGTCAATGCACCGCCTGTGAGGTCAATGCCTAGTAAGTGGGTGCGACCATTCAGCAAGCGACATGTGATGAAGTGCAACCCGTTAGCCGTTTAGTCAGCGTTGACCAATTAGAGCGTGACACATGTCCTAGATTAATGGTAAAAGCCATGCCATCGATGATCGACCAATAAGAGAGCAACACGTGTCCTCAATCAATGGTCAACTAAGAAGAAGTCTCATATGCAAGGCTGATCAATGAGGAGATAACACGTGGCAAAGATGCCACATCAGTAGCCGTCAAGGATGTCAAAGAAACGGTCAACCAATGAGAGGTTGACACGTGGCAGAGCCACATTGGATGGCTCCAACCAATTAGAGGCTAACACGTGGCAGTGTCACTATGTCAAGAGGGAAATCTAACATGTTTAAATCAGCCAATCAAAGGATGTTGAATGTCACAGTCAAATGGTTGACCGAATGCGGTAAACTTCCATGTTGGAATGAGAGACCAATGGGAGTTCGCCACATGGCTTGTCAACGAGTGAAAGGGTGACTCACACGTTGAGTGGGAAGCTGCGTTAGTGAAGCCAACCAATCACTGTGCACCATGTGGCAGCTTGAACGTACGAAGCTCGCAAATGCGTGCACAATGTCATCTTCAACCTTGGAAAATCTAGGAGAAAGAAAGATAGGCGAACTGCTCGGTCTCCAATGACCTGAAAAATTCTCTGAACATACCAACAACGAGCGAGATTGGGGTCGAGTTTTATGTCGGCTGGTAGCCCTGTCAATTGTCGAGCTCCCTATATAAAGAGGCACTTCCCATCCATCCTCCTTATCCCTCAAACGATAGAAGATGATGAAGTACTCCATTTCCCAGTGAGACACAAACTAGAGCTCTGATGAGAGCCTTTTCTGTAACTTGAGAGGTCTATTTTGGGTTCTTTGAAACTAGGGAGAAGTCCTCTACCTCATTGCAGCCTCCATTCCACTCGAGGATTGTTGGAGAAGTGCAGGCGAGTTCGCATAATGAACTTACTCCCCAACTATTTACGACCAGAATCGGTCGTGCTACATTTGAGCCATCCCCGAGGCAACCACAATTAAACCAATCAATTGTAGGAACAAATCACCTACAAGTTCATGTAGAGGAAAGGGATGTTAAGTTGGGAAACCCCTAGGATGACCAAGTATCGTAATACATGTGAGTGGGTTTTCCAGCATCAGACCCATTTGGGGTGATGAACACGTTTTTGGATTAAAAACCATTTTATAGAAATAGTCTCTCCTGATAGTGTGAACCTGCTTAAACTTTTTGGGAGCTATTTTAAGTAGAGCTAGAATTGCTCCAATGGGCCTAAGGCTAATGGGCATGGGTTCAAGGCCGTTCATAATTAGTCAAGTAATGTGCCCAAAGTAAGGTATGTTAAAGTTTTTAAGCTATTGAGTTTTGTATAATGCTATTCCATGGAACAAGGTAAAAAAATTACGCATGACTTCTCGCGGTCTTGGGAAGTGGTGACTCTTCTTAGACCAAAGGTAGTGGTGGGTTGTTCACAGGGTTCTGACCAAACCGGGTCGGGGCGTGATAACTTGAATTGTATTTGAGCCTATTTCCCCGAATGCATTATCAAGACTATATAACATGAAACTAAATGAAACCATTCACCTTGTAGGAATAATGCCTCCAAGGGAATTTGCTACACGAACTCGCCCAATCCTCGGACCATTGAAAAAGGTCCACACCTCAAGCAAGAAAAGTAGCAAGGGAACTTCCAAGTTCAAAAGAACTATATCGAAGGACATGCTCACGGGTTATAGGGAACTCTACGGAGAGATACTAAAATATATCAACTCGTAGAATTCTCCCCAAGGATGAGAAGAACCTACACCTCCTCAGAGGGACCCAACACCTCCCCCGACACCACAATAGTTGGAGAGAACCCCGACATAAGAGGATGCATGGAAAAAGTACTAGGAGGCATATGCAAAGATGTGAAGGGTTTTCAGGAGCCCCCACCCATTTGAATAAACCCTAAACCCATGAACCTGATGAGACAAACATACAAGTATGAGGCTGTGGTGCTAGAAAAATATGGACTTGAAGTAATTCATGAAGTTAGAGCTCGCCCTAGGGAACCTAGCATGAACCTATACAAAGGGTGTGAAGGGACATACATAAGCTCGTCATCCTCAAAGCCGTCAGACAAGGAGTCCCGGAACAAGTCAAAGGTAAATTCCCGACCAATGACCATAAATGACTAGGAAGGGAGTGAGATGAGTGCTTGTAATAAGCCAATTTCGGCAAGAAAAGTTTTATTTGATAAATAAAAGACCCTTTATGTCACAATTTTTACCTAAAGATTTAATCCTACAATAAGAAAAAAATGTCTCAAATCCAATAACCTTTCTCCTTAAGGACAAGTTATCAAGAACTCCCATAAAAAATATCGGAAGATTTGACTTACGCTAGAAAAGATGATTCCATCACAAAAGGAAGACAAAAGGGTTAGAGAAGGCCAAAGATTCCGCAGAAACAATGGAGGGAAGGGAAACATGATAAGGAAGGCCCAAGGACAACATACAGAGGTCAAAATCAATAAAGAAGGAATCGCCCATCATAGCCAAGGGGAATAAAGGTTAGGAAAGACCATAGACGAACCTAACCCTAAGGAACGATTAGTAACCAAGAAATGACCAAAGAAGGATGGACAGAAGTTAGAGAAGGAAGGATGCATGAAAACCGTATGACAACCAAGAGAGGGGAAGGGATTAGTATTAACAAATAGCTCTAGGGCAACCAAACTCAAGCCACATGAAGTCTCAGGTAAGCTTCCCACAAAAATTCAAGAAACCTCACAACAAATGGACTTGAAATCTTCCCTAAGAAGGTAAATGCATAAAAGGATACGAATAAGAATGAGGATACGATACAAAGGATGTGCCCACAAGGGCTTCCGAAAAAAGAAATAAATTGGAATGGTGACATAAAGAGAAGGCCATAAACTAATTCTAGGGTCCGATAACCATAAGGACGCATGGAAGGGGGTAGTGATTCCCTCCACACCCCCCAAGCTTAGTTGACCTTGTTTCATGTGTGTGATCTCGTATGAAGGTTTATAGGATAACTGCTTTGAGGAAAGTGGGTAGGGAACAAAAACTGATGAAAGGAAATCCTCTAAGAGGGTCTTAGGAGTGGACAAATGGAGCATGAGGAAACCATATAGAATGAAGAACTGTGAAATGGTCACAAGCAAGTAAGGGTGGACTAAGGAACGAAAATCCTTACGTAAAGACGTCGTTGGATATGAGGAAGGACATAAGGGAGGAAAATCTCAAATATATCGAGAAGCTAGGAAGTGATCGTGAAACCCGAGGATTGCAATCGAGATTGCTCAAACGAGGGGGTTGGTAAGGATAGAGAAATAAGAAAAGCCACAAACGATCATGAAAGGCATGATGTCAAATGTAAAGGAGCGGTGGGATAACATTGAAGGTACTTAAGGAAATATGAGTTGGTGATAAGAAGGGAATAAACCATGTGATCCCTAAAAGTTAGAAAATCAGGAGCAATTATCGAGAAATTGTCTAGAAACATAAGGGACAAAGATAGTTATATAACCTGTTATGCTGCAAGAGACGTGTAGGTCCAACAATCCCTAGGAAGGGTGACTCTTGTATGAAGTAGTGGATGAAAGGACTAACATAAAGACGAAAAGTGATGACCAACAATGCCTACTCGTGTCTGTGTGGTAGGATGACCAATCGTCTGCTGATCATTCACCAAACACGTGGCAACCTCTCATTGGCTGCCCGTGCTTGCGTGGCTGCTGACTCGGCACCATTGACCGGCCCGGTCCGACCGAGTTCGGTGACCCAAATTTTAAAATCGGCTAGTTCAGGCTCGATTAGACCGGTTTTCTGAAATTTAAAAATTTCTAAATTCATCTAAATTCATTTTCTATCTAATGGTGGGATACATTTCCCAAATTGACATTTTAAAGCCACCTAGAAAAATGAATCATTGAACCATTTCATTATGGTTCAATCTGGTTCAGTCAGGTTCACCACGACCAGTCTGGTTTTCCCATCCAATTCACTTCAAGTTCTTTCCCATGATTTTTGTGAATTTTTGGTCACTTGGGGTTTTCCAATTTCCCATATTAACCCTTCTTTAATATTTTTAGCTCTTTAATTAACTCGATTTTCTCAAAACCGCCGTTTTTTCCTCGGTTTCCTTGTTCCAATGGCACGGGTTTCATAACTCTCCCCTCCTTTTAAGAGTTTTGTCCTCAAAACTTACCTGTCCCTCCTTTACATCGGGAAGGTATTCCCTTACAGTCAATTTGGGGTTTGATTTGATACCCTACTGCTCTGGTTACTCCTTTCACTCATTCATTTATTCTCTTGGACTTAGTTCCTTTGACTTATCTTACCCTCATGTGTCCAAGTAATTTCTAAGGTCCAGTGCTTCCTGTTGTTTGGGGTTAGACCCTTCTCTCTTGGGGGGTTTGATCTGGAATTGGGAGTTCCAAAATGTTTGACTGTACTCGGGTCTATTTACTTCCTTAGTTGTTGAATCTCCTTAACTCGTTGCCCTGTCGAACCTTTCGCACTTATTTTTCATAGTTTTTGGTGTTATCTCCTTTTTGTCCTATGTTGGTCCTTTATTCCATTCTTTCCCCGTTTTCTTATTGGGCTTCCCCGTTTCCAGCCATTGGTTTACCATTCACTTCTTGATTTACCAACATACTAGTGGGTTTCCGCCTTTTAGTCCTCCCTCATGTCCAATGGCGTTCTTACTTAAGGACTTCTTTTCTTAGGTCCATCCTTAGTTGCTTGTGACCATTTCATGGTTATTTATTATGAGTTGATCCTTTAAGGGCTTACTTGTCCGTTCCTAGAATTCACTTGAATGAGTTCCCTTTGTAGGTTTTATCCTATACTCTCGTACCTTGTAGTCGAGTTTTTTTTCAATCCATTGAGTCGTGCGTTCATCCTTCTCATAATTTCTTGAAGGTTTTCCTTCACCCTTCTTTTTCCGACGTTTGACCTTTTCACTTTTCCCTTTTTTGTTGGGGTTTAAATCAGTGATTCTCACGAGGGTCGATTCGTTTAACGACCCTATTTGTAAACCTTGTCCTTTAAAGATAAGAAAAATTGAGAAAAGAACTGGTAAATTCAAAAGAGAAAATTGAGTCGATTAACGAACCCAAACCTATAAAGGAAGGGTAAAATGGGAAATTGGTAAATATCAAGTGACTCAAAGAGTTATAAAAATCATGGAAAAGAACCTTGGAATAAAATGGAAGAGAAAACCAAACCGGTTCAAGATGAACCAGACCTGAACCAGATTGAATTATACTTGAACCAGTTTATAAATTCATTTTTCTTGGTGGCTTAAAATATTCAAATTTAGGAATTAAAGCCACCATTAGATAGAGAATAAATTTAGATCAATTTAGAAAATTTTTAATTTTGAGAAAACTAGTTGAATCGGGCATGAACCAGCCGATTTATGCCATTAAACGCAGTCAGATCGGTCTGGTCTGGTTTAGAAAAGTGTCATTTTCTTCCTAAGGATGACAACACTATTCATTAATAAAGAAAACGTATAACATTGAAAAAGATGAAACCGCTCCGTTCAGGCCATTTCAGGGCGAGGATAAGCTCGACCAAAAACGAATGTGGTCGGACAGAGGGTCCCTGAGCTCCATATATAAAGAGCTCCTCTCCATTCATACTCCACGCAGCTCAAATTTCCATTCTCTCTCAACCGCTCCATTTTTCGGTGAAGCTCGAACCAGAGCTCCGACATAGGCCTTTTTCTTAGCCTTAGAAGGCAAGGTCGGGTCCTATAGACTCTGGGGGAAGTTAGCTACTTGACAACAACCTCCTTTTGTCCCGAGAACTACAGAGAAGCATCGGCGGAATCAAACAGTGAAGTAGCTTCGATGGACTGAAGTTGCCCTAATTTGGCCAAGCTGAATTTAACCAAATTCAACCCTCCTCCGGCCAAACGAAACCTCCTCAACACCACCACAACCATCACACGGTCTTAACAGAGCTGAAAGGTAAGAAAATTCGGTCGTCCTCAATAATTGCTGGTCAGAGTTAGAGAGAGAAAGTGCTAAACTTTATTGAAAAAAATTCACCCTCAATTGGACATCAATTGTAGCAATTCTTGATCCTAGAAGGAAACTCAAGATGAGAGCTATCTTCTTAGATTGAGAGCTAGGATCACCGCACCTCCGACGGTAAGCTTTCGAAGCTTTCTCTCTTTACATGCAGTTTTCTGGTAAAGCTCCGTTTTAGCTCAATTTGGACCCAAATGCTGTCGTTCAAAGCTCAATTGAATCGTATGGAAGTGTAGGAACTGATCCATACCTTCAATTGGATCAATTAACCCCAATTGAATGACCAATTTGAAGAAATCATATTCGATGAGTTTGGAGGGGAGAAAATGGGGATTTCAAAAAATTGAGGGACCTATTTGAAATTTCCCCAAATTGAAAGCCAATTGTCCATGAAAAAGATGTTGGGGGACCAATTGGTCAAATTTTGGAACATTTTGGGTCAAATTTCAATTTTTGAAAAGTAGGGGCAAAATTATAATTTTTGAAAAGTTGGTTACCAAATTGGAAATTTGGAAACTTTAGCCCCTTATACAATTTTGAGTGAATTGAGGACTTAAAGGGAATTTTGGAAGCATTGGGACTCAATTTGGGGAAATGTTGGCATTAGGGACCTAAAGTTTAGGAAAATGAACTTTAGGGACCTAAGTGCAATTAATCAACAATTTTGAGCCTAGTTGCTCATATGTGAGAAAACGATGGTTGTTATGCCAATTCTTAATTGATATGGACTCCCAAATCATGTAGGGACGCAAGAGATCGGAACACCGACAAGGAAAAGGTAGCGTGTATTCGGAAACAAATTAGAGACAAATATGTCACAGTCATCAGGTGAGTGAGCTTAATTATACATCATACCCGGTTGAGATGGTGAGCACTTTAGAAATGAAAAACTACTTGTGAGTGGGACTTTTAACATCATACTAGGTTAGGGTGATGAGTGATTTAAGCTAAAAACCACTTACTAGTTGTGAGTCGGATTATCTAACTTCATACTCGGTTGGGATGAAAATACCATCTTTAACTGGTAAAACCAACTTAATGGTCATAAGTAGAGTTAATCATACCTAGGTTGTATGATGGACTTCCTTAAGGAAAGGAAAAACCCGCTTACCTATTGTAAGCGGAGATAGCATCACACCCATTTGATGTGATGAAGTTGAAAATAAAATTTTTATCAGAAGTGTTCTCCTCTAACTATGTGCCAATTCTTAAAAGATTTGGGAGACCTTCTTGACGGGAGCTAAAACAGCTCAGATAGGCTAGATGCCTTGATTTTTGAACTCATTGGGCTAAATGCTTGGTTTTGGAAAAACACGTGCAGTAGGCCCTAGGCTAGTGGGTACGAGCAAGAGCTTGTAAACAAACTTGATTAAAGAAAGCCATGAAAATTTCTAATGAAATTGGTTCTGTGATTTCCCCATGGTACCTAGTTAGGACCGACAGTGCTCGATGGATTGGTGATAGTGCATCAAGGCACTCAAAGTGGCCAAATACGGACACGGAGTGGCATTTGGGTCTGAGAATCAGATGTTGAAAACATCCACTCAAACCCTAGGTAGAAGTGGATGGTAAAGACACTCCGATCCACAAGTGGGTGCAGTGGATGCGCTGCACCTACGAATGTGTGTACCCTTCTTGATGAAGGGCATGTGTTTTTTGCTAAAAGCCTTCCGAGGCAAGTGGATGGGTTAAGAAAGCTAAACATACCTAATATGGAAATGGGAAAAAGGTTTGAAGATTTTAAAATTCTTGGAAAAAGGAATGGTAAACCTTGGAAAATGTTTTGGAAAAAGAAATCGATTTTGAGGAAACCTTTTCTTTAAATGAAAATGTTACCCTTGGTAGGTTAAACTAAAGATATTTTTGAAAACTCACTCCCAACACCCGCTTACTAAGTTGTAGAACTCACCCCCTCCCTTTTACCCCTTTCAGGTAAACAAGAAAAAATTTAACTTAAAGGCCTCCCTGTACAGGAACTATAAGACATGCTTGTCTGTTTTAATATATTTAGTTTTGTATAATGCTGATCTAGGAAAGAGAGGAAAAATGATGCCTTACTCCTCACGGTTTAATGTAGGGTGAAACCCTTCATGGACCAAAGGGAGTGGCGGGTTGCTCACGGGGATCAGACCAAACCGGGTCGGGGTGTGACAACTTGAGCGGTATTAGAGTCTATTTCCTCAAATGCATTACTAAGACTATATAACATAGTAACTAAGAGAAATAAGTTTTAACATTTACTGATGGCTCCCAAGAGAGAAACCAGAAGAACTAGAACTGCAGTCATTAACACTACCCAAAACCCTATCCCTGTAGAAACTCCTACAAAAGCCCTAACAGGTCCACTTGGACTAAGCTCAGAACATCAAAGGCTATATGAAGACTTCACCCGAGTGTTTGGAAGGCTTAACCTCACTCCCGAGGTTGACTCTAACTCTCAAACTGAGACTGAGGAAGTACAATCTTATCCCACTTATGTCAACATCCATCATCTAATTGATATCCCCAAATACCTCAAAAACCTTCGTCAATTAGGATGTAAGCCATTATGCGGGGAGAAGGATGTTGGAGCCGCTATGGACTGGTTGTCCAACATTAAGAAACTAATGGGAATAATTAGGATCCCACGAGAACAGATGGTGATCATGGCAGAATATTTTCTAGAAGCTAGCACGAAAAGGTGGTGGGATAATGTCTAGAGCCTGCATACCACCACACCCACTTAGGAGCAATTCGAGTAGAGGTATTAAGAGGAATACTTAGCTCCAAATCTAATCAATGAGAAAAAGCAAAAATTCTTCCGACTCATACAAGGATCCAACACCATCTTAGAGTACGAGACTAGATTTAATGAGCTTAGGCCTTTTGCTCCAAATTTAGTTGGACCGATAGATATCTGCCAACAATTTTTGAACGGTCTCAACATGGACATATGAGACCGGATGGGAGTACTAGGATGCCCCATAGATTTGGCCACCATCATCAATAGTGCCCATGAATGTGAGTGTCTGGTACAAACGAGATGCTGCCGGATAGAGTAGGCCGACTGAAAGGAGCAAGGAGGCCATAACAACTGGAAAGGTCAAAAGAAGTCAGGTGGGCAGGGATGGGGGACAAAAATAGGGTTCCTTTTGAGAAATGAAGGTTATCATGCCCAAAGGGAGGCAAGTACAACCCCACAAAGGAGAGACCCCTATTGCCCTAGGTGCTAGAAAAGCCATGAAGGGTCATGTCGAGCGTTCTTAGAATGTGGACAGCTCGGACACTTTGCAAAGAGCTGCCCAGTCCTTCGAGGCAATATATAATGAAGTTCCCATCAACCACCTTAAGGGAACCCAAGGGCACTAGATGGGGGGCAAGACATAGCCACTATGTCGAGGTTACCAACCAGAGTATACAACCTCACCCAAGAGGAAGCACGGAAGGATCCTAGTACCGTAGCTAGTACTTACAAAAATTCCTCTAGACAAATATAGACAAAACCTATAATTTGTTACTGTTATAATAAATGAAAGTTCTATTCCCTACAAAAATAAAGTTGTGATGAGATACAAGTTGGAGAAAAACTAAAGGACATACCCACCAAATTTCCAAAGAGAGGGAAACGAGAAGGATGGCATCTAAGGATGTCATGAAGTAGATTTAAGGTTAGATACCCTAAAGGGTAGATGAAAAAGGAAGGTTAGGAGAGAAGGGGAAGAATTCTCCCAAGGAAGGAAACCCTAGGAAGGCATACATGTCCCAATTAAGAGGTAATGGAACCAAGTGACGAGGGATGAGGAGATGAACTTGCAAATGTAGTGTAGGCTGTGGTGAAAGAACCAAGGGAAACATACTAGGAGGACATAAGGAATAAGTTAAACCCAAGGAACAGGTAAGTAGGAAGATGGCGTTAAAAGATGCAATGACAAATAAGAATGGGTGGACTACCCACAATAAGGAAAATAAAGTAAAGAACGTCCGAGAAACCTTGGAGAAGTAAGCATTCCAATCAAGAAGTCGTTAAGGAGAACAACCGCTAACATCAAGACTAGTTGTGGTCAACACTCCTTAATGGAGCCTAAAAGGTGGATGGTATGGCATAGTGTGGAGCACACAAAATAAGACTCGGTGATGGGAAGTTCCTCGGATAGGAAGCAAAGGGGTGAACTTGAAAAATTAAGGTCGGTGAAGGATTAAAAGTGGACCAAAGCTCAAATTCAAAAAGGGTGTAAGAATGAAGGAAGGAAACCTTCAAGTGATGGTATGGAGATCGAAGGTATAGTCCTAAGATGGAAGTCTCTACTTTGAAGGAAATAGTAGAAAATGAAAACTGTAAAAGGAGAACTCCCCAAATAAAGGAATCAACACATAGACCGAAAAGGGTTTAACTTGGAATAAGAAATCATGAAATGGTCACGAGCAAGTTATAGTGGATTGAAGAAAAGAAAAGTCCTTGAGTAAAGGACGCCATTAGAAATGAGGAAGGACATAACAGAGGAAGAATCCCAACGTGTCGGTAAGTCATTGGGGCACAAAATTGTATCATTATTTATGGGACATAAACCTTTTGAGAATTGGGATTTTCTTATTCATTATCAAAGCATGAATACATTCTAGGGTTTTATCTCCTCTTAAGGGAGAGTGTTACACTGAAAGGTTAGGGAGTACCCACTATTAGGATCTGGAAGAGCTTCTTCAGGAGTCGTAGTTCTTGAGGTAGTGTCCTTTTGGACTCTTTTAGCTGACGCGGTGTTGTTCTGGGAAGGTATTATCCTAAATCTTTGTAGTATGGGACAGTCCTTCACCATGTGTCCCATTCCTCCACACCTATAACAAGTGATCCCAACACATGCTTTGATGTGAACCCCGCCAATATGTCAATTTCTCCACCAGCTCAGTGCTAGCTACATTAGTGCAGCTTCCCCCATCTATAATAACACAGTAAACCTTATTTTTCACACAGCAAGGAGTATGAAATAAGTTCTCACGCTGGTTGTTTTCTTATTCTTGGGATTAAACAGTGAGAGTTCATCATGCAACCAACAATTCCCCTTCTTCTACATATTCATCAGCATCTTCAAGTGGTGGCATCTTCGGATCGATATCTTCTTCTTTATCATCGGTCTCAATTTCACCATTAGCATTGATCACTATTGCCTGCTTATTTGGGCATTGACTTGCAATGTGACCCTTGCCTTGGCATCGAAAACACTTAATATCATGAGTTTTGGGAGTTGCCTTGATTTTGGGCCACAACTTACTTGGTTGTCTCTATTGGTGGAGCATGCTGAGGTTGAGTTGATTGAATCTCAAATCGCCTTGAGGATGGTTTCCATGAGTTCGAGGTACCATTGTTTAATACCCTTTTGTGTAAACTCTTTCTCTTCAGTTGTTGTTTGACTTTGATAGCTTGATGTACCATATCTTGGAGTTCAACATGATATATTATTTCCACCACGTCAGCTATCTCATGGTTTAGACCATACAAAAATCTAGTCATTATTACCTCTCTATCTTCCTCCACATTTGCTCGAATAATCACAATCTCCATCTCCTTGAAGTATTCATTGATGCTTTTTAATCCTTGGGTAAGCCTTTGGAGTTTATTGAATAACTCCCAGTGATAGTGGCTGGGAACAAATCGTCGTCACATGATCGCTTTCATTTCATCCCAAGACTCCATAGGGCGTTCATGATTTCCTTTCCTTTCCTTCAACAGCTGATCCCACCATATTATAGCATAATTAGTAAATTTGATAGTAGCAAGTTGTACCTTTTTCATCTCCAAGTAATTATGACAATAAAAAACCATCTCCATCCTCTTTTCCCATTTAAGATACGATTCTAGATCAGATTTTCCTTAAAAAGAGGGTATCTTCAACTTGATATTATCCATGTTGTCATCAACTCGGGGTCGTTCTCTATGAGCATATTGATCGAACTCCTAGAGTTCTTGCGGATCAAAACGCCTTGACTAAAATCTTTGAGGTCGTTGTTCAGTAGGGGTATGTTGACGCGAACCCCTCACTCCTTCCTCCAATTGATTCATTCGCTCATGAAGTGGCTCCAACTCAGACTTACTCATCCGTCTCATTTCACTTATTATAGCTTGCATTTATAAGTTTGGAATCGGTTGTTGGGAATCTTCTTAATTTGGCATATCTCATCGTCATTGTACCATGAGTTCCTTCAAATGATAAAAATAATAGAAGAACCTCGCAAATGCTCCCTTACGTATTTCTCTCAATCACTCGTGTTTCACACTCATATGGCTTTTTCTTATAGATTCAAACACTCTTGCCTTTTTCCTCTCATATGTCTTATTTCAATCTTAATTGAACTTTAAAAACAAATCTCTTTTATGAAGCAGTTCAACTTGAGGAACAATCAAGAAAAATCAATAAGGTTTTCAAAAGCCAATTCCAAAGGAATTTAAGTGTGATGTACGAATATACACAGATAATAAGAATAAAATTTAGATAGAGAAGAAAATAAGAAACTAAGATGGAATGAAGTAATAAAAAGTAGACTTAGAGCATAATAAGAATGAAATTCAAGATAGAATTGTGTGCCTCTTTTTTTTCTTTTGCCCTTTTTTTTTGCACTTACTGGAGAGAAGATAGATATAAGAACATGAGAATTTTTTTTTGTTTTTCTAAGAGAATAGAAACAGGTAGAGAAGATAAAAAATAGATATAAAAGATAGGATAAAACTTGCCATGCAACCGTGTGCTCTAACGACACCCTACACCAATAGATATATGCGAACTCCACTAATATGTTGACGACACCCTACACCAAATATGACAAGACCCCAAGACTTTCACAAGATGGAATATAACTTGTTTATGTGAGAAATAAGGTATGTGATATGTATACACCACACCCAAATCCTCTAAGAAGAACTCTTAGAAAACCTCGGGTGATAAGTCTTGATTGCTTGAATGCCACAGGTAAAAATCTGATAAGTTCAAAGTTTTTTCAAGATAGAAAGAAGACAAAACCTCACAAAATTGAAATTCCAAAGTGTCTCCTCCAATGCTGTGGAGTATGACTTTTATAGGCACATATAACAACTAAATAACCTAAAAAATAAGGAAAAAAATCTATTATGGTTACATGCTAACCATATCTTATCTAATTATCTAGGATATTTTAATAACTAATTTGAAGATCTAAACTTAACTAATTAAATATCTAATATTATCATTTAATATCCTAAAAGATTTATTATATTAATAAATCTCTCCTTATTAATTAAATTTGGACCTTCTCTTGGGCTTATCTTAGGCTCTTCTATTGGGCTTGCACTTGAATTTTCCGCAATCTATTTAATCAGCCCATATAAAGCTTCTTTGAATCTTTTAGCCCTTAACCTTGTGATTAGGCTCTCTTGCAGTCTCAAATGTTTATTCATCTCATTTAGTGACAAACTGTTCAGCTCCATTGTAGGTTCGGTTGATTGAACTTGTGAATTCGTAGTCTTTTTAGTCGAATTCACATCAGGCTCCTATGTGGATCCTCCAACGTTTACATTGAGGGGAGATTTCTTTTTCCTTTTCTGCTCTCTCTTCCTTCCTCCTCTCTTCGTGTCCCTCTTCGCCAGAGGAGATAGTGCCCCCAGGTGTTGTTGTCACATCTCTTAGTGGTTTTGGGCACTTTCGAGCGTAGTGTCCCCTCTGACCACAATTGTAGCATGTTATTTCCTTGCGTGGACCTTTATAGCTTTTTCTCCATCTCGAGCTTTGGCGAGTTTTTCTTGGTGGTTGATGGGGGCCTCTAAGTTTCACCATCCTCGGGTGCGTACTTTCTACAAAACAGTCCCCCTCCCCTAAGCGCAAAGTAAGGTCTCCCAAATACCTTTACAAATTCCTCGTAAAGTCTCCTTGACTGAAGAGTTATCCTTGGTATAGTAGGTTGGGTCCTCCTAGACTCTTGACCTCCCAAGCTAATTTCTTCAATCGGGGGATGATTTCTCCCGAGTCCTATGGTGACAGCGCGGGTTTGTTCGGTTCCTTTAGGAGGGGTCATATTGGTTTGGTAGAGTTTATCATTGGTTATGGTTCTAGGGTTTTAGCTTTGAAACTTTGTTTGGAAAACCATGCTCTAATACCACTTAAGTTGTCACGCCCTAAACCAATTGGGTCGGAGTCCCGTGATCAACCCGCCACCCTTCCTTATACTAATTTAGTGTTTCTACCAAATAGACCGAGGAAGGTAAAGGCTTCAGAGTACACCTATTTTCCCTAAAAAAGTTTACAAAACATCTAAATAATGGTTTACCTGTTTGTGGTACCTTTGGCTTTTTCCCCTAGCTTCTGCTTTTCTTGGTGAGGATTTTCTCCTTAAAAAGGTTTAATGGGAGGGGGTGAGTTTCTACAATTTAGTGAGCATGGGTTGGGAAGTGAGTTTAAAAAAAAATAAATAGTTTATCAAAACGTTTTACAAATGTTTTACACTGTTAGTTCATTGTAATATGTGCTCATCTCTTCTTTAACAATTCCGCTTGCTCGGGATGCATTTTAGCAAACATTCACACACCCTTTCTTTCATAGAAAGGGATCACACATTCGCAGAACAATCCCTGACAATTCCACTTGTGGACCAGAGCGCCTTTACCATCCACCTGAGTAGAGGTTAAAAGCCCCTACCTATAGTTTGAGTGGAAATCATACGTTTGACCCGCAAACCCTAGTCATTTTGTGATGTCTGCTTTGTGGGATGAGGCCTCATTTCCTCTACTGCCTTAGTCTTAGTAAGTAAGAAGCTCCCTAAGGTTCTCGATATATTAGACGCCAAGCTGCCCTTATGCACCCTAAGCTACCCAATAGCCTTAAGGACCCATCGACTTCCCCTCCCGGGCGTCTAAATGCTCCAAAAATCCTCATGCATGAATAACAATAGTTTTGAATCATTAACCATGATGTTTGGTGTCCACGGGACAACGCTCCTAACACTCGACCTATCCTGTAATTGTTTGCCTTGACAGGCCCATTGACCTATCCTGGCGCACTACCACTAGTCAATCGAGCCTTGTCATTCCTGTCTTTGCCCCATGGCAAGTCACACAACATTTCCTATTTCATGAGATTTTTTCATGGTTATTATAGTCATGTTTTTCTGCAGGTTCCAACCCGTGCACATTTGCCTTGGGCCCACTTCACGAGTTTTCCAAAACTGGGCCATTTGCCCTATTATTTTCAAATACGTGACCTCGAGCTTGTTAGAGCAGTCCTAGCTTCCAACAGGAACGTCCCCTAAAATGATTAAGCAGTTTCACGCATTTAGGGGAGACCATTTGTGGAAAAATGATTTTCAAATATAAGAGCGGTTCTCATCACCCCCAACTAGGTATGATGCTAAAAATCCAACACACCCGGTACTGTGACGAATTCGTCCTAGCCAGATTTCAATCTCCAATGTGCTCCTTGGCACCCGTTCTCGTATGACCTGTTCTTACATGGTCCAAGTATTCGCATCAGGATGGTTTGGCATAAAAGACCTCTTACTTCCATATATTTACATATATGTTCTTGATTTATGCCTTATTGTAATTAGGTCCATAATGTTCATAAATTTTGACTTTAGGTCCCTAATGCTCAACCTCTTTTTAATTAAGTCCCTAGGACTTCCAATTATCCATCATGCATCCTTAACTTTTCCAAAATTACTAATTGGTCTTCAATTTTCCCATAATTGCCCATCGATCCTTAATTTCCCAAAAATTACCAATTGGTCCTTAAATTATTTTTTCAAAAATTGCCAACAGGCCCTCCATTTCACCCAATTGCCCAATTGGGCCCTAATTGGAGGTTAATTTCATCAAAAGAGCCCAATGTTCCTTAAATTACAATTCGAACCCCAATTTTCCCAAAATCCCCAAATTCCCAATTTATCAAAATTTGGAATTTGGTCCCCAAATCACAATTTCATTCAATTGACCCCTGAAACTCAGTTAATTGCCTCCATTCGTGATCTAAATTATCTTTCCTATGTTTCCCTCATCATTTCAAGCTTTGAACTACTTCATTTGGCTTAGAAATGAGCTTAAACGAAACATTATTGGAAAATGCAGTCTAGAGAGAGAAAGTTTTGAAATCTTACCGATGAGGGTCCAACAACCAGAGCTCTTGCTTTCTGTAAATTACTCTCCTTCTAGGGATCCTCCCTGGATCAAACCATGCCTCAATTGGTGGCCTGAGCAGTGTGAATTTCTCAATTTATGTTTTTACAGAAATGTAATGTAAATAGTGTTTTTTAACGAAGGGGCGGCAATGGGGCTTACCGTCTTAGCTCAGAGGAAGGTTGGGGCACCTTTAGGTGGAGTTTGGTGGGCTTAGTTTGGCTAGAATTGGCCTGAGGATGGCTTGACTTGAGCTTGAGCATCTCGGGTTATTGACAGCCGAAGAGCGACGACACTGTTTGAGCTTACCTACTCTTCTACGATGGTTCTCGGGCTGAAGGGAGGGTGCAGCTGGGTAGAGGACTTCCTTCTAGTTATAAAGACACCGAATGTAGCTTCAGAGGTTGAAAAAAGTCTCAATGTTGGAGCTCTAGTTTACTGCTCGCTAGAAAATTGAGTGCTTCACCTTCATCGCTCGATTGTGGGATGTTGAGAGTGAATGGAGGGGTGCTCTTTATGTAGGGAGCTGGACAACTGACCGGGCTACCGATCAGCGTAGGACTCGACCGCCGACAATCATACTAGAGCTCTTCCCATGTCGTCAAAGGAAGCGACCTCTCTCTTTATATACTTTCTATCAGTGGATTAAGGTTGAAGACGCTGACATGGTGGTTGTGCCATGTGGAGCACTGTGATTGGTTAGTTTTTCTGACTTGGCATTTCAACTTAGCCATCACGTCAGTCGTTGACTGGACATGTGGCAGCCTCCCATTGGCTATTCGTGACTGCGTGGCAGGCTAACCGGTCATCCGCCGACCATTAACTTGACACGTGGCAACCTCCCATTGGATGCCCATGGTTACGTGGCTGCTAACTAGGTGCCATTGATCATCAACCGGTCTGGTCCGACCAGGTTTGGTGACCCGATTTCAAAAATTGGTCGGTTTAGGCCCAATTCGACTAAGATTTTGAAATTTAAAATTTTCTAAATTCATTTTCTATCTAATGGTGGCCTCAATTTCCCAAATTGAAATTTTTAAGCCTCCTAGAAAAATGAATCATTGAATTGATTCACTGTGGTTCAATCTAGTTCAGTTTGGTTTGGGTCCAGTTCACCCCGAACCGTTCTGGCTTTCCCATCCAATTCACTTCATGGTTCTTCCCCTTGATTTTTGTGAATTTTTGGTCACTTGGGATTTTCCAATTTCCCATATTAACACTTCTTTACTATTTTTGTCCTCTTAATTAACTCAGTTTTCTCAAAATAGCCCATTCTTTTACCGGTTTCCTTGTTCTGAGGGGATGAGTTTCATAACTCTCCCCTCATTTTAGGAGTTTTGTCCTAAAAACTTAGCCGTCCCTCCTTTACATTGAGAATGAATTCCCTTGCGGTCAACTTGGGGTTCAATTTGATACCCTACCGCTTTGGTTACCCCTTTCACTCATTCATTTATTCCATTGGTCTTAGTTCCTTTGACTTGTCTTACCCCCACATGTGCATGTAATTTCTTAGGTCTTGTGCTTCCTGTCGTTTGGGGTAAGACCCTTCCCTCTTGGGGGTTGGGTTCGAAATTGGGAGTTCCAAAATGTTAGACCATACTCGGGTATATTTACTTCCTTGGTCATTGAATCTCCTTAGTTCGTTGTTCCGTCAAGTTTTTCGCACTTATTTTTCATACTTTTTAGTGTTATCCCCCTTTTTCCCTATGTTGATCCTTTATTTTGTTCTTTCCCCATTTTCTTATTGGGCTTCCCCATTTCCAACTATTGGTTTCCCATCCACTTCTTGATTTACCAACATATTGGTGGATTTCCTCCTTTTAGTTCTCCCTCGTATCCAATGACGTCCATACTTAAGGACTTCTTTTCTCAGGTCCATCTTTACTTGCACGTGACCATTTCACGGTTCTTTATTTTGAGTGGATCCCTTTTGGGCTTACTTGTCCATTCCTGGAATTCACTTGAAGGAGTTCCCTTTGTTGGTTTTATCCTCTACTGTCACGCCCCGATCTGGTTTGGTTGGATCCCTGTGAGCAACCCGCCACTCTCTTTGGTTCATGAAGGGTTTTGCCCTTTTCTAGACCGCGAGGAGTAAGGCGTCCTTTTTTCTGTCTTTCTTGGAATAACATTATACATAACTAAAAATATTTTAAACATTCATACCTATCTTTATAGTACCCAAACATGGAGGTCTTTAAGTTTGGTTTTTCCCTTTGTTACCTGAAAGGGGTAAAAAGGGAGGGGGTGAGTTCTACAACTCAGTGAGCTGGTGCTGGGAGTGAGTTTTTAAAATAGCCTTAGTTTATCCAAACCATGCCAAGGTTATCATTTCCTTTAAAAAGTATTTATTCCTAAATTTCAATTTTCAAAACCTTTACCTTGCAAAGGGTAACATTCTCTTTCAAAAGAGTTTTCCTCGATTTTAATTTCCTTTCCAAAACATTTTTCTAAGGTTTACCATTCATTTTCCAAGGATTCTCAAGTGTCGAAACCTTTTTCCTATTTCTATATTAGGTGTGATTTGCTTTCTTAGCACACCGCCTTGCCTCAGGATGTGTTGAACAAACAAACACACGCCCTTCACCAGGAAGGGTACACACATTCGCGAGATGAAGTTATGCCGACTACACCCACTTGTGGATCGGAGCATATTTACCATCCACCCTGATAGAAGTCCCTGACTTCTACCCAATGTCTGAGTGAACATCCTAGACGTTTGACCCTTAGACCCAAAATACTTCGTGTCCATATGTGGATGGACACCTCATCCCGACCCACCCCGGTCTCATGCGCACGAAGCCACGTCGAGCTTCAATGACTATTGGCACGACAAACTACCCTTATCTCCACCATGTCATCCAGAAGTCCTTAGGATGCATCACTACCCTTCTTGGGCGTCTTGATGGTCTTGTACCCCAAATGCATGCACAAACAATAATTTTTCCACAAAGCCATTTATCTTTGGTGCCACTGGTCCAACGGCTTCGACCCTCAACTTGACCTGCAACTGTTTATCTAGGTCGGTCGGCCGACCTAGCCCTAATGCACTACCTCCAGTCCATCGAGTATGTCGGTCATATCTTGGTACCATGGTGAAATCACATAATCCATTCATTAAGAATTTTTATGGCTTTAATATATCATGTTTGTTTACAGCTCCTACCCGTGCCAACTGGCCTTAGGCCCACTATACGTGATTTTCCAAAATCAGGCATTTTAGCCCCACAAGTTCCAAAACTAAGGCCACTAGCCTATTTGAGCTATTCTAGCTCTCGTCAAGAAGGTCTCCCAAAACTTTTATGCTTTAGCACACAGTTAGGGGAGAACACTTGTGATAAAATAATCTTTTAATTCATCACACCAACCGGGTGTGATGACATCTTTGTTTACAACCGGCAAGCGGATTTTTCTATTTCATACTAGGAAGTCCATCATACCAATCGAGTATGATCTCTCTACTTACAACCAGTAAGAAGTTTTTCCGCTTATTTCTCACATCACTCCAATCAGGGGTGATGTTAAAATCCCATATATTGGTGGTTTTTCATTTCCGAGGTGCTCATCATCCCAATTATGTATGAAGTGTAAATTAGCCCACTCATGTTTTATCCAGTGATATGTTCATCTTGGAGCGATTCCCAGGTACCCGTCCTTGATTAGTCTTATTGGTGTTTCTATGCTCCGATACTTCCCCATTTTTCTTAAATTTGGTTTTTGCATGGTGGATGTCGAAATTGAGAATTTCATAGGTAGGTAGTATTAATCTAGTAGATCCAATGTGATTATAGCAAAGATGATGTTTGAGGCCAGAACAAGTACTAGTGGACCAGATAGATCTCTTCTACTCAAATTACTCTCTTAGCTAAGTTGGTGTTGCTTTGATAAATTGTTCTAAGCTTCTTATATAGCTATAAAATTGTTTGTTAAATGTGGAATATTTATTATTACATTATGGGTATTTATGGATATTAATGTTGTCAATTATTCTCATTAAATTGGGAAATTGGTGGGTATTAATTCCAATAATTAAATGTAGGTATTAATTTATGGATATTTATGGTAGGGGTGTAGGACTAATACTACATAGTGCTAATAGTTTCGTACTAAACCAAATTCATATAATTATCTCATTATTTTCACATAAATGAATTTACTAGGTATTTACCCTATCCATTCCATCGAGTTATTTATTTTGGTCCAAACAACACTTTTCATTTTATTTTAAATCAAATTTATTCCAATTATATCAATTGAATTTTAAACTTATAATACAATTCCAAAAAAATTTCTGACCGAAATTTCGGGTTATTACAAACATTGTGTGACAACTACAACCCACCTTTTTAGGAGTTTTGCCCCCAAAACTCATGCAACATTAGTCTCTACTTCTTACCCTTTTTTGTGCACTTATGTGGTTTCATTTTCAATAACTTTCTACAGAGACATTTGTTTACTTTACCCAATAACTTCTCAAGATAATGTTATCTTTTGTCAAGACTATTTATTTTATTAGTTGACAATTTTACTCAGGTTCTTTTATCTAATTCATCCAAAGCAAATTGGGTATTTATCCATACATTCTTATCGGTAAAAATTTCCTATTGGGGCTTCCTTATAAGGTTGAATTTCACACTAGATTAATGGTATCTTCAGATCTTAATCAATCATTTAGTGTTTACATAAAACTTTTGCCCTCTTAAGCGAGCATTGTTTATATACCATTCAAAAGAAAGTATCACTTTTAGAGTATTTTCAAATACCTATCTATCATTAGAGATTTGATGTACAATGATCACATGGTCTTTATATTTACTAGTTGTTCATTTCCTTTAGGAGGTTCGTCTAACACCTTCTAATCCAACGAAGGTTCTAAAAATCTTTAATAAAAATTTCTCCATCGGTTCATGCATCCATCATTGGACTATATTCTCCCATTTCAGGGTCCTTTTTCCACAAAGATTGTACCAACTTATTGTGTCTATGATACCATGTACATTTTTATTTACTCCATCGTCCATCATCATGCCCTTCCTCATGTCATGACATGTTGGTATATCATTCTCAAGATTTCCCATTCTTCACATACTTTGGTATTGAGATTTTTGTTTATAACAATTTTGTTGTTCTCTATTACAACTTATTACTATATAAGTCTTTCTTTTTTTAAGACTTTCATCTCATTGGACTTCTTTTTTACATTTGAGTCTATTGCTTTAGAAAATTCTATCTCGGCCATATGTGACTGCCTTTCCTTTAATTCCCTCCCAAGGAATTTCCCACTTTAGGAACTAATTTCATTGGTATTTTAGGATTTCACTCTTGTTCAAATTTGTCATTGGTTGCATCCATTAATCCAAATCAAGGTATTATATGCGTATTGCATGAGTGTTTGGTTTATTTAACCTTTATCTCACATTTCCTAGAACCTCTTATTTTAGACTTATTCTCCAGATCCGTTACATCTCATCAATTGGGTTAGGCTCTTATAAGTTTTCCATAACATCCCCACGGTTATCATTGGTAGTCAAGCAAGTTTCTTATTACTTGCAATAAAATTTCCCTTCATGGGTTTCATTTAGTACAAAATTTTGGTATTTCAAATGAAAGTACATTATGGTGTTCCATATGCAAAGGTTTATTGTAAGGAAATTATATATTCCTTTCTATTTCATTCGGCTCCTTTGTTGAGTATCATTCATAAGGTTTCTTGTATATCTTTTCAGCTTTCCAAACTTTTGATGAATCCATTATAAGGATATTTACCTATTTCTCCCGAAAATACACATATAACATTCTTAAAAACACTCATGTTACTCTTGTGGATGTTTTCCCGCTATAGGTTTCCCAACATCCCTTTTCATTCACCCTTGAGAACATCCAACCTTAAATGACATCCTTTGATGTCATCCTCTCCTACTTACCTTTACTCTTAAAGCCTTGTGGGCACGTCTTTTATATCCCATCCTCATTTCCACTTGTACCCAATACACATCTATTTCTTTTAGGGAGAGCTCAAATTCTTCTTGTTTCAAGATCTCTTTACCATCCTGTTAGATGCTTACTTAACCTTCTCATGGCTTGAGTTTGGTCATTAATCTAGTCTTGGCCATTGATCTTTTTAAGGATTTCCTTCATCCTTATTTACCAAATGTTTGGCCTTTCCATCTCTCCCTTCTTTGATAGAGTTTAAATTTATGACATTCCCGAGGGTCAGTTCGTTAACTGTCTCGTCCCTACTATTCTCCTTGTCTAATTATCTTGAGACAGTTATCTCTCGAGTCTACTTGTTCTTAATGTCCATCTTTTTGCCCTTTAGGGTGTAGTCCTTATTACTTCCCGGTCCTTCTTAGGGCGTCGTTTATTCTCCTTGACCATCCCGTTGTTACTAGTTCCTTCCTTCCACTAGGTTTGCCTGAAGTCTCTATTTGACTCCTCTACTTTTCCAAAGTCGGTTACACTTGGCCATCCCAATACATACTTAACTACTTATGCCCCTTTATGTGATTTCTTATTTCGTGTTAAGCCTCTTATGATCCATTTGTTGGTTCCTTAGCTTGGGAATTTCCCCTTTTTTTATGGTCTCACTTCCTACCTTTATCCTTCTACCTAGGGACTTCCGTCATGTGAGTTTCACGTTCAACCTCCCTAACACTCGAAGGCTTTTTCTTCTTTCCTTTCTTATACCCATTAGTCATCCACCCTTAATCCTTCACTATCTACCAATTCCCTTTTTTTTCCTTATCCTTCCTTCGAGGAGTTCCTGATTATGAGTTGGATCCTTGCACTCCACGTTATGTCCAACCGCCCATCAATGGTCCTTTCAAGGGGTACTTAGTCGTATACATCCCTTCAGAGTTCCCTTTCCTAGCACATTTCTTCCCTCTTCACTCTTTATGTGTCCTACTCTAAAGTTGTCGAAGGATGTTTTCCGTGTTTGCCCTTTCTAAGGGGGTTCTAGGTGTACTTCCCATGTACCTAACCTCAATTCTTATGGTATTCCTCTCTTGTTTGACCTTTTTAAAAAGAAGTTTGAATTTTTTTTATCCTCCTTGACCTTCTTGCGAATAGCTTACTTAACCCACTCCATGGTTTTGGTCACCAGTCCTTCCTTGATCCTTGTATTTCTCACCCAAGACATTCCTCCTACTTTTGTTTTCCTTTTATCTATATTCTACTTCATTGTATTTTCTCTGGTCCTTCTTATCTTCCGTGACCCCTCCTCATATAGTTGAGGTATGAGAACGCGACATTGTTTGAGGGACAGAGTTTTGGAAAAATTATAATTTTATTAATAAGGGGTACAATACATTTTGGGCATTATTCCTATTACAAGATGTAGTTTAAGCTTGTGGAGTTACTATACTAGGTTCTTAGTAATTGTCCTTCTTGGTTATAAGTCCCTTATGGTGTCCTTAGTGTTAGGTTGGCTCTCTTCTTAATCATGGATGTGACCTCAACAGGTGTTGGGACCACATTCCTTGGTGACATTGGCACTTCCCCATAATGACGCTTTGTCCTTTGTGACTTCTACTACACCTCAGGCATTGGAGAGCTTTTTAGGGTGGTCTTCCTATGGGGACAAATTGTTGGCGACATCAATCCTAGTTTTCTTAGTTTCTCTCTTGGGAGATATCTGAAAATTTTAAAACTTTCTCTTAGTTACTATGTTATATAGTCTTGATAATATATTCGAGAAAACATGCTTTGATACCACTCAAGTTGTCACGCCCTGACTCGGTTTGGTCGGATTCCCGTGAGCATCCCGCCACTCCCTTTGGTACATGAAGCGTTTTGCCCTTTTCTAAACCATGAGGAGTAACCCATCCTTTTTCCTATCTTTCTTGGAATAACATTATACAAAACTAAAAATCTTTTAAATAAACATACCTGTGTTTACAGTACCCATACAGGAAGGTCTTTAAGTTTGGTTTTCCCTTGGTTACCTGAAAGGGGTAAAAAGGGTGGGGGTGAGTTCTACAACTCAGTGAGTGGGTGTTGGGAATGAGTTTTCAAAATAGCATTAATTTATCCAAACCACGCCAAGGTTATCATTTCCTTCAAAATGATTTATTCCTAAATTTTGGTTTTCAAAACCTTTACCCTGCAAAGGGTAACATTTTCTTTCAAAAGGGTTTTTCTCAAATTTAATTTCCTTTCCAAAACCTTTTTCCAAGTTTTACCATTCCTTTTCCAAGGATTCTTAAGTCTCGAAACCTTTTTCCCATTTCCATATTAGGTGTGTTTAGCTTTCTTAGCACATCACCTTCTTTAGGGTGTAGTCGTCACCACCTTTTAGTCCTTCTTATGACATCGTTTATTCTCTTTTGATAATCCCATGGTTACTAGTTGCCTACTTTCTCTTGGTTTATTTGTAACCCTACTTGGCTACTCTGCTTTTCCAAGGCAGGTTACACTTTGCCATCCCGAGCCATCCTAATTAGCCTCCCACCTCCGGGGTTTGTCTTCTATGGTGGAGGCGTCTCCTTCCTTGTCCCTAGGTAGTTTGTTACCCTCTAAGTGGAAATTCCTCTTTGTATGCGTCTCTATGTCTGACAGCTACTCGTGGTTCTTTTTGTGACCTCTCCACTTATAGTTGGGGCACAAAATTGTATCATTATTTGTGGGACATAAACTTTTTGAGAATTGGGATTTTTCTTATTCATTATCAAAGCATGAATACATTCTGGGTTTTATCTCCTCTTAATGGAGAGTGTAACAATGAAAGGTTGGGGAGTACCCACTACTAAGATTTGGAAGAGCTTCCTCAAGAGTCGTAGTTCTTGGAGTGGTGTCCTTTTGGACTCCTGTAGCTGACAAGACATTGTTCTGGGAAGTTATTACCCTAAAAACTTGTGGTGTGGGACAGTCCTTCACCATTTGTCCCATTCCTCCACACTTATGACAGTTGATCCCGACACAGGCTCCTACATGGATCCTCCGATGTTTACGTTGTGGGGAGATTTCCTTTACCTTTTATACTCTCTCTTCCTTCCTCCTCTCTTCATATCCCTCTTCGCTAGTGGAGGCAGTGCCCCCAGGTGTTGGTGCCACATCCCTTAGTGGTTTTGGGCACTTTCAAGTGTAGCGTCTTCTTTGTCCACAATTGTAGTAGGTTACTTCCTTGCGTGGACCTTTATAGCTTCTTCTCCATCTCGGGCTTTGGCGAATTTTTCTTGGTGGTTGCTGGGGGCCTCTACGTTTCACCATCCTTGGGTGCGTACTTCTTAGGGAATAGTCCCACTTCCTAAGCGTGAAGCAAGGTCTCCCAAATACCTTTACAAATTCCTCGTAAAGTCTCCTCGGCTCAAGAGTTATCCTTGGTTTGGTGGGCTTGGTCCCACTAGACTCTTGAGCTCCCAAGCTAATTTCTTCAATTAGGGAATGATTTCTCCCAAGTCCTATGGTGACAGTGCGGGTTTGTTCAATTCCTCTAGGAGGGGTCATATCTGTTTGGCAGTGTTTATCGTTGGTTACGGTTCTAGGGTTTTAGCTTTGAAACTTTGTTTTGGAAATCCATGCTCTGATACAACTTAAGTTATCATGCCCGACCCGATTGGGTTGGAGTCCTACGATCAACATCCACCCTTCCTTGTACTAATTTAGTATTTCTACCAAAATGACCGAGGAAGGTAAAAGCATCAGAGTACACATGTTTTCCATAACAAATATTACAAAAATATCTAAATAATGGTTTACCTATTTCTGGTACCTTTTGCTTTCTCCCCTAGCTTCTGCTTTTTTTGGAGAGGTATTTCTCCTTAAAAAAATAGGAGGGGTGAGTTTCTACAACTTAGTGAGTGGGGGTTAGGAAGTGAGTTTTTTAAAAAAATAAATATTTTATCAAAATGTTTTACATTGTTAGTTCATTATAATATGATTTCATCTCTTCTTTAACACTTCCCCTTGCTCTAGAGGCATTTTAGCAAACATTCACACATCCTTTCTTTCATAGAAAGGGATCACACGTTCATAGAACAGTCCCTGACTTGTGGACTAGAGCTTCTTTACCATCCACCCAAGTACAGGTTAACAGCCCCTACCCGGAGTCTGAGTGGAAATCATATGTCTAACCCTCAAACCCTAATCATTTTGTCATGTCCACTTTGTGGGACGAGACCTCATTTCCCCTACTGCCTCGGTCTTACTACACAAGAAGCTCCTTGAGCTTCTTCACATAATGGACGCCAAACCGCCAGTATGCACCCTAGGTCGTCCAGCAGCCCTTGGGACCTATCGACTAATCCTCTCGAGCATCTAGATGCTCCTAGAATCCTCATGCATGCATAACAATAGTTTTGAATTATTAACCATGATCTTTGGTGCTCACGGTCCAACGACCCCGACACTAGACCTGGCCTATAGTTGTTTACCTTGACCAACCCATCGACCTAATCCTAGCGCACTACCACGAGTCCATCGAGGCTTGTCAATCCTGTCTTGGCATCATGGCAAGTCACACAACATTTCTAGTTTTATGAGATTTTCTCATGGTTATTATAGTCATGTTTGTCAATGGGTTCCAACCCATGCACACTGGCCTTGGGCCCATTTCACGAGTTTTCTAAAACTAGACCTTTCACCCTATTATTTTCAAACCCGAGGCCTCGAGCCTGTTAGAGCAGTTGTAGCTCACAATAGGAATGTCCCCCAAAATGTATAAGTAGTTTCCCGTAGTCAGGGGAGACCATTCCTAGAAAAATGATTTTCAAATTTAAAAGTGGTTCGCATCACCCCCAACCGGGTATGATGCTGAAAATCCAACTCACCCGGTACTGTAATGAATTAGTCTCAGCTGGATTCCAATCTCCAATGTGTTGCTTGGCACCCATACTCATATGACCCGTTCCTACACGGATCGAGTATTTGCATCAGGATGGTTTGGCATAATAGACCTCATACTTCCATATATTTACATATAGGTCCATTTATGCCTTATTGTAATTATGTCCCTAAAGTTCATAAATTTTCACTTTAGGTCCCTAATGCTCACCTTAAGTTGTCACGCCCCGGCCCGATTAGGTTGGAGTCCTATGATCAACCTACCACCCTTCCTTGTACTAATTTAGTATTTCTACCAAATTGACTGAGGAAGGTAAAAGCATCAGAGTACACATGTTTTCCATAACAAAGATTACAAAACATCTAAATAATGGTATACCTATTTGTGGTACCTTTTGCTTTCTCACTTAGCTTCTACTTTTTTTGGCGAGGTGTTTCTCCTTAAAAAACTGGGAGGGGTGAGTTTCTACAACTCAGTGAGTGGGGGTTATGAAGTGAGTTTTAAAAAAAATAAATATTTTATCAAAATGTTTTACATTGTTAGTTCATTATAACATGATTTTATCTCTGCTTTAGCACTTCCCCTTGCTTTGGAGGCATTTTAGCAAACATTCACACACCCTTTCTTTCATAGAATAGGATCACACATTTGTAGAACAGTCCCCGACTTGTAGACCGGAGCTTCTTTACCATCCACCCAAGTAGAGGCTAACAGCCCCTACCCAGAAATTGAGTGGAAATCATATGTCTAACCCTCAAACCCTAATCATTTTGTCATGTCCACTTTGTGGGATGAGACCTCATTTCCCCTACTGCCTCAGTCTTCCTACACAAGAAGCTCCCTGAGCTTCATCACATACTGGACGCCAAACCGCCAGTATGCACCCTAGGTCATCCAGCAGCCCTTGGGACCCATCGACTAATCCTCTCGAGCATCTAGATGCTCCCAGAATCCTCATGCATGCATAACAATAGTTTTGAGTTATTAACCATGATCTTTGGTGCTCACAGTCCAATGCCCCCAACACTTGACCAACCCTATAGCTGTTTGCCTTGACCAGCCCATCAACCTAGTCCTAGTGCACTCCCACGAGTCCATCAAGGCTTGTCAGTTCTGTCTTGGCGTCGTGGCAAGTCACACAACATTTCTAGTTTTATGAGATTTTCTCATGGTTATTATAGTCATGTTTGTCAATGGGTTCCAACCCATGCACACTGGCCTTGGGCCCACTTCACAAGTTTTCCAAAACTAGACCTTTTACCCTATTATTTTCAAATCCGAGGCCTGGAGCCTATTAGAGCAGTTGTAGCTTGCAATAGGAACGTCCCCCAAAATGTTTAAGTAGTTTCACGTAGTCAGGGGAGACTATTCCTAGAAAAATTATTTTCAAATTTAAAAGTGGTTCGCATTACCCCCAACCGGGTATGATGCTGAAAATCCAACTCACCCGGTACTGTGATGAATTAGTCCCAGCTGGATTCCTATCTCCAATGTGCTCCTTGGCACCCGTACTCATATGACCCATTCCTACACAGATCGAGTATTTGCATCAGGATGGTTTGGCATAATACACCTCTTACTTCCATATATTTACATATAGGTCCTTGATTTAGGCCTTATTGTAATTAGGTCCCTAAAGTTCATAAATTTTGATTTAGGTCCCTAATGCTCAACTTATTTTTAATTAAGTCCCTAGGACTTCCAATTATCCCTCATGGATCCTTAACTTTTCCAAAATTACCAATTGGTCCTCAATTTTCCCAAAATTACCCATTTGTCCTTAATTTCCCAAAAATTGCTAATTGGTGCTTGAATTATTTTTTCAAAAATTGCCAATTGGCCCTCCATTTCATCTAATTGCCTAATTGGAGGTTAATTTCATGAAAATGCCCCAATTTTCCAAAAATTCCCAAATTGCCTAATTTCTCAAAATTTTCAATTTGGTCCTCGAATCACAATTTCATTCAATTAACCCCAAAACTCAGTTAATTACCCCCATTCGTCACTTGAAGCATCTTTCATAAGTTTTCCTCATCATTTCAAGCTTTGAACTGCTTCATTTGGCTGAGAAATGAGCTCAAACGAAGCTTTGCTGAAAAATGCAGTCTAAATAGGGAAAGCTTCGATATCTTACTAGTGAGGGTCCGGCAACCGGAGCTCTTTCTTTCTCTTAATTTATCTCCTCCTATGGATCCTCCTTGGATCAATCCACACCCTGATTGGTGGCCTGAGTAGTGTGAATTTCTCAATTTATGTTTTTACCGAAATGCATTATGAACAGTATTTTTCGGCGGAGGAGCTTACCATCTTAGCTCAGGGGAAGGTTGGGGTACCTCTAGGTGGAGTTTGGGGGGGCTTGGTTTGGCCGAAATTGGCCTAGGGACGGCTCAACTTGAGCTGGGGCTGCTGATAGCCAAGGAGCAGCAGCACTGTTTGAGCTTCTCCGCACTTCTAATATGGTCCTAGGGCTGAAGTGAGGGTGCAGCTGGGTAGAGGACTTCCTTCTGGTTCTAAAGACATCGAATTTATCTTCTAAGGTTCAGAAAAGTCTCGATGTTGGAGCTCAGGTTTGCTCCTCGCCAGAAAACTGAGTACTTAACCTTCTTCGCTCGATTGTGGGATGATGTGAACGAATGGAGGGGTGCCCTTTATATTGGGAGCTCGGCAACTGACCAGGCTACCGAACAACATTGGACTCAGTCTCCGGCTCGATCATCAGTGGCCATATCAAAGCTCTTCTCGGATCGCCGAAGGAAGCGAACTCTCTCTCTATTCTTTCTATCAATGGACTGAGGTACGTGGTAGGTGTGCCACATGGCGCCCTGTGATTGGTCAATTTTTCTAACGTTGCATTCCAACTCAGCCACCGTGTCAGCCGTTGACTAGTCACGTGGCAACCTCCCATTGGTTGCTTGTGTTTGCGTGGCAGACCGACTGGTCATCCACTGACCGTTGACTAGGGACGTGGCAGCCTCTCATTGGCTGCCTGTGCTTGTGTGGCTGCTGACTAGGCACCGTTAACCCTCTGGACCTGTCACACCTTGACCCAGTTTGGTCGGATCCTCATGAGCAACCCGCCATTCCCTTTGGATCATTAAGGGTTTCACCCTTTTCTAAACTGCGAGGAGTGAGGCGTCCTTTTATATGTCTTTCTAAGAATAGCATTATGCAAAACTAAATATTTCAAAGCATACATACCTATCTAAAGTTCCAATATAGGAGGGTCTTTAAGATTGGTGTTTCCTCAATTACCTGAAAAGGGTAAAAGGGAGGGGGTGAGTTCTACAACTCAGTGAGCAGGTGTTGGGAGTGAGTTTGTAAAATAACTTTATCTTATCCAAACCATCCAAGGTTATCATTTCCTTTAAAATGTAATTTCTCAATTTTGGTTTTCAAAACTTTTTCCATTTCCATATTATGTGTGTTTGGCTCTCTTATCCCATCCCCTTTCCATAGGAGGCGTTTAGCAAATAAACACATGCCCTTCATCAGTAAGGGTACACACATTCACAAGTGCAGCCCGTCCACTACACCCACTTGTGGATCGGAGCGTCTTTACCGTCCACCAAGATAGAAGCCCGTCCTAGACGTCTGACCCTCAGACTCGAATACCACTCTGTGTCTATATGAGGATAGAGACCTCATCCCAACCCCACTCTAGTCTCATGCTGAGCCTTAAGACTAGCTGGCACGATAAATTGCCCTTATCTCCACCAAGTCATCCAATAGCCCTTAGGACCCATCACTATCCCCTAGGGCATCTTGATGGTCTCGTACCACAAGTGCATGCACAAACAAGAGTTTTTCATATCATAGCCATCATCTTTGGTACCATCGATGCAACGGCCCCGACGCTCAACCCGACTTGTAGCTATTTATCTAGGCCAATCCGTTGACCTGGCCTTGATGCACTACCGCTAGTCCATCAAGCATTATAAGTTCTAACTCGATACCATGGAAAAAACACACAATCAATTTCATTAGAAATTTTCTTAGCTCTTCTTAATCAATGTTTACAAGCTTCTGCTCATGCCCACTAGCCTTCGGCCCACTGCACGTGTTTTTCCAAAATTGGGCATATAGCCCCACAATTTCAAAAACTAAGGCCATTGGCCAATCTGAGCTGTTTTAGCTCCCTTCAAGAAAGTCTCTATAAACCCCACACTTTTGAGTTAAGGAAAACTAGGAAAGAACTGGTCAACCTGAGTAAGAAAACCGAGCCGGTTTACAAATCCGATCATTTGGAAACAATCAATTTGGAAATTTAAAACTTCCGGGTGATCCAAAGGGTTCATTAAACCTTGAAAAAGAAATTTAAGACAAATTAGAAAAGAAAAACCAAATTGGTTCAGGTGAACAAGAATCCATAAGAACTTTGAAGTTAAGCGTGCTTGCCGAGAGTAGTGTGACGATGGGTAACCTCCTAGAAAGTATGATTTTTCTGTAACAAGAAATTTCGGTCAAAACTTTTTATGAGAACGTACCCTTATCATAAATAGCCATAAATTAATATATATTTAATTATTGTAATTAATACCAATAATTTAATACCTAAATTAAATTATTGTAATTAATACCAATAATTTAATACCTAAATTAAATTATTGGAATTAATACAAATAATTTAATACCAAAATTAAATTATTGGAATTAATACCAATAATTTATGGCAATATTAATACTATTAATAAATCTCTCCCATTTAATACACGATTTTTACACCTATATAAAGAGATCATCCCCATTTATTCTCCTCACACCTAAACACTTCTCTCTCTCTCTCTCTACTGCTCCATTTCCCGGTGAGACTCGAACCAGAGCTTCAACTTGAACAAAGGTCGGGCTCTTGAGAACCAAGGAGAAGACAGCTATCTGATAGCAAACTCCAGTCAATCTGAGAATTATTGGAGAAGCGCTGACATGATGGAATAGTGAAGCAACTCCGGCGGACCGAAGCTGCCCTATTTCGGCCAAGCTGAAATCGGCCATTTCAAGCCCACCTCAGGCCAAACCAAGCCCTCTTAGCACTTCCTCGGCGTTTCCAAGGCCGAATTAGGACCAAAAGATAAGCCAATTCAGCTCCCCTTTACAATTTTCAATCGGTGCTAGAGAGAGTCGACTGAATTTCAATGACGAAATTCTAATCCAATTCCGCATCAATTGATACAATTCTTGATTCTAGAATAAACCTCAGGACGAGACCTATCTGCCCAAATCAAAAGCTCGGACTATCGTGCCTTCACCGGTGAGTAATCGAAGCTTTCTCTCACTATAGTTCATTTTTCGGCGAAGCTCCATTTGACCTCGTTCCAGTGATAAAACTTGCGATTCACATTTCTAAAGAATCGTATGAACATGTAGAAACTCAATTTCAATAATTGGAAACGTTTGATGGGTCAATTTGATGAAATCAAATTCGTTTGTGCTAAGAAGTTGGAATTGGGGGAAAATTGGGGATTTTCGAAATTCAAAGGACTAAAATGAAATTTTATAAAATTGAGGGCCAATTGGGCATGAAAATAATACTGGAGGATGAATTTAGAAATTTTAGAATTTTTGGGGCAAAACTTACCATTTTTGTAAAGGAAGGGCAAAATGGTGATTATGGAAAAGTTGGAGGACCAAATTGGAAATTTGAGAAATTAATCCCCTTTTTGTGAAATGGAATAAATTGATGTCCTATGATCAATTTTAGAAGTTTCGGGACTCAATTTGAGGAAAAAACTGGCATTTGGGACTTAAAGTTAAAGAGAAATAACTTTAGGGACCTAATTGCAAATAAATGAAAGTTTGACTTTCTCATTCATTTAGAATGAATGAAGGCAATTAGGCCGAAGGATAATGAACCAAGATGTTCATATCTTGTAGGAACATGAAGTACCGAGAACGCCAGCAAGGACAAGCTCGCGTGAATACCAAGAACCGGTCTAGTGAAATTCACAGCATTAACGGGTGAGTGGGAATTTTATATCATACTCGGTTGGGGATGATAAGTACCTCGGTATAAAAACCCACTGCTTAGTGGTATTTTTAATCATCACTACTTGGAGAAAGTAATGTGAAAGTTATGAGGAAAAACTACTTACAGGTTGTAAGTAGATCATACCCGGTTGGTATGATGAGACTTCCTCGAAGGAAGTTGAAAACCCATTCATCGGTTATGAATGGAGATGTCCTTTTACCGGTCAATATGATGGACAGTAAAAACCTATTTTTGTCGGAAGTGCTCTCCCCTGACTGTGTGCCAATGCTTAAACAATTTGGGAGACCTTCTCGATGGGAGCTCAAATAGTTCTGATAGGTCGGGGGCCTCGATTTTGGAACTTGGGGGCTAAATGCCCAATTTTGAAAATCTCATACAGTGGGCCCAAGGCTAGTTGGCACAAGCAGGAGCTCGTAAACGAACATGACATATGTGCCATAAAACTTAATAAGTGAATTGTTTGGCCATGGTACCAAGAGAGGACTGACATGCTCAGTCAACTAGCGGTAGAACAACATCATAGGTCGACGGACCAGTCAAGACAAACAACTGCGGGTTAAGTTGAGAGTCGGGGTCGTTGGACTAGTGGCACCCTAGATTACATGGAAATATGAGAAAACATGGTTTGTGCATGCACTGTGAGTATGGGATCATCAAGACGCCCATGAGGGTTAGTGATGCGTCCTAAGGGCACTGGACGACCTGGTGGCTATAAGGACAGTTCGTCGTTCCAGGTGTCTGTGGGAAATCTGGAGTAGCACCAAGCGCATGAGACCGGGGCGGGGATAAGATGAGGTCTTTGTCCTCATACGGACATGAAGAAGTGATTTCAGGATTATGGGTCAGATGTCGCGTACATCCACTCATTCCCAAGGTAGAAGTGGTCGAACTTCTATCTAGGTGGCAGGAAAAGTCGCTCCGAAGCCACTAGCAGGTTCAGTAGTGATACAGACTTACGAATGTGTGTCACCTTCATGATAAAGGATGTGTGTTGGGTGATGACACACCGGTAACTAAGAAATAATGGAAAAACCCAAATTCTTAAATGAAGGGATTTTTTTAAAAAAAGGAGTCTTCCACACTCCATATAAATGTTTTTATTAAAAGTTAAAAGTAGACCTTTAAAAACCCATTCACTAAGTAGTCGTACTCACCCCTCCCTTATATCCCTTTCAGGAAATCCTATAAAGCCTACCTTGAAGGACAATCAACTAAGATGCCTGTAAGATAGGTATGTAAAGTTTAAAATTTCATGCAATTTTGATTATGCTATTCTAGGAGATGGTGCAGGTTTAAAGGATGCCTTACTCTTTACGGATTATAATAAGGGGAAACCCTTTAATAAATCGGGAGAGTGGCGGGTTGTTCATAGGGATCTGACCAAACCGGGTCGGGGCATGACAACTAGAGTGGTATCAGAGCCTGTTTCCTCGAATACATAATCAAGACTAGAAAATATAGTAACTAATAGGATTTATCCTAAAATTTTCAGATGGCTCCGAGGAGAGAAACCAAGAAAACTTTGAATGGCTCTACTCAACACCCTACCTCCGTAGGGAGACAACCCTATAAGCTTCCCAAATGCTTGAGACCGGGCTGAAATGTCAAAAGACCAAATGGGGAAGTATCCTGGAGAATGATGCTAGGACCTATTGGGGGCACAACTTTAAATATGGAGGAAGACGTTTATCAAGAATTCCATAGCTCCTTAGTTATTTTGCAACCATTTCCTGTGATAGGGCTAAAAGCCTAATCTTTTGTATCCCCTGTTAATAAAATACTCAAATTCTCAAAACTCTCTCTCCTGATGATGCAATCTTGTTGGGAATATGGCCCAAGGAAAATAAAGCAAACCCACACTATCCTGGAAGCTAAGGAAAAGTTATATCCTGGTTATGGAAGATGAATAAGGGAATTAAGAAACCTAGGAAGACTCTTACCATGACCCTTTAGCAAAGGAGATTTAGTAAGAAAACTGTCAAAGTGATCAGACTTAAAGAACGGTAAAGCACCAAACCAATAGTAACCCTAGAAATGCCCTACTCAAAGGAAAGAAGGGACCACAACAATCCATGTAAAGGAATAACCGATTACAAGTACGAATGATTGAGACATTACCTGAAGAAGTGCCCAACCCTACTAAGGATAAGTACCAAGATAAACTATTATAGGTGTAAGGAAAGAAGGGGTGTTTCACACCTCATAAATTTAGGGCAATAACTCTTCAAAGGCCACGAAGGACTAGAAACCGAAACCATGGAGCTGGCTAAGTAAGCGGTTCACCAAGAGGTCAACAAATGATGAGGTAAATGCAAAATTTAAATTTCTTCTTAAGAAGGTCAACCCGAGAAAGATACCTCAATTGTAGGGATAAGGTACATGGGAAGTATATCTAGAACCCTCTCATAAGGGGCAAACACAGAGAAATGTCCTCTAGAAACTCTAGAGAATGGCACAATGAGAGTGAAGAAGAGAAGGAATACGTTGGGAAAGGGAACTCTGGAGGGATGCATACAACGAAGTAACTTGAAGGAATCATTGGATTGGTAGATGGACATAACGTGAAGTGCAAGGCACCGACCCACCATTAGAAACTTCTTGATGGAAGGATGTATTGGAGGCCAATTATGACCTGCCTTGGAAGAGTAATAGAGCCAAATAACGGGATGTATTGGAATGAATCACCTTGGAAAAAGTAATGAAGCCAAATAGGGTCAAGGAGAATAAATGACACCCTAAGAAGGACAACACCCTAAAAAGGTCAGCGAGATGGATGTTAAGGATAGGAGGACTCGTGAAACAGCTTACCAAAGAAACTTAGACCAAACAAATGGTGGAGGCAAAGCAGTTAACGAACAAATACTCGAGAAAGCCATAATGTAAGTTCCGACAAAGAAGAGAGTGGCGGAAAGGTCAAATACTTGGGAAAAGAAGGATGCAAGAAATCCTTAAAAGGACCAAAGGCCAATTAATGACTAAACTCAAGCCAAGAATGGAATAGGCAAGCCTCTCCCACAATGATCCTAAAACAAGGAAGATTTATACGCTTCCTAAAGAAATAGACAGGTACTAGGTACGAATAAGGATGCAGATAGAGCATAAAAGATGTGCCTACAAGATTTGAGGAGTAAAAGTAAATAGGAGAAGACGACATCAAGCAATGTCATTCAAGGGTAGAAATCCCCTAGAGCAAATGTAAGAAAAGAATGTCAGGGGAAAGACAGAATCCTACTAAGATAGGAAGCCCCAAAAAGACATGTGTATCCCAATTAAGAGGAAATGGAACCAACCCTTATTTAGGAAATGTTTTCCAAGGAAGGAGGTATTGTAATGGTCCAGTGTGACATGTTTGGAGAGAATAGGATAACCATATAGAAAGAGGAAAACTAGTAACGGCGGACAGCCAAAGATAATGAACAAAACCCTAAGAAAGGATGAGATGTAGTAAAGACTACACTCTATGATGGACAATAGGATGGGCATGAATACAACTGCCCAAATGATAGGACTAGAAAAATAAAGAGAAAGAGATAGTTAAAGAACTGGTCTTCGAGAGAACCATCGATTTAAACCATAACAAAGAAGGGAGAAGTGAAAAGGCCAAAACATTGGGAAAGAAGAATGAAGGAAAATCCTTAAAGCAATCGATGGCCAAAATCGGGTTTATAGACTTAAGACAATTAAGTGAGCCTCACGAAGGGCGAACAAGAGAATTTGAAACAAGGAGGATGTGAACCCTCCTTAAACGGAAATAATCTAACGAATTAGCACCAAAAGATGCTGTGACAAGTATGAATGAGTGGACAACCCATACTAAGGTAATAAAGGAAAGAATGTTCGAGAAACGTTGTGAAAGTAAATCCCCCAAATAAGATGTGGCTAAGAAGGAATAACCACAATTGGTAAGACGGGTCATAGTCCACACGCGCATATGAAGCTTAAAGAGTGGACGACCGAGCATAGGGTGGAATGCACGGAATAAAACCAATAATCAGAAGTATCCCATCTAAGGAATAAGGGATAAAACAAAAGTTGTGGATATAAAAGGACTCAAAGCAAACAGATGCCCTAACATAGATAAGGGTGCAAAGAAAGGGAGAAAGAACCATACAATAAATGATAAGGAGGTTGAGCATGTAACTCCTAAGATGGAAATCTCTATTGTAAGAGACATAGAAGAGAACAAAACTAGAAGGAGTGAACCTTCCCAAGCAAAGTAATCGACACATAGATCGAAAGCAATTATTGTAGAATGAAGAATCATGCAGTGATTTATGAGCAAGTAAAAGTGGATTAAGTTAAAAGGAAGTCATTGAATAAGGGATGTCACTAAAGAAGAGAAAGGACATAAGAAGGGAAAAAAATCCTCGTATGTCTTATCAGGAAACCCAACGATTGGAATTGAAAGGACCCAATAAAAACATTTGGAAAGGATGAGTAGGTAAGAGAAATCTATGCGGTTATGTGAGACATAACTTCAAAGGCATGATGGATGAGAGGATAACAGTAAAAAGGATAGTTGAGGAATGCTATCAAAAGAAAATAGGGATGAAGTTATATGATCCCTGAAAGGTTAAAAAAAATCTAAGAGAGACCCTCAAGGAGATGTTCTAAAAATCTAATGGACAAATACAGGTCCTAAAAAATGCCATGTTGTAAGGGGTATGTAAGCCCAACAATCCCAAGGAGAATATGACTCAAAGTAAGGAAGAGTTAGCTAATAAGCATAACGAGGTCAAATATAAAAATTTGGACCGAAGTTATAATAGACCATGGATGGAGGAAGGGTCAAAATAGGACGAAAAAGTGATAATAAAGAAAACTGTGGAAACAAGTACGTAACGCCCGAAAGAACATTGAGCTAAAGGTTTCAATGACCAAGGGGTTAACTAGACACGGGAATGGTTAGGTATCTTGGAATTCCCAATCTTGAGTACATAACCTCAAAGGGAAGAATGTGCTCTAAGCAAAGAAAGATATAAATCTAAGAATATACCATGAAGTAAGGTATGTCTCATTATGATAAACTCCATGGAGGGAGTAAATAATATAAAGGAAAAGAAATTCCTTAAGTGAAGGATGTAAAAAGGACTAATTGAAAGAACAAGAGAAGAGTTTGCATGTTAAGCAAACAACAAAAGGACATCAAAGAAAATGGTTCCTCATGCAAGGATGCAAATTAAGTTTTGGGGACAAAACTCCTAAAAGGAGGGGAGAGTTGTAAATCTCGCACTTTTGAGTTAAGGAAAACCGGAAAAGAACCGGTCAACCCGAGTAAGAAAATCGAGCCAATTTACAAATCCGATCATTTGGGAACAATCAATTTGGAAATTTACAACTTCCAGGTAATCCAAAGTGTTCATTAAACCTTGGAAAAGAAATTTAAGATAAAATAGAAAAGAACAACCCATTGGTTCAGGTGAACAAGAATCCATAAGAACTTTGAACTTTGAACACCTCTCTCTCTCTCTCTCTCTCTCTCTCTCTCTCTCTCTCTCTCTCTACTGCTCCATTTCCCAGTGAAGCTTGAACCAGAGCTTCGACTTGAACAAAGGTCAGGATCTTTAGAATCGAGGAGAAGACAGCTATCTGATAGCAAACTCTAGTCAATCCAAGAATCATTGGAGAAGCGCCAACGTGATGGAATAGTGAAGCAACTCCGGCGGACTGAAGCTGCCATATTTCGGCCAAGCTGAAATTAGCCATTTCAAGCCCTCCTCAAGCCAAATCAAGCCCTCCCAACACTTCCTCAGCCTTTCCAGACCGAATTAGGACCAAAAGGTAAGCTAATTCGGCTCCCCTTTACAATTTTCGATCGATGCTAGAGGGAGAGTCAACCAAATTTCAATGACAAAATTCTAATCCAATTCCGCATCAATTGATGTAATTCTTGATTCTAGGATGAACCTCAGGACAAGACCTATCTGTCCAGATCGAAAGCTCGAACTGTCGTGCCTTCACCGGTGAGTAATCGAAACTTTCTCTCACTATAGTTCATTTTTCGGCGAAGCTCCGTTTGAGCTCGTCCCAACGTTAAAACTTGTGATTCACATTTCTAAAGAATTGTATGAACATGTAGAAACTCAATTTCAACTTCAATTTCAATAATTGGAAACGTTTGATGGGTCAATTTGATGAAATCAAATTCGTTTGTGCTAAGAAGTTGGAATTGGGGGAAAATTGGGGATTTTCGAAATTCAAAGGACTAAAATGAAATTTTATAAAGTTGAGGGCCAATTGGGCATGAAAATAATGCTGGAGGATGAATTTAGAAATTTTAGAATTTTTGTGGCAAAACTTACCATTTTTGTAAAGGAAGGGCAAAATGGTAATTTTGGAAAAGTTGGAGGACCAAATTGGAAATTTGAGAAATTAATCCCCTTTTTGTGAAATGGAATAAATTGAGGTCCTATGATAAATTTTAGAAGTTTCAGAATTCAATTTGAGGAAAAAACCGGCATTTGGGACCTAAAGTTAAAGAGAAATAACTTTAGGGACCTAATTGCAAATAAATGAAAGTTTGACTTTCTCATTCATTTAGAATGAATGAAGGCGATTAGGCCGAAGGATAATGAACCAAGATGTTCATATCATGTAGGAACACGAAGTATCGGGAACGCCAGCAAGGACAAGCTCGTGTGAATACCAAGAACCGGTCTAGTGAAATTCACAGCATTAACGGGTGAGTGGGAATTTTATATCATACCCGGTTGGGGATGATAAGTACCTCGGTATCAAAACCCACTTCTTAGTGGTATTTTTAATCATCACTACTTGGAGAAAGTAATGTGAAAGTTATGAGGAAAAACTACTTAAAGGTTGTAAGTAGATCATACCCGGTTGGTATGATGAGACTTCCTCAAAGGAAGTTGAAAACCCGTTCATAGATTATGAACGGAGATGTCCTTATACCGGTCGGTATGATGGACAGAAAAAACCTATTTTTTGTCGGAAGTGCTCTCCCTAACTGTGTGCCAATGCTTAAATAATTTGGGAGACCTTTTCGATGGGAGCTCGAATAGCTCTAATAGGTCGGGGGCCTCAGTTTTGGAACTTGGGGGCTAAATGCCCAATTTTGAAAATCTCGTACAGTGGGCCCAAGGCCAGTTTGCACGAGTAGGAGCTCATAAACGAACATAACATATGTGCCATAAAACTTAATAAGTGAATTGTTTGGCCATGGTACCAAGATAGGACCGACATGCTCAGTCAACTAGCGGTAGTGCAACATGACAGGTCAACAGACCAGTCAAGACAAACAACTGTAGGTTGAGTTGAGAGTCGGGGCTGTTGGACCAATGGCACCACAGATTATATGGCAATATGAGAAAACATGGTTTGTGCATGCACTGTGAGTACGGGTTCATCAAGACGCCCATGAGGGGTAGTGATGCGTCCTAAGGGCACTGGACGACCTAGTGCCTATAAGGGCATTACGTTGATCTAGGTGTCTTTGCGAAATCTGGAGTAGCACCAAGCGCATGAGACCGGGGTGGGGACAGGATGAGGTCTCTGTCCTCATACGGATATGAAGAAGTGATTTCGGGATTGTGGTTCAGATGTCGCGTACATCCACTCATTCCCAGGCTAGAAGTGGTCGTACTTCCATCCGGGTGGCAGGAAAAGTCGCTCCGAAGCCACTAGCAGGTTCAGTAGTGATACTGACTTGTGAATGTGTGTAACCTTAATGATGAAGGATGTTTGTTGGGTGATGACACGCCAGTAACTAAGAAATAATGAAAAAACCCAAATTTTTAAATGAAGGGATTTTTGAAAAGAAAGGAGTCTGACACACTCCATATAAATGTTTTTCTTAAAAGTTAAAAGTAGACCCTTAAAAACCCATTCACTGAGTAGTTGTACTCATCCCCTCCCTTATATCCCTTTTTGGAAATCCCGGAAAGCCTACCTTGAAAGACAATCAACTAAGATGCCTGTACGACAGGTATGTAAAGTTTAACATTTCATGCAGTTTTGATTATGCTATTCTAGGAAATGGTGCATGTTTAAAGGATGCCTTACTCTTTACTGATTATAATAAGGGGAAATCCTTTAATAAACCGGGAGAGTGGTAGGTTGTTCACGGGGATCTGACCAAACTAGGTCGGGGCGTGACAGTCTCCCAAATGTTTTAAGCACTGGCACACATTTAAGGGAGAACACTTCTAATAAAAAATTATTTTCAATTCATCACACAAAACCGGGTGTGATGATATCTCCGCTTACAACTAGTTGGCGGATTTCTCCTTTCCTCAGGGAAACTCACATACTAACCGGGTATGTTTATCTCTACTTACAACTAGTAAGTAGGTTTTATCCATTAAAGATAGTTCTCATCATCCCAACTGGTATGATGTGTAAATTTGCCCATTCACCCAATGACCGTGACGTGTTCGTCCCTAGTAGGTTCCCCCAAGTCCACACTTGCATATCCTCGCTGACGTTTTGGTCTCTCGTGTCCCTACACGATTTGGGCATCTTTATCAATTAAGGTTTCGCATGACAACCTTCAATTTCTCACGTATGATCAACTAGGCTCAAAATTGTTGGTTTATCGCACTTAGATCCCTATAGGTAATTTTCCTTAACTTTAGGTCCCTAATGCTAACTTTTCCCCAAATTGTGTCCCATGGCTTTCAAAATTTCCTTTGGGTCCTCAATTTACTCAAAATTGTGTAAGGAGCTCAAGTTTTCCAAAATTTCCAATTTGGTCCCCAACTTTTAAAAAATTACAATTTTGCCCCTACTTTCCAAAAATGGAAATTTGGCCCCAAATGTTCCAAAAATTGACCAATTGGTCCCCAACATCTTTCTCATAGTCAATTGGCCTTAAATTTTGAGAAATTGCCTGAAGGTCCCTAAATTTTTCAAAATCCCCAATTTCTCCCTTTCAAACTGACCGAATCTATTTTTTTCAAATTAGCCATTCAATCTAGGATAATTGCTCGTATTGATTATATGGATCAGTTCCTACACTTCCATATGATTTAATTGAGGTTTGAATTGCATGATTTGGGTTCGAAACGAGCTTAAATGGAGCTTCGACAAAAAACTATTTCTAGAGAGAAAGCTTCGAAAGCTTACCGTCGGAGGTGTGGCGATTCGAGCTCACGATCAGAGGGAGGGAGCTCTTGTCTTGAGGTTCTTTCTAGGATCAAGAATCATTTACAATTAAAGTCCAATTGAGGGTGAATTTAATAATTGAAGTTCGACACTTTCTCTCTAACATCGATATGTAACGATGGAGGAGGGCCGAATTGGCTTAACTTTCAGCTTTGTTGAGACTGTGTGAGGGCCTTGGGAGTGTCGGGGAGGCTTGGTTTGGATGGAGGAGGTTTTAATTTGGCTGAATTTAGCTCTGCAAAAATAGGGCAACTTCAGTCTGTTGGAGCTACTTCACTGTTTGATTACGCTGGCACTTCTCCGACGGACCTCAGGTTGAAAGGAGGTTGCTATGAGGTAGTTGACTTCCCCCAGAGTCTATAGGACCCGACCTTGCCTTCAACGGCCAAGAAAAATGCCCAAGTTGGAGCTTTAGTTTGAGATTCACCGAAAAATTTAGTAGTTGAGAGAGAATGGCGATTTGACGTGTGTGAAGGATGAATGGAGAGTCGCTCTTTATATAGGGAGCTCGAGAACCCTCTACCCGACCACTTTCCATTTTGATCAAGCTTATCCTCGCCCGAAAATGCCCTCATCGGAGCGGTTACACCTTCATCGGAGAAGGAAGTTTTCTACATTAATAAACAGTGCTGTTGTAAACCATGTCCTTTGGAGTTGAGGAAAACCGAGAAAGAACCATCAACTCGAGTGAGAAAATCGAACCGGTTCACAAACCCCAATCACTAGAGAACAGACAAATTGGGTAATTTACAACTCTCAAGTGACCCAAAAAGTCATAAAAACCTTAGAAAGGGACTTTAGGACAATTTGGGAGAGAAAACTAGACCGGTTCAGGTGAACCAGATCTAAACCGATTTGGACAGGTTTGAACCATCAATAAATAGGATGTTAAATTCATTTTTTTATGTGGCCTAAAATATTCAAATTGGAGAATTGAAGACACCATTGGATAGAGAATGAATTTAGATAAATTTGGAAATTTTTAATTTTGAAAAACTCAGTAGAATCGGGCATGAATCGACCGATTTAAGCATTGAACCCGATTCAAACCGGTCTAGTCTAGTTCAGAATAGTGTTGTCTTCTTCCTTCAGATGATAACGTTATTCACTCGCCAGAAAAATGAACAACACTATGGAAAGGAAACGTTTCTGTTCATGACATTTCAGGCCATCAATGAGTGTCATAAAGGTGCCAAATGGACAACCGGAGTGTCCTTGAGCTCCCTATATAAAGAGCCACACACCTAAAAACATCACTCTCTCTCAGCTACTTAGCTTTCCGAAAAAGCTCAAACCAGAGCTCCAACATAGGGGTTTTTCTGAGGCAAATAAGGTGAGGTTAGGTTCCTTGGACTCGGGGAGAAGTCAGCTACTCGAAGGTGGACACCATTCGATCTGAGTATCATTGGAGAAGCATTGGTGTAATCAAACATTGAAGTAGCTCCAGTAGACTGAAGCTGCTTTATTTTGGCCAAGCTGAAAGTGGCCAAATTGAGCTCTACTTAGGCTAAACCAATCTCTCCTAACACTTCTTCAGCCCTCACACGACCAAATTAGAGAGGAAAGGTAAGCCAATTTGGCTCCCATTTGTAATTTCTCATCAGTGTTAGAGAGAGAATCGGTGAAACTTCATTGACCGAATTCTCCCTCAATTCGACATGAATTGATGTGGTTTTTTATTTTAGGAGGAACCACAGGACAAGAGCTACCTGCCCCGATCGAAAGCCCGGACTGCCACACCCCCGACGGTAAGTTTTCAAACCTTTCTCTCTCTAAGTTTAGTTTTCTGGCGAAGCTCAGTTTGAGCTCGTTCCAACCTCAAATCATGCGATTCAAAGCATAATTGAATCAAATGGATGTGTAGGAACTCAATTTTACCTTCAATTTCAATAATTAACCTCGATTAAATGGTTAATTTGATATAGTCAAATTCAACTAGTTTGAAAGGGGGGAATTGGGGAAAATTGGGCATTTCATAAAATTGAGGGACCAAAGTGCAATTCCCAAAATTGAGGGCCAATTGGCCATTAAAAAGATTTTGGAGGACCAATTGGTCAAATTTTGAAATTTATTGTATTCAAATTTCCATTTTTGAAAAGTTGGGGCAAAATGGTAATTTCTAAAAAGTTGGGGACCAAATTGGAAATTTGGGAAACTTGAATCCCTTTTGTGATTTTGAATAAATTGAGGACCCAAAGGTGATTTTAGAAGTTTCAGGATGCAATTTGGAGAAAATTAGCATTAGGGGCCTAAAGTTAAGGAAAAATAACTCTAGGGACCTAAATGTAAATAATTAAAAAGTTTGGGGATTTTGTTCATTCATGAGTAATGAAGGCTATTAGGCTAAATATTAATGAACAAGGATGTTTTAATCATGTAAAAACACGAAGGACTAAGAACTTCAACAAGGATAAGCTCGCGTGGAGGCAAAAAGTCGATTAAGAGGAAAATACACTACGAATATCGAGAGAGTGGGATTTTTCATATCATGCCTAGTTGGGATGATTAGTACCACGAAAATGAAAACTCACTGCTATGTGGGATTTTAACATCACACCTGGTTGGGGTGATGTGAGAAAAACACGAAAAACTACTTAACGGTTGTAAGTAGATCATACCCGGTTGGTGTGATGAACTTCATAGAAGGAAGTAGAAAACCCGCTTATCGATTGTAAGCAGAGAGGTCATCACACCCGGTTGGTGTGAGAGACGAGTTGAAATTTATTTTGTTAGAAGTGTTGTCCCTTGACTATGTGCCAATGCTTAAAAATTTTGGGAGACCTTCATGTCAAGAGCTTGAATAGCTCAAATAGGCCAGGGGCCTTAGTTTTGGAACTTGGGGGCTAAAATGCCCGGTTTTGAAAATCTTGTATAGTGGGCCTAAGGCTAGTTGGCCCAAGGGCAGGAGCTCATAAACAAACATGTTGATAAGCCATGAAAAATTCTAAATGAATGATTGTGTGATTTGGCCATGGTACCAAGATAGGACCGACATACTCGATGGACTGGTGGCAATGCGATAGGACCAGTTCAACGAACCGGTCTAGACAAATAATTACATGTCGAGTTGAGGGTCAGGGCTGTTAGATTAGTGGCACCAAAGATTAATTACTTTATGGAAAAATTTGTTTGTGCATGCACTAAGGTCCGTGACCATCAAGACACCTAAGAGGGGTAGTGATACGTCCTAGGGGCTAATGGACGACATGGTGGAGATAAGGGCAGTTTTTCGTGCCAACTATCAAGGAAGCTCAACGTAGTTTCATGTGCATGAGATTAGGGTGGGATCGGGATGAGGTCTCTATCCTCATATGAACACGGAGTTGATTTTCATGTTTAAGGATCGGATGTCGCAAGCATCCACTCATTCCTAGGGTAGAAGTGGATGGGCTTCTATCTAGGTGGCCGGTAAAGTCGCTCCGACACCACAAGTGGGTGCAGTGGATGGGCTGCCCTACGAATCTGTGATCCCTTCATGATAAAGGGCGTGTGTTGATTGTTAAACAGACTTATTGTGGATAATAAGGAAATTGGTTTTGAATAACTGGGAATTCAAGGAAAAAATGATTTTAAAGGAAATAAGGAGTCTGACTCACTCCAATTCAAAACTATTTTATAGAAATTCTTTTCAGGAGTAGAGAAATGACTAGGGATAACACTAGGATTTACCCTCTGTTACGTATGCTTAATTTCTTTTTGTATTTTTATTAATATATGTTATTCCAGGGAACACCAGTTGAAATTTCGATCGGCTCCTCTTGATTAAAGAAAGGGGGGAACCCTTCTTAAACCAAGGGAGTGGCGGGTTGATCATGGGGATCTGATCAAACTGGGTCGAGGCATGACAACTATCATCCTGAGGAAGAAGATGACACTATTCCAAATCAGACCGGACTGATCCGACCGGTTTCAATGGCAAAAATCGGTCGGTTTAGGCAAGATTCGAATTGTTTTCTCCAAATTAAAATATTCTAAATTCATTCTCTATCTAATGGTTACTTCAATTTCCCAACTTGAACATTTTAAGCCACCAAGAAAAATAAATTTAGAAAGCAGTTCAAGTATGGTTCAATCCGGTTCACCCTGAACCAGTTTGGTTTTCTCTTCCCATTTGTCCCAAGGTTCTTTTCCATGATTTTTATGACTCTTTGAGTCACTTGGGATTTGTTAATTTCCCATTTTACCCTTTCTTTATCAGTTATGGTTCGTGAATTGACTCGATTTTCTCTTTTGAAACGACCGGTTCTTTTCATAGTTTTTCTTATTTTTAAAGGGATAGTATTTATAACTCGCCCCTCCTTTTAGAGGGTTTTGTCCTCAAAATAGTTTACATCTCAAATAATTTAGGGTACCCATCCCACATAACACTCTCTGTTTCCAATGTCTCCTCCTGTAGTGGTCCGTTCTGCCATAGAACCTTAACCATGGGAATCTTCTTGTTCCTTAAGTGTTTCTCTCTCTCTCCGGTCGATGATTTGTACCGATTCTACATGATTGGTCAAGTTCTCTTCTAGCCGGGGTGGAGGTCAGTCCAGCACATGACAAGGATCGGGCTGATACTTTCGGAGTACCGAGACATGGAATAGATCGTGTAGTCTTTGTTAGTCCGGAGGCAATTCTAATTTATAGGCCACTGGCCCTATCCTTTGGACTATGGTGTAGGGACCGATGTACCTAGGTTTCAACTTCCCCCATTATTGGAACCTAAGTATTCCCCTCCATGGGGATACCTTAAGAAACACCTGGTCTCCCACACCAAATTCTAAGTCCCTTCTCCGATGGTTCACATAGCTCTTTTGCATGTCTTGAACTGCCTTAAGTCTACTCCTTATGATTTTTATCTTCTCGGTGGCTACTTCTATTAACTCAACCCTTTCTAATTTCCTTTCTCCCACCTCTTCCCAAAATAAGGTTGTATGGCATGATCGCCCACAAAGGGCTTCATAAGGAGCCATTTGAATACTAGCTTGGTAACTGTTATTATAGGCAAACTCCACTAGGCACAAGTATTCCTCCCAATCCTTGTTCATATTGAGTATGCATGCTTGTATCATATCCTCTAGGGTTTGGATCATCTACTCAAACTGTCCATCTGTCTAAGGGTGAAATGTTGTACTCATGTGGAGTTTGGTTCCTAGGGCACTTTGTAATCTAGGCCAGAACCTTCAGGTAAACCTAGGGTCTCTATCCAACACTATGCTTACTGGGATGCCATGTAGTCTCACAATCTCCCTTATGTATAAAGCTGCTAGTTGATCCACCTAATTGGTTACCCTTATAAGTAAGAAGTGGGCGGACTTGGTCAATCTATCCACAATGACCCAAATCGCATCTCGTCCCTTCCTAGTTCACAGGAAGTCTCGTGACAATGTCCATAGTAATGTGTTCCCATTTCCATTCTAGAATTGGTAGGGGTTGTAGCAGTCTTGAAGGTTTCTGGTACTTAGCTTTAATCTACTGAAAGGACAAGTATTGTGCTACATATTCTACGATATCCCTCTTCATCCCTCTCCACCAATAACCCTATTTGAGGGTACGGTACATCTTGGTACTGCCCGGATGCATCACATAGACAGAGTCATGTGCCTCTTTCAATATTAATCTCTTTAGTTCCTAGTCTTGAGACACACACACTCTACCTATATAGGTCAGCCCTTCGTCGACTGGATCCAAATAGGGCAGGAGTTTGGTATCCCCTTTTTGATGGACCTTTATTTGCTCCATTAGGCTGGGTCTTACTACTACGTCAGCTAATAGGCATCTTTCTCCTTAGTGTACTTTAAGGTCCACTTTCATTCTTCCTAATTGTTCCAACAAGGGCAGGTATCTTGTCTTTATCTATGCCGCCTCAGTTTGATACTTACAACTTAGAGCGTCTACCACCACATTGGCCTACTCAAGATGGTATTCTATCACAAGGTCGTAATCCTTTACGAAATCCAACCATCTCCTTCTGAGTTAGGAAGTACTTAAGGCTCTTATGATCGGTATATATCCTACACTTAACCTCGTATAGGTAGTGTCACCAAATCTTGAGGGCAAACACTATTGTAGCTAACTCTAAGTCGTGGGTAGTGTAGTTCCTCTCATGTACCTTTAGTTGTCACGAGGCATAGGAGATAACCTTTCCTTGTTGCATTAATACACATTCGAGTCCTTATCCGGATGTGTCACTATAGATGGTATACTCCCCTGCACTTGGGCCAGGCAAAGAGAGTACAAGTGCCATTGTTAAACGGGTCTTCAACTCTAGGAAGGATTTCTCACAATTTTCATCCCACTTATACTCCAATCATTTCCTTGTGAGATGGTTCAAAGGTGTAGCTATTTAAGAGAAACCCTGCACAAATCATTTGTAGAACCCTACCAATCCCAAGAAACTACGTATCTTTGAGGGATTATTGGGTGCCTTCCAATCAGATATGCCCTCCACCTTTGTCGGATCCACCTTTACTCCATCTTTGGACAATATGTGCCCTAAGAACCCTACCTCCTACAAGCAGAACTCACACTTGGAGAATTTCACATATAAGCAACTATTTTGTAGTGTCTTCAAGGTGACAGCCAGATGTTCTTCGTGCTCCAGCCTAGTTCGTGAGTATATAAGTATGTCATCTATAAACACAATCACCAACTTGTCCAAGTGCGGCTAGAACACTCAATTCATCAAATCCATAAAGGTTGTAGGGGCATTCGTCAGGCCAAAAGGCATTACCCTAAATTCATAGTGTTCGACCGAAAGGCGGTCTTAGGGATATCTTCTTCTCGAACCCTAAGTTGGTGGTATCCTAACCGAAGATCTATCTTGGAGAAGTAGGCTACTCCTTTCAATTGGTTGAACATGTCATTAATCTGTGGCAGTGGATAATTATTCTTTATGGTGACCTAGTTCAATTTCCAATAATCTATGTATAACCTCATACTCCCATCCTTCTTCTTCCCGAATAGTACTGATGCACCCCATGGAGACTGACTAGGGCATATGAAAACCTTCTCCAATAGCTTGTCCAACTCCTTCAGTTTGGTTGGAGCCATGTGATAGGGGGCTTGGAATATGGGATGTGTTCTGGAGATTACCTCTATAGTAAATTCTATTTGTCGACTTGGGGGTAATCTTGGTAATTCCTCAAGGAATATATTCAGGTAATGTTCCACCACTAGGATGCCCTACGGTCCTTTTTCCTCCGTCTTCTCATTGATGACCATTGCGAGGTAAGCCTGGCAGCCCTTTTGTAAACCCTATCCCTTAAAGACAAGGAAATCGGGGAAAGAACCGGTCAACCCGAGTGATAAAATCGAACCGATTTACAAACCCCGGCCACTAGAGAACGGGAAAATCGAGAAAAGTACAACTCCCAAGTGACCCAAAGAGTCATAAAAACCTTGGAAAGGGAACTTAGGACAATTTGGGAAGAAAACCAGACCGGTTCAGGTGAACCGGATATGAACCGAATTGAACCAGTTTGGACCATTATGAACCATCATAGAACCGTATACTAAATTAATTTTTCTAGGTGGCTTAGAAAATTCAAATTGGAGAATTGAGGACACCATTGGATTAGAGAATGAATTTAGATGAATTTAAAAAGTTTTAATTTTGAAAAACACAATCGAATTGGGCCTGAACTGACCAAGTTAAGTATTGAACCCGGTTCAGATCGGTTCGCTCCAGTTCAGAATAGTATTGTCTTCTTCCTTTAGATGACAACACTGTTCACTTGCCAAAAAATTGAGCAGCTTTGGCGAAGATGAAAATTCTCCGGCCAGGGAGTTTCAAGTAATGAATGACCGACATTAAGGCACCGATCAGACAGAAAAGAAGTCCTTGAGGTTCCTATATAAAGAGCCCCTCCTCATTCATCATCCTCACACCTGAAAACTCAACTCTCTCCCTACTGCTCCATTTTTCGGTGAAGCTTGAACCAGTGCTCCAACATGGGCATTTTTCTAAGCTAAAGAAGCCATGGTCAGGCTCTTTGGATTTTGGGAGAAGTCAGCTACATGCATGTAGTATCCATTTACTCTGAGGGTTGTTGGAGAAACGTCGACGTGATAGAATAGTGAAGAAGCTCCGGTGAACCGAAGCTGCCCTATTTTGGCCAAGCTAAAATCGGCCAATTCGAGCCCTTCTCAGGCCAAACCAAGCCCTCCCAACACCTCCACAGCCCTCCTACAATTGAATTAGAGTAGAAAGGTAAGCTAATTTCGCTTCCCTTTGTAAATTTTGATCAGTGCTAGAGAGAGAACCGACAGATTTTCAATAACTAAATTCTCACTCAATTCAGTATCAATTGATGTAATTCTTGATCCTAGGAGGAACCTCAGGACAAGAGCTATCTGCACAAATTGAAAGCTTGGACCTTCGTGCCCCCGACGGTAAGCTTTCGAAGCTTTCTCTCTCTAAGTCCAATTTTCCGGTGAAGCTCCATTTGAGCACGTCCCGGCATCAAATCGTGCGATTCAAAGTGAAATTGAATTGTATGAAGGTGTAGGAACTCCAATCTCACTTCAATTTCAATAATTAAACTCATTTCATCAATCAATTTGATGAAATCAAATTCGGCTGTGTTGGAAGGTTGAAATTTTGGGAAAATTTGGGGAAAATTAAGAATCTAAAAAATTCAAAGGACTAAAGTGCAATTTCATAAAATTGAGGGCCAATTGGGCATGATAAAGATGTTGGAGGAACAATTGGCTAATTTTTGAAATTTTTGGGGAGAAACTTACCATTTTTTTAATGTAGGGGCAAATTTGTAATTTTGGAAAAGTTGGGGACCAAATTGGAAATTTGGGAAACTTGAAACCCTTTTTGTAATTTTGAATAAATTGAGGTCCTAAGGTGAATTTTAGAGTTTCAGGACTCAATTTGGGGAAAAACTAACATTAGAGACCTAAAGTTAATGAAAAATAACTATAGGGGCCTAATTGCATATAAATGAAAAGATTGGTTATTTCATAAATTCGGGATGAATGAAGGCTACTAGGCCAATGGATAATGAACAAGGATGTTAATATCGTGTAGGAACATGAAGTACCGGGAACACCAGCTAAGACAAGTTCACGTGAAGGCAACAAGCCAGTTAAGAGGAAATTCACTACACTATCGGGTGAGTGAGATTTAATATCATACCTGATTGGGATGATAAGTACCTCGGAAATGAAAACCCACTATTAAGTGCTATTTTAACCATCACACCTAAGAGGAGTGATGTGGAAATTACGCAGAAAAACTACTTACCGATTGTAAGTAGATCATAGCCGATTGGTATGAGGAACGACCTGGAAGGAAGTAGAAAATCCATTTATCGTTTATAAGCGGAGATGTCCTCATACCCGGTTGGTATGATGGACAGATGAAAAGTTTATTTTTTAAAAAGTACTCTCCATGACTGTGTCCACTGCTTAAAACTTTTGGGATACCTTCTTAACAAGAGCTCAAATAGCTCAAATAGGCTAGATGCCTCGATTTTGGAACATGGGGGCTAATATGCCTAATTTTGAAAATCTCAAACAGTAGACCCTAGGCCAGTTGGCATGAGTAGGAGCTCATAAACAAACATGATTTTAAGCCATAAAACTTAAATGAATGAATTGATTGGCCATGGTATCAAGACAGGACCGATATACGCGATGGACTGGCGGAAGTGCGAAATGACAGGTCTATGGACAAGTTGAGACAAACAACTGTAGGTCGAGTTGAGAGTCGGGGCCATTGAAACAATGGCACCACATATTATATGGCTTATGTGGAAAATTAGTGATTTGTGCATGCACTGATGTTACGGGACCTTCAAGACGCCCAAGAGGGGTAGTGATGCGTCCTAGGGCTACTGGACAACATGGTGGAGATAAAGGGCAGTTAGTCATGCCAGTAGTCTTGGAAGCTCAACATAACTTCATGCGCATGATATCAGGGTGGGGTCGGGATGAGGTCTCTGTCCTCATAAGGACACGGAGTTTAGTTATAGCATTGAGGGTTGGACGTCATGTACATCCACTCATTCTTAGGGTAGAAGTGGACGTATTTATATCTAGGTGGCTGATAAAGTCGTTATGACGCCACAAGTGGGTATAGTGCATGTGCTGGCCCACAAATGTGTGTTCCCTTCATGATGAAGGGCATGTGTTGGTTGATAAACGCACTGTTATGATGAGAAATGGCTATGAGAAGCCGAGATTTGATCATGGGAGGTTTTAAAGAAAAAAATAAAGAGCCTGACACACTCCAACTCAAACTATTTTCTAAAAGTCATCTTTTAAACCCCATTCACTTAGTTGTTGAACTCATCCCCACCCTTAAACCCCTCTTAGGAAAGCCTAACCAAATACCACAAGTTAACACACCTGTAAGGCAGGTATGATAAGTTTAAAATTTTATATAGTTTTGATTTATGTTATTCCGAGAAATGTACATGTCACACCCCGAACTGGTTTGGTCAGATCCCCGTAAGCAACTCGCCACTCTCTCGGCTTACTAAGGGTTTTCCCCTTCTTTAACCCAGGATGAGTAAGGCATCCTTTCAACCTATACCTTTCCTATAATAACATAAATCAAAACAGCATAAAAAATTTAACTTACATACCTGTCTTGCAGGTGTGACTAACAGGAAGTCTTTGGGTAGATTTCCCTTGGTTACCTGAAGAGGAATACAAGGAAGGGGGTGAGTTCTACGGCCCACTGTTCGAAATTTTCAAAATCGGGTATATTAGCCCCAAGTTCCAAAACTAAGGCCTCTGACCTATCTGAGCTATTCGAGCTCCAGTCAAGAAGGTCTACCAAAAATTTTAAGTAGTGGCACACTGTCAGGTGAGAGCACTCTGACAAAATAAACTTTTCCTTTATCCATCACAGCAACCGAGTACGAGGACATCCTCGGGTGTGATCTACTTACAACCAGTAAATAGTTTTTCCGCATAATTTTCACATCACTCCTATGAGGTGCGATGGTTAAAATAACAATTAGTAGTGGGTTTTCATTTCTGATATACTTATCATCCCAACCAGGTATGATATTAAATCCCACTCACCCGATAGTGCAGTGAATTTCCTCTTAACCGACTTGTTGCCTTCACGGGAACTTGTCCTAACCGATGTTCCCGTTACTTTGTGTTCCTACATGATATGAACATCATTGTTCATTATATTTGGCCTAATAGCCTTCATTCATCCAAAATGAATGAAATAACCAAAATTTTCATTTACTTGCAATTAGCTCCCTAAAGTTGTTTTTCTTAAACTTTAGGTCACTAATGCCTATTTTCTCCCAAATTGAGTCCCAAAACTCTAAAATTCACCTTAGGACCTCAATTTATTCAAAATCACAAAAAGGGATTCAAGTTTCCAAAATTTCCAATTTGGTCCCTAACTTTTCTAAAATTACAATTTTGACCGTACTTTACAAAAATGGTAAGCTTAACCCCAAAAATTCCAAAAATTTTCCAATTGGTCCTCTAATATCTTTATCATGCCCAATTGGCACTCAATTTTATGAAATGGCACTTTAGTCCCTAGAATTTTTTAAATTCCCAAATATCCCCCAATTTCAACCTTCCAACACAGTCGAATTTGATTTAATCAAATGAGTTTAATTGTTGAAATTAAAGTTAGACTGGATTTTCTACACTTTCATGCGATTCAATTGCACTTTAAATCACACGATTTGATGTCAGAATGAGCTCAAATGGAGTTTCACCAGAAAACTGGACTTAGAGAGAGAAAGCTTCGAAAGCTTACCGTCGGGGGTGCGACAGTCCGAGCTTTCAATCTGGGCAAATAGCTCTTGTCTTGAGGTTACTCCTAGGATCAAGAATTGCATCAATTGATGCTAAATTGAGTGAGAATTTAGTCATTGAAATTTTGTCAATTCTCTCTCTAACACCGATCAAAATTTACAAAGAGAAGCCAAATTGGCTTACTTTTCTGCTCTAATTCAGTTGTAGGAGGGATGTGATGGTGTTGGGAGGGCTTTTAGAAGGGCTCGAATTGGCTAATTTCAGCTCGCCCGAAATAGGGCAGCTTTGGTCTGTCGGAGCTGCTTCACTATTCTATCACGCCGATGTTTCTCTCGCGACCCTCAAAGCAAATGGACACTATAGGAGTGTAGCTAATTTCTCTCTGAATATAAAGAACCCAAGCACGCCTTCTTTGACTCAGAAAAATGCCCAAGTCAGAGCTCTAGTTTGAGCATCATTGGAAAATGGAGCAGTTGAGAGAAAGTGGAGTTTTCATGTGTGAGGAGTATGAATGAGGAGGGGCTCTTTATATAGGAATCTTGAGGACTTCTTGGCTGTCTGATTGGCGCTTTAATGGCGGTAATTCATTGCATGAAACTCCCTGGCTGAAGACTATTCATCTTCATCGGTGGTGCTTGGTTTTCCAACGAGTGAACAGTGTTGTCATCTGAAGGAAGAAGATGACATTGTTCCAAACCGGACAGGTCCGAACCAGGTTCAAAGCTTAAACCAACCGGTTCAGGACCAATTTGATCGAGTTTTTGAAAATTAAAAATTTATAAATTCATCTAAATTTATTCTCTATCCAATGGTGCCTTCAATTCTCTAATTTGAATTTTTTTATACCACCAAGAAAAATGAATTTATCATCTGGTTCAATTGTTGTTCAAACCTGTCCAAACTGGTTCAATCTGGATCAGATCTAATTCACCTGAACCAGTTTGGTTTTCATCTCCCATTCATCCTAAAGTCCTTTGTCATGACTTTTGTGACACATTAGGTCACTTAGAATCCATAAATTTCCTGGTTTACCCTTTCTCTATCGGTTGGGGATCGTGTACCAGTTCGATTTTCTCACTCGGGTTGACCAGTTCTTTCCCCTGTTTTCTCATCTTAAAGGAGCGGGGTTTACAACTCTCCCCTCCTTTTAAGAGTTTTGTCGCTAAAACTAAATCATAATTTTTCACTTTGGGATAAACTTCCCTTAATGTCAACTTGGACAGGTTAATACTTTGTTTGTTCTTTCACTTAGCCCACTTTAAATCACGCACTTACGAAATTTCTTTTCCTTTAAATTGTTTACTCCTTCCATGGAGTTTTATCATAACTAGTATGTCTTACCCGTGAGTCCAAAGGTATATCCCTAGGTCCACGTCTCCCTTTACTTAAGGCAAGATTCTTCCCCTTTGAGGTTCTTACTCAAGATTTCAGAATTGAGAGTCCCAAGATGCCCAATCGTTCCTTTGTCTAGTTATTCTCTTCATCATTGAAACCCTTAGCTCGATGTTCTTTCGAGCATTACGTACATGTTTTCATAGGTTTCTGTGTTATTATCCTTTCATCCTAATTTGACCCTTCCTTCATCCATCGTTGATTACAACTTTGGTCAATATTATGTTTGACCTTGTCATGCTTACTAATTGACACTTTCTTACTCGAGTCACATTTTACTTGGGACTAATGGTTCTAACATGTCCCTTACCACATTACTTATTTTAGAACTTATTTCTATCCATTAGACTTCTACAACACCTCCTTTAGGGTTGTTCCCAACTTTCCAACCTTTGAGGGATTGTATAACTTCATCCCTCTTTTCATCGGGTGGTATTCCTCGACTACCTTTACCATTATCTAATCATCCTTCATGCCTTGAAAAAATGTCTTACATAACCATGTCGGTTTACTTTACCCATTCGTCCTTTCCCAACTTTCTTATTGGGTTTTTCTGGTTCTAATTATTTGGTTTCTCGAGGGTTTACCGACAAGTTGGAATTCTTTCATGCTTAAGTCCTTGGCATTCTTTATTCAAGGACTTTCCTTTTCCTTAATCCACTTTTACTTACTCATGATCAATTCTTGACTCGTTATTCCTGTTTGATCCCTTTCGGTCTATGTGTCTATTGTTTTTTTTTGGGAGTTCCCTTATTACGGTTTCATTCTCTAATATGTCCCTCAAGATAGAAACTTTCATCTTAAGAGCTACATCCTCAACCTTCTTACCATTCCTTGAAGGTTTCTTCCTTCATTTCCTTACATCTCCTTCTATATTGGGGCATTTGTCCACTTTGAATTCTTCCTCGTCTTAAAATTCCATTTCTTCCCTTATTCCTTATCTAAGAAACTTTCGATTATTAGTTTTATTTCGTGTACTCCACCCTATGCCCAGCCGTCCACTCTCTATGCAAGTGTGGACCACAATCCATCTTGATATTAATGGTTGTTTCCCCCTTCAACCACTTCTTATTTGGAGGGCTTACTTCTCCAAAGTTTCTTAGATGTTTTTTTCTCTTTTTCCTTATTTTGGGCAGTCCACCCTTCTCTTATCTGTACGACATCTTTTGATGCTATTTTCCTCCTTACCCATTCCTTGGGTTTAACTTATTCCTTAAGTCCTCCTAATATGCTTTTGTTGGTTCTTCCATCTCAACATGCGCTTCATTTGTAAGTTCATCTCTTTATCCCTCTTCACTTGGTTCCATTACCTCTTAGTAGGGTTACATATTCCATTTCAGGGTTTCCTTCCTTGGTAGGACTCTTTCCCTTTCTCCCAAAATTCCTTTTTCATTTGCTATAGGGAATATCTGCCCTTAAATGACATCCTTTGATGTCATCTTCTCCTGTTTACCTTTACTCTTGAATTCTTGCGAGACCATCTTTTGAACTCTATCCTCATCCTCATTTGTACCCCAATACATGTCTATTTCTTTTAGGGAGAGCTCCAATCCTTCTTATTCCATGATCTCTAGATCATGTGAGAGGCATGCCTACTCCTCTCTTGGCTTATGTTTGGTTGTTAATTTGGCCATTGGTCATTTAAAGGATTTACTTCATCCTTCTTTTTCCAAATATTTGGCCTTCCAGGAAGTTCATCATACCAACCGGGTATGATCTACTTACAACCGGTAAGTAGTTTTTCCACGTAAATTTCACATCACTCCTATGAGGTGTGATGGTTAAAATACCACTTAGTAGTGGGTTTTCATTTCTGATGTGATTATCATCCCAACCGGGTATGATATTAAATCCCACTCACCCGATAGTGCAGTGAATTTCCTCATAACCGGCTTGCTGCCTTCACGCGAACTTGTCTTAGCTGGCGTTCCTAATACTTCATGTTCCAACACGATATGAACATCATTGTTCAATATCATTTGGCCTAATAGCCTTCATTCATCTCGAATGAATGAAATAACCAAAATTTTCATTTATATGCAATTAGGTCCCAAAAGTTATTTTTCTTAAACTTTAGGTCCCTAATGCCTATTTTCCCACAAATTGAGTCCTAAAACTCTAAAATTCACCTTAGGACTTCTATTTACTCAAAATCACAAAAAGAGGTCCAAGTTTCCCAAATTTTCAATTTGGTCCTACATTACAAAAATGGTAGGTTTCACCCCAAAAATTCCAAAAATTGGCCAATTGGTCCTCCAACTTCATTATCATGCCCAATTGGCCCTCAATTTTATAAAATGGCACTTTAGTCACTCGAATTTTTGAAATTCATAAATCTTCCCCAATTTCCACCTTCCAACACAGCCAAATTTGATTTCATTAAACTGACTAACCAAATGAGTTTAATTGTTGAAATTGAAGTTAAATTAGAGTTCCTACACTTTCATATGATTCAATTGCACATTGAATCGCATGATTTGATGCTGGAATGAGGTCAAATGGAGCTTCGCCGGAAAACTGGACTTAGAGAGAGAAAGCTTCGAAAGCTTACCGTTGGGGGCATGGCGGTTCGAGATTTCAATATGGGCATATAGCTCTTGTCATGAGGTTCCTCCTAAAAACTCAATTGATGCCGAATTGAGTGAGAATTTAGTCATTGAAAAAATGTCGGTTCTCTCTCTAGCACCGATCAGAATATATATAGGGGAGCCAAATTGGCTTACCTTTCCTCTCTAATTCAGCTGCAGGAGGGTTGTGATGGTGTTGTGAGGGCTTGGTTTAGCCTGAGAAGGGCTCGAATTGGCCAATTTCAGCTTGGCCGAAATAGGGTAGCTTCGGTCCATCGAAGCAGCTTCACTGTTCTATCAAACCAGCGTTTCTCCAACTATCCTTAGACACAGGTGTATAGTTGACTTCTCCCCGAATCCAAAGAACCCGACCACACCATCTTTGGCTTAGAAAAATGCCCAAGTCGGAGCTCTAGTTTGAGCTTCACTGGAAAATGGAGCAGTTGAAAGAGAGTGGAGTTTTCATGTGTGAGGAGGATGAATGAAGAGGGGCTCTTTATATAGAAAGCTTGGGCACTTCTTGGTCATCTGAATGGCGCCTTAATGGTGGTCATTAATTGCTTGAAACTCAATGTCCGGAGACTTTTCATCTTCACCAGTGCTGCTCGATTTTCCGGCGAGTGAACAGTGTCATCATTTGAAGGAAGAAGACGACACTATTATGAACCAGGTTCAAAGTTTAAACCGGTTAGTTCAGGCTTGATTCAACCGAGTGTTTCAAAATTAAAAATTTCTAAATTTATTCTCTATCTAATGGTGGACTCAATTCTCCAATTTGAATTTTCTAAGCCACCTAGAAAAATGAATTTAGCATCTAGTTCTCCTGAACATGTTTGGTTTTCATCTCCCACTCATCCTAAAGTCCTTTATCATGACTTTTGTGACTATTTAGGTCACTTAGGATCCATAAATTTCCCGGTTTACCCTTTCTCTATCGGTTGGGGTTCATGAACCGGTTCAGTTTTCTCACCAGGATTGACCGGTTCTTTCCCCAGTTTTCTCCTATTAAAGGAGCGGGGTTTACAGTACAGATTTAAAAGGATGCCTTACTCCTTACAGTTTAAAAGAAGGGACAACCCTTAATAAACCGGGAGAGTGGTGGGTTGATCACGGGGATCTGACCAAATAGGGTCGGGGTATGACAACTTGAGTGGTATCAGTGCATGTTTCCTCAAATACATATCAAAACTAGATAACAAAATAACTAAAAGGAATAATTTTAAAATTTTCAGATGATCCCAAGAAAAGTAGCCAAACAAACTCGCGCTACCTTAGCCATCCCAAAAGTTAGGGAGAACCCCATCCCAAGGGAGGAAATGAACTATGAATATAAAAGGACCCTTGGAGTAATCCTGGGTCAATGAGGACTCGACAAGAAAGCCTCCAAGGTGTTCAGGCTCAAGGATGACAAGGCATCAAACCAGCAACAATCCCTAAAAAAGGCCCTGCAATGCTCAAAGTATGGGAGGAACAAAGGTCCACGCAAGGAGATGACTTGTTACCGATGTGGACAATGGGGACAATACATTATAAGATGCCAGACATTTCAAAGGACAGGACCCAAGAGGATCAATTATGAGTGTAGGAGGTGGGACACATAGCAAAGAATTGTCCCACATTGCAAGGAATCCAAGTGATACCTTCCAATAAGGACACCTTCACCCCTACAGAAGCCCAAAGGGATAACATTACAAGAACTACAATTATGGCTAGGGAACTTAGTCTCACTAAAGAAGAAATCCTTCTAGGCTATAGCTTAGTAATAAGTATTCTCCAAACCGTCATTTTAACAATCTCCCTCAAGAGAGGTTAAAATTCCAAAACTATATTATTACTTCAATGACTAAGATTCTGAGTTCCTAAAAATTTCTCTGTCCCTTATTAATATGATTTTATGCCTTAATTATCCGAGGAAGGATCAAATAAAGAAGATCAAGGGTAGTACCTTAAGAAAACCTAGAAATAACATAATATAGATAAAGGGAAATTTTCCCTTAAGGAGCACTACAAGCCACCTAGGAGCAAAGATGGAAAAACCTACTCCATAGAAGACAAGCCAAATGATGAAAGACAACTAGTATGCCTCGAGACAACAAGGTATGATCTACTTTGGAGAAACAAAGGAGCCAAGTAGGTTTTTAGACTAAACTAGTGAGGAAGAGAGGTGGAATGGCCAAGACAGTGGGAAGGAAGGATGAAGGAAATCCTTAAAGAAATAAATGACCAAAAATGAAATGATGACCACACTCAAGCCATAAGGAGGATTTAGTGAGTCTCGCACAAAGAGGTCTTGGAGCAAATAGTGCCTGAACTTTTTTCCAAGGAAGGCATACAAGTTACAACTAAGAAGTAATGGACCAAGTGACGAAGGATGAATAGATGAAGTACATACCGAGGGAAGTATACTAAGAGGACCCAAAGAGAAAGTTAAACCTAAGGAACGGGTAAGTAGAAAATAGCATCAAAGAACACAATGACAAGAAAGAATAGGTGGGCTACCCATGATAAGGAAATAAAGGAAAGAACATCCGAAGAAACCTTGGAGAAGTAAGCCCTACAATTCGGAATTGGGTAAGGAGAAAACAACCAATGACATCAAGAATGGTCGTGGCCCACACTTGTTTAATAGAGCCCAAGGAGTAGATGGTTGGACATAAAATAGAGTGCTAGGAGCCAATCTATCAGTAGGAGCTCCTCGAACAGCAGATAAGGACCAAAAAGGAAATGGATGACAGTGAAGGATAAAGAGTGGGCAACAATACCGATCTTAGAAGTGTGTAAGAAAGGAAAGAAGGAAAATCCTCCAAAAAGCGTTAGAGAGGTTGAACCAGGACAAAAATCCTTAGGTAGAAGGATAAAAGTAGGAAGTAAGACCTCAAAAAGGGAAGTTCCGAAGGTAAGGAACCACCAAATGGATCCTAAGAGGATTAACCAAATGTAAAGAACCTCATAAAGAACTATAAGTGGTTAAGGGTATGTTGGGATGGTCAAAGTGTTACCTAATTTAGAAAAAGAAAAGAAGCCAATTAGAGATTTTCAACAAACCTAGAAAAAGGAAGCAACCAGTAGCAATAGGATGGTCAAGGAGAATAAATGAGACCCTAAGAAAGACCGGAAAGTAGTGGAGACTACACCATAAAGAAGGGTAATAGAGTGTGCATAGTGTAGAGTACATGAAATAAAACCTGACGATCGGAGATACCTTGGAGAGTGGGAACTAGGAAATTAAGGTCAACAATTGATTAAGGTGGGCAAAAAGCCCTACTTCAAAAGGGTGTAAGAATTTAAAAGTAGGGACAACCCTTGATAAACCGAGAGAGTGGCTGGTTGATCACGGGGATCTGACCAAACTAGGTCAAGGCATGACACCTTCTGTATCATCTTTTGGGCTTTTATGTGGGACACTAAGTGCATTTCTCCCTTCTTCTTGTCTCCTTGGAAGCGTAGTCCGAGTTTTCCAAGAGTATGAAAAGTTATTACCTTCTTCCCACAATCCACCTTGGCTTGATGTGTACTTAACCAATCCATTTCCAATATTATTTCTACTTCCCTTAGAGGTAATGGGATCAAATCCGCCTCTATTTTAACTTCCCCAATCATAATCTCACATCCCCTTAATTGTTTATCCCTCTTCAGTCCTTCTCCTAAGGATGTGAGAATGTTGAGACTTTGTTCCAAGGAGGTAAGTTCTAGGGGAAGACCTAGAACTAGATCTTCCTTAATGAAGGATCTCTCTGCTCACGAGTCAAAGAGAGTGTAGACTTTTCTCCCCCACAAGTGTATGTACCCTGATCGAAGAAATGCACATATTTAGAAGGAAAAATTTTAATTTCTTTATTGAATAGAATCGAATTATAGGTGTTGTCTTAATTTTGGTTAGGGAGGTTTTGGGAAGTACCCACTATAGTACTAGGGTTTTTTCTGACCTCTTCATGGGTGAGGTTGTATACCCTGGCTGGTACCCTTGCTATGGCATCTAGCCTTTGAGTCCTTGGATTCCCTTGGAGTGGTCCAAGCATGTTTCGTTACTTATTCTCCCTAAGAGTGGGGTATTCCTTTACAAAGTGCCCCACTTGCCCACATCCGGAACATAATAAGCAAGCTCCCTCATGATACCACTAGCAACTAGGACATCGGAGGCTCCCTTTTAGTATGGTGGGGATCACCCTCCTTTGAGGTGGCTATGTGTCCTTTCTCTTTTGGAAAACCACCATGTTTCCCCACTTTAGGCCATTTTGCTCCTTCCATCCCCCGTGGCAGGCTTGGCCTTTATCCTCCTTTCAGTTGGCCTGCTCCATCCAGTGGCGTAGGGTTTCCACCAGACACACATTCGTGGGACATACTAATTATGGCTATCAGGTTCGTGGGGCATCCTAGCACTCCCATCCGGTCTCGTATGTCCATGTTGAAACTGTTGATGAATTGTTGGCATATATTTGCAAGTCCATCTAGGTTGGGGGCAAAGGGTCTTAACTCATTAAACTTGATTTCATACTTTGAGATAGAGTTAAGCTTTTGTCGGAGTTGGAGGAAGTCTTACTTCTTCTAATTGATCGGATGCGGAGCTAGGTATTCCTTCGTATACCTCTCCTCGAATTGTTCCTAGGTGGGGGTGGGGGTATGCAAGCTCCTGACGTTGTCCCACTACCTTTTTGTGCTGGCATCCAGGAAAAACTCTACCAGGATTACCATGTCCTCTGGTGAAATCCTCACTATCCCCATGAGTTTCTTGATGTTGGCTAGCCAGTCCATAACAGCTCTAGCTTCCTTCTCTCCTAGGAAAGGCTTACATCCCAATTGATGGAGAGTTTTGAGGTATTTAGGGATGTCAATTAGAGGAGAAATGTTAGTAGGAGGGGGATGAGATTGTACTTCCACAAGTTAGGCTTGACAGTTGGTGTCCATCTCATGGGCGAGGTTAGTCTAGGTGGAACTATCTCAAAAAACTCGGTGAACTCCTCATACAGTCTCTGATGTTCTGAGCTTAGTTTAGGTGGAACTATCTAGGCTTCTTAGAGAGTTTCCACAAGGAGGGGTTGTTGGGCAGTGTTAGTGACTGCGGTTATTTTTCTCTTGGTTCCTCTCTTGGGAGCCATCTATAAATTTTAAAGCTTATTCCTCTTAGTTAATACCTTATATAGTCTTGATAATGCATTCAAGTAAACAGGCTGTACTACCACTCAACTTGTCAAGCCCCGACCCATTTTGGTCAGATCCTCGTGAGCAACCCACCACTCCCTTTGGTTCATTAAGGGTTTTACCCTTTATTAAACTGCGATCAGTAATGCATCTTTTACATGTTTTTTATGGAATAGCATTATGCAAAAAAAATATATATATTTTAAAGCATACATACCTGTTTTAAGTTCCAATATAGGATGGTCTTTAAGATTGGTGTTTCCTTAGTTACCTAAAATGGGTAAAAGGGAGGGGTGAGTTCTACAACTCAGTGACGTGTAACACCGTGTTTTTAGTAACCAGAAAAAAAAATTAGAACAGAAAAATCAAATTGGTTCAAATGAACTCGATTCCATTAGAATACTGAAGTTAAATGTGCTTGTGTGAGAGTAATGCTAGGATGGGTGACCTCACAGGAAGTATTCATTTTGCATTTTCCTCAATAGTTTTCAACCCATATTGTTTTAGTAACCCAAAATTAAATAACATACCAGTACTAATACATCTATTCCTATCAAAACTCTAAGGTTAAGTGTGCTTGGGCGAGAGTAGTGTTAGGATGGGTGACCTCGGGAAGTATTCATTTTGCATTATTTCAATAGTTGTCAAACCATATTTTTTTAGTAAACCAAAATTAAATAATATACCAACACCAATGCACAAATATCTGATTAGAACTCCAAAGTTAAGCATGCTTAGGCGAGAGAGAAGTGCTAGGATGGGTGACCTACTGGTAAGTATTCATGTAGGGTTGCACCCTTTCAATAGTTGACAAATCATATTTTTTTTAGTAATCCAAAATTAAAAACATACTAGCACTAATGCAGGATCCCTTTAGAACTTCGAAGTTAAGCATGATTGGTAAGAGTAGTGCTAGGATGGGTGACTTATTGGAAACTATTCGTGTTCCATCCCCTCAATAGTTGTCAAAGAAAATTTTTTAGTAACAAAAAATGTAATAACATACTAGCACTAATGCACCAGATCCTAATCAAAACATTGAAGTTAAGCGTGCTTGGGTGAGAGTAATGCTAGGATGGGTGATCTCCTAGGAAGTTGTTTTTTTTAAATAACATACTAGTACTAATGCATTCCCATTCATTCTCCTCACAACTGAAAACTCCTTTCAGTCTCTAATACTCCATTTCCCGGTGAAGCTCAAACTAAAGCTTCGACTTAGGCATTTTTCTTAACCTCAGAAGGAGAGGTCGGGCTCTTTAGATTCCAGGAGAAGTCAGCTATCTGATAGCAACCTCCATTTGATCCAAGGATCGCCGAAGAAGCGCCGACATAATCAAACAATGAAACAGCTCCGGTAGACCGAAGCTGACCTATTTTGGCCTAGCTAAAATTAGCCTAATTCAGCCCTCCTTTAGCCAAACCAAGCTCTCCCAACATCCCCACAACCCTCATATGACCTCAATGATGCTGAAAGGTCAATAGTAGGAATTCTTGATCCTATAAGGTATTTTAAGAACAGAGCTACCTTTCCCGATAGAAAGATCGGACCGTCGCACCTCCGACAGGACAAGTGTGATCGGAACGCCAGCAAGAGAAAGCTCACATCAACTTGGAAAACCAACCGTGGACGAACACGTCATGGTTAATGGGTGAGTGGGCTAATTTACACTTCATACCAGGTTGGGATGATGAGCACCTTTTCTAAATTAGAAGTCACCGTGAGTGGGACTTTTAACATCATACCCGGTTGGGATGATGAGCAAATTAAGTTAAAAACCACTTACCAGTTGTGAGTGGGATTTTATATCATACCCGGTTGGAGATGATAAGTACCTCGAAATAAAAACCCACTACTTAGTGGTATTTTAAACATCATAACTTAGATGAGTGATGTGAAAATCACGCGGAAAAACTACTTACCGGTTGTAAGTAGATCATACCCGATTGGTATGATGAAACTTCCTTAAATGAAGTGGAAAACTCGTTCATCGATTATGAACGGAGATGTCCTTATACCTGGTCAGTATGATGGATATTCGAAAACATATTGTGTCAGAAGTGCTCTCCCCTAACTATGTGCCACTACTTAAATGATTTGGGAGACCTTCTTGACAGGAGCTCGAATAGCTCTATTAGGCTGTAAGCCTCAGTTTTGGAACTTGGGGGATAATATGCCCAGTTTTGGAAAATCACGTACAATGGGCCCAAGGCCAATGGACACGAACAGAAGCTCGTAAATAAACATGAGATATATGCTATAAAACTTTAAATAAATGAATTGTTTGGCCATGGTACCAAGACAGGACTGACATATTCATGCAACTAGTGGCAGTACGACATGACATGTCTCCGAACTAGTCAAGACAAACAGCTGCAGGTTGAGTTGATGGTCGGAGCTGTTGGACCAGGGGCACCACAGATTATTAGGCATGATTTGAAAATACTGATTGTGTATGCACTGTGATTACGGGACCATAAAGACACTCAAGAGGGGTAGTGATGTGTCCTAAGGGCCCTCGATGACCTGGTGAGTATAAGGGCAGTTCGTTGTATCAGGTGACCGTGCGAAATTTGGAGTAACACCAAGCGCGTGAGACCGGGGTTAGGACGGGATGAAGTCTCTGTCCTCATACAGACATGGAGAATTGATTTCAGGATTGAGGGTCGGATGTCGCGTACATCCACTCATTCTAAGGGTAGAAGTGGACGTGATTCTATCTAGGTGGCCGGTAAAGTCGCTCCGACGCCACAAGTGGGTTTAGTGGACGGACTAACCTGTAATTATGTGTTTTAACCTTCATGATGAAGGATGTGTGTTGGGTGATGACACACAGTGATTAATAAGAAATAGTGATAAAACCTAGATTTTTAAAGTGGAGAAAATCTAAAGATAATTAAGGAGTCTGGCACACTCCAACTTGAAAATGTCACCCTTGGTAGGGTAAAGATGTTAAAAACTAGTATTTGAGGAAAGGATATTTTAAAAGAAAATAAAGAGTTTGGCACACTCCGATTAAAGTTGTTTTGTTTATGAAAACTCACTCCCAACCCCCGCTCACTGAGTTTTTAAACTCACCCCCTTCCTTATATCCCTTTCAGGAAACCAAGGGAAAACCAATCTTAAATACTTCTTTGTATAGGAACTATAAAATCAGGTATCTCTATTTTTCAGTTTTGTATAATGTTATTACAAGAAAGGTACAAGTTTAAAGGACGCTTTACTCCTCCTAGGTTTAAAAGACGGGAAAACCCTTGGTAAACTGGGAAGAGTGGTGGGTTGCTCATAGGGATCCGATCAAACCGAGTCGAGGCGTGACAGAGCGAGTGTTGGGAGTGAGTTTGCAAAATAGTTTTATCTTATCCAAACCATCCAAGGTTTTCATTTCCTTTAAAAAGGATTTTCCTCAATTTTGGTTTTCAAAACCATTTCCATTTCCATAATAGGAATGTTTATCTCTCTTTGCCCATCTCCTTGCCTTATGAGGCATTTAGCAAACTAACACACGCCCTTCATCGGGAAGGGTACACACATTTGCAGGTGTAGCCCGTCAACTGCACCCACTTGTGGATTAGAGCATCTTTACCATCCACCAAGATAGAAGCTCATCCACTTCTACCCTGGTTATGAGTGGAACGTCCTCTACGTCTAATCCACTGACCCAAATACCACACCGTGTCCATATGAGGATAGAGATCTCATCCAGACCCAACCCAGTCTTATGCGCATGAAGCTACACCAAGCTTCAAGACTGACTGACATGATGAACTATCCTAATCTCCACCATGTTGTCCAGTAGCCCTTAAGACCCGTCACACCACCCTAAGGCGTCTTTATGGTCCCGTACCACAAGTGCATGCACAAAAAAGAGTTTTTCATATCATAGCCATCATCTTTGGTGCCAACGGTCCAACGGCCCCGACGCTCAACCCGACCTGCAACTGTTTGTCTAGCCCGGTCCTTCAACCTGGCCCTAATGCTCTTCCACCAGTCCATCGAGTATTGTCAGTCCTGACTCGGCAACATGGCGAAATCACACAGCCATTTCATTAGAAATTTTCATGGCTTTCTTAACTCAAGTTTGTTTATGAGCTCCTACTCGTGCCTACTGGCCAAGGGCCTACTGCATGTGATTTTCTAAAACCAGGCATTTAGCCCCATGAGTTCAAAAATCAAGGCCTCTGGCCTATCTGAGCTATTCTAGCTCCAGTCATGGTCTTCCAAATACTTTAAGCATTGGCACACAGTCAGTGGAGAACACTCTTGACAAAAAGTATATTTTTAGTTTCATCACACCAACTAGGTGTGATGATATCTCCACTTACAACCGGTAAACGAGTTTCTCCTTTCCTCAAGGAAGGTCATCATACCAACCGGGTATGATTACCTCTACTTACGATTAGTAAGTAGGTTTTATCCATTAAAGATAGTGCTTATCATCCCAACTGTTATGATGTGTTAATTAGCCCACTCACCTGATGACCGTGACGTGTTCGTCCCCAGCCGGTTTCCCTAAGTCCACGCCAGCTAATTGGCCTTCAATTATGAGAAATTGGCCAATTGGTCCCCAACATCTTTCTCACTGCTAATTGGCCTTCAATTATGAGAAATTGCCTGAAGGTCCCTCAATTTTTCAAAATCTCCAATTTTCGCCAAACTTTTCCCCTAATTTCTCCCATTCAAACTGACTGAAATTGATTTTTTCAAATTGGCCATTTAATCGGGATCAATTGCTCCAATTGATAATATGGATCAGTTCTGTCATGCCCTGACCCGTTTTGGTCAGATCTCCATGATTAACCCGTCACTCTCCCAGTTAATTAAAGGGTTTCCCCTTATTATAGACCATAAAGAGTAAGGCGTCCTTAAAACCTGCACCTTTTACAGGAATAACATAAAACAAAATTGCATAATATTTTAATTTCACCATACCTGTCTCACAAGAGTCTTAATTGATGGTCTTTTAGGGTAGGGTTTCTAAAATTTCCTGAAAGGGATATATGGGAGAGGTTGAGTATGACTACTCAGTGAATGGGTTTTCAACACTTTTATCTTTTAGGAAAAATAATTGTATTGGATTGTGCCAGACTCCTTTCTTTAAAAAATCCTTTCATTTCAAATCTTGATTTTTACCACCATTTCTTATTAACCACGGTGTGTCATCACCCAACACACATTCTTTATCATGAAGGACAAAAGCACATTCGTATGCCAGCACGTCCACTGAACACACTTGTAGTGTCAGAGCAACTTTATCAGCTACCTAGATAGAAGTACGTCCACTTCTACCCTGAGAATGAGTGGATGTACACGACATCCGACCCACAATCCCAAAATCAATTCTTCATGTCCGTATGAGGACAGAGACCTCATTCTGTCCCCACCCCGGTCTCATGTGCTTAGTGCTACTCCAAATTTCGCATGGTCACCTGGTACGACGAACTGCCCTTATACTCACCAGGTCGTCAAAGTCCCTTAGGACGCATCACTACCCCTCATGGGCATCTTGATGATCTCGTAATCATAGTGCATGCACAAATAGTATTTTCTTATCATGCCATATAATCTATGATGCCACTAGTCCAACGGCCCCAACCATCAACTCAACTTGTAGCTGTTTGTCTTAACTGGTCTGGAGACCTATCATGTCACACTGCCACTAGTTGACTGAATATGCTAGTCCTATCTTGGTACCATGGCCAAACAATTCATTTATTAAAGTTTTATGGCACATATCTCATGTTTGTTTACGAGCTCCTACTTGTGCCCACTAGCCTATGGCCCACTTGTTTGAGATTTTCAAAATCGGGCATAATAGCCCCCATGGTCCAAATCTGAGGCCCGGGCCTATAAGAGCTATTTGAGCTCCCACCAAGAAGTTCTCCCAAATCGTTTAAGCATTGGCACATAGTTAGGGGAGAGCACTTCCGACAAAAATATATTTTCAACTGTCCATTATTCCGACCGAGTATAAGGACATCTTCGCCCATAACTAATGAACGGGTTTTCAACTTCCTTCGAGAAAGTTTCATCATACCAAACGGGTATGATCTACTTACAACCGGTAAGTAGTTTTTCCACATGATTTTCACATCACTTCTCTAAGTTGTGACCAATCGGGTATGATCTACTTACCACCGGTAAGTAGTTTTTCCGCATGGTTTTTACATCACAACTCTAAGTCGTTATGTTTAAAATACCACATAGTAGTGGGTTTTTAATTCGATGTGCTTATCATCCCCAACTGGGGATGATATAAAATCCCACTCACCCAATTGTGCAGTGAAATTCCACTTAGTTGAGTTCCGTCCCTTGCACGCTGGACCTCAACTGGTGTTCCCGATGTCTTGTTCTTCTACATGAAATGAACATAGATGTTCTTTGGCCTAATAGCCCTCATTCGTTCCAATGAATGAGAAAACCCAACTTTATATGTATTTGCAATTAGGTCCCTAAAGTTATTTTTCTTTAACGAAGTCCCTATTGCCAAGTTTTTCCTCAAATTGAGTCCCAAAACTTTTAAATTTATCTTAGGACATCAATTTATTAAATTTTGCAAAAAGGGGTTTAATTTCCCAAATTTTCAATTTGGTCCCTCAATTTTCCCAAAATTACCATTTTGCCCTTCCTTTACAAAAATGGTAAATTTTGCTCCAAAAATTGTAAATTTTCTCAATTGGCCCTCTAATATTCTTATCATGACCAATGGAACCTCAATTTTAGAAAATTACATTTTGGTCCTTCAAATTTTCAAAAATCCCCAAATTTCCGGTTTCCCCCAATTTCAACTCTTTAACATAGCCGAATTTGATTTCATCAAATTGACCAATCAAACACCTCTATTCATTGAAATTGAAGTGAAATTGAGTTTCTACATGTTCATATGATTCTAAGGAACTTTGAATCACAGGTTTTAACGCCGGAACGAGCTCAAACGGAGCTTCGCTAGAAAACAAGCTGTAGAGAGAGAAAGCTTCGATTTCTCAAAGGTGAGGGCGCGGCCGTCTCAGCTTTCTATCTGGGCAGGTAGCTCTCCTCCAGAGGTTCTTCCTAGGATCAAGAATGACATCAATTGATGTCTTTAGAATTTCGTCATTGAAATTCGACTGACTCTCTCTCTAACACTGATCGAAAATTGTAAAGGGGAGCCGAATTGGCTTACCTTTCGGTCCTAATTCGGCCGTGGAAGGGCTGAGGAGGTGTCGGGAGAGCTTTGTTTAGCCAAAGGAGGGCTTAACTTGGCCAATTTCAACTCGGTCGAATTAGGGCAACTTCGGCCTGCCGAAGCTGCTTTACTGTTTGATCATGTCGGCGTTTCTCCGGTGACTCTCGGAATGAATGGATGTCACCAGTGTAGCTGACTTCCCCCTGGTTCTAATGAACCTGACCTCGCCATCTTTGGCTCAAAATTGACCCTATATCGAAGCTCTGGTTCGAGCTTCACTAGAAAACTAAGCAACTAAGAGAGTGTGTGCTATTCAGGTGTGGAGAGGACGAATGGAGAGGGGCTCGTTATATAGGGAGCTCGGGGACTCGTTGCCCGAACGGAAACATTTCTTTTTCATCGACACTGCTTCTATTTTCCAGCGAGTGAACAGTGTTGTCATCCTGAGGAAGAAGATGACACTATTCCAAACCGAATCGAACCAATCCGAACTGGGTTCAAAGCTTAAACCGGCCGGTTCAGCCCTCATTCGACTGAGTTTTTCAAATCTAAAAATTTCTAAATTCATTTTCTATCCAATGGTGGCCTCAAATCTCAAATTTGAATTATTTAAGCCACCTAGAAAAATAAAATTAGGATCTGGTTCAATAGTGGTTCAAACTAGTCCGAATGGGTTCGGATCCGGTTCACCTGAACCGGTTTGGTTTTCATCCCCAATTCCTTCACAAGTCCATTTCCATGTATTTTGTGACTCCTTGGGTCACTTAGGATCCATAACATTCCCAGTTTATCATCTCTTAATCGATTCTGAATTCATAAACTAGCTCGGTTTTTAAACTAATTTAATCTGTTTCGGGTCTGGTTCACCCGAATTGATCTGGTTTTTCTCTCCCACATTATTCTAAGGTGTCTTCCCAAGGATTATAAACCTCTTTGAATCACAAGGGATCCAGTGGCACCATAGATTATATGGCATTATGTGAAAAACTGTTGATTGTGCATGCACTGTGTTACAGGACCTTCAAGATGCCCAAGAGGGGTAGTGATGCGTCCTAGGGCTCTGGATGACCTGGTGGATATAAGGACAATTAGTCCTACCAGAAGTCTTGCAAAGCTCGATGTAGCTTCAAGCACATGAGACCGGGGTGGGGACAGGATGAGGTCTCTGTCCTCATATGGACACGGAGTTTTGTTACGAGATTGAGGGTCGGATGTCGCGTGCATCCACTCATTCTTAGGGTAGAAGTGGACGTGCTTCTATCTAGGTGGCTGGTAAAGTTGCTTCGACGCCACGAGTGGGTACAGTGGACGGGCTGGCCTACGAATGTGTGTTTCCTTCATGATGAAGGGCATGTATGTGTTGGTTAATAAACACACCGTTGTAATGAGAAATGGTTATGAAAACCGAGATTTGAGAATAAAATATTTTTAAAAGAAAAATAAGGAGGCTGGTACACTCCAATTCAAACTATTTTCTGAAAGTTATACCTTAAAACACCCATTCACTGAGTCGTTGAACTCACCCCCTCCCTTATATTCCTTTCAGGTAACCCCAGAAAGCCTACATAAGGACTTCCAATTAAATACACTTGTAAGACAGGTATAGAAAGTTTAAATTTCATACAATTTTTATTAATGTTATTCCAAGAAAGGCACAAGTTTAAAGAACGTCTTACTCCTCACAGTTTAAAAGAAGGGGAAACCCTTAACAAACCAGGAGAGTGGCGGGTTGATCACGAGGATCCGACCAAACCAGGTTGGGGCGTGACATGAATCGGCCAAGAAAATGTCGAAATTGGCCGAACCACTGATTAATTCACTAGAAACTTGATCGCTACAGTGCAAACTGGTTAGCGCGCCATGCAGGGCACACCCACGTGCGCGTGTCGTCTTCTCCATCCGACCTAGGATTTGTTTACCCGACCCGAACTTGGAAATAGCCTGATTATCAGCAAGAATTTTTGCATTCATTCCCCCAAGAAAATTAAATGAAGAGCAAAGACTAGATAGTCTAATATGGTCAAGTATGGAAATAGCCTAATAGAGAATTGATCTCCCAAGCTGCCTATATAACTGTCGGCCCTCCTCTCATCGGAGGATGACCGAAATTATCTCTAGAAGTCAGACTCCTTCACTTTCTAGTGACCTCCCTACCAGAGCTTTCCATTTTCTCATTTTCGCACTAAACTTGTTGATATAAGTGGCATTAAAATCATGTTGAGGTTGGTTTTCCAATTGCACCTCTCACCGACTCCAATGTGCCCTCTACCAACATTAGCTTAACAAAACAGTACCATTGCTTCTCGGCCCAAAACAGGACAAGAGTTTTCCAACATTGCCCTAACCTCTTTGACAACCACCTCAGCCCAAATTAATTATAGAAGTCCTTCTTGGTCCTCTCTCGCCAACCATGGTGATCGTTTAGGCTATAGGTAAGCCTTGTGACCATGAAAAATCTAAGAACCTCTAATAGATCTCTATTTCTTATACCTCTTTGTAAATTGAGAATTACGGGCGATTGAGATGAACGTAGGAAGTGATCAAGGTCTCCACAGACTCATGGGGGAGTCAGCTACTCAACCCTACTATTGTTGGCCGTCACCGCTTCCTCCCCGATGAGTTTCCGGCCAAAACCCAACTTTGTGTTTATTTAACACATAGAGCAATTTGGGGCCAAAACAGTATTCTTCTGGTCAAAGCTAGCCAAAAGGTGATAGTGGAGACCTATGGAAGATCACGGGGGATTTAAATAAGATTTTTGAAATGTTTATAGTGTTATTTTGAAAAAGATCAAAATTTAAGGACCAAATCTGATGCGAACCTCACCAATATGTTGACGACACCCTACACCAAATATGGCAACGATCCCAAGACTTTCATTCGAATTTGATGATATCCACTCTTAAGATCTATTTTTGAAAATAAACAAGATCCATGCAACTCATCTAACATGTCATCCAAACGAGGAATAGGGTGGCGATACTTTACCGTGATGTTGTTGATGGCTCAACAATCCATGCACATTCGCCATGTTCCGTCTTTCTTAGGTACAAGTAGCACTGGCACAGCACATGGACTCATACTCTCTCGAACATACCCCTTTTCCATCAGCTCTAGGACTTGGCGTTGGAGTTCCTTTGTTTCCTCAGGGTTACTTCTATATGCTGGTCGGTTGGGAATCGTCGCCCCAGGGATTAAATCAATTTGATGTTCAATTCCTCGAATTGGTGGCAAACCTGGTGGTATCTCATCAGGAAAGACATCAATCAATTCCTACAAAACAGTAATAATATTGCTCGGCAAAGATCTGACAAGATAGTTAGTACTCAAAAAGGCGTCCTTGTACATAAGTACAATAAGAGCCTGATGTGAAAGTAAAGCTCGCTTGATCTCACTTTTTCTTGCAATAAAATTGCTTTTACTCTCTTTTTTTTCCACTTCTAGCTTTTCCCTCTTTTTTTTCAACTCTGATATTTCTGCTTTCTTTTTTTCTTCTAATTTCTGTTCATTTGCCTTTTTCTTTTTCAGTTGATCTTCAAAAACTTGCCTTGGAGTCAATGGTACAAGAGATATTGGTCTCTTATTCATCACAAAAGAGTACCTATTAGTGAATCCATCATGCATAACTTGACGATCAAACTGCCAAGGTTGTCCCAAAAGTATATGGCACGCGTGCATTGGTATCACGTCACATAGTATTTCATCTTGATATTTTCCAATAGAAAATGCAACCAACACTTGTTTGGTTACCTTGAGTTCACCTTGGTCATTCAGCCATTGTAGTCGATAAGGCTTCGGATGCTTTAAGGTTGGTAATGCCAATTTCTCCACCAGCTCAGTGCTAGATACATTAGTGCAACTTCCCCCATCTATAATAACACAGCAAACCTTATTTTTCACACAACAACGAGTATGAAATAAGTTCTCACGCTGATTGTTTTCTTCTTCTTGGGCTTGAACACTGAGAGTTCGTCGTGCAACCAACAATTCCCCTTCTTCTACATATTCATCAGCATCTTCAAGTGGTGGCATCCCCGGATCGATATCTTCTTTTTCATCATCTGTCTCAATCTCACCATTAGCATTGATCACCATTGCCCGCTTATTTGGGCATTGACTTGCAATGTGACCCCTTCCTTGGCATCGAAAACACTTAATATCACGAGTTTTGGGAGTTGTGATATGGGTGTTACCTTGATTTTGGGCCACAGCCTGCTTGGTTGTCTCTTTTAGTGGAGCATGCTGAGGTTGAGTTGACTGACTCTCAAATCGCCTTGAGGATGGTTTCCATGAGTTCGATGAACCATTGTTTAATCCCCTTTTGTGTAAACTCTTTCTCTTCAATTGTTGTTCGACTTTGATAGTTTGATGTACTATATCTTGTAGCTCAACATGATATTGCATTTCCACCACGTCAGCTATCTCATGGTTTAGACCATGCAAAAATCATGCCATTGTTGCCTCTCTATCTTCCTCCACATTTGCTCGAATCATCGCAATCTCCATCTCCTTGAAGTATTCGTCGACGCTTCTTGATCCTTGGGTAAGCCTTTGGAGTTTATTGAACAACTTTCGGTGATAGTGGCTGGGAACAAATCGTCGTCGCATGATCGCTTTCATTTCATCCCAAGACTTCACAGGGCGTTCGTGATTTCGTTTCCTTTCCTTCACCAACTGATCCCACCATATTATAGCATAATCAGTAAATTCGACAGCAGCAAGTCGTACCTTTTTCATCTCCGAGTAATTATGACAGTTAAAAACCATCTCCATCCTCTTTTCCCATTCAAGATACGCTTCTGGATCAGTTTTTCCTTGAAAAGAAGGTATCTTCAACTTGATATTATCCAGGTTGTCATCAACTCGGGGTCGTTCTCTATGAGCATATCGATCGAACTCCTCGGGTTCTTGTGGATCAAAACGTCTTGGCTGAAAGCTTCAAGGTCGCTGTTCAGTAGGGGTATGTTGACACGAACCCCTCACTCCTTCTTCCAATTGATCAATTCGCTCATGAAGCGGTTCCAACTCGGACTTCAGCATTCGTCTCATTTCGCTTATTATGGCTTGCATTTGTAAATTTGGAATCAGTTGTTGAGAATCTTCTTCATTTGGCGTATCTTCTCGTTGCTGTGTCATGAGTTCCTACAAATGATAAAATTAACAAAAGAATGTTGCAAACGCTCACTCACGTATTTCTCTCAATCACTCGTGTTTTCACACTCAATTGGCTTTTTCTTAAAGATTCAAACACTCTTGCCTTTTTCCTCTTGAAGGTCTTCTTTCGATCTAAATTGAACTTTAAAAACAAATCGTTTTTACGAAGCAGTTCAACTTGAGGAACAATCAAGATAAATCAATAAAGGTTTTCAAAAAGTAATTCCAAAGAATTTAAGTGAAAAGAAAGAAATTAAGATGGAATGAAGTAATAGACTTAGATAAAGTAGAATAAGAATGAGATATAAGATAGAATTGTGTGCCCTCTTTTTTTTCTTTTGCCTTTTTTATTCACGAATTTTTTTTTTGCTCTTTTTTTTTAGCACGAACTTTTTTTGCTCTTTTTTTAGCACGAAATTTTTTTTTGCACGAATTTTTTTGGCTTTTTTTCTTTTTTTTGTTTAACCTAATGAAGAAAAGATAGATAGAAGAATATGATGATTTTTTATAGAGAATAGAAATAGGTAGAGAAGATAAAAAAAAGAACTAGATAAAAAAATGGTATGGAACTTGCCGTGCAACCGTGTGCTCTGATACCAACTGATGCGAACCTCGCCAATATACTGACGACACCCTACACCAAATATGGCAACGATCCCAAGACGTTCACGACGCAAGTGCGAAAAGATGGAATATACCTTGTTTATGTGAGAATCAAGGTATGGGATATGTAGACGCCACACCCAAATCCTCTAAGAAGAACTCTTAGAAAACCCCGGGTGATAAGTCTTGATTGCTTGAACGCCACAGGTAAAAACCTAATAAGTTCAAAAGCCCTTTCAAGATAGAAAGAAGATAAAACCTCACAAGATATAAATTCCAAAGTGTCTCCAATGTTATAGAGTATGCCTTTTATAGGCTTAGAAAACAACCGAATGACCCACATCATGAGGAAAAATCTATTATGGTTATAAGCTAACCTTATACTACCTAATATTATCCTAAGAGATTTATTATATTTATAAATCTCTCCTTATTAATTAAATCTAGACTTTCTTTTGGGCTCATCTTGGCCTCTTCATTTGGACTCATCTTGGGCTCTTTATTTGGGCTTATATTTGAATAGTCAACAATTTCTTTAATCAACCCATATAAAGCTTCTTTAAATCTTTTAGCCATTGACCTTGTGATTAGGCCCTATTGCAGTCTCAAATGATTATTCATCTCATTTGGTGACGAACTGTTCAGCTCCATTGCAGGTTTAGTTGATTGGACTTGTGAATTCGTAGTCTATTTAGTTGGATTCACATCAAAATCACAAATTTTGGAAAGTTTAGCGACCAAATTATAATTTAATAAAAATGGGGACCTGAATGTGATTTAGTAAAACTATAGGGACATAAAGAAAAGTTGGAAAATATTATAGATTTGAAATGATAACTTAAAATATGTTAGGAATTCAAGTGATTTTTTTTTTTGAAAAGTTTAAGTTACCAAATAATAATTTTGAAAATTTTGAGAACAAAAATATAATTTATAAGTTACTTACCCTACAATAAGTTAGAGAATGTGAGATATAAATTATATTTGAAATGGAAAGATAGAGAAAAAGAAAATATTTATAATATAATGATATTTTTTGCACAAATAAATTCATCGAGAGAATAAAGTGTATGTTGATGAGATGTACCAGTCTCAAAATTGACCGTCTATAAATGATAGTAACCAATAAGGTACAATATTAAAAATTCTAATTGAACCCTCACTATTCCTTCTTAAATTCACTTTGATTTCACCGGGACCAACTACTAAGTATACCGGTTTTTACTGTTTTACTGTACTCGGTTTTCCATGCGGATGAATAAGCTTCGAACTAATTTGATGGTTGAATTTTCCGCTAAGTACAAAATCTGAATATTATCGTCATACTTCTTCCTACAAAGAGAAACGACAGTAACAAAAACAAGACATGGCAGGTACTCATGAACGAAATTGCAGAACAGAATAAGGGAGGGAGACTAATTCTGCTGCTGATGGCATGCGTGAATTCTTCAACCCATTTAGGCCAGTCAGGCTCTGAACAATGACGCCATTGTCTTCTGCTGCTTTGCTCATCAAACCGCACAATAGTGACAATACAACACAAAGCATAAATCTCTCTCTCTCTCTCTCTGTAGTTGTCGGAGTTCTTGCCCGTCAAAACTAAAAGAGCCAATCAATTAGCATTTTTATTTTTTTTATAAATCAAGTCATGTTTAAAAGTTATTGCACTAACTGATTAATGTGGCTAATTGGGTAAAAAAATAAGAGAATAGGGACGTCAAAACAAGCCTATAGTATAATAATTGTTAGAGTGAATTAAATTTATAGCATATTAATTGTTAAACCAAATATTATAGTATACATATATTTATTACATTATTATGGTTAATTCATTTTGAATTAAGTTAGTTTGTCACTTTTTTTACTAATATAACTTGGTTGATTATTTTCACCTTAAATAAGATAGGTGTTCAATTCCCTTTTAGATATCCTATTCAATAACTCAATTGGTTTACTAGGAATTTAATGATTTTTTTAATATAAAATATCATTTATTTTAATTTCATATACGCAAAAATATTTGTATTATAATTTAATTTAATTTTAATTTTAATATTTTATTTTTCTTAATTTACGGATAATTATTTCATTTATTGTTCAAATCATAAACAAATATTTTGCTACTAACTCAATTTTTGTAAATAGATTATATTTAAATTAAGTTATTAATAATATATTATACATAAATAAAATAAAATATTTCTACGAAATTCATTAATCTCACTTACATTTATAACTTATAATAGATTTTAGTTTTTTTTATTATAACTTTCATATTTTAATATGGAGAAGAAGGTGAAACGTCCTATATTAAAAAATGAAATGGCCCATAGGAAAATAAGCAAAAAAAAACGCTCAAAGTGAAATAACACACTAGTACTACCACCAATCTCTCTCCTCTTTATCTATCCTTCAGTCGGATTCCTTATAGCTTTTACATATTTCAAAAATCTATCTTCCCGTCTGTCTCTCAACTAAAGCAAAGATGGTGGGGGCAGGGACAATGCTTTACGTTTCTTTTGTCAGGACTACACTCTTTGGCTCGCTGCATTATGCATATCAAAAGGATCGAAGCAACAGAAACTCAAATTAGAGGGAGAGAAAGAACTATATATACAACCCACAGCATAATGGCACATTCTCTTTTAATCTTCTCCGTGAATTAAACTTTTAATTTTATGTTATATTTGACACAATATTCAATTTATTATTAGAATATGTAGTAATTCTCAATTGATTTATTTGATTTGTTAACATGATATGACATGATTGAGGTAATTTACCATGTAATTTGAGAATTTTTAAAGAAGGCCGAATTTGAATTTTTATTTTAGGGGTAGAACTCTAATGAATAAAGCTATGAATTGCACAATTTTTACAACAAATTTCAAACCTATGACATTTTGATGCAAAATATTTAAGATGGAATAATTTGATAAACTTCATTTCAAGAAATGTTGCACATTCATACACACTATCAAAATTATAATAATATGGCAATGTTGATATCATCAAATTTACTAGTGGGATATAAAAATGATAAAATAATAATAAAATTTAAAATGAATCATGATTAAAAAATGAGGGGTTAGAGGCCTTTCTAATATGAGAGTCAACTAGGTTTAAAGAACTGATTGATGTAGCACAAAGAGAGAGTTCTCACAATGGTCAAAGGGTCAATAACAAGATATAGGAGATTGTTTCATTAAACATTCTAATACTGTGTTTGTATTAAATTATATAATTAATGATAATATAAAATAATTAATAAAAAGTAAATTATATTAAATTTACAAGACACTACAAGTAAATATATATAAGCCTAAGTGTCATTTTCAAGTTATAATCATATTTTATTCACACAATATAATTACTTACAAATTAAATATTACAATAATATTTTATATATATTATCTATCTACATTTCTTTTTTTTTTATGATATCATAAAATTCTCAAGAAAAATTACTGAAATATGATTGTATGTAGTATAACCCTAAATTCGCTCATTTTCGTAGTACATATTCAATAATGTAAATATATTAATTATTTAATTATTTTATTTATATCTATATTCAACTTTAATTTCTACATTTGAGTTTATAGAAAGTAATAAACAATAAATTATATTAAAATCATAAAATACCATAAGTCAATAAACACAAAATTTAACCTACATTATCAAGTTATAATTTTATTATAATCACAAGATATGTGTCACAAATTAAATATTACAATAATATTTTACATATATTATTTATATTCCTTATTTTATTTTTTAATAATAAATTGATACTATTTATATCAACAAAGATATATTTTTTTTTCATCTTAATCCTAAGAATTCCACATAAAGTAATAGTTATCAATGATGTTAAAATTTGATATCAAAGTTAATATATTATAATATGGTGTGAGGCCAATCCTCATTAACAATATTACTATTAACTTTATCATTCATGTAATAGAGTATATATTTTAAAGATTTTGTACAACTAAAATATTATCTATTTAAAATATATTGTATGATAGTGTAATTTATTGTTTTTTAGGATTTTTTATGATATTTTTTAATGCACAATAATTTACATGATATTTCAATATCATACTTCATACAGCATCAATAATGTTTAAATTGGAAATATAGCCCCATTATTATAACACCATCCTTTCATCTATCTTAGTTTTGTTGTCACATAAGAGACATGGAACCAAAGAAAAAGGGAAAAGACATTAGGATGGCAAAATTTTCTAATACCATAATTGAACTTTTAACTTATTAAGACGGTATGAAGTTAGAATGACCGATGAATTTAATTTTGTAAGCAGTATATTATAATTTGATAAATAATACCTTAATCCATGTTTTAAGTTCAAACATTCACATTCTTTATTAATTTCACTCCCACTAACCGGCCTCCACTCCAAAGTCAAAACCCGGCTTTTCTCTTTTTGGGGGCATAACGTTCATTGGTTTCCATTGCTATAAAAAAAAGTACGGAGAGCCTCATGAAATATGACTTTATTTGGGCTAAAACAAGCGAAATGATGAATTAGGGACCTACCGGAAAACAAAAAGAAAAGAGAGTGAAGGAAAGAAAGACATTACAGCACTGCATTCTCCTTTCTTCATCTATTCCAATTCTTTCATTACATAGGAGAAATATGGAAAAATATGGAGCATTAATTAATAGATGATATATAAATTGATCTAATTAAAAGATTTGAACAGAAGTGCCTAAATAATTGGGATTTATTTGAGATTTGAAAAAATAAATATGCATTTAGTTTGGTTAAAACAAACTAATCAATGAACAAGGGACCTACGGGCAAACAAAAAGAAAGAGAGGGGATAAAGGGACACTACTGCATTCTAATCCTCTAGGGATTTGCTCGCCTTTCACACTAACAAACTTGCACAAACAGAGTCTATCTTCCTCTCTCTATCTCTAGCTTAGCTCTCTCCCATGAAGGAATCAATGGTGATTGACAGGAGCTCCTCTCAGGATTGCTCTTCCAAGAGACACTTCCACTGGACAAAGAAGATCGGCTCCGAGGAAGACGAAGCTGCAGAAGACAGAACAGCCCCAACTGCACCAGACAAGAAGAAGACAGATACCAAGAAAGCGGTCAGCTCTGCCGCGGCCGCCCCCTCTCTGTCCCCCGCGCTGAAGAAGAAGCTCCAGGCCGTGGCTGTCACGAGGCTCCGCTCTGTCCTAGTCGCCGCCTTCAGGACCCGCTTCGGTTCCCCTATCGGCCTCGGGAATAGGGTCGTCGGAACCCTCTTCGGTAACCGGAAGGGTCACGTCCACTTTGCCCTGCAGAAGGACCCGGCTGCGCCGCCGGCCCTACTGGTCGAGCTCACCACCCCCATAAGCGGTCTCGTCAAGGAAATGACGTCAGGCCTCGTCAGGATCTCACTCGAATCAGACAAGGCGACCGAACCGCCGCTGAAGCGGCTTCTCGAGGAGCCGATGTGGCGGGCCTACTGCAACGGCAAGAGGTGCGGCTTTGCGGCCCGCCGTGAATGCGGGCCCCGGGAGTGGAAAGTCCTCAAGGCCGTCGAGATGATCTCCACCGGCGCCGGGGTACTTCCTGCCGGCAGCGGCGATGGCCCTGACCACGATGAGGAGATCATGTACATGAGGGCCAAGTTCGAGCGGATCGTCGGGTCCCGGGATTGCGAGGCCTTCTACATGATGAACCCTGACCGGAATGGTTCACCGGAGCTCAGCGTCTACCTCCTCAGACTCTGAATGCCGATCCTCCTCCGGTCGCCGGGGACTGCTTTCGGCCGTGACACTCGTTCAGCTCTTCGATCACTATATGAGTGGGGAAACTTTGTCTAATTATATTCCAGTCCTCATTCTTTTTGTTTTATTTTAGATTTCTCCTTGTTCTTTCTGCGCAGATAATAGTAAGTGGGTAGTGCTTACATGAATCATAGTTTTCGTTTAATCTGGTGGGGTGGGGGCATATTATCGGTAAACTATAAGCTACAAGAGCGGTAGGGGGATGACGGTAGTGGTGTGGTGGTGGTGGTGGGGGTGTATATGAATATTTTTGTACCTTATTTGCAATTATTGAGAAAAGACGGGGTGTATGCAAAAAAGCAATCATTGTTCTAGCATTGCTCTTTATCTTTTTGTGCCCACATATCTCTTTTTTTTTTTTGCACAATCACATATCTCACTTTATATAATTTATAAATAGTTTATTTTAGGAAAAAAACTATCCATTTCTACCCTAAGGAAAAAAAGAATCCATGTTGATGCACCCTGTGATGTTTTTCTCAATCAATTCCGGATGAAATATTTAATAACATTTAATAATAAATATTTCCTAGTTTTTTATCAATAGGAAATAAAAGGCATAACTGCATATCCGATTTTTCATCATGTGCACGGACTAATGCTTATTATTAGGAGGATAATAAGGCAATTTCCACCATAAACGTGACTCCATCCCAATCTAACTCATCCATGCCAATTAATTTCCATTTTAGTAGCAGAATTTGTAGATCCCAATGGCTAGCTAGCTAAATGCATTAGCCATTGAGGTTCAAGGGAGAGCAAGATGATCCCAATCATTGCATTGGTCAATACAATTTCCAGGTGGGTTGATCCCAAGCAAGGATTTTTTAAAGTTCTCATCATGGATCCCATCAATATATAGGTCCATGTTGAATGCATATTTCATTAAAGAAAAATCAAAAGGTCTAAAATTTTGATATTATGATATTAATTTACTCATTTTTTTAATATCATTATAAAGAAGGGATCAATATTTTTATATCTTTGATTTTTTTATATTTAAAAATATTTTTTTATTTTGTATTTAAAAAAATAGTTACTTGTACTATTTTATATTTGAAAATTATTTTTAAATGGCATTAATTTGATAAAAATAACACATTTGGTCAAATAAAACTAAAAATACTATTTTGTAAATATATAATATTTACAATTTTAATTATAATATATAAGACTGAACATGTCAATTTATAAAATATATATAATTTAAAAATTATTAAAATTTTACATAAAATTAAATAGCAAAAAAAAGTTCTCAATATGACAATATTTGGGGAGTGGAAATTAGGACACTTTTTTTCCCTTTTGACTAGCTTTTCCACTATGACACAATTTTTGGGAACATGCATTTGTAATCCCCCACCCACAATAAGCTGCTGCGCTGTTACCATTCAAAGGTAAAGCTTCTAGCTTTGCCATTGAGATTGTTCAATTCAAAATGATCACTAGTATCACTCCTACTTGCATCAAAATGCAAAAATTTGTAGCTAAGTTCATTAATGTGCACAATTATGTATAAAAAAGGATAATGGCACATTGGTCATGTTATTTTTAAAATCATCTTTTTGTTCTTATATATTTGAAAAAAAATAAGTTTTAAAATAGTATAGATTTAAAAACAATAAGCTTTATACATTTCATAAAAGTTACTATTCCAGTCCTAAAAATATATATAAATGATATAAACATATATAAAAATAAAGAATTACCTTCATATATAAGTGATAAAAAATTTAAATATATAAGACTAATCACTCATTATCCCATGGAAAATACTATAACTCATGTAGCAAATGAACTTGTAGATCTCATTGTATTATTTGAGTTCTTGGGTATGCTAATAAATGGAAACAATGTAGAAATGGGATAACATGTTCAGGGTCAAAGAAGCAAGGGGTTGAGACGGATGGAATTAATGTTTCTAGCTATGGCTATCTTCGGAAAAATTGAGGTTGCATCCAATACTAATTTCCTTATCATTGTTCAAAAGATTCAAGAGTACGTCTCTCCGCCTACTACGAACGATGAAAAATAAATAAAACTGGAGAGAATAAAAAATATATACGTGAAAGTAATATTGTAATAAGGTAACTTGGATAGTAATGGTTGATGTCGTACCCCAACAATAATAGCGCCCCCTACATATTATCTATGTTTTGAATTTTGTTAATTTATGTCCACCCGAGACATAAAAAGTTATAAAATAAAAAAGGGAGGTGAGAAGTAGCCACCTCCAGCCACTAGAGGAAGCTGGACGAACTCCCCTAGGTTTTGCAGGTGCCCCATTGGTAGCTCCATTCTGTCGGTCGCTCCCATGAGGTCGGCGACCTCCCGATGGAGACGATCAAGCGGAGGGGAGGCTGCAGTGAGGTCCCGGTGGCCTCTTCACGGGAGGACAGGGGCCTAGCCTGTGGCCCCTTCTCTGACTACCCCTTTGGGGGTAGACTCCCTTGTGTTCATATGCACGTATTGAGTGAAGTATCCAGGGTTTGTTTTTTTTTACCAACCCAAGGTTTGTTTTACATAAAGAGAAATTAAGGAATTGAATAATAATAATAATAAAATAATATTTTTAGTTAACTACAACATAAAAAGAAATAGAATTTATTTGGAAGATTAATGTTATTAGTTTGAGTATTAAAAAAAATTTATAAATGAGATTAAAAATGTTTTTTTATAAAATATATATAATCTAAAAAATATAGGAATTAAAAATAATATAAAATATATAATTTAAATATATTTTTATAGATATATCATTCAAGTATTAAAAAAATTAAATATATACTACAATAATATTACTTTATTTATTTTGATAATGTTTAGAATAAATATTCATTTAAATTGTGAATAAATTTTATCAAAGTAAATGTACTTTTTCTCTTTAATTTCAATATCATTACATGGATGTTATATTGGAAATAGGAGAAACTAAGGCACAGTTATCAAATGGGGTTGGCAATGGTACTGAGAGAAGGACTATGAAGTGACTCTCCTACGATCACAGGTCACCAAAGATTGCGGCTCCCTGTCTGCCGCTGTTCCCTACTTTATGGTTTGGCTAACAGTTACTTTGCATAAGAAGAAAGAGAAAATAAATGAATTGTAATATATATATATATATAGAACATAGTGTCAGTACGAAGGAATCGTATTACTCGGGGATGTGTAAGGCTAAATTGTACACTCGATATGCTAATGACCGGGTGTTTTGAATATTTTTTCGAAAATTTATTGATAAATTATAATGTAAAATTTAAAATATTATTTTATTCATTTATAAATTTACTTCATATAAAATGATCGTTTATGTTTTAACTTTAAATAGTTTTATCTAAAATAAAAAAATATTAATAACAATATTTACTAAAAAACCGTGTTTTGTTATTATAAATCATTAACCTTAACACTAAAAGATTAAGGATATGTTTGAAAATAATAGTAACAATACATAGATATAAATTAAGTCAATATATGAATCAAAATACAAGGTTTGATAGCATGATAAATATTATTATTTTCTAGAGAAATGGGGGAGAAGTCATATTGAAATAATTGATATTATAAAATATATTAAATTATAATTTATATAATAGAGATAGTAAATACTATCTCTTTATTTTTATAATTATATTTAATATTATTTATATTATTTCTTTTAATATTAAAAAATTAGTGGTATTAATATTTAATATTAATTTGAAGTCGAAAAATAATATGAAAGTAATTAAATTTATTTACTTTATTTGGCGTGAGTTGGTGGACTATATCTATAATAAGACAATAATAAAATTTTTAAAAAACTTTGATCTAGAAAATAAAAATAAGTATATTGTTACTTATTTGGTAAATTTATTAAATAAAATTTGTAATTAATAAAAATATGATATGAGAATATCATATAAAATTGTTTGTTACAATGAGTGAAATACAATTATGATGAAAAGTGAAATAGATAATGGGAAACTAAGAAATCTCATTTGGTGGGCACAAGATTGAAGGGTAAAAAAAAGTAAAATGTAAGTGGGTTCACACCCATACTCGACCCGGAAATTCGACTCATGGTTTGTCCGATTATAGAGAAAAAATACCTAATTCAAGATCATTGTTCCCCTTCATCTGATACCGGAAAATTAATACCTAGCTCGTAGACAATTGTTGAGGGTGGGTTTAAAATTACATATGACAAGTGTATATACGTTGCACGTGAGGACGAGTGTTGAGAATATAAATCTCAGATGGGATAAAATAGAGAAGTGTTGTGGGTTTATAACTTTTAATTAGACATTAGTCTTATCTCTTATTAATAAACAATACCTTCTCATATGGTATCAGAGCTTTTTTGAGAAAACTCTGAATAGTAAGATCCTTGGGGAGTCGGGCTTCTTTAGTTGATTCGTCGCCTTCTGCATCATTTTGTATCATAACTACACCCAATTAATTTGTATCATTCTGCTATACTGCTCCATCAAGATTTCTAGTATTAATTTACGTAGAGGATCTCTTTTGTTGTTATTCACTAGATTTTTTTACTTTACTCGGAGTTCTTAGTGGCACTATCTATTGAGTGGTTCTCATTCTGCTAAGTTGTTTCTTTGTCATTGGAATCAGATTTTTTCCTCACCAATATCAATAAATTAAGAGTCAAATGATTTGTTCTCTTACCTAACTAACTCTTCTCCTTCTATTTTGAGTGCTCTTAAAAATTAGAATTCTCTATTATTTTTCAACTCTATCGATATTTCTCATTCTTCTCATTTTTAGATGATTATTCATGTTCTACTGTACCGTCACCCTTATAGTTTTCCTCTCTTTCGCCCGACCCCAGAGTAAAATCTTGGCTTCACCATCAATTTTATCTCTTCCAAATCTATTTTTTCGACTCAATAACATCTCATATCTCTTACAACTAAAAGTTATCATTTTATCAAATTAGTCGAATATTCAAATCTCGGTTTTCCACCACAATTTCTCCATAACCATTTCTATATTTTGTGGATCTCCATCCACAAGATATCATTTCTATAATTGAGTCACCTTAATCGTCATCTCCTCCTAAATTGAACATTAGTCTATCCTCAACTATTATTAGATATCGAAATTATTCGACAATTTTTGTTTGATCAAACTAGAATTTTCCCTTATTTCTCTCTCATATGGGTTGCATTTCACTTATTGAAACAAATCCTACTTATTCTCTTTAATACTCTCATCTCATATTTTTATTAATCATAATTTCTATTTGGTTTATTTACCAAACAACTAGCAAAATAAATTTTTTTAAAAATTTTATTAATATCTTATTGGAGATATAGAGTGAACAAATCCAATTAGTTTTAAATTATTTTTCAACTTCACATTAATATCTAATTTCAATATCGCTCTCTATTTTGAGATTACAGGAGAATAATAAAGATGATATTGAAGAAAATGATAGTAAATAAAAAGGTAGTAGTTAAAATAGAGAAAATAAAGTAATAGTAATTATAATATTATTAATATATTTAAATTTAATTTTTTATTTATATATAGTATATTATTTATCTTATAAAATAAATTATTATCCTATATTTTTATCTCTATACCGCAAATACTCTAGAGAAACTAATTTTATATTATGACATAATCGTTTATCATGGCGTTCACTAGTGTGTTAAATCATCTACACCTATAACATTTATGTATAGAATTTTGAGGTATGAACTAGTGCATGACAGTGGAGTTGTTAGACGCAATTTGCTCCCAAATATCAACTAACCATGCGCCCTACATCAATATTGCCCTAACTTTTTCATCCAACATGCTAATATTCGATTGTTTCTAGTGTTAATATAAACAAACAACAACTATACCCATGCCAAGCTGACCCAAGTTTTTTTGGATGTCCATGGCTTCTCTCTTGAGGAGCACTCTCTCGCTCTGAATTGTCATGTCCCATCACGTGGTATGAACATAGGAAAATTATGCTTTGTTCCACTTTGAAATCAAGTATGATATCATTTATGACATGTTCACACTCATAGATACATGTGGGCATATTGGTGACCATAGGGTCAATCATTCCTCCACTTGTCATGTTAGGATCACAAATATAGAAGTAATACTAATAATACACAACTGTAAATTAATTTGATATGTTAGTCAATGTACAATGGTATATTTAATACATTCCAGAATAATGGGCGAAGAAGTTTACATTTGGATGGAGAAGTCACCCCGAAGATTAGACATCCCAAAGATAGGACAAGATGTATACGATTTTTCAAATATATAATAGTGAAAAAAATCAATGTCCACGATATAAAAATAAAATACTAAAATGTTTAAAAATATATGATTAATCATGCATTTCTACACTTAATTTTACTTTCTAAAAAGTTTCACACTAATGTACTATTGTCCAAAATGTTGAAGAAATTCAGATGTTGGTTTGCCTTCCTTTATATATAGCTTGTGGGACCATGCTGAAACCGCTAGATTCAACATCCACGAGGCGTCATGGCCCGTTCTAGCTTCGTTATATCCATATGACCATCCAGACAGAGGTAGATCGATCAGTTTGAGTTGAAAGAAACGGAAATTTATTCGAACATAACACCGATAAAATACCCCGCAATCAGTCATCCAAGAAAAGATCAATCCAACCACATAAATCTATCTAATCACCTAGCTAGCTCTGAAATAAAAGCATAACCATCCAACATTATACCTTCATTCAGGATCAGATTGGAAGCAGCACGAAGAACATCGACACAGCAAAGATCACCGGGCCATAATTTACGGCCACACTAGCGTCTGCAGCCCCGGATGTTGTGGTGGTGGTGGTGGTCGAGTTATGGCTCATGGATGGCGGAGGCGACTGGGGCTCGAGGACCTTTATGATCATCTTCTGGCCTCTTTCGCAATGACCCGACACGCCGCTGATGAAGTAGAAGAGGCCCGGGCGGTCGAGGGTGAAGGAGGTGTCGCCGTTGTTGGAATAGAAGAGCGGCTGCGTTGACCTGCACTTCTCGTAGCCTTCCTCGTCCACCTCCATCACTGAATCCTTGTCGTACGTGAAATCTGCACGCAGAAAAAGACCGGATTATAGGTTTTGCGAGAGGCAAAGTTTCCCATGTCCCTAATATGCATGGGAAGAGGCTGTCTGGCGCTTTTGTTGCTCCCTTGATAACGTATGTCATGTATAGATTGCAGATCAATAAATTATAATACGAATGTTGAAAAAAACTGAAAGGTTGAGTTGGCCTGGCTCGTCGGCCCAAATCTGGACCAGCTAAGACCGTTGATCATATCATACAAGGTCTACTTAAGATCGGGAAACTCACGCACGTATGATGTCGTTGACTCGAAACCGGTTGTCGGAAGCCCACTGGTTGTACACTCCCGCGACGCTCTTCTTAGGGATTGTCCAGCCGTCCTTGCCTCCGACTTCAAACACGGCCGATGAGACGAAGTTGACGTATGAGAAGACGGACAGAAACATGACCCAGCAACTGCAACTGCAAGCGGAGAAAGTTGACATGAGTGACAGTAATCTTCCCTCTCTAAACTTGTCTCTCTAGGGTTTGGATTGAGAGAGAAAAAGAGAGATGGCAACGGCAAAACACTAGGAGAGTTTGTTATATATATTAGAGGGGGCAGGTGGAGAGAGTTGAGCATGGGATTTAGCTTCTCAACCATTTTTCGTTTTGACTTGGTAGAAGAAATCTGTTTTTTCAACTCAGTCCCTCTCTTCCCTTTGGACTGTTGAGCAAATCTTGCAGCAAATAGTCCACCACATAAAAACATGTTTTTCTCCTTTCTTATTTACATAACATTCCTGAAGGGGATATATACTGAAACTATGTATTATTTGAATAAGATGCATTATCTAAATATTTTTTATCTTTTAAAAATTCTAAAACGTTATATTTATATGTATCTAATTTATTTTTACTAATAATATAAATGAATAATACCTATGGAGTATTTGATAAACTTGTGGAGACCAATTGCAATGTATCTAAATATTGTATGTCATTATATTTGTAAGGATCGTCCATCCAAGGGTTCCTTATTAACTTCATATAAATTTACTAAAAAAACTTCATATGACTTTAGAAAATAGTTGAGTCAGCGGTACTAGAAAAAAAATTGTAATTCTTGGAGAAACACTTATTAAACACAAATATATATCATGTGTTGCGCTAGGTAAAATATGTTATTTTAAGGAATACAAATTTCATCATAGGAAGTTTATGAATTTTTAGAGTTTAATATATATTTTATAAATGCTAAAATATATTATAAATCTTAAGTATAATTGATAATGTCATCTTAAATTATATATGATTTTAGATAGTTATTTCCATGATTTTATAGGTAGGGTGTATTTTCCTCGAGTCGTGTTAGATCGAGTTTCGATTGATTTGAGCTCACATGGACCCCGACTCGGCTCGAACCTTGGGTCCTTGATTAGGTCTCAATATTAGATTATTGATCCGTGATTCGATCTCGGATCCATTATTAGTGACTCGATCTTGAATCCCTTATCAAAACTTGAGGTTTGGTTCTATTAGACCCAATAAGCATCCGAACCATACCGCATTGGGTCATTTGAGTTAAAAAAAATATTGGTGGATAATTCTCGGCCCATTTAAAGTAATTTAACACGATTTGTCCCACCATACCTGATTGAGTCAATTTAACCCAAATGAGCTATCATCATCCAACAACAGTTTAATTCTATTTACACCTAATAAGAATTATATAAATAAATTAATTTTCCAAATTCTAACCCAATTGAGCCAACCTACTCAAATTAGCATTATGTTACAATGATAATTTAGTTCACGTATGCCCAATAAAAATTATATAAACAAAGTTTATTCCCGAAATTTTAACCTAAATAAATCAACCCAACCCAATTGAATCTTCCCCATTCAATAGTAGTTTTGTTCTCCTATACATAGTGAAAAATATATAAAGAAGTGAATTCCTAAACTTCAAGCTAAATTGAGTTTGTCCAATCCAATTGGACATCTCAATCTAACAATAGTTTAATTTATATGTGCTCAATGGAAATTAAATAAAAAAATTAACTTCCCAAATTCCAACTCCATTAAGTCACGAATTAGGCTAATACGATACGAATAGACAACTCAATCTAAATTGGCTAATTCGATTTGAATGAACTATCTCGACCAAAGAGTAGTTTAGTTCATGTACTATTATTAAAAATTACATAAAAATGTCAATTTCTCAAATTCCAACTTGTATGGGCTAACAGGCCTTCTATGAGCCCACATGGCATGAATAATCCAACACCACCCAACAATAATTTAATTCATGTACACCTAGTAAAAACTATATAAAGAAGTCATTTACCTAAATTCTAATCCAATTAGGTCAATTGACCCGAAAAAACTATTCCAACCCACTCCAATTTCGGCATGAGCTCCACTATTATATGTATATTACTTGTTTGCAATAGTAAATGAATAAACTATTAAAAATAATTTAGCACGTATCTAGTATTGTGCGCATATAAAGATTTTGATAGTGTTACCGATAAGTCTACTACGTCTCGTATTAATAATGTGCTTATTAATACTAAAAGCAAATTTTGATTCAATTATCGTAATTAGAATAGGCAACACATTCTTTGCCATCTTTGATAATGTAGGATATCTTATAAGATTTGTCTTCCACCATTTTAATACATTGAATATGTAAGACCGAGAAATTTTAACTTGAGATACGGGCTAAGTTGAACCATGTAGTATGATCTAACTGGGGGGAGGGGGTAAAACTTGACCGGGAAGGTGAAATCAAACCGAAATGAGGAAAGAAATTGATGGAGATGCCAAGAGGGGTAAATGGGGTCATGAGAAACCCTTAAAAGTGTCTTGAACATGAGGTTAAGGATTGAGAGAAAACCGCCTGGGTTTGGGTTGTGGGGAGTTCCAGTCTCCCAATTTTTAAGAGTGCAAAACAAATTCAAATAGAGCAATTTTAGAGTCTATCCAATAGGAAATCGAATGTATAATTTTTAGTTTTTTTTTTCTCAAGAATCGGCTGGTAAATAGGTGAACTAGGTAAAAAAACACTACTGAATTGACTGATAAATTTGTCGAAAATCGATTCGTTATAATACAAACCATGCAGTGTGTGATACTGAGTGCACACACGTGCTGCACACATGGCCACACGTGCGAGTGTCATCTTCCTTGCTCAACAGTTTACCCGGATTCCCGTATTTTTAATCAATGATGCACCCAAACAACCTGAATCCGCTACTTGGGGAAATTAATTCATTCCTAGAGACATAAGATGTGGAATGAAGAAAGAATGCTATGAATCGATAGCCACGTAAGTCTAGAACGCATCCATATAAAGCTTGTGTGTTCTCCCATAGAAAATTGCTTAGAAAATGCTCTGAAAGCAAAGTTGCTCCGAACTCCGGCAACCCGACTACCCGAGAGATTTTCTCTACTATGTGACCACCTCCCATGATCAGCTTGGTACTCTTGGAAATCTAAGTACCTCTGCTTTTTAACGCCACATCTCTCGACCCTTAACTCTGCCTCTACAATTTCCGATGAGATCACATAATACGCAATCTCTGTCGACAAAAAATAAATGAGCTATTTCAAGTGCCAATTTCGGGGGCCACAATGGGCCTCATGAGTTGAGAAAAAAATCAGTGAGTCCCTTGTACCACCAGTTCATAGCCTTTGATCTTTCCCGATTTGAGTAAGATTTGAGAGAGAATAAAATCATCTAAGTCTTAGATCGTGGGTTAAGTGGCTGAACTGACTAAAATGCTAATTGTAGGAGCTACAAACCACCAATGGAGGTGATTCAAGTTGTGAGGAACTCCTAGAGGAGTTAGTTTTCAAACCACACTAGCATCGATGATCAACATGCCACCTCTGGTAAATTCTTAGCTTCGATCCAAATTTTACTCGTTTGCATACATGTTCTTGATCAAGCCTGATCGGAGCAACTTCAGCATACCCCAACTAAACTAAGTTTACAACGGCCTAGAAGGAGGCCAGAGGACCTCTCCACTTAGTTTGATAATTTTTAGAAAATAATTAGGGGCCAAAATGCAAAGTTTTAAAATTTAGAGAACCCAAATGCTATTGAGCTTTATGTGGGGTCTTCCTAAGGGGTAAAATAAAATTTTGGAGCTGATTGAAAAGTTTGGTGATGGTTGGGAACCTGATTTTCCTATTGTGGAAGGTCTAATGGCCTAGTTGCAATAAAGATAAAATCAAGTACTAAGGTGCAAAAATGAGTATTTTCATGACAAAAAAGAGTATTTTCATGGCAAAAAAGTAACTATTGGATAGTGCAAGGACCTAAACATAATTTAAGAATTTTTAGGGACCTGCATGAGAAATTTGGGGGCCAAATAAATCCCGAAATCAATGTTCTCAAGAAGAGGGACAAATGGTAATTTTACCAAAACTTAGGGGGCAACGAGGGAATAGCAACGAGGCTGTGGATAACCCAACCATAGTATAAACTACGAGTCGGACGATCGGAGACTTGTGTCTTCAAGGGCAAAATAAACCATGAGACTCGTACGGGGTATTACGAGTGATAAGTTAGAAATTATACTAGAAGGTTTATGGGAAATATCTCAATTGTGAGTTATGTTGTTGCACAACTTCAGTGTCCTACTCACTGAACTGGGAGCTCATCCCCTCCCCTAAACATGTTGTAGGTTGAGCAAGGAGGCGTGATGAGTAGATGAAAGGATCTTCTTGAGGAGTACGATTACCTAAGGTAACCTCGGGCAAGCGGGAAGTGGCACGGCCGCATGCACGGGGTGAGTCCAGTTTTAGGACTATTGGACACATCTTCTTATATAGACTTAAGCTTTGCCTAGTAGGTTCGAATCCTTGTGGACACATCTTCATTTTAGAATAGAGGTTCGAATCCCGCAGCCCGGTCTGTGTTCAGGACCCGACTTGGGTTTGAATCCTGCAACCCAAGTCTGCGTTTAGGACCTGAGTCAGGTTCTATGGCCCAAGTCCATGTTCAAGACCCGAAGAACTCTAGGTCTAGGTCCGGGTCTAGGACCTAGAGGTCAAGTTCGAGTCCAATGGACGTGACCATTGGGTCGGGTCTAAGTCTTATTGCGTGAATCCGAAGATCGAGTCCGTGCGTGCTTGGGTCAGGTTTGGGTTGGCCAAAACATGACACAACCCAACCCAACTAATTGATAAACCTAGGTGGCAGGCATTGAGACATGTGTGGGGCAGCGGGTATAGCACGAGGATGGGCGTGGGGCAGCCTTAGGGCTTGGACAAGGCTTAGGCGCGGGGATGGGCATGGGGCAGCCTTAGTACTCATACAAGGGCATGAGCGCCGGGTAGTGGGAGGGGCACAAAGAAAGAGCGGGCATGGGGAATGAAGCATGATCATGGGATTGGGGAAGGACGCATAGGCATGGGGCTTAGACGATGGACATACGAGCACACAAAAGGATGTACTCTCAGGGTGTTGTCGTCGTAGGCATGGTTGGGACTTAGACGCTGATGGCGGGGACTGAATTGTAAAGGGCTCGAGCGGGGCTAGGATTTTTTTTTTTCATTTAAGAGATGAACAATGAAACGACGTCGTTTTGGGTAATCCTGACGTCGTTTTATTTTTTTCTTAGTTATTAAATGAAACGATGTCATTTCATTTTTTGATGGAAAAATATATAACAAAATCGTTTCATGTAGAAATTCTAAAAAGTAGCTTCGGGTCTTGGGTCTTGGTCAACTTGATAAGCCTATTCCCAAACCGATGAATAGCCACGACCATGATGTCATAGTGTAGAGATGACCTTCTACTGAATTAGACCCTGATACCTCATTCCATAATATTTTTATGTAGTTCTGTGCATGTTCAACATTCCACACACACAACATTTAGTAAGATCGATCGAATCATTCAAAGATTCTTATGATCTTTAATGAGATGTTGTGGATAAATATTATTTAGCACCATAAAAATTGAAATCGAACCTAAATCTTTGATGGATAATTTAGTATAAAGAGCTTAGAGTATATCAGTAGCAGGAGCATGATGGGAGTTCAATAGAGGAAGAGTTCAACCATTAATGGGTCTAATGGTTGGGTATTTCAACCATTAATGGGTCATGCCATATTAATATGGGGAGCAAAACTCCTTTTATAAGAGAATTATTCTATCATAAGCTAGAATGGTCTTAGTATTTTAGAAAAATATAAACCAACCCATTTTGGATAAAAGTGGAATGATTAAGTTTGAGAGAATTAAGCAAGGAAATTTGAAGAATGGAGGCCTAGGACCTCGATAGTCCGAAAGAAGGTCTAAGTATAATTAGAAGGAAAATAACACTCATGTATAGACAAACAAGTCTTTACAATGAGGTATATGCCAATGAGGCATACAAATAAAAAGTGTGAAATATTCTATAAATATAGAAGGAACACATTAGAACTATGGTAAACAAGATGGGTTATAGTCTTGAATAAAAAAAGGATGTAAAGTATAATCCTGGAAATCGATTACTACTAAGGAATCATACCTAAAGTCTTGTGAACAAGAATGGGTAGTGACCTCTTAATCATCAAAAATTGAGAAATGTAGATGCCTTAAGTGTAATGACATGGGTAGAAATCTCGATACTACCAATAAATTAATATACAAGAACCATAAAACAAAGAAATAAGATTGAACCCCACACATGGATGTATGGGGCAAGTTAAGGAGGGAGGTATTAGATGTAGACCTTGAGTTTAAGTTGTGTTTATGGAAAGTGAATATCACCAACGATGAGTGTATTAGAAATCACTATCCAATAAGGAGTACCAAGATATAGTGAAGGTTTCTCAATATTAAGAACTAATAAATAACGCTACTGATAATGCTTGAAGGAGACCTCAAGGCGCATCAGAAATTGAGAGTTGAGGAAATAGAAAGAGGATCACCCTTAGGCGAGGAAGAACATACCAGCATAACTGGGATGTTATGAAGGAATGTGCTTAAGTATTATAATAAATTTGGAAGACAAAATATAGTACATAAGATAATTTGGATTACTAGACCATGAGGGAACCGTGTAATACCAAAATTTCTAAAATCGAGATTTAAGCCTAATTGAATTAGAAATTGATGTTGAATCGAGAATGAAACCCCGAGAACCAGGATTTGGAATCAAACCAAATTAGAATTTGATTTAAACCCTAAATTTAGACAATAGATAAGTTCATGAAATTACCCTCAAGGAATGCCCTTTGATTAGAAATCAATGATTGGAAAAAGTACAAGTAAAAACTAGTTCAAATGGTGACCGGATTGACTTGAGGCGAGAAGCCCTCAATTTTTATGAGGGATTAGACAAATAAAAAAATAGCAATTCCTGAGACCAATTAATATGGAATCTAATGAAAAATTTTTAGAAAAAGAAATTGGTTCAAGAACCTGTCGAATAGAAGGTTAAATGGCCAAAATGTGGCCAATACCGATTGAACAGGCTCGAAGCGGTAAAATCCCTCTGATTTTTCGAATGGGTTAGATAAATTAGAAAATGGTGATTCTTTAGCCCAATTTGTAGGAAATTGAACAAGTAAGTTTTAGAAAAATAATTTGGGCTAAGAACAAACTAAATTGTGGGTGAACCAGCCAACAAACGATCAAAATCACTCAAACCGACCGATTTATCAGTTGGAAATTTGTACACTAGATTGTGAACCCGGAGGTATGTTGCACCAAGTGCACACACGCGTAATCATCGTATCTACCTAATTGAGGATTCGAAAAATTGACCCAAACGCGAAAATAACCCGATTCTTAGCGGAATTTTGGTCATCCTACCCCTAGGAGAATTAAATGGAATGTAGGGTCTATGGAGTCGCATTTGGCAAGCTATGGACATTGGACCATTGGTCCCTCAACCTCTCTATATAAGACTCGTTCACTCACTCGCCGGCTAGTGGCTGAAATTCTCTCTAGAAGTGAGAATACCCAGTTTTTCAGTAACCTTCATATTAGAGCTCACAACTTTCTATCCTTGCCATTAAACTTGGCCATTCCAATGGCATTAGAACCGCGTGGGTATCAACTTTCAAACACAACATCTCCCAGACATTGATGTGCCCTTTGCTAGTGCCAACATGATTAAATAATTACTTCATTCCTTTGACCAAAAACATAATAGAGCCTTGTCGAACCTACCATGACCTCCTCGATGAACAACCATGACCTGAAATAATTCAAAAAACTCCTCTTAGCCCCCTCTAGTGATCACCATTGATCATTTGAGTTGTAGGAAAGCCTTGAGGCCTTGAAATTTCTTGAAAGCTCCACTAACTACAGTATTTTGAACATCGACTAAAAATTGTGTTTTACAAGAGGCTCAAACTACCATTTGGGGTGGTTCAAGAGGCCATGAACACGTAAGCGAGTCATTTCACACCCCGACCCGGTTTGGTTAGATCCCCATGAGCAATCCGCCACTCTCTCAGTTTATTAAAGGGTTTCCCCTTACTATAAACCGTAAAGGGTAAGGCGTCCTTTAAACCTGCACCTTTTCCTGGAATAACATAAATCAAAACTACATAATAATTTAAATTTAACATACCTATCTCACAGGCGTCTTAGTTGATGGTTTTTAAGGGTAGGCTTTTTAGAATTTCCTAAAAAAGGGTATAAGGGAGGGGGTGAGTACGACTACTCAGTGAATGAGTTTTCAAAATTTAACATTTAAGAAAAATATTTGTATTGGAGTGTGCATACTCCTTTCTTTCAAAATTCATTTCATTTCAAATCTTAGTTTTTACCACCACTTCTTATTAATAATGGTGTATTATCACCCAACACACATCCTTCATCATGAAGGTCAAACAGACATTCGCAGGCTAGTATGTCCACTGAACCCTCTTATGGTGTCTAAGTGACTTTACTAGGCACCTAGATAAAAGCATTTCCACTTCTACCTTAAGAATAAGTGGTTGTTCGCGACATCCGACCCTCAATCCCGTAACAATTCTCCATGTCCATATGCGAACAGAGACCCGCACGCTTGCTAAAAGGCAACGACGGGCCATGTGCCGGTGCACGAAAGAAAAAGGGGGGAGAGGGGTGCAACAGGAGGTCTTCCCAAGAGGTCACCCATCCTTGTACTACTCTCGCCCAAGCAAGCTTAACTTTGGAGTTTTGATGGGATCCGATGCATTAGTACTAGTATGATCGCACCCATCACACTATGCGCACTCCCCGTCCATACGTGGCCTAACAGCCAGGGCACGTTGTTCGAGGCCCTTGAATTGCTCCGGACGGTGGGGCCCATCAAATGCCTACCGTGGGGTTGGAGTGATACGGTCGAACCAACCCAGGTAGATTTTGTTCGCGGAAAATCCCATAGCACTGCAAGGCGAGGAAAAATGATGCCCTGAACGTTCTGGGGCTCCGTAGGGGCCCTAGACAACGTTTTCCTATGTTATGGATGCCAGTTTAAATGGTAGTCCTCTGAAAGAGCTTCATTTCGATATATTATAGCCCCTGCAGCTCATTACGGGACAGATTCTGTGGCCTCAGGAAGGTGGGCCTACCGATCGCCCATGTGTGTTACTACGGGATGTAGCGCGACCGTTTCCTCCTCGAATCCTAACTTCGGTGTGGTAGCGGTTCCATTCTGGTCTTGACCAACACACTTGCTAATAGGAAATGATAGGCTAGGTGCCCGTGCACAAAAGAAAAAGGGGGGAGAGGGGTGCAAAACGTGGTCTTCCTAGGAGGTCACGGAGTTATGATGGAATCTAGAGCATTAGAGCTGGTATGATCGCACTCGTCACACTATGCGTGCTCCCCGTGCATACGTGGCCCAATGGCTGGGGCACGTCATTCGAGGCCCCTGTACTGCTTCGGACAGTGGGGCCAACCAAATGTTTACCGTGGGGTTAGAGCGATATGGTCGAACCGGCCCATGTAGATTTTGTTCGCGGAAAATCCTGCCGCATCGTGAGGCGAGGAAAAATGACGCTCTAGATGTTTCGGGGCTCCGTTCGGGCCATAGACACCATTTTCCTGCACCATTGATGCTTGTTTAAATGGTAGCCCTCCGAAAGAGCTTTGTTTGGATATATTATGGCCCCCGCAGCCTGTCGATTGCCCTGGTGTGTTACTGCGGGATGCAACATGCCTGTTTCAAAGAAAAAGGAGGGATAGGGGTGCAACACGAGGACTTCCCAGGAGGTCACCCATGTGTGTTACTACGGAATGCAGCAGGCCCGTTTCAAAGAAAAAGGAGGGAGATGGGTGCAACACAAGGAATTCCCAGGAGGTCACCCATCCTAGTACTACCCTCGCTGAAGTATGCTAAACTTCGGAGTTCTGATGGGATCCGGTGCATTAGTGATGGTATGATCGCACCCGTCACACTATGTGCACTGGTCGTCCATACATGGCCCAGCTGCCGAGGCACATCGTTTGAGGCCCCTGAATCGCTCCGGACTGTGGGGCCCACCAAATGCCTATTGTGGGGTCGGAGGGATATGGTTGAACCGGCCCACGTAGATTTTGATCGCGGAAAATCTTGCCGCACCGCGAGGCAAGGAAAAATGATGCCCCAGACGTTCCGAGTCTCCGTAGGGGCCCTAGATGCCGTTTTCCTACATTGTGGATGCTTGTTTAATCGGTAGCCCTTCAAAAAAGCTTTGTTTCGATATATTATGGCCTCCGCAACTCATTACGGGTCAGATTTTGTGGCGTCGTGAAGGCAGGCCCACCGATCGCCCATGTGTGTTATTACGGGATGTAGCGGGCCCGTTTCTAAGAAAAAGGGGGGAGTGGAGTTCAACATGACGACTTCCCAAGAGGTCACCCATCTTAGTACTACTCTCGCCCAAACACGGTTGACTTCGGGTTCTAATGGGATCCGGTGCATTAGTGCTGGTATGATCGCACCCATCACACTATGCGTGCTCCCCATCCTGAACCGCTTTGGATGGTGGGGCCCACCAAATGCCAACTGCGGGGTTGGAACGATACGGTCGAACTGGCCATGTAGATTTTGTTCCCTGGACGTTCTGGGGCTTCATAGTGGCCCTAGACGCCATTTTCCTACACCGTGGACGCCCATTTAATCGGTTGCCCCTTAAAAGAGCTTCGTTTTGATATATTATGCCCCCCCCACTACATCATATTACGGGTTAGATTTTGTGGCCTCGGGAAGGTGGGCCCGCCATCGCACATGTGTGTTACTGTGGGATGCAACAGACCCGTTTCGAAGAAAAAGGGGCGAGATGGGTGGAACACAAGGACTTCCAAGGAGGTCACCCATCCTAGTACTACTCTCACCCTATTACGTTTGATTTCAGAGTTCTGATGGGATCTGGTGTATTAGTGCCAGTATGGTCGCACCCGTCACACTATGCACACCCCCTGTGGACGGTGGGGCCCACCAAATGCCTAATGCGAGGTCGGAGCGATATGGTCAAACCGACATACGTAGATTATTTTCGCGAAAAATCCTGCTGCATTGCGAGGGGTGAAAAAAATGATTCCCCAGACATTCTGAGGCTCCGTAGGGGCCCTAGACACCATTTTCCTGCTAAGTGGATACACGTTTAGTTGATAACCCTCTGAAAGTGCTTCGTTTCGATATATTATGGCACCCACAGCTCATTACGGGTTAGATTTTGTGCCTTCGCAAAGGCAGGCCCGCCGATCACCCACGTGTGTTACTATCGGATGCAGCGGGCCCATTTCTAAGAAAAAGGTGGGAGAGGGGTGCAACATGAGGACTTCCCAAGAGGTCACCCATCTTAGTACTACTCTCGTTCAAACACACTTAACTTCAAAGTTCTGATGGGATCCGGTGCATTAGTACTAGTATGATCGCACCCATCACACTATGAGCGCTCCTTGTCCATATGTGGCCCAGCAGCCGGTGCACGTCGTTCGAGGCCCCTGAACCGCTTCGGACAGTGGGGCCCACCAAATGCCAATCGCGGGGTTGGAGCGATATGGTCGAACCCGCCCATGTAGATTTTGTTCGCGAAAAATCCCGTCGCACTGCGAGGTGAGGAAAAATGACACCCCAGATGTTCTGGGGCTCCGTAGGGGCCCTAGACATCATTTTCCTACTATGTGGACACAAGTTTAATCGGTAGCCCTCCAAAAGAGCTTCGTTTTGATATATTATGGCCCCCACATCTCATTACGGGTTCGATTTGTTGGCCTCGGGAAGGCGGGCCCGCTGATCGCCCATGTGTGTACTTGCGGGATGCAACGGGCCCGTTTCAAAGAAAAAGGGGGGAGGTGCAACATGAGTACTTCCCAGTAGGTCAGCCATCCTAGTACTACTCTAGCCCAAACACACTTGACTTCGGAGTTATGATGGGATTTGATGCATTAGTGCTGGTATGATCGCACCCATCACACTATACACGCTCCCCGTCCATACATGGCCCAACGATCGGAGCACGTCATTCTAGGCCCCCGAACCACTTCATGGACCCCCTATTAAACTGTAGCCCTCTGAAATAGCTTTGTTTTGATATATTATGGCCATTGCAGCTCATTACGGGTCTGATATTGTGGCCTCGCGAAGGCGGGCTTGCCGATCACCCATGTGTGTTATTGCAGGATGCAACGGGCCCGTTTCAAAGAAAAAAGAGAGAGAGGGGTGTAACACAAGGACTTCCCAAGGAGGTTGCTCATCCTAGTACTACTCTCGCCCAAACACACTTGACTTCGGAGTTCTAATGGGATCCGGTGCATTAGTGCTGGTATGATCGCAACCGTCACACTATGTGAGCTCCCCATCCATACGTGGCCCAGCGGCCATGGCACGTCGTTCGGTGCCCCCGAACCGCTCCGAATGGTGGGGCCCACCAAATGCCTACCGCGTGGTCGGAGCGATACGATTGACCCAGCCCATGCAGATTTTGTTCGTGGAAAATCCCGCTGCGTTGCTAGGTGAGGAAAAATGATGCCCCGGACATTTTGAGGCTCCGTAGGGGCCTTAGATGCCATTTTTCTATGCTGTGGACTCTTTTTTAATCGGTAACCTCTGAAAGAGCTTTGTTTTGATATATTATGGTCCTCGCAGCTCATTACGGGTAAGCTTTTATTGCCTCAAAAAGTAGGGCTCGCCGATCACCCATGTGTGTTACTGCGGGAAGCAGCGGGCCTGTTTCTAAGAAAAAGGAGGGAGAGGGGTGCAACACGAGGACTTTTGAAGAGGTTACCCATCCTAGTACTACTCTTGCCCAAACATGCTTGACTTCGGAGTTCTGATGGGATCTTGTACATTATTACTGGTATGATCGCATCCACCACACTATGCGCGCTCCCCGTGCATACGTAGCCCAGTGGCCGAGTCACGTCATTCATGGCCCCCGAACCGCTCCGAACGGTGGGGCCCACCAAATGCCTACCCCGGAGTCAGAGCAATACGGTTGAACTGGCCCATGTAGATTTTGTTCATGGAAAATCCCGCCACACCGTGAGTGGCAAAAAAATGATGCCCTATACGTTCCAGGGCTCCGTAGGGGCCTTAGATGCCGTTTTCTTGCTGCCTGGATGATCTTTTTATCGATAGCCCTCCGAAAGAGCTTTGTTTCAATATATTATGGCCCTCGTAGCTCATTACGAGTTAGATTTTGTGGCCTTGGAAAGGCAGGCCCGCCTATAAACCCCGCCTTTTGAGCTATGGAAAACCGGGAAGAGAACCGGTCAAATTGAGTGAGAAAACCAAAGTGGTTCATAAACTTGATCAATTATGAATGGGAAATTACTTCTGGGTGATCCAAAGGGTTAATAATACTATGAAAAAGAACCTTAGGACTAATTGGAAGAGGAAAACTAGACCGGTTTGGATGAACCGGGTCCAACAGGATTGAACCGGTTTATGAACCGAGTTAGTTTATGAACCAAAACCGATAGAGATTGGGCAAAATAGAGGAATTTAACTCCATTGTACTCCAAAGAAATTCATAAACCTTGAGAAAGAACCTTAGAACATAGTGGGAGAGAAAAACTAGATTAGTTCAGGTGAACTGGACCCGAACCGGATTGAACTGGTTTAAGGAACGAGTCGGTTTATGAATCAGAATCGATAAAAAGATGGCAAACAGGGAATTTTTGGACCCTAAGTGACCCAAGGAGTCACAAATGACATGGAAATGGACTTGTGAAGGAATGGGGGATGAAAACCAAGCCGGTTCAGTTGAACCGGATCCGGACCGGTTTTGACCAGTTTAAACCACTATTGAACCGAACCCTAAATTCATTTTTCTAGGTGGCTTAAATAATTCAAATTTGAGATTTGAGGCCACCATTGGATAGAAAATAAATTTAGATAAATTTAGAAATTTTTAGATTTGAAAAACTTGGTCGAATGAGGGGTGAACCTGCTGGTTTAAGCTTTGAACCCAGTTCGGACCGGTACAGTCCGGTTCGGAACAGTGTCATCTTCTTCCTTAGGATGACAGCACTGTTCACTCGTTGGAAAACAAAATAGCCCCGGTGAGAAAGAAACGTTTCCGTTTAGTATGTTTCAAGTCTTCAATGCCTATCATAAAGGTGCTAACGGACGGTCAATGGGTCCCCGAGGTCCCTATATAAAGAGCCCCCCTCCCATTCATCCTCTCCACACCTGAAAATTCCATTATCTCTCAACTGCTCCATTTTCCAGTGAAGCTCGAACCAGAGCTCCGATATGGGGTCTTTTCTACGCCAAACAAGGTGAGGTCGGGTTCTTTAGAATTGTGGAGAAGTCAGCTACACTCATGTAGTCTCCGTTTGCTCTGAGGGTCACCAAAGAAATGCCGGCGTGATGAAATAGTGAATCAGCTCTAGCGGACCGAAGCTGCCCTATTTTGGCCGAGTTGAAATCATCCATTTTGAGTCCTCCTCAAGCCAAACCAAGCCTTCCCAACACTTCCTCAACCTTTCCACGGCCGAATTAGGGCTGAAAGGTAAGCCAATTCAGCTCCCCTATGCAATTTCCGACCGGTGCTAGAGAGAGTACCGATAAAATTTCAATGATAAAATTCTAACTCAATTCGATATCAATTGATACGATTCTTGATTCTAGGATGAACCTCAGGATGATGGCTATCTGCCTGGATCGAAAGCTCGGACCGCTGTGTCCTCAACAATAAGTAATAGAAGCTTTCTCTCTCTACAACCGTTTTCCAGTGTAGCTCCGTTTGAGCTCGTTCCAGCTTCAAAACTTGTGATTCAAAGTGCTATTGAATCATAAGAAGATGGAGAAACTAAATTTTAACATCAATTTCAACAATTAGAGTTGTTTGATTGGTTAATTTGATTAAATCAAATTCGGCTGTGCTAAGGAGTTGAAATTGGGGGAAAATTGAGGATTTTCAAAATTTAAAGGACCAAAATACAATTTTATGAAATTGAGGGTCAATTGGGCATGAAAATAATGTTGGAGGACCAATTGAGAAATTTTGGAATTTTTGGGGCTAAACTGATCATTTTTATAAAGGAAGGGAAAAATGGTAATTTTGGAAAAGTTGGGGGACCAAATTGGAAATTTGGGAAATTAAACCCCTTTTTGGTAAAATTGAATAAATTTAGGAAATTAAACCCTTTTTTGGTCAAATTGAATAGATTTTGTAGCCTCGGGAAGGCGGGCCCACGTGATCACCTATGTGTGTTACTACGGGATGCAGCGGGCTCGTTTCTATGAAAAAGGGAGAGAGGGTTTTCTAATAAAAAGGTGGAAGAGGGGTGCAACACGAAGACTTCCCAGGAGGTCACCCATCCTAGTACTAATCCTGCCGCACCATGTGGCGATGAAAAATGATGCCCCAAACGTTCCGGGGCTCCATTGAGGCCCTGGATGCCATTTTTCTACTCCTTGATGTTGATTTAATTGATAGCCCTCTAAAAGAGCTTCGTTTCGATATATTATGGCCCCCATAGCTCATTACGAGTCAGATTTTGTGTCCTCGTGAAGGTGGTTCCATTGATCGCCCTTGTGTGTTATTGCGGGATGCAGTGGACCCGTTTTTAAGAAAAAGGGGGTGATGGGATTCGATGCATTTGTGCTGGTATGATCACATAAGGACTTCTCAGGAGGTCACCCATCCTAGTACTACACTCGTCCAATCACGCTTAACTTCGGAGTTCTGATGGGATCCGATGCATTTGTGCTGGTATGATCGCACCCATAACACTATGCACGCTCCCCATCCATACGTGGCCCAGCGGTCGGGGTACGTCATTCGAGGCACCTGAACCACTCCGGACAGTGAGGCCCACCAAATGCCTACCGCGGGGTTGGAGCGATACGATTGAACTGGCCCACGTAGATTTTGTTCGCGGAAAATCTTGTCGCACCGCGAGGGGAGGAAAAAAAAAGGCACCAGACGTTCCGGGGCTCCGTAGGGGCCCTATACGATGTTTTACTGCTGTGTGGATGGACTTTTAATCGCTAGCCCTCCGAAATAGCTTTGTTTTGTTATATTATGGCTCCCACGGCTCATTACGGGGCAGATTTTGTGGTCTCCAGAAGTCGGGTCCGTTTCTAAGAAAAATAGGGGGAGAGGGGTGCAACACGAGGACTTCTCAGGAGGTCACCCATCCTAGTACTACTCTTACCCAAGCATGCTTGACTTCAAAGTTCTGATGGAATCCGATGCATTAGTGTTGGTATGATCGCACCCATCACACTATGCACGCTCCTTGTCCATACATGGCCCAGTTGCTGGGGCACGTCGTTCGAGGCTCCCAAACAGCTCCGGACTGTGGGACCCACCAAATGCCTACCGCGGGGTCGAAGCGATATGGTTGAACCGGCCCATGTAGATTTTGTTCGCGGAAAATCCCGTTGTACCGCTATGCAAGGAAAAATGATGCCCCGGATGTTACGAGGCTTCATAAGGGCCCTAGACACCATTTTTTTTTGCACTGTTGATACATGTTTAATCTATATCCCTTTGAAAGAGCTTCGTTTCGATATATTATGGCCTTCGCAGCTCATTATGGGTCAGATTTTGTGGCCTCGGGAAGGCGGGACCATCGATCGCCCATGTGTGTTACTACGGGATGCAACGGGCCCGTTTCAAAGAAAAAAAGGGGGGGGGGAGGAGTTCAACACGAGAACTTCCCAAGAGGTCACCCATGTTTTTTAGTGAGAGATGTAGCGGACCCGTTTCAAAGAAAAAGGGGGTGATGGGTGCAATATGAGGACTTCTCAAGTGGTCACCCATCCTAGTACTACTCTCGCCCAATCACGCTTAACTTCGGAGTTCTGATGGGATCCGGTACATTAGTGCTGGTATGGGACCTAATATGCCCGTTTTTGAAAATGTCGAATAGTGGGCCATAGGCCAGTGGGCACGAGCAGGAGCTCGTAAACAAACATGAGATATGTGCCATAAAACTTTAATAAATGAATTATTTGGCCATGGTACCAAGACAGGACTGACATACTCAGTCAACTAGCTGTAGTGCGACATGATAGGTCGATGGACCAGTCTAGACAAACAACTGCAGGTTGAGTTGAGGGTCTGGGCCATTGGACTAGTGGCACCACTGATTATAAGGCATGGTGTAAAAATACTGATTGTGCATGCACTATGATTACGAGACCATCAAGACGCCCAAGAGGGGTAGTGATGCGTCCTAATGGCCTAGACAACTTTGGTGGGTATAAGGGTAGTTCGTCGTACCAGGTGACCATGCAGAATTTGGAGTAGCATCAAGCACATGAGACTGGGGTGGGGACGAGATGAGGTCTCTGTTCTCATATGGACACAGAGAATTGTTACGGGATTGAGGGTCGGATGTCACGAACATCCACTCATTCTCATGGTAGAAGTGGGCGTGCTTCTATCTTGGTGGCCAGTAAAGTTGCTCCGATGCCACAAGCGGGTTTAGTGGACTGTATCGCTCCAACCCACGGTAGGCATTTGGTGGGCCCCACTGTCAAGAGCGGTTCGGGTGCCTCGAACGACGTGCCTCGGTCGTTGGACCACGTATGGACAGGGAGCGTGCATAATGTGACGAGTGTGATTCCTTTTCATATTTTTTTTCCTAAAAGGGTTTAATGGAGGGGGGTGAGTCTTACAACTCGGTGAGTAGGGTTAACATCATGACTTTATGTCCATAATTCAGTATGCACTTAAGCAAAAATTTCCCTTTTTTTGAAAATGTGATAAATAAGCCACTACTTGTCTTATCTTTTATACAAAGATTTTTTCCAAAATATAATAGCTTATTTCATCAAGCTCAGGGTATGTTACTTTCAAGGTGGAGGGATTTAATTTAATAAACTTACCATGATTTATTTCACACAAATAATCAAACAAACACCCTTTATCAACAAATGGAACAAACAGTCACATAACATACCATTAGAGACAATAACCTCGATATATTCCATTAGTGGCCCAGAGCCGCTCGATTGCAATCACATACAAGTGTTTTTTATTTAAGACCTTTATCTTTGCACTACTAGTCCAACAAGCTGTGACCTGGCTTCGATATAGTAGCTTCAATAAACATTATCCAATTGTGATAATTTTTTTGACATGCTCATAAATCAAACTTATTTATGGGACTTAACCGATTTCCATTGGCCTTGGGCCCACTTGTAAGAATTTTCAAAACATGGCCTTGAGCCTATTTCACTTTAAAAACCGTGACCTTGGGCCTACTTGCACAGAACTAGATCTAGCCCACCATTGTCGACCATGGGCCTCACCCATATCTTGCATCGACAGTCGAACTAGACCATACCGCTTAAGGTATATCCATACACCATTCATGGGTTGTCCTAGTAATAACTTCATGCTTTCTTCAAAAATATAATCCCAAAAAGTTTAAGCAGCTTAATACAGTCAGTGGATTATATTTCTGGAAATCCCTTCTCATAGTAAAACATAATCATAATTATGTGCATAATCGGTCACGATGTTAGAAATCCCACCCACACATATTCTGAGTGAGATTGGGTGTTTTAAAATTTGACTTCCAGAAAATAGTTTTAATTTGAGTGTGCCAGACTGCTTATTTTCTTTAAAATATTTCATCCTAAAAATCTCAATTTTCATAGCCATTTCTCATCATTAACCACAAACGATGTGTTTATCAACCAAAACATGCCCTTCATCATCATTGGAACACACATTCATAGGGCAGCATGTCCACTGCACCCACTTGTAGCGTTAGAGCAACTTTACCAGCCACCTAAATAGAAGCACATCCACTTCTACCCTGAGAATGAGTGGATATATGTGACATCTGACCCTCAATCTTGTAAAGAAAACTCCGTGTCCATATGAGGACAGAGACCTCATCCCGACCCCACCCCAGTCTCATGTGGATGAAGCTCGGTCGAGCTTCCCTGATTGCTGGCACGATAATCTGCTATTATCTCCACCATGTCGTCCACTGGCCCTTAGGAAGCATCACTACCCCTCTTGGTCATCTTGAAGGTCCCGTACCTCAGTGCATGCACAAAACAACAGTTTTCCACATAAGCCATTTAACCATTGGTGCACTGGTCCAATGGCCCTGACTCTCAACTCGACCTACAGTTGTTTGTCTTGACTTATCTATCGACCTTTCGTGTCGCATTGCCACCAGTCCATCGACTATGTCGGTCCTATCTTGGTACCATGGCCAAACTTATCATTCATTTAAAGTTTTCATGGCTTAAACTCTTGTTTGTTTATGAGCTCCTACTCGGGCTAACTGGCCTTGGGACCATTGTACGAGATTTTTAAAATCGGGCATATTAGCCCCCAAGTTCCAAAACCGAGGCCTCTAGTCTATCTGAGCATTTCGAGCTCCTGTCAAGAATGTCTCCCAAAAAGATTAAGTAGTGGCACACAATTAGGGGAGAGCACTTTTGACAAAATAATCTTTTGGCCGTCCATCACACCAACTGGTTGTGAGGATATCTCTGCTCATAATCGATGAATGGATTTTCTACTTCCTTCTAGGAAGTTAATCATACTAACCGGGCATGATCTACTTACACTTAGCAAGTAGTTTTTCTGCATAATTTCCACATCACTCTTATTTAGGCATGATGTTTAAAATTCCACTTAGTAATGGGTTTTCATTTATGAGGTGCTTATCATCCCAACCGAGTATGATATAAAATCCCACTCACACGTAAATTTCGTGAATCCTTCTTAACCGGCTTTTTGTCTCCTCACGAGCTTGTCTTAGCTGGCGTTCTTGGTACTTCACATTCCTACACGTATGAACATCCTTGTTCATTATACTTGGCGAATGAATAAAATACCCAACTTTTCCATTAATTGCAATTAGGTCCCTAAAGTTCTTTTTCTTTATCTTTAGGTCACAAATGTTGATGTTTTCCCCAAATTGTGTCCCGAAACTTCAAAAATTTATTTGGGACCTCAATTTATTAAAAATTAGAAAAAAGGGTTCAAGTTTCCCAACTTCCCAATTTGGTCCCCAACTTTTCCAAAATTACCATTTTGTGCCCCTACTTTACAAAAATGGTAAAATTGACCCCAATAATTCAAAAAATTGACTAATTGGTCCTCCAACATCTTTTCCATACTCAATTGGCACTCAATTTTAGGAAATTTCACTTTAGTCCCTCGAATTTTTGAAATCCCCAAAATTTCCCCCAATTTCAACCTTTCAACCCGACTGAATTTGATTTCATCAAATTGACCGATCAATCAAATTTAATTGTTAAAATTGAAGGCGGATTTGAGTTCCTATACATCCATACGATTCAATTGCACTTTGAATTGCATGAATTGATGCCGGAATGAGCTCAAGTGGATGTTTGCCAAAAAACTAGACTTAGAGAGAGAATGTTTCAAAAGCTTACCGTCGGGGGTGCGACGGTCCGAGCTTTCGATTTGGGTAGATAGATCTTGTCCTGTGATTACTCCTAGGATCAATAATTGCAATAATTAATGCCAAATTGAGGGAGAATTTGGTCAGTGAAATTTTGCTAGTTCTCTCTCTAGCACTAATCGAAAATTATAGAGTGAAGCGAAATTGGCTTACCTTTCAGCTCTAATTCAGATGTATGAGAGCTGTGAAAGTGTTGGGAGGGGTTGGTTTAGCCTGAGTAGGGTTCGGATTGGCTGTTTTCAGCTTGGCTGAAATAGGGCAGCTTTGGTTCGTCGAAGCTGCTTCAATGTTCTATCACACCGCGTTTCTCTGACCACCCTTAGAGAAAATAGAGGCTATTGTCATGTAGCTAACTTCTCCCTAAATCTAAAGAACCTGACCTCACCTTCTTTGGCTCAGAAAAATGCCCAAGTCATAGCTCTGGTTCAAGTTTCATAAGAAAATGGAGCAGTAGGGAGAGGATGGAGTTTTTAGGTGTGAGGAGGATGAATGAGGAGGGGCTCTTTATATAGGAAGCTCGGGGACTTCTTGGCCATTCGATTGGTGCCTTTATGGTGGTCATTCATTGCCTTAAACTCCCTTACTGAAGACTTTTCATCTTCATCGGTGCTGCTCGATTTTCCGATGAGTGAACAGTGCTGTCATCTGAAGGAAGAAGACGACACTCTTCCGAACTGAACCGGACCAGCCCGAACCGAGTTCAATGCTTAAACCAGCTGGTTCATGTCTGATTTGATTGAGTTTTTCAGAATTAAAAATTTGTAAATTTATTTAAATTCATTCTCTATGGCTTAAATTCTCACATTTGAATTTTCTAAGCAACCTAGAAAAATGAATTTAGAAATCGGTTCAATCTTGTTTAGGTTCGGTTCACATGTACCGGTCTAGTTTTCACTTCCAATTCATCCCAAAGTCCTTTTCCATGACTTTTATGACTCTTTTGGTAACTTAGGATTTGTAGATTTCCTGATTTGCCCTTTCTCTATCGGTAGGGGTTTGTGAACCGGTTCAGTTTTCTCAATCGAGCTAACCGGTTCTTTTCCCAGTTTTCCTTATCTCCAAAGGGCGGGGTTTACAACTCTCCCCTCGTTTTAGTTGTTTTGTCCACAAAACTTATCCAACATCCTTTGTAATGGAAAGGAATTCCCTTGATATCAACTTGTTGTTTATTAACATACAATCTTCTCAATTATTTCCATATAGTCCCGGTATAACACACCCCTATAACTTTCTTTTCCTTCTCATTATCCATTCCATGGAGCTCACTTTGACTATAGATACTTTAATCGAGGGTTTAAGGCTATATCCTTAATTGCATGGCCTTTTGTCCTTAAAGTATAATCCTTTCTCTTGAGGTTCTTTACTCAAAATTTCAGGAGTTAGAGTTCCAAAATACCTAACTATTCCCATGTCTAGTTATTCTCTTGGTCGTTGAAACCCTTAGCTCTATGTTTTTTTGAACATTACATATTTGTTTTCACGGGTTTCTTTGTTATCACCTTTTTTGTCCTATTTTGATCCTTTCTCCATCCGTTATTTTTTATAACTTCAGTCCAACTTTTATATTTCACCTTGCCATGCTTACTAAATAACTCTTCTTTACTTTGAGTCATATTTTCTTTGGGATTGTTGGGCTTACAGGTCCCTTACAACGTGATAGTTTCTTGAACTTGTCTATATCCATTAAATTTCTAGAACTTGAGGGTCATTCTCAACTTTCCAACATTTCAGGGGTTGTATAATGTCACGCCCTGACCTGGTTTGGTTGGATTCCCTTGAGCAACCTGCCACTCTTCCCAATTTACTAAGGGTTTTCCCCTCCTTTAATAAGGCGTCCTTTAAACTTATACTTTTCCTGAAATACATAAATCAAAACTGTATAAAAATTTTAACTTACGTACCTGTTTTGCAGGTGTGACTAACAGGAAGTCTTTAGGTAGGTTTTCCTTGGTTACCTGAAAAGGGATATAAGGGAGGGGGTGAGTTCAACAACTCAGTGAATGGGTATTTAAAGTTTTGACTTTTAGGGAAAATATTTGAATTGGAGTGTGACAGACTCCTTATTTTCTTTTAAAATCTCTCATTTTTGAAATCTCGGGTTCATAACCATTACTCACTCCTCAACCATAATCAGTGTGTTTTTCAACTAACACACTCCCTTCATCATGAAGGGAACACACATGAATGAAACTCCATGTTCGTATGAGGATAAAGACCATACCTCGGTCTCGTGCGTATGAAACTCAAACACAGAAGCTTCGGGAAGTCCCAGACACAGCAGTTTCGTGGAGTCCAAACACAGAAACTCCGGGGAGTACAAATACAGAACTCCGTAGAGTATAAACACAGAACTCCGTAGAGTACAAACATGAAACTCCATGACTAACTAGTATGACAAGAAACATAAACCCAATAGCTTCTCTTTTCCCTTATCGCCACCATGTCATCCAACAGCCCTAAGGATGCCTCACTACCCCTCTTGGGCATCTTAATGATCCTAAACTTCAAGTGCATGCACAAACAAAGTTTTTCTCAAAGCCATTTAATCTTTGGTGCCATTGATCCAATGGCCCCGACCCTCAACTCGACTTGTAGATGTTTGTCTCGATTAGTACATCGGCCTGTCATGTCGCACTGCTACTAGTCTATTGAGTATGTCAGTTCAGTCTTAGTACCATGGCCAAACAATTCATTTACATTTTCATGGCTTAGACTCATGTTTGTTTACGAGCTCCTGCTTGTGTCAACTGGCCTAAGGCCCACTATTCGAGATTTTCAAAATTGGACATATTAGCCCCCCAAGTTCCAAATCCAAGGCCTCTGGCCTAACAAAGCTAATGGAGCTCCCGTTAAGAAGGTCTCTCAAAATGTTTAAGCAGTGGCACACAGTCACATGAGAGCACTTTCGAAAAAATATACTTTTCAGCTGTCGATCATACCAACCGAGTATGAGGACATCTCCGCTCATAACCGATGAATGGGTTTTCTACTTTCTTCGAGGAAGTTTCATCATATCAAGTAGTTTTTCCGCGTGATTTTCACTTCACTCCTTTGAGGTGTGATGTTTAAAATACCACTTAGCATTGGGTTTTCATTTTCGAGGTGCTTATCATCCCAAACGTGTATGATATAAAAATCCCACTCACCCATTAATATAGTGAATTTCCCCTTTGCCGGTTTGTTGTCCTTACTCGAACTTGCCTTATCTAGCGTTCTCGGTACTTCATATTCCTACACGATATGAACATTCTTGTTCATTATTCTTTGGCCTAATAGCCTTCATTCATTCCAAATGAATGAGAAAACCAAACTTTTCATTTATTTACAATTAGGTCCCTAAAGTTATTTTTCTTAAACTTTAAGTCCCTATGCCGGTTTTTCCTCAAATTGAGTCCCAAAACTCTTAAAATTCACCTTGGGAGCTCAATTTATTCAATTTCACAAAAAGGGGTTCAATTTCCCAAATTTCCAATTTGGACCCCCCAACTTTTTTCAAAATTACCATTTTGCCACTACTTTACAAAAATGGTAAGTTTTACCCCAAAAATTCTAAAATTGCCCAATTGGTCCTCCAACATCTTTATTATGCCCAATTGGTCCTCAATTTTATGAAATTGTACTTTAGTCCCTCAAATTTTTAAAATTCCCAAATTTTCCCCAATTTCAACCTTCTAAATATGCCAAATATGATTTTATCAAATTGACCAATCAAATGTGTTTTATTGAAGTTAGATTAGAGTTCCTACACCTTCATATGATTCAATTGTACTTTGAATCACACGATTTGGTGCTAGAATGAGCTCAAACAGAGCTTATTCGAAAAATTGAACTTAGAGAGAGAAAGCTTCGAAAGCTTACCATCGGGGGCGAGGCGGTCCAAGCTTTCGATCTGGGCAGATAGCTCTCATCTTGAGGTTACTCCTATGATCAAGAATTGTTTCAATTGATGCCAAATTGAATGAGAATTTAGTCATCAAATTTCGTCGTCTCTCTCTCTAGCACCGATTGGAATTTACAGAGGGTAGCCAAATTGGCTTACCTTTTCGCTCTAATTCAGCTGTAGGAGGGCTGTGGAGGTGTTGGGAGGGCTTGGTTTGGCCCAAGGAGGGCTCGAATTGGCTGATTTCAGCTCAGCCGAAATAGGGCAGCTTCGTCCGCCAAAGCTGCTTCACTATTCGATCACGTTGGCGATCCTTGGAGCAAATGGAAACTATAGGCGTGTAGCTAATTTCTACCCGGTTCTAAAGAACCTGACCTCACCTTGTTTGGTTCATAAAAATGCCCACGTTAGAGCTCTGGTTCGAGCTTCTCCAGAAATTGGAGTTGTTGAGAGAGAATGGAGTTTTCAGGTGTTGAGAGGATGAATGAGGAGCAGCTCTTTATATAGAAAGCTCGGGGACTTCTTGGCCGTCCGATTGGCACGTTAATGGTGGTCATTTATTGCCTGAAACTTCCTAGTGGGAGACTTTTCAGCTTCGTCGGCACTACGTGATTTTCTGGTGAGCAAACTGTGCTTTCATCTGCTGGAAGAAGACGACACTGTTCCGAATCGGACCGAACCGGTCCGAATTGTGTTTAAAGCTTAAACAAGCCAGTTCACCCCCGATTCAACTGAATTTTTCAAACCTAATAATTTCTAAATTAATTTTCTATCCCTTGGTGGCATCAAATCTCAAATTTGAATTTTTTAAGCCATCTAGAAAAATGAATTTAGCATCCGGTTTAATAGTGGTTCAAACTGGTTCACCTGAACGGGTTTGGTTTTCATCTCCAATTCATCCTAAAGTCCTTTTTCTTAACTTTTGTGACTCTTTCGATCACTCGAGATCCATAAATTTCCTGGTTTGCCCTTTCTCTATTGGTTCCAGTTCATGAACCAACTTAGTTCATAAACCGGTTCAATATAGTTGGATCTGGATCATCTGAACCGGTTTGGTTTATCTCTTCCAATTTGCCCTAAGGTTCTTTCCCAAGACTTTATGAACCCTTTGGGTCACTCGAGAGTTGTAATTTCCCAAATTGCCCGTTCTCTGATGATCGGGTTTGTGAACTGGTTCAGTGTTTCTCACTCGGTTTGACTGGTTCTTTTCCTAGTTTTGCTTAACTAAAAAGGGTGGGGTTTACATATAACTTCATCCCTTTTTTTTTGGTAGTATTCTTCCATTACCTTTACCATTATCCAATCAACTTATATAACAGTGTCAGTTTTCTTTACTCACTCGTCGTTTCCTAACATCCTTATTGAGTCTTTCCAATTCCAATTATTTGGTTTCTCGATGGTTTACCGACAAGCTGGGATTCTTTCCTGCTTAAGTCCTTGGTATTCTTTATTCAAGGACATTCCTTTTGCTTAATCCACTTTTACTTACTCATGATCATTTCTTGACTCATTATTCTCATTTGATTCCCTTTGGGTCTATACGTCTATTTTTTTGTTTGGGGAGTTCCCTTCTTACGGTTTCATTCTCTACTATGTCCCTCAAAGTAGAGACTTTCGTCTTAGGAGCTACATGCTCAACCTTCTTACCATTCCTTGAAGGTTTCTTCTTTCATTTCCTTACATTTCCATCTACATTGGGGCATTTGCTCGCTTTGAATCCTTCCTCATCTTAAAAATCCATTTCGTCCCTTATTCCTTATCTGAGGAACTTTCGATTATTAGTCTTATTTCGCGTACTCCACCTTATGCCCAACCGTCCACTTTTTATGCTAGTGTGGACCACGATCCATCTTATATTAGCGGTTGTTTCCCCCTTCAACCACTTCTTATTTGGAGGGCTTACTTCTCCAAAGTTTCTCAGATGTTCTTTCCTCTTTTTCCTTATTTTGGGCAGTCCACCCCTCTCTTATTAGTATGACATCTTTTAATGCTATTTTCCTACTTACCCATTCCTTGGGTTTAACTTACTCATTGGGTCCTCCTAATATGCTTTCCTTGGTTCTTCCACCTCAACATGCACTTCATTTGCAAGTTCATCTCCTTATCCCTCTTCACTTGGTTCCATTACCTCTCAGTTGGGTTACATATGTCGTTCTAGGGTTTCCTTCCTTGGTAGGACTCTTTCCCTTTCTCCCGAAATACCTTTTTCATTTGCTCTAGGGAATATCTACCCTTAAAATGACATCCTTTAATGTCGTCTTCTCCCATTTACCTTTACTCTTGAAATCTTGTGGGCACATCTTTTGTACTCTATCCTCATCCTCACTTGTACCCCAATACATGTCTATTTCTTTTAGGGAGAGCTCAAATCCTCCTTATTTCAAGATCTCTTGATCATGCGAGAGGCTTGCCTACTCCTCTCTTAGCTTGAGTTTGGTCGTTAATTTGGCCATTGGTCTTTTTAAGAATTTTCTTCATCCTTCTTTTTGCAAATATTTAGCCATTCCATCTCTCCCTTCTTTGTTGGAGCTTAAATTATGGTTTTCACGAGTATCAGTTCGTTAACTACCTCGTCTCTACCATTTCTCTGGTCTAATTTTCTTAGGGTAGTTGTTTCTCGAGTCTTCTTGTCTTTAATTTCCTTCCTACTACTCCTTTTAGGGTGTAGTCCTTTCTACTTCCCATTCTTCCTTAGGGCATCATTTATTCTCCTTTACTATCTTGTTGTAACGACTTGCTTCCTTCCGCTATGTTTGTCTAAAACTTCTATTTGCCTTCACCGCTTTTTCCAAAGTGAGTCGTATTTTCCATCTCGAGACATTTCATTTGTCATCAAATGCGCGACTGATCTTCTCTCGTGGAGGCGCTCCCTTCTTTGCTCCTAAACGGCTGGAGATTTCTTCTTAAGGAAAACTTTTCTTCAACTATACTTTGTTCTTGTTTGCGGTTTATTGAGATCCTACCTCAAGTCCTTTTTCCTTCATGTCACTATGCTAGGATCTTGAAGAGCTTCCTCTTGGATGTAGTTGAAATTTTGAGCAGGAGTTGTATTTCTAGGGATGGCATCTTTCGGGTTTTCTATAGCTGTGGGGGCGTTATTCTTGGAAAATATTATCCTAAATCCTTGTGGTGTGGGACAGGCCTTCACATCATGTCCCATTTACACTTGTAATAGGTCATTTCCTTGCTTAGTTACTCCAAGAGTTCTCATAGATTCCTTAATTAACTTGACAATTTTTTTCTTGTTGTGTCTTCTTTGCCCAACAATTTCCTTAATTCATTCCTTTATTTGGGATGGGAATCTCCTTGGTCTCCATAGTGTCTAAGGTAATGCGGGTTTGTTTGGTCACTATCCTCGGGAAATCTTCTTACAACTGAGGTGCAAGGTCACATCATTTTGAGAGATATGGTTTTAGGAACTTGGAGTTCTTTATTATTGGAGAGGTAGTACAATAGGTTGGGGTCTTAGCCCCATTACAAAAAGTGTTTACAAAATAGATGGGGAGCTACTGGGTTCTTGACAAGCATCCTCCTTAATAAGGTTATAAGCCCTTAATGGCGTTCCTGGCCTTAGGCATGGCTTCCTTCATACTCAGAATTGTGACCTCAACAGATCTTGTCACCATCCTTCTAGATACTTCCTACTAATGTCTCTTGGTTCTGTGGGACATCTCGGGTATTTTAGGGTGATCTCCCAATGGGGACAAAGTGTTCGGTAGTTTGGGTAACTCCATCCCTAGTTTTCTTGGTTTCTCTCCTAGGAGCCATCTGAAATCTTTAAAATTTTCTCTTAGTTACTAAGTTGTCATGCCCCGACCCGGTTTGGTTAGATCTCCCTGATCAACCTGCCACTCTCCCCGTTTATTAAGGGTTTTCCCCTTCTTTCAAACCGTGAGGAGTAAGACGTCCTTTAAACCTATACCTTTCCTAGAATAACATTAATAAAAACTGCATGAAATTTAAACTTAACATACCTGTCTTATAGGTGTGGTTAACTTGAGGTCTTTGGGTAGGCTTTCCCTTGGTTACCTGAAAAGGGGTATAAGGGAGGGGGTGAGTTCAACGAATCAATGAATGGGTGTTTTAAAATCTTTAGCCGTTTGTCTTGATAGGTTCATCGACCTGCCGTGTCGCACTGCCACTAGTCCATCGAATATGTTGGTCCTGTCTTGGTACCATGGAAAAACATATCATTCATTTAAAGTTTTCTTGACTTAAACTCATGTTTGTTTATGAGCTGCTGCTCGTGCTAACTGGCCTTGGGCCCACTATATGAGATTTTCAAAATCAGGCATATTAGCCCCCAAGTTATAAAACCGAGGCCTCCAATCTATCTGAGCATTTCGAGCTCCTGTCAAGAATGTCTCCCAAAAAGTTTAAGCACTAGAAAATATTTAGGGGAGAGCACTTTCGAAAAAATAATATTTTAGTCGTCCATCATACCAACTAGGTTTTCTACTTCCTTGAGGACATCTCCACTCATAAACGATGAACGGGTTTTCTACTTCCTTCCAAGAAGTTCATCTTTTACCAACTGGGTATGATCTACTTACACTTGTTAAGTGGTTTTCCATGTAATTTCCACATCACTCTTATTTAGGCGTGATCTTTGAAATTCCACATAGTTGTGGGTTTTCATTTATGAGGTGCTTATCATCCCAACCGGGTATGATATAAAATCCCACTCACCCGTAAGTGCCGTGAATCTTTCTTAATCGGCTTTTTGTCTCCTCACAAGCTTGTCTTAGTTGGCGTTCCCGGTACTTTACGTTTCTACACGATATGAACATCCTTGTTCATTATACTTTGGTTTGATAGCCTTTATTCATTGCAAATGAATAAAATACCCATTTTTTCCATTAATTGTAATTAGGTTCCTAAAGTTCTTTTTATCTATCTTTATGTCCCAAATGCCAATTTTCCCCAAATTGAGTCCAAAAACTTCCAAAATTTACATTGGGATCTCATTATTCAAAATTACAAAAAGGTGTTCAAGTTTCCAAAATTTCCAATTTGGTCGCCAACTTTTCCAAAATTACCATTTTGCCTCTACTTTACAAAAATGGTAAAATTGACACCAATAATTCCAAAAATTGACAAATTGGTCCTCCAACATCTTTTTCATGGCCAATTGGCCCTCAATTTTAGAAAATTGCACTTTAGTCCCTCGAATTTTTGAAATCCCCAAAATTTCCCCCAATTTCAACCTTTCAACTTGACTGAATTTGATTTCATCAAATTGACCGATCAATCGGATTTGAGTTCTTACACATCCATACGATTCAATTACACTTTGAATTGCATGAATTGATGCCGAAATGAGCTTAGATGTTGCTTCATTGGAAAACTGGACTTACATAGAGAAAGCTTCGAAAGTTTACCATCGGGGGTGCGACTATCCGAGCTTTCGATCTGGTCAGATAGCTCTTATTTTAAGGTTACTGCTAGGATTAAGAATTGCAACAATTGATGCCGAATTGAGGGAGAATTTGGTCATTGAAGTTTTGTCGGTTCTCTCTCTAGCATCGTTCGGAAATTATAGAGGTGAGCCAAATTGGCTTACATTTCAACTCTAATTCAGCTGTAGTAGTGCTGTGGAAGTGTTGGGAGGGCTTGGTTTGGCCTGATGAGGGCACGAATTGGTCGTTTTCAGCACGGTTAAAACAGGGCAGCTTCAGTCCGTCAGAGCTGCTTCAATGTTCTATCATACCGACGTTTCTTCAACGACCCTTGTCGTAGCATCTTCGTCGGCGCTGCTCGATTTTCTGGTGAGTGAACAATGCTGTCATCTGATGGAAGAAGACGACACTGTTCCGAACTAGACCGGTTTGAACTAGGTTCAACGCTTAAACCGGCCTGATTTGACCAAGTTTTTCAAAATTAAAAATTTGTAAATTCATCTAAAGTCATTCTCTATCCGATGATGGCTTAAATTCTTAAATTTGAATTTTCTAAGTGACTTAGAAAAATTAATTTAGAAATTGGTTCATGTCTGGTTCACCTGATTCGGTCTAGTTTTCACTACCAATTCATCCCAAAGTCCTTTTCCATGACTTTTATGACTCTTTTGGTCATTTGGGATTTGTAAATTTCTTGATTTGCCCTTTCTATATCATTTGGGGTTCGTGAACTGGTTCAATTTTCTAACTCGGGTTATCCTATTCTTTTCCCAGTTTTCCTTAACTCCAAAGAGTGGTGTTTACAGTTCGAGTCACCCATTGACTCGTTAACTAGACACATGGTGGCTTCTCATTGTTTGCCCACATCGACGTGGCTGCTGACTAAATCTATGTCTTCATTGACCGTGTTATGTGGCGTCCTCTAATTGGCTAATGTAAATTTGTCATTTTCCCTCCTGATGCACTGTGCCAATGCCATGTGTTAGCCTTTGATTGGCTAGGACCATCCAACATGACTTTACCACGTTTAAACCTGTGATTGATTGTCCATTCTCCAACATCCTAGTCGACTGTTGACGTGGCATCTTTGCCATGTGTTAACACCTCATTGGTTAGCTTTGTTGACAAGGCTTTTCCTCAGTTGACCGTTGACTTAGGACATGTGTCGCTCTCCCATTGGTCGATCATTGGTGACATGGTTTTTCTTCATGTGACTGTTGACTAAGTACACGTGTCACACTCTGATTGGTTAGCGCTCCCAGGTGGTAACCGAGCGGCTGACTAGGCATGCTTCACCATGTATCACACGCTAATTGTTTACGTGCGTTGATTGGGCACTAACTTGGCAGGCGGTCTGTTGACCAGCTGGACCATTGACCATTTTGAACGGATTGAGTTCAATGACTTGAAATAAAAAATCGGCTAGTTTAGGCCTGCTTTGATCGATTTTCTAAAATTTAAAAATTTCTAAATTTGTCTAAATTCATTTTATACCTAATGACGACTTCAATTTCCCAAATTGATGTTTTTAAGTCACATAGAAAATTGAATCTTCGAACAAGTTCTTCATGGTTCAATTCGATTCAATCTGGTTCACTATTCTAGTTTCCTCAACTAATTCAATTCATGGTCCTTTTCCATGATTTTTGGGTCTTTATTGTCTACTTGAAATTTTCAAAATTCCCATTTTGGATCCTCTATACCAATTTTGGTTAGCTTTAGCCTTGGTTTTCATTTAAAATTTTCCATTTCCCATTTCAAACTTCCTTATTATTGGAAATAGGGTTTACAAATTCTCCCTTCCTTTTAAGAGTTTTGTCCTCAAAACTCATCACACGTCACTTAAACGGGGAAAAGTTTTCTCTTTCACCCTGTTTGTGTTTACCTTTTCCATTTGAAATCATTTCCTTGGGATTTTTCGCTATCCCCTTTTCCTTGGAAATTTATTTTAAGATTTCAAAGTTCATGAGATCCCTCCTAGGATCTTTTCATACCTTCCTTATCTTTTGGTTGTTTTGGGATCCTACCTTTTAACTTGACCAATGTTTCCATATGGGTGTAATCCATGTACTAAATTCCATTTGAGTCGCATCCCATTAGCTGTTACCACCATTATAACGATCCTTAATAAATGTTTAGGATTCTTCCCCTTTCATTTTTAACTCGCTTGGTGTGAGTAAGATCTTGTTTACTATTGATCTTAAAGCCTTATCCACTCTTAATTCTTTGGTTCTTCAACTTGAATAATCCATTTTCAAACTTTATCCTTTCTCCGGGGACCCAAGATTTACAAATTTGCCCATTTATAGTTTCCTAGCTTAGCATCATCTTTTCTTTCTTATAATTCAGGTTAACCTAAGACTTTCGTTTAACATTATCATGCCTGGATATAGGAATCTTTCTTTCATGAGTCTTATCCTTTTAGTCATTTGGACTTACGTGTCCTCAACACAGTAGTGTGCTTTTGCATGATATCTTTAAAAAATGTTTCCGCATCCACATGAAACTTTTAATCTGTAAAATCCTAAAATTTTCATCCATTCTTGGAATTCGATAAAATTCCTTAGTCATCATGAACATTACCCAAATGTTCAATAATTATTCCTTCATTGCTTATTCATTTTTGTCTTCCATATAAATCTCCATTTTTGTCATTTAGACTGTCTCAATCTTCACCCTTTCATCCATTAAATGCCACTTCTAGGAAGCCTTTTTGAGAACTTTACTTATTCTCCTAAGCCCTTCTCCTTCCTCTGCCAGAGTGTTCCATCACTCATTTTTCGTTAGAGTATTGCTTGTTGAAATTTTAATCTCCTTTGTTCCTAAATCCATCATCTCGTAAGGTAACCATTACATTGAATGGGAAGATCTCCATGACCTTTCTCATTTCTTTTTTATTCGCCTCATCTAACCACTCATTCTAGGTGGTTATCTATTCTTTCTTATAACTGGTTTGGTCAAAGTATTTTGAATGCTTCAGGCCATTTCCAAGTGGCCCCACACTTACCCTACTTCATGTTGCCGCACTCTCCTTTGGGAGCATCACGTATCCTATATCTCATTTTGGACTTGGGTATCCTTTATCAACTAATTATTTTGTTATCATTCTTATTGGCATGATTTGGGTATTCAACACGAGGTGAGGATCTCTTAGCTACCTGGCCTCTCACTTCTTTTCCCCTGAGCATTTACTCGCTTGCCTTTTTACCTTGGTAATGTGTCACTAGGGACACTCCTCTCCTTCAACTCTTTAATGATAACCTTTAGAGGTTCCACCTTCTATTCTAGTATGCACCCATTTCATGGACTTTATCAGTATTAGCTTCTCATACTTGTAGGAGTTTTATTTATTCCTTCCATAAGTCTTTTAGGGTTTGGATCTTTCCATTTCTTTTTCTTTGAGTGTTCCTTTGTTCACATGGTTTTGGCATTCTTAGCCTCTCCCCCTCTAGGCTTGTGCTGGTCCTTGAGTCCATTATTAACTCCCATTTTGACATGATATACAATGATCCTCATAAGGAATGTATGGTCATTCTATGACCCTTCTTTTACTTCTTTATTTCCTTTGATTTTGATCTCTCCATAGATCATTTCTAGAACCCATCTTCCATTTTGGATGTGGTGTGCATTACCTAGGTAACACTTGTCTCCTTCAGTTACTGTGGTCTTAACTAAACCTCTCTTGGTAATGCACCATCCTTACCATTTTTCCACTACTTAGATGTCCTGCCTTTTTATGACCGTTTGGATTTTTGAGGGTTTTAGACATTGCTTATTTACTTGTACTTCACCTATCTCCTTATTGGTCATTCTTGGTTCTAACTATCAGGTTTCCCGATCACTTCACATCTTGTCTATCGACATACTCATGGATATCCTTCATCATACATTTCCCTTTGCTGGAGATATCCTTCCTTATGGATTTTTAATCCTTAGTCTACCTAAACTTGTTCGAGACTATCTCACGATTATTCTCTCCTTACCTTTGATTGGTCCCTTTGGTAAGTATTTACTTCATTGGGATTTTCTTAAGGAGTTCTTTATTTGTTCCCTTTCTCTATTCTCATCTCTTGGGGTAGAGACTTCCATCTTTGGAACTATATATCCAACCTACTTATCGCTCCTCGGAGGCTTCCTTCCTTCATAGCCTTATACCCTTTTTATATTGGCGCGTTCCTACTTATCCAATCGTTGTTGTAATCGGGTGACTCCATTTGAAATTTATTTCCCATCCAAGAAATTCTTGTTACCGAGGTCTTATTTCTTATATTTCACACTAAGTCCCACCATCAAGTCTTTAGTTCCATTAATGAGGGTGGACCGAACCCATTTTCCTTAGGGTCCACAAGTCCTTATCCTCATTGTCCTTTTAATTGGAGCAGTTCTACTTTTGTCAGAGTACATACTTTTTCGAAACTCCCTTCTTGGTATGTCCATTCCATATCTTCGAGTCTCTTCCTTTGATTTGTCCTCATAGGTATCCGTCCCATCGAAATCTGACAACTATTGATGTCTCGTTCTTGTTCACCCATTCTTTAGGTCTTGTCCCTCTTTGGTAAATTTTCAACCACACCGATTCTCATCTTCATTTGTATTCCATTTACAAGTCTATTACTTATGTAAACCCCATTCTTTGATAATAAGAAAAACTGGGAAAAGAACCGTCCAAAGAGAAAACTAAGTCAATTCAGAAACCGTAAATGATGGAGAAAGGGTAAATCGGAAAATTAACAAATCCCGAGTGGCCTAAAGAGTCACAAAAGTCATGGAAAAGGACTTTGGGATGAATTGGAAGAGAAAACCAAACCTGTTCAGGTGAACCGGACCTGAACCGGGTTGAACCGATTTGAACCACTATTAAACCAATTTCTAAATTCATTTTTCTAGGCAGCTTAAAATATTCAAATTGGAGAATTGAAACCACCACTAGAATGAATTTAGATAAATTTAGAAATTTATAATTTTGAAAAACTCAATTGAATCAGGCCTGAACCGGCCGATTTAAGCATTGAACCCAGTTCGGATCAGTCCGGTTCGGTTCAGAACAATGTCGTCTTCTTCCTTCAAATGACGGCACTGTTCACTCACCGAAAAAGCGAACAGCATCGGCGAAGATGAAAATTATCCGTTCAAGGCGTTTCTTGCCATGAATGATCTTCATAAATATGCCAATCGGACGACCAAGGAGTCCCTGAGCTTTCTATATAAAGAGCTCCTCCTCATTCATCCTCATCACACCAGAAAACTCCTATCTCTCCCTACTGCTCCATTTTTCGGTGAAGCTTGAACCAAACTCTAACATTAGGGTTTTTCTGAGCTAAAAAAGGTGAGGTCGAGTTCCTTTGACTTGGAAAGAAGTAATCTTCTTGACGGTGGTCACCATTTGATCTGATTATCGTTGGAGAAGCGCCAACCTAATGAAACAGTGAAGCAGCTATGGCGGACTAGAGCTGCCCTATTTTAGCCAAGCTAAAAATGGCCAAATTGAGCCCTACTCAGGCTAAACCAAGCTCTCCCAACACTTCCACAGCCCTCATACGACCTAATTAGAGCGGAAAGGTAAGCCAATTTGGCTCCACTCTATAATTTTTTATAAGTGTTAGAGAGAGAACCAGTGAAACATCACTGACCAAATTCTCCCTCAATTCGACATGAATTGATGTAATTCTTGATCCTAGGAGGAATCGCAAGATGAGAGCTACTGGCCTCGATTGAAAGCTCGGACCGCCCCTCCACCCCCCTCCCCGACGGTAAGCTTTCGAAGCTTTCTCTCTCTAAGTTTAGTTTTCTGACAAAGCTCCGTTTGAGCTCAATTCAGACCCAAATGACATGATTCAAAGCTCCATTGAATTATGTGGAAGTATAGGAACTGATCCATACCTTAAATTGGAACCCCGATTGAATGGTGAATTTGAAGAAATCAAATTCGACCAATTTGAAAGGGGGAAAATGGGAAAATTTTGGGGGAAATTGAGAATTTTGAAAAATTGAGGAACCGAAGTGCAATTTCCGAAAATTAAGGGCCAATTGGTTAGCTTTTGAAATTTATTGGGGTCAAATTGCCATTTTTATAAAGTAGGGACCTAATGTTAAGGAAAAAGAACTTTTGGGACCTAAATGTAAATAACTGAAAAGTTTGGGCATTGTGTTCATACGTGAGGAATGATGGCTATTATGCCAAATGTTAATAAACAAGAATGTCCAAATCATGTAGGAACACACAGGACCGGAATGCCAACAAGGGTAAGCTCACGTGGAGGCAAAAAGCCAATTTATAGCAAATACACTACAAATATCAGGTTAGTGAGATTATTCACATCATAACCGGTTAGGATGATGAGCACCTCGAAAAAGAAAAACCACTACTATGTGGAATTTTAACATCACACCGGATGTGAGTGATGTGAGAACTATACAGAAAAACTACTTACCGGTTGTAAGTAGATCATACCCAGTTTGTATGATGAACTTCTTCGAAGAAAGTAGAAAACTCGCTTACTGGTTGTAAGCGAAGATGTCATCACACCCGGTTAATGTGATGGAGGAGTTGAAAAAGTTATTTTGTCAAAAGTGTTATCCCCTGAATGTGTGCCAATGCTTAAAAATTTTGGGAGAACTTCTTGACGAGAGCTTGAATAGCTCAGATAGGTTAGAGGCCTCGATTTTGGAACTTGGGGGCTAAAATGCCCGATTTTGAAAATCTCGTGTAGTGGGCCCAAGACCAGTTGGCACGAGTAGTAACTTGTAAACAAACATGTTGATAAGCCATGAAAAATTCTAAATGAATGATTATGTGATTTGGCCATGGTACCTAGATAGGATCGACATACTCGATGGACTGGCTACAGTGCGATAGGACAAGGTTGACGGATAGGTCTAGTCAAACAGCTGTAGGTCGAGTTGAGGATTGGGGCCGTTGGACTAGTGGCACCAAAGATAAATGGCTTTATGGAAAAATTTGTGTTTGCATGCACTTGAGGTTCGGGACCATCAAGATGCCCAAGAGGGGTAGTGATGCGTCCTAAGTGCTACTGGATGACATGGTGGAGATAAGAGCAGTTTGTCATGCTAGCAAGCAGGAAGCTCAACATAGCTTCATGCACATGAGACCAGGGGGGTTGGGATGAGGTCTCTGTCCTCATACAGACACAAAGTTAATTTTTAGGTTTGAGGGTTGGATGTCGCGAACATCCACTCATTCCCATGGTAGAAGTGGACGGGCTTCTATCTAGGTGGCCAGTAAAGTCGCTTCGACGCCACAATTGAGTGCAATGTACGGGCTGCCCAGCGAATGTGTGATTCCTTCATGATGAAAGGCGTGTGTTGATTTGTTAAACACACCAGATATGCAAATTAGGAAATGGTTTTTAATAACCAAGAATGAAAGGAAAAGAATATTTTCTTGAAAGAAATAAGGAGTTTGGCACACTCCAATTTAATACGTTTTGTATACCCTCTCCCAACACCCATTCACTTAGTTGTCGAACTCACCCCCCTCCCTTTACTCGTTTTCAGGTAACCGAGGGAAGAACCTACCTAAAACCTTCTACTAGCTAAACCTGCAAGACAAGTATATGAGTTTAAATTTATTCTATTTTGATTAATGTTATTCTAGGAAAGGTACATGTAAAAAGGACGTCTTACTCCTTATGATTTAAAGAAGGGGAAAACCCTTAATAATTAGGGAGAGTGGCAAGTTGCTCACGAGGATCCGACCAAACCGGGTCGGGACGTGACAACTTAAGTTTAAAGTTTTGGGTATGCCTACATTTCTTGACTTCCCAATCAAGAAGGGTTTATTGATTAATCACCGAATCACAAACTCGTAAGTCAAGTCTTGACCTTTGTACTAGGGAGTTTCCAACTTCCCAAAACTTGGTATTATTCCTTATGGTAGTCGACTTCTTCCTTTTCAGTCCCTTCCCATGGCTTTATTAAGTCTAAGGATCTCCTTCGTTCTTCTCTTCCTCATACTTTGGCTTTTGTACCCCTCTTTATTAAAGAGTTTTCTTTCCTTTACTCAAATTCTTAAGTTTTTTTAATTATACTATGAGATCATAAAATCTTATAAAAGTTTTATGAATTTATTTTTTTAGCCATAAATGTGGCTTATTACCTAGACCAAGCAAATACACTAAATTTCTCTAGTCTCACGTGTCAACTGACTCATCACTAGTGGGTTGTGAGATTCTTTATATGAAAGTTTTGAAGTCGATGTTGTTTTCTCAGGTGGACATGGGCCTTCATAGTACCTTCCACACCTAGTATATTGATTCATACTAGGATATTCATACTCTGATGAATATGTTTCATTTCATAAACCCCTGAATTTACCCTTTTGAGTTATAGAGATCATGCACTTTTGTAGCACTACTACTTCGTACTCATAGGGTTGCCACATCAAATTTATTGGCTTTGGATTTGTATGAATATGTGGTAATTTGTTGAAGACTCGCACATAGTTAGAATAGGTTTCATAGAAATTGTTTTCAACCTCTATTCGGGCTTGGGTCATTTTTGGCTTTTGAGGTTTTGGTGGAGGTTTCTCATCTTCAACCGAGATTCAGGAGATTCTCTTTCCATTGGATTTTTCCTGCAAGAGGAATATTCTTAAAAGATTACTATTTTTTACGATAAGTTTTAGGCAATAATTACTTCTGGTATTATTTCAAAAATATTTTCCAGACATCCTTATTTTCAAAAATAGTTTATTTCCAAAACTCAAGTTAAAAAATTTTGTGCTCTAATACCACTTAAATTGTCACACGCCGGCCTAGTTTGGTTGGAACCCTGTGAACAACCCACCACTCTTTATGGTAAAATGGTAACCACCAATATAGTTTTGGCAGGTGTAAGCTGAAAATATTTCAATATAAATTTAAGAAAATATGTTTCCATAAAATATACCAGAATATGATTGTTGCATAAGTCTTATCAAGGAGTTAAATCTTCACCCCCATTCCTTTTCATATTTTCTTCCTGAAAGGATTTAAGGGAGGGGTGAGTCTTTCAACTCAGTTAATAGGGTTTACAAGATATCATGTCCATACTTTTAGTTTACAGGATTTTTTCACAAACATCATATAACAAATCCCAAAAATAATTAAGTCCATACTTTTACTTGAGAATTAAGTCCCAAGTTGTAAACCCCGCCCTTTTGAGCTAAGGAAAACCGGGAAGGGAACCAGTCAAACCGAGTGAGAAAATCGAACCGGTTCACAAACCCAATCATTTGTGAATGAGAAATTTGGAAATTTACAACTCTCGTGTGATCCAAAGAGTTCATAATACCATGGAAAAGAATCTTAGGATGAATTGGAAGAGAAATACCAGACTAATTTAGATGAATCGAATCCAACTAGATTGAACCGGTTTATGAACCGAGTTGGTTCATGAACCGAAAATGATAGAGATCGGGCAAAACAAAGGAATTCAACTCCATTGTACTCCAAAGAAATTCATAAACCTTAGGAAGGAACCTTATAATAAAGTGGGAGAGAAAAACCAGACCAGTTTGAGTGAACCGAATGTAAAATTCATTTTTCTAGGTAGCTTAAATAATTCAAATTAGAGATTTGAGGCCACCATTAGATAGAGAATGAATTTAGATGAATTTAGAAATTTTTAGATTTAAAAAACTCGATCGAATGGGGGGTGAACCGACCGATTTAACCTTTGAACCCGGTTCACACTGGTCCGGTCCGGTTCAGAACAGTGTCATCTTCTTCCTTAGGATGATAGCACTGTTCACACGCAGGGAAACTGAAGAAACGCTTCTGTTCGGGGCATTTCAGGTCTTCAATGTTAGCAATAACAGTGCCAAACGGACGACCAACGGGTGTCCAAGCTCCCTATATAAAGAGCCCCTCCCCATTCATCCTCTCCACACCTGAAAACTCCATTTTCTCTCAACTGCTCCATTTTTTAGCAAAGCTCAAACTAGAACTCCGACATGGGGTCTTTTCTGAGCCAAACAAGGCAAGGTTGGGTTTTTTAAAACCGGGGAGAAGTCAGCTACACGTCTATAGTCTCCGTTCACTCTGAGAGTCGTCGGCGTGATGAAACAGTGAAGCTGCTCCGATGGACCGAAGCTGCCCTATTTCGCCCGAGTTGAAATTGGCCATTTCGAGCCCTCCTTAGGCCAAACCAAGCCTTCCCAACACTTCCTCAGCCCTCCCACAGCCAAATTAGGATTGAAAGGTAAGCCAATTCGGCTCCCCTCTGCAATTTCCGGCCGGTGCAAGAGAGAGAACAGACAGAATTTTAATGATGAAATTCTAACTCAATTCGGCATCCATTAATGCAATTCTTGATTCTAGAATGAACCTCTAGATGAGAGCTATCTGCCCAGATTGAAAGCTCGGACCGTCGTGCCCTCACCAGTGAGAAATTGAAGCTTTCTCTCTCTATAGTCTATTTTCTGACGAAGCTCCATTTGAGCTCGTTTCGACGTTAAAATCTGCGATTCAAAGTTCCTTAGAATCATATGAACATGTAGGAACTCAATTTCAACTCTAATTTCAACAATTAAAAGTGTTTGATTAGTCAATTTGATTCAAATTGGGCAGTGTTGAATAGTTGAAATTGGGGAAAATTTGGGGATTTTTGAAATTCGAAGGACCAAAATGAAATTTTATGAAATTGAGGGACAATTAGACATGAAAATAATGTTGGAGGACCAATTGAAAAATTTTAGAATTTTGGGGGCAAAACTTACCATTTTTGTAAAGGAAGGGCAAAATGGTAATTTTGGAAAAGTTAGAGGACGAAATTGGAAATTTGAGAAATTAATCCCCTTTTCGTGAAATGGAATAAATTGAGGTACTATGATAAATTTTAGATGTTTCGGGACTCAATTTGAGGAAAAACTGGCATTTGGGACTTAAAGTTAAAGAGAAATAACTTTAGGGACCTAATTGCAAATAAATGAAAGTTTGACTTTCTCATTCGTTTGGAATGAATGAAGGCAATTAGGCCAAAGGATAATGAACCAAGATGTTCATATTGTGTAGGAACACGAATTATCGGGAATGCCAGCAAGGACAAGCTCGCATGAATACCAATAACCGGTCTAGTGGAATTCACGGCATTAACGGGTGAGTGGGTTTACTAACACCATACTCGGATGGGATGATGAGCACAACGTAAAATTTAAAAACCACTTACCGGTTGTGAGTGAAAATTTTATATAATACCCAGTTGGGCATGATAAGTACCTCAGTATGAAAACCCACTATTAAGTGGTATTTTAAGCATCACTACTTAGAAGAAGTGATGTGAAAATCATGCAGAAAAACTATTTACCGATTGTAAGTGGTCAAACTCGGTTGGTATGATGAGACTTCCTCGAAGGAAGTTGAAAACCCAATTATCGGTTATGAACAGAGGTGTCCTTATACCTAGATGGTATAATGGATAGAGAAAACATATGTTTTGTCGGAAGTGCTCTCCACTGACTGTGTGCCAATGCTTAAACAATTTGGGAGACCTTATCGATGGGAGCTCTAATAGCTCTGATAGGCCGGGGGCCTCAGTTTTGGAACTTGGGGGCTAAATGCCCGATTTTGAAAATCTCGTACAGTGGGCCCAAGGCTAGTTAGCATGAGTAGGAGCTCGTAAACGAACATGATATATGTGCCATAAAACTTAATAAATGAATTGTTTGGCCATGTTACCAAGATAGGACTGAGACACTCAGTCAACTAGCGGCAGTCCGATATGACCGATCGACGGACCAATTAAGACAAACAACTGCGGGTTGAGTTGAGAGTTGTGGCTGTTGGACCAGTGGCACCACAGATTACATGGCAATATGAGAAAACATTGTTTATGCATGCACTGTGAGTACGGGATCATCAAGACGCCCATGAGGGGTAGTGATACGTCCTAAGGGCACCACTGGACGACCTGGTGGCTATAATGGCAGTTCATTGTTCTAGCTGTCTGTGCGAAATCTGGAGTAGCACCAAGCGCATGAGACCGGGGTGGGGATAGGATGAGGTCTCTATCCTCATACGGACACAAAGAATTGATTTTGGGATTATAGGTCAGATGTCACGTACATCCACTCATTCCCAGGGTAGAAGCGGTCGTACTTCTATCCGGGTGGTAGGAAAAGTTGCTCCAAAGCCACTAGCGGGTTTAGTAGTGATACTGACTTGTGAATATGTGTAACTTTCATGATGAAGGATGTGTGTTGAGTGATGACACACCGGTAACTAAGAAATGGTGGAAAAACCCAAAATTTTAAACGAAGGGATTTTTGAAAAGAAAGGAGTCTGGCACACTCCAATAATAATTATTTTCTTAAAAGTCAAAAGCTTTTAAAAACTCATTCACTGAGTCTACCCTTATATCCCTTTTAGGAAATCCCATAAAGTCTACCCTTAAAGACCGTCAACTAAGATGCCTGTAAGACAGGTATGTAAAATTTTAAATTTCATACAGTTTTGATTATGCTATTCCAGGAAACGGTGCAGGTTAAAGGACGCCTTACTCTTTACAGTTTACAATAAGGGGAAAACCTTTAATAAACCGGGAGAGTGGCGGGTTAATCATGGGGATCCGACCAAACCGGGTCGTGGCGTGACACAAGTAATATGATAATTACACTTAAGACACGTAACTTTCCAATAATTACGATTTGCCACTTAAAATATACCTTATTTTCAATTAGCTCCCCAAGATTGTCAAATCTTCCATTTAGATCCCTAATTTACTCAAATTTCCCATTGGGTAAGTAATTTCTCACTAATTATAGAAAATCCCCAATTTTTTGAAAATTGCAATTAAGTCATTCAACTTGAATTTCATCAATTCGACATTAATTCTCCCCAATTTAGTCCTAACATGATTCTAATCATCTTCCCTATGTCCTCTAAATCATTTCAAGCTTTAAAACACTAAATTTAGCTTAGAAATGAACTTAAATGGAGCTTCGCTAGAAAATCGTCCTAAAAAGATAAAGATTCGATTAGTCATCGTGAAGGTCCCACAATCGAAGCTTTTGCTTCCACTGGGTTTCTCTATTCTTGGGGATCATTCTTGGATCAAATTGCACCTCAATTGGTGGCATGAGTGGTGCGAATTTCTCAACTTAGTTTTTAGGTAAAAATACAATGTGTACAGTAAATTTTGGTGAAGGGTGGTAGATGGGACTTATCACGACGGCTTAGGGAAGGTTTGGACTCCTCTAGAGAAGGTCTGGAGGGCTTGGTTTGGCTGTGGTTGACCTGAGGGTGGCTCAAATAAAGCTCGACCAATTCTAGTTGTAGAATGTCAGGGGAGTGAAGGTATTGTGCGAGCTTACCAATGCTTCTCAAATGACCTTTGAGCTAAATGAGTGGGCATGAGGGTAGAGGACTCTCTCAAGATTCCAAGGAACCCGAATTCGCTTTCGGAGGTGGAGAAAATTGCCTAAGTCAAAGCTCTGGTTTGTGCTTCGTTGGAAAAAAAAAAAGGAGCTGTTTTTCTTCTTAAGGCTTTTGAGGGATGAAAAGGATGAATGGAGATGAGGTATTTATTTAGGGATCTCGGGGACCCTTGGCTCCACTAGTTTCCAAATTGGATGAGTGTATATCCTCCGGAATTGCCATTGTTGAAACGGATATTTGCTCATCGGAAATGGAAAAGAATTATTTCATTTTCCATTCTATGAATAGTGCTGTCATCTTAAGGTTGAAGACGACATTGAGCACACACGTGTGAGCCCCACATGTGCTGTTTGACATGTGTCACAATGTGATTGGCTAATGTAGCTTCTCACTAAGCATCTAAGTCACCCGTTGACTCGTTGTCCAGACACGTGGCGACTTCTCATTGGTTGCCCACATCGATATGCCCGCTTATAGAATCTATGTCTCCATTGATCGTAACACGTGGCATCCTCTGATTGGCTAATTGAAATATGCCAGTTTCCCCCATGACACAATGTGCCAATGCCACATGTCATCCTCTGATTGACTTAGACCATCCAAAGTGGCCTTTCCACGTGTCAACCTTTGATTGGTCGTCCATTCTCCGACAAACTAGTTGATCGCTAGTGTGGCACCTTTGCCACATGTCAACACCTGATTGGTCAACCTTGCTGATGAGGCTTCTCATTAGTTGACTGAAGATACGTGTCGCTCTCCCATTGGTTGGTCATTGGTAATGTGGTTTTTTTTCATCTGACCGTTGACGAGGGACACATATCACACTCTGATTGGTTATCACTTCCTAGCACTGTCCGTGAAGCTGATTGGGCTCGCTTCACAACGCGTCATGTGCACTAATTTGGCACTGACTTGGATGGCAGTCTGTTGACCTGTTAGACCATTCACCAGTTCGGTCAGACCGGGTTTGATGACCTGTAATAAAAAATCGACCGATTTAGGCTTGATTTGACCAGTTTTCTAAAATTTAAAAATTTCTTAATTTGTCTAAATTCATTTTCTACTCAATGATGACTTTAATTTCACAAATGGATGTTTTTAAGTCACTTAGAAAATGAAACTTTGAACCAGTTGTTCATGGTTCAATCCGGTTCAGGTCTGGTTCACCCTAAACTTGTTCAATTACCTCACTTATTTCCATTCATGGTCCTTTTCCATGGTTTTTGGGTCTTTATTGTCCATTTGGAATTTTCCAAATTCCCGTTTTGGATCCTTTATACCAATTTTGGTTCGCTTTAACCTTGGTTTTCATTCGAATGTTTCTGGTTCCCATTTCTTACTTTCTTATTATTAGGAACATGGTTTACATTTCTCATGAAAGGATGAGAAACTTAAAAATCTTTGTAAAATTATTATGGGTTCTTCAATGATCCAAGGTCAACTCTCGAACCTCTAGAAGAAGTATGTCATTGTGCCACAATAATGACATAAGAGTTCAATGAAACCATACATGTTGTTAAGAAAATAATTAATAAAACTTTCAATGGTGCGTAATTCATTACCTTATCGAAAGGAAACAAGGAAGACCTCATATAAAAAAATAGTCTCAACCTATAGACTAAGTGTCATATGATGGATTTTGTCTTAAAGGAAAGACAAGTGAAGGAAAACATACAAGGATTTGAATGAATAGACACCCATTCATGAAGGCAAGAGAAAACGATTGAATTTGTTTTGGAGAAACAAAGAAAACCAAATGATGTCCTTGATGACCAACATGTTAAAAAATTGCTACTTGGAATGTAAAGGAAGGATAAAAGGAAGGGAGAAAGTTCCAAGGATGAGGAACGTGACATGCTAAGGAAATTTGGAAAGAACTTGAATATTAATAGCAAAAGAAGCCACTGGACAAAATAAAGTAATGATGAACGGAGACAACGATAAAAAAGAGGCGCACATGGTAAAAGGAAACCCTCAGAGGTGGAATGAGGAAATTGGACATAAATCTCCGAGGATAAAGTCTCTACTTCGAAAAACGAAAGTAGAGAATGGGGCAAGTAAGGGATGTATTTAAGGAAAAAGCCCAAAGATGTAAGTTCTTACTTGAAGGGATGACTCACAAGTAAAGAAGGGATAAATGTGAAATGATCATGAAAAGGAACAAGTAGGCTAATGAAATGAAACCCCTAAGGAAGGATATACCCAACTAAATGGAAATGTACTATGCAAATTAGGAGTATAGTCATGTGTATGCCATTATACAAGTTGAGAAGTAAATTGGAAACCCGATAGTTGGGGAAAAATACCAATAAGGAAATTGGTAAAGAATGGGTAAACACAGATGCTAAAATCACACAAAGAAAAACCCATCAAAAGTACCCAAAGACCCTCATTGGCTAAGAGGGCATCAAATGAAGTTTCTAAAGAAACAAAATGTTGAAAATTGTTGATAGAAAACAGAGAGTAGTGAAATGGAAACTCACACATAACTAAGGAAACCTTGGAAGCCACAACTATCATGAAGGCCATAACACCCTAGCTAAGGGGAACAAGGAAGGACTAAGCATGGCCAATAAGGATTTGGCTATGACCATCCAAATCTAAGATAGATGTTTGATACAGATTTAGTGCGCACACTATCCGAAGATGAGCCTTTGAAAGGAAATCAACAAGACCATGGATGCCTTCAAGAAGTAAAGAGGACACGGAAGGTAGATAAATCTACACCATCCTCAATAAACTAAGTGATGAAAACCCCATCAGTTGGAAGGATGTCGAACCCAATTTTCGGATGACATGGGAGAAGCAAGAAGCTTAAAGGTTTAAAGTAGGATGACCAACATTTCATTATGAGGAGTTTTGTATATAATCACAATGAGGAATGAGATGAAAAGATGAATCTGTGAAATGGTGAAAAACTAAAAATATCATGCCCAAGATGGTTATAAATAGTTGCTCAGATTGAAGGAGGACATACCATAATATGGACCAAGAAGAGACCCACTAAACCTCGCACCATGAGTGCAATACAAACTGAAGAATTCTAACCATAGAAGACATGTGATTAGGATGCATAAACCACCCTAGAGTGAGATGGGTGAAGGAGATAACACATGAAGGCCTAACTAAAAAATGGAACATGTCGGGACTCGAAGGGAAGTCATAGAAGGTCGTGTTTCTTAACAAGTTATTAGGGTCCAAGGTACAAAGGCAAGAAGCCATAAGTGATACAAAGCATTTGACCTTACCACTCATAATGGTTATATAATAACCCTTGCCAGCCATCTAGGACATGAGGCTGGTAACCTCAAGACAATGAGGAAGTGCTTAATGAACGTTAGGCTGATGTTAAGGACAACCACATAGACATGATACAAACGATTCTTGTCACCCAATGAAGGAATTAGAAGAAACGTACTGAAGGAGTATTATGGAAAGGCACTCCACCCATGCTAAGAACCCAAGACAAGGAGGAATGAGCAAGCACCTATCAGGTCACGGCGGGGGATAACATAAGCATTAGTACAATACGAAAGTTAAGTAAATGACAAAAAATGCCTTAATGGAGATACAATACTAAACGAGGTGGGACTATAGGGAAAGGATACCGATGAAAGGATATCCAAAGGATGAAGACACATGGTCTCCTAATTTATAAGGAATAACTTGAGATGAATCAAAGGAGTGATCGCTCCTTCGAAGAAAGAAGGAGGAGTAATTATGTTGGACATATGACTTAAACACCTATAAAAAGGGACTAAGATGGATAAGGCACGATGTCTTCAACCAAATAGGTGCACGAATATGCATAAAGACCTGTGTAATATGGGACACCCCAATGAGTGGAGGAAACACAACTACATGGGATGAAACTACAAGATGAAGAGGAAGTTCTAGATGAATTATGTAAGGTGCCCTTAAAAAGAAACCAGAGTTATAAGACCCGAAGTATGGAGGGTACCGTCACGAAGGGATGCCCAAAGGATATAAGAACACCCATGGTCACAAATGGATAAAGCAAGTTATTATGTGGCTCATTGAACCGAGGTATGTAGTAGGAGTAATGGACGATCCAACGTCATTGAATGTGGACAACTAGGAAGTCACCATAAATATGAAAAAGACTAAGAATAAAAGATAGAACCATCTAAGAATTTTTCGTAGTGCAAAAAGGGGCCAAACAGCCAGGTGACCTTGATTGAAAAAGGAAGCTAAGATGGATAAAACCTTTTAGGAAAAAGGGGTTTGATATTACAATGATAAATATGTGAATATCTGGGAAGAAGATTTCACTATGACACAAAGCCACCATCAAGACCACACTAGGACTTTGGGGCTAGGGAAGCCCTAACAAAGTAAACAAGAAAATATGATTGCATCTAAACTAGGAAATGATCTTGGATGAATGTTCAAGGCAAGAGTAATGAAGCATGGTCATAAAAACGGAAATACCCCAACAAAGAAAATAGGATGATAATGAGTCATCAAAATTTGAGAAGAATTGAGAGGAGGATTGAAATTGTCCTAAGGGACCTATAGTAACATCAAGCATGTTTTGAGGGAAAAAATCCTAAAAGGAGGGGAGTAGTTGTAAACCCCGTTTTCCAATGACAAATAAGCTGGAATAGAGAACCATAAAATTTCAAAAGAAAATCATTGTTCAAAGTGAACTGAAATATCGAAGAGAAATTGAAACAAGATATGAAGTGATCCCAAAGGACTATTGTGGTTCAATAAATCAAGAAAAGAATAATATTGCAAATTGGAAGGGAGAACTAGTCCGGTTCAAGGTGAACTAGATCTGAACCAGATTGAACTAAAATGAACTTAGAAGAACCGGATCAAAGATTTATTTTTCTAGACGACTTAGAAATGTCAAATTGGGAAAATGAAGTCACAACTAGGTAGAAAATGAATTTAGAAAATTTTAATTTTAAGAAAACCGGTCAAATCGGGCTTGAACTGGACGAGTTTTGATTTTGGGTCACAGAACCCGATCCAACTAAACCCGTCAATGGTTCAGTTGGTCAATGAACCTCCTGCTAGGCCAGCGCCCATTCAGCGCACATGACCAATAAGTGTGTGACACATGGAAAAGCCTGCCCATTTAGCCACACAGTTTGTAAACCCAATAAAAACCTCGACTTCATAACTGGGTCGAACCGAATAGGGAAGTGAGGCCAATGACTATGAGGTATGGAAACGGGTAAGGAGAAAAACTTAAGAGGGTTGTGGGGCTCAGAATCAAGGATTGGTAGAAAATCAGTTTGAACCGGATTCGAGCTATATGGAGTTACAAAACCCCTTAAATTTTTAAGGGGTTAAAACAAATTGAAATTGTGTGGTTCTTGTATCCATTCAATTTTTTCTCAAGAATCAATCAGGAAGAGGGTGAACCGGGCAAAAAACTCCTAAACTGACTAATAAATTTGTCGAAAATTGGTTCACTACATTGCATAACCAGTCAGTAGGGAAGCTAGGTGCATGCATGTGCCACGAGCGTGGCCATGCGTGCAAGTTTCATTTTCTTCGCCCGACAACTGACCCAGGTTTCCCAGTCTTTGCCCGATAATGCATTAGTTGACCCACCGAGTCCACTACTTAGGAAATTAATTGATTGCCTGTACTGTATGCTATGAATTAATGAAAGGAAGTTATGGATAGTTTTCATGGAGGTCTAGAACATGACCATATAAATTGGGGCTGATACCTCGCTGACATTTGATCATAATTCCCTCCCAACCACTAACTACTCATTTTTCTAGCGACCCAACTACCAAAGACGATATCTTTGTCATTCCACTACCTCCAATAATGTTTTTGATATCCCTAGAAAGTTGAGAACCCCAACTTTCCATCGCCACCCCTCTCAACCTTCACACTTCCTCTACAAGCATCGTTGAGATCACATAGTGATTGATCTCCGATGAACTTAGACATAACATCAACTTTCAGGGCCAATCTTGATGGCATCGACCCCTCATTCAAGCTAAGCAAACTTAGGTGAGCCCTTTTATCACGCCTCGACCCGGTTTGGTCGGATCCCCATGATCAACCCGCCGCTCCCTTGGTTCAAGAGGGGTTTTCCATTCTTTTAGTCAAGATGAGCCAAGCATAAATTCAAATCTTGTTCCCTGTAATAGCATAAATCAATCTAAAGCAAGCTTAAAATAAACTTTAAGCGTACCTGACGGAGGGTATATCTTCCCGCTCTCTCTTAATTTATTTCCTTACTCCTGAAAAGGGGTAAAGAAAGGAGGTGAGCTTCTACAACTTAGTGAGTAGGTGTTAGGAGTGAGTTTTAAAAATATTTCATTTATCAAAATCATGTCAAAGTATAACATTTCCTTTTTTAAGGATTTCCTCAAACTCAAATCCCAAAAACTTTTTCCCATTTTCATGTTAGGTGTATTTAGCTCTCATAACCCATTCCCTTGCCTCGAGAGGCATTTAGCCAACAAACACATGCCCTTCATCAGGAAAGGTACACACATTCGTAGGGCAGTCCCAGACTGCACCCACTTGGGGATCAGCGTGACTTTGCTGTCTACCTAGATAAAAGTCCCAGACTTCTACCTTGAGTCTGAGTGGGCATCCCAAACATCCGATCCTTAGACACAAATGCCACTTGGTGTCCATATGAGGTCAGAGACCTCATCCTGACCCACCCTAGTCTCATGAGCAAGAAGCTCCCAATGCTTCATGACTAATTGGTACGACAATTTGCCCTTATCACCCCCATGTTGTCCAACAACCCTTGGGACCCATCATTACCCCTTGGGGCATCTTGATAGTCCCGTACCATAAGTGCATGCACAAACAAAAGTTTTCATGATTAATCTATCCTCTTTGGTGCCACAATTTAACGACCTCATCACGTAACCTGGCCTACCGTTGTTTGTCTAGGTCGGTTCATCGTCCTGGCCCTAACGAACTGCCTCCAACCCATCGAGCATTGTCTATCCTAACTTGATACCATGGAAAATCACAAATATTTCCATTTTAATTAGGAGTTTTCATGGCTCTTCCTAATTATATTTGTTTATAGGCTCCAACCCGTTCCCACTAGCCTTGGGCCCACTACACATGTTTTTCCAAAACTAGGCCTTGAGCCCTATGGGTTCAAAAACCGAGGCCCCTGGCCTATTAGAGTTGCTCTAGCTCCCTTCAAGAAGGTCTCCCAAATAGTTTAAGCAGTTATCACGCAATCAGGGGAGAACACTTTTAACAAAAATCGCTTTTAAATTCATCACACCAACCGGTATACGAGTTTTTCCTTTCCTCAAGGAATCTCATCATACCAACCGAGTATGATATTGGATAACCCCACTCACAACCAGTGAGTAGATTTTTAGTTTTCAAAACTTGCTCATCATTCCAACCAGGTGTGAAGTGTAAAAGTTCCCACTCACCCAGTGACTCTGACATGCTCCTCCCTAGCCGATTCTCCAAATCCGAGTTTGACTCCCCTGTTAGCGTTCTAATCTCAAGAATCCCTACAGAGTTTGACCACTCTTATGCATTAGGGTTTTGCATAAAAGCTTCCCAACTTTTCATTATTGGCTTCTAGGCCCATATTTCTTGTTTATTACACTTAAGTCCCTAAAGTTCATCCTCCTTGGATCCTTAATTTACTTAAAAATTGTGTAAGGGGCTAAGATTTTCCAAATTCCCAATTTGGTACAAAACTTTTCAAAATTTACGGTTTTGCCCCTATTTTCCAAAAATAGCAATTTGGCCCCAAATATTTCAAAAATTGGCCAATTCGTCCCCTATCATCTTTCTCATTGCCAATTGGACTTCATTTTGGAGAAATTGCATGGAGATCCCTCAATTTTTTGATATCCCCAAAATTTCACCCAATTTCTACCACTTTTTCTCATCGAATTTGATTTCTTCAAATTGGCCATTCAATTGGGGTTATTTCTTCAAATTGACAACATGAATCAGTTTGTACACTTCCCTACAATCCAATTGCACATTGAATTGCAGGATTTGGGTTCGAAATGAGCTAAACTGTCATGCCCCAACCCAGTTTGGATGGATCCCCATGATTAACCCGCCACTCCCCTAGTTTATTAAAGGGTTTCCCCACGTTATAAACCGTAAAAAGTAAGGCATCCTTTAAACCTGCACTTTTCCTAGAATAACATAAACTAAATCTGCATAATATTTTAATTTTTATCATATCTATCTCGTAGGTGTCAGGGTTAATGGTCTTTAAGGGTAGACTTTTCGAAATTTTCCTGAAAGGGATATAAGGGAGGGGGTGAGTATGACTACTCAGTGAATGGGTTTACAAAAAATTACTTTGATGAAAAGAATTGTATTGGAGTGGTCAGGCTCCATTTTTTCAAAAATCATTTCAATTAAAGTCTCGAGTTTTACCACCATTTTCTTATTTAATCATGGTGTGTCATCACCCAACACACAACCTTCATCATGAAGGATAAACACACACACGCAGGCCAACACATCCACTGAACCCACTTGTGGCGTCGAAGCGACTTTCCCGACCCCCTAAATAGAAGTACGTCCACTTCTACCCTAAGAATGAGTGGATGTACATGACTTTTGTCCCTCAATCCCGAAATCAATTCTTTGTGTCCGTATGAGGACAGAGACCTCATCCTATCTCCACCCTGATCTCATGTACTTGGTGCTATTCCAAATTTTGCACGGTCACCTGGTACGACGAACTGCCCTTATACTCATCAGGTTGTGTAGGGCACATAGGAAGCCTCACTACCTCTCATGGGCGTCTTTATGATCCCATAATCATAGTGCATGCACAAATAGTATTTTCTTATCATCCCATAATCATAGTGCTACTGGTCCAACAACCCCGACTCTCAACTCAACCTGTAACTGTTTGTCATCGGTCCTATCTTGGTACCATGCTAAACAATTAATTTATTAAAGTTTTATGGCACATATCTCATGTTTGTTTACGAGCTCCTGCTCATGTCCATTGGCCTATGGCCCACTTGTTCAAGATTTTCAAAACCGGGCATAATAGCCCCCAAGTTACAAAACCTAGGCCCCCGACCTATAAGAGCTATTCGAGCTCCCGTCAAGAAGGTCTCCCAAATCGTTTAAGCATTGGCACATAGTCAGGGGAGAGAACTTCCGACAAAAATATGTTTTTAACTGTCCATTATACCGACCGAGTATAAGGACATCTTCGCTCATAACCAATGAATGGGTTTTCAACTTCCTTCGTGGAAGTTTCATCATACCAACCGGATATGATCTACTTACAACCGATTAGTAGTTTTTCCGCATGATTTTCACATCACTCCTCTAACTTGTGATGTTTAAAATACCACTTGTGGGTTCTCCAATCGGGTATGGTATATAATCTCACTCACCCGTCAATGTAGTGAATTCCACTAGACTGGTCCCTTGTTTTCACGCAAGCTTGTCCTTGCTGGCATTCCCGGTGCTTCGTGTTCCTAAACGATATGAACATCTCGGTTCATTATCTCTTGGCCTAATAGCCTTCATTCATTTCAAATGAATAAGAAAAGCCAAACTTTTATTTATTTACAATTAGTTCCCTAAAGTTATTTCTCTTAAACTTTAAGTCCCTAATGCAGGTTTTTCCTCAAATTGAGTCCCGAATCTTTTAAATTTTATCAAGGGGCCTCAATTTATTCAATTTCACAAAAAGGGGTTTAATTTCCCAAATTTTCAATTTGGTCCCCTAATTTTTTTCAAAATTACCATTTTGCCCTTCCTTTACAAAAATGGTAAATTATACCCCAAAAATTCTAAAATTCCTCAATTGGCCCTCTAACATTTTTATCATGCCCAATTAGCCCTCAATTTTAGGAAATTGCATTTCGGTCCATTGAATTTTTGAAAATCCTCATTTTTCACCAATTTTGCCCCAATTCCAACTTCTTAACACAGCCGAATTTGGTTTCATCAAATTGACCAATCAAACGTTTCCAATTGTTGAAATTGAGTTTCTACATGTTCATACAATTCTTTTTCAATTTGACTCACAAGTTTTAACGCCGGAACAAGCTCAAATGGAGCTTCGCTGGAAAATGAAATGTAGAGAGAGAAAGCTTCGATTACTCACCGGTGAGGGCACGACGGTCTGAGCTTTTTATCTGGGCAGGTAGTTCTCCTCCTAAGTTTCTGCCTAGGATCAAGAATGACATCAATTGATGTCGAATTGGATTAGAATTTTTTCATTGAAATTCGGCTGGCTCTCTCTCTAACATTGATTGGAAATTGCAGAGGGGAGCCGAATTGGCTTACCTTTCCATCCTAATTCACCCGTGGGAGGGCTGAGGAAGTGATGGGAGGGCATGGTTCTGAGGAGGGCTCAAATTAGCTGATTTCAACTCGGCTGAAATAGGGCAGCTTCAGTTTGTCAGAGCTGCTTCACTGTTCGATCATGTCGGCGCTTCTCCAGCGACTCTCGGAAGGAATGGATGCCACCACCATGTAGCTGACTTCTCCCCAGTTTTAATGAACCCAACCTCGCCTTCTTTGGCTCAGAAATGACCCTATATCGAAGCTCTGGTTCGAGTTTCACCGGAAAACTAAGCAACTGAGAGAGAGTGAGCTTTTCATGTGTGGAGAGGATGAATGGAGTGGGGCTCCATATATAAGGAGCTCAGGGACTCTTCGGTCATCCGTTTGGCATCTTTATAACAGGCACTGATGGACAAAAACTTATTGAACAGAGACGTTTCTTCTTCGCCGGCACTGCTTCAATTTTTCGATGAGTGAACAGTGTTGTCATCTAAAGGAAGAAGACGACACTGTTCTGAATTGGTCCGGACCGGTCCGAACTAGGTTCAAAGCTTAAACCGTCCGGTTCGCCCCTCATTTGACTGAATTTTTCAAATCTAAAAAATTCTAAATTCATCTAAATTCATTTTCTATCCAATGGTGGCTTCAGGTGATCACACGTCATAGAACAGTCCACGTCTATTCCACTTATGGACTGGAACATCTTTACCGTCCACCCTAGTAGAAGTTCACAAGTTCTCATGGATTAAGGGCTCTTGAATCGAGGGGCATGGTATGGGGTAGTGGTGGTTCGAAGGGCAATAAGTCTTTTTAATTAAGACCCCTTTATTTTTTGTGCTACTAACCCCCATTAGCTTGCTAACCCTGCTTCGATTGGTACTACCAGCCTAGTGGGTGCGACGACCCAACTTCGACGTGGTGACCTCTAGCCCAACGAGTTTGATAACATTAGTCATTGCTAGATAGCTATCACACACAATTGTCTCTTATATGAGTTTTCATGGATTTAGTACTCATCTATTTGTCTATGGGCCTACGCTCGTGCCCATCAGCCTTGGGCCCACTCGAGCAAGACTAGCTCTAGTTATTTCATGATTCATGCTTTCTTCGAAAAAATCTTCCAAAAGTTTTAAGCGGTTCAATCAGTCAGGGAAGAGCATTTCCGAAAAATTGTTTCCAATTCGTGAAGGTGGATTTATCAGCCCAACTGGACATGATGCTAAAACCCACTCACCCAGTATGTCTCGACTTGTCCCTGACTGGATCTCGACTAGCTACGTTTTCCTCTGCACAGGTCCTGGAATAGCTCATCCTACACTGTACGAGCGTCCACATTAGAAAAATTGGCATGAAGGCCCTTAATCATGCCTTAATAGAAATTAAGTCCCTAAATTCCTCTTTTTTTCATCCAAGTCCTCAATCTTTCCATAATTTCCATTAGGACCCCAAGTTTTTACTTAATTGCATTTAAGTCCCTAATTTCCCCAAAATTGCCAACCGACCCTTAATTTTTTTTTTCAAAATTACCAATTGCTCCCCAATGTTCCTCAAAATCACGAATTGGTCGTCAATTTCATCCAAATTGCCCATTGGCTCTCAAATAAAAGTTAATTTCACAAAAATCCCCCAAATTTTGCCCAAACTTCACAAATGTTCATATTAGTCCTAAAATCGTGTTTCATCAAATTGACCCCCACAAACTTGGTTAATTGATTCCTAGCATGCCACTAATCATCTTTTCCACCTTCCAATGGTCTGTTCATGCTTTGAATCATCCTGTTTGGCCCCAAAATAAGCTCAAATGGAGCTTCGTCGAAAAACTGAACTTTGAGAGGGAGAGCTTCGAAATCTTACTAGCATCGGGGCATTTGTCGAAGCTCTATATTTGGGAAGTTAGCCCTCATTGGGAGGGTCCTTCGAGGATTGGAATTCACCCCCAATTAGTGTCCTAGGCAGGGGGAATTTGGTCAGTATGTTCCTACCACTTTCTTTCTCTAGAATTTCACTACTCCAACAAGTTCATGTGGATTGTACTTACAAAGGGAGGCTGAGGGTCAGCTGGGAGGAGTCGTGGGAGGGTCATTTCAATTGTAGGATGTAGGGGTGGTCTAAATTTGGATCAATGGGATTTCATCACTTTAGATCAGTTGGTGCAGTAACATTGTGCAGGCTTGTCGACGCTCCTCCAGTGGTCCTCGGGTCGAATGGAAGGTGCTACGGGGTGCATAACTTCCATGTGGTTCCATCAATACCAATTGGATCTTCGGAGGTTAAAGAAAGGCCCAATGTCAAAGCTCTAATTTACGCCTCGCCAAAAAATGCAGCACTTCTTCTTCTTCTTCACTCGCTGGTGGGATGAGGAAGGCGAGGGGAGGGATGCACTTTATATAGAGAGCTTGACACCTAACTAGTGAACTATAAACCCCGCCCTTTTGAGCTAAGGAAAACCGGGAAGAGAACCGGTCAAACAAAGTGAGAAAACTAAATCGGTTCACAAACCCAATAATTGTGAATGGGCATTTTAGGAGTTTACAACTCCCAGGTGATCCAAAGGGTTCAAAATACTATGGAAAAAGACCTTAGGATGAATTGGAAGAGGAAAACTGGACCGGTTTGGATGAACCAGGTCCAACAGGATTGAACCGGTTTATGAACCGAGTCGGTTCATGAACTAGAACTGATAGAGATCAAGCAAAACAAATGAATTCAATTCCAATTATACTCCAAATAAATTCATAAACCTTAGGAAGGAACCTTAGAACAAAGTGGGAGAGAAAAACTAGACCAGTTCGGGTGAACCAGACCCGAACCAGATTGAACTGGTTTAAGGACTAAACCGGTTTATGAACCGAAATTGATAAAGACATGGTAAACTATAAATTTTATGGACCCTAAGTGACCCAAGGAGTCACAAAATACATGGAAATGGACTTGTGAAGGAATTAGGGATGAAAACCAAACCGGTTCAAGTGAACCGGATCCGAACCGGTTCGGACCGGTTTGAACCACTATTGAACCAAATCCTAAATTCATTTTTCTTAGTAGCTTAAATAATTCAAATTCGAGATTTGAAGCCACCATTGGATAGAGAATGAATTTAGAAATTTTTAGATTTGAAAAACTCGATCGAATGGGGGGTAAACCAGCCAGTTTAAGCTTTGAACCCGGTTCGAACCAGACCGGTCCGGTTCGGAACAGTGTCATCTTCTTCCTTAGAATGATAGCACTGTTCACTCACCGGGAAACTGAAGAAACGTCAGCGAAGAAGAAACGCTTCTATTCGGGGCATTTCAGGTCTTCAATGTCAGTAATAACTATGCCAAACGAACGGCCAACGGGTCTCCAAGCTCCCTATATAAAGAGCCCATCCCCATTCATCCTCTCCACACCTGAAAACTCCATTCTCTCTCAACTGCTCCATTTTCCGGCGAAGCTTGAACCAGAGCTCTGATACAGGGTCTTTTCTGAGCCAAACAAGTTGAGGTCAGGTTCTTTAGAACTGGAGAGAAGTCAACTACACGTTTGTAGTCTCCGTTCACTCTCAAAGTCGCTAGCATGATGAAACTGTGAAGCAGCTCCGGCGAACCGGAGCTGCCCTGTTTCGGCCGAGTTAAAATTGGCCATTTTGAGCCCTCCTCAGGCCAAACCAAGCCTTCCCAGCACTTCCTCAGCTCTCCCATGGCCGAATTAGGAATGAAAGGTAAGCCAATTTGGCTCCCCTCTACAATTTCCGGCCAGTGCTAGAGAGAGAACCGGCAGAATTTCAACAATGAAATTCTAACTTAATTCGGCATCAACTGATGTGATTCTTGATTCTAAGATGAATCTCAGGAGGAGAACTATCTACCCAAATTGAAAGCTCGGACCGCCGTGCCCTCACCGGTGAGAAATCAAAGCTTTCTCTCTCTCTATAGTCTATTTTCTAGCGAAGCTTCGTTTGAGCTCGTTCCGGCGTTAAAATCTACAATTCAAAGTTCCTTAGAATCATATCAACATGTATTAACTCAATTTCAACTCTAATTTCAATAATTAGAAGTGTTTGATTGGTCAATTTGATGAAATCAAATTCGGCAGTGTTGAAGAGTTGAAATTGGGGGAAACTTTGGGGAAATTTGGAGATTTTCGAAATTCGAAGGACCAAAATGAAATTTTATGAAATTGAGGGCCAATTGGGCATGAAAATAATGTTGGAGGACCAATTGAGAAATTTTAGAATTTTTTGGGTCAAACTTGCCATTTTTGTAAAGGAAGGGCAAAATAGTAATTTTGGAAAAGTTAGAGGACCAAATTGGAAATTTGGGAAATTAATCCCCTTTTCATGAAATGGAATAAATTGAGGTCCTATGATAAATTTTAGAAGTTTTAGGACTCAATTTGAGGAAAAACTAGCATTAGGAACTTAAAGTTAAAGAGAAATAACTTTAGGGACCTAATTACAAATAAATGAAAGTTTGACTTTCACATTCATTTGGAATGAATGAAGGCAATTAGGCTGAAGGATAAAGAAACCGAGATGTTCATATCGTGTAGGAACACGAAGTACCGGGAACGCCAACAAGAATAATCTCGCATGAATACAAAGAACCAATCTAGTGGAATTCACGGAATTAACGGGTGAGTGGGTTTACTAACACCATACTCGAATGGGATGATGAGCATAACTTAAAATATAAAACCACTTACCGGTTGCGAGTGGAAATTTTATATCATACCCGGTTGGGAATGATAAGTACCTCGGTATGAAAACCCACTATTAAGTGGTATTTTAAGCATCACTACTTAGAAGAAGTGATGTGAAAATCATGCGGAAAAACTATTTACCGATTGTAAGTGGATCAAACCCGGTTGGTATGATGAGACTTCCTTGAAGGAAATTGAAAACCCGTTCATCGGTTATGAACGGAGGTGTCTTTATACCCGGGTGGTATAATAGATAGAGAAAGCATATGTTTTGTCAGAAGTGCTCTCCCCTGACTGTGTGCCAATGCTTAAACAATTTGGGAGACCTTCTCGACAAGATCTCGAATAGCTTTGATAGGCCAGGGGCCTCGGTTTTGGAACTTGGGGGCTAAATGCCCGATTTTAAAAATCTCGTACAGTGGGCCCAAGGCCAGTTGACACGAGCAGGAGCTCGTAAATGAACATGATATATGTGCCATAAAACTTAATAAGTAAATTGTTTGGCCATGGTACCAAGATAGGACCGACATGCTCGGTCAATTAGCGGTAGTGTGACATGATAGGTCGACGGACCAGTCAAGACAAACAACTGCGGGTTGAGTTGAGAGTTGGGGCCGTTGCACCAGTGGCACCACAAATTACATGGCAATATGAGAAAACATTGTTTATGCATGCACTATGAGGATGGGATCATCAAGACGTCCGTGAGGGGTAATGATGCGTCCTAAGGGCACTAGCGACCTAGTGGCTATAAGGTTAGTTCATCGTTCCAGCTGTCTGTGCAAAATTTAGAGTAACACCAAGTGCATGAGACCGAGGTGGGGATAGAATGAGGTCTCTGTCCTCATACGCACACAAAAAAGTGATTTTGGGATTGTGGGTCAGATGTCGCATACATCCATTCATTCCCAAGGTAGAAGTAGTCGTACTTCAATCCGAGTGGCAGGAAAAGTCGCTCCGAAGCCACTAGCAAGTTCAGTAGTGATATTACGAATGTGTGTAACCTTCATGATGAAGGATGTGTGTTGGGTAATGATGCACCAGTAACTAAGAAATAAGGGGAAAACCCGAATTTTTAAAGGAAGAGATTTTTGAAAAGAAAGGAGTCTGGCACACTCCATATAAATATTTTTCTTAAAAATTAAAAGTAGACCTTTTGAAAACCCATTCACTGAGTAGTTGTACTCACCCCCTCCCTTATATCCCTTTCAGAAAATCCTGGAAAGCCTACTCTTAAAGACCGTCAACTAAGATGCATGTAAGACAAGTATGTAAAGTTTTAAATTTCATGCAGTTTTGATTATGCTATTCCAGGAAAAGGTGCAGGTTAAAGGATGCCTTACTTTTTATGGTTTACAATAAGGGAAAAACCTTTAATAAACTGGGAGATTGGCGGGTTGATCACGGGGATCCGACCAAATCGGGTCGGGGCATGACATGAACCGTCTGCCTAAGACTTAACCCACAACTTGGCCACTAGCGGTCATACTAGAGCACTCTTTAATCACTAGAGACCAAAGAGCTAACCTCTTGTTCCTCTCTATTAGCTTTCAAAGGATGATGATGACACTGTGTCGCGCATGCAAGCTTTGTAAGTGCGGGCTTGCCATGTGGCATGCTGTGATTGGTTGGCTTTGTCGACATTGCTTCCTACTCAGTAGCCTAGTTAACCTTTGACCCACTGATCGGACACATGGCAGCCTCCCATTGGCTACTTATTCCAACGTGGCTACTAACCATATTTTTTGTCGATCGTTGATCATGCCACGTGGCACCCTCTGATTGGCCCATTTAAATAAGTTAAATTTCCTCCTTAACGCACAATGCCACTGCCATGTGTAAGCCTCTAGTTGGCCGAGGTAATCCAACATAGCTCCGCCATGTGTTGACCTCTGATTTGTCGACCATTTCTCAGATATCCGAGTCGGACGCTGAAGTGGCACCTTTGTCACGTGTCTGCTTCCCATTGGTCGGTCTGGATGACTAGGCTTCTTCGACATTGACAGATGACCAGGGACACGTGTCGTCTCCTATTGGTTGGTCGTCACTAACATGGATTTTTCCTCCTCTAACTATTAACGAAGGACACATGTCACTTTCTGATTGGCCAGCGCTTCTAGACACTGACCAAACAGCTGATGAGGTACGCTTCACCACATGTCACACATTGATTGATCGTGCTTGCCGACTGGGCACTGGCCTGGCAGGTGGTCCGTTGATAGGTTGGACCGTTGACTAGTCCGGTCAAACTTGGTTCGGTGACCTAAATAAAAAAATTGGTCGGTTCACACCCAATTCGACTAGTTCTCTTAAATTTAAAATTTTCTAAATTCATATAAATTTATTTTCTATCCAATGCTAGTTTCAATTTCCCAAATTGATTTTTGAAGCCACCTAGAAAAATGAATCTTTAAACCAATTCTATATGGTTCATCCTCATTCAATCTGATTCAGGTCTAGTTCACCCTGAACCGGTCCAATTCTCACACCCAATTTCATTCATGGTTCCTTTCTTGATTTTTGGGTATTTATTGGCCACTTAGGACTTTCCAATTAACCAATTAGGCTCTTATTTACCATTTCCAGTTCACTTTGATCTTCGATTTTCTCTTAAAATTTTCCAATTCCCATCTTCGGTTCCATGGTTTGAGGGAATGGGGTTTACATAGTCCTAAGGGGATTTGAGGTTTCCGTGGAAGGGGAAGTCCTTAAAGCCGACTTAATACCCCTAAGCATGAATGAAGTAGACCTTATTCTCAAGATGGATTGGTTATCCATCCACCATGACAGGATGGATTTCAAGGAAAAAATGTGACACTTCAGGCCGTGGATGCCAAAGAAATGGTATTCCAAGGGGAGAAGATCCCGACTAAGTTGTGCATAATATCTAGTCTCAAGGCCCAGAGGATGATACAAAAAGGGTGTGAGGTTTTCCTAGCATGGATCACAAGTGCCCAGAAATTTCCAATTTAATTACAATTAATAAAATGAAAGATAGCTATTTATCATATTGGAAGACTCTGTAGAGTGTCAGCTTTCTATTTTCACCGGCCTCAATGTCCGACATGCCACTTCCAGTGAGTTTTTGGCATTGACCTGATTTTCTATAGTTTGGGTTGACTTTTCTGATTAGGCTTGGTTGGAGTGATTTTGGTAGATGCTGGCCAAATCAACCATACGACGGGGTAGAGGGAGGCTAGGGACCTCCCTACTTAATTTGAGAATTTTTGGAGAAACTTAAATTATAGGTCAAATGTGGGGGGATTAAAATGAAAAGTTTTGAATGTTTGGGGGCTCAGTTGGGAATAAACTTTTTTGGGGTATTCCTAATGGTAAAAATAATGTATTTGGGCTGTTTGGTGAAGTTTGGGAACCAACTTTACTTATTGGGGAAGTTTTATTGACATTTTTGTAATAAGTGCAAAGTTTGGTGCCAAAGTGCAAATATTGACTTTTGCATGGCCAAAGTGGACATTTTGGCAATTCAAGAACCTAAACTTAGTAAAAAGAACTTTAGTGACCCATATAGGAAAATTTGGGGGTCAAATGGATCTTGGAATCTAAGACCTCAAGTTTAGGGGCAAAATTTTAATTTTTCCAAAACTTATGGTGTAAACCCCACACTTTTGAGTTAAGGAAAATCGGGAAAAAAACCGGTCAAACCAAGTAAGAAAACCGAGACGGTTTACAAATCCGATCATTTGGGAACAAGCAATTTGGAAATTTACAACTTCCGAGTGATCCAAAGGGTTTATTAAACCTTGGAAAAGAAACTTAACACAAATTAGAACAGAAAAACTAAATTGGTCCAGGTGAACAAGAATCCATGAGAACTCTAAAGTTAAGCGAATATCAATAATTTATGGCAATATTAATACTAGTAATGAATCTCTCCCATTTAATACACCATTTTTACACCTATATAAAGAGGTCATCCCCATTCATTCTCCTCACACCTTAACACTTTTCTCTCTCTCTACTGCTTCATTTCTCGGTGAAGCTCGAACTAGAGCTTCGACTTGAACAAAGGTCGGGCTCTTTAGAACCGGGGAGAAGACAACTATCTAATAGCAAACTCCAGTTAATCCGAAAATCGTTGGAGAAGCGCTGGCATGATGGAATAATGAAGCAGCTCCGGCGGACCGAAGCTGCCTTATTTCAGCCAAGCTGAAATCAGCCATTTCAAGCCCTCCTCAGGCCAAACCAAGCCCTCCCAACACTTCCTCAGCCTTTCCATGACCAAAAGGTAAGTCAATTTGGCTCCCCTTTACAATTTTCGATCGGTGCTATACAAAGAGTCAACCAAATTTCAATAATGAAATTCTAATCCAATTCCACATAAATTGATGCGATTCTTGATTCTATGATGAACCTTAGGAAGAGAGCTATCTGTCCAGATCGAAGCTTTCTCTCTCTATAGTTCATTTTTCAGCGAAGCTCCATTTAAGCTCATCCCGGCGTTAAAACTTGCGATTCACATTTCTAAAGAATCGTATGAACATGTAAAAACTCAATTTCAACTTCAATTTCAACAATTGGAAACGTTTGATGGGTCAATTTGATGAAATTGGGGAAAAATTGGGGATTTTCAAAATTTAGAGGACTAAAATGAAATTTTATGAAATTGAGGGTCAATTGAGCATGAAAATAATGTTGGAGAACCAATTAAGGAATTTTGAAAAATTTGGGGCAAAATTTACCATTTTTGTAAAGGAAGGGCAAAATGGTAATATTGGAAAAGTTGGGGGTCCAAATTAGAAATTTGGAAAATTAAACCCCTTTTTGTTAAATGGAATAAATTGAGGTCCTATTATAAATTTTAGAAGTTTTAGGACTCAATTTGAGGAAAAATCGGCATTTGGGACTTAAAGTTAAAGAGAAATAACTTTAGGGACCTAATTGCAAATAAATGAAAGTTTGACTTTCTCATTCATTTGGAATGAATGAAGGCAATTAGGTCGAAGGATAATGAACCAAGATGTTCATATTGTGTAGGAACACGAAGCACCGGGAACGCCGGCAAGGACAGGCTCGTGTGAATACCAAGAACTAGTTTAGTAGAATTCACGATATTAACGGGTGAGTGGGTTTACTAACATCATACCCGGTTGGGATGATGAGCACAACTTAAAATTAAAAACCACTTACTGGTTGTAAGTGGAAATTTTATATCATACCCGGTTGGGCAATGAAAAGTACCTCGGTATGAAAACCCACTATTAAGTGGTATTTTAAACATCACTACTTAGAGGAAGTGATGTGAAAATCATGCGGAAAAACTACTTACCGGTTGTAAGTAGATCATACCCGGTTGGTATGATGAGACTTCTTCGAAGGAAGTTGAAAACCTGTTCATCGGTTATGAACGGAGGTGTCCTTATACCCGGGCGGTATAATGGATAGAGAAAACATATGTTTTTGTCGGAAGTGCTCTCCCCTGACTATGTGCCAATGCTTAAAACTTGCGATTCACATTTCTAAATAATCGTATGAACATGTAAAAACTCAATTTCAACTTCAATTTCAACAATTGGAAACGTTTGATGGGTCAATTTGATGAAATTGGGGAAAAATTAGGGATTTTCAAAATTTAAAGGACTAAAATGAAATTTTATGAAATTGAGGGTCCATTGGGCATGAAAATAATGTTGGAGAACCAATTGAGGAATTTTGAAAATTTTGGGGCAAAATTTACCATTTTTGTAAAGGAAGGGTAAAATGGTAATATTGGAAAAGTTAGGTGACCAAATTGGAAATTTGGGAAATTAAACCCCTTTTTGTGAAATGGAATAAATTGAGGTCCTATGATAAATTTTAGAAGTTTCGGGACTCAATTTGAGAAAAAACTGGCATTTGGGACTTAAAGTTAAAGAGAAATAACTTTAAGGACCTAATTGCAAATAAATGAAAGTTTGACTTTCTTATTCATTTGAAATGAATGAAGGCGATTAGACCGAAGGATAATGAACCAAAATGTTCATATCGTGTAGGAACACAAAGTACAGGGAATGCCAACAAGGACAGGCTCATGTGAATACCAAGAACTAGTTTAGTGGAATTCACGACATTAACGGGTGAGTGGGTTTACTAACATCATACCGGTTGAAATGATGAGCACAACTTAAAATTAAAAACCACTTACTGGTTGTAAGTGGAAATTTTATATCATACTCGGTTGGGCAATGAAAAGTACCTCGGTATGAAAACCCACTATTAAGTGGTATTTTAAATATCACTACTTAGAGGAAGTGATGTGAAAATCATGTGAAAAAACTACTTAACGGTTGTAAGTAGATCATACTCGGTTGGTATGATGAGACTTACATGAAGGAAGTTGAAAACCCGTTCATTGGTTATGAACGGAGGTGTCCTTATACCCGGACGGTATAATGGATAGAGAAAACATATGTTTTTGTCGGAAGTGCTCTCCCTTGACTATGTGCCAATGCTTAAAACTTACGATTCATATTTCTAAATAATCGTATGAACATGTAAAAACTCAATTTCAACTTCAATTTCAACAATTGGAAATGTTTGATGGGTCAATTTGATGAAATTGGGGAAAAATTAGGGATTTTCAAAATTCAAAGGACTAAAATGAAATTTTATGAAATTGAGGGTCCATTGGGTATGATAATAATGTTGGAAAACCAATTGAGGAATTTTGAAAATTTTGGGGCAAAATTTACCATTTTTGTAAAGGAAGGGTAAAATGGTAATATTGGAAAAGTTGGGGGACCAAATTGGAAATTTGGGAAATTAAACCCCTTTTTGTGAAATGGAATATTGAGGTCCTATGATAAATTTTAGAAGTTTCGGGACTCAATTTGAGGAAGAACCGACATTTGGGACTTAAAGTTAAAGAGAAATAACTTTAGGGACCTAATTGCAAATAAATGAAAGTTTGACTTTCTTATTCATTTGGAATGAATGAAGGCGATTAGGTCGAAGGATAACGAACCAAGATGTTCATATCGTGTAGGAACACAAAGTACCAGGAACGCCAGCAAGGACAATCTTGCGTGAATACCAAGAACAAGTGTAGTGGAATTCACGACATTAATGGGTGAGTGGGTTTACTAACATCATACCCGATTGGGATGATGAGCACAACTTAAAATTAAAAACCACTTACTGGTCGTGAGTGAAAATTTTATATCATACCTGGTTGGGCAATGATAAGTACCTCGGTATGAAAACCCACTATTATGTGGTATTTTAAACATCACTACTTAGAGGAAGTGATGTGAAAATCATGCGGAAAAACTACTTACCGGTTGTAAGTAGATCATACCTGGTTGGTATGATGAGACTTCCTCGAAGGAAGTTGAAAACCCATTCATCGGTTATGAACGGAGGTGTCCTTATACCCGGGCGGTATAATGGATAGAGAAAACATATGTTTTTGTCGGAAGTGCTCTGCCCTGACTGTGTGCCAATGCTTAAACAATTTGGGAGACCTTCTCGATTGGAGCTTGAATAGCTCTAATAGGCCGGGGGCCTTGGTTTTGGAACTTGAGGGCTAAATGCCCGATTTTGAAAATCTCATACAGTTGGCCCAAGGTTAGTTGGCACGAGCAGGAGCTCGTAAACGAATATGATATATGTGCCATAAAACTTAATAAGTGAATTGTTTGGCCATGGTACCAAGATAGGACCGACATACTTAGTCAACTAGCGGTAGTGCGACATGACAGGTCGACGGACTAGTCAAGACAAACAACTGCGAGTTGAGTTGAGAGTCGGGGCCGTTGGACCAGTGGCACCACATATTACATGGCAATATGAGGAAACATTGTTTGTGCATGAACTATGAGTACGGGATCATCAAGACGCCCATGAGGGGTAGTGATGCGTTGTAAGGGCACTAGAGGACCTGGTGGCTATAAGGGCAGTTCGTCGTTACAGGTGTCTGTGCGAAATTTGGAGTAGCACCAAGTGCATGAGACCGGGGTGGGGACAAGATGAGGTCTTTGTCCTCATATGGACACGAAGAAGTAATTTCGGGATTGTTGGTCGGATGTCGCATACATCCACTCATTCCCAGGGTAGAAGTGGTCGTACTTCTATCCGGGTGGCAGGAAAAGTCGCTCCGAAGACACTTGCGGGTTCAGTAGTGATACCGACTTACGAATGTGTGTAACCTTCATGATGAAGGATGTGTGTTGGGTGATGACACACCGGTAATTAAAAAATAATGGAAAAATCTGAATTTTTTTTAATGAAGGGATTTTTGAAAAGAAAGGAGTCTGACACACTACATATAAATATTTTTCTTGAAATTTAAAAGATTTGAATCCCATTCACTAAGTAGTTGTACTAACCCCCTCCCTTATACCCCTTTCAGGAAGTTCCAAAAAGCTGAACCTTAAAAGACTTGTGTAATTAAACGCTTGCAAGATAGGTATGATTAATTTAAATTACTATGCAGTTTTGATTTATTATATTTCTAAAAAAAGGTGCAGGTCTAAAGAATGTCTTACTGTTTACGGTTTATAATATAAGGGGAAACCCTTTAGTAAATTGGGAGAGTGGCGGGTTGATCACGGGGATCCGACCAAACCGGGTCGGCGCGTGACATATGGCCTTGACGACCAACTTGTTAAAAGAAAATTGTTACTTAGAATCTAAAGGAAGGACAAAAGGAAGGGATAAACTTCCAAGAATGAGAAATGTGAAGTGCTAAGGAAAATTTGAAAGGACTCAAACATCAACAACAAAAGAGGCTGTTAGACCAAATAAAGGAATGATGAATGAAGATAATGATAAAAAAGGGGATGTACATGATAAAAGGAAACCCTTAGTGGGTAATGAGGAAATTTGACATAAATCTCTAAGGATAAAAGTCTCTACTTCAAAAGATGAAAGTAGAGAATGGGGCAAGCAATGGATGTATTTAAGGAAAAGCCAAAAATAGAAGTTCTTACCTCAAAGGACAACTCACATGTAAAGAAGGGATAAGCATGAAATGATCACGAAAAGGCACAAGTAGGCTAAGGAAATGAAACTCTTAAGGAAGGATATACCAAACTAAATGGTCATGTAGTATGCAAATTAGGAGTATAGTCATATGTATGGCATTAGACAAGTTGAGAAGTAATCGTGAAACCTGATAGTTTGAGCAAAAAGAGACCAATAAGGAAATTGGTAAAGGATGGGTAAACAAAGATGCTAAAATCACTAAAAAAACCCATGACAAGTATCTAAAGACCCTCATTAGCTAAGAGGGCATCAAAGGAAGTTCCTAAAGAAAGGAACTGTTGCAAATCATTGAAAGAAAACAAAGATTAGTGAAATGGAAACTCACACATGCCCAAGGAAACCTTGAAAGCCACTAGACATCATGAAGGCCATAACATCCTAGCTAAGGGGGACAAGGAAGGACTAAGCATGGACGATAAGGATTTGACTACGACCATCCAAATCTAAGAAGGGTAATCGAAATGGACCTAGTGCGCACACTATTTAAAGGCGAGCCTATGAAAGGAAATCAATAAGACCATGGATGCCTTCAAGAAGTATTGAGGACAAGGAAGGTAGAAGAATCTACACTAGCCTCGTTAAACTAATTGAGGAAAACCCCATCGATTGGAAGGATGTCAAACCAAGTTTTCGGACGACATAGGGAGAAGCATGAAACTAAAAGGTTGGATGTAGGATGACCAACATTCCATTATGAGGAGTTTTGTATATAATCACAATGAGGAATGGAATGAAAAGATAAATTTGTGAAATGGTGCAAAACCAAAAATACCATGCCCAAGATGGTTATAAATAGCTGTTCGGATAGAAGGAGGACATACCATAATATTGACCTAGAAGAGACCCACTAAACCTCACACCCTAAGTACAATAGAAATTGAAGAATTCTAATCATAGAAGACATGCGATTATGATGCATAAAGCATCCTAGAGTGAGATGGGTGAAGGACATAACACATAAATACCAAACTAAAAAAGTTGAACATGTTGGGACTCAAAGGGAAGTCATAGAAGGTAATGTTTCTTAACAAGTTAGCATGGTCCAAGGTATGAAGGCAAGAAGCCACTAAGTGATACAAAGTATTTGACCTTATCACCCATAATGGTTATATAATAACCCTTGCCAGCCATCTAGGATATGAGGCTTTGTAACCTTAAGACAAGTAGGAAGTGCTTACTGAACGGTAGGCTGATGTTAAGGATAACTATATAGACAGGATCCCAACAATCCTTGTCACGCAATGAAGGAATTGGAAGAAATGTACTGAATGAGTATTATGGAAAGGCACTCCACCCATGCTACATGTTCGGTCAATGCTAAGAGAATGACCTGTCAGCTTGCCACGCAGACACAAGCAACCAATGGAAGGCTGCCACATGTCTGGTCAACAGGTCAACAGGTCAACGACTGGCGTGGTGGCTGAGTTCGATCATCATGTTAAAGAAACCAGCCAATCATAGCTTACCACATGGCATGACCACCCACATCATTGTCTTCAACCTAAGTCCGTTGATAGAAAGAAGAGAGAGGCCAGGAAAGAGGGAGTCTTCGACGACTCGAAAATCCCTTCGGTCAGGTCACCGCCGAGCAGGGCAAGGGCCAAGTCTCACGCCGGTCAGTAGCCTGAACAGTTGTCGAGCTCCCTATATAAAGAGCACTCCTCCATTCATTCTCAGCATCCCACAATCAAGCAAAGAAGAAGAAGTGTACGAGTTTTCGACGAGCAGTGAACCAAAGCTTTGGCAACGAGAGATTCCTCGACCTCCGAAGCCACATTCGGTGTCTTTGGAATTGATAGGAAGTCCTCTACCTAGCAACACCTTCCTTTTATCCTAAGGACCACTAAGGAGGGATGAGGGAGCTCAAATAGTGCTGCCGCTCCACAACCAGAAAACACCCTGAACTTCTACAGTTCAAATCAAGCTTTCCCTAGGCCAATTCTGGCCAAGTTAGACCCCTCAAGCTCTACCTAGGGGTGCCTAGACCTTCCCATGAGATAAGAAGGTAAGTCCTCTCCGCTGCCCTTCGTCGAAAAGCACTATTCACGACAAAACTCTACAAAAATTTTAGCTAAGAAATTCACACTTCTCAGGTCACCAATTGAGGAGTGGTTTGATTCAAGGAGGATCCTCACGAAGAGAGCAATGCAGTGACGGCCAAAGCTCGAGTCACTGGACCCTCATCGGTAAGATATCGAAGCTTTCTCTCTCTAGGTTGTATTTTTTGGTGAAGCTCCGTTTGAGCTCATTTCTGAGCCAAATGAAGCAGTTCAAGGCTTAAAATGACAAGGGAAATGTAGGGAAGGTGATCCAAATCATGAATGGGGGTAATAAACAACGTTTTGATGATCAATTTAATGAAATTGTGATTCAAGAGCAAATTGCAATTTTGAGAAAGTTGGGCAATTTGAGGATTTTTAGAAAATTGGGGGCCAAATGGTAAATTGAGGAAATTAAGGTCTTTTTCATGAAATTCACTCCCAATTGAGGTCCAGTTGGGCAATTGTATAAAATGGAAGGCCAATTAAAAAGTTTTGAGAAATTAAAGGGCCAATTGGCATTTTTTGGGAAATTTGGGGCCAAATAGAAATTTTGGGAAAATTGAGGGCCAATTGGTAGTTTTGGTAAAATTAAAGACCCTAGAAGGATAATTTGAAATCCTAGAGGCTTAATTGAAATAAATTGGCAATTAAGTACCCCAAATGAAAAAGGGTAAACCTTAGTGACCAAAACGTAATTAAGTTATAATGCGAGGTCCTATGCGCAAAAAACTCAAAAAAAAATACAGCCTCCTAGGCACATCACCCTGATATGGACATTCATGCTATTTAGGGACAAACTACCCAAGCCCTGACTCCTAGAAGCACACCGCGGAGCAAGGCTTCGTCGGGACAGCCCCATCGAGATTACCAGGTGAGTTGGAACCTTATGACATCAATTCCAGTTGGAATTGTAGTTTGCCTTGAAAATGATTTTCTCGAAATTAGCCTCTACTGTGCAATTCCAGTGGGAACCTTATAACGTTAATTCCAGTTGGAGCTTCCTACGCACTTTGATTGAGACTGTAGGGGAAAGGAGGTCTCGTCCCACAAAGCGGACACCATGAAGTGATTAGGGTTTGAGGGTCGAACAAGCAAGGTCCACTCAAACTCAGGGTAGAGGTGGCTAACCTCTATAAGGGTGGACGATAACAGTTCTTTGGTCCACAAGTGGAATGGCTGGGAACCGTTCTGCGAACGTATGATGCCTCCTATGATAGGAGGGCAGTTGATTGTGTGCAAAACCCGAGAGGGAGCTAAATGTGAAATGTTAAAATCTTGAAAATTGCCAAATTAAATATTCCTTTGAATCACTCCCATTCACTAAGTTGTCGAACTCACCCCTCCCTTTAAACATTATTTTTCTGGAAGGAACGAGAACTATGTTGAACTCTTCTTCACCAGAACCTGCACCAGGTACAAAAATTTAAATTTTAGTTTTGCTTAATGTTGTTTTGGGAAAACATGACAGATGTTACGCCTGACTCTCCTTGATCTCACGAGGGAGTCCCTCTTTGAGGTCCGGACGAGTGGCAGATTGATTATGTGACCTCGAACGAGCCGGGTCGAAGAGTGACCACTTGAATGGTAATAGAACTTGTGTTTTCCTGGATACATTATCAAGACTTTATAAGCCAAATACTAATAAAAAATCTTAACCAGCTATGGCACCAAAGCGAGGAGCCATGAGAACAAGGGCAAGAATAGTAGATTTCGCCGTAAACCCCCTCCCAGATGTAGAATTCACAGGGGCATAACCAACCCCTCAAAGTCTTAGCTCCAAGAATCAAAGGCTATATGAGGAATTTACAAGGGTGTTTGGGGAATCCCACCTTAGCAACAAGCCCCACCTGGACTCCGAGTCCCAAACCCAACTTGAAGAGGCCCAATCCCAATCCACTTCCACACTTGTCCCACCCATCTTCGACATTCCCAAGTACTTGAAGACACTCCGACAACTGGGGTGCAAGCCCTTCCAAGGGGAGAAGCATGCTGGGGGTGCCATCGATTGGCTGGCAAGCCTCAAGAAATTCATGGGGATCATCAGGATGCCCCCAGAAGAAATGGTGATGCTAGTAGAGTTCTTTCTGGAGTCTAGCATAAAAAGATGGTGCGATAACATGAGGAGTCTCTCTCCTATCACCCCCACCCGGGAATAATTCGAAGGGAGGTACTCGGAGGAGAACCTAGCTTCCCCACCTGATCAATGAGAAGAAGGTGGAATTTTTTTGGCTATGCTAAGGAGCAAGCATAGTCTCGGAGTATGAGACCAAATTTAATGAGTTAAGACCCTTCACCTCGATTTGGCAGGACTAGTGCATCTACTAGAAATTCATTGACGGTCTCAATATGGTCGTAAGAGACTTGATTTGGCTGTCATTGTTAGCATGGCCCATGAATGTGAGCGACTGGTCCAGGTGAGGCACCATAGGGTTGAGCAAAGCGGGCGAAGGGAAGAAAGGGGCCAAAGCAGCAGAGAAGGTCTGAGGGAACATGATAGGCTACAATGGGGGAACATACCAAGGTTCCCATAAAGGGATGATGGCTACCAAGCCCAAAGGGAGGTGAATGCACCCCATATGAGGAGAGGCCCCAATTGCCCCAGGTGTTAGAGAAACCATGAAGGGGCATGTGCAACATGCTACGAGTGCGTGTAACTCAGCCATTACATAAGGAATTGCCTGACACGACGAGACAACACCCCGCGAAACACTCCACAACCAGCACCTGGAATTTAGAGGGCACCCAATGGGGGGAGGGAGGCACCCACCCGAGTTCTGGCCCACATTTACATCCTAATCCAAGATGAAGCTTGAAAGGACCCCAACGTAGTAGCTAGTAGGTCCTAAGCTCTCCTATGAATCGAGTATGTAGTTATGAGTCATGTAGTCCCCTTTTTGATTTAATAAAATGTGTTCCCTTAAAGGATCCATTAACTCTCCCTTAGGTTTCATACAAATGTTCGGAAAAGAAAAGTATGCCCTCTTCAACTCTTGGCGGAGCGATCATTCATCAAGGAAACTCTAGTTCCAAACTTCCCTAAGGAACTCTATCCACTCACACCACCCATCAACATCCTTACACCCCTAGGAGAGGCACTAGAGCGGCATGAGTTCCTTAAGACATGCGTTTTACAAAGAGGGGGATAACTTTAAAGGCCAACTTAATCCCCCTTCCGCTAAGTGAAGTAGAGGCCATCCTGGGAATGGACTAGCTAAGCACACATCAAGCCCAGGTAGACTGCGGAAGGAAGAGGATAACCTTCTGTGCCCCTCAGAAGGAAGAGGCTGTATTTGATGGGGACAAGGGAAGAACCGGAATGCACCTGATATCCTGCATGGAGGTGCATGACTTAATACAGATCACTTGATGAATGATATTCCTCACCCAGATCACTTGCAAGGATTCACCGGTGAAAGGGCTAGAAGAGATCTCGATAGTTAACCGTTACTCCAATGTTTTCCTAGAAGATCTACCCAACCTACCCCTAGATCACCAGCTAGAGTTCGTAATTAAAGTGGTGACATGATCCCACCCCATATCACAAGCTCCCTATCGTATGGCACCTATCAAACTTAAGGAGTTGAAGGACCAATTGGATGAACTGCTAGAGAAGGGCTTCATACACCCGAGCCAATCCCCATTGGGTGCACTGGTCCTATTCATCAAAAAGAAGGATGAAAGCATGAGGCTCTACATCAACTATCGGAAATTGAACCTGGTGACAGTGTTGTGGCAGAACGGACCCGTGCAGGAAGAGACTTGGGAAACCAAGTCTGTGATGAGGGATAGTTATCCTCAGTTATTTAACGTGTAACTATTTTGAGGACAAAACCCCTAAAAGGAGGGGAGAGTTGTAAACCCCATCCTTTAGTAATGAGAAAAATTGGGGAAAGAAACGGTAAATTTGAATCTTTAAACCGAATTGGTCTACAAGCCCGATTGTTAGGGGATGAGTAAATTTGAAAATTTCTAACTCCCATGTGACTCAAAAAGGTTCATAAACTTGGGAAAAGAACCCTAGATCAAAATGAGGAGGAACGACCGAAGCAGTTCAAGAGAACCGGGTCTGAACCGGATAGAACCAATTTATGAACCAAGTTGTTTCATGAACCGAAACTGATCGAGAATGGGTAAACCAAGAAGCTTATGGATCCCTTGTGATTCAAAGAGATTTATAATTCTTGGGAAGAAACCTTAGAACAATGTGTGAGAGAAAAACCAAATTAGTTTGGGTGAATCAGACCCGAACCGGATTAAACTGGTTTAAGAACCGAGTCGGTTTGTGAACCGGAATTGAGAAAGAGATGGTAAACTAGGAATTTTATGGATCCTAAATGACCGAATAAGTACCCTCTCCCCAGGATAGATGAGTTATTCAACCAGCTACAAGAGGTGGCGTATTTCTCAAAGATCGACCTACGGTCGGGTTACCACTAATATAAGATTCGGAAGGAGGACATATAGAAAACCGTGTTCCGATCACGATATGGGTATTACGAGTTTAGGGTGATGCCCTTCAGGCTGATAAATGCACCCGCGACCTTCTTGGACTTGATGAACCAAGTGTTTCAGCCATACTTGGACAAGTTTGTGATCTTTTTTATAGACGATAACCTCATATACTCTCGAATCGAAGAGGAACACCGGGCGCACCTAGAGACCACACTAAGTGCCTTGCAGGAAAATAAGCTCCATGCCAAATTCTTAAAGTGTGAGTTTTGGCTACAAGAGGTGGTCTTCCTAGGACATATAGTGTGAAAGGACCGAGTAAAGGTGGGCCCAGCAAAAATAGAGACCATCTCCAATTGGAAAGCACCTACAAACCCAACAGAAGTGCGTAGTTTCCTCGACCTCGCCGGATACTACCTGAAGTTTGTCGAGGACTTTTTAAAAATTACAGCTCCATTAACTCGCCTCACAAGGAGGGGAGTGGATTATAAGTGGGATACTAAGTGTGATGAGTCCTTCTAGGAGCTCAAGACACGACTGATGGCTCCAGTACTAGCCCTACTTGACTACACATTATACAAACCCGACCCTAACCATGTGCTGGATAAACCGCCGCGAGAGATCGTGGAAGACCTAGACTACGAAATGGAGCCCATATGAATCCTCGACCAATGTGAGGAAAACCTCTGGAATAAGAGGATCCCCATGGTAAAGATCCTCCAGTGGAATGGCCAAGTAGAGGAGGAAACATGGGAGCTCGAGTCGGTGGTAAAGGGTAGATTAGATACCCGCAATTGGCCAGTATATAATAGTTTTGTGGACAAAACTTCTAAAAGGAGAGCAGAGTTGTAAAACCCATCCTCTAGGATCAAGGAGAACTAGAAAAAGAATCGGTAAATTTTTCGTGTGAAAAAAACCGAGCCAATTAATGAACAAAAAATAGTAAAGAAGGGTTAATGTGAGAAATTGGAGAATCCCAAATGACTAAAAATTCATAAAAATCATGAGGAAGCACTAGGAAGTTAGTTGGATGAGAGAATCGAACTGGTTTGGGGTGAACCAGATTGAACCAAAATGAGCCATAGTGAACCGGTTCAATGATTCATTTTTCTAAGTAGATTAAAAATGTAAATTTGGGAAATTTAGGCCACCATTAGATAGAAAATGAATTTAGATACATTAAAATTTTTTTAAAATTTTGAAAATTGGTTGAATCGGGTCTAAACCAGCCAATTTTTGCATTCGAGTCATCAAACCCGATCGGATCGGCAAGGTCAACGGTCCAACCGATCAACGAACTAGACCGGTCAATGGTCCAGCCGGTCAACAAACCAGACTGGTCAATGGTCAACGACACCCAGTCAGCAATCACATAGACATGGGTACTGCCACATGTCCAGTCAATGGTCAGTAGATGACCATCAGCTTGCCACATAGACACGAGTAGCCAATGAGAGGGTGCCACATGTCTGGTCAACCAGTCAACGACTGACGCGACGACTGAGTTGAATCACCACGTCAAAAAAACCAGCCAATCAAAATGCACCACGTGGAATGCCTGCCATATCATCATCTTCGACCTTAGTTTGCTGAGAGAAAGGAGAGAGAGGTCGTGAAAGTGGGAGTCTTCGGTGACTCAAAAATTCCTCTGATCAGGTCGTCGACGAGTGGAGCGGGGGCCGAGTCTCACGTTGGTTGGTAGACTGAATAGTTGTCGAGCTTCCTATATTAAGAGCACCCGTCCATTCGTTCTTAACATCCCACAATTGGGCGAAGAAGAAGAAGTGTGCAAGTTTTTGATGAGAAGAAAACTAGTGCTCCGATGATAGGACTTTTCTCGAACTTCAAAGCTACATTTGGTGTCTTTGGAACCTAGAGGAAGTTCTATACCTAGCCACACCTTCCTTCCAGCCTAACGACCACTGAGGAGGGACGAGGAAGCTCAAACAGTGTTGCTGCTCCTCAACCAGAAAATAGCCCAAACTTCTGCAACTCAAATCGAGCTTTGCCCTCAAGTCAGACCCCTCAAGCTCCACCTAGGGGTGCCCCGACCTTCTTCCAAGCTAAGAAGGTAAGTCCCTTTTACCGCCCTTCAGTAGAAAATTCTAGTCATGAAAAAACTCTACAAAAACTTTAGCTAAGAAATTCAAATTGCTCAGGTCACGAATTGAGGCGTGGTTTGATCTAGGGAGGATCCCCATGAAGAGAGCAATGCAGTGATGGTCAAAGCTCCGGTCATCAGACCCCCACTAGTAAGATATCAAAGCTTTCTTTCTCTAGATTGTATTTTAGAAACTCCATTTAAGCTCATTTTTAGCCAAATGAAGTAGTCCATGGCTTAAATTGATGAGGGATACATATGGAAGGTGATCCAAAACATTAATGGGGGCAGTTAACAATGTTTTGATTATCATTTTAACGAAATTATGATTTGGGGACCAAATTGCAATTTTGAGAAAGTTGGGAAATTTGGGGATCTTTAGAAAATTGGGGATCGAATGGTAAATTGATAAATTAAGGGCATTCCGTGAAATTCACTCTCAATTGAGGTCCAATTGGGCAATTTGGATAAAATGGAAGATCAATTGGAAATTTTTGAGAAATTAAAAGGACAATTGGCAATGTTTGGGAAATTTGGGGCCAAATGGCACTTTTGGTAAAATTAAAGCCCAAGAAGGATAATTGGAAATTCTAGGGGCTTAATTGAAATAAAGGGGCAAGTAAGGACCCCAAATGAAGGATAAACTTTAGGGACCAAAACTTAATTAAGGCATAATGCGAGGTCCTACATGCAAAATACTAAAAAAAATATTTGGCCTCCTAGGGACATCATCCTGATATGGATATTCATGTCGTGTAGGGACAGACTGCCTAAGCGTCGACTCCCGAAAGCACTCCGCGAAGCATTGCTTCACCGGGACAACTCCATCAAGATTACTAAGTGAGTGGGAACCTTATGATGTCAATTCTAGTTGGAATGACGGTTCGCCTTGAACTCTTTTTCTTGGAATTAGCCTCCTTTGATTGAGTGGCTTTACTTAAAACATTTTATGAGCTAATTCTAGGGTTTAGGCTCGGTAATGCAACTGGGCCCAAGGCCGATGCACACAGGTATGGACCCATCCGGAACCAGAATGTGATAAATACTGCTAAAAGATCCATTTAATGGGTAATTGTGTGTGTTACTCACCAAGCCAAGTCTGGGATGTTGGGCTTGTTGGGCTAAATCGCTGTTAAGCCGAAGCTAGCTCGTCGAACTTGTTGGGCCAATACTCGTGGGCCGAAGCCAAGCCAATAGACCGTTACGCTGGAGGGCCAAAGGTAATGGTTATAAATGAAAAAGACTCTTGATTGTGCATGCACTATGAGATACGCGGCCATTAGGGCACCTGGTATGAGGTAATGATGGACCTCAAGGGTTGTTGGATGAACCAGGATGCATAAGGGCGGTTTGGCATCCAGTATGTCGAGAAGCTCGGGGAGCTTCTTATGCATTGAGACCGAGGCAGTAGGGGAAAGGAGGTCTTGTCCCACAAAGTGGACACCATGAAGTGAATAGGGTTTGAGTGTCGGACGAGCAAGGTCCACTCAAACTTAGGGTTGATGTGGCTGACCTCTATCTAGGTGGATGGTAAAGGTGCTCCGGTCCACAAGTGGAACGGTCAGGGACTATTCTACAAACGTATGATCCCTCCTATGATAGGAGGGTGGTTGATTGTGCGCAAAACCCGAGAAGGAGCTGAATGTGAAATGTTAAAATCTTGAAAATTTCCAGATTAAATATTCTCTCGGATCACTCTCACTCATTGAGTTGTCAAACTTACCCACTTCCTTTTAACATTTTTTTCAAGAAGGAATGAGAACTACGCCGAACTCTTCTTCACCAAAACCTACACCAGATACAAAAATCTAAATTTAGGTTTTTCTTAATGTTATCTTGGGAAAACATGATAGGTGTTATGCCTGACTCTCCTTGATCTCATGAGGGAGTCCCTCTTTGAGGTCTGGGCGAGTGGCGGGTTGATCATGGGACCTCGACCAAACCGGGTCGGAGCGTGACACATGGGGTCTCCTAATTTATAAGGAATAACTTGAGATGAACCAAAGGAGTGATCGCTCCTTCAAAGAAAGAAGGAGAGGCAATTATGTTGGACAAATGACTTAAACACCTATAAAAAGGGATTAAGATGAATGAGACACGATTTCTCCAACCAAATAGGTGCACGAATATGCATAAATACCAGAGTAATAAGGGACAACCCAATCAGTGGGGGAAACACAACTACATGGGATGAAATTGCTATTTGAAGTGGAAGTTTTAGATGAATTACATAATGTGCCCTTAAAATGGAACCATAGTTATAAGACCCGAAGTATGTAGGGTATTTTCATGAAGGGTTGTTTGGAGGATATAAGAAAACCCTTGATCATGAATGGATAAAGTAAGTTGTTATGTGGCTCATCAACCTGAGGTATTATGTATTAGTAATGGACGATCCACCATCATTGAATGTGATCAACTAGGATGTCACAATTTTTTCTTGAAAATTTCTGGTTCCTTAGTGCGAGAGGACGATGTTTATAGCTCACCCCACCTTTTTAGAGTTTTGTCCCCAAAACTAGTTATGCATCCCTTACATAGTGAATGATTTCCCTTTATGTCAACTTGTGACTCACTATGATATGATACTGTGGGGTACTTCCCCATCTTGATTGCATCTCTTATGGGCATGCTTTGTGCCTGTCCACCCTTTGGGCTTCTTTCCTTTCCATGTGTTGGGTGTTTATTGTCTTATCAATTATTTTTCCACGGTTCTTGATGGTGTAGTTTGGTCTTTACATTTGAGGAGAATATTCCATAGCGATCCCTCTCTTCCTACCATTTGATAGTGTTCCTAAACTACCCCCGTCATTATCCAATCATCCCATGTACTTAACTCTGTTATTTGATTATTTCACACTAACCTCGAAATTTCTTTCCACCTTAAAATTCAAGCTTCCTAGTACCGAATTCTTCCACTTCCTTCCTTGGACAACGTTCCTATACACTTCTTCTTGCGTTATTAGGGTGTTTCACCACTCGTTTCCGGTTCGTGCATATCTTCCATGCACATAATTTTCCTTTATATTAATTGTCATGTGTCTAATTATATTCCCTTTTTTTTCATTGAAAATCTTTAGCTCAGTATCATTTCGGGCTTTTCATTCCTAACTTCTTGGTTTTGACATTATTCTCTTTCTTGTCTTATAATGGTCCTTTTTGTCTATTCCTTCTTTATTATCATGCCGGTCTACCCCAAACTCTTATACTTGATGTCGTCACACTTAAATCATCGACTATTCTTATTGAAGTTATACTTTCTAGGGGCTATTGAGTCTACATGTCCCTTGTAGTATGACTCGTTCTAGATCATCTTTGTACCTAATGTTTCTAGCACATCCCCTTAATGGTCGTTCCCTTACTTAGATGCCATGCTTTTCATGACCATTCAGGCTTTCTTCATTATTTTCCTTATTGGCATTCTTGATTCTAACATCAGATTTTTTTTTCTAAACACTTCCCATCTTACTGACACACTTGGGATTCTTTTTCCTCCCTCATTTCTTTCCTCCAATCGGGGGCATCATTACCTTAGGGTTTGTGTTCCTTAGTCCATCCTTACTCGCTTGTGACCATTTCACGGTTCTTCATTCCAAATTATGACCTCACAGTCAAGTTATCGACTCTTTGGATCCACTTCAAGGATTTCCTTTCGTTGGTCTAATCCTCTACTCTCGTACTTCGAAGTAGCGATTTCCACCGTTGAACCCACATACAAAATCACACCCATGAGAGAGGGTCACCGAGGGACTAAGCTCAGTGGGAGTTAGGAACCACTACCCCCTTTTTTGTCCTTATGGGTATTAGACCCGAGAGTAAATTTATGATCTCTTTTTGATGTCGTCCTACTTGTTTACCCTTTCCCTTGGAAGTCTTGCGGCCACATAGTTTGTACTCTAACTTTATCCATTGGATTATGTAGTTATCTTCTTGTGTTCATTCAACCTTGGCACATTTCTTGCCTCGATTTAGTCCATATGTAATGTAAACCCCATCCCTTGTGACCAAGGGAACCAGGAAGGAGAATTGGGAGTTTCAAGAGAGAGAGAGAAAGCGAGAGCTTAAGTGAACCAGAGGTTGCTAAATAAGGGCCAAAATGAGAATTTTGAAAACCCGTAGTGCAAATAAATCACAAAACTCGTGGGGAAGAACCATGAAGTGGAATGGGTGTGAAAACTGGATTTGTTCAAGGTGAACCGGACCTGAACCGGATTGAACTAAAGAGAATTGGGTTGAACCGTGAAGAACTAGTTCAATGATTCATTTTTCTAGTTAGATTAAAAATGTCAAATTGAAGCCACCATTAGATAGAAAATGACTTTAGATCAATTTAGAAAATTTTAATTTTTAGAAAACTGGTCAAATCGGGCCTGAACCGACCGATTTAGGATTTTGGGTCACCAAACTTGGTCGGACCCAACCGGTCAACAAACCGCTGCCAAGTCAGTGTCCAATCAACATGTAAACCCTGCCCTTTAAAGTTAAGGAAAACTAGGAGAAGAACCGGTCAAACTGAGTGAGAAACACTGAACCGGTTCACAAACCAATCATCAGAGAATAGGCAATTTGGGAAAATTTCAACTCCCAAGTGACCCAAAGGATTCATAAAACCTTGGAAAAGAACCTTAGAACAAATTGGAATAGAAAAACTAGACTAGTTCAGATGAACCAGATCCAACAAGATTGAATCGATTTATGAACCAAAATCGATAGAGAAAGGGCAAACTAGGAAATTTATGGATCCCGATTGACCTAAAGAGTCACAAAAGTCATGAAAAAGAACTTTAGGAAGAATACGAGATGAAAACCAAACCGGTTCAGGTGAACTAGATCTGAACCGTTTGAACTACTATTGAACTGGATGCTAAATTCATTTTTCTAGGTGGTTTAAAAAATTAAAATTTGAGATTTGAGGCAACCATTGGATAGAAAATGAATTTAGATGAATTTAAAAATTTTTAGAGTTGAAAAATTCGGTTGAATTGGGGGTGAATTGGCCAGTTTAAGCTTTGAACTCTATTTGGACCGGTCCGGTCCGGTTCAGAATAGTATCATCTTCTTCCTTCAGATGACAATACTGTTCACTCACTGGAAAATCGTGCAGCGCCAACGAAGCTGAAAAGTCTCTAGTCATAAAGTTTCAAGCAATGAAAGACCACCATTAAGGCACCAATCAGATGACAAAGAAGTCCCCGAGCTTCCTATATAAAGAGCCCCTCCTCATTCTTCCTCTATACACTTGAAAACTCCATTCTCCATCAGCTGGTCCATTTTTCGGTGAAGCTCGAACCAAAGCTTTGACTTGGGCATTTTTCTTAGCCAAACAAGGCGAGGTTGAATAGTGAAGTAGCTTCGGCGAACCGAAGCTGCTCTGTTTTGACTGAGCTGAAATTGGCTAATTCTAGTCCTTCTCAGGCCAAACCAAGCCATTCCAACACTTCCACAGTCCTCCTATAGCTGAATTAGAGCTGAAAGGTAAGCCAATTTGGCTTTGCTCTTTAATTTCCGACCAGTGCTAGAGAGAGAGCCGACATAACTTTGATGATAAAATTCTCACTCAATTCGGCATCAATTGATGCAATTCTTGATCCTAGGAGTAACCTAAGGACGAGAGCTATCTGCCCAAATTGAACGCTCGGACTGCCATGCCCCCGACGGTAAGTTTTTGAAGCTTTCTCCCTCTAAGTCCAGTTTTCTGGTGAATCTCCATTTGAAGGTGTAGGAACTCCAATTTAACTTCAATTTCAATAATTAAACTCATTTGATTGGTCAATTTGAAGAAATCAAATTTGACAGAGTTAGAAGGTTGAAATTGGGGGACTAAAGTGCAATTTCATAAAATTGAGGACCATTTGGGCATAATAAAGATGTTGGAGGGCCAAATAGAAAAATTTGGAATTTTTGGGGCAAAACTTACCATTTTGTAAATCAGGGACAAAATAGTAATTTTTTAAAAGTTAGGGGATCAAATTGGAAATTTGGGAAATTAAACCCCTTTTGTGAAATTGAATAAATTGAAGTCCTAAGGTGAATTTAAAAGTTTTAAGACTCAATATTAGGAAAAATCGGCATTAGGGACTTAAAGTTGAAGAAAAATAACTTTAGTAACCTAATTGTAAATAAACAAAAAGTTTGGTTTTCTGATTAATTTGGGATGAATAAAGGCTATTATGCCAAGGGATAATGAACAAGGATGTTCATATCGTGTAGGAACATGAAGTATTGGGAGATAGGATCGACATACTCATTAGACTAGCAGTAGTGCGACATGATAGGTTGATGGACCAATCGAGACAAACAGTTGCAGGTCAAGTTGAGGGTCAGCGCCATAGGACCAGTGGCTCCAAAGATTAAATGGCTTTGAGGAAAACTTTGTTTGTGCATGCACATGAGGTTCGGGACCATTAAGATGCCCAAGAGGGGTAGTAATGCGTCCTAAGGGTTGCTAGATGACATGGTGGCGATAAGGGAAAAAGGGAAGCTATTAGTTTTGTATTTCTTGTCATACCAGTTAGTCATGAAGTTCTTTGTTTTTACTCCACAAAGTTTTTGTGTTTGGACTCCGCGAAGCTGTTGTGTTTGAGACTTCCTAAAACTTCTATGTTTGAGTTTCATGTGCATGAGACCGAGATATGATCTCTGTTCTCATACAGACACAGAGTTTTAATCACGTGTATTTCCTTCATGATGAAGGGCATGTGTTAGTTGATAAACACACCAGTTATGGTTGAGGAGTGAGTAATGACAATGAAAATGAGATTTTGAAAATGAGAAAATTTAAAATAAGGAGTCTAGCACACTCCTATTTAAATATTTCCTCCTAAAAGTCAAACTTTAAACACCCATTCACTAAGTCGTTGAACTCACCCCCTCCCTTATATCCCTTTTCAGGTAACCAATGGAAACCTACCCAAAGACCTCCTGTTAGTCACATTTGCAAGATAGGTATGTAAGTTAAAATTTTTATGAAGTTTTGATTTATGTATTCCAGGAAAGGTACAATTTTAAAGGACGCCTTACTCCTTCCGAGTTTAAAAGAGTGGAAAACCCTTAGTAAATCGGGAAGAGTGGTAGGTTGCTCATGGTGATCCGACCAAATCTGGTCGGGGCATGACACAGTAGGCACAACCAATCAGCGTTCGAGACGTGGCAAATTATGCCAAGTAAGCCGCTTAGTTAGCGCTTGGAAGCACTGGCCAATTAGAATGCGACACATGTCCATGGCAGGAGGAAAATCCTCCTCGACAACCGACTAATAGGAGAGTGACATGCATCTTGGTAAAAGATCAATGTCTAAAAAGCCTTGTTAGTAAGGACCAACCAATTAGGAGATGACACGTGGCAAAAGTACCATGTCAGCATCCTACAAGGATGTCGGAAAAATGACCGACCAATTAGAGGCCTACATGTGGCAGAGCCACATCGAATGACATTGGCCAATCAGAGGCCGACATATGGTAGTGCGTCAGAAAAGAAATCTAATGCATTTAAAATAGCCAATCAGAGGGCGCCACGTATCGCGTTCAACACTCAAAGGAAATCTGGTCAGCAACCACATAGGCTAGAGTAGCCAATGGGAAGTTGCCACGTGTCCAATGAACGGGTCAAAGGTTGTCAAGGTCGTTGAGTGGGATGCCGCATTAGCAAAGCCATCCAATCATGAGGTGCCACGTGGCACTTCTGCACACGCAGAATAGTGTCATCTTTAATCTCAGTCTGACGGGCGATTTGCGACCACTAGAGGAGGGTTAGAACTTCTACCTCTGGAAAAGCGGTTGACGCTGATGGAATCTGACGAGTCAGACGCCGAACCACCGCCGACCTGTAGCCTTGTCAGTTATCAAGCTCCCTATGATTATAACACCCTCCCATTCAGCCTCCCCACCACTCCAGCGCCCTCTAAAGACAAATAGTTCCTTTCCCGACAAAGTGCCGACCAGAGCTCCGATGATGGTCCATTTCTCCGCCAAAGGAGCTCCGATTGGTGGCATCAAAATTGGGGAGAAGCCCTCTAGCTAGCGGAACCCTCAACGTGACTTGAGAGCAATCCGAGGAGCACTAGAGCGATCACACAATGAAGCAACTTCGACGACCCAAAGTAGTAGACCTCTGACCAGCCCAATCTTGGCCATCTCTGATCCCTTATTGCTGAAATTGACCTCCTCCAACTCCCCTGAGACACTTCTTAATCCTTCCTAGTTGTTAGGTAAGCCAATTTTGTCCTCTCCCATCGGAATAGTAGGATGGTAGAGCTATGCCCATAAGAAAACTTCTCTTTTCTAATTCCCGCCATCTGGTGGCCAATTACTATAGAACTTAATGCCATTTGAACCCCCTCTATGAGTGCTAGCTGCCTATATTAAGAGCTTCGACCACTGCCCCTCTATCGGTAAGCTCCCCAAGCTTTCACTCTCTAAGTCTACATTTCCGAAAAAGCTCTGACGGAGCTCGAAACTTAGCTGATTTTAAAAATTCTAAGTGTACGATGATCGTGGGTAGGCAGAGGAAGAAATTAAAGAGCTTTAGATGGACAATTGGATAAGGTAAGAAATCTAAAATCCAAAGGTTAAATTTGGGGAAGAATTGGGGGCAATTTTGGGAAATTTTCAAAGTTTGAGGGCTAATTGGTAGAAATGAGGAAATCCAAGGCCAATTGGCGATTTTAAGGGACTTTGGGGGCAAAATCACTAATTTTTATGAAATAGGGACATTTTGGTAATTTTGGAAAACTTTGGGGGCAATTGCATAATTTTGATAAATTGGGACAAATTATGAAATTTTAAAGAAATTAAGGTCTAATTTTAGTTACAAGAAATTGGAAACCTCAGATCAGGTGAAGTGGACCCCACAAGGACCTACGCCAAAGAGCACGCCCGGGTCGGATCCCAATCAGGCGAACGCGTCATGACTAATGGGTGGGTGGAAAATTTACAACATCTATTTTGATTAGGATGATGGCCTTGCTTTCAAACCAGTTTTTCTCGGAATTAGCCTCTCCTGATTGGGCACGGGCATAGGCCCGTTGAGAATTTGTAAATATGACTCCATCAAGACATCCAAAATGGATAAACTTGTGTGTTTCACCCACTAAACCAAAAGTTGGTCCTTTGACTTGTTGGGTCGGGTAGCTGCTAAGCTGAAGCCGGGTCGTCAAACCTGTTGGGCTGGTGAGCATGTTGCTGAAGCCGAGCTAACGGACCTTGGGTTGGTGGGCCAAAGATAATGGCCATAATGAATGGAAATTCCTTGATTTTGCATGCATGTGATGCGGGACCGTCGAGGCACCATGTATGGATTGATGGTGGTTCCAAGTGCTGTTGGATGACCTAGAGAGTATAAGGGTAGTCAATCGAGAAGCTTTGGGAGCTTCCTGTGCATGGAGACCAAGGTAGGAGGGGAAAGAGGTCTCGTCCCACAAAGCAGACACAGAGTGTGAATAGGGTTTGAGGGTCAGACACGTGATATCCACTCAAACTCAAGGTAGAGGCTGCGAACTTTTATCGGGGTAGATGATAAAAGCACTTCGGTCCATAAGTGGAATAGTCGGGGACTGTTTTGTGAATGTATGACCCGTTTCTATGATAGAATGGGCAATTGATGTGTAAATCAAATGAATCGATCATTGTAGAAATTTTCCTCACTGAGTATATACTCATTCCTCTCCTCTCACCCCTTTTAGGAAGATTTAATAGGAGAGATTTAAAGCCCCAAGCGATGGCTCGAACCCTCAAGGTACGTCCCACATCGTAAAATTTCAATCATGTTAAGGAAACGTTTGCTAGTACACCTTTACCTTCTTCAAACCATCAAGCCAGGATTGTTGGGGTGGTTCGGGGAAGGATGGCGTGTTGATCACAGGACTCCGACCAAACCAGGTTGGGGTGTGACATGTAACCCTTACTATCCCCCTGCCTTTCCTTAAGTGTTTTATCCTCCTTGGTCATCCCATGGTTACTAGTCGTTTCCAACCGTTAGATCCGTTTGTAATCTTGCCTGGCTTCCTTTCCCCTCGCCTATCATGAGTGGTTCCTTCCTTATGGCTTTCCGTATTGGTCAATATCTTTGTATGTTGTCCTCAGTGTTGACTTATTATGCTTCCCATTCCTCCATCATGTTTGTCATTTTTCTAATTTTCAGACCTTCTCTGACACACTTATCTCCTTTTTGTGAGGGAGTTATCCTTCCTATCACAGGCCAAACTCTCAATCCTTACTTTGGGATTTCTCGATAACTCATTTAGAGGGAAGGCTATTGGATTTGAGAACCCTTCATCTTGTTGTAGAGTCTAATTCTCTGGTTGCCTATTAATTGAGTTTGAAATTTGACATAAAGAATCTTCTTTATTTATTCAAGGAATTCTTTCCAAAATTGGCTTATTACATGCACTTGTCTCACTCTCCTCTTAATCCTACATGTCCACCGATTGAGAATCCACCTTTGACTTATTTTGGGACTCCACTTCTAATGGTTTCAAGGATGATGAGCTTATGTCCAAGTAATGTCCCTCAGATCCCTTATACGAATTCAAATTAGGTTTCTTGGAGCGTGGGTGCAACTGCGAGTTGGGTGTTCCATCGGCTTTGATTTCATGAGTTACTTCGAGCCCATACTTCTCTAGCACTACGACTTCATACTCGTAGGCTTGTCTCATCATGTTCATGGGCTCGAAGCTCACTCGGATGGGTGGGGGTTTATGGAAAACCCTCACATAGTTTGCATATGTCTCCCAATAGTTCTTCTAGGCCTCTTCCTATACCGGGGTTCTTTCTGGCTATTGAGGTGTTGGGGGAGGCGTTGGGTCCCTCTTAGGATGTATATTTTCCTCAAGGGGCTGACCTCTTTCCTAGGGAGGGTTTGGTATGTTAAATATTTTCCTCATTTGTTCGAGGAGTGCCCTTCGATCCACAACCATTTCCTCAAGTCAAGCTCTTTTGAGCTCATATGTTCCCTTGCTTTTCTTCTTGCTTGAGGTAGCCATCCCTATTGATCCTATGACTGGACGGTTTCATTTGGCAAATTTTCTTGGGGCCATTATTCCAACAAGGTGGATAGTTTTAGTTTTAGATTATATTGTATTGATAATGAATTCGAGGGAACCTGACTCTGATACCACTCAAGTTATCATGCCCTGACCCGGTTTGGTCGAAACCCCATGAGCAACCCGCTACTCCCTTTGGTCTAGGAGTAGTTCCCACTTCCCTAAACTGCGAGTAGTCTGGCGTACCTTATATGATTGTTCCCTGGAATAACATTATATAAAACTATCAATAACAAAATAAATTACCTGAATTTATGGTCTTGACGTAAGGGCTTAAAGGCTCATCTCCTTCCAAGAAAAAAGGTTTAAAGGGAGGGGTGAGTTTCTACAACTCAATGAGTGGATATTAGGGTGAGTTTTCAAAACAAGGTTTATAATATCTTTATTTGTTTACAGATTCGTGAAAGAATTCCTCAACTTCCCCCCTTACTCAGGATTGGTTTAACATACAGTTATAGCCACACTTTATAAAAAAGGGATCACACGTTTGTAGAGTAGTCCCTAACTACTCCACTTGTGGTCCGAATCATCTTTACCCACTACCCTAGTAAAAGGTTGCACCTTCTACCACCAATCTAATTGAGCCTTACCACCCATCCCTCAGACCTTGATATCCTCTATGTCTGTTGTAGTGGGATGAGACCTCCCCCCCTTCGACCTCAGTCTTAGTGCGCATGAAGCTCTCAAAGCTTCTTAACATGCTGGATGACAAGCTTCTCTTATACTCCCTAGGTTATCGAACTACCCTTGGAACCAACAATACCCCATACTAGGTACCTTGATGATTCCGAAGTTATAACATGCACAAACAATAATTTGTGAAATTATTTTCATCATCTTTGGTGCTGCTAGCCCAACTCGACAACTCGACTTCGGTTCCATAACTTCTAGCCCAACAAGTTTGACGACCTAGCTTTGACTCAAAAGCTACTAGCCCATCGAGTCTGATGGTACGACTTCGACATAGTGGCAATTCATACAAGTAACGAATTATGAAAAGTTTCATGGCTCATAAACTTATTTGTCTATGGGCTTTAGTCCATGCCCATTGGCCTTGGGCTCACTTCACGAGTTTTTCCTAAACTACGCCTTAGGCCCTATAAGTTCAAAACCAAGGCCTCCGACCTATTGGAGCTATCCCAACTCTCTCAGAAAAGTCTCTCAAAATATTTAAGCAGTTTCACATAGTCAAGGGAGATCATTCCTGAAAAAAATGGTTTTCAAACTTTAAAATAGTGCTCATCATCCCAACCGAGTATGATATTAAAAGTATCACTCACCTGGTGTGTGATAAATTCATCTCGGATGGATTCCAATCTCCAATGTGCTCCTCGACACCAGTACTCGTATAACTAGTTCCTAAATAGTTCTGAGTATTCGCATGAGGATGGTTTGGCATAAGAGACCTCTTACTTCCATATATTTGTATATAGGTCATTAATTTATGCATTATTGCAATTAGGTCCCTAAAGTTCATAACTTTGACTTGAGGTCCCTAATGCTCAACTTATTCTTAGTTAAGTACCTAAGGTTTCCAATTTTTTCTCTTAGGTCCTTAATTTTCCAAAAATTTCCAATTGGTCCTTAATATCTTCAAAATTACCAATTGATCCCTCATTTTCCTTAAATTCATCAATTAGCCCTCAATTTTCTCCAAATTACCAATTGGCCCTCAATTCTGAGTTATTTTCATAAAAGACCCTCAATTTTCCATAAATTGTAATTCAACCCCCAATTTTCCTAAAATCTCCAAATTGCCCAATTTTCAAAAATTGTAATTTAGCCTTCAAAATCCCAATTCATTCAATTAATCCCATAAACTTGGGTAATTTTCCCCTTTCATGATCCTAATCATCTTTCCAATGTCTCCCTCATCATTTCAAGCTTTAGTACGTTGAAAACGACTAAAAAATGAGCTCAAGCGAAGCTTCATTAGAAAATCAGTCTAGAGAGAGAAAGTTTTGATTACTCACCGATGAAGGTTTGACGATTTGGAGCTTTTGTTTCCACTGGATTGCTCTCTTCTTAGAGCTCCTTCCTAGATCAAACCGTGCCTCAATTGATGGACTGAGCAGTGTGAATTTCACAATTTATTTTTTAGGTAAAACCAACTGTGAACAGTACTTTCCAGCAAAGGGCGGCAGAGGGGACTCACCAATGTAACTGAGGAAAGGTCGGGGCACCTCTAGGGGTGGTCTAGAGAGCTTTGTTTGGCCAAAATTGTTTTGAGGATGGCTCAAATTGAGCTCATGCAGCTCGGATTGCAGACCACCGAGGAGTGACGGTAATGTGTGAGCTTGATGGTGCTTCTCCGGTGATCCAAGAGCTGGATGGATGATGCAATCATGTAGGTGACTTCTTCGGGATTCTAGAGAACCTGCATTTGCCTTTGGAGGTGGAGAAAAGTGCCAAAATTGGAGCTTTGGTTTGAGCATTATCGGGAAACTAAGCACTTCTTCTTTAGGCATTTATGGGATGAGGAAGATGAATGGGGAGGAACTTTTTATATAGGGAGCTCGGAGACTGACAGATCTATCCATACATTAATCACTCGGCCTAAATCTCACTCATTTATGGCCATAATGGAGCAATTTTCTGGTCATCGGGATTTTGGTGGCTAGCCTGTCGGCCTTATCTTCTTAGATGAAAGATAGACGTTGACACTATGCTGGATGTGCGAGTTTCGCACGTGCAGACTTGCCACATGGCACTATGTGATTGGTTGGCTTTGCTGACATGGCTTCCTACTCAACAGACTAGTCATTCTTTGACATGTTAAACAAAAACGTGGCAATATCCCATTGGCTGCTCATGCATACGTGGTTGCTGATCATTGATCGTGACACGTGGCGTCCTCTGATTGACTAATTTAAATATGTTAAGTTTCACACCTAACACATAGTGCTACCACCATGTGTCAAGCTCTAATTGGCCGAGGTCATCTAATGTGGCACTACCACGTGTCGACCTCTGATTGGTTGGTTATTTCTCCAACATCCTTGTCGGATGTTGATATGGAGTCCTTACCATGTGTCAGCTCCTCATTGGTCAGCCTTTCTAATGGGGCGTTTTCGACATTGACCATTGACTAGGGACACATGTCACTCTCCTATTGGTTGGTCATCACTGATGTGGATTTTCCTCCTCTAACCATTGACCGAGGACTCGTGTCGCCTTCTATTTGGCTAACGCTTCTTGGCACTAACAGAGTAGAAGACTAGGGTCGCTTCGCCACATGTTACACGCTGATTGATCTTGCTTGCTAATTGGGCACTGACCTGGCAGTGGTCCATTGATCGGCCGGACTAATGACCGGTCCATTTCGACTGGGCTCGGTTACCCAAAAACAAAAATTGGCCGGTTTAGGCCCTATTCGACTAGTTTTCCCGAAACTAAAAATTCCTAAATTCATCTAAATTCATTTTCTATCTAATGGTGGCTTTAATTTTCCAATTTGATATTTTTAAACCACCTAGAAAAATGAATTATTGAATTGGTTCTTCATGGTTTAATCCGGTTCAATCTGGTTTGGGTTTGGTTCACCTGGAACCGGTCCGGTTTTCACCTCCAATCCCCTTCATAGTTCTTTTCCATGGTGTTAAGGTGTTTCTTTTCCACTTAAGATTTCCAAACTCCCGTTCTGATCTTTCTTTACAAATTTTTTGTTTACTTTAGGTCCCCGGTTTTCTCTAAAAAATTTATGGTTCCTTAGTCTGAGACAATGGGCTTTATAGACTGTCTCATCATATCACACAATTTGGCCATCCTGCCCTAGACTTGATTCTCACTGCATGTTCTAGAACCTATTCACTAAAATAGTACATTAAGCATACTAGGATCCTGACCCCTCAACAGTCATCTCCCCATTATACACAAAGGCTTTAAGACACACCTTTTCCACATTTTCTTAGAACCAGTTTCACATCACATGCTCTGGTCATATGACCATTTCTTATTTATCCTTTCTAAAGTCACATTTGATTTATTGGGCATGGTCTTCTTCATTTGCACAACTTATATGTGTTTCTAAGGCTATCATGCTACTTCAAATAAAAAATCATACATCATATTAATTAAAGCCCCAATCGATCCAATAGGACTCACCGTGAAAACCCACTCACCTTTTCCATTGAACGATTCATCCTGTGAGGTGTCCTGGAAATCTCGCGCTTGATTCCGCTTAATGTCTCTAGTTGTAAACCCTGCATTTTTGAGTTAAGGAAAATCGGAAAAAGAACCGGTCAAACCGAGTAAGAAAACCGAGCCGGTTTACAAACCCGATTATTTGGGAACAAGCAATTTGGAAATTTACAACTTTCGAGTGATCCAAAGGGTTCTTTAAACCTTGGAAAAGAAACTTAAGACAAATTAGAAGAGAAAAACCAAATTGGTTTAGGTGAACAAGAATCCATAAGAACTCTGAAGTTAAGCGTGCATGCTCAAGAGATTTAACCTAAAATTTCGGTAAAAAATTTTTATGTGAACGTACGCCTTATCATAAATAGTCATAAATTAATATATATTTAATATACGATTTTACACCTATATAAAGAGGTAATCCCCATTCATTCTCCTCACACCCGAACACTTTTTTCTCTCTCTCTCAACTGCTCCATTTCCCAGTGAAGCTTAAACCAGAGCTTCGACTTGAACATTTTTCTTAACCTCGGAAGGAGAGGCCAGGCTCTTTAGAACCGGGGAGAAGTCAACTATCTGATAGCAAACTCCAATCAATCTGAGAATCACTAGAGAAGCGCCGATATGATGGAACAGTGAAGCAGCTCCGGTGGACCGAAGCCGCCCTGTTTCGGCCGAGTTGAAATTGGCCATTTTGAGCCCTCCTCAAGACAAACCAAGCCTTCCCAACACTTCCTCTGCCCTCCCACGGCTAAAGCCAATTCGGCTCCTCTGTACAATTTTCAACCGGTGCTAGAGAGAGAATCGACAGAATTTCAATAATGAAATTCTAACTCAATTCAGCATCAATTGATGCGATTCTTGATTATAGGATGAACTTCAAGATGAGAGCTATCTGCCTAGACCGAAAGCTCGGACTGCAGTGCCCTCACTGGTGAGAAATTGAAGCTTTCTCTCTCTACAGTCTATTTTCTGTTGAAGCTCTGTTTGAGCTTGTTTCAGCGTTAAAATCTACGATTTAAAGTTTCTTAGAATCATATGAACATGCAGGATCCAATTTCAACAATTAGAGGTGTTTGATTGGTCAATTTGATGAAATCAAATTTGGTAGTGTTGAAAAGTTGAAATTAGGGGAAAAATTGGGGATTTTCGAAATTCAAAGGACCAAAATGCAATTTTATGAAATTGAGGGTCAATTGAGCATGAAAATAATGTTGGAGGACCAATTGAGGAATTTTAGAATTTTTGGGGTGAAATTTACCATTTTTGTAAAGGAAGGGCAAAATGGAAATTTTGGAAAAGTTGGGGGACCAAATTAGAAATTTGGGAAATTAATCCCCTTTTTGTGAAATGGAATAAATTGAGGTCCCTTGATAAATTTTAAAAGTTTCAGGGCTCAATTTGAGGAAAAACCAGCATTAGGGATTTAAAGTTTAATAGAAATAACTTTAGGGACCTAATTGTAAATAAATGAAAGTTTGACTTTTCATTCATTTGGAATGAATGAAGGCTATTAGGCCGAAGGATAATGAACCGAGATGTTTATATCGTGTAGGATCACGGAGTACTAGGAACTCCAGCAAGGACAAGCTCGTGTGAATATAAAGAACCGGTCTAAGTGGAATTCACAGCATTAACGGGTGAGTGGGTTTACTAACGTCATACTCGATTGGGATGATGAGCATAACTTAAAGTTAAAAGCCACTTACCGGTTGTAAATGAGATTTTTATATCTTACCCGGTTGGGAATGATAAGCATCTCAGAATGAAAACCTACTATTTCGCGGTATTTTAAACATCACAACTTAGAAGAGTGATGTGAAAACCATACGGAAAAACTACTTACCGGTTATAAGTAGATCATACCTAGTTGGTATGATGAAACTTCCTCGAAGGAAGTTGAAAACCCGTTTATCGGTTATGAGCGGAGATGTTCTTATATCCGGTCGGTATAATTGATAGTTGAAAATATATTTTGTCGGAAGTGCTCTCCCCTGACTGTGTGCCAATGCTTAAACTATTTGGGAGACATTCTTTACGGGAGCTCGTATAGCTCTTATAGGCCGGGGGCCTTGATTTTGAAACTTGAGGGCTAATATGCCTGATTTTGAAAATCTTGTACAGTGGGCCCAAGGCCAGTTGGCACGAGTAGGAGCTCGTAAACAAACATGAGTTTTATGCCATAAAACTTTAAATAAAGGAATTGTTTGACCATAGTACCAAGATAGGACCGAAATACTCAGTCAACAAGCGGCAGTGCGACATGACAGGTCGACGGACCAGTCAAGACAAACAACTGCGGGTTGAGTTGAGAGTCGGGGCCGTTGGACTAATGGCACCACATATTACATGGCATAATAAGAAAATATTGTTTGTGCATGCACTATGAGTACGAGATCATCAAGACACCCATGAGGGGTAGTGATGCGTCCTAAGGGCCCTAGAGGACCTGGTGAGTATAAGTGTAGTTTGTCGTTCCTAGTGTTTATGCAAAATTTGGAGTAACACCAAGCGCATGAGATCCGGGTGGCGACGGGATGAGGTCTCTGTTCTTATACGGACACGAAGAACTAATTTCAGGATTGAGGGTCGGATGTTGCGTACATCCACTCATTCCTAGGGTAGAAGTGGTCATGATTCTATTCGAGTGGCCGGTAAAGTAGCTCCGAAGCCACTGGTTGGTTCAGTGATCGTGCTGACCTGCAAATGTGTGTAACCTTCATGATGAAGGATGTGTGTTGGGTGATGACACACCGTGGTTAAATATGAAATGGTGGAAAAACCGAAAATTTTGAATCAAGGGATTTTTGAAAGAAAGGAGTCTGGCACACTCCAATGATAAATGTTTTTCTTAAAAGTCAAAACTTTTGAAAAGCCTATTCACTGAGTAGTTGTACTCACCCATCCCCTATATCCCTTTTCAGGAAATACTGGAAAAGCTAACCCTTATGGACCATCAACTAAGACACTTGTGATACAGGTATGATAAATCTAAATTCTTATGCAGTTTTGTTTATGTTATTCCTGGAAAAGGTGCATGTTTAAAGGACGCCTTACTCTTTACGGTCTATAATAAGGGGAAACCCTTTAATAATCTAGGAGAGTGGCGGGTTGATCACGGCGATCCAACCAAACCGGGTCAGGGCGTGACACTATTGTTAACTACAAGTTATATCAATATTATGGTAAGTCTCTCTCTATTAACCATTCATATTCGATCTGATCATACTCACTTTATGGTTCAGTTGGCTAACCCTTTCAGGTTCCAGCTACCCAACTCATTAGTCGATAACTCGACCTTTGGATGAACATTCTCTAAGATTAACCTCTCGACCCTAAACTCATTCTTTTTTCATAGCACCTAATGAAATGCCCATAACTTATTAACTCACCACCTAGTGGTTCCATTTTTATAAAATTACCATTTGGTCCTTGCTTTGGGTAAAATTACTATTTTGCCCTTTTGCTTTAAATTTCCTCTTTTTGGACCTTAGACTACCTTAAGTCCATCAATTTGGTTCCTCAAATTTCTTTGGCTCCTATTTTATTCCCCATTATGCATTAGATACTATAAACCCCGTCCTTTAAATATAAGAAAACTAGGAAAGGAACCAGTCAATTCAAAAGAGAAGACTGAGCCAGTTCACGAACCATAACAGTAAAGAATAGGTAAAATGGGAAATTGACAAATCCCAAGTGACTCAAAAGTCATAAAAATCATGGAAAAGAACCTTGGGGCAAATGGGAAGAGAAAACAAACCAATTCAAGGTGAACCAGACCTGAATCGGATTGAAACGGATTGAACCGGTTTGAACCATACTTGAACCAGTTTGAACCCTACTTGAACCAGTTTCTAAATACATTTTTCTTCATGGCTTAAAAATGTTCAAATTGGGAAATTGAAGCCACCATTTGATAGAGAATGAATTTAGATTAATTTAGAAAATTTTAATTTTAGGAAAATTGGTCAAATTGGGCATGAACCGACCGATTTTTACCATTGAACCCGATCGGACCGGTCCAGTCCAGTTCGGAACAGTGTCATCTTCTTCCTCAAGAAATCAACACTGTTCATAAATGCAGAAAACTTCCTTCTCCGGCAAAGGTGTAACCGCTTCAATCAGGCCATTTTTAGGGGAGTAGAAGCTCGACCAAAATGGAAAGTGGTCGGATAGAGGGTCCCCGATTTGCCTATATAAAGAGCTAATCTCCATTTATCCTCCACACATCTCAAATTGCCATTCTCTCTCAACTGCTACATTTTCCAGTGAACCTTGAACCAAAGCTCTAACATAGGCCCTTTTCTTAGCCTTAGAAGGCAAGGTCGGGTCTTATAGACTCCGAGGAAAGTTAGCTATCTACTAGCAACCTCATTTCCACTCGAGCATCGTCGTAGAATCATTGGCAAAATATAATAGTGAAGCAGCTTCGGAGGACCGAAGCTGCCCTATTTTGGCCGAGCTAAATTTGGTGAAATTCATCCCTTCTTTAGCCAAACCAAGCCTCTCCAACACCACCACGACCCTCACACGGCCGCAATAGAGCTGAAAGGTACGCTAATTCGACCCTTCCCCGTTGGTACAATTTAGTTCTAGAGAGGAAAAATAACAAATTTCGTTTATCAAATTCCTATTGATCCTAACAGCAATTGACCCAATTCTTAATCCTAGAAGCAACCTCAAAATGAGAGCTACATCCCCAGATCAAGAGCTCGGATCACCACACCTCCGACGGTAAGCTTTCGAAGCTTTCTCACTATACGTACGATTTTCTAGCGAAACTCCATTTGAGCTTTTTTCAGACTCAAATCATGCAATTCAAAGCTCAATTGAATCGTATGGAAGTGTAGGAACTAATTTATACCTCTAATTGAAAAATTTAACCTCAATTGAATGGTCAATTTGAAAAAATCAAATTTGGTTAGTTTGAAGGGGAGAAATTGGGTATTTCGGAAAATTGAGGGCCCTCTTTACAATTTCCCAAAATTGAAGGACAATTGGCCATGATAAAGATATTGGAGGATCAATTGGTCAATTTTTGGAACATTCGGGGTCAAATTGCCATTTTTGGAAAGTAGGGGCAAAATTGTAATTTTAGAAAAATTGGGGACCAAATTGGAAATTTGGAAAAACTTGAGCCCCTTATACAATTTTGAGTAAATTGAGGACTCAAAGGGAATTTTGGAAGCCTTGGGACTCAATTTGGGAAAAGTTGGCATTATGGACCTAAAGTTAAGGAAAATGAACTTTAGGGACCTAAGTGCAATTAATCAACAATTTTGAGCCTAGTTTCTTATACGTGAGAAAACGATGGTTGTTATGCCAAATCTTAATTGGTAAGGATTCTCAAATTGTGTTGGGATGTGAGAGACTGGAACACCTGCAAGGAAAAGTTAGCATGAAATCGGAAACTGATTGGAGACGAACACGCCACGGTCATCGGGTGAGTGAGATTATCTAACTTCATACCCAGTTGGGATGAGGAGTACCATCTTTAATTGATAAAACCTACTTACTGGTTGTAAGTAGAGATAATCATACCCGGTTGGTATAATGAGTTCCTTTAGGAAAGGAGAAACTTGCTTACCAGTTGCAAACAGAGACATCATCACAACCAGTTGTTATGATGAAGTTGAAAATAAATTTTTGTCAAAAGTTTTCTCCTCTAACTGTGTGCAAATGCTTAAAATATTTGGGAGACCTTCTTGACGGGAGCTAGAATAGCTCAAATAGGCTAGAGTCCTTGGTTTTTAAAGTCGTGGGGCTAAATGCCCAGTTTTGAAAAAACACGTGTAGTGAGCCCAAGGCCAATGGGCATGAGCAGAAGCTCGTAAATAAACTTATTAAAGAAAGCCATGAAAATTTCCAATGAAATTGGTTGTATGATTTTGCCATGGTACCGAGTTAGGACCAATAGTGCTTGATGGACTGGCGGTATTGCGTTAGGGCCAAGTCGATGGACCAACCTAGAGAAACAGCGGCAGGTCGGGTTGAGCGACGGGGCCATTGGACCCTTGGCACCAAAGATAATGGCCACATGTGGGAAACTATTGTTTGTGCATGCACTTGTGGTACAAGACCATCAAGATGCCCTAGGGGGTGGTGATGGGTCCTAACAGCTACTAGACGACATGGTGGAGATAAGGGCAGTTCGTCGTGCCAATCAGTTTGGAAGCTCAGAGTAGCTTCTTGCGCATGAGACCGGGGTGGGATAAGGATGAGGTCTCGATCCTCATACAAACATAGAGTAGCATTCTGGTCTAACGGTTGGATGTCAAGAACATTCACTTAGACCCAAGGTAGAAGTGGACGAGCTTCTATCTTGGTGGACAATAAAGACGCTCTGATCCACAAGTGGGTGCAATGGACAGGTTGCACCTGCGAATGTGTGTACCCTTCATAATGAAGGGCATGCGTTTGTTTGCTAAAAACCTCCCGAGGCAAGGAGATGGGCTAAAAAGAGCTAAACACACCTAATATGGTAATGAGAAAAGTTTTGAAAACCGAACTTTGAGAAAATCTTTTTTAATGGAAATGATAACCTTGGCATATTTTAGATAAACAAAAGCTATCTTGAAATAAAAAAACTCACTTCCAACACCCGCTTACTAAGTTGTAGAACTCACCCCCTCCATTTTAACCCTTTTCGAGAGTAAGGAGATATAATGAAAGAAAATGTGATGATGTACCCTCCGTCAGTTTTGCTTAAAATTCATTTTAAGCTTGCATTTGATTGATTTATGCTATTCCAGGGGATGAGATTTGAAATTACGTTTGGCTCCTCTTGATTAAAAGAAGGGGAAACCATTCTTAAACCAAGGGAGCGACAGGTTGATCATAGAGATCTGACCAAATCGGGTCAGGGCGTGACAAATATATTCTAAGCCTTATTTCTTACAAGTTACCAAAAAGCCTTTAATTTTTGGAAAAAATTACCAATTTGCCCATCTTCTTGAGAACTTAGGCTTTGGGTTCCATTTATCCCACAAATTTCTTATAGAGGTCCGGCCGTTGGACCAATGGCATCAAAGATTAATGGCTTATTGGAAAACTTTCTTTGTGCATGCACTTGAGGTTTGGGACCATCAATATGTCCATGAGTGGTAGTGATTTTGTCCTTGGGGCTACTAGATGACGTGGTGGTGATAAGGGTAGTTTGTCATGCCAGCAGTCACGAAAGCTCATTGTAGCTTCATGGGCATAAGACCGGGGTGGGGTTGGGATGAGGTCTCCGTCCTCATATGAACACAAAGTATTTTGGGTCTTAGGGTAGGACGTCGAAGACGTTCACTTATACTTCTGGTAGAAGTAAGAGACTTCTATCAGGGGATGGTAAAGACGCTCCGATCCAAAAGTGGGTGTAGTCAGTGTAACCGCATCTTGCAAATGTGTGTGAACCCTTCCCGATGAAGGGCGTGTGTTGTTTGTAAAACACACCTAATATGGAAATGAGAAAGAGGTTATGAAAAGTGTGGAAATGATTTGAGAATCCTTGGAAATGAATTGGTAAACCTTGGAAAAAGGTTTTGATAAACCACAAATTGAAGAAAAGCATTTTTAATGAAATAAGGAGTCTAACACACTCCTATTAAAATTGATTTTGTGAAAACTCTCACCTAACTCCCATTCACTAAGTTGTCGAACACACCCCTCCTTTTACCCCTTTTCAGGTAACCAAGGGAAAACCCACCTAAAGCTAAACCTGCAAGATAGGTATTTAAGGTTAATATATTCAGTTTTGATTAATGTTATTCCAAGAAAGGTACATGTGAAAAATGACGCCTTACTCCCCAGGGCTTAGAGAAGGGGAAAACCCTTAATAAACCGGGAGAGTGGTGGGTTGTTCACGGAGATCCGACTAAACTGGGCGGGGTATAATAAGGAAAGTAGTATGAACGAGACAGTTAACAAACTGACCCTCATAGGAATTATGGATTTAAACCCAGGTGTGGGTGAGAGAAGTGGAAAGGCCAAATATTGGAAAAGAAGGATGAAGGAAATCCTTAATGGAAATTATGGTCGAAAACAAAATAGGGACCATACTCAAGTCAGAAGGAGGATTATATAAGCCTTGCACAAAGAGGTCTTGAAACAAGCCGTGTCTGAACCTTTCCCAAGTAAGAAAACTTGTGTAGGATATAAGTAGAATTAAGGAAATGGTACAAGGACGTACCGCTAGATTTCTCAGGAAGGGTGCACAGGAAGGACGACATGAAAGGATGTCATTTAAGGATTAGATACTTTCAAAGGACGAATGAAAATGGAATTCTGGGAGAAATGGAAAGAATCCTACCAAGGAAGGAAGCCCCGAAAAGGCATACATATCCCAACTAGGAGGTAATGGAACCAACCAAAGTTGAATTCCTCATATAAAGAATAAGGGATGAAATGGAAATTTAAGATGAGTAAGAATTCAAAGTGGGCAAATGCCCCAATATAAAAGGAGGTGTAAGGAAATCTTCAAGGAATGGTAAGAAGGTTGAGCATGTAGCTCTTAAGGTTAAAAATCTCTACTTTGAGAGATATAGTAGAGAATGAAACCGTAAAAAGGGAACTCCCTAAACAAAACAATCAACAAATAGACCAAAATGGATCAACTTGAAATAATGAATCGTGAAATGGTCACAAGCGAGTAAGAGTGGACTAAGGAAAAAGAAAGTCCTTGAATAAAGTATGCCGTTAAAGAAGAGAAAGGACATAAGAAGGGAAGAATTCTCGCATGTCAGTAAGTCATCGGGAAACCCAATGATTGGAATTGGAAAGACCAATAAAGAAGTTGGGAAAGGATGAGTAGGTAAGAGAAATTGACATGGTTATGCAGGACAAGATGCCAAAGGCAAGATGGATGAGGGGATAATGGTAAAGGTAGTCGAGGAATACTACCAAACGAAAAGAGGGATGAAATCATACGATCCCTAGAATGTTGGAAATATTAGAACGACTTTGAAGGAAGTATTCTAGAAATCTAATGGACAAAGACATGTTTTAGAAAATGTCATGACTGTAAGGGGCATGTAAGCCCAATAGTCCCTAGGAAAATGTGACTCAAAGGAAGGAAGAGTCAGTTAGTAAGCATGACAAGGCAAACATAAAAGTTGGACCAAAGTTATAATAAATAAGGATGGAGGAAGGGTCGAAATAGGAGAAAAAGGTGAGAACACCGAAACCCATGAAGAATAAGTACGTAGAACTTGAAAGGACACTAAGCTAAGGGTTTCGATGATAAAGAGAATAATTGGATAAATGAATGATTGGACATCTTGGAGCTCCCAAACCTAAAATACTAAGCAAGAACTTTCAAGAGGAAGAGTTTTACCCTAAACAAAGAAAGATGTGAACCTAGGGATATACCTTTGGACTCACAGGTAAGACATACTAGTTATGATAAACTCCATGGAAGGAGTAAATAATGTAAATGAAAGGAAATTCCTTAAGCGCGTGATTGAAAGTGGTCTAAGTGAATGAATGACCAAAGTGCTAACATATCCATGTTAACATTAAGGGAAGGTTATCCAAAAAAAAATGCTTATTTATTTTTGGGGACAAAAATCCTAAAAGGAGGGAATAGTTATAAACCCCGCCCTTTGGAGTTAAGGAAAAACCGGGAAAGAACCGATCAACTCGAGTGAGAAAAATTAAGTTGATTCACAAACTCGATCATTAGAGAACATGCAAATTGGGGAATTTACAACTCCCAAAGAATCATAAAAACCTTGGAAAGGGATTTTAGGACAATTTAGGAAAGAAATCTAGACCGATTCATGTGAACCAGATTCGAACCATATTGAACCACTATTGAACCGATTACTAAATTCATTTTTCTAGGTAGCTTAGAAAATTCAAAATTACAGAATTAAGGCTACCATTAGATAGAGAATGAATTTAGATGAATTTAGAAAATTTTAATTTGGAAAAACACTGTTGAATCGGGCTTGAACATGCCAATTTAAGCAATGAACCCGGTTTGGATAGGTCCAGTCCGGTTCGAAACATTGTCGTCTTCTTCCTTAAGATGACATCACTATTCACTCGCCAAAAAATCGAGCAGCGCCGATGAAGATGAAAAGTCTCTGGCCAGGGAGTTTCAAGCAATGAATGCCCGCCATTAATGTGCCAATCGAATGGCCAAGAAGTCCCCAAGCTTCCTATATAAAGAGCCCATCCTCATTCATCCTCCTCACACCTAAAAACTCCTCTCTTTCCCTACTACTCCATTTTCTAGTAAACCTCGAACAAGAGCTCCGACTTGGACATTTTTCAAAGCCAAAGAAGGCGAGGTCAGGTTTATTAGATCCTGGGAGAAGTCAGCTACCCAACGGTAGTCTCCATTCTCTTTGAGGGTCGCTGACATAATATAACGGTGAAGTAGCTTTGGTGGACTGAAGCTGCCCTATTTTGACCGAGCTAAAAACAACCAATTTGAGCACTTCTCAGGCCAAGCCAAGCTATCACAACACATCCATAGCTCTCACACGACCGAATTATAGAGGAAAGGTAAGCCAATTTGGCTCCCCTCTATAATTTTCAATCAGTGTTAGAGAGAGAACCGATGAAACTTCACTGATCAAATTCTCCCTCAATTTGGCATGAATTGAATTGATTATTGATCCTAGGAGAAACCTCAATACAAGAGCTATCTGTCGAAATAAAAAGATCGGACTGCCGCACCCCTGACGATAAGATTTTGAAGCTTTCTCTCTCAATGTCCAATTTTCTGATTAAGCACCGTTTGAGCTCAAATTAGATCCAAATGATGCGATTCAAAGTTCCATCGAATTATGTGGAAGTATAGGAACTCAATTTTACCTTCAATTTCAACAATTAACACAAATTGATAGGTCAATTTAATGAAATCAAATTCGGCCAGTGTGAAAGGGGAAATTGGGGATTTCAAAATTTCAAGGGACTAAAGTGCAATTTTCCAAAATTGAGGGCCAATTAGGCATGGAAAAGATGTTAAAGGACCAATTGGTCGATTTTTGGAATTATTAGGGGTCAAATTTTCCATTTTTGCAAAGTAGGGGAAAAATGGTAATTTTTGAAAAGTTAGGCACCAAATTGGAAATTTGGGAAACTTGCACCCCTTTTGTGATTTTGGATAAATTAATCTCCCAAAGTAAATTTTAGAAGTTTGGGGACTCATTTTTGTGGAAAATTGGCATTAGGGACCTAAATGCATATAACTAAAAGTTTGGAAATTTTATTCATTTATGATGAATGAAGGCTATTAGGCCAAATGATAATGAACAAGAATGTTCATATCATGTAGGAGCATGAAGTACCAGGAATGCCAGCAAAAACAAGCTCGCGTGGAGGCAAAAAGTCGGTTAAGAGGAATTCACTACATTATCGGGTGAGTGGGATTTTTCAAATAATACCCAGTTGGGATGATGAGTACCTCGGAATGAAAAACCACTACTAAGTAGAATTTTAACATCACACCTGAATGGAGAGACGTGGTAACTACGCAAAAAAACTATTTAACGGTTGTAAGTAGATCATAACCGATTGGTATGGTGGACTTACTCGAAGGAAGTGTAAAAGCTATTTACCGGTTGTAAGCAGAGATGTCATCACACCCGATTGGTGTGATTGACAAATGAAAAGATATTTTTGCCAGAAGTGTTCTCCCCTGACTATGTGCCACTACTTAAAGATTTTGGGAGACTTTCTTGATGGGAGCTCGAATAGCTCAGTTAGGACAAAGGCCTCGGTTTTGGAACTTGGGGGCTAAAATGCCCTATTTTGAAAATCTTGTATAGTGGGCCCAAGGCCTATTGCCATGAGTAGAAGCTCATAAAAAAACTTGAGATTAAGTTATGAAAATTTTAATGAATGATGTGATTTGGCCATGGTACCAAGATAGGACAGACATACTCGATGGATTAGTGGTAGTGCGACAAAAAAGGTCGACGGACAAGTCGAGACATATAGCTGTAGGTCGAGTTTAGGGTTGGGGCCGTTGGATTAGTGGCACCAAAGATAAATGGCTTATATGGAAAATTATTGTTTGTGCATGCACTTGAGGTACGAAACCATCAAGATTCCAAGAGGGGTAGTGATGCATCCTAGGGGCTACTAGATGACATAGTGGAGATAAAGGTAGTTTGTTGTGCTAGTAGTCAAGGAAGCTCGATGTAGCTTCTTGTGCATGAAACCTAGGTGGGGTTGGGATGAGGTCTCTCTCCTCATATGGACATGAAGTATTTTTGGTCTGTGGGTTGAACATCAGAGATGTTCACTCAAACTTCGAGTAGAAGTCATAGACTTCTATCAGGGCGAATGGTACAGACACTCTGATCCATAAGTGGGTGTAGTCGGCATAACTGCATCTCACGAATGTTTATGAACCCTTTCTGATGAAGGGCGTGTGTTGTTTGTGAGACACACCTAATATGGAAATGAGAAAAAGGTTATGTAAACCTTGAAAAGGATTTGAGAATCCTTGGAAAAAAATTGGTAAACCTTGGAAAAAGGTTTTTAAAACCAGAAAATGAGAAAATAATGTTTTTAAAGAGAATAAGGAGTTTGACACACTCCAATTCAAACTATTTTTTAGAAACTCATGTTTCAAACACCCATTCATTGAGTTGTCTAACTCACCCCCTCCCTTTACCCCTTTTCAGTTAACCAAGGGAAAACCTACCCAAAGACCTTTAGTTAGCTAAACCTATAAGACTGATATGTAAGTTTAAATTTTATGCAGTTTTGATTAATGTTATTCTAAGAAAGGTACAGGTTTTAAAGGACGCCTTACTCCTCACGATTTAAAGAAAGGGAAAACCCTTAAAAAACCAGGCAAGTGGTGGGTTGCTCATGGTGATCCGACAAAACTGGGTCAGGGCGTGACACTCAACCTGCCCTACAGATGTTTGTCTAGGCCGGTCCGTCGACCTAGCCTTGACGCACTGTCGCCAGTCCATCGAGCATTGTTAGTCCTGACTCGGTACTATTTCATTAGGAATTTTCATGGCTCTTCCTAATCAAGTTTGTTTACGATCTTTTACCCGTTCCCATTGGCCTTAAGCCCACTGCACGTGTTTTCCAAAACTGGGCATTTAGCCCTATGAGTTCAAAATTGAGGCCCCTGGCTTATCTGAGCAGTTCTAGCTCCCGTCAAGAAGGTCTGCCAAATATTTTAAGCATTGGCACACAGTCAGGGGAGAACACTTTTGACAAAATTCATGTTTTAACTCATTACACCAACTGGGTGTGATGATAACTCCGCTTACAACTGGTAGGCGGGTTTCTCCTTTCCTTAAGGAAACTAATCATAATCGGTAAGTAGGTTTTCCTTTAATAAAGTGTCCATCACCCCAACCAGGTATGACATTAGAAAATTCCCACTCACCCAATGACCGTGGCGCGGTCATCCCAAGTCAGCTTCCAAGTCCACGCTAGCTTTTCCTTGCTGACGTTCTGGTTTCTCGTGTCCCTACATGATTTGAGTATCCTTATCAATTAAGGTCTGGCATGAAAACTATTGTTTTCTCAAGTATGAGTGACTAGGCTCAAAATTATTGGTTTATTGCACTTAGATCCCTAAAGTTCATTTTTCTTAACTTTAGGTCAATAATGCTAAATTTCCTGAAATTGAGTCCCAAGGTTTCCAATATCCTCTTTGATTCCTCAATTTACTCAAAATTGTGTAAGGGGCTCAAGTTTTACAAATTTCCAATTTGGTCCCCAATTTTTCAAAAAATTATGATTTTGCCCCTACTTTCCAAAAATAGAAATTTGGCCCCAAATGTTTCAAAAATTGACCAGTTGGTCCTGCATCATCTTTCTCATTGTCAATTGGCCTTCAATTTTTAGAAATTACATGGAGGTCCCTTAATTTTTCTAAATCCTCAATTTCCCTCAAAATATTCCCCTAATTTCTCCCCTTTATACTGACCGAATTTGATTTTTTCAAATTGTCCATTCAATTGGGGTTAATTGCTCCAAATGATGGTATGGATTAGTTTCTACACTTCTATATGATTTAATTGAGCTTTGAATTGTAACATTTGGGTTTGAAATGAGCTTAAACAAAATATCGCCAGAAAATTGTTCGTAGAGAGAGAAAGCTTCGAAAGCTTAATGTTAGAGGTGCGGCGGCCCAAATTCTCGATCTGTTGAGGTAGCTCTCATCCTGAGGTTCTTTCTAAGATCAAGAATTCCTACAATTAAAGTCCAAATGATGGTGAATTTTATTAGTGAAATTCAACACTTTCTCTCTCTAACACGTATCTACAATGATAGAGGAGGGCCAAATTGGCTTATCTTTCAGCTCTGTTGAGGTTGTGTGAGGGATGTGGGGGTATTGGGGAGGCTTGGTTTTGTTGGAGGAGGCTTGAATTTGGCCGGATTCAGCTTGGCCAAAATAGGCCAGCTTCAGTTCGTTGGAGCTGTTTCACTATTTGATTCTGTCGGCGCTTCTCCGATGGTCCTTGGGTCAAAAAGAGGTTACTATTAGGTAGCTGACTTCCCCCAAAGTCTATAAGACCCAACCTTGCCTTCTAAGGCTAAGAAAAGTGCCCAAGTTAGAGCTCTAGTTCGAGCTTTAACAAAAAATGGAGCACTTGAGAGAAAATGACGATTTGAGGTGTGTGTAGGATAAATGGAGAGAAGCTCTATATATAGGGAGCTTGGGGACCCTCTTCCTGACCACTTTCTATTTTGGTTGAGCTTATCCTTGCCCAAAATGCCCTGATCGGAGTGAATATTCCTTCGTTAGAGAAGGAAAGTTTCATGGTTCTTTTCCATGATTTTTATGACTATTTGAGTCAGATTTTCCAATTTCCCATTTTGCCCTTTCTTTACCGAGTTGGATTTCTTAACCAGTTCTTTTCCCAGTTTTCTTATTATTAAAGGAACAGGGTTTACACATGATGCTAAATCCACTCACCCAATAAATGAGGCTAGTTTGTGCTAGTCGGACTTCCAGTCCTAGTCATGTCTTTTCACATACGTTCCGGTTCAATATGTCCCTGGATGATTCGAACATGCTCATGATAGAAGTTTCAGCATGAAGGCCTCTCGAACGTTCAAAATTTTCAATTAAGTCCCCAGGCTTCCCAACTATCCCTTAAGGGTCCTTAATTTTTCAAAAATTACCAATTGGACCTACATTTTCCAAAATTGCCATTTGGTCCTTAAACTTTCAAAATTGGAAATTTGTCCCCAATTTCATCAAATTGTCCAATTGGACCTCAATTGGGAGTAAATTTCATGAAAATCCCCTAATTTTCCTTAATTTACAATTCAGTCCCCAATTTTTCCAAAATTTCCACTTTCCCCAACTTTCCCCAAATTTGCAATTTGACCTTGAAAAATTGTTTCTTCAATTGAGCACAAAAACCTAGGCAATTTCTCCCATTCATGATAGGAACCACTTCTCCATGTTTCCCTTTTCATTTAAAGCTCTGAAACACTTCATTAGGCTAAAAAATGAGCTTAAACAAAGCTTCATTGAAAAAGTTTTCTAGAGAGAGAGCTTAATTATCTTACTGGTGAGGGGACAGTGATTCGAGCTCTGGGCAAGGGTGGCTAATGCTCATCGAGGAGAATCTCAGAGGATGAACCTTAGGTCAATTGGTGGCTTGAGCATGGAGAAATCAAAGAGAGAATTTTAGTGTGTCATTTTCTGCAACTTCACTGTTATGGCGAAATGGGGTGGAATTGAGTAACCTCAAGGGTTGGTCGTGTGGAGCTGGGGGAGGCTTGTCCCGGTCACTTGAGGTTGAAGGTGGCCAAAATTCAGCTTGAGCTTTTCAGATGCTTTGGGGTTGCTGGGGTGACAGTACTGTACCGACTTTCCATATTTATTCGATGATCCCCAGTCCAAAAGGAGGTGAGGATGAGGTAGGGTACTTCTTCCTGGTTCCATAGAGCTCAAATGCGCTTTCTAAGACTGGAAAAAGGGCACTTGCAGAGCTCTGGTCTCATCATAAAATGGACCTCTTCAGGTTCTTCGATGGTTGGTGAGATGGGAAATGCAAGGGGAGGGGTGCTTTTTATTTCAGGAGGTCGAAAATTGTCTAGGCTACCTAATGTCACAAGACTCGACCCCTACCTTGCTCGTCGGCGATTGGATTGAAGCTTTTTCTAAGTCGATGGAGACATTGTCCCTCTTCCTTATCCTCTTCTCCCTGTCTGCCATTTGAGGAAGACAACACTGTGGCTTGCATGAGAGCTTCGTACATGCTGGGTTGCCATATGACACGTCATGATTGGTTGGTTTTGCTGACGTTGCATCACCATTTGCAACCTAATCAGCATTTGGCTTGCTGAACAGACACGTTGGTTGCATCACCATTGGTTCCTCCTTCCTACGTGGCTGCTAACCAGTCTTAGTTGGCCATTGACCATGACACATGGTGCCCTCTGATTGGCTATTTTATATGCATCAGATTTCCCTTGTGACGCACAGTGCCGGTGCCACGTGTCAGCTTCTAATTGGTCAAGGCCATACGACATGGTACAACCACGTGTCAACCTCTGATCGGTTGGTCGTTCTCGGACACTAACGTGGCACTTTTGCCTCATGTCAGCTTGCCATTGGCCGACTATTGTTGACGGGCTTGTCCAACCTTGACCGTTGATTGGGACATGTGTCACTCTCCTATTGGTCAGTCATCGGTGAGGTGGATTTTTCTCCTTTGATAGTTGACTAGGATCACATGTCACGCTTTGATTGGGCAGCGCTTTTAGGTGCTGACTCAGCGGGTGGGCTCTCTTCACCATGCGTCGCATGCTAGTTGGTTGTACTTGCTGACCTGGCAATGGTTCATTGACCGGTTGGACCGTTGACAGGTTCGATCCGACTGGATTTGGTGACCCAAAATCGTAAAATGACTGATTCAGGCCTCATTCAATCAGTTTTCTAAAAATTAAAAATTTTTAAATTTATCTAAATTCATTCTCTAACTAATGGTGACTTCAATTTTTGAATTTGACATTTTTAAGCCACCTAGAAAAATGCATATTTGAACTCGTTCTTCATAGTTCAACATAATTCACTCTGGTTCTACCCGGTTCAAATTCGGTTCACCTTGAACCAGTCCGATTTCCACATCCTACCCACTTTAGGTTTCTCCTTCATGACTCATGTAATTTATTGGCCACTTGAGATGTCAAAATCATAATTTTAAACCCTTATTTTACCCCTTTTTGGTTCCAATAGATACTTGTTTTTCTTTTGGAAGTATACGGGGTTTTCCCCTAGTTTAGCTCTTTACTTCAAAGGGACGGAGATTGACTAGGTGCTGATCTGGCTGGCGGTTCATTGACCGGTTGGACCATTGATCTGTTCGATCAGACCGGATTTAGTGATCCGAAATCGAAAATCAGCCGGTTTAGGCTCAATTCGACCAGTTTTCTAAAGATTAAAAATTTATAAATTTATCTAAATTCATTTTCTACACTTTGGTGACTTCAATTTCTCAAATTGATGTTTTCAAGTCACCAAGAAAAATGAATCTTTGAACTAGTTCTTCATGGTTCAATCTGATTTAATCTGGTTCAAGTTCGGTTCACCCTAAACCGGTCCGAGTTTCTCATCCATTTCACTTCATGGTCCTTTTCTTTGATTTTCGGATCTTCATTGACGACTTGTAAATTTTGAATTCACTTGAACAATGTTTTTCACAAGAAATTTTTTGGTTCTTATTTTTTACTTTTTTATTTTGAGGAAACAGGCTTTACAACAACCCTCTTTTAGGTCACTGGAGATTGGTTACTGAGTGATCTCGTCAACTCCGGTAGAGGCATATTTCAGAGTTAAGAGTAAGGGCAGTGGAATGTTGAGGTCCTCAGCTTACTAGGAATACCAAGATGGTCACCAGATGTGGTCAATGAGACGAGTTATGCTTTATGGTAGCAATGTTGTAGAAGTTGGGAGCAGTCGGTGGTTGAAAAAGAATTCTGAGCAAAATACGATGAATGAACAACCCTAATTTATGTGGTTGTGATCTAGATTTGCGTGACTATCTATCCACAGCTTTCTTTGATTAATTAATAGCTTATCGTGTTGGAAATGAATTAATTTCCCCAAGCGGAGGAGTTGGTGGTCAATGGTGTGTTGTCAGGCAAAAAATAGGGGTTTTGGGTCTACCAATAGGGTGAAGAAGATGTTACATGCCGCTCAGTTTGTATTTTAGTGAAATGGTTTTTGAAAAATTTCTCAACCAGTTTAGCGGTTTTTGTCTAGGTTCACCCCCTTCTCGACTGGTTCTTGGAAAAATAAAAATAACTAAAAAATCTAAATTCAATTTTCTATTAAATGGACTCAAGAAATATTCCATTTGGATTACCTTGGACACCTTAAAAATTCAGGGGGTTTTGTGGCTCCACCTAGCTTGAACTTGCTTCAAACTGGTTCTCTCCCAATTTTCTCCCAATCCTTGACTCCGTATCCCGAGACTCCTATAAGGGTTTCTCATGACCCCTTTTCTCCCCTATTAGTCTCTCCATTGATCCCTTCCTTATTTCCAGTTCAATCCCTTTTCTCAGTTTCATCTTATTCTCCCTATTCGATCCCACTTTCCGGTTGAACTCAGCTTGGTTCTCAAATTTGGATTTCTCGGTCTTATAGGGAAACTTAGAAATTTATGGCATTTTTGTAAATAAGTCCAATGTGGCCTTAACCTTCAAGGTTAAGGGTTTTTGGTTGTACACGCCATGACACTGGGGTCCATTCTAGCAACCTCCTATGTTAGGTTAAAGACCCTTGTTGCAACTATAGGTGGCTCTAAAGGTGTTCCTTGTCCTTCATTCCTTAAGTAACTTTCAGATCCTGCATTGTTTCCTCCATAAGGGACATGGGGATTTTGAGGCATAGTTGCTGCTAGGGGAGGTCCATTTGTAGGGAAGTTTCGGGCTACATGCCTATGTTGATTACACTTGAGACATATGTAGGGATTACCTGACCCATAATGCGCCCTTCGACATACTTGGCAGTACGAAGATTGATTTTGCACTTTGGTGTTGCTCCCCATATGACTAACATTAAAAGTATTGGCCTTGCCTGGTCCATGAGGGCTCTTGAAGACCACTTTCCCTAGACCCGAAAGAGTTGGCTTGACACATGAGAGGGTCTCCCTATTGAGGGTTTCATTAATCCTTATTTATATTGTAAACCTCGCACTTTTGAGTTAAGGAAAATCGGGAAAGAACCGGTCAATCCGAGTAAGAAAATTGAGCCGGTTTACAAACCCGATCATTTGCGAACAAGCAATTTGGAAATTTACAACTTTTGGGTGATCCAAAGGGTTCATTAGACCTTGGAAATGAAATTTAAGACAAATTAAAAAAGAAAAACTAAATTGGTTTTGGTGAATGAGAATCCATAAGAACTTTGAAGTTAAGCGTGCTTGCTCAAGAGTAGTGTGAGGATGGGTGACTTCCTAGGAAATATGATTTTTTTTGTAACCCGAAAAATGTACGCCTTATCATTTAATATACGGTTTTACACCTATATAAGGAGGTCATCCCCATTCATTCTCCTCACACTTGAACACTTTTCTCTCTCTCTCTATTGCTCCATTTCCCGGTGAAGCTCGAACTAGAGGTTCGACTTGAACATTTTTCTTAACCTCAGAAGCAGGGGTTGAGCTCTTTAGAACTCATTGGAGAAGCGCCGACATGAGGGAACAGTGAAGCAGCTCCAATGGACCGAAGCTGCCCTGTTTCAGCCGAGTTGAAATTGGCCATTCCGAGCCCTCCCTAGGCCAAACCAAGCCTTCCCAACACTTCCTCAGCCCTCCCACAACCGAATTAAGACTGAATGGTTAGCCAATTCGGCTCTCCTCTGCAATTTTCGACCGGTGCTAGAGAGAGAATCGGCAGAATTTCAATAATTAAATTCTAACTCAATTTGACATCAATTGATGCGATTCTTGATTCCAAGATGAACCTCAAGATGAGAGCTATTTGTCCAGATCGAAAGCTCACACCGGTGAGAAATCGAAACTTTCTCTCTCTATAGTCTATTTTTCGGCGAAGCTCTGTTTGAGCTCGTTCTGACGTTAAAATCTATGATTTAAAGTTTTTTAGAATTGTATGAACATGTAGGAACTCAATTTCAACTCCAATTTCAACAATTAAATTCGACAGTGTTGAAGAGTTGAAATTGGGGGAAAAATTGGGGATTTTCAAAAATCAAAGGACCAAAATGCAATTTTATGAAATTGAGGGTCAATTGGGCATAAAAATAATGTTAGAGGACCAATTGAGGAATTTTGGAAAAGTTGGGGGACCAAATTGGAAATTTGGGAAATTAAATCCCTTTTTTTGAAATTGAATAAATTGAGGTCCCAAGATAAATTTTAAAAGTTTCGGGACTCAATTTGAGGAAAAACCGGCGTTTGGGGACTTAAAGTTAAAGAGAAATAACTTTAGGGACCTAATTGCAAATAACTAAAAAGTTTGGATTTTCTCATTCATTGGAAATGAATGAAGGCTGTTAAGTCGAGTTATAGTGAATAAGGATGTTCATATTGTGTAGGAACACGAAGTACTGGGAATGCCAGCATGGACGAGCTTGCGTGAATACAAAGAACTGGTCTAGTGGAATTCACTACGTTAACGGGTGAGTGGGTTTACTAACATCATACCCGGTTGGGATGATGAGCACAACTTAAAATTTTAAAACCAATTACCGGTTGTGAGTGAAAATTTTATATAATACCCGGTTGGGAATGATAAGTACCTCGGTATGAAAACTCACTATTTAGTGGTATTTTAAACATCACTACTGAGGTGTATAACCTCACCTGAGTGACAACTGCACTAGTACCAAACTGAACATGTTTTGATCTTATAAAGGAAATTTTATTCTAAACAATACGTTTATTCAATCAAGGTATGTACAACTATGGGGACAACAAGTCTATGCCCTCTTTGACTCCGGAGCAGAGAGATCATTTATCAAGGAATAGTTGGTTTCAAGAGTACCCCTAGAACTCACTCCATTATATCAGAACCTTAATATCCTTACACCTTTAGGAGAGGCTTAAACATGAATAAGTAATTAAAGGGATGTGAGAAAAGATTAGAGGAACCCAACTTGAAGCTGACTTGATCCCATTACCCTTGAAGGAGGTTAAAGTAATACTAGGTATGGATTGGCTAAGTAACCATCAGGCAAGGATGGACTGCGGAAGGAAGATGGTAACCTTCCACACTCCCAAGATGAAAGGATTAAAGTTCCAAGGAGATAGAAGGAAAAATGAGGTCGGAACATGAAGAGCATTTGACAACCACCTTGGAGATATTAAAGGAAAATGAATTATATGCAAAATTTTCCAAGTGTGAGTTCTAGCTCTAGGAGGTAGGATTCTTAGGGCATATTGTATCCAAGGATGGAGTTAAAGTAGATCTAGCTAAGGTGGAAGCCATATCAGATTGGAAGTCTCTAAGGAATCCTACAAAAATAAGAAGTTTCTTAGGATTGACAGGATACTATAGACGATTTGTGCAAGAATTTTCTAAGATAACAGCTCCACTATCTCGACTCACCAGGAAGGGAGTTGAGTATAAATGGGATGAGAGCTATGAGAAGTCTTTTCAGGAGTTAAAGACTCAACTAACAACCACACTGGTACTTTCCTTACCGGATCCTAATGCAGGAGAGGAGGCTAGATGCCTTAAGTCGCAAGTACCAAACTGAGGTGGCACAAGTAAAGACAAGTTACCTATGCATGTTGCAACAATTGGATGGGATGAGAGCTGTGAGAAGTCTTTTCAGGAGTTAAGGACTTGAGTGACAACTGCACTAGTACTTTCCTTACCTGATCCTAATGTAGGAGAGTACACAGTCTATAGTGATGCATCTGGACAAGGACTTGGATGGTTCTTGATGCAACATGGGAAGGTTATCACTTATGCCTCACGACAACTGAAGGTACATGAAAGATATTACCTGACTCATGATCTAGAATTAGCTGCAATAGTGTTTGCCTTAAAGATATGGTGACACTACCTTTATGGGGTTAAGTGTAGGATATACATAGATCATAAGAGTCTTAAGTACTTCCTAACTCAGAAGGAGTAAAATCTTCGCCAAAGGAGATGGCTGGAATTGGTGAAGGATTATGACCTGTGATAGAGTATCACCCCGGAAAGGCAAATGTGGTAGCAGATGCCTTAAGTCGTAAGTACCAAACTGAGGTGGCACAAGTAAAGACAAGTTACCTACCCTTGTTGCAATAAGTGGGAAGGATGGAGGTGGACTTGAAGATGGACAAGTAGGAAAAATGCTTATAGCTAATCTGGTGGTGAGGGCCAGTCTAACCGAGCATATTAAGGCTCAACAAAAGGCTGATAAAGAACTCCATGTTTATTTGGACCTAGTTAACAGAAAAATGAAACCGGATTGACTTGTGAGGTGATGGAGTACTAACCTACAAAGGTAGGGTATGTGTGCCTCAAGATAAGGAAGTGAAGAGGTTAATTTTGGAAGAGGCACATGATTTGGTGTATGCAATGCATTCAAGTAGTACGAAGATGTACCGCACCCTCAAACAAAGATATTGGTGGAAGGGAATGAAGAGGGACATTGCGAAATACATAGCCCGATGTTTGTCCTGTCAGCAGATCAAGATTGAGCATTAGAAACCATCAAGACTACTGCAACCCTTGCCAATTCTGGAATGGAAATGAGAGCACATCACCATGGACATTGTCACAGGACTACCGGTGACAAGAAAGGGTTGAGATGCGGTTTGGGTCATCATGGATAGATTGACCAAATCAGCTCATTTCCTTTCTATAAGAGTGACACACATAGTGGAACAACTGGCCGTATTATACATGAAGGAAATAGTAAGACTCCATGGTGTTCCGACGAGTATAGTATTAGATAGAGATCCAAGATTTACTTCAAGGTTTTGGCCAAACTTACAAAGTGCCATGGGAACCAAGCTTCACATGAGCATGTCATTTCATCCTCAGACAGATGGACAGTCTGAGCGAACCATCTAAACCTTGGAAGATATGCTGAGAGCATGCGTACTCACCATGAATAAAGTCTGGGAAGAATACTTATAATAGTTATCATGCCAATATTCAGATGGCTCCCTATGAAGCCCTTTATGGATGACCATGTTGTACCCCTCTATTTTGGGAAGAAGTGGGGGAAAGGAAGTTAGAAAGGGCAGAATTAATCGAGGATGCCATAGAGAAGAAAAAATTAATAAGGAGACGTCTTAAGACAGCTCAACACAAAAAAAAAGTTATGCGGATAATCAAAGGAAAGATCTAGAGTTTGAGGTGGGAGATCAAGTATTCCTCAAAGTATCCCCAAGGAGGGGAATACTCAAGCTTTTGCAAAGAGAAAAGTTGAAACCAAGATATATCAGCCCATATCCCATTATCCAAAGGATAGGACTGATAGCTTATAAATTGGAACTACCTCCTGACCTCTAGAGAATACATGATGTATTCCACATCTTCGTGCTTCGGAAATATCAAACTGGTCCTAGTCATGTATTGGATTGACCTCCATTAGAGCTAGAAGAGAACCTGACCTACCAAACAGAACCGATACGAATCATCGACCAGAGGGACAATAATTTAAGGAATAAGAGAATTCTTATGGTCAATGTAGACCCCATCATTTGATAATGAGAAAAACCGGGGAAAAGCCAATCAGTTCAAACTTTAAAAATGAGTCTATCTACAAGCCCGACTATTAAGAAATGGGCAAATTTGAGAATTTACAACTCACATGTGACTCAAAAGGATTCATAAACCCTAGAAAAGAATCTTAGGACAAAATGGGAGATAAAAATCGGTCTGGTTCGAGTAAACCGGGTCCGAACTAGATATAACTAGTTTATGAATCGAGTAGATTCAAGAACTGGAATTGATAGAGAAAGGCAAACCAGGAAATTTATGGAGCCCGAGTGACCCAAAGAGTCCTAAAATTCATGGAAATGGACTTGAGAAGGAATTGGAGATGAAAACCAAATTAGTTCACGTGAATCATATCCGAACCAGATTGAACTGGTTTGGACCGATTTGAACCACTATCGTACTATATTCTAAATTCATTTTTCTAGGTGGCTTAAATAATTCAAATTTGAGATTTGAGGCCCCCAATGGATAGAAAATGAATTTAGATGAATTTAGAAAATTTTAGATTTGAAAAGTTCGGTCGAATGGCGGTGAACCAGCCGGTTTAAGCTTCAAAACCGGTTCGGATCAGTCTGGTCTAATTTGGAATGGTGTCGTCTTCTTCCTTTAGATGACAGCACTGTTCACTCGTCTGAAAATCGCATAGTGCTGACGAAGCTGAAAAGTCTCCAGCTAGGGAGTTTCAAGTAATTAATGACCACCATTAAGACGCCAATGGGACGGCCAAGAAGTCCACGAGCTACCTATATAAAGACCCCCTCCTCATTGACCCTCTCCACACTTGAAAAGCTCACTCTCTCTCAGCTGCTTAGTTTTCCGGTGAACCTCGAACCAGAGCTCTGATATAGGGTCAATATTGTGCGAAAGAAGGTGAGGTTGGGTTCCTTAGAATCAGGGAGAAGTCAGCTACACGCCTATAGTCTCCATTTGCTCCAAGAGTCGTCGGAGAAATGCCGGCGTGATCGAACAAAGAAGCAGCTCTAGCGGACCGAACCTGCCCTATTTTTGGCTAAGTTGAAATCGGCCAACTCGAGCCCCCTCAGGCCAAACTAAGCCCTCCTAACACTCCTTCAACCCTCCCACAGCTGAATTAGGGTCGAAAGGTAAGCCAATTCGGCTCTCCTTTGCAATTTCTGATCGGTGATAGAGAGAGAGTCGGTCAAATTTCAATGATAGAATTCTAATCCAATTCGACCTCAATTTTTACCATTCTTGATCCTAGGAAGAAACTCAGGAGGAGAACTACCTTCCCAGATAGAAAGCTCAGACCGTCACGCCCCCACCGGTGAGCAATCGAAGCTTTCTCTCTGTATAGTCTATTTTTTGTCGAAGCTTCGTTTGAGTTCGTAACATTAAAACTTGCGATTCAAAGTGCTAGAGAATCGTATGAACATGTAGAAACTCAATTTCAACTTCAATTTCAATAATCAGAAGTGTTTGATTGGCCAATTTGATGAAATCAAATTCTGTTGTGTTAGGAGGTTGAAATTGGGGGGAAAATTGGGGATTTTTGAAAATTCGAAGGACCAAGATGTGATTTTGAAAATTCGAAGGCCCATTGACCTATGGCCCACTATTCTAGATTTAAAAAAAAACGAGGCATATTAGCCTCCAAGTTCCAAAATTGAGGCCTCTGGCCTATAAGAGCTATTCGAGCTCCCGTCGAGAAGGTCTCCCAAATTGTTTAAGCATTTGCACACAGTTAGGGGAGAACACTTCCGACAAAAAGATATTTTTACTGTCCATTATACTGACTCGATATAAGGATATCTCTATTCATAACCGATGAACGGGTTTCCAACTTCTTTCGAGGAAGTTTCATCATACCAACTGGGTATGATCTACTTACAACTGGTAAGTAGTTTTTCCGTAAGGTATTCACATCACTACTCTAAGTCGTGATGTTTAAAATACCACATAGTAATGGGTTTTTATTTCGATGTGCTTATCATCCCCAACTGGGTATGATATAAAATCTCACTCACAACTGGTAAGTCATTTTTAACTTAAGTTGTGCTCATCATCCCAACTGGGTATGACATTAGTAAACCCACTCACCCAATCGTGTAGTGAAATTCCACTTAGTCGAGTTCTGTCCCTTGCCCGCTGGACCTCAATTAGCGTTCTCGATGTCTCATTTTCCTACCCGAAATGAACATAGTTGTACATTATTCTTTGGCCTAATCGCCCTCAATCGTTCTAATGAATGAGAAAACCCAACTTTATATATATTTGCAATTAGGTCCTTAAAGTTATTTTTCTACAACTCTAAGTCGCTATTGTCGAGTTTTTCCTCAAATTGAGTCCCAAAACTTTTAAATTTATCTTGGGACCTCAATTTATTAAATTTCATGAAAAAGGGTTTAATTTCCCAAATTTTCAATTTGGTCCCTCAATTTTCCCAAAATTACCATTTTGCCCTTGCTTTACAAAAATGGTAAAATTTGCCTAAAAAATTCTAAAATTTCTCAATTGGCCCTCTAATATTCATATCATGACCAATTGACCCTCAATTTTAGAAAATTACATTTTGGTCCTTCGAATTTTTGAAAATCACTAAATTTCTGCAATTTTCCCTCAATTTCAACTCTTTCACACAACAGAATTTGATTTAATCAAATTGACCGATCAAACACCTCTATTAATTGAAGTTGAAGTTGAAATTGAGTTTCTACATGTTCATATGTTTCTAAGGAACTTTGAATCGTAGGTTTTAACGTCGGAACGAGTTCAAACTTTAGAGAGAGAAAGCTTCGATTTCTCACCGGTGTGGGCGCGACGGTCTGAGCTTTCTATCTGGGCAGGTAGCTCTCCTCTAGAGGTTCTTCCTAGGATCATGAATGATATCAATTGATGTCAAATTGGATTAGAATTTTATCATTGAAATTCAGCTGACTCTCTCTCTAACAGTGATCAGAAATTGCAAATGGGAGTCGAATTGGCTTACCTTTTGGTCCTAATTCGGCCGTGGAAGGGTTGAGGAGGTGTTAGGAGAGCTTGGTTTGGCCTAAGGAGGGCTCGAATTGGCCGATTTCAACTTGGACGACATAGAGCAACTTCGGCCCGCCGGAACTGCTTCACTGTTCGATCACGCCAGTGCTTCTCCGGTAACTCTCGAAACGAACGGATGTCACCACCGTATAGCTGACTTCCCCCCCGGTTCTAATGAACCCAACCTCGCCTTCTTTGGCTTAGAATTGACCCTATATCGGAGCTCTCATTCGAGTTTCGTTGGAAAACTAAGCAACTGAGAGAGAGAGAGAGAGAGCTTTTCAGGTGTGGAGAGGACAAATGGAGAGGGTCTTTTTATATAGGGAGCTCGGGGACCCGTTGGCCGTCCGTTTGGCATCGTTTTGACAGGCATTGAAGGCTTGAAGCATACCGAATGGAAACGTTTCTTTTTCGCCGGTGCTGCTTCGATTTTTTGGTGAGTGAATAGTGCTATCATCCTGAGGAAGAAGATGACACTGTTACGAACCGAACCAAATTGGTCCGAACCATGTTCAAGGCTTAAACCTGCCGGTTCACCCCTCACTTGACTGAGTTTTTCAAATCTAAAAATTTCTAAATTCATCTAAATTCATTTTCTATCCAATGTTGGCCTCAAATCTCCAATTTGAATTATTTAAGCCACCTAGATAAATGAATTTAGGATTCGATTCAATAGTGGTTTAAACTAGTTCGAACCGGTTCGGATTCGGTTCACTTGAACCGGTTTGGTTTTCATCCCCAATTCCTTCACAAGACCATTTTCACGTTTGTTGTGACTCCCTGGGTCACTTAGCATACATAAAATTCCTGGTTTACCATCTATTTATCGATTTCTGTTCATAAACCAGCTTGATTCTAAAACCAGTTTAATCCAATTCAGGTTCGGTTCACCCAAATTGGTCTAGTTTATCTGTCCCACTTTGTTCTAAGGTTCCTTCCCAAGGTTTATAAATTTCTTTGGAGCACAAGAGAGTTGAATTTCATTGATTTGCCTATTTTCTATCGATTCCGGTTCATGAACCATATCAGTTCATTAATCGTTTTAATACAATTGGATCTGCTTCATCCAAACTAGTCTGGTTTTTCTCTTCCAATTCATCCTAAAGTTCTTTTCCATGGTATTATGAACTCTTTGGGTGACCCGGGAGTTGTAAATTCCCAAATTTCCTGTTCACAAATGATCGGGTTTGTGAACCGATTCAATTTTTCTCATTCGGTTTGACTGGTTCTTTTCCCGATTTTCTTTAGCTCAAAAGGGCAGGGTTTAAACTCTCCCCTCATTTTAGGAGTTTTGTCCCCAAAAGTTAATTATCAGCCTTGTATGAGGAATCATTTCCTTTGATGCCCCTTTGGTGTTTGCTTAACATGTAAACTCTTCTCTCGTCCTTCCAATTAGCCCTTTTGACAACCTTCACTTAAGGAATTCCTTTTTCTTTATATTATTTACTCCCTCCAATGAGTTTATCATGACTAGGCATACCTTACTTCAAGGTATATTCTTAGATTTTATCTCTTTCTTTGTTTAGAGCAACATTCTTCCCTTTTAGATTCTGTACTCAAGATTGGTAATTCCAAGATAACTAATCATTCCTCTGTCTAGTTATCCTTTTCGTAGTTGAAACCTTTAGCTTGATGTTCTTTTGAGTGTCACGTACTTGTTTCCATGGTTTTTCTTTATTATCACTTTTTCATCTTATTTTGACCCTTCCTTCATTCATTGTCTATTATAATTTTGGTCCAAATTTTTTCTATATTCGACCTTGTCATGCTTATTAGCCGACTCTTCCTTACTTTGAGTCATATTCTCCTTGGGATTGTTGGGCCTACATGCCCCTTACAGCATGGTATTTTCTAGGACCTATCTCTGTCCATCAGATTTCTAGAACATCTCCTTGAGGGTCTCTCTTAGCTTTCTGACCGTCCAAGGATCGTATAACTTCATCCCTTTTTTCTTTTGATAGCATTCCTCAACTATCCTTTTTACCATATCCTCTCCTCTATCATGCCTTTGAAGTTATGTCTCACATAACTGCATGGATTCCTCTTACCTGCTCATCCTTCCCTAACTTCTTTATTGGTTCTTTTCGGTTCCAATTGATTAGGTTTTCCAATACTATATTCACAAGTTGGGATTCATCCTTTCTTAGGTCCATCCTCATTCCCAATGACATCCTTTACTCAAGGATTTTACTTTGGCCTTAATCCACTCTTACTTGTTCATAATCAATTCACAATTCTTTATACCAAGTTGATTCCTTTCGGTCTACATGTCGATTTGCTTGGTTTGGGGAGTTTCCCTTTTTACAGTCTCATTCTCTACTATTTCCTTCAAAGTAGAAACTTTTACCTTAGGAGTTACATGTTCAACCTTCTTACCATTTCTTAAAGGTTTCCTTTCTTCATCTCCTTACACCCTTTCTATATTAGGGCATTTGCCCGCTTTTAGTCCTCCATTGTCTTAAATTTTCCATCCCATCCCTTATTCATTATTTGAGTAGCTTCCGATTATCCGTCTTATTTCGTGTACTCCATCCTATCCCCAGCCATCCTCTCTTTAGGCTCTATTATGCGATTGTGGACCACAATTGTAGACCCCGCACTTTTGAGTTAAGGAAAACCGAGAAAAGAACTGGTCAAACTGAGTAAGAAAACCGAGACGGTTTACAAACCCGATCATTTGGGAACAAGCAATTTAGAAATTTACAACTTTTGGGTGATCCAAAGAGTTCATTAAACCTTGGAATAGAAACTTAAGACAAATTAGAAGAGAAAAACCAAATTGGTTCAGGTGAACGAGATCCCATAAGAACTCTGAAGTTAAGCGTGCTTGCTCGATAGTAGTGCGAGGATGGGTGACCTCTTGTCATCCCCATTCATTCTCCTCACACTTGAACACTTCTCTCTCTCTCTCTCTCTCTCTCTCTCTCTACTGCTCCATTTCTCGATGAAGCTCGAACTAGAGCTTCGACTTGAATATTTTTCTTAACCTCGGAAGGAGAGGTCGGGCTCTTTAGACCCGTGGAGAAGTCAGCTATCTGATAGCAAACTCCAGTCAATCCAAGAATCACTGGAGAAGCACCGACATATTGGAACAGTGAAGTAGCTTCAGCGGACCGAAGCTGCCCTATTTTGTACACACTGAAATATGCCATGTTTAGCCCTCCTCAGGCCAAACCAAACATTCCCAACACTTCCTCAGCCCTCCCACGGCCGAATTTGGACTGAAAGGTAAGCCAATTTGGCTCCACTCAGCAATTTTTAGTCGGTGCTAGAGAGAGAACCGACAGAATTTCAAAGATGAAATTCTAACTCAATTCGGCATCAATTGATGTGATTCTTGATTGTAGGATAAACCTCCAGATGAGAGCTATATGCTCAGATCAAAATCTCGGACCGCCATGCCCTCACCGGTGAGTAATCGATGCTTTCTCTCTCTACCGTCTATTTTCCGGTGAAGCTCCATTCGAGCTCGTTCTGACGTAAAAACTTGCAATTTAAGCTTCTATGGAATTGTATGAACATGAATAAACTCAATTTCAACTTCAATTTCAACAATTAGAGGTGTTTTATCGGTCAATTTGATAAAATCAAATTTGGTTGTGTTAAAGAGTTGGAATTGGGGGAAAAATTGGTGGAAATGGGGGATTTTAAAAAATTTCAGGGACCAAAATTCAATTTCCTAACATGATAAAAATGTTAGAGGGCCAATTGAGGAATTTTAGAATTTTTAGGGTGAAACTTACCATTTTTTAAAGTAAGGGCAAAATGGTAATTTTGGAAAAGTTGGGGACCAAATTGGATATTTGAGAAATTAATCCCTTTTTGTGAAATGAAATAAATTGAAGTCCTATGATAAATTTAAAAAGTTTCAGAACTCAATTTGAGGAAAAACTGGCATTAGGGACTTAAAGTTAAAGAGAAATAACTTTAGGGACCTAATTGCAAATAAATGAAAGTTTGACTTTCTCATTGATTTGGAATGAATGAAGGCTATTAGGCCAAAGGATAATGAACCGAGATGTTCATATCGTGTAGGAACACGAAGTACCAGGAACGCTAGCAAGGACAAGCTTGCGTGAATACAAAGAACTGATCTAGTGGAATTCACGGCATTAATGTGTGAGTGGATGATGGGCACAACATAAAGATAAAAATCACTTACCAGTTGTGAGTGGGATTTTATATCATACCTAGTTGGGGATGATAAGCACATCGAAATGAAAACCTACTACTATGTAGTATTTTAAACATCACTACTCAGAGTAGTGATGTGAAAACCATACAGAAAAACTACTTACCGGTTGTAAGTAGATCATACCCGGTTGGTATGATGAAACTTCCTCGAAGGAAGTTGAAAACCCGTTCATTGGTTATAAATGGAGATTTCCTTATATCGGGTCGGTATAATGGACAGTTGAAAATATAATTTTATCGGAAGTGCTCTCCCCTGACTGTTTGCCAATACTTAAACTATTTGGTAGACTTTCTTGATGAGAGCTCGAATAGCTCTTATAGGTCGGGGGCCTCGGTTTTGGAACTTGGGGGTTAATTTGCCTGATTTTAAAAATCTCGTATAGTGAGCCCAAGGCCAATTGGCATGAGTAGGAGCTTGTAAACAAACATAAATTATATACCATAAAACTTTAAATAAAGGAATTGTTTGGCCATGGTACCATGATTGGACCGACACACCTGGTTAAAAAGAAATGGTGATAAACCCGAGATTTGAAATGAAATGGTTTTGAAAGAAAGGAGTCTGACACACTCCAATAATAAATGTTTTCTTAAAAGTCTAAACTTTTGAAAACCCATTCACTCAGTAGTTGTACTCATCCCCTCCCTTATATCCCTTTCAGGAGATTTAAGAAAGCCTACCCTTAAAGAACATCAACTAAGACGCCTGTGATACAGGTATGATAAATCTAAATTATTATGCAATTTTGTTTATGTTATTCCTGGAAAAGGTGCAGGTTTAAAGGACGCCTTACTCTTTACGGTCTATAATAAGGGTAAACCCTTTAATAAACCGGGAAAGTGGCAGGTTGATCATGGGGATCCGACCAAACTCAGTCGGGGCATGACAACTAGAGTGGTATCAGAGCCTGTTTCCTCGAATACATAATCAAGACTAGAAAATATAGTAACTAATAGGATTTATCTTAAAATTTTCAGATGGCTCCCATGAGAGGAACCAAGAAAACTTGGAATGGCTCTACTCAACACCCTATCTTCGTAGAAAGACAACCCTAGAAGCTTCCCAAATGCCTGAGACCTAGGAGGAATCTCAAAAGACCAAATGGGGAAGCATCATGGAGAATGGTCCTAGTACCTATCGATGGCACAACTCTAAGTATGAAGGAGGATGTTTATTAATAATTTCATTGCTCCTTAGTTATTTTGTGACCATTTCCTATGATAGGGCTAAAAGCCTAATCTTTTGTATCCCCCTGTTAATAAAATACTCAAATTCTCAAAACTTTATCTCTTGATGATGCAATCTTGTTGAGAATATGGCCTAAGGAAAATAAAACAAACCCACACTATCTTGGAAACTAAGGAAAAGACACATCTCGGTTATGGAAGATGAATCAAGAAATTAAGAAACCTAGGAGGACTCTTACCATGACCCTTTAGTAAAGGAGATTCAGTAAGAAAACTGTTAAATTTTTAAATCAACTCAGATTTCTCTTTTGAAATTACCAGTTCTTTCCCTAGTTTTCTTATTATCAAAGGATGGGGTTTACAACTCTCCCCTCTTTTTAGGGTTTTTTGTCCCCAAAATAATTATATGTCAAATAATTGAGGGTAACTATCCCTCGTCACACTTTTGGTTTCCCATGTCTCTTCTTGCAACCTAAGTACTCCCCTCCATGGGAACACCTTGAGAAATACTTGATCTCCCACTTCAAACTCTAGATCTTTCCTTAGATGATCCGCATAACTCTTTTGCCTATCTTCTGTGGTCTTAAGGTGACTCCTAATTAGTTTTATTTTCTCTGAGGCTTTCTCGATCAGTTCTGCCCTTTGCAGCTTCCTTTCCCCCACTTCTTCCCAAAATAGAGGGGTACAGCATGGTTTTTCATAAAGGGCTTCATAGGGAGCCATCTGAATACTGGCGTGGTAGCTATTCTAGTATTCTTCCCAACCTTTGTTCATGGTGAGTACGCACGCTCTTAACATATCCTCCAAGGTTTGAATGGTTCACTCAGATTGCCCATCGGTTTGCTGATGTAACGTCGTGCTCATGTGGAGCTTGGTTCCCATGGTACTTTGTAAGCTTGGCAAAACCTTGAAGTAAATCTCTAATCTCTATCTAATACTATACTCACCGGAATGAAATGGAGTCTCACTATTTCCCTCATGTCTAAGACAGCCAGTTGTTCCACTGTATCCATCACTCTTATTGGAAGAAAATGAGCTTATTTGGTCAATCTATCCACAATGACCCAAATTGCATCCCGGCCCTTTCTTGTCATAGGTAGTCCTGTGACAAAGTCCATGGTGATGTGCTCCCATTTCCATTTTGGAATTGGTAAGGATTGCAGTAGTCCTAACGGTTTTTGATGCTCCGCTTTTATCTGCTGACAGGACAAGCATCGGGCTACATATTCCGCAATGTCTCTCTCCATGCCTTTCCACCAATATCCTTGTCTGAAGGTGCGGTACATCTTGGTACAACCCAAATGCATTGTATACACAAAATCGTGTGCCTCTTCTAGAATTAACCTCTCCAATTTCTTAATTTGAGGCACACATACCCTACCCTTATAGGTCAGCACTCCATCACTTCACATGTCATAATCTGGTTTCATGTCTCTATTAATCGGATCCAGATAGGATTGAAGCTCCTTATTCGCATTTTGTTGAGCCTAGATCTCCTCAATTAGACTAGGCTTCAATACCACGTTAGCCACTTGTCCATCTTCAGGTCCACCTCCATCCTTACCAATTGTTGCAACAAGGGTATGTAACTCGTCTTTACTTGTGTCGTCTTAGTTTGGTATTTGCGACTTAAGGCATCTACTACAACATTTGCCTTTCCGGGGTGATATTCTATTACAAGGTCATAGTCCTCAACCAATTCCAACCATCACCTATGGCGGAGATTTAACTCTTTCTAAGTTAGGAAGTACTTAAGACTCTTGTGATCTGTGTATATCCTACACTTAACCCCGTAAAGGTAGTGTCGCCAAATCTTTTGGGCAAACACTATCGCAGCTAATTCCAGATCATGAGTTGGATAGTTTCTTTCATGTACCTTAAGTTGTCGCAAGGCATAAGCAATAGCCTTCCCTTGTTGCATCAATACACATCCAAGTCCTTGTCCATATGCATCACTATAGACAGTGTACTCTCCCTCATTAGGGTGGAGTAGGGAAAGTACCAGTGTGGTTGTCAATTGAGTCTTTAACTCCAAGAAAGACTTCTCACAACTTTCATCCCACTTATACTCAACTCCTTTCCTGGTGAGCTGAGTTAGAAGAGCTACTATCTTAGAAAAGTATTGCACAAACTAATATCTCTTAAGGATTCCTTGGAGCCTTCCAATCTGATATGGATTCCACCTTGGTTGGATCTACTTTGACTCCATCCTTGGATGCTATATGTCCTAAGAATCCTACCTCCTGCAATGAGAACTCGCACTTGGAGAATTTTGCATATAAGTGATTTTCCTTCAATATCTCTAAGGTGATTGCCAAATGTTCTTCATGTTCTAACCTAGTTCATGAGTAAATAAGTATGTCGTCTATGAACACTATCACGAACCTATCCAAGTGTGGTTAGAACATACGGTTCATCAAATCCATGAAGGCTGCAGGGGCATTTATTAATTCAGTTGTAGGAGGGTTGTGGAAGTGCTAGGAGGGCTTGGTTTGGCCTTAGAAGGGCTCAAATTGGCTGATTTGAGCTCAGCCAAAACAAGGCAGCTTCGGTCCGTCGGAGCTACTTCAATGTTCTATCATGTCGATGTTTCTCTAGCGATGCTCAAAGCAAATGGAGACTACCGGCATGTAGCTGACTTCTCCCTGAATGCAAAGAACCTGACCATGCCATATTTGGCTAAAAAAAATGCCCAAGTCATAGCTCTAGTTCAAGCTTCACTGGAAAATGGAGCAATAGGGAGAGAGTAGACTTTTAAGGTGTGAGGAGGATGAATGAGGAGGGGCTCTTTATATAGGATGCTCGGGGACTTCTTGGCCATTTGATTGGCACCTTAATGGTGGGCATTCATTGTTTGAAACTCCCTGGCCAGAGACTTTTCATCTTCGTCGGCACTACTCGATTTTTCGGCAAGTGAACAGTGTTGTCAACATAAGGAAGAAGACGACATTGTTTCGAACTGGACCATATCAGTCCGAACCAGGTTCAAAGCTTAAACTGACCAGTTTAGGCCCGATTCTACCAAATTTTTCAGAATTAAAAATTTATAAATTGATTCTCTATCCAATGGTGGTCTCAATTCTCTAATTTGAATTTTCTAAACCACCGAGAAAATGAATTTAGCATTCAGTTCAATAGTGGTTCAAACCGGTGCAAACCAGTTCATATCTGGTTCACTTGAACCGGTTTGGTTTTCATCTCTCATTCATCCTAAAGTTCTTTTTCATGACTTTTGTGACTTTTTAAGTCACTCGGGAACTATAAATTTCCCAAGTTGCCCTATCTCTATCAGTTCCGGTTTTTAAATCTACTCGGTTTTCTCTTTGGAAATGACCAATCTTTCCCCGATTTTCTTATTATAAAAAGGACAGGGTTTACACTTACTGTTAGGGGTGTAGTGGTCCGAGCTTTCAATCTAGCTAGATAGCTCTCATCTTGAGGTTACTCCTAGAATAAAAAATTGCATCAATTCATGCCAAATTGAGGGAGAATTTGGTTAGTGAAGTTTCGTCGGTTCTCTCACAAACACTGATCAGAAATTACAAAGGGGAGCTAAATTGGCTTACCTTTCCACTCTAATTTTGTCGTATGAGGGCTGTGGAAGTGTTGGGAGAGCTTGGTTTGGCTTTAGAAGGGCTTAAATTGGTCGTTTTTAGCTCGGCCAAAACAGGGCAGTTTCGGTCCGTCGGAGCTGCTTCACTTTTCTATCATGTTGGCATCACTTTGGCAACCCTCAAAGCAAATGGAGACTACCGTTGGTAGATGACTTCTCCCCAAATCTAATGAACCCGACCTCACCTTCTTTAGGTCAGAAAAATGTCCAAGTCAGAGCTTTGGTTTGAGCTTCACCAAAAAATGGAGCAGTAGAGAGAGAGAGGACTTTTTAGGTGTGAGTAGGATGAATGAGGAGGGGCTCTTTATATAGGAAGCTTGGAGACTTCTTGGTCATCCGGTTGGTGCCTTTATGGCGGTCATTCATTGCCTAAAACTCCATGGCCAAAGACTTTTCATCTTCTTCGATGCTGCTCGATTTTCCTGCGAGTGAACAATGCTAATATCTGAAGGACGAAGATGACACTGTTCCGAATCGGGTTCAATGCTTAAACCGGTAGGTTCAGGCCCAATTCGACCGAGTTTTTCAAAATTAAAAATTTCTAAATTCTTTTAAATTCATTCTCTATCCAATGGTGGCCTCAATTCTCCAATTTGAATTTTTCAGCCACCTAGAAAAATGAATTTAGCACCCGGTTCAATAGTGGTTCAAACCAGTTCACCTGAACCGATCTAGTTTTCTTTCCCAAATTGTCCTAAACTCGCTTTCAAGCGACTCTTTGGGTCACTTGAGAGTTGTAAATTTCCCAATTTATCCATTTTCTAATGATTGGGTTTGGGAACTGGTTTGGTTTTTCTCACTCGAGTTGATCAATTCTTTCCCGATTTTTCCAATACTCCAAAGTGTAGGGTTTACATTAAGCGTCAGTGTCATTGGACTGTTGGCCCCAAAGATGATGGCTAATATGTGAAAACTCTTGTTTATGCATGCACTTGTGGTACGGGACCGTCAAGATGCCCTAAGGGGTAGTGATGGATCCTAAGGCCTACTGGATGACATAGTGGAGATGAGGGCAGTTCGTCGAGCAAGTCAGTCTTGAAGCTCTAGGAGCTTCTTGCACATGAGACTGAGGTGGGGTCGGGATGAGGTATCGAGCTTCTTGCACATGAGACTGAGTTGGGGTCAGGATGAGGTATCCGTCCTCATACAGACACGAAGTGGCATTCGGGTATGAGGGTCGGACGTCCACTCAGACCTAGGGTGGAAGTAGATGGGCTTCTATCTTGGTGGACGGTAAAGACGCTCCGATCCACAAGTGGGTGCAGTGGACGGGCTACACCTATGAATGTGTGTACCCTTCCCGATGAAGGGCATTTGTTTGTTTGCTTAATGCCTCCCGTGGAAAGGGGATGGACTGAGAGAGCTAAACACACCTAATATGGAAATCGGAAAAAGGTTTTGGAAATCTGAATTTGAGGAAACCTTCTTGAAAATAAAATGTTAACCTTGGCATGGTAAACTAAAGATGTTTTGAAAAACTCACTCCAAACACCCACTCACTAAGTTGTAGAACTTACCCCCCTCCCTTTACCCCTTTTCAGGTAACAAAGGAAAACCCAACTTAAAGACCCTCTTGTAGTGGAACTATAAGACAGGTATGGTCATTTTAATGTATTTCAGTTTTGAATATTGTTATTCCAAGAAAAACAGGAAATATGATGCTTTACTCCTCTCGGTTTAGAAGAGGGTGAAACCCTTCATAAACCGAGGGGAGTGGCGAGTTGCTCACGGGGATCCAACGAAATTGGGTCAGAGCGTGACAACTTGAGTGTTATTAAAGCCTGTTTTATTGATAACATTATCAATAATATATAACATAGTAAATAAGAGAAATACGTTTTAAAATTTTCAGATGGCTCCCGGGAGAAGAACCAAGAAAACTAGGACTGATGTCACCAACACCACCCAACACTTTGTACTTGTAGGATGACAACCCTAGAAGCTCTCCAATGCCGAAGGCATAGTAGAAGTCCCAAAGGACCAGAGGGGGAAGTGTCCAGTACCACCAAGGAGTAGGGTGCCAGTATATGCTAGGGTCCAAGCCTTGAGTACGAAGGGAGCCAAGCTTGAAGCTAGGAATGCCAGCAAGTGTGTATAACCTTACTAAGGAGAACGCTTATCAAGAACCCCGTAGCTCCCAATCTATTATGTGACCACTTTTTTGTAATAGGGCTAAAATCTCCAACATATTGTACCACTCTATTAATGAAGAGCTCCAAAATCCTAAAACCCTGTCTCTCAAATGATGTGATCTTGCATAGGATGATAATCCCAAGAAAAGTAACCAAACAAATTCGTGCAACCCTAACCACCATAGGAACTAGGGAGAATCTCATCCCATTTAAGGAAATTGAATCATGGAATTAATAAATCTAGGAGGACTCTTAGAGTGACCCTTTGGCAAAGAAGACTCCAGAAGAAAATTCTCAACGTGTCCAGACTCATGGACTGCAAAGCACTGAACCACTAGCAATCCCCTAAAAAAGCCCTACAATGCTCGAAGTAAAGGAGGAACTACTTTGGTCCACGCAAGGAAATAACCTATTATAACTATGGGCGATGGAACACTGCGTGAAGAAGTGCCCAACCCTACTACGGACAGGTACCAAGATAACATGTTATAGGTGTAGGGGAATAGAACAGGTAATAAAGGACTGTCCCACACCCCATGGATTTAGGGCAATACCTCCTAAGAATCACGTCGACTACCAAAATTCAATGTCACGGAAGGCAAGAAGGATTAAAGGTAGGACCTTGAGAAACCGCAAATGGAACATAACATATATTAAGGTAATTTTCCCTTAAAGAGAGCTACAAGCCATCTAGGAGCAGAGAACGAAACACCTCCACCAGAGGAGACAAGCCCCAAACGTTGAAAGGCAAATAGAATGTCTTGGGATAGCAAGGTGTGACCTGCTTTGGAAAAATAGAGTAGCCAAGTAGGGTTATAGATGAACCTAGTGAAAAGATACAACTAGTGACTATGGGATAAACAAGGAGATGCCATAGGAAGGATTGGAAAGTAGTCAAGACCACAAGCTAAAAAGGGTGATAGGATATGAATCAAGGATGGGTGAACTCGAGGGATAACTGTCCCGAGACAAGTGAATGAGGAGAGTGGTAGGGATGAGGCAGTTAATGAACGGATCCTCTTAAGAATTATGGAGTTAAACCTAGACAAAGAAGGGAAAAGTGAAAAGGCCAAACATTAGACAAGAAGGATGAAGGTAATTCTTAATGAAATCAATGGTCGAAAATGAATTAACGATCAAACTCAAGCCATGAGATGGTTAAGTAAGCCTCTTGCAAGGTGATCAAGAGATCTTGAAACAAGGAGGATTTGAGCCCTCCCTAAAAGAAATAGATTGGTATTGTGATACAAGTGGGAATGAGGATGGGGTACAAAAGACGGGCCCGCAAGATTTCAAGAGTATGGGTAAGAAGAAGATGATGGCATCAAATGATGTCATTTAAGGTTAGATACTTTCGAAGATGAATGACAGAGGAATTCCGGGAGAAAGGGAAAGAACCCTACCAAGAAAGGAAGCCCAGGAGAGGCATACACGTCCCTACTAAGAGGTAACATAACAAACCAAACTGGAAAGCAAGATAAGCTCAAAAATGAAATGTTGGTTGAGAAGGAAAGATCAAGTACAAAGGAAAAGTACTCATGAGGGCCAAGGAGTAAGTTAAGACCAAGGAACGGATAAGTAGGAAGATATCATCAAAAGATGTCGTACAAGTAAGAAAGGGGTGGACTACACATAATAGGGAAATAAAGGAATGAACATCTTATGAACCTTGGAGAAGTAAACCCTGCAATTAAGGAGTGGTTGAGGGAAGTAATCACATATATCAAGACTAGTTGTGGTTCACATTCAATCAATGGAGCCTAAAGATTGGAAGGTTGGGTATAGTGTGTAATACACAAAATAAGATCCGATAGTCGGAAGTTCTTTGGATAGGAAATAAGGGATGAAATGGGAATTTTAAGACAATAAAGGATTAAAAGTGGGCAAATGCCCCAATATAAAAAAAAAGGTGTAAGTAGATGAAGAAAGGGAACCTTCAAGGAAAGGTAAGAAGGTTGAATGTATATCTCCTAAGGTGGAACTCTCTGCTTTGAAGGACATAGTAGAGAATGAAACTATAAAAACAGAACTCCCCAAACAAAGGAATCAACATGTAGACCGAAAAGGGTCAACTCGGAATAATGAATGGCGAATGGTCATGAGCAAGTAAGAGTGGATGGAAGGAAAGGAAAATCCTTAAGCCAAGGACGCCATTGGAAATGAGGAAGGACATAAGAGAGGAAGAACCTCAACGTGTCGGTAAGTCATCGGGAAACCCAATGGTCGAAACCGAGGAAGAATCAATGAGAAAGTTGGTAAGGAATGAGTAGATAAGGAAAAACTGACATGATCACGATGTCAAAAATTTAAGGTATAATTGGATAACACCGAAGGTAGTTGGGGAACACTACCAGGTAATAAGAAGGAATGAAGTCACACGACTCCTAAACGGTTGGAAAGGCATGAACCATTATCGAGGGAAAATGTTCTACAACTATAATGGACAAAGACATTTTTAGAACATGACATGCTATAAGGGACATGTTGTTCCAATAGTCCCAGGAAAGGGTGACTCAAATGAGACAAAGTCCATTAGTCGAACCTAAGAACTGGAACCGGAGTCGTAGTAAAAGAAGAGATGGAGGAAGGACCAAAATAAGATAAGGAGGAAATCATATCAAAACCACGAGGTTAAGGACAAAAAGTCTAAAAGGATGCTAAGCTAAAGAGTATCAACAACCACGGGAATGATTGGAAATGGGGATGATCGAACGTTTATGGAACACTCAAACAACTGATTTGGATAAGAACCCCAAGAGGAAAAGTCTTACCCTAAGCAAAGTAAGAAGTGGACCTAAGGGTGTACCTTGGGATTAGTCAGTGAGACATAATAGATCGTGATACACTACATGTAGTGAATAAATAATGAAAAGGAAAAGAAATTCCTTAAGCACATGGCTTAAAGGACTAAGTGAAAGAACAACCAAAGTAAAATAATGCCAAGCAAACCCCAAGAGGATATCAAGGGAAATTATTCCTGATGCAAGGGATTATTGACTTAGTTTTGGGGAAAACCCCCTAAAAGGAGGGGAGAGTTGTAAACCATGTTCCTTTAAAGATAAGAAAATCGGGAAAAAAAACTGGTCAATTCAAAAGAGAAAATTGAGCCGGTTAACGAACCCAACCAGTAAAGAAAGGGTAAAATGGGAAATTGGAAAATTCCAAGTGACTCAAGTAGTCATAAAAATCATGGAAAAGAACCATGGAACAAATTGGAAGAGAAAACCAGACCGGTTCAAGGTGAACCAGACCTGAACCGGTTTGAACCATACATGAACCAATTTGAAGAAATCAAACCCGGCCAGTATAAAGGGGAGAAATTGGGGGAAATTTGGAGATTTCAAAAAATTGAGGTAGCTTCATGCAATTTCTCAAAATTGAAGGCCAATTAGCAATGAGAAATATGATGGGGGACCAATTGGTTAATTTTCAAAACATTTAGGGCCAAATTGCAATTTTTGGAAAGTAGGGGGAAAATTGTAATTTTTGAAAAATTGGTGACCAAATTAGAAATTTGGAAAACTTGAGCCACATACACAACTTTGAGTAAATTGAGGATCCAAAGAGGATATTGGAAATCTTGGGACTCAATTTGGGGAAAAGTTAGCATTAGGGACATTAAGTTAAGAAAATTGATCTTTAGGGACCTAAGTGCAAGAAACCAACAATTTTGAACCTAGTCGCTCATACGTGAGAAAATGATGGTTGTCATATCAGACCTTAATTGATAAGGATTCCCAAATCATGTAGGGACACAAGAGATTAGAATGCTAGGAAGGAAAAGCTAGCATGGACTTGAAAGCTGACTCGTGACGAACGCGTCACGATTATCGAGTGAGTGGGAATTTTCAAATGTCATACCCAGTTGGGGTGATGAGAATTGTTTTAAAGGAAAACCTACTTATTGGTTGAGTAGGAATAAATGAATATCATATCTGGTTGGTATAATGAGTTTCCTTGAGGAAAGGAGAAATTTGCCTACCGGTTGTAAGCGGATTTATTAAACATTGGAAAAGGAACTTAAGACAAACTAGAAAAAAAAAACCAAATTGGTTTAGGTGAACTAGATTCCATAAGAACTTCAAAGTTAAGCATGCTTACCTAAGAGTAGTGTGAGGATGGGTGACCTCTTGGGAAGTATGATTTTCTATAACCCGAAAGTTCGGTATATAAAGAGGTCATACCCATTTAATACACGGGTTTTACGACTATATAAAGACGTCATACCCATTTCATTCTCCTCACACCTGAACACTTCTCTCTCTCTCTCTACTGCTCCATTTCCTGGTAAAGCTCGAACTAGAGCTTCGACTTGAACAAAGGTCAGGCTCTTTAGAACCGGGGAGAAGACAGCTATCTGATAGCAAACTCCAGTCAATTCGAGAATCGTTGGAGAAGCGCCGACATGATGCAATAGTAAAGCAACTCCGGCGGACCGAAGCTGCCCTATTTCGGCCAAGCTAAAATCAGCCATTTCAAGCCCTACTCAGGCCAATCCAAGCCCTCCCAACACTTCCTCAGCCTTTCCACGGCCGAATTAGGACCGAAAGATAAGCCAATTTGGCTCCCCTTTATAATTTTCGATTGGTACTAGAGAGAGAGTCGACCGAATTTCAATGACGAAATTCTAATCCAATTCTGCATCAATTGATGCGATTCTTGAATCTAGGATGAACCTTAGGATGAGAGCTATATGTCCAGATCAAAATTTTGAACCGTTGTGCCTTCATCAGTGAGTAAGCGAAGCTTTCTCTCTCTATAGTTCATTTTCTAGCGAAGCTCCATTTGAGCTTGTCCTGGCATTAAAACTTGCGATTCACATTTCTGAAGAATCGTATAAACATGTAGAAACTCAATTTCAACTTCAATTTCAACAATTAGAAACGTTTGATGGGTCAATTTGATAAAATAAAATTCGGCTGTGTTAAGAAGTTGGAATTGGGGGAAATTTGGGGATTTTCGAAATTCAAAGGACCAAAATGAAATTTTAGGAAATTGAGGGTCAATTGGGCATGAAAATAATGTTAGAGGACCAATTGAGGAATTTTGAAATTTTTGGGGCAAAATTTACCATTTTTGTAAAGGAAGGGCAAAATGGTAATTTTGGAAAAGTTGGAGGACCAAATTGGAGATTTGGGAAATTAAACCCCTTTTTGTGAAATGGAATAAATTGAGATCCTATGATAAATTTTAGAAGTTTTGGGACTCAATTTGAGGAAAAACCGGTATTTGGGACTTAAAGTTAAAGAGAAATAACTTTATGAACCTAATTGCAAATAAATGAAAGTTCGATTTTCTCATTCATTTGGAACGAATGAAGACGATTAGGTCGAAGGATAATGAACCAAGATGTTAATATCATGTAGGAACACAAAATACCGGGAACACCAGCAAGGACAAGCTCGCGTGAATACAAAGAACCAGTCTAGTGGAATTCGCGGCATTAACAGGTGAGTGGGTTATTCACATCATACCCAGTTGGGATGATGAGCACAGTTTAAAGTTAAAAACCATTTACCAGTTGTGAGTGGGTTTACTAATATCATACCCGGTTGGGGATGATAAGTGCCTCGATATAAAAATCCACTTTTTAGTGGTATTTTAATCATCACTACTTAGAGAAAGTGATGTGAAAGTTATGCAAAAAAACTACTTACGGGTTGTAAGTAGATCATACCCGGTTGGTATGATGAGACTTCCTCGAAGGAAGTTGAAAACCCGTTCATCGGTTATGAACGGAGATGTCCTTATACCGGTCGGTATGATGAAGAGTAAAAACCTATTTTTGTCGGAAGTGCTCTCCCCTGACATTGTGCCAATGCTTAAACAATTTGGGAGACCTTCTCAACGGGAGCTCGAATAGCTCTAATAGGCCAAGGGCCTCGATTTTGGAACTTGGGGGCTAAATGCCCGATTTTGAAAATCTCGTATAGTGGGCCCAAGGCCAGTTGGCACGAGCAGGAGCTCATAAACGAACATGATATATGTGCCATAAAACATAATAAGTGAATTGTTTGGCCATGGTACCAAGATAGGATTGACATGCTCAGTCAACTAGCGGTAGTGCGACATGATCGGTCGACGGACTAGTCAAGACAAACAGCTGCGGGTTGAGTTGAGAGTCGGGGCCGTTGGACTAGTGGCACCACAGATTACATGGAAATATAAGAAAACATTGTTTGTGCATGCACTGTGAGTACAAGATCATCAAGACGCCCATGAGGGGTAGTGATGCGTCCTAAGGGCACTGGATGACCTGGTGGCTATAAGGGGCAGTTCGTCGTTCCAGGTGTCTGTGTGAAATCTAGAGTAGCACGAAGCGCATGAGACCGGGGTGGGGACAGGATGAGGTCTCTGTTCTCATACGGACATGAAGAAGTGATTTCGGGATTGTGAGTCGGATGTCACGTACATCCACTCATTCCTAGGGTAGAAGTGGTCGTACTTCTATCTGGGTGGCAGGAAAAGTCGCTCCGAAGCCACTAGCAGGTTCAGTAGTGATACTAACTTACGAATGTGTGTAACCTTCATGATGAAGGATGTGTGTTGGGTGATGACACACCGTATTAACTAAGAAATAATGGAAAACCCCGAATTTTTAAATGAAGGGATTTTTGAAAATAAAGGAGTCTGGCACACTCCATATAAATGTTTTTCTTAAAAGTTAAAAGCTTTTAAAAATCCATTCATTGAGTAGTCGTACTTACCCCCTCCCTTATATCCCTTTCAAGAAATCCCGGAAAGCCTCCCCTTAAAGACCGTCAACTAAGATGCCTGTAAGATAGGTATGTAAAGTTTTAAATTTCATGCAGTTTTGATTATGCTATTCCAGGAAAAAGGTGAAGGTTAAAGGACACCTTACTCTTTACGGTTTACAATAAGGGGAAACCCTTTAATAAACCGGGAGAGTGGCGGGTTGATCACGGGGATCCGACCAAACCGGGTCGGGGCGTGACAATCAAGGCTAGGTCAATGGACCGGCCTAGACAAATAGCTGTAAGGCAATTTGAGCGTCAGTGTCATTGGATTGTTGGCACCAAAGATGATGACTAATATGTGAAAACTCTTGTTTGTGCATTCACTTTGGTACGAGACCATCCAAATGCCCTAGGGTGTAGTGATGGGTCCTAAGGGCTACTAGATGATATGGTGGAGCTAAGGGCAGTTCGTCATGCGAGTCAGTCTCGAAGCTTTGGGAGCTTCTTGCGCATTAGACTGGGGTGGGGTCGGGATGAAGTCTACGTCCTCATATAAACACGAAGTGGCATTAGGGTCTTAGGGTCGGACGTTCGGGACGTCCACTCATACCTTGGGTAGAAGTGGATGGACTTTGATCTTGGTAGATGATAAAAATGCTGTAATCCACAAGTGGATGCACTGGACGGGCTGCACATGCGATTGTTTGTACCCTTCCTATTGAAGGGTGTGTATTTGTTTGATGAACACCTCCCAATGCAAGGGGATGGGCTAAGAGAGCTAAACACACCTAATATGGAAATGGAAAAAAGGTTTTGGAAACTTGAATTTGAGGAAACACTCTTGAAAAAAAAATCTTAACCTTGGCATGGTAAACTAAATATGTTTTGAAAAACTCACTCCCAACACCCGTTCACTGAGTTGTTGAACTCACCCCCTCCCTTTACCCCTTTTTAGGTATCAGAAGAAAACCCACCTTAAATACCCTCCTGTAGTAAAATTATAAGACAAGTATGGTCATTTTAATGTATTTTAGTTTTGTATAATACTATTCCAGGAAAAATAGCTAAGAGGACGCTTTACTCCTGTCGGTTTAGAAGAGGGTGAAACCATTCATAAACTAAGGGGAGTGATAGGTTGCTCACAAGGAGCCAACTAAACTTGATCGGGGCGTGACATCACGCCTAGTTGCGTTGATAATTTCAACATTTCTTGAATTAAAGAGGGATTTCTAAGACTGCCCTCCCCTAACTAATTAAACAAGATTAAAACTTCTGGAAGGTTGTCCTGATATTGCATGAGACATGCAAAGGTCAGATGACGTCGTTTCAGTGGACCCAAGGCCAATGGGCACAAGTGTAGGCCTGTAGAAAAGATGAGTTGGATTTGTTTGAAAAACTCTCAAAAGAATCGGTGAATTGTGTGTGTGTTGATTACAACACCAAAGCCGGACAGATGAACTCGTTGGATTAGTAGTTAGTGAGCCGAAGCCGAGTCATCGAACTTGGCTCAATAACACCAAAGATGATGGTCATAATAAATGAAAATTGTTGATTTTTGCATGCATGAGATGTAGAGCCACCAAGACGCCTGGTTTGGGGTCGTGGTGGTTCCAAGGACTGTTGAACGACCTAGGGAGCATAAGGGCGGATCATCATCCAGTATGTCGAGAAGCTTTGGAAGCTTCATGCGCATAAAGACTGAGGTAGGCGGGGAAAAGAGGTCTCATCCCACAAAGCAAACATGGAGTATGACTATGGTTTGAGGGTCGGACACGTGATGTCCACTCAATCTCAAGGTAGAGGCTATGAACCTCTATTAGGGTGGACGGTAAAGGCACTCAAGTCCACAAGTGGACTAGTGAGGGATTGTTTTACGAACATGTAATCCCTTTCTATGATAGAAAGAGCATATGATTGTGTGCCAACCCGAGAAGGGGTAGATAATGGAATACCATGAATATGACAAACACATAAATAAATACATTCCTAAGATTTTTCCCCACCCACTGAGTTGTGAAACTCATTCCCTTCTCCTTAACATTTTTCAGGAAGGAAAAGACCACCCAAGAGTTTCTTTTGCCAAGCATCGAACTCAGGTAAAATTGCACTTTCAATTTTATATAATGTTATTTGAGAAAACATGACAGGTAGTGCATCTGACTCTTCATGACCAAGAGGAGGAAGCACACCTCAAGGTCTAGGAGAGTGGCACGTTGATCATGGGGCTCATAATTTTGATTATAACCTAAAGACTAATCAAAATTTTGTGAAGCCTGCTATGGCACCTAGAAGGGGAACCAAGAGAACTTTGGCGACAAGTGCAAACTCTACCGACAACCCCCTTCCAGAGGAAGAATCCTTGGGGGCCCAACCGACCCCACAAGGACTCAGCTTGGAACACCAACGGTTGTATGAGGAGTTCACCAGGGTGTTTGGAGAACCCCACCTTAGTAACAAACCCCACCAAGACTCCAAGTCCCACACCCGACCCAAGGAGATACAGTCATAGTCTACTTTTGCCCTTGCCCCGCCCTGCTTTGATATTCCTAAGTATTTGAAGACACTCTTACTAGGTATGTAAATGGGACCTAAGACACGAGCCTCGGGTCCCTACCCAACATGAGCCTCGAGTCCCTACCCGACCCGACCTGAGGAGCCGTGGGTCTGTGCCCGAGTTTGAGTCCATAGATTGGACCCGAGACTTGAGCCTCGGGTCCAACTGGCTAATTCATGTGGGCTCAAATCCCGTTGGCTGGACTTGAGCCTCCGGTCTAGAAAAGTGGACCCGAAGGTCAGCCCAAATTTCCTTTGAATTTTTTTCCCTTTTTTAATTAAAATACTTCGTTTCATTAAATTTAGGGAAAACATATTAGAAAATTATAATAAAAAATGTGATTTAAAAATTATTCTATTTTTTATTTCATTATTTAATATGTAATATCTTATTGTAATAATAAATTTATTTTTTTATTTCCTTATACCCTAATAGATTCTTTTTCCATTATTATACCCTAATATATTTATAAATATCTCGTAAAACTATATTTATTCTTTTTCCTTTCTTATACCCTAATGGATTATTTTTCCTTTATTATACCCTAATAAATTTATAAATACTTTAAAGAATTACAATGGAAAATTTTATATTAAATTAAGTTATATCTCTAATTAACTATATTATTTGATATAGAATTGTATCTAAGATTCAAATTTTTTACATGTTTAATAGATTTATAATTTATTTTTAACTAAAAAATTGAATTTAAATTATATAAATAAAATTTTATATATAAATAATTATACAAAAAAATATCACATCAATCAACAGTGTTAATATAGGGACCACCCACATGTATAAGCATTCAACCCACACCATTATCCCTTTTGTGTATATAAATTAAGATTAGCATTTATTACGTTTTCATATCCTAATTTTCTCACAGTTTCAATAATTTAAAATATTTGGTAAATTAAACCTAATAAATATTTAAAAAATTAAACTCCCAAACAAATATTAAAAATTTTATATATTACAATAATTTAAAATATTTTATTTTTGGTAAAAAACTATATATTAAAAAAAATAAGATAGACTCTACTCGGGTCCAAATGGACCTGAGCAATGGGTTCGGATCTAGCTAGTCTCGGGTCCAGCAGACTTGAGATTGGGTCGTGTCTGGACTCGACCAAATAGGCCCGAGGCTCGAATCCACTCGAACGCGGGTCTGTTGAACTCGAGCTCGGATCGGGCGCGGGTCTACTAAAACCCGCCCTGACCCAAACTATTAACATCCCCAACTCCAACAACTAGGGTGCATGCCCTTCTAGTGGGAGAAGGATGCTGGGGCAACTATGGATTGGTTACCTAGCATTAAAATGTTTATGGGGATCATATGGATGCCCTAGATGAGATGGTGATGCTCGTCAAATTCTTTTTGGAGTCCAATGCCAAGATATGATGGGACAACTTGAGGAGCCTCTCCTCCGCCACGCCCACCTAGGAGGAGTTCGAAGAATGGTACTCGAACAAGTATATGGTCCCCTACTTAATCAACGATAAGAAATTGGAATTCTTCTGGCTTCGATAAGAAGCAAGTACGATCTCGAAGTATGGGACCAAATTTAATGAGTTATGGCCCTTCACCCCTGACTTGGTCAGATAAGCAAATATCTGCCAAAAGTTCATATAAATACTCACTATGGACATGAGGGACTGAATGGGGGTATTGGGACACCCCACAGATCTGGCCACCATCGTCAGCATAGCCCACGAGTGTGAGCGTCTAGTACAAACAAGCCGCCACCAGATGGAGCAAGCCGGGCGAAGAGAGGAGAGGGGTTGGAGTAGCAAGGGAGGCTGGAGAGAACAAGGTGGGCCGCGGTGGGGGAACAAGACAAGGTTTCCAAGAAGGGAGGAGGGTTATCAAACCCATAGGGAGGTGAACACACCCTTGCAAAGAAAGGGCCTCTATTGTGCTAGGTGCTAGAGAACCCATGAAGGGGCATGCCCAACATGTTTTGGGTGCAGACAGCTTGAGCACTACTTAAGGAACTGCCTGGCACTACGAGGCAATGTCCAACGAAATGCCCTGTAACCACCACCCAGAAATTAGAGTACACCCAACGAGGGGGGGAGGGAGGCATCCACCTGAGTCTTAGCTAGAGCATACAACCCCACTCAAGAGGAAGCCGAGAAGGACCCCAGTGTAGTAGCTGGTACGTCCCAACCACTCTTAAGATGAGTCTGTAAATCCTGAGTCGTGTAGTCCTTCGTTCTAAATTTATAAAGTTCATTTTCTCAAGAAGTCTAGTTAAATCTCACTCAGGTCATGTACAAGTATTCAGAAAGGAGGTATACGCCCTCTTCAACTCAGGCGTCGAGTGGTCCTTCGTTAAGGAGACTTTGGTTTCAGTCTTTCCTAGGAAGCTCACACCCCTCACACTACCCCCTCAACATCTTTACACCGTTAGGATAGGAGCTAGCCCGACACAAACTCCTCTAGGCATACGAAATCCAAATAGTGGGAGTAACCTTGGAAGAGGAGCTAATTCCCCTATAGCTAAGGGAAGTGAAAGTTTTCCTCGAGATGGAATGGTTAAGCATGCACCAAGCCATGGTAGACTGCGGGAATAAGCGAATAATGTTCCATGGTCCAAGGAAGGAGGGGCCGCTATTTCAAGGGGACAAGAGGTGAGCCCGAGTGCACCTTGTGTCTCGCATGGAGGCGCAGGACTTGCTGGGAAAGGGATGTAAGTTGTTTCTCACATAGATCACTTGCAAGGATACACAGGAAAAGGGACTGGAAGATATCCCGATAGTGATCTGATGCCCATGTGTTCCCAAAAGAGCTATCCAGACTACCCCCAAATCGACAACTAGAGTTTGTAATTGAGGTAGTGCTAGGGACACACCCCATATCGCAAGCTCCCAACCGTATGGTGCCCGCAGAACTTAAGGAGCTTAAGGAACAATTGGATGAACTATTTGAAAAAGGCTTCATATCCCCGAGCCAATCCATGTGGGGCGCACCAGTCTTGTTCGTCAAAAAAAGGAGGGGAGTATAAGGCTCTGCATCGACTACCAGGTAACCATCAAGAACAAATACCCTCTCCCTAGGATAGATGATTTGTTTGACCAACTATGGGGAGTCGCATACTTTTCTAAGATCAACCTACGATCGGGGTATCACCAATTAAAGATTTGGGAGGAGGATATCTTAAATATTGGAAAATAGAAAATCACTGATAGTAAATTACATTAAGAATATATATAAGGTATATTTGTACTATTTATAAATATACCCCAAACTAATATTGCACACTCCCCCTCAAGATGGATGGTAGATATCTACCATTCCAATCTTGTTACAAATATCATCCCATTCTCTGTAACCTAAACCTTTAGTTAAAAAATCTGCTAGTTGTCCACTGGTCTTCATATATTGCAGTTCCATAATCTTCATATCAATTTTTTCTTTGATGAAAAATCGATCAATTTCCACGTGTTTGGTCCTATCATGTTGAATTGGATTGTTGGCAATATTTATAGCAAACTTGTTATCGCATCACAACTTCATTGGTTCTTCTCTAAAGAGGCGAAGCTTCATTAGTAAGCTTTTTATCCAAATTATCTCATAAACATTTTGAGCCATTGATTTGTACTCTGCTTTTGTTGATGATCGGGCAACTACTTCTTGTTTGTTACTCCTCCAACAAGATTACCTCCAACAAACACACAATAGCCAGACGTAGATCTCCTATCATCCACACAACTTGCCCAATCTGAATGACAAAAGCATTCCACTCTTGTGTGACTCTGAGGCTTAAACCAAAGTCCTTTACCTGGACCCCCTTTTAAATATCTCAATATCCTCATGGTAGTATCCCAATGATTTGTCCTGGGATCATGCATATATCTGCTCACAATATTGACTGCATATGTGATATTAGGTCTTGTATGACATAGATAGATCAATCATCCCACAATTTTCTGATATCGTTCTTTATCCACTGGGTCACCTGACTGAGCACATAACTTATGATTCAGTTCTATCGGTGTTGAAGCAGGTCGATAGCTTAACATCCATGCTCTTGGTGACTGTTTGAGTCCATATAAAGATTTCTTCAATCTACAAACCTTCCCCACAGTCTTCGTCGTACCAAATCCAGGTGGAATCTCCATATATACTTCCTCTTATAGGTCTCCATGCAAAAATGCATTTTTTACATCCATTTGATGTAATGTTTACCCAAAATTAGCAGCACATGAGATAAGCATTCTAATAGTACTCATCTTAGCTACTGGTGCAAAAGTCTCATCATAGTCTATTCCATATGTTTGACTATAACCTTTTGCCACCAACCTTGCTTTGTATCTCACAACTTCTCCTTCAGCATTCTGTTTCATATTGAATACCCACTTACACCCTACAGCCTTTTTTCCATTTGGAAGTTGAGCAAATTCCCACGTTTTATTCTTCTCTAGTGCTTTCATCTCCTCATGCATTGCTCCAAGCCACTTTGGATCCCGTTTCACTTCTTGCCAATTATTTGGTATCTGTACTGACTGTAGTGATGCAATAAACGACTTGTATGCAGGTGGAACAGATGCATATGAAACATAATTAGATATATCATTCTCAAAACCATATCTAATTGGAGGTTTCCCTGCATTAGCTCTACGTTCTCTACTGATGGCAATAGGTAAGGAATCAATACCATCCAATGACGTGGATGAACCATTAGAAGGTTGTATAGAGTCATTACCTCCTGGTGACGTTGATGAAGGTTGTATAGAGTCATTACTTTCTGGTGATGTTGATGAATTGTTAGAGGGATGATTAATACTTGGGATTGGCTCACCATCACCTGACTCATCTTTCTCCCCCTTAGCACTATCCTTATTTCTCCTGCTATATACCTTCAATTGAGGCTCATCCTTTTCTCCATCTTTGTTACTCAAAATTATAGGACACAGATTCACTCCTACAATAATATTTTCAGCACTTCGATCATTGATAATTTCTTCATTTTTTTCCAAATATTAGGAATTGACAAGTCTTGTAATACGGTTGTATATTTTGTTGATTCCTTATAGAATGGTTCATTCTCACGAAAAGTCACATCCATACTCACAAATAGTCTTTTCTCACTTGGACTCCAACACTTGTATCCCTTTTGAGTACTAGAGTAACCCACATAAATACATTGCAATGCACGAGGATCGAGCTTGCTTACCGAAGGACGATAATCTCTCACAAAACATATACATCCAAACACACAAGGAGGGACTATGTATGTGTTTTTTCCTATCATTACTTCACAAGGTGATCTAAAGTTCAACATTTGTGAGGGCATCCGATTAATCAAATAAGCTGCTGTCAGTACAGCTTCACTCCATTAATACTTTGGTACACTCATCTTGGAGAGAAGAGAACGAGCAACTTCCAACAAATGATGATTTTTCCTCTCTGCAACACCATTTTGTTGGGAGGTATCTGGACATGTAGTCTAATGAATAATTCCCTTACTAGGTAGATAAGACAAAAATTCCCAATTCATATTTGAGGCCATCATTGCATAGAAAATGAATTTAGATGAATTTAGAAACGTTTCCGTTTGATATGTTTTTGGCCATCAATGTCTGTCATAAAGGTGCCAAACAGACGGCTAACGAGTCCTCGAGCTCCCTATATAAAGAGCCCCTCTCCATTCATCCTCTCCACACCTAAGCCCCGATCAATTGGTTAGTTTTCCGGTGAAGCTCGAACCAGAGCCCCGACACGGGCACTTTTCTGTGACAAACAAGGTGAGGTCGGGTTCTTTTGTACTGGGGAGAAGTCAGCCACATGCCTGTTGTAATGCCCCGACCCGATTTAGTCGGATCCTCGTGATCAAACCTGCCACTCTCCCAGTTTATTAAAGGGTTTCCCCTTATTATAAACTGTAAAGAGTAAGGCGTCCTTTAACCTGGAACTTTTCCTGAAATAACATAAATCAAAACTGTATAATAATTTAGATTTAACATACTTGTCTCACAAGCGTCTTAGTTGATGGTCTTTAAGGGTAGTCTTTCCGAAATCTCCTAAAAGGGATATAAGGGAGGGGGTGAGTTCGACTACTCAGTGAATGGGTTTTCAAAACTTTTTATCTTTAGGAAAAAGATAAATTTTGGAGTGTGACAGACTCCTTTCTTTCAAAACCATTTCATTTGAAATCTTGAGTTTTATTACCATTTCCTTATTTAATCACGGTGTGTCATCACCCAACATACATCCTTCATCATGAAGGTTAAACACACATTCGCAGGTCAGTACGTCCACTGTACCCACTTGTGGCTTCAAAGCGACTTTACCAGCCACCCAAGTACAAGTACGTCTACTTCTACCCTGAGAATGAGTGGATATTTGCGAAATCCGACCCTCAATCCTAAAATCAATTCTTCGTGTCAGTATGAGGACAGAGACCTCATCCCGTCCCCAACCCGGTCTCATGCACTTGGTGCTACTCCAAATTTCGCACGGTCACCTGATACGACGAACTACCCTTATACTCACTAGGTTGTCTAGTGCCCTTAGGACGCATCACTAGCCCTCTTGGGCATCTTGATGGTCTCGTACTGAGTGCATGCACAATCAATATTATCTCATTATGCCATATAATATGTGGTGCCACTGGTCCAACAACCCCAACTCTCAACTCAACCCGTAGTTGTTTGTCTTGATTGGTCTGTCGACTTGTAATGTCACACTGTCTCTAGTTGACTGAGTATGTCGATCCTATCTTGGTACCATGGCCAGACAATTGCTTTATTAAAGTTTTATGGCATATAACTCATGTTTGTTTATGAGCTCTTGCTCGTGCCAACTGGCCTTGGGCCCACTGTACGAGATTTTCAAAATTGGGCATATTAGCTCCCATTTTTCTAAAATCGAGGCCCCTGGCCAATAAGAGCTATTCGAGCTCCTGTCAAGAAGGCCTCCCAAATCATTTAAGCATTGGCACATAGTCAGGGGAGAGCACTTTTGACAAAATATGTTTTCAGTTTTCCATTATACCGACCGGGTATAAGGACATCTTCACTCATAACCAATGAACGGGTTTTCAACTTCCTTCGAGGAAGTTTCATCATACCAATCGGGTATGATCTACTTACAACCGGTAAGTAGTTTTTCCGCATGATTTTCATATCACTTCTCTAAGTTGTAATGTTTAAAATACCACATAATAGTGGGATTTCATTCTAATATGCTTATCATTCCCAACCGGGTATGATATAAAATACCACTCACAACCGGTAAGTGGTTTTTTACTTTAAATTGTTCTCATCATCCCAACCGGGTATGACGTTAGTAAACCCACTCACCCATTAATGCCGTGAATTCCACTAGACCGGTTCTTTGTATTCACGTGAGCTTGTCCTTACTGGTGTTCCCGGTAGTTCATGTTCCTACGCGATATGAACATCTCGGTTCATTATCATCTGGCCTAATAGCCTTCATTCATTCCAAATGAATGAGAAAGTCAAACTTTCATTTATTTGCAATTAGGTCCCTAAAGTTATTTCTCTTAAACTTTAAGTCCATAATGCCGGTTTTTCCTTAAATTGAGTTCCAAAACTTTTAAAATTTATCAAAGGACCTGAATTTATTCCATTTCTCAAAAGGGGTTTAAATTTCCAAATTTCCAATTTGGTCCCCCAACTTTTCCAAAATTACCATTTTGACCATCCTTTACAAAAATGGTAAATTTTACCCCAAAAATTTTAAAATTTCTCAATTGACCCTTTAACATTTTTATCATGCCCAATTGACCCTCAATTTTAGGAAATTGCATTTTGGTCCCTCGAATTTTTGAAAACCCTCTATTTCCCCGAATTTGATCTCATCAAATTGACCGATCAAACACCTCTAATTGTTGAAATTGAAGCGAAATTGAGTTTCTACATGTTCATATGATTCCATAGATCTTTCAATCGTGAGTTTTAGCGTCGGAACGAGCTCAAATGGAACTTCACCAGAAAACGGACCATAGAGAGAGAAAGCTTCAATTACTCGCCGGTGAGGGCATGGCGGTCCAAACTTTCAATCTGGGTAGATAGCTCTCATCCTAAGGTTTATCCTAAAATCAAGAATTGCATCAATTAATGCTGAATTGAGTTAGAATTTCATCATTGAAATTCTGTCGGTTCTCTCTGTAGCATCGGTCGTAAATTGTAGAGGGGAGCCGAATTGGCTTACCTTTCAGTCCTAATTCAGCCGTGGGAGGGCTAAGGAAGTATTGGGAGGGCTTGGTTTGGCCTGAGGAGGGCTTGAAATGGCCAATTTCAATTCGGCCGAAATAGGGCAGTTTCGGTTCGCCGTAGCTTCTTCACTCTTCCATCACGCCGACGCTTCTCTAGTGATCCTCGGAGCAAAGAGAGACTATAGGCATGTAGCACTTCTCCTCGGTTCTAAAGAACCCAACCTTGCCTTCTTTGGCTAAAAAAGACCCTATATCGAACTATGGTTCGAGCTTCACCAAAAAAATTAGCAACTGAGAGAGAGTGAGCTTTGGAGAGGATGAATGGAGAGGGGATCTTTATATAGGAAGCTCAGGGACTTCTTAGCCATATGATTGGCACCTTTATGACAGACATTGATGGCCAGTAACGTATTGAATGGAGACGTTTCCTCTTTGCCGGCGCTGCTTTGATTTTCTGGCGAGTGAACAGTGCCCATCTAGAGGAAGAAGATGACACTATTAGATATCGTACCAGACCGGTCCGAACTGGGTTCGAAGTTTAAACTAGCCAGTTCACCCCTCATTCGATCGAGTTTTTCAAATCTAAAATAATATGTCTAGTTATGATAAACTCCATGGAGGGAGAAAATAATATAATGGAAAAGACATTCCTTTAGTGAATGATGTAAAAAGGGTTAATTGAAAGAACAAGATAAGAGTTTGCATGATAAGCAAATACCAAATGGACATAAGAGGAATTGGTTTCTCATGCATGGTTGCTAATTATGTTTTGGGGACAAAACTCCTAAAAGGAAGGGAGAGTTGTAAACCCTGTCCTTTTGAGTTAAGGAAAATCGGGAAAAGAACCGAACAAACCGAGTTAGAAAACCGAATCGGTTTGCAAACTCGATCATTTGGGAACGTGCAATTTGGAAATTTACAACTCCCGCTTGATACAAAGGGTTCATAAAACCTTGGAAAAGAACCGTAGGACAAATTAGAAGAGAAAATCCAGACCAATTTAGATGAACCGAAATCCAAGTGGATTGAACTGGTTTATGAACCGAAATCGATAGAGAAAGGGCAAACTGGGAAATTTATGGATTCTGAGTGACCCAAAGAGTCCTAAAAGTAATGGAAATGGACTTGAGAATGAATTGGAGATGAAAACCAAACTAGTTCAGGTGAACTCGATCCGAATTAGATTGAACTAGTTTGGACTGGTTTGAACCACTATTGAACCAGATTCTAAATTCAAATTAGAGATTTGAGGCCAGCATTGGATAGAAAATGAATTTAGAAATTTTTAGATTTGAAAATTTCAATTAAATGGGGGGGTGAACCGATCGGTTTAAGCTTTGAACCTGGTTCAAATCGGTCCGGTCTGGTTCAGAACAATGTCGTCTTCTTCCTTCAGATGACAACACTGTTCCCTCGCCGGAAAATCATGCAGTGCCGATGAAACTGAAAAGTCTCTGGCCAGGTAGTTTCATGCAATGAATGACTGCCATTTAGGTGCCAATCGGACCACCAAGAAGTCCCCGAGCTTCCTATATAAAGAGATCCTCCCCATTCATCCTCTCCACACCTAAAAACTCCATTCTCTGTCAACTGCTCCATTTTTTCGTGAAGCTCAAACTAGAGCTCTGACTTGGGCACTTTTCTGAGCCAAACAAAGTGAGGTCAGGTTCTTTAGAACTAGGGAGAAGTCAGGTACACGCCTGTAGTCTGTTTGCTCCAAGGGTTACCAGAGAAGCGTCGACGTGATCAAATAGTGAAGCAGCTTCGATAGACCGACGCTGACCTATTTTGACAAAGCTAAAATCAGGCCAATTCAAGCCCTTCTTAGGACAAACGAAGCCCTCCCAACACCTCCACAACCCTCCTACAACTGAATTAGAGATAAAAGTTAAGCCAATACGGCTCCCATCTACAATTTCTTACCGGTGCTAGAGAGAGAACCGGTAGAACTTTGATGATAAAATTCTCATTCAATTTGATATCGTTGATGTGATTCTTGATTCTTGGATGAACCTCAGGATGAGAGCTATCTGTCCAGATTGAAAGCTCAGACCGCCGTGCCACCGACAGTGAGCAATTGGAGCTTTCTCTCTCTATAGTCTATTTTTAGGCGAAGCTCTATTTAAGCTCATTTCGGCGTTAGAACTTGCGATTCAAAGTGCTATTGAATCATATGAAGATCTAAGAACTCAATTTTAAATTCAATTTAAACAATTAGACGTGTTTAATTGTACAATTTCATGAAATCAAATTCGACTATGTTAGTAAGTTGAAATTGGGGGAAAAATTGGGGATTTAAAAAATTCGAGAGACCAAAATACAATTTTTTTTAAATTAAGGTCAATTGGGCATGATAAGAATGTTAGAGGGCCAATTGAGCAATTTTAGAATTTTTGGGTAAAACTTACCATTTTTGTAAAGGAGGGGTAAAATGGTAATTTTGGAAAATTTGGGGGCCAAATTGGGAATTTGGGAAAATTGAACCCCTTTTTGTGAAATTGAATAAATTGAGGTCCCAAGATGAATTTAAAAAGTTTTGAGACTCAATTTGAGGAAAAATCGGCATTAGGGACTTAAAAGTTAAAGAAAATAACTTTAGGGACCTAATTGCAAATAAATAAAAAAGTTTGGTTTTCTCATTCATTGGGATGACTAAAGGTTATTAGGCCAAGAGAAAATGAGCAATGATGTTCATATCGTGCAAGAACATGAAGTATCAGGAATTCCAACAAGGACAAGCTCTCGTGAATACAATGAACCGTTCGAAAGGAATTCACTGCACGGTCGGTTGAGTGAGATTTTTATATCATACCCGGTTGGAATGATAAGTACCTCGAAATGAAAACCCACTACTTAGTGGTATTTTAAACATCACAACTTAGAGGAGTGATGTGAAAATAACGCAGAAAAACTACTTTCTGGTAGTAAGTAGATCATACTCGGTTGGTATCATGAGACTTCCTCGGAGGAAGTGGATAACCCGTTCATTGGTTATGAGCGGAGATATCCTCATATCCGGTTAGTATGATGGATAATTAAATATATATTTTTGTTTGAAGTACTCTCCCCTGACTATGTGCAACTACTTAAATGATTTGGGAGACCTTCTTGATGGGAGCTCGAATAGCTCTGTTAGGCCGGAGGCTAGTTAGCACGAGCAGGAGCTCGTAAACAAACATGAGATATATGCCATAAAACTTTAAGTAAATCAATTGTCTGGCTATGGTACCAAGATAGAACCGATATATTAAATCAATTAGTGGCAGTGTGACATGACAGGTCGACGGACCAGTCAAGACAAATAGTTGCAAGTTTAGTTGAGGGTCAGGGCCGTTGGACCAGTAGCACCACATATTATATGGCATGATGAGAAAATACTGATTGTGTATGCACTGTGTTTGCGGGAACTTCAAGATGTCTAAGAGGGGTAGTGATGTGTCCTAGTACCCTGGATGACCTGGTGGGTATAGGGGCAGTTCGTTGGACCAGGTGACCTTGTGAAGCTCTACGTAGCTTCAAATGAACGAGACCGGGGTGGGGTCAGGATGAGGTCTCTATCCTCATATGGACACAGAGAATTGATTTTGGGATTGAGGGTTGGATCTCATGTACATCCACTCATTCTCAGGGTAGAAGTGGACGTGCTTCTATCTTGGTGGCTGGTAAACTCGCTCTGACGCCACAAGTGGATTCAGTGGATGGGCTGCCCTGCGATTGTGTATTTTTTACCTTCATGAGAAAGGATGTGTGTTGGGTGATGACACACCGTTATTAATAAGCAATGGTGATAAAATAGAGATTTGAAATGAAAGGATTTTTGAAAAGAAATAAGGAGTCTCACACACTCCAAATAAACCTTTTCCTTAAAAGTCAAATTTTGAAAACCCATTCACTGAGTCATTGTACTCACCCTCTCCCTCATATCCCAAGGCTTTATTTCACATCCCAATCTTCCTTTACTGAAAATTTTAGAATTATAAGTTCCGATCATTTTTCTTCCACGAATTCTGGAATTTATTGATTTTCATCCTACATGGATTCCTTGCTCATTCTTTGATTTATCACTTTGTTGCTTGACTTCATTATGTTTTACTCATAGACCATTCCTTGCCCAAGTCGTATTTCTCTAAGTCATTATGTCTTACTTCATTATTTCTCTGAGTCAGTTGGATTTTACATGCCCCCTTTCCACATGGCATTATTCCTGATGCTTTAACTTTACGTCCTTATAACAATATCGGTTTCCGTACTTCTCGTCTTTTCAAAATTTCTTTATTCAATCATTCCGCCTTCAAATCCTTGAATTTCCCGATACTTACTAATATATTCAGATTTTTGATCTTTTACTTCATTCTTCATTCCTACTGGTGTCCTTTTCCCTTAAGATCTCTTCTCCTTCTAAATCCATACTTGCTCTTATCAACGTTCCTCCCACTATTATTCAATCAGTGTTTAGTTTCCTTCTTACTTGTACGACATCTTTTGATGTCATCATCCTACCTAACCATTACCTGGGTTTGACTTATCCCTTGATTCATTACAATTTCCTTCTCCTTCTACATGATCCTTTCTTTTCCAACATTCTTCTTGATGTTTTAACTTTATGTCCCTATAATAGTATTGGTTTCCGTACTTCTCATCTTTTCCAAATTTCTTTATTCGATCATTTCGCCTTCAAATCCTTGAATTTCCCGATACTTACTGATATATTAAGATTTTTGATCTTTTACTTCATTCTTCATTCCTACTGGTGTCCTTCTCCCTTAAGATATCTTCTCCTTCTAAATCCATACTTTCTATTATCAACATTCCTCCCACTATTAATCATTCTAAGTTTAGTTTCGTTCTTACTCGTACGACATCTTGTGATGTCATCATCCTACCTAACCATTACCTGGGTTTACCTTATCCCTTGATTCTTTACAATTTCCTTCTCCTTCTACATGATCCTTTCTTTTCCAGCATTTTGTTATTGATGAGTTATTCTCTTTCTTATTCCGTTGGTTCTATTTTCTCTCCTTGGCACACCCATGTCTTCCCAAGATTTCTTTCTCTAATGAGCTTCACATTGTCTTTCCCTCGGTATTTCCTTCTAATTCTACCATTGAAATCCTTAAATTCTAGATTATCTTTTTGCCGATATTTTCACCAACTTACTCTTACTCTTTGAATCCATGAGTACCTTTTGTTGATCCTGCTTCATTTCCACTTGCTTCAATATTTATTTATTTCTTTGAGGTGGACCTCTCATCCTCATTGTGTCCAAAACTTTCATACCTTTGTATCCATAGTATTCCCCTTTTTTTCTTGGTTAGGGTGTAATCTTTTACTATTCCCTATCTCTGGTTATACTTCATCTACTCCTCCGAATAATTTGGTCCATATAAGTTATTTCCTTATATTAGATTTTTCTAAAATTCCTATTTTGAGTTTCCAGGTCTTTTTGTAGTAGATCACGCTCAATCTCCCAATACTCTCACTTAGCCTCTCTTACTTCTTACTGAGGACCGTATTTCTTCTCCAATTTGCATTCTTCCCTAGATTGTTTGTCTTTACTTGAAGCTTCCTCCTTCCCCACCTCAACTTCCTATTTTTTTTTATCCTCCTTCTTGTATTTTCCATTATGAGAATTCCTTTTTGTTTAATCATCTTAATGTTATTTAGGAATTTATTCCCTTAAATCTTCTCTTGAATTAAGGGTCTTGTATGACTTATCTACTCCTATTTCTCTTCCTCTTTTAATTCATATCTTTACCTTTCACATATCTCCTTATCCTTTGGAGTTCCTAGGGAACTGTATCTTAATTACACATGGACCTTCCAATTACTTTACTTTCTCTCCATCTTTCGTTGGTGAACTTCTATAATTATTACTTTCTTCTTGATCAGCGTCTATTCCTGTGGTTCTCATTGGGATGTTCTACTTCTCCCGATTTTCTTTTATTCTTTATCCTCAAAGATGTTGGAGTTCTAGGAGGTGATGTTGTTTCCTCTTGTTTGGGAAGAGGTCATATGATGCCTTCTGGTTCGAGTAAGGCTCCTACTAGTTTCCAATAGTCTTCCACCATGTCCTTAGGTACCCTTTTCTTGCCCTTTAGAAACCTTTGGATAGCTTCCTCCCTTGGGTTGCATGTCTTTTTCAAGGTTATAGGTGAAGTACTGGATTTCATTGCAAATTTCCTAGGGATTTTCCTTCCTACATGATAGTTTAGAGTTGGGTTAATGTTGGGGCATAATATTGATAATGTTTGCAAGGGAACTAGGCTCTGATACCACTCTAGTTGTCATGCCCTAACCCGGTTTGGTTGGATTCCCATGAAACAACCCACCGCTTTCCTAGTTCAAGAGGAGTTTCCCCCTTCTTTATCTCGAGATGAGCCGGGAGTATTTTCGACCTTGTTCCCTGGAAAGATATATATCAATAAAATAAAAGCTTAAGAGAAATTAAGTATACCTGGCAGAGGATAAGGCTCAGTATTATTACTAGTCTTTTTCTCTTTTATTGAAAAGGCATGGAAAAGAGGGGTGAGTTTCTACAACCCAGTGAATGGGTGTTTAAAAAAATGATGTTTTAAAAAAAATGTTTTCAAGTTTGGAGTCCAAACTCCTAAATTTCCTTTAAATTTTCTCTACTTTAAAATCTCGATTTTCAAAAGAACATCCTTCATCACGAAGGTCAATCACATAGTCGCAAGCCAGTACGTCCACTGAACCCACTTGTGGCATCGGAGCGACTTTACCAACCACCTAGATTGAAGTACATCCACTTCTACCCTGAGAAAGACTGGATGTTCGTGACATCCAACCCCCAATCCCATAACAATTCTCCGTGTCTGTATGATGATAGAGACCTCATCCCGATCTCGTGCACTTGAAGCAATGACGAGCTTCGCAAGGTCACCTAGTCCGACGAACTACCCTTATACCCACCAGGTCATCCAAGGCCCTAGGACACATCACTACCCCTCTTGGGCGTCTAGAAGGTCTCGTAATCATAGTGCGTGCACAATCAGTATTTTTACATCGTGCCATATAATCTGTGGTGCCATTGGTACAACGACCCCGACCTTCAACTCAACCCGTGGTTGTTTGTCTTGACTGGTTTGTCGACTTGTCACATCACACTGCCCCTAGTTTATCGAATATTTTCGTCCTGTCTTGGTACCATGGCCAAACAATTCATTTATTTAAAATTTTATGGCATATAGCTCATGTTTGTTTACAAGCTCCTGCTCGTGCCAATTGGCCTATGGCCCACTATTCTAGATTTTCAAAACCAGCATATTATCCCCCAAGTTCCAAAACCGAGGCCTCGGGCCTAACAGAGATATTTGAGCTCCCATCAAGAAGGTCTCCCAAATTGTTTATGCAGTGGCACACAGTTAGGGGAGAGTACTTGTAACAAAAATATATTTTTAACTATTAATCATACTAACTAAGTATGAAGATATCTCTGCTCAAAACCAATGAACGGGTTTTTCATTTCCTCCGAGTAAGTTTCATCAAACCAATCAGGTATGATCTACTTACAACCAGTAAGTAGTTTTTCCGCATTATTTTCCCATCACTCCTCTAAGTTGAGATATTTAAAATACTACTAAGTAGTGGGTTTTATTTCGAGGTGCCTATCATCCCAACCGGGTATGATATAAAAATCCCACTCACCCGTTCATGCAGTGATTTTCACATATTCAATTTTTATCCCCTACGAGCTTAACCTTAGATGGCGTTCCTGATGTCTCATGTTACTACACGAAATAAACAATGTTGTTCATAATCATCTAGCATGATTACTTCATTTGGTATAAATGACTCAATTCACAAATTTTCCAATATTTGTAAATTGGTCCCTAAAGTTATTTTTGCCTTTTTACTTTTGGCCCCAAATAGGCAGTTTTCCTCCAAATTGAGTCCCAAAACTTTTAAAATTCATCTTGAGATTTTAATTTACTCAAGTTCATAAAAAGGGGTTCAAGTTTCCCAAATTTCCAATTTGGCCCCCAAAATTTTCCAAATTTACCATTTTGCCCTTCCTTTACAAAAATGGTAAGTTTTACCCCAAAAATTCTAAAATTTTCTAAATTGGTCCCCTAACACTCTTATCATGCCGAATTGACCCTCAATTTTAGAAAATTACATTTTGGTCCCTTGAATTTTAGAAAATCACCAATTTTCCCCCCAATTTCAACTTCCTAACACTACCGAATTTGATTCATCAATTTAACCAATCAAACACTTCTTATTGTTGAAATTGATGTTAAATTTGAGTTTCTACATCTTCATATGATTCAATTGCACTTTGAATCGTAAGTTTTGACACCAGAACGAGCTCAAACAAAGCTTCTCCGGAAACAAAACACAGAGAGAGAAAGGTTCAATTGCTCATCATCGGTGGCTCAGCATTCCGGGCTTCCAATCTAGGCAGATAGCTCTCCTCCTGAGGTTACTCCTAGGAATAAGAATGACATCAATTGATGCCGAATTGGATTAGAATTCTATCATCGAAATTCTGACGGTTCTCTCTCTAGCACCGATCGAAAATTATGGAGGGGAGCCGAATTGTCTTACCTTTCGATTCTAATTCGGCTCTTGGAGGGCTGAGCAGGTGTTGGGAGAGCTTGGTTTGATTTTCCGGCGAGTGAACAATCCTATCATCTAGAGGAAGAAAACGACACTGTTCCAAACCGGATCGAACTGATCTGAACAGGGTTCAAAGCTTAAATCGGTCGGTTTAGGCCTAATTCGATAGATTTTTTCAAACTTAAAAATTTCTAAATTCATTATCTATCAAATGGTGGCATCATTGCTCAAATTGGAGTTTTCTAAGACACCTAAATAAATAAATTTAGCATTTGGTTCAATAGTGGTTTAAACTTGTCAAACTAGTTCAATCAGGTTCGGACCCGGTTCACCTGAACTGTTTTGGTTTTCACCCCCTATTCATCCTAATGTCCTTTTTCATGACTTACATGACTCTTTAGGTCACTTGGGATCCATTTATTTCTCTGTTTGATCTCTTCCTATCTGTTCGAGTTCTTCAACTAGCTCGGTTCATAAACCGATTCAATCCAGTTTGGATCCGGTTCACCCGAACCTGTCTAGTTTTTCTCTTCCAATTTGTCCTAAGGTTTATGAACCCTTTTGGGTCACTCGAGAGTTGTAAATTCCATAATTTTCTTGTTCCCCCTTATCGGTTTTTGTGAACTGATTCGGTTTTCTCACTTGGTTTGACCGGTTCTTTTCCTGGTTTTCCTTAACTCCAAGGAGTGAGGTTTACAGGACAGGTAACTCTTGTCCTGAGGTTTCTCCTAGGATCAAGAATTGCATCTAATCATGTGGAATTAATGGAGAATTTGGTCAGTAAAGATCTGTCGGTTCTCTCTCTAGCACCGATCGAAATTCACAGAGTGAAGCCAAATTAGCTTACCTTTCCACTCTAATTCAATTGTATGAAGGCTGAGGAAGTGTTGGGAGAGATTGGTTTGGCTTGAAAAGGGCTTGAAAAGGGCTTGAATTGGCCATTTTCAGCTCGGCCAAAACCGGACAACTTCGGTCCACCGGAGCTACTTCACTATTCTATTACGTTAGTGTTTCTCCAGCGATCCTCATAGCAAATGGAGACTACCATCGGGTAGTTGACTTTTCCCTGAATCTAAAGAGCTTGACCTCACCTTATTTGGCTTAGAAAAATGCCCAAGTAGGACCTCTGGTTCGAGCTTCACCTGAAAATGGAGCATGAGAGAGAGAGTGGAGTTTTTAGGTGTAAGGAGGATAAATGAGGAGGGGCTCTTTATATAGGAAGCTCGGGGACTTCTTGGATGTCTAATTGGCACTTTAATGGCAGTCATTCATTTCTTCAAACTCCCTAGCGGGAGACTTTCATCTTCACTAGCGCTCCTCGATTTTTTAGCGAGGAACAATGTTGTCATCTGAAGGAAGAAGACGACACTGTTCTGAACTAGACTAGACTAGTCCAAACTGGGTTCAATGCTTAAACCAGCCAATTTAGGCCCAATTCGAACGAGTTTTTCAAAATTAAAAATTTGTAAATTTATCTAAATTCATTATCTATCAAGTGGTAGCCTCAATTCTCAAATTTGAATTTTCTAAGCCACCTTGAAAAATGAATTTAGAAATCAGTTCAATAGTGGTTCAAACCGATTAAAGTCCGGTTCACTTGAACCGATTTTGTTTTCACCTCCAATTCATCATAAAGTCCTTTCTTATGAATTTTGTGACTATTTAGGTCACTCGAGATCCATAAATTTCCATGTTTATGCTTTCTTTATCGATTGGGGTTCGTGAACCGGTTCGGTTTTCTTACCCGAGTTGACCGGTTCTTTCCCTAATTTTCTTATCCTAAAGGAGCAGCAGGTATGATCTAATTATAGCGAGTAAGTAGTTTTTTCATGTTATTTCCACATCACTCCATTCAGGTGTGATGTTTAAAATTCCACTTAGTAGTGGGTTTTCATTTATGGGGTGCTTATCATCCCAACCGGGTATGATATAAAAATCTCACTCACCCGTAAATATAGTGAATTTCTCTTGTTCGATTTTTTGCCTTCATGCGAGCTTGTTGTGGCTGTCGTTCCCTGTACTTCGTGTTCTTACACGATATGAACACCCTTGTTCATAATCCTTTGGCCTAATAGTCTTTATCTAACACAGATGGATAAAATACCCAATCTTTTCAATTATTTGCAATTAGGTCCCTAATGTGGTTTTTCTTTAACTTCAGGTCCCTAATACCAATTTTTCCCAAAATATAGTCCTGAAACTTCAATAATTTAGTCTGGAACCTCAATTTATTTAAAATTACACAAAGGGGTTCAAGTTTCCCAAATCCCCAATTTGGTCCCCAAAATTTTTCAAAATTACCATTTTGCCCTTTTTTACAAAAATGGTCAAATTGACCCCAATAATTCCAAAATTGACCAATTGGTCCCCCAACATCTTTTCCATGCCCAATTGTTAGGAAATTGCACTTTAGTCTATCGAATGTTCGAAATCCCTAAAATTTCCCCAATTTTCCCCTTATTCCAACCTGACCGGATTTGATTTCATCCAATTGATAGATCAATCGAAGTTAATTATTGAAATTGAAGGTGGATTTGAGTTCCTACACATCCATACGATTCTATTACACTCTAAATCACATGAATTGATGCCAAAATGAGCTCAAACGGTACTTCGCTGGAAAACTAGATATAGAGAGAGAAAGCTTCGGAAGCTTACCGTCGAAGGCGCGACGGTCTGAGCTTTCGACCTGGTTAGGTATCTCTTGTCATGAAGTTCCTCCTAGGATCAATAATTACATCAATTCATGTCGAATTGATGGAGAATTTGGTTTGTAAAAATCTGTTCGTTCTCTCTCTAGCACCGATTGTAATTCACATAGGGGAGCCAAATTGGCATGCCTTTCTGCTCTAATTCAGTCGTATGAGGGCTGAGGAAGTGTTGGGAGAGCTTGGTTTGGCTTGAGAAGCTTGAATTGGTTCTTTTCAGCTCAGCCAAAATAGGGTAGCTTCGGTCCGTTGGAGATGCTTTATTGTTCTGTCACGCCAGCAATTCTTTGGCAACCCTCAGACCAAATGGAGACTAACGTTGGGTAACCAACTTCTCCTCGAATCTAAATAACCCCACCATGCCTTCTTTGGCTCAGAAAAATGCCCAATTTAGAGCTCTGGTTTGAGTTTCACCAAAAAAATGGAGCAGTAGGGAGAGAGTGGAGTTTTCAAGTGTGAGGAGGATGAATGAGGATGGACTCATTATATAGGAAGCTCGGAGACTTCTTGTCCATCCAATTGGCACCTTTTAGGAGGTTATTCATAGCTTGAAACTATTTAGCCAGAGACTTTTCATCTTCATCGACGTTGCTCAATTTTCCGGTGAGTAAACAGTGTTGTCATCTGAAGGAAGAAGACGACATTGTTCCGAACCAGACCGAACTGTGTTCAATGTTTAAACCGGCCGGTTTAGGCCCAATTCGACCAAGTTTTTCAAAATTAAAAATTTATAAATTCATCTAAATTCATTCTCTATCAAATGATGGTGTCAATTCTCAAATTTGAAAATTTTAAGCCACATATAAAAATAAATTTAACATTAGGTTCAATAGTGGTTCAAACCAGTTCAATCCGGTTCAATCCAGTTTTGATCCAGTTCACCTTAACCAGTTTGGTTTTCTTTCCCAATTTGTCCTAAAGTGCCTTTCCATGGTTTTTATGGCTCTTTGGGTCATTCGGGAGTTGTAAATTTCCCGATTTACCCATTCTCTAGTGGTTGGGGTTCGTGAACTGATTCGGTTTTCTCACTCGGGTTGACTGGTTCTTTTCCCAATTTTACTTAACTCCAATGGGTGATGTTTACAACTTTCCCCTCCTTTTAGGAGTTTTGTACCCAAAACTTATCCAACATCCTTCGTACTGGAAAGGACTTTCCTTGTTATCACCTGTTCCATATAGTCACCGTATAACACATCCTTATAAATTTCTTTTCCTTCTCATTATCCATTCCATGGACCTCACTTTGGCTAGGCATACTTTACTCGAGGGTTTAAGACTATATCCTTAATTTCAGGTCCCTCTATCCTTAAAGCATAATCCTTTCTCTTAAGGGTCCTTACTCAAACTTTTAGGATTAGGAGTTCCAAGATTTCCAATCATTCCCATGTCTAGTTATTCTCTTAGTCATTGAAACCCCTAGCTTAGTGTTCTTTCGAGCATTACATACTTGTTTTCACGGGTCTCTATGTTATCACCATTTTGTCTTATTTTCACCCTTCCCTCATCCGTTATTTATTACATCTTTGGTCCAAATTCGATGTTGACCTTATTATGCTTAACTAAATGGCTCTTCCTTAGTTGAGTCATATCTTTCCTTAGACGGTTGGGCCTGTGTCCCTTACTGCACGACAATGCTCCAGAATCCGTCTTTGACCATTAAAATTTAAGAACACTTCCTTATTGGGTGTTCCCAACCTTCCCACCTTTCGGGGATTGTATAGCTTCATCCCTCTTTTCATCAGGTAGAATTCCTCGACTACCTTTACTGTTATCTAATCATCCTTCAAGCCTTGACAAAATGTCTTACATAACCGTGTTAGTTTTTCTTACCCACTCATCCTTTCCCAACTTCTTTATTGGGTCTTTCTGGTGCCAATCTTTGAATTTCCTGATGACTTACCGACACGCTGGGATTCTTTCCTTCTTATGTCTTTCTTCATTTCTGGTGACGTCCTTTAGTTAAGGATTTTCCTTTCCCCTAAACCCACTCTTACTTGCTTGTGACCATTTCATGATTTTGTTGTATTGGGGAGTTCTCCTTTAACGATTTTCATTCTCTACTATGTCATTCAAAGTAGAGATTTCCCCCTTTATGAGCTAGATGTTTGAATTTCTTACTACTCCTTGAAGGTTTCCTTCCTTCGCATTCTTACACCCTTTTGAATTAGGGCTTTTGTCCACCTTTAATCATTTGCCAATCATAATTTCCCAGTTCACGTTTTACTTTCCTACTCAAGGTATCTCCAATTGTCAAGTCTTATTTAATGTACTCAACACTATGCTCACTCTATTACCCTTCTTTTGAGTGTAGTCTCCACTACTTCCCGGTCCTTCTTAGGGTCTCGTTTATTCTCCTTGACAATCCTGTTGCTACAAGTTACTTCCTTCTGGTAGGTTTGTTGGAAATCCCTAATTGGCTTCTTTGCCCTTCCAAAATAGATGACACTTGGTCGTCTCGATATACCCTCAACCACTTATGATTCTTTACGAGGTTCCTTATGTTGGATTAAGCCTCTTAGGATTCATTTGTCGGTTCCTTAGCTTTAGAACTTTCCTTTTTAAGGTTTCCCTTCCTACTTTTATCCTTCTACCTAGGGACTCTTGTCCTGGTTCAACCTCCATAATGCTCCTTGAAGGCTTTTCCTTCTTTCCTTTCTTACGGCCTTCTGAGATCGGTATTGTTTCCTATTCTTTATCCTCCACCATCCTCCATTTCCTTTTGGTTCCTTATTCTCTCTTCAAGGAACTCCTGTTGATAGGTTGGTTCCTAGCACTCTATTTTATGTCCGGTCGTCCACTCCTTAGGCTCTATTAAGCGAGTGTGGGCCATGACCAGTCTTGAGGTTATTGGTTGTTTTCCCCTTAATCACTTCTAAATTGGAGGGGTTACTTCTCCAAGGTTTTTCGGATGTTCATTCCTTTATTTCCTTATTATGGATAGCCCACCCATTCTTACTTGTAACCGTGCCCTTTAATGCTATTTCCTACTTACCCGTTCGTTGGGTTTAACTTTCTCCTTAGGTCCTCCTAATATGCTTCCCTTGATTCTTTCACTTTGGCATGCACCTCATCTCCTCATCCTTCATCACTTGGTCCATTACTTCTTAGTTGGGACTTGTATGCCTTTCCATGGTCTCCTTCCTTGGGAAAAGTTCCGGTACTATTTGCTCCAAAGACCTCCTTGTGCGAGTCTTACTAAATCCTCATAATATCTTGAGTGTGGTCATCATTTCATTTTTGACCATTTATTTCTTCAAGGATTTCCTTCGTCCTTCCTTTCCATTATTCTGGCATTTCCACCTCCCCCTTCCTTGCTAGGATTTAGATTTATGACCCTCTCGAGGGTCAGTTCGTTAATTGTCTCATCCCTACTATTCTTCTAGTTCACTTGCCTTGGGAAAGTTGTCCTTCACTTTTATTCATCCTTGATGACTATCCGGTTATCCTTATTAGGGTGTAATCCTTACTATTTTCCAGTTTTTCCTATGGTGTCTTCTTCCAAAGTTTCTAGTTACACCTTTTTGCTAAGTTAGTCTATAACCCTTCTTGGCTCCTCTGTTTTTCCAAGTAGGTCACACCTTGATATCTCGAGACATTCTAGTTGTCTTTCATCGTTCAGGCTTGTCTTTTATGGAGGAGGTGTTTCCTTCTTTGCTCCTAGGTGGCTTGTAGTACTCCTTAAGGGAAAATTCTCTATAACTACATTATGCTATATTTGGGTTTTCTTAAGGTCTTACACTTGATCTTCCTCCCATGATCCTTCCTCATGTAATTGAGGCCTACAATCATACGATTGAGGGATATAGAAATTTTCAGGAACACAAAATTTTATTCATTGAGGTAAGAATACAAATTTTGGGGTTTTAACATCACTTGAGGGAGATTTTTACAATGACGGTTTGGGAAGTACTCATTACTATTCTAAGGTCTAGAAGGATTTCTTCTTGAGTGAAATTGGGATCCTTAGTCGAAATTGTACTTCTTGTAGTGTTATCCCTTTGAGCTTATGTAGAGGTGGAGGTGTCCTTATTAGAAGGCCTCACTTTGATTCCTTGTAGTGTGGGACAATTCTTTGCTTCTGTCCTACCCTTCTACACTCATAACAGGTTCTCTCGGGTCATGTCCTCCGAAATGTTGTGCACCTTCTCATTTAGTGTCCCCGTTGCCCACATCTATAAGAAGTCCTCTCCTTGCATGGACCTTTGTGGTTCCTCTCATTCTTTGAGCATTGTGGGGCCATTCTAATTGATTGTTGGTAGTTCGGTGTGTCGCCGTCTTCGAGCCCGAACAGCATGAAAGTTTTATTGTCGAGTCTCCTTTGACCTAGTATTACTCCAAGAGTCCTCCTATACTCCTGGATCAATTCCTCATCTAGGATGAGATTCTCCCTAGTTTTTGGGGTAGCTAAGGTAGCGTGGTTTTGTTTGGCTACTTTTCTTGGGGCCATCTTCCTACATGATAGTTAGTTTTAATTAAATCCTTATGTTATATAGTCTTGATAATGTCTTCGAGGAAATAGGCTATGATACCACTCAAGTTGTCATGCCCCGACTCGGTTTGGTCATATCCCCGTGATCAACTCACCACTCTCCCGATTTATTAAGTGTTTCACTATCTTTTAAACCGTGAGAAGTAAGTCATCCTTTAACCTTTACCTTTCCTGGAAAAACATTAATCAAAACTAAAAGAAATTTTAAATTAACATAGTTGTCATATAGGTGTGGTTAACTTGAGGTATTTTGGTATGCATTCCCTTGGTTACCTGAAAAGGGGTATAAGGAAGGGGTTGAGTTCATCGACTCAGTGAATGGGTGTTTTAAAATTTGACTTTCAAAAAATAGTTTGAATTGGAGTGTGCCAGACTCCTTAGTTTCTTTAAAACATTTTCTCAAAATCTCGGTTTTCATAGCCTTATCTCATCATTAATCACAAATGGTGTGTTTATCAACCAACACATGCCCTTCATCATGAAGGGAACATACATTTGCAGGGCAGCACGTCAACTGTACCCACTTGTGGCATTGGAGCAACTTTATCGGCCACCTATAGAGAAGCCCGTCCACTTCTACCTTGAGAATGAGTGGATGTACGTGACATCCAACCCTCAATCTTGTAAAGAAAATCCATGTCTGTTTGAGGACAGAGACCTCATCCCGACCCCACACCGATCTTATGCACTTGAAGCTATGTCGAGCTTCCCTAACTGCTGGCACGACAATCTGCCCTTATCTCTACGTTGTTATCCTGTAGCCCCTAGGATGCATCACTACCCCTCTTGGTTGTCTTGAAGGTCACGTACCACAGTGCATGCACAAAACAATAGTTTTCCTCATAAGCCATTTAATCTTTGGTCCCACTGGTCCAATGGCTCCAACCCTAAACTCGACTTGCAGCTATTTGTCTTGACTGGTCCGTCGACCTGTCATGTCATACTACCGCTAGACCATCGAGTATGTTGATCCTATTTCAGTACGATGGCTAAACAACTCATTTACTTAAGTTTTCATGGCTTAATAATCATGTTTGTTTATGAGCTCCTGCTCGTGCCAACTAGCATAGGGCTCACTATTCAAGATTTTCAAAACCGGGCATATTAGCTCCGATGTTCCAAAACCGAGGCCTCCGACCTATCTAAGTTATTCGAGCTCCCATTAAGATGGTCTCCCAAAAAGTTTAAGCAGTGGCACACAGTCAGAGGAGAGCACTTCAGACAAAAATAATATTTTAGCTATCTATCACAACAATCGGGTGTGAGGACATCTCCACTCATAATTGATGAATGGGTTTTCTAATTCCTTCTTGGAAGTTCATCATACCAACCAGTAAGTAGTTTTTCTGCATAATTTCCACATCACTCCATTCAGGTGTGATATTTAAAATTGCACTTAGTAGTGGGTTTTCATTTTTGGTGTGTTTATCATCCCAACCGGGTATGATATAAAAATCCAACCCATCTGTTAATGTAGTAAATTCCTTTTCTTCGACTTTTTGCCTTCACGTGAGCTTGTTTTGGCTGTCGTTACTGGTACTTCATCTTCCTACATAATATGAACACTATTGTTCATAATCCTTTGGCCTAATAGCATTTATTTATCACGAATGGATAAAATACTCAAACTTTTCAATTATTTGCAATTAGGTCCCTAAAGTTCTTTTTCTTTAACTTTAGGTCCCTAATGCCGATTTTCCCCAAATTGAGTCTCGAAACTTCAAAATTTTACTTTGGGACCTCAATTTATTCAAAATTACACAAAGGGTTTGAAGTTTCCCAAATCCCCAATTTGGTCCCCAAATTTTCCAAAAATTACCATTTTGCCCCTACTTTACTTAAATGGTAAAATTGACCCTAATAATTTCAAAATCGACCAATTGGTCCTCTAACATCTTTTCCATGCCCAATTGGCCCTCAATTTTAGGGAATCGCACATTAGACCCTTGAATTTTTTAAATCCCCAAAATTTCCCCCAATTTCAACCTTCCAACTTGACTAGATTTGATTTTATCAAATTGACAGATCAATCAAAGATAATTATTAAAATTAAAGGTAGATTTGAGTTCCTACACCTCCATACAATTCATTTGCACTTTGAATCGCATGAATTGATGCCAGAATGATCTCAAACGGAGCTTCGTCGAAAAACTAGACATAGAGAGAGAAAGCTTACCATCAGAGGCGCGACGGTCCGAGCATTCGATTTGGGCAGGTATCTCTTGTCCTGAGATTCCTCCTAGGTTCAAGAATTGCATCAATTCATGTTGAATTGATGGAGAATTTGGTCAGTAAAGATCTGTCCGTTCTCTCTCTAGCACTGATAAAAATACATAGAAGGGAGCCAAATTAGCTTACCTTTTAGCTCTAATTTAATCGAATGAGGGCTAAGGAAGTTTGGGAGCGCTTGGTTTGGCCAGAGAAAGACTCAAATTGGCCATTTCCAGCTCGGCCAAAATAGGGCAGCTTCGGTACACCGGAGCTACTTCATTGTTCTATCATGTCGGCTTTTCTCCGACGACCCTCAGAGCAAATGGAGACTACAATTGTGTAGATGACTTCTCCCCAAATCTAAAGAACCCGACCATGCCTTCTTTGGCGCAGAAAAATGCCAAGTTGGAGATTTGGTTCGAGTTTCACCGAAAAATGGAGCAATAGGGAGAGAGTGGCATTTTCAGGTGTGAGAAGGATGAATGAGTAGGGGCTCTTTATATCGGAAGCCCGATGACTTCTTGGTCGTCCGATTGGTGCCTTTACGGTGGTCATTCATTTCCTGAAACTCCCTGGCCATAGCCTTTTCATCTTCTTCGCGCTGCTCAATTTTTCGACAAGTGAACAATGTTGTCATCTGAAGGAAGAAGATGATACTGTTCCGGATTGGACTGGTTCAGTCCGAACCGGTCCTAACCGAGTTCAACCCATAAACCGGCCAGTTCAGGCCCTGACGCACTGTCGCTAGCCCATCGAGCCTTGTCAGTCCTTACTTGGTATCGTGGTGAATCACATAGTTAATTCCACTTTTAATGTGAGTTTTCATGGCTCTTCCTATTCTTGTTTGATTCCATTGTTGCTTCTTTGGTGGACCTCGGGTCGAAAAGAGGTTGCTGTTAGGTGGCTAGCTTCCCCTGGAGTCTATAAGACTCGACCTTACCTTCTCAGGCTGAGAAAAGTGCCCAAGTAGGAGCTCTAGTTTGAGCTTCACCGGGAAATGGAGCACTTGAGAGAGAATGGTGATTTGAGATGTGTGAAGGATGAATGGAGGGGAGTTCTTTATATAGGGAGTTCTTTATATAGGGAGCTCATGGACCCTCTGCCCTACTAGTTTCCACAATGGTCGAGCTTATCCTCTTCAGAAAATACACAAATCGGAGGGAATATTCATTCATCAGAGAAGAAAAGTTTTTCTGCCATATGAATAGTGTTGTCATCCCAAGGAAAAAGATGATACTTTTCCGAACCGGACCAGACTGGTCAGAACGGGTTCAATGGAAAAAATTGGCATGTTCAGGCCTGATTCAACTGGCTTTGTCACACCCTGACCCGGTTTGGTCGGATCCCCGTGAACAACTCGCCACTCTCCCGGTTTATTAAAGGGTTTCCCCTTATCCTAAACCGTAAAGAGTAAGACATCCTTTATACCTGCACCTTTCCTGAAATAACAAAACTCAAAATTGTAATAAATTAAACATACCTATTTCACAAGCGTCTTATTTGGCAGTCTTCTAAGGGTAGGCTTTCCAGAATTTCCTGAAAAAGGGATATAAGGGAGGGATGAGTACAACTACTCAGCGAATGGGTTTTCAAAGTCAAACTTTAACTTTTAGGAAAACAACAGTTTTGGAGGGTGCTAGACGCCTTTCTTTCAAAACCAGTTAATTTGCAAATCTCGGGTTTATCACCATTTCTTTTTAACAACGGTATGTCATCACCCAACACACATCCTTCATCATGAAGGTTACACACATTCGTAGGTCAGCACGACCACTAAACCCACTAGTGGCTTCGGAGCGACTTTACAGGCCACCCAGATAGAAGCACGACCACTTATACCTTGAGATCGAGTGGATGTACGTGACATCCAACTCTTAATCCCGAAATTGGTTCTTCGTATCCGTATGAGGACAGAGACCTCATCCTGTCCCCACTCCGGTCTCATGCACTTGGTGCTACTCCAAATTTCACACAGACACCTCGAACGACAATCTGTCCTTATACTCACCGGGTCGTCCAGGGCCCTTAGGACACATCACTAATCCTCATGGGCATCTTGATGATGTCGTACTCATAGTGCAAGCACAAATAATGTTTTATCATATTGCCATGTAATCTGTGGTGCCACTAGTCCAACGGCCCTAACTCTCAACTCAACCCGCAATTATTTGTCTTGACTGGTCCGTCGACCTGTCATGTCGCACTGCCACTAGTTGATTGAGTATGTCAGTCCCTTCTTGGAACCATGGCCAAACAATTCACTTATTAAGTTTTATGGCACATATATCAGGTTCGTTTATGAGCTCCTGCTCATGTCAACTAGCCTTGGGCCCACTGTACGAGATTTTTAAAATCAGCATTTAGCCCCCAAGTTCCAAAATCGAGGCCCCTGGCCTATCAGACTTATTCGAGCTCCCGTCAAGAAGGTCTCCCAAATTGTTTAAGCATTGGAACACAGTTAGGGGAGAACACTTTCTACAAAATGGGTTTTCATTATCCATTATACCGACCGGTATAAGGACATCTCCGTTCATGACCGATGAACAGGTTTTCAACTTCCTTCGAGGAAGTCTCATCATACCAACCGGGTATGATCTACTTACAACTAGTAAATAGTTTTTCTGCATGGTTTTCACATCACTTTCTCTAAGTTGTGATGATTAAAATTCCACTAAACAGTGGGTTTTTTTACCAAGGTACTTATCATCCCCAACCGAATATGATATATAAGCCCACTCAGAACTGATAAGTGGTTTTTAAATTTTATGTTGTGCTCATCATCCCAACTGGGTATGATGTTAGTAAACCCATTCACCCGATAGTGCAGTGAAATTCCACTTAGTCGGGTTCCGTCATTAGCAAGCTGGACCTCGACTGGCGTTCCCAATGTCTCGTTCTCCTACATGAAATGAACATAATTGTTCATTATTCTTTGGCCTAATAGGCCTCATTCATTCCAAATGAATGAGAAAACCCAATTTTACTTATATTTGCAATTAGGTCCCTAAAGTTATTTTTCTTTAACTTTAAGTCCCTATTGCCGAGTTTTTCCTAAATTTTAGTCTCAAAACTTTTAAAATTTATCTTAGGACCTCAAATTATTTAATTTCGCACCAAGGGGTTTAATTTCCCAAATTTCCAATTTGGTCCCCAACTTTTCCAAAATTACCATTTTCATGCCCTAATAGACCCAATAGACCCTAAAAATTGCCCTAAAAATTCCAAAATTCCTCAATTGGTTCTCCAACATTATTTTCATGCCCAATAGACCCTCAATTTCATAAAATTGTATTTTGGTCCTTTAAATATTGAAAATCCCCAAATTTCCCTAATTTTTCCCCCAATTTCAACTCTCCAACACTAACGAATTTGATTTCTTCAAATTGACCGATCAAACACCTCTAATTGTTGAAATTGGAGTTGAAATTAAGTTCATGCATATTCATACGATTGTATGAAACTTGGAATTGTAGATTTTAACATCGGAACGAGCTCAAATGGAGCTTCGCCGGAAAACAAACTATAGAGAGAGAAAGATTCAATTTTTCACCGGTGAGGGCACGACAGTCCGAGCTTTTGATTTTGACAGATAGCTCTCATCTTGCGGTTCATCCTAGAATCAAGAATTCCATCAATTGATGTCGAATTGAGTTAGAATTTTATTATTGAAATCCTGTTGGTGCTCTCTCTAGCACCGGCTGGAAATTATAGAAGGGAGCTGAATTGGCTTGCCTTTCAGTCCTAATTCAACTGTGGGAGGGCTAAGGAAGTGTTGGGAAGGCTTGGTTTGGCCTAAGGAGGCCTCGAAATGGCCAATTTCAACTCGGTTGAAATAGGGCAGCTTCGGTCCACCGGAGCTGCTTCACTATTCCATCATGTCGGCGCTTCTCTAGTGATTCTCGGATTGACTAGAGTTTGCTATCAGATAGTTGACTTCTCCCCGGTTCTAAAGAGCCCGACCTCTCCTTCCGGGGTTAAGAAAAATGTTCAAGTCAAAGCTCTAGTTTAAGCTTCACCAAGAAATTGAGCAGTAGAGAGAGAGAGAGAAGTGTTCGGGTGTGAGGACAATGAATGGGGATAACCTCTTTATATAAGTGTAAAACCGTGTATTAAATGGGAGAGATTTATTACTAGTATTAATATTGACATAAATTATTGGTATTAATTCCAATAATTTAATTTCGGTATTAAATTATTTGTATTAATTCCAATAATTTAATTTAGGCATTAAATTATTGGTATTACTTACAATAATTCAATATATATTAATTTATGGCTATTTATGATAAGGCGTACGATTCGCATAAAAATTTTTAACCAAAATTAAATAATTTTAATATATTCCACATCGGAAATAATTTCCCTTATTGTCAACTTGGGTTTTTTTAACATGTTAACACTTCAATAACTCTTTCGCTTAGTCCTCGTAACCATTTATCTAAGGAATTTCTTTTCATTTATCATACTTACTCCTTCCATGGAGTTATAATAATGAGGCATGTATGGCTCATTAATCGTAATGTATATTCTTAGGTTCACATCTCCTTTTATTTATGATAAGGTTCTTCCGGGGATTTTACTCAAGATTTTAGGATTGGGAGTTCCAAGGTGCCCAATCATTCATTTGTCTAGTTATTCTCTTCATTGTTGAAACCCCTAGCTCAACGTTCTTTCGAGCATTACATACTTGTTTTCACAGGTTTTTATGTTATTATTCTTTTGTCCTAATTTGACCCATCCTTCATCCGTCATTGATTACAACTTCGGTCAAATTTATGTTTAACCTTGTTATGTTTACCAACTGACTCCTTCTTACTCAAGTTACATATTACTCAGGATTGTTGGTGCTTATATGTCCCTTACAACATGACATAGTTCTTAACTTGTCTCAGTCCATCACACTCCTACAACACCTCTTTTAGGGTTGTTTCCAACTTTCCAACCTTCCAGGGATTGTATAATTTCACCCCTCCTTTCATCGGGTAGTATTCCTTAACAACCTTTACCGTTACCCAATTATCATTCGTATCTTGACAACATGTCTTACATAACCATGTTGGTTTTCCTTACCCACTCGTACTTTCCCAACTTCTTTATTGGGTCTTTCTAGTGCCAATTATTTGGCTTCCCAATAGTTTACCAACAAACTAGTATTCTTTCCTTCTTAAATTCTTTGACATCCCTTATTAATGGGTTCTTCCTTTTTCCTTAATCCACTTTTACTTACTCATAAATCACTTCATTATTCTTCATCCTACAATAATTGCTTTCAATCTATGTGTCTATTACTTTACTTGGGAAGGTTCCCTCCTTCCAGTTTTGTTCTCTACTATGTCCCTTACAATAAAGATTTCCATCTTAGGAGTTACATACTCAACCTCCTTATCATTCATTGTATGGTTCTTTCCCCTTTCTTTGCACACTTATCTATGTTAGGGCATCTGTTTGATTTGGATCCTTCTCTATCCACAACTTTTGTTTTATCCCTTATTCCTTAGATGGGATACTTCCGATTATTGGTTTTATTCCATGCATTCCACCCTATGCTCGGTCGTCCACTCTTTAAGCTTCATATGCATGTGTGGACTATGACCCGTCTCACCAATTGCGGTTATTCCTCCTTAGCCACATCTTATTTGGAGGACTTACCTTCCTAATGTTTCTCGAACATTCTTTACTTTATCGCCTTAGTATGGGTTGTCCACTCATTCATACTTGTCACAACATCTTTTTGATGCTAACCCGTTAACTTATTTCCATTTAAGGAGGGTTCACATCCTCCTTGTTTCAAAATCTCTTGTACGTCCTTCGTGAAGCTCACTTAACCGTCTCAACACTTTAAACTATAAATCCTGTTTTAGCCATCGATTTCTTTAAGGATTTCCCTTCCTTCTTCTTTTCCAATGTTTTGGACTTTTCACTTCTCCCTTTTTTGTTGTGGTTTAAATCCATGGTTTTCTCAAATACCAATTCTTTAACTATATTTTTCTCTTTATTTTTTTGGTCTAATCGTCTGGGCAGCTATATCGCTCATTCTTCATGCCCATCCTATTGTCCTTCATAGAGTGTAGTTTTTACTACATCTCCTTCTTTCTTAGGGTTTTGTTCATTCTCTTTGGCTGTCCACTGTTACTAGTTTCTTCTTTCTACTCGGTTCTCCTTAAATTATTTCTTGGTTCTCCTGCTCTTTCTCTACGCAGGTCACACCGGGACATCACGATAATTCCTCTCTTGGAACATTTCCTAATTACGGGTGGGTTCCTTGCACTCCACATTATGTTCATCTATCAACCAATGATTCCTTCAAGGTACTTGGTTGTATGCATCCCTCCAGAGTTCCCTTTCATAGCGTATTCCTTCTCTTCTTCACTCTCACTGTGTCATTCCCTAGAGTTTCTAGAGGACGTTTCTCTGTGTTTGCCCCTTATGAGAGGGTTCTAGATATACTTCCCATGTACCATATCCCTACTCTTGAGGTATCTTTCTCGGTTTGACCTTTTAAGAAGAAATTTAAATTTTGCATTCACCTCGTCATTTCTTGACCTCTTGGTGAACCGCTTACTTAGCCAACTCCATGGTTTCGGTCTCTAGTCCTTCGTGACCTTTAAGGAGTTATTGCCCTAAATTTATGAAGTGTGAAATACCCCTTCTTTCCTTACACCAATAATAGTTTTTCTTTGTACGTCTTTTAGTAGGGTTGGGCACATTTTCAGGTAATGTCTCCATAGTTCATACATGTAATAGGTTATTCTCTTACATGGATTGTTGTGGTTCCTTCTTTCCTTTAAGTAGGGCATTTCCAGGGTTACCATTGGTTTGGTGCTCTACCGTTCTTGAGTCTGATCACTTTGACAGTTTTCTTACTGAATCTCCTTTATACTTAGGGTTGTGTAATCAATAGGTCCTAGTACCATTCTCCAGGATACTTCCCCATTTGGTCTTTCGACATTTCTGTCAGGTCTCAAGCATTTGGAAAGCTTCTAGGGTTGTCTTCCTATGAAGGTAAGGTGTTGAGTAGAGCCATTCCAAGTTTTCTTAGTTTCTCTCATGGGAGCCATCTGAAAATTTTCAGATAAATCCTATTAGTTACTATATTTTCTATTCTTGATTATCTATTCGAGGAAACATGCTCTAATACCACTCTAACTATCACGCCCTGACCCGGTTTGGTTGGATCCCTGTGAACAACCCGCCACTCTCCCGCTTTATTAAAGGGTTTCCCCTTATCCTAAACCATAAAGAGTAAGGCATCCTTTATACCTACACCTTTCCTAGAATAACAAAACTCAAAACTGTAATAAATTAAACATACGTGTTTCACAGGCGTCTTATTTAGCAGTCTTTTAAGGGTAGGCTTTCCAGAATTTCCTGAAAATGGATATAAGGGAGGGATGAGTACAACTACTCAGTGAATGGGTTTTCAAATTCAAACTTTAACTTTCAGGAAAACAATAGTTTTGGAGGGTGTTAGACTCCTTTCTTTCAAAACCAATTAATTTGCAAATCTCAAATTTATCACCATTTCTTTTTAACCACGGTATGTCATCACCCAACACACATCCTTCATCATGAAGATTACACACATTCGTAGGTCAGCACGACCACTAAACCCACTAGTGGCTTCGGATAGAAGCACGACCACTTATACCCTAAGATTAAGTGGATGTACGTGACATCCGACCCTTAATCCTGAAATTGGTTCTTCATATCCATATGAGGACAGAGACCTCATCCTATCCCCACCCCGGTCTCATGCGCTTGGTGCTCACACAGACACTAGGAACGATAATCTATCCTTATACTCACTAGGTCGTCCAGGGCCCTTAGGACACATCACTACCCCTCATGGGCGTCTTGATGATATCGTACTCATAGTGCATGCACAAATAATGTTTCATCATATTGCCTTGTAATCTATGGTGCCACTGGTCCAACGGCCTTGACTCTCAACTCAACCCACAGTTTTTTGTCTTGATTGGTCCGTCAACCTGTCATGTCGCACTACCACTAGTTGACTGAGTATGTCGGTCCTTTCTTGGTACCATGGCCAAACAATTCACTTATTATGTTTTATGGCACATATATCATGTTCGTTTACGAGCTCCTGCTCGTGTCAACTGGCCATGGGCCCACTGTATGGGATTTTCAAAATCGGCATTTAGTCTCCAAGTTCCAAAACCAAGGCCCCTGGCCTATCAGAGCTATTCGAGCTTCCGTCGAGAAGGTCACCCAAATTATTTAAGCATTGGCACATAGTGAGGGGAGAACACTTCCGAAAAAATGGGTCTTCACTGTCCATTATATCGACCGGTATAAGGTCATCTCCGTTCATGACCGATGAACGGGTTTTCAACTTCCTTTGAGAAAGTCTCATTATACCAACCGTGTATGATCTACTTACAACCGGTAAGTCCTTTTTCTGCATCGTTTTCACATCACCTTCTCTAAGTTGTAATGATTAAAATTCCACTAAAGAGTGGGTTTTTATACCAAGGTACTTATCATCCCCAACCGAGTATGATATATAATCCCACTCACAACCAGTAAGTGGTTTTTAAATTTTAAGTTGTGCTCATCATCCCAACCGGGTATGATGTTAGTAAACCCACTCACTCGATAGTACAGTGAAATTCCACTTAGTCGGGTTCTGTACTTAGCAAGCTGGACCTCGAGTGGAGTTCCCGATATCTCGTTCTCCTACACGAAATGAACATAATTGTTCATTATTTTTTGGCCTAATAGCCTTCATTCGTTCCAATTGAATGAGAAAACCCAATTTTACATATATTTACAATTAAGTCCCTAAAGTTATTTTTCTTTAACTTGAAGTCCCTATTGCAGGGTTTTTCCTAAATTTTAGTCTCAAAACTTTTAAAATTTATCTAAGGACCTCAAATTATTTAATTTTGCACAAAGGGGTTTAATTTCCCAATTTTCCAATTTGGTCCCAACTTTTCCAAAATTACCATTTTGCCCTTCCTTTATAAAAATGGTAAGTTTTGCCCTAAAAATTCCAAAATTCCTCAATTGGTCCTCCAACATTAATTTCATGCCCAATTGACCCTCAATTTCATAAAATTACATTTTGGTCCTTTGAATTTCAAAAATCTCCAAAATTTCCCCAATTTTCCGCCAATTTCAACTCTTCGACACTACTGAATTTGGTTTCATCAAATTGACCGATCAAACAACTTTAATTATTGAAATTAGAGTTGAAATTGAGTTCCTGCATGATCATACGATTCTAAGAAACTTTGAATCGTATATTTTAACACCGAAACGAGCTCAAACGGAGCTTCGCCAGAAAGCAAACTATAGAGAGAGAAAGCTTCGATTTCTCACCGGTCTGGGCAGATAGCTCTCATCTTAAGGTTCATCCTAGAATCAAGAATTACATCAATTGATACCAAATTGAGTTAGAATTTCATTCTTAACTTTCAGTCCTAATTCGGCCGTGGGAGGGCTGAGGAAGTGTTGGGAAGGCTTGGTTTGGCCTAAAAGGGGCTCGAAATGGCCAATTTCAACTCGGCCGAAACAGGGGAGCTTCGATCCACTGGATCTGCTTCACTATTCTATCACTAATCTTAACCCATAGTTTAATTCCACCATAATTCCAATTTTATCTTACAATATAATTCTAATTTCTATCCAATTTATCAGCCACACCCTGACCCGGTTTGGTCGGATCCTCGTGAGCAACCTTCACTCCCTTTGATCCATGAAGGGTTTCACCCTTTTTTAACTGCGAGGAGTAGTGTGTCATTTTTCTTGCCTTTCCCTGAATAATATTATATAAAACTGAATATTAAACATACATACATGTCTTACAATTCTAATATAGGAGGGTCTTTAAGGTTGGTTTTTTTCCTCGGTTACTTGAAAGGGGTAAAAGGGAGGGGGTGAGTTTTACAACTCAATGAGCGGGTGTTGGGAGCAAGTTTTCAAAATAACTTTGGTTTATGAAAACCATGCCAAGGTCATCATTATGAAAACCATGCCAAGGTCATCATTAAGAAAACCATGCCAAGGTCATACGACGAGAAACCCAAACGCAGTAGCTTCTCATTCCTTTTTCGCAACCATTTCGTCTAGTAGTCCTTGGGACCCATCACTACCCCCTTGGGTGTCTTGATGGTCCCAAATCTAAAGGTACATGCTCAAACAATAGTTTTCACTTTCTTAGCCATTCTCTTTAGTGCTGACGGTCCAACAACCCCGACACTTAACCTAGCCTGTAGCTGTTTGTCTAACTGGTCCGTCAACCTTGCCCTGACGCTCTACTGCTAGCCCATCAAGCCTTGTCGGTCCTGACTTGGTACCATAGCGAATCACATATTTAATGAGAGTTTTCATGGCTTTTCTTATTCATGTTTGTTTATGGGCTTCAGGCCGTGCCCACTAGCCTTAGGCCCATTACACGTGTTTTTCCAAAAAACTGGGCCTTGAGCCCTCTAAGTTCAAAACTGTGGCACCTAGCCTCTTAGAGCCACTCCAGCTCCCATCAAGAAGATCTCCCAAATATTTTAAGCATTGGCACATAGTCAGGGGAGAACACTTCAGACAAATTCACTTTTAACTCATCACACCAACTAGGTGTAATGATAACTCCGCTTACAAACGGTAGACGGGTTTTTCCTTTCTCAAGGAAACACATCATACCAACCTGGTATGATGTTCATTTATTCCTACTTACAACCAGTAAGTAGGTTTTATCCATTAAAAATAGTGCTTATCATCCCAACCGAGTATGATGTGAAATAATCCCACTCACCCGGTGACCGTGACACATTCATCCCTAATCAGCTTCCAAGTCCACGCTAGCTTTTCCTTGTTGGCGTTTCGGTCTCTCGTGTCCCTACATGATTTGGGTGTCCTTATCAATTAAGATTTGGCATGACATCCATTGTTTTCTCATGTATGAGGGACTAGGCTCAAAATTGTTGGTTTATTGCACTTAGGTCCATAAAGTTCATTTTTCTTAACTTTAGGTCCACAATGCTAACTTTTCCCTAAATTGAGTCCCATGGTTTCCAATATCCCTTTTGGATGCTCAATTTACTCAAAATTGTGTAAGGGGATCAAGTTTTCCAAATTTCCAATTTGGTCCCCAATTTTTAAAAAATTATAATTTTGCCCTACTTTCCAAAAATAGCAATTTGGCCCCAAATGTTTCAAAAATTGAGCAATGGTCCCCCATCATCTTTCTCATTGCCAAAAGGACTTCAATTTTGAGAAATTGCATGAAGGTCCCTCAATTGTTCGGAACTCCCAATTTTTCCCAAAATTTCCCCCAATTTTTCCCCTTCAAACTAACTGAATTTGATTTCTTCAAATTGGCCACTCAATCAGGGTTAATTGCCCCAATTAATAGTATGGATCAGTTCCTACACTTTCATACGATTCAATTGAGCTTTGAACCGCAACATTTGGGTCCGAAATGAGCTCAAACGAAGTTTTGCCAAAAAATTATTTGTAGAGAGAGAAAGCTTCGAAAGCTTACCGTTGGAGGGGCGACGGTCCAAGCTTTCAATCTGGGGAGTTAGCTCTCATTTTGAGATTCCTTCAAGGATTGAGAATTTCTATAATTGAAGTCCAAATGAGGGTGAATTTTATTAATGAAATTTGTCACTTTGTCTCTCTAACACTGATATGCAACGACGGAGAAGGGCCGAATTGGCTTACCTTTCAGCTTTGTTGAGGATGTGTGGAGGCCGTGGCAGTGTTGGGGAGGCTTGGTTTGGCCGGAAGAGGTCTAAATTTGGACGAATTCAACTTAGACAAAATAGGGCAACTTCGGTCCGTCGAAACTGCTTCATTGTTTGATTCCGTCAGTGCTTCTTCGACGGTCCTTGGGTCGAAAGAATGTTACTCTCAGGTAGCTGACTTCCCCTGTAGTTTATAGGACCCGACCTTGCCTTCTAAGGCTGAGAAAAGTACACAAGTAGGAGTTCTAGTTCGAGCTTCATCGGGAAATGGAGCGCTTGAGAGAGAATGGAAATTTGAGGTATGTGAAGGATGAATGGAGGAGAGCTCTTTATATAGGGAGCTCAAGGACCCTCTACCCTACCAGTTTTCATATTGGTCGAGCTTATCCTCTTCATAAAATGCCCAAATCAAAGGGAATATTCCTTCGCTTGAGAAGGAAATTTTTTCTGACATATGAATAGTGTTGTCATCCCAAGTAAGAAGATGACACTATTCTAAACTGGACCAGACCGGTCCGACCGGGTTCAATGGCAAAAATCGGTTTGTTCAGGCCTAATTCGATCAGTTTTCTCAAAATTAAAAATTTCTAAATTAATCTAAATTCATTTTCTATTTGTAAGAAGAGTTTTGCTACTACTTTGGTTGTTTCTTCACTTAGCCCTTTAAACCACATGTTTAAGGAATTTCTTTTCCTTTCCGTTGTTTACTCACTCCATGGAGTGTATCCTGATTAGGTATGTTTTACCCACAAATCCAAAGTTTCACCCTTAGGTCCACTTCTTACTCTACTTAGGGTAAAACTCTTCTTCTTGAGGATTTTCATCCAGGTCATTGGGTTTGACGTTCCTAAATGTCCTATCGTCCCTGTTCCCATTTATTTCCTTAGTCGTTGATGCTCTTTAGCTCATCATCCTTTCAAATCTTTTTGTCCTTAAACTTGTGGGTTTTGATATGATCCCCTTTTTATCTTATTTTAGTCCTTCCTCCATCTTTTGTTTACTACAACTCCGATCTCAGTTCTTAAGTTTGGCTTCATCATGTTTAACTAACAGACTCTTTCTTTATTCACATTTTTCTTAGGACTGTTTGACCTACATGTCCCTTACAACATGACGTGTTCTAGATTTTTCTATGACCATTATAGTTCTAGAACATTTTTTCGATAACGATTTAAGCATTTCCAACCGCTAGGAGTCTTGTGGCTTCGTCCTTTTTGTTACTTGGTAGTGTTCCCCAACTACCTCCGGCGTTATCGAATTGTCCATTTACATTCTGACATCATGATTTTTGTCGGTTTTTCCTTACCTAGTCATTCCTTACCAACTTTCTTATTGGGTTTTCCCGGCTCAATCACTGGGCTTCCTAATTACTTCTTGTCTTATCGATATGTTTGGGATTTTTTTTGTCCTACCACATCTCCAATGGCGTCACTTACTAAAGGATCCCATTTCTCATTCCTTCCTTACTCACTCGTGACCATTTCATAGTTCCTTATCCCGAGTTGGTCCCTTTCGGTCTATGTGTTGATTCCTTTGTTTGGGGAGTTCCCTTTTGATGGTTTCATTCTCTACTATATCATTTAAAGTAGAGACTTCCACCTTTGGGGCTACATGTTCAACCTTCTTACCCTTTCTTGAAGGATTCCTTTCTTCATCTCCTTACACCCTATTTACATTGGAACATTTGCATGTTTTTATTCTTCATCTCCTTACACCCTATTTACATTGGAATATTTGCATGTTTTTAATCATTCTCTTAAAATTCCCACTTCGTCCCTTATTCCCTATCCGAGGAACTTCTGATTATCGGGTCTTATTTTGTGTACTCCACACTATGCTCACCCATCCCATCTTTAGATTCCATTAAGAGAGTGTGGACCACAACCACTCTCAATGTCCATGGTTGTTTCCCTTAATCATTTCTTAATTGGAGTACTTACTTCTCCAAGGTTTCTAAGATGTTCTTTCATGTATTTCCTTATGGGTAGTTCACCCATTCTTACTTGTTACGACATCTTGGGATTAACTTACTCCTTTAGCCCTCCTAGTATGCCTTCCTTGGTCTTTTCACCTCGACACACACTTCATTTGCAAGCTTATCTTCTTTTCCACCTCAATTGGTTCAATTACCTCTTAGTTGGGATATGTATACCTCTCCAATGCTTCCTTCCTTGGTAGGATTCTTCCCCTTATCTCCCGGAATTCCTTTTTTTTTCATTCATCCTCGAGAGTATCTAACCTTAAATGACATCCTTTGATGCCATCCTCTCCTACTTGCACTTACTTTCAAAATCTTGCGGGCATGTCTTTTGTACCTGATCCTCATCCTCACTCGTATCCCAGTACAAGTCTATTTCTTTAGGGAGGGTTCAAATCCACCTTGTTACAAGGTCTCTTGATCACCTTGCGGAAGGCTTACTTAATTCTTCTCATGGCTTGAGTTTGGTCGTTAAATCCATTTTCGACCATTGATTATTTAAGGATTTCCTTCATCCTTCTTTTCCAACATTTGGCCTATTCACTTCTCCCTTCTTCGTAGGGGTTTAAATCCATGGTTCTCCCGAGAGTCAGTTCGTTAACTACCTCATCCTTACTATTTTTCTTGTCCAACTATATGAGGGCACCTAACTCCAGAATTCACTTGTCCTTGATGCCCATCCTGTTGCCCTTTATAGGGTGTAGTTGATACTATTTCTCGGTCCTTTGTAGGGTGTCATTTATTCTCCTTGATTATTCCATTGTTACTAGTTACTTTATACTTGGCTACTCTCCTTTTCCAAAGCAGGTTACACTTGCCATCCTAAGACATCCTTAACCACTTATGCCCCTTTTTGAGGTTCCTTACTTCGTATTAAGCCTCTTATGATCAACTTGTTGGTTCCTTGGCTTGGGAATTTCCCTTTTATGGTATCACTTACTACCTTTATCCTTCTACTTAGGGACTTCCGTCCTAGGAGTTTCATGTTCAATTTCCCTAATGCTCCTTGAAGGCTTTTCCTTCTTTCCTTTCTTACACCCTTCTAATATCGGAATGTTTATCCACCCTTAATCCTCAACTTTCCTCTAATGCTCTCTTTGTTCCTTATCCTCCCTTCGAGGAGCTCCTGATTATGGGTTGGTTCCTTGCACTCCATATTATGTCCAGCCACCCATCAATGACCCCTTTGAGGGGTCCTTAGTCATATACATTCTTCCAGAGTTCCCTTTCCTTGCACATTTCTTCTCCTTTTCACTCTTACAGTGTCCTACCTTAGAGTTACCGGAGGATGTTTTCTATGTTTACCCTTTTTGAGGGGGCTCTAAGTGTACTTCCCCTATAACTTACCTCTTTTCTTATAATATTCCTCTCACGTTGACCTTCTTAAGAAGAAGTTCGAATTTTTGTTTACCTAGCTATTTCTTGACTTCTTTACGAACAACTTACTTAACTTGTTCCACGATTTTGGTCACCGGTCCTTCCTTGATCCTTGCATTTTTCATCCAAGGCCTTTTATCTATACCCTGCTTCATTTTTGTATTATTCCTTTGGCTCTTCTTATCTTCGGTGACCCCTCCTCTTAAGTACGCGACTTAGTTTGAGGGACATAGTTTAGAGGAAAAAATAGAATTTTTATTAATAAGAGGTACAATACATTTTGGGCGTTTAACCCTATTACAAGAAGTAGTTTTAGCTTGTGGAGGTACTATACTAGGTTTTTATAAGCGTCCTTCTTGGTTATAAATCCCTTGCGGTGTCTTTGGTGTTAGGTTGGCTCTCCTCCTACTCATGGATGTGACCTCAACAAGCGTTGGCACCACATTCCTTGGTGGAATTTGATGCTTCTCCATATTGACTATTGGTCTTTTGTGACTTTTACTATATCTCCAACATTGGAGAGCTTTTAGGGTTGTCTTCCTAAGGAGATAGAGTGTTGGGTAGTGTTGGTAACGTCAGTCCTAGTTTTCTTGGTTACTCTCTTGGGAGCAATCGGTAAATTTTAAAATTTATTACACTTAGTTACTAAGTTATCTAGTCTTGATAATGTATTCGAGTAAACAGGCTCTGATACTACTAAAGTTGTTACTCTTCGACCCATTTTGGTTGGATCCCCGTGAGCAACCCTCCACTCTCCCGGTTTATCTTGGGTTTCCCCTTCTTTTTGACCGAGAGGAGTAAGACATCCTTTAAACCTGTACCTTTCCTGGAATAATATTAATCAAAACTACAAGAAATTAAAACTTAACATACCTGTATTACAGGTGTGGTTAGCTAGAGGTCTTTGGGTAGGTTTTCCCTTGGTTACCTGAAAAGGGGTATAAGGGAGGGGGTGAGTTCAATGACATAGTGAATGAGTGTTTTAAAATTTGACTTTTAGAAAATAGTTTGAATTGGAGTGTGCCATATTTCTTATTTTCTTTCTAAACATTTCATTCTCAAAATATCGGTGTTCATAGCCATATCTCATTATCAACCATAAATGGCATGTTGATAAATCAACACACGCCCTTTATCATGAAGGGAACACACATTCGCTGGGCAGTACATCCACTGCACCCACTTGTGGCGTCGAAACGATTTTAACGGCCACCTAGATAGAAGTCCGTCCGCTTCTACCTTGAGAATGAGTGGATGTACCCGACATACGACCCTTAATCCAGTAAAGAAAACTCCGTGTCCATATGAGGATAGAGACCTCATCTCGACCCCACCCCGGTCTCATGCGCATGAAGCTACATCAGGCTTCCCTGACTGTTGGAAAAACCATCTGCCCTTATCACCACCATGTCGTCCAATAACCCCTAGGACACATCACTACCCCTCTTGGGCGTATTGAAGGTCTGGTACCTCAGTGCATGCACAAAACAACAATTTTCCTCATAATCCATTTAATCTTTGGTGCCACTGCTCCAACGGCCCCGACCCTCAACTCGACCTACATCTGTTTTTCTCGACTAGTCCGTCGACCTGTCATGTCGCAATGCCACCAGTCCATTGAGTATGTCGGTCCTGCCTTGGTACGAAGGCCAAACATATCATTCATTTAAAGTTTTCATGGGTTAAACTCATGTTTGTTTACGAGCTCTGGCTCATGCCAACTGGCCTTGGGCCTACTGTACAAGATTTTCAAAATCGGGCATTTTAGCCCTCAAGTTCCAACATCGAGGCCTCTGATCTATCTGAGCTATTCGATCTTCACGCGAGCTCGTCCTTGCTGGCGTTTCCAGTACTTCATGTTCCTACACGATATCAACATTCTTGTTCATTATCCCTTGGCCTAATAGCCTTCATTAATATTGAATGAATGAAATACTCAAACTTTTCAATTAATTGCAATTAGGTCCCTAAAGTTTTGTTTCTTTAACTTTAGGTCCCTAAATGCTGATTTTCCTGCAAATTGAGTCCCAAAACTTCTAAAATTTACCTTGGGACCTCAATTTATTCAAAATCACAAAAAGGGGTTCGAGTTTCCCACATTCCCAATTTGGTCCCCAAATTTTCTAAAATTACCATTTTGCCGCTACTTTACAAAAATGGTAACATTGACCCCAATAATTCCAAATTTGACAAATTGGTCCTCTAACATCTTTTCCATGCCCAATTAGCCCTCTATTTTGGGAAATTGCATTTAGTCACTCGAATTTTTAAAATCCCTAAAATTTCCCTAATTTTCCATCAATTTCAACATTCCAACTTGACCGGATTTGATTTCATCAAATTAACCAATCAATCGAAGTTAATTGTTGAAATTGAAGGTGGATTTGTGTTTCTACACCTCCATACAATTCAATTGCACTTTGAATCGCATGAATTGATGCCGTAATAAACTCAAATGGAGCTTCCCCAAAAAATTAAATGTAGAGAGAGAAGGCTTCGAAAGCTTAATATCGGAGGCGCAACGGTCTGAGCTTTCGATCTGGGCAGGTAGCTCTTGTCCTGAGGTTCCTCCTAAGATAAAGAATTGCATCAATTCATGTCAAATTGATTGAGAATTTGCTTAGTAAAGATATGTCGATTCTCTCTCTAGCACCGATCAAAATTCATAGAGGGGAACCAAATTGGCTCTAATTCAGTCGTATGAGGGTTGAGGAAGTGTTGGGAGAGCTTGGTTTGACCTGAGAAGGGCTCAAATTGGCTATTTTCAGCTCGGCTGATACAGGACAACTTCAGTCTGCTGGAGCTGCTTCACTGTTCTATCATGCTGGCATTTCTCCGGTGATCCCTCGAGTAAATGGAGACTACCACAAGGTAGCTAACTTCTCCGATCTTGCCTTATTTGGCTCATAAAAATGCTCAGGTCGGAGCTTTAGTTCGAGCTTCAACTAAAAATGGAGCACTAGGGAGAGAGTGGAGTTTTCAGGTGTGAGGAGGATGAATGAGGAAGGGCTCTTTATAAAGGAAGCTCAGGGACTTCTTGGCCATCCGATTGGCACCTTAACGGCGGTCATTGATTGCCTAAAAGTCCTTGGCCGGAGACTTTTCATCTTTGTCGGTGCTGCTCGATTTTCCAGCGAGTGAATAGTGCTATCATCTGAAGGAAGAAGATGACACTGTTCCAAATCGGACCGAACCAGTCCGAACCAGGTTCAATGATTAAACCGGCCAGTTCAGGCTTGATTTGACCGAGTTTTTTAAAATTAAAAATTTGTAAATTCATCTAAATTCATTATCTTTCAAATGGTGGCCTCAATTCTCAAATTTGAATTTTCTAAGCTACCTAGAAAAATGAAATTATAAACCTGTTCAATAGTGGTTCAAAGCCATTGAATCCAGTTCAGGTCTGGTTCACCTGAACTAGTTTGGTTTTCATCTCCAATTCAACCTAAAGTCCTTTCTCATGACTTTTGTGACTTTTTATGTCACTCAGGATCCATAAATTTTCCAGTTTACCTTTTCTCTATTGGTTGGAGTTCATGAATCGGTTTGGTTTTCTTACCCGAGTTGACCAGTTTTTCCCCAATTTTCTTATCATAAAGGAGTAGGGTTTACAAAACATATCATTCATTTAAAGTTTTCATGACTTAAACTCATGTTTGTTTACGAGCTCCTGCTCGTGCCAACTGGCCTTGGGCCCACTATATGAGATTTTCAAAATCGGGCATCTTACCCCCCAAATTCCAAAATTTAGGCCCCCAGCCTATCTAAGCTATTCGAGCTCCCATTAAGACGGTATCCCAAAAAGTTTAAGTAGTGACACACAGTCAGAGCAGAGTACTTCAGACAAAAATAATCTTTTAGCTGTCCATTACACCAATCAGGTGTCAGGACATCTCCGCTCATAATCGATGAATGGGTTTTTTACTTTCTTCTAACAAGTTCATCATACCAACCAGATATGATCTACTTATAACCGTTAATCAGTTTTTCCATGTAATTTCCACATCACTTCATTCTGGTGTAATGTTGAAAATTTCACTTAGTAGTGGATTTTCATTTATGGGGTGCTTATCATCCCCACCGGGTATGATATAAAAATCCCACTCACCCGTTAACGTTGTGAATTCCTCTTGTTTGGCTTTTTGCCTTCACGCGAGCTTGCTTTGACTTTCGTTCCTGGTACTTCGTGTTCCAACATGATATGAACACCTTTGTTCATAATCCTTTGGCCTAATATCCTTTATTTATCACGAATGGATAAAATACCGAAACTTTTTAATTATTTACAATTAGGTCCCTAAAGTTCTTTTTCTTTAAATTTAGGTCCCTAATGACGATTTTCCTCAAATTGAGTCCTGAAACTTCAAAAATTTACTTTGGAACCTCAATTTATTCAAAATTACACAAAGGGGTTTGAGTTTACCAAATCCCCAATTTGGTACCCAAATTTTCCAAAATTACCATTTTGCCCCTACTTTACAAAAATGGTAAAATTGACCCCAATAATTCCAAATTTGACCAATTGGTCGTCCAACACCTTTTCCATGCCCAATTGGCACTCAATTTTAGGAAATCACACTTTAATCCCTCAAATTTTTGAAATCCCCAAAATTTCCCCAATTTTCCCCCAATTTCAACCTTCCAACCTGACTGGATTTGATTTCATCAAATTGACTAGTAAATCGAAGTTAATTGTTGAAATTGAAGGTGGATTTGAGTTCCTACACCTCCATATGATTCAATTACACTTTCAATCGCATGAATTGATGCCAAAATGAGCTTAAACAGAGCTTCACCGGAAAACTGGACGTAGAGAGAGAAAGCTTCGTAAGCTTACCATCAGAGGCGCGACAGTCCGAGCTTTTGATCTGGGAAAGTCACGCCCCGACTTGGTTTGGTCAGATCCATGTGAACAACTCGTTACTCTCTTGGTTCAAGAGAGGTTTCCTCCTTTAACTCAAGAGGAGCTAGGCATACTTTCAACCTTGTTCCCTAGAATGACATCAAATAAAATGCAAGCTTAAGAGAAATTAAGCATACTTGACAGAGGGTAAGGCTTAGTGTTATCCCTAGTCATTTTCGCTCTTTCCTGGAAAGGGATAAAAAGGGTGGGTGAGTTTCTATAACTCAGTGAATGAGTATTAAAAAAAATATAAGTTTAAAAAATAGTTTTTAAACTAGAGTGTGCCAGACTCCTTACTTTCTTTGAAATTTCTCATTTTCAAAATCTTAGTTTTTCATAGTTATTTATCATCTAAATGGTGTGTTTATCAACCAATACATGTCCTTCATCATGAAGGAAACACAAATTCGCAGGCCAACCCGTCCAATGTACCCACTTGTGGCATCGAAGCGACTTTACTAACCACCTATATAGAAGCATATCCACTTCTACCCTGAGAATGAGTGGATGTACAAGACATCTGACCCTCAATCCTGTAACAAAACTCCATGTCCGTATAAGGACAGAGACCTCATCCCATCACCATCCCGGTCTCATGCGCATGAAGCTACGTCGAGCTTCTCAAGACTTCCTGTACAACTAACTGTCTTTATTTCCACCAGGTAGTCCAGAGCCCTAAGATGCATCACTTCCCCTCTTGGGTGTCTTAAAGACCCCGTAACATAGTGCATGCACAAATCAACAATTTTCACATAAGCCATATAATCTGTGGTGCCACTGGATCAATGGCCCCGACTCTCAACTCGACCTGTAGTTGTTTATCTTGATTGATCCATAGACCTATCATGTCTTACTACTGCTAGTCCATCGAGTATGTCAATCATGTCTCGGTACCATGGCCAAACAACTTATTTACTTAGTTTTCATGGCTTAATAATCATGTTTGTTTACAAGCTCTTGCTCATGCCAACTAGCCTAGGGCCCACTATTTGAGATTTTCAAAATCAGGCATATTAGCCCCCAAGTTCTAAAACCGAGGCCTCCGGCCTAACTGAGCTATTTGAGCTCCCGTCAAGAAGGTTTTCCAAAAATTTTAATTAGTGGCACATAGTCAGGGGAGAGCACTTTCGACAAAATAAACTTTTCAATTGTCCATCACACCAACCGAGTATGAGGACATCTCCGCTTATAATCGATAAGTAGGATTTCCACTTCCTTCCAAGAACTTTCATTAGACCAACCGAGTATGATCTACTTACAATCAGTAAGTAGTTTTTCCGCATGATTTGCACACCACTCTTCTTAGATGTGATGATTAAAATACCACTTAGTAGTGGGTTTTCATGTTACGCCCCAACCCGGTTTGGTTGGATCCCTGTGAAACAACCCACCGCTCTCCCAGTTCAAGAGGAGTTTCCTCCTTCTTTAACTCGAGATGAGCTAGGCATATTTTTGACCTTGTTCCCTAGAAAGACATATATCAATAAAATACAAGTTCAAGAGAAATTATGCATACCTGATAGAGGATAAGGCTCTATGCTAATCCTAGTTAATTTCTCTTTTCCTAAAATGGGATAGAAAAGAGGGGTGAGTTTCTACAACTCAATGAATGGATGTTTAAAAAAATGATGTTTTTTTAAAAAATGTTTTCAAGTTTGGAGTGTGCCAGACTCATTAATTTCTTCTAAATTTTATCCACTTTAAAATCTCAGTTTTCAAAAAAACATCCTTCATCATGAAGGTCAATCACATAGTCGCAGGCCAGTACATCCACTAAACCCACTAGTGGTGTCAGGGCAACTTTACTGGCCAACAAGATAGAAGTACGTCCACTTCTACCTTGAGAATGAGTGGATGTTCGTGACATCCGACCCTCAATCCTGTAACAATTCTTCATGTCCGTATGAGGACAAAGACCTCATCCCGACCCCAGCCCGGACTCAAGCGCTTAAAGCTACGTCGAGCTTCACAAGGTCACTTGGTGGGATACACTACCCTTATACCCACCAGGTCGTCCAAGGCCTTAGAACACATCACTACCCATCTTGGGTGTCTTGAGGGTCCCATAATCATAGTGCATCCACAATCAATATTTTTACATCATGCCATATAATTTGTGGTGCCACTAGTCCAACGGCCTCGACCTTAAACACAACCTACAGCTATTTGTCTTGACTGGTCCGTCTACCTGTTATGTCGCACTGCCACTTGTTGATTGAATATGTTGGTCCTGTCTTGGTACCATGGCCAAACAATTCACCTATTTAAAGTTTTATGGCATATAACTCATGTTTGTTTATGAGCTCCTGCTCGTGCCGACTGGCCTATGGCCCACTGTTCGAGATTTTCATAACCGGATATATTAGCCCCTAAGTTCCAAAATCGAGGCCTCCAACCTAAAAGAGCTAATCGAGCTCCCGTCAATAAGGTCTCCCAAATCGTTTAAGCAGTGGCACACAGTCAGGGGAGAGTACTTCTGACAAAAATATAATTTTAACTATTCATCATACTAACCGAGTATGAGGATATCTCCTCTCATAACCAATGAATGAGTTTTCCACTTCCTCGGAGTAAGTTTTATCATACCAATCGGGTATGGTCTACTTAGCACTAGTAAGTAGCTTTTCCTCATTATTTTCACATGATTCCTCTAAGTTGTGATGTGTAAAATACCATTAAGTAGTGGGTTTTTATTTCGAGGTGCTTATCATCCCAACTGAGTATGATATAAAAATCCCACTCACCCGTTCATTCAGTGATTTTCCACTTAGTTGATTTTTGTCTGTTGCGAGCTTAACCTCTGCTGGTGTTCCTGATATCTCGTGTTCCTACATGAAATGAACAACATTGTTAATCATCATCTAGCTTGATTACTTCATTTAGTATAAATGACTCAATTCACAATTTTTCCAATATTTGCAAATTGGCCCCAAAAATTATTTTTTCCTTTTTCCTTTAGGCCCTAAATTGCCAATTTTCTCCAAAATAATTCTCGAAACTTTTAAAATTCCTCTTTAGATTTCAATTTATTCAATTTCATAAAAAGGGGTTCAAGTTTCCCAAATTTCCAATTTGGCCCCCAAATTCTCCAAAATTACCATTTTGCCCTTCCTTTACGAAAATGGTTAGTTTTACTCCAAAATTCTAAAATAGCTCAATTGGCCCTCTAACATTCTTATCATACTCAATTGACCCTCAATTTTAGAAAATTACATTTTGGTCCTTCGAATTTCGAAAATCCCCAATTTTCCCAAAATTTCACCCAATTTCAACTCTCTAACACAATCGAATTTGATTTTATCAACTGGACCGATCAAACACTTATAATTGTTGAAATTAAAGTTAAAATTGAGTTTCTACATGTTCAAATGATTCCATAGCACTTTGAATTGTAAGTTTTAACTTTGGAACGAGCTTAAACGGAGCTTCATTGGAAAAGAAACTGTAGAGAGAGAAAGCTTGAATTGCTCACCGGTGTGGGCGTGGTAGTCTAAACTTTATATCTAGGTAGGTAATTCTCCTCCTGAGGTTCCTACTATGATCAACAATGGAGTCAATTGATGCTAAATTGGATTTGAATACCGTCATTGAAACTCTGTCAGCTCTCTCTCTAGCACTGATTGAAATTTGCACAGGGGAGCTAAATTGGCTTACCTTTCAGTCCTATTTCGGCCGTGGAAGGTATAAGGAAGGGCTCGAATCAGCCAATTTCAGCTCGACCAAAATAGGGTAGCTTCGATCCTCTGGAGCTGCTTCATTTTTCGATCACGCCGGCGCTTCTTCGGCGACTCTCGAAACGAATGGGTGTCACCATCGTGTAGCTGACTTCTCCCCAATTCTAAGGAACCAACCTCACTTTCTTTGGCTAAAAAAATGACCCTATATTGGAGCTCTGGTTTGAGCTATGCCAGAAAACTAAGCAGCTGAGAGAGAGTGAGCTTTCTAGGTGTGGAGAGGATGAATGGAGAGGGGCTCTTTATATAGGGAGCTCGAGGACTAGTTGGCTGTCCGTTTGAAACCTTTATGACAGACATTGATGGCCTAAAACATACTGAACGGAAACGTTTCCTCTTCATTAGTGCTGCTTCAATTTTTCGGCGAGTGAACAGTGCTGTCATCTGAAGGAAGAAGACGATAATGTTCCGAACTAGATCGGACCAATCCGAACTGGGTTCAAAGCTTAAATCGTATGGTCCACCCCCAATTCGACCGAATTTTTCAAATCTAAAAATTTCTAAATTCATCTAAATTCATTTTCTATCCAATGGTGGCCTCAAATCTTTGAATTTTTTTATGCCACTTAGGAAAATGAATTTAGCATTCGGTTCAATAGTGGTATAAACTGGTCCAAACCGGTTAAATTCGGTTTGGATCTGATTCACCTAAACCGTTTTGGTTTTCATCTCCAATTCACCCTAAAGTCCTTTTTCATGACTCTTTATGTCACTTAGGGTCCATGAAATTTCCAATTTGGCCTCTCTCTATCAGTTTCGGTTCCTAAGCCGACTCGGTTCTTAAACTGGTTCAATCCGATTCAAGTCCGGTTCATCTCTCAATTTGTCCTAAAGTTCTTTTCCAAGGTTTATGAACCTCTTTGGGTCACTTGGAAATTAAAATTTCTCCTATTTACTCGTTCCCCAAAAATGGGTTTGTGAACTGGTTCGATTTTCTCACTTGGTTTGGTCAGTTCTTTCTTGGTTTTTCCTTAATTCCAAAGAGCGGGGTTTCTAACTCTCCCCTCCTTTTAGGAGTATCGTCCCCAAAACTTATTTCACATTGTTCGAGTGTTGGCTTAAACTTCTTATTACTATAAAGTTTTCTATTTTTATCATCTTGCAACCTTTTCGGTTATTTTCGTCCATTCCATTCATTTCATATCTAAGATTCACATACTTTTCTCATTCCATGGAACTTACCCTAGCCTAGAGTATTTTCCTTGAAAATCTATGATTACTTCTGTAAACTCCGCCCTTTTGAGTTAAGGAAAACCAGGAAAAAAACCAGTAAAATTAAGTAAGAAAACCGAACCAGTTCACAAACTCGATCATTTGGGAATGATCAATTTAGAAATTTACAACTCCGTACTCATAGTGCATGCACAAACAAAGTTTTCTTAAATTGCCATGTAATATGTGGTGCCATTTGTCCCAGCGGTCCCAACCTTCAACTCAACCTGTAGCTGTTTGTCTTGACTTGTTCGGAGATTGGTCATGTCACACTACTACTAGTTGACTGAGATTGGTCAATTCACTTATTAAGTTTTAATGGCACACACACACACACACACACATATATATATCATGTTCTTTTACGATCTCCTACTCATGTCCATTGGCCTATGGCCCACTCTTCAAGTTTTTCACAAACAGGGCATATTAGCCCTTAAGTTCCAAAACCGAGGTCCCCGACCAATAAGAACTATTCGAGCTCCCGTCAAGAAGGTCTCCCAAATAGTTTAAGCATTGGCACACAGTTAGGGGAGAACACTTCCGACAAAATAGGATTTCACTGTCCATTATACCGACCGGTATAAGGACATCTCCATTCATAACCGATGAACGACTTTTCAACTTCCTTCGAGGAAGTCTTATCATACCAACCGGGTATGATCTACTTATAATCGGTAAGTAGTTTTTTTTTTATTTTGCATAATTTTCACATCACTTTCTCAATTGTGATGATTTAAATAACACTAAACAGTGGGCTTTCATACCGGGGTACTTATCATCCCCAACCGGGTATCCTATATAATCCCACTCACCCATTAACGCAGTGAATTCCACTACACCAGTTCTTTGTATTCACGCGAGCTCGTCCATGCTGTTGTTCCTGGTACTTCGTGTTGCTATACGATATGAACATTCTTGTTCATTTTTACTCGACTTAACAACCTTCATTCATTTCAAACGAATGAGAAAACCCAAACTTTTTAGTTATTTGCAATTAGGTCCCTAAAGTTATTTCTCTTTAACTTTAAGTACCCAAATGCTGATTTTTCCTCAAATTGAGTCCTGAAACTTTTAAAATTTATCTTGGGACCTCAATTTATTCAATTTCACAAAAAGGGGTTTAATTTCCCAAATTTCCAATTTGGTCCCCAACTTTTCCAAAATTACCATTTTACCCTTCCTTTACAAAAAATGGTAAGTTTTGCCCCAAAAATTCCAAAATTCCTCAATTGGTCCTCCAACATTATTTTCATGCCCAATTGACCCTCAATTTCACAAAATTGCATTTTGGTCATTTGAATTTTGAAAATCCCCAGTTTTCCCCAATTTCAACTCCTTAGCACAGCTGAATTTGATTTCATCAAATTGACTCTAATGCCGGTTTTTCCTCAAAGTGAGTCCCGAAACTTTTAAAATTCATCTAGGGACTTAAATTTATTCAAATTCATCAACCGGAAAAACAGTTGTAGGTTTAGTTGAGGGTCAGGGCCATTGGACCAGTGGCACCACATATTATATGGCATGATGAGAAAATACCGATTGTGCATGCACTGTGTTTGCGGGACCTTCAAGATACCCAAGAGTGGTAGTGATGTGTCCTAGGGCCCTGGATGACCTGGTGGGTATAGGAGCAGTTCTTCGGACTAGGGGACCTTGCGATGCTCAACGTAGCTTCAAGCGCACGAAACCGGGGTGGGGCCGGGATGAGGTCTTTGTCCTCATATGGACACGGAGAATTGATTTCGAGATTGAGGGTTGGATGTCACGTACATCCACTCGCTCCGACGCCACAAGTTGGTTCAGTGGACGGGCTACCCTACGATTGTGTATTTTTTACCTTCATGATGAAGGATGTGTGTTGGGTGATAAAATAGAGATTTGAAATGAAAGGATTTTTGAAAAAAAAATAAGGAGTCTCACACACTCTAAATAAACCTTTTCCTTAAAAGTCAAAATTTGAAAACCCATTCACTGAGTCGTTGTACTCATCCTCTCCCTCATATATCCCTTTTCAGGAAATCCCGGAAAGCCTACCCTCAAGGACCACCAACTAATACGCATGTCAGACAGGTATGATAAATTTAAAATTTTATGCAGTTTTGATTTATGTTATTCTAGGAAAGGTGCGGGTTTAAAAGATGCCTTACTTTTTACGGTTTATAACAAGGGGAAACCCTTAAATGAAATGTGTGAGTGGCGGGCTATTCATGGCGATCCGACCAAACAGGACTGGGGTGTGACAATTTCATTCCATTACATCCTTCTTTCCGAAAGCACCATTTCACATGCCAAGCTTCCTTTACCCAAAATTTCATAATTATAAATTCCGATCATTTTTCCTCCACGGATTCTGGCATTTATTGATTTTCATCCTACATGGATTCCTTCCTCATTCTTTAATTTATCACTTTTTTGCTTGAATTCATTATGTTTTACTCATAGACCATTCCTTGCCCAAGTCGTATTTCTCTGAGTCATTATGTCTTACTTCATTATTTCTCTGAGTCAGTTGGATTTTACATGCCCTCTTTTTGCATGGCATTCTTCGTGATGCTTTAACTTTACATCCTTATAACAGTATTGGTTTCCATACTTCTCATCTTGTAAACCCCGCACTTTTGAGTTAAGGTAAACCGGGAAAAGAATCGGTCAAACCGAATAAGAAAACCGAGCCGGTTTACATTTGGGAACAAGCAATATGGAAATTTACAACTTTCGGGTGATCCAAAGAGTTTATTAAACCTTGGAAAAGAAACCTAAGACAAACTTCGGTTAAAAATTTGTATGCGAACGTACAACTTATCATAAATAGCCATAAATTAATATATATTTAATTATTGTAATTAATACCAATAATTTAATACCCAAATTAAATTATTAGAATTAATACAAATAATTTAATACCGAAATTAAATTATTGAAATTAATACAAATAATTTATGGCAATATTAATACTAGTAATAAATCTATCCCATTTAATACACGGTTTTACACTTATATAAAGAGGTCATCCCCATTCATTCTCCTCACACTCGAACACTTCTCTCTCTCTCTCTACTTCTCCATTTCCCAGTGAAGCTTAATCTAGAGCTTTGACTTGACCATTTTTCTTAACATCAGAAGGAGAGGTCAAGCTCTTTAGAACAGGGGAGAAGTCAGTTATCGGATATCAAACTCCAGTCAATCCAAGAATCACTGGAGAAGCGCCGACACGATGGAACAGTGAAGCAGCTCCGGTAGACTAAAGCTGCCCTATTTCGGCGAAGTAGAAATCGGCCATTTTGAGCCCTCCTCAGACCAAACCATGCCCTCCCAACACTTCCTCAGCCCTCCCACGGCCGAATTAGGACTGAAAGGTAAGCCAATTCGACTCCCCTCTGCAATTTTCGGCCGGTGCTAGAGAGAAAACCGGCGGAATTTCAATGATGAAATTCTAACTCAATTTGGCATCAATTGATGCAATTCTTGATTTTAGGATGATCCTCAAGATGAGAGCTATCTGCCCAGATCGAAAGCTCGGACCGCCATTGTCACGCCCCGACCCGGTTTGGTCGGATCCCCGTGAACAACCTGCCACTCTCACGGTTTATTAAAGGGTTTCCCCTTATTATAATCCGTAAAGAGAAAGGCGTCCTTTAAACCTGCACCATTTCCTGGAATAGCATAATCAAAACTGCATGAAATTTTAAACTTTACATAGCTGTCTTACAGGCATCTTAGTTGATGGTCTTTCAAGGTAGGCTTTTCGGAATTTTCTGAAAGGGATATAAGGGAGGGGGTGAGTACGACTACTCAGTGAATGGGTTTTCAAAGGTCTACTTTTAACTTTTAAGAAAAACATTTATATGGAGTGTGCCAAACTCCTTTCTTTTCAAAAAATTCATTCATTTAAAAATTTGGGTTTTTCCATTATTTCTTAGTTACCGGTGTGTCATCACCCAACACACATCCTTCATCATGAAGGTTACACACATTCGCAAGTCAATATCACTATTGAACCCGCTAGTGGCTTCGGAGTGACTTTTCTCCGAAGCCACTCGGATAGAAGTACAACCACTTCTACCCTGGGAATGAGTGGATGTACGTGACATCCAACCCACAATCTTGAAATCACTTCTTCGTGTCCGTATGAGGACAGAGACCTCATCCTATCCCCACCCCGGTCTCATGCGCTCGGTGACACCTGGAACGACGAACTGCCCTTATAGCCACCAGGTCATCCAGTGCCCTTAGGACGCATCACTACCTCTCATGGACATCTTGATGATCCCGTACTCACAGTGCATGCACAAACAATGTTTTCTTATATTACCATGTAATCTATGGTGCCACTAGTCCTACGGCCCCGACTATCAACTCAATCTGCAGCTGTTTGTCTTGACTAGTCCGTCGACCTGTCATATCACACTGCCGCTAGTTGACTGAGCATGTTGGTCCTATCTTGGTACCATGGCCAAACAATTCACTTATTAAGTTTTATGGCACATATATCATGTTTTTTTACGAGCTCCTGCTCGTGCCAACTAGCCTTGGGCACACTGTACGAGATTTTCAAAATCGGGCATTTAGTCCCCAAGTTCCAAAACCGAGGCCCCTGGCCTATCAGAGCTATTCGAGCTCCCGTCGAGAAGGTCTCCCAAATAGTTTAAGCATTGGCACACAGTCAGGGGAGAACACTTCCGAAAAAATAGGTTTTCACTGTCCATTATACCAACCGGTATAAGGACATCTCCGTTCATAACTGATGAACGGGTTTTCAACTTCCTTCGAATAAGTCTCATCATACCAACCGGGTATGATCTACTTACAACTGGTAAGTAGTTTTTTTCCGCAAAATTTTCACATCACTTTCTCTAAGTGGTGATGATTAAAATACCACTAAACAGTGAGTTTTTATACCGAGGTACATATCATCCCCTACCGGGTATGATATAAAATTTCCACTCACAAGAGGTGAGTGGTTTTTATCTTTAAGTTGTGCTCATCATCCCAACTGGGTATGATGTTAGTAAACCCACTCACAACCAGTAAGTGGTTTTTAAATTACAAGGTGTGCTCATCATCCCAATCGGGTATGATGTTAGTAAACTCACTCACCCGTTAATGTCGTGAATTCCAGTAGACTGGTTCTTTGTATTCATGCGAGCTTGTCCTTGTTGGCGTTCCCGGTATTTCACATTCCTACATGATATGAACATTCTTGTTCATTATCCTTCGGCCTAATTGCCTTCATTCATTCCAAATGAATGAGAAAGTCAAACTTTCATTTGTTTGCAATTAGGTACCTAAAGTTATTTCTCTTTAACTTTAAGTCCCAAATACCGGTTTTTCGTCAAATTGAGTCCCAAAACTTCTAAAATTTATCATAGGACCTCAATTTATTCCATTTCACAAAAGGGGGTTTAATTTCCCAAATTTCCAATTTGGTCCTCCAACTTTTCCAAAAAATTACCATTTTGCCCTTCCTTTACAAAAATGGTAAATTTTGCCCCAAAAATTTCAAAATTCCTCAATTGGTCCTCCAACATTATTTTCATGCCCAATTGATCCTCAATTTCATAAAATTTCATTTTGGTCCTTTGAATTTCGAAAATCCCCAATTTTCCCCCAATTCCAACTTCTTAACACAACCTAATTTTATTTCATCAAATTGACCCATCAAACGTTTCCAATTGTTGAAATTGAAGTTGAAATTGAGTTTCTACATGTTCATACGATTCTTCATAAATGTGAATCGCAAGTTTTAATGCTGGGACGAGCTTAAATGGAGCTTTGCCGGAAAATGAACTATAGAGAGAGAAAGCTTCGATTATTCACCGGTGAAGGCACGACGGTTTGATCTTTCGATCTGGACAGATAGCTCTCATCCTGAGGTTCATCCTAGAATCAAGAATCACATCAATTGATGTGGAATTGGATTAGAATTTTGTCAATGAAATTTGGTCGACTCTCTCTCTAGCACCAATAAAAAATTATAAAGGGGAGCCGAATTGGCTTACCTTTCGGTCCTAATTCGGCCGTGGAAAGGCTGAGGAAGTGTTGGGAGGGCTTGGATTTGCCTGAGTAGGGCCTGAAATGGCTAATTTCAGCTTGGCCGAAATAGGGCAGCTTCGGTCTGCTAGAGCTGCTTCACTATTCTATCACGCCGGCGCTTCTCCAACGATTCTCGTATTGACTGGAGTTTGCTATCAGATAGCTGTCTTCTCCCCGGTTCTAAAGAGCCCGACAATTGTTCAAGTCGAAGCACTGGTTCGAGCTTTACCGAGAAATGGAGTAGTAGAGAGAGAGAGAGAAGTTTTAAGGTGTGAGGAGAATGAAATGGGGATAACCTCTTTATATAGGCGCCCCGTGTATTAAAATGGGCGAGATTTATTACTAGTATTAATATTGCCATAAATTATTGGTATTAATTCCAATAATTTAATTTCGATATTAAATTATTGGTATTGATTACAATAATTCAATATATATTAATTTATGGCTATTTATGATAAGCCGTACGTTCGCATAAAAATTTTTAACCGAAATTTCGGGTTACAAAAAATCATACTTCCCAGGAGGTCACCTGTCCTCACACTACTCTTAGTAGAGCACGCTTAACTTTGAAATTCTTATAAAACCTAGTTCACCTGAACCAATTTGATTTTTATTTTCTAATTTGTCTTAAGTTTCTTTTCCAAGGTTTAATGAACCCTTTGGTCACCCGAAAGTTGTAAATTTTCATATTGCTTATTCCCAAATGTAAACCGGCTTGATTTTCTTATTCAGTTTGACCGGTTCTTTTCCCGATTTTCCTTAACTCAAATGTGCGGGGTTTACAGCCATACCCTCACCGGTGAGAAATCGAAGCTCTCTCTCTACAGTCTGTTTTCCGGTGAAGCTCCGTTTGAGCTCATTTCGGCGATAACATCTGCGATTCAAAGTTTCTTAGAATCGTATGAACATATCGTGTAGGAACGCGAAATACCAGGAACGCTAGCAAGGACAAGCTCGCGTGAATATAAAGAACCGGTCTAGTGGAATTCACGATATTAATGGGTGAGTGGGTTTACTAACATCATGCCCGGTTGGGATGATGAGCTTAACATAAAGTTAAAAACCACTTACCGATTGTGAGTGTGTTTACTAACATCATACCCGGTTGGGATGATGAGCATAACTTAAAGTTAAAAACCACTTACCGGTTGTGAGTGGGTTTACTAACATCATACTCGGTTGGGATAATGAGCACAACTTAAAGTTAAAAACCACTTACCGGTTGTGAGTGGGTTTACTAACATCATACTCGGTTGAGATGATGAATACAACTTAATTTAAAAACCACTTACCGGTTGTGAGTGGAAATTTTATATCATACCTGGTTGGGAATGATAAGTACCTCGGTATGAAAACCCACTATTAAGTGGTATTTTAAACATCGCTACTTAGAGGAAGTGATGTGAAAATCATGCCTATAACTACTTACCGATTGTAAGTAGATCATACCCGGTTGATATGATGAGACTTCCTCGAAAGAAGTTGAAAACCCATTCATCGGTTATGAATGGAGGTGTCTTTATACCCGGGCGGTATAATGGATAGAGAAAACATATGTTTTGTCGAAAGTGCTCTTCCCTGACTGTGTGCCAATGCTTAAACAATTTGGAAGATCTTCTCGATGGGAGCTCGAATAGCTCTGATAGGTTGGGGTCCTCGATTTTGGAACTTGGGGGCTAAATGTCCAATTTTGAAAATCTTGTACAGTGGGCCCAAGGCCAGTTGGCACGAGCAGGAGCTCGTAAACGAACATGATATATGTGCCATAAAACTTAATAAGTGAATTGTTTGGCCATGGTACCAAGATAGGACTGACATGCTCAATCAACTAGCGGCAGTGCGACATGATAGGTCGATGGACCAGTCAAGACAAACAACTACGAGTTGAGTTGAGAGTCGGGGCCGTTGGACCAGTGGCACCACATATTACATGGCAATATAAGAAAACTTTGTTTGTGCATGCACTATGAGTACGGGATGATCAAGACGCCCATGAAAGGTAGTGATGCGTCCTAAGGGCACTGGACGACCTAGTGGCTATAAGGGCAGTTCGTCATTCTAGGTGTCTATGCGAAATCTGGAGTAGCACCAAGCGCATGAGACTGGGGTGGGGACAGGATGAGGTCTCTGTCCTCATACGGACACGAAGAAGTGATTTCGGGGTTGTGGGTCAGATGTCACGTACATCCACTCATTCCCAGGGTAGAAGTGGTCGTACTTCTATCCGGGTGGCAGGAAAAGTCGCTCCGAAGCCACTAGCAGGTTCAGTAGTGATACTAACTTGTGAATGTGTGTAACCTTAATGATGAAGGATGTGTGTTGGGTGATGACACACCGTGGTAAATAAGAAATGCTGGAAAAACCCGAATTTTTAAATGAAGGGATTTTTGAAAACAAAGTAGTCTGGCACACTTCATATAAATGTTTTTCTTAAAAGTCAAAAGCTTTTAAAAACCCATTCATTGAGTAGTCGTACTCACTCCCTTCCTTATATCCCTTTCAGGAAATCCTGGAAAGCCTCCCCTTAAAGACTGTCAACTAAGATGCCTGTAAGATAGGTATGTAAAGTTTTAAATTTCATGCAGTTTTGATTATGCTATTCTAGGAAAAGCTGTAGGTTAAAGGATGCCTTACTCTTTATGGTTTACAATAAGGGGAAATCCTTTAATAAACCGGGAGAGTGGCGGGTTAATCACGGGGATCCGACCAAACCAGGTCGGGGCATGACAACTAGAGTGGTATTAGAGCCTATTTCCTCTAATAAATAATCAAGACTAGAAAATATAGTAACTAATAGGATTTATCCTAAAATTTTTAGATGGCTCCCAGGAGAGGAACCAAGAAAACTTGGAAGGGCTCTACTCAAAACACTACCTTCATAGGGAAATAACCCTAGAAGCTTCCCAAATGCTTGACACCTGGCAAAAATGTCGAAAGACCAAATGGGGAAGCATCCCCGAGAATGGTGCTAGGACCTATTGATGGCACAACCCTAAGTATAAAGGAGGATGCTTATCAAGAATTTTGTAGCTCCCTAGTTAATTTGTGACCATTTTCTGTGATAGGGCTGAGAGCCCAACCTTTTGTACCCCATGTTAATAAAAGATTCAAATTCCCCAAAACTCTATATTCTGAGGATGTGATCCTACTAGGAATATGGCCTAAGGAAAATAAAACAAACCCACACTATCCTAGAAACTAAGGAAGAGTCGCATCCCAGTGATGGAAGATGAATCAGGAAACCTAGGAGGACTCTTACCATAACCCTAGCAAAGGTGATTCAGCTAGAAAACTGTGAAAGTGATCAGACTCAAGAACGCTAAAGCACCAAACCAATAGTAACCCTGGAAAAAGCCCCACTCGAAGGAAAGGAAGAACCACAACAATCCATGTAAGGGAATGACGATGGGACATTACCTGAAGAGATGCCAAACCCTACTAAAGGACATGAAGGATTGGAGACTGATACCATGGAGCAGGTTACATAAACAATTCAAAAAGAGGTCAAGAAAAGATGAGGTGAATACAAAAAACATCTTAAGAAGGTCAAACCGAGAAGGATACCTCATGAATAGGGATAAGGTACATGAGAAGCATACTTAGAACCCTCTCATAAGGGGCAAACACAAAAAAAACGTCCCCCGAAACTCTAGGGAATGACACAGTGAGAGTGAAGAAGAGGAATGCATTGTGAAAAGGAATCATTGGTTGGCAGATGTGCAAGGAGCCAACCCCTCATTAGAAACTACTTGAAGGAAGGAAGTATCAGAGGCCAAGACTATCCTGCTTTGGAAAAGTGATATAATTTTGAAGTACTACCTCTTTTGGAAAAAGCAAAAAAGTCAAAAATCAAAGTCTCTGACCAACATGCCTAAGGAAGACCGGGAAGTAGAAAGGACTACACCCTAAAAAGGTCAGTGAGATGACGTTAAGGACAAGAGTACGCAAGAAGACAATTGCCCTAAGAAGACCTAAACCAAGGGACTGGTGGAGACGGGGCAGTTAACCAGCTAATACGCGGAAGAACCATGATGTAAGTTCCGACAAGAAAGAGAGGCGAAAAGGTTAAATACTCTGAAAGAGAAGGATGAAAGAAATCCATTCTTTTCCCCAATTTCTTTTCCTTATCTTACTATCTCCTATAGATAAATCATTCCTTGTCATTTTTCCAATGGTAAGTCCTAAGGGTTGAGTTTAGCTATAAATAACCTATCTTTTCTACCTTGGGTAAATTTCTATATTTTACTTAAAATTTTTATTATCATACTTTTAAACTTTATCAAAGAACTTAGAAGTTTTAAATCAATCTTTTACTTTTATTTAATCAAGAAATATTTTATTGCCATAACTTGCCTTATTACATAATTTCTCTACCCCTTAATCCCTTGGGGTCATAGGACTAAAGTTAACCCTAGAACGATTATGGAACTCTTGATCAAAAGGTTCTGATGAACTGATTGGGGTCCATTCGCGCTCCCTAATAGGATGAATTTCATGTATGGCCTCCTTCTTGGTGGCATATGCATTCCAATAATTATCCCAGGCCTCCTTCTTGGTGGGATTCCCTTCTAGTTGTTGTAGAATTGGAGGAGTTGTTGGACTTCTAGGAGGTGATGATGTTTCCTCTTATTTGGGAGGAGGGTATATGATGCCTTATGGTTCCAATAAGGCTCCTACTAGTTTCCATTAGTCTTCCACCATACCCTTGGGTACCCTTTTCTTGCCCTTTAGAAACCTTTGGATGGCTTCCTCCCTTGGGTTGGATGTCTTTTTTAAGGTTATAAGTGAAGGACTTGATTTCACTGCAAATTTCCTAGGGACTGTCCTTCCTACACGATAGTTTAGAGTTGGGTTAATGTCAGGGCATAATATTGATAATGTTTCAAGGGAACTAGGCTCTACTACCACTCTAGTTGTCACGCCCTAACCTAGTTTGGTTGAATCCCCATGAAACAACCCGCCGCTTTCCCGGTTCAAGAGGAGTTTCCCCCTTCTTTAACTCAAGATGAGCTAGGAGTATTTTCGACCTTGTTCCCTGGAAAGATATATATCAATAAAATACAAGCTTAAGAGAAATTAAGTATACTTGATAGAAGATAAGGTTCAGTGTTATTACTAGTCATTTTCTCTTTTATTGAAAAGGGATGGAAAAGAGAGGTGAGTTTCTACAATACAGTGAATGGGTATTTAAAAAAATTGAAGTTTTTTAAAAAAATGTTTTCAAGTTTGGGGTGTGCCAGACTCCTTAATTTCCTTTAAATTTTCTCTACTTTAAAATCTCGATTTTCAAAAGAACATCCTTCATCATTAAGGTCAATCACACAGTCGCAAGCCAGTACGTCCACTAAACCCACTTGTGGCGTTGGAGCGACTTTACCGGCCACCTAGATTGAAGTACATCCACTTCTACCCTTAGAAAGAGTGGATGTTCGTGACTAAAAATATCTAACTTTTCAAATATTTGCAATTTAGTCCCTAAAGTTATATTTCTTTTACTTTAGGCCCCAAATGTCGGTTTTTCCCCAAATTAAGTCCCAAAACTTTTAAAATTATCCTTGGGACCTCAATTTATTCAAATTCATAAAAAGGGGTTCAAGTTTCCCAATTTCTCAATTTGGTCCCCAATTTTTCCAAATTTACCATTTTGCCCCTCTTTTTCAAAAATGGTAAGTTTTACCCCTATAATTCCAAATTTTCTCAATTGCTCCTCCAACACTCTTATCATGCCTAATTGGCCCTCAATTTTATAAAATTGCATTTTTAGTCCCTCAAATTTTCAAAATTCCCAAAATTTCCCCTAATTTCAACTTTCTAACATAGGTGAATTTGATTTCATCAAATTAACCAATTAAAAAAGTTTAATTATTGAAATTGATGTTAAATTGGAGTTCCTACATCTTCATACGATTCAATTGCACTTTGAATCGCATGTTTTGATGCCGAAACGAGCTCAAACGAAGTTTCACTAGAAAACAAAACGTAGAGAGATAATGCTTTGAATGCTTATTGTTGGGGACGCAGAAGTCCGAGATTTCAATCTAGGCAGATAGCTCTCTTCCTGAGGTTTCTCTCAGGATTAAAATTCTGTGGGTTCTCTCTCTAGCACTGATTGGTAATTATAGAACAGTGTCAAATTGGCTTACCTTTCAGTTCTAATTCACCAGTAGGAGGGCTGAGGAGGTGTTGGGAGAGCTTGGTTTGGCCTAAGGAGAGCTTGAATTTACCGATTTTAGCTCGATGGAAATAGGGTAGCTTCGGTTCATCGGAGCTCCTTCACTGTTCAATCATGTCGGCCCTTTTCCAGTGACCCTTGCAGCGAATGGAGACTATCACTTTGTAGCTGACTTTTCGACGGTTCTAAGAAACCCGACCACGCCATCTATTTGGCACCTTTATGATAGTCATTGATGGCCTGAAACATACTGAACAGAAATGTTTCCTCTTCACCAGCGCTGGTTCAATTTTCCGGCAAGTAAACAATGCTATCATCTAGAGGAAGAAAATGACACTGTTCTGAACTGGATCGGATCAGTCCAAACTGGGTTCAAAGTTTAAACCGACTGGTTCAGGCCTGATTAGGTCCGCTGGAGCTGCTTCACTATTCTATCACGCCGGCGTTTTTTCGGTGATCCTCAGAGCAAATGGAGACTACCGTCGGGTAGCTGACTTCTCCCCGAATCTAAAGAACCTGACCTCGCCTTATTTGGCTCAGAAAAATGCCCAAGTAGGACCTCTGGTTCGACCTTCACTTGAAAATGAAGCAACAGGGAGAGAATGGAGTTTTTAGGTGTAAGGAGGATGAATGAGGAGGGGCTCTTTATATAGGAAGCTCGGGGACTTCTTGGACGTCCAATTGGCGCTTTAATGGCAGTCATTCATTTCTTCAAACTCCCTGGCAGGAGACTTTCATCTTCACCGGTGATCCTTGATTTTTCAGCAAGTGAACGATGATGTCATCTGAAGGAAGAAGACGATACTATTCTGAACCAGACTAGACTAGTCCAAATTGGGTTCAATGCTTAAACCAGCCAATTCATACCCAATTTGGCCGAGTTTTTCAAAATTAAAAATTTTAAATTTATCTAAATTCATTATCTATCAAATGGTAGCCTCAATTCTCAAATTTGAATTTTCTAAGTCACCTTGAAAAATGAATTTATAAATAAGTTCAATAGTGGTTCAAACTGGTTCAATAGTGGTTCAATCTGGTTAAGGTCCGGTTCACTTGAATCGGTTTTGTTTTCACCTCCAATTAATCCTAAAGTCCTTTCTCATGAATTTTGTGACTCTTTAGGTCACTCGAGATCCATAAATTTCCATGTTTACACTTTCTTTATCGATTGGGGTTCATGAACCAGTTCGGTTTTCTTACCAGAGTTGACCAGTTCTTTCCCCGATTTTCTTATCCTAAAGGAGCAGGGTTTACAAAACATATCATTCATTTAAAGTTTTCATGGCTTAAACTCATGTTTGATTACGAGCTCTTTCTCATTCCAACTGGACTTGGGCCCACTGTACGAGATTTTTAAAATCACGTATATTAGCCCCCAAGTTCCAAAACTCACCCGACCATGCAGTGAATTCCTCTCGACAGGTTCATTGTATTCACGGGAGCTTGTCCTTACTGGCATTTCCGATACTTCCTGTTCCTACACGATATGAACATCAGTGTTCATTTTCTCTCGACCTAATAGCCTTTAGTCATTCCAATGAATGAGAAAACTAAAATTTTTATTTATTTGCAATTAGGTCCTTAAAGTTATTTTTTTTAACTTTTATGTACCTAATGTCGGTTTTTCCTCAAATTGAGTCTCTAAACTTTTTAAATTCATCTTGGGACCTCAATTTATTCAAATTCACAAAAAGAGATTCAATTTTCCCAAATTCCCAATTTGGCCCCCAAATTTTCCAAAATTAACATTTTGCCCTTCATTTACAAAAACGGTAAGCTTTACCCAAAAATTCTAAAATTACTTAATTGGCCCTCTAACATTCTTGTCATGCTCAATTGATATTCAATTTTAAAAAATTGAATTTTGGTCCCTTTTTCAACTTTTAAACACAACTGAATTTGATTTTATCAAATTGACCAATTAAACACTTCTAATTGTTGAAATTGGAGTTAAAATTGAATTCTTACATCTTCATACAATTTAATAGCACTTTGAATAGCAAGTTTTGATATCGGAATGAGCTCAAACGGAGCTTCGTCGAAAAATAGAATATATAAAGAGAAACCTTCAATTGCTTACCGTCGGGGGCACGACGGTCTGTGTTTTCAATCTGGGCAGATATCTCTCATCCTGAGGTTCATCCTAGAATCAAGAATCACATTAATTGATGCTGAATTGAATGAGAATTTTATCATCAAAGATATGTCGGTTCTCTCTATTGCACCTATTAGAAATTGTAGAGGGAAGCCGAATTGGCTTACCTTTTAGCTCTAATTTAGTTGTAGGAGGGTTATGGAGTCGTTGGGAGGGCTTGGCTCGAATTGGTCGATTTCAGCTCGACCAAAATAGGGCGGCCAAGGTCCGCCGGAGCTACTTCAATGTTTGATCACGCCAGCGCTTCTCCAATGACCCTCAGAGCAAACGGAGACTACATGCATGTAGCTGACTTCTCCCCGGTTCTAAAGAACCTAACCTCACCTTGTTTGGCTCAAAAAAGTGCCCAAGTCAAATCTCTGGTTCGAGCTTTAACCAGAAAGCTTAGACCGCCACGCCCACACTGGTGAGTAATTCAAGCTTTCTATCTCTACGGTTTCTTTTCCAGCGAAGCTCTGTTTAAGCTCGTTCCAGAGTTGAAACTTACGATTCAAAGTGCTATGGAACCATATGAACATGTAGAAACTCAATTTCAACAATTAGAAGTGTTTGATCGGTCAATTTGATGAAATCAAATTCGGTTGTGTTAGGGAGTTGAAATTGGGGAAACTTTTGGGAAAATTGGGAATTTTTGAAAATTTGAAGGGCCAAAATGTAATTTTCTAAAATTGAGGGACAATTGAGTATGATAAGAATGTTAGAGGGCCAATTTAGCAATTTTAGGATTTTGGAGTAAAACTTACCATTTTTGTAAAGGAAGGGAAAAATGGTAATTTTGGAAAAGTTGGGGGCCAAATTAGAAATTTGGGAAACTTGAACCCCTTTTTATGAAATTGAATAAATTGAAAACTCAAGAGAAATTTTAAAAGTTTCGGGACTCAATTTGGGGAAAACTAGCAATTTAGGGCCAAAATTAAAAGGAAAAAAATAACTTTAGGGACCAATTTACAAATATTCGAAAAATTGTGAATTTAGTCATTTATACTAAATGAAGTAATCAAGCTAGATGATGATGAACAACGTTGTTCATTTCTATTTTTTAATACCCATTCACTGAGTTGTAGAAACTCACCCACCCTTTTTATCCCTTTCCAGGAAAGAGCGAAAATGACTAGGGATAACACTAAGCCTTACCCTCTGTCAAGTATGCTTAATTTCTCTTAAGCTTACATTTTATTTGATATATGTCATTCTAGTGAACAAGGTTGAAAGTACGCCTAGCTCCTCTTGAGTTAAAGAAGGAGGAAATCCCTCTTGAACCAAGAGAGTAGCGGGTTGTTCATGGGGATCCGACCAAACTGAGTCGGGGGGTGACTTGCCCATAACGAAAGCTCGAACCGCCGCGCCTCCGACGGTAAGCTTTCGAAGCTTTCTCTCTCTACGTCCAGTTTTCTGGTGAAGCTTCGTTTAAGCTCATTTTGGCATCAATTCATGCAATTCAAAGTGCAATTGAATTATATGGAGGTGTAGAAACTCAAATCCACCTTTAATTTTAACAATTAACTTCGATTTACTGGTCAATTTGATGAAATCAAATCCAGTCAGCTTGGAAGGTTGAAATTGGGGAAATTTTGGGGATTTCAAAAATTTGAGGGATTAAAGTGTGATTTTCCTAAAATTGAGTGCCAATTGGGCATGAAAAAAATGTTGGAGGACCAATTGGTCAAATTTAAAATTATTGGGGTCAATTGAGCATGGAAAAGATGCTCGGGGTGATAGAATAGAACGGGGCTGATTGGGGTTCATGGTTTCTTCAAGAGCATCTACAAGTAACATGAATGCCCGCCCTACATCCTAGTGACATCTTGGTTTGCCCTCGTTGCAATTTAAAAATATCGTCACTCATTTCCCATGGAGACTATGCTGCAAGTGTAATTAGCCATCACTCAATTCTCATGGAGATTATGTTGCAAGTGTAATTAACAAATTGCTCAAGGCTTGATGAGCAAAAAAAAAAACTACTGAAGGGTTAATGGGAAGGATATCCTCACTCTAAGGAGGGCCAAGGTAGGCACATATTTTTCCATTTCCTTCTTGATTACATCACACCAGTGAATATCGTGAGCATAATCTGATTCCTTTGTGCAAAAAATCTCAAAGATATGTAGTTTATTAGGCACGAAAAATTAAAGCACTTAAAAATACAATAAAATAAACTATCGAGAATATGATCACTTAAAATATAAAATACAGTTATTTATAAGCTTTATAAAATTTTATTATTTACAAATTATGAATTTTTAGCATATATATATATATATCTAATTTTATTTCGACCCACGATACTTTTTTAAATGGTATTTCAATGGGCTCACACTCGAAAACTGTAAATTCAACTCGTGGTTTTCGCGAGTATGGAGAAAAATACTCAATTTGTGTTAATTATTTCCATTCGTTTGACATCTAAAAATACCCATCTCGTATACTTGTTAATGACGGGTTTTAAATTGTAGTTGACAAGTATATCCACGCAAGTGAAAACCTATATTGAGAATATGATATCAAATTTGATAAAATTGATAAGTGTTATAAGTTTATAATATTAAAAATATTTCACTAATTATATTTTATAAATTTTAAGTAAATATAATATAATACCTTATGGACACACATGATAGTCTACTACATTACCCAACTTTGAAATTATAAGTAACGACTGTTTCAAAATTGTATTTTAGAACCATTTTACTTTCTCTATGAGAACCATTTTTGTATAAATATGGTAAAATGGAATTTTCAATATTTATTTTATAAATATAAGTTTATATCATTATGATAAGCATTATTATTGTAATTCACTCAAGTATTAGTTGCAAAATCAATATTGAGCTTAAAGAGAGGCGATAATATATCAAATTTACATAACTAAACTCTCAATACTTGAGATATTTAGATAAGTTATTTATACTATTGATTGTTGACCTCTTTTAGTTTGTCCAAATTCTTAATCACACCTTACAAAAACAATATAAGCTTGAGGTACACTAATATCAATGCTTCACTATTGAATCCAATTAGAATAAGATTAAAAAATGGAAATAGCATTAAAATCAAGCATAGCAAAATTTCATATAGGGGAGAAAATAGAACAAAATTAAAGATGAAATTTCATTTAATTGGCACAATATTGTGCAAAATTTCCAGTATATCTTGGATCATTTTTCGAGGATTTCCCTTATTTGGCACAGTATCGTACAAATCTTTTAGCATGTCTTGGATCATCTTTACGATAAGGTTTTGCAAGTTCATCGGGACATTATATTTGCAAGTAAATCGAGACCTACCTTTATAGTGTGCAGTCAAAATACTTCTATGACATTTAATAGTATGACCTTCATTGGTCAACAACTTAACATAATAAAAAAGTGAGTTACTTGTTGAACATGTTGCCTCATTCTTATTCGAACAACTTGGTTTTAGAGAACATAACTCATATTTTCCTCTTTTAAAGTAATCTATAAAATTCTTAATTAGCCGTGTTGCAACTTGCTTGTGGTATTAGATGTGAAATGTGGAAGAGAATTGGTAAAAAAATATAAATTGAGCTGATTGGTAATATGGAAGAGAAATGCTAAGTAATGATAAATTATCTATTGACGTTTGCATTACCATAGAATGAGCACCACACTCTACAACATTAAAAAGATTATCACTACCTGTTATAGAAAAAACATAAAATTCTAATATATTATCTTTAACTATTGTTAGATCTCGGTTCACTTCTTGAATTTTCTCTATAATGAGATTTTCTAAGTCCAATTTACCCAATAATTTAAAATATTTGTATGCAATCTTCGAGATATAACTCATGTTTCACTCTTATGTATATTTGAGTATAAAACATTTTGTGTACAAATTTTCTAAAAAGATGAGAGTGGTTGAAACACCAAAATTTTTATAAATAAAATTTAAACCCAATTATATCAACTAAGATTGAACTAGAATGGGAACCAATTTGAACTTTGAGAAATTAGATCGGTCCAAAAACAATACAAAACAAAGATTTTGGAGATTTGTCCAAAATAAATGAAACCAATCCCAAAAGATTTCGTTCAAAAGAAAATTGAAGAATTTGTGTTGTCCTCAACTTTACATTTGCAAAAATCAGGAACCTAAGAGAGAAAAAATGAATTGGGTTGGACCGATAATTTATTTTCCGAGATCGATCTAAAAAGAGTAAAATGATCAATTTAGGTCCCAAGGGTAAATAAATAATTTTAGAAAAAATGGAAGTCAGGTTACACGCCCGAGCCAACTGATGTCCAGATAGCAAAACTCGATCAAAACTAATTACGGGTGTCTCCCCTATAAATATGTCCTTATGATGAAACCTTACCTATTTGTCTCAATATGAAAAACCCTAGTTACACCCCCTTCTCTCTCTCCCTCTCTAACTTCTAGCACCACCTCCCGATGAGTTGAGCTCCTCCACATCCCTTCTCTCCTCCAAACTTCATCTTCGGGCCCGAGCCGATCCCGATCATATATAACCACTACGAGCCACCTATGTGTGTTGTCTTCCTCTCCTACACCCGAGCGTCCCACATCCGATAACTACTCGGGCAAACAACCTTTGGTTGAGCCAAGATTCATGCTTCTCCTAGTATGTCATCCCTCATATCTAATGAAGACATTCTCGGGCGAGCCACCATCGGCTAACCAAGACTAGATACGAACCTCCTTCATTTGGATCCACCATGGTCGAGCCTCTACCGGCGAAATTCGTCACAAATAGACACCACTAGGGCTTCCCTAGGCTCATACCAACCTTTATTAGCCCCTAAAAACCCAGATCTTAGTCAGGAAACATTGACCCTACCGTGCTTCGACCAGTTGAGGCCAGATTCAAGAGGAGTAGCCTTGGACGACCCTCCTTTGAGCATCCCCGATCTTAGATTTGATGGGAGTAGAACTCTGTCACCTTTCACCACTACAATCGTCCTTGTGACTACCTCAGGCAGCCTACCTTGACCCTCCTTTGTTCCTTCCCGACCACACCAACCTTAGATATGGAAGGATCAGGTTCGAATAGCATTTTCTACGACCTCCATCGCACTCCTCCGACCTATAGGCCACAGACCCGGGTAGGCAAACCCAAATGGCCGCAATTGCCAATCGAATCATTGTCCCACTGTCCTGGCACGACCACGAGGCCAACTCACACTACCGCCAACGACTGCTAGTGGGCCTCCACTGAAATTGATAAGGTGAAGTTGGGCTATAAAGTAAGTTGGCCTAAAAGGTTTATTTCGTCATAATTTGGATTATAAAAATTATTTGGCCTTCATTGAAATTTTGAAAATTATTTGAACTTATTTTAATTCTGAAAATAGATTGTCCTAAAAATCTAATTTGGGTTAAAATTGATTTTGGTACCGAAAATAAATTTGGATAGAAATATTTGGACCTAAATTAGTTAAATCGGATTGAAGTAAATGGTTAGTTGAAAAAAATAATACTGTGTTGAAATTTATTATGGATTAAAATTGATTTTAGACCAAAGTATAAATTGGGTTGAATATGAGGTTATCATGAAGGATAATGTGAAACCAATCATCTCGGATCAAGGAAAACTGGGAAAAAAATGGTCAATTTATTGATAAAATCAAACAACTTAAGGAATCAAGAATGATAAAGAGGGATTAAAAAGGGGAATTCGAAAATCCCAAAATACCCAAAAGTCAAGAAAATCATGGGGAAGAACCATGAAGTAAATTGGATGGGAAAATCGGATCGGTTTAGGATGAATCATACCTGAACCAGATTGAACCGGTTTCAATTATACATGAACCGATCTCTAAATTCATTTTTCTTGGTGGCAAAATCTCAATTTGGAATATTGAGGCCACCATTAGATAGAAACTAAATTTAAATGAATTTAGAAATTTTTAATTTTGAGAAAACCTGTAAACCCTGCACTTTTGAGTTAAGGAAATCCAGGAAAAGACTCGGTCAAACCGAGTAAGAAAATCGAGCCGGTTTACAAACCTGATCATTTGGGAACAAGCAATTTGGAAATTTACAACTTCTAGGTGATCCAAAAGGTTCATTAAACCCTGGAAAAGAAACTTAAGATAAATTAGAAGAGAAAAACCAAATTGGATTAGGTGAACGAGAATCCATAAGAACTCTGAAGTTAAGTGTGCTTGCCCAAGAGTTGTGTGAAGATAGGTGACCTCCTGGGGAGAAGTCAGCTATCTGATAGCAATCAATTTGACAATCACTAGAGAAGTGCCGACATGATGGAATAGTGAAGCAGCTCTGGTGAACCGAAGCTCCCCTATTTCGGCCTAGTTGAAATTGGCCATTTCAAGTCCTTCTCATGCCAAACCAAGCCTTCCCAACACTTCCTCAGCCCTCCCACAGCCGAATTAGGACTGAAAGTGATGTGAAAACCATGCGGAAAAACTATATACCAGTTGCAAGTAGATCATACCAGGTTGGTATGATGAGACTTTCTCGAAGGAAGTTGAAAACCCGTTCATCAGTCATGAACGGAGATGTCCTTATACCAGTTGGTATAATGGACAATGAAAACCCATTTTGCTGGAAGTGTTCTCCCCTGACTGTGTGTCAATGCTAAAACAATTTGGGAGACCTTCTCGACGGGAGCTCGAATAGCTCTGATAGGCCAGGGGCCTCGATTTTCGAACTTGGGGGATAAACTGTAGCAATTCTTGATCCAAGAAGTAATCTCAGCACAAGAGCCACCTTCCCAGATCGAAATCTCGGACCGCCGCCCCTTCGACGATAAGCTTTTGAAGCTTTCTCTCGCTACAAACATCTTTCCAGCGAAGCTTCGTTTGAGCTCATTTCAAACCCAAATGTTGTAGTTCAAAGCTCAATTGAATCATATGGAAGTGTAGGAACTGATTCATACCATCAATTTGAGCAATTAACCTTGATTGAGTGGTAAATTTGAAGAAATCAAATTTGGTCAGTTTGAAGGGAAGAAATTGGGGGAAATTGGGGATTTCGAATAATTGAGGGACATCCATGCCATTTCTCAAAATTGAAGTCCTATTGGCTATGAGAAAGATGATGGGGGATCAATTGGTCAATTTTTGAAACATTTGGGGCCAAATTGCTATTTTTGAAAACTAGGGGCACAATTGTAATTTGTGAAGAATTAGGGACCAAATTGGAAATTTGGAAAAGTTGAGTTCCTTAATTTTGATTAAATCGAGGAACCAAAGGGGATATTGGAAACCCTGGGACTCAATTTGGGGAAAAGTTAGCATTATGGACCTAAAGTTAAGAAAAATGAACTTCAGGGACCTAAGTGCCATAAACCAACTATTTTGAGCATAGTCGCTCATACGTGAGAAAACGATAATTGTTATGTCAAACCTTAATTGATAAGGATACCCAAATCATGTAGGAACACGAGTGACCGGAAAGCCAGCAAGGAAAAGCTAGCGTGGACTTGGAAGTTGACTAGGGACGAACGTGTCATGTTTACCGGGTAAGTGGGATTATTTCACATCATACCCGGTTGGGTAAATCAGGAAATTTACAACTCCTGAGTGACCTAAAGAGCCATAAAAACCTTGGAAAGGGACTTTAGGTCAAATTGGGAAAAAAACCAAACTGGTTCAGGTGAACTGGATCCGAACTGGATTGAACCCGATCCAAACCAGATTGAACCGGTTTGAACCAGTATTGAACCTGATGCTAAATTCATTTTAATATGTGGCTTAAAAAATTCAAATTTGAGAATTGAGGCCATCATTTGATAGAGAATGAATTTAGATGAATTTAGAAATTTTTAATTTTGAAAAACTTGGTCGAATTGGCCCTAAACCAGCCAGCTTATGCGTTGAACACGGTTCGGTCAAGTTCGGTCTAGTTCGGAACAATGTCATCTTCTTCCTTCAGATGAAAGCACTGTTTACTCACCAAAAAATTGAGCAGCACCGATGAAGATGAAAATTTTCTGGCCAAAGAGTTTCGAGCAATGAATAATCTCCTAAAAGGTGCCAATTGGACGACCAAGAAGTACCCAAGCTTCCTATATAAAGAGTTCATCCTCATTCATCCTCCTCACACTTAAAAACTCCACCCTCTCCCTACTGCTCCATTTTTCGGTGAAACTCAAACCAGAGCTTTGACTTGGGCAATTTTCTAAGCCAAAGAAGGCGTGATCGGGTTATTTAGATTGGAGGAGAAGTTAGCTACTCAACGTTAGTCTCCATTTGGTTTGAGGGTCGCCAAAGAATTGCCGGTGTGATAGAACAGTAAAGCATCTCCGACGGACTGAAGCTGCCCTATTTTGGCCAAGCTGAAAACGGCCAATTCAAGCCCTTCTCAGGCCAAACCAAGCTCTCCCAACACTTCCTCAGCCCTCGTACGATTGAATTAGACCTGAAAGGTAAGCCAATTTGGCTCCCTTATGTGAATTACAATTGGTGCTAGAGAGAGAATGGACAGATCTTTACAGACCAAATTCTCCATCAATTCGACATCAATTGATGAAATTCTTGATCCTAGGAGGAACTTCATGACAAGAGATACCTAACCAGGTTAAAAGCTCGGACCATCACGCCTTCGACGGTAAGCTTCCGAAGCTTTCTCTCTCTACGACTAGTTTTCTAGCGAAGCTCCGTTTGAGCTCACTCTGGCGTCAATTCATGTGATTCCGAGTGAAATAGAATCGTATAGATGTGTAGAAACTCAAATCCACCATCAATTTTAATAATTAACTTCGATTGATTTGTCAATTGGATGAAATTAAATCCGGTTAGGTTGGAATTGGTGGAAAATTGGGGAAATTTTAGGGATTTCAAACATTCGATGGACTAAAGTGCAATTTCCTAACAATTGGGCATGGAAAAGATGTTGGGGGTCAGTTTTACCATTTTTGTAAAAAAAAAGGGCAAAATGGTAATTTTGAAAAATTTTGGGCACCAAATTGGGGATTTGGGAAACTTGAACCCCTTTGTGTAATTTTAAATAAATCGAGGTTCCAAAGTAAATTATTGAAGTTTCGGGACTCAATTTTTGGAAAAATCGGTATTAGAGACCTAAAGTTATAGAAAAACCACTTTAGGGACCTAATTGCAAATAATTGAAAAGATTGGGTATTTTATCCATTCGTGATAAATAAGGGCTATTAGGCCAAAGGATTATGAACAAGGATGTTCATATTGTGTAAGAACATGAAGTACAAGGAAGGACAACCAAATCAAGCTCGCATGAAGGCAAAAAGTCGAACAAGAGGAATTCACTACATTTACGGGTGAGTGAGATATTTATATCATACCCAGTTGGGATGATAAGCACCCCAGAAATAAGAACCTACTACTAAGTGAAATTTTAAACATCACACCTAAATGGAGTGATGTGGAAATTACATGGAGAAACTACTTATCCGTTGTAATTAGATCATACCTGGTTGGTATGATGAACTTCCTAGAAGAAAGTAGAAAACCCGTTCATGTATTATGAGCAGAGATGTTCTCACACCTGGTTGGTGTGATGGACGGCTAAAAGATTATTTTTGTCTGAAGAGCTCTCCTCTGACTGTGTGCCACTGTTTAAACTTTTTGGGAGACCTTCTTAATGGGAGCTCAAATAGCTTAGATAGGCTAGAGGCCTGGTTGGGATGATAAGCACCTCAAAATGAAAACCCACTACTTAGTGGTATTTTAAATATCACAACTTAGAGAAGTGATGTGAAAATAATACGGAAAAAGTACTTACTAGTTCTAAGTAGATCATACCCGGTTGTTATGATGAAACTTACTCGGAGGAAGTGGAAAACCCATTCATCGGTTATTGGCGGAGATATCCTCATACTCAATTACTATGATGGATAGTTAAACAGTGATGTTTGTCAAAAGTACTCTCTCTTGACTATGTGCCACTTCTTAAACGCTTTGAGAGACTTTCTTGACGGGAAATCAAATAGTTCTGTTAGTCTAGAGGCCTCGGTTTTGGAACTTGGGGGCTAATATGCTCGGTTTTGAAAATCTCGAACAGTAGGCCATTGCCCAGTTGGCACGAGAAGAAGCTTGTAAACAAACATGAGATATATGCCATAAAACTTTAAATAAATGAATTGTTTGGCCATAGTACCAAGACAGGATCGACATATTCAATTAACTAGTGGCAGTGCGACATGACAGGTCGACGGACCAAACAAGACAAATAACTGCAGGTTGATGAGAAAATACTGATTATGCATGCACTATATTTACAGGACCTTCAAGACGCCCAGGAGGGGTAATGATATGTCCTAGTTCCAGGTGACCTTGCAAAGCTCAACGTAGTTTCAAGTACACGAGACCGGGGTGGGGACGGGATGAGGTCTCTTTCCTCATATGGACATGACGAATTGATTTTGGGAATGTGGGTCGGATCTCACGTATATCTACTTATTCATAGGGTAGAAGTGGACATGCTTCTATCTAGGTGGTCGATAAAGTTGCTCCGACGCCACAAGTAGGTTCAATGGATGGGCTAGCCTATGATTGTGTGTTATTGACCTTCATGATGAAGGATGTGTGTTGGGTGATGACACACCGTGATTAATAAGAAATGGTTATAAAATAGGGATTTGAAATGAAAGGATTTTTTAAAAGAAATAAACAGTCTAACACACTCTAAATAAACCTTTTTCCTAAAAGTCTAAATTTGAAAACCCATTCATTGAGTGGTTGTTATCACGCCCCGACCCTGTTTGGTTGGATCCCCATGATCAACCCGCCACTCTCCCGGTTTATTAAAGGGTTTGCCCTTATTATAGACCGTAAAGAGTAAGATGTCCTTTAAACCTGCACCTTTTCCATGAATAACATAAACCAAAACTACATAATAATTTATATTTATCGGTTTCACATGCGTCTTTGTTGATGGTTTTTAAGGGTAAGCTTTTTGAAATCTCTTGAAAGGGATATAAGGGAGGGGTGAGTATGACTACTCAGTGAATGGGTTTTCAAATGTTTAGACTTTTAAGAAAAATATTTATTATTGGAGTGTGCCAGACTCCTTTCTTTCAAAACCATTTCATTTGAAATCTCGGGTTTATCACCATTTCTTTTTAACCACGGTGTGTCATCACCCAACACACATCCTTCATCATGAAGGATACACACATTCACAGGTCAGCACGACCACTGATCCCACTAGTGGCTTCGAAGCAACTTTACCGGCCACCTAGATAGAAGTACATTCACTTCTACCTTAAGAATGAGTGGATGTTCACGACATCCGACCCTCATTCCCGGAATAAATTCTTCATGTTCGTCATCCTATTCCCAGCCCGGTCTCATGCGCTTGGTGCTACTCCAAATTTCACACAGACACCTGGAACGACGATATGCCCTTTTATACTCACCGGGTTGTCCAGGGCCCTTAGGACACATCACTACCCCACACGAACGTCTTAATGATCCCGTACTCATAGTGCATGCACAAACAAAGTTTTCTTAAATTGCCATGTAATATGTGGTGCCATTTGTCCCAACGGTCCTGACCTTCAACTCAACCTGTAACTGTTTGTCTTGATTAGTCCGGAGACTGGTCATGTCGCACTGCTACTATTTGAGTTATTTAAGCCACCTAGAAAAATGAATTTAGGATTCGGTTCAATAGTGGTTCAAACCGGTTCAGATACAGTTCACCTAAACCGGTTTAGTTTTCATCCACAATTCCTTCACAAGTCCATTTCCATGTCTTTTGTGACTCCTTGGGTCACATAGTGTCCATAAAATTCCCGGTTTACCATCTTTTTATCAATTCCGGTTCATAAACCGACTCGGTGCTTAAACCGGTTCAATCTAGTTTGGGTCCGGTTCACTCGAACCGATCAGGTTTTTCTTTCCCACTTTGTTCTAAGTTTCCTTCCCATGGTTTATAAATCTCGTCGAGTCACAAGGGATCCATAAATTTCCTGTTTACCCTTTCTCTATCGGTTTCGGTTCATGAACCGACTCGGTTCATAAACTGGTTCAATCTTGTTGGACTCGGTTCATCCAAACTGGTCTAGTTTTCCTCTTCTAATTCATTCTAAGGTTCTTTTCTATAGTATTATGAACCCTTTGGATCACCTGGGATTTGTAAATTTTTAAATTGCCCATTCACAATTGATCAGGTTTGTGGACCGGTTCGATTCTCTCACTTGGTTTGACCAGTTCCCTTCCCGGTTTTCCTTAGCTCAAAAGGGCGGGGTTTATAGTTGTACTCACCCCTATCTCATATCCCTTTTCAAGAAATCCCGAAAAGCCTACCCTTAAGGATGACCAACTAATACGCCTATAAGATAGGTATGATAAATTTAAAATTTTATTTAGTTTTGATTTATGTTATTCTAGGAAAGGTGTAGGTTTAAAAGATGCCTTACTCTTTATAGTTTATAATAAGGGGAAACCCTTAAATAAACTGGGAGAGTGGCAAGTTGTTCTTGGGGATCTGACCAAATAGGGTCGGGGAGTGACAACTTAACTGTTATCAGAGCCTGTTTCCTCGAATACATAATTAAGACTAGAAAATATAGTAAGTAATAGGATTGATCTTAAAATTTTCAGATGGCTCCCAGGAAATGATACAAGAAAACTAGGAATGACTCTATTCAATACCCTATCCTCATAGGAAGACAACCCTAGAAGCTTCCCAATGCCTGAGGTTTGGTAGAAGTCACAAAAGACCAAATGAGAAAGTATCCAAGAGGATGGTGCTAGGTCCTTTTGAGGGCATAACTCTAAGTACGAAGGAAGCCAAGCATGAAGCTAAATGCCATCAAACGGCGTATAACCTTACCTAGAAGGACGCTTATCAAGAATCTCTTAGCTCCCTATTTATTTGTGACAATTTTCTGTAATAGGGCTAAAGCCCCTAACATATTGTACTCCTCTATTAATAAAGTACTTGAAATTCATAAAATCCTATCTCTCGATGAAGTGATCTTGCTAGGAAGATGGTCCTAAGAATAGTAAACAAACAAACCCCCTTCACCATCAAAATTAGGGAGAATTTCATCCTTGTTAAGTAAGCTGAATCTGTGAATTAAGAAATATAGGAGGACTCCTAGAGGGACCATTTGGCAAAGAAGACTTAACAAAAAAACTCTCAAGATAGGACACCGAAGCACCAAACTACTAGTAAACCCTTGAAAGGCACCACAATACTCAAAGGAAAGGAGGAACTACATGTGTAAACCCTGCCCTTTTGAATTAAGGAAATTTGAGAAAAGAATCAATCAAACCGAGTAAAAATCGAACCAGTTCACGTACCCGATCAATTGGGAACGAGCAATATGGCAATTTATAACTTTCGGGTGATCTAAAGGGTTCATAAAACCTTGGAAAAGAACTTAGGACAAATTGGAAGAGAAAAACCAGACCGGTTTAGATGAACGGAATCCAATTGGATCGAACTGGTTTATGAACAAAGTCGGTTCATGAACCGAAACCGATAGAGAAAGGGAAAACAGGGAAATTATGGATCCCTTATGACCTGAAGAGATTTATAAACCTTGGGAAGGAACCTTAGAACAAAGTGGGAGAGAAAAACCAGACTAGTTCGGGTGAACGGCCCGAACTAGATTAAACTGGTTTAAGAACCGAGCCGATTTATGAACCAGAACCGATAGAGAGATGGTAAACCAGATAATTTATGGATCCTAAGTGACCTAAGGAGTCACAAAAGTGATGGACATGGAACTGTGAAGTAATTGGGGATGAAAACCAAATCGGTTCAAGTGAATCGGATCCGAACCGGTTTGGAATAGTTTGAACCACTATTGAACCGGTTCATAAATTCATTTTTATAGGTGGCTTAAAAAATTCAAATTTGAGATTTGAGGCCATCATTTGATAGAAAATGAATTTAGATGAATTTAGAAATTTTTAGATTTGAAAAGCTCGCTCGGGTGAGGGGTGAAGCAACTGGTTTAAGCTTCGAACCCAGCTCGGAACAATATCATCTTCTTCCTTCATATGACAGCACCGATGGAGAAGAAACATTTCCATTCGATATGTTTCAGGCCATCAATGTTTATCATAAAGGTGCCAAACGGACGACCAACAAGTCCCCGAGCTACCTATATAAAGAGCCCCTCTCCATTCATCCTCTCCACACCTGAAAAGCTCACTCTCTATCAATTGCTTAGTCTTCTAGTGAAGTTCGAACCAGAGCCCTAACATGGGCACTTTTTTGAGCCAAACAAGGCGAGGTCAGGTTCTTTAGATCCGGGGAGAAGTCAGCCACATGCCTATTGTAACGCCCCGACCCGGTTTGGTCGGATCCCTGTGATTAACCCGCCACTCTCCCGGTTTATTAAAGGGTTTCCCCTTATTATAAACCGTAAGGAGTAAGGTGTCCTTTAACCTGCAACTTTTCCTGGAATAACATAAATTAAAACTATATAATAATTTAGATTTATCATACTTGTCTCATAGGTGTCTTAGTTGATTGTCTTTAAGGGTAGTCTTTCCGAAATCTCCTAAAAGGGATATAAGGGAGGGGGTGAGTTTGACTACTCAGTGAATGGGTTTTCAAAACTTTTTATCTTTATGAAAAAGATAAATTTTGGAGTGTGACAAACACCTTTCTTTCAAAACCATTTCACTTCTCTAAGTTGTGATGTTTAAAATACCACACAATAGTGGGTTTTCATTCTAATATGCTTATAATTCCCAACCGGGTATGATATAAAATCCCACTCACAACCGGTAAGTGGTTTTTAACTTTAAATTGTGCTCATCATCCCAACCGGGTATGACGTTAGAAAACCCACTCACCCGTTAAAGCTATGAATTCCAATAGACCGGTTCTTTGTATTCACGCGAGCTTGTCCTTGTTGATGTTCTCGGTACTTCGTGTTCCTACAACGATATGAACATCTCGGTTCATTATCCTTTGGTCTAATAGCCTTCATTCATTCCAAATGAATGAGAAAGACAAACTTTCATTTATTGGCAATTAGGTCCCTAAAGTTATTTCTCTTAAACTTTAAGTCCCTAATGCCGGTTTTTCCTCAAATTGAGTCCCAAAACTTTTAAAATTTATCAAAGGACCTCAACTTATTCCATTTCTCAAAAAGTGGTTTAAATTTCCAAATTTCCAATTTGGTCTCCCAACTTTTCCAAAATTACCATTTTGCCCTCCCTTTACAAAAATGGTAAATTTTACCCCAAAAATTCTAAAATTTCTCAATTGGCCCTCTAACATTTTTATCATACCCAATTGACCCTCAATTTTAGGAAATTGCATTTCGGTCCCTCCAATTTTTGAAAACCCTCAATTTCCCCTAATTTTTCCCTAATTCCAACTTTTTAACACAACCGAATTTGATTTCATCAAATTGACCGATCAAACACCTCTAATTGTTGAAATTGAAGTCGAAATTGACTTTTTCCATGTTCATACGATTCCATAGAACTTTCAATCGCAAGTTTTAACGCGGGAACGAGCTCAAACGAAGCTTCATCGGAAAATGGACCATAGAGAGAGAAAGCTTCAATTACTCATCAGTGAGGAAACGGCGGTCCGAACTTTCAATTAGGGTAGATAGCTCTCATCCTGAGGTTTATCCTAAAATCAAGAATCGTATCAATTGATGCTAAATTGAGTTAGAATTTTATCATTGAAATTTTGTCGGTTCTCTCTATAGCACCGACCGAAAATTGCAGAGGGGAGCCGAATTGGCTTACCTTTCAGTCCTAATTCAGCCGTGGGAGGGCTGAGGAAGTGTTGGGAGGGCTTGGTTTGGCCTGAGGAGGGCTCAAAATGGCCGGTTTCAACTCGGCCGAAACAGGGCAGCTTTGGTTTGCCGGAGCTGCTTCACTGTTCCATTACGCCAACGCTTCTCCAGCAACCCTCGGAGCAAATGGAGACTATAGGCGTGTAGCTGACTTCTCCTCAGTTCTAAAGAAGCCGACCTCACCTTCTTTGGCTCAGAAAAACCCTATATCGGAGCTCTAGTTCGAGCTTCGCCGAAAAACTTATCAACTGAGATTGAGTGAGCTCTGAAGAGGATGAATGGAGAGGGGGTCTTTATGTAGGAAGCTCTGGAACTTCTTGGCCGTCCGATTGGCACCTTTATGAAAGGCATTGATGGCTAGTAACATATTGAACAGAGACATTTCCTCTTTGCCAGGTAGTTTCAGGAAATGAATGACCGCCATTTAGGCACCAATAGGATAACCAAGAAGTCCCCGAGCTTCCTATATAAAGTGACCCTCCCCATTCATCCTCTCGACACCTAAAAACTCTATTCTCTCTCAATTGCTCCATTTTTCGGTGAAGCTCGAACCAGAGCTCTGTCTTGGGCACTTTTCTGAGCCAAACAAAGTGAGGTCAGGTTCTTTAGAACCAGGGATAAGTCAGCTACACGCCTGTAGTCTCCGTTTGCTCTAAGGGTCGCTAGAGAAGTGCCGGCGTGATCAAATAGTGAAGCAGCTACGATGGACCGAGGCTGCCCTATTTTGGATGAGCTAAAATTGGCCAATTCAAGCCCTTCTCAAGCCAAATGAAGCCCTCCCAACACCTCCACACCCTCCTTTAGCAAAATTAGAGATCAAAGTTAAGCCAATGCGGCTCCCATCGGTAACTTCTAATTAGTGCTAGAGAGAGAACCAGTAGAACTTTGATGATAAAATTTTCATTCAATTCGATATCAATTGATGTGATTCTTGATTCTAGTATGAACCTCAGGATGAGAGCTATCTGCCCAGATCAAAAGCTCAGACCATCATGCCACCGACGGTGAGCAATTGAAGCTTTCTCTCTCTACAGTCTATTTTCCGGCGATGCTCCATTTGAGCTCATTTCAGCGTCAAAACTTGTGATTCAAAGTGCTATTGAATCATATGAAGATGTAAGAACTCATTTTTAACTTCAATTTAAACAATTAGACATGTCTAATTGGTCAATTTGATTAAATCAAATTCGGCTGTGTTAGTAAGTTGAAATTGGGGGAAAATTGGGGATTTTAAAAAATTCGGGGGACCAAAATACAATTTTTTAAAATTAAGATCAATTGGGCATGATAAGAATGTTTTAGGGCCAATTGAGCAATTTTAGAATTTTTGGGTAAAACTTACCATTTTTGTAAAGGAAGGGCAACATGGTAATTTTGGAAAATTTCGGTGCCAATTGGGATTTTGGGAAAATTGAATCCCTTTTTGTGAATTTGAATAAATTGAGGTCCCAAGATGAAATTTAAAAGTTTTGGGACTCACTTTGAGGCAAAACCGACATTAGGGACTTAAAAGTTAAAGAAAAATAACTTTAGGGACCTACTTTCAAATAAATAAAAAGTTTGGACTTCTCATTCATTGGAATGAATGAAGGCTATTAGGCCGAGAGAAAATGAACAAGGATGTTCAAATCATGTAGGAACACAATGTACCGGGAACACAAGCAAGGACAAGCTCGCTACAAAGAATCGGTCGAGAGGAATTCACTGCACGATCGGGTGAGTGGGATATTTATATCATACCCGGTTGGGATGATAAGCACCTTGACATGAAAACTCACTACTTAGTGGTATTTTAAACATCACAACTTAGAGGAATAATGTGAAAATAACGCATAAAAACTACATACTAGTAGTAAGTAGATCATACTCGGTTGGTATGATGAAACTTCCTCGGAGGAAGTGGAAAACCCGTTCATTGGTTATGAGCGAAGATATCCTCATACTCGGTTATTATGATGGATAGTTAAACATATATTTTTGTTTGATGTACTCTCCCTTGACCGTGTGCCACTACTTAAATGATTTGGGAGACCTTCTTGGCGGGAGCTCGAATAGCTATGTTAGGCTGGAGGCTTTAGTTTTAGAACTTGGGGGCTAATATGCTCGGTTTTGAAAATCTTGAACAGTGGGCCATAGGCTAGTTGGCACAAGCATGAGCTCGTAAAAACACATGAGATATATGCCATAAAACTTTAAGTAAATGAATTGTTTGGCTATGGTACCAAGACAAAACTGACATATTTAATCAATTAGTGGTAGTGTGACATGACATGTCGACGGACCAGTCAAGACAAACAGCTGCAGGTTTAGTTGAGGGTCAGGGCCGTTGGACCAATGACACCACATATTATATGGCATGATGAGAAAATACTGATTGTGCATGCACTATGTTTACAGGACCTTCAAGATGCCCAAGAGGGGTAGTGATGCCCTAGATGACCTAGTGGGTATAAGGGTAGTTCGTTGGACTAGGTGACCTTGCGAAGCTCGACGTAGCTTCAAGCGCATCAAACCAGGTTGGGGTCGGGATGAGGTCTCTGTCCTCATATGGACACGGAGAATTGATTTCGGGATTGAGGGTCAGATGTCACATACATCTACTCATTCTCAGGGTAGAAGTGGTTGTGCTTCTATATAGGTGGCCGGTAAACTCGCTCCGATGCTACAAGTGGGTTAAGTGAACGGGCTGCCCTATGATTGTGTATTTTTTACCTTCATGATGAAGGATGTGTGTTGGATGATGACACACCGTGATTAATAAGAAATGGTGATAAAACATAGATTTGAAATGAAAGGATTTTTTAAAAGAAATAAGGAGTCTCACACACTCCAAATAAACCTTTTCCTTAAAAGTCAAATTTTGAAAACCCATTCAGTGAGTTGTTGCACTCACCCTCTCCCTCATATCCCTTTTCAGGAAATCCCAGAAAGACTACCCTCAAGGACCACCAACTAATACGTCTGTCAGACAAGTATGATAAATTTAAAATTTTTTGCAGTTTTGATTTATGTTATTCTAGGAAAGGTGCAGGTTTAAAAGATGCCTTACTCTTTACGGTTTATAACAAGAGGAAACCCTTAAATAAATTTTGAGTGGCAGGTTATTCATAGGGATCCGACCAAATAGTATTGGTGTGTGACAATTTCCTTCCATTATGTCCTTCTTTCCCAAGGCACCATTTCACATCCCAAGCTTCCTTTACAAAAAATTTCACAATTATAAATTCCAATAATTTTTCTTACACAGATTATGCATTTATTGATTTTCATCCTACATGGATTCCTTCCTCATTCTTTGATTTATCACTTTTTTGCTTGACTTCATTATGTCTTACTCATAGACCATTCCTTGCCCAAGTCGTATTTCTCTGAGTCATTATGTCTTACTTCATTATTTCTCTTAGTCAGTTGGATTTTACATGCCCCCTTTCTGCATGACATTCTTCGTGATGCTTTAACTTTACGTTCTTATAACAGTATTAGTTTCTGTACTTCTCATCTTTTCCAAATTTCTTTATTCGATCATTCCACCTTCAAATCCTTGAATTTCCCGATACTTACTGATATATTAAGATTTTTAATCTTTTACTTCATTCTTCATTCCTACTGGTGTCCTTCTCCCTTAAGACCTCTTCTCCTTCTAAATCCATATTTGCTCTTATCAACGTTCCTCCCACTATTATTCATTCTGAGGTTAGTTTCATTCTTATTCGTACGACATCTTTTGATGTCATCATCCTACCTAACCATTACCTGGGTTTGACTTATCCCTTGATTCATTACAATTTCCTTCTCCTTCTACATGATCCTTTCTTTTCCAGCATTTTTCATGATGTTTTAACTTTACGTCCCTATAACAGTATTGGTTTCCATACTTCTCATCTTTTCCAAATTTCTTTATTCGGTCATTCCGCCTTCAAATCCTTGAATTTCCCAATACTTACTGATATATTAAGATTTTTGATCTTTTACTTCATTCTTCATTCCTACTGGTGTCCTTCTCCCTTAAGATCTCTTCTCCTTCTAAATCCATACTTGCTCTTATCAATGTTCCTCCCACTACTATTCATTCTGAGTTTAGTTTCATTCTTACTCATACGACATCTTGTGATGTCATCATCCTACCTAACCATTACCTGGGTTTGCCTTATCCCCTGATTCTTTACAATTTCCTTCTCCTTTTACATGATCCTTTCTTTTCCAGCATTTTATTCTTGATGAGTTATTCTCTTTCTTATTCCGTTGGTTTTATTTTCTCTCCTTGGTACACCCATTTCTTCTCAAGATTTATTTCTCTAATGAGCTTCACATTCTCTTTCCCTCTATATTTCCTTCTAATTCTACCATTGAAATCCTTAAATTCTGGAGCATCTTTTTGTCGATATTTTCACCAACTTACTCTTACTCTTTGAATCCATGAGTACCTTCTGTTGATCCTGCTTCATTTCCACTTGCTTCAATATTTGTTTATTCCTTTGAGGTGGACCTCTCATCCTCATTGTGTCCAAACCTTTCGTACCTTTGTATCCTTAGTATTCCCCTTTTTTTCATGGTTAGGGTGTAATCTTTTACTATTCCCTATCTCTGGTTAGACTTCATCTACTCCTAATAATTTGGTCCATATAAGTTATTTACTTATATCAGATTCTTCTAAAGTTCCTCTTTTGAGTTTCTAGGTCTTTTGGTAGTAGATCACGCTCAACCTCCCAATACTCTCACTTAGCCTCTCGTACTTCTTACTGAGGACCGTATTTCTTCTCCAATTTGCATTCTTCCCTAGATTGTTTGTTTTTACTTGAAGCTTCCTCCTTCCTCACCTCAACTTCCTACTTTTTTTTATCCTCCTTCTTGTATCTTCCATTCTACAAATTCCTTTTTGTTTAATCATCTTACCGTTATTTAGGAATTTATTCCCTTAAATCTTCTCCTGAATTAAGGGTCTTGTATGACTTATCTACTCCTATTTCTCTTCCTCTTTTAATTCATATCTTTGCCTTTCACATATCTTCTTATCCTTTAGAGTTCCTAGGGAACTGTATCTAAATTACACATGGACCTTCCAATTACTTTACTTTCACTCCATCTTTCATTGGTGAACTTCTATACTTATTACTTTCTTCTTGATCAGCTTCTATTCTTGTGGTTCTCATTGGGATGTTCTACTTCTCCCAATTTTCTTTTATTCTTTATCCTCAGAGATTAATTTTAACTTCTCGGACTATAAAAATAATTTGTACTCTTGGAGGGTTGTTCTCCCCAATTTCTTTTTCTTATCTTACTATCTCATGCAGATAATTGATTCCTTATCATTTTTCTAATGGTAAGTCTTAAGGGTTGAGTTTAGCTATAAATAACCTATCTTCTCTTCCTTGGGTAAATTTCTATCTTTTACTTAAAATTTTTATTATCATACTTTTAAACTTTATCAAAGAACTTAGAAGTTTTAAATCAATCTTTTCCTTTTATTTTATCAAGAAATATTTTCTTGCCATAACTTGGCTTATTATAGAATTTCTCTACCCCTTAATCCCTTGGGGTCATAGGACTAGAGTTAACCCTAGAACAATTATGAAACTCTTGATCAGAAGGTTCTGAGGAACTGATTGGGGTCCATTCGCGCTCCCTAATAGGACGAATTTCATGTATGGCCTCCAATCTGTACCGCCTTAGTACTTCCAACTCACACTCATAAGTCCACTTCACCCACTTAGATGGATTGAAGATAGGTTGAGTGGGTGGAGGTACTTGGTGGACCTTCATGAAGGTGGCATATGCATCCCAATAGTTATCCCAGTCCTCCTTCTTGGTGGGATTCCCTTCTAGTTGTTGTAGAATTGGAGGAGGAGATGTTGGACTTCTAGGAGGTGATGATGTTTCCTCTTGTTTGGAAGGAGGGTATATGATGCCTTATGGTTCCAGTAAGACTCCTACTAGTTTCCATTTGTCTTCCACCATGCCCTTGGGTACCCTTTTCTTGCCCTTTAGAAACCTTTGGATGGCTTCCTCCCTTGAGTTGGATGTCTTTTTTAAGGTTATCGGCGAAGGACTGGGTTTCACTGCAAATTTCCTAGGGACTGTCCTTCCTACACGATAGTTTAGAGTTGGGTTAATGTCAGGGCATAATATTGATAATGTTTCAAGGGAACTAGGCTCTGTTACCCCTCTAGTTGTCACGCCCTAACCCGGTTTGCTTGGATCCCCGTGAAACAACCGGCCGCTTTCCCGGTTCAAGAGGAGTTTCAACCTTCTTTAACTCAAGATGAGCCAAGAGTATTTTCGACCTTGTTCCTTGGAAAGATATATATCAATAAAATACAAGCTTAAGAGAAATTAAGTATACCTGACAGAGGATAAGGCTCAGTGTTATTACTAGTCATTTTCTCTTCTATTGAAAAGGGATGGAAAAGAGGAGTGAGTTTCTACAATCCAGTGATTGGGTGATTAAAAAAATGAAGTTTTAAAAAAAATGTTTTCAAGTTTGGAGTGTGCCAGACTTCTTAATTGCCTTTAAATTTTCTCCACTTTAAAATCTCGATTTTTAAAAGAACATCCTTCATCATGAAGGTCAATCACACAGTCACATGCCAGTACGTCTACTGAACGCACTTGTAGCATCGGAGTGACTTTACCGGCCACCTAGATAGAAGTACATCCACTTCTACCCTGAGAATGAGTGGATGTCCATGACATCTGACCCTCAATCCCGTAACAATTCTCCGTGTCCATATGATGATAGAGACCTCATCCTAACACCACCTTGGTCTCACGCGCTTGAAGCAACATCGAGCTTCGCAAGGTCACCTAGTCCGACGAACTACCTTTATACCCACCAGGTTGTCCAGGGCCCTAGGACACATCACTACCCCTCTTGGGTGTCTTGAAGGTCACATAATCATAGTGCATGCACAATTAGTATTTTTACATCATTCCATATAATTTGTTGTGCCATTGGTACAACGGCCCTGACCCTCAACACAACCTGCGGTTGTTTGTCTTGACTGGTCTGTCGACATGTCACATCACGTTGCCACTAGTTTATTGAATATGTCCGTCCTATCTTAGTACCATGGCCAAACAATTCATTTATTTAAAATTTTATGGCATATAACTCATGTTTGTTTACAAGCTCCTGCTCGTGCCAATTGGCCTATGGCCCACTGTTTGAGATTTTCAAAACCGACATATTATCCTCCAAGTTCCATAACCAAGGCCTCCAGCCTAACAGAGATATTCGAGCTCCCGTTAAGAAGGTCTCCCAAATTGTTTAAGCAGTGGCACATAGTTAGGGGAGAGTACTTCTAACAAAAATATATTTTTTACTATTAATCATACTAACCGAGTATGATGATATCTCTGCTCATAACCAATGAACAGGTTTTACATTTCCTCCAAGTAAGTTTCATCAAACCAATCAGGTATGATCTACTTACAACTAATAAGTAGTTTTTTTGCATTATTTTCCCATCACTCCTCTAAGTTGTGATGTTTAAAATACTACTAAGTAGTGGGTTTTCATTTCGAGGTGCCTATCATCCCAATCGGGTATGATATAAAAATCCCACTCACCCGTTCGTGCAGTGATTTTCCACATAGACAATTTTTATCCCTTGCGAGCTTATCCTCAGCTGGTGTTCCTGATGTCTCGTGTTCCTACACGAAATAAACAACGTTGTTCATCATCATCTAGCTTGATTACTTCATTTAGTACAAAATGACACAATTCACAAATTTTCCAATATTTGTAAATTGGTCACTAAAGTTATTTTTTCCTTTTTGCTTTAGGCCCAAAATAGGCGGTTTCCCCACAAATTGAGTCCTGAAACTTTTAAAATTCCTCTTGAGATTTTAATTTACTCAATTTCATAAAAAAGTGTTCAAGTTTCCCAAATTTCCAATTTGGCCCCCAAAATTTTCCAAAATTACCATTTTGCCTTTCCTTTACAAAAATGGTAAGTTCTCCAAAAATTCTAAAATGTGCCAAATTGGTCCCCTAACACTCTTATCATGCCCAATTGACCCTAAATTTTAGAAAATTGCATTTTGGTTGCTTGAATTTTCAAAAATCGCCAATTCCCCCCCTCCCCAATTTCAACTTCCTAACACTGTCGAATTCGATTTATCAAATTGACCGATCAAACTTATAATTATTGAAATTGAAGTTGAATTTGAGTTTCTACATCTTCATACAATTCAATTGCACTTTGAATTGCAAGTTTTGACATCAGAACGAGCTCAAATTGAGCATTGTCGGAAATAGAACGTAGAGAGAGAAAGCTTCAATTGCTCATCGTCGGTGATGTGACATTCCGGGCTTCCAATCTGGGCAGATAGCTCTCCTCCTGAGGTTCCTCCTAGGATTAAGAATGACATCAATTGATGCCGAATTGAATTAGAATTCTATCATCAAAATTCTGACGGTTCTCTCTCTCGCACCGATCAAAAATTATGGAGGGGAGCCTAATTGGCTTACCTTTCAGTTCTAATTCAGCTGTAGGAGGGCTGAGGAGGTGTTAGGAGAACTTGGTTTGGCATGAGAGGGCTTGGATTGGCCCATTTTAGCTAGGCTAAAATAAGGCAGCTTCGGTTCGCCGGAGCTAGTTCACTGTTCATTCGCGCCGGCACTTCTACAACGACTCTTAGAATGAATGGATGTCACCGCCCTGTAACTGACTTCTCCCCAGTTCTAAAGAACCTGACCTCACTTTCTTTGGATTTGAAATGATCTTATATCGGAGCTTTGGTTCGAGATTCGCCCGAAAACTAAGCAACTTAGAGAGAATGAGCTTTTCAACTGTGGAAAGGATGAATGGAGAGGGGCTCTTTATATACGGAGCTTGGGGACTCATCGGCTGCCCGTTTAGAACCATTATGACAGATAAAGATGGCCTGAAACATACTGAATAGAAATATTTCCTCTTCGTTGAAGCTGCTTCAATTTTCCGGCGAGTGAACAGTGCTGTCATCTGAAGGAAGAAGATGACACTGTTCCGAACCGGACCGGTTCGAACCGGGTTCAAAGCTTAAACCAGCCAGTTCACCCCGAATTCAACCAAAATTTTCAAATAAAAAATTTTCTTAATTTATCTAAATTCATTTTCTATCCAATGCTGGCCTCAAATCTCAAATTTGAAATTTTTAATCCACCTAGAAAATTGAATTTAGAATTTGGTTCAATAGTGTTTTAAACCAGTACAAACTAGTTCAATCCGGTTTGGATCCGGTTCACCTGAACTGGTTTGGTTTTCATCTCCAATTCACCTAAAGTCATTTTTCATGATTTTTATGACTCCTTAGATCACATAGGGTCCATGAACTTCCCAGTTTTCCCTCTCTCTATCGGTCTAGTTCATAAACTAGCTTGGTTCTTAAACTGTTTCAATCTAGTTTGGGTTCGGTTCACCCGAACCAGTCTGGTTTTTCTCTCTCAATTTGTTCTAAAGTTCTTTTCCATGGTTTATGAACCTCTTTGGGTTACTTGAAAGTTAAAATTTCTCCTATTTACCCGTTCCTCAATAACATGTTTGTGAATTGGTTCGGTTTTCTCACTTAGTTTGGCCAGTTATTTCCCAATTTTTTCTTAATTCCAAAGAGTGGGGTTTACATTTCATTTCCGAGGTGTTTATCATTCCAACTGGGTATGATATTAAATATCCCACTCATCTGATCGTGCAATGTATTTCCTCTAAATCGGCTTTTGTTCCTTGCGAGCTTTGCCATAGGTGGCGTTCCCGATATCATGTGTTCCTACACGGTATGAACATCCTTGTTCATTATCATTTGGCTTGATAGCCTTAATTCATTATGAATGACTAAAAATATCTAACTTTTCAAGTATTTGTAATTTGGTCCCTAAAGTTATTTTTCTTTTACTTTAGGCCCCAAATGTCAGTTTTTCCCCAAATTAAGTCCCAAAATTTTAAAAATTATCCTTGGGACCTCAATTTATTCAAATTTACAAAAAGGGGTTCAAGTTTCCCAATTTTTCCAAATTTACTATTTTTCCCCTCTTTTACAAAAATGGTAAATTTTACCCCCAAAAATTCCAAATTTTCTCAATTACTCCTCCAACATGCTTATCATGCCCAGTTGGCCCTCAATTTTATAACATTGCATTTTAGCCCCTCGAATTTTCAAAATCCCCAAAATTTCCCCCAATTTCAACTTTCCAACATAGGTGAATTTGATTTCATCAAATTGACCAATCAAATAAGTTTAATTATTGAAATTGAAGTTAAATTGGAGTTCTTACATCTTCATACGATCCAATGGCACATTGAATTGCATGTTTTGACACCGAAATGAGCTCAAATGGAGTTTCACCGGAAAATAGAACGTAGAGAGAGAATGCTTCGAATGCTTACCGTCGGGGATGTGGCAGTCTGAACTTTCAATCTGCTCAGATAGCTCTCTTCCTGAGGTTCGAGCTTCATTGGAAAACTGAGTAGCTAAGAGAGAGTGAGGTTTTCAGGTGTGGAGAGGATAAATGGAGAGGGGCTATTTATATAGGGATCTCGGGGACTCGTCAGCCATCCATTTGGCACCTCTATGACAGTCATTAATGGCCTGAAACATAATGATTATAAATGTTTCCTCTTCGCCAGCGCTGGTTCAATTTTTCGGCGAGTAAACAATGTTATCATCTAGAGGAAGAAAACGACACTGTTCTAAACCGGATCGGACCGGTCCGAACTAGGTTCAAAGCTTAAACTGGCCGGTTCAAGCCCGATTCGATAGATTTTTTCAAAATTAAAAATTTCTAAATTCATTATCTATCAAATGGTGGCTTCAATTCTCAAATTGGAGTTTTCTAAGCCACCTAAAAAAATAAATTCAACATCTGGTTCAATAGTGGTTTAAACTTGTCAAACCGATTCAATCAGGTTCAGACCCGGTTCACCTAAACTGTTTTGGTTTTCACCCCTCATTCATCCTAAAGTCCTTTTTCATGACTTACATGACTCTTTAGGTCACTTGGGATCCATTTATTTCCTGGTTTGATCTCTTTCTATCAGTTCGAGTTCTTAAACCGGCTCGGTTCATAAACCGGTTCAATCCAATTTGGATCCGGTTCACCCAAACCTGTCTGGTTTTTCTCTCCGAATTTGTCCTAAGGTTCTTTTCCAAAGTTTATGAACCATTTTGGGTCACTCGAGAGTTGTAAATTATCCAATTTTCTTGTTCCCCGTGATTGGTTTTTGTGAACTGGTTCAGTTTTTCTGAACCAGTTTAGTTTTCTCACTTGGTTTGACTGGTTCTTTTCCCGGTTTTCCTTAACTCCAAGAAGCGGGGTTTACATCGCAGGCAGCTCTTGTCCTAAGGTTCCTCCTAGGATCAAGAATTGCATCTATTCATGTCGAATTGATGGAGAATTTGGTCAGTAAAGATCTGTCGGTTCTCTCTCTAGCACCGATCGAAATTCACAAAGTGAAGCCAAATTGGCTTACCTTTCCACTCTAATTCAATTGCATGAGGCCTGAGGAAGTGTTGGGAGAGCTTGGTTTGGCCTGAAAAGGACTCGAATTGGCCATTTTTAGCTCGGCTAAAACCGGACAGCTTCAATCCGCCGGAGCTACTTCACTATTCAATCACGCCGGCGTTTCTCCGGTGATCCTTAGAACAAATGGAGACTACTATCGGATAGCTGACTTCTCCCTGAATCTAAAGAACCCAACCTCGCCTTATTTGGCTCAGAAAAATGCCCAAGTAGGACCTCTGGTTTGAGCTTCACTTGAAAATGGAGCAACAAGGACAGAGTGAAGTTTTTAGGTGTGAGGAGGATGAATGAGGAGGGGCTCTTTATATAAGAAGCTTGGGGACTTCTTGGACGTCCAATTGGCGCTTTAATGGCAGTATTCATTTCTTCAAACTCCTTGGCTAGAGACTTTCATCTTCACTGGCACTCCTCGATTTTTTAGCGAGTGAACAATGATGTCATCTAAAGGAAGAAGACGACACTGTTCTGAACCAAACCAAACTAGTCCAAATTGGGTTCAATGCTTAAACCAGCCAATTCAGGCCCAATTCGGCTGAGTTTTTCAAAATTAAAAATTTGTGAATTTATCTAAATTCATTATCTATCAAATAGTAGTCTCAATTCTCAAATTTGAACTTTCTATGTCACCTGGAAAAATGAATTTAGAAATCAATTCAATAGTGGTTCAAATCGGTTCAATAGTGGTTCAATCCGGTTAAGGTCTGGTTCACTTGAACCGGTTTTGTTTTCACCTCCAAGTCATCATAAAGTCCTTTCTCATGAATTTTGTGACTCTTTAGGCCACTCGAGATCCATAAATTTCCATGTTTACACTTTCTTTATCCATTGGGGTTCGTAAATCGGTTCAGTTTTCTTACCCGAGTTGATCGGTTCTTTCCCCGATTTTCTTATCCTAAAGGAGCAGGGTTTACAAAACATATCATTGATTTAAAGTTTTCATGGCTTAAACTCATGTTTGTTTATAAGCTCTTGCTCGTTCCAACTGGCCTTGGGCCCACTGTACGAGATTTTTAAAATCACGCATATTAGCCCCTAAGTTCCAAAACCGAGGCCTCTAGCCTATCTAAGCTATTTGAGCTCCCATCAAGAAGCTCTCCCAAAAATTTTAAGCAGTGGCACACAGTTAGGGGAGAAATCTTCAGACAAAAATAATCTTTTATCCATCTACCACACCAACCAGGTGTGAGAACATCTCTGCTAATAATTGATGCACGGGTTTTCTACTTTCTTCTAGAAAGTTCATCATACCAAACGGGTATGATCTAATTACAGTGAGTAAGTAGTTTTTCCATATAATTTCCACATCACTCCATTTAGCTGTGATGTTTAAAATTCCACTTAGTAGTGGGTTTTCATTTTTGTAGTGAATTCCTCTTGTTCGACTTTTTGCTTTCATGCGAGCTTGTTTTGGCTGTCGTTCCCTATACTTCGTGTTCTTACACGAGATGAACACCATTGTTCATAATCCTTTGACCTAATAGCCTTTATTTATCACAAATGGATAAAATACCCAATCTTTTCAATTATTTGCAATTAGGTGCCTAAAGTAGTTTTTCTTTAACTTCAGGTCCCTAATGCCGATTTTTCCCAAAATTGAGTGCCGAAACTTCAATAATTTACTTTGGAACCTCAATTTATTTAAAATTACACAAAGGGGTTCAAGTTTCCCAAATCCCCAATTTGGTCTCCAAAATTTTTCAAAATTATCATTTTGCCCTTTTTTTACAAAAATGGTAAAATTGACCCCAATAATTCCAAAATTGACCAATTGGTCCCCCAACATCTTTTCCATGCCTAATTGTTTGGAAATTGCACTTTAGTCTATCGAATGTTCAAAGTTAATTATTGAAATTGAAGGTGGATTTGAGTTCCTACACATCATATGATTCTATTGCACTCTAAATCACATGAATTGACGTTGGAATGAGCTCAAACGGAGCTTCGCTGGAAAACTAGACGTAGGGAGAGAAAGCTTCAGAAGCTTACCATCGGAGGCGCGACGGTCTGAGCTTTCAACTAGTTAGGTATCTCTTATCATGAAGTTCCTCCTAGGATCAAGAATTGCATCAATTTATGTCGAATTGATGGAGAATTTGGTCTATAAAGATCTGTCTGTTCTCTCTCTAGCACCAATTGTAATTCACATAGGGGAGCCAAATTGGCTTACCTTTCCACTCTAATTCAGTCGTATGAGGGCTGAGGAAGTGTTGGGAGAGCTTGGTTTGGCTTGAGAAAGGCTTGAATTGGCCATTTTTAGCTCGGCCAAAATAGGGCAGCTTCGGTCCATTGGAGATGCTTTACTGTTCTATCACGTCGGCAATTCTTTGGCGACCCTCAGACCAAATGGAGACTAATGTTGGGTAGCTAACTTCTCCTAAAAATCTAAATAACCCGACCACGCCGTCCAATTGGCACCTTTTAGGAGGATATTCATTGCTTGAAACTCTTTGGCCAGAGACTTTTCATCTTCGTTGGCACTACTCAATTTTCCGGCGAGTAAATAGTTCTATCATCTGAAGGAAGAAGATGACACTGTTCTGAACCAGACCAAACCAAGATCAAAGCATAAACTAGCCGGTTTAGGCCCAATTCGACCAAGTTTTTCAAAATTAAAATTTCTAAATTCATTTAAATTCATTCTCTATCAAATGATGGCCCCAATTCTCAAATTAAAATTTTTTAAGCCACATATAAAAATGAATTTAGCATCGGGTTCAATAGTGGTTCAAACCGGTTCAATTCGGTTTGGATCCATTTCAATCTGGTTTGGATCCAGTTCACCTGAACCTATTTGGTTTTCTTTCCCAATTTGTCCTAAAGTTCCTTTCCAAGGTTTTTATGGCTATTTAGGTCACTTGGGAGTTGTAAATTTCCCGATTTACCCATTCTCTAGTGGTCGGGGTTCCTGAACCGATTCAGTTTTCTAACTCGGGTTGATCGGTTCTTTTCCTAGTTTCCCTTAACTCCAATGGTCGATGTTTAAAACTCTCCCATAATTTTAGGAGTTTTGTACCCAAAACTTATCCAACATCCTTCGTTCTAGAAAGAACTTTCCTTGATATCACCTATTTTTTATTGACATACAACCTTCTCGGTTATTTCCATATAGTCCGTGTATAACACACCCTTATAAATTTCTTTTCCTTCTCATTATCCATTCCATGGAGCTCACTTAGGCTAGGCATACTTTACTCGAGGGTTTAGGACTATATCCTTTATTTCACTTCCCTCTATCCTTAAAGCATAATCCTTTCTCTTGAAGGTCCTTACTCAAACTTTTAGGATTAAGAGTTCCAAGATATCCAATCATTCCCATGTCTAGTTATTCTCTTAGTCATTGAAACCATTAGCTCAGTGTCTTTCGAGCATTACATACTTGTTTTCACGGGTCTCTATGTTATCACCTATTTGTCATATTTTCACCCTTTCCTCATCCGTTATTTATTACATCTTTGGTCCAAATTCAATGTTGACGTTATTATGCTTAACTAACTGGCTCTTCCTTAGTTGAGTCATATCTTTCCCTAGGCGGTTGGGCCTGCATGTTCCTTACTGCACGACTATGCTCCAGAATCCATCTTTGACCATTAAAATTTAAGAACACTTCCTTATTGGGTGTTCCCAACCTTCCTACCTTTTAGGGATTGTATAGCTTCATCTCTCTTTTCATCGGGTAGTATTCCTCGACTACCATTACTGTTATCCAATCATCCTTCAAGCCTTTACAAAATGTCTTACATAACCGTGTTAGTTTTCCTTACCCACTCATTGTTTCCCAACTTCTTTATTGGGTCTTTCTAGTGCCAATCTTTGAATTTCCTGATGACTTACCGACACGCTGGGATTCTTCCCTTCTTATGTCTTTCTTCATTTTTGGTGACGTCCTTTTCTCAAGGATTTTTCTTTCCCCTAAACCCACTCTTACTTGCTTGTAACCATTTCATGATTTCATTATTTTAGGGAGTTCTCCTTTAACGATTTTCATTCTCTACTATGTTATTCAAAGTAGAGATTTCCCCCTTTATACACTAGAAGTTTGAATTTCTTACAACTCCTTGAAGGTTTCCTTCCCTCGCATTCTTACACCCTTTTGAATTGGGCTTTTGTACACCTTTAATCATTTGCCAGTTCACCTTTTACTTTCCTACTCAAGGTATCTCCGATCGTCAGGACTTATTTCGTGTACTCAACACTATGCCCACTCTATTACCCTTCTATTGAGTGTAGTCTCCACTACTTCCTGGTCCTTCTTAGGGTCTTGTTTATTCTCCTTGACAATCATGTTGCTACTAGTTGCTTCCTTCAGGTAGGTTCGTCGAAAATCCCTAATTGGCTTCTTTACCCTTCCAAAACAAATGACACTTGGCTGTCTCGATATACCCGCAACCACTCATGATGCTTTACGAGGTTCCTTATGTCGGGTTAAGCCTCTTAGGATTCATTTGGCAGTTCCTTAGCTTCAGAACTTTCCTTTTTAAGGTTTCCCTTCCTACTTTTATCCTTCTACCTAGGGACTCTTGTCCTAGTTCAACCTCCTTAATGCTCCTTGGAGGCTTTTCCTTCTTTCCTTTCTTACGCCATTCTGAGATCGGTATTGTTTCTTGTTCTTTATCCTTCACCGTCCTCCATTTCCTTTTCATTCCTTATTCTCTCTTCGAGGAACTCTTGTTGATAGGTTGGTTCCTAGCACTCTATTTTATGTCCAGTCGTCCACTCCTTAGGCTCTATTAAGCAAGTGTGGGCCACGACCAGTCTTGAGGTCATTGGTTATTTTCCCCTTAATCACTTCTGAATTGGAGGGGTTACTTCTCCAAGATTTTTCGGATGTTCTTTCCTTTATTTTCTTATTATGGATAGCCCACCCATTCTTACTTGTAACCACGCCCTTTAATGCTATTTCCTACTTACCCATTCCTTGGGTTTAACTTTCTCCTTAGGTTCTCCTAGTATGCTTCCCTTGATTCTTTCACTTCGGCATGCACCTCATCTCCTCATCTATCATCACTTGGTCCATTACTTCTTAGTTGGGACTTGTATGCCTTTCCATGGTCTCCTTCCATGGGAAAAGTTCCAGTACTATTTGCTCCAAGACCTCCTAGTGCGAGTCTTACTAAATCGTCCTAATATCTTGAGTGTGGTCATCATTTCATTTTCGACCATTTATTTCTTCAAGGATTTCCTTCGTCCTACCTTTCCACTGTTCTGGCATTTCCACCTCCCCCTTCCTTGCTAGGGTTTAGATTTATGACACTCTCGAGGGTCAGTTCATTAATTGTCTCATCCCAACTATTCTTCTAGTTCACTTGCCTCGGGACAATTGTCCTTCACTTTTATTCATCCTTGATGTCTATCCGGTCGTCCTTTTTAGGGTGTAATCCTTACTATTTTCCAGTTTTTCCTATGGTGTCTTCTTCCAAAGTTTCTAGTTACACCTTTTTGTTGAGTTAGTCTATAACCCTTCTTGGCTCCTCTATTTTCCCAAGTAGGTCACACCTTGCTATCTCGAGACATTCTAGTTATCTTTCATCATTTAGGCTTGTCTTTTATGGAGGAGGTGTTTCCTTCTTTCCTCCTAGGTGGCTTGTAGTGCTCCTTAAGGGAAAATTCTCTGTAACTACATTATGCTATATTTGGGTTTTCTTAAGGTCTTACCCTTGATCTTCCTCTCGTGATCCTTCCAAATGTAATTGAGGCCTACAATCATATGATTGAGGGATAGAGAAATTTTCAGGAACACAAAATTTTATTCATTGAGGTAAGAATACAAATTTTGGGGTTTTAACATCTCTTGAGGGAGATTTTTACAATGACGGTTTGGGAAGTACTCATTACTATGCTAAGGCCTAGAAGGATTTCTTCCTGAGAGAAATTGGGATCCTAAGCCGGAATTGTGGTTCTTGTAGTGTTATCCCTTCTTTGCTTTTGTCCTACCCTTCTACACTCATAACAGGTTCTCTCGAGTCCTGTCCTCCAAAATGTTGTGCACCTTCTCATGTAGTGTACTCATTTCCCACATCTATAACAAGTCCTCTCCTTGCATGGACCATTGTGGTTCCTCTCATTCTTTGAGCATTGTGGGGCCATTCTAATTGATTGTTGGTAGTTCAGTGCCTCACCGTCCTTGAGCCCAAACACCATGAAAGTTTTATTGTCGAGTCTCCTTTGACCCAATATTATTCCATGAGTCCTCTTATACTCCTGGTTGAATTCCTCATCTAAGATGAGATTCTCCCTAGTTTTCGGGGTAGCTAAGGTAGCGTGGTTTTGTTTGGCTACTTTTCTTGGGCCCATCTTCCTACATGATAGGTAGTTTTAATTAAATCCTTATGTTATATAGTCTTGATAATGTATTCGAGGAAATAGGCTCTGATACCACTCAAGTTGTCATGCCCCGACTCGATTTGGTCAGATCCTCATGATCAACTCACCACTCTCCCGTTTTATTAAGGGTTTCCCTGTCTTTTAAACTGTGAGAAGGCATCCTTTAACTTGTACCTTTCTTGGAAAAACATTAATCAAAACTGTAAGAAATTTTAAATTAACATACTTGTCTTACAGGTGTGGTTAACTTGAGGTATTTGGGTATGCATTCCCTTGGTTACCTGAAAAGGGGTATAAGGGAGCGGGTGAGTTCAATGAATCGGTGAATGGGTGTTTTAAAATTTGACTTTCAGAAAATAGTTTGAATTGGAGTGTGCCAGACTCCTTAGTTTCTTTAAAACATTTCATCCTTAAAATCTTAGTTTTCATAGCCTTATCTCATCATTAACAACAAATGGTGTGTTTATCAACCAACTGAAGGGAACAAACATTCGCAAGGCAGCATGTACACTGTACCCACTTGTGGCATTGGAGCGACTTTACCGGCCACCTAGATAGAAGCCCGTCCACTTCTACCTTGAGAATGAGTGGATGTATGCGACATCCAACCCTCAATCCTGTAAAGAAACTCCATGTCTGTTTGAGGACAAAAACCTCATCCTGACCCCACCCCGATCTTATGCGATTGAAGCTACGTCGAGCTTCCCTAACTATTGGCACGACAATCTGCCCTTATCTCCACCATGTCGTCCTATAGCCCATATGATGCATCACTACCCCTCTTGGGTGTCTTGAAGGTCTCGTACCTCAGTGCATGCACAAAACAATAGTTTTCCTCATAAGCTATTTAATCTTTGGTGCCACTGATCCAACGGCTCCAACCCTCAACTCGACCTGCAGCTGTTTACTCTACCGGTCCGTCGACCTGTCATGTCGCACTGCCGCTAGTCCATCGAGTATGTCGATCCTGTCTCAGTACCATGGCTAGACAACTCATTTACTTAAGTTTTCATGGCTTAACAATCATGTTTGTTTATGAGCTCCTGCTCGTGCCAACTAGCCTTGGGCCCACTATTTGAGATTTTCAAAACCGGGCATATTAGCCCCGAAGTTCCAAAACTGAGTTATTCAAGCTCCCATCAAGAAGGTCTCCCAAAAAGTTTAAGCATTGGAACATAGTCAGGGGAGAGCACTTTAGACAAAAATAATATTTTAGATGAAAATCACACTAACCGGGTGTGAGGACATCTCCACTCATAATCGATGAATGGGTTTTCTAATTCCTTCTAGGAAGTTCATCATACCAACCAGTAAGTAGTTTTTCTGTATAATTTCCACATCATTCCATTCAGGTGTGATGTTTAAAATTTCACTTAGTTGTGGGTTTTCATTTTTGGTGTGCTTATCATCCCAACTGAGTATGATATAAAAATCCAACCCATCCGTTAATGTAGTGAATTCCTTTTGTTCGACTTTTTGCCTTCACGTGAGCTTGTTTTGGCTGTCGTTACCGGTACTTCATCTTCCTACATGATATGAACACCCTTGTTCATAATCCTTTGGCCTAATAGCATTTATTTATCACGAATGGATAAAATACCCAAACTTTTCAATTATTTGCAATTAGGTCCCTAAAGTTCTTTTTCTTTAACTTTAGGTCCCTAATGCCGATTTTCCCCAAATTGAGTCTTGAAACTTCAAAATTTTACTTTGGGACCTCAATTTATTCAAAATTACACAAAGGGGTTCAAGTTTCCCAAATCCCCAATTTGATCCCCAAATTTTCCAAAATTTACCATTTTTCCCCTACTTTACTAAAATGGTAAAATTAACCCTAATAATTCCAAAATTGACCAATTGCTCCTCTAACATCTTTTCTATGCCCAATTGGCCCTCAATTTTAGGAAATTGCACATTAGACCCTCAAAATTTTGAAATCCTCAAAAATTTCCCAAAATTTCCCCCAATTTCAACCTTCCAACTTGACCAGATTTGATTTTATAAAATTGACAGATCAATCAAAGATAATTATTGAAATTAAATGTGGCTTTGAGTTCCTACACCTCCATAAAATTCAATTGCACTTTGAATCGCATGAATTGACGTCGGAATGAGCTCAAACGGAGCTTCGTCGAAAAACTTGACGTAGAGAGAGAAAGCATCGAAAGCTTACCATCAGAGGCACAATGGTCCGATCTTTCGATTTGGGCAGGTTTCTCTTGTCCTGAGATTCCTCCTAGGTTCAAGAATTGCATCAATTCAACATGAATTGATGGAGAATTTGGTCAGTAAAGATCTGTCAGTTCTCTCTCTAACACTGATCAAAATTCATAGAGGGGAGCCAAATTAGCTTACCTTTCCGCTCTAATTTAATCGAATGAGGCCTAAGGAAGTTTGGGAGAGCTTGGTTTGGCTAGAGAAAGGCTCAAATTGGCCATTTCTAGCTTGGCCAAAATAGGGCAGCTTCGGTACGCCGGAGCTGCTTCACTGTTCTATCATGTCGGCTTTTCTCCGACAACCCTCGAAGCAAATGAAGTCTACAGTTGGGTAAATGACTTCTCCTCAAATCTAAAGAACCCGACCATGCCTTCTTTGGCCTAGAAAAATGCCAAGTTGGAGCTTTGGTTCGAGTTTCACCAAAAAATGGAGCAATAGGGAGAGAGTGGCATTTTCAGGTGTGAGAAGGATGAATGAGTAAGGGCTCTTTATATAGGAAGCCTAGGGACTTCTTGGTCGTCCGATTGGTGCCTTTATAGTGGTCATTCATTGCCTGAAACTCCTTGGCCAGAGCCTTTTCATCTTCTCCAGTGCTGCTCAATTTTTCAGCAAGTGAACAATGTTGTCATCTTAAGGAAGAAGACGATACTGTTAAGGGACTCAATTTACTTAGATCCAGGGTTTTCAATATCCCCTTTGGATCCTCAATTTACTCAAAATTAAGGGACTCAACTTTTCCAAATTTCCAATTTGGTCCCTAATTTTTCACAAATTACAATTGTGCCCCTAGTTTCCAAAAATAGCAATTTAGCCCCAAATGTTTCAAAAATTGACCAATTGATCCCCCATCATCTTTCTCATAGCCAATAGGACTTCAATTTTGAGAAATTGCATGGAGGTCCCTCAATTATTCGAAATCCCCAATTTCCCCCAATTTCTTCCCTTCAAACTGACCGAATTTAATTTCTTCAAATTCACCACTCAATCAGGGTTAATTGCTCCAATTGATGGTATGAATCAGTTCCTACACTTCCATACGATTCCATTGAGCTTTGAACTACAACATTTGGGTCCGAAATAAGCTCAAACGAAGCTTCACTGGAAAGATGTTTGTAGCGAGGGAAAGCTTCAAAAGCTTATCGTTGGAGGGGCGGCGGTCCGAGCTTTCGATCTAGGAAGGTAGCTCTCGTGTTGAGATTACATCTTGGATCAACAATTGCTACAATTTAAGTCTAAATGAGCATGAATTTTATTAGTGAAATTTGACACTTTCTCTCTCTAACTTCGACCTTCAACGATTGAGGACGGCCGAATTGGCTTACCTTTCAGTTCTGCTGAGGCCGTGTGAGGGTCGAGGGGGTGTTGGGGAGGCATGGTTTGGTCGGAGGAGGTCTAAATTTGGAAAAATTTAACTTGGCCAAAATAGGGCAGCTTCAGTCCATCAAAGCTGCTTATTTGTTTGATTCCATCGGTGCTTCTTCACTAGACCTCGGGTCGAAAAGAGGTTGCTGTCAGGTAGCTGGCTTCCCCTAGAGTCTATAGGACTCGACCTTGCCTTCACAAGCTGAGAAAAGTGCCCAAGTAGGAGCTCTAGTTCGAGCTTCACCGGGAAATGGAGCACTTGACAGAGATTCACGATTTGAGGTGTGTGAAGGATGAATGAAGGGGAGTTCTTTATATAGGGAGCTCATTGACCCTCTACCCTACTAGTTTCCATAATGGTCGAGTTTATCCTCTTCAGAAAATGCTCAAATCGGAGGTAATATTCCTTTGCCGGAGAAGAAAGGTTTTTATGCCACCCCAAACCAGACCAAGGAATTTGAATAGTGTTGTCACCCCAAGGAAAAAAATGACACTTTTCCAAACCAGACCAGACTGGTGCGACAAGGTTTAATGGCGAAAATTGGCCAGTTTAGGCCCGATTCGACCTGTTTTGTCACGCCCCTACCTAGTTTGGTCAGATCCCCATGAACAACCTGCCACTCTCCCGGATTATTAAAGAGTTTCCCATTATCCTAAACCGTAAAGAGTAAGGCGTCTTTTATACCTGCACCTTTCCTGGAATAACATAACTCAAAACTGTAATAAATTAAACATACCTGTTTCATAGGTGTCTTATTTGGCTATCTTTTAAGGGTAGGCTTTCCACCTAAAAAGGGATAGAAGGGAGGGGTGAGTACAACTACTCAGTGAATGGGTTTTCAAAGTCAAACTTCAACTTTCAGGAAAATAATAGTTTTAGAGAGTGTTAGACTCCTTTCTTTCAAAACCATTTAATTTTCAAATCTCAGGTTTATCACCATTTCTTTTTAACCACGATGTGTCATCAACCAACACACATCCTTCGTCATGAAGGTTACACATATTCGTAGGACAGCACGACCACTAAACCCACTAGTGGCTTCAGAGCGACTTTACCGGCCACACGAATAGAAGCACAACCACTTCTACCTTGAGATCTAGTAGATGTACACGACATCTGACCCTTAATCCAAAAATTGGTTCTTCGTGTTCGTATGAGGACAGAGACCTCATCCTGTCACCACCCCGATCTCATGCACTTTGTGCTACTCCAAATTTCGCACAAACACCTGGAACGACGATCTGCCCTTATACTCACCAGGTCATCCAAAGCCCTTAGGACACATCACTACCCCTCATGGGCGTCTTGATGATCCCATACTCATAGTGCATGCACAAACAATGTTTTATCATATTGCCATGTAATCCATGGTGCCACTAGTCCAATAGCCCGAACTCTCAACTCAACTCGCAGTTGTTTGTCTTGACTAGTCCGTCGACCTGTCATGTCACACTACCGCTAGTTGACTGAGTATGTCGATCCTATCTTGGTACCATGGCCAAACAATTCACTTATTAAGTTTTATGGCACATATATTGTAAACCCCGCACATTTGAGTTAAGGAAAACCGGGAAAAGAACCGGTCAAACCGAATAAGAAAACCAAGCCGGTTTACATTTGGGAATAAGCAATATGGAAATTTACAACTTTCGAGTGATCCAAAGGGTTCATTAAACCTTGGAAAAGAAACTTAAGACAAATTAGAAAACAAAAACCAAATTGGTTCAGGTGAACTAAATTCAATAAGAACTTCAAAGTTAAGCGTGCTTACCTTAGAGTAGTATGAGGATAGGTGACCTTCTCGGAAGTATGATTTTTTATAACCCAAAATTTCGGTCAAAAATTTTTATGTGAACGAACGGCTTATCATAAATAGCCATAAATTAATATATATTTAATTATTGTAATTAATACCAATAATTTAATACCTAAATTAAATTATTGGAATTAATACAAATAATTTAACACTGAAATTAAATTATTGGTATTAATACCGAAATTTAATTATTAGAATTAATACCAATAATTTATGGCAATATTAATACTAGTAATAAATCTCGCCCATTTAATACATGGGTTTTACGCCTATATAAATAGGTCATCCCCATTTCATTCTCCTCACACCTTAACACTTCTCTCTCTCTCTCTACTGCTCCATTTCCTGGTAAAGCTCAAACTAGAGCTTCGACTTGAACAAAGGTCGGGCTCTTTAGAACCGGGGAGAAGATAGATATCTGATAGCAAACTCCAATCAATCCGAGAATCGTTGGAGAAGCGCCGACATGATGGAATAGTGAAGCAACTCCGGTAGACCGAAACTGCCCTATTTCAGCCAAGATGAAATCGGCCATTTCAAGCCCTCCTCAGGCCAAACCAAGCCCTCCCAACACTTCCTCGGCCTTTCCACGGCCGAATTAGGACCGAAAGGTAAGCCAATTCGGCTCCCCTTTACAATTTTCGATCGGTGCTAGAGAGAGAGTCGACCGAATTTCAATGACAAAATTCTAATCCAATTCCACATCAATTGATGCCATTCTTGATTCTAGGATGAACCTCAAGATGAGAGTAATCTACCTAGATCAAAATCTCGGACCGTCGTGCCCTCACCAATGAGAAATCGAAACTTTCTCTCTCTATAGTTTATTTTCCGGCGTTAAAATCTGCGATTCAAACATTTTACTCAGGATTGTTGGTGCTCATATGTCCCTTACGACATGACATAGTTCTTAACTTGTCTTAGTCCATTAGACTCCTACAACACCTCTTTTAGGGTTGTTTCCAACTTTTCAGCCTTCCAGGGATTGTATAATTTCATCACTCCTTTCATCTGGTAGTATTCCTCAACTAACTTTACTATTACCCAATTATCATTCGTATCTTGACAACATGTCTTACATAACTGTGTCAGTGTTCCTTACCCACTCGTCCTTTCACAACTTCTTTATTGGGTCTTTCTAGTGCCAATTATTTGGTTTCCCAATAGTTTACCAACAAACTGGGATTCTTTCCTTCTTAAGTATTTGGCATTCCTTATTCAAGGGTTTTTCCTTTTTCCTTAATCCACTTTTACTTACTCATAAATCACTTTATGATTCTTCATTCTATAATAATTGCTTTCGATCTATGTGTCGATTACTTTACTTGGGAAGGTTCCCTCCTTCCGGTTTTGTTCTCTACTATGTCCCTTACAATAGAGATTTCCAACTTAGGAGTTACACACTCAACCTCCTTATCATTCATTGTATGGTTCTTTCTCCCTTTCTTCGCACCCTTATCTATGGTAAGGCATCTATTTGCTTTGGATCCTTCTCTATCCACAACTTTTGTTTTATCCCTTATTCCTTAGATGGGATACTTCCGATTATTGGTTTTATTCTGTGCATTCCACCTTATGTTTGGTCGTCCACTCTTTAAGCTTCATATGCGCGTGTGGACTATGACTCATCTTACCAATTGCGATTATTCCTCCTTAGCCACATCTTATTTGGAGGAATTACCTTCCCAATGTTTCTCGAACATTTTTTACTTTATAACCTTAGTATGGGTTGTCCACTCATTCATACTTGTCACAACATCTTTTTGATGCTAACCCATTAACTTATTTCTGTTTAAGGAGGTTTCACATCCTCCTTGTTTCAAAATCTCTTGTTCATCCTTCGTGAAGCTCACTTAACCGTCTCAACACTTTAAACTATAAATCCGGTTTTGGCCATCGATTTCTTTAAGGATTTCCTATCGTTCTTCTTTTCCAATGTTTTGGCCTTTTCACTTCTCCCTTCTTTCTTGTGGTTTAAATCCATGGTTCTCTCAAATATCGGTTCTTTAACTATCTTTTTCTCTTTATTTTTTTGGTCCAATCATCTGGGCAGTTGTATCGCTCATTCTTCATGCCCATCCTATTGTCCTTCATAGAGTGTAGTCTTTACTACATCTTCTCCTTTCTTAGGGTTTTGTTCATTCTCTTTGGTTGTCCACCGTTACTAGTTTCTTCTTTCTACTCAGTTCTCCTAAAATGATTTCTTGGTTCTCCTGCTCTTTCTCCAAACAGGTCACACTGGGACATCACGATAATTCCTCCCTTGGAACATTTCCTAATTATGGGTGGGTTCATTGCACTCCACATTATGTCCATCCGTCAACCAATGATTCCTTCAAGGTACTTGGTTGTATGCATCCCTCCAGAGTTCTCTTTGACAGTGTATTCCTTCTCTTCTTCACTCTCATTGTGTCGTTCCCTAGAGATTCCAGAGGACGTTTCTCTGTGTTTGCCCTTTATGAGAGGGTTCTGGATATACTTCCCATGTACCTTATCCCTACTCTTGAGGTATCTTTCTTAGTTTGACCTTCTTAAGAAGAAATTTAAATTTTGCATTCACCTCGTCATTTCTTGACCTCTTGGTGAACCGCTTACTTAGCCAGCTCCATGGTTTCGGTCTCCAATCCTTTGTGACCTTTGAGGAGTTATTGCCCTAAATTTATGAGGTGTGAAACACCCCTTCTTTCCTTACACCTATAATAGTTTATCTTTGTACTTGTCCTTTAGTAGGGTTGGGCACTTCTTCTGGTAATGTCTCCATCGTTCATACTTGTAATAGGTTATTCCCTTACATGGATTGTTGTGGTTCCTTCTTTCCTTCGAATAGGGAATTTCTAGGGTTACTATTGGTTTGGTGCTCTACCGTTTTGAGTCTGATCACTTTGACAGTTTTCTTACTAATTCTCCTTTATACTTAGGGTTGTGCCATCAATAGGTCCTAGTACCATTCTCCAGGATACTTCCCCCAATTGGTCTTTCGACATTTTTGGCAGGCGTCTTATTTGGCAGTCTTTTAAGGGTAGGCTTTCTAGAATTTCCTAAAAAGGGATATAAGGGAGGGGTGAGTACAACTACTCAGTGAATGGGTTTTCAAAGTAAAACTTTAACTTTTAGGAAAACAATAGTTTTGGAGTGTGCCAGACTCCTATCTTTCAAAACCATTTAATTTGCAAATCTCAGGTTTATCACCATTTCTTTTTAACCACGGTGTGTCATCACCCAATACACATCCTTCATCATGAAGGTTACACACATTTGCAGGTCAGCATGACCACTAAACCCACTAGTGGCTTCAGAGTGACTTTACCGGCCACCCGGATAGAAGCACGACCACTTCTACCCTAAGATCGAGTGGATGTACGCGACATCTGACCCTTAATCCCAAAATTGGTTCTTCGTGTCTGTATGAGGACTGAGACCTCATTTTGTTCCCACCCTAGTCTCATGTGCTTGGGTGCTACACGAAATTTCACACGGACACTTGGAACGACGATCTGCCCTTATACTCACAGGGTCGTCCAGGGCCCTTAGGATGCATCACTACCCCTCATGGGCGTCTTGATGATCCCGTACTCATAGTTCATGCACAAACAATATTTTATCATATTGCCATGTAATCCGTGATGCCACTGGTCCAACAGCCCCAACTCTCAACTCAACCCGCAGTTGTTTGTCTTGACTGGTCCGTCGACCTGTCATGTCGCACTGCCCCTAGCTAACTGAGTATGTCGGTCCTTTCTTGGTACCATGGCCAAACAATTCACTTATTAAGTTTTATGGCACATATATCATGTTCGTTTATGAGCTCCTACTCGTGCCAACTGGCCTTTGGCCCACTGTACAAGAGTTTCAAAATCGACATTTAGCCCCCAAGTTCCAAAACCGAGGCCTCTCGCCTATCAGAGCTATTTGAGCTCCCATCGAGAAAGCCTCCCAAATTGTTTAAGCATTGGCACACAATCAAGAGAGAACACTTCCGACAAAATGGGTTTTTACTGTCCATTATACCAACTGGTATAAGGACATCTCCGTTCATGACCTGTGAACGGGTTTTCAACTTCCTTGAAGGAAGTCTTATCATACCAACCGGGTATGATCTACTTACAACCAGTAAATAGTTTTTCCACATGGTTTTCACATCACTTTCTCGAAGTTGTGATTATTAAAATTCCACTAAACAGTGGGATTTTATACCGAGGTACTTATCATCCCTAACCGGGTATGATATATAATACCACTAACAACCGATAAGTGGTTTTTAAATTTTAAGTTGTGCTCATCATCCCAACCGAGTATGATGTTAGTAAACCCACTCATCGGATAGTGCAGTGAAATTTCACTTAGTCAAGTTCCATCCTTATCAAGCTAGACCTCGACTGGCGTTCACGATGTCTCATTCTCCTACACTAAATGAACATAATTGTTCATTATTTTTTGGCATAATAGCTCTCATTCATTCCAAAAGAATGAGAAAACCCAATTTTACATATATTTGCAATTAGGTTCCTAAAGTTATTTTTCTTTAACTTTAAGTCCCTATTGCTGGGTTTTTCATAAATTTGAGTCCCAAAACTTTTAAAATTTATCTTAGGACCTCAAATTATTTAATTTCGCACAAAGGGGTTTAATTTCCCAAATTTCCAATTTGGTTCCCTAACTTTTCCAAAATTACCATTTTGCCCTTCCTTTACAAAAATGGTAAGTTTTGCCCCAAAATTTTCAAAATTCCTCAATTGGTCCTCCAACATTATTTTCATGCCCAATTCACCCTCAATTTCATAAATTACATTTTGGTCCTTTGAATTTCAAAAATCCCCAATTTCAACTCTTCAACACTACCGAAATTGATTTCATCAAATTGACCAATCAAACACCTCTAATTGTTGAAATTGGAGTTGAAATTGACTTCCTGCATGTTTATACGATTCTAAGAAACTTTGAATCACAGATTTTAATGCCGAAACGAACTCAAACGGAGTTTCGCCGGAAAATAGACTATAGAGAGAGGAAGATTCGATTTCTCATCGGTGAGGGCACGGCGGTCCGAGCTTTCATCTGGGTAGATAGTTCTCATTTTTAGGTTTATCCTAGAATCAAGAATCGCATCAATTGATGCCAAATTGAATTAAAATTTCATTATTGAATTTCTATCGATTCTCTCTCTAGTACCGGCCGGAAATTGTAGAGGGGAGTCGAATTGGCTTACCTTTTAGTCCTAATTCGGCTGTGGGAGGGCTGAGGAAGTGTTGGGAAGGCTTGGTTTGGCTGAGGAGGGCTCAAAATGGCCAATTTCAACTCGGCCGAAATAGGGGAGCTTCGGTCCGCCGGAGCTACTTTACTGTTCCATCATGTCGGCGCTTCTCTAGTGATTCTCGGATTGACTGGAGTTTGCTATCAAATAGTTGACTTCTCCCCGGTTCTAAAGAGCCTGACCTCTCCTTCCGAGATTAAGAAAAATGTTCAAGTCGAAGCTCTAGTTTAAGTTTCACAAGGAAATGGAGTAGTAAAGAGAGAGAGAAAGACAAGTGTTCACATGTGAGGAGAATGAATGGGGATGACCTCTTTATAGAGGTATAAAAGGGTGTATCAAATGGGAGAGATTTATTACTAGTATTAATATTGTCATAAATTATTGGTATTAATTCCAATAATTTAATTTTTGTATTAAATTATTTGTATTAATTCCAATAATTTAATTTATGTATTAAATTATTGGTTTCAATTACAATAATTAAATATATATTAATTTATGGCTATTTATAATAAGGCGTACCTTCACATAAAAATTTATGACTGAAATTAAATAATTTTAATATATTCCACATCGGGAATAATTTCCCTTAATGTTAACTTGGATTTTCTTGACATATTAACACTTCCATTGCTCTTTCGCTTAGTCCCCGTAATCATTTATCTAAGTAATTTCTTTTTATCTATCATGCTTACTTCTTCCATGGAGTAATAATAATGAGATATGTATGGCTTATTAATCCTAATGTATATTCTTAGGTTCGTATCTTCCTTTATTTACCAATTATCTTCCACATTTCACATCTAATACCACAAGCAAGCAAGCTGCAACACGGCTAATTAGAAATTTTAGAGATTACTTTAAAAAAGGAAAATATGAGTTATGTTCTCTAAAACCAAGTTGTACGAATAAGAATGAGGCAACATGTTCAACAAGTAACTCACTTTTCTATTATGTTAAGTTGTTAGCCAATGAAGGTCATACTATTAAGTGTCATAGAAGTATTTTGACTGCACACTATAAAGGTAGGTCCCGATTTAGTTGCAAATATAGTGTCCCGATGAACTTGCAAAACCTTGTCGTAAAGATGATTTAAGACATGCTGAAAGATTTGCACGATATTGTGCCAAACAAGGGAAATACTCAAAAAATGATCCAAGATATACTAAAAATTTTGCACGATATTGTGCTAATTAAAGGAAATTTCATCTTTAATTTTGTTCTATTTTCTCCCCTATATGAAATTTTACTATGCTTGATTTTAATGTAATTTCTATTTTTTTAATCTTATTCTAATTAGGTTCAATAGTAAAGCATTAATGTCAGTGTACCTCAAGTGTATGTTCTTCTGGTAAGGTGTGATTAAGAATTTGGACAAACTAAAGAGGTCGACTATCAATAGTATAAATAACTTATCTAAATATTTCAAGTATTGAGAGTTTAGTTATGTAAATTTGATATATTATCGGCTCTGTTTAAGCTCAATATTAATTTTACAACTAATAATTGAGTGAATTATAATAATTATACTTATCGTAATGATATAAACTTATATTTATACAAAAATAGTTCTTCCCAGAGAAAGTAAAATAATTGTAAAACACAATTTTGAAATAGTTGTTACTTGCACTTTCAAAATTGGGTACTGTAGTAGAGTATGATGTGTATATAAGATATTATATCACATTTACTTAAAAGTTATAAAATATAATTAATAAAATATTTTTAATATTATAAACTTATAATACTTATTAATTTTATCAAGATATCATATTTTTAAAATAAGTTTTCACATATACATGTCAACTATAATTTAAAATCGGTACTCAACTAGTATACTAAACGGGTATTTTTAGATGTCGGATGATAGGAAATAATTAAAATAAATTGAGTATTTTTTTCCATACTCACAAAAACCACGAGCTGAATTTACTGTTTTCGTGTGCAAGACTATTAAAGAACCACGAGCTGAATTTACTCTTTTCGTGTGCAAGACTATTAAAATACCATTTAAAAATGTATAGTGGGCCGAAATAAAATTAGATATATAAATATATATACACTAAAAATACATAATTGGTAAATAATAAAATTTTATAAATCTTATAAATAAGTGTATTTTATATTTTAAGTAATCCATTCTCCATAGTTTATTTTATTATATTTTTAAATGTTTTAAGCTTTCGTACCTAATAAACTACATATCTCCGAGATTTTTCGCGAAAAGGAATCAGCATATGCTCGCGATATTGACTGGTGTGATGTAATCAACAAGGAAATGGAAAAATATGGGCCCGCCTTGGTCCTCCTTGGAGTGAGGATATCCTTCCCATTAACCCTTGAGCAGTTTTTTTTGCTCATCAACCCTTGAGCAGTTCGTTAATTACACTTGCAACATAATCTCCATGAGAATTGAATGACGGCTAATTACACTTGCAGCATAGGAATTGAGTGATGATATTTTTAAATTGCAACGCGGGCAAACCAGGATGTCACCAGGATGTAGGGCGGGTATTGATGTTACTTGTAGATGCTCTTGAAGAAACCATGAACCCCAACCAGCCCCGTTCTGTTCTATCACCCCGAGCAGCCTCTAGAACCCCAAGTGGAATTAATGCCCAGTAGCTAGCTTGCCCTTGCAGCAAGCAGCTAAGGTGTCTTGTTGGTTTGGTGCTTGCTTGGCCTCTATCCGTTAAAAAGCAACTACCTCCGCTTGCCATACCCAACACCCGTCGCTTGTCCATGGCCCCCTGAGCCTACTCTACTCTACTGATGATGATGATGCATCTGTGTGCAATTTTATGAATAAACTTCCATTCCCACAAAGTAGGAGTGGAGTTGGAGTTGGAGGCTGAGTAACCAAATAAAGCCAAACTTTCTTAATCAGCAAGTTGTAATCCATTATAACTAATGATTAATTATTTATTTATTAATCCATAGTGATTACACACGAAACTACAGTCTGATAGTCAAATATTTCCAATTTTACTAAATATCTCGTATGGGAAATAAATATATTTATTTCCTAATAAGTTACCGTCACCCCATCATCTTATATACACCTCCCTCCCTCTCCCTCCCTCTGTAGTTTTCAATCTGACTCTCCCTCCACATCATCTGCTATGCAATGAAGATGGATCAAGGAGGCATGCTCTCTCCCCATCCTAAGCCGGTTGTCATCCGTGAGGTCTGGTCTCACAACCTGGATTACGAGTTCTGCATCATCCGCCAAATCATCCGTCTCTACCCACTTGTATCCATGGACACAGAGTTTCCTGGCGTCGTCTTCGTCCCTGCCGGCGACCTCACGGCTGGCCACAGGCCTCAATCGCCCCACGAGCAGTACTGGTTCTTGAAAAAAAACGTAGACGCTTTAAAGCTGATACAGGTGGGACTCACGTTCACTGACGCCCACGGGAACCTTCCCGATCTCGGCACCAACAGCTTATTCATCTGGGAGTTCAACTTCCGGGACTTCGACGCTTGGCGTGACCCCCACAGGCCAGAGTCTGTCTCCCTCCTCCGTCGTCAGGATATTGACTTCGAACGAAATCGCAACGAGGGGATCGATTCCGTCCGCTTCGCCTACCTGTTGCAGACTTCCGGCGTGCTGTTCAACCCCTACGTCACGTGGATCACCTTCCACAGCGCCTATGACTTTGGCTACCTGATCAAGATCCTCGTCGGCCGCGCCCTCCCCACGCGGATGGAGGACTTCCTCGACCTTCTGCGCATCTTCTTCGGCCCCCGCGTCTTCGACATGAAGTACATGATGCGGTTTTGCAACGGTCTATACGGCGGCTTAGAGCGGGTGGCGGGGGCCCTCGAGGTCCAAAGGGGCGTCGGAAAAGCCCACCAGGCCGGCTCCGACAGCCTGCTCATATGGCACACTTTCCAGAGGATGGCCCAACGTTTCTTCGTCAACGCCAAGCCAGAGGCAGTGGCTGGACTGCTGTATGGGCTAGAGATTGATCCTGCCCGTTAGTATCAAATTTGAATTTAGATATACGGTGATGTATGCCAATATATGTGATGGACAAGGGAAAGGAAACGTGTAAATGAAATTAGCAATCGGAATATTGTTTTTTTCGGCAACCCGTTCTTTTTCCTGCAAAATTTATTATTGTTCCGACGTGAAATTATGGGCGAGTCAGCATCCCTTATTTAAGCTATAGATTAATTGTGATAACACTGACTTGTAATTAAGTAATTTAAATATGATACTTACATTTTGCTTCCACTAGCGTCAACCTCAGAGAATATCAATTAATTGAGTATCTATAACCTTGAGATTGGAACAAACAAATGAAAAACGCCACCATCACAGGTCTTAGTAAGTATATCAATTAATTGAGTATCTATAACAATAAAGTTAACTTAAAAGGTTATTATAATTAATTATTTTACAAACAAAATTACAGTAAATTTCAATATATTTTAATATTTAGACAAATAAGTAAAATTTAATTATAAGGGTGTATTTATAGGAGAGGCGCCCTAATTAGTTTTGCTCGAATTTTGCTATCCGGTTATGGGCGGACTCTGGCATGTAATCTGAGTTCCAATTTTTTAAAATTATTTATATACCTTGGTATCTGAATTGATTATTTTATAATTTTTAAATCCATGTCTGTAAATAAATTACCGATCCAATTTTTCTCTATGTGATTCCCAATTTTTATGAATGTAAACTCTGGTGCAACACACATTCTTCAATTTTCTTCTAAATATAATCTTTTAGGATTAGTTTTATTTGTTTTGAAAAAATCTCTAAAATCTTTGTTTTGTGTTATTTTTCGACCCGATTTAATTTCTCAAAGTTCAGTTCAGTTCCCATTCCAGTTCAACCTTAGTTGATCCAACTGTGTTTAAATTTTGTTTATATAAATTTTTGTTTTTAACCACTCCCATCATTTTAGAAGTTTTGTGCTCAATATATTCAAACATATAGAAGAGTGCAACTTGAGATATATCTCGAAAATTGTATATAAATATTTTAAATTATTGCATAAATTAGATTCAGATGGTGGGCTCAAGTCTCAAATTTAAATTTTTTTAAGTCATCTAGAAAAATGAATTTAGCATTTGGTTCAATAGTGGTTCAAACCGGTTCAAACCGGTTCGAATCTGGTTCACCTGAACTATTTTGGTTTTTATCTCCAATTCACCCTAAAGTCCTTTTTCATGACTTTTTTTTACTCCTTAGGTCACTTTCCGTTTCGATTCATAAACCGACTCGATTTTTAAATTGGTTCAATCCGGTTCGGGTCCGGTTCACCCGAACTGGTCTAATTTTTCTCTCTCAATTTATCCTAAAGTTCTTTTCTAAGGTTTATAAACCTATTTGGGTCACTTGAAAATTAAAATTTCTCCTATTTACCCGTTCCCCAATAACGGAATTGTGAATTGGTTTGATTTTCTCACTTGGTTTGATCGGTTCTTTCCTGGTTTTTCCTTAATTCCAAAGAGCGAGGTTTACAACTCTCCCCTCCTTTTAGTAGTATTGTCCACAAAACTTGTTTCAAATTGTTCGAGTGTTGGCTTAAACTTCTTATTACTATGAAGTTTTCTATTTTTATCGTACTGCAACCTTTTCGGTTATTTTCGTCCATTCCATTTTTCTCATATCTAAGATTCGCATACTTTCCTCATTCCATGGAACTTACCCTAGCCTAGATTATTTTCCTTGAAAATCTATGATCATTTCTGTAAACCTCGCCCTTTTGAGTTAATGAAAACCGGGAAAAGAACTAGTAAAATTGAGTAAGAAAACCGAACCGGTTCACAAACCCAATCATTTGGAAACGATCAATTTTGAAATTTACAATTCCTGGGTGATCCAAAGGGTTTATAAAACCTTGGGAAAGAACCTTAGGACAAATTGGAAGAGAAAAATCAGACCAGTTTAGATGAACCGAATCCAATGGGATTGAACCGATTTATGAACCAAGTCGGTTCATGAACTGGAACCGATAGAGAAAGGGCAAACCGAGAAATTTATGGATCTCGAGTGACCCAAAGTGTCCTAAAAGTCATGGAAATGGACTTGAGAATGAATTGGAGTTGAAAACCAAACCGATTTAGGTGAACCGGATCTAAATCGGATTGAACCGGTTTGGACCGGTTTGAACCACTATTGAACTAGATTCTAAATTCATTTTTTGAGATAGCTTAAAAAATTCAAATTTGAGATTTGAGGTGACCATTGGATAGAAAATGACTTAGATAAATTTATAAATTTTTGTATTTGAAAATTTTGATCGAATGGGGGGTGAACTGGGCGATTTAAGCATTGAACCTAGTTCGGACCTATCCAGAATAGTGTCGTCTTCTTTCATCAGATGATAGCATTGTTCAATCGCTGGAAAATCATGCAGCACCAGCGAAGTTGAAAAGTCTCCGGCCAGGGAATTTCAGGCAATGAATGACCACCATTAAGGTGCCAATCAGACGACCAAGAAGTCCCTGAGCTTCCTATATAAAGAGCCTCTTCCCATTCATCCTCTCCACACCTGAAAAGTCCATTCTCTCTCAACTACTCCATTTTCCGGTGAAGCTCGAACCAGAGCTCTGACTTGGGCACTTTTTTGAGCCAAAAAAGGTGAGGTTAGGTTCTTTAGAACTGGGGAGAAGTCAACTACATGCATGTAGTCTCTGTTTGCTCCGAGGGTCGCTGGAGAAACACCGACATGATCAAATAGTGAAGTAGCTCTGGCAGACCGTGGCTGCCCTATTTTGGCCAAGATGAAATCGACCAATTCGAGCCCTTCTCAGGCCAAACCAAGCCCTCCCAACTCCTCCACAACCCTCCTACAACTGAATTAAAGCTAAAAGGTAAGCCAATTCGGCTCCCCTCTATAATTTCTGACAGGTGCTATAGAGAGAACTGACAAAATTTTGATGATAAAATTCTCATTCAATTCAGCATCAATTGATGTGATTCTTGATTTTAGGATGAATCTCAGGATAAGAGATATCTGCCCAGATCGAAAGCTCAGACCGTCGTGCCCCCGATGGTGAGCAATTGAAGGTTTCTCTATATACAATTTATTTTCCGGTAAAGCTCCATTTGAGCTTGTTCCAATGTCAAAACTTGTGATTCAAAGTGCTATTGAATTGTATGAAGATGTAAGAATTCAATTTTAACTCCAATTTCAACAATTGGAAGTGTTTAATTGGTCAATTTGATAAAATCAACTTCAGTTGTTTTAGAAAGTTGAAATTGGGGGAAAATTTCGGGATTTTCAAAAATTCAAGGGACCAAAACTTCAATTTTTTAAAATTGAATATCAATTGGGAATGATAAGAATGTTAGAGGGCCAATTGAGCTATTTTAGAATTTTTGGGTAAAGCTAACCATTTTTGTAAATGAAGGGCAAAATGGTAATTTTGGAAAATTTGGGGGCCAAATTGGGAATTTGGGAAAATTGAACCCCTTTTTGTGAAATTGAATAAATTGAGGTACCAAGATGAATTTTAAAAAGTTTTGAGACTCAATTTGAGAAAAAAATCAGCATTAGGGACTTAAAAGTTAAAGAAAAATAACTTTAGAAACCTAATTGCAAATAAATAAAAAGTTTTGTCTTGACTGGTCTGGAGACTGGTCATGTCGCACTACTACTAGTTGACCGAGTATGTCGGACCTGCCTTGGTACCATTACTAAACAATTCACTTATTAAGTTTTAATGGCACATATATATATCATGTTCTTTTATGAGCTCTTGCTCGTGTCCATTGGCCTATGGCCCACTGTTCGAGTTTTTCACAAACAGGGCATATTAGCCCTCAAGTTCCAAAACCGAGGCACCCGGCGTATAACAGCTATTCGAGCTCCCGTCAAGAAGGTCTCCCAAATAGTTTAAGCATTGGCACACATTCAGGGGAGAACACTTTCGACAAAATAGGTTTTCACTGTCCATTATACCGACCGGGTATAATCTACTTACAACCGGTAAGTAGTTTTTTTTTTATTTTGCATAATTTTCACATCACTTTCTCAGTTGTGATGATTAAAATACCACTAAACAATGGGTTTTCATACCGGGGTACTTATCATCGACAACCGGGTATATTATATAATCCCACTCACCCGTTAACACAGTGAATTCCACTACACCGGTTCTTTGTATTCACGCGAGCTCGTCCATGCTGGCGTTCCCGGTACTTCATGTTCCTACACGATATGAACATCCTTCTTCATTAATATTCGACTTAACAACCTTCATTCATTTCAAAAGGAATAAGAAAAACCAAACTTTTTAGTTATTTGTAATTAGGTCCCTAAAGTTATTTCTCTTTAACTTTAAGTACCCAAATGCCAATTTTTCCTCAAATTGAGTCTTTAAACTTTTAAAAATTATCTTGGGACTTCAATTTATTCAATTTCACAAAAGGGGTTTAATTTCCCAAATTTCCAATTTTGTCCCCCAACTTTTCCAAAATTACCATTTTGCTCTTCCTTTACAAAAATAGTAAGTTTTGCCCCAAAAATTCCAAAATTCCTCAATTGGTCCTCCAACATTATTTTCATGCCCAATTGACCCCCAATTTCATAAAATTGCATTTTGGTCCTTTGAATTTTGAAAATCCCCAATTTTTTTCGTAATTTCAACTACTTAGCACAGCCGAATTTGATTTCATCAAATTGACCAATCAAATAGCTCCAATTGTTGGAATTGAAGTTAAAATTGAGTTCCTCCATCTTCTTACGATTTAATAGCACTTTAAATTGCAAGTTTTGCCGCCGGAACGAGCTCAAACGGAGTTTCGCCGGAAAACGGGCTATAAAGAGAGAAAGCTTTGATTACTCACTGGTGAGAGCACGGTGGTCAGAGCTTTCAATCTAGGCAGATAGCTCTCATCCTGAGGTTAATCCTAGAATCATGAATCAGATTAATTGATCCCAAATTGAGTTAGTATTTCATCATTGAAATTTTGCCAATTCTCTCTCTAGCACCGGCCAGAAATTGTAGAGGGGAGCCAAATTGGCTTAACTTTCAGTCATAATTCGGTCGTGGGAGGGCTGAGGAAGTATTGGAAAGGCTTGGTTTGGCCTGAAAAGGGTTCAAAATGGCCGATTTCAACTCGGCTAAAATAGGGCAACTTCGGTCCGCCGAAGCTGATTCACTATTTCATCATGCCGGAGTCTTGCTGGCGACCCTCGGAGTGAACGGAGACTATAGACGTGTAGCTGACTTCTCCCTGATTATAAAGAACCCAACCTCACCTCGTTTGGCTCAGAAAAGACCCCATGTCGAAGCTCTGGTTTGAGCTTTGTCGAAAAATGGAGTAGTGGAGAGAGAATGGAGTTTTCACGTGTGGAGAGGATGTATGGGGAGAGGCTCTTTTTATAGGGAGCTCGGAGACCCATTAGCCGTCCATTTGGCACTGTTATGACTGACATTGAAGACCTGAAATGCCCCGAACAGAAGCGTTTCTTCTTCACCAGCATTTCTTCAGTTTCTCGGTGAGTGAACAGTGTTGTCATCTTGAGGAAGAAGATGACACTCTTTCGAACCGGACCGGACCAGTCTGAACTGGGTTTAAAGCTTAAACCGGCCCGTTCACCCCCCATTCGATCGAGTTTTTCGAATATAAAAATTTCTAAATTCATTCTCTATCCAATGGTGGCCTCAAATCTCCTATTTGAGTTATTTAAGCCACCTTGAAAAATGAATTTAGGATTCGGTTTAATAGTGGTTCAAACCAGTCTGAACCGGTTTGGATCCGGTTCACATGAACCGGTTTGGTTTTCATCCCCAATTCCTTCACCAGTCCATTTCCATGTCTTTTGTGATTCCTTGGGTCAATTAGGGTCCATAAAATTCCTAATTTACCATCACTTTATCGATTTTGGTTCATAAACCGACTCGGTACATAAATCGGTTCAATCCGGTTTAGGTCCGCTTCACCCAAACCGATCTGGTTTTTCTCTCCCACTTTGTTCTAAGTTTCCTTCCAATGGTTTATAAATCTCTTCGGTTCACAAGGGATCCATCAATTTCCTGTTTACCCTTTCTCTATCAGTTCCAGTTCATGAACTGAATCGGTTGATAATTAATCGGGATTGTAGACTGGTTCCCTTCTCGATTTTCCTTAGCTTAAAAGGGCGGGGTTTACAGTTGTACTCATCCCTACCTCATATCCCTTTTCAAGAAATATCGGAAAGCCTACCCTTAAGGACCACCAACTAATACGCCTGTAAGACAGGTATTTTAAAATTTTATGTAGTTTTGATTTATGTTATTCCAAGAAATGTGCATGTTTAAAAGATGCCTTACTCTTTATGGTTTATAACAAGGGGAAACCCTTAAATAAACTGGGAGAGTGGCAGGTTATTCATAGGGATCCAACTAAATAGGGTCGGGGAGTGACAACTTATGTGTTATCAAAGCCTGTTTCCTCGAATACATAATTAAGACTAGAAAATATAGTAAGTAATAGGATTGATCTTAAAATTTTCAGATGGCTCCCAGGAGAGGATCCAAGAAAACTAGGAATGACTCTATTCAATACCCTGTCCTCATAGGAAGACAACCCTAGAAGCTTCCCAATGCCTGAGGTTTGGTAGAAGTGACAAAAGACCAAATGAGAAAGTATCCAAGAGGATGGTGCTAGGACCTATTGAGGGCACAACTCTAAGTACGAAGGAAGCCATGCATGAAGCTAAATGCCATCAAAGGGCATATAACCATACCTAGAAGGATGCCTATCAAGAATCCCATAGCTCCCTATTTATTTGTGACCATTTTCTGTAATAGGGCTAAAGCCCCTAACATATTGTACTCCTCTATTAATAAAGTACTTGAAATTCCTAAAATCATATCTCTCAATGAAGTGATCTTGCTAGGAAGATGGTCCTAAGAATAGTAAACAAACAAACCCCCTTCACCATCAAAATTAGGGAGAATCCCATCCCAGTTAAGTAAGTTGAATCAGGGAATTAAGAAATATAGGAGGACTCCTAAGGGACCATTTGGCAAAGAAGACTTAACAAGAAAACTCTCAAGGTAGGACGCTAAAGCACCAAACTACTAGTAAACCCTTTAAAGGCACCACAATACTTGAAGGAAAGGTGGAACTACATGTGTAAACCCGCCCTTTTGAATTAAGGAAAAGTGGGAAAAGAACCGGTCAAACCGAGTAAAAATTGAACCAGTTCACGTACCCGATCAATTGGGAACGAGCAATTTGGAAATTTATAACTCTTGGGTGACCCAAAGGGTTCATAAAACCTTGGAAAAGAACCTTAAGACAAATTGGAAGAGAAAAACTAGACCGGTTTAGATGAACCGGATCCAATTGGATTGAACCAGTATATGAACAAAGTCAGTTCATCAACCGGAACCGATAGAGAAAGGGAAAACATGGAAATTATGGATCGCTTGTGGCCTGAAGAGATTTATAAACCTTGGGAAGGAACCTTAGAACAAAGTGGCAGAGAAAAACTAGACTGGTTCAAGTGAACTGGACCCGAACCGGATTAAACCGGTTTAAAAATCGAGCCAGTTTATGAACCAGAACCGATAGAGAGATGGTAAACCAGAAAATTTATGGATCCTAAGTGACCTAAGGAGTCACAAAAGTCATGGAAATGGAACTTTGAAGTAATTGGAGATGAAAACCAAACCGGTTCAGGTGAATTGGATCTGAACCAGTTTGGAACGGTTTGAACCACTATTGAATCGGATCATAAATTCATTTTTCTAGGTGGCTTAAATAATTCAAATTTGAGATTTGAGGCCATCATTCAATAGAAAATGAATTTAGATAAATTTAAAAAATTTTAGATTTGAAAAACTTGGTCGGGTGAGGGGTGAACTGACTGGTTTAAGCTTTGAACCCAGTTTGGACCGGTCCGGTTCGGTTCGGAACAATGTCGTCTTCTTCCTTCAGATGACAGCACTGTTCACTCGCTGGAAAATCGAAGCAACATCGGACGAGAAGAAACATTTATGTTCGATATGTTTCAGGCCATTTGTCATAAAGGTGCCAAACAGACGGCCAACGAGTCCCTGGGCTCCCTATATAAAGAGCTCCTCTCCATTTATCCTCTCTACAATTGAAAAGCTCACCCTCTCTCAGTTGCTTAGTTTTTCGATGAAGCTCAAACCAAAGCCCCAACATGGGCACTTTTCTGAGCCAAACAAGGCGAGGTCGAGTTCTTTAGAACCGGGGAGAAGTCAGCCACATGCTTGTAGTCTCCGTTTGTTCTGAGGGTCATCGGAGGAGCGTCGGTGTGATGGAATAATGAAGCAGCTCCGATGGACCGAAGCTGCCCTGTTTCAGCTGAGTTGAAATCAACCATTTCAAGCCCTCCTCAGGCCAAACCAAGCCCTCCCAACACTTCCTCAGCCCTCCCACAGCCGAATTAGGACTAAAAGGTAAACTGATTCAACTCCCCTCTTCAATTTTCAGCCAGTGCTAGAGAGAGAACCAACAGAATTTCGATGATGAAATTCTAACTCAATTTGGTATCAATTGATGTGATTCTTGATTCTAGGATGAACCTCATGACGAGAACTACCTTCCCAGATAGAAAGCTCCGACCGTTGCGCCCTCACCAGTGAGTAATCGAAGCTTTCTCTCTCTACAGTCCATTTTACGGCGAAGCACCGTTTGAGCTCGTTCCAGCGTTAAAACTTGCGATTCAAATTGCTGGAGAATCATATGAACATGTAGAAACTCAATTTCAATAATTGGAAGTGTTTGATTGATCAATTTGATCAAAATCAAATTCGGCTGTGTTAAGAAGTTGTAATTGGGGGAAAATTGGGGATTTTCGAAAATTCGAAGGACCGAAATACAATTTCCTAAAATTGAGGGTCAATTGGGAATGATAAAAATGTTAGAGGGCCAATTGAGGAATTTTAGAATTTTTGGGGTGAAACTTACCATTTTTGTAAAGGAAGGATAAAATGGTAATTTTGGAAAAGTTAGGAGACCAAATTGGAAATTTTCGAAATTAAACCCCTTTTTGTGAAAAAGGAATAAATTGAGATCCTATGATAAATTCTAAAAGATACGGGACTCAATTTGAGGAAAAACCGGCTTTAGGGACCTAAAGTTAAAGAGAAATAAATTTAGGGACCTAATTATAAATAAAGAAAAGTTTGGTTTTTCTCATTCATTTGGAATGAATGAATGCTTATTAGGTCGAGTCATAATGAACCAAGATGTTCATATCGTGTAGGAACACGAGGTACCAGGAACGCCAACAAGGACAAGCTCGCATGAATATAAATAACTGGTCTAGTGAAATTCACTACATTAACAACTGAGTGGGTTTACTAACATTATACCCGGTTGGTATGATGAGCACAACTTAAAGTTAAAAACCACTTACCGGTTGTGAGTGGGATTTTATATCATTCCGGGTTGGGGATGATAAGTATCTCGAAATCAAAACCCACCACCAAGTGGTATTTTAAACATCACAACTTAGTGGTATCAGAGTCTGTTTCCTCGAATACATAATTAAGACTAGAAAATATTGTAACTAATAGTATTTATCTTAAAACTAGGAATAACCTCAATTTATTCAAATTCACAAAAAGGGGTTCAAGTTTCCCAATTTCCCCAATTTGGTCCCCAATTTTTCCAAATTTCCCATTTTGCCCCTATTTTACAAAAATGGTAAGTTTTACCCCCAAAATCACAAAATTTCTCAATTGCTCCTTCAACACTCTTATCATGCCCAATTGGCACTCAATTTTATAAAATTGCACTTTAGTCACTTGAATTTTCAAAATCCCCAAAATTTCCCCCAATTTCAACTTTCCAACATAGGTGAATTTGATTTCATCTAATTGTCCAATCAAACAAGTTTAATTGTTGAAATTGAAGTTAAATTGGAGTTCCTACATCTTCATATGATTCAATTGCCCTTTGAATCGCATGTTTTGATGCTGAAACGAGCTTAAACGGAGTTTCACCGAAAAACAAAACGTAGAGAGAGAATGCTTCGAATGCTTACTGTCGGGGATGCGACAGTCCGAGCTTTCAATCTGAGCAGATAGCTCACTTCTTGAGGTTTCTCCCAGGATTAAGAATTGCATCAATTGAAGTTGAATTGATTAAGAATTTAATCATCAAAATTCTGTGGGTTCTCTCTTTAGCACCGATCGGTAATTTCAGAACATAGTCAAATTGGCTTACCTTTCAGTTCTAATTCAATAGTAGAAGGGCTGAGGAGGTGTTAGGAGAGCTTGGTTTGGCCTAAGGAGAGCTCGGATTTACTGATTTTAGCTCGATGGAAATAGGGTAGCTTCGGTTCACCGGAGCTGCTTCACTATTCGATCACGTTAGCCCTTCTCCAGCGACCCTTAGAGCGAATGGAGACTACCACCATGTAGCTGACTTTTCGACGGTTCTAATGAACCCAACCATGCCATCTTTGGCTTAGAAAAGACCCTATATCAGAGCTTTGGTTTGAGCTTCATTGGAAAACTGAGTAGCTAAGAGAGAGTGAGGTTTTCAGGTGTGGAGAGGATGAATGGAAAGGGGCTCTTTATATAGGGATCTCGGGGACTCGTCAGCCATCCGTTTGGCACCTTTGTGATAGTCATTGATGGCCTAAAACATACTGAACATAAATGTTTTCTCTTCACCGGCATTGGTTCAATTTTCTAGTGAGTGAACAATGTTATCATCTAGAGGAAGAAAATGACACTATTCTGAGCCGGATCGAATCAATCCGAACTGGGTTCAAAGCTTAAACCGGCCGGTTCAGGCCCGATTCGATAAATTTTTTCAAAATTAAGAATTTCTAAATTCATTATCTATCAAATGCCGGCTTTAATTCTCAAATTGGATTTTTCTAGGCCACCTAAAAATATGAATTTAGCATCCGGTTCAATAATGGTTTAAACTTGTCAAACCGGTTCAATCAGGTTTGGACCCGGTTCACCTGAACTGTTTTGGTTTTCACCCTCCATTCATCCTAACTTTTTCATGACTTACGTGACTCTTTAGGTCACTTGGGATCCATTTATTTCCCAGTTTGATCTCTTTCTATTAGTTCGAGTTCTTCAACTGGCTCGGTTCGTAAACCGGTTCAATTCGATTTGGATCCGGTTCACCCGAACCTGTCTAGTTTTTCTCTCCCAATTTGTCCTAAGGTTCTTTTCCAAGGTTTATGAACCCTTTTGGATCACTCGAGAGTTGTAAATTCCCCAATTTTCTTGTTCCTCCTTATCAGTTTTTGTGAACCGGTTCAGTTTTCTCACTTGGTTTGACCAGTTTTTTTCCCGGTTTTCCTTAACTCCAAGGAGCGGGGTTTACAGGGTAGGTAGCTCTTGTCCTGAGGTTCCTCCTAAGATTAAGAATTGCATCTATTCATATCAAATTGATGGAGAATTTGGTCAGTAAAGATCTGTCGGTTCTCTCGCTAGCACCGATCGGAATTCACAGAGGGATGCCAAATTAGCTTACCTTTCCACTCTAATTCAATTGTATGAGGGCTGAGGAAGTGTTGGGAGAGATTGGTTTGGCCTAAAATGGGCTTAAATTGGCCATTTTCAGCTCGACCGAAATCAGACAGCTTCGAATCGCCGGAGCTGCTTCACTATTCTATCACGTCGGCGTTTCTCCGGTGATCCTCAGAGCAAATGGAGACTACCGTCGGGTAGTTGACTTTTTCATGAATCTAAAGAACCCGACCTCGCCTTATTTGGCTCAAAAAAATGCCCAAGTAGGACCTCTGGTTCGAGCTTTACCAGAAAATGGAGCAAGAGGAAGAGAGTGGAGTTTTTAGGTGTGAGGAGGATGAATGAGGAGGGGCTCTTTATATAGGAAGCTCAGTGTAAACCCCGCACATTTGAGTTAAGGAAAATCGGGAAAAGAACCGGTAAAACCGAATAAGAAAACCAAACCGGTTTACATTTGAGAATAAACAATATGAAAATTTACAACTTTCGATTGATCCAAAGGATTTATTAAACATTAAAAAAGAAACTTAAGACAAACTAAAAAACAAAAACCAAATTGGTTTAGGTGAACTAGATTCTATAAGAATTTCAAAGTTAAGTGTGCTTACCTGAGAGTAATGTGAGAATGGGTGACCTCTTGGGAAGTATAATTTTTTGTAACCCGAAATTTCGGTAAAAAAATTTTATGCGAACATAAATATATTAATACTAGTAATAAACGTACGGCTTATCATAAATAGCCATCAATTAATATTTATTTAATTATTGAAATTAATACCGAAATTAAATTATTGAAATTAATACCAATAATTTATGGCAATATTAATACTAGTAATAAATCTTACCTATTTAATACACAGGTTTTACGACTATATAAAGTGGTCATCCCCATTTCATTCTCCTCACACCTGAACACTTCTCTCTCTCTCTACTGCTCCATTTCCCGGTAAAGCTCGAACCAGAGCTTCGACTTGAACAAAGGTCGAGCTCTTTAGAACCGGGGAGAATATAGCTATCTGATAGCAAACTCCAATCAATCCGAGAATCGTTGGAGAAACGCCAACATGATGGAATAGTGAAGCAACTCCAGCGGACCGAAGCTGCCCTATTTTGGCCAAGTTGAAATTGGCCATTTCAAGCCCTCCTCAGGCCAAACCAAGCCCTCCCAACACTTCCTCAGCCTTTCCACGGCCGAATTAGGACTAAAAGGTAAGCCAATTTGGCTCCCCTTTATAATTTTCGATCGGTGCTAGAGAGAGAGTTGACCGAATTTCAATGACGAAATTCTAATCCAATTCCGCATCAATTGATACAATACTTGATTTTAGGATGAATCTCAGGAAGAGACCTATCTGTCCAGATCGAAAGCTCAGATTGTCGTGCCTTCACCGGTGAGTAATCGAAGCTTTCTCTCTCTACAGTCTATTTTCCGGCAAAACTCTGTTTGAGCTCGTTCCGACGTTAAAATCTGCGATTCAAAGTTTTTTAGAATTGTATGAACATACAGGAACTCAATTTCAACTCCAATTTCAATAATTAAAAGTGTTTGATCGGTTAATTTGATGAAATCAAATTCAGTAGTGTTGAAGAGTTGAAATTGGGGGAAATTTTGGGGATCTTCGAAATTCAAAGGGGCCAAAATACAATTTTATGAAATTGAGGGTCAATGGGGCATGAAAATAATATTGGAGGACCAATTGAGGAATTTTGGAAATTTTGGGGAAAAACTTACCATTTTTGTGAAAGAAGGGCAAAATGGTAATTTTGGATAAATTGGGGAACCAAATTGGAAATTTGGAAAATTAAACCCCTTTTTGGTGAAATTGAATAAATTGAGGTCCCACGATAAATTTTAAAAGTTATGGGACTCAATTTGAGGAAAAACCGACATTAGGGACTTAAAGTTAAAGAGAAATAACTTTAGGGACCTAATTGCAAATAACTAAAAGTTTGGGTTTTCTCATTTATTAATGAATGAAGGTTGTTATGCCGAGTAATAATGAACAAGATTGTTCATATCGTGTAGGAACGTTAAATACCAGGAACGCCAGCAAGGATAAGCTCGCGTGAATACAAAGAATCAGTCTAGTGGAATTCACGGTATTAACGAGTGAGTGGGTTTACTAATATCATACCCGGTTGGGATGATAAACACAAATTAAAGATAAAAACCATTTACAGGTTGTGAGTGAAAATTTTATATCATACCCGATAGGGGATGATAAGTAACTCGGTATAAAAACCCACTGTTTAGTGGTATTTTATTTATCACCACTTAGAGAAAGTGATGTGAAAATTATGCAAAAAAAACTAATTACCGGTTGTAAGTAGATTATACCCGGTTAGTATGATAAGACTTTCTCGAAGTAAATCGCAACTAGGGGGTCGATTCCGTCCGCTTCGCCTACCTGTTGCGGACTTCGGGCGTGCTGTTCAACCCCTACGTCACGTGGATCACCTTCCACAGCGCCTATGACTTTGGCTACCTAATCAAGATCCTCGTTGGCCGTGCCCTCCCCACGCGGATGGAGGACTTCCTCGACCTTGTGCGCATCTTCTTCGGCCCCCGCGTCTTCGACATGAAGTACATGATGCGGTTTTGTAACGGTCTATACGGCGGCTTAGAGCGGGTGGCGGGGGCCCTCGAGGTCCTAAGGGGCGTCGGAAAAGCCCACCAGGCCGGCTCCGACAGCCTACTCATATGGCACTTTAGAGGATGGCCCAACGTTTCTTCGTCAATGCCAAGCCAGAGGCAGTGGCTGGACTGCTGTATGGGCTAGAGATTGATTCTGCCCGTTAGTATCAAGTTTGAATTTAGATATACGGTGATGTATGCCAATATATTTGATGGAGAAGGGAAAGGAAACGTGTAAATGAAATTAGCAATCGGAGTATTGTTTTTTTCGGCAACCCGTTCTTTTTCCTGCAAAATTTATTATTGTTCCGACGTGGGCGAGTCTACCCACGATAATGCAGCAACCCTAATTTAAGCTATAGATTAATTGTGATAAAGCTGACTTGTAATTAAGTAATTTAAATATGATACTTACATATTTGCTTTTACTAGCGTCAACCTCAAAGGATGCCGCACCTTGAGATTGGAACAAACAAATGAAAAATGCCACCGTTACAATTCAGAGTAAACATATCAATTAATTGAGTATCTATAACAATAAAATTAACTTAAAAAGTTATTATAATTAATTATTTTTCAAATAAAATTACAGTTAATTTCAATATATTTTAATATTTTTAGATAAATAGATAAGATTTATTCTTTTTAGATCTATATAATAAAATAAATTATAAATACAAGCCATTGAATATTTCTCTACGTGATTTTCGATTTTTGTTAATGTAAATTTGAGGGCAATAAACATTAATTAATTTTCTTAAATACAAAAATAGTTCAAATATAAAAAATGAAATTATTTTAAAATACAATTTTGAAATAGTTATGTGTAATTTTAAAATTGAATATTGTGATAGAGTATCTTGTGTGGTTAATGTATTGTATCATATTTATTTAAAAGTTATAAATTATAATTAGTGTAATATTTTAATATTATAAACTTATAATAATTATTAATTTTATATAATTTGATATCATATTATAAATATATACTTTAAAACGTATATACTTATCACGTGTAATTTAAAATTTGTACAATAATTAACTTAAATTTAATATTTTTTTATACTAAAAAATCATAAATTAAATTTACATTTTCGTGGTCGAGCCCATTAACATACCATTTAAGAAATTATTGTCTCGAACAAAATTAGAACTATATATACTAAAAATTTATAATTTTTAAATAATATTTTTTATAATATTATAAATAAACAACATAACTATATTTTATATTTTGAGTGATTATATTCTTAATAATAATTTATTTTATTATATTTTTAAGTAATTTAATCTTATAAGCCTAATAAACTAAATCTTTCCGAGATTATTCGCGAAAACAAAGCAGATTAAGTTCACTGTATTGACTAGTGTGATATAATCACGAAATGGAAAAATATGGCCCGCCTTGGAGTGGAGAAATAATTCCCATTAATGCTTCAGCAGGTTATTTTGCTCATCAACCCTTGAGCAGTTCGATGGCTAATTACACTTGCAGCATAATCTCTACAAGTATTGAGTGATTATCCTCAATTTTCTTTGAAAATATTCAATTCCATCTTTATTTTTGTTGGATATATAGTATGACCCTTAGCATTATACTCTATTTTTCATATATATATATTTTTTAAAATATATTAGAGAATGGGATAAATAATACTCAATCAATGCAAAAACTACTTATTGAATTACACATATTCTCTAAGTGATCTCACTCAAAATATTTATACAAATTTTATATATTTTTTTATTTTTCTCTGATATTATTATTAATTGCCAAAAAATTCATCTTGATAATTATAAAAATGTTTCTTAACTCTTTTCTTAATATAATTTTTTTTACAATTGATATAATCATATTTTTTATGAAACACCAGAAATTTTTTACCCAAATCGGGACTATTAGGTTATGTGCATCGCACATATACACTCCAAATGTGCTATAAAAGTTTGTCCACTCATATGAAATTCAATATATTGCCCTTACATATTTATATATCTTGGCCATTAACGATCTCCCTATACAAAGTATACGTATACTTCGACAGTCCCGTGTTACTAATACTAAGGTATATATGGATCCTATCATGGTATTTATGTGTTAGTGATATGTAAACTAACACATAACCCATCTTATTCACCAATTACATTCCACCACTGTTGTCAATACAATCTCTGAATATGTCATGACAATGTGTCATCACACATTATAATATATAACATAAGCATGCATCAATAAATACTCTATTCAAGCAAGCATAATAAATTTTTATTCCTTAGGGTTCGGTTTATATTCCGACCAACCAACAACTCATATTTCTTAAAAACTTACCCCACTTATAACTCAAATGAACTTAGTCGTTGAGCAAAAAAAAATGAAGCTTAATCTACTTCTAGTTGAGAAGGTGGCCTTAGCCCATTTTTTTATGATATTAAATGTGAGTTTTTTAGGATTTTTTAGGGTCATAGTCCATTTTCTTATAAATATAATATGTGAGTTTTAGTCCATTTTATTTATAAACATTATATGTGTGGATTTTTACACATTTTCTTTATAACCACAAATATGAATCTCATTTCCTTTATAATTTTATATGTGAGTATTTGCCCATTTTCTTCCTATTAAAAACGGTACATTAACCCTTTTTTATTTATAAACATTGTACCATATACCCATTTTCATTCGTATTGATCTATACCATTTCATAATTAAGGGATTTGGCCCTTTCATAAATATTGGTATAAGTCATTTATAATTACGGGTATTAACCAATTTAATAAATGTATGCCTTGTACCCATTTCATAAGTATGAGCATAACTCATTTATAAATTGGTCTTACCCTATTTCCTAAATATTATAAAGTGTTATGATCTCGACCTACTTTTCAAAAATTATTTAGGTTATATATTCCATCATTTACTAAAATCCTACGTATTAATTTTTCTACCTATTTCTTTAAAATAGTTTCAGTGCATGCCTAGCATTAACTAAATTGGTTCAATCATACTAGAAGTTATCTCCAGAAGTGTGATCCACGTGAAGTAGTGCATTAGTCCACACCATATTCTTCTATGATGGTTTTTGATTGTGGGCATCTAGCTTCCATGTTTGTACAAAGAAAAATCTCACTTTCATTTTTAACATGATTTCAAGTAAATCTAATATAACTTCATCCTAATACCAATCTTAACCCACAGTTGAATTCCACCATAATTCCAATTTTATCTTACAATATAATTCTAATTTTCACCTAATTTATTTGTCACACCCCGACCCGGTTTGGTCGGATTCTCATGAGCAACCCGCCACTCCCTTTGATCCATTAAGGGTTTCACCCTTTTTTAAACCGCGAGTAATAGTGCATCCTTTTTCTTATCTTTCCTCAAATAACATTATACAAAACTGAATATTAAAACATACATACATGTCTTACAATTCTAATATATGAGGGTCTTTAAGGTTGGTTTTTTTCCTCGGTTACTTGAAAGGGGGTGAGTTCAACAACACAATGAGCGGGTGTTGGGAGCGAGTTTTTAAAATAACTTTGGTTTATGAAAACCATGCCAAGGTCATCATTATGAAAACTAATAACCAAAATATTACTTAATTATTGTATATATTAATATGCATTTATCACACCATTTAATATAGTGATTTATTACCGCACTTAATGTAGTAACATATTTTGTAACTGTTTATTATTTATTATTGAGTTGTATATAAATAGGATGTTATAGTACAGTCAATAATACAACACAATCTTATCTATCGGGTGCGCTCTTTCTCTCTACTCTTTCTTTTCTAAATTTCTTCATTTTCTTTATGGTATCAGAGCCAGCCTAAAGCTTCGCAACATTGTTCCAGCTTTGAAGATACAGAACACATCTGCTGCCTACTATTGAAGACTCTTGAGCAAAAATCACCTTCTATTCAAAACCAATCTTCTCCGTGCGTGGTATCAATATTCTCATCCTTCTCTACAAATATGAGTTCCTCTACTGCAGTAATCCTTCCTACTTCACTCCCTACATTGCCTATCAAGTTAGATAATACTAATTACTATCTTTGGAGAAACAATATCACAAATTTGCTGCAAGCATATTAGTTATTTGGATATGCAAATTGTAGTATCCCTCAACCCAAATCCACTGTGATGCTGAAAGAAAGAGCTACTAAACTTGAAATAATCAACTGAAATATGAAGCGTGGACTACCGGGATAAGTTCACTTTAACAACTATAATTGCCTCTTTATCTACTGAGGTGAATTTACAGATAATCGGAGCTGTTACCTCTGTAGATGCCTGGAGCCGGCTTGAAATTTTGTATAGCTCCCAAACCCGCGCTCAAAAGGATATCCTTGATCAACAATGGAGGGAGTTGAAGAAGGGAGAACAGCCTATGACATCTTATTTGGCAACCATTTCCAACTTAGCTACCTCTTTTGCTCAAATCGATCGTCCGAAACCAGATCATGAAATCAAGGACAAATTATTTGATGGTTTAGATAGGGAATGGGAAGCTATTACCCTTGCAATGTCACTATTTCTCGAAGCAATGACTCTTGATTCGCTGAAGGCCCTTCTCCTTGCTCAGGATGCTCGACAAGTTCAAAAATATGGTACTGACTCCGACTCCAGTAGTGCACCGCTCTTTGGCCTACTCGGAGATTTTTCTAAGTCTACATCTCATGCCGCTACCTTCTCTAGTCACAGACCACGAGGACTCCTTCCAACTCTGCCCCGTCCTTGCTTGAGTGATCTTAGAAACCATAATTGTAGAGGAGGACGCAATGGAGGAACTAATAGAGGCTGGGGAAAACCTCTTGAAAATCGTGGGAATTTTTCTTTACAAGGATTCAAACCATAGGGATCTGGACCACATTTCAGCTCACGTCAGACGGATGCCCAACCCACCACACATTCTACAATTCGGCCCACTTCTCCTAAGTCCACCTCTTCCTATAGTGTGATAGGCCAGCTATATGGGCTCCTAGTCACTTAGCCCATCATCGTCCATCATTCGAATTAAAGCCCACATCCTTTACTGCTCAGGCTCATTCTTCTTATGGACATAAATCCAATCTACATCATCTACACTGGTATGTCGATTCAGGTGCTACAAGTCATATTACCAATAATCTGTCACACTTGTCTATTTAGGACGATTCGACACTCCCTGAGCACCTCACGATCGGAGACGGGATAGGTTTACCTATTATTTCTTCTGGATCTGCCTATTTAACCTCACATTCCCGACATTTCTCACTTACTAATATTTATTAAGTTCCCAAAATTTCTCTCAACTTATTATCTGTGTCTCATTTCACTCAAGACAATTCCTGCTATTTTGAATTTTATTCCACTCATTTTCTTATCAAAGATCTCTTTTCTCATCAGGAGCTGCTCTGCGGGAGTTGTAGGAACGGTCTCTACTATTTGCGCACTCGTTGTAATATTTCTTCTATTGCTTGTATTAGTTACATAGAGTCTATTCCTAGGTGGTATCAATGTTTAGGTCACCCTTCTTTTCAAATTATGAGTCGTGTGCTTTTAGATCATTTATCAATGAGTAATATTTCTTCCTTACCCTTTTGTGACTCATGCTCTTGTGGTAAAATTACTCAACAACCATTTCCAGTCACTCACCATAAGAGTACCCATCCTCTCGAATTAATTCACACAGATATTTGGGGACCATCCCCCATTATTTCCTCTATAGGTCATCGTTATTATGTTCATTTTTTGGATGATTATAGCAAATTTTCATGGTATTTTGTTATGAAACAACGATATGATGTTCTCTCTATTTTTCATGCCTTCCGTTTACAAGTTGAAAATTTACTTAGTCAACGAATTAAATCTCTCCAATCTAACGGTGCTAAAGAATTTCTTTCTAGTGCTTTCCAATCTGAGTTACAATCCGCAAGTATTCTCCATTGTTTCTGTTGAGGATGATCATGCTGCACCATCTTCCTCTCCTACATTGGATCATGCTCCTGCTCCACCTCCAGTTTCGCGTATGGTGACTCGCTCTCAAGATGGTAGTCTACCTCAACGGCGCTTCACTATTGATCCTACAGTGTTCATTGCCTCTATGGAACCCCGTACTTATTCCTAAGCTTCTTGTCACTCCTTTTGGGTTAAGGATATGCATACTGAGTTTGCCATTCATCTTCACAACCAGACTTGGGATCTCGTGCCCGCTCCACCTGGTCGGCCTATTGTAGGGTGCAAATGGGTTTACAAAATCAAGCATCATTCTGATGGCTCAGTGGCTCAATATAAGGCTCGTCTTGTCGCTAAGGACTACTCACAGCGTCCTCGTCTTGATTATGATGATACCTTCAGCCCCGTTATTAAACTTGTTACTATACGGGTAATTCTTTCCCTTGTTGTGTCTTTCAATTGGACCATTCATCAGCTTGGTGTGGATAATGCTTTTCTTCATGGTTATCTCAATGAGAAAGTTTATATGGATCAACCCCCTGGATTTGTTTATCCTTGTTTTCCTAGCCATGTTTGTCGCCTACGTAAATCTCTCTATGGCCTCAAACAAGCTCCTCGTGCTTGGTTCTTCCACCTAAGTTCCTATCTTCATCAACTTAGTTTTTGTAGCTCTGTTGTTGATAGCTCTCTATTTATCTACCACACGAGTGAGTTTGTTATTTTTCTACTTATCTATGTTGATAATATCATTCTCACTGGTTTTTCTGCTGCACCCATTGGGAACATTCTTCATGCCCTTCATAGAGAATTCTCTATTAAGGATCTTGGTCTACTTCATCATTTTTTAGGCATTGAAGTTACTGCTCACTCTCATGATTTAATCTCACACAGCAAAAGTATATTCGTGATCTTCTCTCCCGGGCTGCCATGAGTACTTGTAAGCCTATTTCCACGCCAGTTGCCTCTGGTTCTAGACTTTCACAATATGATGGCCTTCCTCTTCCTAATCCTACTGAATATCGTCAACTTTTGGGCTCTCTACAGTATCTCACTCTCACTCGACCTATCATCACATATGCGGTTCTTCAGGTTTGTCAATTTATGCATCGTCCCACCACTATTCATTGGACTGCTGTTAAGCGCATTCTCCGCTATCTTCAAGGGACACTTCATCATGGTCTTACTCTCTGGCGACATCCTCCTTCTGGTCTTCACTATTTTTCTGACGCTGACTGGGCCAGAAATCCGGATGATCGACGTTCTGTTAGTGGTTTTGCAATTTTTCTTGGCCACAATCTTATCTCATGGAGTTCCAAGAAACAATGAACAGTCGCTCGATCTAGCACTGAGGCCGAGTACAAAAGTCTTGCCAATGCAACCGATGAGCTAATCTGGCTTCAGTCTCTTCTTAAAGAACTCGGCATCTCTTCCACTCATTCTCCAGTTTTGTGGTGCGATAATCTTTCAGCTATTTATCTAACAGCCCGGACACTCAACCTGGCCTGTAGCTATTTGTCTAACTAGTCCGTTGACCTTGCCCTGATGCTCTACCCTAGCCCATCAAGCCTTGTCGGTCCTGACTTGGTACCATGGCGAATCACATATTTAATGAGAGTTTTCATGGCTCTTCCTATTCATGTTTGTTTATGGGCTTCAGGCTATGCCCACTAGCCTTGGGCCCATTACACGTGTTTTTCCAAAAAACTAGGCCGTAAGCCCTATGAGTTCAAAACTAAGGCACCTAGCCTCTTAGAGCTGCTCTAGCTCCCATCAAGAAGATCACCCAAATATTTTAAGTATTGGCACACAGTAAGGGGAGAACACTTCCGATAAAATTCACTTTTAACTCATCACACCAACTGGGTGTGATGATAACTCCGCTTAAAAATGGTAGGTGGGTTTTTCCTTTCTCAATGAAACTCATCATACCAACCTGGTATGATGTTCATTTATTCCTACTTACAACCAGAAAGTATGTTTTATCCATTAAAAATAGTGCTTATCATCCCAACCGGGTATGATGTGAAATAATCTCACTCACCCGGTGACCGTGACACATTCGTCCATAGTCAGCTTCTAAGTCCATGCTAGCTTTTCCTTGTTGGTATTTTGGTCTCTCGTGTCCCTACATGATTTGGGTATCCTTATCAATTAAGGTTTGGCATGACAACCATTGTTTTCTCACGTATGAGCAACTAGGCTCAAAATTATTGGTTTATTGCACTAAGGTCCCTAAAGTTCATTTTTCTTAACTTTAGGTCCATAATGCTAACTTTTCCCCAAATTAAGTCCTAGGGTTTCCAGTATCCCCTTTGGATGCTCAATTTAATCAAAATTGTGTAAGGGGATCAAGTTTTTCAAATTTCCAATTTGGTCCCCAATTTTTAAAATATTATAATTTTGCCCCTACTTTCCAAAAATAGCAATTTGGACCCAAATGTTTCAAAAATTGACCAATGGTCCCCCATCATCTTTCTCATTGCCAAAAGGACTTCAATTTTGAGAAATTGCATAGAGGTCCCTCAATTGTTCGAAACTCTCAATTTTCGCCAAAATTTTCCCCCAATTTTTCCCATTCAAACTAATTGAATTTTATTTCTTCAAATTGGCCACTCAATCAAGGTTAATTGCTCCAATTTATAGTATGGATTAGTTCCTATACTTTCATATGATTCAATTGAGCTTTGAACCTCAACATTTGGGTCTGAAATGAGCTCGAACTTTGCCAAAAAATTGTTCGTAGAGAGAGAAAGCTTCAAAAGCTTATCGTCGAAGGGGCGATAGTCCAAGCTTTTGATCTGGGGAGGTAGCTCTCATCCTGAGATTACTTCTAGGATTGAGAATTTCTATAATTGAAGTCCAAATGAGGGTGAATTTTATCAGTGAAATTTGTCACTTTCTCTCTCTAACACTAATATCCAATGATGGAGAAGGGCCGAATTGGCTTACCTTTCAGCTCTGTTGAGGATGTGTGGGGGTCATGGGGGTGTTGGGGAGGCTTGGTTTGGCCGGAAGAGGTCTAAATTTGGACAACTTGACCAAAATAGGGTAACTTCGGTCCGTCGGAGCTGCTTCATTGTTTGATTCTGTCGGCACTTCTTCGACGGTCCTTGGGTCGAAAGGAGGTTGCTGTCAGGTAGCTAACTTCCCCTGGAGTCTATAGGACCCGACCTTGCCTTCTAAGGCTGAGAAAAGTGCCCAAGTAGGATCTCTAGTTCGAGCTTCACCGGAAAATGGAGCACTTGAGATAGAATGGCAATTTGTGGTGTGTGAAGGATGAATGGAGGGGAGCTCTTTATATAGGGAGCTCAAGGACTCTCTGTCCTACCAGTTTTCATATTGATCGAGCTTATCCTCTTCATAAAATGCCCAAATCAAAGGGAATATTCCTTCGCTTGAGAAGGAAATTTTTTCTGACATATGAATAGTGCTGTCATCCCAAGGAAGAAGACGACACTATTCTGAACTGGACTAGACCGGTCCAACCGGGTTCAATGGCAAAAATCGGTTTGTTCAGGCCTAATTTGCCCAGTTTTCTCAAAATTCAAAATTTCTAAATTAATCTAAATTCATTTTCTATTTAATGGTGACCTCAATTTTCCAAATTGAGATTTTTAAGCTACCAAGAAAAATGAATTTAGAGGCCAGTTCATGTATGGTTGAAACCGGTTTAATCTGGTTCAGGTCTGATTCACCCTAAACTGATCTAGTTTTCCTATCCAATTTACTTCATGGTTCTTTCCCATGATATTCATAACTTTTGGGTCACTTGGGATTTTCAATTTCCCCATTTTAACCCCTCTTTATCATTCTCGGTTTCTTAAGCGGTTTGATTTTCTTATTAAATTGACTAGTTCGTTCCTGGTTTTCCTTGATCTAAGATGACAAGTTTCACAACTCTCCCCTCCTTTTAGGAGTTTTGTCCCCAAAACATAATCGGAATCCTTTGCATTGGGAATATATTTCCCATGATGTCTACTTTAGGTTTTCTTGACATGCTACTACTTGGGTTGTTCCTTCACTTAGCCCTTTAAACCACATGTTTAAGGAATTTCTTTTCCTTTCCATTGTTTACTCACTCCATGGAGTATATCCTGATTAGGTATGTTTTACCCACAAATCCAAAGTTTCACCCTTAGGTCCACTTCTTACTCTGTTTAGGGTAAAACTCTTCTTCTTAAGGGTTTTCATCCAGGTCATTGGGTTTGACATTCCTAAATGTCCTATCGTCCCTGTTCCCATTTATTTCCTTGGTCGTTGATGCTCTTTAGCTCATCATCCTTTCAAACCTTTTTGTCCTTAACCTTGTGGGTTTTGATATGATCCCCCTTTATCTTATTTTAGTCCTTCCTCCATCTTTTGTTTACTACAACTCCGATCTTAGTTCTTAGGTTTGGCTTCATCATGTTTGACTAACAGACTCTTTCTTTATTCACATTTTTCCTTTAACTGTTTGACCTACATGTCCCTTACAGCATGACGTGTTCTAGATTTTTCTATGATCATTATAGTTCTAGAACATTTTCTCAATAACGATTTAAGCATTTCCAACCATTAGGAGTCGTGTGGCTTCGTCCCTTTTTTTTACTTGGTAGTGTTCCCCAACTACCTTCGGCATTATCAAATTGTCCCTTTACATTCTGACATCACGATTTTTGTCGGTATTTCCTTACCTACTCATTCCTTACCAACTTCCTTATTGGGTTTTCCCGGCTCAATCACTAGGCTTCCTAATTACTTCTTGTCTTATCGATATGTTTGGGATTTTTTTTTGTCCTGTCACATCTCCAATGGCGTCATTTACTAAAGGATCCCATTTCTCATTCCTTCCTTACTCACTCGTGACCATTTCACAGTTCCTTATCCCAAGTTGGTCCCTTTTAGTCTACGTGTTGATTCCTTTGTTTGTGGAGTTCCCTTTTGATGGTTTCATTCTCTACTATATTATTTAAAGTAGAGACTTCCACCTTAGGGGCTACATTATAAACCTTCTTACCCTTTCTTGAAAGATTCCTTTCTTCATCTCCTTACACCCTATTTACATTGGAACATTTGCATGTTTTTAATCATTTTCTTAAAATTCCCACTTCGTCCCTTATTCCCTATCCGAGGAACTTTTGATTATCGGGTCTTATTTTGTGTACTCCACACTATGCCCACCCATCCAATCTTTAGCTTCCATTAAGAGAGCGTGGACCACAACCACTCTCGATGTCCATGGTTGTTTCCCTTAATCATTTCTTAATTGGAGGACTTACTTCTCCAAGGTTTCTAAGATGTTCTTTCATGTATTTCCTTATGGGTAGTTCACCCATTCTTACTTGTTACGACATCTTGGGTTTAACTTACTCCTTTAGCCCTCCTAGTATGCCTCCCTTGGTCTTTTCACCTCGACACGCACTTCATTTGCAAGCTTATCTTCTTATCCACCTCAATTGGTTCAATTACCTCTTAGTTGGGATATGTATGCCTCTCCAATGCTTCCTTCCTTGGTAGGATTCTTCCCCCTTTCTCCCGGAATTCCTTTTTTTTTCATTCATCCTCGAGAGTATCTAACCTTAAATAACATCCTTTGATGCCATCCTCTCCTACTTGCACTTACTTTCAAAATCTTGTGGGCATGTCTTTTGTGCCCGATCCTCATCCTCACTCGTATCCCAGTACAAGTCTATTTCTTTAGGCATGGTTCAAATCCTCCTTGTTACAAGGTCTCTTGATCACCTTGCGGAAGGCTTACTTAATTCTTCTCATTGCTTGAGTTTGGTCGTTAAATCCATTTTCGGCCATTGATTCTTTAAGGATTTCCTTCATCCTTCTTTTCTGACATTTGGCCTATTCACTTCTCCCTTGTTTGCAGGGGTTTAAATCCATGGTTCTCCCAAGAGTCAGTTCGTTAACTGCCTCGTCCTACTATTTTTCTTGTTCAACTATCTGAGGGCATCTATCTCTAGAATTCACTCGTCCTTGATGCCCATCCTATCACCCTTTATAGGGTGTAGTTGATACTCTTTCTCGGTACTTTGTAGGATGTCATTTATTCTCCTTAATTATTCCATTATTACTAGTTACTTTGTACTTGGTTACTCTCCTTTTCCAAAGCAGGTCACACTTGCCATCCTAAGATATCCTTAACCACTTATGCCCCCTTTTGAGGTTCCTTATTTCGTGTTAAGCCTCTTATGATCCACTTGTTGGTTCCTTGGCCTGGGAATTTCCCTTTTATGGTGTCACTTACTACCTTTATCCCTAATGTTCCTTGAAGGCATTTCCTTCTTTCCTTTCTTACACCCTTCTAATAACGGAATGTTTATCCACCCTTAATCCTCCACTATCCTCCAATTCCCTTTTTGCTCCTTATCCTCCCTTCGAGGAGCTTCTGATTATGGGTTGGTTCCTTGCACTCCACATTATGTCCAGCCACCCATCAATGATCCCTTTGAGGGGTCCTTAGTCATATACATCCTTTCAGAGTTCCCTTTCCTTGCACATGTCTTCTCCTCTTCACTCTTACCGTGTCCTACCTTAGAGTTACCGGGGGACGTTTTCTGCGTTTGCTCTTTTTGAGGGGGCTCTAAGTGTACTTCCCCTATAGGTTACCTCTATTCTTGTGGTATTCCTCTCCCGTTGACCTTCTTAAGAAGAAGTTCAAATTTTTCTTTACCTTGCTATTTCTTGACCTCTTTGCGAACAACTTACTTAACCTGATCCACGGTTTTGGTCACCGGTCCTTCCTTGATCCTTGCATTTCTCATCCAAGGCCTTTTATCTATACTCTGCTTCATTTGTGTTTTCTTCCTTTGGATCTTCTTATCTTCCATGACCCCTCCTCTTAAGTATGCAACTTAGTTTGAGGGACATAGTTTATAGGAAAAAATAGAATTTTTATTAATAAGAGGTACAATACATTTTGGGCATTTAACCCTATTACAAGAAGTAGTTTCAGCTTGTGGAGCTACTATACTAGGTTTTTATAAGCATCCTTCTTGGTTATAAATCCCTTGCAGTGTCTTTGCTGTTAGGTTGGCTCTCCTCCTACTCGTGGATGTGACCTCAACAAGCGTTGGCACCACATTCCTTGGTGGAATTGGATGCTTCTCCCTATTGACTATTGGTCTTTTGTGACTTTTACTATATCTCCAACATTTGAGAGCTTTTAGGATTGTCTTCCTACGAAGATAGAGTGTTGGGTAGTGTTGGTGACGTCAGTCCTAGTTTTCCTAGTTACTCTCTTGGGAGCAATCGGTAAATTTAAAAATTTATTCCACTTAGTTACTACGTTATCTAATCTTGATAATGTATTCGAGTAAACAGGATTTGAAACCACAGTAGTTGTTACGTCTCGACCCGGTTTGGTTAGATCCTCGTGAGCAACCCGCCACTCTCCCGATTTATCTAGGGTTTCCCCTTTTTTTAACCGATAGGAGTAAGGCGTCCTTTAAACATGTACCTTTCCTAGAATAACATTAATCAAAACTGCAAGAAATTAAAACTTAACACTCCTGTATTACAGGTGTGGTTAGCTAGAGGTCTTTGGGTAGGTTTTCCCTTAGTTACCTGAAAAGGGGTATAAGGGAGAGGGTGAGTTCAACGACTTAGTGAATGAGTGTTTTAAAATTTGACTTTTAGAAAATAGTTTGAATTGGAGTGTGCCAGACTCCTTATTTTCTTTCAAAACATTTCATTCTCAAAATATCGGTGTTCATAGCCATATCTCATTATCAACCACAAATGGCGCGTTTATAAATTAACACACGCCCTTTATCATGAAGGGAACATACATTCACTAGGCAGTACATCCACTGCACCCACTTGTGGCATCGGAATGACTTTACCGACCACCTAGATAGAAATTCGTCCACTTCTACCCTGAGAATGAGTGGATGTTCCCGACATACGACCCTCAATCCCGTATAGAAAACTCCGTGTCCTTATGAGTATAGAGACCTCATCTCGACGCCACCCCGGTCTCATGCACATGAAGCTATGTCGAGCTTCCCTAACTGTTGGCACAACCATTTGCCCTTATCTCCACTATGTCATCTAGTAGCCCCTAGGGCACATCACTACCCCTCTTGGGTGTCTTGAAGGTCTCGTACCTCAGTGCATGCACAAAACAACAATTTTCCTCATAGGCCATTTAATCTTTGGTGCCACTGCTCCAACAGCCCCGACCCTCAACTCGACCTACATCTATTTATCTTGACTAGTCCGTCGACCTGTCATGTAGCATTGCCACCAATCCATTGAGTATGTCGGTCCTGCCTTGGTACCAAGGCCAAACATATCATTCATTTAAAGTTTTCATGGCTTAAACTCATGTTTGTTTACAAGCTCCGTCTCATGCCAACTAGCCTTGGGCCTACTGTACAAGATTTTCAAAATCGGGCATTTTAGCCCTCAAGTTCCAACACCGAGGCCTCCGATCTATCCGAGCTATTCAGTCTCCCGTCAAGAAGGTCTCCCAAAATATTTAAGCAGTGGCACACAGTCAAGGGAGAGCATTTCCGACAAAAAGAATCTTTTAGCTGTCCATCACACCAACCGGGTATGAGGACATCTCCACTAATAATCGATGAATGGGTTTTCTACTTCTTTCTAGGAAGTTCATCATACCAACTAGGTATGATCTACTTACCAACGATAAGTAGTTTTTCTGTATGTTTTCTCACATCATCCCATCTAGGTGTGATGTTGAAATCCCCCATTTTAGTGGGTTTTCATTTTTGAGGTGCTTATCATCCCAACTAGGTATGATATAAAAATCCCATTCACCCGTTAATGTTGTGCATTCCTTTTGTTTGGCTTTTTGCCTTCACGCGAGATTGTTTTGACTGTCGTTCTCGGTACTTCATGTTCCTACACGATATGAACACCCTTATTCATAATCCTTTGGCTTAATATCCTTTATTTATCACGAATGGATAAAATACCCAAACTTTTCAATTATTTGCAATTAGGTCCCTAAAGTTCTTTTTCTTTAAATTTAGGTCACTAATGCCGATTTTCACCAAATTGAGTCCTGAAACTTCAAAAATTTACATTGGAACCTCAATTTATTCAAAATTACACAAAGGGGTTTGAATTTCTCAAATCCCCAATTTGGTACCCAAAGTTTCCAAAATTACCATTTTGCCCCTACTTTACAAAAATGGTAAAATTGACCCTAATAATTCCAAATTTGACCAATTGGTCCTCCAACATCTTTGCCATGCCCAATTGTTACTCAACTTTAGGAAATCACACTTTAATCCCTCAAATTTTTGAAATCCCCAAAATTTCCCCAATTTCCCCCAATTTCAACCTTCCAACCTAACTGGATTTGATTTCATCAAATTGACCAGTAAATCGACATTAAATGATGAAATTGAAGGTGGATTTGAGTTCCTACACCTCCATATGATTCAATTGCACTTTAAATTGCATGAATTGACGTCGGAATGAGCTTAAATGGAGCTTCACCAGAAAACTAGACGTATGGAGAGAAAGCTTCGAAAGCTTACCATCGGAGGCGCGGTGGTCCGAGCTTTCGATCTAGGAAAGTCACGCCCCGATTCAGTTTTGTCGGATCCCTGTGAACAACCCACCACTCTCTTGGTTCAAGAGGGGTTTCCTCCTTCTTTATCTCAAGAGGAGCTAGGCGTACTTTCAACCTTGTTCCCTAGAATGACATATATTAAATAAAATGCAAGCTTAAGAGAAATTAAGCATACTTGATAGTGGGTAAGGCTTGGTGTTATCCCTAGTCATTTTCGCTCTTTCTTGGAAAGGGATAAAAAGGGTGGGTGAGTTTCTACAACTCAGTGAATGGATATTAAAAATAGTTTTTAAACTGTAGTGTGCTAGACTCCTTAATTTCTTTAAAATTTCTCATTTTCAAAATCTCGGTTTTTCATAGTTCTTTCTCATCTAAATGGTGTGTTTATCAACCAATACATGCCCTTCAACATGAAGGAAACACACATTCGCAGGCCAACCCGTCCAGTGTACTCACTTGTGGCATCAAAGCGACTTTACCAGCCACCTAAATAGAAGCACGTCCACTTCTACCCTGATAATGAATGGATGTACGAGACATCTAACCCCCAATCCTATAACAAAACTCCATGTCCGTACGAGGACAGAGACCTCATCCCGTCACCACCCCAGTCTCATGCGCATGAAGCTACGTCGAGCTTCTCAAGACTTCTGGTATGACTAACTGTCCTTATTTCCACCAGGTCGTCCAGAGCCCTAAGACGCATCACTTCCCTTCTTGGGCATCTTAAAGACCCCGTAACACAGTGCATGCACAAATCAACAATTTTCACATAAGCCATATAATCTGTGGTGCCACTGGTTCAACAGCCCCGACTCTCAACTCGACCTGCAACTGTTTATCTTGACTGGTCCATAGACCTATCATGTCACAGTACCGCTAGTCCATCGAGTATGTCAGTCTTGTCTCAGTACCATGGCCAAACAACTTATTTACTTAGTGTTATAAAACTGAATTCGAGTAAGGGAAAACGAATATATTGATAGAGAGACATTGGGGATGAGAAATTGAAACCCCTTTATTTTCTCCAAACCCTAACTTAATATATATACATGTCTATTTATTAACTACCTTAAATAGAATATATGATATAATCTTAATATCCAAGATTATATCATAATTACCTTAAATAACTTATACTATTTCAACACTCCCCCTCAAGATGGGCGATAAATATCTATCATTCCCATCTTGTTACAAATATTAATCCACTCTTTAGATCCTAATCCTTTAGTTAAACAATCTGCTAATTGTTCGCCAGTCTTCATGTAGTGTAGCTTCACGATCTTGCTCTCAAGTTTCTCTTTGATGAAGAATCGATCAATTTCAATATGTTTGGTTCTATCATGTTGAACTGGATTGTTAGCAATGCTAATCGCTGATTTATTATCACACCATAACTTAATGGGTTCTTTCCTGAATAAAAATAACTCCATTAATAAGTTCTTTATCCATATTATCTCACATATGCCTTGAGTCATAGCTCTGTATTCTGCCTCTGCCGTTGATCTTGCGACCACCTCCTGTTTCTTACTTCTCCAAGATACAAGATTACCTCCAACAAACACGCAATAACCTGATGTCGATCTTCTATCATCTACACAACTAGCCCAATCAAAGTCACAAAATCCTTCAACTTTAGTATGACCTTGAGACTTGAACCAAAGGCCTTTTCCTGGGCTACTCTTTAGATATCTCAATATTCGCATAACTGCCTCCCAATGTTCTGTCCTAGGATCATGCATATATCAACTTACAATACTAACCGCATATGTTATATCCGGTCGTGTGTGACACAAGTAGATAAGTCGTCCCACAATTCTTTGGTATTGTTCTTTATCCACTGGGTCCCCTGACTGAGCACATAGCTTATGATTTGGTTCAATTGGAGTAGCAGCAGTTCGACAACCCAACATCCTTGTTTCAGTAAGTAGATCCAATAGATATTTTCTCTGAGAAAGCACTATGCCTGTCCTAGACCTGACTATCTCAATACCAAGAAAATACTTAAGTGCACCCAAATCTTTCACTTCAAATTCTTTGCTCAATATTTGCTTTAGTCGTATTATCTCATCGCTATCATCTCCAGTTATAATAATATCATCTACATATACTGCAAGGATAGCAACTTGACTATTTGAGTGTCGATAGAAAACTGTGTGATCTCCATTGCATTGTTGATATCCCATTCTAACTATTGCATGTCGAAATTGGTCAAACCAAGCGCTTGGTGATTGCTTAAGTCCATACAAAGACTTCTTAAGTTTACATACCCTCCCAGTGGTCTTCATTGTATCAAATCCAGGTGGAATTTCCATATATACCTCTTCTTGTAAGTCTCCATGCAAAAATGCATTCTTTACATCTAATTGATGTAATTTCCATCCATAGTTGGCAGCACATGATATAAGTATTCTGACGGTACTCATTTTAGCAACTGGTGCAAATGTCTCATCATAATCTATTCCATACGTCTGGCTGTAGCCTTTTGCTACCAATCTTGCTTTATACCTTTCAACCTTTCCTTCAGCATTTTGCTTAACAGTGAATACCCATTTGCATCTAACAACCTTTTTTCCGCTTGGAAGTAATGCCAGTTCCCATGTCTTATTTTTCTCTAATGCACGCATCTCCTCATGCATCGCTGCAAGCCACTTTGGATCATTTTTAGCCTCTTGCCAATTTCTTGGTATGTGCACTAACTGTAATAGATTAACTGGAAATGATGGGACATGTAGAACTGATGATAATGTAATTGATGAAGTGCATTTAATCGAGTCGAATCCCATAACCGGTTGAAATGTGCCATCAGCAGTTTGAACTCTATTATGGGAAAAAGGTGGAGAACCAGTATATGTAATAAACTCTACTGATGTTCCTGTCACATGTCTAGATGCGCCTGAATCAATAATCCATTCTGTGAAAGATGGTTTAGAAGAAAATGCATGTGCAATAATACCTGAGTCAGCATTAGCATAACACATGTCGTTGTTTGAAATGTCAGCACCTTTAGCACGATAGGTTTGTCCCCCAAATCGTCCATAACCTCGAGCTTGACCTCAGGCTCCACGTCCTCTGATGCTATGACTTGTTCCACCCCATGCAGGAATACGTGTCGAGGAACAATTCCAGCTAATATGTCCATTCTTCCCACAATTATAGCATTGTCGGTTGTCAATAATCGGTTTTGCTAGAGTAGAGCGGACTGGTATTGCTGATATCTTAGAAGTGTTCATAACCTTTTGTCTTGACTCCTCATGAATTAGTGTAGCAATAACATCTTCCATCAGAGGAATTGGAGACTGATGACATATCATTGCTCTCTTGTTTTCATATTCTAGATTTAGTCCCCTCAGGAGGTGAATCACACGTCGTCGCTCCATCCATGCTCTAATAGAAGTTGTATCTGAAGGATCAGATGTAATTAATGGATCATAATAATCAAGTTCGGACCATAACCTTTTCAGCTCAGTACTGTATTCTATTATGCTTCGCTCCCCCTGCTTTAGTGCATCCAATTTATCTTCAATCTCAATCACAGTCATCATATTCCCAATACCAGAGAATTGAGTAGCCAAAATCTTCCATATATCAGATGCTTTATTAATACCTTCTACCAACCCCGCGATAGAAGGAGAAAGTGATCCTATTATCCATGCAACCACCCGAGAATTAGTCGCCCTCCACACCTTTCATGATGTGCTGGTAGTATCAGTGGGTTCTTCATACGAGTCGTCAATGTAATCTTCCAAATATTTTGACTCTAGTATGAGTCTCATCTTTCTCGACCAACTCAAATAGTTTTTCGTTCCTTCAAGTCTCTGCTCTATTGGGAGTAATTCCAACTTCAAATCTCGATTGAGAGTATTGTTATGTTGAGACAATACATCTTCTCTTCCTACAAGCAATTTGGCCATACCTTCTAAAATTTCCTTCAACTCCCTTCCTGTTAATGCTGCATCCGTTTTCTCCATCTTCTACGACAATTCAGTTATGCCATGTCTCGAGCCTTCAAATCAAAAAACCTTAAAAATAGAAGAAAACCTTAGCTCTGATACCATGTTATAAAACTGAATTCGAGTAAGGGAAAACGAATATATTGATAGAGAGGCATTGGGGATGAGAAATTGAAACCCCTTTATTTTCTCCAAACCCTAACTTAATATATATACATGTCTATTTATTAACTACCTTAAATAGAATATATGATATAATCTTAATATCCAAGATTATATCATAATTACCTTAAATAACTTATACTATTTCAACACTTAGTTTCCATAGCTTAATAATCATGTTTATTTACGAGCTCTTGCTCATGCCAACTAGCCTAGGGCCCACTATTCAAGATTTTCAAAATCAGGCATATTAGCCCCAAAGTTCTAAAATTGAGGCCTCCTGCCTAACTGAGCTATTCGAGCTCTTGTCAAGATGGTTTTCCAAAAATTTTAATTAGTGGCACACAATCAGGGGAGAGCACTTTCGAAAAAATAAACTTTTCAGTTGTCCATCACACCAACCGAGTATGAGGACATCTCTACTTATAATCGATAAGCGGGGTTTCCACTTCCTTCCAAGAACTTTCATCAGACCAACCGAGTATGATCTACTTACAACCAGTAAGTAGTTTTTCCGCGTGATTGCCACACCACTCTTCTTAGATGTAATTATTAACATACCACTTAGCAGTGGGTTTTTATGTTACACCCCAACTCAGTTTGGTTGGGTCCCCGTGAAACAACCCGCCGCTCTCTCGGTTCAAGAGGAGTTTCCCCCTTCTTTAACTCGAGATGAGATAGACATATTTTTTTACCTTGTTCCCTGTAAAGACATATATCAATAAAATACAAGCTTAAGAGAAATTAAGCATACCTGACAAAGGATATGGCTCTAGGCTAATCCTAGTCAATTTCTCTTTTCCTAAAAAGGGAAAGAAAAGAGGGGTGAATTTCTACAACTCAGTGAATGGATGTTTAAAAAAATGAAGTTTTTTTAAAAAAAATGTTTTCAAGTTTGGAGCGTGCCAGACTCCTTAATTTCTTTTAAATTTTCTCCACTTTAAAATCTCGATTTTCAAAAAAACATCCTTCATTATGAAGGTCAATCACACAGTTGCAGGCCAGTACGTCCACTAAACCCACTTATGGTGTTAGAGCGACTTTACCGACCAACAAGATAGAAGTACGTCCACTTCTACCTTGAGAATGAGTGGATGTTCGTGACATCCGACCCTCAATCTCGTAACAATTCTCCATGTCCGTATGAGGCCAAAGACCTCATCCCGAACCCACCCCGAACTCATGCGCTTGAAGCTACATCAAGCTTCACAAAGTCACCTGGTCCGATGAACTGCCCTTATACCCACTAGATCGTCCAAGGCCCTAGGACACATCACCACCCATCTTGGGCATCTTGAAGGTCCCGTAATCATAGTGCATCCACAATTAATATTTTCACATCATGCCATATAATTTGTGGTGCCACTGGTCCAACGGCCTCGAGCTTAAACACAACCTGTAGATATTTGTCTTGTCCGGTCTGTCTACCTATCATGTCGCACTGCCACTTGTTGATTGAATATGTCGGTCCTGTCTTGGTACCATGGCCAAACAATTCACCTATTTAAAGTTTTATGGCATATAACTCATGTTTGTTTATAAGCTCCTGCTCGTACCGACTGGCCTATGGCCCACTGTTTGAGATTTTCATAACCAGATATATTAGCCCCTAAGTTCCAAAATCGAGGCCTCCAACCTAAATGAGCTATTCGAGCTCCTGTCAACAAGATCTCCCAAATCGTTTAAGTAGTGACACACAGTCAGGGGAGAGTACTTCTGACAAAAATATAATTTTAACTATCCATCATACTAACCGAGTATGAGGATATCTCCGCACATAACTAATGAACGGGTTTTCCACTTACTCAGAGTAAGTTTTATCATACCAATCAGGTATGATCTACTTACAACCAATAAGTAGTTTTTCCTCATTATTTTCACAGGTCTCCTCTAAGTTGTGATGTGTAAAATACCATTAAGTAGTGGGTTTATATTTTGAGGTGCTTATCATCCCAACTGGGTATGATATAAAAATCCCACTCACCTGTTCATTTAGTGATTTTCCACTTAGTTGGTTTTTGTTCGTTGCGAGCTTAACCTCAGCTGGCGTTCTCGATGTCTGATGTTCCTACATGAAATGAACAACGTTGTTCGTCATCATCTAGCTTGATTACTTCATTTAGTATAAATGACTCAATTCACAATTTTTCCAATATTTGCATATTGGTGCTTAAAGTTATTTTTTCCTTTTTTTACTTTAGGCCCTAAATTGCTAGTTTAACCCAAATTGAGTCCCAAAACTTTTAAAATTCTTCTTGAGATTTCAATTTATTCAATTTCATAAAAAGGGGTTCAAGTTTCCCAAATTTCCAATTTGGGCACCAAATTTTCCAAAATTACCATTTTGCCCTTCCTTTACAAAAATGGTAAGTTTTACTCCAAAATTCTAAAATTGCTCAATTGGCCCTCTAACATTCTTATCATACTCAATTGACCCTCAATTTTAGAAAATTGCATTTTGGTCCTTCGAATTTTTGAAAATCCCCAATTTTCCCAAAATTTCCCCCAATTTCAACTCCCTAACACAACCGAATTTGATTTTATCAAATTGACTGATCAAACACTTCTAATTGTTGAAATTAAAGTTGAAATTAAGTTTCTACATGTTCATATGATTCCATAGCACTTTCAATATTAAGTTTTAACTCTAGAATGAGCTTAAAGGGAGCTTTGCTGGAAAAGAGACCGTAGAGAGAGAAAGCTTAAATTGCTCACCGGTGTGGGTGTGGCGATCTAAGCTTTCTATCTAGGCAGGTAATTCTCCTCCTGAGGTTCCTCCTAGGATCAAGACTGGAATCAATTGATGTCGAATTGGATTTGAATTCCGTCATTAAAATTATGTCGGCTCTCTCTCTAGCACCGATCAAAATTTGCACAAGAGAGCTGAATTAGCTTACCTTTCAATCCTATTTTGGTCGTGAAAGGTCTGAGGAAGTGTCAGGAGAGCTTGGTTTGGTTTGAGGAGGGCTTGAATCAGCCAATTTCAGCTCAAGCAAAATAGGGCAGCTTCAGTCCACCGGTGCTACTTCATTGTTCGATCACGCTGGCGCTTCTTCGGCGATTCTCGGAATGAATGGGTGTCACCACCGTGTAGCTGACTTCTCTCCGATTCAAAGGAACCCAACCTCTCTTTCTTTGGCTAAAAAAATGACCCTATATTGGAGCTTTGGTTTGAGCCTTGCTAGAAAATTAAGCAGCTAAGAGAGGGTGAGCTTTTCAGGAGTGGAGAGGATGAATGGAGAGGGGCTCTTTACATAGGGAGCTTGGGGACTCGTCGACCGTCTGTTTGGAACCTTCATGACAAACATTGATGGCCTGAAAATACTGATTATGCATGCACCGTGTTTACGGGACCTTTAAGACGCCCAAGAGGGGTAGTGATATGTCCTAGGGCCCTAGATGATTCGGTGGGTATAAGCAGTTCGTTAGACCAGGTCACCTTGCGAAGCTCGACGTAGCTTCAAGTGCACAAGACTGGGATGGGGTTGGGATGTGGTCTCTGTCCTCATACAGACACGAAGAATTGATTTTGGGATTGAGGGTCGGATGTCACATATATTCACTTATTCTTAGGGTATAAGTGGATGTGCTTCTATCTAGATTGCCGATAAAGTTGCTCCGATACCACAAGTGGGTTTAGTGGACGGTCTAGCCAGCAATTGTCTGTTTTTTACCTTCATGATGAAGGATGTGTGTTGGGTGATGACACACTGTGATTAATAAGAAATGGTTATAAAATAGAGATTTGAAACGAAAGGATTTTTGAAAAGAAATAAGGAGTCTGACACACTCTAAATAAACCTTTTTCCTAAAAGTCAAAATTTGAAAATCCATTCACTGAGTCGTTGTAATCACGCCCCGACCCTATTTGGTCATATCCACGTGATCAACCCGCCACTCTCCCAATTTATTAAATGGTTTCCTCTTATTATAGACCATAAAGAGTAAGGTGTTCTTTAAACCTGCACGTTTTCCAGGAATAACATAAACCAAAACTACATAATAATTTAGATTTATCATGCCTGTATCACATATGTCTTAGTTGATGGTCTTTAAGGGTAAGCTTTCTGAAATCTCCTAAAAGGGATATAAGGGATGGGGTGAGTATGACTACTCAATGAATGGGTTTTTAAAAGTTTAGACTTTTAAGAAAAACATTTATTATTGGAGTGTGCCAATCTCCTTTCTTTCAAAACCATTTCATTTGAAATCTCAGATTAATCACCATTTCTTTTTAACCACGGTGTGTCATCACCCAACACACTTCCTTCATCATGAAGGTTACACACATTCGCAGGTCAGCTCGACAACTGAACCCACTGGTGGCTTCGGAGCGACTTTACCGGCCACCCGGATAGAAGTACGTTCACTTCTACCTTGAGAATGAGTGGATGTTCGCAACATCCGACCCTCATTCCCGGAATAAATTCTTCATGTCCGTTATGAGGACAAAGACCTCATCCTGTTCCCACCCCAATCTCATGCGCTTGGTGCTATACTCCAAATTTTGAACAAACACCTGGAACGACTTTACTAGCCACCCGGATAGAAGTACGTTCACTTCTACCCGGAGAATGAGTGGATGTTCGTGACATCCGACCCTTATTCCCAGAATAAATTCTTCATATCTGTTATGAGGATAGAGACCTCATCCTATTCCCACCCCGGTCTCATGCACTTGGTGCTACTCCAAATTTTGCACAGACACCTGGAACGACAATCTGCCATTTTATACTCATCGGGTTGTCCAGGGCCCTTAGGACACATCACTACCCCCCATGGGCATCTTGATGATCCCGTACTCATAGTGCATGCACAAACAAAGTTTTCTTAAATTGCCATGTAACATGTGGTGCCATTTGTCCCAGCGGTCCCTACCTTCAACTTAACCTATAACTGTTTGTCTTGACTGGTCCAGAGACTGGTCATGTCGCACTGCTACTAGTTGACTGAGTATGTCGAACCTGCCTTGATACCATGACCAAACAATTCACTTATTAAGTTTTAATGACACATATATATATATATATATCATGTTCTTTTACGAGCTCTTGCTCGTGTCCATTGGCCTAGGGCCCACTGTTCGAGTTTTTCACAAATAGGGCATATTAGCCCTCAAGTTCCAAAACTGAGGCCCCCGACCTAGAAGAGCTATTCGAGCTCCCGTCAAGAAGGTCTCCCAAACAGTTTAAGGATTGGCACACAGTCAGGGGAGAACACTTTCGACAAAATAGGTTTTCACTGTCCATTATACCGACCCGTATAAGGACATCTCCGTTCATAATCGATGAACGGGTTTTCAACTTCCTTTGAGGAAGTCTTATCATACCAACCACGTATGATCTATTTACAACCGATAAGTAGTTTTTTTATTTCGCATAATTTTTACATCACTTTCTCAGTTGTGATGATTTAAATACCACTAAACAGTGAGTTTTCATACCGGGCTACTAATAATCTCCAACCGGGTATGATATATAATCCCACTCACCCATTAACGCAGTTAATTCCACTACACCAGTTCTTTGTATTCACGCAAGCTCGTCCATGTTGGCGTTCCCGGTACTTTATGTTCCTACACGATATGAACATCCTTATTCATTATTACTCGACTTAACAACCTTCATTCATTTCAAACGAATGAGAAAACCCAAACTTTTTAGTTATTTGCAATTAGGTCCCTAAAGTTATTTCTCTTTAACTTTAAGTCCCCAAATGCCGACTTTTCCTCAAATTGACACCCGAAACTTGTAAAATTTATCTTAGGACCTCAATTTATTCAATTTCACAAAAAGGGATTTAATTTCCCAAATTTCCAAATTGGTCCCCCAACTTTTCCAGAATTACCATTTTGCCCTTCCTTTACAAAAATGGTAAGTTTTGCCCAAAAATTCCAAAATTCCTCAATTGGTCCTCCAACATTATTTTCATACCCAATTGACCCTCAATTTCACAAAATTGCATTTTGGTCAATTGAATTTTGAAAATCAACAATTTTTCCCAATTTCAACTCCTTAGCACAGTCGAATTTGATTTCATCAAATTGACCGATCAAACACCTCCAATTGTTGGAATTGAAGTTAAAATTGAGTTCATCTATCCTCTTACAATTCAATAGCACTTTGAATCGCTAGTTTTGATGCTGAAATGAGCTTAAACGGAGCTTCGCCGGAAAATGGACTGTAGAAAGAGAGCTTCGATTACTTAGGGTCCATAAATTCCCGGTTTACCATCTTTTTATCGATTCTGGTTCATAAACCAACTCGGTCCTTAAACCGGTTCAATCCAATTTGGGTCTGGTTCACCCGAACAGATCTGGTTTTTCTCTCCCACTTTGTTCTAAGTTTACTTCGCATGGTTTATAAATCTCTTTGGGTCACAAGGGATCCATAAATTTCCTATTTACCCTTTCTCTATCGGTTCCGGTTCATGAACTAACTCGGTTCATAAACCAGTTCAATCCTGTTGGACCCGGTTCATCCAAACCAGTCTAGTTTTCCTCTTCCAATTCATCCTAAGGTTCTTTTCCATAGTATTATGAACCCTTTGGATTACCTGGGAGTTGTAAATTCTTCAATTTCCCATTCACAATTGATCAGGTTTGTGGACCGGTTCAGTTTTCTCACTTGGTTTAATCGGTTCCCTTCCTAATTTTTCTTAGCTCAAAAGGGCGGGGTTTATAATGAGAATTTAGTCATTAAAAATATGTTGGTTCTCTCTCTAGCACTGATTGGAATTTACTAAGTAGAGCCAAATTGGCTTACCTTTCCATTCTTATTTAGCCGTAGGAGGGCTAAGGAGCTATTGGGAGAGCTTGTTTTAGCCTAAGGAGGGCTCAGATTGGCTTATTTCAGCATGTCAGAAATAGGGCAGCTTCAGTTCATTGGAGCTACTTCACTATTCGATCACGTCGACGCTTCTCCGACGACCATCGGAGCAATTGGAGACTACCACTGTGTAGATGACTTCTCCCAAAGCCTGAGAAACCCAACCACACCTTCTTTGGCTTAGAAAAGACCCTATATTAGATCTCTATTTCAAGGTTCTCCGAAAAACTGAGTAGTTGAGAGAGAGAGAGGTTTTCAAGTGTGGAGAGGCTGAATAGAGAGGGGCACATTATATATGGAGCTAGGGGACTCGTCGGCTGTCCGTTTGGCACATTTATGACAGTCCTTGATGGCCTGAAATGTACTGAACAGAAACATTTCCTCTTCACTGGTGCTGGTTCGATTTTCCAGCGAGTGAACAATGTTGTCATCTAAAAGAAGAAGACAACACTATTCCAAACCTAATCGGACCGGTCTGAAACGGGTTCAAAGCTTAAATGAGTCGGTTCAGGCTCGATTTAACTGAGTTTTTCAAAATTAAAAATTTATAAATTAATCTAAATTCATTCTCTATCTAATGGTGGCATTAATTTTACAATTTGAAGTTTCTAAGCCACCTAGAAAAATAAATTTAGCATCTGGTTCAATAGTGGTTCAAACCGATCCAAATCGGTTCACCTGAACTAGTTTGGTTTTCATCCTCCATTCATGACTTTTGTGACTCTTTACGTCACTCGAGATCTATAAATTTCCCAGTGTGCCCTCTCTCAATCAGTTTCAATTCATAAACCGGCTTGGTTCATAAACCCATTCAATTTGGCTTGGATCCGGTTCACCTAAACCAGTCTGGTTTTTCTCTTCAAATTTGTTCTAAGGTTCTTTTCTAAGATTTTATGAACCCTTTGTGTCACCTAGAGTTGTAAATTTCCCACATTGCCCATTCTCTGATGATCAGTTTGTGAACCGGTTCAGTTTTCTCACTTGGTTTGACCGGTTCTTTTCCCAGTTTTCCTTAACTCCAAAGAGCGGAGTTTACACTACGAATGTGTGATCCCTTCCTAATGAAGGGTGTGTATTGACTGTTAAACACATCAAATGTGGAAAATTAGGAAAAAGGGTTTTGAAAATAGAAATTTGAGGAAAGCATATTCTTAAAGAAAATAAAGAATTTGGTTGTCATGCCCTGACCCAGTTTGGTTGGATCCCCATGAACAACCCACCACTCTCTCGGATCATTCAGGGTTTTGCCCTCTTCTAAACCATGGGGAGTAAGGCGTCCCTCTTATCTGTACCTTTCTTAGAATAACATTAATCAAAATTGAATATAAATTTTACATACCTGCCTTAAGTTTTGGTTACCAATAAATCTTTAACGTTGGTTTTCCCTTAGTTTTCCGGAAAGGGGTAAAGGGAGGGGTGAGTTCGACAACTTAGTGAATAGGTGTTGGGGTGAGAGTTTTCACAAAAATCAATTAATTTTAATTGGAATGTGCCAGACTCTTTATTTCAATAAAAATGTCTTTCTAAAAAAATTGGTTTATCAAAACCTTTTTCCAAGGTTTCCCAATTCATTCCTAAGGATTCTAAAATCCTTTCCACAGTTTTCATAACCTTTTTCCCATTTCCATATTTGGTGTGTTTAATATACCACACATGCCCTTCATCATGAAGGGATCACACACATTCGTGAGATGCAGTTCCGCCGACTACAACCACTTGTGGATTGGAGCGTTTTTACCATCCACCCTGATAGAATTCTTTGACTTCTACCCGAAGTCTGAGTGAACGTCTCTAATGTCCTACCCTTAGACTAAAAATACTCCATGTCCATATGCGAACAAAGACCTCATCCTATCCCCACCCCAGTCTCATGTGCAATGAAGCTACATCAAGCTTCTCAAGACTTCTGGTACGACTAACTGCCCTTATTTCCATGAGGTCGTCTAGAGCCCTATGATGCATCACCACCCCTCTTAGGCATCTTGAAGGTCTCGTAACATAGTCCATGCACAAATGAACAGTTTTTCACATAAGCCATGGAATTAGTGGTGCCACTAGTCCGACGCCCTGACCTTCAACTCGACCTGCAGCTATTTGTCTTGACTAGTCCAAAGACCTGTCATGTTGCATTGCTGCTAGTTCATTGAGTATGTTGGTCATGTCTCAGAAACATGGCCAAACAACTCATTTACTTGAGTTTTCATGTCTGAATAATTATATTTGTTTTTGAACTTCTGCTCGTGCCAATTGGCCTAGGGCCCACTATACAAGATTTTCAAAATCGAGCATATTAGCCCCCAAGTTCCAAAATCGAGGCCTCCGGCCTATATGAGCTATTCGAGCTCTCGTCAATAAGGTCTCCCAAAAATTTTGAGCAGTGGCACACAGTTAAGGGAGAGCACTTCCGACAAAATAAACTTTTCAACTATCCATCATACCAACCGGGTATGAGGACATCTATGCTTATAACCAATAAGTGGGTTTTCCACTTCCTTCCAAGAAGTTTCATCATATTAACCAGGTATGATCTATTTACAACCAGTAAATAGTTTTTTTTTCCGCTTGATTTCCACATCACTCTTCTTAGATGTGAAGATTAAAATACCACTTAGCAGTGGATTTTTATTTTTGAGGTGCTTATCATCCCAACTAGGTATGATATTAAATTCTCACTCACCCGATCGTGCAGTGAATTTCCTTTAGTCGGCTTGTTACCTTTGTGCGAACTTGTTTTAGTTGGCGTTCCTAGTACTTCGTGTCCCTACACAATATGAACATCCTTGTTCATTATCCATTGGCCTAATAGCCTTCATTCATACCGAATGAATGAGAAACCAAACTTTTCATTTATTTGCAATTAGGTCCCCAAAGTTATTTTTCTTTAAATTTAAGTCCCTAATGCCGATTTTATCCCAAATTGAGTCTCAAAACTCTAAAAATCACCATGTCACCTCAATTTATTCAAAATCACAAAAGGGGGTTCAAATTTCCCAAATTTCCAATTTGGTCCCCAATTTTTCCAAAATTACCATTTTGCCCCAAAAATTCAACAATTTTCCCAATTGGTCCTCCAACATCTTTATCATGCCCAATTGGCCCTCAATTTTATGAAAGTGCACTTTAGTCCCTCGAAGTTTTGAAATTCCCAAATTTCCCCCAATTTTTCCCCCAATTTCAACCTTCTAACTCAGCCGAATTTGATTTCATCAAATTGACCGATCAAATGAGTTTAATTGTTGAAATTGAAGTTAGATTGGAGTTCTTACACCTTCATACGATTCAATTGCACTTTGAATCGCACGATTTGTGGTTGGAATTAGCTAAAATGGAGCTTCGCTGAAAAACTGGAATTAGAGAGAGAAAGCTTCGAAGGCTTACCGTCGGGGGCATGCCCATCCGAGCTTTCAATCTTGGTAGATAGCTCTTGTCCTGAGGTCCTTCTATGATCAAGAATTGCAACAATTGATGTCGAATTGAGTGAGAATTTTGTCATCGAAATTTTGTCGGTTCTCTCTCTAGCACCGGTCGGAAATTATAGAGTGGAGCCAAATTGGCTTATCTTTCCGCTCTAATTCAGTTGTAGGAGGGTTGTGGAGGTGTTGGAAGGACTTGGTTTAGCTTGAGAAGGGCTCAAATTGGCCGATTTTAGCTCGGCTGAAATAGGGCAGCTTTAGTCTATCGGAGCTGCTTCACTATTCGATCACATTGATGCTTCTCTGGTGACCCTCATAGCAAATGGACACTATAGGCCTATAGCTAACTTCGAATCCAAAGAACCTGACCACGCCTTCTTTAGCTCAGAAAAATGCCCAAGTTGGAGCTCTGGTTTGAGCTTCACCAGAAAATGGAGTAGTTGAGAAAGAATGGAGTTTTCAGGTGTGAGAAGGATGAATGACGAGGGGCTCTTTATATAGGAAGCCCGGGGATTTCTTGGTCATCTGATTGGCACCTTAATGGTAGTCATTCATTGCATGAAACTCCGTGGCCAGAGACTTTCATCTTCACTGGCACTGCTAGATTTTCCTATGAGTGAACAGTGCTGTCATCTAAAGGAAGAAGACGACATTGTTCCAAACCGGATAGGACCAGTCCGAACTGGGTTCAAAGCTTAAACCAATCAGTTCAGTCCCAATTCGACTGAATTTTTCAAAATAAAAATTTTCTAAATTTATTCTCTATCCAATGGTGGCCTCAAACCAAATTTGAATTTTCTAAGCCACCTAAAAAAATGAATTTAGCATTTAGTTCAATAGTGGTTCAAACCTGTCTAAATCGGTTCAATCTGGTTCACCTAAACCAGTTTGGTTCTTATCTCCAATTCATCCTAAAGTCTTTCTTCATGATTTTTGTGACTATTCAGGTCACCCAGCATCCATAAATTTCCTGGTTTGCCCTTTCTTTATGAGTTCTGGTTTTTTAACCAACTCGGTTCATAAATCGGATCAATTCGGCTCGAATTAGGTTCTCCTAAAGTGGTCCAGTTTTCTCTCCCAAATTGTCCTAAGGTCCTTTTCCAAGGTTTTATGAACCCTTTGGGTCACTCAAAAGTTGTAAATTTCCCAAATTGCTCGATCTCTAATGATCAGATTTGTGAACTAGTTCGGTGTTTTTTACTCAGTTTCCTTGTCTTTAAGGGACAAGGTTTACAACTCTCCCCTCCTTTTAGGAGTTTTGTCCCCACAACTAAATAAACATCCTTTGCATTGGAAATAATTTGCCTTAATGTTAATTTGGGATTTGCTTGACATGCTATCACTTTGGTCATTCGTTTACTTAGCCCCTTTAAATCACGCACTTAAGGAATGTCTTTTCCTTTTCGTTGTTTACTCACTTCCTGGAGTTTATCATAACTAGTCATGTCTTTCCCACAAGTCCAAAGGAATATCCTTAGGTTCACTTCCTCCTCTACTTAGGGCAAGATCTTCTTCTTAAGGGTTCTTGCCCAAGGTTTCAAGATTGGGACTTCCAAGGTGCCCAATCGTTCCTTTGTCTTATTATTCTCTTCAAAGTTGAAACCCTTAGCTTGGCGTTCTTTCGAACATTACGTACTTGTTTTCACAGGTTTCGGTGTTATTATTCCTTCATCCTAATTTGACCCATCCTTCATTTGTCAATGATTACAGCTTCAGTCAAAATTTTGTTTGACCATGTTATGCTTACTGACTGACTTTTTATTACTAGAGTCACATTTTACTCGGGGCTATTAGTACTTACATGTCCCTTATGACATGACATACCCCAGAACCTATCTCTGTCCATCAGACTTCTACAACACTTCCTTTAGGGTTATTTCCAACTTTTCAACATTTCGGGAATTGTATAGCTTCATCTCTCTCTTTGTCTAGTAGTATTTCTCGACTAGATTTAATCATTTGTCGACCTTAATTTCCTTGTTCACCCTTTACTTTCCTATCAAAGGTATCCCACTCTATTACCCTTCTTTAGAGTGTAGTCACCACTACTTCTCGATCCTTCTTAAGGTCTCGCTTATTCTCCTTGACCATCATGTTGCTATTAGTTGCTTCCTTCTTTTCTAGGTTCATCGAAAATCTCTAATTGGCTTCTTTGCTCTTCTAATTAGGTAATACCTTGGCTATCCCGACACACCCTTAACCATTTATGGTTCTTTATAAGATTCTTTATGTCGTTTTAAGCCTCTTAGGACCCATCTGGTGGTTCCTTAGCTTTGGAACTTCCCTTTTTGATGTCTCACTTCCTACTTGTATCCTCTACCGAAGGATTCATGTCATGGTCTAACCTCTCCAATGCTTCTTGGAGGCTTTTCCTTCTTTCCTTTTTATGGGTAGTCCACTTATCAAGGCGTCCTTTGATGCCACCTTCCTACTTACCCGCTCCTTGGGTTTAGCTTACTCCTTGGGTCTTCCTAGTATGCTTCCTTAGGGTTTCCTTCTTTAGAAGAATCCTTTCCCTTCTTTCTCGGAATTCCTTTTTATTCGTCATTGAGGGTATCCAACTTTAACTTTCCTAATATCCTCGAATGCCATCCTTCCTGCTTCACCTTCGAGGTTTGGTGGGTATGTCTGTAGGATTTTCTTTTGCCTATATTTCATCACAAGTTTTTATAAGAAATGGAACTTTTATTATAATGATGATGAATTATAGGGTTTTTTTTTGTTATATCAGTCTAGGGGAGCTATGGTAAGTACTAATTATAGTACTGGGTTCATCATGTGCTTCCTTCTTGTTGAGGTTGTATACTCAGGTTGGTACCCTTGACATAGTGGCTATGTCTTGTCCTCTGTCTAGTGCCCTTGTGTTTCCTTGAAGTAGTGGATGGTCACTTCATTGGGTATTACCTCGAAGGGCTGGACAACTCTTTGCAAAGTGTCTGAGCTATCTACATTCAAAACAGGCTTGACACAACCCTTCATGACTTTTTTGGCACCTAGGGCAAGAGGGGTTTCTCATTTATGGGTTGTACTTGTCTCTCTTGGAGTATGATAACCGTTATTTCTCCTAAAAGACCCCATTCTTGTCCCCCATTTTTATCTACCATGCTCATTTTAACCTCTTTAGTTACTCTGTCCTTCCTCTTCCTTCCAGCCGGCTTGCTCTATCCGACGGCATCTTGTCTGTACTAGACGTTCACACTCATGGGCCATGTTGATGATGGCAGCCAAATCCATGGGGCATCCTAGTACTTCCATCTGGTCACTTATATCCATGGTGAGACAATCCATGAACTGCTGGCAGATATATGTTGGTCCGGGTAAGTCTAGAGCAAAAGGCCTTAGCTCATTAAACCTAGTCTCATATTCCAATAAAGAGTTAAGCCCTTGTCGTAGTCAGAGGAAATCTTGCTTCTTCTCATTAATTAGGTGAGGGGCCAAGTACTCCTCCGCGTATTTCTCCTCAAACTGCTCTTAGGAGGGTGTGGAAGTATGCATGCTCCGGTTATTGTCCCACCATCTTTTGGCAATACCCTCCAAGAAAAATTCTGTTAGGATCACCATATCCTTTGGTGATATTCTGACCATCCCCATCAGCTTATTGATGTTAGCTAGCCAGTCCATGGCGGCTCCTGCATCTTTCTCTCCGAGAAAAGGCTTACACTCCGGTTGACAAAGAGCCTTGAGATACTTCAGAATATCAACTGAAGGGGGTGATTAATAGGAGGAGGATGAGTTTGTACTTCCCCTGGTTCAGCCCGAGAGTTGGTGCCTGCCTCAGTGATGAGGATAGGTTGTCCAAATACTCGAGTGAACTCTTTATACAACCTTTGGTGTTCTGAGCTTGGTCCAGGTGGAACTATTTGGGTTTCTCGGGGAGTTTCTACTGGAAGGGATGGCTGGGTAGTTTCATAGACTGTAGCTCTAGTTCTCTTGGTTCCTTCCTTGGGAGCCATCTAAAAATTTTGAAAGTATCCCTATTAATTACAATGTTCTCTAATCCTGATAATGTATTCGAGGAAACAGGCTCTAATACCACTCAAGTTGTTACGCCCTAACCCAATTTTGTTAGATCCACGAGTACAACCCACCACTCTCCTAGTTTATTCAAGGTTTTCCCTTCATCCAAACCGTGGGGAGTAAGGCATCCTTCTTACTTGTACCTTTCTTGAAATAACATTAATCAAAACTGAATATAAATTTTACATACCTATTTTAAGGTTTGGCTACTGATAAATTTTTAAGGTTGGTTTTCCCTTGGTTTCCTAAAAAGGTGTAAAGGGAGGGGTGAGTTCGACAACTCAGTGAATAGGTGTTGGGGTGAGAGTTTTCACAAAAATCAATTAATTTTAATCGGAATGTACTAAACTCCTTATTTCATAAAAATGTCTTTCTAAAAAAATTCGGTCTATCAAAACCTTTTTCCAAGGTTCCCAATTCATTTCTAAGGATTTTCAAATCCTTTCCACGGTTTTCATAACCTCTTTCCCATTACCATATTCGATGTGTTTAACATACCACACACGTCCTTCATCATGAAGGGATCACACACATTCGCAAGATGCAGTTACGCCAATTACACCCACTTATGGATCAGAGCATTTTTACCATCCACCATGATAGAAGTCTCTAACTTCTACCCGAAGTCTGAGTGAATATCTCTAATGTCCTACCCTTAGACTAAAAATACTTCATGATCATATGTGGACAGAGACCTCATCCTGTCTCCACCCCAATGACGCATCTGGTATGACTAACTGCCCTTATTTCTATGAGGTTATCCAGATCCCTATGACGCATCCCTACCCATCTTGGGCATCTTGAAGGTCTCATAACATAGTGCATGCACAAATGAATAGTTTTTCACATAAGCCATGTCATTAATGGTGCCACTGGTTCAACGGCCCCGACCCTCAACTCGACCTGCACCTGTTTGTCTTGACTAGTCCAAAGACTTGTCATGTCGCACTGCTGCTAGTCAATCGAGTATGTCGGTCCTATTTCGAAAACATGGCCAAACAACTCATTTACTTAAGTTTTCATGGCTAAATAATTATGTTTGTTTATGAGCTCCTGCTCGTGCCAATTGGCCTAGGGCCCATTGTACGAGATTTTCAAAATCGGGCATATTAGCCCCCAAGTTCCAAACTCGAAGCCTCCAGCCTATATGAGCTATTCGAGCTCTCGTCAATAAGGTCTACCAAAATGTTTAAGCAGTGACACACAGTCAAGGGAGAGCACTTCCGACAAAATAAACTTTTCAACTGTCCATCATACCAACTAGGTATGAGGACATCTACGCTTATAACCGATAAGTGGGTTTTCCACTTCCTTCCAAGAAGTTTCATCATACCAATCGGGTATGATCTATTTACAACCGATAAGTAGTTTTTTTTTCGCGTGATTTCCACATCACTCTTCTCAGATGTGATGATTAAAGTACCACTTAGTAGTGGGTTTTCATTTTTGAGGTGCTTATCATCCCAACCGAGTATGATATTAAATTCTCACTCACCCGATCGTGCAGTGAATTTTCTCTAGCTCGCTTGTTGCCTTTGTGTGAACTTCTCTTAGCTGGTGTTCCTGGTACTTCGTGTTCCTACACGATACGAACATCCTTGTTCGTTATCCTTTGGCCTAATAGCCTTCATTAATCCCAAATGAATGAGAAACCAAACTTTTCATTTATTTGCAATTAGGTCCCTAATGTTATTTTTCTTTAACTTTAAGTCCCTAATGCTGGTTTTCCCCCAAATTGAGTCCCAAAACTCTATAATTCACCTTAGGACCTCAATTTATTCAAAATCACAAAAAGGGGTTCAAATATCCCAAATTTTCAATTTGGTCCCCAATTTTTCCAAAATTACCATTTTGCCCCTACTTTACAAAAATGGTAAATTTTTCTCCAAAAATTCCAAAATTTGCCCAATTGGTCCTCCAACATCTTTATTATGCCCAATTGGTCCTCAATTTTATTAAATTGCACTTTAGTTCCTCGAATTTTTTAAATTCCCAAATTTCCCCCAATTTCAACATTCTAACTCAATCGAATTTGATTTTATCAAATTGACTAATCAAATGAGTTTAATTTTTGAAATGAAGTTAAATTGGAGTTCCTACACCTTCATATGATTCAATTGCACCTTGAATCGCACGATTTGAGGCCGAAATGAGCTCAAATGGAGCTTCGCCAAAAAACTGGACTTAGAGAGAGAAAGCTTCGAAAGCATATCATCGGGGGCATGGCGGTCCGAGCTTTCAATCTGGGCAGATAGTTCTTGTCCTAAGGTTACTCCTAGGATCAAGAATTGCAATAATTGATGTCGAATTGAGTGAGAATTTTGTCATCAAAATTCTTCCAGTTGTCTCTCTAGCACTAGTAAAAAAATTATAGAGCAGAGCCAAATTGGCTTAACTTTCTGCTCTAATTTAGTTGTAGGAAGGCTGTGGAGGTGTTGGGAGGGCTTGGTTTAGCTTGAGAAAGGCTCAGATTGGATGATTTCAGCTTGGCTGAAATAGGGCAGCTTCAGTCTGTCGGAGCTGCTTCACTATTCGATTACACCGGCGCTTCTCTGGCAACCATCGGAGTAAATAGAGACTATATGTGTGTAGCTGACTTCTCCCCAAATCCAAAGAACCTGACCACACCTTCTTTGGCTCAAAAAATGCCCAAGTCGGAACTTTGGTTCGAGTTACATTGAAAAATGGAGCAGTTGAGAGAGAATGGAGTTTTCAAGTGTGAGGAGGATGAATGAGGAGGGGCTCTTTATATAGGAAGCTCGGGGACTTCTTGGCCATCTGATTGGCACCTTAATGGCGGTCATTCATTGCCTGAAACTCCCTAGCCAGAGACATTTCGTCTTCATCGTCGCTGCTTGATTTTTCGGTGAGTGAACAGTGTTGTCATTTGAAGGAAGAAAACAACACTGTTCCGAACTAGACCGTACCGGTCCAAACTAGGTTCAAAGAATAAACTGGTCTGTTTAGGCCCGATTCGACTGAATTTTTCAAAATTAAAAATTTCTAAATTCATCTAAATCCATTCTCTATCCAATGGTGGCCTCAAACCTCAAATTTGAATTTTCTAAGCCACATAGAAAAATGAATTTAGCATCTAGTTCAAACCGGTTCAATCCGATTTGGATCCAGTTCACCTGAACCAATTTGGTTTTTATCTCTAATTCATCCTAAAGACCTTTTTCATGACTTTTGTGACTATTTAGGTCACTCGGAATCCATAAATTTTCCGGTTTGCCCTTTATTTATCGGTTTCGGTTCTTGAACCGACTCGGTTCATAAACCGGTTCAATTCGGCTCGGATCCGGTTCTCCTGAATCGGTTTGGTTTTCTCTCCCAAGTTGTCCTAAGGTCCTTTTCTAAGGTTTTATGAACCGTTTAGGTCACTCAGGAGTTGTAAATTTCCCAGATTGTCCTAAGGTCCTTTTCCAAGTTTTTATGAACCCTTTGGGTCACTCGAAAGTTGTAAATTTCCCAAATTGCTCGTTCTTTAATGATCAGATTTGTGAATCGATTCGGTGTTTCTTACTTGGTTTGACCGATTTTTTTCCTGGTTTCCTTGTCTTTAAGGGACGGGGTTTACATTGGCACACTCCGATTAAAATGTTTTTATTTAAAAACTCACTCCCAATACCCATTCATTGAGTTGTAGAAACTCACCCCTCTTTCATATCCTTTTTTCAGGAGTGGAGAAAATGACTAAGGAAAACACCTAGATCTACCTGCTATTAGGTATGCTTAAAAGTTATTTTAAGCTCGCATTTTTATTGATTTATATTATTTCAGGGAATAAGGTTAAATTACGCCTAGCTCCTCTTGATTAAAGAAAGGGGGAAACCCCTCTTAAACCAAGGGAGCGGTAGGTTGATCACGGGGATTTGACCAAATCGGGTCGGGGCATGACAATTTTGCACTATAGTGAACAAGTTTTCTATAAATTTCTTGATCGCTTTAGCAGGTTTTTTACTTAGCTCACCCCTTTTTGGATAGGTTCTTGGGAAAATAAAAATATCTAAAAATTTTACATTCAATTTCCTATTACATGGGCCTAAGAACCGCCCAATTCTGATTTGTTTAACCCCCTCTAAAAATTGGGGGTTTTGTGGTCTGATTCAGCCTGAACCTAGTTCATTCCAGTTCTCTTCTGAGTTTTTCTCAATCCTTTATTTCAAATCCCAGAGCATTTCCTAAGGTCTCTCATGACATGTTTCCTTTTTGGTTCAATTTGGCACGATTTTCAAAATGGAATTTCCCAATGTTACAAATATATTCCATAAAATAGTTTAGGAAGCTCATGCTATCAGATGTACGAGTAATATCATGTCATCAGTCCAATTGGACTCAATGTTAGAAATCTCACTCACCGTTATACGAGCACATGTTCATCATAGAGGGATTCTAGAGTCTCTATGCCCCTCTCACACAATCGTGTATGATTTGCTCCCTAAATATCATGCATGGATTTCATAAATGTGCTTTGGGTCTATCATTTAGGCATTTATTATATTATACTGTAATATTTCTAAATTTTCGATTTTGCCCCTAGACCCTACTTTCATAACTAAAGATAATTTTGTTAAATAAGAGAATCTCACTAATTTATAAATTTTGTACCTTTAAGTCTGAACACTATACTTGGAAAATTTGGGGTCGGTCATATGGCATTCAATCAATTCTTCAGTCTAATGGCATTTTTGTAATTTTCTCCTTTATTTCCATTTAGCCCAAACACGTCCTTAAGGTGTTTAATTTTATGCCCACCCCAAACGTGACCTTATTCATTCCAATTATTACTCGCCAAACACGACATTATTGTCATGCTGGTAATGTTGTCAACCTATCGTAGCATTATCGTCTTTTACTATGTCTGATGGCAACATGGTCATTAAACCAAATGCCCTCAGCTCCTTTGTCTACACTGCTCGAGGTCTCTGTAGCTTCCATTCATTCAATTGTAGGAATCCTCTCAATGAAAATCCCTTAGCTCCATCTTGGTTCGATCATTGACCTCCATTTTTCGGCAATCATTCAAGTAATCTTCATCCTCCTTCTCTACGAAAAATCCAGTGGCTTCTTGATCATCACCTACTCTTTCTAGATTTTGAAATCCTCAATTCATAAATTTGATGCTTCCAGTAACGCTCTTCGGTTTTTTATTTTCTTTAGTTCCTTTCCTCTTTTATTCACCTAGATCGAGGCAACCCGAAGCCATATTGTCTTCGGATTGAATTTTTCCTCACCTCGACATGAACCTTCTTCAACTCGATCGAACATCGATGAGTTCACCTATCATCACTAGAGGTTCGTCATGTTGTCAACGCCACTTATCCCCGATGTCTATGACTCCATCCACTTTGTTTCTCCCTAGAGTCCTAACTTATGCTCACATCTGATGAAGCCTTCCAAAGCTTCGTCCAATGTAGATTCTAAATCCTCTTCCCCCAATGAGAACTCATAGATATTCCTAAGGTATGCCAAATTCACACCTTCATCCCTTCTCTTATCTCAACCTCTCGTTGTTACATCATGCAAGTTCCTTTATAGGGTTCTTGGTGAAATCTTCTCCCACTTCAGTTCAATTTCCTCCTCCTAAGATAATTGGAGCTGTAGGAAATGGCATGGTTATGGATGGCCACCCCCAAATTTTACTGAGTAGTTGGCTATTGTTGCCTCTTGGCTAGGTTTAGAAGTGATCACCTCAATTACATCTAGCCATCGAGTTTGTAAATTAAATTGGCCTTGAGCTCTACATGAATATTGAATCAAAACATGAGGTTATCTTCCTTGTCGTCACCATTCCTTTTGCCTCGGTAGATAATTAGGAAGAAAAACTAATCCTTTAATTTTGGCTTACATAAATCTCATAGATGGGAGGAAGGTTTACCGAACTAGCTCAATTAGGGGTGGTGGCGATCGACTATCTCGGTCACTTGCATCCTAGGTATCTCTCATTCAGATCTTGATATCTCTCATTCATCCAGATCATGAGCGTTTGTGTGTGTCTAATAGGCTACTTGAAGTTCCTTTTTATAAGGAATGAATGACCTTTCATTTCTCTACTAGCAGTTTAGGAAACCATTGAACTTCTTCGATTGCATAGAAAAATTGGATTGTTTAATGTTGGGATTATAACTCTTCATGAATTTAATGATTTCTATTGTAACTTACAGAATTCTAGAGTTTATGTGGTCATCATTCATTCATTCATTAATTTAAACTATTGAGTTCTTTTGCAGGTGAAACCTTTAGACTTCTCATAAATGGTTGTGGGTATGGGCTAGTTCTTCATGGAATTCTTCCAAGGTACATGTATATTGGACTGAAATCCAATCCTAACAAGTTAGTCCCATTTTCACCCTCATTCATTTGGGCATCCTTCATGCCCCATTTGTTTCTTGTCTTTATGTTATTGATAATTGAGTAATTTACTATCAATTCTTCCCCTTTAACATTAGGAAAAATGTTGTTGGGCATATTGGAACATCTGCATATGAATCTCTTCTATTTTTGTATGTGACCCCCACTCCAACTGACTTTAATTCTTGTAAATGTTTATGGTATAGTGTCACATTAGTTAGAAATACTTTGTCTTCATGGCCGGTAATGACTTTATTTCATGTGCAAGCTTTAGACAAAATGACAAGGATGGAAAGCTCAATTATCTGTGGATCTTTCTGTTAATATCAAGTGAGCTTCCAATAAGGCTAGTGTATTAAATCTTAGATTTTATTTATGTAATACAGGTGTGTGGAAGATAATTTAGCTTCAAGTTCATGGCATGTTGCACCCATCATTTGGCTTGATTTTTTGTTAGCTTTGAATGTAGGGTTAAGTATAGAGAACTTTGAAAGTACACTTGACTGTCATGGAGGGTGTCACCATGGAGGCTGAAGATGTTTGGACTTCCTGCTAATGTTAAGATTCTTCGTCTCAATTTTACAGTTTGATTGGCCTACTATCAAATTTTTACTCAAACTCTTTAGGTGGTGTAAGAATAGTTGCGCTTCTTTTGTTAGCCCATTAGTTTATTTTATGATTTGTTTATGGACTTGCCCATTAATTTTAATTTATGATTTGTCTATGGGTTGTTTTGTGGGATAAGCCCTAATTGGTTTTCTTGTTGCAATTTTGGGTTTGTTTAGGGCTTTTATGGTGATGTATAATGGGTTTGTGTTTACTTGTCATTGAATTAGTGTTTGTAATTGTTGCTTCTATGGTCTTGGGCTAATGTAAATATAATTCATAATCTTTTTGCATTAATAAAACTATTTAGCACAATACATTGAGATTTATGTACTAATTATTTATGGATGGTAAAATGTGGTCATATTCTCCTATGTCCATTTTTATAAATTTCATCTTCACCTCTATTAATGTACATACTTACATGTATTTATAAACGTGTTTATTTAATAATTATTTAATCTCACTAATTTAAATTAGATCATTCCAACTTAATTAGCTTGACCTCATTAAGGATCATTCAATCCATTAAGTTAAATCTAATCCTAATTAATTGGATCCTTATTTCAAATTCCTTCTTAAATCATTTTTATTTTCTATTCATTTTCATTTTAGTTTAAATTGCATATCAAATTTTTGGGTTATGAAAATACGGTATTAAATTAACAGTACTTAAGTGAATGTTTATATAGTATTAAAGGGGTTGACCAAATAACAAGTTAAATCGAGTGACTATTGTTGATATTTTGATATATGATTGTGATTGAGGTGGATGAGATATAAACTTATATGTGAAGAAGTATAATTATGCACTAAATAATATATAAGAGGTGAGTTAAGAAAGATAATATGATTTTGTTATATATTATCTATAATAGTTGAGTTATAATACCATATAATTATGGGTGCAAACCTATTATCTCACATAGTATGTGAGAAGTTATTACGGTAAATTTATAATACTTTTTTATTTTATCAAATTTAAAATTTTATTCTTAATACTTCTCAATTGAAGCTCAGATAAAAAACGGTTACATATTTATTTAAAAATAATAAATTATAATTAATATAATATTTTTAATATTATAAACCTATAATATTTCTTTATTTTATCTAATTTTTATCTTAATATTAATAAAAATATTTAAAAATACTTTATTATCCACTCTATTTATTTTAATAAATATTATTTTAGTATACATATATTTTCCGAGTAATAAGAGTTTTACAAGTGCAGATTCCGTAGGTAGAACGTGGAACTAAAAGGGAATCCAAATAATTGCCAAAATTCCCTACCTGTAGAGAGAAAAGGAGATGGCGACTCGGAACTTGATCTAATTCCAACCGTTGATTCGCTCACCTGTCCCTTCCCCATCTCCCACTCGTTGAAGAGTAGAGGCGGAGCGCCCGCTGTTCAACCATGAACAGGTACCTTGCTGTGTCTCACTGCCAGTCCTTTTCTCTATCCTCTGTTTCCTGGGTTGTTAGGAAAAATGTGATTTAGCTGCGATACTTCGACGAATTGCTCCGGCGATTTGATTGCTGGGATTCTCGTTTCAGGTTTGTGGCGAGGAGATTTGTTGGATCTCCGTTCTTGTCCAGGGTTGCTTGGAGGTCGTTCTGCGATGTTGCTTCTGTGAGCCCAATCACCGACCGACTAATACTGATTTTGGTTTTTTCAGGCGCTTCTAATGGCTTTGAGTTAGCTGTGATTACTGATGTTTGACTGCGCTCTAATCGTGCTATAGATGTGTAAGAAGTTTTGTTGGAGATGTAGAATATTGCAGGACATTAAAAATTTTAGGCATTGAATTCGGTTTATTGCAGGAGAAGTAACCATGTTAGGTGATTTGCGACTTCATTCATGTGCTGAGCAGATGTATCCGCGATTTAGTTGTTTAGAGAGGGCCCAAAATTTCTCCACTGTTTTGTCAGATACTGATGCTGATGTTCATTGTGCCGTTGCTACAAGCTTGCCCTGTTTATTATTTGAATTGAGGGTGCAAGTCAATTTTTTCCCTCTCTATAATATCTCTTGAAAAATAAGAAAGTTTGAATCCGAGAAAGAAGCTTGGTACAGTGGCACCAACATCGGCCTACAAGAGATTGTAGATTCCATTCTCATTGCATAAATCCTTTTTATATGGATCTTTGAAGAAGGGGACTGTAATATTGAAGAGACCTTGCTATTTTGGTCCTTTACCTGCCAAAATAAATTACCATCTCACGTAATTCTGTTTTATTATTTATTTAGGATTATGCAAATTAGGTTGTCCAGGGTAATTTGCATTTGCTTCAGTTTAAAAATTTTCTGTGCTTTGCCTCCTTATATCCTGTTTATGCTGAGTATTTCTTATGATAGATGGACATATAACTTATTATGATTAAAATTTGACTAGGCTGAGAAGCAAAAACTCAGTAGTGATACTGACGAGTATGATGTTGCTATTGTTGGTGGAGGAATGGTTGGCTTGGCTGTTGCTTGTTCCCTAGGTGAGTAAAAGTCTTTGATTTGTTGGTCTTGTTTTTATTGTCATAATTGTGTGTGCATGTTTTAAGTCATAAAAAATGTGCTATTGTTTATATCTCAACAGCCATGGTATACTGGAGCTCTGCATCCTTTTTTCTATCAGCAGCTTTGTGTCTTTTGATTGTTATGAGTTCTCTGAATAATTTCAGTTCTTGTGGATTTTGCAGCAAGTATGCCACTGACAAAACATCTGAGTGTTGCCATCATTGATAGTAATCCAGCACTTCTCAAGGGAATTATTATCACGAAAGATGATCCACCAGATCCAAGGGTCAGTACTGTTACACCTGCAACTATATCCATTTTCAAAGGTATCTGCTTAGCTCTTGTTTTTTATGCTCCAATTGAATAATGTAAATCATAATATCCAATGTTTTAATTGGAACAAGTTTACAAACAGATGGATTATTCAGATCAATACAATTTTTTTGTACATATCTTGCTTTCTGGATATGTGCCTCTACTACTTACTGGAGTTAATTAATTAATTTTTTGAAGTTAAATTTCCTTCTGATGGTTGGTGACTGACTGGTTTAGTGTAATAGAACTTTTACTATCATCAAATATGGAGTAAAAAATTAGATCATTTACAGAGATTGGTGCTTGGAAATTTGTTGAGCAACACCGACATGCATACTTTGACAAAATGCAGGTTCTACTCTTATATCCTTTATTATTCGTGATTTTCATAAGACAGTTGATGCTTTTCTTATCCTTTTGTTGAACCATGAGTGCTAAAGCTCCAAACTTCATCTTGCAGGATAATGCTACTCTTTTATGATTATGAACCCATTTCATTGTCTCAAAAAATTTGATGAAATATCATCCTTTCATGTACCTTCCATCTTGGATTTCCATACACTAGATCACATTCTAGTTGACTTTCATGCAGAGCAGTAGATTGCTTATATTAATAAATAATCAGGCTTTATGAGATTATCTTCATTGTAAATAAACGACCCAGAATAAATTTATTTGATAGGTTGAGCTTGCTAATCCTTCATCTGTAAGGTATTTATTAATATATTCGCAAACTTAATAGCCTGTGCTTCTTTGCGCAAAAAACACTTCTGTCAATCTGATATCTGTCTTCCCACCTAAGTTACACTCACAAATGAATAATGGTGTCTGGTATTGAAACTCTTGCATATATCATACTCTATAAATAATTGTTAAATTCATATTTCTTTACTAAAAATCTGGTGTGCTTACTTGCATTCTTGAAGGTGTGGGATTATACTGGATTGGGATATACACACTATAATGCAAGAGATGTAAATAAAGAATTACTGGGGTGAGAATGGGCATAGTTGTGCCATCTTTCTGCTTTTTGTACCCCTCTTGCTGAAAATGACATAGCTGTTCTGATGCAGATGTGTTGTCGAGAATAAAGTGCTTCAAAGCTCTCTGTTATCATGCATACAGGTACAACAATTGTAAACTACCAAAATAATTTGAATTACGATTGTTCTTGCCTTGGTTCTGTTATGCATGTCCAACACATACAAGACACAAGTGCCCTAGTTTTTCTCTCTCCAGTTTTCTATATCCTCCTTCCCAACATTTGCGTGAACTTTTCTGTCTTTTGGCTGGGCCAATACATTTTCATCAAAACCTTTTCTACTTTTGGATGGACCAATACATTTTCATCAAAATATTGTGCGAGCTTTTCTGTCTTACATATACTTAAGATAGGAAGTTAAAGCATAACATATTGACACAACTGAATCCAATTCCATAAACAAGCCATGGTGAAAATATTTTAAAATCTTAGAAATTAAAACATTTTCAGTCTGGTTGAAACTCAAATATAATACTTAGTAATTTCTATTTGCAACACCGTAATTTGCCAATTATTGTGTTCAACACATAAAAACTAGAGTTGAAAGGGCACTCCATATTTGTGAGGATCATGCTTTGGGTTTGCTGCAGTGAAGTCCTAAAATAGAAAAAAGAAATATTTTTTAGTGTTATATAAGTTGAAAAATAGAAATTAAAGGAAAGAATTACCTCTAAATTCCATCCAAACTGAAGCAGGGAAGTAAATCATCTGCAATATTTTACTTACATGTTTCATCAACTTTTTCTGTGAAGTTTCATTTCTAAGATTTGTAAAAGTATCAATCTTTTTCCTTCAAACTAGCAGGTTTCATTTTCTGCCATCATTTTACAATCTAGCATGTCACTGTTTCATATACCCAATTGCATGTTTATAGATAATGTTATTGATACAAATATAGCAGGTTGCAGATTTTCAGAAGCAAATATTTTCTGCCAGATTGAATTCGATGAATTTGAATCCATGCTCTAGTCTCTCAGAGAAGGATATTACATCGACAAGATATCAGGGAAGCTTTGCAGAGCTAGAATTGAGTGATGGCACATGCATTCGTGCAAAGTTGGTGGTAAGTACAAGTCATGTAAATGAAGGTTTTTTATTGCCAGTTATCAGAAAATAAAATTTGAACATTATTGATCCATAGAACTTGCCTAAAGTCATATTGTTGGCCTCAATTAAAAGTACCAACCATCTGGAATAGGTGTTAACTATAAAGATACTGACACAGCTTTTAAAGTAGGATGTTCAGACTCTGTCGAGAGAATAACCAATGTAACTTAGAAAAAAAATTATAATTAATGTCACAAGATGAAAAGCTCAACAATAAAAAAATAATTGAAATAGGTATTTGATTTTTGTAATCTTTTTAATTTTATGTCATTGCTGGAATGGTATGATATTAAAAAGGCAAGGAAAATGCTAAAATCAAAATCAACATAAATGCAAGTGGATCTTAGTGTCCCAACTGCAGCTATATTTCCGTTTTCAAACAACTAAAGCACTTGCACTTTGGGGGCTTCATACTAGAACGAATATTAATTTGAACTGACCAGGCCAATGTTGATTCACAAATTCCTATCATATGGTCCTGGCATGTTGACAGCTGCCATAGGTTTTTTCGGATAAAAAGTTTTAAATAATGTATTAAATTAACAAATAATTGACAGACCATCAACAGGGAAGCGTATGTGGTCCCTTGGCCAACATGTGGAACTTATTGGCACTATCATATTTCAGAAACCATAACAGGACCAACTGTAGACAATTGCCATTTATCTTAGATGTTAGGGTATTGAATGCAGATTGGAGCTGATGGATCTAAATCAAACGTCCGGGAACTTGCTGGTTTCAAGACAACGGGATGGGCCTATGCACAGAATGCAATAATTTGCACAGTTGAACATACTGCTGAAAATGATTGTGCCTGGCAAAGGTTTCTTCCCTCTGGTCCCATTGCACTCTTACCTATAGGAGACAATTTCAGCAACATTGTTTGGACAATGAGTCCAAATGAATCATCTGAAAGAAAAGACATGACTGAGTCTGATTTTATCAATTCCGTGAACCATGCTCTAAATTATGGGTATGGTCCACATCCCAAGTCAATCTCAGCAGGGGATGGGGGCCTTTTATCTTGGCTTGGGAAGGGTGTTACTTCTTCAGGCGGTGAGGTATTCAAAGTCCCACCGAGAGTTGTCAAATTGGCTTCTGAAAGGATGGTGTTTCCTTTGTCTCTGAAGCATGCTAATACCTACATCTCAAAGCGTGTGGCTTTGGTTGGAGATGCAGCACACACCGTCCATCCTCTAGCTGGTCAGGGGGTGAATCTAGGATTTGGAGATGCATATGCTCTTTCGAAAGTCATCAATGAGGGTATTGCTGTTGGGTCAGACATAGGACAGGTATGTGCTCCATTAGATGCTTTTTATTCTCTATTAACTGAAAGATTCTCTTCTAATAAAAAGAAAAAAATTGGATCAATTCTCTCTTTACAATTATTAAGTGGAAAGGCTCTTTTTTTTCTTATTGAGTTGTACCCAGGTCATATTCTTTTGTTGCATTGAATTTAAGGATATGCTCTTTATTTGAATACCACAAAGGTTTCACAACATCATGCATTTATAATTCAGAGCTCATATATAGTATGCCTATTGATTTGATAAGAAGGGGATCTGGGATTTTGTAGGTTTCGCTGCTGGGTAGATACGAGGCACAGAGGAAACCTGCAAACATAGCGATGATTGCAATCCTAGACGGGTTTCAGAAGGCTTACTCTATCGATTTCGGCCCTCTTAACATACTAAGAGCTACTGGTTTCAACGTTGCAAACTATTTCTCACCTCTAAAACAAAACATCATATCCTATGCATGCGGTGAGCAGAAACTGCCCCACTTCATGTGAGTTCGCCTTCACATTTTGCTCTTTTGTTCAATAATCTTTGCACTGACTAACATAAAAACTGCCCTCTGTACAAAAATATTACCAACAGATCTGCCTTGATTTCATGTTCTCCTTCCTCTCTGTCCGGCCTTTGTTTTGTCTCTCTTCTAGATGGATGGACTTATTACGTGATTATCATTCGTAGCATCCTTTGGTAAGGCTGTAGGTTTGGTTGGCTGGGGCAGTGTTTAGTTATTACGGGTGATAATGTTACATGTTCTTTAGCTCTCCAAGTTGAAGCTATCTTCATGGTGTCTAGGCGAAAAAAATGTCTTGTCGGCATTTTTAAGCTCTCTTCTGTTTGATTTTTGTGCAAATTGATTTGTGTTTGGTGAAAAATAGAATTGAAGAAAAAGTAAGTATTAAAATATTATTACACCACATTATATAGACTACTCCCTTCAATATCTTTGTAGTGTCTCCTGCATCTTGCCACACTTTTATTATTGGTGTGAAGGGGCCCACCTAAGGAAATGAAGAATTCCACCTTTGCCCGCTGCAATCTCATTCTTATAGAATTTTAAGCCCGTGAAAATAAAATATGGTCCCGCGAACTCATTTTACAAACATCTAATTCCCCACTTTACATTGAACACATTCCATACTTGCTCTGTGGGCCTTTTGGGATTCTCCATTTAGGCTACTACACCCAACTGAAAAGACCTTCGCCATACAGTCTGGGGGAGTCCGCGCAGCAGTCAATCACGCGCCAATTTCTGGAAAAAAAAAATTCAAATTTCAGTCTTTTCGAGACAACCCTTTTGGTCCTTTTTCCTGGAGGTCTCCTGCTTGATTGCAGTCGTTCTACCCATTTATGTAAGCAAATCCAATTCAATATGTAAGCATAGATATAAGAATAGATTTTTATTTGATTGATAATCATACAATACAACAATAGATATTTTGTTATGTAAAAAACGAGATAGAAAGAGAAATAAATGCTAGTCCATAAAATAATGATCTTTTAGCCTTATAAAATGATCAAATCATAAGTTTAAAAGTAAAAAAATTTAAGTATACTAGTTACAGATAATAGAAAAAACAAGTAGAAAATCAATACAAGAGGACCTCGAAATTATAAGAGAATATTTATTATCTTAATAAATATTATAAAATATTAAAATATAATATTAAATATTTTATTATATTAGATATTTATAAGATAATCTAGAATAAATATCTTAAATATATCGTTTAGATTAGCCATGATTGTTTGATCATAAACAATAAAATATTATTTTATCATTTTTTGAATATTTATCGGTATATTTTATATCTTTGTAAATATATATTATTTATTTATTATATTATGAGAATTTTGTCTTTTTGGATAAAAATTTTGAATAACATATTTTTACTTATAAAATTCAAATAATTAGATTTTTAATGTGGTTTTCTAAAAGTTTTTATTAAAATATTTATAAGTGACACCTATATTTATTTATAACTTATTTCTCATCCAAGTAATATATATTTTATTTTTTACTTGCCTTGTAAAGATTTTGATGTATTTTCTATATTATAGTGTAGAATATGGGAAGCATATTGATTGTATTCGTATATGTTGGTATAAGAGGAAACAGTCCTACAACAAATTTCATTAAGTAAAAAAATACACAACAGCTTTTCTCTCAAAAAAGAACAAAAAGGTACAAAAAATAAATTAGTGCAAAAAGAAAAGTAGTCTTAAAAAAGTAAAAACAAAGCGTGCAAAAACGCTTGAAAGTTTATTTTTTTTTCTTATCTCATGTCTTAATTATAGACTACTATTCAAGTCACTAGAACTAAAATTTTTTAATTAATTTTTAAAATTGTGTGGATTCATTTTGATTAGTTAAATTAATTCATAAAAATAATCTGTTAATTAATTTAATTAAAATTATTTTTGAGACAAATTTTAATTAAGATTGAAATAAGAGATATGAGTATAAAAATATAATAATATTTTGAATATAAGAAAAAATGAATTAAGTATAAAAAAATATGTGTTTGAGAGAAATATATAAATGAGAGTTATGAGATTATTTAATTTCTAACACTTGGTAGTATCACATGGTCTAACCATGAAAAGATAATCTTATAAGCAAAAAAATCATAATGAAAAAGTTCCTAAAATCTCGTTCAAAACTTATATAGACAAGATATAATGAGTGAAATGAGATAAATAATAAATTTTAAATTTGAGCTACTTCATACTCGATTAGATTGCTTGGAGTTACGAGAAAAATACTAATGAATTATAATATAAACAAGTCAAATATTAAGCAAAAAAAAGATAAATATTTTTTTAAATATTATAATTACTATGAGACGAAAAAGGTAATAATTATATTATTTGCATTTTTAAATTATGTAATAACTTGGTAGAATGAGTTGGTGAAAGATAAGAGAAGCAACCCTAAATACTAGTAGAGTAATTTAGCAAGATGAAATTAATCATGCACTGACCATTTGTTACTACTCACTACTATTAAGAATTATCTAATAAACACATCATCAAGTTATTAAAAAAGATGGGACTAATATGATCTAGTTAAATTTTAAAAAATAAGAGAGAAAAATTAGAATAAAAAAGGAATAGAGAAAAGAATGAAGTTAAAAATAAAAGAAAAACTAAAATAAAAAAAAGAAGAGAATGAATAGTTGAAAAAAAAGAAAAAATCTTAATTGAAAAAAAGAAAGAAAATATAATTTTATGGCAAGAAAAAATGAGTTTAAGAGAATTATAATTTCACAAAATACTCTTATAGTACTTGTGTAAAAATATGCATTTTTATTATTAACAATATTGCTAGATATTTAACAAGTATTATTATCTTTGTTATAGGAATTCAAGAATGTAATTCATGAGAAGATATCTCATGATTTCCCAGCACATCGAATAATCAAATATCAAATTAATTTTATCCCCAATTTGGCAACCTGAATCAACCCGCGTATAAAAGTAAACTTGAGTAAACAAATGAACTTCAACATCAAATTCTAAAATTGAAAGAAAATGGATATCTGCGAAATAGAATATGAGTCCATGTGTTGTGCAAATACAAAAAATAACAAAACTTGACGAATGTCCATTTATTATCAAACCATCAACAATATCACGGTAAAGTATCATTACCATATTTCTAATTTGAATAATATGTTAGAGAAGTTTCATGGATATTGTTTGTTTTAAAAAATATATCTTAAAAGCGAATATTATTAAATACACATGAAAGAAAAAAGATGAATTGAAAATTGCATTAGTGGTTAGTTATTTGTTTTGAATTGACTAATGCACCTAACACTTTAATGAGATTAATAAACCATATATTGTGTGCTTTCATTAGAAATTTTGTAGATATATATTTTGATGACATTCTAATATACAATAAGACATTAAATACACATATAAGACGTATAAAAACTTCCTTAGAAACTTGTAAGGAAAGATGAATTGTTTTCTAAGTTGAAGAGATATAACTTTTGTTAAGATAAACTTATTTTTATTGTATATGTTATAAGTTTTGGAATGATTGAAGTTAACAAGAAAAATACCAAGGAAATTCAAGATTGAACAACATTTAATTCGATAAGTTAGATGAGAAGTTTTCATGGATTAATAGGTTTTTATAGGTATTTTATTTTTAATTTTAGTAGTTATATTGCACCTATCATTACAGTTATAAAAGAGAATGTATCATTAAATGGTGTGATGAATAAAAAAGACTTTCAAATTAATAAAAGATAAGCTAACTAATAGAGAGAGGGCAAATCGGGAATTTCATGGACCCTAAGTGACCTAAGGTAAAAAATGTCATGAAAAAGGACTTTAGGGTGAATTGGAGATGAAAACCAAAACGGTTCAGGTGAACCAGATTCGAACCGAATTGAACCGGTTTGGACCAGTTTGAACCACTATTGAACCGAATGCTAAATTCATTTTCCTAGGTGGCTTAAAAAATTCAAATTTGAGATTTGAGGCCACCATTGGATAGAAAATGGATTTAGATGAATTTAGAAATTTTTAGATTTGAAAAATTCGGTTGAATTGGGGGTGAACCAGTCGGTTTAAGCTTTGAACCCAGTTCAGACTAGTCCGGTTCGGTTCGAAACATTGTCGTCTTCTTCCTTCAGATGATAGCACTGTTCACTGGCCGAAAAATTGAAGCAGCACTGATGAAGAGGAAACATTTCCGTTCAGTATGTTTCAAGCCATCAATGTCTGTCATGAAGGTTCCAAACGGACGGTCGACGAGTCCCCGAGCTCCCAATATAAAGAGCCCCTCTCCATTCATCCTCTCTACCCCTAAAAAGCTCACTCTCTCTCAGCTGCTTAATTTTCTGGCAAGGCTCAAACCAGAGCTCCAATATAGGGTCATTTTTTTAGCCAAAGAAAGTGAGGTTGGGTTCCTTAGAATCGGAGAGAAGTCAGCTACACGGTGGTGACACCCATTCATTCCGAGAGTCGCCGAAGAAGCGCTAGCGTGATCGAACAATGAAGCAGCTCCGGCGGACCGAAGCTGCCCTATTTTGGTCGTGCTGAAATTGGCTGATTCGAGCCCTCCTCAAACCAAACCAAGCTCTCCCGACACTTCCTCAGACCTTTCACGGCTAAAATAAGACTGAAAGGTATGCCAATTCAGCTCCCTTGTGCAAATTTCGATCGGTGCTAGAGAGAGAGCCGATAGAATTTCAATGACGAAATTCAAATCCAATTCAACATCAATTAATGCCATTCTTGATCCTAGGAGGAATCTCAGGAGGAGAATTACCTGCCTAGATAGAAAGCTTAGACCGCCACACCCACACCGGTGAGCAATTTAAGCTTTCTCTATCTATAGTCTCTTTTCCAACGAAGCTCCGTTTATGCTCATTCTAGAGTTAAAACTTACGATTCAAAGTGCTATGGAATCATATGAACATGTAGAAACTCAATTTCAACTTCAATTTCAACAATTAGAAGTGTTTGATCAGTCAATTTGATGAAATCAAATTCGGTTGTGTTAGGGAGTTGAAATTGGGGGAAATTTTGGGAAAATTGGGAATTTTCGAAAATTTGATGGACCAAAATGCAATTTTTTTAAATTGAGGGTCAATGAATATGATAACAATATTAGAGGGCCAATTGAGCAATTTTAGAATTTTGGAGTGAAACTTACCATTTTTGTAAAGGAAGGGCAAAATGGAAATTTTGGAAAATTTGGAGGCCAAATTGGAAATTTGGGAAAATTGAACCCCTTTTTATGAAATTGAAATCTCAAGAGGAATTTTAAAAGTTTCGGGACTCAATTTGGGGAAAACTGGCAATTTAGGGCCTAAAGTAAAAAGGGAAAAAATAACTTTAGGGACCAATTTGCAAATATTGGAAAAATTGTGAATTGAGTCATTTATACTAAATGAAGTAATCAAGCTAGATGATGATGAACAACATTGTTCATTTCATGTAGAAACATGAGACATTAGGAACGCCAGTTGAGGTTAAGCTCGCAACGGACAAAAACCAACTAAGTGGAAAATCACTAAATGAACAGGTGAGTGGGATTTTTATATCATACCCGGTTGGGATGATAAGCACCTCAAAATATAAACCCACTACTTAATGGTATTTTACACATCACAACTTAGAGGAGACATGTGAAAATAAAGAGGAAAAACTACTTATTGGTTGTAAGTAGATCATACATGATTGGTATGATAAAACTTACTCTGAGTAAGTGGAAAACCCGTTCATTAGTTATGTGCGGAGATATCCTCATACTCGGTTAGTATGATGGATAGTTAAAATTATATTTTTGTCAGAAGTACTCTCCCTTGACTATGTGCCACTACTTAAACGATTTGGGAGACCTTGACGGGAGCTCGAATAGCTCTTTTAGGTTGGAGGCCTCGATTTTGGAACTTAGGGGCTAATATATCTAGTTATGAAAATCTCGAACAGTGGGCCATAGGCCAGTCGGCACGAGTAGGAGCTCATAAACAAACATGAGTTATATGCTATAAAACTTTAAATAGGTGAATTATTTGGCCATGGTACCAAGACAGGACCGACATATTCAATCAACAAGTGGCAGTGCGACATGATAGGTAGACAGACCGGACAAGACAAATATCTACAGGTTGTATTTAAGCTCGAGGCCGTTGGATCAGTGGCACCACAAATTATATGGCATGATGTGAAAATATTAATTGTGGATGCACTATGATTACGAGACCTACAAGATGCCCAAGATGGGTAGTGATGTGTCCTAGGGCCTTGGACGATCTGGTGGGTAGGTAGTTCATCGGACCAGGTGACTTTGTGAAGCTCGACGTAGCTTCAAGCGCATGAGTTCGAGGTGGGTTCGGGATGAGGTCTTTGGCCTCATACGGACATGGAGAATTATTATGAGATTACGGGTCAGATGTCGTGAACATCCACTTACTTCTATCTTGTTGGCCGGTAAAGTCGCTCTGATACCACAAGTGGGCTTAGTGGACGTACTGGCGTGCGACTGTGTGATTGACCTTCATGATGAAGGATGTTTTTTTGAAAATCGAGATTTTAAAGTGGAGAAAATTTAAAAGAAATTAAGGAGTCTTACACACTCCAAACTTGAAAACATTTTTTTTAAAAAAACTTCATTTTTTTAAACACACATTCACTGAGTTGTAGAAATTCACCCCTCTTTTCTATCCCTTTTTAGGAAAAGAGAAATTGACTAGGATTAGCATAGAGCCTTATCTCTGTCAGGTATGCTTAATTTCTCTTAAGCTTTTATTTTATTGATATATGTCTTTCCAAGGAACAAGGTAAAAAATATGCCTAGCTCATCTCAAGGTAAAGAAGGGGGAAACTCCTCTTGAACTGGGAGAGCGGCGGGTTGTTCCATGGGGTCCCAACCAAACTAGGTTGGGGCGTAACATGAAAACCCACTGCTAAGTGGTATGTTAATAATCAATCTAAGAAGAGTGGTGTGGAAATCACGCGAAAAAACTACTTACTAGTTGTAAGTAGATCATACTCGGTTGGTCTGATGAAAGTTCTTGGAAGGAAGTGGAAACCCCACTTATCAATTATAAGCGGAGATGTCCTCATACTCGGTTGGTGTGATGGACAACTGAAAAGTTTATTTTGTCAAAAGTGCTCTCCCCTGACTGTGTGCCACTAATTAAAATTTTCGAAAAACCTTCTTGACGGGAGCTCGAATAGCTCAGTTAGGCTAGAAGCCTCGATTTTAGAACTTGGGGGCTAATATGCCTGATTTTGAAAATCTTGAATAATGGGCCTTAGGCTAGTTGGCATGAGCAAGAGCTCGTAAATAAACATGATTATTAAGCCATGAAAACTAAGAAAATAAGTTGTTTGGCCATGGTACCGAATCCACCTTCAATTTCAATTAACTTCGATTTACTGGTCAATTTGATAAAATCAAATCTAGTCAGGTTGGGAGATTGAAATTGGGGGAAAATTGGGGAAATTTTGGGGATTTCAAAAATTTGAGGGATTAAAGTGCATTTCCTAAAATTGAGCTCCAATGGGCATGGAAAAGATGTTGGAGGACCAATTGGTCAAATTTGGAATTATTGGGGTCAATTTTACCATTTTTGTAAAGTAGGGGCAAAATGGTAATTTTGGAAAATTTGGGTACCAAATTGGGGATTTGGGAAACTCAAACCCCTTTGTGTAATTTTGAATAAATTGAGGTTCCAAAGTAAATTTTTGAAGTTTCGGGACTCAATTTAGGTAAAATCGGCATTAGGGACCTAAATTTAAAGAAAAAGAACTTTAGGGACCTAATTGAAAATAATTAAAAAGTTTGGGTATTTTATCCATTCGTGATAAATAAAGGATATTAAGCCAAATGATTATGAACAAGGGTGTTCATATCGTGTAGGAACACGAAGTACCGGGAACGACAGTCAAAACAAGCTCGCGTGAAGGCAAAAAGCCAAACAAGAGGAATTCATAACGTTAACGGGTGAGTGGGATTTTATCATACTTGGTCGGGATGATAAGCACTCCATAAATGAAAATCCACTACTAAGTGGAATTTTAAAAATTACACCAGAATGAAGTGATGTGGAAATTACGTGGAAAAACTGATTAACGGTTGTAAGTATATTATACCCGATTGGTATGATGAACTTCCTAGAAGAAAGTAAAAAACTCGTTCATTGATTATGAGCGCAGATGTCCTCACACCTAATTGGTGTGATGGACAGCTAAAAGATTATTTTTGTCTGAAGTGCTCTACTCTGACTATGTGTCACCACTTAAACTTTTTGGGATACCATCTTGATGGGAGCTCGAATAGCTTAGATAGGTCGGGGGCCTCGATTTTGAAACTTGGGGGGTAAGATGCCCGATTTTGAAAATCTCGTACAGTGGGCCTAAGACCAGTTGGCATGAGCAGGAGCTCATAAAAAACATGAGTTTAAGCCATGAAAACTTTAAATGAATGATATGTTTTGTAAACCCTGCTCCTTTATGATAAGAAAACTGGGGAAAAAACCGGTCAACTCGAGTAAGAAAACCGAACTAGTTCACGAACTCCAACTGATAGAGAAAAGGTAAACTGGGAAATTTATGGATACTGAGTGACCTAAAGAGTCATAAAAGTCATGAGAAAGGACTTTAGGATGAATTGGAGATGAAAACCAAACTGGTTCAGGTGAACCAGACCTGAATTGGATTGAACGGCTTTGAACTACTATTGAACCAGTTTATAAATTCATTTTTCTTGGTAGTTTAGAAAATTCAAATTTGAGAATTGAGGCCACAATTTGAAAGATAATGAATTTAGATGAATTTAAAAATTTTTAATTTTAAAAAACTCAATCGAATCGGACCTGAACTGGCCGATTTAAGCATTGAACCCGGTTCGGACTGGTTCGGTCCGATTCAGAATAGTGTCATCTTCTTCCTTTAGATGACAACACTATTCACTCAATGGAAAAGCGAGCAGCACTAACAAGGATGAAAAGTCTCCGGCCAGGGAGTTTCAGGCAATGAATGACCGCCATTAAGGTGCCAATCATACCTCCAAGAAGTCCCCAAGCTTCATTTATAAAAAGCCCTCCTCATTCATCCTCCTTACACCTGAAAACTCCACTCTCTCCCTACTGCTCAATTTTTAGGTGAAGCTCGAACCAAAGCTCTGACTTGAGATTTTTTATGAGCCAAATAAGGTGAGATCGGAGAAGTCAGCTACCCTATGGTAGTCTCCATTTGCTCCTAGGATTGCCGGAGAAATGCCAGCATGATAGAATAGTGAAGCAGCTCCAGTAGACCGAAGTTTTCCTGTATTAGCTGAGCTGAAAATGGCCAATTCGAGCCCTTCTCAGGTTAAACCAAGCTCTCCCAACACTTCCTCAGCCCTCATACGACAGAATTAGAGCCAATTTGGCTCCCCTCTATGAATTTTGATCTGTAATAGAGAGAGGATCGACAGATCTTTACTAAGCAAATTCTCAATCAATTTGATTGGAATTGATGCAATTCTTTATCTTAGGAGGAACCTTTGGACAAGAGCTACATGCCCAGATCGAAAGCTCGGACCGTCGTGCCTCCGGCGGTAAGCTTCCGAAGCTTTCTCTCTCTACGTCCAATTTTCCGGCAAAGCTCCATTTGAGTTCATTACGGCATCAATTCATGCGATTCAAAGTGCAATTGAATCATATGGAGGTGTAGAAACTCAAATCCACCTTCAATTTCAACAATTAACTTCGATTGATAGGTTAATTTGATGAAAACAAATCTGGTCAGGTTAGAAGGTTGAAATTGGGGGAAAATTGGGAAAATTTTAGGGATTTTAAAATTTTGAGGGACTAAAGTGCAATTTCCTAAAATTGAGGGCCAATTGGGCATGGAAAAGATGTTAGAGGACCAATTTGTCAATTTTGGTATTATTGGGGTCAATTTTACCATTTTTGTAAAGTAGGGGCAAAATGGTAATTTTGGAAAATTTGGGAAACTCGAACCCCTTTTTGTGATTTTGAATAAATTGAGCTACCAAGGTGAATTTTAGAAGTTTTGGGACTCAATTTGCAGTAAAATCAGCATTTAGGGACCTAAAGTTAAAGAAAAAGAACTTTAGGGTCCTAATTGATATTAATTGAAAAGTAAGAGTATTTCATTCATTCAATATTAATGAAGGCTATTAGGCCAAGGGATAATGAACAAGAATGCTCATATCGTGTAGGAACATGAAATACCGAAAACGCTAGCAAGGACGAGCTCGCGTGAAGATAAAGAACCGATTAATAGAAAATCACTGTGTTATCAGGTGAGTGGGATTTTTATATCATACCTGGTTGGGATGATAAGCACCTCAAAAATGAAAACCCGCTAAAATGGGGGATTTCAACATCACACCTAGATGGGGTGATGTGAGAAAACATACAGAAAAACTACTTATCATTTGTAAGTAGATCATACCCATTTGGTATGATGAACTTCCTAGAAAGAAGTAGAAAACCCATTCATCGATTCTGAGTGGAAATGTCCTCATACCCGGTTGGTGTGATGGACAGCTAAAAGATTCTTTTTATCGGAAGTGCTCTCCCTTGACTGTGTGCCACTGCTTAAATATTTTGGGAGACCGTCTTGATGGGAGATCAAATAGCTCGGATAGATCGGAGGCCTCGGTGTTGGAACTTGATGGCTAAAATGCCCGATTTTGAAAATCTTGTACAGTAGGCCCAAGGCTAGTTGGCATGAGCCGGAACTTGTAAACAAACATGAGTTTAAGCCATGAAAACATTAAATGAATGATATGTTTGGCCTTGGTACCAAGGCAGGACCGACATACTCAATGGAATGGTGGCAATGCGACATGACAGGTTGACGAAATAGTCAAGACAAACAGATGTAGGTCGAGTTGAGGGTCGGGGCCGTTGGAACAGTGGCACCAAAGATAAAATGGCTTATGAGGAAAACTGTTGTTTTGTGCATGCACTGAGGTACGAGACCTTCAAGACACCCTAGAGGGGTAGTGATGTGTCCTAGGGGCTACTGGATGACATGGTGGAGATAAGGGCAGATGGTTGTGCCAACAGTCAGGGAAGCTCGACATAGCTTCATGTGCAACCGGGGTGGGGTCGAGATGAGGTCTCTATCCTCATAAGGATACAAAGTTTTCTTTATGGGATTGAGGGTCATATGTCGGGTACATCCACTCATTCTCAGGGTAGAAGTGGACGAATTTCTATCTAGGTGGTTGGTAAAGTCGTTCCGACGCCACAAGTGGGTGTAGTGGATGTACTACCTAGCGAATGTCTGTTCCCTTCATGATGAAGGGCATGTGTTAATTTATAAACACGCCGTTTGTGGTTGATAATGAGATATGGCTATGAACATCGAGATTTTGAGAATGAAATGTTTTGAAAGAAAATAAGGAGTCTAGCACACTCCAATTCAAACTATTTTCTAAAAGTCAAATTTTAAAACACTCATTCACTAAGTCGTTGAACTCACCCTCTCCCTTATACCCCTTTTCAGGTAACCAAGGGAAAACCTACCCAAAGACCTCTAGCTAACCACACCTGTAATACAGGAGTGTTAAGTTTTAATTTCTTGCAGTTTTGATTAATGTTATTCTAGGAAAGGTACATGTTTAAAGGATGCCTTACTTAAAGGGGAAACCCTAGATAAACCAGGAGAGTGGCGGGTTGCTCACGGGGATCCAACCAAACCGGGTCGAGGCGTAACAACTTGAGTGGTATCAGATCCTGTTCACTCGAATACATTATCAAGACTAGATAATGTAGTAACTAAGTGGAATAAATTTAAAAATTTACCGATTGCTCCCAAGAGAGTAACCAAGAAAACTAGGACTGACGTCACCAACACTACCCAAAACTCTATCTTCGTAGGAAGACAACCCTAAAAGCTCTCAAATGTTGGAGATATATTAAAAGTCACAAAAGACCAATAGTCAATACGGAGAAGCATCCAATTCCACCAAGGAATGTGGTGCCAACGCTTGTTGAGGTCACATCCATGAGTAGGAGGAGAGCAACCTAACACCAAAGTCACCGCAAGGGATTTATAACCAAGAAGGACGCTTATAAAAACCTAGTATAGTAGCTCCACAAGCTAAAACTACTTCTTGTAATAGGGTTAAACGCCTAAAACGTATTGTACCTCTTATTAATAAAAATTATATTTTTTCCTATAAACTATGTCCCTCAAACTAAGTTGCATACTTAAGAGGAGGGGTCACGGAAGATAAGAAGAGCCAAAGGAAGAAAACACAAATGAAGCAGAGTATAGATAAAAGGCCTTGGATGAGAAATGCATGGATCAAGGAAGGACCGGTGACCAAAACCGTGGAACAGGTTAAGTAAGTTGTTCGCAAAGAGGTCAAGAAATAGCAAGTTAAAGAAAAATTCGAACTTCTTCTTAAGAAGGTCAACAGGAGAGGAATACCACAAGAATAGAGGTAAGCTATAGGGGAAGTACACTTAGAGCCCCCTCAAAAAGGGCAAACGCAAAAAATGTCCTCCGGTAACTCTAAGGTAGGACACGGTAAGAGTGAAGAGGAGAATAAATGTGAAAGGAAAGGGAACTCTGAAAGGATGTATATGACTAAGGACTCCTCAAAGGGATCATTGATGGGTGGCTGGACATAACGTGGAGTGCAAGGAACCAACCCATAATCAAAAGCTCCTCAAAGGGAGGATAAGGAACAAAAAGGGAATTGGAGGATAGTGGAGGATTAAATGTGGATGAACATTCCATTATTAGAAGGGTGTAAGAAAGGAAAGAAGGAAATGCCTTCAAGGAGCATTAGGGATAAAGGTAGTAAGTGACACCATAAAAGGGAAATTCCCAACCCAAGGAACCAACAAGTGGATCATAAGAGGCTTAACACGAAATAAGGAACCTCAAAAGGGGGCATAAGTGGTTAAGGATGTCTTAGGATGGCAAGTGTGACCTGCTTTGGAAAAGGAGAGTAGCCAAGTACAAAGTAACTAGTAATAATGGAATAATTAAGGAGAATAAATGACACCCTACAAGGTACCGAGAAATAGTATCGACTATACCCTATAAAGGGCGACAAGATGGGCATCAAGGACAAGTGAATTCTAGAGATAGGTGCCCTCAGACAGTTGAACAAGAAAAATAGTAGGACGAGGCAGTTAACAAACTGACTCTCGGGAGAACCATGGATTTAAACCCCTGTGAAGAAGGGAGAAGTGAATAGGCCAAATGTCGGAAAAGAAGGATGAAGGAAATCCTTAAAGAATCAATGGCCGAAAATGGATTTAACGACCAAACTCAAGCCATGAGAAGAATTAAGTAAGCCTTTTGCAAGGTGATCAAGAGACCTTATAACAAGGAGGATTTGAACCCTCCCTAAAGAAATAGACTTGTACTGGGATACGAGTGAGGATGAGGATCGAGTACAAAAGACATTCCCGCAAGATTTTGAAAGTAAGTGCATGTAGGAGAGGATGACATCAAATTATGTTATTAGATACTCTCGAGGATGAATGAAAAAAAGGTATTCCAGGAGAAAAGGGGAAGAATCCTACCAAGGAAGGAAGCATTGGAGAGGCATACATATCCCAACTAAGAGGTAATTGAACCAATTGAGGTGGATAAGAAGATAAGCTTGCAAATGAGTGCGTGTCGAGGTGAAAAGATCAAGGGAGGCATACTAGGAGGGCTAAAGAAGTAAGTTAAACCCAAGATGTCGTAACAAGTAAGAATGGGTGAACTACCCATAAGGAAATACATGAAAGAACATCTTAGAAACCTTGGAGAAGTAAGTCCTCCAATTAAGAAATGATTTAGGGAAACAACCATGGACATCGAGAGTGGTTGTGGTCCACGCTCTCTTAATGGAACCTAAAGATTGGATGGGTGGGCATAGTGTGGAGTACACAAAATAAGACCCGATAATTGGAAGTTCCTCGGATAGGGAATAAGGGACGAAGTGGGAATTTTAAGAGAATGATTAAAAACATGCAAATATTCCAATGTAAATAGGGTGTAAGGAGATGAAGAAAGGAATCTTTCAAGAAAGGGTAAGAAGGTTTAACATGTAGCCCCTAAGGTGGAAGTCTCTACTTTAAATGATATAGTAGATAATGAAACCATCAAAAGGGAACTCCACAAACAAAGGAATCAACACGTAGATCGAAAGGGACCAACTCGAGATAAGGAACTGTGAAATGGTCACGAGTGAGTAAGGAAGGAATGAGAAACGGGATCATTTAGTAAATGACACCATTGGAGATGTGGCAGGACAAAAAAAATTCCAAACATATCGATAAGACAAGAAGTAATTAGGAAGCCCGGTGATTGAGCTGGGAAAACCCAATAAGGAAGTTGGTAAGGAATGAGTAGGTAAGGAAATACCAACAAAAATCATGATGTTAGAATGTAAATGGCCAATTCAATAATACCGAAGGTAGTTGGGGAACACTACCATGTAACAAAAAGGGATGAAGCCACATGACTCCTAATGGTTGGAAATGCTTAAATTGTTATCGAGAAAATGTTCTAGAACTATAATGGTCATAGGAAAATCTAGAACACGTCATGCTGTAAGGGACATATATGTCAAATAGCCCCTGGAAAAATGAGATCAAGAAAGAGTCCATTAGTTAAACATGATGAAGCCAAACCCAGGATGAAAACCCTCAAGAAGAAGAGTTTTACCCTAAACAGAGTAAGAAGTGGACAGGGTGAAACTTTGGATTTGTGGGTAAAACATACCTAATCAGGATACACTCCACGGAGTGAGTAAAAAATGGAAAGGAAAAGAAATTCCTTAAACATGTGGTTTAAAGGGCTAAGTGAAGGAACAACCAAAGTAGTAGCATGTCAAGCAAACCCAAAGTAGACATCATGGGAAATATATTCCCAATGCAAAGGATTCCGATTATGTTTTGGGGATAAAACTCCTAAAAGGAGGGGAGAGTTGTGAAAACTGTCATCTCAGATCAAGAAAAATCGGGAAAGAACCAGTCAATTTAATAAGAAAATTGAACCGCTTAAGAAACCGAGAATGATAAAGAGGGGCTAAAATGGGGAATTTGAAAATCTCAAGTGACCCAAAAGTCATGAAAATCATGGGAAAGAACCATGAAGTAAATTAGATAGGAAAACTAGACCAGTTTAGGGTAAATCGGACCTGAACTGGATTAAACCGGTTTCAACCATACATGAGGTCATGGGCGATTGAGGCCTGTGGCCAGCCGTGAGGTTGCCGGCAGGGACGAAGACGACGCTGGGAAACTTTGTGTACATGGATACAAGTGGGTAGAGACGGATGATTTGGCAGATGATGCAGAACTTGTAATCCAGGTTGTGAGACCAGACCTCACGAATGACAACCGACTTAGGATGGGGAGAGAGGAAGCCTCCTTAATCCATCTTCATTGCATAGCAGATGATGTGGAGGGAGAGTCAGATTGAAAACTAGAGAGAGAGGAAGGGAGGTGTATATAAGATGATGGGGGTGACGGTAACTTATTAGGAAATAAATATATTTATTTCTCATACGAGATATTTAGTAAAATTGGAAATATTTGACTATTAGATTTTATGTATAATCACCATGGATTAATAAATAAATAATTAATCATTAATTATAATTGATTACAGCTAGCTGATTAAGAAAGTTTGGCTTTATTTGGTTACTCAGCCTCCAACTCCAACTCCAACTCCTACTCCTACTTTGTGGGAATGGAAGTTTATTCATAAAATTGCAGACAGATGCATGCATCAGCAGAGTAGAGTAGAGGGCCGCCGCAGATACTATACTAGAATCACAAACTTACTTTTTTATTCTAATCAACTGCCAAGAAGGCTGAGAAGGCTCCGAGGGCCATGGACAAGCGACATGTGTTAGGTATGGCAAACGGAGGTAGTTGCTTTTTAACGGATAGAGGCCAAGCAAGCACCAAACCAACAAGACACCTTAGCTGCTTGTTGCAAGGGCAAGCTAAGCTACTGGGAATTAATTCCACTTGGGGTTCTTGAGGCTGCTCGGGGTGATAGAACAGAACGGGGCTGGTTGGGGTTCATTGTTTCTTCAAGAGCATCTACAAGTAACATGAATACCCGCCCTACATCCCGGTGACATCCTGGTTTGCCTGCGTTGCAATTTAAAAATATCATCACTCAATACCCATGGAGACTATGCTGCAAGTGTAATTAGCCATCACTCAATTCTCATGGAGATTATGTTGCAAGTGTAATTAACGAACTGCTCAAGGGTTGATGAGCAAAAAGAAACTTCTGTAGGGTTAATGGGAAGGATATCCCCACTCCAAGGAGGGCCAAGGCGGGCCCATATTTTTCCATTTCCTTCTTGATTACATCACACCAGTCAATATCGCGAGCATATACTGATTTCTTTTCGCTAAAAATCTCGGAGATATGTTGTCATGCCTCGGCCTGGTTTGGCCAGGGTTTGATGGACAACCCGCCACTCTCTCGAACCTCAAGGAATATTCATCGGGGTCAAGAGAGTTAGGCGTATTACTTGTTATACTTTCCCTGGATAACATTTAACAAAACTGAAATTTCTGAAATGGTGTACCTGGTTTGGGTCTGATGGGAAAAAAAACCGAAGCAGTGTGTCCCTCCCTGCTCAAGTTGTCACACCCTGACCTGGTTTGGTCGGAGTCCATGATCAACCCGCCACACTTCCTTGCATCATTCAGGTATATCTACTCAAATGAGGCAAGGAAGGTGAAGGCGTGTTCACATTCGAACCCTTACTTAAGTTGGGGGTAGGAAGCGTACCTTGAGGGCTTGAGCGCATCTGGAACTTCCAATCGGGTTAATGTCCTGCAAAGGGGTTGTAGGAGGGGGGTGAGCTCGACATCTCAATGAGGGGAAACTTACTATAACGGTTTACTTGAATTTATCTTGTATTTAATTTATTTATGTTATTTCACACATTCACAGAATTAGCAACCGCCCTCCTATCACAGGAGGGATCACACGTTCGCAGAACGGTTCTCGACCGCGGCACTTGTGGTCTGGAGCACCTTTACCATCCACCCTGATAGAGGGATGCTGCCTCTACCCGAAGTTTGTGCGGATATCAGTAGTTTGACCCCACACTTGAATTCTTCCACCATGTCTGCTCAATGGGACGAGACCTCATTCCCCCTATTGCCTTGGTCTTCGTGTGCAGGAAGCCCTCGACTTCACGACCTACAGAACGACGATACTGCCTTTATGCTCCCTAGGTTGTCCAACAGTCCTTGGGTCCCATCACTACCTCATGCCAGGTGTCCTGATGGCCTGAACCTCACGGTGCATGCACAATCAATAAGCTTTTTAAGTTATAACCGTTATCTTTGGCCCTCTTGCACAATAGTCTGTCAGCTTGGCTTCGGTCCTACCACGTGTACTGGCCCAACAAGTTCAACGACTCGGCTTCGGTAGAGTAGTGGTTCGGCCCAACAAGCTCGACAACTCAGCTTGGCTCGATGGGTATCACACAAGTTCCCATTATTCAGGTATTTTAGCCTCATGTATCACATGTCTGTTTTGGACGGGTCCATGCTCGTATCTATCAGCCTTGGGCCCATTAGCATCTCGAGCATAAGCTCGGAATTAGCTCCCAAATATTTTAAGTAGAGTCACCCAGTCAGGGGAGGCTAATTCTGAGAAAACAAATTTTCAAATCTTAAACTGTCATTCCAACCGGAATGCACGTTATAGCGATTCCCACTCACCCGGTGATTTTGGCGGGGCCGCACCAGCATAATCTAGCCTCGTAGTTCCCCTTCCGAAAGCAAGTGCTCGAATAGTCAGTCCCTACATGTCATGGATGTCCTTATTAGGGCGTTGAACTAAGGAATTGAACTTGTTGGCATATTTGCGTATAAGCCTTCATCTTTGGCCTTAATTGCACTTTAGTCCCTGAGGTTCGTGCGTTCATCTTTTCCTTCTTAATTACCATTTTTTTCTTAATTCGACCCCCAAATTTTCTAATTATCCCTTCGACTCCTTAATTTTATCAACACTGCCCCTGGTTTCCTTAAATTTTCTAAAACTGTCATTTAGCCCCAAATTTTCCAAAAATTATAATTTGACCCCCAACTTTTCAAAATTTACAAATTGTTCCTCCATTTGATCCAATTTGTCCAACGGACCCTCAATTGGAAGGGAATTATATAAAAAGACCCTTAATTTTGTCAAATCGCCCTTGGTCTCCAATTTTTGAAAAATCCTCAATTTTCCCAAACTTTTCAAAAATTGCGTTTTGGTCCCCCAACTTTGTAAAATTTCCATTTTGCCCCAAATTTGTCCAATTTGCCCAATTGACCCTTAATTGGGGTGAATTTCATGACAATACCCTCAATTTTGTGAAATAGTCGTTCAGCCCTCCAATTTTTGAAAATTGCACAAAAGTCCCCCAAAATCCCCAAATTGTCCTCCACCTTCTTCCCCAATTTGAGCATATGACACTTCGGATCTTACCTCGTCCAATTGGCGGCCTGTAAGTCCTTGTTTTCTTGAATTCTTGCTTCTAATCACCTCCTACAGCTCCTCTCGATCATCTTGCACTTCAAATTTTAGAATTTGGCTAAGTTTCGTGCCTTGTCGGAGCTCCGTCGGAAAAGTTACAATAGAGAGAGAAAGCTTGCATTTCTTATCGGCGGAGAGGCGGTGGCCGGAGCTTGGGGTAGGGGCGGCTAGAGCTAGTCAAGGGGAAGCTAGTAGGATTGAGTTCTACTGCAATTCGTTGTTGCACTGCGGGTATTTGAAGAGAGAAGTTTTGTTAGTGCAGTTCTGAAATTCTGATGAGGGGAGGTGAAATTGAGCTTACCAAGGCCTGTAGGGGTGTTGGGGAGGACCTTAGGTGGTAAGTGGTGGCCAAGGTGTGTGGTGGAAGGGCCGGTTGGGGCGAGGTGGTGTCGGGCAGGAGCTCGCTGCTTCGAGCTTTGAAGAAACTTTACTGTGCGATCTCCCTCGCACCTCCCAGAGCACTTCCTGGTTGTTTTGAGGAGGTTTGGAGCTAGAGGATTCTTCCCCGGTTCCAATGCCACCCTTCGGGGCTCCTTTGGTGGAGGTTTTGCCCGTCGTCGGAGCTCTGGTTTGAAGCTTGCCAGAAAACTCATTCTTCTTCTTCTTCGATCGATTGTGGGATACTGAGAATGAATGAGTGGGTGCCCTTTATATATAGGGAGATCGGCAACTGCTCGGGCTATCGGCGTAAAACTCGGCTTCTGACGCAGCTCCCAGCAATCTGACCGGAGCAGTTTTCGAGTCGTCGGAGACTCAAGCTTTTCCGGCGACTTTCTCTCTCTCTCTCTCTGTTCTCTGCCATTTCTTCTCTCTTCTTCTTCTTCTTTCTCTCTCTTTTTTTTTCCATTTTCTCTTTCGTCCAATTGGACAGGTTTTACATTTGTAGTTTATTAGGTACGAAAGCTTAAAATATTTAAAAATATAATAAAATAAACTACCGAGATTGGATTACTTAAATAATAATAAAATAATGTAATTTTATTTTGACCCACGATACTTTTTTAAATGGTATTTCAATGGTCTCGCACTCGAAAATTGTAAATTCAGCTCAAAGTTTTTGCGAGTATGAAAAAAAAAACTTAATTTATTTTAATTTTTTCCGATCGTCCGACATATGAAAATATACGTCTCGTATACTCGTTGAGGACGAGTTTTAAATTGTAGTTGACAAGTATATCAATGTTACAAGTGAAAGCCTATATTGAGAATATGATATCAAATTTGATAAAATTGATAAGTGTTCTAAGTTTATAATATTAAAAATATTTCACTAATTATATTTTATAACTTTTAAGTAAATATAATATAATACCTTATGCACACACACGATACTCTACTATATTACCCAACTTTGAAATTGCAAGTAACGACTATTTCAAAATTGTATTTTAGAACCATTTTACTTTCTCTTTAGGATGAAAATGAAGTAAGACATAATGACTCAGAGAAATACGACTTGGGCAAGGAATGGTCTATGAGTAAGACATAATGAAGTCAAGCAAAAAAGTGATAAATCAAAGAATGAGGAAGGAATCCATGTAGGATGAAAATCAATAAATTCCAGAATCCTTGGAAGAAAAATGATTGGAATTTATAATTCTGAAATTTTAGTTAAAGGAAGCTTGGGATGTGAAATGGTGCCTTGGAAAAGAAGGACGTAATGGAAGGAAATTGTCACACACCGATCCTGTTTGGTCGGATCCCCGTGAACAACTCGCCAGTCATATTTTATTTAAGGGTTTCCCCTTGTTATAAACTGTAAAGAGTAAGACATTGTTTAAACCTGCACCTTTCTTAGAATAATATAAATCAAAACTGCATAAAATTTTAAATTTATCATACCTGTCTAACAGGCATATTAGTTGGTGGTCCTTGAGGGTAGGCTTTCCGAGATTTCCTGAAATGGGATATGAGGGAGAGGGTGAGTATAACGACTCAGTGAATGGGTTTTCAAAATTTGACTTTTAAGGAAATGGTTTATTTGGAGTGTGTGAGAGTACTTATTTCTTTTCAAAAATCCTTTCATTTCAAATCTCTGTTTTATCACCATTTCTTATTAATCACGGTGTGTCATCACCCAGCACACATCCTTTCTCATGAAGGTAAAAAATACACAATCGTAGGGTAGCTCGTCTATTGAACCCACTTGTAGCGTCGAAGCGAGTTTACCGACCACCTAAATAGAGGTACATTTAAAAATACCCGTCTCGTATACTTGTTGAGGAGGGGTTTTAAATTGAAGTTGACAAATATATCCACGTTACAAGTGAAAGCCTATATTAAGAATATGATATCAAATTGGAAAAAAATTAATAAGTGTTACATGTTTATAATATTAAAAATATTTCACTAATTATATTTTATAACTTTTAAGTAAATGTGATATAATATCTTATGGACACATACGATACTCTACTACAATACCCAACTTTGAAAGTGCAAGGACCTTAATTTATTCCATTTCACAAAAAAGGGTTTAATTTCCCAAATTTCCAATTTGGTCTGCCAACTTTTCCAAAATTACCATTTTGCCCTTCCTTTACAAAAAATGGTAAATTTTGCCCCAAAAATTTTTAAACTCCTCAATTGGTCCTCCAACATTATTTTCATGCCCAATTGACCCTCAATTTCATAAAATTTCATTTTGGTCCTTTGAATTTTGAAAATCCCCAATTTTTTCCCCATTCCAACTTCTTAACACAGCCGAATTTGATTTCATCAAATTAACGCATCAAACGTTTCCAATTGTTGAAATTGAAGTTGAAATTGAGTTTCTACATTTTCATACGATTCTTAAGAAATGTGAATCACAGGTTTTAATGCCGGGACGAGCTCAAACGTAGCTTCGCCGGAAAATGAACTATAGAGAAAGAAAGCTTTGATTACTCACCAGTAAAGGCACGACGGTTTGAATTTTCAATCTGGACATATAGCTCTCATCTTGAGGTTCATCCTAGAATCAAGAATCACATCAATTGATGCGGAATTAGTTTAGAATTTTGTCATTGAAATTCGGTCGACTCTCTCTCTAGCACCAACCAAAAATTATAAAGGGGAGCTGAATTGGCTTACCTTTCGGTCCTGTTTCGGCCGTGGAAAGGCTGAGGAAGTGTTGGGAGGGCTTGGATTGGCCTGAGAAGGGCTTGAAATGGCTGATTTCAACTTGGCCAAAATAGGGCAACTTTGGTCCGCCGGAGCTGCTTCACTATTCTATCACGTCGGCGCTTCTCCAACGATTCTCGGATTGACTAGAGTTTGCTATCAAATAGCTGTCTTCTCCCCGGTTCTAAAGAGCCCGATCTTTGTTCAAGTCGAAGCTCTGGTTCGAGCTTTACCGGGAAATGGAGCAGTAGTGAGAGTGAGAGAGAAGTGTTCAGGTGTGAGGAGAATGAAATCGGGATGACCTCTTTATATAGGGGTAAAACTCGTGTATTAAATGGGCGAGATTTATTACTAGTATTAATATTGCCATAAATTATTGGTATTAATTCCAATAATTTAATTTCAGTATTAATTCTAATAAATTAAATTTTAGTATTAAATTATTTGTATTAATTCCAATAATTAAATATATATTAATTTATGGTTATTTATGATAAGGCATACATACAAATTTTTGACCGAAATTTCGGGTTACAAAAAAATTCATACTTCCCATGAGGTCACCCATCCTCACACTACTCTCAAGCAAGCACGCTTAACTTTAAAGTTCTTATGGAATCTACTTCACCTAAACCACTTTGGTTTTTATTTTCTAATTTGTCTTAAATTTCTTTTCCAAGGTTTAATTAACCCTTTGGATCACCCAAGAGTTGTAAATTCCTAACTTTCCCGTTCAAAAATAATCGGGTTTGTGAACCGGTTCTGAATCCTCACTTGGTTTGACCGGTTCTTTTCCTGGTTTTCCTTAGCTCAAAAGGGCGGGTTTTACAGCTCCCCTCCATAATTTTCGATCGGTGCTAGAGAGAGAACCATCAGAATTTCGATGATAGAATTCTAATCCAATTTAGCATCAATTGATGTCATTCTTAATCCTAGGAGGAACCTCAGGAAGAGAGCTATCTGCCTATATTGGAAGTCCGGAACGCTGCACCACCGATGATGAGCAATTGAAGCTTTCTCTCTCTACGTTCTGTTTCCGGTGAAGCTCCATTTGAGCTCGTTCCGATGTCAAAACATGTGATTCAAAGTGCAATTGAATCATATGAAGATGTAGAAACACAAATTCAACATCAATTTCAACAATAAGAAGTGTTTAATTGGTCAATTTGATGAATCGAATTCGGTAGTGTTAGGAAGTTTAAATTGGGGGGAAAATTGGTGATTTTTGAACATTCAAGGGACCAAAATGCAAATTTCTAAAATTGAGGGTCAACTGGGCATGATAAGAGTGTTAGGGGATAATATGCCGGTTTTGAAAATCTCGAACAGTGCACCATAGGCCAATTGGCACGAGTAGGAGCTTGTAAACAAACATGAGTTATATGCCATAAAATTTTATATAAATGAATTGTTTGGCCATGGTACTAAGACTGGACAGACATATTCAATAAACTAGTGGCAGTGTGATGTGACACGTCGACAGACCAATCAAGACAAACAACCACGGGTTGAGTTGAAGGTCAGGGTCGTTGTACCAATGGCACCACAAATTATATGGCATGATGTAAAAATACTGATTGTGCACGCACTATGATTACGGGACCTTCAAGATGCCCAAGAAGGGTAGTGGTGTGTCCTAAGGCCCTGGACAACCTGGTGGGTAAGGGTAGTTCGTCGGACCAACTGACCTTGTGAAGCTCGTCATTGCTTCAAGCGTACGAGACCGGGATGAGGTCTCTATCCTCATACGGACATGGAGAATTGTTATGGGATTGAGGGTCAAATATCATGAACATCCACTCTTTCTCAAGGTAGAAGTGGATGTACTTCAATCTAGATGGCCGGTAAAGTTGCTCCGACGCCACAAGGGGCTTCAGTGGACGTACTCGCTTGCGACTATGTGACTGACCTTCATGATGAAGTATGTTCTATTGAAAATCGAGATTTTATAGTAGAGAAAATTTAAAGGAAATTAAGGAGTTTGGACTCCAAACTTGAAAACATTTTTTTTAAACTTCATTTTTTTAAACACCCATTCACTAGGTTGTAGAAAGTCACCCCTCTTTTCCATCCCTTTTCAATAAAAGAGAAAATGACTAGTAATAACACTGAACCTTATCCTCTGCCAGGTATACTTAATTTATCTTAAGCTTGTATTTTATTGATATATATCTTTCCAGGGAACAAGTCGAAAATACTCCTCGCTCATCTTGAGATAAAGAAGGGGGAAACTTCTCTTGAACTAGGAAAGCGGCGGGTTGTTTCACACTCAGCCTATGAGTTGATACCTGCCACAGGAGTAAGGTTAGGTTGGCCAAATACACGGTTGAACTCCTCGTACAATCTTTGATGCTCCCTGCTGAGTCCAGGAGGAGTTGTTTGGGCTACTCGGGGAGTTTCTACAGGTAGGGGTGGTTGGGCTGTGTTGGAGACGGCAGCCCTAGTTCTCTTGGTCCCTTTCTTTAGAGCCATTCTGTCAAATTTAAAAATAACGCTATTAGTTACTATATTTTCTAGTCTTGACTAAGTATTCAAGGAAATAGGCTTTGATACCACTCTAGTTGTCACGCCCCGACCTGGTTTGGTCGGATCCCCGTGATCAACCCGGCACTCTCCCGATTTACTAAAGGGTTTCGTAAAGAGTAAGGCGTTCTTTAGACCTACACCTTTTTCCAGGAATATCATAAATCAAAACTATATAGTAATTTAAATTAGTTGTACCTATCTTTCAAGCGTTTAATTGCACAAGTCCTATAAGGTTCGGCTTTCCGGGACTTCCTAAAAGGGGTATAAAGGAGGGGGTGAGTACAACTACTCAGTGAATGGGATTCAAATCTTTTAACTTTCAAGAAAATCATTTATATGGAGTGTGGCAGACTCCTTTCTTTTCAAAAATCCTTTCATTTAAAAATTCGGGATTTTCCATTATTTCTTAGTTATCGATGTGTCATCATCCAACACACATCCTTCATCATGAAGGTTACACACATTCGCAAGTCAGTATCACTACGGAACCCGCTAGTGGCTTTGGAGCGACTTTTCCTGCCACCCGGATAGAAGTACAACCACTTCTACATTGGGAATGAGTGGATGTACACGACATCCGACCCACAATCCCAAAATCACTTCTTTGTGTCCATACAAGGATAGAGACCTCATCTTGTCCCCACCCCGGTCTCATGCACTTTGTGCTACTCCAAATTTCGCACAAACACCTAGAACGACGATCTGCCCTTATACTCACCGGGTCGTCAAGGGCCCTTAGGACACATCACTACCCCTCATGGGCATCTTGATGATCCCATACTCATGGTGGATGCACAAACAAAGTTTTCTTAAATTACCATGTAATATGTGGTGCCATTTTTCCCGACAGTCCCGACCTTCAACTCAACCTGTAGCTGTTTGTCTTGACTGGTCCGAAGACCGGTCATGTCGCACTACTACTAGTTGACTGAGTATGTCGGTCCTGCCTTGGTACCATGGCCAAACAATTCACTTATTAAGTTTTAATGGCACATATATATATATATATCATGTTCTTTTATGAGCTCCTGCCCATGTCCATTGGCCTATGGCCCACTGTTCGAATTTTTCAAAAATTGGGCATTTTAGCCCTCAAGTTCCAAAACCGAGGCCCCCGGCCAATGAGAGCTATTCGAGCTCCCGTCAATAAGGTCTCCCAAATAGTTTAAGCAATTGCACACAGTCAGGGGAGAACATTTCCGAAAAAATAGGTTTTCACTGTCCATTATACCAACCGGTATAAGGACATCTCCATTCATAACCGATGAACAGGTTTTCAACTTCCTTCGAGGAAGTCTCATCATACCAACCAGGTATGATCTACTTACAACCGGTAAGTAGTTTTTTTTTGCAAAATTTTCACATCACTTTCTCTAAGTGGTGATGATTAAAATACCACTAAACTGTGGGTTTTTATACCGAGGCACTTATCATCCCCAACCGGGTATGATATATAATCCCACTCACCCGAAAGTGCAGTGAAATTCCACTTAGTTGGGTTCTGTCCTTAGCAAGCTGAACCTTGACTAGGGTTCCCAAAGTCTCATTCTCCTACACGAGATGAACATAATTGTTCATTATTCTTTGGCCTAATAGCCCTCATTCGTTCCAAATGAATGAGAAAACCCAACTTTACATATATTTGCTATTAGGTCCCTAAAGTTAATTTTCTTTAACTTTAAGTTCCTATTGCTGGGTTTTTCCTAAATTCCAGTCCCGAAACCTTTAAAATTTATCTTAGGACCTCAAATTATTTGATTTCACAAAAAGGGGTTTAATTTCCCAAATTTCCAATTTGGTCCTTCAATTTTCCCAAAATTACCATTTTGCCCTTTCTTTAGAAAAATGGTAAATTTTTGCCCCAAAAATTCTAAAATTTATTAATTGGCCCTTTAGTATTCTTATCATGACCAATTGACCCTCAATTTTAGAAAATTACATTTTGGTCCTTGAAATTTCCAAAAATCCCCAATTTCCGCAACTTTTTTTTCCCAATTTCAACTCTTCAACACTGCCAAATTTGATTTCATTAAATTGAACAATCAAACACCTCAAATTGTTGAAATTGGAGTTGAAATTGAGTTCCTACATGTTCATACGATTCTAAGGAACTTTGAATCACAGATTTTATCGCTAGAACGAGCTCAAACGGAGATTCGTCGAAAAACGGACTGTAGAGAGAAAAAGCCTTGATTTCTCACCAGTGAGGGCGCGACAGTGGAGCTTTTCAATCTGGGCAGGTAGCTCTCCTCCAGAGGTTCTTCCTAGGATCAAGAATGACATCAATTAATGTCAAATTGGATTAGAATTTATTCATTAAAATTCAGCCAACTCTCTCTCTAACAACGATTTGAAATTGTAAAGAGGAATCGAATTGGCTTACCTTTCGGTCCTAATTCGACCGAGGAAGGACTGAGGAGATGTTGGGAGGGCTTGGTTTGGTTTTAGGAAGGCTCGAAATGGTTGATTTCAGCTTAGCCAAAATAGGGCAGCTTCAGTCCACCGGAGCTACTTCACTGTTCGATCATGCCGACACTTCTCCAGCGATTCTCGGATTGACTGGAGTTTGCTATTAGATAGTTGTCTTCTCCTCGGTTCTAAAGAGCCTGACCTCTCCTTCCAAGGTTAAGAAAATGTTCAAGTCAAAGCTCTGGTTCGAGCTACACCGAGAAATGTTTAGGTGTGAGGAAAATGAATGGGGATGACCTCTTTATATAGGTGTAAAATCGTGTATTAAATGGGAGAGATTTATTATTAGTATTAATATTGACATAAATTATTGGTATTAATTTCAATATTAAAATATATTTCAATAATTTAATTTAGTATTAAATTATTGGTATTAATTACATTAATTAAATATGTATTAATTTATGCCTATTTATGATAAGGCGTATTCGTATAAAAAATTTTTACCGAGCAAGCACGCTTAACTTCAAAGTTCTTATGGAATCTCGTACACCTAAACCAATTTGGTTTTTCTATTTTTATTTGTCTTAAGTTGCTTTTCCAAGGTTTAATGAACCCTTTGGATGATTCGAAAGTTGTAAATTTCCAAATGGCTTATTCCCAAATGATCGGGTTTGTAAATCGGCTTGGTTTTATTACTCGATTTGACCGGTTCTTTTCTCAATTTTCCTTGACTAAAAAATGCATGTTTTACAACTCTCCCCTCCTTTTAGAGGTTTTGTCCCCAAAACAGTTACACGTTAAATAACTGAGGATAACTATCCCTCATTAGAGACTCGGTTTCCCATGTCTCTTCCTGCATGGGTCCGTTTTGCCACAACACCTTGACCATAGGGATTTTCTTGTTCCTTAAATTCTTGTCTCTCTGGTCGATGATTCGTACCGGCTCTGCCTGATAAGTCAGGTTCTCTTCCAATTCCATTGGAGGTCGGTCCAGTACGTGACTAGAATTGGGCTGATATTTCCAAAGTACTGAAATGTGGAATACGTCATGTATTCTCTACAAATCAGGAGGCAGTTCTAATTTATATGCTACTAGTCCTATCCTTTGAATAATGGGATATGGACCGATATATCTAGGTTTTAACTTTCCTCTTTGCTGAAACCTAAGTATTCCTCTCTATGGAGATACTTTGAGGAATACATGATCACCCACTTTGAATTCCAAATCCTTCCTTTGATTATCTGCATCACTCTTCTGCCTATCCTGTGCAGTCTTAAGACAACTCCTTATTAATTTTATCTTCTCTGTGGCATCCTCTATTATCTCGGTTTTCTCTAACTTCCTTTCGCCCACTTCTTTCCAAAACAAAGGGGTATGACAGGGTCGTCCATAAAGGGCTTCATAGGGAGCCATCTGGATGCTGGCCAGATAACTATTATTATATGCAAATTCCATCAGGCATAAGTATTCCTCCCAACTTTTATTCATGGTGAGTACACATGCCCTTAGCATGTCTTCCAAGGTTTGGATGGTTCGCTCAGACTGACCATCTGTCGGAGGATGAAATGCCGTACTCATGTGGAGTCTGGTTCCCATGGCATTTTGCAGACTTGGTGAAAACTTGAAAGTAAATCTTGGATCTCTATCCGATACTATACTCACTGGGACACCGTGGAGACTTATTATTTCCATCATGTATAGGGTGGCCAGCAGTTCTACTATGTCCTTCACTCTTATAGGAAGGAAATGAGCTGATTTGGTCAATCTATCCACAATTACCCAAATCGCATCTCGACCTTTTCTGGCCACCGGCAGGCCCACGACGAAATTCATGGTGATGTGTTCCCATTTCCATTCCGAAATTGGTAAGGGTTGTAGTAGTTCTGACGGCTTTTGATGCTTTGCTTTTATCTGTTGACAGGACAAGTATCGGGCTACATATTTTGCAATGTCCCTCTTCATACCCTTCCACCAGTATCCTTGTTTGAGGGTGCGGTACATTTTAGTACTGCCCGGATGCATAGCATACACTGAATCATTTGCCTCTTCCAATATTAATCTCCATAACTCCTTATCTTGAGGCACACATACCCTACCCTTATAGGTCAGTACTCCGTCACCTCGCAAATTGTAGTCCGGTTTCCTTTCTCTATTAGTTGAATCCAAGTAGGACTGAAGTTCTTTATCAATCTTTTGTTGGGCCTTTATATCCTCGATTAGACTGGGCCTTATCGCTACATTTGCCACCAAGCATTTTTCCTGTGGGTCCATCCTCAGACTCACTTCCATTCTTCCCAATTGTTGCAACGAAGGTAAGTAGGTTGCCTTGACTTGTGTCGCCTCAGTTTGATACTTCTGACTTAAGGCATCTGCTACCACATTTACCTTTCCGGGGTGGTATTCTATCACAAGATCATAGTCCTTCACTAATTCTAGCCATCTCCTCTGACGAAGATTTAACTCCTTCTGAGTTAGGAAGTACTTAAGGCTCTTATGATCTGTGTATATCCTGCACTTAACCCCGTAAAGGTAGTGTCGCCATATCTTCAAGGCAAACACTATTGCAACTAATTCCAAGTCATGAGTCGGGTAATTTCTCTCATGTATCTTCAATTGTCGCGAGGCATACGCGATAACCTTCCCTCGTTGCATTAAAACACATCCCAGTCCTTGTCCCGAGGCATCACTATAGACTGTGTACTCTCCTGTAGTAGGATCGAGTAAGGAGAGCACTGGTGCAGTCGTTAGTCTAGTCTTTAACTCCTGAAAAGACTTTTCACAATCCTCATCCCATTTATACTCAACTCCCTTCCTGGTGAGTCAAGTTAGAGGAGTTGCTCTTTTATAAAAGTCTTGCACAAACCGCCTATAATATCCTGCCAATCCTAAGAAACTTCTAATTTTTATAGGATTCCTTGGAGCTTTTCATTATGATATAGCTTCCACCTTGGCTGGATCCACCTTAACTCCGTCCTTAGATACGATGTGCCCTAAGTATCCTACTTCTTGCAACCAGAATTCAGACTTGGAAAACTTTGTATATAATTGGTTTTTCTTCAAGATTTCCAATGTAATTGCCAGATGCTCTTCGTGTTCCAACCTGGTTCGTGAGTATATAAGAATATCATCTATGAATACTATCACGAACCTGTCCAGATGAGGTTGGAACATGCAGTTCATCGGGTCCATGAAAGCTGCAGGGGCATTTGTCAATCCAAACGGCATCACTCAAAATTCATAATGTCCATATCTGGATCGAAACGCCATCTTAGGGATGTCCTCTTCTCTAATCCTTAGTTGGTGGTAGCCTGATAAAAAATCTATTTTTGAGAAGTATGCTGCTCCTTTTAACTGATCAAACAAATCATCTATCCTTGGGAGTGGGTATCGATTCTTGATGGTGACCTGATTCAGCTTCCTATAGTCAATACATAGTCTCATACTCCCATCCTTTTTCTTCACGAACAAAATAGGAGCACCCCATGGAGACTGACTTGGACATATGAAATCCTTTTCCAATAATTCGTCCAGTTGTTCCTTTAGTTCTTTCAGTTCTATCGGAGCCATGCGATATGGGGCTTGAGATATGGGGTTGATTCCTGGTGTTATTTCTATAGTAAACTCCACTTGGCAACTTGGAGGTAGTCTAGGTAGCTCTTCAGGAAAAACTTCTGGATAATATCTCACTATCAGAATGTCTTCCATTTTCTTTTCTTCAAAATCCTCATTTACCACCATGGCTAGCACAATTGTACATTCTTTCTAAATCATCTTTTGAACCTTTAGGTGGGACACAAATTTTACTTCACTTTTTATTTTATCTCCCTAGAACTTTAGTCCCTTAGTCTTGGAGGTATGGAAAGTTACTGTCTTCCTTCTACAGTCCATCCTTGCCTGATGATTACTCAGCCAGTCCATCCCCAGGATTACTTCCACTTCTCTTAAAGGTAACAGAATCAAGTTAGCTTCAAGTTTGATTCCTCCAATTTTTATCTCACACCCCTTTAGTTGTTTATTTCTATTTAGACCTTCTCCTAAGGGTGTAACGACGTTAAGGCTTTGTACAAGAGGAGTGAGCTCCAGGGGTATCTTAGAAACCAACTCTTCCTTGATAAATGATCGTTCTGCTCCAGAGTCAAAAAGAGCATAAACCGGTTGTCCCCACAGTTGTATATACCCTGATTTAAGAAATGTATATTTTAGAATGAATTCTCTTTATTAATTTAAAAGACGTTCAGTTTAAAAGTATGATAATAAAAATTTTAAGTAAAAGATAGAAATATACCCAAGGAAGAAAAGATAGGTTATTTATAGCTAAACTCAACCCTTAAGACTTACCATTGGAAAAATGACAAGGAATGATTTATCCATAGGAGATGGTAAGATAAGGAAAAGAAATTGGGGAAAACAACCCTCCAAGAGTACATATTTTTTTTTATAGTTTGAGAAGTTATAACTAATCTCTGAGGATAAAGAATAAAAGAAAACCGGGAGAAGTAGAACATCCCAATGAGAACCACAATAATAGACACTGATCAAGAATAAAGTAATAAGTATAGTAGTTCACCAACGAAAGATGGAGAGAAAGTAAAGTAATTGGAAGGTCCATGTCTAATTAAGATACAATTCCCTAGGAACTCCAAAGGATAAGGAGATATGTGAAAGGCAAAGATATGAATTAAAAGAGGAAGAGAAATAGGAGTAGATAAGTCATACAAGACCCTTAATTCAGGAGAAAATTTAAGGGAATAAATTTCTAAATAACACTAAGATGATTAAACAAAAACGAATTCACTTAATGGAAAATACAAGAAGGAGGATAAAAAAAATAGGAAGTTGAGGTGGGGAAGGAGGAAGCTTTAAGTAAAGACAAACAATCTAGGGAAGAATGCAAATTGGAGAAGAAATACGGTCCTCAATAAGAAGTAAGAGAGGCTAAGTGAGAGTATTGGGAGATTGAGCTTTATCTACTACAAAAAGACCTGGAAACTCAAAATAGGAACTTTAGAAGAATCTGATATAAGGAAATAACTTATATTGACCAAATTATTCAGAGGAGTAGATGAAGTATAACCAGAGATAGGGAATAGTAAAAGATTACACCCTAACCAAGAAAAAAGGGGAATACTATGGATACAAAGGTATGAAAGGTTTGAACATAATGAGGATGAGAGGTCCACCTCAAAGGAATAAATAAATATTGAAGCAAGTGGAAATGAAGCAGGATCAACAAAAGATACTCATGGATTCAAAGAGTAAGAGTAAGTTGGTGAAAATATCGGCAAAAAGATACTCCAGAATTTAAGGATTTTAATGGTAGAATTAGAAGGAAATACCGAGGGAAAGAGAATGTGAAGCTCATTAGAGAAAGAAATCTTGGGAAGACATGGGTGTACCAAGGAGAGAAAATAGAACTAACGGAATAAGAAAGAGAATAACTCATCAAGAACAAAATGCTGGAAAAGAAAGGATCATGTAGAAGGAGAAGGAAATTGTAAAGAATCAAGGGATAAGGCAAACCCAGGTAATGGTTAGGTAGGATGATGACATCACAAGATGTCGTACGAGAAAGAACAAAACTAAACTCAAAATGAATAATAGTGGAAGGAACGTTGATAATAGCAAGTATGGATTTAGAAGGAGAAGAGATCTTAAGGGAGAAGGACACCAGTAGGAATGAAGAATGAAGTAAAAGATCAAAAATCTTAATATATCGGTAAGTATTGGGAAATTCAAGGATTTGAAGGTGAAATGACCAAATAAAGAAATTTGGAAAAGATGAGAAGTACGGAAACCAATACTGTTATAGGGACATAAAGTTAAAACATCAAGAAGAATGCTGAAAAAGAAAGGATCATGTAGAAGGAGAAGGAAATTGTAATGAATCAAGGGATAAGTCAAACCTAGGTAATGGTTAGGTAGGATGATGACATCAAATGATGTCGTACGAGTAAGAAGGAAACTAAACTCATAATGAATAATAGTGGGAGGAACGTTGATAAGAGCAAGTATGGATTTAGAAGGAGATGAGATCTTAAGGGAGAAGGATACCAGTAGGAATGAAGAATGAAGTAAAAGATCAAAAATCTTAATATATCAGTAAGTATCGGGAAATTCATGGATTTGAAGGTGGAATGACCGAATAAAGAAATTTGGAAAAGACGAGAAGTACGAAAACCGATATTGTTATAAGGACATAATGTTAAAGCATCAGGAAGAATGCCATGCGGAAAGGGGGCATGTAAAATCCAACTGACTCAGGGAAATAATGAAGTAAGACATAATGACTCAGAGAAATACGACTTGGGCAAGGAATGGTTTATGAATAAGACATAACGAAGTTAAGCAAAAATGTGATAAATCAAAGAATGAGGAAGGAATCCATGTAGGATGAAAATCAATAAATTCCAGAATTTGTGGAAGAAAAATGATCAGAACTTATAATTCTGAAATTTTGGGTAAAGGAAGCTTGGGATGTGTGTGAGACTACTTATTTCTTTTCAAAAATCCTTTCATTTCAAATCTCTGTTTTATCACCATTTTTTATTAATCACGGTGTGTCATCACCCAACGCACATCCTTTCTCATGAAGGTAAAAAATACACAATCGCAGGGCAGCCCGTCCACTGAACCCACTTGTGGCGTTAGAGCGAGTTTACCGGCCACCTAGATAGAAGCACATCCACTTCTACCCTAAGAATGAGTGGATGTACATGACATCCAAACCTCAATCCCGAAATCAATTCTCTATGTCCATATGAGGATAGAGACCTCATCCCGACCCCACCCCCGTCTCATGCGCTTGAAGCTATGTCGAGCTTCACATGGTCACCTCGTCCGACGAACTGCCTCTATACCCACCAAGTCATCCAGGGCACTAGGACACATCACTACCCCTCTTAGTTATCTTGAAGGTCCCACAAACACAGTGCATACACAATCAGTATTTTCTCATCATTCCATATAATATGTGGTGCCACTGGTTCAACGGACCTGACCCTCAACTAAACCTGCAGCTGTTTGTCTTGATTGGTCCGTCGACCTGTCATGTCACACTGCCACTTGATTTAATATGTTGGTTCTGTCTTGGTACCATAGCCAGACAATTCATTTACTGAAAGTTTTATGGGATATATCTCATATTTGTTTACGAGTTCCTGCTCGTGTCAACTAGCCTATGGCCCACTATTCGAGATTTTCAAAACCGAGCATATTAGCCCCCAAGTTCCAAAACCGAAGCCTCCGGCCTAACAGAGCTATTAGAGCTCCCATCAAGAAGGTCTCTCAAATCATTTAAGTAGTGACACACACTCAGGGGAGAGTACTTCAAACAAAAATATACGTTTAACTATCCATCATACTAACCGGGTATGAGGATATCTCCGCTCATAACCAATGAACGGGTTATCCACTTCCTCCGAGGAAGTCTAATGATACCAACCGAGTATGATCTACTTACTACCAGAAAGTAGCTTTTCTACAATATTTTCACATCACTCCTCTAAGTTGTGATGTTTAAAATACCACTAAGTAGTGGGTTTTTATTTCGAGGTACTTATCATCCCAACCGGGTATAATATAGAAATCTCACTCACCCGATCGTGCAGTGAATTCCTCTCGACCGATTCTTTATATTCACCCGAGCTTGTCCTTTCTTGTGTTCCCGGTACATTGTGTTCCTACATGATATGAACATCCTTGTTCATTTTCTCTCAGCATAATAGCCTTCATTCATTCCAATGAATGAGAAAACCAAACTTTTTATTTATTTGCAATTAGGTCCCTAAAGTTATTTTTCTTTAACTTTAAGTCCCTAATGCTGGTTTTTCCTCAAATTGAGTCCTGAAACTTTTAAAGTTCATCTTGGGGCCTTAATTTATTCAAATTCACAAAAAGGGGTTCAATTTTCCCAAATTCCCAATTGGCACCCAAATTTTCCAAAATTACCATTTTACCCAAAAATTCTAAAATTGCTCAATTGGCCCTCTAACATTCTTATCATGCCCAATTGACCTTAATTTTAAAAAATTGTATTTTGGTCCCTCGAATTTTTTCAAATTCCCAAATTTTCACCCAATTTCAAGTTACTAACACAGCCGAATTTGATTTCATGAAATTGTTCAATTAAATTGAAGTTAAAATTGAGTTATTACATCTTCATATGATTCAATAGGACTTTGAATTGCAAGTTCTGATGCCGAAATGAGCTCAAATGGAGATTCGCCAGAAAATAGACTATAGAGAAAGAAAGCTCCAATTGCTCACTGTCGGTGGCACGGTGGTCAGAGCTTTCGATCTGGACAGATAGCTCTCATCCTAAGTTCATCCAAGAATCAAGAATCACATTAATTGATATCAAATTGAATGAGAATTTTATCATCAAAGTGCTACCGGTTCTCTCTCTAGCCCCGATTAGAAATTGCAGATGGGAGCCGCATTGGCTTAACTTTTATCTCTAATTCAGCTATAGGAGGGCTTCGTTTGGCCTAAGAAAGGCTTGAATTGGCTGATTTTAGCTTAGCCAAAATAGGTCAGCCTCGGTCCGTCAGAGCTACTTCAATGTTTCATCACACCGGCGCTTCTCCGACAACCCTTGGAGCAAACGGAGACTATAGGTGTGCAGCTGACTTCTCCCTGGTACTAAAGAACCTGACCTCACTTTGTTTGGCTCAGAAAAGTGTCGAAGTTAGAGCTCTGGTTTGAGCTTCACCGAAAAATGGAGCAGTTGATAGAGAATGAAGTTTTTAGGTGTGGAGAGGATGAATGGGGAGGATCTCTTTATATAGGAAGCTCGGGGACTTCTTGGTCATCCGATTGGTGCCTAAATGACGGTCATTCAATGCATGAAACTACCTGGACAGAGGCTTTTCAGTTTCATTGGCACTGCCTGACTTTCCGGCGAGTGAACAATGTTGTCATTTGAAGGAAGAAGACGACATTGTTCTGAATCGGACCGAACCGGTTTGAACCGGGTTCAAAGCTTAAACCGATCAATTCACTCTCATTTGACCGAAATTTTCAAATCTATCAATTTCTAAATTCATTTTCTATCTAATGCTGGCCTCAAATCTCTAATTTGAATTTTTTAAGCCACCTAGAAAATTGAATTTATAATCCGGTTCAATAGTGGTTCAAACCAGTCCAAATAGGTTCAATCTGATTCGGATGCAGTTCACCTGAACTAGTTTGGTTTCCATCTCCAATTCATTCTCAAGTCCATTTCCATTACTTTTGGGACTCTTTGGGTCACTCAAGATCCATAAATTTCCCAGTTTTCCCTTTCTCTATCGGTTCTAGTTCATAAACTGGTTCAATCCACTTGGATCCAATTCATCTAAATTGGTCTGGCTTTTCTCTTCTAATTTGTCCTAAGGTTCTTTTCCAAGGTTTTATGAACCCTTTGTATCAAGCTGGAGTTGTAAATTTCCAAATTGCACGTTCCCAAATGATCGAGTTTGCAAACCGATTCAGTTTTCTAACTCGGTATGGACGGTTCTTTTCCCAATTTTCCTTAACTCAAAAGGACAGGGTTTACAACTCTCCCTTCCTTTTAGGAGTTTTGTTCCCAAAACTTGATTAGCAACCTTGCATGAGAAACCAATTACTCTGATGTCCATTTGGTATTTGCTTAACATGCAAACTCTTATCTTGTTCTTTCAATTAACCCTTTTTACATCATTCACTAAAGGAATATCTTTTCCGTTATATTATTTTCTCCCTTCATGGAATTTATCATAACTAGACGTATTATTTTAGATTTGAAAAAATCGATCGAATGAGGGGTCAACTGGCCAGTTTAAGCTTCGAACCTAGTTCGAACCGGTCTGGTCCGGTTTGGAACGGTGTCATCTTCTTCCTCTAGATGACGGTACTGTTCACTCGCCAGAAAATCAAAGCAGCGCTGGTAAAGAGGAAACGTCTCCATTCAATACGTTACCGGCCATCAATGCCTGTCATAAAGGTGCCAATTAGATGGCTAAGAAGTCCCTGAGCTTTCTATATAAAGATCCCATCTCCATTCATCCTCTCCAGAGCTCACTCTCTCTCAGTTGCTAAGTTTTCCAGCGAAGCTCGAACCAGAGCTCCGATATAGGGTCTTTTCTGAGCCAAAGAAGGCGAGGTCAGGTTCTTTAGAACTGAGGAGAAGTGCTACATGCCTATAGTCTCCGTTTACTCCGAGGGTCACCAAAGAAGCTTCGGCAGACCGAAGTTGCCCTATTTCAGCTGAGTTGAAATCGACCATTTCAAGCTCTCCTCAGGCCAAAGCAAGCCCTCCCTACACTCCCTAAGCCCTCCCACAGCCGAATTAGGACTGAAAGGTAAGCCAATTTGACTCCCCTCTACAATTTACGGTCGGTGCTATAGAGAGTACCGGCAAAATTTCAATGATGAAATTCTAACTCAATTCAGCATCAATTGATGTGATTCTTAATTTTAGGATAAACCTCAAGACGAGAGCTATCTACCTAGATTGAAAGTTCGAACCACCGTGCCCTCACCGGCGAGTAATCGAAGCTTTCTCTCTCTGTGGTCCATTTTCTGGCGAAGCTCCATTTGAGCTAGTTCCAGCGCTAAAACTCATGATTGAAAGATCTATGGAATCGTATGAACATGGAGAAACTCAATTCCACTTCAATTTCAACAATTAGAGGTGTTTGATCGGTCAATTTGATGAAATCAAATTCGGCTGTGTTAAAAAGTTGGAATTGGGGGAAATTAGGGGAAATAAAGGGTTTTCAAAAATTCGAGGGACCAAAATGCAATTTCCAGAAATTGAGGATTAATTGGCCATGATAAAAATGTTAGAGGTTCAATTGAGAAATTTTAGAATTTTTGGGGTGAAATTTACAATTTTACTAAAGGATGGGCAAAATGGTAATTTTGGAAAAGTTGGGGGACCAAATTGGAAATTTGGAAATTTAAACCCCTTTTTGAGAAATGGAATAAATTGAGGTACTTTGATAAATTTTAAAAGTTTTGGGACTCAATTTGAGGAAAAATCGGCATTAGGGACTTAAAGTTTAAGAGAAATAACTTTAGGGACCTAATTGTAAATAAATGAAAGTTTGACTTTCTCATTCATTTGGAATGAATGAAGACTATTAGGCCAAATGATAATGAACCGAGATGTTCATATCGTGAAGGAACACGAAGTACTGGGAACACCAGAAAGGACAAGTTCATGCGAATACAAAGAACCGGTCTAGTGGAGTTCACATCTTTAATGGGTGAGTGGGTTTACTAACGTCATACCCGGTTGGGATGATGAGCACAATTTAAAGTTAAAAACCACTTACCGATCGTGAGTGGTATTTTATATCATACCCGGTTGGGAATGATAAGCATATCAGAATGAAAACCCACTATTATGTGGTATTTTAAACATTACAACTTAGAGGAGTGATATGAAAATCATGCAAAAAAACTACTTACCAGTTGTAAGTAGATCATACCCGGTTGGTATGATGAAACTTCCTTGAAGGAAGTTGAAAACCCGTTCATTGGTTATGAGTGAAGATGTCCTTATACCTGGTCGGTATAATGGAAAATTGAAAACATATTTTGTCGAAAGTGCTCTCCCCTGACTGTGTGTCAATGCTTAAATGATTTGGGAGGCCTTCTTGATGGGAGCTCGAATAGCTCTTATAGGCCGGGGGCCTCAGTTTTAGAAAAATATGCCCAATTTTGAAAATATCGTACAGTGGGCCCAAGGCTAGTTGGCACGAGCAAGAGCTTGTAAATAAACATGAGTTATATGCCATAAAACTTTAAATAAAGGAATTGTTTGGCCATGGTACCAAGATAGGACCGACATACTCATTCAACTAGCGACAGTGCGACATGACAAGTCGACGGACCAATCAAGACAAACAACTGCAGGTTGAGTTGAGAGTTGGGGCCATTGGACCAGTGGCACCACAAATTATATGGCATAATGAGAAAATATTGATTGTGCATGCACTTAGTACGGGACCATCAAGATACCCAAGAGGGCTAGTGATGCGTCCTAAGGGCACTAGACGACCTCATGAGTATAAGGGTAGTTCGTCGTACTAGGTGACCCTGCGAAATTTGGAGTAGCACCAAGCGCATGAGACCGGGTTGGGGACGGGATGGGGTCTCTATCCTCATACTGACACGAAGAATTGATTTCAGGATTGAGGGTCGAATTTCGCAAACATCCACTCATTCTCAAGGTAGAAGTAGACGTACTTGTACTTGGGTGGCTGGTAAAGTCGCTCCGAAGCCACAAGTGGGTTCAGTGGACATACTGACCTATGAATGTGTGTTTAACCTTTATGATGAAGGATGTATGTTGGGCGATGACACACCGTGATTAAATAAGGAAATTGTAATAAAACTCAAGATTTCAAATGAAATGGTTTTGACAAAAAAGAGTCTGTCACACTCCAAAATTTATCTTTTTCCTAAAGATAAAAAGTTTTGAAAACCCATTCACTGAGTAGTCGAACTCACCACTCCCTTATATCCCTTTTAGGAGATTTCGGAAAGACTACCCTTAAAGACCATCAAATAAGACGCCTGTGAGGCAACTATGATAAATCTAAATTATTATAATAAACTGGGAGTAGTGGCAGATTGATCATGAGGATCCGACCAAACTGAGTCAGGGCGTTACAACAGGCATGTGGCTGACTTCTCCCCGGTTCAAAAGAACCCAACCTCGCCTTGTTTGGCTCAGAAAAGTGCCCATGTTGGGGCTTTGGTTCGATTTTCACCGGAAAACTAAGCAATTGATAGAGAGTCAGCTTTTCAGGTGTGGAGAGGATGAATGAAGAGTGGCTCTTTATATAGGGAGCTCGAGGACTCGTTGGCCATCCGTTTGGCACCCTTATGACAGACATTGATGGCTTGAAACGTATCGAACGAAAATGTTTCTAAATCCATCTAAATTCATTTTCTATCCAGTGATGGCCTCAAATCTCAAATTTGAATTATTTAAGCCACCTAGAAAAATGAATTTAGGATCCGATTCTATAGTGGTTCAAACCGGTTCGGATCTAGTTCACCTAAACTGATTTGATTTTTATCTCCAATTACTTCACAAGTCCATTTCCGTGACTTTTGTGACTCCTTTTTACTTAGTATCCATAAATTGGCTGGTGTACCATCCCTCTATCGATTCTGGTCTATAAACCAACTCGGTTCTTAAACCGGTTTAATCTGGTTCGGGTCCAATTCACCCGAACCAGTTTGGTTTTTCTCTCCCACTTTGTTCTAAGGTTCCTTCACAAGGTTTATAAATCTCTTCTGGTCACAAGGGATCCATAATTTCCCTATTTTCCCTTTCTCTATCGGTTTCGGTTCATGAACCGATTTTGTTCATAAATCGGTTCAATCCAATTGGATCCGGTTCATCTAAACCGGTCTGGTTTTTCTCTTCCAATTTGTGCTAAGGTTCTTTTCCAATGTTTTATGAACCCTTTGGATCACCCGGGAGTTGTAAATTTCCAAATTGCTTGTTCCCAATTGATCGGGTACGTGAACCAGTTCGGTTTTTACTCGGTTTGACAGGTTCTTTTCCCGGTTTTCCTTAATACAAAAGGGTGGGGTTTACAACTCTCCCATCTTTTAGGAGTTTGTCCCCAAAACTTAATTAGCAACCTTGCATGAGGAATCACTTACTTTGATATCTATTTGGTGTTTGCTTAACATGCAAACTCTTGTCTTGTTCTTCTAACTTGCCATATTTACATCCTTCACCCAAAGAATTTCTTTTCCTTTATATCATCTACTCCCTTCATGGAGTTTATCATAACTAGATTTACCTTACTTAAGGGTATATCCTTAGATTCACATCTCTCTTTTCTTAGAACAACATTTTATCCTTTGAGGTCTCGTACTCAAAATTGGAAGTTCCAAGATACCAAACCATTCTCGTGTTTAGTTAACCTCTTAGTCATTGCAACCTATAGCTTGACATCCTTTAGAGCGTTACATACCTGTTTTCATGGATTTCTTTGTCATCACTTTTTTTGTCCTCCATTATTTGTTGCTCATTACAATTCAGTCCAAATTTTTGGTTTGACATTGTCATTTTTACTAACTAACTCTTCCTTATTTTGAGTCATATTCTCATCGAGATTGTTGAGTTTTCATGCCCCTTACAGCATGGCATTTTCTAGGACTTGTCTCTGTCCAATAGATTTCTAGAACATCTCCTTGAGGGTCTCTCTTAGCTTTTCGACCTTTCAAGGATCATATAACTTTGTCCCTCTTTTCTTTTAATAGCATTCCTCAACTATCCTTTTTACCGTTATCCTCCCATCCACCATGCCTTTGAAGTTATGTCTCACATAATCACATGGATTTATATTACCTACTCCTCCTTTCCCAACTTCTTTATTGGGTCCTTTCGATTCCAATCATTGGGTTTCCTGATGTTTATTGACATACAAGAATTTTTCCCTTCTTATGTCCTTTCTCTTCTTTAGTGGCATCCTTTATTCAAGGTATTCTTTTTTTCTTAATCCCCTCTTACTTGTCCGTGACCATTTCACGATTCATTATTTCGAGTTGATCTCTTTTTGGTCGAGGTATTGATTGTTTTATTTGAGGAATTCCCTTTTTAATATTTCATTCTCTACTATATTCCTCAAAATAGAGGTTTTAACCTTAAGAGTTACATGTTCCACCTTCTTATCATCCTCTGGAGATTCCTTCCTTTATTTCCTTACACCTTCTTCTATGTTGAGGCAATTTCCCACATTGAATCCTTATTCATCTTAAAATTTCCTTTCATTCCTTATCTAAGGAATTTCTAATTGTTGGTCTTATTTTATTACAACATACTATGCTCATCCGTCCATTCTTTAGGCTCCATTAAGTGGACCACAACCCGTCCTGATGTTAGTGGTCATTTTCCCTAATTGATTTCTTAATTGAAGGCTTACTTCTCCAAGATTCCTCATATATTCTTTCTTTTACTCTCTTATTATTGTAGTCCACCCACTACTATTCGTTATGGCACTCTTTGATGTTACCATGCTATTTATCCATTACTTTGGTTTAATGTACTTCTTAGGACCTCATGAGTACTTTTACTTGGTACTCGATCTTTCCATCTCAACTAGCATTTCATTTGTGAGCTTATCGTTCATTCCATTTTGGTTGGTTCCATTTTCTCTTAATTGGGATACATATGTCATTTTGGGGCTTCATTCCTTGGTATGATTATTTCCCTTTCTCATGACATTTTTTTTTACATTTGCTCTAGGGGATTTCTACCCTTAAATGAAATCCCTTAATTTTGTCTTCTCCTATTTACTTTTACTCATCAAATCTTGCAAGCACGTCTTTTATACTCTATCTGCATCCTCATTCGTACCCAGTACTTGTCTATTTCTATAGGGAGCGTACAAATCTTTCTTGTTTCAAGATTTCTCGACCATTATGTGAGAGGCTTGCCTATTTCTATCCTGGCTTGTGTTTACTCGTTAATTGGCCTTTGGTCCTTCTAAGGATTTCTTTCATCGTTCTTTTCTTGAGTATTTGTCCTTTTTGCCTATCTCTTCTTTGTTGGAACTCAAATTATGGCTGAGTATTAGTTCATTAACTACTTCGCCTCCACCATTTGTTTGGTCTAAGTTTCTTCGGGCAGCTGTTTCTCGAGTCCTCCTATCCTTAACATCCATCTCACTGACCTTTTTAGGGTGTAGTCCTTTCTACCTCCCGGTCATTCTTAGGGTATCATTTATTCTCTTTGACTATCTTGTTATAACAACCTACTTTCTTTTGTTATGTTGGTTTGAAATTTCAATTTGGCTTCATTGCTTTTTCCAAGGTGATTCATTCCTGAAAACCTAATACAACCTATTATTTGGCTCTATTACTCTTCCAAGGCAGGTAATAATTGGCCTCTGATACATCCTTCCTTCAAAAAGTTTCTAACGGTGGGTCGGTGCCTTGCACTCCACGTTATGTCCATCTGCCAATCCAATGATTTCTTCAAGGTACTTAGTTGTATGCATCCCTCTAGAGTTCCCTTTCCTAGCATATTCCTTCTCTTCTTCACTCTCATTGTGCCATTCCCTAGAGCTTCCAGAGGACGTTTTTCTGTGTTTGATCCCTTATAAGAGGGTTCTAAGTATACTTCCCATGTACCTTGTATCTATTCTTGTGGTATCCTTCTCCTTTTGACCTTCTTAAGAAGAAGTTTAAATTTGGCATTCACCTCATCATTTCTTAACCTCTTTGTGAACCGCTTACTTAACTTGCTCCATAGTTTCGGTCTCGAGTCCTTCATGTCTTTAGTGATCTTTGAGGAGGTATTGCCCTAAATCTATGAGGTGTGGGACAGTCCTTCTTTCCTTACACCTATCTTGGTACTTGTGCTTAGTAGGGTTGGGCACTTCTTCACGTAATGTCCCCATCGTTCACACTTATAATAGGTTAATCACTTGCATGGATTGTGGTGGTTACTTCTTTCCTTCAAGTGGGACATTTCCAGGGTTACTGATGGTTTGGTGCTTCACCGACTTTGAGTTTTCTTGCTGAATCTCCTTCGCTAAAGGGTCATGGTAAGAGTCCTCCTAGGTTTCTTAATTCCCTGATTCATCTTCCATAACTAAAATGTAACTTTTTCTTAATTTCTAGGATATTGTGGGTTTGTTTGGTTTATTTTCCTTAGGCTATCTTCCTTGCAATATCACATCATTGGGAGCTATAGATTTAAGAATTTGAGTATTTCATTAATAAGGGGAAACAAAAGGTTTGGATTTTTAGCCTTATCACATAAATTAGTCACATAATAGATAGGAAGCTACGGTTTTCTTGGCAAGTATCCTCCTTGATAAGATTATACATCTATACTAGCATTTCTCGCTTTAGGCTTGGCTCACTTTGTACACAGGACTGTGACTTTAACAGGCCCTAGCACCGTACTCCTTGGCGGTACTCGATGTTTCCCCATTTGGTCCTTTGAGGCTTCTACTATATCTCGGGCATTAGGAAGCATCTAGGGTTGTCTTCCTACGAGGACAGGGTGTTGAGTAGAGTCATTCCTAGTTTTCTTGGTTCCTCTCCTAGGAGCCATCTGTAAATTTTAAGATAAATCCTATTAGTTACAATATTTTCTAGTCTTGATTATGTATTCGAGGAAACAAGCTCTGATACCACTAAGTTGTGATGTTTAAAATACCACTTGGTAGTAGGTTTTCATTTCGAGGTACTTATCAACCCCAACTAGGAATGATATAAAATCCCACTCACAACCGGTAAGTGGTTTTTAACTTTAAGTTGTGCTCATCATCCCAACCGGGTATAATGTTAGTAAACCCACTCACTCGTTAATGTAGTGAATTCCACTAGACCAGTTATTTGTATTCATGCGAACATATCCTTACTGGCATTCCTGGTACCTCGTGTTCCTACACGATATGAACATCTTGGTTCATTATCACTCGACCTAATAAGCCTTCATTCATTCCAAATGAACGAGAAAAACCAAACTTTTCTTTATTTATAATTAGGTAACTTTAGGTCCTTAAAGCCGGTTTATCTTTAACTTTAGGTCCCTAAAGCCGGTTTTTCCTCAAATTGAGTCCAGTATCTTTTAGAATTTATCATAGGACCTCAATTTATTCCTTTCTCACAAAAAAGGGGTTTAATTTCCAAAATTTCCAATTTGGTCCCCTAACTTTTCCAAAATTACCATTTTGTCCTTCCTTTAAAAAAATGGTAAGTTTCACCCCAAAAATTCTAAAATTTCTCAATTGGCCCTCTAATATTTTTATCATGCATAATTGACCCTCAATTTTAGGAAATTGCATTTTGGTCCTTCAAATTTTTGAAAATCCCCAATTTTCCCCCCAATTAAAACTTCTTAACACAATCGAATTTGATTTTATCAAATTGACCGATCAAACACTTCCAATTGTTGAAATTGAGTTTCTATATGTTCATATGATTCTCCAGCAATTTGAATCGCAAGTTTTAATGCTGGAACGAGCTCAAGTTGTGCTTCGCCGGAAAATGGACTGTAGAGAGAGAAAGCTTTGATTACTCATTGGTGAGGGCGCAACGGTCGGAGCTTTCTATCTAGGAATGTAGTTCTCGTCCTGAGGTTCATCCTAGAATCAAGAATCACATCAATTGATTCCAAATTGAGTTATAATTTCTAATGGTTCTCTCTTTAGCATTAGTTGAAAATTGCAGAGAGGAGCCGAATCGGTTTACCATCTATTACTTCACAATTCCATTTCTATGACTTTTGTGACTCCTTAGGTCACTTAGGATCCATAAATTTTCTGGTTTACCATCTCCTTATCGGTTCTGGTTCATAAATCGGCTCGATTCTTAAACCGGTTTAATCCGGTTCACCCGAACCAATCTGGTTTTTCCCTCTCACTTTGTTCTAAGGTTCCTTGCCAAGGTTTATAAATCTCTTCTGGTCACAAGGAATCTATAATTTCCCTGTTTTCCCTTTCTCTATCGGTTTCGGTTCATGAAACAACTTTGTTCATAAACCGGTTCAATCCAATTGGATCCGGTTCATCTAAACCGGTTTGGTTTTTCTCTTCCAATTTGTCCTAAGGTTCTTTTCCAAGGTTTTATGAACCCTTTGGATCACCCGAGAGTTGTAAATTTCCAAATTGCTCGTTCCCAATTGATTGGGTAAGTGAACTCGTTCCATTTTTACTCGGTTTGACCGGTTCTTTTCCTAGTTTTCCTTAATTCAAAAGGGCAGGGTTTACACATGTAGTTCCACCTTTCCCTCGAGAATTGTGGTGCCTTTCAAGGGTTTACTAGTAGTTTGGTGCTTCAGCGTCCTACCTTGAGAGTTTTCTTGTTAAGTCTTCTTTGCTAAATGGTCCCTCTAGGAGTCCTCCTATATTTCTTAATTCCCTGATTCAGCTTCCTTAACTGTGATGGGATTGTCCCTAATTTTGATGGTGAAGGGGGTTCGTTTGTTTACTATACTTAGCACCATCTTCCTAGCAAGATCACTTCATCGAGAGATAGGATTTTAGGAATTTCGAGTACTTTATTAATAGAGGAGTACAATATGTTAGGGGCTTTAGCCCTATTACAGAAAATGGTCACAAATAAATTGGGTGCTATGGGATTCTTTATAGGCATCCTTCTAGGTAAGGTTATATGCCCTTTTATGGTATTTAGCTTCATGCATGGCTTTCTTCATACTTAGAGTCGTGCCCTCAATAGGTCCTAGCACCATCCTCTTGGATACTTTCTCATTTGGTCTTTTGTGACTTTCTCATTTGGTCTTTCTCATTTGGATTGGTGAAGGAATTGGGGATGAAAACCAAACCGGTTCAGGTGAACCAGATCCGAATCGGTTCGGACTGGTTTGAACCACTATTGAACCGAATCAAAAATTAATTTTTCTAGGTGGCTTAAATAACTCAAATTGGAGATTTGAGGCCACCATTGAATAGATAATGAATTTACAAATTTTTATATTCGAAAACCTCGATCAAATGGGGGTGAACGAGCCGGTTTAAGCTTTGAACCCGGTTCGGACCGGTCCGGTCCGGTTCGGAAGAGTGTCATCTGATTCCTCAGGATGACAGCACTGTTCACTCACCGAGAAACTGAAGAAATGCTGGTGAAGAAGAAACACTTCTGTTCAGGGCATTTCAGGTCTTCAATATTAGTCATAACATTGCCAAACGGATGGCCAATGGGTCCTCGAGCTCCCTATATAAAGAGCCCCTCCCCATACATCCTCTCCACACCTGAAAACTCCATTCTCTCTCTACTACTCCATTTTCGGACAAAGCTCAAACTAGAGCTCCAACATGGGGTCTTTTCTGAGCCAAATGAGGTGAGGTGGCTTCTTTATAATCGGGGAGAAGTTAGCTACACATCTGTAGTCTCCGTTCACTCAGAGGGTCGCCAGTAAGACGCCGACGTGATGAAATAGTGAATCAGCTCCGGTGGACCAAAGTTGCCCTGTTTCGGTCAAGTTAAAATCAGCCATTTTGAGCCCTTCTCAGGCCAAACCAAGCCTTCCCAACATTTCCTCAGCCCTCCCATGACCGAATTATGACTGAAAGGTAAGCCAATTTGGCACCCCTCTACGATTTCTGGCCGGTGCTAGAGAGAGAACCGGCAGAATTTCAATGATGAAATACTAACTCCATTCAGCATCAATTGATGTGATTCATGATTCTAGGATGAACCTCAAGATGAGAGCTATCTGCCTAGATCAAAAGCTCCGACCGTCGTGCTCTCACTAGTGAGTAATCGAAGCTTTCTCTCTCTATAGCCCGTTTTTTGGCGAAGCTCCGTTTGAGCTCGTTCCGGCATCAAAACATGCGATTCAAAGTGCTATTAAATTGTAAGAGGATGGAGGAACTCAATTTTAACTTCAATTCCAACAATTGGAGGTGTTTGATTGGTCAATTTGATAAAATCAAATTCGGCACTACTAAGGAGTTGAAATTGGGGGAAAAATTAGGGATTTTCAAAATTCAAAGGACCAAAAGGCAATTTTATGAAATTGAGGGTCAATTGGACATGAAAATAATCTTGGACGACCAATTGAGGAATTTTGGAATTTTTAGGGCAAAACATACCCTTTTTGTAAAGGAAGGGCAAAATGGTAATTTTGGAAAAGTTGGGGGACCTAATTAGAAATTTGGGAAATTAAACCCCTTTTTGTGAAATTGAATAAATTGACGTCCCAAGATAATTTTTAAAAGTTTCATGACTCAATTTGAGGAAAAATCGGCATTTGGGGACTTAAAGTTAAAGAGAAATTACTATACGGACCTAATTGCAAATAACTAAAAAGCTTGGGTTTTCTCATTCCTTTTGAAATGAATGAAGGTTGTTAAGTTGAATAATAATGAAGAAGGATGTTCATATCGTATAGGAACACGAAGTACCGGGAACGCCAGCAAGGACGAGCTCACGTGAATACAAAGATTTGGTGTAGTCGAATTCACAGCGTTAACGGGTGAGTGAGATTATATATCATACCCGGTTGAGGATGATAAGTACCCCGGTATGAAAACCCACTGTTTAGTGGTATTTTAATCATCACAACTGAGAAAGTGATGTGAAAATTATGCAAAATAAAATAAATTACTTACCGATTGTAAGTAGATTATACCCGGTTGGTGTGATAAGACTTCCTCGAAGGAAGTTGAAAACCCGTTCATCAGTTATGAACGGAGATATCCTTATACCGGTTGATATAATGCACAGTGAGAACCTATTTTCTAGGAAGTGTTCTCCCCTGACTGTGTGCCAATGCTTAAACTATTTGGGAGACCTTATTGACGGGAGCTCGAATAGCTCTTATAGGTTGGGTGCCTCGGTTTTGGAACTTGAGGGCTTATATGCCCTATTTGTGAAAAACTCGTACAGTGGGCCATAGGCCAATGGACACGAGCAAGAGCTCGTAAAAGAACATGATATATATGTGCCATTAAAACTTAATAAGTGAATTGTTTGGTAATGGTACCAAGGCAGGTCTAACATACTCGGTCAACTAGTAGCAGTGTGACATGACCAGTCTTCGGACCAGTTAAGACAAAAAGTTACAAGTTGAGTTGAAGGTCGGGACCGTTGGGACAAATGGCACCACATGTTACATGGAAATTTAAGAAAACTTTGTTTGTGCATAAACTGTGAGTATGGGATCATCAACATGCCCATGAGGGGTAGTAATGTATCTTTAGGGCCCTGGACGACCCGATGAGTATAAAATGGCAGATCGTTATTCTAGATGTCTGTGAGAAATTTGGAGTAGCACCAAGCACATGAGACCGGGGTGGGAACAGGATGAGGTCTCTGTCCTCATAACGGATATGAAGAATTTATTCTAGGAATGAGGGTCGGATGTCGCGAACATCCACTCATTCTTAGGGTAGAAGTGAACGTACTTCTATCCGGGTGGCTGGTAAAGTCGCTCCAAAGCCACTAGTGGATTCAGTGGTCGTGTTGACCTACGAATGTGTGTAACCTTCATGATGAAGGATGTGTGTTGGGTGATGACACACCATGGTTAAAAAGAAATGGTGATAAACCCGAGATTTCAAATGAAATGGTTTTGAAAGAAAGGAGTCTAGCACACTCCAATAATAAATATTTTTCTTAAAAGTCTGAACTTTTCAAAACCCATTCACTGAGTAGTCATACTCACCCCCTCCCTTATATCCCTTTCAGGAGATTTCAAAAAGCTTACCCTTAAAAACAATCAACTAAGACGCATGTGATACAAGTATGATAAATCTAAATTATTATGCAGTTTTGGTTTATCTTATTCCTTGAAAAGGGGCACGTTTAAAGGACGTCTTACTCTTTACTGTCTATAATAAGGGTAAACCCTTTAATAAACCGAGAGAGTAGTGGGTTGATCACAGGGATCCGACCAAATAGGTTCGGGGCGTGATAACAATGACTTAGTGAATGGGTTTTCAAATTTCAACTTTTAGGAAAAAGGTTTATTTAGAGTGTGTCAGACTCCTTATTTCTTTTCAAAAATCCTTTCATTTCAAATCTCTATTTTATAACCATTTCTTATTAATCACGGTGTGTCATCACCCAACACACATCCTTCATCATGAAGGTCAAAAACACACAATCGCAGGCTAGCCCGTCCATTGAACCCACTTGTGGCGTCGGAGCAACTTTATCGGCCACCTAGATAGAAGCACATCCACTTCTACCCTAAGAATAAGTGGATATACGTGACATCCAACCCTCAATCCGAAAATCAATTCTTCGTGTTCGTATGAGGACAGAGACCTCATCCCAACCCCACCCCGGTCTCGTGCACTTGAAGCTATGTCGAGCTTCGCAATGTCACCTAGTTTGACGAACTGCTCTTTATACCCACCACATCGTCTAGGGCCCTAGGACATATCACTACCCCTCTTGGGTGTCTTGAAGGTCTCCTAAACACAGTGCATGCATAATCAGTATTTTCTCATCAACCTATAGTTGTTTGTCTTGACTGGTCTATCGACTTATCATGTTGCACTGCCACTAGTTGATTGAATATATCGATCCCGTCTTGGTACCATGGCCAAATAATTCATTTATTTAAAGTTTTGTGGCATATATCTCATGTTTGTTTAAAAGCTTCTGCTCGTGCCAACTGGGCAATGGCCCACTATTCGAGATTTTCAAAACCGAGCATATTAGCCCCTAAGTTCCAAAACCGAGGCCTCCAGCCTAATAGAACTATTCGATTTCCCGTCAAGAAGGTCTCCCAAATTGTTTAAGAAGTGGCACACAGTCAAGAGAGAGTACTTTTGACAAATATATATGATTAACTATCCATCATAGTAACTGAGTATGAGGATATCTCCGCTAATAACCGATGAACGGGTTTTGCACTTCCTCCGAGTAAGTTTCATCATACCAACTGGGTATGATCTACTAACAACCAATAAGTATTTTTTCCGTGTTATTTCATATCACTACTCTAAGTTGTGATATTTAAAATACCATTAAATAGTAGGTTTTCATTTCGAGGTGCTTATCATCCCAACCGAGTATGATATAAAAATCTCACTCACTCGACCGTATAGTGAATTCCTCTCGATTAATTCATTGTATTCACGAGAGCTTGTCCTTGCTGGCATTCCCGATACTTTATGTTCCTACACGATATGAACATAATTGCTCATTTTCTCTCGGCCTAATAGCCTTTAGTCATCCCGATGAATGAGAAAATGAAACTTTTTATTTATTTGCAATTAGGTCCCAAAAGTTCTTTTTCTTTAACTTTTAAGTCCCTAATGCCGATTTTTCCTCAAATTGAGTCTCAAAACTTTTTAAATTCATCTTGGAACCTCAATTTATTAAATTTCACAAAAAGAGGTTCAATTTTCCCAAATTTCCAAATTCCCAATTTTGCCCCCAAATTTTCCAAAATTACCCTTTTGCCCTTCATTTACAAAAATGGTAAGCTTTACCCAAAAATTCTAAAATTGCTCAATTGGCCCTCTAACATTCTTATCATTCCCAATTGATATTCAATTTTAAAAAATTGAATTTTTGTTCCATCGAATTTATTAAAATCCCCAATTTTTCCCCCAATTTTAACTTTCTAAAACAGCCGAAGTTGATGTTATCAAATTGACCAATTAAACACTTCCAATTGTTGAAATTGGAGTTAAAATTGAATTCTTACATCTTCATACAATTCAATAGCACTTTAGATCGTAAGTTTTGACATCGGAACGAGCTCAAATGGAGCTTTACCAGAAAATAGACTATATAGAGAGAAACCTTCAATTGCTCACCGTCGGGGGCACGGCGGTCTGAGATTTTGATCTGGGCAGATATCTCTCATCCTGAGGTTCATCCTAAAATCAAGAATCACATCAATTGATTCTGAATTGAATGAGAATTTTATCATCAAAGTTCTATCAGTTCTCTCTATAGCATCGGTTAGAAATTATAGAGGGGAGCCAAATTGGCTTACCTTTTAGCTCTAATTTAGTTGTAGGAGGGTTGTGGAGGAGTTGGGAGGGCTTGGTTTGGCCTGAGAAGGGCTCGAATTGGTCAATTTCATCTTGGCCAAAATAGGGCAGCCTCGGTCCACCAGAGCTGCTTCACTATTTGACCATGTCGGCGCTTCTCCTACAACCCTCGGAGCAAACGGTTCTAAAGAACCTGACCTTAGCTTTTTTGGCTCAAAAAAGTGCCCAAGTCAGAGCTCTGGTTCGAGCTTCACCGAAAAATGGAGCAGTTGAGAGAGAATGGAGTTTTTAGTTGTGGAGAGGATGAATGGGGGGGCTCTTTATATAGGAAGCTCGGGGACTACTTGATCGTCTGATTGGCACCTTAATAGTCGTCATTCATTGCCTGAAACTCCCTGGCTGGAGACTTTTCAACTTCACTGGTGCTGTGCGATTTTCCGGCGAGTGAACAGTGCTATCATCTAATGGAAGGTGACGACACTATTCTGGATAGGTCCGAACCTGGTTCAATGCTTAAGCCGGCCAATTCACCCCCCATTCGATCAAAATTTTCAAATATAAAAATTTCTAAATTCATCTAAGTCATTTTCTATCCAATGGTCACCTCAAATCTCAAATTTGAATTTTTTAAGCCATCTCGAAAAATGAATTTAGAATCTAGTTCAATAGTGGTTCAAATCGGTCCAAACCGGTTCAATCCGATTTGGATCCGTTTCACCTAAACCGGTTTGGTTTTCAACTCCAATTCATTCTCAAGTCCATTTCCATGACTTTTGGGACTCTTTGGGTCACTCGAGATCCATAAATTTCTCGGTTTGCCCTTTCTCTATCGGTTCCGGTTCATGAACCGACTCGGTTAATGAATCGGTTCAATCCCGTTGGATTTGGTTCATCTAAACCGGTCTGATTTTTCTCTTCCAATTTGTCCTAAGGTTCATTCCCAAGGTTTTATAAACCCTTTGGATCACCCCAAAATTGTAAATTTCCAAATGATCGTTCCCAAATGATCGGGGTTTGTGAACTGGTTCGATTTTCTTACTCAATTTTACTAGTTCTTTTCCCGGTTTTCCTTAACTCAAAAGGGCGGGGTTTACAGAAATGATCATAGATTTTCAAGGAAAATACTCTAGGCTAGGGTAAGTTCCATGGAATGAGGAAAGTATGTGAATCTTAGATATGTGATGAGTGGAATGGACGAAAATAACTGAAAAGGTTGCAGGACGATAAAAATAGAAAACTTCATAGTAATAAGAAGTTTAAGCCAACACTCGAACAATGTGAAATAAGTTTTGGGGACAATACTACTAAAATGAGGGGAGAGTTGTAAACCCCGCTCTTTGGAATAAAGGAAAAACCAGGAAATAATCGACCAAACCAAGTGAGAAAATCAAACCAGTTCACAAACCCGTTATTGGGGAACGGGTAAATAGGAGAAATTTTAATTTCCAAGTGACCCAAATAGGTTCATAAACCTTGGAAAAGAACTTTAGGACAAATTGAGAGAGAAAAACCAGACTAGTTCGGGTGAATCGGACTCGAACCGGATTGAACCAATTTAAGAACCGAGTTGGTTTATGAACCGAAACCGATAGAGAGAGGGCAAACCATGAATTTCATGGACCCTAAGTGACCTAAGGAGTAAAAAAAGTCATAAAAACGGACTTTAGTGTAAATTGGAGATGAAAACCAAAATAGTTCAGGTGAACTAGATCCGAACCGGATTGAACCGGTTTAGACCGATTTGAACCACTATTGAATCGAATGCTAAATTCATTTTACTAGGTGGCTTAAAAAATTCAAATTTGAGATTTGAGGCCATCATCTGAGTCTAATTTATGCAATAATTTAAAATATTTGTACGCAATTTTCAAGATATATCTCAAGTTGCGCTCTTCTATATGTTTGAGTATATTGAGCACAAAACTTCTAAAAAGATGGGAGTGGTTGAAAACCAAAATTTATATAAACAAAATTTAAACACAGTTGGATCAACTAAGGTTGAACTGGAATGGGAACCGAACTGAACTTTGAGAAATCAAATCGGGTCGAAAAATAACACAAAACAAAGATTTTAGAGATTTTTTCAAAACAAATAAAACTAATCCCAAAAAATTTTGTTCAGAAGAAAATTGAAGAATGTGTGTTGTACCGGAGTTTACATTCGTAAAAATCGAGAATCCCATAGAGAAAAATTGGATCGGTAATTTATTTCCGGATATGGATTTAAATATTAAAATATGGATCGGTAATTTATGATTAAACCTTATCTATTTGTCTAAATATTAAAATATATTGAAATCGACTGTAATTTTGTTTGTAAAATAATTAATTATAATAACCTTTTAAATTACCTTTATTGTTATAGATACTCAATTAATTGATATACTTACTAAGACATGTGATGGTGGCGTTTTTCATTTGTTTGTTCCAATCTCAAGGTTATAGATACTCAATTAATTGATATTCTATGAGGTTGACCCCAGTGAAAGCAAATAGGTAAGTATCATATTTAAATTACTTAATTACAAGGGCCAAGGCCCATATTATTTACCAATTATGAATTTTTAGTGTATATATATTTATATATCTAATTTTATTTTGACCCGCGATACGTTTTTAAATGGTATTTCAATGGCCTCGCACTCGAAAACTGTAAATTCAACTCGTGATTTTGCGAGTATAAAAAAAAAATATTTAATTTATTTTAATTATTTCCGATCGTCCGACATCTAAAAATACCTTCTCGTATACTCATTGAGGAGGGGTTTTAAATTATAGTTGATAAGTATATCAATATTAAAAGTGAAAACCTTGTGTTGAGATATTAAAGTGAAAACCTACTGTGATGAGAATATGATATCAAATTTAATAAAATTGATAAGTGTTATAAGTTTATAATATTAAAAATATTTCACTAATTATATTTTATAACTTTTAAGTAAATGTGATATAATATCTTATGGACACACGATACTTAGTACAATACCCAACTTTAAAAGTGCAAGTAAAGACTATTTTAAAATTGTGTTTTACAATCATTTTACTTTCTCTAGGAGAAATATTTTTGTATAAATATAGTAAAATAGATTTTTTAATATTTATTTTATAAATATAAGTTTATACCATTAGGATAAGTATAATTATTGTAATTCACTCAAGTATTAGTTGTAAAATTAATATTGAGCTTAAAGAGAGGCGATAATAGATCAAATTTACATAATTAAACTCTCAATACTTGAGATATTTAGATAAGTTATTTATACTATTGATAGTGACATCTTTTAGTTTGTCCAAATTCTTAATCACATCTTACAAGAACAACATACGCTTGAGGTACACCGACATCAATGCTTCACTATTGAACCCAATTAGAATAAGATTAAAAAAATGAAAATTGCATTAAAATCAAGCATAGTAAAATTTCATATAGGTGAGAAAATAGAACAAAATTAAAGATGAAATTTTCTTTAATTGGCACAATATCGTGCAAAATTTTTGGTATATCTTGGATCACTTTTCGAGTATTTCCCTTGTTTGGCATAATATCGTGCAAATCTTTTAGCATGTCTTGGATCATCTTTACGAGAAGGTTTTGCAAGTTCATCGGAACACTATATTTGCAAATAAATCGTGACCTACCTTTATAGTGTGCAGTCAAAATACTTCTATGACACTTTATGACCTTCATTGGCCAACAACTTAACATAATAGAAAAGTGAGTTACTTGTTGAACATGTTGCCTCATTCTTATTCGTACAACTTGGTTTTAGAGAACATAACTCATATTTTCCTCTTTTAAAGTGATCTCTAAAATTCCTAATTAGCCGTGTTGCAGCTTCCTTGCTTGTGGTATTAGATGTGGAGTGTGGAAGAGAATTGGTAAATAAATATAAATTGAGCTGATTGGTAATATGAAAGAGAAATGCTAAGTAATGATAAATTGGCTATTGACGTTCCCATTACCATAGAATGAGCACCACATTCTACAACATTAAAAAGATTATCACTACCTGTTATAGAAAAAATATAAAATTCTAATATATTATCTTTAACTATTGTTATATCTCTGTTCACTTCTTGAATTTTCTCTACCACGAGATTTTCTAAGTCTAATTTATCCAATAATTTAAATATTTGTATGCAATCTTTGAGATATAACTCATGTTTCACTCTTCTATATATTTGAGTACAAAACGTTTTGAGCACAAACTTTCTAAAAAGATGGGAGTGGTTGAAACACTAAAATTTTTATAAACAAAATTTAAACCCAATTGTATCAACTAAGGTTGAATCGGAATGGGAACCAAACTAAACTTTGAGAAATTAGATTGGTCCAAAAATAATACAAAACTAAGATTTTGGAGATTTGTCCAAAACAAATGAAACCAATCCCAAAAGATTTCGTTCAAAAGAAAATTGAAGAATTTGTGTTGTCCTCGACTTTACATTTGCACAAATTAGGAACCCAAGAGAGAAAAAATGAATTGGGTTAGATCGATAATTTATTTTCCGAGATTAATCTAAAAAGAGTAAAATGATCAATTTAGGTCCCAAGGGTAAATAAATAATTTTAGAAAAAATGGAAGTTAGGTTACACGCCCGAGGTAACTGATGACCAGATTGCAAAACTCGATCAAAACTAATTACGGTTGTCTCCCCTATAAATATGCCCTTATGATGAAACCATACCTATTTGTCTTAATATGAAAAACCCTAGTTGCACCCCTTCTCCCTCTCCCTCTCTAACTTCTAGCACCACCTCCCGACGAGTTGAGCTCCTCCACAACCCTTCTCTCCTCCAAACTTCGTCTTTGGGCCCAAGCAGATCCCGATCGTAGATAACAACTACGAGCCACCTATGTGCGTTGTCTTCCTCTCCTACACTTGAGCGTCCCACATCTGATAACTACTCAGGAAAACCACCTTCGGTTGAGCCAAGATTCATGCTTCTCCTAGTATATCCTTCCTCATATCCGACGAAGACAATCTCGAGTGAGCCACCATCGGCTAACTGAAACTATATACGAACCTCCTTTGTTTTGATCCACCATGGTCGAGCCTCTACCAGAAAAATTCATCACAAATAAACACAACTAGGGCCTCCCTAGTCTCATACCAACATTTATCGACCCCTAAAAACCCCATATCTTAGTCAGGAAACATTGACCCTACCGTGCTTCGACCAGACGAGGCTAGATTCAAGAGGAGTAGCCGGATGACCCTTCTTTGAGCATCCCCGATCTTAGATCTGATGGGAGTAGAACTCTGTCGCCTTTCACCACTACAATCGATCCCAACGACTACCTCAGGCAGCCTACCTCGGCCCTCCTTTGTTCCTGCCCAACCACACCAACCTTAGATATGGAAGGATTGGGTTCGAATAGCATTTTCTACGACCTCCATCGCCCTCCTCCCACCCGTAGGCCACAGACCCAGGTGGGCAAACCCAAATGGCCGCAATTGCCGATCGAATCACTGTCCCACTGTCCTGGCACAACCACCGGGCGAACTCACACTACTACCAACGACTACTAGTGGGCCTCCACTGAAATTGATAAGGTGAAGTTGGGCTGCAAAGTAAGTTGGCCTAAAAGGTTTATTTCGTCTTAATTTGGATTATAAAAATTATTTGGGCTTAATTGAGATTTTGAAAATTATTTGAACTTATTTTAATTCTGAAAATAGATTGTCCTAAAAATCTAATTTGTGTTAAAACTGATTTTGGTACCGAAAATAAATTTGGATAGAAATATTTGGACCTAAATTAGTTAAATCGGGTTGAAGTAAATGGTTAGTTGAAAAAAATAATACTGTGTTGAAATTTAGTGTGGATTAAAATTGATTTTAGGCCAAAGTATAAATTAGGTTGAATATGAGGTTATGATGAAGGATAATGTGAAACCCATCATCTCAAATCAAGAAAAACTGGGAAAAAACTGGTCAATTTATTGATAAAATCGAACAACTTAAGGAATTAATTCTAGTAATAAATCTCTCCCATTAATACACGGTTTTACACCTATATAAATAGATCATCCCCATTCATTCTCATCACACCTGAACACTTCTCTCTCTCTCTCTCTACTACTCCATTTCCCGGTGAAGCTTAAACCAGAGCTTCAACTTGAACATTTTTCTTAACCCCGGAAGGAGAGGTCGGGCTCTTTAGAACCGGGGAGAAGTCAGCTATCAGATAGCAAGCTCAAATCAATCCGAGAATCACTAGAGAAGCGCCAGCATGATGGAATAGTGAAGCAGCTCCGGCGGACAGAAGCTCCCCTATTTCGGCCGACTTGAAATTGGCCATTTTGAGCCATTCTCAGGCCAAACCAAGCCTTCCCAACACTTCCTTAGCCCTCCCACGACCGAATTAGGACTGAAAGTTAAGCCTATTCGACTCCTCTTTGCAATTTTCGACTAGTGCTAGAGAGAGAACAGATAGAATTTCAATTAATGAAATTCTAACTCAATTCGACATCAATTGATGCAATTTTTTATTCTAGGATGAACCTCAAGATGAGAGCTATCTGCCCAGATTGAAAGCTCGGACCGCCGTGCCCTCACCGGTGAGAAATCGAAGCTTTCTCTCTCTATAGTTTATTTTTCGGCGAAACTCTGTTTGAGCTCGTTCCGACGTCAAAATCTGCTATTCAAAGTTTCTTAGAATTGTATGATCATGCAGGAACTCATTTTCAACTCCAATTTCAACAATTAGAGGTGTTTGATCAGTCAATTTGATGAAACCAAATTCACTAGTGTTGAAGAGTTGAAATTAGGGGAAAAATTGGGGAAATTTTAGAGATTTTCGAAATTCAAAGGACCAAAATGCAATTTTATAAAATTGAGGGTCAATTGGGCACGAAATTAATGTTGGAGGACCAATTGAGGAATTTTGGAATTTTTACGGCAAAACTTACCATTTTTGTAAAGGAAGGGCAAAATGGTAATTTTGGAAAAGTTGGGCGACCTAATTGAAAATTTGGGAAATTAAACCCCTTTGTGCAAAATTAAATAATTTGAGGTTCTAAGATAAATTTTAAAACTTTTGAGACTCAAAATTAGGAAAAACCTGGCAATAGGGACTTCAAGTTAAAGAAAAATAACTTTAGGGACCTAATTTCAAATATATGTAAAATTAGATTTTCTCATTCAATTGGAACGAATGAGGGCTATTAGGCCAAAGAATAATAAACAATTATGCTCATTTCGTGTAGGAGAACGAGATATCGGGAATGCCAGTCGAGATCCAGCTTGCTAAGGACACAACCCGATTTAGTGGAATATCACTGCACTATCGGGTGAGTGGGTTTACTAACATCATACCTGGTTGGGATGAGTACAACTTAAAATTTAAAAACCACTTACCGGTTCTGAGTGGGATTATATATCATACCCGGTTGGGGATGATAAGTACCTTGTTATAAAAATCCACTATTTAGTGGAATTTTAATCATCACAACTTAGAGAAAGTGATGCGAAAACCATGTGATAAAACTACTTACCGGTTGTAAATAGATCATACACGGTTGGTATGATGAGACTTTCTCGAAGGAAGTTGAAAACCCGTTCATCAGTCATGAACGGAGATGACCTTATACCGGTCGGTATAATGGACAGTGAAAACCCATTTTTTCGGAAGTGTTCTCCCCTGACTATGTGCCAATGCTTAAACAATTTGGGAGACCTTTTCGACGGAAGCTCGAATAGCTCTGATAGGCCAGGGGCCTCGGTTTTGGAACTTGGGGGCTAAATGCCGATTTTGAAAATCTCGTACAGTGGGCCCAAGGCTAGTTGACACGAGTAGGAGCTCGTAAAAGAACATGATATATGTGCCATAAAATTTAATAAGTGAATTATTTGGCCATGGTACCAAGAAACGACCGACATACTCAGTCAACTAGTATTAGTGCGACATGACAGGTCGACGGACCAGTAAAGACAAACAACTGCAGGTTGAGTTAAGAGTCGGGGCCGTTGGACCAGTGGCACCACAGATTACATGGCAATATTATAAAACATTGTTTGTGCATGTACTATGAGTACGACATCATCAAGATGCCCATGAGGGGTAGTGATGTGTCCTAAGGGCCCTAGACAACCCGGTGAGTATAAGGACAGATTGTCGTTCCAGGTGTCTGTGTGAAATTTGGAGTAGCACCAAGCGCATGAGACCGGAGTGGAGACAGGATAAGGTCTCTGTCCTCATATGGATACGAAGAAGCAATTTTGGGATTAAGGGTCGAATGTCACGTACGAGACACTCGATCTCAGGGTCTAAGTGGTCGTGCTTCTATCCGGGTGGCCGGTAAAGTCACTCCGAAGCCATTAGTGGGTTTAGTGGTCGTGCTAACCTACGAATGTGTGTAACCTTCATGATGAAGGATGTGTGTTGGGTAATGACATACAGTGGTTAAAAAGAAATGGTGATAAACCCGAGATTTACAAATTAACTGGTTTTGAAAGAAAGGAGTCTGGCTCCCTCCAAAACTATTGTTTTCCTGAAAGTTAAAGTTTGACTTTGAAAACCCATTCACTAAGTAGTTGTATTCACCCTTCCCTTATATCCCTTTTTAGGAAATTTTGGAAAGCCTACCCTTAAAATACTGCCAAATAAGACGCCTGTGAAATAGGTATGTTTAATTTATTACAGTTTTGAGATTTGTTATTCCAGGAAAGGTGCAGGTATAAAGGATGCCTTACTCTTTACAGTTTAGAATAAGGGGAAACCCTTTAATAAACCGGGAGAGTGGCAGGTTGTTCACGGGGATCCGACCAAACTGGGTCGGAGCATGACAAAACTAGTCAAATTGGGCCTAAACAGGCCAATTTTTGCCATTGAACCCAATCTGACCAGTTCGGTCCAGTTCGGAAAAGTGTCGTCTTTTTCCTTGGGATGACAACACTATTCATATGGCAGAAAAACTTTTCTTTTCTGACGAAGGAATATTCCCTCCTATTTGGGTATTTTCATAAGAGGATATGCTTGACCATTATGAAAAATAGTAGGGCAGAGGGTCCATGAACTCCCTATATAAAGAACTCCCCTCCATTCATCTTTCACACAGCTCAAATCGCCATTCTCTCTCGAGTGCTCCATTTCCCGGTGAAACTCAACCTAGATCTCCTACTTGGGCACTTTTCTCAGCCTGAGAAGGCAAGGTCGAGTCCTATAGACTCTAGGGGAAGCTAGCTACCTAACAACAACCTCTTTTCAACCTGAGGTTCATCAAAGAAGCACTAATGGAATCAAACATGAATAGGAAGAGCCATGAAAACTCACAATAAAAGTGGAATTAACTATGTGATTCACCACGATACAAAGTAAGTACCGACAAGGCTCGATGGGCTAGCGGTAGTGTGTCAGGGCCTAAACTGGCCGAAAGGGTTGAACCCAATTAGGACTGGTTCGGACTGGACTGGTCCAATCCGGAACAGTATCGTCTTCTTCCTTTAGATGACAACATTTGAGCTCATTCCCAATTAGCTTTCTCTCTCTATGTCTAGTTTCTCGAGGAAGCTCCATTTGAGCTCATTCCGATGTCAATTCATGCGATTCAAAGTGCAATTGAATTGTATGGAGGTGTAGGAACTCAAATCCACCTTTAATTTCAATACTTATCTTTGATTGATCTATCAATTTGATAAAATCAAATCTGGTCAATTTGTAAGGTTGAAATTGGAGGAAATTTTAGGGATTTCAAAAATTCGATGGTCTAATGTGTGATTTCCTAAAATTGAGGGCCAATTGGGCATGGAAAAGATGTTAGAGGACCAATTGGTCAATTTTGGAATTATTAGGGTCAGTTTTACCATTTTAGTAAAGTAGGGGAAAAATGGTAATTTTTGGAAAATTTGGGGACCAAATTGGGGATTTGGGAAACTTCAACCCCTTTGTGTAATCTTGAATAAATTGAGGTCCCAAAGTAAAATTTTGAAGTTTCGAGTCTCAATTTGGGGAAAATCGGCATTAGGGACCTAAAGTTAACGAAAAAGAAATTTAGGAACCTAATTGCAAATAATTAAATAGTTTGAGTATTTTATCCATTCGTGATAAATAATTGCTATTAGGCCAAAGGATTATGAACAATAGTGTTCATATCATGTAGGAAGATGAAGTACCAGTAACGACAGCCAAAACAAGCTCACGTGAAGGCAAAAAGTTGAAGAAAAGGAATTCACTACATTAAAGGATGGGTTGGATTTTTATATCATACCCGATTGGGATGATAAACACACCAAAAATAAAAACCCACTACTAAGTGGAATTTTAAATATCACACCTGAATGGAGTAATGTGAAAATTATGCAGAAAAACTACTTACTGATTGGTATGATGAACTTCCAAGAATGAATTAGAAAACGCATTCATTGATTACGAGTGGAGATGTCCTCACACCCGGTTGGTGTGATGGACAGCTAAAATATTATTTTTGTCTGAAGTGCTCTCCCCTGACCATGTGCCACTGCTTAAAATTTTTAGGAGACTTTCTTGACAGGATCTCGAATAGCTCAGATAAGTCGGAGGCCTCGATTTTGGAACATCGGGGCTAATATGCCCGGTTTTGTAAATCTCGAATAGTGGGCCCTAGGCTAGTTGGCACGAGCAGGAGCTCATAAACAAACATGATTATTAAAGGTGAACTGGGAAATTATGATCGGCAAATGATTAAAGATGGACAAAAGCCCTAATTCAAAAGGGTGTAAGAATGCGAAGGACGAAAACCTTCAAGGAGTAGTAAGAAATTCAAACATCTAGCTCATAAAGGGGGAAATGTCTACTTTGAATGACATAGCAGAGAATGAAAATTGTTAAAGGAGAACTCCCCAAAACAATGAAATCATGAAATGGTCACAAGCAAGTAAGAGTTGGTTTAGGGGAAAGGAAAATCCTTGACTAAAGGACGTCACCAGAAATGAAGAAAGACATAAGAAGGGAAGAATCCCAGTGTGTCGGTAAGTCATCAGGAAATTCAAAGATTGGACCAGAAAGTCCCAATAAAGAAGTTGGGAAAGGATGAGTGGGTAAGGAAAACTAACACGGTTATGTAAGACATTTTGTCAAGGCTTGAAGGATGATTGGATAACAGTAAAGGTAGTCGAGGAATTCTTCTCGATGAAAAGAGGGATGAAGCTATAGAATCCCTGAAAGGTGGGAAGGTTGGTAACACCCAATAAGGAAGTGTTCTTAAATTTTAATGGTCAAAGACGGATTCTGGAGCATTGTCGTGCAGTAAGGGACACGCAGGCCCAACCGCCTAAGGAAAGATATGACTCAACTAAGGAAGATCCAGTTAGTTAAGCATAATAAGGTCAAAATCGAATTTGGACAAAAGATGTAATAAATAACGGATGAGGGAAGGGTGAAAATAACACAAAAAGGTGATAACATAGAGACCCATGAAAACAAGTATGTAATGCTCGAAAGAACACTGAGCTAAGGGTTTCAATGACCAAGAGAATAACTAGACATGGGAATGATTGGATACCTTGGAATTCCTAATCCTAAAAGTTTGAGTAAGGACCCTCAAGAGAAAGGATTATGCTTTAAGGATAGAGGGACGTGAAATTAAGGATATAGTCTTAAACCCTCGAGTAAAGTATGCCTAGCCTAAGTGAGCTCCATGTAATGGATAATGAGAAGGAAAAGAAATTTATAAGTGTGTGTGTAAAACCTGTATTTTTTTTTAGTTAAGGAAAACCGGGAAAAGAATCGGTCAAACCGAATAAGAAAACCAAGCCGGTTTACATTTAGGAATAAGCAATATGGAAATTTACAACTTTTGGGTGATCCAAAGGATTCATTAAACCTTCGAAAAGAACCTTAAGACAAACTAGAAAATAAAAACCAAATTGGTTTAGGTGAACTAGATTCTATAAGAACTTCAAGGTTAAGTGTGCTAGCCTTAGGGTAGTGTGAGGATGGGTAACCTCCTCGGAATTATGATATTTATTGGAATTATTGGAATTAATACAATTAATTTAATACCAATAATTTATGGCAATATTAATACTAGTAATAAATCTTGCCCATTTAATACATAGGTTTTACGCCTATATAAAGAGCTCATCCCCATTTCATTCTCCTCACACCTTAACACTTCTCTCTCTCTCCCTACTACTCCATTTCCCGGTGAAGCTCGAACTAGAGTTTCAACTTGAACAAAGGTCGGGCTCTTTAGAAACGGTGAGAAGACAGCTATCTGGTAGCAAACTCCAGTCAATCCAAGAATCGTTGGAAAAGCGCCGGCATGATGGAATAGTGAAGTAGCTCCAGCGGACCGAAGCTACCCTATTTTGGTCAAGCTGAAATCGGCCATTTCAAGCCCTCCTCAGGCCAAACCAAGCCTTCCCCAACACTTCCTCAGTCCTTCCTCGGCTGAATTAGGACCGAAAGGTAAGCCAATTCAGTTTCCCTTACAATTTCAAATCGTTGTTAGAGAGAGAGTCGACTGAATTTCAATGAAGAAATTCTAATCCAATTCGACATCAATTGATGTCATCCATGATCCTAGGAATAACCTCTGGAGGAGAGCTATCTGCCCAAATTTGAAAGCTCCACCGCCACGCCCTCACCGGAGAACGAGACATCGGGAACGCCAGTCGAGGTCCAGCTTGTTAAGGACAGAACCCGACTTAGTGGAATTTCACTGCACTATCGGGTGAGTGGGTTTACTAACATCATACTCGGTTGGGGATGATAAGTGCCTCGATATAAAAACCCACTGTTTAGTGGTATTTTAATCATCACTACTTAGAGAAAGTGATGGGAAAGTTATGCGAAAAAATTACTTACGGGTTGTAAGTAGATCATACCCGATTGGTATGATGAGACTTCCTCGAAGGATGTTGAAAACCCGTTCATCGGTTATGAACGGAGATGTCCTTATACCGGTCGGTATGATGGACAGTAAAAACCTATTTTTGTCGGAAGTGTTCTCCCCTGACTGTGTGCAATTGCTTAAACTATTTGGGAGACCTTCTTGACGGGAGCTCGAATAGCTCTTATAGGCCGGGGGGCCTCGGTTTTGGAACTTGAGGGCTAAAATGCCCAGTTTTTGAAAAATTCGAACAGTGGGCCATAGGCCAATGGACACGGGCAAGAGCTCGTAAAAGAACATGATATATATATATGTGCCATTAAAACTTAATAAGTGAATTGTTTGGCCATGGTACCAAGGCAGGTCCGACATACTCAGTCAACTAGTAGCAGTGCGGCATGACCGGTCTCCGGACTAGTCAAGACAAACAGCTACAGGTTGAGTTGGAGGTCGGGATCGTTGGGACAAATGGCACCACATATTACATGGTAATTTAAGAAAACTTTGTTTGTGCATACACATGAGTACGGGATCATCAAGATGCCCATGAGGGGTAGTGATGTGTCCTAAGGGCCCTGGACGACGCGGTGAGTATAAGGGCAGATTGTCGTTCCAGGTGTCTGTGCGAAATTTGGAGTAGCACAAAGCGCATGAGACCGGGGTGGGGACAGGATGAGGTCTCTGTCCTCATATGGACACGAAGAAGTGATTTCGGGATTGTGGGTCGGATGTCGCGTACATCCACTCATTCCCAAGGTAGAAGTGGTCGTACTTCTATCCGGGTGGTAGGAAAAGTCGCTCCGAAGCCACTAGCGGGTTCAGTAGTGATACTGACTTGCGAATGTGTGTAACCTTCATGGTGAAGGATGTGTGTTGGGTGATGACACACCGATAACTAAGAAATAATGGAAAAACATGAATTTTTAAATGAAATGATTTTTGAAAACAAAGGAGTCTGGCACACTCCATATAAATGTTTTTCTTGAAAGTTAAAAGATTTGAATCCCATTCACTGAGTAGTTGTACTCACCCCCTCCCTTATTCCCCTTTCAGGAAATCCCGGAAAGCCGAACCTTAAAGGACTTGTGCAATTAAACGCCTGCAAGATAGGTACAACTAATTTAAATTACTATGCAGTTTTGATTTATGATATTCCTGGAAAAAGGTGCAGGTTAACGCCTTACTCTTTACGATTTATAATATAAGGGAAAACCCTTTAGTAAATCGGGAGAGTGGCTGGTTGATCACGGGGATCCGACCAAACCGGGTCGGGGCATGACAACTAGAGTGGTATCAGAGCCTATTTCCTCGAATACATAATCAAGACTAGAAAATATAGCAACTAATAGCGTTATTTTTTAAATTTGACAGAATGGCTCCGAAGAAAGGAACCAAGAGAACTAGGGTTGCCGTCTCCAACACCGCCCAACCACCCCTACTTGTAGAAACTCCCAGAGTAGCCCAGACAACTCCTCTTGGACTCAGCAGGGAGCATCAAAGATTGTACGAGGAGTTCACCCGTGTATTTGGCCAACCTAACCTTACTCCTGAGGCAGGTACCAACTCACAGGCTGAGCCCGAGGAAGTGCAATCCCACCCTCCCCCTGCTAATCCAACCACTCCAACAGACATACCTAGAAATCTCAAAACTCTCCGACAACTAGGATGTAAACCCTTCCTCGGAGAAAAGGATGCTGGGACCGCCATGGACTGGCTGGCCAATATCAAGAAGTTAATCGGAATTGTCCGAATATTGCCAGATGATAAGGTGATCCTGATGGAATTCTTCCTGGAAGGGAGTGCTAGACGGTGGTGGGATAATGTCCGAAAGCTACATGTCGCCGCCCCCACTTGGGAGCAATTTGAGGAAAGATACTCAGAAGAATACCTGGCACCCCACCTAATAAATGAGAAGAAACAAGAATTCATCCAACTTCGGCAAGGGCTTAGTTCCATAGCAGAGTATGAAACAAAATTTAACGAGTTAAGACCCTTTGCTCCTGACCTAGCCGGACCAGCTGACATATGCCAGAGGTTTGTGGACGGTCTCAACTTGGATATTCGAGACTGTATGGGAGTACTGGGATGCCCCACAGACCTAGCAGCTATAATTAGTATGGCTCATGAATGCGAGCGACTGGTATAGACCCGACGTCATCGAATGGAGCAGACGACTAGAAAGGGGGATAAAGATTCAAATTGTCAAGGAGGACGAAGAGAATATACCAGCTCAAGGGGAGGAAACAAAAAGATATTACAATGGAGAAGGAACATGCCTTCACCCCTTCCCAGAGTAGTCCCTACCTTACCCCAAGGGAACCCTCGCTGTCCGAAGTGTCAAAGGAATCATGAGGGAGCATGCCATGCCTGTTTTGCCTGCGGACAAGCAGGACACTTTGTGAAGGATTGTCCTACTCTTAGGGAGAACAGACAGAAAAATACTCTTGGACCACCTCAAGGAAACTCCAGGAACCCCAGACAAGAAGCTACAGCAAGAGTACCGGCTAGAGTATACAACCTCACTCAGGAGGAGGCTAAAGGAGACCCTAGCACTGTAGCGGGTACATCCCAAAACCCTACCAACTAGTCCAAAAGAGTCATGTAAACTAAATGTCTTTTAAATTAATAAAGAGAATTCATTCTAAAATATACGTTTCTTAAATCAGGTTATATACAGCTGTGGGGACAACCAGTTTATGCTCTATTTGACTCTGGAGCAGAACGATCATTTATCAAGGAAGAGTTGGTTTCTAAGATACCCCTGGAGCTCACTCCTCTTGTACAAAGCCTTAATGTCCTTACACCCTTAGGAGAAGGTCTGAATAGAAATAAACAACTAAAGGGGTGTGAGATAAAAATTGGGGGAATGAAACTTGAAGCTGACTTGATTCCGTTACCTTTAAGAGAAGTGGAAGTAATCCTGGGGATGGACTGGCTGAGTAATCATCAGGCAAGGATGGACTGTAGAAGGAAGACGGTAACTTTCCATACCTCCAAGGCTAAGGGACTAAAGTTCCATGGAGATAAAAGAAAAAGTGAAGTAAAATTTGTGTCCCACCTGAAGGTTCAAAAGATGATTAAGAAAGAATGTACAGTTGTGCTGCCCATGGTGATAAATGAGGATTTTGAAGAAAAGAAAATAGAAGACATTCCGATAGTCAGTCATTATCCAGAAGTTTTTCCAGAAGAGCTACCTGGACTACCTCCAAGTCGCCAAGTGGAGTTTACTATAGAAATAACCCCAGGAACCAACCCCATATTCCAAGCCCCATATTACATGGCTCCGGCAGAACTGAAAGAACTAAAGGAACAACTGAACAAATTATTGGAAAAGGATTTCATACGTCCAAGTCAGTCTCCATGGGGTGCTCCTGTTTTGTTTGTAAAGGAAAAGGATGGGAGTATGAGACTATGTATTGACTATAGTAAGCTGAATCAGGTCACCATCAAGAACCAATACCCACTCCCAAGGATAGATGATTTGTTTGATCAGTTAAAAGGAACAGCATACTTCTCAAAAATAGATCTTCGATCAGGCTACCACCAACTAAGGATTAGAGAAGAGGACATCCCTAAGACGGCGTTTCGATCCAGATATGGACATTATGAATTTTGAGTGATGCCGTTCGGATTGACAAATGCCCCTGCAGCTTTCATGGACCTGATGAACCGCATGTTCCAACCTCATCTGGATAGGTTCGTGATAGTATTCATAGATGATATCCTTATATACTCACGAACCAGGTCGGAACACGAAGAGCATCTGGCAATTACATTGGAAATCTTGAAGAAAAACCAATTATATGCAAAGTTTTCCAAGTGTGAATTCTGGTTGCAAGAAGTAGGATTCTTAGGGCACATCGTATCTAAGGATGGAGTTAAGGTGGATCCAGCCAAGGTGGAAGCTATATCAGAATGGAAAACTCCAAGGAATCCTACAGAAATTAGAAGTTTCTTAGGATTGGCAGGATACTATAGGCGGTTTGTGCAAGACTTTTCTAAAATAGCAACTCCTCTAACTCGACTCACCAGGAAGGGACTTGAGTATAAATGGGATGAGGATTGTGAAAAGTCTTTTCAAGAGTTAAAGACTCGACTAACGATCGCACTAGTACTCTCCTTACCCGATCCTACTGCAGGAGAGTACATAGTCTATAGTGATGCCTCGGGACAAGGACTAGGATGTGTTTTAATGCAACGAGGGAAGGTTATCGCGTATGCCTCACGACAATTGAAGATACATGAGAGAAATTACCTGACTCATGACTTGGAATTAGCTGCAATAGTGTTTGCCTTAAAGATATGGCGACACTACCTTTACGGGGTTAAGTGCAAGATATACACAGATCACAAGAGCCTTAAGTACTTCCTAACTCAAAAGGAGTTAAATCTTCGTCAAAGGAGATGGCTAGAATTAGTGAAGGACTATGATCTTGTGATAGAATATCACCCCGCAAAGGCAAATGTGGTAGCAGATGCCTTAAGTCGCAAGTATCAAACTGAGGGGACACAAGTCAAGACAAGCTACTTACCTTTGTTGCAACAATTGGGAAGAATGGAAGTGAGTGTGAGGATGGGCCGACAGGAAAAATGCTTGGTGGCAAATGTAGCGATAAGGCCCAATCTAACCGAGGAGATAAATGCCCAACAAAAGATTGATAAAGAACTTCAGTCCTACTTGGATTCAACTAATAGAGAAAGGAAACCGGACTACGATTTATGAGGTGACGGAGTACTGACCTATAAGGGTAGGGTATGTGTGCCTCAAGACAAGGAGTTACAGAGATTAATATTGGAAGAGGCACACGATTCAGTGTATGCTATGCATCCGGGCAGTACTAAAATGTACCACACCCTCAAACAAGGATACTGGTGGAAGGGTATGAAGAGGGACATTGCGGAATATGTAGCCCGATGCTTGTCTTGTCAACAGATAAAAGTAGAGCATCAGAAGCCATCAGGACTACTACAACTCTTACCAATTCCGGAATGGAAATGGGAACACATCACCATGGATTTCGTCACGGGCTTGCCGGTGTCCAGAAAAGGTCGAGATGCAATTTGGGTAATTGTGGATAGATTGACCAAATCAACTCATTTCCTTCCTATAAGAGTGACGGACACAGTAGAACAGCTAGCCATCCTATACATGAAGGAAATAATAAGACTCCATGGTGTCCCGGTGAGTATAGTATCGGATAGAGATCCGAGATTTACTTCCAGGTTTTGGCCGAGTCTGCAAAACGCCATGGGAACCAAACTCCACATGAGTACGACATTTCATCCTCAAACAGATGGTAAGTCTGAGCGAACCATCCAAACCTTGGAAGACATGCTAAGGGCATGTGTACTCACCATGAATAAAAGCTAGGAGGAGTACTTATGCCTGATGGAATTTGCGTATAATAATAGTTATCAGGCCAGCATCCACATGGCTCCCTATGAAGCTCTTTATGGACGACCATGTCGTACCCCTTTGTTTTGGGAAGAAGTGGGCGAAAGGAAGTTAGAGAAAACCGAGATAATAGAGGATGCCACAAAGAAGATAAAATTAATAAGGAGTCGTCTTAAGACTGCACAAGATAGGCAAAAAAGTTATGCAGACAATCGAAGGAAGGATTTGGAGTTTGAAGTGGGTGATCAAGTATTCCTCAAAGTCTCTCCATGGAGAGGAATACTTAGGTTTCAGCAAAGAGGAAAGTTAAAACCCAGATATATCGGTCCATATCCCATTATTCAAAGGATAGGACCAGTAGCATATAAATTAGAACTGCCTCCTGATTTGCAGAGAATACATGACGTATTCCACATTTCAGTACTTCAAAAATATCAGCCCGATCCTAGTCATGTACTGGACCGATCTCCAATGGAATTGAAAGAGAACCTGACTTATCAGATAGAGCCGGTACGAATAACCGACCGGAGAGACAAGAATTTAAGGAACAAGAAAATCCCTATGGTCAAGCTGTTGTGGCAAAACGGACCCATGCAGGAACAGACATGGGAAACTGAGTCTCTAATGAGGGATAGTTATCCTCAGTTATTTAATGTGTAACTGTTTTGGGGACAAAACCCCTAAAAGGAGGGGAGAGTTGTAAAACCAGTATTTTTTTTAGTTAAGGAAAACTGGGAAAAGAACCGGTCAAACCGAATAAGAAAACCAAGCCGGTTTACATTTGGGAATAAGCAATATGGAAATTTACAACTTTTGGGTGATCCAAAGGATTCATTAAACTCTGGAAAAGAAACTTAAGACAAACTAGAAAACAAAAATCAAATTGGTTTAGGTGAACTAGATTCTATAAGAACTTCAAAGTTAAGTGTGCTTGTCTTAGAGTAGTATGAGGATGAGTGACCTCCTCATAAATTAATACCGAAATTTAATTATTAGAATTAATACAATGAATTGTTTGGCCGTGGTACCAAGATAGGACAAACATATTCAATAAACTAGTGGCAGTGTGATGTGACAAGTCGACAGACCAGTCAAGACAAACAACCGCGGATTGAGTTGAAGGTCGGGGTCGTTGTACCAATGGCACCACAAATTATATGGTATGATGTAAAAATACTGATTGTGGATGCACTATGATTACGGGACCTTCAAGATGCCTAAGAGGGGTAGTGATGTGTCCTAGGGCCCTAGACGACCTGGTGGGTATAAGGGTAGTTTGTTAGACCAGGTGACCTTGCGCACGAGACTGGGATGAGGTCTGTATCCTCATATGAACATGGAGAATTGTTATGGGATTGAGGGTCGGATGTCACAAACATCCACTCTTTCTTAGGGTAGAAGTGGATGTCCTTCAATCTAGGTGGCCGGTAAAGTCGCTCCGACGCCACAAGTGGCTTGCGACTGCATGATTGACCTTTATGATGAAGGATATTCTTTTGAAAATTGAGATTTTAAAGTAGAGAAAATTTAAAGGAAATTAAGGAGTTTGGACTTCAAACTTGAAAACATTTTTTTTGAAACTTTATTTTTTTAAAACACCCATTCACTGGGTTGTAGAAACCCACCCCTCTTTTCCATCCATTTTCAATAAAAGAGAAAATGACTAGTAATAACATTGAGCCTTATCCTCAGCCAGCTATACTTAATTTCTCTTGGTCGAAAATACTCCTGGCTCATCTTGAGATAAAGAAGGGAGAAACTCCTCTTGAACTGGGAAAGCGGCAGGTTGTTTTACGGGGATCCAACCAAACCGGGTTAGGGCATGACAACTAGAGTGGTATTAGAGCCTAGTTCCCTTGAAACAATATCAATATTATGCCCTGACATTAACCCAACTCTAAACTATCATGTAGGAAGGACAATCCCTAGGAAATTTGCAGTGAAATCCAGTCCTTCACCTATAATCTTGAAAAAGACATCCAACCCAAGGGAGGAAGCCATCCAAAGGTTTCTAAAGGGCAAGAAAAGGGTACCCAAGGACATGGTGGAAGACTACTGGAAACTAGTAGGAGCCTTACTGGAACCAAAAGGCATCATATACCCTCCTCCCAAACAAGAGGAAACAACATCACCTCCTAGAAGTCCAACATCTCCTCCTCCAATTCCACAACAACAAGAAGGGAATCCCACCAAGAAGGAGGCCTGGGATAACTATTGGGATGCATATGCCACCTTCATGAAAGTCCACCAAGTACCTAGCTTCAATCCATCTTAGTGGGTGAAGTGGACTTATGAGTGTGAGTTGGAAGTACTAAGGCGGTACGGATTGGAGGCCATACATGAAATTCGTCCTATTAGGGAGAGCGAATGGACCCCAATAAGTTCCTCAGAACCTTGATCAAGAGTTTAATAATCATTCTAGGGTTAACTCTAGTCCTATGATCCCAAGGGATTAAGGGGTAGAGAAATTCTGTAATAAGCCAAGTTATGGCAAGAAAATATTTCTTGATTAAATAAAAGTAAAAGATTGATTTAAAACTTCTAAGTTCTTTGATAAAGTTTAAAAGTATGATAATAAAAATTTTAAGTAAAAGATAGAAATTTACCAAAGGAAGAAAAGATAGGTTATTTATAGGTAAACTCAACCCTTAAAACTTACCATTGGAAAAATCACAAGAAATGATTTATCTACAGGAGATAGTAAGATAAGGAAAAGAAATTGGCGAAAACAACCCTCTAAGAGTATAGATTTTTTTAATAGTCCAAGAAGTTAAAACTAATCTCTGAGGATAAAGAATAAAAGAAAACCGGGAGAAGTATAACATCCCAATGAGAACCACAAGAATAGACACTGATCAAGAAGAAAGTAATAAGTATAGAAGTTCAGCAACGAAAGATGGAGAGAAAATAAAGTAATTGGAAGGTCCATGTGTAATTAAGATACAGTCCCCTAGGAACTTCAAAGGATAAGGAGATATGTGAAAGGCAAAGATATGAATTAAAAGAGGAAGAGAAATAGGAGTAGATAAGTAATACAAGACCCGTAATTCAGGAGAAGATTTAAGGGAATAAATTCCTAAATAACGGTAAGATGATTACACAAAAAGGAATTCGCATAATGGAAAATACAAGAAGGAGGATAAAAAAAATAGGAAGTTGAGGTGAGGAAGGAGGAAGCTTCAAGTAAAGACAAACAATCTAGGGAAGAATGCAAATTGGAGAAGAAATACGGTCCTCAGTAAGAAGTAAGAGAGGCTAAGTGATTGTATTAGGAGATTGAGCGTGATCTATTACAAAAATACATGGAAACTCAAAATAGGAACTTTAGAAGAATCTGATATAAGGAAATAACTTATGTGGACCAAATTATTCGGAGGAGTAGATGAAGTATAACCAGAGATAGAGAATAGTAAAAGATTACACCCTAACCAAGAAAAAAAGGGGAATACTATGGCTACAAAGGTATGAAAGGTTTGGACACAATGAGGATGAGAGGTCCACCTCAAAGGAATAAATAAATATTGAAGCAAGTGGAAATGAAGTAGGATCAACAGAAGGTACTCATGGATTCAAAGAGTAAGAGTAAGTTGGTGAAAATATCGGCAAAAAGATACTCCAAAATTGAAGGATTTCAATGGTAGAATTAGAAGGAAATACCGAGGGAAAGAGAATGTGAAGCTCATTAGAGAAAGAAATCTTGGGAAGACATGGGTGTACCAAGGAGAGAAAATAGAACCAACCGAATAAGAAAGAGAATAACTCATTAAGAACAAAATGCTGGAAAAGAAAGGATCATGTAGATGGAGAAGGAAATTATAAAGAATCAAGGGATAAGGCAAACCCGGGTAATGGTTAGGTAGGATGATGATAGCACCAGATGTTGTACGAGTAAGAACGAAACTAAACTCAGAATGAATAATAGTGGGAGGAACGTTGATAATAGCAAGTATGGATTTAGAAGGAGAAGAGATATTAAGGGAGAAGGACACCGGTAGGAATGAAGAATGAAGTAAAAGATCAAAAATCTTAAAATATCAGTAAGTATCGGGAAATTCAAGGATTTGAAGGTGAAATGACCGAATAAAGAAATTTGGAAAAATGAGAAGTACGAAAACCAAAACTGTTATAGGGATGTAAAGTTAAAACATCAAGAAGAATGCTGGAAAAGAAAGGATCATGTAGAAGGAGAAAAAAATTGTAATGAATCAAGGGATATGTCAAACCCAAGTAATGGTTAGGTAGGATGATGACATTAAAATATGTCGTATAACTAAACTCAGAATGAATAATAGTGGTAGGAACGTTGATAAGAGCAAGTATGGATTTAGAAGGAGAAGAGATCTTAAGGGAGAAGGACACTAGTAGGAATGAAGAATGAAGTAAAAGATCAAAAATCTTAATATATCAGTAAGTATTAGGAAATTCAAGGATTTGAAGGCAGAATGACTGAATAAAGAAATTTGGAAAAGACGAGAAGTACGGAAACTGATATTGTTATAAGGACGTAAAGTTAAAGCGTCAGGAAGAATGCCATGCGGAATGGGGGCATGTAAAATCCAATTGACTCAGAGAAATAATGAAGTAAGACATAATGACTCAGAGAAATACAACTTGGGCAAGGAATGGTCTATGAGTAAGTCATAATGAAGTCAAGCAAAAGAGTGATAAATCAAAGAATGAGGAAGGAATCCATGTAGGATGAAAATCAATAAATTCCAGAATCCGTGGAAGAAAAATGATCGGAACTTATAATTATGAAATTTTGGGTAAAGGAAGCTTGGGATGTGAAATGGTGCCTTGGGAAAGAAGGACGTAATGGAAGGAAATTGTCACACACCGATCGTATTTAGTCGGATCCCTATGAACAACCCGCCATTCACAGTTTATTTAAGGCTTTCCCATTGTTATAAACCGTAAAGAGTAAGACATCTTTTAAACCTGCACCTTTCCTAGAATAACATAAATAAAAACTGCATAAAATTTTAAATTTATCATACCTGTCTCACAAGCATATTAATTGGTGGTCCTTGAGGGTAGGCTTTCCGGGATTTCCTGAAAAGGGATATGAGGGAGAGGGTGAGTACAACGACTCAGTGAATGGGTTTTCAAATTTTGACTTTTAAGGAAAAGGTTTATTTGGAGTGTGTGAGACTCCTTATTTCTTTTAAAAAATCCTTTCATTTCAAATCTCTATTTTATCACCATTTGTTATTAATCACGATGTGTCATCACCCAACACAAATCCTTTCTCAAGAAGGTAAAAAATACACAATTGCAGGGTAGCCCGTCCATTGAACCCACTTGTGGCGTCGGAGCGAGTTTACCGGCCACCTAGATAGAAGAACTTCCACTTCTACCCTGAGAATGAGTGGATGTATGTGACATCCAACCCTCAATCCCAAAATTAATTCTCTATTTCCATATGAGGATAGAGACCTCATCCCAAGCCCACCTCGGTCTCGTGCGCTTGAAGCTACATCGAGCTTCACAAGGTCACCTGGTCCGAGGAACTGCCCCTATACCCACCATGTCATCTAGGGCACTAGGACACATCACTACCCCTCTTGGGCATCTTGAAGGTCCTACAAACATAGTGCATGCACAATCAGTATTTTCTCATCATGCCATATGATATGTGGTGCCACTAGTCCAATGGCCCTAACCCTCAACTAAACCTGCAGCTATTTGTGTTGACTGGTCCGTCGACCTATCATGTCGCACTGCCACTAATTGATTGAAAATGTCGGTTCTGTCTTGGTACCATAACTAGACAATTCATTTACTTAAAGTTTTATGGCATATATCTCATGTTTGTTCACGAGCTCCTGCTCATGCCAAGTAGCCTATGGCCCACTGTTTGAGATTTTCAAAACCGAGCATATTAGCCCCCAAGTTCCAAAACCGAAGCCTCCTGCCTAATAGAGATATTGGAGATCCCATCAAGAAGGTCTCCCAAATCATTTAAGTAATGGCACACAGTCAGGAGAGAGTACTTCAAACAAAAATATATGTTTAACTATCCATCATATTAATCGGGTATGAAGATATCTCCGCTCATAACCAATGAACGGGTTATCCACTTCCTCCAAGAAAGTCTCATAATATCAACCGAGTATGATCTACTTACTACCAGAAAGTAGTTTTTCTTTGTTATTTTCACAACACTGCTCTATGTTGTGATGTTTAAAATACCACTAAGTAGTGGGTTTTCATTTCGAGGTATTTATCATACCAACCGGGTATGATATAAAAATCTCACTCACTTGATCGTGCAGTGAATTCCTCTCGACCGATTCTTTGTATTCACGTGAGCTTGTCCTTTCTTGTGTTCCCGGTACATTGTGTTCCTACATGATATGAACATCGTTGTTCATTTTCTCTCAGCCTAATAGCCTTCATTCATTCCAATGAATGAGAAAACCAAACTTTTTATTTATTTGCAATTAGGTCGCTAAAGTTATTTTTCTTTAACCTTTAAGTCCCTAATGCCGGTTTTTCTTCAAAGTGACTCCCGAAACTTTTAAAATTCATCTTGGGACCTCAATTTATTCAAATTCACAAAAAGGGGTTCAATTTTCCCAAATTCTCAATTGGCACCAAAATTTTCCAAAATTACCATTTTACCCAAAAAGTTTTCAAAGTTAAAACTTATGATTCAAAGTGCTATGAAATCATATGAACATGTAGAAACTCTATTTCAACTTCAATTTCAACAATTAGAAGTGTTTGATTGGTCAATTTGATGAAATCAAATTCGGTTGTGTTAGGGAGTTGAAATTGGGGGAAATTTTGGGAAAATTGGGGATTTTCAAAAATTCAAAGGACCAAAATGCGATTTTCTAAAATTGGGGTCAATTGAGTATGATAAGAATGTTAGAGGGCCAATTGAGCAATTTTAGAATTTTGGAGTAAAACTAGTTGTAAGTAGATCATACCCGATTGGTATGATAAAACTTACTCTGAGGAAGTGGAAAACCCATTCATTGGTTATGTGCGGAGATATCCTCATACTTGGTTAGTATGATGGATAGTTAAAATTATATTTTTGTCAAAAGTACTCTACCCTGACTGTGTGCCACTGCTTAAACGATTTGGGAGACCTTCTTGACGGGAGCTCGAGTAGCTCTTTTAGGTTGAAGGCCTCGATTTTGGAATTTAGGGGCTAATATATCCGGTTATGTAAATCTCGAACAGTGGGCCATAGGCTAGTCAGCATGAGCAAGAGCTCATAAACAAACATGAGTTATATGCCACAAAACTTTAAATAGGTGAATTGTTTGGCCATGGTACCAAGACAGGACCGACATATTCAATCAACAAGTGGGAGTGCGACATGACAGGTAGATAGACCAGAAAAGACAAATAGCTGTAGGTTGTGTTTAAAGTCGAGGCCGTTGGACCAGTGGCACCACAAATTATATGGCATTATGTGAAAATATTGATTGTGGATGCACTATGATTACAGGACCTTCAAGACGCCCAAGATGGGTAGTGATGTGTCCTAGGGCCTTGGATGATCTAGTGGGTATAAGGGTAGTTCATTGGACTAGGTGACTTTGTGAAGCTCGACGTAGCTTCAAGTGCATGAGTCTGGGGTGGGCCTCATCCTGGATGTTGCGAACATCCACTCATTCTCAAGGTAGAAGTGGATGTACTTCTATCTTGTTGGCCGGTAAAGTCGCTCCGACACCACAAGTGGGTTTAGTGGACATACTGGCCTGCGACTGTGTGATTGACATTCATGATGAAGGATGTTTTTTTAAAAACCGAGATTTTAAAGTAGAGAAAATTTAAAAAAACTTAAGGAGTCTGGCACACTCCAAACTTGAAAACATTTTTTTTAAAAAACTTCATTTTTTTAAACACCCATTCACTGAGTTGTAGAAACTCACCCCTCTTTTCTATCCCTTTTTAGGAAAAGGGAAATTGACTAGGATTAGCATAGAGCCTTATCCTCTGTAAGGTATGCTTAATTTCTCTTAAGCTTGTATTTTATTGATATATGTCTTTCTAGGGAACAAGGTCAAAAATATGCTTAGCTCATCTTGAGTTAAAGAAGGGGGAAACTCCTCTTGATCCGGGAGAGGACGATGGAAGGAACTGAACGCTCCAAGATAGGGGAAATAGAACAACTTTCCAAAAGAGAAGAGACGTGCCACCACCTCTTAGAGTAGTCCCTACCTTACCCCATGGAAACCAACGTTGTATCAAGTGTCAGAGGAACCTTGAGGGAGCATGCCTTACCTACTTTGCATGCGGGCAATTGGGGCACTTTGCACGAGATTGTCCCACCCTTAGGGAGTACGGGCAGATGAATACTCTTAGACCATGTCAAGGGAACCCCATGCCTGAGACTACAACAAGAGTACCAGCTAGAGTATACAACCTTACTCAGGAGGAGGCTAGAGGAGACCCTAGCACTATAGCAGGTACATCCCAAAACCCTACAATTTAGTTAAAGGGAATCATGTAAACTGAACATCTTTTGATTTACTAGAGGGAATTCCTTCTAAACCATACGTTTCTTAAATTAGGGTATATATAGCTATGGGAACAACAAGTTTATGCCCTCTTTGACTCTAGAGTAGAAAGATCATTCATCAAAGAAGAGTTGGTTTTGAAAGTACCCTTAGAGCTCACCCCACTAGTACAAAGCCTTAATATCCTTACACCTTTAGGAGAACGTTTAAATAGGAATAAACAATTAAAGGGATGCAAGATAAAAATTGGAGGAATCCAATTGGAAGCTGACCTGATTCCTTTACCCCTAAAAGAGGTGGAAGTAATCCTATGAATGGACTGTAGGAAGAAGACGATAACCTTCCATACCTCCAAGGTGATGGAGTACTAACCTATAAGGGTAGGGTGTGTGCGCCTCAAGATAATGAGTTGAAAAGATTAATTCTAGAAGAGGCACACGATTTGGTGTATGCTATGCATCTGGACAGTACTAAGATGTACTGCACCCTCAAACAAGGATACTGGTGGAGGAGAATGAAGAGAGACATTATGGAATATGTAGCCCCATGTTTGTCCTATTAACAGATAAAAGTAGAACATCAGAAACCGTCAGGACTACTACAACCCTTACCAATTTCGGAGTGGAAATGGGAGCACATGACCATGGACTTCATCACGGGCCTACCGGTGACCAAAAAGGGCCGAGACGCGATTTGGGTCATAGTGGATAGATTGACCAAATCAGCACATTTCCTTCCTATAAAAGTGACAGACACGGTAAAACAGCTGCCCGTCTTATACATGAAGGAAATCATAAGAGTCCCGGTGAGTAATGTATCAAATAGAGATCCGACGTTTACCTCCAGGTTTTGTACAAGTTTACAAAATGCCATGGGGACTAAGCTTCATATGAGCATGGCATTTCACCTTTAGACAGACGGTCTGTCGGAGTGAACCATCCAAACCTTAGAAGACATGCTGAGAGCGTGCATACTTACCATGCATAAAAACTAGGAGGAATACTTGTGTCTGATGGAATTTGCTTGCAACAATAGTTATCATGCCAGTATTCAGATGGCTCCCTATGAAGCCCTTTATGGACGACCATGTTGTACCCCTCTATTTTGGGAAGAAGTGGGAGAAAGGAAGATAGAAAGGGCATAACTAATTGAGGATGCCACCGAGAAGATAAAATTAATAAGGAGTCATCTTAATACCACACAGGATAGGCAAAAGAGTTATGCGGACAGTAAAAGGAAAGATCTGGAGTTCGAGGTAGGAGATTAAGTGTCCCCCTAGAGGGGAATACTTTGGTTTCAGCAAAAAGGAAAGTTGAAACCAAGATATATCGGTTCATATCCCATCATTGAAAGGATAGGACTGGTAGCTTATAAAATAGAACTACCTCCTGATCTATAGAGAATACATGATGTATTCCACATCTCAATGCTTCGGAAATATTAGCTTGATCCTAGTCATGTATTGGACCAACCTCTAATGGAACTAGAAGAGAACCTGACCTATCAAACAAAACCGATATGAATCATTGACCAGAGTGACAAGAATTTGACGAATAAGGAAATTCCTATGGTGAAGGTGTTGTGGCAGAATGGACCCATGCAGGAAGAGACATAGGAAATAGAGTGTATCATGAGGTTTAGTTACCCTCAATTATTTAATGTGTAACTGTTTTGGGGACAAAACCCCTAAAAGGAGGGGAGAGTTGTAAACCCCATCCTTTGATAAGGAGAAAATTGGGGAAAGAATTGGTTAGTTTCAAATTTTAGAACCAAATTGGTCTACGAGCTCGATTATTAGGAAACGAGCAAATTGAGAATTTACAACTCTCATGTGACTCAAAATGGTTCATAAATATTGGAAAAGAACCTTAGGACAAATTGGGAAGAAAAATTGGACCAGTTCAAGTGAACCGGGTAGAACCAGATAGAACCGATTTATGAACCGAGCTTACTAATGAACCAGAATCGATAGAGAAAGGGGTAAACCGGGAAATTTATGGATCCCGAGTGAACCAAAGAGTCCCAAAAGTCATGGAAATGGACGTGAGAAGGAATTGGAGATGAAAACCAATTTGAACCACTATTGAACCGAATTCTAAATTCATTAGTCTAGGTGGCTTAAATAATTCAAATTTGAGATTTGAGGTCACCGATGGATAGAAAATGAATTTAGAAAATTTTAGATTTGAAAATTTCAGTCAAAAGAGGGTTGAACCGGCCAATTTAAGCTTTGAACCTAGTTTGGACCGGTCCGGTTTGGTTTAAAACAGTGTTGTCTTCTTCATTCAAATGACAACACTGTTCACTCGCTGAAAAATCGCACAGTGCAGGCGAAACTGAAAAGTCTTCAGCCAGGGAGTTTCAGGTAATGCATGACCGCCATTAAGGTGCCAATCGGATATCCAAAAAGTCCCCAAGCTTCCTATATAAAGAGCCCCTCCCCATTCATCCTCTTCACACCTGAAGGGAACACACATTTGCAGGCCAACACATCCACTATACACACTTGTAATGTCGGAGCAACTTTACCGACCACCTAAATAGAACCACGTCCACTTCTACCTTGAGAATGAGTGGTTGTACATGACATCCAACCTTCAATCCCGTAACAAAACTCCGTGTCCATATGAGGACAGCGACCTCATCCCGACCGTACCCTGGTCTCATGCACATGAAGCTACATCGAGCTTCTAAGACTATTTGCACAACTAATTGCCCTTATCTCCACCCTATCATCTAGAGCCCTATGACACATCTCTACCCCTCTTGGGCATCTTGTTGGTCCTGTAACAACAGTGCATGCACAAATCAATAATTTTCCACACAAGCCATATAATTTGTGGTGCCACTGGTCCGATAGCCCTGACCCTCAACTCAACCTGCAACTATTTGTCTCGACTGGTCCGTAGACCTGTCATGTCGCACTACTGCCAGTCCATTGAGCATGTCGGTCATGTCTCAAGGACAAACAATTCATCCATTTAGTTTTAATGGCTTCAATCATTTTTGTTTACGAGCTCCTGCTCATGCCAACTGGCCTAGGGCCCATTGTACGAGATTTTCAAAATCAGGCATATTAGCTCCAAGTTCCAAAATTGAGGCCTCTGGCCTGTTTGAGCTATTCGAGATCCCGTCAAAAAGGTCTCTCAAATGTTTTAAGCAGTGTCACATAAATAGGGGGGAGCACTTCCAAATAACATAAACTTTTTATCCATCCATCTTACCAACCGGGTATGATGACATCTGTCCTTTATAACTGATAAGCGGATTTTCTACTCCCTTACAGGAATTTCATCATACCAATTGGGTTTGATCTACTTACAACTGATAAGTAGTTTTTTCACGTAATTTTCACATCACTACTCTCAGGTGTGATGGTTAAAATACCACTTAATAGTGGGTTTTCCTTTACGAGGTGCTTATCATCCCAATCGAGTATGATATTAAATCCCATTCACCTGATAATGCAGTAATCTCCTCTTAACCGATTCATTGTCTTCACCCTTGCTGGCGTTCCCATTATTTCGTGTTCCTACACGATATGAACATTCTTGTTCATTATCTCCTGCCCTAATAGCGTTCATTCATCGTTAATGGATGAGGTACTCAAACTTTTCTATTAATTGCAATTAGGTACCTAAAGTTCTTTTTCTTTAACTTTAGGTGCCTAATGCTGATTTTCCCCAAATTGAGTTCCGAAACTCTAGAATTCACTTTAGTACCTTAATTTATTCAAAATCATAAAAAGGGGTTCAAGTTTCCTAAATTTCCAATTTGATTCCCAATAATTCCAAAATTACCATTTTGCCCCTAGTTTACAAAAATGGTAAGTTTTGCCCCAAAAATTGACCAATTGGAGAAAATGGAGACTATAGATTCTTTGGCCAGAGGTAATTCACTATTTTATCATGCCAGCATTTCTCCGGTGACCATCGGAGCAAATGGAGACTACAGGCGTGTAAGGGACTTCTCCCCGAATCCAAAGAAATAGACTGCGCCTTCTTTGGCTCAGAAAAATGCCCAATTCATAGCTCTGGTTTGAGCTTCACCGTAAAATGGAGCAGTGGGGAGAGAGTGGAGTTTTTAGGTGTGTGGAGGATGAATGAGGAGGGTCTCTTTATATAGGAAGCTCGGGGACTGTTTGCCCATCCGATTGGCACGTTAATGGTGGTCATTCATTACATGAAACTCCCTGGTCGAAGACTTTTCATCTTCACCAGTGCTACTTGGTTTTCCGACGAGTGAACAGTGTTTTCATCTGAAGGAAGAAGATGACACCATTTTGAACCGGACCAAATCAATCAAAACTGGGTTTAAAGCTTAAACCGGTTGATTCAGGCCCGATTCAACCAAGTTTTTCAAAATTAAAAATTTATAAATTCATCTAAATCATTATCTATCTGGCCTCAATTCTAAATTTTGAATTCTCTATGCCACCTAGAAAAATGAATTTAGCATTTAGTTCAATAGTGGTTCAAACCGGTCCAAACCGATTCGGATCTGTTGCACCCGAATGAAACTATGTTTAATGAGTTAAGACTCTTTGCCTCTAATTTAGCCGAACTTGCGAATATATGACAACGATTCATGGATGGTCTCAACATGGACATACGAGACCTGATGGGAGTACAAGGACGCCCCATGGATCAGGCAGTTGTAATTAGTATGGCTCACGAATGTGAGCGTCTGGTACAAATTTGATGTCGCTAGTTGGAGCAACCTAACTAGAAGTAGGACAAGTACCAAGACCATCATGGAGGATGGAAAGAGAAAAAAGGTCCAAGATGGGGAAATAGGGTGGGTTTCCAAAAAAGGAAGGATGTGCCACCACCTTTATGGAGAGTGATCCCCACCTTACCACAAGGAAACTCTCATTGTTCTAGATGCCAAAGATACCATGACGGAGCATGTTTATCTTATTTTGGATGTGGGCAGGTGGGGCACTTTGCAAAGAAATTACCTAGAATAATGAATTTAGAATTCGGTTCAATAGTGGTTCAAACCGGTGCAAATTGGTTCAATCCGATTCGGATCCGATTCACCAGAACCGGTTTGGTTTTCATCTCCAATTCCTACTCACATCCATTTCCATGACTTTTGGGACTCTATCGGTTCTAGTTCATGAGTAAGCTCGGTTCATAAGCCTGTTTATCTGGTTCGACCTAGTTCACTTGAACTGGTCTGGTTTTTCTTCCCAATTCGTCCTAAGGTTCTTTTCCAAAATTTATGAACCATTTTGAGTCACATGAGTGTTGTATATTCTCAATTTGCTCGTCTCCTAATAATCGAGCTTGTAGACCGATTTGGTTCTAAAATTTGAAACTAACCGGTTCTTTGCCTAGTTTTCTCCTTATCAAAGGATGGCCTATGTCTCTTCCTACATGGGTCCGTTCTGCCACAACACCTTCACCATAGGAATTTTCTTATTCCTCAAATTCTTGTCTCTCTGGTCGATGATTCATACCGGTTTTGTTTGATAGGCCAGGTTCTCTTCTAGTTCCATTAGAGGTCTGTCCAATACATGACTAGGATCAGGCTGATATTTCCGAAGCATTGAGATGTGGAATACATCATGTATTCTCTATAGATCAAGAGGTAGTTTCGTTTTATAAGCTACCGGTCCTATCCTTTGAATGATGGGATACGAACCGATATATCTTGGTTTCAACTTTCCTTTTTGCTGAATCCAAAGTATTCCCCTCTAGAGGTACACTTTGAGGAACACTTAATCTCCTACCTCAAACTCCAAATCTTTTCTTTGATTGTCCGCGTAACTCTTTTGCCTATCCTGTGTGGTATTAAGACGACTCCTTATTAATTTTATCTTCTCGGTGGCATCCTCAATCAGTTATGCCCTTTCTATCTTCCTTTCTCCCACTTCTTCCCAAAATAGAGAGGTACAACATGGTCATCCATAAAGGGCTTCATAGGGAGCCATCTAAATACTGGCATGATAACTATTGTTGCAAGCAAATTCCATCAGACACAAGTATTCCTCCTAGTTTTTATTCATGGTAAGTATGCACGCTCTCAGCATGTCTTCTAAGGTTTGGATGGTTCACTCCGACTGACCGTCAGTCTAAAGGTGAAATGCCATGCTCATATGAAGCTTAGTCCCCATGGCATTTTGTAAACTTGTACAAAACCTGGAGGTAAACGTCGGATCTCTATTCGATACATTACTCATCGGGATTCTTATGATTTCCTTCATGTATAAGACGGGCAGCTGTTTTACTGTGTCTGTCACTTTTATAGGAAGGAAATGTGCTGATTTGGTCAATCTATCCACTATGACCCAAATCGCGTCTCGGCCCTTTTTGGTCACCGGTAGGCCCGTGATGAAGTCCATGGTGATGTGCTCCCATTTCCACTCCGAAATTGGTAAGGGTTGCAGTAGTCCTAACGGTTTCTAATGTTCTACTTTTATTTGTTGACAAGACAAACATCAGGCTACATATTCCGCAATGTCTCTCTTCATTCCCCTCCACCAGTATCCTTGTTTGAGGGGGCGGTACATCTTAGTACTATCCAGATGCATAGCATACACCGAATCGTGTGCCTCTTCTAGAATTAATCTTTTCAACTCCTTATCTTGAGGCACACATACCCTACCCTTATATGTTAGTACTCCAGCACCTCGCACGTCGTAGTTCAATTTCCTTTCTCTATTTACCAGGTCCAAATAAGACTGGAGTTCTTTATCGGACTTTTGTTGAGCCTTAATATGCTTGTTTAGACTGGGTCTTACCGCCACATTAGCCACCAAGCATTTTTCCTACTTGTTTATCCTCAGATCCACCTCCATCCTTCCCAATTATTGTAATAAGGGAAGGTAACTTGTCTTTAATTGTGCCGCCTTAGTTTGATACTTGCGACATAAGGCATCTGCTACGACAATAGTCTTTTTGGGGTGTTATTCTCTCGTAAGATCATAATCCTTCACCAATTCCAGCCATCTCCTATGATGGAGATTTAACTCCTTCTGAGTTAGGAAGTACTTAAGGCTCTTATGAACTGTATATATCCTACACTTAGCTCCGTAAAGGTAGTGTTGCTATATCTTTAGGGCAAACACTATTGCAGCTAATTCCAAGTCATGAGTTAGGTAATTTCTTTCATGTACCTTTAGTTGTTGCAAGGCATATGCGAAAACCTTCCCTTGTTGCATTAAGACACATCCAAGAGCTTGTCTAGAGGCATCACTATAGACTGTGTACTCTCCAAAATTAGGATCAGGTAAGGAGAGTACTGGTGCAGTTGCGAGTCATTAAATCTTGAAAAGACTTCTCACAACTCTCATCGCATTTATATTCAACTCCATTCCTGGTGAGTCGAGTTAGCGGAGCTGCTATTTTAGAAAAGTCTTACATAAACCGTCTATAGTATCCTGCCAATCCTAAAAAACTTCTTATTTCTATAGGATTCCTTGGAGCCTTCCAATCTAATATGGCTTCCACCTTAGCCGAATCTACTTTAACTCCGTCCTAAGATACGATGTACCCTAAGAATCCTACCTCCTGCAGCTATAACTCACACTTGGAAAACTTTACATATAATTGGTTTTCCTTCAATATTTCCAATGTGGTTGCCAAATGCTCTTCATGTTCCGACATGGTTCCGACGTAAAATAACCCGTCGCTCTCCTGGATCAAGAGGAGTTTCCCCCTTCTTTAACTCGAGATGAGCTACGCATATTTTTTACCTTGATCCCTGGAAAGACATATGTCAATAAAATACACGCTTAAGAGAAATTAAGCATACCTGACAGAGGATAAGACTCTATGCTAATCCTAGTCAATTTCTCTTTTCCTAAAAAGGGATAGAAAAGAGGGGTGAGTTTCTACAACTCAGTGAATGGGTGTTTAAAAAAATGAAGTTTTTAAAAAAAATGTTTTTAAGTTTGGAGTGTGCCAGACTCCTTAAGTTTTTTTAAATTTTCTCTACTTTAAAATCTCGGTTTTCAAAAAAACATCCTTCATCATGAAGGTCAATCATATAGTCGCAGGCCAGTACATCCACTAAACCCACTTGTGGTGTCGGAGTGACTTTACCGGCCAACAAGATAGAAGGATGTCCACTTCTACCTTGAGAATGAGTGGATGTTCATAACATCCGAATGAGGCCAAAGACCTCATGTCGACCCCACCCCGGACTCATGCACTTGAAGCTACGTCGAGCTTCACAAGGTCACCTAGCCCAATGAACTACCCTTACACCCACTAGATCATCCAAGGCCCTAGGGCACATCACTACCCATCTTGGGTGTCTTGAAGGTCCCATAATCATAGTGCATCCACAATCAATATTTTCACATAATGCCATATAATTTGTGGTGCCACTGGTCCAACGGCCTCAACCTTAAACACATCCTACAGTTGTTTGTCTTGTCTGGTCTGGCTCGCACTACCACTTGTTGATTAAATATGTCGGTCTTGTCTTAGTACCATGGCCACACAATTCACCTATTTAAAGTTTTGTGGCATATAACTCATGTTTGTTTATGAGCTCTTGCTCATGCTGACCGGCCTATGGCCCACTGTTCGAGATTTTCATAACTGGATATATTAGCCCCTATGTTCCAAAATTGAGGCCTCCAACCTGAAAGAGCTAATCAAGCTCTTGTCAAGAAGGTGGCACACAGTCAGGGGAGAGTACTTCTGACAAAAATATAATCATAACTATCCGTACATAACCAATGAACGGGTTTTCCACTTCCTTAGAGTAAGTTTTATCATACCAATCGGGTATGATCTACTTACAACTAGTTTTTCCTTGTTATTTTCACATGACTCCTCTAAGTTGTGATGTGTAAAATACCATTAAGTAGTGGGTTTTTATTTCGAGGTGCTTATCATCCCAATCGGGTATGATATAAAAATCCCATTCACCCATTCATTTTGTGAATGTCTCATGTTCCTACATGAAATGAACAACATTGTTCATCATCATCTAGCTTGATTACTTCATTTAGTATAAATGACTCAATTCACAATTTTTCCAATATTTGCAAATTGGTCCCTAAAGTAATTTTTTTCCTTTTTTACTTTAGGCCATAAATTGCTATTTTAACCCAAATTGAGTCTCAAAACTTTTAAAATTCTTCTTGAGATTTCATTTATTCAATTTCATAAAAAGGGGTTCAAGTTTCCCAAATTTCCAATTTGGGCACCAAAATTTCCAAAATTACCATTTTGCCCTTCCTTTACAAAAATGGTAAGTTTTACTCCAAAATTCTAAAATTGCTCAATTGGCCCTCTAACATTCTTATCATACTCAATTGACCTCAATTTTAGAAAATTGCATTTTGGTCCTTCGAATTTTTGAAAATCCCTAATTTTTCCAAAATTTCCCCCAATTTCAACTCCCTAACACAACCGAATTTGATTTCATCAAATTGACCAATCAAACACTTCTAATTGTTGAAATTGAGTTTCTACATGTTCATATGATTTCATAGCACTTTGAATCGTAAGTTTTAACTTTGAAACGAGCTTAAACGGAGCTTCGCTGGTAAAGAGACTCTAGAGAGAGAAAGCTTAAATTGCTCATCGGTGTGGGTGTGGCGGTCTAAGCTTTCTATATAGGCAAGTAATTCTCCTCCCGGGGTTCCTCTTATGATTAAGAATGGCAACAATTGATGTCGAATTGGACTTGAATTCTATCATTGAAATTTTGTCGGCTCTCTCTCTAGCACCGATCGAAATTTACACAAGGAAGCAGAATTAGCTTACCTTTCAGTCCTACTTCAGTCGTGGAAGGTCTGAGGAAGTGTCGGGAGAACTTGGTTTGGTTTGAGGAGGGCTCGAATCAACAAATTTTAGCTCAACCAAAATAGGGCAACTTCAGTCACACCGACGCTTCTTCAATGACTCTCGGAACGAATGGGTGTCACCACCGTGTAATTGACTTCTCCCCATTCTAAGGAACCCAACCTCACTTTCTTTGGCTAAAAAAATAACCCTATATTGGAGCTCTAGTTTGAGCTTTTCCAGAAAACTAAGCAGCTGAGAGAGAGTGAGCTTTTCAGGTGTGGAGAGGATGAATGGAGAGGGGCTCTTTATATAGGGAGCTCGGGGACTCGTCAGTCGTCTGTTTGGAACCTTTATGACAGACATTGATGGCCAGAAATGTACTAAACATAAACGTTTCCTCTTCATTAGTGCTGCTTCAATTTTTCGACGAGTGAACAGTGCTATCATCTAAAGGAAGAAGATGACAATGTTCCGAACCGGACCGGACAAGTCCAAACTGGGTTCAAAGCTTAAACTGGCTGGTTCACTCCTAATTTGACCGAAATTTTCAAATCTAAAAATTTCTATATTAATTTTCTATCCAATGCTGGCCTCAAAACTGAAATTTTAATTTTTTAAGCCACATAGGAAAATGAATTTAGCATTCGGTTCAATAGTGGTTCAAACCGGTTCAATCTGGTTCGGATCTGGTTCACCTAAACCGTTTTGGTTTTCATCTCCAATTAACCCTAAAGTCCTTTTTCATGACTTTTTTTACTCCTTAGGTCACTTGGGGTCCATGAAATTCCCGATTTTCCCTTTCTCTATTGGTTTTGGTTCATAAACCGACTCGGTTCTTAAACTGGTTCAATCCGGTTCACCCGAACCGATCTGGTTTTTCTCTCTCAATTTGTCCTAAAGTTCTTTTCCAAGGTTTATGAACCTCTTTGGGTCACTTGGAAATTAAAATTTCTCCTATTTACCCATTCCCCAATAATAGGTTTGTGAACAGGTTCAATTTTCTCACTTGGTTTGGTCGGTTCTTTCCTAGTTTTTTCCTTAATTCCAAAGTGCGGAGTTTACAACTCTCCCCTCCTTTTAGGAGTATTGTCCCCAAAACTTATTTCACATTATTCGAGTATTGGCTTAAACATCTTATTACTATGAAGTTTTCTATTTTTATCGTCCCGTAACCTTTTCAGTTATTTTCGTTCATTCCATTCATCTCATATCTAAGATTCGCGTACTTTCCTCATTCCATGGAACTTACCCTAGCCTAGTGTATTTTCCTTAAAAATCTATGATCATTTCTGTAAACCCCACCCTTTTGAGTTAAGGAAAACCGGAAAAAAAACCAGTAAAATCGAGTAAGAAAAAAACTTAACCGGTTCACAAACCTGATCATTTGGGAACGATCAATTTGGAAATTTACAATTCCCAGGTGATCCAAAGGGTTTATAAAACCTTGGGAAAGAACCTTAGGACAAATTGGAAGAGAAAAACCAGACCAGCTTAGATGAACTGAATCCAACGGGATTGAACCCCTTTATGAGAATTCAATTTTAATTCCAATTTTCGGTGAATCCTCATTTGAGCTCGTTTTGAGGTCAAAACTTGAAATTTAAAGTGCTATTGAATTGAATGAAGATGTAAGAATTCAATTTTAACTCCAATTTCAACAATTAGAAGTCTTTAGTTGGTCTATTTGATAAAATCAAATTCAGCTGTGTTAGAAAGTTGAAATTGAGGGAAAAATTGGGGATTTTCAAAAATTCGAGGGACCAAAATTCAATTTTTTAAAATTTAATATCAATTGGTCATGATAAGAATGTTAGAGGGCCAATTGAGCAATTTTAGAATTTTTGGGTAAAGCTTACCATTTTTGTAAATGAAGGGCAAAATGGTAATTTTGGAAAATTTGGGGGCCAAATTGGGAATTTAGGAAAATTGAACCTATTTTTGTGAATTTGAATAAATTGAGGTTCCAAGATGAATTTAAAAAGTTTCGAGACTCAATTTGAGGAAAAACTGGCATTAGGTGAGAATGACTATTCAGTGAATATGTTTTCAAAAGTTTGGACTTTTAAGAAAAATATTTATTATTGGAGTGTGCCAGACTCATTTCTTTCAAAACCATTTCATTTGAAATCTTGGGTTTATCACCATTTCTTTTTAGCCACACTATATCATCACCCAACACACATCCTTCATCATGAAGGTTACACACATTCGCAGGTCAGCACGACCACTGAACCCATTGGTGGCTTTGAAGTGACTTTACCGGCCAGCCGGATAGAAGTACGTTTACTTCTACCCTGATAATGAGTGGATGTTCGTGACATCCAACCCTCCTTCCTAGATTAAATTCTTCATGTCCGTTATAAGGATAGATACCTCATCCTATTCCCACCCCGATCTCATGTGCTTAGTACTACTCCAAATTTCGCACAGACACCTGGAACGACGATCTACCCTTTTATACTCACCAAGTCGTCCAAGGCCCTTGGGACACATCACTACCCCTCATCGGCATCTTGATGATCTTGTACTCATAGTGCATGCACAAACAAAGTTTTCTTAAATTGCCATGTAACATGTGGTGCCATTTGTCCCAACAGTCCCGACCTTCAACTCAACTTGTAGTTGTTTGTCTTAACTGGTCCAAAGACTGGTCATGTTGCACTACTAATAGTTGACTGAGTATGTCGGACCTGCCTTGGTACCATGACCAGACAATTCACCTATTAAGTTTTAATGGCACACACACACACACACACACACACATATATATATATATATCATGTTCTTTTACGAGCTCCTGCTCGTGTCCAAATATGGCCCACTGTTCGAGTTTTTCACAAATAGGGCATATTAGCCCTCAGTTCCAAAATCGAGGCCCCCTGCCTATAAGAGCTATTCGAGCTCCCGTCAAAAAGGTCTCCCAAACAGTTTAAGCATTGGCACACAGTTAGGGGAGAACACTTCCGACAAAATAGGTTTTCACTATCCATTTTATCGACCAGTATAAGGAAATCTTCGTTCATAACCGATGAACGGGTTTTCAACTTCCTTCGAGGATGTCTTATCATACCAACCGGGTATGATCTACTTACAACTGGTAAGTTGTTTTTTTTTATTTCGCATAATTTGCACATCACTTTCTCAATTGTGATGATTAAAATACCACTAAACAGTGGGTTTTCATACCGGGGTACTTATCATCCCCAACTGGGTATGATATCTAATCCATCTCACCTGTTAACGCAGTGAATTCCACTACACCGGTTCTTTGTATTCACGCGAGCTCGTCCAAGCTGGTGTTCCCGATACTTCATGTTCCTACATGATATGAACATCCTTGTTAATTATTACTCGGCTTAACAACCTTCATTCATTTCAAATGAATGATAAAACGCAAACATTTTAGTTATTTGTAATTAGGTCCCTAAAGTTATTTCTCTTTAACTTTAAGTTCCCAAATGCCGATTTTTCCTCAAATTGAGTCCCAAAACTTTTAAAATTTATCTTTGGACCTCAATTTATTCAATTTCACAAAAAGGGATTTAATTTCCCAAATTTCCAATTTGGTCTCCCAACTTTTCCAAAATTACCATTTTGCCCTTCCTTTACAAAAATGGTAAGTTTTGCCCCCAAAATTCCAAAATTCCTCAATTAGTCCTCCAACATTATTTTCATGCCCAATTGACCCTCAATTTCATAAAATTGCATTTTGGTCCTTTGAATTTTGAAAATCCCCAATTTCCCCCAAAATTTCCCCCAATTTCAACTCTTTGACACAGCCGAATTTGATTTCATCAAATTGACCAATCAAACACCTCCAATTGTTGAAATTGAATTTAAAATTGAGTTCATCCATCCTCTTACGATTCAATAGCACTTTGAATTATATGTTTTGACACTGGAACGAGCTTAAACGGAGCTTTACCAGAAAATGAACTATAATGAGAGAAAGCTTCGATTACTTACCAGTGAGGGCACGACTGTTGGAGCTTTTGATCTGGCAGATAGCTCTCATCCCGAGATTCATCCTAGAATCAAGAATTGCATCAATTGATGTTGAATTGAGTTAGAATTTTATCATTGAAATTCTGCCGGTTCTCTCTCTAGCACTGGCCGAAAATTGTAGAGGGGAGCCGAATTGGCTTACCTTTCAGTCCTAATTCGGTCGTGGGTGGGTTGAGGAAATGTTAGGAAGGCTTGTTTTGGCTTGAGGAGGGCTTGAAATTACTGATTTCAACTCGGCTGAAACAGAGCAGCTTCGGTCCACCAGAGCTGATTCACTGTTTCATCACGTGGGTGTCTCGCTAGTGACCCTCGGAGTGAACGGAGACTACAAACGTGTAGGTGACTTCTCCCTGGTTATAAAAAACCTGACCTCACCTCGTTTGGCTCAGAAAAGACCCCATGTCGGAGCTCCGGTTTGAGCTTTGTCGGAAAATGGAGCAATTGAGAGAGAATGGAGTTTTTAGAAGGATGAATGGGGAGGGGCTCTTTATATAGGGAACTCGGGGACCTGTTGGCCGTCTGTTTGCCACCATTATGACTGACATTAAAGACTTGAAATGCCCCGAACAGAAGCGTTTCTTCATCGTCGGCTGTTCTTCAGTTTCCCGATGAGTGAACAGTGTTGTTATCCTAAGGAAGAAGATGACACTATTCCGAATCGGACCGGACAGGACCGAACTAGGTTTAATGCTTAATCCGGTCGGTTCACCCCCCATTCGATCGAGTTTTTCGAATATAAAAATTTCTAAATTCATTCTCTATCCAATGATGGCCTCAAATCTCTAATTTGAGTTATCTAAGCCACCTATAACATAAGAGTTTCTTCTTCATCGGCGGTTCTTTAGTTTCCCGGCAAGTGAACACTGCTGTCATCCTGAGGAAGAAGATGACACTGTTCCGAACCGAACCGGACAGGTCCAAACCGGGTTTAATGCTTAAACCGGTCTGTTCACCCCCCATTCGATCAAGTTTTTCGAATATAAAAATTTCTAAATTCATTCTCTATCCAATGGTGGCCTCAAATCTCCAATTTGAGTTATCAAAGCCACCTAAAAAAATGAATTTAGGATTCGGTTCATTAGTGGTTCAAACCAGTTCACAACCGGTTCACATGAACTGGTTTGGTTTTCATCCCCAATTCCTTCACAAGTCCATTTCCATGTATTTTGTGACTCCATGGGTCACTTAGGTTCCATAAAATTTCTGATTTACCATCTGTTTATCAATTCTGGTTCATAAACCGACTCGGTCCTTAAACCGGTTTGGTTCACCCGAACCGATCTAGTTTTTCTCTCCCACTTTGTTCTAAGTTTCCTTCGCATGGTTTATAAATCTCTTTGGGTCACAATGGATACATAAATTTCCTGTTTACCCATTCTCTATCAGTTCATAAACCGGTTCAATCCTATTAGACACGGTTCATCCAAACCGGTCTAGTTTTCCTCTTCCAATTCATCCTAAGTTTCTTTTCCATAGTATTACGAACCCTTTGGATCATCTGGGAGTTGTAAATTCTTAAATTGCCAATTCACAAATGATCGAGTTTGTGGACTAGTTCGGTTCTTTTCCATAGTATTATTTGTGACCATTTTCTATAATAGGGCTAAAGCCCCTAACATATTGTACTCATCCATTAATAAAGTACTTGAAATTCCTAAAATCCTATCTCTTGATGAAGTGATCTTCCTAGGAAGATGGTCCTAAGAATAGTAAAAAAAAAACCCCCTTCACCATAAAAATTAGGGAGAATCCCATCCTAGTTAAGTAAGCTAAATTAGGAAATTAAGAAATATAGGAGGACTCGTAGAGGGACCATTTGGCAAAGAAAACTTGACAAGAAAACTCTTAAGGTAGGACGCTGAAGCACCAAACTACTAGTAAACCCTAGAAAGGCACCACAATACTCAAAGGAAAGGTGGAACTACGTGTGTAAACTCCACCCTTTTGAATTAAGGAAAACTGGGAAAAGAACCGGTCAAACCGACAAAAATCGAACCAGTTCACATACCCGATCAATTCGGAACGAGCAATTTGGAAATTTACAACTCTTGGTTGATCCAAAGGGTTCATAAAACCTTGGAAAAGAACCTTTGAACAAATTGGAAGAGAAAAACTAGACCGGTTTAGATGAACCGGATCCAATTGGATTGAACCGGTTTATTAACAAAGTCAGTTCATGAACCGGAACCAATAGAGAAAGGGAAAACAGGGAAATTATGGATCTCTTGTGACCTGAAGAGATTTATAAACCTTGGGAAGGAACCTTAGAACAAAGTGGGAGAAAAAAACTAGACTGGTTCGGGTGAACCGACCCGAACCGGATTAAACCAGTTTAAGAACCGAGCTGGTTTATGAACCAAAACCGATAGAGAGATAGTAAACCAGAAAATTTATGGATCCTAAGTGACCTAAGGAGTCACAAAGGTTCCGTTTGATATGTTTCAGGCAATCAATGTTTGTCATAAAGGTGCCTAACAGACGACCAACGATTCCCCGAGCTCAAGCTCACCGTCTCTCAGTTGCTTAGTTTTTCAATGAAGCTCGAACCAAAGCCCTGACATGGACACTTTTATGAACCAAACAAGGCGAGGTTAGGTTCTTTAGAACCGGGGAGAAGTCAGTCGCACGCTTGTAGTCTCCATTTGTTCTGAGGGTCGTCGGAGGAGTGCCAGTGTGATAGAACAATCAAGCAGCTCCGGCGAACCGAAGCTGCCCTATTTCAATCGAGTTGAAATCAACCATTTCGAGCCCTGCTCAGGCCAAAGTAAGCCCACCCAACACTTCCTCATCCCTCCCACAACCAAATTAGAACTGAAAGGTAAGCCGATTCGGCTCCCCTCTGCAATTTTCGGCCAGTGCTAGAGAGAGAGCCGACAAAATTTCAATGATGAAGTTCTAACTCAATTTGGCATCAATTGATATGATTCTTGATTCTAGGATGAACCTTAGGACGAGAACTACCTTTACAGATAGAAAGCTCTGACTGTTGTGCCCTCACCGGTGAGTAATCGAAGCTTTCTCTCTCTACAGTCCATTTTTCGCCGAAGCTCCTTTTGAGCTCGTTCCAACATTAAAACTCGCGATTCAAATTGCTGGAGTATCATATGAACATGTAGAAACTCAATTTCAACTTCAATTTCAACAATTGGAAGTGTTTGATTGGTCAATTTGATGAAATCAAATTTGGCTGTGTTAAGAAGTTATAATTGGGGGAAAATTTGGGGATTTTTGAAAATTCGAAGGACCGAAATGCAATTTCCTAAAATTGAGGGTCAATTGGGCATGATAAAAATGTTAGAGGGCCAATTGAGGAATTTTAGAATTTTTGGTGTGAAACTTACCATTTTTGTAAAGGAAGGGCAACATGGTAATTTTGGAAAAGTTGGGGGGACCAAATTGGAAATTTGGGAAATTAAACCCCTTTTGTGAAAAGGAATAAATTGAGATCCTATGATAAATTGTAAAAGATTCGAGACTCAATTTGATGAAAAACCGGCTTTAGGTACCTATAGTTAGAGAGAAATTAGCCAATATACATCCTTTATCATGAAGGTTAAACACACATTCGTAGGTCAGTACGTCCATTGAACCCACTTGTAGCTTCAGAGCGACTTTACTGGCCACCCAAGTACAAGTACATCTACTTCTACCCTAAGAATGAGTGGATGTTTGTGACATCCGACCCTCAATCCTGAAATCAATTCTTTGTATCCGTATGAGGACAGAGTCCTCATTCCATCCCCACCCCAGTCTCATGCACTAGGTGCTACTCCAAATTTCGCCCAGTCACCTAGTACGACGAACTACCCTTATACTCACCAGGTCGTCAAGTGCCCTTAGGACGCATCACTACCCCTCTTGGGCGTCTTGATGGTCCTGTACTCGATGGATGCACAATCAATATTTTCTCATTATGCAATATAATTTGTGGTGCCACTGGTCCAACGACCCCAACTCTCAATTCAACCCGCAGTTGCTTGTCTTGATTGGTCCGTCGACCTATCATGTCGCACTATCGCTAGTTGACTGAGTATGTCGGTCCTATCTTGGTACCATGGCCAAAAAATTCCTTTATTTAAAGTTTTATGACATATAACTCATGTTTGTTTACGAGCTCCTGCTCGTGCAAACTGGTCGTGGGCCCACTATACGAGATTTTCAAAATTGGGCATATTAGCCTCCATTTTTCTAAAACCGAGGCCTTGGGCCTATAAGAGCTATTCGAGCTCCCATCAAGAAGGCCTCACAAATTGTTTAAGCATTGGCACACAGTCAAGGGAGAGGACTTTCGACAAAATATATTTTTAATTTTCCATTATACCGAGCGGGTATAAGGACATCTTCGCTCATATTCAAAGAACGGGTATTCAACTTCCTTCGAGGAAGTTTCATCATAACAACCAGGTATGATCTACTTACAACCGGTAGGTAGTTTTTCCGCATGATTTTCATATCACTCCTCTAAGTTGTGATGTCTAAAATAACCACATAATAGTGGGTTTTCATTCTGATATGCTTATCATTCCTAACCGAGTATGATATAAAATCCCACTCACAACCGGTAATTGGTTTTTAACTTTAAATTGTGCTCATCATCCCAACAGGGTGTGACGTTAGTAAACCCACTCAACCGTTAAAGTCGTGAATTCCACTAGACTTGTTCTTTGTATTCATGTGAGCTTGTCCTTGCTGGTGTTCCCGAAACTTCATGTTCCTACACGATATGAACATCTCAGTTCATTATCCTTTAGCCTAATAGCCATCATTCATTCCAAATGAACGAGAAAGTCGAACTTTCATTTATTTGAAATTAGATCCCTAAAGTTATTTCTCTTAAACTTTAAGTCCCTAATGCCGGTTTTTCCTCAAATTGAGTCCCAAAACTTTTAAAATTTATCAAAGGACCTCAATTTATTCCATTTCTCAAAAAGGGGTTTATATTTCCAAATTTCCAATTTGGTCTCCCAACTTTTCCAAAATTACCATTTTGCCATTCCTTTACAAAAATGGTAAATTTTTCCCCAAAAATTCTAAACTTTCTCAATTGGCCCACTAACATTTTTATCATGCCCAATTGACCCTCAATTTCAGGAAATTGCATTTTGGCCCCTCGAATTTTCAAAAACACTCAATTTTCCTCCAATTCCAACTTTTTAACACAGCCGAATTTAATTTCATCAAATTGACCAATCAAACACCTCTAATTGTTGAAATTGAAGTCGAAATTGAGTTTCTCCATGTTCATAAGATTCCATAGAACTTTCAATTGCGAGTTTTAATGCCGGAACGAGCTCAAACGGATCATAGAGAGAGAAAGCTTCGATTACTCACCGGTGAGGGCACAGTGGTCCGAACTTTCAATCTAGGTAGAAAGCTCTCGTCTTGACGTTTATCCTAAAATCAAGAATCGGATCAATTGATGCCAAATTGAGTTAGAATTTATCATTGAAATTTTGCTGGTTCTCTTTGTAGCACCGACTGAAAATTATAGAGGGGAGCCGAATTGGCTTACCTTTCAGTCCTAATTTGGCCGTGGGAGGGCTGAGGAAGTGTTGGGAGGGCATGGTTTGGCCTGAGGAGGGCTTGAAATGGCCGGTTTCAACTCAGCTGAAATAGGGCAGCTTCGATTCGTCGGAGCTGCTTCACTGTTCCATCATGCCGACACTTCTCCGGCGACCCTCGGAGCAAACGAAGACTATAGGCGTGTAGCTGAATTCTCCTTGGTTCTAAAGAACTTGACCTCGCCTTCTTTTGCTTAGAAAAGACCCTATATCAGAGCTTTGGTTCATGCTTCGCTGGAAAACTAAGCAACTGAGAGAGAGTGAGCTCTAGAGAGGATGAATGGAGAGGGGGTCTTTATATATGATGCTTGGGGACTTCTTAGCCGTTCGATTGGCACCTTTCTGAAAGGCATTGATGGCTGGTAATGTATTGAACGGAGACGTTTCCTCTTTTTCGATGCTGCTTCAATTTTCTGGTGAGTGAACAGTGCTATCATCTGGTGGGAGAAGATGACACTGTTCCAAACCGGACCGGACTAGTCCAAACCGGGTTCGAAGCTTAAACCGGACGGTTCACCCCTCATTCGATCGAGTTTTTCAAATCTAAAATAATATGTCTAGTTATGATAAAATCCATGGAGGGAGAAAATAATATAATGGAAAAGACATTCCTTTAGTGAATGATGTAAAAAGGATTAATTGAAAGAACAATATAAGAGTTTGTATGTTAAGCAAATACCAAATGGACATTAGAGGAATTAGTTTCTCATGCAAGGTTGCTAATTATGTTTTAGGGACAAAACTCTTAAAAGGAAGGGAGAGTTGTAAACCCTGCCCTTTTGAGTTAAGGAAAGCCGAGAAAAGAAACAGTCAAACCGAGAAAGAAAACCAAACTAGTTGACAAACTCGATCATTTAGGAATGTGCAATTTGGAAATTTACAACTCCCGTGTGATACAAAGGGTTCATAAAACCTTGGAAAAGAACCTTAGGACAAATTAGAAGAGAAAAACCATACCAATTTAGATGAACTAGATTCAAGTGGATTGAACTGGTTTATGAACCGAGTCGGTTCATGAACCGGAACCGATAGAGAAAGGGCAAACTAGGAAATTTATGGAACCTAAGTGACCCAAAGAGTCCCAAAGTAATGGAAATGGACTTGAGAATGAATTGGAGACGAAAACCAAACTGGTTCAGGTGAACTGGAACCGAATCAGATTGAACCAGTTTGGACCGGTTTGAACAACTATTGCACTGGATTCAAAATTCAATTTTCTAGGTGGCTTAAAAAATTCAAATTGGAGATTTGAGGCCATCATTTGATAGAAAATGAATTTAGAAATTTTTAGTTTTGAAAAATTTGATTAAATGGGGGGTCAATTGATTGGTTTAAGCTTTTAACCCGGTTCAAACCGGTCCGGTCCGATTCAGAACAATGTCGTCTTCTTTCTTCAGTTGATAACATTGTTCACTCGTTGAAAAATCGTGCAGTGCCGACAAAACTGAAAAGTCTCTGACCAGGTAGTTTCAGGCAATGAATAACCGCCATTTAGGTGCCAATCAGATGACCAAGAAGTCCTCGAGCTTCCTATATAAAGAGATCCTCCCCATTTATCCTCTCCACACCTAAAAACTTCATTCTCTGTCAACTGCTCCATTTTTTGGTGAAGCTCGAACCAGAGCTCTGACTTTGGCACTTTCCTGAGCCAAACAAAGTGAGTCAAGTTCTTTAGATCCAGGGAGAAGTCAACTACACGCCTGTAGTCTCTATTTGATCCAAGGGTCGCCGAGGAAGCGCCGACGTGATCAAATAGTGAAGCAGCTCCGACGGACTGAGGCTGACCAATTCTAGCCCTTATGAGGCCAAACAAATCCCTCCCAACACCTCCATAGCCCTCCTACAGCTAAATTAGAGATAAAAGTTAAGCCAATGAGGCTCTCATCTGTAATTTCTAACCGGTGCTAGGAAGACAACCGGTAGAATTTTGATGATAAAATTCTCATTCAATTCGATATCAATTGATATGATTCTTGGTTCTTGGATGAACCTCAGGATGAGAGCTATCTGTCTAGATCGAAAGCTCAGACCGTCGTGCCACCGATAGTGAGCAATTGGAGCTTTCTCTCTCTACAGTCTATTTTCCGACGAAGCTCCGTTTGAGCTCATTTTAGCATCAGAACTTGCGATTAAAGTGCTATTGAATTATATGAAGTAAGAACTCAATTTAAACTTCAATTTAAACAATTAGACGTGTTTAATCGAACAATTTGATGAAATCAAATTCGGCTGTGTTAGTAAGTTGAAATTGGGGGAAAATTGGGGATTTTAAAAATTTTGAGGGACCAAAATACAATTTTTTAAAATTAAGGTCAATTGGGGATGATAAGAATGTTAGAGGGCCAATTGAGTAATTTTAGAATTTTTGGGTAAAACGTACCATTTTTTTTAAAGGAGGGGCAAAATAGTAATTTTTGAAATTTTGGGTGCCAATTGGGAATTTGGGAAAATTGAACCCCTTTTGAGAATTTGAATAAATTGAGGTCCTAATATGAATTTTAAAAGTTTTGGGACTCACTTTGAGGAAAAACCAACATTAGGGACTTAAAAGTTAAACAAAAATAACTTTAGGGACCTAATTACAAATAAATAAAAAGTTTGGTTTTCTCATTCATTAGAATGAATGAAAGCTATTAGGCCTAGAGAAAATGAACAAGGATGCTCATATCATGTAGGAACACAATGTACCGAGAACACAAAAAAGGACAAGCTCACATGAATACAAAGAATCGGACGAGAGGAATTCACTACACGATCAGGTGAGTGAGATTTTTATATCATATCTGGTTGGTATGATAAGTACCTCAAAATGAAAACCCACTACTTAGTGGTATTTTAAATATCACAACATAGAGGAGTGTTGTGAAAATAACAAAGAAAAACTACTTTTTGGTAGTAAGTAGATCATACTTGGTTGATATGATGAGACTTTCTCGGAGGAAGTGGATAACCCGTTCATTGGTTATGAGCGGAGATATCCTCATACCCGATTAATATGATGGATAGTTAAACATATATTTTTGTTTGAAGTACTCTCCGCTGACTGTGTGCCACTACTTAAATCATTTGGGAGACCTTCTTGATGGGAGCTCGAATAGCTCTTTTAGGAAGGAGGCTTCGGTTTTGGAACTTGGGGGCTAATATGCTCGGTTTTGAAAATCTCAAACAGTGGGCCATAGGCTAGTTGGCCCGAGCAGGAGCTCGTAAACAAACATGAGATATATGCCATAAAACTTTAAGTAAATGAATTGTCTAGCTATGGTACCAAGATAGAACCGACATTTTCAATCAATTAGTGGTAGTGTGACATGACAGGTCGGGTGAGTGATATTTTTATATTATACCTGGTTGGGATGATAAGTACCTCGACATGAAAACCCACTACTTAGTGGTATTTTAAACATCACAACTTGGAGGAGTGATGTGAAAATAATGTAGAAAAAGTACTTTCTGGTAGTAAGTACATCATACTCGGTTGGTATAATGAGACTTCCTCAGAGGAAGTGGATAACCCGTTCATTGGTTATGAGCGGAGATATCCTCATACCCGGTTAGTATGATGGATAGTTAAACATATATTTTTGTTTGAAGTACTCTCCCCTAACGATGTGCCACTACTTAAATGATTTGGGAGACTTTCTTGATGGGAGCTCGAATAGCTCTGTTAGGCCGGAGGCTTCGGTTTTGGAACTTGGGTGCTAATATGCTCAGTTTTGAAACTCTCGAACAGTGGGCCATAGGCTAGTTGGCACGAGCAGGAGCTCGTAAAGAAACATGAGATATATGCCGTAATACTTTAAGTAAATGAATTGTCTGGTTATGGTACCAAGATAGAACCGACATATTAAATCAATTAGTGGCAGTGTGACATGACAGGTCGACGGACCAGTCAAGACAAACAGCTGCAGGTTTAGTTGAGGGTCAGAGCCATTAGACCAGTGGCACCACATATTATATGGAATGATGAGAAAATACTAATTGTATATGCACTGTGTTTGCGGAACCTTCAAGATGCCTAAGAGGGGTAGTGATGTGTCCTAGTGCCCTGGATGACCTGGTGGGTATAGGGGCAGTTCATTGGACCAGGTGTCTTTGTGAAGCTCGATGTAGCTTCAAGCGCACGAGACTGGGGTGGGGCTGGGATGAGGTCTCTATCCTTATATGGACACAAAGAATTTATTTCAGGATTGAGGGTTGGATATCATGTACATCCACTCATTCTCAGGGTAGAAGTGGAAGTGCTTCTATCTAGGTGGCCGGTAAACTCGCTCCGACGCCACAAGTGAGTTCAGTGGACGGGCTGCACTGCGATTGTATATTTTTTACCTTCATGAGAAAGGATGTGTGTTAGGTGATGACACACCGTGATTAATAAGAAATGGTGATAAAACAGAGATTTGAAATAAAAGGATTTTTGAAAAGAAATAAGGAGTCTCACACACTCCAAATAAACCTTTTCCTTAAAAGTCAAATTTTGAAAACTCATTCACTGAGTCGTTGTACTCACCCTCTCCCTCATATCCCTTTTCAGGAAATCCCAGAATGCCTACTCTCAAGGACCACCATCTAATACGCATGTCAGACAGGTATGATAAATTTAAAATTTTATGCAGTTTTGATTTATGTTATTCTAGGAAAGGTGCATGTTTAAAAGATGCCTTACTCTTTACGGTTTCTAACAAGGGAAAGCCCTTAAATAAACTATGAGTGGCGGGTTGTTCACAGGGATCTAACCAAACAGGATCGGTGTGTGACAACTTCCTTCCATTACGACCTTCTTTCCCAAGGCTTTATTTCACATCCCAAGCTTCCTTTACCCAAAATTTTAGAATTATAAGTTCCAATCATTTTTCTTCCACGAATTCTGGAATTTATTGATTTTCATCCTACATGGATTCCTTATTCTTTCATTTTCATACTACATGAATTCGCGGAGAGCATCCTACATCGCTAATTTTTTCAGCCAGCCACAGCCAAGAGGCCACGGGAGGCCATCGTCCACTCCCCACCATGTCGCAGGCCCGTGAGAGGTTGACCGACGGTGTGGGCGAAATGTTAAGTAACACCCAGGCAGGCGTGCCCTCAGCCATAAGGCTTTAGGCGCAACTTGCGTTCAAAGACTCGATGGTTCACGGGATTCTGCAATTCACACCAGGTATCGCATTTCGCTACGTTCTTCATCAATGCGAGGGTTGAGATATCCGTTGTCGAGACTCGTTTGTTGTCATACTAGAGACAGGCATGATACCCCGGGCAAGCCACATGGTGGATGTGCCCCGGGATGTGCTCGCCATCGTGTTCCAATGTTCCTTGGCGCATACCACGCCAGGGTTGTGTTACGAGGAGAGCAAGTGCAGAGAACAACTCGAGTCCCCATTGGCAATGGGTAAAGCCCGACCAGAATTGTTGGCAATGAGTTCGCCGGTCTGTGTGCATTTTTTTGCAGGATTCGACAATGATCCTTTCGCAGGTTCACCTACGGACACCTTGTTACGACTTCTCCTTGTTCTAAATGATAAGGTTCAGTGGACTTCTCGTGACGTCATGGACGACAAAGCGCCCACGTCGCCACGATCCAAACACTTCACCGGACCATTCAATCGGTAGGAGCGATGGGCGGTGTGTACATAGGACTAGTCCGCAGCCCCGGATTCCAGCGCGGGGGCGAGACCGCGGTACGGGATCCCAGAGCGGGGGGTGAGACCGCGTTCCCGGATCCCAGAGCTGGGGCAAGACCGCGGTCCTAGATCCCAGAGCGGGGATGAGACCACGACCCAGGATCCTAGCGCGGGGGCGAGACCGCGGTATGGGATCCCAAAGCGGGGGCGAGACCGCGTTCGCGGATCCCAAATTGGCCTACCTTTTCGCACTAATTTGGCTGCAGGAGGGTTGACGAGGTGTTGGGAGAGCTTGGTTTGGCACGAGGAGGGCCCATGAGTTCAAAAACCAAGGCATCTGGCCTATTTGAGCTGTTCTAGCTTCCGTAAAGAAGGTCTCCCAAATTTTTTAAGCATTGGCACAAAATCAGGGAGAATACTTCTAATAAAAAGTATATTTTCAACTTCATCACACCAATCGAGTGTGATGATATCTCCGCTTACAACCGGTAAGCGGGTTTCTCCTTTTCTCTAGGAAGTTAATCATACCAACTGGGTATGATTATCTCTACTTACGACTTGTAAGTAGGTTTTATCACTTAAAGATGGTACTATTCATCCCAACCGGTTATGAAGTTAGGTAATCCCACTCACAACCAGTGAGTGGTTTTTAGCTTAAATCTATCATCACGCCAAGTCGACATGATGTTAAAAGTCCCACTCACCTTTTATCTAGGGACATGTTCATCCTAGAGGGATTCCCAGGTACCCATCCCTAATTGGTCTTATTGGTGTTTCTCTGCTCCGATACTTCCAAATTTTCCTTAAATTTGGTTGTTGCATGGTGGATGTCAAGATTGAGAATTTCATAGGTAGGGAGTATTAATGTGGTAGATCTAATGTGATCATGGCAAATATAATGTTTAAGGTATGAACAAGGACTAGTGGACTAGGTAGCTCTCTTCTACTCGAATTGCTATCTTAGCTAAGGTGGTGTCGCTCTGATCAATTTTAATAAGCTCCTTATATAGATGCAATATTGTTTGTTAAATGGGGAAGATTTATTACTATTATTTCTGATAAGTTATAGTCTGATGGAATTCCAACCTTTATCATCATAAATGAGAAGGAACTCTAACCATTTCTTATTCTCATTCTATTGTCTTCCCCCCTTCATTCTAATAATTGTTATGTGCTTTATGATACTTAAATGTTGTCAGTTATTCTCATTAAATTAGGAAATTGAACTAAAATGGGAGGTGTTTATGATAGAGAATATATGATTATTATTCTTGCAGTTATGGTATCTTCTAGGAAATGAATGTACTGAGCGATATCTCTCTAATCTTGTAGAAATTCTACATGTAATTTCTCATATTGTGCATTCATTGTCTGAATATTTATGTGTGTGTGTGTAAACCCTACTCTTTGGAGTTAAGGAAAATCGGGAAAAGAACCCATCAAACCAAGTGAGAAACACCAAACCGGTTCACAAACCCGATCAATGGAGAACAGGCAATTTGGAAATTTGCAACTTCTAGGTGACCAAAGGGTTCATAAAACCTTGGAAAAGAACCTTGGGACAAATTAGAAGAGAAAAACCAGACCGGTTAAATTGAACTGGATCCAATTGGATTGAACCGGTTAATAAACCGAGTCGGTTCATGAATCAGAATCGATAGAGAAAGGGTAAACCGGGAAATTTATGGATCTCGAGTGACCCAAAGAGTCCCAAAAGTCATAGAAATGGACTTAAGAATGAATTGGAGATGAAAACCAAATCGGTTGAGGTGAACCCCGATCCAAACCGGTTTGGACAGGTTTGAACCACTATTGAACCAGATTCTAAATTTATTTTTCTAGGTGGCTTAAAAAATTTTAATTTGAGATTTGAGGCCACCATTGGATAGAAAATGAATTTAGAAATTTTTAGATTTGAAAAAATTTGTCAAATTGTGGGTGAACCGGTCGGTTTAAACTTTGAACCCGGTTCGGATCAGTCCAGTCTGGTTCAGAACAGTATCGTCTTCTTCGATCAGATGACAACACTATTCACTCACTGAATCGATAGAGAAAGGGTAAACCAGGAAATTTATGGATCTCGAGTGACCCAAAGAGTTCTAAAAGTCATAGAAATGGACTTAAGAATGAATTGGAGATGAAAACCAAATCGGTTGAGGTGAACCCCGATCCAAACCGGTTTGGATAGGTTTGAACCACTATTGAACCAGATTCTAAATTTATTTCTCTAGGTGGCTTAAAAAATTTAAATTTGAGATTTAAGGCCACCATTGGATAGAAAATGAATTTAGAAATTTTTAGATTTGAAAAAATTGGTCGAATTGGGGTGAACCGGCCTGTTTAAGCTTTGAACCCGGTTCGGATCGATCAAGTCTGGTTCGAAACAGTATCGTCTTCTTCGATTAGATGACAGCACTATTCACTCGCCGAAAAATTGTATAGTGCCGATGAAGCTAAAAAGTTTTCAGCCAGAGAGTTTCAGGCAATAAAAGACTGCCATTAAGGCGCCAATCGAACAACCAAGAAGTCCCCGAGCTTTCTATATAAAGAACCCCTCCTCATTCATCCTCTCCACACATGAAAAGCTCACTCTCTGTTAGTTGCTTAGATTTTCGGTGAAGCTAGAACCAGAGCTCTAACATAGGGTCTTTCCTGAGCCAAAGAAGGCATGGTAGGGTTCTTTAGAACCGAGGAGAAGTCAGCTACATGCCTATAATCTCCATTAGCCGAGCTGAAATCGGCCAATTCGAGCCCTCCTCAGGCCAAACCAAGCTCTCCCAACACTTCTTCTGCCCTCCCATGGCCGAATTAGGACTGAAAGGTAAATCAATTCGGCTCTCCTCTACAATTTCCGATTGATGATAGAGAGAGAACCGTTAGAATTTCAATGACAGAATTCTAATCCAATTCGCCATCAATTGATGACATTTATGATCCTAGGAGGAAACTTAGGAGGAGAGCTATCTACCTTGATAGAAAGCTTAGACCATCACGCATTTACTGGTGAGCAATTGAAGCTTTCTCTCTCTCCAGACTATTTTCCAAAGAAGCTGAGCTTGTTCCGACGTTAAAACTTACTATTCAAAGTCCTATGGAATCGTTTGAAGATGAAGAAACTCAATTTCAACTACAATTTCAATAATTAGAAGTGTTTGATTGGTCAATTTGATAAAATCAAATTCGGATGTGTTAGGGAGTTTAAATTAGGGGAAGTTTTGGCGAAATTAGAGATTTTCAAAAATTCAAAGGACCAAAATGAAATTTTATAAAATTGAGGTTCCACTGGGCATGATAAGAATGTTAGAGGGCCAATTGAGCAGTTTTAGAATTTTTGGGGTAAAACTTTCCTTTTCTGTAAAGGAATGGCAAAATGGTAATTTTGGAAAATTTGGGGGCCAAAGTGAGAATTTGGGAAACTTGAATCCCTTTCATGAAATTGAGTAAATTAAGATCCTAGGTGGAATTTTAAAGTTTTGGGACTCAATTTGGGGAAAAACCGGTAATTGAGGCCTAAAGTAAATAAGAAAAATAACTTTAGGGGAAAAGTTGTGAATTGAGTACTTTATACTAAATCCGATGATAAAGTTAGATGATAATGAACAACGATGTTCATTTTGTGTAAGAACACGAGACATCGAGAATACTAGTTGAGGTTAAGCTTGCAAGGGAAAAAAACCAACTAAGTGAAAATTCACTGCACCAACGGGTGAGTGGGAATCTTATACATCATAATGGTTGGGATGATAAGCACTTTTATTTAAGGAAAACATACTTACCAGTTGTAAGCGGGCTAATTTACACTTCATACCCTGTTGGGATGATTAGCACCTTTTCTAAATTGGTGACATGATGTGAAAATACTGATTGTGCATGCACTATGTTTACGAGACCTTCAAGATGCCCAAGAGATGTAGTGATGTGTCCTAGGGCCCTAGATGACATGGTGGGTACAAGGGCAGTTCGTCGGACTAGGTAACCTTGCAAAGCTCGGAGTAGCTTCAAGTGCACGAGATCGGGGTGGGGATAGGATGAGGTCTTTGTCCTCATAGTAATACGGAGAATTGTTACATGATTGAGGGTCGGATGTCACGAACATCTACTCATTCTATGGGAAGAAGTGGGCGTACTTCTATCTTGGTGGCCGGTAAAGTCACTCCGACACCACAAGTGAGTTTAATGGACGTACTGGCCTATGATTGTGTGATTGACCTTCATGATGAAGGGTATTTTTTTCAAAATCGAGATTTTTAAGTGGAGAAAATTGAAAGGAAATAAGAAGTCTGGCATACTCCAAACAAATCTTTTTCCTAAAAATTTCATTTTGAAAACCCATTCACTGAGTTGTTGTACTCACCCCCTCCCTCATATCCCTTTTTAGGAAATCCCGAAAAGCTTACCCCGAAGGACCTTCATCCAATACACATGTGAGACACGTACTAAATGTTTAAAATTTTATGCAATTTTGATTTATGTCTTCCAAGAAAGGTACATGTTTAAAGGAGGCCTTACTCTTCATGGTTTATAAATAAGGGGAAACACTTGGTAAACTAGAATAGTGGTGGGGATCCGACCGAACTGGGTTAGGGCATGACAACTTAAGTGGTATTAGAGCATGTTTCCTCGAATACATAATCAAGAATAGAAAATAAAGTAACTAATAGGATTGATCTTAAAATTTTTAGATGGCTCCCAGGAGATGAACCAAGAAAACTAGGAATGACTCTACTCAACACCCTATCCTCGTAAGAAGACAACCCTAGAAGCTTCCCAATGCCCAAGGCATGGTAGAAGTCTCAAAAGATCAAATGGGGAATTATCCAGGAGAATGGTGCTAGGACCTATTGAGGTCATAACTCTAAGTACGAAGAAAGCCAAGCATGAAGACATAAACAAAAGAAAAGGACGTATAACCTTACCTAGGATGATGCTTATCAAGAATCTCGTAGCTCCCTATTTATTTTGTGACCACATTCTGTAATAGTGCTAAAAACCCCCCCAACATATTGTACTCCTCTATTAATGAAGTACTCCAAATTCCTAAAAACCCTATCTCTCAAAGGATGTGATCTTGCTAGGAAGTGGCCCCAAGAAAAGTGACCAAACAAAGCTGCGCTACCATAGAAACTAAGGAGAAGCCCATCCCAGTTAAGGAAACTGAATTAGGGTATCAAGAAATCTAAGAGAACTCTTAGAGTAATCCTTTGGCAAAAAAGACTCCACAAGAAAACTCTCAAAGTATCCAAAACCGGCAATTCCCTAGAAAGATGCCAGGATGAACCACTTATTCCCACGTAATTACAAGTATGAATGATAACAAAGGTACCCAACCCTATTAAGGATAGGAATCAAATTAACCTGTATGGGAATAAGACATAAATTGGAAGTCTGTCCCAAACTCCATGGATTTAGGGCAATACTTCCCGAGAAGCACGCCGACTACAAAAAAAATGAAAAGCCACGAAATGCAGGAAGGACCAAAGCTAGGACCTTGAGAAATCACGAACAAGAATATAATATATAGATGAAGGGAATCTTCCCTTAAGAGAAAGCTACATGCCATCTAGCAGCAAAGAAGGAAGCAACTCCGTGAGAGAAGACCAACCCCGAATGTTGAGAGACAAATAGGATGTGTCACGATAACCTACTATGGAAAAGTAGAGGAGCCAAGAAGAATTTAACAAACCATCAATGTCAGTCCAGTGGAATTCACTGCATTGACGTGTGAGTGGAATTTTATATCATACATGGTTAGGGATGATAAGTACCTCAAAATGAAAACCCACTACCAAGTGGTATTTTAAACATCACAACTTAGTGGAGTGATGTGAAAATCATGTGAAAAAACTACTTGTCGGTTGTAAGTAGATCATACCCGATTGGTGTGATGAAACTTCCTCGAAGGAAGTTGAAAACACGTTCATCGATTATGCTTGGAGATGTCCTTATACCCGGTCAGTATAATGGACAACTGAAAATATATTTTGTCAGAAGTGCTCTCCCCTGACTATGTGCCAATGCTTAAGCAATTTGGGAGACCTTCTTGACGGGAGCTCGAATAGCTCTTGTAGGCTGGGGGCCTTAGTTTTAGAGCTTGGGGGCTATTATGCCTGATTTTGAAAATCTCAAACAAGTGGACCATAAGCTAGTGGGCACGAGCAAGAGCTCGTAAACAAACATGAGATATGTGCCATAAAACTTTAATAAATGAATTGTTTGACCATGGTATTAAGATAGGACCGACACATTCAGTCAACTAGTGGCAGTGTGACATCACAGGTCTTTGGACCAGTCAAGACAAACCGCTGCAGGTTGAGTTAGGAGTGGGGGCCATTGGACCAGTGGCACCATAAATTATATGGCATGATAAGAAAATATTGTTTGTGCATGCACTATAATTACAAGATCATCAAGGTGCCCATGAGGGGTAGTGATGCATCCTAAGGGCCCTGGATGACCCGATGAGTATAATGGCAGTTCGTCGTACCAGGTGACCGTGCGAAATTTGGAGTAGCACTAAGCGTATGAGACATGATCTGACTCGATTCATAAACTGGTTCAATCTAGTTTGATTTGATTCATCTGAACCGGTCTAGTTTTTCCCTTCCAATTTTTCATATGGTTCTTTTCCAAGGTTTTATGAACCTTTTGGGTCACTTGGAGTTGTAAATTTCCCAAATTGCCCATTCACTGATGATCGGTTTTGTAAACCGGTTTAATGTTTCTCACTTAGTTTGATCGATTATTTTACCTATTTTCCTTAACTCTAAAAGGCGCGGTTTACAGTAACCGTGGAAGGGAATACTCAGGTTTCAATAGAGAGTAAAGTTGAAACCAAGTTACATAGGTCCATATGCCATATCCTAGATGGTCGGACTAGTAGCGTACTGACTAGAGTTACCCCCGGGCTTGTATAGAATCCACGACGTCTTCCACTTGTCAATACTACCAAAGTATGAGCCCGACCCAGCCATGTACTAGATCAACTGCCCCTAGATATCAAAGAAGACCCGCTCTATGAAGTGGAGACCATACAAATTCTTGACCGACGTGAGAAAAATCTTCGGAACAAGAGGGTCCCCACGGTAAAGATCCTCTAGTGGAATGGTCAAGTGGAGTAGGAAACATGGGAGGTTGAGTCGATTGTAAAGGGTAGAAACCCACAACTATTTAGTATGTAATAATTTTGAGGACAAATGTAGAACCCATCCCTTGGAATCAAAGAAAACTAGGAAAAAGGGACCGGTATAGGTTTGTACATGAAGAAACAAGTCGTTTAATGAAAGAAAATAGCTAACGTGGAAAAATTGAAAATCCCAAGTGACCAAAAATTCACAAAAATGACAAGGAAGAACCACGAAGTGGAATTGAGGATAGACCGAACCGGTTTGGGGTGAATTGGACCCGAACCAGAATGAACCCTAGTGAACCAGTTCACAAAGTCATTTTTATAGATGGCTTAAAAATGTTAATTTGAAAAATTGAGACCACCATTAAATAAAAAATGAATTTAGATCAATTTAGGAATTTTTAAATTTTAAAAACATGTTCGAACCGGGATCTGAATTGGTTGATTTTCAAATTTTGGATAGCGAACCCGGTCGGACTGGACTGGTCAACAGTCAATGGTTAATGGCCAATTGGCACCACGTTAGGTGCCATGCAGTCACGGGCAGCCAATGTGAGGATACCACATGTCTGGTAAACGAAGAGCTCACGCCCATTAGCACGCCACACAGACACGAGCAGCCGATGAAAGGCTGCCACGTGTCTCGTCAACGGGTCAACGGCTGACGTGGCGTCCGAGCTAGCACTCCACATTAGAAAAACTGAGCAATCATAGTGCACCACATGGCACAGCCGCCACATCATCATCTTCAACCTTTATACGCTGACAAAGAAGAGAGAAAGAGAGAGAGAGAGAGTTTCCAGAAAAGCTAAAGTCTCTAACAACTCGAAAAGCTAAAGTCTTACACCGAAACATAGCCTGAACAATTTTTGAGCTCCCTATATAAATAACACCCCCTCATTCATTCTCAGCATCCCACGATCGAGCGAAAAAGAAGAAGAGTGAGTTTTCTGGTGAGCTACAAACCAAAGCTCCGATGACGGGCAAAACCTCCACCAAAGGAGCTCCGAAGGGTTGTAATGGAACCGGGGAAGAGTTCTCTACTTCCAGACCTTCTTAGAATAACTAGAGGACATTCGATGATGTGCACAAAGAATCGCACAGTGAAGCTGCAGCGAGCTCAAAGCAACAAGCTCCAACCTAATGCCAGCTCGCCCCTTACAGCCCTTCCACCACCCACATTGACCACCTCTAGTCGCCTAAGACCCTCCACAACACCCCTATAGGCCCTGGTAAGCTCAATTTTGCCTCCCCTCGTTAGAATTTCTAAATTTCAGAGCTGCACCACCCGAAACTTCTCTCTTCAAATTTTCGCAGGACATCAGTGAATTGCAGTAGGATTCATTCTTGCTAGATCGTCCTCGACTAGCTCTAGCTGTCCCCACCTCAAACACCAGCCGCTGCCCCTCCGTCGAAAAGAAACGCATGCTTTCTCTCTCTAACATGAATTTTTCGGTGAAGCTCTAAAAGGTGTAAAACTCAACCAAATTCAGAAATTCAAAGTGTAGGACAATTGGCATCAGGACAAAGGCCAAATTACCCAGAGGTGCAAACCTGGAAAAATGATGTGGATAGGCTAATGATAGACCTAACCACCCCACGAGGTAGCCAAGGTAACCAAAGGGTTGTAGTATAGTACCCCATGGGCGAGGGATAGAAAAACAAGGCCATGATGAAGGAATGCAACATCCCGACCCCAGAGATTAGGGAATGGCAAAAGGAAGAAGCTAGCAAGCATGGAAATTCTAAATTCAAACGGGACAGTTACATAAGCAAGTCACATCGAGAGACTCAAAATTAGAGAATTACACTAAATTGAAAGGATAAATCAATCACAAGGCAAACAATAAAGGAGAGGCACAAACCCCAACACACAGGGAGGAACACAAACCCAAGAAGGAAGGATCAACACTTAGAACCACCAACCCCAAGGGAGGAGTGTGTAATAGTATGAGTTGAGATAAAGCGACTATCTAGAGAAAGCAACCGAGCACTAGCAACGGAGGACTCGGGTCCTCGAGGATGGAACCCAAGACCACACCCTGGAACTAGTAAGGGCAACATATGAAAACTAGCTCCATGTGGGAATAGACTTCATAGGAGGAAGAAGACCTATGAATGACAACTGCGATGGAAAGGAAAGAAAGCCAAAGGAGTACTGCCATCAGGAAACATAATGACCTCCAAACTCACATAAGGAGTAGAACACACATGTTCTTGGGGACCTCGGAGCATGGGCAGGACATAGGGAATCAAGATCCTAGGAGTAAGAGAGTTAAGCAACAAAGTGACCAAGGAAATACAAAGGACGAGAATAAGAGAGAGTACACCCTAAGGACCAGAGCGAAGGGATGCAATTCCAACCGCAAGGCAAGCCGAACTTGAGGCCTAGGATGGAACCACAGGTTTAGGAGATGCACTGCTAGGGATAACTAAGTTAATCATCAACAAGGAAAGAACTCGAGTAACCAAGGAGGGGTTAGAGGGCTAGAAAAAGGGAAGTACAACGAGAAAGGCAAAAATAATAGCCGATTGGGCAAGGCGCCTAACCAACGAAAGAGTAAACGAACCCAGGTACGATGGGAGGTATCGGAATCCTAAACCCATACAACACCCCCAAAATGAAATTCTGACCCTAAGCTACCGGAAGTATTGAACCAGTGAGGCTTAGTGAATGTCGAGAAAAGGGGGACAAGTCCAACTGACTGAATCCCGGAGAGTGGAGGAAGTGAGGCAAAGAGAGTGACTTAAGCTAGTAGGATATTAACTTACACCCTAAGGAAGTCGCATCAGTACATCTTCAGAGAGAAATGTTATAACAATGCGCCATGTGGCATAACAACTATGTCAATGGTTGATGTGGAGTTCAAGCTGGCATTACACGTCAGAAAAACTAACCAATCACAATGCGCCATGTGGCATAACAACCATGTCATCATCTTCAACCTAGAGAAGAGAGAAAGAGAGGGAGAGAGAGAGAGAGAGTCACCAAAAAAGGTGAAGTCTTCGATGACTTGAAAAACTCTCTAATCAGGTCGCTCATGGCCGAGTCAGAGGTTGAGTCTTACACTGATGGGTAACCTGATCAATTGTTGAGCCCCCTATATAATGAGCACCCCCTCATTTGTTCTCAACATCCCACAATCGATCAAAGAAGAAGAAGAGTGAGTTTTCCGACTAGCTGTAAACCAAAGCTCTAATGACGGGCAAAACCTCCACCAAAGGAGCTCCGAAGGGTTGCATTGGAACCGAGGAAGAGTTCTCTAGTTCTGGACCTTCTCAGAATAACCAGAGGACATTCGGTGATGTGCACAGAGAATCGCACAGTGAAGTTGCTGTGGAGCTCAAAGCAACAAGCTCCTGCCTAATGCCAGCTCGCCCCTTACAGCCCTTCCACCACCCACATTGACCACCTCTAATCGCCTAAGACCCCCCACAACACCCCAAGAGGCCATGGTAACCTCAATTTCGCCTCCCCTCGTTAGAATTTCTAAATTTCAGAGTTGCACCACCTGAAACTTCTCTCTTCAAATTTCCGCAGGACATCAGTGAATTGCAGTAGGATTCGTTCTTGTTAGATCGTCCTTGACTTGCTCTAGCTGTCCCCCTCCGTCGGAAAGAAACGCAAGCTTTCTCTCTCTAACATGAATTTTTCATTGAAGCTCCCACAAGGTGTAAAACTCAACCAAATTTAGAAATTCAAAGTGTAGGACGATTGAGGGGAGCTAGAGGAGGCGAATAAATGCAAGAATCGAAGAAATTAAGGACTTACATGCTGCTAATTGGACGAGGTAATATCTGATGCTTCATGTTCTTGAATTGGGGAAGAAGATGAAGTTCTATTTGGGATTTTGGGGGACTTTTCTACAATTTTCAAAAATTGGATGGTTGAATGATAATTTCACAAAATTGAGGACGTTTTCATGAAATTTAACCCAATTAAGGGTCAATTATGTAATTCGGACAAATTTTGGGCAAATTAGAAATTTTGAAAAGTTGTCGGACCAAATTGTAATTTTTGGAAAATTAAGGTTAAAAAGACAAATTTGGTGAATTAAGGTGCAATTGGTGAAATCGAAAGAGTTGAGGACCCAAAAAGAATCGTTGAGAACAAAAGGGACCCAATAGAGATTAAAGGGAAATTAGTGATTTAGGAGCAATTTAAGCAAATTACGGGGCCTTATGTGCAGATATGAGAAAGTTTGTGACCCATTCATCACCACGTCCAAATATGAACACTCGCACCCTGCAGGAACAGATTACTCAAGCACCAGCCTGAGAAGCGCACCGAGGAGAGACATTCCACTGGAGCGATCCATTATGGATGGAATGATGGTTCACCTTTGAAATATTTGGGCTCAAGATGTTAGTGGGCCCAAGGCCGATGGATATGAGCGTGGACCCGTCAAGAACAATCATGTGATGTATGATGCAAAAAGACCTGAATAATGGGAACCTTGCATGATACCCATCGAGTCGAGCTGAGTTGTCAAGCTTGTTGGGCCTAACCGCTACTCTTTCGAAGCCAGGTCGTTGAACCTGTTGGGCCAGTACACATTGTGGCACAAGTGGCACAGTAGAGAATCATTCTGCGAATGTGTGATCCCTCCTATGGTGGGCAGTTGTTGATTATTGATCATATGAAATGTGTGAATAACGGTCAACAGAAAAATTTAATGAATAAATGAAATTGAGAAAACGTTATAGTAAGTTTCCCTCACTGAGTTCCTCGATGCACTCAGGCCCTCAAGGTACGCTTCCTACCCCCAACTTAAAGTAAGGGTTTAAATGTAAATATGCTTGTACCATCCTTGTCTCATTTGGGTAGGTATACTCGAATGATGTAAGAAAGGCTGGCAAGTTTATCACTAACCTCAATCAAACTGGGTCGGGGCATGACAACTTGAGTGGTATCAGAGTATAACTTTCCTGATTAGTGTTTTCCCCAACCCATCCTAATCCTCGATTCCTGACAACCTTGTAGAAAACATGAACAGGAACACCCCTAAAGAATATATTCCCTGGATCCACACTATGGAGCAACGGGTAGTGGCCCTAGAGAAGCCCATCCCCTGGGATGCACCCCGAGATAAGACCCCTCCCTACTCGGTGGAGTATGAAGTGTCTTCACCCAGGGGATCAGAACTAGCCCAGATTCAGGTTGAAGATTAAAGAAATTTATGGGAAGCATACACCAACTACATGAGGGATTTTCGTTGACTCCCCCGACCCACAGTAGTGTGTGTACTGTAGGCTCCACCCAACACGCCCATGATGCAGCTATCTTATACCAATATGGAATAGATATAGCAGCTCTCGTACAGTCTAGGAGGCCTCTAGTCTATCGGTATCAGCGGAATTCGAGGAGACTAAAATGAACCCATGCCCCCACTACAGAAGGAGAAGGCGCCTTCAAACACCAAATGTAGAGTTTCACAATCCGCATAGGTATAATTCTAGGTCAGTTAACCGGTCGAGATAGAAAAGGGTAGTAGATTCTAAAAATGTTAATTGTAATAAACCTTGGCCAGGGTTTTCCGGTCCAATGAATAAAGAAGATTTCCTTTTTGAAAAAGAAAACCCCAAATTTATTAACCAATTCCCAGAACAAGGGAGCTCCAGAAGCCTCCGAAATACCAAGAACCCTAAAGGAGTAAAACCAAAGCCCACCTTAGGTTGGCTGGCCTTTCCAACACCTATACACCATAGGACGGGGCTAGGAAGACAAGAGGCTTGAAAAGTGCCTTACAAGACAAAGGAAAGTTGAGGCAACCCATGACTAGCCCAAAGAGCCGAGTAGGAAACCATACGGACTAGATGCCACTGACAAATCAGTAAGAATCCTAAGAGGTGAAACAATGGAGAGCCATATCAAGAAAGGCAACCCCAAAGAAATAGAGAAGAAGAACAAAGACAGGGATTGGCAGCAGGACAAAGGCCAAATTAACCAGAGGTGCAAACTTGGAAAAACGACGTGGACATGCCAAGGATAGACCTAACCACCCCACGAGGTAGCCAAGGTAACCAAAGGGTTGTAGCATAGTACCCCAAGGGCGAGGGATAGAAAAACAAGGCCATCACAAAGGAATGCAACATCCCGACCCCAGAGATTACAGAATGGTAGAAGGAAGAAGCTAGCAAGCATGGAAATTCTAAATTCAAACGGGACAGATACATAAGGAAGTCTCGTCGAGAGACTCAAAATTAGAGAATTACACTAAATTGAAAGGATAAATCAATCGCATGGAAAAAAGTAAAGGAGAGGCACAAACCCCAACACACGGTGAGGAACACAAACAAAAGAAGGAAGGATCAACACTTAGAACCACCAACCCCAAGGGAGGAGTGTGTAATAGTATGAGTTGAAATAAAGCAACTATCTAGACAAAGCAACCGAGCACTAACAAGGGAGGACTCGGGTCCTCGAGGATGGAACCCGGGACCACACCCTATGAAAACTAGTTCCATGTGGGAATAGACTTCACAGGAGGAAGAAGACCTGTGAATGACAACTGCGATGGAAAGGAAAGAAATCCAAAGGAGTACTGCCATTGGGAAACATAATGACCTCCAAACTCACATAAGGAGTCGAACACCCATGTTCTTGGGGACCTCGGAGCATGGGCAGGACATAGGGAATCAGGATCCTAGGAGTAAGAGAGTCAAGCAACAAAGTGACCAAGGAAATACAAAGGACGAGAATAAGAGAGAGTACACCCTAAGGACCAGAGCAAAGGGAAGCAATTCCAACCGCAAGGCAAGTCGGACCTGAGGCCTAGGATGGAACCACAGGTTTAGGAGACGCACTGCTAGGGATAACTAAGTTAATCGTCAACAAGGAAATAACTCAAGTAACCAAGGAGGGGTTAGAGGGCTAGAAAAAGGGAAGTACAACGAGAAAGGCAAATATAATAGCCGATCGGGCAAGGCGCCTAACCGACGAAGGAGTAAACAAACCTAGGTACGATGGGAGGTATCAGAATCCTAAACCCATACAACACCCCCAAAATGAAATTCTGACCCCAAGCTACCGGAAGTATTGAACCAGTGATGCTTAGTGAATGTCGAGAAAAGGCGGACAAGTCCAACTGACTGAATCCCGGAGAGTGGAGGAAGTGAGGCAAAGAGAGTGACTTAAGCTGGTAGGATATTAACTTACACCCTAAGGAAGTCGCATCAGTACATCTTCAGAGAGAAAAGTTAGACGACAGAGTTTTGAGGACAAAACTCTTAAAAGGAGGGGAGAGTTGTAAAACTTGTCCCTTGAAATAAAAGAAAACCCGGAAAAAGGGACCGATATAGGTTTATACATGAAAAAGCAAGTCATTTAATTAACAAAAAATAGCTAACATGGGAAAATGAAAAATCCGAAGTGACAAAAAATTCACAAAAATGACCAGGAAGAACCATGAAGTGGAATTGACAACAGAACCGATCCTAAATTGGACCAAACAAAACCGACATGAACCCTAGTGAACTGTTTCACAAAGTCATTTTTCTAGGTGGTTTAAAAATGTCAATTTGGAAAATTAAAACCACCATTAGGTAGAAAATAAATTGAGATAAATTTAGGAATTTTTAAATTTTAGAAAAATGGTCGAATTTGGTCTAAACCAACCAATTTTTTAATTTTGGACAGCGAACCTAATTGAACCGAACCGATCAACGTTTAATAGAACGGTCAACAGTCAACTGCCACCTGGCACCGCATCAGCTAGCACACAAACATGGGCATCTAATGGGAGGCTACCACGTGTCTGGTCAATGGACAGCTGATGCCCCGTTAACATTCCACACAAACATGAGCAGCCAATGAGAGGCTGCCATGTGTCCGGTCAATGGTTGACGTGGAGTTCAAGCTGGCATTACACGTTAGAAAAACTAACCAATCACAATTCGACACGTGGCATAACAACCATGTCATCATCTTTAACCTAGAGAAGAGAGAGAGAGAGAGAGAGTCATCGAAAAAGGTGAAGTCTTCGACGACTTGAAAAACTCTCTGATGAGGTCACTCGTGGCCGAGTCGGAGGTTGAGTCTTACACCGACGGATAGCCTGAACAATTGTTGAGCTCCCTATATAATGAGCACCCCCTCATTCATTCTCAACATCCCACAATCGAGCGAAGAAGAAGAAGAGTGAGTTTTCTGACGAGTTGTAAACCAAAGCTCCAATGACGGACAAAACCTCCACCAAAACAATGAGAGGACACTCGGGGAGGTGCACAGACAATCACACAATGAAGCTACTCCAAAGCTCAAAGCAACAAGCTTCTTTCCGATGCCACCTCACACCCTTTGGCCCTTCCAACACCCACATTGACTAGCTCTAATCGCCTAAGCCTGCACAACACCCCTATAGCCCCTGGTATGCTCAATTCCGCCTCCCCTAGTCAGAATTTTTAAATTTTAGAGTTGCACCACCCAAATCTTCTCTCTTCAAATTCCTGCAGGACAACAGCAAATTGCATTAGGATTTGCTCCTACTAGGTCCTCATCGACTAGCTTCAGCCACCGCCCCTCCGTCGGTAAGAAACATAAGCTTTCTCTCTCTATCGTGAATTTTTCGGCGAAGCTCTGACATGCAGTAAAACTCAACGTAATCTAGAAATTTGAAGTGTAGGACGATCGAGGCAAGCTAGAGGATGCAAATAAAGGCAAGAATCAAAGAAATTAAGGAGTTACAGGTCGCCAATTGGATGAGGTAAGATCTAAAGATTCATGTGCCTGAATTGGGGAAGAAGATGAAGTTTGATTTGGGGATTTTGGGGGAATTTACTGCAATTTTCAAAAATTGGAGGGCTGAACGAAAATTTCACAAAATTGAGGACGTTTTCATGAAATTCACCCCAATTGAGGGTCAATTGGGCAATTTGGACAAATTTGGGGCAAATTGGAAATTTTGAAAAGTTAGGGCACCAAATTGCAATTATGGGAAAATTGAGGACAAAAGGCAAATTTGGTGAATTAAGGTCCAATTGGTGAAATTGAAAGAGTTGAGGACCCAACATGAATCATTGAGAACCCAAGGGACCCAATAGAGATTAAAGTGAAATTAGGGACCCATGAGCAATTTAAGCAAAGTACGGGGCCTTAGGTGCAGATATGAGAAAGTATGTGACCCATTTGTCACCACGTCCTAATATGAACACTCACACCTTATAGGGATGGATTAGTTGTGCACCGACCCTAGAAGTGCACTAAGGAGAGAGATTCCACTGGTACGACCCTACTAAGATCACCAGGTAAGTGGGAACCGATATCACATCCATTTCGGTTGGAATGATGGTTAAACTTTGAAAACTATTTTCTCAAATTTGCATCCCCTGACTAGGTGACTCTGCTTAAAATATTTGGGAGCTAATTCTAGGCTTAGGCTCAAGATGTCAGTGGGCCCAACGCCAATGGATACGGGCGTGGACCCATCGAGAACAAACATGTGATGTATGATGCTAAAAGACCTGAATAATGGGAACCTTGCATGATACCCATGGAGCCAAGCTGAGTTGTCATGATTGGTGGGCCAAACTGCTACTCTGCCGAAGTTAGGTTGTTGAACCTGTTGGGCCAGTACACGTGGTAAGTCAAAGCCAATCCGACAGACTATTGTACTAGAGGACCAAAGATAAAGGTTATAATTCAAAAAGATTGTTGATTCTACATGCACTGTGATGTTCATGCCATTAGGACACCTGGCATGAGGTAGTGATAGAGCCCAAGGACTGTTGGACAATCCAAGGAGCATAAGGGTAATTTTCTCATTCAGTAGGTAGTGAAGCTAAGAAGCTTCTTGCGCATGGAGACCGAGACAATAGGGGAAATGCGGCTCATCCCACTAAGTGGACATGGTGAAACAATTGGGTGTTTGATTTGTCAGATTATTGATATCCACTCAAACCCCACGTAGAGATAGTATCCCTCTATGAGGGTGGATGGTAAAGGTGCTCCGATCCACAAGTGGCACGGTAGAGAACCATTCTACGAATGTGTGATCCCTCCTATGATAGGAGGGCAGTTGTTGATCATTGATCGTGTGAAATGCATGAATAACGTCAAACAAAAAAATTTAATGAACAAATGAAATTAAGAAAATGTTATTGTAAGTTTCCCTTACTGAGTGTTTTACTCACCCCCTCTCTCACCCCTTTTTAAGAATCATACACTAACAGAAAGTTCCACGATGTGCTCAGGCCCTCAAGGTACACTTCCTACCCCCCAACATAAAGTAAGGGATTGAACGTAAATATGCTTGTACCATCCTTGTCTCATTTGGGTAGATATACCCGAATGACACAAGAAATGGTGGCGGGTTGATCACGGACCCTAATCAAATTGGGTCAGGGCACGACAACAAAACCCGGTCAGACCCTAAAAGGAGAAGAGAGTTGTAAAACTCGTCCTTTGGGACCAAGGACAATCAGAAAAAGAATCGATAAGATTTTCATGTGAAGAACTAAGCCAATTAATGAACAAAAAATGGTAAAGAAGGGTTAACATGGGAAATTGGAAGATCCCAAGTGACCAAAAATTCACAAAAAAATATGAGGAAGAACCTAGAAGTGGAATTGAGCAGAGAACCATACCAGTTCAGGGTGAACCAAACCCAAACCAAACTGAACTAGGATAAACCATAGTGAACTAGTTGAATAATTCATTTTTCTTGGAGGCTTAAAATGTAAATTTAGGAACTTGAGGCCACCATTAGATAGAAAATGAATTTAGAAAATTTTAAATTTCAAAAAACCGGTCGAATTGGGTCTGAATTAACCAATTTTCGAATTCGAGTCGCCGAACCTAGTCAGACCAGACCAGTCAATGATCTAACCGGTCTATGAACTAGACTGATCAATAGACCAGTCCGATCAACTATCAATGACATGGGCAACCAATGGGAGGCTGCCACATGTCTGGTCAATGGTCAGATGACAAGTAGCCAATGAAAGGCTGCCATGTGTCCAGTCAACTGTTAACGCAATGGCTAACTTGGACCTCCATGTCAGAAAAATTGGCCAATCATTGCGCGCCAAGCGGCACGCCCACCACTTCATTGTCTTCAACCTCTAGTCGCTAACAATGAGTAAAGAAAAGATAGAGAGGCCAGAAAAGCTCGAGTCTTCAGTGACTCAAAAATCTCTCTAGTCAGGTCACTAGTGGTCGAGTCAGAGGAGGAGTCTCACATCGACTAGTAGCCTGAATAGTTGTCGAGCTCCCTATACAAAGAGCATAGATCAATTCGTTCCCAACATCTCACAATAGAACGAAGAAGAAGAAGAGTACTAGTTTTTTACTTGCAGTGAACCAGAGCTCTAGCAACAGGACTTTTCTCAGCCTCCGAAGCCACATTGGGTGTCCTTGGAATCGGGAGAAAGTCCTCTACCTAGCCATACCATCCTTTTAGCTTGAGGACCATCAAGGAGGAACGAGGGATCTCAAATAGTGTTGTCACACTTTGGCCAGAAAACAACCCACCTTCTACAACACACTTTGAGCTTTCCCTTAGCTAAGTGTGGCCAAGCTAGACCCCCTATACCCCACCTAGAGGTGCCCCTACCTTTCCTTGAGCTAAGAAGGTAACTTCCCTCCGCCTTTCTTCGCTGGAAAATACTATTCACATCCAAATTCTGCAAAAATTTTGACTAAGAAATTCACTCTGCTCAGGTCATCAATTGAGGTGTGGTTTGATCCAGGGAGGATCCCCATGATGAGAGCAACGCAATGATAGCCAAAGCTCCAGTCACTGGACCCCCGCCGGTAAGATATCGAAGCTTTCTCTCTCTTAAGTGTATTTTCCGGTGAAGCTTCGTGTAAGCTCATTTCTAAGCCAAATGAAGCGGTTCAGAGCTTAAAATTACAAGGGGAATGTAAGGAATGTGATCCAAATCACGAATGGGGGCAATTAATAACGTTTTGATAATCAATTTGATAAGATTCTAATTTAGGGGCCATAGTGCATTTTTGTGAAATTTGGGCAAATTGGGGATTTTTCAAAAATTAGGGGCCGAATGGAAAATTAATAAAATTGAGAGCATTTTCATCAAATCCCCTAGCAATTGAGGGCCAATTGGGCAATTTGGATAAAATGGAGGACCAATTTGCAAAGATTGAGAAGTTTGGGGTCAAATTGCAATATTGTAGAAATTAGGGACTAAATGATAATTTTTGAAAATTGAGGGGCCATTGTACAATTTTGATAAAATTAATGGCCCAAGAAGGATAATTGGAAATCTTGGGGGGCTTAATTGAATCAAAGGGGAAAATAAGGACCTAAAGGTAAAAGTATGAACTTTAGGGACCAAATTGCAATTAAGGCAAAAAAGGTGAGGGTCTATGTGCAAATGCCCAAAAGATGCGGTCTCTTTGTTAAAGCATTCTAATAAGGATATTCATGCCGTGTAGGAGCAAACTGCTCGAACGCTAGCTTCCGGAAGCACACTGTGTGGCTAGACTACACCAAGATAACCCCATCGAGATTACCGGGAGAGTGGGAATTGTTATAATGTCCATTATGGTTGGAATGACGGTTCACTTTGAAATATGATTTTTTGTAGAATTAGCCTCCCCTGATTGGGCTACTTTGCTTAAAAGATTTGGGAGCTAATTTTGGGGTTTAGGTTGGGTATGCAAGTAGGCCCAAGGCCGATGGACATGGGTATTGACCTGTCTAGAGCTAGCATGTGATGAGTAATGCTAAAAGATCTAATTAATGAGAAATTGTGTGTGATACCCGCCAAGTTCAAGTTGTTGGGCTTGTTGGGCCAAACTGCTGCTCCACTGAAGCCAGGTCATCAAACCTATTGGACCAGCATGCATGGGGTGAAGACAAGTCAATAGATCGTTGAGCTGGAGGGCAAAAGATAATTGCTATAACTTAAAAGACTCTTGATAGTGATGCACTATGTGATTCGAACCTTCAGGACACCTGGCATGAGGTAGTGATGGATCCCAAGGACTGCTGGATGACCCAAGGTGCATAATGGCGATATGGTGTCCAGTTGGTCGACAAGCTTGGGGAGCTTCATGCGCACTAATACTGAGGTCGTAGGGGAAAGGAGGTCTCATCCCACAAACTGGACATGATGTAGTGATCAAGGTTTGAGGGTCAAACTATTGATGTCGACTCAAAATTAGGGTAGAGGCATTGAACCTCTATCAGGGTGGATGGTAAAGTCACTTCGGTTCACAAGTGGAATATGTGATCCCTCCTATAATAAGAGGGCGGTTGATGATCGTGTGCCAAACTTGAGAGGGAACTACTTGTGAAATATCAAACATTTGAAAGTGATGAATTAAACATTTCCTAAAAGATTTCTCCAACTCACCGAGTGGTCGAACTCACCCCCTCCCTCTAAACCTTTTTTAGGAAGGAATGTGACTATGCCAACTTCTTCTTCCCTAGAAACTATCATAGGAATAAAGATTTAAAGTGTTAGTTTTGTTTAATGTTGTCCAGGGGAAACATGACATGTACTATGACTGACTCTCTTTGAACTCCTCGTGGAGTCCCACTCCGAGGTCCGGGAGAGTGGCGGGTTTATCACAGGACCTCAACCAAACCGAGTCGGGGCATGACAGTTCGTGTCTACGTGGCAAGTTGACCGGTCATCTGTTGACTATTGACCAAACACGTGGCAGCCTCCCATTGGCTGCCCATGCTTGTGTGGCTGCTGATTGGGTTCTATTGATCAGTCCAGTCTATTGACTGGTCTAGACCATTGACTGGTCTGGTTCATTGACCCACTAGAGCGTTGACTGGTACGGTTCGATAGGGTTCGGTGACCCGAATTTGAAAATCTGCCGGTTCATATCCGATTCGACCGATTTTCTAAACTTTATAATTTTCTAAATTCATCTAAATTAATTTTCTATCTAATGGTTGCCTCAATTTCACAAATTTACATTTTTAAGCCACCTACAAAAATGAATTATTGAACCAGTTGTCTATGGTTTAATCAGGTTCAATCCAATTCGGTTCCAATTCACCCCAAACCAGTCTGGTTCCCCCATCCAATTCACTTCATGGTTCTTCCCAATGATTTTTGTAATTTTTTGGTCACTTGGTGTCATGCCTTGACCCGGTTTAGTCAGATCCTCATGAGCAACCTGCCACCCCTTTTGGTCCATCAAGGGTTTCACCTTTCTAAACCACGAGGAGTAAGGCATCCTTTTACCTATATTTCCTAGAATAACATTTTATAAAACCGAGTATTTTAAAATAGACATATTTGTCTTCTCACTGTTCAATTTAGGTGGGTCTTTAAGAAGGGTCTTTCCTTGGTTACCTGAAATGGGTAAAAGGGAGGAGATGAGTTCTACAACTTAGTGAGCGTGGGTTGTGAGTTTTCAAGAAAACATCTTTATTCAAACAGTGCCAAGGTTATCATTTCGTTTAAGAAGGATCTTTTCTCAAATTCCTATTTTTCAAAACCTTTCCCATTACCATTATGTGTGTTTAGCAAACAACACATGCCCTTCATCAGGAATGGTAACACACATTCATAGGTGTAGTCCATCCACTACACCCACTTGTGGATCGGAGCATCTTTACCATCCACCAAGAAAGAATTCTGTCACCTTTTACTTTGGGTCTGAGTGGATGTTCTCAACATTTGACCCGAATGCCACTCCATGTTCGTATGAGGTTAGAGACCTAATCATGACCCCACCTCGGTCTCATGCACAAGAAGCTACTCTAAGCTTCCCGACTGATTGGCACGACGAACTGCCCTTATCACCACCATGTCATCCAGCAGCCTTTAGGACCCATAACTACCCCTCTTGGGCGTCTTGATAGTCTTGTACCACAAGTGCATGCATAAATAATAAATTTTCACTTATGGCCATTATTTTTGGTGCAAGTGGTCCAACGGCCCTGACCCTAAACCTAACTTGCAGCTATTTGTTTAGGCCAGTCCGTCAACTTGGCCCTGACGCACTACCACCAGTCCATTGAGTATTGTTTGTCCTTAATTTGTATCATGGAAAAATCACACAATAATTTTATTAGGAATTTTCATGGCTTTCCTTTACTCAAATTTGTTTACAAGCAACTACTCGTGCCCACTGGCGTTGGGCCCACTACATGTGTTTTCCAAAACTTGGTATTTAGCCTCATGAGTTCAAACATCGAGGCCTTTGGCCTATCTGAGCTACTCTAGCTCCCATCAAGAAGGTCTCCCCATTCTTTTAATCACTGGCACACGGTCAGGGGATAACACTTCTAATAAAAAGTATATTTTCAACTTTATCACACCAACCGAGTGTGATGACATCTCCGCTTACAACCAGTAAGTGGGTTTCTCCTTTCCTCAAGGAAGTTCATCATACCAACTGGGTATGATTATCTCTACTCATGACTGATAAGTAGATTTTATCAGTTAAAGATGGTAACTCTTCATCCCAACCGGGTATGAAGTCATATAATCCCACTCACAACCGATAAGTGGTTTTTAGCTTAAATTGCTCATCACCCAAACCTGGTATTATCTAAATATGCCCGCTTACCCAATGATTGTGACTTTTTTGTCCCTAGTCAATTTTCCAAGTTTACGCGAGCTTTCTCTTGTCGGCGTTTCAGTCACACGTGTCCCTACACGATTTGGGCATCCTTATCAATTAAAGTTTGGCATAACAGCATAGGGTAAAAAATTATTGATTAATTACACTTAAGTCCCTAAAGTTTATTTTCCTTAACTTTAGGTCCCTAATGCCAATTTTTTTCCCAAATTGACTCCTAAAGATTCCAAAATTCCATTTGAGTTGTCAATTTGTTGAAATTGTATAAGGGTCTCAAGTTTTCCAAATTTCCAATTTGGACCCTAACTTTTTGAAAAATTACAATTTTGCCTTACTTTCCAAAATGGCAATTTGACCGAAATTGTTCCAAAAATTGACCAATTGGTTCCACAACATCTTTCTCATGGTCAATAGGGCCTTCAATTTTGGGAAATTGCAAAGAGATCCTTCAATTTTCTGAAATTACCAATTTTCCCCAAATGTTTCCCCCAATTTCTCCCCTTCAAACTGACTGAATTTGATTTCTTGAAATTGCCTATTCAATCAGGGTTAATTACTCTAATTGAAGGTATGGATCAGTTCCTACACTTCCATATGATTCAATTGAGCATTGAATCGCAGCATTTGGGTCCAAATTGAGCTCAAACGGACCATCGCCGGAAAATTGTTCATAGATAGAGAAAGCTTCGAAAGCTTACTCTCGTAGGTGCAGTGGTCTAAGCCCTTTATCAGTGAAGGTATCTCTTCTCCTAAGGTTCTTTCTAGGATAAAGAATTGCTACAATTGATATCGAATTGAGGGAGAATTTTGTTAGTAAAGTTGGGCACGTTCTCTCTCTAACTCCGATCTGCAACGACTAAGAAGTGTCGAATTTTCAGCTCTGTTGAGGTCATATGAGGGCTATGAGATGTTGGGAAGCTTAGTTTGGCCGAAGGTGGGCTGAATTTGGCTAAATTTAGCTCAGCCAAAATAGGGCAACTTCGATCTGTCAGAGCTGCTTCACTATTTGATTCCACTGGTGCTTCATCGGCAGTCCATGGGTCAAAAGGAAGGTGCTATCAAGTAGCTACCTTTCCCCAGAGTCTATATGTAAACCCTACTCTTTGGAGTTAAGGAAAACTAGGAAAAGAACTTGTCAAACCGAGTAAGAAAACCAAACCGATTCACAAACCTGATCATCGGGAACAAGCAAATTGGATAATTTACAACTCCCAAGTGCCCAAAAGAGTTCATAAACCTTGGAAAAGAACCTTAGGACAAATTGCGGGTGAAAAATCAGACCGGTTTGGGTGAACCAGATATGAACCAAATTGAACCAATTTATGAACTAAGTCAGTTTATGAACCTGAACTGAGAGAGAGAGGACAAACCAGGAAATTTATGGATCCCAAGTGACCTAAAGAGTCACATAAGTCATGAAAAATGACTTTAGAATGAATGGGGAATGAAAACCAAACAAGTTCAAGTGAACTGGATATGAATTGGATTGAACCGGATGCTAAATTGATTTTTGTAGGTGGCTTAGAAATTCCATTTTGAGAATTGAGGCCACCATCTGATAGATAATGAATTTAGATGAATTTAGAAAATTTTTAATTTTGAAAAACTCGGTTGAATTGGGCCTAACCTAGCCGGTTTAAGCTTTGAACCCAGTTCGAGCCGGTCTAGTTCGGTTTAGAATAGTGTCGTAAAGGTGCCAAACGGATAGCCGACAAGTACCCGAGATCCCTCTATATAGAGCCCCACTCCATTCATCCTCTTCTCACCTAAAACCCTCACTCTCTCTTAGCTACTTATTTTTCCAGTGAAGCTCGAACCAGAGATCCGATATAGGGTCTTTTATAAGCCAAAGAAGGCATGGTAATTTTCGACCGGCGCTAGAGAGAGAATCAATAGAATTTTGATGATAAAATTCTCACACAATTCGGAAGCAATTGATACAATTCTTGATCATAGGAGGAACCTTAGGAAGAGAGCTATCTACCCAAATTGAAAGCTTGGACCATCGTGCCCCCGACAGTAAGCATTTGAAGCATTCTCTCTCTGCGTTTTATTTTCCGGTGGAGCTCCATTTGAGCTCATTCCAGCTTCAAATCGTGCGTTTCAAAGTACAATTGAATCATATGAAGATGTAGGAACTCCAATTTAATTTAAATTTCAACAATTAATCTTGTTTGATCGGTCAATTTGATGAAATCAAATTTGGTTGTGTTTGAAAGCTGAAATTGGGGAAATTTTGGGGATTTCAAAATTTTGAGGGACTAAAATGTAATTTTATAAAATTGAGGGCCCATTGGGCATGATAAGAGTGTTAGAGGACCAATTGAGCAAATTTTGGAATTTTTGGGGTAAACATATCTTTCTTGTAAAGCTTGGGCAAAATGGTAATTTTGGAAAAATTGATGACCAAATTGGGAATTTGGGAAACTTGAACCCCTTTTTCTGAGATTAAATAAATTGAGGTCCTAAGGTAAATTTATAAAGTTTCGGGACTCAATTTGTGAAAAAACTGGCATTTGGGGCCTAAAGTAAAAGAAAAAGAACTTTAGGGACCAAATTGTAAATATCAGGAACACCAGTTGAGACAAAGATATTATTCATAATGAATAAAGGCCATCAAGCCAAATGATAATAAACAAAGATGTTCATACTGTGTAGGAACACGAGATATCGGGAACACCAGTTGAGACAAAAAGTACAAGGGACGAAAGCCAATTTAGACGAAATACATTGCACGATCGGGTGAGTGGATATTTAATATCATACCCGGTTGGGATGATAAGCACATCAGGAATGAAAACCCACTCGTAAGTTGTATTTTAATCATCACACTAGAGAGGAGTGATGTGAAAATTACACGAAAAAACTACTTACCAGTTGTAAGTAGATCAAATCTGGTTGATATGATGAAACTTCATGGAAGGTAGTGGAAAACCCGCATATCTGTTATAAGCGGATATGTCCTCATACCCAGTTGGTATGATGGACAAATAAAAAGTTTATTTTGTTAGAACTGCTCTCCCTTATGTGCCACTGCTTAAAATTTTTGGGAGACCTTCTTCATGGGAGCTCGAAGAGCTCATTTAAGTCAGAGGCCTTGGTTTTGAAACTTGGGGGCTAATATGCTTGATTTTTTAAATGTCGAATAGTGGGCCCTACGCAAGATGGCACAAACAAGAGCTCGTAAACAAACATGTTTATTAAGTCATGAAAACTTAAGTAAATGAATTGTTTGACTATGATACCGAGATAGGACCGACATACTGGATGGACTAGCAATAGTGAGACATGACATGTCTACGGATCAGTAAAGACAAACAGTTGCAAGTCGAGGTCATTGGACTAGTGGCATCACATATTTTATGTCTTATGTTAAAATTTGTTGATTTTGCATGCACTGTGTTACGTGACCTTCAAGAAGCCCAAAAGGGGTAGTGATGCATCTCAGGGCTCTAAACGACCTGGTGAAAATAAGGGCAGTTATTCATACCAGAAGACTTGTGAAGCTCGACGTAGCTTCATGCGCATGAGACCAGGGTGAGGATGGGATAAGGTCTTTGTCCTCATACAGACATGTAGTTTTATTATGGTATTGAGGGTCGGATGTCATGAACATCCACTCATTCTCAGGGTACAAGTGGATGTGCTTCTATCTAGGTGATCGGTAAAGTCACTCAGACGCCACAAGTGGGTACAGTGGATGGGCTGGCCTGTGAATGTGTGTTCCTTCATGATGAAGGGTATGTGTTGGTTGATAAACACATCGTTGTGATGAGAAATGATTATAAAAATTGAGATTTGAAAATGAGAAAATTATAAGGAATTAAGAAGTCTGACATACTCTAAATTGAAATGTATTTGTTTACCGAAACTTCATTTTTGAAAATACCAATTTACCGAGTTATAGAAACTCACCCCTCTTTTATCCCTTTTTAGGAAATAGAGAAAATAACTAGGGATAACACCAACCCTTACCCTTTGTCAGGTATGCTAAATTTCTCTTAAGTTTACATTTTATTTGATATATATCTTTCCAAGGAACAAGGTTGAAAGTACGTTTGGCTCCTCTTGAGTTAAAGAAGGAGAAAACTCCTCTTGAACTAGGAGAGCGGTGGGTTGTTCGGAGGAATCTGACCAAACTAGGTCGAGGGGTGACAACTTGAGTGCTATTAGAGCTTAGTTCCCTTCAAACATTATCAATATTATGCCTTTACATTAATCCAACTTTAAACTATCATGTAGGAAGGAGAGTTCCTAGGAAGTTTGCGGTGAAATCTAGTGCTCCACCCATAACCCTGAAGAAGACACCCGACCTGAGGGAGGAAGCTGTACAAAGGTTCCTAAAGGGTGAGAAACGAGTACTCACAAACATGGTGGAAGACTACTAAAAACTGGTAGGAGCCTTATTGGAACTAGAAGTCATCATATACCCTCCTCCTAGACAAGAGGAACCAGTATCACCTCCTAGAAGCCCAACCCCTCCTCCTCTAGTCTCACAACAATCGGAGGGGAATCCAACCAAGAAGGTAGCTTGGGATAATTACTGGGATGTGTATGCCACCTTCAAGAAGGTCCACCAAGTACCTCCACCTACTCAACCTGGCTTTAATCCCTCCTAGTGGGTGAAGTGGACCTATGAGTGTGAGGTTGAGGTACTAAGGTAGTATAAATTGGAGGCCATACATGAGATTCGTCCTATACGAAAATACAAATGGACCCTAACTAGTTCCTCAAAACCTTCCGATCAAGAATCCCACAATCACTCCAGGATTCACTCTAGACCTATGAACCCAAGGGATTAGGGGGTGACAAATTTATGTAATGAGCCATGTATAGCATGAAAACATTTCTTAAGTTAACGAAAGTGAAATTTTCGATAAAATTTCTGAGTTCCTTGAGAAATTCAAAGATCTAATAATAAAGATTTAAAAGTAAGATGCAGGAAATCACCTAAGTAAGATGGATTAGCTACACCCTTAAAGATTTTCCTTATAAGTATAATAAGAAAGAATTCATCCAAGAGAGATCTTAAGAAAAGGAAAAAGAAATTGGAACAAAGGGGAAGTAAACATCAAAGAGTGCAGATTCATGAAGAATTCAAGGGTTTAAGGATAGTCTCAAAGAATAAGAGTAAGGAAAAACAAGGAGTAGAATATTCCATAGGGAACCAAAAGAATGGAAGCTGATCAAGAAGAAGTAGGTATGGGGGAAACACCAAGGATGTCAAGACCACTACGGAAAGATGAGAAGAAAAGTAGAATAACAAGAAATACTTGCTATAACAACTACTTGTAAAGAACTAAGATACAGTTTCTTAGGAACTCCATAAGATAGGAAGACTTATGGAAAGCAGAGGTATGAGTCCAAAAGAGGAAGAAAAGTCAGTGTGGATGAACCATACAAGATCCTTAAGTTTAAGTGAAGATGAAAAAGAGAACTTCTAAAGAACGGTAGGGGTGATCAAACAAAAGAACCCTAGAACGGGAGAGATCAGAAGGAGGATGAGAATAGGAAGTTGGATTGAGGAAGGAGAAAGCTCCAGGTTAAGAAAAATAATTGAGGAAGTGTCGCAAAAGATCGAGCTGAATAAGGACCTCAGTAAGATGTACAAATAACTAGGTGAGTATTTGGGGAAGGTTAAGTACGACCTACTTACAGGAAGACATGGAAACCCAAATGGAAATTTTAGATAGATCCAACTGAAAGATATAAACTACTATTGACCAGATCGTCAAGAAGAGTAAACGAAGCTCTAATAGGAACTATGAAGTAGAAAGGAATACACCCTAATCAAGACAAGGGAGGAATACCAAGGACACAAAGATACGAATGATTGGATATAAGAGGGATGAGAGATCCACCTCAAAGGAAGAAATAAGTTTTGAGAGCAAATGAGGATGAGGTAAGATAAAGTAGTCGTAGGATCTCAAGAGTATAGGTAAGCATGTGAAAATAATAGCTGGGAAGGACATTTAAGAGTGAATATTCGCAACGGTAAAAGTTAGAAGAAAATTCCAGGAGAAAAGAAGTGTAAAACTGACCAAGAAAGGAAACCGTGAAAGGACACATGAGTATTGGTTAAGAGGAAATGAAAACAACAAAATTGGGAAGAAGATAAACTCCTCAAAGACAAGCTACTAGACATGAAAGGATCAAGTACAAACGGAGAGGTCGTGAAGATCCAAGGGATAAGTCAAACCCAAGTAACATGTAAGTAGGAAGACGACATCAAAAGATGTCATACAAGTAAGAAAGAGACTGACAAGAATAAAGGATCATCAAATGATCACAATGTGATTAAAAATGGATTTAAAAGGAGAAGTGACCTTAAAAAGGAAGGGCGCCAGTGGAAATGAGGAATGAAATAAGAAAGGACGAACTTTAGTATGACAATAAGTTATCGGAAGATCAAGGGCTTGAACATTGAATGACCAAATATAGAAATTGGAAAAGATGAGTAGGTAAGAAAATCGATATGACTATAGTGATGTAAAGTCAAAGACAAGTTCTGAAGAATGTCATGCGGTAAGGGGTATGTAAACCCAACTATACCACGAAAAATATGACTCGGGCAAGGAAGGATTTATGATTAAGGCAAAACGAAGTCAAGCGTAAAGGTGATAGCCAAAGAATGAGGAAGGGATCTATGCAGGATGAAAAGGTGATAAATGCCAAAACAAATGGAAGAAAATGACTCGAACTCAGTCTTGAAATCTTAGGGAGAAGTCAGTTACACGGTGGTAGTCTCTAATCGCTCTGAGGGTCGTCGAAGAAGCGCAGTCATGATTGACTAGTGAAGCAGCTTCGGCGAACCGAAGCTACCCTATTTTTGTTGAGCTATAATAGGCCAATTTGAGACCTCTTCAGGCCAAACTAAGCTCACCCAACACCTCCTCAACCCTCCTACATTCGAATTAGAACTGAAAGGTAAGCCAATTTGGCTTCCATCTATAATTTCCAACCGGTGCTAGAGAGAGAATCGAGAAAAGTTTAATGATAAAATTCTCACTCAATTCCGCATCAATTGATGCAATTCTTGATCCTAGGAGGAACGTCAGGAAGAGAGCTCTCTGCCTAGATTGAAACCTCGGACTGTCGCGCCCCCAACAATAAGCATTCGAAGCTTTCACTCTCTACATTCTGTTTTTCGGCAAAGCTCCGTTTGAGCTCGTTCCAGCGTCAAATAGTGTGATTTAAAGTGTAATTGAATCGTATGAAGATGTTGTAACCAATATAACTTCAATTTCAATAATTAAACTTGTTTGATCAGTCAATTTGATTTTCAGTTGTGTTAGAAAGTTAAAATTGGGGAAATTTTTGGGATTTTGAAATTTCAAGTGACTAAAATGCAATTTTATAAAATTGAGGGACAATTGGCATGATAAGAGTGTTTTAGGACCAATTGAGTAAATTTTGGAATTTTTGGTGTAAAACTTACCATTTTTGTAAAGGTGGGGCAAAATGGGAATTTTGGAAAAATTGAGGACCAAATTGGGAATTTGGGAAACTTGGCCCCTTTTTGTGAGATTGAATAAATTGTGGTCCCAATGGAAAATTTAAAAGTTTTAAGACTTAATTTGGGGAAAAATCGGCATTTGGGGCCTAAAGTAAAAGAAAAAGAACTTTAGGGACCAAATTGCAAATATTTGAAAAGTTAGATATTCTTATTTATTCATAATGAATGAAGGCCATCAAGCCAAATGATAATGAACAAAGATGTTCATACCGTGTAGAAACTCAAGATATCGGGAATGCCAGTTGAGACAAAATTCGTAAGGACGAAAGTCTATTTAGAGGAAATACACTTCACTATCGGGTGAGTGGGATATTTAATATCATACCCAGTTGGGATGATAAGCACCTTGGGAATGAAAACTCACTTTTAAGTAGTATTTTAACCATCACACCAGAGAGGAGTGATGTGAAAATCACACGGAAAAACTACTTACCAGTTATAAGTAGATCATACTTGGTTGGTATGATGAAACTTCATAGAAGGAAGTGCAAAACCCGCTTGTTGGTTATAAGCGGAGATGTCCTCATACATGGTTGGTATGATGGACAAATGAAAAGTTTATTTTGTCGGAAGTGCTCTCCCATGACCATGTTCCACTACCTAAAATTTTTGAGAGATCTTCTTGATGGGAGCTCGAATAGTGCATATAGGCCGGAGGCCTCAATTTTGAAACTTGGGGGCTAATATACCCAATTTTGAAAATCTCGAACAGTAGTTCCTAGGTCAGTTGGCATGAGTAGGAGCTCATAAAAAACATGATTATTAAGCCTTGAAAACTTAAGTAAATGAATTGTTTGGCTATGGTACTAAGACAAGACCGACATACTCGAAGGAAGGTGGTAGTGTGACACGATAGGTGTATGGATCAGTCAAGACAAATAACTACAGGTCAAGTTGAGAGTTGGGGCCATTAGACAAGTGGCACCATAGATTATATGGCTTATGTGAAAAATTGTTGATTGTGCATGCACTGTCTTACGTGACCTTTAAGACGCCCAAGAGGGATAGTGATGTGGCTCAAGGCTCTGGACGACTTGGTGGAAATAAGGGCAGTTAGTCGTACCTGAAGTCTTGTGAAGCTCGACATAACTTCATGCGCTCAAGACCAAGGTGGGGATGGAGTGAGGTCTTTGTCCTCATATGGACACGGAGTTTTATTATGGGATTGAGGGTTGGATGTCGTGAACATTCACTTATTCTCACGGTAGAAGTGGACGTGCTTCTATCTAGGTGGCCGGTAAAGTCACTCCGACGCCACAAGTGAGTACAGTGGATGGGTTGGCCTGCGAATGTGTGTTCTTTCATGATGAAGGGTGTGCGTTAGTTGATAAACACACCGTTGTGATGAGAAATGGTTATAAAAATTGAGATTTGAAAATGAGAAAATTTTAAGGAATTAAGGAGTCTGACACACTTCGAATTGAAAACTATTTATTTATCAAAACTTCATTTTTAAAAATACCTATTCACTTAGTTGTAGAAACCCACCTCTCTTTTATCCTTTTTCAGGAAATAGAGAAAATGACTAGGGATAACACTAAGCCATACCCTCTGTCAGGTATGCTTATTTTCTGTTAAGCTTGCATTTTATTTTAATTATGTCCTTTGAGGGAACAAGGTTGAAAGTACGTGTGGTTCCTCTTGAGTTAAAGAAGGAGGAAACTCCTCTTGAACCAAAAGAGCAGCGGGTTGTTCACGGGGATCGGACCAAACTGGGTCGGTGCGTGACACTATAGGACATGACCTTACCTTCTAAGGCTGATAAAAATGCCTATATCGGAGCTTTGGTTCGAGCTTTGCTAGAAAATGTAGCAGTTGAAAGAGAGTGGAGATTTCAGGTATGTGGAGGATGAATGGAGAGTAGGTCTTTATATAGGGAGCTAGGGGACCCTGTACACGATAACTTTCCAATTTGGTCGTGCTTATGCTTGCCCTAAAATAGCCTAATCAGACCCATTTTTCCTTAATTCGCATTATCCATTTTATGCATTAATGAATAGTGTTGTCATCCTTAGGAAGAAAATGACACTATTCCTAATCGGATCGAACCGGTTCGACCGGGTACATTGCGTAAATAGGCTGGTTCAGGCTAGATTTGACAGTTTTTCTCAAAATAAAAATTTTCTAAATTTATCTAAATTCTTTCTCTATCTAATGGTGGCTTTAATTCCCCAATTTGATCATTTTAAGCCACCCTGAAAAAATAAATTTAGAAACCGGTTCAAGTATGGTTCAAACCGGTTCAATACAGTTCATGTCTGGTTTGCTCAGAAACGGTCTAGTTTTCTCTTCCCATTTATCCCAAGGTTCTTTTCCATGAATTGTATGATCTTTGAGTCACTTTGGATTTGTCAATTCCCCAATTTTCTCTTTCTTTATCGGTTATGGTTTGTGAACCGACTCTATTTCCTCTTTAGAAATGACTGGTTCTTTTCCCGGTTTTATTCACTATAAAGGGACGAGGTTTACAACTCTACCCTCCTTTTAGGGGTTTTGTCCCCAAAACAATTTACATCTTGAACAAATAAGGATACCCATCCCTCATCACACTCTCGATTTCCCATGTCTCTTCTTGCACTTGTCCATTTTGCCAAAGAATCTAGACCATGGGAATCTTTTTGTTTCATAAGTTTTTCTCCCTCCAATCGATGATTTGGACCAGTTCTACCTAATAAGTTAGGTTCTCTTCTAGTTTGGGTGGAGGTCGGTCTAACACATGACTGGGATCGGGCTGATACTTCTAGAGTACCAAGATACGGACTACATCATGTATTCTTTGTAAGTCCGGAGGTAGTTCTAATTCAAAAACCACTGAGCCTATCCTTTGGAGTATGGTGTAAGGACAAATTTACCTAGGTTTCAGCTTACCCCATTGCTGGAACCTAAGTATTCCCCTCCATGGGCATATCTTGATAAACACTTGGTCTCCTACTTCAAATTCTAAGTCCCTTCTCCGATGGTCCGCATAGCTCATCTACATGTCTTGAGCAACCTTAAGTCGACTTCTTATAATCTTAATCTTTTCTCTGGTGTCTTCAATTAGTTCAACCCTTTCTAGCCTACTTTCTCCCACGTCTTCCCAAAATAAGGTGGTATGGCATGGTCGTCCATAAAGGGCCTCATAAGGAGCCATTTGAATACTGACTTGATAACTGTTATTATAGGCAAACTCCATTAGACAAAAGTATTCTTCCCAACCCTTATTCATGGTGAGTACGCATGCTCGTAGCATGTCCTCCAAGGTCTGGATTGTCCACTTAGACTGTCCATCGATCTTAGGATCAAATGTCATACTCATGTGGAGCTTGGTCCCCAAGGCATTTTACAAACTAGGCCAAAACCTCAAGGTAAATTATGGGTCTCTATCCGACACTATGCTTACCGGGATACCATGAAGTCTCACAATTTCCATCTTGTATAACACTGCTAATTGTTCCCCCGAATCTATCACTCTTATTGGTAAAAAGTGGGCGGAATTGGTAAATCTATCTACAATGACCCAGATGTCATCTCGTTTCTTCCTACTCACAAGTAGTCTAGTGACAAAATCTATAGTAATGTGTTCGCATTTCCATTCGGGGATTGGTAAGGGTTGTAGTAGTCCTGAGGGCTTCTGGTGCTCAGCTTTAATTTGTTGAAAGGACAGCATCGGGCCACATATTCCTCAATATCCCTCTTCATCCCTTTCCACCAATAACCTTGTTTCAGGGTACGGTACTATAAACCTCGTCCCTTAAAGATAAGAAAACCAAGGAAAGAACTGGTTAACTCAAGAGAGAAAATTGAACTGATTACTGAACCTTATCCGATAGAGAAAGGGGGAAATGGTAAATCGACAATCCCCAAGTGACTCAAAGAGTAATAAAAATGATGGAAAAGGACCTTGGGACAAATTGGAAGAGAAAACCAATCCAGTTTAGGTAAACTAGCCATAAATCGGATAGAACCCATTTGAAAAATCATTGAACTGGTTGCTAAATTCATTTTTCCAAGTGGGTTAAAATATTAAAATTGGGGAATTGTAGCCACCATTGAATAAATAATGAATTTAGATGAATTTAAAAGTTTTTAATTTTGAGAAAATCAATCGAATCAGGCCTAAACCGGCCAGTTTAAGGATTGAACTTGGTCAGACCGGTCTGGTCTGGTTCAGAACAGTGTCATCTTCTTCCTTCAGATGACAACACTATTCATTCAATACCGAAATGGATAGCACGAGCGAAGAAAAAACAACTCCATTCAGGCCATTTTAGGGCAAGGATAAGCTTGACCAAGATGTGAAACGGTAGGCCAAAGAGTGGCTGAGCTCCTATATAAAGAGCTCATCTCCATTCATCCTCCTCACACTTGAAATCTCCATTCTCTCTCAACTGCTCCATTTCCCAGTGAAGCTCAAACTAGAGCTCTAACTTGGGCAAATTTCTTAGCCTTAGAAGGCAAGGTTGGGTTCTTTAGACTTCGGGGGAAGTCAGCTACCTAATAGCAACCTTCATTCAATTCGAGTATTGTCGGAGAAGCACCGACGAAATTGAACAGTGAAACAGCTCTAAAGGATCGAAGCTACCCTATTTCGGTCGAGATGAAATCGGCCAAATTCAGCCATCCTTCAGCCAAATCAAGCCCTCCTGACACTCCCACAAACCTCACACGGCCGTAACAGAGTTGAAAGGAAAGCCAATTCGACTCCCTCTATCATTTCCCGTCGACGTTAGAGAGAAAAACTGCAAAACTTCATTGATAGAATTCTCCCTCGATTCAAGGTCAATTGTTGAAATTCTTGATTCTAGGAGGAACCTTAGGACGAGAGCTACCTTCTTAGATAGAGAGCTCGGACTGTCGCACCTCTGACGGAAAGCTTTTGAAGCTTTCTCTCTTTATGCACAGTCTTGTGGTGAAGCTCCATTTGAGCTTGTTTCAGCCTCAATTCATGTGATTCAAAGCTCAATTCAATTGTATGGAAGTGCAGGAACATATTTACACCTCCAATTGAATCAATTAACCTTGATTGAATGGTCAATTTGAAGAAATTAAATTCGGCTAGTTTGAAAGGGGTAAATTGGGGGAAACTTTTGGGGGAAATTGGGGATTTCGTAAAATTGAGGGACTTCTTTGCAATTTCCCAAAATTGAGAGTCAATTGGCCATGAAAAAGATGTTGGATGACCAATTGGTTGAGTTTTGGAACATTTGGGGCCAAATTTCCATTTTTGGAAAGTAGGGAAAAATGGTAATTTTTAAAAAGTTGGGGACCAAATTTGAAATTTGGAAAACTTGATCCCCTTGTCCAATTTTGAGTTAAATGAGGATTCAAAGGGATTTTTGGAAACTTATTCCTTACTTGATATACTTTCCGATTATCGGACTCATTCCGTTCACTTCACACTATGCTCATCTGTCCACTCTTTAGGCTTCATTATGCATGTGTGGACTACAACCTATCTCACTAATTGTGGTTATTTCTCCTTACCACATCTTATTTGGAAGGCTTACTTTCCCAACGTTTTTCTTAGACGTTCTTTCCTTTATTATTATGGGTATTACACTCATTCTTACTTGTCACAACATCTTTTGATGCTAACTTCCTATTTCCCCATTCCTTCTAACTTATTCCTTGGGTTATCCCAGTATACTTTCTTGGTTCTTTCACCTCAGCTTGCACTTCATTTCTAAGTTTATCTCTTTATCCCTTTCACTTGGCTCCATTATCTCTTAGTTGGGATACATATGCCTTTCCAAGGTTTCCTTCCTCGGTAGGACTCTCCTCTTTTTCCTTGGTTCTAGGGAATATCTACCTTTAAATGGCATTCTTTGATGTCATCATCTTCTATTTATCCTTGCTCTTGAAATTTTACGGGTATATCTTTGGTACTCTATCCTCATCCCCACTCGTACCACAATGCGCGTCTATTTCCTTTAGCGAGAGTTTAAATCTTCCTTGTTTTAAGATCTCTCGATCATGTGAGGGGCTTACCTACTCCTCTATTGGCTTATGTTTGGTCATTAATTTGACCATTGGTCTTTTTAAGGTTTTTCCTTCATCCTTCTCTTTCCAAATATTTGACCTCTCCATCTCTCCCTCTTTTGTTAGACCTTAAATTATGGCTTTTTTTAGTATCAGTTCGTTAACTGCCTCATCTCTACCATTCCTTTGGTCTAATTTTCTTAGGGCATTTGTTTCTGGAGTTTTCTTGTCCTTAATGTCTACCATTTTTAGGGTGTAGTCCTTTATACTTCTCAGTGTTCCTTAGGGCGTCGTTTATTCTCCTTGATTATCTTGTTGTAACAACTTACTTCCTTCCGCTATATTTGTCTGAAACCTCTATTTGACTTCACTGCTTTTTCCAAATTGAGTCGCATTTGCCATCTCGAGGCATTTCATTTGTCATAAATGTCCGGGTGGTCTTTTCTCATGAAGGCACTCCCTTCTTTGCTCTTAAATGGATAAAAACTTCTTAAGGAAAAATCTTCTGCAATTACACTTTGTCCTTATTTGCGGTTTACCGAAGTCCTACCTTTAGTCCTTTTTCCTTCCTACCATTATGTTAGGATCTTGAAGAGCTTACTCTTGGATGTAATTGATGTTCCGAGCAGATGTTGTATTTCTAGGGATGGTATCCTTTCAGGTTTCATATAGCTGCGAGGGCATTATCCTTCGAAAAATATTGTACTTAATCCTTACAATGTGGGATAGTTTTTCACTTCATGTCCTATTCCCTTATAGGTTAACTTGATTCCTTTCCTTAGTAGGGTTAGGCAGTTCTCCACGTAGTGTCCCTATTGTTCATACCTGTAATTACGTGGACATAAGTGGTTCCTCCTAGCATTTTTCTAGTGAATTGTTGGCTTTGGTGCTTCTTCGTCCTTGAGTCTAGATACCTTGAGAGTTTTCTTGTGTAGTCTTCTTTGTCAATTGATCACTCTAAGAGTCCTCCTAGATTTCTAGATTCCCTAAATCAGTTTCCTTAATTTGGATGGGATTCTCCTTAGTTTCTATGGTAGTACAGGCTTGTTTGGTCAATTTCTTTGGGGCCATCTTCCTTGAAGATCACATCCTTTAAGAGATAAGGTTTTTAGGAATTTGGAATACTTCAATAATAGCGTAGTACAATATGTTGGGGTTTTTGGCCCTATTATAGAAAATGGTCACAAAATAAATAGGCAGCTATGGGATTCTTGAAAAGCATCCTCCTAGGTAAGGTTATACGCGCTTTGCTGGCGTTTATGGCTCCATGCTTGGCTTCCTTTAAACTTACAGTTGTGACCTCAATAGGTCCTAGTACCATCATCCTGGATACTTCCCCATTTGGTCTTTTGAGAATTCTATCATGCCTCAGTTATTGGGAAGCTTCTAGGGTTGTCTTCCTACGAGTACAGGGTGTTGAATAGAGTCATTCCAAGTTTTCATGGTTCCTCTCTTGGGAGCCATCTGAAAATTTTAGGATCAATCCTATTGGTTACTATATTTTCTATTCTTGATTATGTATTCAAGGAAATAGGCTTTGATACCACTCAAGTTGTCACGCCCCGACCGGGTTCGATCGAATCCCTGTGATCGACCCGCCACACTCCCGGTTAACAAGGATTTCCCCTTATTCATAAATTGTGATGAGTAAGGCATCCTTTAAAATTGTACCTTTCCTAGAACACATAAATCACAACTGCATAAAATTTTAAGTTTATCATACCTATCTTACAGTGTCACACCCCAACCCAATTTGGTTGCATCCCTGTGATCAACCCACCACTCTCCCGGTTTATTAAAGGGTTTCCCCTTATTATAAACCATAAAGAGTAAGGTGTCCTTTAAACCTGCACCATTTCCTAGAATAGCATAATCAAAACTGAATGAAATTTTAAACTTTACATACCTGTCTTACAAACATCTTAGTTGATGGTCTTTAAGGGTAGGCTTTCCGAGATTTCATGAAATGGATATAAGGGAGGCGGTGAGTACGACTACTTAGTGAATGGGTTTTCAAAGGTCTAATTTTAACTTTTAAGAAAAACATTTATATGGAGTGTGCCAGACTCCTTTCTTTTTAAAAATCCCTTCATTTAAAGATTCGGGTTTTTCCACCATTTCTTAGTTACCACGATGTGTCATCACCTAACACACATCCTTCATCATGAAGATTACACACATTCGTAGGTTAGTATGACTATTGAACCCACTAGTGGCTTCGGAGCGACTTTAACGGCCCACCGGATAGAAGCACGACCACTTCTACCCTAGCAATGAGTGGATGCATGCGACATTCGACCCTCAATGCTAAAATCGCTTATTCGTGTCCATATGAGAACAGAGACCTCATCCCGTCCCAACCCTAGTCTCATGCACTTGGTGCATCTCCAAATTTCATACAGACAACTGGAACGACAATATGCCATTACACTCACTACCCCTCACGGGCGTCTTGATGATCCCGTACTCATAGTGCATGCATAAACAATGTTTTCTTATCAAGTCATGTAATATGTGGTGCCACTGGTCCAACGGCCCTGACTCTCAACTCAACCTGCAGTTGTTTGTCTTGACTGGTCCATCAACCTGTCATGTTGCACTACCGCTAGTTGAGTGAGTATGTCGGTCCTATCTTGGTACCATGGCCAAAAAATTCCTTTATTTAAAGTTTTATGGCATATAATTCATGTTTGTTTATGAACTCCTACTCGTGCCAACTAGCCTTGGGCCCACTGTACGAGATTTTCAAAATCGGGCAAATTAGCCCCCAAGTTCCAAAACCGAGGCCCCCGACCTATAAGAGCTATTCGAGCTCTCATCAAGAAGGTGTTCCAAATAGTTTAAGCATTGGCACACAGTCAGGGGAGAAGACTTCCGACAAAATAGGTTTCGCTGTCCATTATACCGATCGATATAAGGACATCTCCGTTCATAACCGATGAACAAGCTTTCAACTTCCTTTGAGGAAGTCTCATCATACCAACCAGGTATGATCTACTTACAACCGATAAGTAGTTTTTTCACATAATTTCACATCACTTTCACTAAGTGGTGATGATTAAAATACCACTAAACAGTGGGTTTTTATACCTAGGTACTTATTATCCCCAACCTGGTATGAAATAAAATTTCCACTCACAACCGGTAAGTGATTTTTATCTTTAAGTTGTGCTCACCATCCCAACCAGGTATGATGTTAGTAAACCCACTCACCCGTTAATGTCGTGAATTCCACTAGACCGGTTCTTTGTATTCACGTGTGCTTGTCCTTGCTGGCATTCCTGGAACTTCATGTTCCTACACGATATGAACATCTCGGTCCATTATCCTTCGGCCTAATCCCCTTCATTCATCCTTTCATTTATTTGCAATTACTTCCCTAAAGTTATTTCTCTTTAACTTTAAATCCCTAATGCCAGTTTTTCCTCAAATTGAGTCCCAAAACTTCTAAAATTTATCATAGGACCTCAATTTTTTCCATTTTACAAAATGGGGATTAATTTCCCAAATTTCCAATTTGGTCCTCCAACTTTTCCAAAATTACCATTTTTCCCTTCCTTTACAAAATAGGTAAGTTTTGCCCCAAAAATACCAAAATTCCTCAATTGGTCCTCCAACATTATTTTCATGCCCAATTGACCCTCAATTTCATAAAATTACATTTTAGTCCTTTGAATTTCGAAAATCCCCAATTTTCCCCAATTTTTCCTCCAATTTCAACTCCTTAGCACAGCCGAATTTGATTTCATCAAATTGACCAATCAAACGCCTCTAATTATTGAAATTGAAGTTAACATTGAGTTCCTCCATCTTCTTACGATTCAATAACACTTTGAATTGCAAGTTTTGACACCGGAACGAGCTCAAACAGAGCTACGCCGGAAAATGGACTGTAGAGAGACAAAGCTTCGATTACTCACCTGTAAGGGCATGGCGGTCTGAGCTTTTGATCTGGGTAGCTAGCTCTCATCCTAAGGTTCATTCTATAATCAAGAATCGCATCAATTGATGCTGAATTGAGTTAGAATTTCATCATTGAAATTATGTCGGTTCTCTCTCTAGCACCGGCCGGAAATTGCAATGGGGAGCCAAGTTGGCTTACCTTTCAGTCCTAATTTGGCGTGGAAAGGTTGAGGAAGTGTTGGGAAAGCTTAGTTTGGCCTGAGGAGGGCTTAAAATGGCCGATTTAACTCGGCCAAAACAGCGTAGCTTCGGTCCGCCGGAGCTGCTTCACTGTTTCATCATGCCAGCATCTCGTTGGCGACCCTTGGAGTGAACGGATTCTACAGACGTGTAGCAGACTTCTTCCCAGTTCTAAAGAATCTGACCTCACTTGTTTGGCTCAGAAAAGACCCCATGTCAGAGCTCTGGTTCAAGCTTTACTGGAAAAAGGAGGAGTTGAGAGAGAACAGAATTTTCAGGTGTGGAGAGGATGAATGGAGAGGGTCTCTTTAAATTGAAAGCTTGGAGACCCGTTGGCCATCCATTTGGCACCGTTATAACTGACATTGAAGACCTGAAATGCCCTGAACAGAATTGTTTCTTCTTTGCCGACGTTTCTTCAGTTTCCCGACAAGTGAACAATGATGTCATCCTGAGGAAGAAGATGACACTGTTCTGAACCAGACTAGACTGGTCTGAACCGCGTTCGAAGCTTAAACCAGTCGGTTCACCCCCCATTTGAGCGAGTTTTTTAAATCTAAAAATTTCTAAATTTATCTAAATTCATTCCCTCTCCAATGGTGGCCTCAAATCTCCATTTTAGCCACCTAAAAAAATAAATTTAGGATTTGGTTCAATAGTGGTTCAAACTACCCCAAACCGGTTTGTTTTTCATCCCCAATTCCTTCACAACTCCATTTCCATGTCTTTTGTGACTCCTTGGGTCACTTAAGGTCCATAAAATTCCTAGTTTACCATCTTTTTATCGATTCCGGTTCATAAACTGACTCGGTCCTTAAACCGGTTTAATCCGGTTCACCCGAACCGGTCTGGTTTTTCTCTCCCACTTTGTTCTAAGGTTCCTTCCCAAGGTTTATGAATTTATTTGGAGTATAATGGAGTTGAGTTCCTTTGTTTTGCCCAATCTCTATCGGTTTCGGTTCATGAACCGACTCGGTTCATAAACTGGTTAAATCCTGTTGGACCCGGTTCATCCAAACTGGTTTAATTTTCCTCTTCCAATTCATCCTAAGGTTCTTTTCCCTAATATTTTGAACCCATTTTGATCACCTGGGAGTTGTAAATTCCTAAATTGCCCATTCACAATTCATCAGGTTTGTGAACCGGTTCGGTTTCCTCACTTGATTTGACCGGTTCTTTTCCTGATTTTCCTTAGCTCAAAAGGGCAGGTTTTACAACTCTCCCCTCCTTTTAGGAGTTTTGTCCCCCAAACTTAGTTAGCAACCTTGCATGAGCGATCATTTCCTTTGATGCCCCTTTGGTGTTTGCTTAAGATGCAAACTTTTCTCTCATCCTTTCAATTAGCCCCTTTTACAATCTTCACTTAAGGAATTCCTTTTCCTTTATATTATTTACTCCCTCCATGGAGTTTGTCGTAACTAGACATACCTTACTTCAGGGTATGTTCTTAGATTTTATCTCTTTATTTGCTTAGAGCAACATTATTCCCCTTGAGGTTCTGTACTCAAGATTGGAAATGCCAAGATAACTAACAATTTTCGTGTCTAGTTAACCACTTGGTCATTGAAACCCTTAGCTCAACATCCTTTAGAGCATTACGTACATATTTTCATGGATTTCTTTATCATCACTTTTTTGTCCCATTTCAACTCTTTCTTCATTTGTTGCTCGTTATAAATTCGGTCCACGTCGTTATATTTGACCTCGTCATTCTTATTAGTCGACTCTTCATTACTTTGAGTCATATTCTCCTCGGGGTTGTTGGGCTTACATGCTCTTGCAGCATGACATTTTCTAGGACCTGTCTCTGTCCATTTGTTTTCTAGAATATCTCCTGGAGTGTCTCTCTTAACTTTTAGACCTTTCAGGGATCATATAACTTCACCCCTCTTTTCTTTTGATAGCATTCCTCAACTATCCTTTTTACCATTATCATCTCCTCCACCATGCCTTTGAAGTTATGTCTCACATAACCGCATGGATTCCTTTTACGTACTCATCTTTCCCAGACTTCTTTATTGGGTCTTTTCGGTTCCCATTGATTGGGTTTTCCAAGACTATAACGACAAGTTGGGATTCATCCTTTCTTAGGCCCATCCTCGTTTCCACTGACATCCTTTACTCAAGGATTTTACTTTGGCCTTAATCCACTCTTACTTATTCGAAATCATTTCACAATTCTTTATACCGAGTTGATTCCTTTCGGTCTACATGTCGATTTGCTTGGTTTGGGGAGTTTCCCTTTTTACAGTTTCATTCTCTACTATTTCCTTCAAAGTAGAGACTTTCACCTTAGGAGTTACTTGTTCCACCTTCTTACCATTTCTTGAAGGTTTCCTTTCTTCATCTCCTTACACCCTTTCTATATTGGGGCATTTGCTCACTTTCAGTCCTCCATTGTCTTAAATTTTTCGTTCCATCCCATATTCCTTATTTGAGTAGATTTTGTTTACCGATCTTATTTTGTGTACTCCACACTATGCTCAGTCGTCCCCTCTTTAGACTTCACATGTGGACTCTAACCCATCTTACTAATTGTGGTTATTCCTTCTTAGCCACATTTATTTAGGGGACTTACTTTCACAACATTTCTTGAATATTCTTTCCTTTATTACCTTAGTATGAGTTGTCCACTCATTCAAATTCTCTTGTTTAAGGAGGGTTCACATCTGTTTAAGGAGGGTTCACATCCTCCTTGTTTCAAATTCTCTTGTTCGCCCTTCGTGAGGCTCACTTAACCATCTTAAGACTATAAACCCGGTTTTAGCCATCAATTGCTTTAAGGATTTTCCTTCATTCTTCTTTCCCAATGTTTTGGCCTTTTCACTTCTCCCTTCTTTGTTGTGGTTTAAATCCATGGTTCTCTCGAAGACCAGTTCTTTAGTTGTCTCTTTCTCTTTATTTTTCTAGTCCTATCGTCTAGACAACTGTATTCATGCCCATTATAGAGTGTAGTCTTTACTACATCTTATCTTTTCTTAGGGTTTTGTTCATTCTCTTTGGATCTCTGCTGTTACTAGTTTTCCTCTTTCTATATGGTTCTCCTGTTCTCTCCAAACAGTTCACGCTGGGCCATCACAATACTTCCTTCCTTGGAAACATTTCCTAATTAAGGGTTGGTTCCCTTTCTTTGTAATTGGGATACGCATGTCTTTCCAGAACTTCCATCCTTGGTAGGATTCTTTGCTTTTCCCCTGACATTCTTTTCTTACATTTGCTCTAGGGGATTTCTACCCTTAAATGACACCCCTTGATGTCATCTTCTCTTATTTACCTTTACTCCTCAAATCTTGTAAGCACCTCTTTTATACTCAATCTACATCCTCATTCATACCCAGTACCTGTCTATTTCTTTAGGGAGCGGACAAATCTTCCTTGTTTCAAGATTTCTTTACCATTGTGTGAGAGGCTTGCCTATTCCTTTCTTGGCTTGAGTTTAGTCATTAATTGGCCTTTTGTCCTTTTAAGGATTTCTTTCATCCTTCTTTTCCTAAGTATTTGGCATTTCCACCTCCCTCTTCTTTGTTGGAATTCAAATTATGGCTTTTCCCGAGTATTTGCTCGTTAACTGCTTTGCCTCCATCATTTGTGTGGTCTAAGTTTCTTAGGACAATTGTTTCTCGAGTCCTCTTGTCCTTAACGTCCATCTCACTGACCTTTTTAGGGTGTAGTCCTTTCTACCTCCCGGTCATTATTTTTTTCCAAGGTCATTCATTCCAATACATCCCGTTAGGGAGCTATGGGAGCTATGGGATTCTTGATAAGCATCCTCCTTTATACTTAGGGTTGTGCCACCAATAGGTCCTAGCACCATTCTCCAGGATACTTCCCCATTTGGTCTTTCGATATTTCTGCCAGGTCTTAGGCATTTGGGAAGCTTCTAGGGTTGTCTCCCCATGAAGGTAGGGTGTTGAGTAGAGCCATTCCAAGTTTTCTTGGTTCCTCTCCTGGGAGCCATCTGAAAATTTTAGGATAAATCCTATTAGTTACTATATTTTCTAGTCTTGATTATGTATTTTAGAAAATAGGCTCTGATGTCACTCTAGTTGTCACGCCCACGACATAGTTTGGTCGGATCCCCGTGATCAACCCACCACTCTCCCGATTTATTAAAGGGTTTACCCTCATTATAAACCGTAAAGAGTAAGGTGTCCTTTAAACCTGCACCATTTCTTGGAATAGCATAATCAAAACCGCATGAAATTTTAAACTTTACATACCTATCTTACGGGCATCTTAGTTGATGGTCTTTAAGGGTAGGCTTTCAGGAATTTCCTAAAAGGGATATAAGGGAGAGGGTGAGTATGACTACTCAGTGAATGGGTTTTCAAAGGTCTACTTTTAACTTTTAAGAAAAACATTTATATGGAGTGTGCCAGACTCCTTTCTTTTAAAAAATCCCTTCATTTAAAAATTCGGGTTTTTCCACCATTTCTTAGTTACCACGGTGACTCATCACCTAACACACATCCTTCATCATGAAGGTTACACACATTCGTAGGTCAGTATGACTACTAAACCCACTAGTGGCTTCGGAGCGACTTTAACAGCCACCCAGATAGAAGCACGACCACTTCTACCTTAGGAATGAGTGGATGTACAGAGACCTCATCCCGTCCCTACCCCGGTCTCATGCGCTTGGTGCTACTCAAAATTTTGTACAGACAACTGGAACGACATCTGCCCTTATACTCACCGGCTCGTCCAGGGACCTTAGGACACATCACTACACCTCATGGGCGTCTTGATGATCCCATACTCATAGTGCATGCATAAACAAAGTTTTCTTATCAAGCCATGTAATATGTGGTGCCACTGGTCCAACGGCCCCGACTCTCAACTCAACCTACAGTTGTTTGTCTTGACTGGTCCATCGACCTGTCATGCCGCACTGCCGCTAGTTGACTGAGTACGTCGGTCCTATCTTGGTACCATGGCCAAATAGTTCCTTTATTTAAAGATTTATGGCATATAATTCATGTTTTTTTATGAGCTCCTGCTCGTGCCAACTGGCCTTGGACCCACCATACGAGATTTTCAAAATTGGGCATATTAGCCCCCAAGTTCCAAAACCGAGGCCCCCGGCCTATAAGTGCTATTCGAGCTCCCGTCAAGAAGGTCTCCCAAATAGTTTAAGCATTGGCACACAGTTAGAGGAGAACACTTCTGATAAAATAGGTTTTCACTCTCCATTATACCGACCGGTATAAGGACATCTCCATTCATAACTGATGAACGGGTTTTCAACTTCCTTCGAGGAAGTCTCATCATACCAACTAGGTATGATCTACTTACAACCGATAAGTAGTTTTTCCGCATAATTTTCACATCACTTTCTCTAAGTGGTGATGATTAAAATACCACTAAACAGTGGGTTTTTATACTGAGGTACTTATCATCCCCAATCGGGTATGATATAAAATTTTCACTCACAACTGGTAAGTGGTTTTTATCTTAAAGTTGTACTCCCCATCCCAACTAGGTATAATGTTAGTAAACCCACTCACCTGTTAATGCCGTGAATTCCACTAGATCGGTTCTTTGTATTCATGCAAGCTTGTACTTGCAGGCATTCTCGATACTTCGTGTTCCTACATGATATGAACATCTCGATCCATTATCTTTCGGCCTAATCACCTTCATTCATTCAAAATGAATGAGAAAGTCAAACTTCAATTTATTTGCAATTAGGTCCCTAAAGTTATTTCTCTTTAACTTTAAGTCTCTAATGCCAGTTTTTCCTCAAATTCAGTTCCAAAACTTCTAAAATTTATCATAGGACCTCAATTTTTTCCATTTCACAAAATTTTCCAATTTGGTCCACCAACTTTTCCAAAATTACCATTTTACCCTTCCTTTAAAAAATTGGTAAGTTTTACCCCAAAAATTCCAAAATTACTCAATTGGTACTCCAACATTATTTTCATTCCCAATTGACCCTCAATTTCATAAAATTGCATTTTAGTCCTTTGAATTTGGAAAATCCCCAAAATTTTCCCCAATTTCAACTCCTTAGCACAACCGAATTTGATTTCATCAAATTGACCAATCAAACACCACTAATTTTTTAAATTAAAGTTAAAATTGAGCTCCTCCATCTTCTTATGATTCAATAGCACTTTGAATCGCAAGTTTTGATGTTGGAATGACCTCAAATGGAGCTTCATAAATGTGCCAAACAGACGGACGACGAGTCCATGAGCTACCTACATAAAGAGCCCCTCTCCATTCATCCTCTTCACACCTGAAAACCTCACTCTCTCTCAGCCACTCAGTTTTCTGGAGAAGCTCGAACTAGAGCTCTGATATAGGGTCCTTTTTGAGCCAAAGAAAGCGTGGTCGAGTTCCTTATACTCGGGGAGAAGTAAGCTACACGGTGGTAGCATCAAATTGCTCAAAGGGTCGCCAGAGAAGCATCGACGTGATCGAAAGCATCAGTGGTAACATAAATTGATTCAATTCTTCACCCTAGGAGGAACCTTAGGATGAGAGTTATCTGCTCAGATCGAAAGCTCGGACTATCGCACCCCCGACGGTAATCAATTAAAGCTTTCTCTCTCTACGTTTAGTTTTTCGATGAAGCTCCGTTTGAGCTCGTTCAGGCATCAAATCATGCGATTAAAAGTGTAATTGAATCGTATGAAGATGTACAAACTCCAATCTAACTTCAATTTAAACAATTAAACTCATTTGATCGGTCAATTTGATGAAATCAAATTCAACTGTGTTGGAGAGTTGAAATTGGAGGAAAAATTGGGGATTTCAAAAATTTGAGGGACTAAAATGGAATTTCATAAAATTGAGGGCCAATTGGGCATGATAAAGATGTTTGAGGACCAATTTAGTAACTTTTGAAATTTTTTGGGCAAAACATACCATTTTTGTAAAGTAGGGGCAAAATAGTAATTTTGGAAAACTTGGACATCAAATTGGAAATTTGGGAAACTTGAAGCCCTTTTTTTATGATTTTGAATAAATTAAGGTCCTAAGGTGAATTCTAGAGTTTCGGGACTCAATTTGGGGGAAAATCGGTATTTGGGATGTAAAGTTAAAAAAAAAACTTTAGGGACCTAATTGCAAATAAATGAAAAGTTTGGTTATTTCATTCATTTAGGATGAATGAAGGCTATTAGGCCAAAGGATAATGAACAAGAAATGTTCATATCGTATAGGTACACAAAGTACTAGGAAAGCCAACTAAAACAAGTTTGTGTGAAGGCAACAAGCCGGTTACGAGTATATTTACTACACAATCGGGTGAGTGGGATTTAATATCATACCCGGTTGGGATGATAAGCACCTTGGAAAGGAAAACCCACTATTAAGTGGTATTTTAACCATCACACCCATGAGGAGTGATGTGGAAATTACCCGAAAAAACTACTTAACAGTTGTAATTAGATCATACCCGGTTGGTATGATGAACTTCTTGGAAGGAAGTAGAAAATCCGCTTATCAGTTATAAGCGGAGATGTCGTCATACCCAATTGGTGTGATGGGCTGATAAAAGTTTATTTTATTTGAAGTGCCCTCCCTTGATTGTGTGCCACTTCTTAAAACTTTTGGGAGACCTTCTTGATGAGAGCTTAAATAGCTTAGAGAGGTTAGAGGCCTCGATTTTAGTACTTGGGGGCTAATATGCCTGATTTTGAAAATCTCGTACAGTGGGCCCTAGGCTAGTTGGCATGAGCAGGAGCTTGTAAATAAACATAATTAATATGCCATGAAAACTTAAGTAATGAGTTGTTTGGCCCTGGTACCAAGATGACACTTTCCGCATAATGCCATATAATATGTGGTGCCACTAGTCCAATGGCCTCGACCCTCAACTCAACATGCAGCTATTTGTCTTGACTAGTCATGAGACCTATCATATCGCACTGCCGCTAGTTGACCGAGTATGTCAATTTTATCTTGGTACCATGGCCAAACAACTCATTACTTAAGTTTTCATGGCATATTAATCATGTTTGTTTACGAGCTTCTCGTCGTGCCAACTGGCCTAGGACACACTATTTGAGATTTTCAAAATCGGGCATATTAGTCCCCAAGTTCCAAAACCGAGACTTCCGGCCTAACAGAGCTATTTGAGCTCCCATCAAGAAGGTCTCCCAAAATATTTAAGCAGTGGTGACAAAAATACTTTTCAAATGTCCATCATACTAACCAAGTATAAGGACATCTCCGCTCATAACCAATGAAGGAGTTTTCCACTTCCTTTGAGAAAGTTTCATCATACTAACCGGGTATGATCTTATTACCACCGATAAATAGTTTTCCGCTTGATTTTTACATCACTTCTTTCAAGTGTGATGATTAAAATACCACTGAGCAGTGGGTTTTTATTTTCAAGGTGCTTATCATCCCAACTGGTTATCATATTAAATTCGCACTCACCGGTTCTTTGTATTCACTCGAGCTTGTCCTTGCTAGCATTCTGGTACATCGTGTTCCTACATGATATGTATATCCTTGTTCATTATCTCTTAGCCTAATAGCCTACATTCATTCCAAATGAATAAGAAAACTAAACATTTCATTTATTTGTAATTAGGTACCTAAATTTATTTTTCTTTAACATTAACTCTCTAATATCGATTTTTCCTTAAATTGTGTCCCAAAACATTTAAAAATCACCTTGGGACCTCAATTTACTCAATTTCACAAAAAGAGGATCAATTTACCAAATTTCCAATTTGGTCCCCCAAATATTTCAAAATTACCATTGGGCCCCTAACTTACAAAAATTGTAAGTTTTGCACCAAATATACCAAAATTGCCTAATTGGTCCTCCAACATCTTTATTATGCCCAAATTATCTCCAATTTTATGAAATTGCTCTTTAGTCCCTCGAATTTTCAAAATTCCCAAATTTCCCCCAATTTCAACCTTCTAACTCTGCGAATTTGATTTCAACAAATTGACCGATCAAATGAGTTTAATCATTGAAATTGAAGTTAGATTAGTGTAAACCTCGCCCTTTTGAGTTAAGAAAAACTGGGAAAAGAACTGGTCAAACCGAGTAAGAAAACCGAATCGATTCACGTACACGATCAATTGTGAAAGGGCAATTTGGAAATTTACAGCTCTCGGGTGATTCAAAGGGTTCATAAAACCTTAGAAAAGAACCTTAGGTCAAATTGGAAGAGAAAAACCAGACCGGTTTAGATGAACTAAATCCAATTGGATTGAACCGGTTTGTAAACCAAGTTGGTTCATGAACCAAAACCAATAGAGAAAGGGTAAACAGAGAAATTTATGGATCCCTTGTGACTCGAAGAGATTTATAAACATTGGGAAGGAACCTTAGAACAAAGTGGGAGAGAAAAACTAGATTGTTTCGGGTGAAGCAAACCCAAACTAGATTAAACCGGTTTAAGAACCGAGCTGATTTACAGACCAAAACCGATAGAGAGATGGTAAACCAAGGAATTTATGGACCCTAAGTGACCTGAGGTGTCACAAACATCATGAAAATGGACTTGTGAAGGAATTAGAGATGAAAACCAAACTGGTCCAGGTGAACTAGATTAGAACCGGTTTGAACCACTATCGAACCGGATCCTAAATTCATTTTTCTAAGTTGATTAAATAATTCAAATTTGAGATTTGAGGAATTTAGAAATTTTTAGATTTGAAAAACTCAGTCGAATGAGGGGTGAAGCGGCCAGTTTAAGCTTCGAACCCGGTTTGGATCGGTCCGGTCCGATTCGGAACAGTGTCATCTTCTTCCTCCAGATGACATAACTGTTCACTCGCCGAAAAATTGAAGCAGCACCGGTGAAGAAGAAACGTCTCTGTTCAATATGTTTTTGGCCATCAATACCTATCAAAAAGGCAACAATCAGATTGCGAGGGAGTCCCCGAGCTTTTTATATAAAGACCCCCTCCCCATTCATCCTCTCCACACCTAAAAAGCTCACTCTCACTCAATTGCTTAGTTTTTCGGCAAATCTCGATTTGAAGCTCTGATATATGGTCTTTTCTGAGCAAAAGAAGGTGGGGTCGGGTTCTTTAGAACCGGGGAGAAGTCAACTACACACTTGTAGTCTCTGTTTGCTTCGAGGGTAGCCAGAGAAGCACCGGCATGATTGAACAGTGAGGCAGCTCCAACGAACTAAAGATGCCCTGTTTCAACCGAGATGAAATCAAAAATTTTGAGCCCTCCTCAGGCCAAACCAAGCACTCCTAACACTTCCTCAGCCCTCCCATGGGCGAATTAGGACTAAAAGGGGCTCCACTCTGTAATTTTTTACTAGTGCTAGAGAGAGAACCGAGAGAATTTTGATGATGAAATTCTAACTCAATTTGGCATCAATTGATGCGATTCTTGATTCTAGGATGAAAATGTTTGCTTCTTGACTTTAGGCAATTTCCTAAAATTGAGGGTCAATTGGGCATGATAAAAATGTTAGAGGGCCAATTGAGGAATTTTAGAATTTTGCGGGTGAAAATTACCATTTTTGTAAAGGAATGGCAAAATGGTAATTTTGGAAAAGTTGGGGGACCAAATTGGAAATTTGGGAAATTAAACCCATTTTTGTGAAATGAAATAAATTGAGGTCCCAAGGGGAATTTTAAAAGTTTTGGGACTCAATTTGAGGGAAAACCGGCATTAGGGACTTAAAGTTTAAGAGAAATAACTTTAGGGACCTAATTGCAAATAAATGAAAGTTTGACTTTCTTAGTCATTTGGAATGAATGAAGGCTATTAAGCCAAAGGATAATGAAGCGAGATGTTCATATCATGTAGGAACACGAAGTATCGGGAACGCTAGCAAGGACAATCTCACGTGAATACAAAAAAACTAGTCTAGTGGAATTAATTGCATTAACGGGTGAGTGGGATTTTATATCATACCCGGTTGGGGATGATAAGTACCTTGAAATGAAAACCCACTAATAAGTGGTATTTTAAACATCACAACTTGGAGGAGTGATGTTAAAAACATCCCAAAAAACTACTTACCGGTTGTAAGTAGATCATACCAGGTTGGTATGATGAAACGTCCTCGAAGGAAGTTGAAAATCCGTTCATCGGTTATGAGCGAAGATGTCCTTATACCCGATCGGTATGATGGAAAATTGAAAACATATTTTTGTCGGAAGTGTTCTCCTGTGACTGTGTGTTAATACTTAAACGATTTGCGAGACCTTCTTGATGGGAGCTCGAATAGCTCTTAAAGGTCGAGGGCCTCAGTTTTGGAACTTGAGGGCTAATATGCCTGATTTTGAAAATCTCGTACAGTGGGTCCAAGGCCAATTGGCATGAGCAGGAACTTGTAAACAAACATGACTTATATGCCATAACACTTTAAATAAATGAATTGTTTGGCCATGGTACCAAGACAGGACCGACATACTCAGTCAACTAGCGGCAGTGCGACATGACAGGTCGACGGACCAATCAAGACAAACAACTACGGGTTGAGTTGAGGGTTGGGGTCGTTGGATCAATGGCACCACAGATTATATGGCATGATAAGAAAAAACTAATTGTGCAAGCACTATTATTACGGGACCATCAAGATGCCTAAGAGGGCTAGAGATGTGTCCTAAGGGCACTAAACGACCTGGTGGGAATAAGAGTAGTTCGTCGTACCAGGTGACCGTGCGAAATTTGGAGTAGCACCAAACGCATGAGACTAAGGTGGGGACAGGATGAGGTCTCTGTCCTCATACGAACATGAAGAATTGATTTTAGGATTGAGGGTCTGATGTCGCAAACATCCTCTCATTCACAGGGTAAAAGTGGACATACTTCTATCTGGGTGGCCGGTAAAGTCGCTCCAAAGCCACAAGTGGGTTTAGTGGACGGACTGGCCTGCAAATGTGTGTTTGACCTTCATGATGGAGTATGTGTGTTCGGTGATGATACACCGTGTTTAATAAGAAATGGTGATAAAAACTGAGATTGGAAATGAAAGGATTTTTGAAAAAAAACGGAGTCTGGCACACTCCAACACAACTCTTTTCCTCAAATTTATGTTTTGAAAACAAATTCACTGAGTCGTTGTACTCACCCCCTCCCTTATATCCCTTTCAGGAAATTCTAGAAAGCCTACCCTTAAAGACCATCAACTAAGACACCTGTGAGATAGGTATGATGAAATTAAAATATTGTGCAGTTTTGATTTATGTTATTCCAGGAAAAGATGTAGGTTTAAAGGACGCCTTACTCTTTATGGTCTATAATAAGGGGAAACCCTTTAATAAACTAGGAGAGTGACGGGTCGTTCATGAGGATCCAATCAAACTAGGTCGAGGCATGACAATTGGAGTTACTACACATTATATGATTCAATTGCACATTGAATCTCACGATTTCGTGTTGGAATGATCTCAAACGGAGATTCACCGAAAAACTAGACTTAGATAGAGAATGCTTTGAAAGCTTACCGTCGGGGGCGCGATGGTTCGAGCTTTTAATCTGGGTAGGTAGCTCTTGTCTAGAGGTTCCACCTAGGCTCAATAATTGCATCAATTGATTCTGAATTGAGTGAGAACTTTATCATTGAAGTTCTATCGGTTTTCTCTCTAGCACTGATCGGAAATTACAAAGGGAAGCCGAATTAGCTTACCTTTCAGCTCTAATTCAAGTATAAGATGACTGTGGAGGTGTTGGGAGGGCTTCATTTGGCCTAAGAAGGACTCGAATTGGCCAATTTCAGCAAGGCCGAAACAATAAATCTTCGGTCGTCAGAGCTACTTCACTATTTGATCACATCGGCACTTCTCCAGCGGTCCTTGGAGAAAAATGGAGACTACATGCGTGTAGCTGAATTCTCTCTAGTTCTAAAGAATCTAACCATGCCTTCTTTGTCTAAGAAAAGACCCTACATCAGAGCTCTGGTTCGAGATTCGCTAGAAATTGGAGCAGTTGAGAGAGAATTGAGTTTTCTAGTGTGGAGAGGATGAATGAGGAGGGGCTCTTTATATAGGAAGCTCGAGTACTTATTGGCCATCCGATTGGCACCTTAATAGTGGTCATTCATTGCCTAAAACTCCCTGGCTAGAGACTTTTCAACTTCGCCAGCGTTGCACGATTTTCCAGCGAGTGAACAGTGCTATCATCTGACAGAAGAAGGCGACACAATTCCGAATCGGGTTCAAACCTTAAACCGGCCGGTTCACCCCTTATTCAAATGAATTTTTCAAATCTAAACATTTCTAAATTCATCTAAATTCATTTTGTATCCAATGGTGGCCTCAAATCTAAAATTTGAATTTTTAAGCTTCCTAGAAAAAATGAATTTAGCATCCGGTTTAATAGTGGTTCAAACCTGTCCAAACCAGTTCAATCCAGTTCGGATCCGGTTCACCTGAATCGGTTTGTTTTCATCTCCAATTCATCTTAAAGTCCTTTTTCTTAAATTTTGTGACTCTTTAGGTCACTCGGGATTCATAAATTTCTCAGTTTGCCCTTTCTCTATCAGTTCCGGTTCATGAACCGACTCCGTTCATAAATTGGTTCAATCCATTTGGATTCAATTCATCTGAACCGGTCTGGTTTTTTTCTTCCAATGTGTACTAAGGTTCTTTTTCAAGACTTTATGAACCCTTTGAGTCACTCAAGAGTTGTAAATTTCCCAAATTGCCCATTCTCCATTGATTAAGTTTGTGAACCGGTTCGATTTTTCTCACTCTCTTTGACCGTTTCTTTTCCCGATTTTTCTTAACTCAAAATGACGGGGTTTACAGCACCAGTTCTATTTGTAAAGAGAAACGGATGGAAGTATGAGGCTGTGCATGTTGAACCAGTTCTCTATAAATATTAAGTATCCACTTCCACGAAACGATGACTTGTTTGACCAACTAAAAGGAGTAGTCTACTTCTCCAAGATAAGCCTTTGGTCGGGATACCACCAACTCAAGATCCGATTAGAGGATATCCCTAAGATAGCCTTTCGGTCTCGATATGGACACTATAAGTTTAGGGTGATACCTTTTGGCCTAAAGAATGCCCCTATAGCATTCATGGATATGATGAACCGAGTGTTCCAGCCGCACTTGGACAAGTTCGTGATAGTATTTATAGATGACATACTTATATATTCACATACTAGGCTGGAGCACAAAGAACATGTTGCTATTACCTTGATGACACTACGAGATAACCGCTTATATGTGAAATTCTCCAAGTGTGAGTTTTGGTTGTAGGAGGTAGGGTTCTTAGGGCACATAGTGTCCAAAGATGGAGTCAAAGTGGATCAAGCAAAAGTGGAGGCCATATATAATTGGAAGGCACCTAAAAATCCCTCAAAGATAAGAAGTTTTTTGGGCTTAGTAGGATACTACAGACGGTTTGTGCTGGATTTCTCTAAGATAGCTGCCCCTTTGACTTGTCTCACAAGGAAAGGAGTGGAGTATAAGTGGGATGAAAGCCGTGAGAAGTCCTTCCAGGAGTTGAAGACCTGTTTAACAACATCACCCGAACTCTCTCTGTCTAACCCAAGTGCAAGAGAGTATACCATCTATAATGACGCATCCGGACATGGACTCGGATGTGTATTAATGCAACAAGGTAAGGTTATCGCCTATGCCTCAAGACAACTAAAGTTACATGAGAGAACTACCTTACCCATGACTTGGAGTTAGCTACAATACTATTCAACCTAAAAATTTGGCGAAACTACCAATATGGGGTTAAGTGTAAACTCCGTCCCTATAAGACAAGGAAACCGGGGAAAGAACATGTCAACCCAAGTGAGAAAAATTAAACTAGTTCACAAACCCGATCATCAAGAGAACTAGCAATTTGGGAAATTTACAACTCCTAAGTGACCTAAAGGGTTCATAAAATCTTGGAAAAGAACCTTAGAACAAATTCAAAGAGAAAAAACTAGACTGGTTTAGGTGAACCAAATCCAAGCCTAATTGAAAAGGTTTATGAACTGAGTTAGTTTATAAACTAGAACCGATAGAAAGAGGGAAAATGGGAAATTTATGGATCCTAAGTAACCTAAAGAGTCACAAAAGTCATGAAAAATGACTTTAGGAATAATTGGAGATGAAAACCAAATCAGTTCAGGTGAACCGAATTTGAATCGATTTGCACCGGTTTGAACCACTATTGAACCGGATGCTAAATTCATTTTTCTAGGTGGCTTAGAAAATTAAAATTGGAGAATTGATGCCATGATTGGATAGAGAATGAATTTAGATGAATTTACAAATTTTTAATTTTGAAAAATTCAGTCGAATCAGGCCTGAACTGGCCAGTTTAAACTTTGAACCTAATTCGGGCCGGTCCGGTCCGATTCGTAATAGTGCCATCTTCTTCCATCAGATGACAGCACTGTTCACTCACCAGAAAAATGTGCAGTGCCGACGAAGATGAAAAGTCTCCAGCAAGGGAGTTTCAAGCAATGAATGACCACCATTAAGGCGCTAATCGAACGACCAAGAAGTCCCCGAGCTTCCTAATAAAGAGCCCCTCCTCACACCTAAAAACTCCATTCTCTCTTAACTCTCCATTTTCTAGTAAAGCTTAAACCAGAGCTCCGACCTAGGCATTTTCTAAGCTAAAGAAGGTGTGGTTGGGTTCTTTGGATTCTGGGAGAAGTTAGCTACATGCCTGTAGTCTCCATTTGCTCTGAGGGTCGTCAAAGAAGTACCAGCGTGATCGAACAGTGAAGCAGCTCCGGCGGACCGAAGCTGCCCTATTTTAGCCGAGCTGAAATTGGCCAATTCGAGCCCTTCTCAGCCCAAACCAAGCCCTCCCAACACCTCCACAGCCCTCCAACAGTTGAATTAGAGTGAAAAGGTAAGCCGATTTGGCTCTCCTATGTAATTTTTTATCGGTGCTAGAGAGAGAACCGACAAAATTTTGATGATAAAATTCTCACCCAATTCGTCATCAATTGATGCATTTCTTAATCCTAGGAGAAACCTCAGGACAAGAGCTATCTGCCCAGATTTAAAGCTCAGACTGTGGCGCCCCGGATGGTAAGCTTTCAAAGCTTTCTCTCTCTAAGTCCAGTTTTCTAGCGAAGATTCATTTGAGCTCATTCTGACATCAAATCGTGCGATTCAAAGTGCAATTGAATCGTATGAAGGTGTAGGAACTCCAATCTAAATTTAATTTCAACAATTAAATTCAATTGATTGGTCAATTTGATGAAATCAAATTCGGCTGAGTTAGAAGGTTGAAATCGGGGGAAAATTGAGGGAAATTTTGGGATTTCAAAATTTTGAGGGACTAAAGTGCAATTTCATAAAATTTATGGCCAATTGGGCATCGTAAAGATGTTGGAGGACCAATTGGGCAAATTTTGAAAATTTTGAGGCTAAACTTACCATTTTTGTAAAGTAGGGGCAAAATGGTAATTTTGAAAAAATTGAGGTCCAAATTGAAAATTTGGGAAATTGAATACCTTTTTGTGATATTTTTATTAAAATTGAGGTCCTAAGGTGAAATTTGGAAGTTTCGAGACTCAATTTGGGGAAAAATCGACATTAGAGACCTAAAGTTAAAGAAAAAGAACTTTAGAGACCTAATTGCAATTAATCGAAAAGTTCAAGTAGTTCATCCGTCCACGATGAACGAAGGCTATTTGGCCAAGAGATAATGAAGAAAGATGTTCATATCGTGTACGAACACAAAATATCTTGAACGCCAATAAGGATAACCTCGTGTGAAGACAAAGAACCGATTAAGAAGATATCACTACATTTTTGGATGAGTGGGACTTTTAACATCATACCCGGTTGAGGTGATAAGCGAATTAAGCTAAAGACCACTTATTAGTTGTAAGTGGAATATTTAATATCATACCTGATTGAGATGATAAGCACCTTGAAAATGAAAACCCACTAGTAAGTGGTATTTTAACCATCACACCTGAGAGGAGTGATGTGGAAATCACGCGGAAAAACTATTTACCAGTTGTAAGTAGATCATGCTCGGTTGGTATGATGAAACTTCCTATATCGAAGTGAAAAATGCTCTCTCCTGACTATGTGCCACTACTGAAATCAGCTAATTCGAGCCCTCCACAGACCAAACCAAGCCCTCCCAACACTTCCTCAGCCCTCCCATGGCCGAATAGGACTAAAAAGTATGCCAATTCGGGTCCCCTTTGCAATTTTCGACCGGTGCTAGAGAGAGAACCAACAAAATTTTGATGATGAAATTCTAACTCAATTTGGCATCAATTGATGTAATTCTTGATTCTAGGATGAACCTTAGAATGAGAGCTATCTGCCCAGATCGGAAGCTCGGACCGCTATGCCCCCGACAATGAGTAATTGAAGCTTTCTCTCTCTACAATCTATTTTCTAGCGAAGCTCCATTTGAGCTCCTTCCAGCATCAAAACTTTTGATTCAAAGTGCTATTGAATCATATGAAGATGTAGGAACTCAATTTTAACTTCAATTTCAACAATTAGAAGTGTTTAATCTTTCAATTTGCTGAAATAAAATTCAGTTGTGTTAGTAAGTTGAAATTTAGGGGAAAATTGGGGATTTTCACGAATTTGAACAACCAAGATGCAATTTTATAAAATTGAGGGTCAATTGGGCATGATAAGAATGCTATAGGGCCAACTGAGAAATTTTAGAATTTTTGGGGTGAAACTTACCATTTTTGTAAAGGAAGGGCAAAATGGTAATTTTGGAAAAGTTAGGGGGACCAAATTGGAAATTTGGGAAATTAAACCCCTTTTTGTGAATTTGAATAAATTGAGGTCCTAAGAAAAATTTTAAAAGTTTCGGGAATCAATTTGAGGAAAAACTGGCATTAGGGACTAAAAGTTAAAGAAAAATAACTTTAGGGACCTAATTGCAAATAAATAAAAAGTTTGGTTTTTGTATTCATATGGAATGAATGAAGGCTCTTAGGCAAAGGAATAATGAACAAGGATGTTCATAACGTGTAGGAATACGAAGTACCAAGAACGCCAGCAAGGACAAGCTCGCGTGAACAAAAAGAATCGGTCGAGTGAAATTCACTGCATTAACAGGTGAGTAGGATTTTATATCATACCCAGTTTGGGATGATAAGTACCTCGAAATGAAAACCCACTACTTAGTGGTATTTTAGACATCACAACTTAGAGGAGTAATATGAAAATGACATGAAAAAACTACTGATAGATTGTAAGTAGATCATACCTAGTTGGTATGATGAAACTTACTCAATGGAAGTGGAAAACCCGTTCATCGATTATAAGCAAAGCTATCCTCATACTTAGTTGGTATGATGGATAGTTGAAAATTTATTTTTTGTTGGAAGTACTCTCCCCTAACTGTGTGCCACTACTTAAATGATTTGGGAGACCTTCTTGATGGGAGCTCGAATAGCTCTGATAAGCTGGAGGCCTCGGTTTTGGAACTTGGTGGCTAAAATGTCGTTTCTAGAAAATCACATACAATGGGCCCAAGGCCAGTGGACACGAGTAGATGCTCGTAAACAAATATGAGATATATGTTATAAAACACTAAATAAATGAATTGTTTGGTCATGGTACCAAGACAGGACCAACATATTTAGTCAACTAGTGGTAGTGCGACATGATAGGTCTCTGGTCTAGTCAAGACAAACAGCTACAGGTTGAGTTGAGGGTTGGGTTGTTGGACCAGTGGCACCACAGAATATATGATATGATGTGATAATACTGATTGTGCATGCACTATGTGTACAGGACCTTCAAGATGCCCATGAGGGGTATTGATGAGTCCTAGGGCCCTGGACGACCTGGTGGATATAAGAGCAGTTCATGGGACCAAGTGACCTTGTGAAGCTCGACGTAGCTTCATTGCGCACGAGACCGGGGTGGGGTCAGGATGACGTCTCTATCCTCATATGGACATAGATTATTTTTGGTCTAAGGGTAGGACGTTAGGGACGTTCACTTAGACTTCGTATAGAAGTTATGGACTTCTATCACGGTGGATGGTAAACACGCTCTGATCCACAAGTGGGTGCAGTCGGCGTAACTGCATCTCGCAAATGTGTGTGTGATACCTTCATGATAAAGGGTGTGTGATTTGTGAATCACACTTAATATGGAAGTGGGAAAAAGATTATGGGTACCATGGAAATGATTTGAGAATCCTTGGAAAAATAATTGGCAAACATTGGAAAAAAGGTGTTGAAAACTAGAATTTGAGGAAAAAAATATTTTAAAAGAAAATATGGAGTTTGGCACACTCTGAATCAAGCATTTTTGCTAAAAGATAAATTTTGAAAACTCATTTATTGAGTCGTTGTACTCACCCCCTCCATTATATCCCTTTAAAGGTAACCAAGGGAAACCTACCCAAAGATCTCCTATTAGTCACACCTGCAAGACAGGTATGTAAGTTAAAATTTTTATGCAGATTTGATTTATGTATTCCAAGAAATGTACATGTTTAAAGGACGCCTTACTCTTCACGATTATTAAACAAGTGGTAACCCTTAGTATATCAGGAGAGTGGCCGGTTGATCATGGGGATCCGACCAAAATGGGTCGGGGCATGACAACTTGAGTGGTATCAGAGCCTATTTCCTCGAATACACAATCAAGACTAGAAAATATAGTAACTAATAGGATTGATCTTAAAATTTTCAGATAGCTTCGAGGAGAGTAACCAAGAAAACTAGTAATGATTTTACTCAACACTCTATCCTCGTAGGGAGACAACCCTAGAAGTTCCCAATGCTGGAGGTATGGTAGGAATCTCAAAAGACCAAATGGGGAAGTATCCAGGAAAATGGAGCTATGACATATTGAGGGCACAACTCTAAGTACAAAGGAAGCCAAGTGTGAAGCTATAAACACCAGCAAAGGGTGTATAACCATACCTAGGAGGATGCTTATCAAGAATCTCGTAGCTCTCTATTTATTTTATGACCACTTTCTGTAATGAGGCTAAAACCCCCAACATATTGTACTCCTCTATAAATGAAGTACTCCTAATTCCTAAAAACATTATCTTTCAAATGATGAAATCTTGCTAAGAAGATGGCCCCAAGAAAAGTAACCAAACAAAATCATGATTCCCTAGACACCACAAAGATCAAGGATAAAGGAATGAATCAAAGAGATTATTAGGCAAAGAAGGTATGACAAGAAAACCATCATGGTAAGGAGTATAGTAGAACTCTTGGAGTCATTAAGCAAGGAACAACCTATTATAAAGTACAAAGGAAATAGGACATGGAATGAAGGACTGTCCCACACCACTAGGATTTAGAACAATACTTTACAAGAAAGACGCCCTCACAGCTATAGGAAATCTAAAAGGATATCATCCCAAGAAATGCGACTCCAGCTCGTAGTTTCAAACACGGACAGGAGGAAGCTCTTCAAGATTTTAGCGAAGTGGCAAGAAGGAAAAAGGGCTAAAGGTAGGACCTCAATAAAATCATACACATAACAAAAGGTAGCTGAAGAGAATTCCCCCTTAAAGAAATAAATTCCAACAATTTAGGAACAAAGAAATGAGAACATCCACAAGAGAAGTCAAGCCGAGCATTTGACGACAAATGGGATGTCTTGAGAATGCAAGTACAACTTCTTTTGGAAAAAGCAGAGAAGTCAAAATTGGAGTCTCTGACCAACATAGCAGAAGTAAGTAAACCATAAAAATAAGATAGTAAAAGAGAATGAACCGCACCTAAGGAGGACTGGGAAGTAGTAAGTAATACACCCTAAAAAGGGCCTTGGAAGAGTCATTAAGGACAAGAAGATTCAAGAGACAACTGTCTCAAGAGAATTAGACAAGGTTAGTAGTAAAGGCGAGGCAAGTAACACACTAACCCTCATGAGGGTCATAGATTAAACTCTAGCAAAGAAGGAAGAAGTGGAAAGGCCAAATATTAGGGAAAACAAGGATGCAGGAAAATCCTTAAAAAGACCAATGGCCAAATAAACGACCAAACATAAGCCAAGAGAGGAGCAGGTAAGCCCCTCGCATGATCAAGAGATCTTGAAATAAGGATGATATAAGCTCTCCCTAAAAGAAATAGACATGTACTGAAGTACATGTAAGGATGAGGATATAGTGCAAAAGATGTGGCCACAAGATTTCAAGAGTAAAGGTAAACAAGAGAAGACGACGTCAAAGGGTGTCATTTAAGGGTAGAAATTCCCTAGAGCAAATGAAAAACAAAAGAATTTTAGGAGAAAGGGAAAGAATTCTACCAAGGAAGGAAGCCCCAAAAAGACATATGCATCCCAATTAAGATGAAATGGAACCAACCAAAATGGAAAGAATGATAAGCTCACAAATGAAATACTGGTTGAGATGGAAAGATCAAGTACCAAGGAAAAATACTCATGAATAAGAGTGTGTAGACTACAATAATAAGAGAATGGATAAATAGCATGGTAGCATTAAAGAATGTCATAACGAATAAGAGTGTGTGGACTACAATAATAAGAGAATAAAAGAAATCTTGGAGAAATAAGCCCTCAATTAAGAAATAAATTACGGAAAACAACCACTGACATTATGACGGGTCGTGGCCAACGCTCACTTAATGGAGCCTAAAGAATGGACAGATGAGCATAGTGTAGTGTATATAAAATAAGACCAACAATCAGAAATTCCTTAGATAAGGAATGAAAGGAAGTTTTAAGACGAATAAGGATTGAAAGTGGGCAATTGCCTCAACATAAAAGAAGGTGTAAGGAAATGAAGGAAGGAATTTTCAAAGGATGGTAAAAAGGTTGAACATGTAACTCTTAAGGTTAAAACCTCTACTTTGAGGAATATAGTAGAGAATGAAACCGTAAAAAGGGTACATCCCAAACAAAACAATCAATATATAGACCAAAAAGAGATCAACTCAAAATAATGAATTGTGAAATGGTCACGAGCAAGTAAGAGTGGATTAAGGAAAAAGGAAAGTCCTTGAATAAAGGATGCCACTAAACAAGAGAAAGGACATAAGAAGGGAAAAATCCTTGTACGTCAATAAGTCATCACGAAACCCAAGTATTGGAATTGAAAAGACCTAATAAAAAAAGTTGGGAAAGGATGTGTAGGTAAGAGAAATCGATACGGTTATGTGAGACATAACTTCAAAGGCATGATGGATGAGAGGATAAGGTAAAAGGATAGTTGAGGAATGCTATCAAAAGAAAAGTGGGATGAAGTTATACAATCCCTAAAAGGTCGGAAAGCTAAGAGAGACCCTCAAGGAGGTGTTCTAGAAATCTAATGGACAGAGACAGGTCCTAGAAAATTCCATGTTGTAAGGGGCATGTAAGCCCAGCAATCCTGAGAAGAATATGACTCAAAGTAAGGAAGAGTCAGCTAGTAAGCATGACAAGGTCGCATATAAAAATTTAGACCGAAGTTATAATAAACAATGAACGAAGGAACGGTCGAAATAGGACAAAAAGGTGATAACAAAGAAAACTGCGAAAACAAGTATGTAACGCTTGAAAGAACATCGAGCTAAGGGTTTCAACCACCAAGAGAATAATTAGACACGTGAATGGTTGGGTATTTTGGAACTCCCAATCCTAAAATCCTGGGCAAGAACACTCAAGCGGAGAAATCTTGTCCTAAGTAGAGGAGGAAGTGGACATTAAAATTTAAACTTCCTAACATAGTCGAATTTGATTTCATCAAATTAACCAATTAAACACTTCTAATTGTTGAAACTAAAGTTAAAATTGAGTTGGTACATCTTCATATGATTCAATAGCACTTTGAATAGCAAGTTTTGACACTAGAACGAGCTCAAACGGAGCTTTGTTAGAAAATAGACTGTAGAGAGAGAAAGCTTCAATTACTCACCGTCGGGGGCACGACAGTCCGAGCTTCCGATCTGATAGATAGCTCACATCCTGAAGTTCATCCTATTATCAAGAATTGTATCAATTGGTGCCGAAATGAGTTAGAATTTCATCATCAAAATTCTATCGGTTCTCTCTGTAGCACCGGTCAAAAATTGCAGAGGGGAGCCGAATTGGCTTACCTTTCAATCCTAATTTGGCCGTGGGAGGGCTGAGGAAGTGTTGGTAGGGCTTGGTTTTGCCTGAGGAGGGCTCGAATTGGATGATTTCAGCTCGGCCAAAATAAGCTAGCTTCGGTGTCCCAGAGCTATTTCACTATGTGATTATGTTGGCGCTTCTTCGGCGATCCTTGGATCGAATGGAGGTTGCAATCAGATAGCTGACTTCCCCCAAGAATCTAAAGAACTCAACCTTTTCTTCTTAGGTTAAGAAAAATGCCCAAGTCAAAGCTTTGGTTCGAGCTTCACCGAGAAATGTAGCAATAAAGGGAGAGAGAGAGAGAGAAGTGTTCATGGGTGAGGAGGATGAATGGGGTGAGCTCTTTATATAGGTTTATTAAGTGGGGGAGATTTATTACCAGTATTAATGTTGCCATAAATTAATGGGTATTTATTTGCATTAATTTTAATAATTTAATTTAGGTATTAAATTATGGGTATTTATGATAGGGCGTACGATTAATACTATTTAAACCAAATTCGCATAAAAGTTTTTGACCGAAATTTCGGGTTACAAAAAAACATACTTGAACCAGTTTAGTTTTTCTCTTCTAATTTGTCTTAAGGTTCTTTTCCAAGGTTTATGAACCCTCAAATGGTCGGGTTTGTTAATCGGTCTGGTATTTCTTACTCGGTTTGACCGGTTCTTTTCTCGATTTTTCTTAACTCAAAAGAGCATGGTTTACAACACTCTCCTTTTTTTAGGAATTTTGTCCTCAAAACTTAATCCACTTATTTCACATCTGGGTTACATGATAAGAATGTCAGAGGTCCAATTGAGGAATTTTAGAATTTTTGGGGTGAAACTAACTATTTTTGTAAAGGAAGGGCAAAATGATAATTTTGGAAAAGTTGTAGGACCAAATTGGAAATTTTTGAAATTAAACCCCTTTTTGTGAATTTGAATAAATTGTGGTCCTAAGATAAATTTTAAAAGTTTTGGGACTCAATTTGAGGAAAAACTGGCATTAGGGACTTAAAGTTAAAGAAAAATAACTTTATAGACCTATTTGCAAATAAATAGAAGGTTTGGTTTTCTAATTCATTTTGAATGAATGAAGGCTATTAGGCCGAGAAATAATGAACAAGGATGTCCATATCATGTAGGAATACAAAGTACTGGGAACGCCAGCAAGGACAAGCTCGTGTGAACACAAAGAACCGGCCGAGTGGAATTCACTACATTAACGGGTGAGTGGGATTTTATATCATACCCGGTTAGGGATGATAAGTACCTCGAAATGAAAACCCATAACTTAGTGGTATTTTAAACATCACAACTTAGAGGTGTGATGTGAAAATGACACAAAAAACTACTTATAGATTGTAAGTAGATCATATCCGATTGGTATGATGAAACATCCTCGAAGGAAGTGGAAAACCCGTTCATTAGTTATGAGTGGGGATATCCACATACTCGGTTGGTATGATGGATAGTTGAAAATTTATTTTTGTCAGAAGTGATCTCCCCTAATTGTTTGCCACTACTTAAATGATTTGGTAGACCTTCTTAACAGGAGCTTGAATAGCTCTAATAGGCTGGAGGCCTTGGTTTTGGAACTTGGTGGCTAAAATGCCATTTTAGGAAAATCACGTACAGTGGGCCCAAGACCAATGGACACGTGTAGAAGCTCATAAACAAACATGAGATATATGCCATAAAACTCTAAATAAATGAATTGTTTGGCCATGGTACTAAGACAGGATCGACATATTCAGTCATTTAGTGGTAGTGCGACATGACAGGTCTCCAGACTAGTCAAGACAAACAGATGCAAGTTGAGTTGAGGGTTGGGGCCATTGTAGATAACTACCCTTATCTCCACTAGGTCGTCCAAAGCCCTAGGACGCATAATTACCCCTCTTGGGCATCATGAAGGTCCCGTAACATAGTGCATGCACAAATCAATCAATTTTCCACATAATCCAAATAATCTGTGGTTCTACTGGTCCAACAGCCCCGACTCTCAACTCGACCTGCAACTGTTTGTCTTGACTAGTCCGAAGACCTGTCATGTCGCACTACCGCCAGTCCATCGAGTATGTCGGTCCTATCTCAGTAACATGGCCAAACAATTCATTCACTTAAGTTTTCATGGCTTAAAATCATGTTTGTTTATGAGCTCATGCTAGTGCCAACTAGCCTAGAGCCCACTGTTCACGATTTTCACAATCGAGCATATTATCCCATAAGTTCCAAAACCAAGGCCTCCAACCAAACTAAGCTATTCGAGCTCCTGTCAAGAAGATCTCCCAAATATTTTAACTAGTGGCACACAATCAAAGGAGAGCACCTTCGACCAAATAAACTTTTCAATCATCCATCACACTAACCGGGTAGGAGGAAGTTTCTATTTATAACTGATAAATGGGTTTTCCACTTTCTTCTTGGAAGTTCAATCATACATGTAAAACCTTTGAAAAGAAACTTAAGACAAAATAAAAGACAAAAATCAAATTGGTTTAGGTGAATGAGAATCCATAAAAATTGTGAAGTTAAGCGTGTTTTCCCAAGAGTAGTGTGAGGATGGGTGACCTCCTGGGAAGTATTATTCTTTTTGTAACCCGAAATTAAATTATTGGAATTAATACCAATAATTTATGGAAATATTAATACTAGTAATAAATATCTCCTATTTAATACACAATTTTTACACCTATATAAAGAGTTCATCTCCATTCATTCTCCTCACACGTTAACACTTCTCTCTCTTTCTCTCTACTACTCCATTTCCCGGTGAAGCTCGAACCAGACTTTCGACTTAAATATTTTTCTTAACCTCAAAAGGAAAGGTCGAGCTCTTTAGAACCGGGGAGAAGACAGCAATCTGATAGCAAACTCTTGTCAATCCGAGAATCGTTGGAGAAGCGCCGGCATGATGGAATAGTGAAGCAGCTCCGGCAGACCAAAGCTGCCCTATTTCGGCCAAGCTGAAATTGGCCATTTCAACCCCTACTCAGGCCAAACCAAGCCCTCCCAACACTTCCTCAGCCTTTCCACGACCAAATTAGGACCAAAAGGTAAGCCAATTCGGCTCCCCTTTACAATTTTCTATCGGTGCTAGAGAGAGGGTCGAATGAATTTCAATGACGAAATTCTAATCCAATTCGTCATCAATTAATGCGATTCTTGATTCTATGATGAACCTTAGGATGAGAGCTACCTGTCCAAATCGAAAGCTCGGACCGCCGTGCCTTCACCGATGAGTAATCAAAGCTTTTTCTCTCTATAGTTCATTTTCCGGCGAAGCTCCATTTGAGCATGTCCCGACATTAAAACTTGCGATTCACATTTCTAAAGAATCATATGAACTTGTAGAAACTCAATTTCAACTTCAATTTCAACAATTGGAAACATCTGATTGGTCAATTTGATAAAATCAAATTCAGCTGTGTTAAGAAGTTGGAATTAGGGGAAAATTGGGGATTTTTTAAATTCAAAGGACCAAAATGAAATTATATGAAATTGAGGGTCAATTAGGCATGAAAATAATGTTGGATGACCAATTGAAGAAAATTTGAAATTTTTGTGGCAAAATTTACCATTTTTGTAATGGAAGGGCAAAATGGTAATTTTGGAAAAGTTGTGGGACCAAATTGGAAATTTTGGAAATTAAACCCCTTTTTGTGAAATTGAATAAATTGAGGTTCCAAGATAAATTTTAAAAGTTTCAGGACTCAATTAGAGGAAAAATCGGCATTTGGGGACTTAAAGTTAAAGATAAATAACTTTAGGGACCTAATTGAAAATATCTAAAAAGTTTGGGTTTTCTCATTCATTGGAAATGAATGAAGGTTGTTAAGTCGAGTAATAGTGAACAAGGATGTTCATATCATGTAGGAACACGAAGTACCGGGAACGCCAACAAGGTCGAGCTCGCGTGAATACAAAGAACCAGTCTAGTGAAATTCACTGCATTAACGGGTGAGTGGGTTTACTAACATCATACCCGGTAGGGATGATGAGCACAACTTAAAATTAAAAACCACTTACCAGTTGGGAGTGGAAATTTTATATCATACCCGGTTGGGAATGATAAGTACCTCGGTATGAAAACCCACTAATAAGTGGTATTTTAAACATCACTACTAAGAGGAAGTGATGTGAAAATCATGCGGAAAAAACTACTTACCGATTGTAAGTAGATCATACCCGTTTGGTATGATGAGACTTCCTCGAAGGAAGTTGAAAACCCGTTCATCAGTTATGAACGGAGGTGTCCTTATACCCATGCGGTATAATGAATAGAGAAAACATATGTTTTGTCGGAAGTGCTCTCCCCTGACTGTGTGCCAATGCTTAAACAATTTGGGAGACCTTCTCGACGGGAGCTTGAATAGCTCTGATAGGTCGGGGCCTCGGTTTTGGAACTTGGGGGCTAAATGACAGATTTTAAAAATCTCGTACAGTGGGCCCAAGGCTAGTTAGAACGAGCAGGAGCTCGTAAATGAACATCATATATGTGCCATAAAACTTAATAAGTGAATTTTTTGGCCATGGTACCAAGATAGGACCAACATGCTCAGTCAACTAGCGGCAGTGCGACATGACAGGTCGACGGACAAGTCAAGACAAACAACTGCGGGTTAAGTTGAGAATCAGGGCCGTTGGACCACTGGCACCACATATTACCTGGCAATATGAGAAAACATTATTTGTCATGCACTGTGAGTACGAGATCTTCAAGACGCCCATGAGGGGTAGTGATACGTCCTAAGGGCACTGAACGACCTGGTGTCTATAAGGGAAGTTCGTCGTTCCAGGTGTCTGTGCAAAATCTGGAGTAGCACCAAGTGCATGAGACCGGGGTGGGGACAGGATGAGGTCTCTGTCCTCATACGGACACGAAGAAGTGATTTTGGGATTGTGGGTCGGATGTCACAAACATCCACTCATTCCCAGGGTAGAAGTGGTCGTACTTCTATCCGAGTGGCAGGAAAAGTCACTCTGAAGCCACTAGCAGGTTCAGTAGTGATACTGACTTGCAAATGTGTGTAACCTTCATGATGAAGGATGTGTGTTGGGTGATGACACACCGTGGTAAATAAGAAATGGTGGAAACCCCGAATTTTTAAATTAAGGGAATTTTGAAAAGAAAGGAGTCTGGCACACTCCATATGAATGTTTTTCTTAAAAGTCAAAAGCTTTTAAAAACTCATTCACTAAGTAGTCGTACTCATCCCCTCCCTTATATCCCTTTCAAGAAATCCCGGAAATCCTCCCCTTAAAGACTGTCAACTAAGATGCCTGTAAGACAGGTATGTAAAGTTTTAAATTTCATGCAGTTTTGATTATGCTATTCTAGGAAAAAGGTGCAAGTTAAAGGACACCTTACTCTTTACAGATTACAATAAGGGGAAACCCTTTAATTAACCGGGAGAGTGGCGGGTTGATCACGAGGATCCGACCAAACCAGGTCGGGGCGTGACAATACCAACCCTGTATGATCTACTTACAACCGGTAAGTAGTTCTTCCGTGTGATTTTCACATCACTCCTCTCAAGTTTGATGGTTAAATTACCACTTAGCAGTGGGTTTTCATTTCTGATGTGCTTATCATCCCAACCAAGTATGATATTAAATAACCCACTCACCCGACAGTGTAGTGAATTTCCTCTTAACTGGCTTGTCGCATTCACGTGAACGTCCCTTAGCTGGCGTTCCCGGTACTTCGTGTTCCTACACGATATGAACCTTATTGTTCATTATGCTTTGGCCTAATAGCCTTCAATCATCCCAAATGAATGAGAAAACTAAACTTTTCATTTATTTGCAATTTGGTCCCTAAAGTTATTTTTTCTTTATCTTTAAGTCCCTAATGCCGGTTCTCCCCCAAATTGAGTCTCGAAACTCTATTTCACTTTAGGAACTCAATTTATTTAAAACCACAAAAGGGGTTCAAGTTTCCCAAATTTCTAATTTGGTCCCCCAACTTTTCCAAAATTACCATTTTGCCCCTACTTTACAAAAAAAGTATGTTTTGCCCCAAAAATTCTAAAATTTACCCAATTGGTGCTCCAACATCTTCATCATGCCTAATTGGCCCTTAATTTTATGAAATTACACTTTACTCCCTCAAATTTTTGAAATCACCAAATTTCCCCCAATTTCAACCTTCTTACTCAGTTGAATTTTATTTCATCAAATTGAGCAATTAAATGAGTTTAATTATTGAAATTGAAGTTAGATTGGAGTTCCTACACCTTCATATGATTCAATTGCAGTTTCAATAGCATGATTTGATGACGGGGTGAGCTCAAACGGAGCTTCACCATAAAACTGGACTTAGAGAGAGAAAGTTTTGAAAGCTTATCGTCGGGGGCGCAATGGTCCAAGCTTTCGATTTGGGCAGATAGCTCTTGTCCTACGGTTTCTCTTAGGATCAAGAATTACATCAATTGATTCCGAATTGAGTGAGAATTTTGTCATCAAAGTTTTGTTGGTTCTCTCTCTAGCACTGATCGGAATTTATAAAGGGGAGCCAAATTGGCTTACCTTTCAGCTCTAATTCAGTTGTAGGAGGACTGTGGAGGTGTTGGAAGGGCTTGGTTTGGCCTGAGAAGGGCTCGAATTGGCTTATTTCAGCTCAGCCAAAATAGGGTAGCTTCGGTCCGCCGAAGCTTCTTCACTCTTCGATCACCCCAGTGCTTCTCCGACGACCCTCGAAGCAAATGGAGACTACAGGCGTGTAGCTGACTTCTCTCTAAATCCAAAGAACCCGACCATGCCTTCTTTGGCTTAGAAAAATGCCCAAGTCGGAGCTTTGGTTCAACCTTCACCGAAAAAGGGAGTAGTTGAGAGAGAATGGAGTTTTCATGTGTGAGGAGCATGAATGAGGAGGGGCTCTTTATATAGAAAGCTCGAGGACTTCTTGGCCATCCGATTGGCGCCTTAATGGTAGTCATTCATTGCCTGAAACTCCCTCGTTGGAGACTTTTCATCTTCACCAGCGTTGCTCAATTTTCCAACGAGTGAATAGTGATGTCGTCTAAAGGAAGAATATGACACTATTCTAAACCAGACCGGATCGGTACGAATCAGGTTCAAAGAATAAACCAATCGATTCAGGCCCGATTCGACCGAATTTTTAAAAATTAAAAATTTATAAATTTATCTAAATTAATTCTCTATCCAATGGTGGCCTCAATTCTCCAATTTGAATTTTCTAAGCCACCCAAAAAAATGAATTTAACATGCAGTTCAATAGTGGTTCAATCCGGTTCAAACTGGTACAATCTGGTTCCCCTGAACATGTTTGGTTTTCTTCTCCAATTCAACCTAAAGTCCTTTTTCATGATTTGTGACTATTTAGGTCACTCGAGATCCATAAATTTCTCGGTTTTCCTTATCTCTATCGGTTTCGATTTGTAAATTGACTCGATTTTCTCTTTGGAAATGTTCGGTTCTTTCCCTAGTTTTTTCTTATTATCAAATGATGGGGTTTACAATTTTGCTCTTTCCGTCCTCCATTATAGACTTGGCCCTTATCCTCCTTCTAGTTAGCCTTCTCCAACCAATGATGTCGGGTTTGCACCAGACGCTCACATTCATGGGTCATATTGATTACAACTGCGAGATTTGTGGGGCATCCTAGCTGTCACGCCCCGACCCGGTTTGGCTGGATCCCCATGATCAACCTGCCACTCCATGGGTTTAAAAGGGGTTTCCCCTTCTTTTAATCAAGAGGAGGCAGGCTTAATTCAAACCTTATTCCCTAGATTAGCATAAATAAATAAATATGCAAGCTTAATAGTGACATTAAGCATACCTAAAAGAGGGTACATCCTTGTGTTTTCTTTTGTCATATTTCTCTACTCTTGAAAAGGGATATAAAAGAGGGGGTGAGTTCTACAACTCAGTGAGTGGGGGGGGTTGGAAATAAATTTTCAAACATATAGTTATTATCCAAGGTTGTTGTTTTCTTTGAAAGAAACTTTTTCCTCATGATCTGGTTTTCAAAACCTTTTTCCTCATTTCCACATTAGGTGTGTTTTGCAGACAATACGCACACCCTTCATCAGGAAGGGAACACACATTCGCAGGTGCAACCCGTCCACTACACCAACTTGTGGCTCGGAGCATCTTTATCGACCACCTTGATAGAAGTCCATCCACTTCTATCTTGGATCTGAGTGGATGTTCGCGACATCCGACCCGAATGCCACTCCGTGTCTATATGAGGACAGAGACCTCATCCTGACCCCACCCCAGTCTCATGCGCAAGAAGCTACTCTGAGCTTCCTGACTGCTGGTATGACGAACTACCCTTATCTCCACTATGTCGTCCAATAGAGCTTAAGACCCATCACTACCCCTCTTGGGTGTCTTAATGATTTTGTACCTCAAGTGCATGCACAAAACAATAGTTTTCACGTAGTCATTTATCTTTGGTGCCACTAGTTCAATGGCCCTGACCCTCAACCCGACCTGCAGCGATTTGTCTAGGCCAGTCCTTCAACCAGTCCTGATGCACTGCCGCAAGTCCATCGGGTATTGTTGTCCTGACTTGGTACCATGACAAAATCATACAACAGGTTCATTATAGATTTCATGGCCTTCTCATTTCAAGTTTGTTTATTAGCTCCTGCTCGTGCCCACTGGCCTTGGGTCCACTACACATGATTTTCCAAAAACTAGGTAGTTAGCCCTATAAGTTCAAAAACCAAGGCCTCTAGCCTATATAAGCTATTCTAGCTCCCATCAAGAAGGTCTCCCAAATGGTTTAAGCATTGGCACACAGACAGGGGAGAACACTTCTGACAAAAATGTATTTTTTACTTCATCTCACCAACTAGGTGTGATGATACCACCGCTTACAACCTGCAAGCGGGTTTCTCCATCCTTCAAGGAAGTCCATCATAGCAACCATGTATGATTTCTTCTACTTACAACCTGTAAGTAGGTTTTATCTCAATTTGCCCATCACCCAATCAGGTGTGATGTTAAAGTTCCACTCACAAGTGGTTTTTCATTTCCAAAGTGCTCACCATCCCAACCGGTTATGATGTAAATAAGCCCAATCACCTAATAACTGGGACGTGTTCATCCTCGATTGGATTTCCAAGTCGACGCGAGCTTTCTCTTGCTTGCATTCCGATCACACTTGTCCTTATCACGATTTGGCATAAAACCCTAGGCTCACAAATTATAGATAAATTGCATTTAGAATCCTAATGTTTATTTTTCTTCACTTTAGGTTCCTAATGCCAACTTTTGCCCAATTTGAGTCCCAAGGTTTCCAAAATTTTCTTTTGAGTCCTCATTTTACTCAAAATTGTATAAGGGGCTCAAGTTTTCCAAATTTCCAATTTGGTCCGTAACTTTACAAAAATTATAATTTTGCCCCTACTTTCAAAAATGAAAATTTGTCTCTAAATGTTTCAAAAATTGACCAATTAGTCCTCCAACATCTTTTTCATGGCAAATTGCCCTTCAATTTTTGGGAAATTGCAAAGAGGTCCATCAATTTCATGAAATCCCAATTTCCCCCTTTCCAACTAACCAAATTTTATTTCTTCAAATTGGCCATCTACTCAAGGTTAATTACTTCAATTGGAGGTATAAATTAGTTCCTACACTTCTATATGATTCAATTAAGCTTTGAATCGCATAAATTGAGGCTAAAACGAGTTCAAACGGAGCTTCACCAGAAAATTGTGTGTAAAGAGAGAAAGCTTCAAAAGCTTACCGTTGGAAGTGCGACAATCTAAGCTCTTTATCTGGGCAGGTAGCTCTCATCTTGAGGTTCCTTCTAGGATCAATAATCACTATAATTAACATTGAATCGAGGGAGAATTGTTTCAGTGAAGTTTTGCACTTTCTCTCTCTAACTCCGATCGGAAATGATAGAGTAGGGCTGAATTGGCTTACCTTTCAGCTCTGTTGCAATCGGATGAGGGCCTTGGGAGTGTTGGGAGGGCTTGGTTTGGCTGAAGGAGGGCTGAATTTGGCTGAATTCAGCTCGGCCAAAACAAGGCAGCTTCAGTCCGTCGGAGCTACTTCAATATTTGATTTCAGGTCAAATGGAAGATGCTACCAGGTAGCTGACTTCCCCCGGAATCTAAAGGACCTGACCTTGCCTTTTGAGGCTACGAAAACTACCCAAGTCGGAGCTTTGGTTACAGCTTCACCTTAAAATGGAGCAGTTGAGAGAGAATGGAGATTTGAGGTGTGTGGAGGATGAATGAAGATGAGCTCCTTATATAGGGATCTTAAGGACTCTCGGCTGACCATTTTCCATTTTGGTCAAACTTATCCTTGCACTGAAACAGCCTAATCGGAGCTATTTTTCCTTCTATGGCATAGTCTGTTTCTGATTTGAATAAATAGTGCTGTCATCTGAAGGAAGAAGACGACACTGTTCCGAACCGAACTGGTCCAACCAGTTCAATGTGTAAATCGGCCGGTTCATGCATGATTCAACCGATTTTCTCAAAATTAAAATTTCTAAATTCATTATCTACCCAATGGTGTCTTTAATTTCCCAATTTGAATATTTTAAGCCACCTAGAAAAATGAATTTAGCAACCAATTCAATGATGGTTCAAACTGGTTCAATCTGGTTCAGGTTTAGTTCACCTTAACCGGTGTGGTTTTCTCTTCCAATTTATCCAGAGGTCCTTTTCCATTACTTTTATGACTCTTGAGTCACTTGGGCTTTGTTAATTTCTCATTTTTCCCTTTCTCTATCGGTTAAGATTCATGAACCGGTTCAGTTTTCTCTCTTAAGTTGACCAGTCTTTTCCCTGGTTTTTCTTATCTTTAAGGGACGGGGTTTACAACTCTCCCCTTCTTTTAGGGGTTTTGTCCCCAAAACTAAGTCAACCATCATTTGCATTAGAAGTGATTTTCCTTGATATCCTCCTAGGGTTTGCTCAATGTGCTATCTATTTGGCTACTCCTTACATCTAGTCCTTTTAGCCACGTACTTGAGAAGTCCTTCTTCCTTTATATCTTCCATTCACTCCCTGGAGTGTATCATCACTGGTCATGGTTAAATTACCTATCCCATGATACTTCCTTAGGTCTCCTTATTACTCCACTCAGGGTACAACTTTTCTTCTTAAGGGTTCTTATCTATGTCATTGGGTTGGATGTTCCATATACATCTGATCATCCCTATTTTCCCTTCGTTTCCTAGAATATTGATGTTCTTAGTTTAGTATCCTTTCTGAGTCTTCATCCTTACTCCCGTGGATTTTGATGTACTTTCTTCCTTATCTTGTTTGGTCCTTTCTCTATGTTTTGTTTACCATGATTTTTGTTCCATTTCTTAGGTTGGATCATCAGACTGGGTCCTCTTTAGGTCACCTTGCTTGGAACTATTGGCACTACATATTTCTTATAGTATGCTCGATTTTGGAATTATCTTTACCGTTTATGGTTTCAAAATGTGTATCCTCGATAACGGTTCATGCCTTTCCATCCTGTTTGGGAGTCATATGGTTTCGTTCCTTTCGACTACCCAATAGTATTTCCCAACTATCTTTTATGTAGTCCAATTATCTTTTAAATTTCTTAACACCAGAATTGTGTCATTTTCCCTTTATCTATTAATTCTTTACCAACTTTTCTATGGGTTTTCTCCTGGTTCCAACCGTCAGTTTTTCCTGATAGCTTATCGACACATTGGGATCCTTTCTCACTTATATCCTTTACATCAATATCTTTCACTCAAGGCATTCCTTTCCTCCATCCTTTAGTGCTCACTTGTGACCATTCACCAGCTCCTTATTCTGAATTGACCCCCTTTTCGGTCTACGTAATGTTTCCTTATTTTGGGGGAGGTTTCCCTTTTAAGGTTTCCATTCTCTACTATGTCCTTCAAAGTAGAAATTTCATTTTAGGGTGATACCTTTGATCTTCTTACCATTCTTTGAAGGTTCCTTCCCTTGACCTCCCTACACTCTCTTTATTTTGGGGCATTTACCCACTTTTAATTCCTCCTTTGTCTTAAAATTCCCATTCCATCTCTCATTCCCTATCCAATGAAATTCGAGTTTCCGGGTCTTATTTCGTGTATTCCACACTATAACCAACCGTCATCCTTTAGGTTACATTAAGTGAACGTGGGCCTCAACAAGTCTTGATGTCTATGGTTGTTTCAATAATCCACTTCTTAATTGGAGGGCTTACTCCTCCCAAGGGTTTCCAGGTAGTCTTTTCTCTATCTCCTTATTATGGGCAATCACCTCTTTTCTACCTATACGACATCTTTCGATGCTATCTCCTTCTCTACATGTTACCCTAAGTTTAACTTACACCATGGTTTCTAGGTAAACTTCCCTTTGTAACTAGTCTTTTATTCCCAACTTGTATTCTTTGTGAAACTTTTCTCCTCTATCCCACTTTAGTTGGGTTCATTACTTCTTCGTTGGAATATGTATGCCTCTTCTGAGCTCCTTTCCTTAGTAGGCTTCTTCCTCTTTTTCCTAGATTTCCTCTTTCCTTAGTCATCTTGGTGATCTATCTTTAAGTTGAGCTCATGACATCCTTGGTGTCATCCTATCCGACTTATCCTTACTTTGGGGAGTTTTTATAGCACATCCCTTATCCTTGTCTTTATCCCAACTTATTATTCACTACAACTTTTATTCCTATTGGTGAAGGGTTCCTAGTCTTTTTCCTTTCGAGTTTGCTCCATCCCCTTCTAAGAGCTTACTTAATCCCTTTCGTGGCTTAGGTTTGGCTGTCAATTCATTATCGGCCATTTATTTCTTCAAGAATTTCTTCATTCTTCCTTTCCAATATTTTGACCTTTACATGTTTCCCTTCCTTGCTGGTGTCAGATTTATGGTCTTCTAGAGGGTTAGTATGTTAACTGCCTCGTCCCCAATATTCTCCTTGTCCAACTTGGAGCAGTTGTTCTTCGAGTTTACTTGTCCTTGATGCCTATCTCATTGTCCTTTTTAGGGTGTAGTCCTTACAAATTTCTGGTACTTCATAGAGCATTGTTTATTCTACTTGATCCTTCCATAGTTTCTATTTATTTCCCCGCTTAACTACTCTCCATTTTCCATAATAAGTCACACTTGTCATCTCAAGACATCCTTAACCACTTACACCACTTTTTAAGGTTCCATATTTTAGGTTAAGCCTCACATTATCCACCTTTTGGTTCTTTAACTTGCCCTTTTTCTTAAGAACTCCTATCCTGGGATTTTCCTGTTTACCTCCCTAATGCTTCTTGAAGGCTTTGTCTTCTTTCCTTTCGTACACCCTTCCAATGTTGGTATGGTTATCCACCCTTTACTCCTTTCTATCTCTAATTCCCTTTTTGTTCCTTATCCTTCATTCGAGGAGTTCCTGATTGTCAGTGGGTTCCTAGCACTTACGTTATGTCCATCTACTTATCCAGGGTTCTTTCAAGGGTACTTACACATTCCTCTCGAGTCCTCTTTCCTAACACCTTTCTCTTCCTCTTCCCTCATACCATGTCCTATCCTAGAGTTGCCTAAAAAGGCTTTTCGCGTTCACCCTTTTTAGGGGTTTTTGTACCTTGAATCTCGTCTTGGTTCTTCTTAGAGATAACCCAATTCCTCTTGATTTCCTAACTTTTGTATGCAGACTCTTTCTCAATCCCTTATGGTCCTTATGTTTTCTTTTACTATTTCTACACCTTTTGATGCTTACTTCCTTTACACGGGACCCCACAATCTTTCCCTTCTTCCTACCTTTGGTTAGGGTATGTCTTTTCTAGAGATTCTAGGCATACTCTTGGTCCTTCTATGGAACTCCTTTCTCAGTCTTGTTGCATTGTTACTCCACATTCCTAGTTCTTGTGGGGACTTATTTGGCTATCTTAGGGTTAGTGTTAACTAGAGGTGACTTGTAGTCTTCCTCCTTAGGTGGTCTTCTCCATCTACTACCCCGATCATGATTAGTATATTTCCAATATGTTGTTGTACTTGTCATTATCTAGAAGATTAACTTTTATTAAGAAAAACTAAGCTTTTATTCATTCAAAGAGGTAGTTTCTTGTCGTACTCTGCTTATTAAAGGAATTAACTACTTCCTAGTCCCTTGGAGTCATAGGTCGGGAGTTAGCCTCCGAATGGTTTTGAGATTCATGATTTGAGGGTTCTGATGAACTGGCTGATATCCATCCATACTCCCGTTGGGCTTCCCTAATAGGACGAACTTAATAAATTGCCTAGAGTCTGAATCTTTTTAACACCTCAATCTCACACTCATAGGTCCACCTCATCCATTGGGAAGGGTAAAAGTTGGATTGAGTTAGTGGGGGTACTTGGTGGACATTCATAAAGGTGGTTGGGCATCCCAATAGTTATCCTAGGCCTACTTCTTAGTTGGAGTCCTTTTTTGTTGTTGTAGGATTGTAGGGGTGTTGGGCTCTTTGGTGGAGGGATAGGTTCTTCCTGCCTTTGAGGAGGATATGCAATGCCTTCTAGCTCTAATAGGGCTCCAACAAGTATCTTAGAAGCCTCGATTTTCGAACTTGGGGGCTATTATGCCTAATTTTTTAAAATCTCGAACAGTGGGCCATAGCACAGTTGGCACGAGTAGGAGCTCGTAAACAAACATGAGTTATATGCCATAAAAACTTTAAATAAATGAATTGTTTGGCCATGGTACCAAGACAGGACCGACATATTCAGTCAACTAGTGGCAGTGCGACATAACAAGTCTCCAAACTTGTTAAGACAAACAGTTATAGGTTGAGTAGAAGGTCGGGGCCATTGGACCAATGGCACCACAAATTATATGGCGTGATGTGAAAATAATGATTGTGCATGCACTGTGTTTATGGGACCTATAAGACACCCAAAAAAGGTAATAATGTGTCCAAGGGCCTTGGACGACCTACTGGGTATAAGGGCAGTTCGTCGGACCAGGTAACCTTAAAAAGCTCAGAGTAGCGTCAAGCGCACGAGACTGGGGTGGGGACGGGATGAGGTCTCTATCCTCATATGGACATGGAGAATTGTTACGGGATTGAGGGTTGGATATCGCGAACATCCACTCATTCTCAAGGTAGAAGTGGATGAACTTCTTTCTAGGTGGCTGGTAAAGTCGCTCCGACACCACAAGTGGGTTCAGTGGACGTACTGGCCTACGATTGTGTGATTGACCTTCATGATAAAGGATATGTGTTGGGTGATAACACAACGTGATTAATAAGAAATGATGATAAAACAGAAAATTTGAAATGAAAGGGTTTTTGAAAGGAAATGAGGAGTATGGCACACTCCAAACAAATCTTTTCCCTAAAAGTCAAAATTTTGAAAAACCCATTCACTAAGTCATTGTACTCACCCCCCAACCCCCCCCCCCCCTCCCTTATATCCCTTTTCAGATAAACCAAAGAAAGCCTAGCCATGTCCTCCTGTTAGTTACACCTGCATGACAGGTATGTAAAAGTATAAAATTTTATGCAAGTTTTGATTTATGTTATTCCAGGAAAGGTAAATGTTTAAATGACATCTTACTTATACCAGATAAAAGAAGGGCAAACCCTTAGTAAACCGGAAGAGTGGCGGGTTGCTCACGGGGATCCGACCAAACCGGGTCGGGGTGTGACAACTTGAGTGGTATCAAAGCCTGTTTTCTTGAATACATAATCAAGACTAGAAAATATAGTAACTAATAGGATTGCTTTCAGATGACTCCTAGAAGAGTGACCAAGAAAAATAGGAATGACTCTACTCAATACCCTGTCCTCATAGGAAGACAACCCTAGAAGCTTCCCAATGCATAAGGCATGGTAGAAGTCTCAAAAGACCAATTGGGAAATATTTAGGAGGATGTTGCTATGACCTATTGAGATCACAACTCTAGGTATGAAGGAAACCAAGCATGAAGCCATAAACATCTGCAAAGGGTGTATAATCTTACCTAGGAGGATGCTTATCAAAAATCACGTAGCTCCCTATTTATTTTGTGACCACTTTCTGTAATAAGGCTAAAACCCCCAATATATTTTACTCCTCTATTAATGAAGTACTCCTAATTTAAAAAAAAAAACCTATCTATCAAAGGAGGTAATCTTGCTAGGAAGATGACCCCAAGAAAAGTAACCCAACAAAACCACAACACCCTAGACACCACAGAGACCAAGGATCAAGGAATGAATCAAGGAAATTATTAGGCAAAGAAGGCATGACAAGAAAACTGTCAAGGTGAGGAATCTAGAAGAACTCCTAGAGTAACCACTAAGCAAGGAAACAACCAATTACAAGGTGCAAAGGGAATAGGACATGAAATAAAGGACTATCCCACTAAGATTTAGAATAATACTTTCCAAGAATGACACCCCCACAACTATAGGAAATCCGAAAGGATACCATCCCAAGAAGCACGACTCCCGCTTGTAATTTCAACCACAAATAGGAGAAAGCTCTTCAAGATCGTAGCAAAGTGGCAGAAGGTAAAAAGGGTTGAAGGTAGGACCTTGATAAAACCACAAACAGAACAAAAGGTAGCTGAAGAGAACTCTCCCTTAAAGAAGAAATTTCCAACAATTTTGGAGCAAAGAAGGGAGTGCATCCACAAGAGAAGACAAGTGGAGCATTTGACGACAAATGGGATGTCTTGAGATTTCAAGTACAACTTCCTTTGGAAAAAGTAGAGAAGTTAAATTGGAGATTTGGACCAACATAGCAGAAATATGCAAATCGTGATAACAAGATGGTCAAGGAGAATGAACGACACCCTAAGGAGGACAACTAACCCTCGTGAGGGTCATAAATTAAGCCCTATTAAAGAAACGAAAGAAGGAAAGGCCAAACACTTGGAAAAGAAGGAGGGAGGAAATCCTTAAGGAGATTTATAAGCCAAGACCAAATTGATGACCAAACTCAAAGCCAAAAAAGGGTAAGTAAAACTCACACAAAGAGGTCTTTGGCATAGTGTGGGGTACATGAAATAAGACCAATAATAAAAAATTCCTCAGATAAGGAATGAAATGGAACTTAAGATGAAGAAGGATTCAAAGAGTACAAATGCCTCAACATAGAAGAAGGTGTAAGGAAATGAAAGAAGAAATTTCCAAAGACTAGTAAGAAGGATGAACATGTAACTCCTAAGGTTAAAAATCTCTACTTTGAGGGACATAATAGAGAATGAAACCATGAGAAGGGAACTTCCCAAATAAAATAATTAACACATAGACTAAAAAGGGATCAACTTGATATAATGAATCGTGAAATGGTCACAAGCATGTAAGAGTGAATTAAGGGAAAAGGAGAATTTTTTAGTAAAGGATGTCACTGGGATGAGGAAGGACCCAAGAAAGGAAGAGTCAATGGGTAAGCATGACAAAGTCAATAAAAATTTTGCTCAAAGTTGAAATAAATGATGGATAGAAGAAGGGTCAAATTAGGATGAAGGAATGATAACACCGAAACCTGTACATAATGCTTGAAGGGACGTAGAGTTAAGGGTTTCAACGATGAAGAGAATAATTAGACATTGGAATGGTTGGGTATTTTGGAACTCCCATCCCTGAAATCCTAGGCAATAACACTTAAAAGGAAAAATCTTCTCCTAAGTAGAGGAGGGAGTGGACATTAAAGGAAATTAATCCATATATGAAATATGCGGATTAAGTTTTAGGGACAAAACTCCTAAAAGGAGGAGAGATTTGTAAACCCCGCTCTTTTGATTTAAGAAAAACTGAGAAAAGAACCAGTCAAACCAAGTGAGAAACACTGAACCAGTTCACAAACCTGATCATTAGAGAACGTGCAATTTGGGAATTTACAACTCCTAGGTGATCCAAGGGTTCATAAAACCTCGGAAAAGAACCTTAGGACAAATTGAAAGAGAAAAACTAGACCAGTTCAGATAAACCGGATCCAATTGGATTGAACTGGTTAATGAACCGAGTCGGTTCATGAACCGGAACCGATAGAGTCCCAAAAGTCATGGAAATGGACTTGAGAAGGAATTGGAGATAAAAACCAAACTAGTTCAGGTGAACCAGAATGAACTGGTTCGGCCTAGTTTGAACCACTATTGAATTGGATGCTAAATTCATTTTTCTAGTTTGCTTAAAAATTCAAATTTGAGATTTGAGGCAACCATTGGATAGAAAATGAATTTAGAAATTTCTAGATTTGAAAAATTCTGTCGAATTGGGGGTGAACCGGCCGTTTTAAGCTTTGAACCTGGTTCATACCGGTTCGGTCCCGTTTGGAACAATGTCGTCTTCTTCCTTCATATGACAACACTGTTCACTCGTCCGAAAATCACGCAGTGCCGGCGAAGCCAAAAAGTCTTTGGCCAAGGAGTTTTAGGCAATAAATGACCACCATTAAGGTGCCAATCGGATAGCCAAGAAGTCCCCGAGCTTTCTCTATAAAAAGCCCCTCCTTGAAAACTCCATTCTCTCTCAACTACTCTATTTTTCGGTGAAGCTCGAACCAAGGCTCCAACTTGGGCACTTTTCAAAGCCAAACAAGTTTATGTCAAATTCTTTAGAATCATATAGAAGTCAGCTACACGCCTGTAGTCTCCATTTGCTCCGGGGGTCGCCGGAGAAATGCTAGCATGATGGAACAGTGAAGCAGCTCTGGCGGACTGAAGCAGCCCTATTTTGGTCGAGCTGAAATCGGCCAATTTGAGCCTTTCTCAGGCCAAACCAAGCCTTTCCAACATCTCCACAGCCCTCCTACAACTGAATTAGAGCTGAAAGATAAGCCAATTCGGCTCCCCTATTCAATTTCTGACCGGTGCTAGAGAGAGAACCAGCAGAACTTCGATGATAAAATTATCACACAATTCGGCATCAATTGATGCAATTCTTGATTCTAAGATGAATCTCAGAACAAGAGCTGCCTGCCTAGATTGAAAGCTCGGACCGTCGTGCCCTCAACAGTAAGCTTTCATGCTTTCTCTCTCTAATTTCAGTTTTCCAGCGGAGCTCCGTTTGAGCTCATTCTAACACCAAATCGCGCAATTCAAAGTGCAATTGAATCATATGAAGGTGTAGAAACTTCAATCTAAATTCAATTTCAACAATTAGAAGTGTTTGATTTGTCAATTTGATGAAATCAAATTTTGTAGTGTTAGGAAGCTGAAATTGGGGATTTTTAAAAATTTGAAAGACCAAAATACAATTTTTTTTAAAATTGAGCATAAATTGGGCATGATGAGAATGTTAGAGGCCAAATGAGAGATTTTTGAATTTTTTGGGTAAAACTTACCATTTTTGTAAATGAGGGAAAAATGGTAATTTTGGAAAATTCGGGGGACCAAATTGAAAATTTAGGAAATTAAACCCCTTTTTGTGAATTTTAATAAATTACGGTCCTAAAATAAATTTTAAAAGTTTCGGGACTCCATTTGATGAAAAACCGGCATTAGGTACTTAAAGTTAAAGAAAAATAACTTTAGGGATCTAATTACAAATAAAGGGAAAATTAGTTTTATCATTCAATTGGTATGAATGAGGGCTATTAGGCCAAATAATAATGAATAAAAACGTTCATATCGTGTAGGAACAAGAAGTACCGAGAACGCCAGCTAAGATTAGTTCGAGTAAGGACAACAAGCCAACTAAGTAGATCATACCCGGTTGGAATGATAAGTACCTCGGAAATAAAAACTCACTATTTAGTGGTATTTTAAACATCAAAACTTAGAAGAGTGGTGAAAATGACACAGAAAAACTATTTACTTTTGTAAGTAAATCATATCTGGTTGGTATGATAAAACTTACTCGGAGGAAGTGCAAAACCCATTAATCGGTTAGGAGCTACTCAGTGGGTATAATAGATAGTTAAAAATATTTTTTGTTGGAAGTGCTCTCCCCTTATTGTGTGTAACTACTTAAACGATTTGGGTACATTTTTAAAGGACGCCTTACTTATACCGGGTTAAAGAAGGGAAAACCCTTAGTAAACCGGAAGAGTGGTGGTTTGTTCACGGGGTTCCGACCAAATCGGGTCGGGGCGTGATACTCGGCCTCCGACTCGACCGCGAGCGAAGAGTTTTTCAAGTTGCCGAAGACTACAACTTTTCCAGCCCCTCTCTCTTCTCTGTTCTTTATATGAGCAACGGGAGGTTGAAGACGATGATTTGGCAGGCGTGCCACGTGGCACGTTATGATCGATCAATTTTTCTAATGTGTAAGTCCAACTCGACCACCACATAAGTCGTTGACCCGTTTACTAGACATGTGGCAGTATTCTATTGACTGATTGTGTTTGTGTGGCATGCTGATTGGTCATCCCTTTACCATTGACCGAACACGTGACAGCCTCCTATTATAGTTTAAATAAATTTATTTACTAACAATATTTTATATAAAATTTATAATATAAATATATAATAAAATATTATATATATAAAAAATTAAATATAAAAATGTATAATATAATTTATTATATATATTTATATTTTTTATTATAATTAGAAAATATGTATATATATATATTAATTATTATATAATTAATATTAATTATTTATTATAATAATAAATAATAATTTTATATAATATATTATTTTAGTATATATTATATTTAATATATACAATAACTAATAAATTAGTTAATTTAATTAAAATACTTAATTTATATTTCTTTTTATTAATAATATTTAAACATAATTTAACTCATTTCAAATTATTAATTATTAATTAGTTGATTTTGCGTTTATCTCCAAAATCACTTAATACAAATATAGATTTATAGCAAATTGCCAAATTTAATCTATCTTCAAACCATTCCATACAAATATAGATTTATAGCAACTTCAATATTGTTACCATATTTATAGCAACTTGCCCTTGGACTGCCATATTATTCAAGCTCAATTACCTCTCGTGCACTGTCCATAGCTTTTGTTATTCCTAAAATCTGTTTTTTTTCAAGTGAGATAAGGATGTTAATGCAACCTCAATTTATAATTTATTAGATAATATATTGAACCTATTTAAAGTCTTAAGATAATTTAAATATTCAACATCATACCATTGATAAAAAAAGGTATCTTACAATGTTAATGACGTCATGTATATTGATAATACCATATTATCAACAATTTTTTTTCATTTTTTAATGATCTCCCAAAGGTCATATCCCAAGGGAAAATCCGTAATAGGCACCTCAAATAACAATAAGCTACCATGCAATGGGAACTTCTTGTTGCATCTAATTCCTGGATAGGTTTGAGCTACAAGAGTCCTGTGTGGAAGCACTTCTTTTCAGCTCATAAACCCACCTCCGGGAATAGTAGGAGGGACTTGAGATGACATTTGGCCCTGTGAAACAAGCTGGGATCGATTTGGACCTTGGGCGTAACCTTGGCCCATACCTGTCCCAACAAGCTGCTGCTGCTGCTGGGGTCGCTGCTGCTGGAGTTGTTGAAGCTGTTGTTGTGGGTGCTGTTGCTGTTGCTGCTGCTGAATCTGAGAGAGTTGTTGCTGCTGCATCTGAGAGAGTTGCTGCTGCTGGTGCAGTTGCTGCTGCTGCTGTTGCTGAAGTTGGGAGAGCTGCTGCTGCTGCTGTTGCTGTTGCTGTTGGAGTTGAGTCATTTGCTGCTGCTGCTGCTGCTGCTGCTGTTGCTGTTGTTGTTGGAGCTGAGACATTTGTTGCTGTTGGAGCTGAGGGATCTGCTGTTGCTGTTGTTGGAGCTGAGTCATCTGTTGCTGTTGGAGCTGAGGGATCTGCTGCTGCTGCTGTTGTTGTTGGAGCTGAGGGATCTGCTGCTGCTGGAGCTGAGGGAACTGCTGCTGCTGGAGCTGGGGCAACTGCTGCTGCTGCAGCTGTTGCTGTTGATTGTTCTGTGGCTTGAACACGACCATATCCTGTGTTACATCAAAACATAGGACTTAATGCAGATCTCAGGGGAAGAAATGGATAAAATAAATTTTGGAATTTTTGCAACTCATAATCATACAAAAAAAGTAACCCAAAAATCTATGTATGGAGAATTTCTTTAAACCCGTATATATATTTTGTAAAGGTGTAAGTTCGGCAGCAATTATGAGATCTGATTGTTCTTTACTTGGTATCTTTTTTTATTAATAGTTTCTGCATTAAATGAAACTTAACATTATAAAGTTCACCTAATGCCCACACTCAATTTCAGCTATTCATTCTATAAGTAGCAGCAGATCATGTGATCAATTTAGAGTCTTCTTACCCCAGGAAAAAGCATGCCTATCAGGCGATATGCTTTGTCTGAAACAGATAGCAGCAAAGTGTGAGAAGGTAATTGGATAACAGCACACTGGAGAAAAAAAAGCAAAATAAGGTAATATATCAACTTGGCATTGTCAAGAAAAGAAATTATTTTCCTGCCATCTTAATTGAACCAGATAACAAACTATATTGTTATTACAAAGATTCTCAAATCCTCTAGTGATTTATTTAACTATGTTTCATAGAGTGGAAGATACTTCTATGTGAATCAGTATTGTTTATTTTAGATTGCAAGATGACAACAGTTGCAACATGTACATCCTGTAATATATTGATTATTCTACTTAACGATGCCTTTGTACAGGAGATACAAAGGAATGCTGATAAAATAAACAATCAGTTTCAATGGAATTTTCCACCCATCTATGTGCCATATAATTTTTGAAATATTCTAAAATTATAAAACATAAAAAGAAGTATGAATGAGCTGTCCATAAAATTTTGCATCAGAAAGAACAACAATGGGAACTCACAAGCTTCTTTTCTTGTAGCTGTATAAGAAAACCATGTTGGTTCATTGCCCGAAAAACAAGGAAATCAGCTTTGCCAACATATTGCCTGTTGTATCAAATTAGCAGCAAATAAAAAGGAATGGTAAAAATAGAAAATATATATCAAAACTTCTCTTAAAGACATGGGGATGTTTTATTCTAGAGAGGCCATACTAACTTGTTGTTCATGTGGTCCTGAGATATCAAACGAACTATTTGCATAGTAGGAGGCCAATTTGCTGCAAGCCTGAAAAATATAAAAAAAAAAAAAGCAGTGACTCACTGAATATGTAACAAGTATCAGCAAAGCAATTACTTTCAGTGGAATTGTAAAGTATGTATTATCAGATGGAACTATTCTTTCAAAATTTCTGGAACATCAATAGGTTTCAGAACTCACGTCTCTGAGGCTGATGAATTTCGATAACCCTGCCACATGCCAAAATTAATGTTCATGTGCATATACAATTATAAAAACAACCAAATTTATTCATAAAAAAGAAACAACAACCAAACTGTATCACTCATAGAAAAGAACAGAGGCAACCCCAGAAGTCACAAGGATTTTATGATGGCAAGAATCCTAATGTAGTTAATAAGCACGAAGTGATAACAAAGACAATATAGTGCATTAGCCCCATGGCTATAGAGGAAAAGACACAACAAGGAAAAAAATCATACTTCTAATCTCGTGATAAAAACCGGCTGTCCTTGCCTTTGTCCAGACAGATTTCCCTGAGACAATTTGAGATTGAAAAAATAATAAGCAAGCACACGTGCAAATATAGCTAAAATAACACATCATGACTTACTATGCAAAGGTCAAAGTGCATAAAGCCAGATTTTGAGAATAACTAATAATTCTTCAAAATTGGTTAATATGATGAGTTCAATTCACCTGATGTTAAGTATCCTTCAATATAATATGATTACCAAAACAAATCATAGGCATATAGGAAGCATGGAAGTTGAGGCAGTATCTGCCTCCATTTTCAAATTTGGAGCAACAAACAAGAAACAAAATCAATGGGTAGAAATAAGACATCCAGGGCAATTTGGATAGAGAATTCATTTTTTGTCTGACTTCACTATCTTTAATGTGAAACCATAACCAGATGAAGTGCACACAAGAATAACATGCAAAATAAAATTGAATCAGCTGAAATTAGAAAAAAAACTCCAATCTCATCCAAAAGTAACAAAATTTTGAAAAATGGAAATATAATAACATTCACCGCCAAATCAGAATGATGGATACAAAGAAGAAATCAAGCAGAAACTCTTGAAATGACAATATACCTCCCAGACTTTGACATATTTAGATTGAGCTGTTTGCAGAGAACTAGATTGCTGGACCAATGGAATATTGGCTCCTGGATTGGCATTATTCCCTCCACCAAGAGACTGCATCCCTGATGGTGCCATTCCAGGTGTAGGGATCATTGTCCCAGTCCCAGTGCCAGTCCCAGCACCAGCACCAGTTCCAGCTGCAGTTCCAGAAGAGGCCATGATATTCTGGTTCATACCCATTCCACTAGAAACCATCTGAGAACCTCCAATAAGGTTTCCTTGACCCATGCTTTGCACACCTTGACCTATACCTTGAAGATTACCAGTAGGTTGCTGGGAAATTCCGCTTGAATTTCCAGAAATACTAGAAGTTGCTGTAGGAAATGAACCTGATATTGAAGCTGGGATGCACTGAGATGAAAAAACATTCTGAGAAGCTGAATTTGGAGGGGCAGAAGATTGTGTCCCACTAGATGATATCATGTTTGACATGTGCATGGCCATTGGATTTTGGCTTATCGTTGGTAATCCAATTGAAGTCCCTACACTTAAAGCTGCAGAGTTCACAACTTGTCGTACTTGTGAGAGGTTGTTCAGAATATTTGAGTTTGCAGGACCACCAGGCCTCAGTGGCTGTGATATTGTGCCACTCACAACTGGCTTCAGATCTTGTGTGCAATCACTATTGGCAGTTACATCTTGAGAAACAACAGAGGGGGGTGATGAAGTTTGTAAAGGCGGTAAAACACCTTGAGAAACAGGGTGTGGCATGTGAGAAAAGCCAGATGGAGGTGCTGACACTGAAGTTATAGTTGTTGGCTCCTGAACAGTGTGCACCCATTATGAGTCCATCATAGAAACTGTATATATCAGCATATGTCCAACATGCAGAAAGAGGACTTACCACTTTCACTATAGCTGGACCATTTCCAATAGATACAGGTGGCCGGTTCATCATAGATCCATTGGCTGTTGATTTGAAAAGCAAAAGATAGGAGAAAGAGCAAATACTCAGGTTTCGTTAATAAAGGTTATGATGTTAAAACAAAGGAGAAAATTGCATCGGAAAGTGGAACACTTTCGTACAAAACCTCTCAAATATAACACAATGCTTATAAAATTGTTTACTCTGGCATATAATTTGTCAAATCCATAAGAATGCCATTAATATATTTTTGATGTGACAATGCTGGTGTGGCGATAAAATAATATTGATTTCAATTTTTTAAGGGGAAAATGAGAAATTGAGAGGGATAGATTGAGCAGTGGCTCATCCCTAGCAGCCATCCCCACTGGCAACCTGGTCAGAGTTCCCACTACCCCTCGAACTTCAGCGAGGTTACCGGTGGGGAGTGTGGCCAGGGATGAGCCACTCCTTGATCCCTCCCTCCTATCTTTCTTTCTTTAAATTTTAAATTTTGTAATATTATTTTATTGCCAAAGCAGCATTAGTATTTATGTTAGTGTTGTCACATCAGAAAATATTAAAAGTTTTAATATGAATTTGATCATTTGTATGATGGATATACATTTTTGTAAACACTGTATCATAGTGATATATGTAAAATGTTTTTCTACCCAAGTGTTACACTTTGCAAAGGTTTTGTACCTGTGGTCAATTTTCCTTAATACTAAGTGTTAAATTTGCCAGTTGCAAATAGACGAACCGTTCAGAAGAATAACAAAAACATATACTACCTAAAATGATTTATAGTAGAATTTATAAAAGGAAAGTTCTTATCTAGAGTGGAAAATATTTCCTTCAAAGTATATTTGATATATGATAGTAGAAGCACACATTATTTGAGTATTTAATGGAGAAAGTTCAGTAACATCACTGAACAAAGAATTTCATTTCCTCACCCTTCATCTCAAGCTAAGAAAATCAGTCACCGCCAAGGATGAAAGCTACTCCCAAACTAGCATAAATATGCCTAAGATACAAACCATGAATTTGCTAAGGGAATGATGTGTGGAAAGGAATTTCTTGTGAAGATAACTTTATATTGGTAAGTATAAACTGCATTATAATTAAAGTAAAATTTTCTAGTATTGACTTAGAAAAGAGATGATAGTGATAAAAGTTAAAATTTATTAATCTTTCATTCTTTTACCCATTAAAAATTATTGAGAAAAATAAAATAATTTAGCAATATGAACATGCTGAACATCAACACATTTAATAATCTCAAGCACAATACTGAAGAATCACGGTCAATAATACACTCCAAAATCTTAAGGAAAAATAAAAAGGAAACTGGTAGCTCTTTTACATAAAATAAAAATGACCTGCTCGAATTGATTGTTGAGGTTGCACAGTCACTGGATTGACTGGATGCATATCCATCTTTAGAGTAGTCTGGTTCGAATGCAAAGTTGAGATTCCAGGATGGCTCAAAGCTGCACGGGCTTCCATGAAATTCTCTGATATCATAACAAGGAACTGAGGATTTCTAGTATTATCCACTGGAGGATCTGGTGCTTGAGGAAAACGCTTTGCCTGTGATGTAAAAATTTATTGATACTAAACTTAGCATATGATAAGATCTATACTAAAAGAAAACTTGATAATGTCGTCTTTCCAACATATATAATTTGATATTTTTTTGAGGTTGCCTCTTGTAGAAAAGGCATATGTTGTCCCATCATTCTTTGATCATAAGAATATAATTATTTGAAGATAGTTATAATATAGGCCCTAAAAACAGCAAAGGTGATAGGTTGGAATGGGAAAACTAGCAAATATGAGATGAAGTACACCATGTTATACTTACAGAACTGTATATTGCCTTAACTTTTGCGAGCTGCTTTGGACAAATAACTGACAAAGAAACTAGGCCCTGTACAATGGTAAAATTTAATTACAGAATGTTCAAAGTTCCTTAGAAAATTTTGGTGGAAAGGAAATGTCACGAGAGTCATGGATGATACCTGAGGAAATGATTTAGCAACTGCCTCAGCATCAGATAAACAACTTTCAGCTTGCGCTTCAATATTTTCAGTTTCCGAACTTTGAAATTTCAGCCGATAAATGGGTGTTGGTAAAGGATAAGGATTACTTGCAGCAATAAGAATACAATGTCTTTTACCATCCATAGTTTGCTGTGTCTGGGTCCCATTTGGGACAATGCGGAACATCTGATTGACAGTAATCATTCACTATCATGAAGCTCTTATCAATTTATCTTCTAAATAACTAATATACAAAAGTTTGCTCAAACATGAAATAGGTACATAAGATATTATCTGAAAGAAATGATAGAAGGAGAAATTTTCCCATATAGTCACCTCCATTACTGGATAAACTCCCCAAGTTTAATGAAATTCATGTTATAAACTAGTTCACCAACTGAAAAATTCTAACAGACTGACAACTTTCTCAGTCCATGTTAATTTAACATCTCAGAAAAAAAGCATCAAACAGCTCCCCACTGAAATTAAGGTGCAGTCAGTAAAGAGGTTCCCATTTTTTTAACAGTAAGAAATTTTAACACTGGTCACCGAGTTGGTGTATAGTGGCATGTACAAAAGTAATGGTATATACATGTGATAGAAGATCCTTCAAGTATGATATATTCTGATACACAGCCCATAAAAATTTGAGTGCCAAAAAAATAACTCCATAGCTCATGCCTCTATAATGCTATTATCTGGAGTTTCAATCCCTTCACAGGCCGTTATAAAAAAAAGAATCATCAAAATGAAAGATCTTTATCACCTTTGATCTATTAATCCCACATTATGTTCTCAATGTTTCCGCCATTATACATTCCAACAGTCACTGTATTAGTTTTCAATCCATGAACACCTAGTCCAGTTGAAATGCAATATTAAATGATTAATGGACCACTACTCCCCTTTACATCAGTAGAAACAGTTAACAAATCTCCCCCTGATTCTTGAGTTGTCATTAGTCAATACTCGCCCCATACTGCCTCCCAAACAAAGAAACATATTTTCAACAAGAAAATCATGTACCATACATGTCACAAAGGAAGATCTTTGATACCTCTCCTAGGAGTCAACATCTCATAATAAGACTTCATTGAGAAACTACCTGAGGTTCTCATTATTCTGAACTTGTAAGAAAAATAATTTTCTTATTCAATTGTCAAGAGGCTTAGCACTTAGTCATAATTGAGCCAACACATTGATTTTATCAGAGTATGCATAATTTATTTTAATTTACATTATTTACATGTCATTATGGCCAAGCCTTTTCTTTCCTAGTTTTAGACTTTTTATTAATCTTATATACTAATGTTAGGTATTACAATGTAAACTCATTGATCAGAAGGCCCATGTTTCAAATAGATGCTGGTTTCTTTATGTACAGAAAGGGGAACAAAAAGCGCAACATACCATCAAAGCTTCTGCAAGACCTTCTGCAATAGCAGCATCATTGAAACCACCACCAACAAAAGGTATTGCCAGGAGCCATTGCAGGAAGATATCAACATCTCTTGTCCATCCACTTCGTTGTACCAAAGAAGCTGGCCAAGGAAGAGGATAAAGGTCCTCATAAGGAATGTTAAGATAAAGAATTTCATAGAACAAATCACATAAACTATATAAAATAATCCACATATAATTTGTCATTCCTGCATAACACCACTACCATTGACAAGGTAAATGTTTAAATATTAAATTCAAGTGAAAATATTTAAAGTGATACACGGTGTACTATGTTGGAATGAACTCATAATAAAATAAATCACCGGACATGAAATTAGGAAAGTCAACGGCAGGAATGCACAATAATATTATCCAAAGATAATATGCATCAAGAAACATTTCTAGTAGTAGGTTCCCTATTATCAAACAGTAGCTTATACTATATGCAAGTTGACATAACTCAATCACAACATCTTAGCCAATTTTCAAGATGAATCTATTGAAATGGTAACTATTGTGAAGAAGAAGAAAACAAACCACTGTAAGATCCATGAGAAGTAAACATAACTAAGGAAAGCTCAACATTAACTGAAGGCTGCTTCTGTAAACAAATAAAAACATAGAAAATAAATTAGACATGAATGATTTTAAGGATAGAGTGACACAACAAGTGTGTAAGAATTAGATCGTGAAATACAATATATTATTGGGTGTCAAAATGAGCATACCTGACCGGAGGAATCATTCCCAGCAAATGACCTGATTAAGAAAATGACATGTATTGGCATAAGCCTCAATTTAGATCAATAGCTTTGCATATCACTATATAATCCGTGATAGCCACAGTTTCATTCATGTTTTTGTTAATAGTCGAGCTATTATGCTTTATAACGTTGTGGGGGTAATAGTAAGCAATACATAACCATAAAATTCATACAATTGGAATTAAAATGCTTAAGAGCTTGGGCATAGCCACCCTTATTGATAAACAAATCTTCTTAATAGATAAACAAAAAATTTCAAAGGCAGTCACCTGACAATCTTTTCAAGGTAATCAGAAACAACTGTCTGCCAGTAAGGGCCCATTGCTGCAGTGCCTTCAACAGCCACGATTAATTGCTTCTCCGTCATTTTGACTCAAGGGATGAGAATATCACTGGCTGCAATGGATGATAGAAAAGGAACAATGGACCATGACAATAAAGAGGCAATGATCCGCAGAACTAAATTAAATCATATTTCCCCAATCGAACGAGCAGAGCTCTTGGCTCACTCAACGGTCTGATTTCAGGCCTTGAGGTGTGGGCAAGAAAAGAAAACTCAATCCTACCTATCCCGTGTCTTGTCTTCGTTGCTAGGATGCAGATGAATCGGGGTCAACAGGGGACAGTCAGCTGATCTTAGATGAACAGAAGCAACAAAACTAATCCCCCTCCTCCTACCTTTACTAAAACCCCAGTACGAGAACAGTCACGTGTAGGTATGGTAAAAGTTGCGTTGCTGATTGCGGAGAAAGAAAGAGAGAGAGAGAGGGAGATGACAAAGCTTGAAACAGTCGCATTTTCAGGAACACTCTCGTGAAAATCGAAGCCAAAGGAGAAGAAGTCAATGAAATGGCAGTCAGCAGATATATGTATATAATAAGGGGATTCTGCTCGGCCAGTGCCGCCACATGGGATGGAAGTATTACGGAGATAGTGAACATCTTTTTTATTTATTGTAATTATTAAAAAAATAATATCTCAATCACCGAAGTCAAAGTTAACAAATTTAAAAATAATTCAAAATAAGTCAAAGTTAATAAATTTAAAAATTATTCAAAATAAGTCAAAGTTAATAAATTTAAAAATTATTCAAACCAACCTTAAATTTTACAAATTATACTAGTTTTATTTCAAATTCAATATATCAACTTGCTTTTTTAAATTAAATACATTGTTTTTTTAATTATAAAATTAATGTGATAGTTACTTATCTTTTTTATTTTTCTAATGGTATACTTATATCTAATTAATACTCTAAAAAAGAGTATTTGTCTTACAAACTATAAATTTTCACACTCTAATCTGATTTTTCCAACTTACACTCATAATAACATGACACATTTAATAGAATCTACAATATTTGATGTATTTATTTATATAGTACTAGTATGAGCAAAACTAAAAATAAATATAAATATTACATTTTTTATAATAATTTATTTTTTTCATAAACAGATTTGTACAAAATCTTGAGAAAATAAATAATTGATAAATAATAAATTTATTTATGTGTGTATTTCAAAATATATAACTCAAATTAATATAAATTCTTTTGATATCATGTATATATAGATTTTCAAATACATATCCCTTTAATGGTTGTTTTGGGATAACTCAGCTTACAAATCAATTAATAATATTATTGATATCAAGCTAATTTATAACTTTGACCACATATTTCATTCAAAATTTTTATACATGGAAAATTTTTTGTAAATATTATATCAGATTGATTACTTAAATTTAGGGATTTACAATCCGTTTATCAAGGTGAATCTCAAGTTCACTAAAGCTCAAGTTCACTACATATAAAATAACCAAATATATATACAAACAAACTAATATATGACCTATTCATGTTCTTGAATGGGGCACACACAAACGATTATATTAGTATATGTGAGTTGTGTGCATGCATTCACTCGATATTATAAAATTATGTGCACTCATTAGTATATTAAAATTGTGTCTTTGATAATCCGTATACTCTATTTGCCCATTGCTACCACACACATGAGTGTACGTATACCTTGGTTATCTACTTCTGTCACACATACATGTATACACACACATGTATAAGGTGGACTGAGTGAAAGAACGACCAAAGTATTAAATTTTCTAAGTTGACATTAAGGGAAATTATCCTGGAGTAAAATTTAGTTTTGGAGATAAAACTCCTTAAAAAAAGGGAGAGTTGTAAACCCCATCCTTTGGAGTTAAGGAAAACCAAGAAAAAGAACCAGTCCAACCGAGTAAGAAACACTGAATCGATTCACAAATTGATCATTAGAGAACGGACAATTTGGAAAATTTACAACTATCAAGTGACCCAAAGAGTTCATAAAACCTTGGAAAACAACCTTATGACAAATTGGAAGAGAAAAACTAGTTCGGTTCACATGAACTGGATCCAACTAGATTGAACCAGTTTATGAACCGAGTCGATTCATGAACCGGAACCGATAGAGAAAGGGCAAACCAGAAAATTTATGAATCCCAAGTGACTTGAAGAGTCACAAAAGTCAAGAAAAATGTCTTTAGGATGAATTGGAGATGAAAACCAAACCGAATCTAGTGAACCAGATCTGAACTGGATTGAACCGATTTGGATCGATTTGAACCACTTTTAAACCGGATGCTAAATTCATTTTTCTAGGTGGCTTAGAAAATTCAAATTTGAGATATGAGGCCACCATAGATAATGAATTTAGATGATTTGAGAAATTTTTAATTTTAAAAAAATATATCAAATTAGGCTTGAACCGGCCAGTTTAATCTTTAAACCTAGTTCAGACCGGTACGGTCCGGTTCGGAACAGTATCGTCTTCTTCCTTCAGATGTCAGCACTGTTCACTCGCTGAAAAATTGTGCAGCGCTGACGAAGCTGAAAAATCTCTGGCCAGGGAGTTTCAGGCAATAAATGACCGCCATTAAGGTGCCAATCGGACAGCCAAGAAGTCCTCAAGCTTCGTATATAAAGAGCCACTCCTCATTCATCTTCTCCACACCTGAAAACTCCATTATCTCTCAACTACTCTAATTTTCGGTGAACCTCGAACCAGATCTCCGATATAGGGTCTTTTCTAAGCCAAAGAAGATGTGGTTGGGTTCTTCAGATTTGGGGAGAAATCAGCTACCCGCCTGTAGTCTCCATTTGCTCCGAGGATCGTCGGAGAAACCTCGACATGATCGAACAGTGAAGCAACTCTAGCGTACCGAAGCTGCCCTGTTTGGGCCGAGCTGACATCAGCCAATTCGAGCCCTTCTTAGGTCAAACCAAACCCTCCTAGGACCTCCATAGTCATCCTACAGCTAAATTAGAGCTGAAAGGTAAGCCAAATTGACCCCCCTCTATAAATTCCAAATGGTGCTAGAGAGAACCGATAGAACTTTGATGACTAAATTCTCACTCAATTTGGCATCAATTGATGTAATTCTTGATCCTAGGAGGAACCTCGGGACAAGAGCTATTTGGTCAGATGGAATGCTCGAACCATCGTGCCCCTAACGGTAAGCTTTTGAAGCATTCTTTCTCTAAGACCAGTTTTTCGGTGAAGCTCCGTTTAAGTTCATTCTGGCATCAAATCGTGAGATTCAAAGTGCAATGGAATCATATGAAGGTGTAGGAACTCCAATGTAACTTCAATTTCAACAATTAAACTCATTTAATCAGTCAATTTGATGAAATCAAATTTGGTTGAGTTAGAAGGTTGAAATTGGGGAAATTTTAGGGATTTAGGAAATTCAAGGAACTATAGTGCAATTTCATAAAATTGAGGGCTAATTGGGCATAATAAAGATGTTTGAGGACCACTTGGGAAATTTTTGAAAATTTTGGGGTAAAACTTACCATTTTTTTAAAGTATGGGCAAAATGGGAATTTAGGAAAAGTTGGGGACCAAATTGGAAAATTAGGAAATTGAACCCCTTTTTGTGAATTTGAATAAATTAAGGTACCAAGGTAAATTTTAAAAGTATTGGGACTCAATTTGGGGAAAAACCAGTAATAGGGACTTAAAGTGTGAGTTTTTAAGAAAAATTGCTTTATTTAAATTATGTCAAGTAATATCATTTTTTTTAAAAGAAGTTCTCCTCAAAATTCGATTTTCATAAAAACCCTTTTCTCATTTTCATATTAGGTGTGTTTAGCAGTCAACACACGCCCTTCATTAGGAAGGGAACACACATTCACAGGTGCAGCCCGTCCACTACACCCACTTGTGGCTCAGAGTGTCTTTACCGGCCACCAAGATAGAAGTCCATCCACTTCTACCCTAGGTCTGAGTGGATGTTCTCGGCATCCGACCCTTAGACCCGAATGCCACACCATGTCCGTATGAGGATAGAGATCTCATCCCGACCCTGGTCTCATGCGTAAGAAGCTACTCTAAGCTTCCCGATTGACTAGCACGACGAACTACCCTTATCTCCACCATGTCGTCCTGTAGCCCTTAGGACCCATCACTACCCCTCTTGGGCATCTTGATGGTCCTATACCACAAATGCATGCAAAAACAATAGTTTTCACATATAGCCATTATCTTTGGTACCAATGGTCCAATAACCCAGACCCTCAACCCGACCTGCAGCTGTTTATCTAGGTCAGTCCGTAGACCAGACCATAACACACTGCCGCTAGTTAATCGAGTATTGTTGGTCTTGACTTGGTACCATGGCGAAATCACATACACAAGTTCATTAGAAATTTCATGGCTCTCCTTTACTCAAATTTGCTTACGAGCTCCTTCTCGTGTCCGCTGACCTTGGGCCCATTGCATGTGATTTTCCAAAATTGGGCATTTATCCCCATAAGTTCAAAAACCGAGGCTTCTAGCCTATCTAAGATATTCTAGCTCCCATCAAGAAGGTCTCCCAAATCTTTTAAGCATTGGCACACAGTCGGGGGAGAACACTTCTGACAAAAAATTGTTTTCAACTTCATCACACAACTAGATGTAATGATATCTTTGCTTACTACCGTTAAGCGAATTTCTCCTTTCCTTAAGAAAGTTTGTCAAACCAACCAGGTATCATCATCTCTACTAACAACCAGTAAGTAGGTTTTCTTTTCATAAATGTAAGTTCATCATCTCAACCAAGTATGATGTGATTAAGCCCACTCACCTGATGACTGTGATGTGTTCATCCCCAGTTGGTTTGCCAAGTCTACGCAAGCTTTCTCTTGCTTGTGTTCCGGTCACACATGTCCCTACATGATTTGGGCAACCTTATCAATTACGTTTTGACATAATAGCTTAGGCTCACAAATTATCGATTAATTGCACTTTGGTCCCTAAAGTTCATTTTCCTTAACTTTAGGTCCCTAATGCCAACTTTTTCCCCAAATTGAGCCCCAAGGTATCCAAAATTCCCTTTTGGATACTCAATTTACTCAAATTAGTATAAGGGGCTCAAGTTTTCCAAATTTTCAATTTGATCCCAAACTTTTGCAAAATTACAATTTTGCCCCATACTTTCCAAAAATGGCAATTTGACACCAAATATTCCAAAGATTAACTAGTTGGTCCCTTAACATCTTTCTCTTGGCCAATTGGCCTTCAATTTTGGTAAATTGCTAATAGATTCCTCAATTTTTTGAAATTCTCAAATTTTCGAAATCCCCATTTTCCCCAAAAATTTCCCCCAATTTCTCCCCTTCAAATTGACCGAATTTGATTTCTTCAAATTAGCCCTTCAATTGGGGTTAATTGCTCAAATTGAAGGTATGGATCAGTTCCTACACTTCCATACGATTCAATTGAGCTTTGAACCACAACATTTGGTTGCGAATTGAGCTCAAACAAAGCTTCGCCAGAAAATTGCTCGTAGAGAGAGAAATCTTTGAAAGCTTACCGTCGGAGGTGCGGCGGTTCAAGTTCTCGATTAAGGAAGGTAGCTCTTATCCTAAGGTTCTTTCTAGGATAAAAAAATTATTATAATTAATGTCAAATCGAAAGTGAAATTAGTTAGTGAAATTTGACACTTTCTCTCTCCAACTCCGATTTGAAACAACTAAGAAGGACCAAATTAGCTTACCTTTTAGCTCTATTGAGGTCGTATGACGGATGTGGGGGGTGTTGTGGAGGTTTGGTTTGTTTAGAGCAGTGCTAAATTTGGCCGAATTCAGCTCGATCAAAATAGGGCAACTTCAATCTGTCGAAGCTACTTTACTGTTTGATTCCACCAATGCTTCTCTGGCGGTCCTCAGGTCGAAATGAAGGTGCTATCAGGTAGCTATCTTCCCTCAGAGTCTGTCGGACCCAACCTTGCATTCTGAGGCTAAGAAAAATGCCTATATTTGAGCTCTGGTTGAAGTTTCGCTGGAAAATGGAGTAGTTGAAAGAGAATGGAGTCAGGTGTGTGGAGTATGAATGGAGAGGAGCTCTTTATATAGGTGGCTAGGGGACCCTTTGCCCGATAACTTTCCTTTATGGTCGAGCTTATCCTCGCCTTGAAATAGCCCGATCGTAGCCATTTTTCCTTCACCGGTGTTATCCATTTTTAGCATTGAATGACTAGTGATATCATCCTAAGGAAGAAGACGACACTATTTCGAACCGCACCGAATTGGTCCGACCGGTTTTAATGAGTGAATCGACTGGTTTAAGGTCGATTCGATTCATTTTCTTAAAATTAAAAAATTTTAAATTAATCTAAATTCATTTTCTATCTAATGGTGGCTTCAATTCCCCAATTTGATCATCTTAAGCTATAAGAAAATAAAATTTGAAATCTGTTCAAGAATGGATCAAACCGGTTCAATTCAGTTCGCCCTGAATCAGTCTGGTTTTCTCTTCCTATTTGTCCCAAGGTTTCTTTCCATGATTTGTATGACTCTTTGAGACACTTGAGGTTTGTCAATTCCCCAATTTACCCTTTTTCTTATCTATTATGGTTTGTGAATCGGCTCAGTTTTCTCTTTCGAATTGATCGATTCTTTTCCCAATTTTATTAACTATAAAGAGATGGAGTTTACAACTCTCCCCTCCTTTTAAGGGTTTTGTCCCCAAAACTTAAGTTAGTAATCATTTGCGTTGGAAGTGACTTTCCTTGATGTCCTCCTAGGTTTGCTCGGTATGTTATCTCTTTGGCTATTTGTTTCATCTAGTCCTTTAGCCACGTACTTGAGAAGTCTTTCAACCTTTATATCTTCCTCTCACTCCATGGAGTGTATCATGATTAGTCATGTCCGAACTACCCTTCCCAAGGTACCTCCTTAGGTCTGCCTCTTGCTCTATTTAGGGTAAGACTTTTCTTCTTGATGATTCTTATTCATGTCATTTGGGTTAGACATTACATATACAACCGATCATCCTTGTTTTCCCATCATTTCCTAGATTATTGATGCTCTTAGTTTAGCATCCTTTCAGACTATTCATCCTTAACCCTGTGGGTTTTGATGTGAGTTCCTTTTCACATTATTTTGGTACTTCATTTTTGGTTTACCACAATTCTTGTTCCATTTCTTAGAATCAACTAATGGACTTGGTCTTACTTGGGTCATCTTTCTTGGAACTATCGGTAGTAAATGTTCTTTACAGCATGACCCGTTCTGGAAATATCTTTGCCCATTATGGTTCTAGAATGTATATCCTTGGTAGTGGTTCATGCCTTTTCATCTATTTAGGAGTCGCATGGCTTTGTTCCTTCCTACTATTTGGTAGTCTTTCCCAACTACCTTTTTTGTTGTCCAAATGTCCTTTAAATTTCTTAATATCATAATCGAGTCTGTTCCCTTTTATCTATTCATTCTTTACCAACTTTTCTATGGGTTTTCCATTGGTTCCAACCGTCAATTTTCCCAGTAGCATACCAAGACATTGGAATCCTTTCTCACTTATGTCCTTCCTTATTTGCATTGACATCTCTTACTCAAGACTTTCCTTTCCTCCATCCTTTCTTTCTTGCTTGTTACCATTCACCATTCCTCATTTCCAGTTGACCCTTTTTTAGTCTACATATTGATTCCTTATTTGGGGGGTCTTTCTTTTATGGTTTTCATTCTCTACTATGTCCTTTCAAGTAGAGACTTCCATTTTAGGGTTATAACTTTAATCTTTTTATTATTCCTTGAAAGTTCCTTCCCTTTATCTCCCTACACTCTCTTTATTTTAGGACATTTGCTAGCTTTTAATTCTCGATTGCCTTAAAGTTCCCATTTTGCCTCTTATTTCCAAATGAACTTTAGATTTCTGGGTCTGGTTTTGTGTCTTCCACACTACGCCTAGACGTCATCCTTCAGGATCCCTTGAGTGAGCATGGACCACAACAAGTTTTGATGTCAGTAGTCATTTCCATTATCCATTTCTTAATTGGAGGGCTTCCTCCTCTTTAGGGCTCCTTTCCTTGGTAGGCTTCCTCCTCTTTTCCCGAATTTCCTCTTTCCTTCATTTTCATGGGTATTTATGTTTAAGTCAACCTCATGACATCCTTTAATGTCATCCTCTCCTACTTATCCTTACTTTGGGAAATCTCGTTGGCACATCCCTTATACCATGTCTTTATTGTATTCACAACGATTTTATTTCTATTGGGGAAGGGTTCTCGATCTTTTTCTTTTCAAGGCTTCTCCATCTCCTTCTAAGTGCTTACTTAATCCCTTTAATGACTTGAGTTTGGTCGTTGATTCGTTCTCAACCATTTATTTCTTAAAGGATTTCTTCATTCTTCCTTTCCAATGTTTTGACCTTTACACCTTTCCCTTCCTTGCTAGTGTTAAATTTATGGTCTTCTCGAGGGTCAATTCATTCATTGCCTCACCCTCACTATTTTCCTGGTTTACTTGTTTTGGAATAGTTATCCTTTGAGTTTACTTGTCTTTAATGCCTATGTAAACTCCGCACTTTTGAGTTAAGGAAAATCAGGAAAAGAATTGGTCAAATCGAGTAAGAAAATCGAACCGGTTCACGTACCCAATCAATTGGGAATGGGCAATTTGGAAATTTACAACTCCAGGGTGATCCAAAGGGTTCATAAAATCTTGGAAAAGAACCTTAGGACAAATTGGAAGAGAAAAACCAGACCGATTTAGATGAATCGGATCCAATTGGATTGAATCGGTTTATGAATCAAGTCGATTCATGAACCAGAACCGATAGAGAAAGGACAAACATTTCTAGATGGCTTAAATAATTCAAATTTGAGATTTAAGGTCACCATTGAAGAGAAAATGAATTTAGATTAATTTAGAAATTTTTAGATTTGAAAAACTCGGTCGAATGAGGGGTGAATTGACCAGTTTAAACTTAAAACCTGGTTCAGATCAGTCTGGTCTAGTTCGGAACAGTGTCGTCTTCTTCCTTCAGACGACAGCACTGTTCACTCGCCGAAAAATTGAAGCAGTGCTGACGAAGATAAAATGTTTCTGTTCGATACGTTTCATGCCATCAATGTCTATCATAAAGGTGCTAAACGGATGACCAATGAGTCCCCGAGCTTCCTATATAAAGTGCCACTCTCCATTCATCCTCTTCACACCTGAAAAGCTCAATCTCTCTCATTTGCTTAGTTTTTTGGTGAAGCTCGAACCAGAGCTCTGATATAGGGTCTTTTCTGAGCCAAAGAAGGCGAGGTCGGGTTCTTTAGAATCGGGGAGAAGTCAGCTACATGCTTGTAGTCTTTGTTTGCTCCAAGGATCGCTGGAGAAGCGTCGGCGTGATGGAATAGTGAAGCAGCTCCGGCGGACCGAAGCTGCCCTGTTTTGGTGAGTTGAAATCGACCATTTCTAGCCCTCCATAGGCCAAACCAAGTCCATCCAACACTTCCTCAGCCCTCCCACGATCGAATTAGGACTAAAAGGTAAGCCAATTCAGCTCCCCTTTACAATTTCTGGCCGGTGCTAGAGATAGAACCGACATAATTTCGATAATGAAATTCTAACTCAATTCAGCATCAATCGATGTGATTCTTGATTCTAGGATGAACCTCAGGACAAGAGCTATCTGCCCAGTGCAATTCAAATTGCTAAAGAATCCTATGAACATGTAGAAACTCAATTTCAACTTCAATTTCAATAATTGGAAACGTTTGATCGGTCAATTTGATAAAATCAAATTCGGCTATGTTAAGAAGTTGGATTTGGGGGAAAATTTGGGGATTTTCAAAAATTCGAAGGACCAAAATGCAATTTCCTAAAATTGAGGGTTAATTAGGCATGATAAAAATGTTAGAGGGCCAATTGAGGAATTTTAGAATTTTTGGGGTGAAACTTACCATTTTTGTAAAGGAAGGGCAATATGATAATTTTGCAAAAGTTGGGGGACCAAATTGAAAATTTTGAAAAAGAAATCCCTTTTTGAAATGGAATAAATTAAGGTCCTATGATAAATTTTAAAAGTTTCGGGACTCAATTTGAGGAAAAACTAGAATTAGGGACTTAAAGTTAAAAAGAAATAATTTTAGGGACGTAATTACAAATAAATGAAAGTTTGTTTTTCTCATTTATTTGGAATGAATGAAAGCTATTAGGCCGAAGGATAATGAACCGAGATGTTCATATCGTGTAGGAACACGAAGTACCAGGAATGCCAACAAGGACAAGCTCACGTGAATACAAAGAATTGGTCTAGTGGAATTCACTGCATTAATGTGTGAGTGGGTTTACTAACGTCATACTTGGTTGTGATGATGAGCACAACTTAAAGTTAAAAACCACTCATCGGTTGTGAGTGGGATTTTATAACATACTCGGTTGGGGATGATAAGTACCTCGAAATGAAAACCCACTAATAAGTGGTATTTTAAACATCACAACTTAGAGGAGTGATATGAAAAACATGCGAAAAAACTACTTACCGGTTGTAAGTAGATCATACCTGGTTGGTATGATGAAACTTACTCGAAGGAAGTTGAAAAACCTGTTCATCGGTTATGAGCGGAGATGTCCTTATACCCGGTCAGTATGAAGGACAGTTGAAAACCTATTTTTGTCGGAAGTGCTCTCCCCTGACTATGTGCCAATGCTTAAAAGATTTGGGAGACCTTCTTGATGGGAGCTCGAATAGCTTTTATAGGTCGGAGGCCTCGATTTTGGAACTTGGGGGGCCAATATGCTCGATTTTGAAAAAATCTCATATAGTAGGCCCAAGGCCAGTTGGCACCAGCAGGAGCTCATAAACAAACATGAGTTATATGCCATAAAACTTTAAATAAAGGAATTGTTTGGCCATGGTACAAAGATAGGACTGACATACTCAGTCAACTAGCGGTAGTGCAACATGACAGGTCGACGGACTAGTTAAGACAAACAACTGCGAGTTGAGTTGAGGATCGGGGCCATTGGACTAGTGGTACTACAGATTATTTGGCATGATAAGAAAACACTAATTATGCATGCACTATGATTATGGGACCATCAAGGTGCCTAAGAGGGGTAGTGATTCGTCCTAAGGGCACTAGACGACTTGGTGGGTATAAGGGTAGTTTGTCGTACCAGGTGACCGTGCAAAATTTGGAGTAGCACCAAGCGCATGAGACTGAGGTGGGGATGGGGTGATGTCTCTGTCCTCATACGGACACGAAGAATTGATTTCGGGATTGAGGGTCGGATGTCACGTTCATCCACTCATTCTTAGAGTAGAAGTGGACATGCTTCTATCTAGGTGTTCGGTAAAGTCACTTCGAAGCCACAAGTGGGTTCAGTGGACATATTTGCCTACGAATGTGTGCTTGACCTTCATGATGAAGGATGTGTGTTGGGTGTTGACACACCGTGGTTAATAAGAAATGGTGGTAAAAACTGGGATTTGAAATGAAAGGATTTTTGAAAGAAAGGTGTCTAGCACACTCCAATACAATTATTTTTCCTAAAAGTTAAAAGTTTTGAAAACCCATTCACTAAGTCGATGTACTCACCCCTCCCTTATTCCCCTTTTAGGAAATTTTGGAAAGCCTACCTTTAAAGTCCATCAACTAAGACGCATGTGAGACATGTATGATGAAATTAAAATATTATATAATTTTGATTTATGTTATTCTAGGAAAAAGGTGTAGATTTAAATGATGCCTTACTCTTTACGGTCTATAATAAGGGGAAACCCTTTAATAAACTGGGAGAGTAGCGGGTTGTTCATGGGGATCCGACCAAATCAAGTCGGGGCATGACAACCTATCTCATTGTCTCTTTTTGGATGTAATCCTTACTCTTTTTCGGTATTTCATAGGGTGACAATTATTCTACTTGATCATTCTATTGTATCTATTTGTTCCCCACTTGACTATTCTCCTTATTCCAAAATAGGTCACACTTGTCATCCTAAGACATCTTTAACCAGTTACACCCCTTTTAAGGTTCCTTATTTCTTTGTGTTAAGTCATTTATGATCCACCTATCGATTCCATAGCTTGGAAAGTTTCTTCTTATGGTCTCACTTCCTACCTTCATCCTTTTTCTTGTTAGGGGATCTTCACGTTCAACCTCTCTAACGCTCCTTGAAGGCTTTTCCTTCATTCCTTTTATACACCTTTTTGATATTGGTATGGTTACCTGCCCTTAATCCTTTTTCGTCCTCTAATTCTCTTCTTGTTCCTTATCCTTCCTTTGAGGAGTTCTTGATCATGGGCGGTTTCTAGCACTCTAGTTACATCCAACTGCCCATCAATGGTTCCTTCGAGAGTATTTAGTCCTATACATTTCTCTAGAGTTCTCTTTCATAACACATTTCTTTTCCTCTTCACCCTTACCGTGTCTTATCCTAGAGTTGCCTAAGGAGGTATTTCGGGTTTGTCCTCTTTGAGGGGGGTTCTTTGCCATACCTCTCCTCTTGGTTATCTTTCATGTCACGCCCCAACCCAGTTTGGTCAGATCCCTGTGATCAACCCGTCACTCTTCTGGCTTACTAAGGGTTGCCCCTTCATTTAAAACTGTGAGGAGTAAGACGTCCTTTATACCTGCACCTTTCTAGAATAATATAAATAAAAATTACATAATATTAAACTTTTCATACCTGCCTTACATGTGTGTTAGTTGGTGGTCTTTGGGTAAGCTTTTCAGTGTTACCTAAAAGGGATATAAGGGAGGGGGTGAGTTCAAGGACTCAGTGAATAGGTATTTAAAGTTTGACTTTTAGAAAAATAGTTGGAATTTAGAGTGTGCCAGACTCCTTATTTTTCTTTTAAAAAATATTTCATTCTCAAATCTCGATTTTCATAATAATTTCTCATCATAACAATGTGTTTATCAATCAACACACGCCTTTCATCTTGAAGGAAAACACACATTCGCAGGCCAACTCATCCACTGTACCCACTTGTGGTGTCGGAGTGACTTTACTAGCCACCTAGATAGAAGCATGTCCACTTCTACCCTGAGAATGAGTAAATGTACGCGACATCCGACCCTCAATCCCATAACAAAACTCCATGTCTGTATGAGTACAAAGACCTCATCCCATCCCCACCCCGGTCTCATGCGCAATGAAGCTATGTTGAGCTTCTCAAGACTTCTGGTATGATTAACTGCCCTTATTTCCACCAGGTCATCTAGAGCCCTGGGATACATCACTACCACTTTTGGGCGTCTTGATGGTCCCATAACACAGTGCATGCACAATCAACAGTTTTCACAGAAGCCATATGATATGTGATGCCACTGGTCCAACGACACCGACTCTCAACTCGACCTGTAGCTGTTTGTCTTGACTAGTCTGAAGACCTGTCATGTCGCACTGCCACTAGTCCATAGAGCATGTCGGTCCTCTCTCGGTACCATGTCCAAACAACTCATTTACTTAAGTTTTCATGGCTTAATAATCATGTTTGTTTACTTGATCCTGCTCGTGCCAACTGGCCTAGGGCCCACTATTCAAGATTTTCAAAATCGAGCATATTAGCCCCCAAGTACCAAAATCGAGGCCTCCGGCCTATATGAGCTATTCAAGCTCCCCTCAAGAAGGTCTCCCAAAAATTTTAAGTAGTGGCAAACAATCAGGGGAGAGCACTTCTGACAAAATGAATTTTTCATTGGTCTATCATACCAACTAGGTATGAAGACGTCTCCACTTATAATCGATAAGTGGGTTTTCCACTTCCTTCTAGGAAGTTTCATCACACCAATTGGGTATGATCTACTTACAACTAGTAAGTAGTTTTTCGTGCGATTTCCATATCACTCCACACAGGTGTGATGGTTAAAATACCACTTAGTAGTAGGTTTTCATTTCTAAGGTACTTATCATCCCAACTGGGTATGATATAGTAATCCCACTCACCCGATACTGTAGTGAATTTCCTCTTAGCCGATTTGTGGCCTTTACGCAAACTTGTCTTAGCTGGCATTCCCGATACTTCGTGTTCCTATACAATATGAACATACTTGTTCATTATCATTTGGCCTAATAGCCAACACCCACTCATTGAGTTGTAGATCTCAACCCCTCTCTTATATCCCTTTTTGGAGTAAGGAAACACAACAGAAGAAAACACGAAGATGTACCCTCCGTTCTGTATGCTTAATGTCACTTTTAAGCTTGCATGTTGATTGATTTATGCTATTCCATGGAACAAGGTTTGAATTATGCCTAGCTCCTCTTGATTATAAGAAGGGGAAAACCCTCTTAAACCAAGGGATCGGTGGGTTGATCACGAGTATTTGACCAAACTAGGTCAGGGAGTGACAAAATACATCATGTATTCTTTGTATGTCTAGGGACAGTTCTAATTTATAGGCCATTGGGTCTATCATTTGGACTATGGTGTAGGGATTGATGTACCTAGGTTTCAACTTCCCCCGTTGTTGAAACCTGAGTATTCCCCTCCATGGGGATACCTTGAGAAACACTTGGTCTCCCACATCAAATTCCAGATCCCTTCTCCGGTGGTCCACATAGCTCTTTTGCCTATCTTAAGCGACCTTAAGTCGACTCCTTATTATCTTAATCTTTTCTATGGTATCCTCAATTAGTTCGACCCTTTCCAGCTTCCTTTCTCCCACCTCTTCTTGAAATAAGGGGGTACAACATGGTCGTCCATAAAGGGCCTCATAAGGAAACATTTGTATACTGACCTGATAATTGTTATTATAAGCAAACTCCATCAGACACAAGTATTATTCCCAACCCTTATTTATGGTGAGTACGCATGCTTGTAGCATATCCTCCAGGGTTTGGATTGTATGCTTAGACTGTCCATCGGTCTAAGGGTGAAATGTCATACTCAAGTGGAGCTTGGTCCCCAAGGAATTTTGCAAACTAGGCCAGAACTTTGAGGTAAATCTAGGGCCTCTATCTGACATTATGCTTATCGGGATGCCATGGAGTCCCACAATTTCCCTCATGTATAAAATTTCTAATTATTCCACCAAATTTGTCACTCTTATTGGTAAGAAGTGGGCGGACTTAGTCAATCTATCCACAATGACCCAAATGGCATCTCGTCCCTTCCTAGTCTCAACTAGTCCAGTGACAAAATCCATAGTAATATGTTCTCATTTCCATTCGAAGATTGGTAAGGATTGTAGTAGTCTTGAAGGCTTCTAGTGCTCAGCTTTAATCTGCTGACAGGACAAGCATCGTACCACATATTCTGCAATATCCCTCTTCATCTCTTTCCACCAATAACCTTGTTTGAGGGTACAGTACATCTTGGTACTACCTGGATGCATCGTATAGACAGAGTCTCGTGCCTCTTCCAAGATTACTCTCTTAAGTTCCTTATCTTGAGGTGCACACACTCAACCCTTATAGGTTAGAACTCCATCACCTCGAAGGTTGTAATCCAGGTTCGTCCCTTCATTGACCAGGTCCAAATAGGGCTAGAGTTCCTTATCATCCTCTTGCTAGACATTAATTTTCTCCATTATGTTGGATATTACCACTACGTCTACCAATAAGCATTTTTCTCTTTTGTCCACTTTAAGGTCCACTTCCATTTTTCCCAATTGTTGCAACACAGGTAAGTAGCTTGTCTTTATCTACGCCGCCTCCAATTGGTACTTGCGACTTAAAGTGTCTACCACCACATTGGCCTTATCAAGGTGATATTCTATCACAAGGTCATAGTCCTTAACCAACTCCAGCCATCTCCTCTGGCGGAGGTTCAACTCCTTCTAAGTGAGGAAGTACTTAAGACTCTTGTGATCGGTATACACCTTACACTTAACCCCGTATAGGTAGTGTCGCCAAATCTTGAGGGCAAACACTATTGCAACTAACTCAAAGTCGTGGGTAGGGTAGTTCCTCTCATGTAATTTTAATTATTGCGAGGCGTAGGTGATAACCTTTCTTTGTTACATTAATATACATCTGAGTCCGTTCCCGGATGCATCACTATAGATGGTATACTCTCCTGCACTTGGATCAGGCAAAGAGAGTATAGCTACCATTGTTAAATGGGTCTTCAACTCCTAGAAGGATTTCTCATAGCTTTCATCCCACTTATACACCACTCCTTTCCTTGTGAGACGAGTCAAAAGACAGCTATCTTAGAGAAATACTACACAAATCATCTATAGTATCTTGCCAAGCCCAAGAAACTGCATATCTTAGAGGGATTCTTGGGTGCCTTCCAATTGGATATGGCTTCCACCTTTGCTGGGTCTACCTTTACTCCATCCTTGGACACTATATGCCCTAAGAACCCTACCTCCTACAACTAGAACTCACACTTGGGAGAATTTCACATATAAGCGATTATTTCATAGTGTCTCCAAGGTGATAGTCAGATGTTCTTTGTTCTCCAACCTAGTTCGTGAGTATATAAGTATGTCATCTAGAAATACTATAACGAACTTGTCCAAGTGTGGCAAGAACACTCAGTTCATCAAATCCATGAAAGCTGCAGGGGCATTCATCAGGCCAAAAGGCATCACCCTAAACTCATAGTGTCTGTATCGAGACCGAAAGGTGGTCTTAGGGATATCTTCTTCTTAGATCTTGAGTTGGTGGTATCTTGACTGAAGGTCTATCTTGGAGAAGTAGGCTGCTCCATGTAGTTGGTCAAATAGGTCATCAATTTGTGGAAGTGGACACTTACTCTTTATGGTGATTTAGTTCAACTTCCGATAGTCTATGCACAATCTCATACTCCCGTCCTTTTTCTTTACGAATAGAACTGGTGCACCCCATAGAGACTAACTAGGGCGAATGAAACCCTTCTCTAATAGCTCGTCCATCTACTCCTTTAACTCTGTTGGAGCCATGCGATAAGGGGCTTGGGAAATGGGATGTGTCATGGGGATTACCTCTATGGTAAATTCTAGTTGTCAGCTTGGGGGTAATTTGGGTAATTCCTCCAGAAATACGTCCAGGTAGTGTTCAACTATTGGGATGCCTTCTAGTCCCTTCTCCTCTGAATTCCCGTTGATGATCATTACCATAAAAGCTTTATAACCTTTATGTATCATCTTTTGAGCCCTTATGTGGGACACTATTTGTACTTCTCCCTTCCTCCTATCTCCTTTGAAACATAGTCTGAGTGTTTTGGAAGTGTGGAAAGTTATTACTTTCTTCCCACAATCCATATTGGCTTGATGTGTACTCAACCAATCCATTCCCAATAATATTTCTACCTACCTTAGATGTAATGGGATCAAATATGCCTCTAGTTTAACTCATCCAATCATGATCTCACACTCCTTCAACTATTTGTCCCTATCTAGTCCCTCTCTTAAGGGTGTGAGGATGTTGAGACTTTATTCTAGGGATGTTAGTTCTAGGGGAAGACATGTGATTAGATCTTCCTTGATGAAGGATCTCTTTACTCCTGAATCAAAGATGGCGTAGACATTTCATCCCCACATGTGTGATTGAAGAAATGCATACTTTAGAAGGAAAAAATTATGTGGGGCGTCTTTGTACTCCCATCAAGTCTCGTATGTCCATGTTGAGACCATCCATGAATTGTTGTCACATATCCGCAAGTCCGGCTAGATCAGGGGCAAAGGGTCTTAACTCATTAAACTTAGTTTCATACTCCGAGATAGAGTTAAGACCTTGTCGGAGTTAGAGAAAATCTTGCTTCTTTTCATTAATCAAATGTGGAGCTAGGTACTCTTTTGTGTACCTCTCCTCGAATTGTTCCCATGTGGGGGTGGTGGTATGCAGGCGTTTGACATTGTCCCACTACCTTTTCTCACTAGCCTCTAGGAAATATTCTACCAGGATTACCATGTCCACTAGTGAAATGGTGACTATCCTCATGAGTTTATGTAAACCCCGTCCTTTGATAATGAGAAAATTGGGGAAAGAACCAGATAGTTTCAAATTTTAGAACCGAATCGATCTACAAGCTCGATTATTAGGAAATAGGAAAATTGAGAATTGACAACTACCATGTGACTCAAAATGGTTCATAAATCTTGGAAAAGAACCTTAGGATGAATTGGAAAGAAAAACTAGACTGGTTTAAGTGAACTGGGTCTAAACCAGATAGAACCGATTTATGAATCGAGTCGACTCATGAATTAAAACCGATAGTGAAAGGGGTAAATTGGGAAATTTATGGATCCTGAGTGAACCTAAGAGTCCCAAAAGTCATGGAAATGAACTTGAGAAGGAATTGGAGATGAAAACCAAACCATTTCTTATGAACTGGATCCGAATCGGATTGAACCGGTATGGATCGATTTGAACCACTATTGAACCGGATTTTAAATTTAGTTTTCTAGGTGGTTTAAATAATTAAAATTTGAGATTTGAGGCCACCAATGGATAGAAAATGAATTTAGAAACTTTTAGATTTGAAAAATTCAGTCGAATAGGGGGTGAACCGATCGGTTTAAGCTTTGAACCCGGTTTGGACCGGTCCGGTCCGGTTCGGAACAGTGTCATCTTCTTCCTTCAGATGACAGCACTGTTCACTCGTCAGAAAATTGTGCAGCTTCGGCGAAGCTGAAAAGTTCGGCAGATCGAAGCTACCCTATTTCGACCGGGTTGAAATCAGCCAATTTGAGCCCTCCTCAAACCAAACCATGCCCTACCAATACTTCGTCATTCCTCCTACGATCGAATTAGGACCGAAAGGTAAGCCAATACGGCTCCCCTCCGGAATCTTCGATTGATGTTAGAGAGAGAGTCAGTTGAATTTCAATGAAAGAATTCTAATCCAATTTGACACCGATTGATGTCATTCTTGATCCTAGGAGAAACCTCAGGAGGAGAGCTACCTACCCAGATAGAAAGCTCAGACCGCCGTGCCCTTACCGGTGAGCAATAGAAGCTTTCTCTCTCTACAGTCTGTTTTCCAGCGAAGCTCCCTTTTAGCTCATTCCTACATTAAAACTTATGATTCAAAGTTCTATGAAATCATATGAACATGTAAAAACTCAATTTCAACTTCAATTTCAACAGTTAGAGGTGTTTGATCGGTCAATTTTATGAAATTAAATTCGGCTATGTTAGTGAGTTGAAATGGGGGAAAATTTTAGGGAAATTGGGGATTTTCAAAAATTCGAAGGACCAAAATGCAATTTTCTAAAATTGAGGGTCAATTGGGCATGATAAGAATGTTAGAGGGCCAATTGAGGAATTTTAGAATTTTTGGGGGTGAAACTTACCTTTTTTTGTAAAGGAAGGGCAAAATGGTAATTTTGGAAAAGTTGGGGTACCAAATTGGAAATTTGGGAAATTAAAGAACTTTTTGTGAATTTGAATAAATTGAGGTCCTAAGATAAATTTTAAAAGTTTCGGGACTCAATTTAAGGAAAAACCGGCATTAGGGATTTAAAGGGAAAGAAAAATAACTTTAGGGAACTAATTGTAGATAAATAGAAAGTTTGGTTTTCTCATCATTTGGAATGAATGAAGGCTATTAGGCCAAAGAATAATGGACAACTATATTCATTTTGTGTAGGAAAATGAGATATCGAGAATGCCAGGTGAAGTTAAGCTTGCTAGGGACGGAAACCGACTAAGTGGAATTTCACTGCATGATCGAGTGAGTGGGATCTTATATCATACCCGGTTGGGAATGATAAGTACCTTGAAACGAAAACCCACTACTTAGAGGTATTTTAAACATTAAAACTTAGAGGAGTGATGTGAAAATCATGCAGAAAAACTTTTTACCGGTTGTAAGTAGATCATACTCGGTTGGTATGATGAAACTTCCTCGGAGGAAGTGGAAAACTCATTTATCGGTTATTAACGGAGATGTCATTATACCCAGTCAGTATGATAGACAGCTGAAAACATATTTTTTTGTCGAAAGTGCTCTCCCCTGACTGTGTGCCACTAGTTAAATGATTTAGGAGGCCTTTTTGACGGGAGCTCAAATAGCTCTTATAGGCCGAGGGGCCACTCTTTTGAAAATTGGGGACTAATATGCCTGATTTTGAAAATCTCGAAGAGGGGGCTATAGGAAAATTGGCACGAGTAAGAGCTTGTAAACAAACATGAGATATATGCCATAAAACTTTAAGTAAGTGAATTGTTTGGCCATGGTACCAAGATAGGACCGACATATTCAATCAACTAGTGGCAGTGCGACATGACATGTCTCTAGACTAGTTAAGACAAATAGCTGTAGGTTGAATTGATGGTCAGGGTCATTGGACTAGTGGCACCACAAATTATAAGGTATAATGTGAAAATATTGATTGTGCATGCATTGTGTGTACATGACCTTCAAGATGCCCTAGAGGTGTAGTGATTGTCCTAGGGCCCTGGACGACCTAGTGGATATAAGGGCAGTTCATCGAACCACATGACCTTGCGAAGCTCGACGTAGCTTCATTGTGCACGAGACTGGGGTGTGGTTGTGATGAGGTCTCTATCCTCATACGGACACAGAGAATTGATTTCGGGATTGTGGGTTGGATGTCTTGTATATCCACTCATTCTCAGGGTAAAAGTGGACGTGCTTCTATCTAGGTGGTCGGTAAAGTCACTCTGATGGCACAAGTGGGTTCAGTGGACGGGCTGGCCTACAATTGTATGATTGACCTTCATGATGAAGGATGTGTGGTGGGTGATAACACACTGTGATTAATAAGAAATGGTGATAAAAATAGAGATTTGAAATGAAAGTATTTTTGGAAGAAAATAAAGAGTCTGGCATACTCCAATACAAATCTTTTCCTAAAAATTTAATTTTGAAAACCCATTCACTGAGTAGTTGTACTCACCTCCTCCCTTATATCCCTTTCAGGAAATCTTGAAAAGTCTACCCTCATTGAGCACTAATTAATATGCCTATGAGACAGGTATGATAGATTTAAAATTTCATGTAGTTTTGATTTATGCTATTATAGGAAAGGTGTAGGTTTAAAGGACGCCTTACTCTTCATGGTTTATAAACAAGTGGCAACCCTTACTAAATCGATAGAGTGGAGGGTTGATCACAGGGATCCGACTAAACCGGGTCGGGGTGTGACAACTTTAGTGGTATGAGAGACTATTTTCTCGAATACATAATCAATACTAGAAAATATAGGTACTAATAGAATTTATTTAAAATTTATAGAAAATGGCTTCAAAGAAAGGAACCAAGAGAAATAGGGCTGCCATCTCCAACACCGCTCAACCATCCCTACCTATAGAAACTCTTAGAGAAGCCCAAACAACTCCTCCTGGACTCAGCAGAGGGCACCAAAGATTGTATGGAGAGTTCACCCATGTATTTGGACAACCTAACCACATCCCTAAGGCAGACACCAATTCTCGAGTTGAACTGGAGGAGGTGCAATCTCACCCTCCCCCTGTCAACCACCCTGCTTCAATAGACATTCCCAAAAACCTCAAGACTCTCCACCAACTTGGATGTAAGCCTTTCCTTAGAGAAAAGGATGTAGGAGCCTCCATGGACTGGCTGGCCAACATCAAGAAACTGATAGGAATTGTCAGGATACCATTAGAGGATAGGGTGACCCTGATAGAGTTTTTCCTAGAAGGAAGCGCTAAACGATGGTGAGACAATGTCCGAAATCTGCATACCACCACCCCCCAATTGGGAATAATTTGAGGAGAGATACTTAGACGAGCAAATTGATTACTCCCATGTGACTCAAAGAGGTTCATAAACTTGGACAAAAGAACCCTACGACAGAATGAGGAAGAAAGACTGAAGCAGTTCAATAGAACTGAGTCCGAATCGGATAGAACCGGTTTATGAACCGAGTTGATTCACTGAACCGGAATCGATAGAGAATGGGTAAACCAAGATGCTTATGGATCCGTTATGATTCAAAGAGGTTTATAATCCTTGGGAAGGAACCTTAGAACAATGTAGGGGAGAGAAACTAGATCGGTTTGGGTGAACCGAACCTAAATCGGATAAAACCGATTTAAGAATCGAGCTGGTTTATGAACCGAAATCAATTAAGAGATGGTAAACTGGGAATTTTATGGACCCTAAGTGACCCAAAGAGTCACAAAAGACATGGAAATGGACTTGTGAAAAAATTGGGGATGAAAACCAAACCGGTTCAGGTGAACCGGATCCGAATCGGTACGGACCGGTTTGAACCACTATTGAATCGTATCCTAAATTTATTTTTCTAGGTGGCTTAAATGATTCAAAATTGAGATTTGAGGCCACCATTGGATAGAAAATGAATTTAGATGAATTTAGAAATTTTGATATTTGAAAAACTCGGTCGAATGATGGGTGAACTGATCGGTTTAAGCTTTGAACCCGTTTCGGACCGGTCCGATACGGTTCAGAACAGTGTCATCTTCTTCCTTAGGATGACAACACTGTTAACTTGTCGAAAAATCAAAGCAACGTCAATGAAAGAGAAACATTTCCGTTCGTACGTTTCAGGTCTTTAATACCTGTTATTAAGGTGCCAAACGGATGACCAACGGGTCCCCAAGCTCCCTATAAAGAGCCCCTCTCCATTTGTCCTCTCCACACCTGAAAAGCTTACTCTCTCAGTTGCTTGGTTTTCTAGTGAAGCTTGAACTAGAGCTCCAATATAGGGTCAATTCTGAGCCAAAGAAGTCGAGGTCGGGTTCATTAGAACCGGGGGGAAGTCAGCTACACGATGGTGACATCCGTTCGTTCTGAGAGTCACCGGAGAAGCGTCGGCATGATCAAACAATGAAGCAGCTTCAGCGGGCCGAGGCTGCCCTATTTTAGGCCAAGTTGAAATTGGTCAATTCGAGCCCTCCTTAGGCCAAACCAAGCTTTCCTAACACCTCCTCAGCCTTTCCACGGCAGAATTAGGACTGAAAGGTTAGCTAATTCGGCTCTCCATTACAATTTTTTATTAGTGTTAGAGAGAGCCAGGTGAATTTCAATGAAAAAATTCTAATTCAATTTGACATCAATTGATGTTATTCTTGATCCAAGGAAGAACCTATGGAGGAGAGCTACCTGCCCAGATAGAAAGCTCAGACCACTGCACCCTCACCGGTGAGAAATCGAAACTTTCTCTCTCTACAGTCTGTTTTTTGGCGAAGCTCCATTTGAGCTCGTTCCGGCATTAAAACCTATGATTCAAAGTTCCTTAGAATCGTATTAACATGTAGAAACTCAATTTCAACGAATAGAGGTGTTTGATCGGTCAATTTGATAAAATCAAATTCAACTGTGTTAAAGAGTTGAAATTAGGGGGAAATTTGGGGATTTTCAAAAATTCGAAGGACCAAAATGTAATTTTCTAAAATTGAGGATCAATTGGTCATGATAAGAATATTTTAGGGAATTTTAGAATTTTTGGGGCAAAATGGTAATTTTGGGAAAATTGAGGGACCAAATTAATAATTTTTGAAATTATACCCCCTTTTGTGAAATTTAATAAATTGAGGTCCTAAAATAAATTTTAAAAAGTTTCGAAACTCAATTTGAGGAAAAACCCAGTAATAGGTACTTAAAGTTAAAGAAAAATAACTTTAGGGACCTAATTGAAAATATATATAAAGTTGGGTTTTCTCATTCATTTGGAACGAATGAGGGCTATTAAGCCAAAGAATAATGAACAATTATGTTCATTTTGTGTAGGAGAACGAGACATCGGGAATGCCAATCGAGGTCCAGCTTGCTAGGGACAAAACTCTATTAAGTGGAATTTTACTGCACGATCGGGTGAGTGGGATTTTAGATCATACATGGTTGGGAATGATAAGCACATCGAAATGAAAACTCACTAATATGTGGTATTTTAATCATCACGACTTAGAGTTGTGATGTGAAAACCATGCGGAAAAACTACTTACCAGTTGTAAGTAGATCATACCTAGTTGGTATGATGAAACTTCCTCTAAGGAAGTTGAAAACCTGTTCATTGGTTATGAATGGAGATGTCCTTATATCAGATTGATATAATGGACAGTGAAAACATATTTTGTCGGAAGTGTTCTCCCCTGACTGTGTGCCAATGCTTAAACAATTTGGGAGACCTTCTCGACGGGAGCTCGAGTAGCTCTTATAGGCCAGGGGCCTCGGTTTTGGAACTTGGGGTCTAATACGCCCGATTTTTGAAAATCTCGAACAGTGGGCCATAGGCTAATGGGCATGAGCAGGAGCTCATAAACGAACATAATATATATGTCATAAAACTTTAATAAGTAAATTGTATGATCATGGTACCAAGTCTAGTCCAACATTCTCAATCAACTAACAGTAGTGCGACCTGATCGGTCTCCAGACTAGTCAAGACAAACAGCTGCAGGTTGAGTTGAAAGTCAAGACTGTTGGACTAATGACACCATAGATTACATGACGTATTAAGATAACATTGTTTATGCATGCACTATGAGTATGAGATCATCAAGACGCCCATGAGGGGTAGTGGTGCGTCCTAAGGGCCCTGGACGACCCGGTGAGTATAAGGGTAGTTTGTCATTCCAGGTGACCATGCGAAGTTTGGAGTAGCACCAAGCACATGAGATCAGGGTCGGGATAGGATGAGGTCTCTGTACTCATATGGGCACGAAGAATCAATTTTGGGATTGAGGGTCGGATGTCAAGTACATCCACTCATTCTCAGGATGTAAGTGGCCGTACTTCCATCTAGGTGGCTGGTAAAGTTTCTCCAAAGCCACAAGTGGGTTCAGTGGTCATGCTTACCTGCGAATGTGTGTAACCTTCATGATTAAGGATGTGTGTTAGGTGATGACACACCGTGATTAAAAAAAATTGTGAAAACCCCGAATTTTTAAATGAAGGGATTTTTAAAAAGTGAGGAGTCTGTCACACTCCAACATAAATGTTTTTCTTAAAAGTTTAAAAGTAGACTTTTGAAAAACCCATTCACTGAGTAGTCATACTCACCCCCTCGCTTATACCCCTTTCAGGTAGTCCCGGAATGCTTGTCCTTAAAGACCTGCAAATTTAAACGCCTGTAAGACATGTATGATTATTTTAAATTTCTATGTAGTTTTGATTTATGTTATTCCTGGAAAAAGGTGCAAATAATGCCTTACTCTTTACAGTTTAAAAAAGGGGACACCATTTAATAAACTGGGAGAGTGGCGGGTTGTTAATGGGGATCCGACCAAACTGTGTTGGGGCGTGACATAAGACCCTTTGCTCCTAACCTAGCTGGGCCAGCAGACATATGCAAAGATTTGTGGATGGTCTCAATATCGACATTATAGACTGTATGGGGGTACTGGGATGCCCTACAGACCTAACAACTGTAATCAGTATGGCTCACGAATGTGAGCGACTAGTGTAGACTCGACAGACGACCAAGAAGGTGGATAAGGGTCTGAACCGTCAGGGAGGATGGAAGGAACTGAACGCTCCAGGATAGGGGAAATAGAACAACTTTCCAAAAGAGAAGAGACATGCCACCACCTCTTAGAGTAGTCCCTATGTCACGCCCCGACACGGTTTGGTCGGATCCCCGTGATCAACCCGCCACTCTCCCGGTTTATTAAAGGGTTTCCCCTTATCATAAACCATAAAGAGTAAGGTGTCCTTTAACTTGCACCTTTTTCCTGGAATAGCATAATCAAAACTGTATGAAATTTAAAACTTTACATACCTGTCTTACAGGCATCTTAGTTGACAGTCTTTAAGGGGAGGCTTTCCAGGATTTCCTGAAAGGGATATAAGGGAGGGGGTGAGTACGACTACTCCGTGAATGGGTTTTTAAAAGCTTTTGACTTTTAAGAAAAACATTTATATGGAGTGTGCCAGATTCCTTTGTTTTCAAAAATCCCATCATTTAAAATTTTGGATTTTTCCATTATTTCTTAGTTACCACAGTGTGTCATCACCCAACACACATCCTTCATCATGAAGGTTACACACATTCGCAAGTCAGTATCACTACTGAACCCGCTAGTGGCTTTGGAGCGACTTTTCCTGCCACCCGGATAGAAGTACGACCACTTCTACCCTGAGAATGAGTGGATGTACGTGACATCCTACCCACAATCCCAAAATCACTTCTTCATGTCCGTATGAGGACAGAGACCTCATCCTGTCCCCACCCCGGTCTCATGCGCTTCGTGCTACTCCAGATTTCGCACAGACACCTGGAACGACGAACTGCCCTTATAGCCACCAGGTCGTCCAGTAACCTTAGGACGCATCATTACCCCTCATGGGCGTCTTGATGATCCTGTACTCAGAGTGCATACACAAACAATGTTTTCTTATATTGCCATGTAATCTATGGTACCACTAGTCCAACGGCCCCGAATCTCAACTCAACCCGCAACTGTTTGTCTTGACTAGTCCGTCGACCTGTCATGTCGCACTGTCGCTTGTTGACTGAGCATGTCGGTCCTATCTTGGTACCATGGCCAAACAATTCACTTATTAAGTTTTATGGCACATATATCATGTTCATTTACGAGCTCCTGCTCGTGCCAACTGGCCTTGGGCCCACTGTACGAGATTTTCAAAATCGGGCATTTAGCCCCCAAGTTCCAAAATCGAGGCCCTCGACCTATTAGAGCTATTCGAGCTCCCGTCGAGAAGGTCTCCCAAATTGTTTAAGCATTGGCACACAGTCAGGGGAGAGCACTTCTGACAAAAATAGGTTTTTACTGTCCATCATACCGACCGGTATAAGGACATCTCCGTTCATAACCGATGAACGGGTTTTCAACTTCCTTCGAGGAAGTCTCATCATACCAACCGGGTATGATCTACTTACAAACCGTAAGTAGTTTTTTTCGCATAACTTTCACATCACTTTGTCTAAGTAGTGATGATTAAAATACCACTAAACAGTGGGTTTTTATATCGAGGCACTTATCATCCCCAACCGGGTATGATGTTAGTAAACCCACTCACAACCGGTAAGTGGTTTTTAAATTATAAAGTGTGCTCATCATCCCAACCGGGTGTGATGTTAGTAAACCCACTCACAACCGGTAAGTGGTTTTTAAATTATAAGGTGTGCTCATCATCCCAACCGGGTATGATGTTAGTAAACCCACTCACAACCGGTAAGTGGTTTTTAAATTATAAGGTGTGCTCATCATCCCAATCGGGTATGATGTTTGTAAACCCACTCACAACCGGTAAGTGGTTTTTAAATTATAAGGTGTGTTCATCATCCCAACTGGGTATGATGTTAGTAAACCCACTCACAACCGGTAAGTGGTTTTTAAATTATAAGGTGTGCTCATCATCCCAACCGGGTATGATGTTAGTAAACCCACTCACCCGTTAATGCCGTGAATTCCACTAGACTGGTTCTTTGTATTCATGCGAGCTTGCCCTTGCTGGCGTTCCCGGTATTTAACGTTCCTACACGATATGAACAATCTTGTTCATTATTACTCGGCATAACAGCCTTCATTCATTAATGAATGAGAAAACCCAAACTTTTAGTTATTTGCAATTAGGTCCCTAAAGTTATTTCTCTTTAACTTTAAGTCCCTAATGTCGGTTTTTCCTCAAATTGAGTCCCGTAACTTTTAAAATTTATCGTGGGACCTTAATTTATTCAATTTCACCAAAAAGGGGTTTAATTTTCCAAATTTCCAATTTGGTTCCCCAATTTTTCCAAAATTACCATTTTGCCCTTCTTTCACAAAAATGGTAAGTTTTTCACCAAAATTTTCAAAATTCCTCAATTGGTCCTCCAACATTATTTTCATGCCCAATTGACCCTCAATTTCATAAAATTGTATTTTGGCCCCTTTGAATTTTGAAAATCTCCAAATTTGCCCCCAATTTCAACTCTTTAACACTACCGAATTTGATTTCATCAGATTAACCGATCAAACACTTCTAATTATTGAAATTGGAGTTGAAATTGAGTTCCTTTATGTTCATACGATTCTAAGAAACTTTGAATCACAAATTTTAACATCGGAACGAGCTCAAACGGAGCTTTGCCGGAAAATAGACTATAGAGAGAGAAAGCTTCGATTACTTACCGGTGAAGGCACGACAGTCCGAGCTTTTGATCTGGGCAGATAGGTCTTGTCCTGAGGTTCATCCTAAAATCAAGTATTGTATCAATTGATGCGAAATTGGATTAGAATTTTGTCATTGAAATTCGGTCGACTCTCTCTCTCTAGCACCGATCAAAAATTTTAAAGGGGAGCCGAATTGGCTTACCTTTCGGTCCTAATTCGGTCGTGGAAAGGCTGAGGAAGTGTTGGGAGGGCTTGGTTTGGCTTAAGGAGGGCTTGAAATGGCCGATTTTAGCTTGGCCAAAATAGGGCAGCTTCGGTCCGCCGGAGTTGCTTCACTATTCCATCATGTCAGCGCTTCTCCAACGATTCTCGAATTGACTGGAGTTTGCTATCAGATAGCTGTCTTCTCCCCGGTTCTAAAGAGCCCGACCTTTGTTCAAGTCGAAGCTCTGGTTCGAGGTGTGAGGAGAATGAAATGGAGATGACCTCTTTAATTTTAATAATTAAATATGTATTAATTGATGGCTATTTATGATAAGCCGTACGTTCGCATAAAAATTTTTGACCGAAATTTCGGGTTACAAAATATCATACTTCTCAGGAGGTCACACATCCTCACACTACTCTCAGGTAAGCACGCTTAACCTTGAAGTTCTTATGGAATCTAGTTCACCTGAACCAATTTGGTTTTTGTTTTTTAGTTTGTCTTAAGTTTCTTTTCCAATGTTTAATAAATCCTTTGGATCAACCGAAAGTTGTAAATTTTCATATTTCTTATTCCCAAATGTAAACCGGTTTGGTTTTCTTATTTGGTTTGACCGGTTCTTTTCCCGGTTTTCCTTAACTCAAATGTGCAGGGTTTACAACTCTCCCCTCCTTTTAGGAGTTTTGTCCCCAAAACTTAGTTAATATCCTTGCATGAGCAATCATTTCCTTTGATGCCCCTTTGGTGTTTGCTTAACATGCAAAGTCTTCTCTTGTTCTTTTAATTAGTGCTTTTTTACATCCTTCACTTAAGAAATTTCTTTTCCTTTATATTATTTACTCCCTTCATGGAGTTTATCATAACGAGACATACCTTACTTCAGGGTATATTCTTAGATTTATATCTTTCTTTGCTTAGAGCACATTCTTCCCTTTGAGGTTCTGTACTCAAGATTGGAAATTCCAAGATACCTAACCATTCCCATGTCTAGTTAACCCCTTGGTCGTTGAAACCTTTAGCTTAATGTTCTTTCGGGCGTTACGTACTGGTTGCCACAGTTTTCTTTATTCTCACTTTTTCATCTCATTTTGACCCCTCCTCCATTCGTTGTCTATTATAACATCAGTCTAAATTTTTATATTCGACCTCGTCATGCTTATTAGCCGATTCTTCCTTACTTTGAGTCATATTCTCCTCAGGATTGTTGGGTTTACATACCCCTTACAACATGGCATTTTCTAGGACCTGTCTTTGTCCATTAGATTTCTAGAACATCTCCTTGAGGGTCTCTCTTAGCTTTTTTTTTTTGACCTTTCAAGTATCATATAACTTCATCCCTCTTTTCTTTTGATGGCATTCCTCAACTATCCTTTTTACTGTTATCCTCTCATCCATCATGCCTTTGAAGTTATGTCTCACATAACCGCATGGATTTCTCTTACCTACTCATCCTTTCCAAACATCTTTATTGGGTCCTTTCAATTCCAATCGTTGGGTTTCCTGATGATTATTGACATATGAGGATTTTTTTCCCCTTCTTATGTCCTTTCTCTTCTTTAGTGACATCCCTTATTCAATGACTTCCTTTTTCCTTAATCCTCTTTTACTTGCTCATAAATCACTTCATGATTCTTCATTCTACAATAATTGCTTTCGATCTATGTGTCGATTACTTTGCTTGGGAAGGTTCACTCCATCCAGTTTTGTTCATTCTTTGACTGTCCGCCGTTACTAGTATTCCTCTTTCTACATGGTTCTCCTATTCTCTCCAAACAGGTCATAATGGACCATTACAATACTTCCTTCCTTGAAAAACATTTCCTAAATAAGGGTCGGTTCCATTTCCTCTTAATTGGGATACACATGTCTTTCCGGAGCTTCCTTCCTTGGTAGGATTCTTTGCCTTTGCCCTGACATTCTTTTCTTAATTTGCTCTAGGGGATTACTACCCTTAAATGACATCCCTTGATGTCGTGTTCTCCTATTTACCTTTACTCCTCAAATCATTTAGGCACATCTTTGTTGCTTTATTTGCATCCTTATTTGTACCCAGTACCTGTCTATTTCTTTAGGGAGCGTACAAATCTTCCTTATTTCAGGATCATTGTGGGAGAGGCTTGCCTATTCCTTTCTTGGCTTGAGTTTAGTCGTTAATTGACCCTTGGTCCTTTTAAGGATTTCTTGTATTCTTCTTTTCCCGAGTATTTGACCTTTCTGCCTCTCTCTTCTTTGTCGGAACTTACATTATGGCTTTCCCGAGTATTTGTTTGTTAACTGCTTTGCCTCCACCATTTGTTTGGTCTAAGTTTCTTAGCAGCTGTTTCTCGAGTCCTCCTGTCCTTAACATCCATTTCACTGACCTTTTTAGGGTGTATTCCCTTCTACTTCCCGGTCTTCCTTAGGTGTCATTTGTTCTCTATAACTATCTTGTTGTAATGACTTACTTTCTCTTGTCCTGTTGGTCCGAACTTCCTATTTGACATAGTTGCTTTTTCCAAAGTGATTTATTCCTATAATCCCAATACGTCCCGTTTGTCATCAAATGTTCGTCTTGTCTTCTCTTATGGATGCACTCCTTTCTTTGCTCCTAAATTGTTTGGATTTTCTTCTTAAATGAGGAATTCTCTTAAGCTATCCTTTGTTCCATTTGTGGTTTTATTGATGTCCTACCTTTACCCCTTTTTACTTCTTACCACTTTGCTAAGATTTTGAAGAGTTTCCTCTTATCTGTGGTTACAAATGGAATCACATTTGTTGGGATGGTATCCTTTCGGATTTCCTATAGTTGTGGGGTGTTTATTCTTGGAAAATATTGTCCTGACTCCTGGCGATGTGGGACAGTTTTTCACTTCATGTCCTATTCCCCTCTAGGTTAACTTGATTCCTATCCTTTGTAGGGTTAGGCACTTCTCCACGCAGTGTCCCTATCATTCATGCTTGTAATTACATGAACATAAGTGGTTCCTCCTGGCGTTTTCTTGGGAATTATTATTTTTGGTGCTCCTTCGTCCTTAAGCCTGGATACCGTGGGAGTTTTTTTTTCCTTTTTAGAGTCTTCCTTGAAGATCACATCATTTGAGGGACAGGGTTTTTAGGAATTTGGAGTACTTCATTAATAGAGTAGTACAGTATGTTGGAGATTTTGGCCCTATTACAGAATATGGTCACCAAATAACTAGGGAGCTATGAGATTCTTGATAAGCATCCTCTTATGTAAGGTTATATGCCCCATTTTATGGCTTCACGCTTGGCTTCCTTTATACTTAGAGTTGTGACCTCAATAGGTCCTATCACCATTCTCTGGGTTACTTTCTCATTTGCTCTTTTGATATTCCTGCCTTGCTTTAGGCATTTGGGAAGCTTATAGGGTTGTCTTCCTACAAAGATAAGGTGTTGAGTAGAGCCATTCCTAGTTTTCTTGGTTCCTCTCCTGGGAGCCATCTGAAAATTTTATGATAAATCCTATTAGTTACAATATTTTATAGTCTTGATTATGTATTCGAGGAAACAGGCTCTGATACCACTCCAGTTGTCATGCCCCGACCCGGTTTGGTCGGATCCCCGTGATCAACCCGCCACTCTCCCGGTTTATTAAAGGGTTTCCCCTTATCATAAACCGTAAAGAGTAAGGTGTCCTTTAACTTGCACCTTTTTCTTGTGTCTGATGGAATTTGCTTGCAACAATAGTTATCAGGCCAGTATTCAAATGGCTCCCAATGAAGCCCTTTATGGACGACCATGTTGTACCCTTCTATTTTGGGAAGAAGTGGGAGAAAGGAAGATAGAAAGGGCATAACTAATTGATGATGCCACTGAGAAGATAAAATTAATAAGGAGTCGTCTTAATACCACACAGGATATGCAAAAGAGTTACGCGGACAATCGAAGGAAAGATCTGGAGTTCGAGGTAGGAGATTAAGTGTTCCTCAAAGTGTCCCCCTGGAGGGGAATACTTTGGTTTCAGAAAAAAGGAAAGTTGAAACCAAGATATATCGGTTCGTATCCCATCATTCAAAGGATAGGACCGGTAGCTTATAAAATGGAACTACCTCTTGATCTATAGAGAATACATGATATATTCCACATCTCAATGCTTCAGAAATATCAGCCTAATCCTAGTCATGTATTGGACCGACCTCCAATGGAACTAGAAGAGAACCTGACCTATCCAACAGAACCACTATGAATCATCGACCAGAGAGACAAGAATTTGAGAAATAAGAAAATTCCTCTGGTGAAGGTGTTGTGGCAAAACGGACCCATGTAGGAAGAGATATAGGAAATCGAGTGTATGATGAGGTATAGTTACCCTCAATTATTTAACATGTAACTATTTTGGAGACAAAACCCCTAAAAGGAGGGGAGAGTTGTAATCCCCATCTTTTGATAAAGAGAAAACTAGGGAAAGAACCGGTTAGTTTCAAATTTTAGAACCAAATCAGTCTACAAGCTCGATTATTAGGAAACAAGCAAATTGAGAATTTACAACTCCCATGTGACTTACAATGGTTCATAAATCTTGGAAAAGAACCTTAGGATGAATTGGGAAGAAAAACCAGATTGGTTCAAGTGAACCGTGTCGAACTAGATAGAACCGATTTATGAACTGAGCTTACTCATGATCCGGAACCGATAGAGAAAGGGGTAAACCGGGAAATTTATGGATCCCGAGTGAACCAAAGTCTCCCAAAAGTCATGGAAATGGACGTGAGAAAAAATTGGAGATGAAAATCAAACGGTTCTGGTGAACCGGATCGAAATCGGATTGAACCAATTTGGACCGGTTTGAACCACTATTGAACCGAATTCTAAATTCATTTTTCTAGGTGGCTTAAATAATTCAAATTTGAGATTAGAGGTCACCAATGGATAGAAAATGAAATTCAATCGAATGAGGTTTGAACAGGCCGATTTAAGCTTTGAACCCTATTTGGACCGGTTCGGTCCGGTTCGAAACAATGTCGTCTTCTTCATTGAGATGACACCGCTGTTCACTCACCGGAAAATCATGTAGTGTGGGCGAAGCTGAAAAGTCTTTGGCTAGGGAGTTTCAGGCAATGCATGACTGCCATTAAGGTGCCAATCGGATGTCCAAAAGGTCCCCGAGCTTCCTATATAAAGAGCCCCTCCCCATTCATCCTCTCCACATCTGAAAAGCTCACTCTCTCTCAAAAGCTTAGTTTTCTGGCAAAGCTTGAATTAGAGCTCCGATATAGGGTCATTTCTAAGCCAAAGAAGGCAAGGTCGGGTTCCTTAGAATCGGGGAGAAGTCAGCTACATGGTGGTAACATCCATTCGTTCCGAGAGTCGCCAGAGAAGCGTCGGGCTGATCGAACAGTGAAGCAGTTCTGGCGGATTGAAGCTGCCCTATTTCAGCCGAGTTGAAATTGGCCAATTTAAGCCCTCCTCAGGCCAAACCAAGCCCTCCCAACACTTCCTCAACCCTTCCATGGCCGAATTAGGACCAAAAGGTAAGCCAATTCGGCTCCCCTTTACAATCTCCGATCAGTGTTAGAGGGAGAGTCGACCGAATTTTAATGACAGAAGTCTATTCAAATTTGACATCAGTTGATGGCATTCTTGATCCTAGGAGGAACCTAGGAGAGCTACCTACCTAGATAGAAAGCTCAGACCGTCGCGTCCTCATCGGTGAGCAATGGAAGCTTTCTCTCTCTACAGTCTATTTTCTGGCGAAGCTCCATTTGAGCTCGGTCTGGAGTTAAAACTTGTGATTCAAAGTTCTATGAAATCATATGAACATGTAGAAACTCAATTTCAACTTCAATTTTATCGGTCAATTTGATGAAATCAAATTTTGGTTGTGTGAAATTGGGGGAAATTTTGGGTAAATTTGGGATTTTCAAAAATTCGAAGTTCCAAAATGCAATTTTCTAAAATTGAGGGTCAATTGGGCATGATAAGAATGTTAAAGGGCCAATTGATGAATTTTAGTATTTTTGGGGTGAAACTTACCATTTTTGTAAAGGAAGGGTAAAATGGTAACTTTGGAAAAGTTGGGGGACCAAATTGAAATTTTTTATGAAATTAAACCCATTTTGTGAATTTGAATAAATTGTGGTCCTAAGATAAATTTTAAAAGTTTCAAGACTCAATTTGAGGAAAAACCAGCATTAGGGATTCAAAGTTAAAGAAAAATAACTTTAGGGAGCTAATTGTAGATAAATAAAAAGTTTGGTTTTCTCATCATTTATAATGAATGAAGGCTATTAGGCCAAAGAATAATGAACAACTATGTTCATTTCGTGTAGGAAAACGAGATATCGGGAATACCAGCTAAAGTTAAGCTTACTAGGGATAGAAACTGACTAAGTGGAATTTCACTCCACGATCGGGTGAGTGGGATCTTATATCATACCTAGTTGGGAATGATAAGTACCTCAAAATAAAAATCCACTATTTAGTGGTAATTTAAACATCACAACTTATAGGAGTGATGTTAAAATCATGCGGAAAAACTACCAACTGATTGTAAGTAGATCATACCCGGTTGGTATGATGAAACTTCCTCGAATGAAGTGGAAAACCCATTCATCAGTTATGAATGGAGATGTCATTGTACCTAGTCAGTATGATGGACAGCTGAAAACATATTTTTGTCGGACGTGCTCTCCCCTAACTGTGTGCCACTACTTAAACGATTTGGGAGACCTTCTTGACAGGAGCTCAAATAGCTCTTATAGGTTGGGGGCCTCTGTTTTGAAACTTGGGGGCTAATATGCCTAATTTTTTAAAATCTCGAACAGTAGGCCATAGGCCAATTGGCACAAGCAAGTGCTCGTAAACAAATATGAGATATATGCCATTTAACTTTAAGTAAGTGAATTGTTTGGCCATGGTACCAAGACAGGACCAACATATTTAGTAAATTAGTGGCAGTGTGACATGACAGGTCTCCGGACTAGTCAAGACAAATAGTTGCATGTTGAGTTGATAGTCAGGACCATTGGACCAATGGCACCACAGATTATAAGGTATGATGTGAAAATACTAATTGTGCATGCATTGCGTGTACGGGACCTTCAAGATGCCCAAGAGGGGTAGTGATTGTCCTAGGGCCCTGGACGACCTAGTGGATATATGGGCAGTTTGTCAGACTAAGTGACCATGAGAAGCTCGACGTATCTTCATTGCACATGAGTCTGAGGTGGGGTCGGGATGAGGTCTCCGTCCTCATATGAACATGAAGAATTTATTTCAGGATTGAGGGTTGGATGTCGTGTACATCCACACATTCTCAGGGTAGAAGTGGACGTGCTTCTATTTAGGTGGCTGGTAAAGTCACTCCGACGCCACAAGTGGGTTCAGTGGACAAGCTGACCTGCGATTGTGTGATTGACCTTCATGATGAAGGATGTGTGTTGGGTGATAACACACCGTGATTAATAAGAAATGGTGATAAAAATAGAGATTTGAAATGAAAGTATTTTTGGAAGAAAATAAGGAGTCTAGCATACTCCAATACAAATCTTTTCCTAAAAATTTAATTTTGAAAACCCATTGACTGAGTAGTTGTACTCACCCTCTCCTTTATATCCCTTTCAGGAAATCCCGGAAAGCCTACTCTCATGGACCACTAATTAATATGCTTGTGAGACAGGTATGATAGATTTAAAATTTCATGTAGTTTTTATTTATGTTATTTCAGGAAAGGGACAGGTTTAAAGATGCCTTACTCTTCATGGTTTATAAACAAGGGGCAACCCTTAATAAACTGGGAGAGTGGCGGGTTGATCACGAGGATCCAACCAAACTGGGTCAAGGAGTGACAATTTATTAATGTTGGCTAGTTAGTCCATAGTAGCTCCAGCATCCTTCTCTCCTAGGAAAGGCTTACATCCCAGTTGACGGAGAGTTTTGAGGTATTTTGGGATGTCAACTCGAGGGGGAATGTTAGCTGGAGGGGGATAGTTAGCAAGAGGGGGATGAAATTGTACTTAGGCTCAGCTCAAGAGTGGGTGTCCACCTCAAGGGTGAGGTTCCGCCTTCCAAACACTTGAATGAACTCCTCGTACAATGTATGATGTTCCGAGCTTAGTCTAGGTGGAACTGTCTGGGCTCCTCGAGGAGTTTCCATAGGGAGAGGTTGTGTGGCAGTGTCAGTAACTATGACTCTTGATCTCTTGGTTCCTCTCTTGGGAGCCATCTGAAATGCATTCAAGGAACCTGGCTCTAATACCACTCAAGTTATAAACCTCACCCTTTGGAGTTAAGGAAAACTGGGAAAAGAACTGGTCAAACCGAGTGAGAAACACCGAACTGGTTTACAAACCCGATCATTAGAGAATGGGCAATTTTGGAAATTTATGGATCCCGAGTGACCTAAATAGTCACAAAAGTCATGAAAAAGGACTTTAGGATGAATTGGAGATGAAAACCAAACCGGTTTAGACCGGTTTGCACCACTATTGAACCAAATGCTAAATTCATTTTTTTAGGTGGCTTAGAAAATTCCAAATTTAGAATTGAGGCCACCATTTGATAGATAATAATTTTAGATGAATTTATAAATTTTAAATTTTGAAAAACTTGGTTGAATGGAGCCTAAACTGGCTGGTTTAAGCTTTGAACCCGGTTTGGACCGGTCCGGTCCAGTTTGAAATGGTGTCATCTTCTTCCTTCAAATGACAGCACTGTTCACTCGCCGAAAAATCAAGCAGTGCTAGTGAAGATGAAAAGTCTTCGACCAGAAAGTTTTAGGTAATGAATGATCACCATTAAGGCTCCAATCAGATGATGAAACAGTCCCTGGGCTTCCTATATAAAGAGCCCCTCCTCATTCATCTTCCACTCACTTGAAAACTCCACACTCTCCCCACTGCTCCATTTTTCAGTGAAGCTTGAATTAGAGCTCCAACTGGGGCATTTTTTCTGAGCCAAAGAAGGCACGATTGGTTTCTTTGGATTTGACGATTGGTTTCAGAGCTCCAACTTGGGGCAAAGCTTACCATTTTTGTAAAGTAGGGGCATAATGGTAATTTTGGAAAAATTGGGGACCAAATTTGAAATTTGGAAAACTTGAATCCCTTTTTGTGATTTTGAATAAATTAAGGTACTAAAGTGAATTCTAGATTTTCAGGACTCAATTTGGGGAAAATCAACATTAGGGACCTAAAGTTAAAGAAAAAGAACTTTATGGACCTAATTGCAATTAATCGAAAAGTTTGAGTAGTTCATCCATTCACGATGAATGAAGGCTATTAGGCGAGGTGATAATGAACAAGGATGTTCATATCGTGTAGGAACACAAAATACCAGGAACGCCATCAAGGATAAATTTATTTTTCAAAATTAGGAAAATCTTGAGGGCGAACACTATTGCAACTAACTCCAAGTCATGGGTAGGGTAGTTCCTCTCATATACTTTTAGTTGTCGTGAGGCGTAGGCAATAACCTTTCTTTGTTACATTAATATACATCCAAGTCCCTTCATGGATGCGACTGTAGATGGTATACTCCCCTACACTTGGATCAAGCAGAGAGAGTATGGGTGCCATTGTTAAACGGGTCTTCAACTCCTGGAAGGATTTCTCATAGCTTTCATCCCACATATACTCCACTCCTTTCCTCGTGAGATGAGTCAAAGGGGAAGCTATCTTAGAGAAATCCTACACAAACCGTCTGTAGTATCTTGTCAAGCCTAAGAAACTGCATATCTTAGAGGGATTCTTGGGTGCCTTCCAATTGGATATGGCTTCCACCTTTGCTGGGTCTACCTTTACTCCATCTTTGGACAATATATGCCCTAAGAACCCTACCTCCTACAACTAGAACTCACACTTGGAGAATTTCACATATAAGCGATTATTTCATAGTGTCTCCAAGGTGATAGTTAGATGTTCTTCGTGCTTCAGCCTAGTCCATGAGTATATAAGTATGTCATCTATAAATACAATCACGAACTTGTCCAAGTGTGGCAATAACACTCGGTTCATCAAATCCATGAAAGCTACAGGGGCATTCATCAGGCCAAAAGGCATTACCCTAATCTCATAATGTTTGTATCGAGACCAAAAGGCAGTTTTAGGGATATCTTCTTCCCAGAAGTTGGTGGTATCATCACCGAAGATCTATCTTGGAGAAATAGGCTGCTCCTTTTAGTTGGTAAAATAGGTCGTCGATTCATGGAAGTGGATACTTATTCTTTATGGTGATCTGGTTCAACTTCCGATAGTCTATGCACAGTCTCATACTCCCGTCCTTTTTCTTTACGAATAGACCTGGTGCACCCCATGGAGGATGACTAGTTTTTCCACATGATTTTCACATCACTTTCTCTAAGTAGGGATGTTTAAAATACCACTTAATAGTAGGTTTTCATACCGAGGTACTTATCATTCCCAACTGGGTATGATATAAAATTTCCACTCACAACTGGTAAGTGGTTTTTAAATTTTAAGTTGTGCTCATCATCCCAACCGGGTATGATGTTAGTAAACCCATTCACAACTAGTAAGTGGTTTTTAACTTTAAGTTGTGCTCATCATCCCAACCGGGTATGATGTTAGTAAACCCACTCACCCGTTAATGCCATGAATTCCACTAGACCGGTTCTTGGTATTCACATGAGCTTGTCCTTGTTGGCGTTCCCGGTATTTCGTGTACCTACCCGATATGAACATCTTGATTCATTATCCTTCGGCCTAATCGTCTTCATTCATTCCAAATAAATGAGAAAGTCAAACTTTCAGTTACTTGCAATTAAGTCCCTAAAGTTATTTCTCTTTAACTTTAAGTCCCAAATGCCGGTTTTTCCTTAAATTGAGTCCCGAAACTTCTAAAATTTACCATAGGACCTCAATTTATTCCATTTCACAAAAAGGGGTTTAATTTCCCAAATTTCCAATTTGGTCCCCAAACTTTTCCAAAATTACCATTTTGCCCTTCCTTTACAAAAATGGTAAATTTTGCCCCAAAATTTTCAAAATTCCTCAATTGGTCCTCCAACATTAATTTCATGCCCAATTGACCCTCAATTTCATAAAATTTCATTTTGGTCCTTTGAATTTCGAAAATCCCCAATTTTCCCTCAATTCCAACATCTTAACACAGCCGAATTTGATTTCATCAAATTGACACATCAAACGTTTCCAATTATTGAAATTGAAGTTGAAATTGAGTTTCTACATGTTCATACGATTCTTTAGAAATGTGAATCGCAAGTTTTAACGCCGGGACGAGCTCAAATGGATCTTCTCCAGAAATTGAACTATAGAGAGAGAAAGCTTCGATTACTCACCGGTGAAGGCACAACGGTCTGAGCTTTCAATCTAGGCAGATAGCTCTCGTCATGAGGTTCATCCTAAAATTAAGAATCGCATCAATTGATGCAGAATTGGATTAGAATTTTGTCATGGAAATTCGGTCGGCTCTCTCTCTGGCACCAATCAAAAATTGTAAAGGGAAGCTGAATTGGCTTACCTTTCGGTCCTAGTTCGGCTGTGGAAAGGCTGAGGAAGTGTTGGGAGGGCTTGAAATGGCCAATTTCAGCTTGGCCGAAATAGGGCAGCTTCAGTCCGCTGGAGCTGCTTCACTATTCCATCATGCCGGTGCTTCTCCAACGATTCTCGGATTGACTGGAGTTTGCTACCAGATAGCCGTCTTCTCCTGGTTCTAAAGAGCTAGACCTTTGTTCAAGTCGAAGCTCTAGTTCGAGCTTCACCAGGAAATGGAGCAGTAGAGAAAGAGAGAGAGAGAAGTGTTTGGGTGTGAGGAGAATGAATGGGGATGACCTCTTTATATAGGTGTAAAACCGTGTATTAAATGAGAGAGATTTATTACTAGTATTAATATTGCCAAAAATTATTGGTATTAATTCCAATAATTTGATTTCGGTATTAAATTATATGTATTAATTCCAATAATTTAATTTGGCTATTAAATTAGTTGTATTAATTACACTACTCTCGGGCAAGCACGCTTAACTTTAAAGTTCTTATGGAATCTAGTTCACCTTAACCAATTTAAATTTTTGTTTTCTAATTTGTCTTAAGTTTCTTTTCCAAGGTTTAATAAACCATTTGGATCACCCGGAAGTTGTAAATTTCCATATTGCTTATTCCTAAATGTAAACCGGCTCGATTTTCTTATTCGGTTTGACCGATTCTTTTTCCTGATTTTCCTTAACTCAAAAGTGCAGGGTTTACAACTCTTCCCTCCTTTTAGGTGTTGTCCCCAAAACTTAGTTAACATCCTTGCATGAGCAATCATTTCCTTTAATGCCCCTTTGGTATTTGCTTAAGATACAAACTTTTCTCTCGTCCTTAAAATTAGTCCCTTTTACAACCTTCACTTAAAAAATTCATTTTCATTAATATTATTTACTCCCTCCATGGAGTTTGTCATAACTAGACATACCTTACCTCAGGGTGTGTTCTTAGATTTTATCTCTCTCTTTGCTTAGAGCAACATTCTTCCCCTTGAGGTCCTGTACTCAAGATTGGGAATTCCAAGATAACTAACCATTTCCGTGTCTAGTTAAACGCTTGATCATTGAAACACTTAGCTCGTCGTCCTATAGAGCATTTCGTACTTATTTCCTCAGATTTCTTTATCACCACCTTTTCGTCCCATTTCAACTCTTCCTCCATTTGTTGTCTATTATAACTTCGGTCCAAATTGTTATATTTGACCCCGTCATGCTTATTAGCCGACTCTTCCCTACTTTGAGTCATATTCTCCTTGGGTTGTTGGGCTTACATGCCCTTACAGCATGGCATTTTCTAGGACTCGTCTCTGTCCATTTGATTGCTAGAACATCTCCTAAAGTGTCTCTCTTTGCTTTTAGACCTTTCAGGGATCGTATAACTTCATTTCTCTTTTCTTTTGATAGTATTCCTCAACTATCCCTTTTTTTTTTCCATTATTAACTCCACTTACTCAATTGTGTTGATTATCCTTACCCTCTCATTCCTTTTCGATTTACTTATTGAGTATTTCCTATTCCAATTAATTAAACTCCCAGATGTTTTACCGACATGCTGGGTTTCGTCCTTTCTTAGATCCATCATCATTCCCGATGATATCCTCTACTCAAGGGTTTTCCTTTGGCCTTAATCCCCTCTGATTTGTTCGTAACCATTTCATAATTCTTTATTTTTCTGGTCCAATCGTTTGGGCAGCTGTATCACTCGTTCTTCATGCCCATCCTATTATCCATCATAGAGTGTAGTCTTTACTACATCTCATTCCTTCTTAGGGTTTTGTTTATTCTATTTGGCTGTCTGTCATTATTAGTTTTCCTCTTTCTACTTGGTTCTCCTGTTCCCTCCAAACAAGTCAGCCTGGGCCATTATGATACTTTCTTCTTTGGAAACATTTCCTAATTAAGGGTTGGTTCCTTTCACTCCACATTGTGTCCATCTGCCCCTCCATAATTCCTTTAGTTTAATTTCCTTCTTAGGACCTCATTTTTCCTTGGTACTCGACTTTTTCAGGGCTTCCTTCCTTTGTAGAATTTTTTCCCTTTCTCTGGACATTCCTTTTTACATTTGCCCTAGGGGATTTCTACTCTTGATGTTGTCTTCTCCTATTTACCTTTACTCCTCAGGTCTTGCAAGACATCTTTTATACTCTATCCGCATCCTCATTCATACCCAATACCTGTCTATTTCCTTAGGGAACGTATAAATCTTCCTTGTTTCAAGATTTCTTGATCATTATGTGAGAAGCTTGCCTATTTCTTTCTTGGCTTGAGTTTGGTTGTTAATTTGGCCTTTTTGCCCCTTTAAGGATTTCTTTCATCCTTCTCTTTTAGAGTATTTGACCTTTCCGGCACTCTTCCTTGTCGGAACTTACATCATGGTTCTTCCGCGTATTAGCTGGTTAACTGCCCCGCCTCCACGAGTCCCTTGGTTTAGGTCTTCTTAGGGCAGTTGTCTTCTCGAGTACTCCTGTCCTTAACGTCATCTCAGTAACCTTTTTAGGGTTTAGTCCTTTCTACTTCCCGGTCTTCCTTAGGTATGTTGGTCAGAGACTTCGATTTTTAACTTTTCTGCTTTTTGCAAAAGAGGTAGTACTTTAAAATTATATAACTTTTCCAAAGCATGTTAGTCTTAGCCTTTGATACTTCCTTCCTTCAAGTAGTTTCTAATGAGGGGTTGGCTCCTTGCACATCCACCAACCAATGATTCATTTTCACAGCGTATTCCTTCTCTTCTTCACTCTCACTGTGTCATTCCCAAGAGTTTCGAGGGACATTTTTTTTTGTGTTTGCCCCTTATGAGAGGGTTCTAAGTATGCTTCTCATGTACCTTATCCCTATTCATGAGGTATCCTTCTTAGTTTGACCTTCTTAAGAAGTTTTTTGTATTCACCTTGTCTTTTCTTGACCTCTTTTTGAATTGTTTATGTAACCCGCTCCATGGTATCAGTCTCTAATCCTTCATGTCCTTCGTGACCTTTGAGGAGGTATTGCCCTTAATCTAGGACGTGTGGAACACCCCTTCTTTCCTTACACCTATAATAGTTCAACTTGGTACTTGTCCTTAGCAGGGTTAGGCACTTCTTTAGGTAATGTCTCCATCGTTCATACTTGTAATAGGTTATTCCCTTATATGGATTGTTGTGGTCCCTTCTTTCCTTCGAGTATGGCATTTCAAGGGTAACTATTGGTTTGGTGCTCTACTGTTCTTGAGTATGATCACTTTGACAATTTTCTTACTGAATCTCCTTTGCTAAAGGGTCATGGTAAGATTACTCCTAGGTTTCCTGATTCATCTCCCATTACTGGAATGCGACTTTTCCTTAGTTTCCAAGATAGTGTGGTTTTGTTTCATTTTCCTTAGGCCATATTCCTAGTAAGATCACATCCTCAGAAGATAGAGTTTTGGAGAATTTGAATATTTTATTAACATGGGAATACAAATGGTTGGGCTCTCAGCCCTATCACAGAAAATGATCACAAATTAACTAGGGAGCTATGAGATTCTTGATAAGCATCCTCCTTTATACTTAGGGTTATGTCATCAATAGGTCCTAGCACCATTCTCTTGGATACTTCCCCATTTGGTCCTTCAACATTTCTGCTAGCTCACAGGCATTTGGGAAGCTTCTAGGGTTGTCTTCCTACGAAGGTAGGGTGTTGAGTAGAGCCCTACCAAGTTTTCTTGGATCCTCTCCTGGGAGCCATCTGAAAATTTTAGGATAAATCTTGTTAGTTACTATATTTTCTAGTCTTAATTATGTATTCGAGGAAACATACTCTGATACCACTCTAGTTGTCACGCCCCGACCTGGTTTGGTCGGAACCCCGTGAACAACCCACCACTCTCTCGGTTTATTAAAGGGTTTCCCCTTATTATAATCTGTAAAGAGTAAGGCGTCCTTTAAACCTGCACCATTTCCTAGAATAGCATAATCAAAACTGCATGAAATTTAAAACTTTATGTACCTGTGTTACAAGCATCTTAGTTGATTGTCTTTTAGGGTAGACTTTCCGGGATTTCCTGAAAGGGATATAAGGGAGGGGGTGAGTACGACTACTTAGTGAATGAGTTTTTAAAGGTCTACTTTTAACTTTTAAGAAAAACATTTATATGGAGTGTGCCAGACTCCTTTCTTTTCAAAAATCCCTTCATTTAAAAATTCGGGTCTTTCCATTATTTCTTAGTTACCACGGTGTGTCATCACCCAACACACATCCTTCATCATGAAGGTTACACACATTCATAAGTCAGTATCACTACTGAACCCGCTAGTGGCTTCGGAGCGACTTTTTCAGCCACCCGAATAGAAGTACGACCACTTCTACCCTGGGAATGATTGGATGTACACGACATCTGACCCACAATCCCAAAATCACTTCTAGATTTCGCACAGACACCTGGAACGACGATCTGCCCTTATACTCACCGGGTCATCCAAGGCCCTTAGGACACATCACTACCCCTCATGGGCGTCTTGATGATCCCATAATCATAGTGCATGCACAAACCATGTAATCTATGGTGTCACTAGTCCAACGGTTCCGACTCTCAACTCAACTCGCAGTTGTTTGTCTTGACTAGTCCGTCGACTTGTCATGTTGCACTACCGCTAGTTGACTGAGCATGTCGGTCCTATCTTGATACCATGGCCAAACAATTCACTTATTAAATTTTATGGCACATATATCATGTTCGTTTACAAGCTCCTGCTCATGCCAAGTGGCCTTAGGCCCACTGTACAAGATTTTCAAAATTGGGCATTTAGCCCCCAAGTTCCAAAACCGAGGCCCCCAACCTATCAAAGCTATTTGAGCTCCTGTCGAGAAGGTTTCCCAAATTGTTTAAGCATTGGCACACAGTCAGGGGAGAGTAATTTCGACAAAACATATGTTTTCTCTATCGATTATACCGCCTGGGTATAAGGACACCTCCGTTCATAACCGATGAACAGGTTTTCAACTTCCTTCGAGGAAGTCTAATCATACCAACCAGGTATGATCTACTTACAACCGGTAAGTAGTTTTTCCGCATGATTTTCACATCACTTCCTTAGAGTAGTGATGTTTAAAATACCACTTAATAGTGGGTTTTCATACCGAGGTACTTATCATTCCCAACCGGGTATGATATAAAATTTTCACACACAACCGATAAGTGGTTTTTAAATTTTAAGTTGTGCTCATCATCCTAACTGGGTATGATGTTAGTAAACCCACTCACAACCGGTAAGTGGTTTTTAACTTTAAGTTGTGCTCATCATCCCAACTGGTAAACCCACTCACAACTGTAAATGGTTTTTAACTTTAAGTTGTGCTCATCATCCCAACCGAGTATGATGTTAGTAAACCCACTCACCTGTTAATGTCGTGAATTCCACTAGATCGGTTCTTGGTATTCACGCAAGCTTGTCCTTGCTGGCGTTCCCGGTACTTTGTGTTCCTACACGATATGAACATCTTGATTCATTATCCTTCGGCCTAATCGTCTTCATTCATTCCAAATGAATGAGAAAATCAAACTTTCATTTATTTGCAATTAAAGTTATTTCTCTTTAACTTTAAGACCCAAATGCCGATTTTTCCTCAAATTGAGTCCCGAAACTTCTAAAATTTATCATAGGACCTCAATTTATTCCATTTCACAAAAAGGGGTTTAATTTCCCAAATTTACAATTTGGTCCCCCAACTTTTCCAAAATTACCATTTTGCCCTTCATTTCCAAAATTACCATTTTGCCCTTCATTTACAAAAATGGTAAATTTTGCCCCAAAAATTTCAAAATTCCTCAATTGGTCCTCCAACATTAATTTCATGCCCAATTGACCCTCAATTTCATAAAATTTCATTTTGGTCCTTTGAATTTCGAAAATCCCCAATTTTCCCTCAATTCCAACATCTTAACACAGCCGAATTTGATTTCATTAAATTGACACATCAAACGTTTCCAATTATTGAAATTGAAGTTGAAATTGAGTTTCTACATGTTTATACGATTCTTTAGAAATGTGAATCACAAGTTTTTACGCTGGAACGAGCTCAAACGGAGCTTCGCCGAAAAATGAACTATAGAGAGAGAAAGCTTCGATTACTCACCGGTGATGGCACAACGGTCTGAGCTTTCAATCTAGGCAGATAGCTCTCATCATGAGGTTCATCCTAGAATTAAGAATCGCATCAATTGATTTGGAATTGGATTAGAATTTTGTCATCGAAATTCGGTTGGCTCTCTCTTTGGCACCAATCAAAAATTGTAAAGGGAAGCTAAATTGGCTTACCTTTTGGTCCTAGTTCGGCTGAGGAAGTGTTGGGAGGGCTTGAAATGGCTGATTTCAGCTTGGCCTAAATAGGGCAGCTTCAGTCCGCTGGAGCTACTTCACTATTCCATCATGCCGGTGCTTCTCCAATGATTCTCGGATTGACTGGCGTTTGCTACCAGATAGCCGTCTTCTCTCGGTTCTAAAGAGCTCGACCTTTGTTCAAGTCGAAGTTCTAGTTCGAGCTTCACCAGGAAATGGAGCAGTAGAGAGAGAGAGAGAGAAGTGTTCAGGTGTGAGGAGAATGAATGGGGATGACCTCTTTATATAGTTGTAAAACCGTGTATTAAATGGGAGAGATTTATTACTAGTATTAATATTACCATAAATTATTGGTATTAATTCCAATAATTTAATTTGGTTATTAAATTATTTATATTAATTACAATAATTAAAAATATATGAATTTATGGCTATTTATGATAAGTCGTACGATTCGCATAAAAAGTTTTGACCGAAATTTTTAGTTACAAAAAAATTCATACTTCCTAGAAGGTCACCCATCCTCATACTACTCTCGGGCAAACATGCTTAACTTTAAAGTTCTTATGGAATCTAGTTCACCTGAACCAATTTGGATTTTTGTTTTCTAATTTGTCTTAAGTTTCTTTTCCAAGGTTTAATGAACCCTTTGGATCACCCGGAAGTTGTAAATTTCCATATTACTTATTCCTAAATGTAAACCGGCTCGGTTTTCTTATTATGTTTGACCGGTTCTTTTCCCAGTTTTCCTTAACTCAAAAGTGCTGGGTTTACAGCTCATCCATCTGCTCCTTTAACTCCTTTAACTCTATTAGAGCCATGCAATAAGGGGCTTGGGATATGGGATGTGTTTTGGGGATTACCTCTATGGTAAATTCTAGTTGTCGGCTTGGGGATAATTTGGGTAACTCCTCCGGAAATATGTCCAGGTAGTGTTCAACTACTGGGATGCCTTCTAGTCCCTTCTTCTCTAACTTCCCGTTGATGATCATTGCCAGAAAAGCTTTATAACCTTTATGTATAATCTTTTGAGCCCTTATGTGGGACACTATTTATACTTCTCCCTTCCTCCTATCTCCTTGGAAACATAGTCTAAGTGTTTTGGGAATGTGGAAAGTTATTACTTTCTTCCCACAATCTATCTTGGTTTGATGGGTACTTAACCAATCCATTCCCAATATTATTTCTACCTCCTATAGAGGTAATGGGATCAAATCCGCCTCTAGTTTAATTCCTCCAATCAAGATCTCACACCCCTTCAACTGTTTGTCCCTATCTTGTCCCTCTCCTAAGGGTGTGAGGATGTTGAGACTTTGTTCTAGGGATGTAAGCTCTAGGGAAAGACATGTGATTAGATCTTCCTTAATGAAGGATCTCTCTATTCCTGAATCAAAGAGGGCGTAAACATTTCTTCCCCACAAGTGTATGTACCCTGATTGAAGAAATGCATACTTTAGAAGGAAATTTTTCTTTATTGAATGATAATCAAATTACACGTTTTGTCTCAATCTTAGTTAGGGAGGTTTTGGGAAGTACCTTTTATGGTACTAGGGTCTTTTCTAGGCTCTTCCTAGGTGAGGTTGTATACCCTAGCTGGTACCCTTGTCGTGATGTCCTGCATGGGAGTCCTTGGGTTCCCTTGGGTGGTCCAAGCATGCTATGTTGCATATTCTCCCTAAGAGTGGGGAATTTCTTTGGAAAGTGCCCCACTTGCCCACATCCAAAACAAGATAAACATGCTCCGTCATGGTATCTTTGGCATCTATGACAATGAAAGTTTCCTTGTGGTAAGGTGGGGATCGCTCTCCATAGAGGTGGTGGAACATCCTTCCTCTTTTGGAAACCCACCCTATTTCCATCCTCCATGATGGTCTTGGTACTTGTCCTACTTCTAGTTAGGTTGCTCCAACTGGCGACATTGAATTTGTACCAGACGCTCACATTCGTGGGCCATACTAATTATAGCTGCCTGATCCGTGGGGTGTCCTTGTACTCCCATCAAGTCTCCTATGTCCATGTTGAGAACATCCATGAATCGTTGTCATATATTCGCAAGTCCGGCTAAATCAGGGGCAAAGAGTCTTAACTCATTAAACATAGTTTCATACTCTTAGATAGAGTTAAGCCCTTGTTGGAGTTGGAGGAAATCTTGCTTCTTTTCATTAATTAGATGTGGACCTAGGTACTCCTCTGTGTACCTCTCCTCCAATTATTCCCAGGTGGGGGTGGTGGTACGCAGGCTTCTAATATTGTCCCACTACCTTTTTGCACTAGCCTCTAGGAAATATTCTTCTAGGATTACCATGTCCTCTGGTGAAATTGTGACTATACCCATGAGTTTATTAATGCTAGCCAGCCATTCCATAGCGGCTCTAGCATCCTTCTCTCCAAGGAAAGGCTTACATCCCAGTTGACAGAGAGTTTTGAGGTATTTAGGGATGTCAACTAGAGTGGGATTATTAGCTGGACGGAGATTGTTAGCAAGAGAGGGATGGGATTGTACTTACTTAGGCTTAGCTCGAGAGTTGGTGTCCACCTCAAGGGTGAGGTTAGGCCTTCCAAACACTTGACTGAACTACTCGTACAATCTCTGATGTTCCGAGCTTAGTCCAGGTGGAACTGTTTGGGCTCATCGGGGTGTTTCCATAGGGAGGGGTTGTTGGGCAGTGTCAATAACTACGACTCTTGTTCTCTTGGTTCCTCTCTTGGGAGCCATCTTAAATGCGTTCAAGGAACCTGAATTTAATACCACTTAAGTTGTAAACTCCACCCTTTGGAGTTAATGAAAACTGGGAAAAGAACAGGTCAAACCGAGTGAGAAACACCGAACCGGTTCACAAACCCAATCATCAGAGAATAGGCAATTTGGGAAATTTATGGATCCCGAGTGACCGAAAGAGTCACAAAAGTCATGAAAAAGGACTTTAGGATGAATTGGAGATGAAAACCAAACCGGTTCAGGTGAACCGGATCCAAACCGGATGGAACTGGTTTGGACCGGTTTGAACCACTATTGAACTGAATGCTAAATTCATTTTTTTAGGTGGCATAGAAAATTCAAAATTTAGAATTGAGGCTAGATAGATAATGATTTAGATGAATTTATAAATTTTTAATTTTGAAAATCTTGGTTAAATCGGGCCTGAACCGGCCGGTTTAAGTTTTGAACCCAGTTTTGATCGGTCTGGTCCGATTCGAAATAGGTTCATCTTCTTCCTTCAGATGACAACACTGTTCACTCATTGGAAAACCAAGCAGCGCCGATGAAGATGAAAAGTCTCCGGCCAGGGAGTTTCATGTAATGAATGACCACCATTAAGGTGCCAACCGGATGGCCAAACAGTCCTCGAGCTTCCTATATAAAGAGCCCCTCCTCATTCATCCTCCACACACCTAAAAACTCCACTCACTCCCCACTGCTCCATTTTTTGATGAAGCTTGAGCTAAAGCTTTGACCTGGGCATTTTTCTAAGCCAAAGAAGGTGTGGTCAGTTTCTTTGGATTTGAGGAGAAGTCCCTTACATGCCTATAGTCTCCATTTGCTCCGATGGTCGCCGGAGAAATGCTGGCGTGATAGAATAGTGAATTAGCTCTGGCGAACCGAAGCTGCCCTATTTCGGCCGAGCTGAAATCGGCCAATTTGAGCCCTCCTCAGGCCAAACCAAGCTCTCCCAATACCTCAACAGCCCTCCTACTACTAAATTAGAGCAAAAAGGTAAGCCAATTTGGCTCCCTTCTATAAATTCTGATCGGTGCTAGAGAGAGAATCGACAAATTTTCATTGATTAAAGTCTACCTCAATTTGGCATCAATAGATAAGATTCTTGATCCTAGGAGAAACCTTAGGATGAGAGCTATCTGCCCAGATCGAAAGCTCGGACTACTACACCTCCAACGGAAAGCTTTTGAAGCTTTCTCTCTCTACATTCAATTTTCTTGCGTAGCTCTATTTGAGCTCATTCTGGCATCAAATCATGCCCTTCAATGTTCAATTGAATCATATGAAGGTGTAAAAATTCCAATCTAACTTCAATTTCAACAATTAAACTAACTTGATTGGTCAATTTGATAAAATTATATTCGGTAGAGTTAGAAGGTTGAAATTGGGAATTTAAAAAATTTGAGGGACTAAAATGTAATTTCATAAAATTGAGGGCCAATTGGGCATGATAAAGATGTTGGAGGGCCAATTGGGCAATTTTTGAGGCAAAACTTACCATTTTTGTAAAGTAGGGGCAAAATGGTAATTTTTGAATTATTGGGAACCAAATTGGAAATTTAGGAAACATGAACCCCTTTTTATGATTTTGAATAAATTAAGGTATTAAAATGAATTCTAGAGTTTCGGAACTCAATTGAGGGAAAATCGACATTAGGCACCTAAAGTTAAAGAAAAAGAACTTTAGAGACCTAATTATAATTAATCGAAAAGTTTGAGTACTTCATCCATTAACGATGAATGAAGGCTATTAGGCTAGGAGATAATGAATAAGAATATTCATATTGTGTAGGAACACGAAATAATGGGAACTCCAGCAAGGGTGAAGACAATGAACCGGTCAAGAGGAGATCACTGCATTATCAGGTGAGTGGGATTTAATATCATACTTGATTGGGATGATAAGCACCTCGTAAATGAAAACCCACTATTAAGTGGTATTTTAACCATCACACCTGAGAGTAGTGATGTGGAAATTACGCAAAAAAACTATTTTTCGGTTGTAAGTAGATCAACCCAATTGGTATGACAAAATTCCTGGAAGGGAGTAGAAAACTCATTTATCGGTTATAAGGGAAAGATGTCATCATACCCGGTTGGTAAGATGGACAGATAAAAAGTTTATTTTTTTGGAAGTGCTCTCCCCTATTTATATGCCACTGCTTAAAACATTTGAGAGACCTTCTTGACGGGATCTCAAATAGCTCAGATAGGCTAGAGGCCTCGGTTTTGGAACTTGGGGCTAATATGCCCGATTTTGAAAATCTCGTACAATGTGCCCTAGGCCAGTTGGCACGAGCAGGAGCTCGTAAACAAAAATTATTTAAGCCATTAAAACTAAATGGATGAATTGTTTGTCCTTGAGACATGACCGATATGCTCAATGGACTGGCAGTAGTGCGACATGACAGGTCTACGGACCAGTCGAGACAAACAGTTGTAGGTTGAGTTGAGGGCTAGGGCAATCGGACCAGTGGCACCACATATTATATGGCTTGTATGGAAAATTATTGATTTGTGCATGCACTGTTGTTACAGGACCATCATGATGCTCAAGAGGGGTAGAGATGTGTTATAGGGCTCTAGATGATAGGGTGGAGATAAAGGCAATAAGTTGTGCAAACAGTCTTGGAAGCTTGACGTAGCTTCATGTGCATGAGACCAGGGTGCGGTTGGGATGAGGTCTCTGTCCTCATATAAACACAGAGTTTTGTTACGGGATTAAAGGTTGGATGTCATGTACAACCACAAATTCTCAGGGTAGAAGTGGACGTGATTCTATTTAGGTGGTTGGTAAAGTTGCTCTGACACTACAAGTGGGTACAATGGATGTGCTGGCCTATAAATGTGTGTTCCCTTCATGATGAAGGGCATGTATTGATTGATAATTACACCATTGTTATGAGAAATGGCTATAAAAACCAATATTTTGAGAAAGAAAGGTTTTAAAGAAAAAATAAGGAGTCTGGCACAATCCAATTCAAACTATTCTTTTTGAAAATCAAAGTCAATATCACATTTACTAAGTTGTCGAACTCACCCCCTCCCTTATACCCCATTCAAGTAACTAAGAAAAAACCTACCCAATGACTTCTAGTTAACTACACCTATAAGACAGGTATAGAAAGTTAAAATTTTATGCAGTTTTTATTTATGTTATTTTAGAAAAGGTATAGATTTAAAGGATGCTTTACTACTCGCTGTTTAAAGAAGGGGAAAACCCTTATTAAACTGGGAGAGTGGTAGGTTGATTATGGGGATCCAACCAAACTGGGTCGAAGCTTGACAACTTGAGTGGTATCAGAGCCTTTTTCCTCGAATACATAATTAAGACTAGAAAATATAGTAACTAATATGGTTGATTTTAAAATTTTCAGATGGTCCCAAAAGAGAAACCAAGAAAACTAGGACTGGCATTACCAACACCACCCAACATTTTGCCCCGTAGGGAGATCACCCTAAAATTCTCGAGAAGTCCCAAAGAACATTATGGGGCTCCATAGGGGCCCTCGATGCCATTTTCCTGCATCGTGGATGCTCGTTTAATCGGTAGCCCTCTGATAGAGCTTCGTTTCGATATATTATGGACCCCACAGCTCATTACGGGTCAGATTTTTTGGCCTTGTGAAGGTGGGCTCGCCGATCGCTGATGTGTGTTCGACAGTTGTGCTGCATCTCGCAGTCGCACCCCCGAGGCAACAAAATCTGACCTGTAATGAGCTGCGAGTGCCATAATATATCGAAACGAAGCTATTTCGGAAGGCTACCAATTAAACGAGTGTCCACACAATAGGAAAATGGTGTCTAGAGCCCCTACAGAGCCCCGAAACATCCAGGGCGCTATTTTTCTTGGCCTCACGGTGCGGCAGGATTTTCCGCAAACAAAATCTACATGGGGCGGTTTGATTGTATCGCTCCGACTGCATGGTAGGCATTTTATGGGCCCCACCATCTAGAGTGGTTCGGGGGCCTCGAACGATGTGCCTTGAGGAGACTCAGAAGCTTTATCAAGAAATAAACTTTCATTCATTCAAGAAATACTTTCTTGCCATACTTGGCTTATTACATAAATTTTCTACCCCTAAATCCCTTGTGGTCATAAGCAGAGAGTTAGCCTTAAAACGATAGTGGGACTTTTGATAAGATGGCTCTGAGGAACTAGTTGGGGTCCATTCGTATTCCCTTATGGGATGAACTTCATATATGGCTTCCAATCTGTACTGCCTTAATACCTTTGCCTCACACTCATACGTCCACTTCATCCATTGGGAGGGATTAAAGCTGGACCGAATAGGTGGAGGTACTGTTGGATCTTCATGAAAGTGGCATATGCACCTAGTAGTTGTCCCAATCCTCTTTCTTAGTTGGATTTATCTCCGGTTGTTGTGGGGCTGGAGGAGGGGTTGGTCTCCTAGGAGGAGGTACATGTTCCTCTTGTCTTAGAGGAGGGTATGTGATGCATTCTGGTTCTAATAAGGCTCCCACAAGTTTTCGATAATCTTCTACCATGTCCTAGGGTACTCTTTTCTCGCCCTTTACGAACCGTTGAATGGCTGCTTCCCTTGGGGTAGGTGTCTTTTTCATGGTTATGGGTGGAGGATTGGATTTCATAGCGAACTTCCTAGGGATTCTCCTTCCTACACGATAGTTAAAGTTTTATTAATGTCAGTGCATAGTATTGATAATGATTCAAGGGAACTTAGCTCTGATACCACTCAAGTTGTCATGCCCCGACTCAGTTTGGTTAGATCACTGTGAACAACCCACTGCTCCCTTGGTTCAAGAGGGGTTTCCCCTTCTTTAATTCAAGAGTAGCCAGATGTAATCTCAACCTTATTCACTAGAATAACATAAATCAATAATAATGCAAGCTTAAGAGGGAATTAAGAACACCTAATAGAGGGTATATCATGGAGTTATCCCTAGTCATTCTCTAATCATGAAAAGGGATAAAAAGGGTGGGTGGGTTTCTAAAACTCAATGAATGGGTATATTAAAAAAATATTTCAATAAAATAGTTTTTGAGTTGGAGTGTGCCAGACACCTTATTTCCTTTAAAATTCTTTCTATGTTTCTCAGTTTTCAAAACCATTGTTCCTCATTAACCACAGTCGGTGTGTTTAACAATCAACACACGCCCTTCATCATGAAAGGATCACACAATCGCAAGGTAGCCCGTCCACTGCACCCACTTGTGGCATCGAAACGACATTACCCCCCACCTAGATAGAAACCCATCCACTTCCACCTTGGGAATGAGTGGATGTACGTGACATCCGACCCTTAAACCCAAAACCAAAACTCCGTGTCCATAAGAGGTGCGCATGAAGTTACGCCGAGCTTCCTTTATTGCTGGCATGACAAACTACCCTTATCTCTACCATGTCGTCCAGTAGCCCCTAGGATGCATCACTACCCCTATTTGATGTCTTGATGATCCTGAACCTCAGTGCATGCACAAAATAATAATTTTCCACATAAGCCATTTAATCTTTGGTGTCACAAGTCGAACGATCCCAACCCTCAACTTGACCTGCAACTGTTTGTCTCGACTTGTCTGTCCACCTGTCTTGTCGCACTGCTGCTAATCCATCGAGTATGTTGGTTTGTACTTGGCACCAGGGCCAAAACACATTATTCATTAAAGCTTTCATGGCTTAACATTATGTTTGTTTACGAGCTCTTGCTCGTGCCAACTTGCCTTGGGCCCACTGTACGTGATTTTTAAAATCAAGCATTCTAGCCCCCAAGATCCAAAGCAGAGGCCTCCGACCTATCTAAGCTATTCGAGCTCCCATCAAAAAGGTCTACCAAAAGGTTTAAGCAGTGGCACACAGTCAAGAGAGAGCACTTCCAATAAAAATAATCTTTTCATTCATCTATCACATCAACCGGGTGTGATGACATTTCCGGTTATAACCGGTATACCGGTTTTTCACTTCCTTCTAAGAAGTTTATCATACCATCCAGGTATGATCTAGTTACAATCGGTAACTAGTTTTTCCATGTGTTTTCTCACATCACCCCCATCCAGGTGTGATGTTAAAACCCCAAATAGTAGTGGGCTTTCATTTTCGAGGTACTCATTATCCCAACCGAGTATGATATGAAAATTCCCACACACCTGATAATGTAGTGAATTCCTATTTACTAGCTCTTTGCCTCCATATGAGCTTGTCTTAATCCCTGTTCATTCCTGGCATTCCCAGTACTTCATGTTCTGACACGATATAAATATCCTTGTTCATTATCATTTGGCCTAATAGCCTTCATTCACCACGAATGAATAAAATGCCCAAACTTTTAGTTAATTGCATTTAGGTCCCTAAAGTTCCTTTTCTTTAACTTTAGGCCCCTAATGCCAATTTTCTCCAAATTTGAGTCCCAAAACTTCTAAAATTTACTTTGGGACTTCAATTTATTCAAAATCATAAATAAGGGTTCAAGTTTTCCAAATTTCCAATTTTGTCCCCAACTTTTTCAAAATTACCATTTTCCCCTTGCTTTACAAAAATAGTAAATTTCACCCAAAGAATTCAAAAAATTGACCAATTAGACGTCCAACATCTTTTCCATGGCCAATTGGCTCTCAATTTTTGGAAATTGCACTTTAGTCCCTCAAATTTTCGAAATCCCCAATTTCCCCCAAAATTTCCCCCAATTTCCCCCTTTTAACATGGCCCAATCTGATTTCATCAAATTGACCAATCAATCAAGGTTCATTGTTGACATAGAAGGTTAAATTAAGTTCCTACATGTCCATACAATTCAATTGCACTTTGAATCGCATAAATTGACGTCGGAATGAGCTCAAATGTAGATTCACTAAAAAAATTGGACTTATAGAGAGAAAGCTTCGAAAGCTTACTGCCGGGGGTGCGGTGGTCCGAGCTTTCAATATGGGTAAATAGCTCTCGTCATAAGGTTCCTCCTAGATTCAAGAATCACCTCAATTCATGTCAAATTGAGGGAGAATTTGGTCAATAAAATTTCGTTGGTACTCACTCTAACACCGATCGGAATTTACAGAGGGGAGCCAAATTGGCTTACCTTTCCGCTCTAATTCAGACGTATGAGGGCTGAGTGAGTGTTGGGAGAGCTTGGTTTGGCCTTAGGATTGCTCGAATCGATTGATTTGATCTCGACAAAAATAGTCCAGCTTCAGTCTGCCAGATCTGCTTCACTGTTCGATCACACCGGCGATCCTTGGGGCAATTGGAGACCACCGCCGAGTAGCTGACTTCTCCTTGAGTCTAAAGAACCCGACGATGCCTTCTTTGGCTCAGAAAAACTCCTATGTCGGAGCTTTGGTTTGAGCTTAGTCGGAAAACTGAGCAGTTGAGAGAGAGTGAGGTTTTTATGTGTGTAGAGGATGAATGGAAAGGGGCTCTTTATATAGGGAGCTCGGAGACTCTCTAACCATCTGCTTGGCACCTTAATGGCAGTCATTGATGGCTTGAAACATATTGAATGGAAACATTTCTTCTTCATTGGTGCTATTCAATTTTCCATGGAGTTAACAGTGTTGTCATCTGAAGGAAGAAGATGACACTGCTCTGAACCGGACCAGACCGGTCCGAACCAGGTTCAACGCTTATACCGCCCGATTCAGGCCCGATTCAACCAAGTTTTTCAAAATTAAAGTTTTCTAAATTCATCTAAATTCTTTCTCTATCCAATGATGGCCTTAATTCTCCAATTTGAATTTTCTAAGCCTCCTAGAAAAATGAATTTAGTATTCGGTTCAATAGTGGTTCAAACCGGTCGAAACCAGTTCAATCCGATTCACCTGAACCAATCTAGTTTTCTTCCCTAAATTGTCCTAAAGTCTTTTTTCAAGGATTTTATGTCTCTTTGGGTCACCCGAGAGTTGTAAATTTTCCAATTTGCCCGTTCTCTAGGGGTCAGGATTTGTGAACCAATTCTTTCCCAATTTTTGCTTAACTCCAAAGGGCGGAGTTTACAATTGAAGTGTCCAGTACAATCAAAGAGTGTGGAGCCAGGACCTATTGAGGACATAACCCTGAGTATGAAGGAAACCAATCTAATACTGAAAACACCAACAAGGGCTTAAAACCTTACCAAGAGCTTAGTATAGAAGCTTCCCAACCTGCTATGTAACTAGCTATTATAATAAGGATAACGCCCAAAATGTATTGTATTCGTTATGAATTAATAAAAAAACTCCAAATTTTGAAAACTCTGTCTCTCAGATAATGCGATCATATACCTCAACTATATGAGGAGGGGTCACAAAAGGCAAGAAGGACCGAAGGTAGAACCTTAAGAAATCGCAAACGGAGCAGACTATAGATGAAGTAAATTTTCCCTAAGAAGAAAGTACCAGCCATCTAGGAATAAAGAACGAAGCGCCTCCCCAATAAGTGTTTTCCCCTTCTCTAAACCATGAGGAGTAAGGTGTCCTTTTTTACCTGTACTTTTCTTGGAATGACATTTATCAAAACTGAATATATTATCCTTATATACTTGTTTTGCAGGTTCAATTTATTTGAATGACTTTAGGTAGGTTTTCCCTTTGTTACCTAAAAAGGGGTAAAAGTTAGGGGGTGAGTTTGACAACTCAGTGAATGGGTGTTGGGAGAGAGAATTCAAAATATATTTAATTGGAGTGTGCCAGACTCTTATTTCTTTCAAAGATATTCTTTTCTTTTCATTCCTTGTTATTCAAAACCATTTCCTCATTTCCATATCAGGTGAAATGAATGAATGGATGCATGCGATATCCAACCCTCAAACCTGAAATCAAGTCCGTGTCCGTATGAGGATAGAGACCTCATTCCAACCCCAACCCGATCTCATGTGCATGGAGCTACGTCGAGCTTCCTTAACTGTTGTCACGACAAACTGCCCTTATCTCCACCATATTGTTCAGTAGCCCCTAGGATGCATCACTACCCCTCTTGGATGTCTTGTGTCCCGAACCTCAAGTGCATGCAAAAATAAAGTTTACCATAAAGCCATTTATCTTTGGTGCTAATGGTCCAATGACCCCAACCGTCAACTCGTCCTGTAGCCGTTTGTCTAGACCGGTCCATCGACCTGGTCCTTTCGCACTACCGCCAGTCCATCGAGTATGTCGGCCCTGTCTTGGTACCATGGCCAAATCACACAAATCATTCATTAAGAATTTTCATGGCTTATCATCATGTTTGTTTATGAGCTTCTACTCATGCCAACAGGCCTTGGGCCCACTGTATGTGATTTTCCAACACTAGGCATTTTAGCCCACAAGTTCCAAAATTGAGAACTCGGGCCTATCTAAGCTATTCCAGCTCTCATTAAAAAGGTCTCCCAAAAGTTTTAAGCATTGGCACACAGTCAGGGGAGAACACTTCTAACAAAATAACTTTTCAACTCATCCCTCACACCAATCGTGTGTGATGACATCTCCGCTTATGACCGGTAAGTGGGTTTTCTACTTTCTTCTAGGAAGTTCATCATACCAATCAGGTATGATCTACTTACAACTGATAAGTAGTTTTTTCGCGTAGTTCTCACATCACTCCAACTAGGTGTGATGTTAAAATTTCCACATAGTAGTGCTTTTTCATTTCCGAGGTGCTCATCATCCCATCTGAGTATGATGTGAATAACCCACTCACCCAATGTTCGTAGTGTATTCCTTCTTAGTCGTCTTTTTGCCTCCAGTCCTTCGTGTTCCTATACGATTTGGACATCATTGTTTATTAACATTTGGCATGATAGCCTTAATTCCTCGTGTATGATCAAAATGCCCAAACTTTTTAGTTAATTGCAATTAGGTTCCTAAAGTTCCTCTTCTTTGACTTTAGGTCCCTAATGATAACTTTTCCATAAATTGAGTCTCAAAACTTTCTAAAATTCACTTTGGGTCCTGAATTTACTCAAAATCACTTGAGGGGTTCAAGTTTCCCAAATTTATAATTTGGTCCCCAACTTTTTCCCTACTTTACAAAAAATGGCAATTTGGCCACAATTATTTCCAAAAATTGACCAATTGGTCCTCCAACATTTTTTTTCATGGCCAATTGGCCCTCAATTTTGGGAAATTGTAATTCAGTCCCTTAATTATATGAAATCCCTAGATTTTCCCCAATTTTCTCCCTTCTAAACTGGCCGAATTTGATTTCATAAAATTGACCATTCAATCGAAGTTAATTGATCCAATTAAAGATATGGATCAGTTCCGATACTTCCATACAATTCAATGGAGCTTTGAATCACGTCATTTGGATCCGAATTGAGATCAAACAAAGCTTCGTCGGAAAACTGAACTTGGAGAGAGAAAGCTTCGAAAGCTTACTGTCAAAGGTGCGACAATTCGAGCTTTCGATTAGGGAGGTAGCTCTTGTCCCGAGGATCCTCCTAGGATCAAGAATTTCAACAATTCATACCAAATTGAGTGAGAATTTGGTTAGTGAAATTTCACCGTTTCTCTCTCTAATGCTTATCAGAACTTACAGAGGAGAGCCAAATTAGCCTACCTTTCAGCTCTAATTCGGTTGTATAATGGTTGTGGGAGTGTTGGGAGAACTTGGTTTGGCTTGAGTAGGGCTCAATTTGTTCATTTTTAGCTTGGCCGAAACAGGGCAACTTCGGTCCGCCTAAGCTGCTTCACTGTTTGATCATGCCAACGCTTCTCTAACGTTCCTCGAATCGAATGGTGACCACCGTCGGGTAGCTGACTTCTCCCTGAGTCTAAGGAACCTGACCTCACCTTCTTTGGCTTAGAAAAACCCCAATGTCAGAGCTCTTGTTCGACCTTCACTAAAAATTGGAGCAGTAGAGAGAGAAATGAGTTTTCAGGTGTGAGGATGATGAATGAGGATGAGCTCTTTATATAGGGAGCTCAAGGACTCTCTAGCCATACGATTGGCGCCTTTATGGTGATCATTCATGGCCAAAAACACCCTAAATGAAGACTTTTCACCTTCACCGGCACTACTCACTTTTCTAGCAAGTGAATAGTGCTATCATCCGAAGGAAGAAAATGACACTGTTATGAACCAAGTTCACTGCTTAAACCAGCCGGTTTAGGCCCGATTCGATTGAGTTTTTCAAAATAAAAAATTTCTAAATTCATCTAAATTCATTCTCTATCCTATGGTGGATTCAATTCTCTAATTTGAATATTTTAAGCCATAGAAAAAACTGAATTTAGAAATAGGTTCAATAGTGGTTCAAACCAGGTCAGGTCTGATTCACCTGAACTGATTTGGTTTTCTCTTCCAATTCATCCCAAAGTCATTTTCCATGACTTTTGTGACTCTTTAGGTCAATCGGGATTTGTTAAATTCCAGATTAGCCCTTTCTCTATAGGTTACATTTTATGAACTAACTTGATTTTCTCTTTGGAAATGACGAGATTTACATCAAGACTGATTGAAGTTTACGCTTGTTTAATGGAGCTTGAGATTTGACGACTGGGCAAAATGAGTACACGAAATAAGACCCAATGTTTAGAAGTTCCTTGCATAAGAGATAAGAGGTGAAATGGGAATTTAAAGGTAATGAAGGATCAATGACGGACAAAATGCATTAATATAAAAAGAGTGTAAGGAGGTAAAGGACAGGAACCTTCAAGGAATGGTAAGAAGAATGAATGTGTAGCTCATAAGGTGGAAGTCTCTACTTTAAAAGAAATAAAAGAAAATGAACCATCAAAAGGGAACTCCCCAAATGAGGAAGACCGAAAGGGATCAACTTAGAATAAGGAACCATGATATGGTCTCGAGTGGGTAAAAAGGAATGAAGAAAGAAAATCCTTGAGTAAAGGACTCCATTGGTAATGAGGAAGGACATAAGGGAGGAAAAATCCCAACATGTCGGTAAGTCATGAAATGATCGAGAAGCCTGATGGTTGGAACCGGGTAAAAAAACCAATAAGGAAGTTGGTAAGGGACAATTGGATAGCACCGAAGGTAGTTGGGGAACACTACTAGGTAACAAGAAGGAACAAAGTGACACAACTCTTAAACGGTTGGAAAGGCATGGACTGTTATCGAAAAAATGTGCTAGAACTATAATGGACAATGAAAATTCTAGAACATGTCATGCTGTAAGGGACATGTAGGTCCAACAGTCCCAGGAAAAGGTGGCTCAAGTAACAAAGATTTAGTTAGTTAAGCATGAGAAAGTCAAACATAGAATAAAGGAGAGTTGTAAACAAAGGATGGAGGAATGACCAATATAGAACAAAAAGGGGATACCATGGAAACTCGTGAAAACAAGTACGAAACGCTCAAAAGGACACCCAGCTAAAGGTTTTAATGATCAAGAGAATAACTAGACACAAGAACAATTGGGCATTTTGGAGTTTCCAATCCTAGAATTCTGGACAAAAACCAGGAAGAGGAAGGGTCTTACCCATAAACGACAAGAAGCATTGGATCTAAGAAATTACTTGCACACGGGGGTAAGAGAAGCTAGAGGAACTATGTCCATCGGAGTAAACAAAATGATCAAAAGGGAAGGAAATTACTCTAGTAAGTTGCATGCGGGACTAAATGAAAGGGGCAACCAAAGCAGTAGCATCTCAAAGCAAACCCCAAGTTGACATCAAGGGAAATTATTTCCATTGACAAGGGATGCGTAATTTAGTTTTGGGGACAAAACTCCTAAAAGGAGGGGAGAGTTGTGAAACCCGTCATCTTGGATCAAGGAAATCAGGAAAGAATCATTCAATTTAATGAGAAAACTGAGTCAATTAATGAATCAAAGATAGTAAAGAAGGGTTAAAATGGGCAATTTGTAAATCCCAAGTGATCAAAAAGTCATAAAAATCATGGGGAAGAACAATAAAGTAAATTGGATAGGAAAACTAGATCAGTTCAGGGTGAACCGAACCTGAACTAGAATGAATCGGGTTGAACTAGAATGAACTGAGTTGGATAATTCATTTTTCTAGGTGGTTTGAAAATCTCAAATTAGAAAATTGAGGCCACTATTAGATAGAAAATGAATTTAGATTAATTTAGAAAATTTTAATTTTTAGAAAGCCAATCGAATCGAACCTGAACTAGCCAATTTTTGTCATCCAACCTGGTCGGACCGGATCGGTCTGGTAAAAAAAAGTGTCATCGACTTACTTTAGATGACACCATTGTTCATCAATGGTAGGAAGACTTTCCTTTTCTGGCGAGGGAATATTCCCTCCGTTATGGAATATTTTAAAGAGGATAAGCTCAACTAATATGGAAACTGGTAGAGTAGAGACTCCCTAAGCTCCCTATAGAAAGAGCTCCCCTCCATTCATCCTCCACACACCTCTCCTCATCTAAAGTGCTTAATTTTCCAGTGAAGAAAAAACCAGAGCTCTGACTTAGGCACTTTTCTTAGCCTTAGAAGGCAAACTCAAGTCCTACAAACTCATGAGGAAGTCAACCACCTAATGACAACTTCTCCTCGACCCAAGGATCATTGGAGAAGTGCTAGTGAGATCGAACAGTGAAGCAGCTCCGTTAGTCCGATGCTGCCCTATTTTGGTCGACCTGAATTTGGCTAATTTAGACCTCATGCAGCCAAACCGAACCTTCCCTTAGCCTCTATAGCTCGCACTCGACCTCCCCAAAGAAAATGGTAAGTCAATTCGACTCCCCTTCATTAGAGAGAGAAAGTGTCGAATTTCACTAACCAAATTTCACTACTCAATACAGGAATTGCAATGATTCTTGATCCTAGAAGGACCCTGGGGATGAGAGATATCTTCCCAAATCAAGAGCTCAAACCACCGCACTTCCAATAGTAAGCTTTCGAAGCTTTCTCTCTCTACGTACACTTTTTCGGTGATGCTCTGTTTGAGTGAATTTTAGACCCAAATTCTGCAATTCAAAGTTCAATTGGATTGTATGAAAGTTTAGAAACTGATCCATGCCATCAATTGGAGCAACAAATCTGGTTTGAAAGGCCAATTAGAAAAAATCAAATCCGGTCTATAGAAAGGTGTGAAATTAGGAGGAACAATTTGGGGGAAATTTGGAATTTCAAAAAATTGAAGGACCTAAATGCAATTTTCTCAAAATTGAAGGTCAATTGGCAATGAAAAAGATGTTGGAGGACTAATTTGTCAATTTTTGAAAGAATTGGGACCAATTGGCCATTATTGGAAGTTAGGGGCAAAAACGATAATTTTGGAAATATTGGGGACCAAATAGGAAATTTGGAAAATTTTAGCCCTATTTACAATTTCGAGAAAAATTAATCACCCAAGAGTGAAATTGGAAACCCCATGGATTTAATTGAAAACAATTGAACATTTAGGGATCTAAAGTCAAAGGATATGAACTTTTGGGAACTAATTGTAATAAGGTAAAAATAATGGCCTAAATGTAAATACAAGGAAATAGAAGGGCTATTCAAGCAAAGTCGTTCCATATAAAGATACTCAAACCATGTAGGAACAAATTTGGATAAGAACGTGAGCAATGGAGCTCGAACAAGACTTGGAAAGCTGACTAGGGATGAACACGTCACAGTAATCGGGTGAGTGAGAACTTTATACATCATACTAGTTGGAATGATGAGCACACTTTAAATTGAAAGACCACTATGAGTGGGACTTTTCAAACATCATACCTGGTTGGGATGATGGACACCCTTTCCAAAATTCAAAAATCCACTTACCGGTTGTATGTGGACCTACCTCTATCATCAAACCCGGTTGGTGTGATGAGTAATTTGAGTTAAAAGCAATTTTGTCAGAAATGTTCTCCCTTAATTGTGTGCAAAAGCTTAATCTCTTTAGGAGACTTTTCTGATGAGATCTAGAACAACTCTAACAAGTTTGGGGCCTCGATTTTTAACTCATAGGGCTCAATGCCCAATTTTTTGAAAAACTAGTGACGTGGGCCTAAGGCTAGTGAGCACATGCTGGAGCTTGTAAACAAACACGAGTAAGAAGAGCCATGAAAACTCTTATTAAAATGGAAATGTTATGTTATTTGCCATGGTACCAAGTCAAGACTAACAAGGCTCGATGTGCTAGTGTTAGTTTTCCAGGACTAGGTCGACGAACTGGTGAGACAAACAATTACATGCCAAGTCGAGTGTCAGGGCCGTTGGACCATTGGCACCAAAGATAATGGCTAATATGCTAAGACTATTGTTTGTGCATGCACTTTGATTCAAGACCATCAAGACGCCCAAAATGGGTAGTGATGGGTTCCAAGGGCTGCTAGACGATCCAGATGTGATAAGAGCAATTTATTGTACGAGTTAGTCATGAAGCTACTATGTTTGGGCATCCTGAAGCTACTATGTTTGGGAATCTTGCGCATTCGATCGGGGTGGGGACAAGATGAGCTCTCCATCCTCATACGGACACGAAGAGATTTTGAGTATGAGGGTTTGGCACTGAGGGCATCACTTAGACTCATGGTAGAAGTCGAGGATTTCTATCAAGGTCGACGGTAAAGACACTTCGATCTACAAGTGGGTGTAGTGGGCGTGCTGTTGCGGTGAACGTTTGTACCCTTTATGATAAATGGTGTGTGTATGTTTGCTACGACTCTCGAAGAAAGGGGATTTTCTAAAAGAGCTAAACACACATCATAAGTGAAAATAGTGAAAGGCTTTGAAAATGGTGAAAGATTTTGAGAATGATTTTGATAAACTAAATAATTTTGAAAACTCACTTCTAACACACGTTCTGTCACGCCCCGACCTAGTTTGGTCGGATCTCCATGATCAACCTACCAATCTCCCGATTTATTAAAGGGTTTCCCTTTAATATAGACCGTAAAGAGTAAGGCGTCCTTTAAACCTACACATTTTCCAAGAATAACATAAACATAAGAATTTAGATTTATCATACATGTATCACATGCATCTTAGTTGATGGTCCTTAATGGTAGGCTTTTCCAGTATTTCCTGAAAAGGGATATAGGGGAGGGGTGAGTACAACTACTCAGTGAATGGGTTTTTCAAAAGTTTTGACTTTTAAGAAAAACATTTATCATTGGAGTGTGCCAGACTCTTTTCTTTCAAAAATCCCTTGTTTCAAAAATTTCAATTTTTCCACCATTTCATATTTAACCACGGTGTGTCATCACCTAACACACATCCTTCATCACGAAGGTTACACACATTTGCAGGTCAGCATGATCATGAACCCACAAGTGGCTTTGCAATGACTTTACCGGCCACCCGGATAAAAGCACAGCCAATGAGTGGATGTACATGACATCCGACCCTCAATCCCGAAATTGCTTCTTCGTGTCCATATGAGGATAGAGATCTCATCCCATCCCCACCCTGGTCTCATGCGCTAGGTGCTACTCCAAATTTCGCACAAACACCTAGAACGACGATCTGCCATTATACTCACCAGGTCGTCCAGGGTCCTTGGGATGCATCACTACCCCTCATGGGCGTCTTGATGATCCCGTACTCATAGTGCATGCATAAACAGAGTTTTCTTAAATTGCCATGTAATATGTGGTGCCATTTGTCCCAACAGCCCTGACTCTCAACTCAACCCGCAGTTATTTGTCTTGACTGGTCCGTCGACCTATCATGTCGCAATACCGCTAGTTGACTGAGCATGTCCGTCCTATCTGGGTACCATGGCCAAACAATTCACTTATTAAGTTTTATGGCACATATATCATGTTTGTTTATGAGCTTCTGCTCGTGCTAACTGGCCTTGAGCCCACTATATGAGATTTTCAAAATCGGCCATTTAGTGCACAAGTTCCAAAACCAAAGCCCCTGGCCTATTAGAGCTATTCGAGCTCTCGTCGAGAACGTCTCCCAAATTGTTTAAGCATTGGTACACAGTCAGGGGAGAGCACTTCCGACAAAACATATGTTTTTTCTATCCATTATACTGCCCGGCTATAAGGACACCTCCGTTCATAACCGATGAACAGGTTTTCAACTTCCTTCGAGAAAGTCTCATCAAACAAACCAGGTATGATCTACTTACAACCGGTAACTAGTTTTTCCATATGATTTTCACATCACTTCCTTTAAGTTGTGATGTTTAAAATACCACTAAATAGTGGGTTTTCATACCGAGGTACTTATCATCCCCAACCGGGTATGATATAAAATTCCCACTCACCCGATAGTGCAGTGAAATTACACTTAGTCGGGTTCCGTCCTCAGAAAGCTAGACCTCGACTGGCATTCCTAATGTCTCATTCTCCTACACAAAATGAACATAATTGTTCATTATTCTTTAGCCTAATAGCCCTCATTCGTTCCAAATGAATGAGAAAATCCAACTTTGCATATATTTGCAATTAGATCCCTAAAGTTATTTTTTAAACTTTAAGTCCCTATTGTAGGGTTTTTCTTAAACTTGAGTCCCGAAACTTTTAAAATTTATCTTAGGACCTCAAATTATTTAATTTCGCACAAAGGGGTTTAATTTCAAAATTTTCCAATTTGGTCCCCCAACTTTTCCAAAATTACCATTTTGCCATTACTTTACAAAAATGGTAAGTTTTGCCCCAAAATTCCTCAATTGGTCCTCAAACATTATTTTCATGCCCAATTGACCCTCAACTTCATAAAATTGCATTTGACTTCTTTGAATTTCGAAAATCCCCAATTTTCCCCAAAATGTCCCCAGTTTCAACTCTTCAACACTACTGAATTTGATTTCATTAAATTGACCGATCAAATACCTCTAATTGTTGAAATTGGAGTTGAAATTGAGTTGATGCATGTTCATACAATTCTAAGAAATTTCGAATCGCAGATTTTAATGCCAGACCGAGTTCAAATGGAGCTTTGTTGGAAAACAAACTATAGAGAGAGAAAGCTATAATTTCTCATCGGTGGGGGCACGACGGTCCGAGCTTTCAATTTGGGTAGATAGCTCTCATCTTAAGGTTCATCCTAGAATCAAGAATCACATCAATTGATGTCGAATTGACTTAAAATTTCATTATTGAATTTCTGTCGGTTCTCTCTCTAGCACCGACCGAAAATTGTAGAGGGGAGCTGAATTGGCTTACCTTTCAGTCCTAATTCGGTCGTGGGAGGGCTGAGTAAGTGCTGGGAAGACTTGGTTTGGCTTGACAAGGGCTCGAAATGGCCAATTTCAACTCAGCCAAAATAGGGTAGCTTCGGTCCGCCGAAGTTGCTTCACTATTCCATCATGTCGGCGCTTCTCTAGTGATTCTCGAATTGACTCGAGTTTGCTATTAGATAGTTGACTTCTCCCTAGTTCTAAAGAGCCCGACCTCTCCTTCCAAGGTTAAGAAAAATGTTCAAGTGGAATCCCTGGTTTAAGTTTCACCGGGAAATGGACCAGTAGAGAGAGAGAGAAGTGTTCGGGTGGGAGAAGAATGAATGGGGATTACCTCTTTATATATATAGGTGTAAAACCGTGCATTAAATAGGAGAGATTTATTACTAGTATTAATATTACCATAAATTATTGGTATTAATTCTAATAATTTAATTTTGGTATTAAATTATTTGTATTAATTTCAATAATTTAATTTAGGTATTAAATTATTGGTATTAATTATAATAATTAAATATATATTAATTTATGGCTATTTATGATAAGTGGTACGATTCGCATAAAATTTTTTGACCAAAATTTCGAGGTTACCCATCCTCACACTACTCTTAGGCAAGCATACTTAACTTCAGATTTCTTATGAATTCTCGTTCACCTAAACCAATTTAGTTTTTCTTTTTTAATTTGTTTTAAGTTTCTTTTCCAAGGTTTAATAAACCCTTTGGGTCACCCGAAAATTGTAAATTTCCAAATTGCTTGTTCCTAAATGATCATATTTGTAAACCGGCTCGGTTTTCTTACTCGGTCTAACCGGTTCTTTTCCTAATTTTCCTTATCACAAAAATGTGGGGTTTACACGTTCATTGAGTTGTAAAAACTCACCTCTCCCTTTATCCCTTTCAAGAAAGAAGACAAAAATCTTAGAGAATTTTCTTGAAGCTGAACCCAAAATAAGTATGCCTTCAAGTTACTTAAGTTTTGTATAATGATATTCTAGGAAACCAAGTAAAAAAAGGATGCATGACTCGACGCGGTCTAGAAGGAAGAGAAATCCTTCTTAAACCAAAGGGAGTAGCGGGTTGCTCACGGGGTTTTGACCAAACAAGGTCGGGGTGTGACAACTTGAGTGGTATTAGAGCATGTTTCCTTGAATACATTATCAAGACTATATAACTTAATAACTAAGAGAAAAACTACCTAATTTTTTAGATGGCTCCTAGACAGGTAACCAGGAAAACTAGGACTAACGTCACTAACACTACCCTAAAATCCTATTCTTGTAAGGAAGATAACCCTAAAAGCTCTCCAATGCCCGAGGTACGGTAGAAGCCACAAAGGACTATGCAGGGAGGCAACCTGTTTTGAATGTAGATGGTAGAGACATTGTGCATTGAAGTGTCCAATACCATTAAGGAGTGTGGTATCAGGACCTATTGTGAACACAACCTCGAGTATGAAGGAAGCTAACCTAATGCCAAAAACACCAACAAGGGCTTAAAACCTTACCAAGGAAGATGCTTATCGAAAGCTTAGTATAACTATATGAGGAGGGATCACGAAAGGCAAGAAGGACCAAAGGTAGAATCTTAAAAAATCACAAACAGAGCAGAGTATAGATGAAGTAAATTTTCCCTTAAGAAGAAAGTACCAGCCATCTAGGAAAAAAGAAGGAAGTGCCTCCACAATAGAAGACAAGCTCCGAACATTGCACGACAAATAGGATGTCTCGGGATGGCAAGTGTGACCTACTTTGTAAAAGAAGAGGAACCAAGTAGGAAACAACTAGTAACAGTAGAATGATCAAGGAGAATAAACGACACCCTAAGAAGGATCGAGAAGTAGTAATTACTACACCTTACAATGGGCGACATGATGGGCATCAAGGATGAATGAACTCGAGAGACAACTGTATCAAGACAAATGCACAAGGAGAGTAGTAGAGACGAGGCAATTAACAAACTGACCCTTGTAAGAATCGTGGATTTAAACCTAGGTAAAGAAGGGAGAAGTGAAAGGGCCAAACGTCGAAAAAGAAGGATAAAGGAAGTCCTTAAAGAAATCAATGGCCAAAAAATGGACTGGTGACCAAACTCAAGCCAAGGGAAGGATCAAGCAAGCTCTCAGAAGAAGGTTAAGAAACCTCGAAACAAAAGAGATTGAAATTCCTCCCTATGGAAATAAAATCTTAGTGATTACATGTAGGAATAAAGATAAGGTACAAAGGATGTTCCAATAAGATTTCCAAGGTAAGAGTAAGCAGGAAAGGATGGCATCAAAGGATGTCATGAAGCCGATCTAAGGTTAAATAACCACAAGGACGAATAGAATGGGGAAATTCTGGAAAGAGAAGCAGCCTACCAAGGAAGGGAGTCCTGGGTAGATATATATCCCAACGGAGAGGCGATGGACCCAATTGAATTGGGAAAAGAAGATAAACTCAAAAATGAAATGCTGGTTGAGGTGAAAAGATCATGTACAAAGGAAGCGTACTCATGAGGGGACCTAAGGAGTAAATTAAACCCAAGAAACAGTAAGTAGAAAGATAGCATCAAATGATGCCATAATAGGGGAGAATTGAAGGAGTACCCATAATAAGAAAATAAAGGGAAAGATATCTAAAAACACCAAAAGAGTATGTTCTTCAATCAAGAGGATTAAATGAAACAACCGTGGACATTAAGAGTGATTGAAGTCTACGCTCGTTTAATAGAGCTTGAGAATTGATGACTAGGCATAACGAGGAGTACACGAAATAAGATCCAATGATTGGAAGTTTCTCGCATAAGAGTTAAAAGGCAAAATGGGAATTTAAAGGCAATGAAGGATTAACGACGAACAAAATGCATTAATATAATAAGTGTGTAAGAAGGTAAAGGAAAGGAATGGTAAGAGGGTTGAACATGTAGCTCCTAATGTGGAAGTCTATACTTTGAACGACATAGTAGAGAATGAACCATCAAAAGGGAACTCCCCAAACAAAGGAATTGACACGTAGGCTGAAAGGGATTAACTCAAAATAAGGAATTGTGAAATGGTCATGAGTGGGTAAAGAAGGAATGAAGAAATAAAATCCTTGAGGAAAGGACGCCATTGGAAACGAGGTAGGACATAAGGGTGGAAAAAATCCCAACATGTCGGTAAGCCATGAAGTGATCGGGAAGCCTAATGGTTGGAACTAGGTAGAAAAAACTAATAAGTATGTTGGTAAGACACAATTGGATAATGTTGAAGGTAGTTGGGGAACACTACCAAGTAACAAGAAGGAATGAAGTCACACGACTCTTAAACAATTGGAAAGGCATGAACCGTTATCGAGAAAATATTCTAGAACTATAATGGACAAAGACAATTCTAGAACATGTCATGCTATAAGGGACATGTAGGTCCAACAGTCCTAGGAAAAGGTGGCTCAAGTAAAAAAGATTTCGTTAGTTAAGCATGACAAATTCAAACATAAATATTTGGACCAGAGTTGTAAACAAAGGATGGAGGAAGGACCAATATAGGACAAAAAAGGGATTGCACCGAAACACAAGAAAACAAGTACGGATTCCTTGAAAGGACACTGAGCTAAGGGTTTCAACGATCAAGAGAAGAACTAGACATGGGAACAGTTAGGCATTTTGAAGTTTCCAATCCTAGAATTCTTGACAAAAACCCTCAAGTGGAAGGGTCTTACCCCTAAATGACAAGAAGCATTGGATTTAAGAAAGTAATTGGACATGGGGCAAGACAAGCCTAAGGAACTAAGTCCAAATGAGTAAATAAATGATAGAAAGGGAAGGAAATTCCTCAAGTAAGTTGCATGCGGGACTAAATGAAAGTGGTAACCGAAGTGGTAGCATGTCAAAGCAAACCCTAAGTTGACATCGAGGGAAATTATTCCCAATGTAAAGGGATGCATAATATAGTTTTAGGGACAAAACTCCTAAAAGGAGGGGAGAGTTGTGAAACCCCTCATCTCGAATCAAGGAAACCAAGAAAGAACCGACCAATTTAATGAGAAAACTAAGTCAATTAATGAACTAAAAATAGTAAAAAAGTGTTAAAATAGGAAATTGGAAAATCCAAAGAGACCAAAAAGACATAAAAATCAATGGGAAGAACCATGATGTAAATTGGATGGGAAAGTTAGACCGGTTCAAAGTGAACCAAACCCGAACCAGATTGAATCGGGTTAAACCATAATGAACCAAGTTGGATAGCTCATTTTTTAGGTGGCTTGAAAATCTCAAATTGGAAAATTGAGGCCACCATTAGATAGAAAATAAATTTAGATTAATTTAGAAAATTTAAATTTTTAGAAAACCAATCAAATCGGGCAAGAACTGGCCAATTTTCGACAGAGAACCCAGTCAGACCGTACCAGTCCAGTTCAAAAAAATGTCAGCATCTTCCTTAGGATGATACCACAGTTCATTAATGATAGAAAGACATTCCTTTTCCAATAAGGGAATATTCCCTCCAATTATGGCATTTTTCGAAGAGGATAAACTCAACCAATATGGAAACTGGTAGAGTAGAGGGTCCCTAAGCTCCCTATATAAATAGCTCCCCTCCATTCATCCTCCACAAACTTCAAATCCTCTCCTCCTCTAAAGTGCTTAGTCTTTCGGTGAATCTCACACCAGCGCTCCAACTTGGGCACTTTTCTCAGCATTAGAAGGCAAACTCGGGTCTTGAAGAATCTAGAGGATGTCAGCTACCTCACGATAACCTCCGCTCAACCCAAGGATTGCCGAAGAAGTGCTAGCGAGATCGAATAGTGAAGGAGCTCCATCGGTCCGAAGCTGCTCTATTTTGGCCAACGTAAATTTGGCCAATTCAGACCTCTTGCAGCCAAACCGAGCCTTCCCCTAGCCTCTACAACTTGCACCCAACCTCCCCAAGGAAAAGGGTAAGCCAATTCGACTCCCCTTCATCGGAGTAGTTCGGTTCTATAGAGAGAAAGTGCCAAATTTCACTAAATTCCTGCTACTTAGGACACGAATTGTAGTGATTCTTGATCCTTGAAGGACCTTGGGCACAAGAGCTATCTTCCTAGATCAAAAGCTCAAACCGCCGCACCTCCGACGATAAGCTTTTGAAGCTTTCTCTTTCTACATACAATTTTTTGATGAAGCTTCGTTTGAGCTCGTTTCAGACCCAAATTCTGTAATTCAAAGCTCAATTGGATTTTATGGAAGTGTTGAAACCGATCCATGCCATCAAATGGAGCAACTAACCTTGTTTGAATGACCAATTCGAAGAAATCAAATTTGGTCAGTAGAAAGGGGTGAAATTGGAGGAAATAATTTGGGGGAAATTGGAAATTTCAAAAAATTGAAGGACCTAAATGCAATTTTTCTAAATTGAAGGTCAATTGGCAATAAGAAAGATGTTGTAGGACCAATTGGTAAGTTTTTGAAAGAATTGGGATCAATTGGCCATTTTTGGATGTTAGGGGCAAAATAGTAATTTTGAAAAAATTGGGGACAAATTAGAAATTTGGAAAATTTGAGCCCTATTTACATTTTTGGAAAACATTAATGACCCAAGAGGTATATTAGAAACCCCAGGGATTTGATTGAAAACAATTGAACACTTAGGGACTAAAGTAAAAGGTTATGGACGTTAGGGACCTAATTGCAATAAGGTAAAAATAATGGCCTAAATGTAAATACAAGGAAATAGAAAGGCTATTCAGGCCAAGTCGTTCCTTATAAAGATACTCAAACAATGTAGGAATGAATTCAGATAAGGACATGAGCAAAGGAGCTCGAACAAGACTTGGAAAGCTGACTAGGGACGAACAGTCACAGTCATCAAGTGAGTGGGAACTTTATACATCATATCGGTTGGGATGATGAGCACACTTTAAATTGAAAGACCATTGTGAGTGGGACTTTTCAAATATCATACCCGGTTGGGATGCTGGGCACCCTTTTGAGAATTCAAAAACCCACTTATTAGTTATAAGTGGACATACCACTATCATCACACCCAATTGATGTGATGAGTAATTTGAGTTAAATCTCCACCATGTCGTCCAGTAGCCCTTAGGACACATCACTACCCCTCTTGGGCATCTTGAAGGTCCTGTATCTCAGTGCATGCACAAAACAACAATTTTCCTCATAGGCCATTTAATCTTTGGCGCCACTGCTCCAACGGCCCTGACCCTCAACTCGACCTACATTTGTTTGTCTCAACTAGTCCGTCAACCTGTCATGTCGCATTGCCACCAGTCCATTGAGTATGTTGGTCCTGCCTTGGTACCAAGGCCAAACATATCATTCATTTAAAGTTTTCATGGCTTAAACTCATGTTTGTTTACAAGCTCCGGCTCATGCCAACTTGCCTTGGGCCTACTGTACAAGATTTTCAAAATCGGGCATTTTAGCCCTCAAGTTCCAACACCGAGGCCTCCTATCTATTCGAGCTATTCGATCTCCCGTCAAGAAGGTCTCCCAAAATATTTAAGCAGTGGCACACAATCAAGGGAGAGCACTTCCAACAAAAAGAATCTTTTAGCTATCCATCACACCAACTGGGTATGAGGACATCTCCACTCATAATCGATGAATGGGTTTTCTACTTCTTTCTAGGAAGTTCATCATAACAACCGGGTATGATCTACTTACAAACGATAAGTAGTTTTTCCGTATGTTTTCTCACATCACCCCATTTAGGTGTGATGTTGAAATCCCCCATTTTAGCGGGTTTTCATTTTCGAGGTGCTTATCATCCCAACCAAGTATGATATAAAGATCCCACTCACCCGATAACGCAGTGATTTTCTGTTAATCGGTTCTTTGTCTTCACGCGAGCTCGTCCTTGCTGGCATTTCCGACACTTCATGTTCCTACACGATATGAACATTCTTGTTCATTATCCCTTGGCCAAATAGCCTTCATTAATATTGAATGAATGAAATACTCAAACTTTTTAATTAATATCAATTAGGTCCCTAAAGTTCTTTTTCTTTAACTTTAGGTCCCCAAATGCCGATTTTCCTACAAATTGAGTCCCAAAACTTCTAAAATTCACCTTGGGACCTCAATTTATTCAAAATCACAAAAAGGGGTTCGAGTTTCCCAAATTCCCAATTTGGTCCCCAAATTTTTCAAAACTACCATTTTGCCCTTACTTTACAAAAATGGTCAAATTTACCCCAATAATTCCAAAATTGACAAATTGGTCCTCCAACATCTTTTCCATGCCCAATTGGCCCTCAATTTTAGGAAATTGCACTTTAGTCCCTCAAATTTTTAAAATCCCTAAAATTTTCCTAAGTTTTCATTGCTTAAACTGATGTTTGTTTATGAGCTCCTGCTCGTGCCAACTGGTCTTGGGCTCACTGTACGAGATTTTCAAAATCGGGCATGTTACCCCCCAAGTTCCAAAATCGAGGTCCCCGACCTATCTAAGCTATTCGAGCTCCTGTGAAGAAGGTATCCCAAAAAGTTTAAGCAGTGACACACAGTCAGAGTAGAGCACTTCAGAGAAAAATAATCTTTTAGTCATCCATCACACCAATTGGGTGTGAGTACATCTCTGCTCATAATCGATGAACGGATTTTTTACTTTCTTCTAGGTAGTTCATCATACCAATTGGGTATGATTTACTTACAACCGTTAATCAATTTTTCCACATAATTTCCACATCACTTCATTCTGGTGTAATGTTTAAAATTCCACTTAGTAGTGGATTTTCATATATGGGGTGCTTATCATCCCAACCGGGTATGATATAAAAATCTCACTCACCCATTAATGTTGTGAATTCCTCTTGTTTGGCTTTTTGCCTTCATGCGAGCTTGTTTTGACTGTCGTTCCTAGTACTTCATGTTCCTACATGATATGAACACCCTTGTTCATAATCCTTTGGCCTAATATCCTTTATTTATCACGAATGGATAAAATACCCTAACTTTTCAATTATTTGCAATTTGGTCCCTTAAGTTCTTTTTCTTTAAATTTAGGTCCCTAATGCCGATTTTCCCCAAATTGAGTCCCAAAACTTCAAAATTTTACTTTGGAACCTCAATTTATTCAAAATTACACAAAGGGGTTTGAGTTTCCCAAATCCCCAATTTGATACAAAATTTTCCAAAATTACCATTTTGCCCCTACTTTACAAAAATGGTAAAATTGACCCCAATAATTCCAAATTTGATCAATTGGTGCTCCAACATCTTTTCCATGCCCAATTGTCACTCAATTTTAGGAAATCACACTTTAATCCCTCAAATTTTTGAAATCCCCAATTTTCCCCCAATTTCAACCTCCCAACCTGACTGGATTTGATTTCATCAAATTGCCAGTAAATCGAAGTTAATTGTTGAAATTGAAGGTGGATTTGAGTTCCTACACCTCCATACGATTCAATTGCACTTTGAATCACATGAATTGATGCCAAAATGAGCTTAAACGGAGCTTCACCAGAAAACTGGACGTATAGAGAGAAAGCTTCGAAAGCTTACCGTCGGAGGTGCGGCGGTCCGAGCTTTCGATCTGGGTAAGTTATGCCCCGGCTCGATTTGGTCAGATCCCCATGAACAACCCACCACTCTCTTGGTTCAAGAGGGGTTTCCTCCTTTATCTCAAGAGGAGCTAGGCATACTTTCAACCTTGTTCCCTAGAATGACATATATCAAATAAAATGCAAGCTTAAGAGAAATTAAGCATACTTGACAGTGGGTAAGGCTTGGTGTTATTCCTAGTCATTTTCACTCTTTCTTGGAAAGGGATAAAAAGGGTGGGTGAGTTTCTACAACTTAGTGAATGGGTATTAAAAAAAATATAAGTTTAAAAATAGTTTTTAAATTAGAGTGTGCCAGACTCCTTAATTTCTTTTAAATTTCTCATTTTTAAAATCTCGGTTTTTCATAGTTATTTCTCATATAAATGGTGTGTTTATCAACCAATACATGCCCTTCATCATGAAGGAAACACACATTCGCAGGCCAACCCGTCCAGTGTACCCACTTGTGGCATCGAAGCGACTTTACTCGCCACCTAGATAGAAGCACGTCCACTTCTACCCTGAGAATGAATGGATGTACGAGACATCCAACCCTCAATCCTGTAACAAAACTCCATGTCCATACGAGGACAGAGACCTCATCCCGTCACCTCCCCAGTCTCATGCGCAAGAAGCTACATCGAGTTTCTCAAGACTTCTGGTACGACTAACTGTCTTATTTCCACCAGGTCGTCCAGAGCCCTAAGACGCATCACTTCCCCTCTTAGGCATCTTAAAGACTCCGTAACATAATGCATGCCTAAATCAATAATTTTCACATAAGCCATATAATTTGTGGTGCCACTGGTTCAACGGCCTCGACTCTCAACTCGACCTGCAGCTGTTTATCTTGACTGGTCCATAGACCTGTCATGTCACACTGCTGCTAGTCCATCGAGTATGTCAGTCTTGTCTCGGTACCATAGCCAAACAACTTATTTACTTAGTTTTCATGGCTTAATAATCATGTTTATTTATGAGCTCTTGCTCATGCCAACTAGCCTAGGGCCCATTATTCGAGATTTTCAAAATCGGGAATATTAGCCCCCAAGTTCTAAAATCGAGGCCTCCGGCCTAACTGAGCTATTCTAGCTCCTGTCAAGAAGGCTTTCCAAAAATTTTAATTAGTGGCACACAGTCAGGGAAGAGCACTTTCGACAAAATAAACTTTTTAGTTGTCCATCACACCAACCGAGAATGAGGACATCTCCGCTTATAATTGATAAGTGGGGTTTTCATTTCCTTCCAAGAACTTTCATCAGACCAACCGAGTATGATCTACTTACAACCAGTAAGTAGTTTTTTCGCGTGATTTCCACACCATTCTTCTTAGATGTGATGATTAACATACCACTTAGCAGTGGGTTTTCATGTTACGCCCCAACCCAGTTTGGTTGGGTCCCGATGAAACAACCCGCCGCTTTCTCGGTTCAAGAGGAGTTTCCCCCTTCTTTAACTCGAGATGAGCTAGGCATATTTTTTACCTTGTTCCCTGGAAAGACATATATCAATAGAATACAAGCTTAAGAGAAATTAAGCATACTTGACAGCGGATAAGGCTCTATGCTAATCCTAGTCAATTTCTCTTTTCCTAAAAAGCGATAGAAAACAAGGGTGAATTTCTACAACTCAGTAAATGGGTGTTTAAAAAAATGAAGTTTTTTTTAAAAAAAATGTTTTCAAGTTTGGAGTGTGCCAGACTCCTTAATTTCTTTTAAATTTTCTCCACTTTAAAATCTCGGTTTTCAAAAAAATATCCTTCATCATGAATGTCAATCACACAGTCGCAGGTGAGTCTGTCCACTAAACCCACTTGTAGTGTCGGAGCACATTTACCGACCAACAAAATAGAAGTACACCCACTTCTACCTTAAGAATGAGTGGATGTTCGCGACATCCCGAACCCACCCTGAACTCATGCGCTTGAAGCTACGCCGAGCTTCACAAAGTCACCTGGTCAGATGAACTACCCTTATACCCACCAGATCGTCCAAGGCCCTAGAACACATCACTACCCATCTTGGGCGTCTTGAAGGTCCCGTAATCATAGTGTATCCACAATCAATATTTTCACATCATGCCATATAATTTATGGTGCCACTGGTCCAATGACCTCAACCTTAAACACATCCTGCAGATGTTTGTCTTGTCTGGTCTGTCTACCTATCATGTCGCACAGCCACTTGTTGATTGAATATGTCAGTCCTGTCTTGGTATCATGGCAAAATAATTCACCTATTTAAATTTTTATAGCATATAACTCATGTTTCTTTATGAGCTCCTGCTCATGCCGACTGGCCTATGGCCCACTGTTCGAGATTTTCATAACCGGATATATTAGCCCCTATGTTCCAAAATCGAGGCCTCCAACCTAAAAGAGCTATTCGAGCTCCCGTCAAGAAGGTCTCCCAAATCGTTTAAGCAGTGGCACACAGTCAAGGGAGAGTACTTCTAACAAAAATATAATTTTAACTATCCATCATACTAACCAAGTATGAGGATATCTCCGCACATAACCAATGAACGGGTTTTCCACTTCCTTAGAGTAAGTTTTATCATACCAATCGGATATGATCTACTTACAACTAGTAAGTAGTTTTTCCTCATTATTTTCACATGACTCCTCTAAGATGTGATGTGTAAAATACCATTAAGTAGTAGGTTTATATTTCGAGGTACTTATCATCCCAATCGGGTATGATATAAAAATCCCACTCACCCGTTCATTCAGTGATTTTCCACTTAGTTGGTTTTTGTCCGTTGCAAGCTTAACCTCAGCTGGCGTTCCTAATGTCTTGTGTTCCTACATAAAATGAACAATGTTGTTCATCATCATCAAGCTTGATTACTTCATTTAGTATGAATGACTCAATTCACAATTTTTCCAATATTTGTAAATTGGTCCCTAAAGTTATTTTTTCCTTTTTTACTTTAGGCCCTAAATTGCTAGTTTTCCCCAAATTGAGTTCCGAAACTTTTAAAATTCCTCTTGAGATTTCAATTTATTCAATTTCATAAAAAGGGGTTCAAGTTTCCCATATTTCCAATTTGGCCCCCAAATTTTCCAAAATTACCATTTTGCCCTTCCTTTACAAAAATGGTAAGTTTTACTCCAAAATTCTAAAATTGCTCAATTGGCCCTCTAACATTCTTATCATACTCAATTGACCCTCAATTTTAGAAAATTGCATTTTGGTCCTTCGAATTTTCAAAAATCCCCAATTTTCCCAAAATTTCCCCTAATTTCAGCTCCCTAACACAACCAAATTTGATTTCATCTAATTGTTGAAATTGAAGTTGAAATTGAGTTTCTACATGTTCATATGATTCCATAGCACTTTGAATCGTAAGTTTTAACGCTGGAAAAGAGACTATAGAGAGAGAAAGCTTAAATTGCTCACCGGTGTGGGTGTGGCTATCTAAGCTTTATATCTAGGCAAGTAATTCTCCTCATGAGGTTCCTCCTAGGATCAAGAATGGCATCAATTGATGCCGAATTGGATTTGAATTCCATCATTGAAATTCTATTGGCTCTCTCTCTAGCACCGATTGAAATTTGCACAAGGGAGCTAAATTGGCTTACCTTTCAGTCCTATTTCGGCTGTGGAAGGTCTGGGGAAGTGTCGGGAGAGCTCGGTTTGGTTTGAGGAGAGCTTGAATCAGCCAATTTCAGCTCAACCAAAATAGGGCAGCTTCGGTCAGTCGGAGCTACTTCATTGTTCAATCACGCCGGCGCTTCTTCGACGACTCTCGGAACGAATGGGTGTCACCACCGTGTAGCTGACTTCTCTCTGATTCTAAGGAACCCAACCTCACTTTCTTTGGCTAAAAAATTGACCCTATATTGGAGCTCTGGTTTGAGCTTTTCCAGAAAACTAAGCAGCTGAGTGAGAGTGAGCTTTTCAGGTGTGGAGAGGATGAATGGAGAGGGGCTCTTAATATAGGGAGCTCGGGGACTCGTCAGTCGTCCATTTGGAACCTTCATCCCAGACATTGATAGCCTGAAACATACTAAACGGAAATGTTTCCTCTTCATTAGTGTTGCTTCAATTTTTCAGTGAGTGAATAGTGCTGTCATCTGAAGGAAGAAGACAACAATGTTCCGAAATGGACCGGACCAGTCCGAACTAGGTTCAAAGCATAAACCGGCTGGTTCACACCTAATTTGACCAAATTTTTCAAATCTAAAAATTTCTAAATTCATCTAAATTCACCTGAACCGTTTTGGTTTTATCTCCAATTCACCCTGAAGTCCTTTTTCATGACTTTTTTGACACCTTAGGTCACTTACGGTCCATGAAATTCCCGGTTTGCCCTCTCTCTATCGGTTTCGGTTCATAAACCAACTCAGTTCTGAAACTGGTTCAATCCGGTTCAGGTCTGATTCACCCGAATTGGTCTAGTTTTTCTCTCTCAATTTGTCCTAAAGTTCTTTTCCAAGGTTTATGAACCTCTTTAGGTCACTTGGAAATTAAAATTTCTCCTATTTACCCTTTCCCCAATAACGGGTTTGTGAATTGGTTCGATTTTCTCACTTAGTTTGGTCGGTTCTTTCCTGGTTTTTCCTTAATTCCAAAGAGCGAGGTTTATAACTCTCCCCTCCTTTTAGAAGTATTGTCCCCAAAACATATTTCACTTTGTTCGAGTGTTGGCTTAAAGTTCTTATTACTATGAAGTTTTCTATTTTTATCGTCCTACAACCTTTTCGGTTATTTTCGTCCTTTCCTCATTCCATGGAACTTACCCTAGCCTAGAGTATTTTCCTTGAGAATCTATGATCATTTCTGTAAACTCCGCCCTTTTCAGTTAAGGAAAACCGAGAAAAGAACCAGTAAAACAGAGTAAGAAAACCGAATCGGTTCACAAACCCGATCATTTGGGAACAATCAATTTGGAAATTTACAATTCCCGAGTGATCCAAAGGATTTATAAAACCTTGGGAAAGAACCTTAGGGCAAATTGGAAGAGAAAAACCAGACCGGTTTAGATGAACCGGATCCAACGGGATTGAACCGATTTATGAACCGAGTTGGTTCATGAATCAAAACCGATAGAAAAAGGGCAAACTGAGAAATTTATGGATCTCAAGTGATCCAAAGAGTCCCAAAAGTCATGGAAATGGATTGAGAATGAATTGGAGTTAAAAACTAAACCAGTTTAGGTGAACCGGATCTGAATCGGATTGAACCGATTTGGACCGGTTTGAACCACTATTGAACCTGATTCTAAATTCATTTTTTTAGATGGCTTAAAAAATTTAAATTTGAGATTTGAGGTGACCATTGGATAGAAAATGAACTTAGATGAATTTAAAAATTTTTAGATTTGAAAATTTTGATCGAATGGGGGGGTGAACTGGCCAATTTAAGCATTGAACCAGGTTCAGACCTATCCAGAACAATGTCGTCTTCTTCCATCAAATGATAGCATTGTTCACTCGTCAAAAAATCGCAAAGCGCCAGTGAAGTGGAAAAGTCTCCGGCCAGGGAGTTTCAGGCAATGAATGACCACCATTAAGGTGCCAATCGGATGACCAAGAAGTCCCTGAGCTTCCTATATAAAGAGCCCCTCCCCATTCATCCTCTCCACACCTGAAAACTCCATTCTCTCTCAATTGCTCCATTTCCCGGTTAAGCTCGAACCAGAGCTCTGACTTGGGCACTTTTTTTAGCCAAACAAGGTGAGGTCAGGTTCTTTAGAATAGGGGAGAAGTCAGCTACATGCATATAGTCTCCGTTTGCTCCAAGGGTCGCTGGAGAAGCGCCGGCGTGATCAAACAATGAAATAGCTTTGGCGGACCGAGGCTGCCCTATTTTGGCCGAGCTGAAATTGACCAATTCGAGCCCTTCTCAGGCCAAACCAAGCCCTTCCAACTCCTCCACAACCCTCCTACAACTGAATTAGAGCTAAAAGGTAAGCCAATTCAGCTCCCCTCTACAATTTTTGACTGGTGCTATAAAGAGAATCGACAAAACTTTGATGATAAAATTTGCATTCAATTCAGCATCAATTGATGCAATTCTTGATTCTAGGATGAATCTCAGGATGAGAGATATCTGCCTAGATTGAAAGCTCAGACCGTTGTGCCTCCAACGGTGAGCAATTGAAGGTTTCTCTCTATACAGTCTATTTTCCGACAAAGCTCCATTTGAGCTAGTTTCGACGTCAAAACATGCGATTCAAAGTGCTATTGAATTTTATGAAGATGTAAGAATTCAATTTTAACTCCAATTTAAACAATTAGAAGTGTTTAATTAGTCAATTTGATAGAATCAAATTCGGCTGTGTTAGAAAGTTGAAATTGGGGGAAAATTGGGGATTTTCAAAAATTCGAGGGACCAAAATACAATTTTTTAAAATTAAGGTCAATTGGGCATGATAAGAATGTTAGAGGGCCAATTGAGATATTTTAGAATTTTTGGGTAAAACTTACCATTTTTGTAAATGAAGGGCAAAATGGTAATTTTGGAAAATTTGGGGGCCAAATTGGAAATTTGGGAAAATTGAACCCCTTTTTGTGAATTTGAATAAATTGAGGTCCCAAGATGAATTTAAAAAGTTTTGAGACTCAATTTGAGGAAAAACCGGCATTAGGGACTTAAAAGTTAAAGAAAAATAACTTTAGGGACCTAATTGCAAATAAATAAAAAGTTAGGTTTTCTCATTTATTAGGATGACTAAAGACTATTAGGCCGAGAGAAAATGAACAATGATGTTAAGGGCAGATGGCTATGCCAACAGTCAGGGAAGCTCGACATAGCTTCATGTGATAAGACCGAGGTGGGGTCGAGATGAGGTTTCTATCCTCATAAGGACACGGAGTTTTCTTTACGGGATTGAGGGTAGTATGTTAGGTACATCCACTCATTCTTAGGGTAGAAGTGGATGGACTTCTATCTAGTTGGTCGGTAAAGTCGTTCCGACGCCACACGTGGGTGCAGTGGATGTACTGCCTGGCTAATGTGTGTTCCCTTCATGATGAGGGGCGTATGTTGATTTATAAACACATCGTTTGTGGTTGATAATGAGATATGGCTATGAACACCAAGATTTTGAGAATGAAATATTTGGAAAGAAAATAAGGAGTCTGGCACACTCCAATTCAAACTATTTTCTAAAAGTCAAATTTTAAAACACTCATTCACTAAGTTGTTGAACTCATCCCCTCCCTTATACCCCTTTTCAGGTAACCAAGGGAAAACCTACCCAAATACCTCTAGCTAACCACACATGTAATACAAGAGTGTTAAGTTTTAATTTCTTGCAGTTTTGATTAATGTTATTCTAGGAAAGATACATGTTTAAAGGACGCCTTACTCCTGTCGATCAAAAAGAAGGGGAAACCCTAGATAAACCGGGAGAGTGGCGGGTTGCTCACGGGGATCTGACCAAACCGGGTCGAGGTGTAATAACTTGAGTAGTATCAGATCATGTTTACCAAGACTAGATAACGTAGTAACTAAGTGGAATAAATTTTAAAATTTACCGATTGCTCCCAAGAGAGTAAACAAGAAAACTAGGACTGACGTCACCAACACTACCCAACACTCTGTCTCCGTAGGAAGACAACCCTAAAAGCTCTCCAATGTTGGAGATATAATAAAAGTCACAAAAGACCAATAGTCAATATGGAGGAGCATCCAATTCCACCAAGTAATGTGGTGCCAATGCTTGTTGAGGTCACATCCACAAGTAGGAGGAGAGCCAACCTAACACCAAAGACACCGCAAGGGATTTATAACCAAGAAGGACGCTTATAAAAACCTAGTATAGTAGCTCCACAAGCTGAAACTACTTCTTGTAATAGGGTTAAACGCCCAAAACGTATTGTACCTCTTATTAATAAAAATTCTATTTTTTCCTATAAACTATGTCCCTCAAACTAAGTTGCATACTTAAGAGGAGGGGTCACAGAAGATAAGAAGAGCCAAAGGAAGAAAACACAAATGAAGCAGAGTATAGATAAAAGGCCTTGGATGAGAAATGCAAGGATCAAGGAAGGACCGGTGACCAAAACCGTGGAACAGGTTAAGTTGTTCGCAAAGAGGTCAAGAAATAGCAAGGTAAAGAAAAATTCGAACTTCTTCTTAAGAAGGTTAACGGGAGAGGAATACCACAAGAATAGAGGTAAGCTATAGGGGAAGTACACTTAGAGCCCCCTCAAAAAGGGCAAACGCATAAAACGTCCTCCGGTAACTCTAAGGTAGGACACGGTAAGAGTGAAGAGGAGAAGAAATGTACAAGGAAAGGGAACTCTGAAAGGATGTATACGACTAAGGACCCCTCAAAGGGATCATTGATGGGTGGCTAGACATAATGTGGAGTGCAAGGAACCAACCGATAATCAGGAGCTCCTCCAAGGGAGGATAAGGAACAAAAAGGGAATTGGAGGATAGTGGAGGATTAAGGGTGGATAAACATTCTGTTATTAGAAGGGTGTAAGAAAGGAAAGAAGGAAATGCCTTCAAGGAGCATTAGGGATAAAGGTAGTAAGTGACTCCATAAAAGGGAAATTCCCAAGCCAAGGAACCAACAAGTGGATCCTACCAAGGAAGGAAGCATTGGAGAGGCATACATATCCCAACTAAGAGGTAATTGAACCAATTGAGGTGGATAAGAAGGTAAGCTTGCAAATGAAGTGCGTGTCGAGGTGAAAAGACCAAGGGCGGCATACTAGGAGGACTAAAGGAGTAAGTTAAACCCAAGATGTCATAACAAGTAAGAATGGGTGAACTACCCATAAGGAAATACATGAAAGAACATCTTAGACACCTTGGAGAAGTATGTCCTCCAATTAAGAAATGATTAAGGGAAACAACCATGGACATCGAGAGTGGTTGTGGTCCACGCTCTCTTAATGGAACCTAAAGATTGGATGGGTGGGCATAGTGTGGAGTACACAAAATATGACCCGATAATTGGAAGTTCCTCGGATAGGGAATAAGGGACGAAGTGGGAATTTTAAGAGAATGATTAAAAACATGCAAATGTTCCAATGTAAATAGGGTGTAAGGAAATGAAGAAAGGAATCTTTCAAGAAAGGGTAAGAAGGTTGAACACGTAGCCCCTAAGGTGTAAGTCTCTACTTTAAATGATATAGTAGAGAATGAAACCATCAAAAGGGAACTCCCCAAACAAAGGAATTAACACGTAGACCGAAAGGGACCAACTCGGAATAAGGAACTGTGAAATGGTCACGAGTGAGTAAGGAAGGATTGAGAAACGGGATCCTTTAGTAAATGACGCCATTGGAGATGTGGCAGGACAAAAAAAATCCCAAACATATCGATAAGACAAGAAGTAATTAGGAAGCTCGGTGATTGAGCCAGGAAAACCTAATAAGGAAGTTAGTAAGGAATGAGTAGGTAAGGAAAAATCGACAAAAATCGTGATGTCAGAATGTAAAGGGACAATTCGATAATGCCGAAGGTAGTTGGGGAACACTACCAAGTAACAAAAAGGGATGAAGCCACGTGACTCCTAATGGTTGGAAATGCTTAAATCATTATCGAGAAAATGTTCTAGAACTATAATGGTCGTAGAAAAATCTAAAACACATCATGCTTTAAGGGACATGTAGGTCAAACAGTCTTAGGAAAAATGCGAATCAAGAAAGAGACTGTTAGTTAAACATGATGAAGCCAAACCTTAGAACTGGGATCGGAGTTGTAGTAAACAAAAGATGGAGGAAGGACTAAAATAAGATAAAAAGGGGATCATATCAAAACCCACAAAGTTAAGGACAAAAAGGTTTGAAAGGATGATGAGCTAAAGAGCATCAACGACCAAGGAAATAAATGGGAACAGGGACGATAGGACATTTAGGAACTTCAAACCCAATGACCTGGATGAAAATTGGTAGGGCAGAGGGCCCTTAAGCTCCCTATATAAAGAGATCCCCTCCATTCATCCTTCACACACCACAAATTGCCATTCTATCTCAAGTGCTCCATTTTCTGGTGAAACTCAAACTAGAGCTCCTATTAGGCACTTTTCTCAGCCTTAGAAGGCAAGGTTAGGTCCTATAGACTCCAGGGGAAGTCAGCTACCTAACAGCAACCTCCTTTCGACCCAAGGACCATCGAAGAAGCACCAACGGAATCAAACAATGAAGCAGCTGCGACGGACCGAAGTTGCCCTATTTTGGTCAAGCTGAATTCATCCAAATTTAGACCTCTTCCAGCCAAACCAAGCCTCCCCAACACCCCCACAGCCCCCACACATCCTCAACAGAGCTGAAAGGTAAGCCAATTCAGCCCTTCTCCGTCATTGCATATTAGTGTTAGAGAGAGAAAGTGACAAATTTCACTGATAAAATTCACCCTCATTTGGACTTCAATTATAAAAATTCTCAATCCTAGAAGGAATCTTAGGACGAGAGCTACCTCCCCAGATCGAAAGCTTGGACCGCCGCCCCTCCGACGATAAGCTTTCGAAGCTTTCTCTCACTACGAACAATTTTCTGGCAAAACTTCGTTCGAGCTTATTTCGGACCCAAATGTTGAGGTTCAAAGGTCAATTGAATCGTATGAAAGTGTAGGAACTGATCCATACTATCAATTGGAGCAATTAACCTTGATTGAGTGGCCAATTTGAAGAAATAAAATTCGATTAGTTTGAAAGGGAAAAATTGGGAGTTTTGAACAATTGAGGGACCTTCATGCAATTTCTCAAAATTAAAGTCCTTTTGGAAATAAGAAAGATGATGGGGGACCATTGGTCAATTTTCGAAATATCTAGGGCCAAATTGCTATTTTTGGAAAGTAGGGGCAAAATTGTAATTTTATAAAAATTGGGGACCAAATTAAAAATTTGGAAAAATTGATCCCCTTACACAATTTTGAGTAAATTGAGCATCCAAAGGGGATATTGGAAACCCTGGGACTCAATTAGGGGAAAAGTTAGCATTATGGACCTAAAGTTAAGAAAAATGAACTTTAGGTACCTAAGTGCAATAAATCAACAATTTTGAGCCTAGTCGCTCATACGTGAGAAAACAATGGTTGTCATGCCAAACCTTAATTGATAAGGATACCCAAATCATGTAGGGACACGAGAGACCGAAATGCCAACAAGGAAAAGCTAGCGTGGACTTGGAAGCTGACTAGGGACGAATGTGTCACAGTCACCGGGTGAGTGGGATTATTTCACACCATACCCAGTTGAGATGATAAGCACTATTTTTAATGGATAAAACCTACTTACTGATTGTAAGTAGGAATAAATGAACATTATACCAGGTTGGTATGATGAGTTTCATTGAGAAAGGAAAAACCCGCCTACCGTTTGTAAGTAGAGTTATCATCACACCCACTTGGTGTGATAAGTTAAAAGTGAATTTTGTCAGAAGTGTTCTCCCCTGACTGTGTGCCAATGCTTAAAATATTTGGGAGATCTTCTTGATGGGAGCTAGAGTGGCTCTAAGAGGCTAGGTGCCTCAGTTTTGAATTCATAGGGCTCAAGGCCTAGTTTTTTGGAAAAACACGTGTAATGAGCCCAAGGCTAGCACAACCTGAAGCCCATAAACAAACATGAATAGGAATAGCCATGAAAACTCTCATTAAATATGTGATTCGTCATGGTACCAAGTCAGGATTGACAAGGCTTGATGGGCTAGGGTAGAGCGTCAAGGCAAGGTCGACGGACCAGTTAGACAAACAGCTATAGGCCAAGTTGAGTGTCGGGGCCATTGGACCGTCGGCACCAAAGAGAATGGCTAAGAAAGTGAAAACTATTGTTTGAGCATGTACCTTTGGATTCATGACCATCAAGACACCCAAGGGGGTAGTGATGGGTCCCAAGGACTGCTGGACGAAATAGTGGCGAAAAGGGAAGGAGAAGCTACTGTGTTTGGGTTTCTCATCGTATGACCTTGGCATGGTTTTCATAAACCAAAGTTATTTTGAAAACTTGCTCCTAATACCCGCTCATTGAGTTGTAGAACTCATCCACCTCCCCCCCCCCCCCCCCCTCCCTTTACCCCTTTCAAGTAACCGAGGAAAAAAACCAACTTTAAAGACCCTCTTATATTAGAATTGTAAGACATTTATGTATGTTTTAATATTCTATTTTGTATAATATTATTCAAGGAAAGATAAGAAAAAGGACGCACTACTCCTCGCGGTTTAAAAAAGGGTAAAACCCTTCATGGATCAAAGGGAGTGGCGGATTGCTTACGAGGATCCGACCAAACCGGGTCGGGGTGTGGCATATAAATTGGGTGAAAATTAGAATTATATTGTAAGATAAAATTGGAATTATGGTGGAATTAAGCTGTGGGTTAAGATTGCTATTAGGATGAAGTTATATTGGATTTACTTGAAATCATGTTAAAGATGAAGGTGAGATTTTTCTTAATACAAACATGGGAGCTAGATGCCCACAATAAAAAACCATCATTGAAGAATGTGGTATGGACTAATGCACTACTTCACATGGATCACACTTCTAGAGATAACTTCTAGTATGATCGAACCAATTTGGTTAATACTAGGCATGCACTAAAACTATTTTTAAAAAAATAGGTAGAAAAACTAATACGTAGGATTTTAGTAAATGATGGAATATAACCTAAAGGATTTTTGAAAAGTAGATCGAGATCATGACACTTTATAATATTTAGGAAATAGGGTAAGACCAATTTATAAATGAGTTATGCTCATACTTATGAAATGGATATAAAGCACATATTTATTAAATTGGTTAATACCCATAATTATAAATGACTTGTACCAATGTTTATGAAAGGGCCAAATCCCTTAATTATAAAATAGTTTAGATCAATACGAATGAAAAATGGGTATATGGTACAATGTTTATAAATAAAAAAGGGTTAATGTGCAGTTTTTAATATGAAGAAAATAGGCAAATACCCACATATAATATTATAAAGAAAATGAGACTCATATTTATGGTTATAAAGAAAATGGGTAAAAGCCCACACATATAATGTTTATAAATAAAATAGACTAAAACTCACATATTATATTTATAAGAAAATGAACTATGACCCACATTTAATATCATAAAAAATGGGCTAAGGCCACCTTGTCAGTTTCATTTTTTTTTTGCTCAATGACTAAGTTTCATTTGAGTTATAAATGGTGTAAGTTTTTAAGAAATACGAGTAGTTGGTTGGTCTGAATATAAACTGAACCCTAAAAAATAAAGATTTATTATGCTTGTTTGAATAGAGTATTTATTGATGCATGCTTATGTTATATATTATGATGCGTGATGACACATTGTCATGACACATATTCAGAGGTTGTATGGACAACAGTGGTGGAATGAAAGTGGTGAATAAGATGGGTTATATGTTAGTTTACATATCACTCAATGGAAGTGGTGAATAAGATGGGTTATGTGTTAGTTTACATATCACTAACACAAACACCATGATAGGATCCATATATACTTTAGTACTAATAACACAGGGACTGTCGAAGGATACATATATGAATGACCAAGATATATGAATATGTAAGGGTAATATATTAAATTTTGTATAAGTAGACAAACTTTTATAACACATTTGGAGTGTGTGCAATGCACATAACCTAATAGCCCCTTTGTTATGAAATTTTGGGTGTTTCATATCAATTGTAAAAAAAATTATATTGAGAAAAGATTTAAAAAACAATTTTATAATTATCAAGATGATTTTTTAGTAATTAATAATAATATTAGAAAAAATAAAAAAATATATATAATTTATATAAATATTTTGAGTGAGATTACTTGCATAATATGTGTAATTCAACCGGCAATTTTTGCACTAATTGAGTATTACTTATCCCATTTTTAATATATTTTAAAAAAGAAAAAATATGAAAAAGAGAGTATGATGGGAAGAGTGATACTATATATCCAACAAAAATCATAATCGAGTTAAATATTTTCCAAGAGAATTATAGAAAGAGAATTGAGGGTAATTACTCAATACTTGTATAGATTATATTGGAAGTGTAATTAGCCATCGAACTGCTCAAGGGTTGATGAACAAAAAAAACCTGCTGAAGTATTAATGGGAATGATATCTCCACTCCAAGTCAGGCCCATATTTTTTCATTTCGTGATTACATCACACTAATCAATAAGGTGAGCTTAATCTACTTTGTTTTCGTGAATACTTTTGGAAAGATTTAGTTTATTAGGCTGGTAAGATTAAATTACTTAAAAATATAATAAAATAAACTATTATTAAGAATATAATCATTTAAAATATAAAATATAGTTATATTTATTTATAATATTTTAAAAAATATTATTTACAAATTATAAAATTTTAGTATATATAGATCTTATTTTTTCTTCCCCACAATACTTTTTTAAATATATGTGTACTCGAAAAAAATATTTAATTTAAGTTAATTGTTCTCGCTCGCATTCAATCTTTTATACTTGTTAAATACAAGTTTTAAATGGTATGTAATAAGTATATACAGTTGAAAGTATATATTTAAAATATAATATTAAATTAGATAAAATTAATAATTATTATAAGTTTATAATATTAAAAATATTATACTAATTATAAATTATTACTTTTAAATTAATTATCGATAAAAGATACTCTACCACAACACCCAACTTTAAAAATATATCTAATAATTATTTCAAAATTGTATTTTATAACCATTTTACTTTGAACTATTTTTATATTTTAGAAAATTAAAAATTATGTTTTATTCAAATTTACATTAGCAAAAATCAAGAATCATGTAGAGAAATATCGGATGGGTTGGATCCATAATTTATTTTTTGATATGGATATAAAAAGAGTAAACCTTATGATTTGTCTAAAAATGTTGAAATATATTGGAATTGAATGTAATTTTGTTTGTAAAATAATTAATTATAATAACTTGTTAAGTTAGTTGTATTGTTATAGATACTCAATTAATTGATATGTTTACTCTGAATTGTCACGGTGGCGTTTTTCATTTGTTTGTTCCAATCTCAAGGTGCGGCATCCTTTGACGTTGACGCTAGTAAAAGCAAATATGTAAGTATCATATTTAAATTACTTAATTACAAGTCAGTGTTATCACAATTAATCTATAGCTTAAATTAGGGTTGCTGCATTATCGCGGGTAGACTCGCCCACGTCGGAACAATAATAAATTTTGCAGGAAAAAGAACGGGTTGCCTAAAAAAACAATATTCCGATTGCTAATTTCATTTACACGTTTCCTTTCCCTTCTCCATCAAATATATTGGCATACATCACCGTATATCTAAATTCAAACTTGATACTAACCGGCAGAATCAATCTCTAGCCTATACAGCAGTCCAGCCACTGCCTCTGGCTTGGCGTTGACGAAGAAACGTTGGGCCATCCTCTGGAAAGTGTGCCGTATGAGCAGGCTGTCGGAGCCGGCCTGGTGGGCTTTTCCGACGCCCCTTTGGACCTCGAGGGCCCCCGCCACCCGCTCTAAGCCGCCGTATAGACCGTTGCAAAACCGCATCATGTATTTCATGTCGAAGACGCGGGGGCCGAAGAAGATGCGCAGAAGGTCGAGGAAGTCCTCCATCCGCGTGGGGAGGGCGCGGCCGACGAGGATCTTGATCAGGTAGCCAAAGTCATAGGCGCTGTGGAAGGTGATCCACCTGACGTAGGGGTTGAACAGCACGCCGGAAGTCCGCAACAGGTAGGCGAAGCGGACGGAATCGACCCCCTCGTTGCGATTTCGCTCGAAGTCAATGCCCTGACGACGGAGGAGGGCGACAGACTCTGGCCTGTGGGGGTCACGCCAAGCGTCGAAGTCCCGGAAGTTGAACTCCCAGATGAATACGCTGTTGGTGCCGAGATCGGGAAGGTTCCCGTGGGCGTCAGTGAACGTGAGTCCCACCTGTATCAGCTTTAAAGTGTCTACGTTTTTTTTCATGAACCAGTACTGCTCGTGGGGCGATTGAGGCCTGTGGCCAGCCGTGAGGTCGCCGGCAGGGACGAAGACGACGCCAGGAAACTCTGTGTCCATGGATACAAGTGGGTAGAGACGGATGATTTGGCGGATGATGCAGAACTCATAATCCAGGTTGTGAGACCAGACCTCACGGATGACAACCGGCTTAGGATGGGGAGAGAGCATGCCTCCTTGATCCATCTTCATTGCATAGCAGATGATGTGGAGGGAGAGTCAGCTTGAAAACTACAGAAAGAGAGAGAGAGAGGGAGGGAGGTGTATATAAGATGATGGGGGTGACGGTAACTTATTAGGAAATAAATATATTTATTTCCCATACGAGATATTTAGTAAAATTGGAAATATTTGACTATCAGACTGTAGTTTCGTGTATAATCACCATGGATTAATAAATAAATTATTAATTATTAATTATAATTGATTACAGCTAGCTGATTAAGAAAGTTTGGCTTTATTTGGTTACTCAGCCTCCAACTCCAACTCCTACTCCTACTTTGTGGGAATGGAAGTTTATTCATAAAATTGCACACAGATGCATCATCATCATCAGTAGAGTAGAGTAGAGGGCCGCCGCAGATACCATACCAGAGAGCATCACAAACTTACTTTTTTATTCTAATTAACTGGCGAGAAGGCTGAGAAGGCTCTGGGGGCCATGGACAAGCGACGGGTGTTGGGTATGGCAAGCGGAGGTAGTTGCTTTTTAATGGATAGAGGCCAAGCAAGCACCAAACCAACAAGACACCTTAGCTGCTTGCTGCAAGGGCAAGCTAAGCTACTGGGCATTAATTCCACTTGGGGTTCTAGAGGCTGCTCGGGGTGATAGAACAGAACGGGGCTGGTTGGGGTTCATGGTTTCTTCAAGAGCATCTACAAGTAACATCAATACCCGCCCTACATCCTGGTGACATCCTGGTTTGCCCGCGTTGCAATTTAAAAATATCATCACTCAATTCCCATGTAGACTATGCTCCAAGTGTAATTAGCCATCACTCAATTCTCATGGAGATTATGTTGCAAGTGTAATTAACGAACTGCTCAAGCGTTGATGAGCAAAAAAAACTGCTGAAGAGTTAATGGGAAGGATATCCCCACTCCAAGGAGGGCCAAGGAGGGCCAAGGCGGGCCCATATTTTTCCATTTCCTTCTTGATTACATCAGACCAGTCAATATCGCGAATGCTGATTTCTTTTCGCGAAAAATCTCGGAGATATGTAATTTATTAGGCACGAAAGATTAAAGTACTTAAAAATACAATAAAACAAACCATCGAGAATACGAGCACTTAAAATATAAAATATAGTTATTTATAAGTTTTATAAAATTTTATTATTTACAAATTATGAATTTTTAGCATATATATAGATCGAATTTTATTTCAACCCACACTTTTTCAAACGGTATTTCAATGGATTTACTAAAAAAAAACTATAAATTTAGCTTATTGATAATATGGAAGAGAAATGCTAAGTAATGATAAATTCACTATTGACGTCTAAATTATCATAGAATGAGCGCCACACTCTACAACATTAAAAAAATTATCACTACCTGTGTAGAAAAAATATAAAATTCTAATATATTATCTTTAATTATTGTTAGATCTCGGTTCACTTTTTGAATTTTTTCTACCATTAGATTTTCTGAATCCAATTTATCTAATAATTTAAAATATTTGTATACAATCTTTGAGATATAACTGATATTTCACTTTTCGGTATATTTGAGTACAAACTTTCTAAAAAGATGGGAATGGTTGAAACACCAAAATTTTTATAAACAAAATTTAAACCCAATTGTATCAACTAAGGTTGAACTGGAATGGGAAGCAAACTGAACTTTGAGAAATTAGATCGGTCCAAAAATAATACAAAACTAAGATTTTGAAGATTTGTCCAAAACAAATGAAACCAATCCCAAAAGATTTCGTTCAAAAGAAAATTGAAGAATTTGTGTTGTCCTTGACTTTACATTCGCAAAAATCAGGAACCCAAGAGAGAAAAAATGAATTGGGTTAGATCGATAATTTATTTTCTGAGATTGATTTAAAAAGAGTAAAATGATCAATTTAGTTTCCAAGGGTAAATAAATAATTTTAGAAAAAATGGAAGTCGGGTTACACGCCCGAGGTAACTGATGACCAAATAGAAAAACTCATCAAAACTAATTATGGTTGTCTCCCATATAAATACGCCCTTATGATGAAACCTTACCTATTTGTCTCAATATAAAAAACCCTAGTTGCACCCCCTTCTCCCTCTCCCTCTCTAACTTCTAGCACCACCTCGGATGAGTTGAGCTCCTCCACATCCCTTCTCTCCTCCAAACTTCGTCTTCGGGCCCGAGCCGATCCCGATCGTAGATAACCACTACGAGCCACCTATGTGCGTTGTCTTCCTCTCCTACACCCGAGCGTCCCACATCCGATAACTACTCGGGCAAACCGCCTTTGGTTGAGCCAAGATTCGTGCTTCTTCTATTATATCCTCCCTCATATCCGACGAAGACAATCTCGAGCGAACCACCATCGACTATATACGAACCTCCTTAGTTTGGATCCACCATTGTCGAGCCTCTACCGGCAAAATTCATCACAAATAGACACCACTAGGGCCTCCCAAGGCTCATACCAACCTTTATCGGCCCCTAAAAACCCCAGATCTTAGTTAGGAAACATTCACCCTACCGTGCTTCGACCAGTCGAGGCCAGATTCAAGAGGAGTAGCCTTGGACGACCCTTCTTTGAGCATCCCCGATCTTAGATCTGATGGGAGTAGAACTCTGTCGCCTTTCACCACTACAATCGATCCCTACGACTACCTCAGCCCTCCTTTGTTCCTGCCCGACCACACCAACCTTAGATATGGAAGGATTGGGTTCGAATAGCATTTTCTACGACCTCCATCGCCCTCCTCCGACCTGTAGGCCACAGACCCGGGTGGGCAAACCCAAATGGCCACAATTTTCGATCGAATAATTGTCCCACTGTCCTGGCACAACCACCAGACCAACTCACACTACCGCCAACGACTACTAGTGGGCCTCGACTGAAATTGATAAGGTGAAGTTGGGCTGTAAAGTAAGTTGGCCTAAAAGGTTTATTTCGTCTTAATTTGGATTATAAAAATTATTTGGGCTTAATTGAAATTTTGAAAATTATTTGAACTTATTTTATTTCTGAAAATAGATTGTCCTAAAAATCTAATTTGGGTTAAAACTGATTTTGGTACCGAAAATAAATTTGGATAAAAATATTTGGTTCTAAATTAGTTAAATCGGGTTGAAGTAAATGGTTAGTTGAAAAAAATAATACTGTGTTGAAATTTATTGTGGATTAAAATTGATTTTAGGCCAAAGTATAAATTGGGTTGAATATGAGGTTATAATGAAGGATAATGTGAAACCCGTCATCTCAAATCAAGCAAAACTGGGAAAAAAATGGTCAATTTATTGTTAAAATCGAACAACTTAAGGAATCAATACTAGTAATAAATCTCTCCCATTTAATACACGGTTTTATACCTATATAAAGAGTTCATCCCCATTCATTCTCCTCACACCTGAACACTTCTCTCTCTCTCTCTACTACTCCATTTTTCGGTGAAACTTAAACTAGAGCTTTGACTTGAACATTTTTCTTAACCTCGGAAGGAGAGGTCAAGCTCTTTAGAACCAGGGAGAAGTCAGCTATCTGATAGCAAGCTCCAATCAATCCGAGAATCACTAGAAAAGTGCCGACATGATGGAATAGTGAAGCAGCTCCGGCGGACCGAAGCTCCCCTGTTTCGGCCGAGTTGAAATTGGCCATTCCGAGCCCTACTCAGGCCAAACCAAGCCTTCCCAACACTTCCTCAGCCCTCCCATGGCCGAATTAGGACTGAAAGGTAAGCCAATTCAACTCCCTTTGCAATTTCCGGCCGGTGCTAGAGAGAGAACAGACAGAATTTCAATAATGAAATTCTAACTCATTTTAGCATCAATTGATGCGATTCTTGATTCTAGGATGAACCTCATGATGAGAGCTATCTGCCCAGATTAAAAGCTCTGACCATCATGCCCTCACCTGTGAGAAATCGAAGCTTTCTCTCTCTAAAATCTGTTTTCCGGCGAAGCTCCATTTGAGCTCGTTCCGGCATTAAAATCTGCGATTCAACGTTTCTTAGAAATGTATGATCATGTAGGAACTCAATTTCAACTCCAATTTCAACAATTAGAGGTGTTTGATCAATCAATTTGATGAAATCAAATTTGGTAGTGTTGAAGAGTTGAAATTGGGGGAAAATTGGGGAAATTTTGGAGATTTTTGAAAGTCAAAGGACCAAAATGCAATTTTATGAAATTGAGGGTCATTTGGGCATGAAAATAATGTTGGAGGACCAATTGAGGAATTTTGAAATTTTTAGGGTAAAACTTACCATTTTTGTAAAGGAATGGCAAAATGGTAAATTTGGAAAAGTTGGGGGACCAAATTGGAAATTTGGGAAATTAAATCCCTTTGTGCAAAATTAAATAATTCGAGGTCCTAAGATAAATTTTAAAAGTTTTGGGACTCAAATTTAGGAAAAACCCGGTAACAGGGACTTCAAGTTAAAGAAAAATAACTTTAGGGACCTATTCGCAAATATATGTAAAATTGGGTTTTCTCATTCATTTAGAATCAAAGAGGGCTATTAGGCCAAAGAATAATGAACAATTATGTTCATTTCGTGTAGGAGAACGAGATATCGGGAATGCCAGTCGAGGTCCAGCTTGCTAAGGACGGAACCCAACTAAGTGGAATTTCACTGCACTATCGGGTGAGTGGGTTTACTAAAATCATACCCGGTTGGGATGATGAGCACAACTTAAAATTTTAAAACCACTTATCGGTTGTGAGTGGGATTATATATCATATCCGGTTGGGGATGATAAGTAACTCGGTATAAAAACCCACTATTTAGTGGAATTTTAATCATCACAACTTAGTGAAAGTGATGTGAAAACCATGCGGAAAAAATACTTTCCGATTGTAAGTAGATCTTACCCAGTTGGTATAATGAGACTTCCTCGAAGGAAGTTGAAAACCCGTTCATCGGTCATGAACGGAGATGTCTTTATACCGGTTGGTATAATGGACAGTGAAAACCCATTTTGTCGGAAGTGTTCTCCCCTGACTGTGTGCCAATGCTTAAACAATTTGGGAGACCTTCTCGACGGGATCTCGAATAGATCTGATAGGTTAGGGGTTTGGAACTTGGAGGCTAAATGCCGATTTTGAAAATTTCGTACTGTCAGCCCAAGGCCAGTTGGCACGAGGAGAAGGTCATGAACGAACATAATATATGTGCGATAAAACTTAATAAGTAAATTGTTTAGCCATGGTACCAAGATAGGACCGACATACTCAGTCAACTAGCGGCTGTGCGACATGATAGGTCGACGGACTAGTCAAGACAAACAACTGCAGGTTGAGTTGAGAGTCAGGGCCGTTGGAGCAGTGGCACCACAAATTAGATGGCAATATGATAAAACATTGTTTGTGCATGCACTATGAGTACGGGATTATCAAGACGCCCATGAGGGGTAGTGGCGTGTCCTAAGGGCCCTAAACAACCTGGTGAGTATAAGGGCAGAACGTCGTTCCAGGTGTCTGTGCAAAATTTGGAGTAGCACCAAGCGCATGAGACCGGGGTGGGGACAGGAAGAGGTGTCTGTCCTCATACGGACACGAAGAACTAATTTCGGGATTAAGGGTCGGATGTCACGTACATCCACTTGATCTCAGGGTAGAAGTGGTTGTGCTTCTATCCGGGTGGCTGGTAAAGTCGCTCCGAATCCACTAGTGGGTTTAGTGGTTGTGCTGAACTACGAATGTGTGTAACCTTCATGATGAAGGATGTGTGTTGGGTGATGACACACCATGGTTAAAAAGAAATGGTGATAAACCCGAGATTTGCAAATTAAATGGTTTTGAAAGAAAGGAGTCTGGCACACTCCAAAACTATTGTTTTCCTAAAAGTTAAAGTTTGACTTTGAAAACCCATTCACTGAGTAGTTTTACTCACCTCTCCCTTATATCCCTTTTCAGGAAATTCTAGAAATCCTATCCTTAAAAGATTGCCAAATAAGACACCTGTGAAACAGGTATGTTTAATTTATTACAGTTTTGAGTTATGTTATTCTAGGAAAGGTGCAAGTATAAAGGATGTCTTACTCTTTACGATTTAGGATATGGGGAAACCCTTTAATAAACTGGGAGAGTGGCGAATTGCTCACGCGGATCCGACCAAACCGGGTCGGGGGTGACAATTAGAGTGGTATCAGAGCATGTTTCCTCGAATACATAATTAAGACTAGAAAATATAGTAACTAATAGGATTTATCCGAAAATTTTCAGATGGCTCCCATGAGAGGAACCAAGAAAACTTGGAATGGCTCTACTCAACACCCTACCTTCATAGGAAGACAAGCCTAGAAGCTTCCCAAATGCTTGAGACCTGACAGAAATGTCGAAAGACTAAATGGGGAAGTATCCGGGAGAATGGTACTAGGACCTATTGATGGCACAACCCTAAGTATAAAGGAGATTCAGTAAGAAAACTGTCAAAGTGATCAGACTTAAGAACAGTAGAGCACCAAACCAATAGTAACCCTAGAAATGCCCTACTTGAAGGAAAGAAGGAACCACAACAATCCATGTAAGGGAATAACCTATTACATGTATGAACGATGGAGACATTACTTGAAGAAGTGCCCAACCCTACTAAAGGACAAGTACAAAGATAAACTATTATAGGTGTAAGGAAAGAAGGGGTGTTTCACAGTTCATAAATTTAGGGCAATTACTCCTCAAAGGTCACGAAGGACTAGAGACCAAAACCAGGAGTTGGCTAAGTAAGCGATTTACCGAGAGGTCAAGAAATGACGAGGTGAATGCAAAATTTAAATTTCTTCTGAAGAAGGTCAAACCGAGAAAGATACCTCAAGAGTAGGGATAAGGTACATGGGAAGTATATTCAGAACCCTCTCATAAGGGGCAAACACAGAGAAACGTCCTCTGGAAACTCTAGGGAACGACACAGTGAGAGTGAAGAAGAGAAGGAATACGCTGTGAAAGGGAACTCTGGAGGGATGCATACAACCAAGTACCTTGAAGGAATCATTGGTTGACAGATGGGCATAATGTGGAGTGCAAGGAACCCACCCGTAATTAGGAAATGTTCCAAGGGAGGAATTATTGTGATGTCCTAGTGTGACCTGTTTAGAGAAAGAGCAGGAGAACCAAGAAATAATTTCAGGAGAATCGAGTAGAAAGAAGAAACTAGTAACATTGGATAGCCAAAGAGAATGAACAAAACCCTAAGAAAGAAGGAAATGTAGTAAATACTACACTCTATGAAGGACAAGAACGAGCGATACAGCTTCCCAGACGAATAGACCAAAAAAATAAAGAGAAAAAGATAGTTAAAGAATTGGTATTTGAGAGAACCATGGATTTAAACCACAACAAAGAAGGGAGAAGTGAAAAGCCAAAACATTGGAAAAGAAGAACGAAGGGAAATCCTTAAAGAAATCGATGGCCAAAACTGGATTTATAGTTTAAAGTGTTGAGACGGTTAAGTGAGCTTCACGAAGGACGAACAAGAGATTTTGAAACAAGGAGGATGTGAACCCTCCTTAAATGGAAATAAGTTAACGGGTTAGCATCAAAAAGATGTTGTGACAAGTATGAATGAATGGACAACCCCTACTAAAGTGATAAAGTAAAGAATATTCGAGAAACATTGGGAAGGTAAGTCCTCCAAATAAGATGTGGCTAAGGAGGAATAACTGCAATTGTTATAATGGGTCATAGTCCACACGTGCATATGAAGCTTAAAGAGTGGACGGCCGAGCATAGGGTGGAATGACTGGAATAAAACCAATAATTGGAAGTATCCCATCTAAGGAATAAGGGATAAAACAAAAGTTGTGGATAGAGAGTTATCCAAAGCAAACAGATGCCCTAACATAGATAAGGGTGCAAAGAAAGGGGAAATAATCATACAATGAATGATAAGGAGGTTGAGTATTTAACTCCTAAGATGGAAATCTCTATTGTAAGGGACATAGTAGAGAACAAAACCGGAAGGAGGGAACCTTCCCAAGTAAAGTAATAGACACATAGATCGAAAGCAATTATTGTAGAATGAAGAATCATGAAGTGATTTATGAGTAAGTAAAAGTGGATTAAGGAAAAAGGAAAAACCCATGAATAAGGAATGCCAAGGACTTAAGAAGGAAAGAATCCTAGTTTGTTGGTAAAGTATTGGGAAACCAAATAATTGGCACTAGAAAGACCCAATAAAGATGTTGGGAAAGGACGAGTGGGTAAGGAAAATCGACACGGTTATGTAAGACATGTTGTCAAGATACGAATGATAATTGGGTAACAGTAAAGGTAGTTGAGGAATACTACCCGATGAAAGGAGGGATGAAATTATACAGTCCCTGAAAGGTTTGAAAGTTGGAAACAACTCTAAAAGAGGTGTTCTAGGAGTGTGATGGACTGAGACAGGTGAAGAAGTATGTCATGTTGTAAGGGACATATAAGCACCAACAATCCCGTAATATGTAACTCGAGTAAGGAGTCAGTTGGTAAACATAACAAGGTCAAACATAAATTTGACCGAAGTTGTAATCAATGACGGATGAAGGATGGGTCAAATTAGGACAAAAGAATAATAACACAAAAACCTGTGAAAACAAGTATGTAATGCTTGAAAGAACGTTGAGCTAGGGGTTTCAACGATGAAGAGAATAACTAGACAAAGGAATGATTTGACACCTTGGAACTCCCAATCCTAAAATCTTGAGTAAAATCTCCAAAAGGAAGAACCTTATCCTAAATAAAAGGAGATGCAAATCTAAGAATATACATTAGGATTAATGAGCCATACATGCCTCGTTATTATAACTACATGGAAGGAGTAAGCATGATAAATGAAAAGAAATTTCTTAGATGAATGGTTACGGGGGGGACTAAGCGAAAGAGCAATTGAAGTGTTAACATGTCAAGAAAATCCAAGTTGACATTAAGGGAAATTATTTCCGATGTGAAATATATTAAAATTATTTAATTTTGGTAAAAAATTTTTATGGGAACGTACGCCTTATCATAAATAGCCATAAATTAATATATATTTAATTATTGTAAATAATACCAATAATTTAATACATAAATTAAATTATTGGAATTAATACAAATAATTTAATACTGAAATTAAATTATTGGAATTAATACCAATAATTTATGGCAATATTAATACTAGTAATAAATCTCTCTCATTTAATACATGATTTTACACCTATATAAAAAGGTAATCCCCATTCATTCTCCTCACACCCGAACACTTCTCTCTCTCTCTCTACTACTCCATTTCCTAGTGAAGCTTAAACCAGAGCTTCGACTTGAACATTTTTCTTAACCTCAGAAGGAGAGGTCGAGCTCTTTAGAACCGGGGAGAAGTTAGCTATCAGATAGCAAACTCTAGTCAATACGAGAATCACTAGAGAAGCGACGACATGATGGAACAGTGAAGCAGCTCCGACGGACCGAAGCTGCCCTATTTCGGCCGAGTTGAAATTGGCCATTTCGAGCCCTCCTCAGGCCAAACCAATCCTTCCCAACACTTCCTCAGCCCTCCCACAGCTGAATTAGGAATGAAAGGTAAGCCAATTCAACTCCCCTCTGTAATTTCTAGCTGATGCTAGAGAGAGAACCGACAGAATTTCAATAATAAAATTCTAACTCAATTCGGCATCAATTAATGCAATTCTTGATTCTAGGATAAACCTCAAGATAAGAGCTATCTGCCCAGATCGAAAGCTCGGACTGTCGTGCCTTCACCGGTGAGAAATTGAAGCTTTCTCTCTCTATAGTCTATTTTTTAGCGAAGCTACGTTTAAGCTTGTTCCAATGTTAAAATCTGCGATTCCAAGTTTCTTAGAATCGTATTAACATTCATTAACTCAATTTCAACTCCAATTTCAATAATTAGAGGTGTTTGATCGGTCAATTTGAAGAAATCAAATTTGGTAGTGTTAAAGAGTTGAAATTGGGGGAAATTTTGGGGATTTTCGAAATTTAAAGGACCAAAATGCAATTTTATGAAATTGAGGGTCAATTGGGCATGAAAATAATGTTAGAGGACCAATTGATGAATTTTGGAATTTTTGGGGCAAAACTTACCATTTTTGTAAAGGAAGGGCAAAATGGTAATTTTGGAGAAGTTGGGGGACCAAATTGGAAATTTGGGAAATTAAACCCCTTTGTGTGAAATTAAATAATTTGAGGTCCTAAGATAAATTTTAAAAGTTTTGGGACTTAAATTTAGGAAAAATCCGGCAATAGGGACTTCAAGTTAAAGAAAAATAACTTTAGGGACCTAATTGCAAATATATGTAAAATTGGGTTTTCTCATTCATTTGGAACGAATGAGGGCTATTGGGCCAATGAATAATAAACAATTATGTTTATTTCATGTAAGAGAACGAGACATCAGGAACGCCAGTCGAGGTCTAGCTTGCTAAGGACGGAACCCGACTAAGTGGAATTTCACTGCATTATCGGGTGAGTGGGTTTACTAAAATCATACCCGGTTGGGATGATGAGCACAACTCAAAATTTAAAAACCACTTACCGGTTGTGAGTGAGATTATATATCATACCCAGTTGGGGATGATAAGTACCTTGGTATAAAAACCCACTGTTTAGTGGAATTTTAATCATCACAACTTAGAGAAAGTGATGTGAAAACCATGTGGAAAAACTATTTAACAGTTGTAAGTAGATCATACCCGGTTGGTATGATAAGACTTCCTCGAAGGAAGTTGAATACCTATTCATCGGTCATGAATAGAGATGTTTTTATACCGGTTGGTATAATGGACAATGAAAACCCATTTTTTCGGAAGTGTTCTCCCCTTACTATGTGCCAATGCTTAAACAATTTGGGACACCTTCTCGACAGGAGCTCGAATAAGTCTGATAGGCGAGGGGCCACAAGTTTGGAACTTTGGGGCTAAATGCCGATTTTGAAAATCTCGTACAGTGGGCCCCATGCCAGTTGACACAAGCAAAAGCTTGTAAACGAACATGATATATTTGCCATAAATCTTAATAAGTGAATTGTTTGGCCATGGTACCAAGAAAGTATCAACATACTCAGTCAACTAGTGGCAGTGCGACATGACAGGTCGACGGACAAGTCAAGACAAATAACTGCGGGTTGAGTTGAGAGTCGGGGCCATTGGACCAGTGGCACCACAAATTACATGGCAATATGATAAAACATTGTTTGTGCATGCACTATGAGTACGACATCATCATGACGCCCATGAGGGGTAGTGATGTGTCCTAATGGCCCTGGACAACCCGGTGAGTATAAGGAAAGATTGTCATTCTAGATGTATGTGTGAAATTTGGAGTAGCACCAAGTGCATAAGGCTGGGGTGGGGACAGGATGTGGTCTCTGTCCTCATACGGACACGAAGAATCAATTTTGGGATTAAGGGTCGGATGTCGCGTACATCCACTCGATCTGAGGATAGAAGTGGTCGTGCTTCTATCCGGGTGGTCGGTAAAGTCACTTCGAAGCCACTAGTGGGTTTAGGGGTCGTGCTGACCTACGAATGTGTGTAACCTTCATGATCAAGGATGTGTGTTGGGTGATGACATACCATGGTTAAAAAGAAATGGTGATAAACCGGAGATTTGCAAATTAAATGGTTTTGAAAGAAAGGAGTCTGGAACCCTCCAAAACTATTGTTTTCAAGTTAAAGTTTGACATTGAAAACCCATTCACTGAGTAGTTGTACTCATCCTTCCCTTATATCCCTTTTTAGGAAATTCTGGAAAGCCTACCCTTAAAAGATTGCCAAATAAGATGCCTGTGAAACAGGTATGTTTAATTTATTACAGTTTTGAGTTTTGTTATTCCAGGAAAGGTGCAGATATAAAGGATGCCTTACTCTTTACGGTTTAGGATAAGGGGAAATCCTTTAATAAACCGGGAGAGTGGCAGGTTGTTCATGGGGATCCAACCAAACTGGGTCGAGGCGTGACAAAATCGGTTGAATCGAGCCTAAACAGGCTGATTTTTGCCATTGAACCCAATCTGACGAGTCTGGTCGAGTTCGGAAAAGTGTCATTTTTTTCCTTGGGATGACAACACTATTCATATGGCAGAAAAACTTTTCTTCTTCGATGAGGGAATATCCCCTCCGATTTGGGCTTTTTTTGAAGATGATAAGCTCAACCATTATGGAAACTAGTGGGACAGAGGGACCATGAGCTTCCTATATAAAAAACTTCCCTCCATTCATTCTTCACACACCTCAAATCGCCATTCTCTCTCAAGTGCTCCTTTTCCCGGTGATGCTTGAACTAGAGCTCCTACTTGGGCACTTTTCTCAGCCTGAGAAGGCAAGGTCGAGTCCTATAGAGTCCAGGGGAAGCTAGCTACCTAACAGCAACCTCTTTTCGACCCGAGGTCCACTGAAGAAACACCAATGGAATCAAACATGAATAGGAAGAGCCATGAAAACTCACATTAAAATTGGAATTAACTATGTGATTCACCACAATACCAAATAAGGACCGACAAGGCTCGATCGGCTAGCGACAATGCGTCAGGGCCATGTTGACGGACCAATCAGATAAACAATTGTAGGTTGGGTTAAGTGTTAGGGTCGTTGGACCGTCGATACCAAAGAGAATGGCTAAGAAAGTGAAAACAATTATTTGTGCATGCACCTATGGATTCGGGACCATCAAGACACTCAAGAGGGTTGTAAACTCGACCCTTTGGAGTTTAGGAAAATCGGGAAAAGAACTGGTCAACCCGAGTGAGAAAACCGAGCCAGTTCATGAACCCCAACCACAAGAGAACGGGTAAATCGAAAAATTTACAACTCCCGAGTGACCCAAAGAGCCATAAAAACCTAGGAAAGGGACTTTAGGACAAATTGGGAAAGAAAACTAGACCAGTTTAAGTGAACCGGATACGAACCAGATTGAACCGGTTTGAGCTAGTTTGAACCACTATTGAATCGAACGCTAAATTCATTTTTCTAGGTGGCATAGAAATTTCAAATTTGAGAATTGAGGCTACCATTTGATAGAGAATGAATTTAGAAATATATAATTTTGAAAAACTTGGTCGAATCGGGCCTGAATTGGCCGGTTTAAGGGTTGAACCCGATTAGGACAGCGCTAGAGAAGATAAAAAGTCTGAGTTTTAGGCAATGAATGACCACCATAAAGGCACTAATCAGATGACCAATAGGTCCCCGGGCTTCCTATATAAGGAACCCCTACTCATTCATCCTTCTCACACCTGAAAACTCCACTCCCTCCCTATTGCTCCATTTTCTGGTGAAACTCGAACCAAAGCTCCAACTTGGCATTTTTCTCTGCCAAAGAAGGCATGGTCAGGTTCTTTAGATTCGGGAGAAGTGATCTACCCAACTATAGTCTCCATTTGCTCTGAGGGTCGCCAGAGATACGCCGACATGATAGAACAGTGAAGCAGCTCTGGCGGACTGAAGCTGCCCTATTTTGGCCGAGCTGGAAATGGCCAATTTGTGCCTTTCTCTAGCCAAACCAAGCTCTCCCAACACTTTCTTAGCCCTCATTCGATTAAATTAGAGCGAAAAGGTAAGCCAATTTGGCTCTCCTCTGTGAATTTCGATCGGTGCTAGATAGAGAACCGACAGACCTTTACTGACCAAATTCTCCATCAATTCAACATCAATTGATGCAATTCTTGAACCTAGGAGGAATCTCATGACAAGAGATACCTACCCAAATCGAAAGCTCGGATCGTCGCGCCTCTGATGGTAAGCTTTCTCTCTCTACGTCTAGTTTTTCGACGAAACTCCATTTGAGCTCATTCCAGCGTCAATTCATGCGATTCAAAGTGCAATTGAATTATATAGAGGTGTTGGAACTTAAATCCACCTTTAATTTCAATAATTATCTTTGATTGATCTATCAATTTGATAAAATCAAATCCGGTCAAGTTGGATGGTTGAAATTGGGGGAAATTTTGGGGATTTAAAAAATTCGAGGGTCTAATGTGCAATTTCCTAAAATTGAGGGCCAATTGGGCATGGAAAAGATGTTAGAGGACCAATTGGTCAATTTTTGAATTATTAGGGTCAATTTTACCATTTTAGTAAAGTAGGGGCAAAATGGTAATTTTTGGAAAATTTGGGAACCAAATTGGAGATTTGGGAAACTTCAACCCCTTTGTGTAATTTTGAATAAATCCTAAAAGTAAAATTTTGAAGTTTCGAGACTTAATTTGGGGAAAATCAGCATTAGGGACCTAAAGTTAAAGAAAAATAACTTTAGGGACCTAATTGCAAATAATTGAAAAGTTTGGGTATTTTATCCATTGGTGATAAATAAATGCTATTAGGGCAATGGATTATGAACAATAGTATTCGTATCATGTAGGAAGATGAAGTACCGGTAACGACAACCAAAACAAGCTCACGTAAATGCAAAAAGTCGAAGAAAAGGAATTCTCTATATGAACAGGTGGGTTGGATTTTTATATCATACCCGGTTGGGATGATAAACACACCAAAAATAAAAACCCACTACTAAGTGGAATTTTAAAGATCACACCTGAATGGAGTGATGTGGAAATTATGCAGAAAAACTACTTACTGGTTGGTATGATGAACTTCCTAGAAGGAATTAGAAGACCCATTCATCGATTATGAGTGGAGATGTCCTCACACCCAGTTGGTGTGATGGACAGATAAAATATTATTTTTTCTGAAGTACTCTCTCCTGACTGTGTGCCACTGTTTAAACTTTTTGGGAGACCTTCTCGACGGGAGCTCGAATAGCTCAAAGACTTCAGAGGCCTCTGTTTTGGAACATCAGGGCTAATATGCCCGGTTTTGAAAATCTCGAACAGTGGGCCCTAGGCTAGTTGGCATGAGCAGGAGCTCATAAATAAATATGATTTTTAAGTCATGAAAACTTAAGTAAATGAGTTGTTTGGCCATGGTACTGATACAGGATCAACATACTTGATGGTCTAGCGGCAGTGTGACATGATAGGTCAACGAATCAGTCGAGACAAACAGTAGCAGGTCGAGTTGAGGGTTGGAGCCGTTGGACTAGTGGCACCAAAGATTGATTGGCTTATGAGGAAAACTATTGTTTTGTGCATGCATTGAGGTACGTGACCTTCAAGACACCCAAGAGGGGTAGTGATGCATCCTAGGGGCTACAGGATGATAACGTGGAGATAAGGGCAGATTGTTGTGTCAACAATCAGGGAAGCTCGACGTAGCTTCAAGCGCATAAGATCAGGGTGGGGTCGGGATGAGGTCTCTGTCCTTAAACAAACATGGAGTTTCTTTACAAGATTGAGGGTTGGATGTCGCGTACATTCACTCATTCTCAAGGTAGAAGTGGACGGGCTTCTATCTAAGTGGCCAGTAAAGTCGCTCCAATGCCACAAGTGGGTACAGTGGATGTGTTGCCCTACGAATGTATGTTCCCTTCATGTTGAAGGGCGCGTGTTGGTTGATAAACACACCATTTGTAGTTAATGATGAGATAAGGCTATGAAAATTGAGATTTTGAGGAGGAAATGTTTTAAAGAAACTACAGAGTCTAGCACACTCCAATTCAAACTATTTTCTAAAAGTTAAATTTTAAAACACCCATTCACCGAGTCGTTGAACTCACCCCCTCCCTTATATCCTTTTTCAAGTAACCAAAGGAATGCATACCCAAATACCTCAAGTTAATCACACCTGTAAGACAACTATGTTAATTTAAAATTTATTGCAGTTTTGATTAATATTTTTCCAAGAAAGGTACACGTTAAAGGATGCCTTACTTCTCACGGTTTAAAAGTCGGGGAAACACTTAATAAACCGGGAGAGTGGTGAGTTGATCACGGGGATCTAATCAAACCGAGTCGAGACATGACAACTTGAGTGGTATCAGAGCCTATTTCCTCGAATACATTATCAAAACTATATAACATAAGGATTTAATTAAAACTAACTATCATGTAGGAAGATGGCCCCAAGAAAAGTAGCCAAACAAAACCACGCTACCTTATCTACCCCGGAAACTAGGGAGAATCTCATGCCAGATGAGGAGTTGAACCAGGAGTATAGGAGGACTCTTGGAGTAATACTGGGTCAAAGGAGACTCGACAATAAAACTTTCATGGTGTTCGGGCTCGAAGACGGCAAGGCACTAATCTACCAACAATCAATTAGAATGGCCCTACAATGCTCAAACAATGAGAGGAACCACAAAGGTCCACGTAAGGAGAGGACTTGTTATAGATGTGGGCAACGGGGACACTACATGAGAAGGTGCACAACATTTCGGAGGATAGGACTCGAGAGAACCTATTATGAGTGTAGACGGGTAGGACAGAAGCAAAGAATTGTCCCACACTACAAGGAATCAAAGTGAGGCCTTCCAATAAGGATACCTCCATCTCTATAGAAGCCCGAAGGGATAACATTACAAGAACTACAATTCGAGCTAAGGATCCCAATTTCACTCAAGAAGAAATCCTTCTAGACCTTAGCATAGTAATGAGTACTTCCCAAACTGTCATTGTAAAAATCTCCCTCAAGAGATGTTAAAACCCCAAAATTTGTATTCTTACCTCAATGAATAAAATTTTGTGTTCCTGAAAATTTCTCTATCCCTCAATCGTATGATTGTAGGCCTCAATTACATGAGGAAGGATCACAGGAGAAAGATAAAGGGTAAGACCTTAAGAAAACCCAAATATAGCATAATGTAGTTATAGAGAATTTTCCCTTAAGCAGTACTACAAGCCACCTAGGAGAAAAGACGGAAACACCTCCTCCATAAAAGACAAGCCTGAATGATGAAAGACAACTAGAATGTCTCGAGATAGCAAGGTGTGACCTACTTGGAAAAACAGAGGAGCCAAGAAGGGTTATAGACTAACTTAGCAAAAAGGTGTAACTAGAAACTTTGGAAGAAGATGCCATAGGAAAAACTGGAAACTAGTAAGGATTACACCCTAAAAAGGATGACCGGATAGGCATCAAGGATGAATAAAAGTGAAGGACAACTGTCGTGAGGCAAGTGAACTAGAAGAATAGTGGGGATGAGACAATTAACGAACTGACCCTCGAGAGGGTCATAAATCTAAACCCTAGCAAGGAAGGGGGAGGTGGAAATGCTAGAACAATGGAAAGGAAGGATGAAGGAAATCCTTGAAGAAATAAATGGTTGAAAATGAAATGATGACCACACTCAAGATATTAGGAGGATTTAGTAAGACTCGCACAAGGAGATCTAGGAGCAAATAGTACCAAAACTTTTCCCAAGGAAGGAGACCATGGAAAGGCATACAAGTCCCAACTAAGAAGTAATGGACCAACTGATGAAGGATGAGAAGATGAGGTGCATGCCAAAGTGAAAGAATCAAGGGAAGCATACTAGGAGAACCTAAGGATAAAGTTAAACCCAAGGAACGAGTAAGTAGGAAATAGCATTAAAGGGCACGGTTACAAGTAAGAATGGGTGGGCTATCCATAATAAGGAAATAAAGGAAAGAACATCCGAAAAACCTTGGAGAAGTAACCTCTCCAATTCAGAAGTGATTAAGGGGAAAACAACCAATAACCTCAAGACTGGTCGTGGCCCACACTTGCTTAATAGAGCCCAAGGAGTGGACGACTGGACATAAAATTGAGTGCTAGGAACCAACCCATCAACAGGAGTTCCTCGAAGAGAGAATAAGGAACCAAAAGGAAATGGAGGATGTTGAAGGATAAAGAATGGGAAACAATACCGATCTCTGAAGGGCATAAGAAAATAAAGAAGGAAAAGCCTCCAAGGAGCATTAAGGAGGTTGAACCAGGACAAGAGTCCCTAAGTAGAAGGATAAAAGTAGGAAGGGAAACCTTAAAAAGGAAAGTTTTGAAGCTAAGGAACCACCAAATGAATCCTAAGAGGCTTAACCTGACATAAGGAACCTCGTAAAGAATCATAAGTGGTTGAGGGTATATCGAGACGGCCAAGTGTCATCTGTTTTGGAAGGGCAAAGAAGCCAATTAGGGATTTCCGATGAACCAACCCGAAGGAAGTAACTAGTAGCAACAGGATTGTCATGGAGAATAAATGATACCCTAAGAAGGACCAGGAAGTAGTGGAGACTACACTCAAAAGAAGGGTAATAGAGTGAGCATAGTGTTGAGTACACAAAATAAGACCTGACGATTGGAGATACCTTGAGTAGGAAAGTAAAAGGTGAACTGTGAAATTATGATCGGCAAATGATTAAATGTAGACAAAAGCCCTAATTCAAAAGGGTGTAAGAATGCGAAGGAAGGAAACCTTAAAGGAGTAGTAAGAAATTCAAACATCTAGCGCATAAAGGGGGAAATCTCTACTTTGAATGACATAGTAGAGAATGAAAATCGTTAAAGGAGAACTCCCCAAAACAACGAAATCATGAAATGGTCATAAGCAAGTAAGAGTGGGTTTAGGGGAAAGGAAAATCCTTGACTAAAGGACGTCACCATAAAGACATAAGAAGGGAAGAATCCTAGCGTGTCAGTAAGTCATCAGGAAATTCAAAGATTGGCACCAGAAAAACCCAATAAAGAAGTTGGGAAAGGATAAGAGGGTAAGGAAAACTAACACGGTTATGTAAGACATTTTGTCAAGGCTTGATGGATGATTGGATAAAAGTAAAGGTAGGCGAGGAATTCTACCTGATGAAAAGAGGGATGAAGCTATACAATCCCTGAAAGGTGGGAAGGTTGGGAACACCCAATAAGGAAGTGTTCTTAAATTTTAATGGTCAAAGATAGATTCTGGAGCATTGTCGTGCAGTATGGGATACGCAGACCCAACCGCCTAGGGAAAGATATGACTCAACTAAGGAAGAGCCAGTTAGTTAAGCATAATAAGGTCAACATTGAATTTGGACCAATGATGTAATAAATAACGGATGAGGAAAGGGTGAAAATAAGACAAAAATGTGATAACATAGAGACCCATGAAAATAAGTATGTAATGCTCGAAAGAACACTGAGCTAAGGGTTTCAATGACTAAGAGAATAACTAGACATGGAATGATTGGATATCTTGGAACTCCTAATCCTAAACATTCAAGTAAGGGCCCTCAAGAGAAAGGATTATGCTTTAAGGATAGAGGAACGTGAAATTAAGGATATAGTCTTAAACCCTCGAGTAAAGTATGCCTAGCCTAAGTGAGCTCCATGGTATGGATAATGAGAAGGAAAAGAAATTTATAAGGGTGTGTTATACGGGGACTATATGGAAATAACCGAGAGGGTTGTATGTCAATAAAAAACAGGTGATATCAAGGAAAGTCCTAAAAGGAGGGGAGAGTTGTAAACATCGCCCATTGGAGTTAAGCAAAATTGGGAAAAGAACCAGTCAACCCGAGTGAGAAAACCGAATCAGTTCACGAACCCCGACCACTAGAGAATGGGTAAATCAGGAAATTTACAACTCTCGAGTGACCCAAAGAGCCATAAAAACCATGGAAAGGGACTTTAGGACAAATTGGGAAAGAAAACCAATCTGGTTCAGGTGAACTAGATCAGAACTGGATTGAACCCCTTTTTGTAAATTTGAATAAATTGAGGTCCTAAGGAGAATTTTTAAAGTTTTGGGACTTAATTTGTGGAAAAACCGAACTAGATTGAATTGGTTTGTACCGATTTAAACCACTATTGAACTTGATGCTAAATTCATTTTTCTAGGTGGCTTAAAAATTTCAAATTTGAGATTTGAGGCCACCATTGGATAGAAAATGAATTTAGAAAGTTTTAGATTTGAAAAATTCGGTTGAATTGGGGGTAAATTGGCTAGTTTAAACTTTGAACTCATTCGGACCGGTCCAGTCCGGTTCGAAACAGTGTCATCTTCTTCCTTCAGATGACAACACTGTTCACTCGCCGGAAAATCCAAGCAGCTCCGGGGGAAGAGGAAATGTTTCTATTCAGTATGTTTCAGGCCATCTTTGTTTGTCACAATGGTGCCAAATGGGCGGCCGACAAGTCCTCGAGCTCCCTATATAAACAGCTCCTCTCCATTCATCCTCTCATCACTTGAAAAGCTCATTCTCTCTCAGTTGCTTCATTTTTCGGTGATGCTCGAACCAAAGCTTCAATATAGGATCATTTTAAATCCAAAGAAATTGAGGCCGGGCTCCTTAGAACCGGGGAGAATTCAGCTACACAGTGGTGACATCCATTCATTATGAGGGTCATTGTAGAAGTGTTAGCGCGAATGAACAGTGAAGCAGCTTCGGTGGACCGAAGCTGGACTATTTTGGCCGAGCTGAAATAGGCCAATCCGAGCCCTCTCATGCTAGAACAAGCTCTCCCAACACCTCCTCAGCCCTCCTACAGTCGAATTAGAATCAAAAGGTAAGCCAATTCGGCTCCTCTCCATAATTTTCGATCGGTGCTAGAGAGACAACCGATAGAATTTCGATGACAGAATTTGTATGATAGAACCAATAGAATTTTGATGTAGAAACTCAAATTTAACTTCAATTTCAACAATAAGAAGTGTTTGATCGGTCAATTTGATGAATTGAATTCGACAGTGTTAGGAAGTTGAAATTTGGGGGAAAATTGGTGATTTTTGAAAATTCAAGGGACCAAAATGCAATTTTCTAAAATTGAGGGTCAATTGGGCATGATAAGAGTGTTAGGGGACCAATTTAGCAAATTTTAGAATTTTTGGGGTAAAACTTACCATTTTTGTAAAGGAAGGGCAAAATGGTAATTTTGGAAAATTTTGGGGGCCAAATTAGAAATTTGGGAAACTTGAACCCCTTTTTATGAAATTGAGTAAATTGAAATCTCAAGAGGAATTTTACAAGTTTTGGGACTCAATTTGGGGGAAAACCGCTTATTTGGGGCCTAAAGCAAAAAGGAAAAAATAACTTTAGGGACCAATTTACAAATATTGGAAAATTTGTAAATTGAGTCATTTATACCAAATGAAGTAATCATGCTAGATGATGATGAACAACGTTGTTTATTTTGTGTAGGAACATGAGATATCAAGAACGCTAGCTGAGGTTAAGCTCGCAAGGGACAAAAATCGAATAAGTGAAAATCATTGCACGAACGGGTGAGTGGGATTTTTATATTATACCCGGTTGGGATGATAGGGACCTCGAAATGAAAACCCACTACTTAGTAGTATTTTAAACATCACAACTTAGAGGAGTGATGGGAAAATAATGCGGAAAAACTACTTACTAGCTGTAAGTAGATCATACCTGATTGGTTTAATGAAACTTACTCGGAGGAAGTGGAAAACTCGTTCATCGGTTATGAGCGGAGATATCTTCATACTTAGTTAGTATGATTAATAGTTAAAAATATATTTTTGTTAGAAGTACTCTCCCCTAACTGTGTGCCGCTGCTTAAACGATTTGGGAGACCTTCTTTACGGGAGCTCGAATATCTTTGTTAGGCTGGAGGCGTCGGTTTTGGAACTTGGGGGATAATATGCCGGTTTTGAAAATCTCGAACAGTGGGCCATAGGCCAATTGGCACGAGGAGGAGCTTGTAAACAAACATGAGTTATATGCCATAAAATTTTAAATAAATTAATTGTTTGGCCATGGTACCAAGATAGGACGGACAAATTCAATAAACTAGTGGCAGTGTGATGCGACAAGTCGATAGACCAGTCAAGACAAACAACCGCAGGTTGAGTTGAAGGTCTGTGTCGTTGTACCAATGGCACCACAGATTATATAGAATGATGTAAAAATACTGATTGTGCATGCACTATGATTACAAAACCTTCAAGATGCCCAAAAGAGGTAGTGATGTGTCCTAGGGCCCTGGACGACCTGGTGGGTATAAGGGTAGTTCGTCGGACCAGGTGACCTTGCGAAGCTTGTCGTTGCTTCAAGCGCATGAGACCGGGATGAGCTCTCTATCCTCATATGGACACGGGGAATTGTTATGGATTGAGGGTCGGATGTCACGTAACAATTCAGGATAAACAAAAAGGAATTCGCAGAATGGAAAATACAAGAAGGAGGATAAAAAAAATAGGAAGTTGAGGTGAGGAAGGAGGAAGCTTCAAGTAAAGACAAACAATCTAGGGAAGAATGCAAATTGGAGAAGAAATACGGTCCTCAGTAAGAAGTAAGAGAGGCTAAGTGAGAGTATTGGGAGATTTAGCGTGATCTACTACAAAAAGACTTGGAAACTCAAAATAGGAACTTTAGAAGAATCAGATATAAGGAAATAACTTATATGGACCAAATTATTCGGAGGAGTAGATGAAGTATAACCTGGGATAGGGAATAGTAAAAGATTACACCCTAACCAAGAAAAAAAGGGGAATACTAAGGATACAAAGGTATGAAAGGTTTGGACACAATGAGGATGAGAGGTACACCTCAAAGGAATAAATAAATATTGAAGCAAGTGGAAATGAAGTAGGATCAATAGAAGATACTCATGGATTCAAAGAGTAAGAGTAAGTTGGTGAAAATATCGGCAAAAAGATACTCCAAAATTGAAGGATTTCAATGGTAGAATTAGAAGGAAATACCGAGGGAAAGAGAATGTGAAGCTCATTAGAGAAAGAAATGTTGGAAAGAAATGGGTGTACCAAGGAGAGAAAATAGAACCAATGGAAGAAGAAAGAGAATAACTCATCAAGAACAAAATGCTAGAAAAGAAAGGATCATGCAGAAGGAGAAGGAAATTGTAAAGAATCAAGGGATAAGGCAAACCCAGGTAATGGTTAGGTAGGATGATGACATCACAAGATGTCGTACGAGTAAGAACGAAACTAAACTCATAATGAATAATAGTGGGAGGAATGTTGATAAGAGTAAGTATGGATTTAGAAGGAGAAGAGATCTTAAGGGAGAAGGACACCAGTAGGAATGAAGAATGAAGTAAAAGATCAAAAATCTTAATATATTAGTAAGTATCGGGAAATTCAAGGATTTGAAGGCGGAATGACCGAATAAAGAAATTTGGAAAAGATGAGAAGTATGGAAACCAATACTGTTATAGGGACGTAAAGTTAAAACATCAAGGAGAATGTTGGAAAAGAAAGGATCATGTAGAAGGAGAAGGAAATTGTAATGAATCAAGGGATAAGTCAAACCCAAGTAATGGTTAGGTAGGATGATGACATCAAAAGATGTTGTACGAGTAAGAAGGAAACTAAACTCAGAATGAATAATAGTGGGAAGAATGTTGATAAGAGCAAGTATGGATTTAGAAGGAGAAGAGATCTTAAGGGAGAAGGACACCAGTAGGAATGAAGAATGAAGTAAAAGATAAAAAATATTAATATATCAGTAAGTATCGAGAAATTCAAGGATTTGAAGGTGGAATGACCGAATAAAGAAGTTTGGAAAAGACGAGAAGTACGGAAACGTTATAAGGACGTAAAGTTAAAGCGTCACGAAGAATGCCATGCAGAAAGGGGGCATGTAAAATCCAATTGACTCAGAAATAATGAAGTAAGACATAATGACTCAGAGAAATACGACTTGGGCAAGGAATGGTCAATGAGTAAGACATAATGAAGTCAAGCATAAAAGTGATAAATCAAAGAATGAGGAAGGAATCCATGTACGATGAAAATCAATAAATTCCAGAATCCGTGGAAGAAAAATGATCGGAATTTATAATTTTGAAATTTTGGGTAAAGGAAGCTTGTGATGTGAAATGGTGCCTTGGGAAAGAAGGACGTAATGGAAGGAAATTGTCACGCACCAATCCTGTTTGGTCGGATCTTCATGAACAACCTGCCACTCACAGTTTATTTAAGGGTTTCCCCTTGTTATAAACCATAAAGAGTAAGGCATCTTTTAAACTTGCACCATTCCTAGAATAACATAAATCAAAACTGCATAAAATTTTAAATTTATCATACCTGTCTGACAGGTGTATCAGTTGGTGGTCCTTGAGGGTAGGCTTTCCAGAATTTCCTGAAAAGGGATATGAGGGAGAGGGTGAGTACAATGACTCAGTGAATGGGTTTTCAAAATTTGACTTTTAAGGAAAAGGTTTATTTGGAGTGTGTGAGACTCCTTATTTCTTTTCAAAAATTCTTTCATTTCAAATCTCGATTTTATCACCATATCTTATTAATCACGGTGTGTCATCACCCAACACACAACCTTTCTCATGAAGGTAAAAAATACACAATCGCAGGGCAGCCCATCCACTGAACCCACTTGTGGCGTTGGAGTGAGTTTACCGGCCACATAGATAGAAGCACGTCCACTTCTACCTTGAGAATGAGTGGATGTACGTGACATCCGACCCTCAATCCCGAAATCAATTCTCCATGTCCATATGAGTATAGAGACCTCATCCCGACCCCACTCCGGTCTCGTGCGCTTGAAGCTACGTCGAGCTTCACAAGGTCACCTGGTCCGACGAACCGCCCCTATACCCACCAGGTCATCTAGGGCCCTAGGACACATCACTACACCACTTGGGCATCTTGAAGGTCCCGCAAACATAGTGCATGCACAATCAGTATTTTCTCATCATGCCATATAATATGTGGTGCCACTAGTCCAATGACCCTAACCCTCAACTAAACCTGCAGCTGTTTGTCTTGACTGGTCCGTTGACTTTTCATGTCACATTGCCACTAATTGATTGAATATGTCGGTTCTGTCTTGGTACCATAGCCAAACAATTCATTTACTTAAAGTTTTATGGCATATATCTCATGTTTGTTTACAAGCTCCTGGTCGTGCCAACTAGCCTATGGCCCACTGTTCGAGATTTTCAAAACTGAGCATATTAGCCCCCAAGTTCCAAAACTGAAGCCTCCGGCCTAATAGAGCTATTCGAGCTCCCATCAAGAAGTTCTCCCAAATCATTTAAGTAGTGGCACATAGTCAGGGGAGAGTACTTCAAACAAAAATATATGTTTAACTATCCATCATACTAACCGGGTATGAGGATATCTCCGCTCATAACCAATGAACGGGTTATCCACTTCCTCCGAGGAAGTCTCATCATACCAACCGAGTATGATCTACTTACTACCAGTAAGTAGTTTTTCTATGTTATTTTCACATCACTCCTCTAAGTTGTGATGTTTAAAATACCACTAAGTAGTGGGTTTTCATTTCGAGGTACTTATCATCCCAATCGGGTATGATATAAAAATCTCACTCACCCGATCGTGCAGTGAATTCCTCTCTACCGATTCTTTGTATTCACGCGAGCTTTTCCTTGCTTGTGTTCCCAGTACATTGTGTTCCTACATAATATGAACATCCTTGTTCATTTTCTCTCGGCCTAATAGCCTTCATTCATTCCAATGAATGAGAAAACCAAACTTTTTATTTATTTGCAATTAGGTCCCTAAAGTTATTTTTCTTTAACTTTTAAGTCCCTAATGCCGATTTTTCCTCAAAGTGAGTCCCAAAACTTTTAAAATTCATCTTGGGACCCCAATTTATTCAAATTCACAAAAAGGGGTTCAATTTTCCCAAATCCCCAATTGGTACCCAAATTTTCCAAAATTACCATTTTGCCCCTCCTTTACAAAAATGGTAAGTTTTACCCAAAAATTCTAAAATTGCTTAATTGGCCCTCTAACATTCTTATCATGCCCAATTGACCTTAATTTTAAAAAATTGTATTTTGGTCCCTCGAATTTTTTAAAATCCCCAATTTTCCCCAATTTTAACTTACTAACACAGTCGAATTTGATTTCATCAAATTGATCAATTAAACACGTCTAATTGTTTAAATTAAAGTTAAAATTGAGTTCTTACATCTTCATATGAATCAATAGCACTTTGAATCGCAAGTTCTGACGCCAAAATGAGCTCAAACGGAGTTTCGCCAGAAAATAGACTATAGAGAGAGAAAGCTCCAATTGCTCACTGTAGGTGGCACGGCGGTCTGAGCTTTCGATCTGGACAGATAGCTCTCCCTCTGAGGTTAATCCAATAATCAAGAATCTTATCAATTGATATCTAATTGAATGAGAATTTTATCATCAAATTTCTACCGGTTCTCTCTCTACCACCAATTAGAAATTGCAGATGGGAGCCGCATTGGCTTAACTTTTATCTCTAATTCAGCTATAGGAGGGTTGTAGAGGTGTTGGGAGGGCTTCATTTGGCCTGAGAAGAGCTTGAATTGGCCGATTTTAGCTTAGCCAAAATAGGTCAGCCTCGGTCCGTTGGAGCTGCTTCACTATTTGATGAGGTAGACGCTTCTCCAACGACCCTTGGAGCAAACAGAGACTACAGGCGTGTAGCTGACTTCTCCCAGGTTCTAAAGAACTTGACCTCACCTTGTTTAGCTCAAAAAAGTGCCCAAGTCAGAGCTCTTGTTCGAGCTTCACCGAAAAATGGAGCAGTTGAAAGAGAATGGAGTTTTTAAGTGGGGAGAGGATGAATGGGGATGATCTCTTCATATAGGATGCTCGGGGACTTCTTGGTCATCCGATTGGCACCTAAATGGCAGTCATTCATTGCCTGAAACTACCTGTCCAGAGACTTTTTAGTTTCGTACGTGCTGCACGATTTTTCGGCGAGTGAACAGTGTTCTCATCTGAAGGAAGAAGACGACATTGTTCTGAACCGGACCAGACTGGTTTGAACCAGGTTCAAAGCTTAAACCGATCGGTTCATCCCTCATTTGATCAAAATTTTCAAATCAAAAAATTTGTAAATTCATTTTCTATCCAATGGTGGCCTCAAATCTCCAATTTGAATCTTTTAAGCCACCTAGAAAATTGAATTTAGAATCCAGTTCAATAGTGGTTCAAACCGGTCCAAACTGATTTAATTTGATTCAGATCCAGTTCACCTGAACCAATTTGGTTTTCATCTCCAATTCATTCTCAAGTCCATTTTCATTACTTTTGGGACTCTTTGGGTCACTCAGGATCCATAAATTTCTCGGTTTGCCCTTTCTCTATCGGTTCCGGTTCATAAACCGGTTCAATCCACTTGGATCCGATTCATCCAAATTGGTTTGGCTTTTCTCTTCTAATTTGTCCTAAGGTTCTTTTCCAAGGTTTTATGAACCTTTTGTATCATGCGGGAGTTGTAAATTTCCAAATTGCATGTTCCCAAGTGATCGAATTTGCGAACCGGTTTGGTTTTCTAACTCGGTTTGACCAGTTCTTTTCCCGATTTTTCTTAACTCAAAAGGACAGAGTTTACAACTCTCCCTTCCTTTTAGGTGTTTTGTCCCCAAAATTTAATTAGCAACCTTGCATGAGAAACCAATTCCTCTAATGTTCATTTGGTATTTGCTTAATATGCAAACTCTTATCTTGTTCTTTCAATTAACCCTTATTACATCATTCACTAAAGGAATGTCTTTTCCGTTATATAATTTTCTCCCTCCATGGAGTTTATCATAACTACAAATATTATTTTAGATTTGAAAAACTCGATCGAATGAGGGGTGAACCAGCTGGTTTAAGCTTCGAATCCGGTTCGGACCGGTCCGGTCCGGTTGGAAACAGTGTCATCTTCTTCCTCTAGATGATAGCACTGTTCACTCGACAGAAAATCGAAGCAGCGCTGGCAAAGAGGGAACGTCTCTGTTCAATATGTTACCAACCATCAATGCCTGTCATAAAGGTGCCAATCAGATGGCTAAGAAGTCCCCGAGCTTCCTATTTAAAGATCCCCTCTCCATTCATCCTCTCTAGAGCTCACTCTCTATCAGTTGCTTAGTTTTTCGGTGAAGCTCGAACCAGAGCTCCGGTATAGGATCTTTTTTGAGCCAAAAAAGGCGAGGTCAGGTTCTTTAGAACCGAGGAGAAGTCAACTACATGCCTATAGTCTCCATTTGCTCGAGGGTCACCGGAAAAGCGTCGGCAAGATGGAACAGTGAAGCAGCTCCGACGAACCGAAGCTGCCCTGTTTCGGCCGAGTTGAAATCAGCCATTTCGTGCCCTCCTCAGGCCAAACCAAGCTCTCCCAACATTTCCTTAGCCCTCCCACGGCCGAATTAGGATTGAAAGGTAAGCCAATTCGGCTCCCCTTTGCAATTTCCGGTCGGTGCTATAGAGAGAATTGACAGAATTTCAATGATGAAATTCTAACTCAATTCGACATCAATTGATGTGATTCTTGATTTTAGGATAAACCACAGGACGAGAGCTATCTACCTAGATTGAAACTTTGGACCGTCATGCCCTCATCAGCGAGTAATCGAAGCTTTCTCTCTCTAGGGTCCGTTTTCTAGTGAAGCTCCATTTGAGATCGTTATGGTGCTAAAACTCCCGATTGAAAGTTCTATGGAATCGTATGAACATGGAGAAACTCAATTTTGCTTCAATTTCAATAATTAGAGGTGTTTGATCGGTCAATTTGATGAAATCAAATTCGGTTGTATTAAAAAGTTGGAATTGGGGGAAAATTAGGGGAAATTGAGGGTTTTCAAAAATTCGAGGGACCCAAATGCAATTTCCTAAAATTGAGGGTCAATTGGGCATGATAAAAATGTTAGAGAGCCAATTGAGAAATTTTAGAATTTTTGGGGTAAAATTTACCATTTATGTAAAGGAAGGGCAAAATGGTAATTTTAGAAAAGTTGGGGGACCAAATTGGAAATTTTGAAATTTAAACCCCTTTTTGAGAAATGGAATAAATTGAGGTCCTTTGATAAATTTTAAATGTTTTGGGACTCAATTTGAGGAAAAACCGGCATTAGGGACTTAAAGTTTAAGAGAAATAACTTTAAGGACCTAATTGCAAATAAATGAAAGTTTGATTTTCTCATTCATTTGGAATGAATGAAGGCTATTAGGCCAAAGATTAATGAACCGAGATGTTCATATCGTGTAGGAACACGAAGTACCGGGAACACCAGCAAGGACAAGCTCGTGTGAATACAAAGAACCAGTCTAGTGGAATTCACGGCTTTAACGGGTGAGTGGGTTTACTAACGTCATACCCAGTTGGGATGATGAGCACAATTTAAAGTTAAAAACCACTTACTAGTTGTGATCGGGATTTTATATCAAACCCAGTTGGGAATGATAAGCATATTAGAATGAAAACCCACTATTATGTGGTATTTTAAACATTACAACTTAGAGGAGTGATATGAAAATCATGCGGAAAAACTACTTATCGGTTGTAAGTAGATCATACCCGGTTGGTATGATGAAACTTCCTCGAAGGAAGTTGAAAGTCCGTTCGTTTGTTATGAGTGAAGATGTCCTTATATCAGGTCGGTATAATGGAAAATTGAAAACATATTTTGTCGAAAGTGCTCTCCCCTGACTATGTGCCAATGCTTAAATGATTTGGGAGGCCTTCTTGACTGGAGCTCGAATAGCTCTTACAGGCCGGGGGCCTTGATTTTAGAAAAATGGGGGCTAATATGCCCAATTTTAAAAATCTCGTACAGTGGGCCCAAGGCTAGGATTGAGGGTCGGATATCGCAAACATCCACTCATTCTTAGGGTAGAAGTAGACATACTTGTACTTGGGTGGCTGGTAAAGTCGCTCCAAAGCCACAAGTTGGTTTAGTGGACGTACTGACCTACGAATGTGTATTTAACCTTCATGATGAATGATGTATGTTGGGTTATGACACACCGTGATTAAATAAGGAAATGGTGATAAAACCCGAGATTTCAAATGAAATGGTTTTGAAAGATAGGAGTCTGTCACACTCCAAAATTTATCTTTTTCCTAAAGATAAAAAGTTTTGAAAACCCATTCACTGAGTAGTCGAACTCACCCCATCCCTTATATCCCTTTTAGGAGATTTCGAAAAGACTACCCTTAAAGACCAACAACTTAGACGCATATGAGACAAGTATGATAAACCTAAATTATCATACAACTTTGATTTATGTTATTATAGGAAAAGTTGCAGGTTAAAGGATGCCTTACTCTTTATGGTTTATAATAAGGGGAAACCATTTAATAAACCGGGAGAGTGGCGGGTTGATCACAGGGATCTGACAAAACCGGGTCGAGGCGTTACAACAGGCATGTGGCTGACTTCTCCCCGGTTCAAAAGAACCCGACCTCACCTTGTTTGGCAGAGAAAAGTGCCCATGCTAGGGCTTTGGTTTGAGCTTCACCGAAAAACTAAGCAATTGATAGAGAGTAAGCTTTTCAAGTGTGGAGAGGATGAATGGAGAGGGGCTCTTTATATAGGGAGCTTGAGGACTCGTTGACCGTCCGTTTGGCACCTTTATGATAGACATTGATGGCCTGAAATGTATCGAACAAAAACGTTTGTTCTCCACCGGTGCTGCTTTGATTTTCTGGCGAGTGAACAGTGCTATCATCTGAAGGAAGAAGATGACATTGTTCCGAACCGGGTTTGAAGCTTAAACCAGTCGGTTCACCCCTCACCCGACCGAGCTTTTCAAATCTAAAAATTTCTAAATTCATCTAAATTCATTTTCTATCCAATAATGGCCTCAAATCCCAAATTTGAATTATTTAAGCCACCTAGAAAAATGAATTTAGGATTTGGTTCAATAGTGGTTCAAACCAGTCCAAACTAGTTCAGATCTAGTTCACTTGAACCGGTTTGGTTTTCATCTCCAATTACTTCACAAGTCCATTTCCATGACTCTTGTGACTCCTTAGGTTACTTAGGATCCATAAATTTTCTAGTTTACCATCTCTCTATCGGTTCTAGTTCATAAACTGGCTCGGTTCTTAAACAGGTTTAATCTGGTTCGGGTTCGGTTCACCCGAACCAGTTTGGTTTTTCTCTCCCACTTTTCTCTAAGGTTCCTTTCCAAGGTTTATAAATCTCTTCTGGTCACAAGGAATCCATAATTTCCCTATTTACCCTTTCTCTATCGGTTCTGGTTCATGAATCGGTTCAATCCAATTGGATCCAGTTCATCTAAACCGGTCTGGTTTTTCTCTTGCAATTTATCCTAAGGTTCTTTTCCAAGGTTTTATGAACCCTTTGGTTCACCCAGGAGTTGTAAATTTCCAAATTGCTCATTCCCAATTGATTGGGTACGTGAACCGGTTCGGTTTTTACTCGGTTTGATCGGTTCTTTTCCCGATTTTCCTTAATTCAAAAGGGCAAGATTTACAACTCTCCCATCTTTTAGCAACCTTGCTTGAGGAATCATTTCCTTTGATATCTATTTGGTGTTTGCTTAACATGCAAACTCTTCTCTTGTTCTTCCAACTTGCCATTTTTACATCCTTCACCCAAAGAATTTCTTTTCCTTTATATCATCTACTCCCTTCATGGAGTTTATCATAACTAGATATACCTTACTTAAGGGTATATCCTTAGATTCACATCTCTCTTTGCTTAAAACAACATTTTCCCCTTTGAGGTCTCGTACTCAAAATTGGAAGTTCCAATATACCAAACCCTTCTTGTGTCTAGTTAACCTCTGGTCATTGCAATGCTTAGCTCGACATCCTTTAGAGCATTACGTACATGTTTTCATTGATTTCCTTGTCATCACTTTTTTCATCCTCCTTTATCTGTTGCTCATTACAATTCAGTCCAAATTTTTGGTTTGACATTGTCATTTTTACTAACTAACTCTTCCTTATTTTGAGTCATATTCTCATCGGAATTGTTGTGTTTACACTCCCCATACAGCATGACATTTTCTAGGACTTGTCTCTGTCCATTAGATTTCTAGAACATCTTCTTGAGGGTCTCTCTTAGCTTTTCGACCTTTCAGGGATCGTATAACTTTATCCCTCTTTTCTTTTAATAGCATTCCTCAACTATCTACCTTTGAAGTTATGTCTCACATAACTGCATGGATTTATCTTACCTACTCCTCCTTTCCCAACTTCTTTATTGGGTCCTTTTGATTCCAATCATTGGGTTTCCTAATGATTATTTAAATACAAGAATTTTTCCCTTATGTAATTCTCTTCTTTAGTGGCATCCTTTATTCAAGGTATTCCTTTTTTCTTAATCCACCCTTACTTGTTCGTGACCATTTCACGATTCATTATTTCGAATTGATCTCTTTTTGGTAGATGTATTGATTGTTTTATTTGAGAAATTCCCTTCTTACGATTTCATTCTCTACTATATTCCTCAAAATAGAGGTTTTAACCTTAAGAGTTACATGTTCCACCTTCTTACCATCCTTTGGAGATTCCTTCCTTTATTTCCTTACACCTTCTTTTATGTTGAGGCAATTTCCCACTTTGAATCCTTATTTGTCTTAAAATTTCCTTTCATTCCTTATCTAAGGAATTTCTGATTGTTGGTCTTATTTCATATACTCTATACTATGCTCATCCGTCCATTCTTGAGGCTCCATTAAGTGAACATGGACCACAACCCGTCTTGATGTTAGCGGTCATTTTCCCTAATTGATTTCTTAATTGAAGGCTTACTTCTCCAAGATTCCTCATATATTCTTTCTTTTACTCTCTTATTATTGTAGTCCACCCACTCCTATTCATTACGGCACTCTTTGATGCTACCATGCTATTTATCCATTCCTTTGGTTTAATGTACTTCTTAGGACCTCATGAGTACTTTTCCTTGGTACTCGATCTTTCCATCTCAACTAGCATTTCATTTGTGAGCTTATCGTTTTTTCCATTTTGGTTGGTTCCATTTCCTCTTAATTGGGATACACATGTCTTTCTGGGGCTTCCTTCCTTGGTAGGATTATTTCCCCTTCTCTTGACATTTTTTTTACATTTGCTCTGGGGGATTTCTACCCTTAAATGACATTCCTTGATCACATCTTCTCCTATTTACTTTTACTCATCAAATCTTGCAGGCACGTGTTTTATACTCTATTTGCATCCTCATTCGTATCCAGTACCTGTCTATTTCTTTAGGGAGCATACAAATCTTCCTTGTTTCAAGATTTCTTGACCATTATGTGAGAGGCTTGCCTATTTCTATCTTGGCTTGTGTTTAGTCGTTAATTGGCTTTTGGTCCTTTTAAGGATTTCTTTCATCCTTCTTTTCCCAAGTATTTGGCCTTTCTGCCTCTCTCTTCTTTGTTGGAACTCAAATTATGGCTTTCCCGAGTATTAGTTCATTAACTATTTCGCCTCCACCATTTCTTTCGTCTAAGTTTCCCGGGTAGCTGTTTCTCAAGTCCCAAAAAATGCGCGGTCCATCTCACTGACCCTTTTAGGGTGTAGTCCTTTCTACCTCCCGGTCTTTCTTAGGGTGTCATTTATTCTCTTTAACTATCTTGTTGTAATAACTTGCTTTCTTTTGTTATGTTTGTCAAAAATTCCAATTTGGCTTCATTGCTTTTTCCAAGGTGATTCATTCCTAAAATCCCAATACATCCCGTTATTTGGCTCTATTACTCTTCCAAGGCAGGTCATAATTGGCCTCTGACACATCCTTCCTTCAAGAAGTTTCTAACAGTGGGTCGATGCCTTGCACTCCACGTTATGTCCATCAGCCAATCTAATGATTCCTTCAAGGTACTTAGTTGTATGCATTCCTCCAGAGTTCCCTTTCCTAGCATATTCCTTCTCTTCTTCACTCTCATTGTGCCATTCCCTAGAGTTTACGGAGGACGTTTTTCTGTGTTTGATCCCTTATAAGAGGGTTCTAAGTATACTTCCCATGTACCTTGTATCTATTCTTGTGGTATCCTTCTCTTTTTGACCTTCTTAAGAAGAAGTTTAAATTTGGCATTCACCTCGTCATTTCTTGACCTCTTTGTGAACCACTTACTTAACCTGCTCCATAGTTTCGGTCTCCAGTCCTTCATGTCTTTAGTGATCTTTGAGGAGGTATTGCCCTAAATATATAAGGTGTGGGATACTCCTTCTTTCCTTACACCTATCTTGGTACTTGTCCTTAGTAGGGTTGGGCACTTCTTCACGTAATGTCCCCATCGTTTATACTTATAATAGGTTATTCACTTGCATGGATTATGGTGGTTCCTTCTTTCCTTCGAGTGGGGCTTTTCCAAGATTATTGATGGTTTGGTGCTTCACCGACTTTGAGTTTTCTTGCTGAATTTCCTTTGCTAAAGGGTCATGGTAAGAGTCCTCCTAGGTTTCTTAATTCCCTGATTCATCTTCCATAACTGAAATGTAACTTTTCCTTAATTTCTAGGATAGTGTGGGTTTGTTTGGTTTATTTGCCTTAGGCCATCTTCCTAGCAAGATCACATCATTGGGAGCTAGAGATTTAAGAATTTGAGTATTTCATTAATAAGGGGAAACAAAAGGTTGGGATTTTTAGCCTTATCACATAAATTAGTCACAGAATAGATAGGAAGCTATGATTTTCTTGGCAAGTATCCTCCTTGGTAAGATTATACATCTGTACTAGCATTCCTGGCTTTAGGCTTGGCTCACTTTATACATAAGACTGTGACTTTAACATGCCCTGGCATCGTACTGGATGTTTCCCCATTTGCTCCTTTGAGGCTTCTACTATATCTCGGGCATTGGGAAGCTTCTAGAGTTGTCTTCCTACGAGGACAAGGTGTTAAGTAGAGTCATTCCTAGTTTTCTTGGTTACTCTCCTAGGAGCCATCTGTAAATTTTAAGATAAATCCTATTAGTTACAATATTTTCTAGTCTTGATTAGGTATTCGAGGAAGTAGGCTCTGATACCACTCAAGTTGTCACGCCCCCACCAGGTTTGGTTGGATCCCCGTGATCAACCTGCCAATCTCCCAGTTTATTAAAGGGTTTCCCTTATTATAAATTGTAAAGAGTAGGGTGTCCCTTAAACCTGCACCTTTTCATGGAATAACATAATAAAAACTGCATAACATTTTAAATTCATCATACCTATCTCACAGGCGTCTTAGTTGATGCAAATTAAGGGTAGGCTTTCCAAGATTTCTTGAAAGGGATATAAGGTAGGGGTGAGTATGACTACTTAGTGAATGGGTTTTTAAAACCTTTAACTTTAGGGAAAAGATTTGTTTTGGAGTGTGCCAGACTCCTTTCTTTTAAAAGTCCTTTGATTTCAAATCTCTATATTTACCAACACATATCCTTCATCATTAAGGTTAAATACACATTCGTAGGTCAGTATGTCCACTGAATCGACCTGTTTCTTCGGAGTAACTTTACCGTCCACCCAGATAGAAGTACGTCCACTTCTACCCTAAGAATGAGTGGATGTTCATGACATATGTCCCTCAATCCCGAAATCAATTCTTCGTGTTCGTATGAGGATAGAGACCTCATCTTGTCCCCACCCCGGTTTTATGCACTTAAGGCCACACCAAATTTCGCACGGTCACCTGGTACGACAAATTGCCCTTATACTCATCGGGTCGGGCCCTTAGGATGCATCACTACCCCTCGTGGGCGCCATGATGATCCCATAATCATAGTGCATGCACAAATAGTATTTTCTTGTCATGCCATATAATCTATGGTGCCACTGGTCCAACAGCCCTGACCCTCAACTCAAACCACAGCTGTTTGTCTTTAATGGTTCAGAGACTTGTCATGTCGCACTTCCACTATTTGACTGAATATGTCAGTCTTGTCTTAGTACCATGGCCAAACAATTCATTTATTAAAGTTTTATAGCACATATCTCATATTTGTTTACGAGCTCTTGCTCGTGCCCACTAGCCTTTGGCCCACTTGTTTGAGATTTTCAAAATTGGGCATAATAGCCCCCAAGTTTCTAAATCGAGGCCCCTGACCTATAAGAGCTATTCAAGCTCCTGTCAAAAAGGTCTCCCAAATAGTTTAAGCATTGGCACACAGTCAGGGGAGAGCACTTCCGAAAAAAATATTTTTTCAACTATCCATTATACTGACCAAGTATAAGGACATCTCCGCTAATAACTGATGAATAGTTTTTCAACTTTCTTCGAGTAAGTTTCATCATACGGTATGATCTACTTACAACTGGTAAGTAGTATTTTCGCATGATTTTCATATTACTCCACTAAGTTGTATTGTTTAAAATACCACTTGGTAGTGGGTTTTCATTTCGAGGTACTTATCATCTCTAACTAGGAATGATATAAATTCCCACTCACAACCGGTAAGTGGTTTTTAACTTTAAGTTGTGCTAATCATCCCAACTAGGTATAATGTTAGTAAACCCACTCACTCGTTAATGTAGTGAATTCTACTAGACCAATTATTTGTATTCATGCGAGCTTGTCCTAGCTGGCATTCCTGGTACCTTGTGTTCCTACACAATATAAACATCTCGGTGCATTATCACTCGGCCTAATAAGCCTTCATTCATTCCAAATGAATGAGAAAAACTAAACTTTTCTTTATTTACAATTAGGTCCCTAAAGTTATTTCTCTTTAACTTTAGGTCCCTAAAGCTGGTTTTTCCTCAAATTGAGTCCCAATTTATTCCTTTTCACAAAAAGGGGTTTAATTTCCCAAATTTCCAATTTGGTCCCCTAACTTTTCCAAAATTACCATTTTTCCCTTCCTTTACAAAAATGGTAAGTTTCACCCCAAAAATTCTAAAATTCCTCAATTGGCCCTCTAACATTTTTATCATGCCCAATTGACCCTCAATTGAGAATGAGTGGATTTACACGACATTCAACCCTCAGTTCTAAAATCAATTCTCCGTATCCATACGAGAACAAAGTCCTCATCCCAACCCCACCCTCGTCTCGTGCGCTTGAAGCTACGTCGAGCTTCGCAAGGTCACCTGGTCTAACAATCTGCCCTTATATCCACCAGGTTATCTAGGGCCCTAGGACACATCACTATCTCTGTTGGGCGTCTTGAAGGTCCCATACGTATGCACAATCAAAATTTTCATCTCATGCCTTATAATCTGTGGTGCCACTGGTCTAGTGTAATTCACTACATTAACGGGTGAGTGGGTTTACTAACATCATACTCGGTTGGGATGATAAGCACAACTTAAAATTTAAAAACCACTTAATGGTTGTATCATACCCGGTTGGGAATAATAAGTACCTCAGTATGAAAACCCACTATTAAGTGATATTTTAAACATCACTACTTAGAGGAAGTGATGTGAAAATCATGCGGAAAAACTTCTTACCTGTTGTAAGTAGATCATACCCGGTTGGTATGATAAGACTTCCTTGAAGGAAGTTGAAAACCCATTCATCGGTTATGAATGAAGGTGTCCTTATACCCGGGCGGTACAATGGATAGAGAAAACATATGTTTTGTCGGAAGTGCTCTCCCCTAACTGTGTGCCAATGCTTAAACAATTTGAGAGACCTTCTCAATGGGAACTCGAATAGCTCTGATAGGTCAGGGGCCTCGATTTTGGAACTTGGGGGCTAAATGCCTGATTTTGAAAATCTCGTACAGTGGGCCCAAGGCTAGTTGGCACGAGCAAGAGCTCGTAAACGAACATGATATATGTGCCATAAAACTTAATAAGTGAATTGTTTGGCCATGGTACCATGATAGGACCGGCATACTCAGTCAACTAGCGGCAGTGCGACATGACAATTCGACGAACCAATCAAGACAAACAACTGCGAGTTGAGTTGAGAGTCGAGGCCGTTGGACTAGTGGCACCACAGATTACATGGCAATATGAGAAAATATTGTTTGTACATGCACTGTGACTACAGGATCATCAAGACGCCCATGAGGGTTAGTGATGTGTCCTAAGGGCACATGACGACCCGGTGGCTATAAGGGTAGTTCGTCATTCCAGGTGTCTATGCGAAATTTGGAGTAGCACCAAGTGCATGAGACTGGGGTGGGGATAGGATGAGGTCTCTGTCCTTATATGGACATGAAGAAGTGATTTTGGGATTGAGGGTCAGATGTCGCGTACATCCACTCATTTCCATGGTAGAAGTGGTCGTGCTTCTATCCGAGTGGCAGAAAAAGTCGCTCCAAAGCCACTAGCAGGTTCAGTAGTGATATTGACTTGCAAATGTGTGTAACCTTCATGATGAAGGATATGTGTTAGGTGATGACACATCATGGTAACTAAGAAATGATGGAAAAACCCGAATTTTTAAGTGATGGGATTTTTGAAAAAGAAAGGAGTCCGGCACACTCCATATAAAGGTTTTCTTAAAAATTAAAAGTAGACCTTTGAAAACTCATTCACTAAGTAGTTGTACTCACCCCCTCCCTTATATCCCTTTCAGGAGATTTCGGAAAGCCTACCCTTAAAGACCATCAACTAAGACACTTGTGATACAGGTATGATAAATCTAAATTATTATGTAGTTTTGTTTATGTTATTCCTAGAAAAAGGTGCAGGTTTAAAGGACGCCTTACTCTTTACGGTCTATAATAAGGGGAAACCCTTTAATAAACCGGGAGAGTGGCGGGTTGATCATGGGGTTCCAATCAAACCGGGTCGGGGCATTACACAGGTTCTCTTCCAACTCTAATGGAGGTCGGTCCAATACATTACTAGGATCAGACTGATATTTCCAAAGCACAGAGATGTGGAACTCATCGTGTATTCTCTATAGGTCTAGAGGTAGTTCCAATTGAATGATGGGATATAGACCAATATACCTTGGTTTCAACTTTCCTCTTTGTTGAAACCTAAGTATTCCCCTCCATGGGGACACTTTGAGAAATACTTGGTCTCCCACCTCAAACTCCAGATCTTTCCTTCGATTGTCCAGATAACTCTTTTGCCTGTCCAGTGCGGTCTTAAGGAAATTCTTGATTAGTTTTTATCTTTTTCGTGGCATCCTCAATTAGCTCTGCACTTTCTAGCATTCTTTCCCCCAGTTCTTTCCAAAATAGAGGGATACAGTATGGTTGTCCATAAAGGGCTTCATAGGGAGCCTTTTGAATACTGGCATGATAACTATTATTGTAAGCAAACTCCATCAGGCACAAGTATTCTTCCCAGCCTTTATTCATGGTGAGTACGGATGCTCTTAGCATGTCTTCCAAGGTTTGGATGGTTTGCTCAGACTTCCCATCTATCTGAGGATGAAATGTCGTGCTCATGTGAAGCTTGGTTCCCATGACACTTTGTAAACTTGGCCAAAACCTTGAAGTAAATCTCAGATCTATATCTAATACTATACTCATTGAAACACTATGAAGTCTTATGATATCGCTCACCAGTTGTTCCACTATATCCGTCACTCTTATAGGAAGGAAATGAGCTAATTTGGTCAATCTATCCACGATGACCCAAATTGCATCTCGATCCTTTCTTGTCACTAGTAGTCCTGTGACAAAGTCCATGGTGATGTGCTCCCATTTCCACTCTGGAATTGGTAGAGGTTGTAGCAGTCTTGATTGTTTTTGATGCTCTACTTTTATCTGCTAACATGACAAACATCGGGTTATGTATTCCACAATGTCCCTCTTCATACCTTTCCACCAATATCCTTGTTTGAGGGTGCGGTACATTTTGGTACTGCTCAAATGCATAACATAGACTAAATCGTGTGCCTCTTCCAGAATTATTTGCTTTAGTTCCTTACTTTGAGGCACACATACCCTACCCTTGTAGGTTAACACCCCATCATTGCGCAGGTTATAGTCCAATTTAGTTTCCCTATTAACTAGATCCATATAGGGTTGAAGTTCCTTATCTACTTTTTGTTGAGCCTGGATCTGCTCAGCGAGACTAGGTCATACTACCACATTAGCCACCATGCACCCTTCCCGCTTGTCCATTTTCAAGTCTACCCCTATTCTTCCCAATTGTTGCAACAGGGGTATGTAATTTGTCTTTATTTGTGTAGCCTCGGTTTGATACTTGTGACTCAATGCATTTGCTAACACATTTGCCTTTCCATGGAGGTATTCTATCACAAGGTCATAATACTTAACCAGTTCCAGCCATCTCCTCTGATGGAGATTCAACTCTTTCTGAGTTAGGAAGTACTTAACACTCTTGTGATCTGTGTATATCCTACACTTAACCCCGTAAGGTAGTATCGCCATATCTTTAAGGCAAACACTATTGCAGCTAATTCTAGATCATGAGTCAGATAGTTTCTTTCATGTACCTTCAGTTGTCATGAGGCATAAGCGATCACCTTCCCTTGTTGCATCAGGACACATCCGAGTCCTTCTCTAGATGCATCATTATAGGCAGTGTACTCTCTTGCATTAGAGTGAGGTAAGGAGAGTACCGATGTGATTCTCAGTCGAGTCTTTAACTCTTGAAAAGACTTCTCATAGCTCTCATTCCACTTATACTCAACTCTTTTCTTGGTGAGTCGAGTTAGAGAAGCTGCTATCTTAGAAAAATCTTTCACAAACCGTCTATAGTATCCTGCCAAACCTAAGAAACTTCTTATTTCTGTAGGATTCCTTAGAGCCTTCCAATCTAATATGGCTTCCACCTTGGCTGGATCTACCTTAACTCCATCCTTGGACACTATGTGTCCTAAGAATCCTACTTCCTACAACCAAAACATACACTTGGAGAATTTTGCATATAATTAATTTTCCTTTCATATTCCCAAGGTGATTGCCAGATGCCCTTCATGTTCCGACCTAGTTCGTGAGTATATAAGGATGTCATCTATGAATACTATCACAAACCTATCCAAATAGGGTTGGAACATATAGTTCATCAGGTCCATGAAGGTTACAGGGGCGTTCGTCAATCTGAACAACATCACTCTGAACTCATAATGTCCATATCTGGATCAGAATGCCGTCTTAGGGATGTCCTCTTCTCGAATCCTGAGTTGATGATAGCCCGACCGATTTTGGAGAAGTAAGCTGCTCCTTTTAATTGATCGAATAGATTGTTTATCCTCGAAAGTGGGTATTGATTCTTGATGGTGATCTAGTTCAGCTTTCTGTAGTCGATGCATAGTCTCATGCTTCCGTCCTTTTTCTTTACGAATAGGACAGGAGCACCCCACAGAGATTGACTTGGACGTATGAAATCCTTCTCCAGTAACTCGTCCAGTTATTCCTTCAATTCCTTTAACTCCACCATTGCCATGCGGTATGGGGCTTGGGATATGGGGTTTGTTCCTAGGATTATTTCTATGGTGAACTCCACTTGTTGAGTTGGAGGTAGTCCATGTTGTTCTTCGGGAAATACCTCTAGGTAGTGTCTAACTACTGGAATGTCTTCCAACCTCTTCTCTTCATACTTTTCATTTATGACCATGGCCAAGAAAGTTGTACAACCTTTCTGTATTATCTTTTGAGCTTTTAGATGAGACACCATTTGTACCTCACTTTTTCTTCTATCTCCCTGGAACCTTAACCCTTTTGTCTTGGGAGTGTGGAAGGTTACCGTCTTCTTTCCACAGTCCATCCTCGCCTGATGGTTACTTAGCCAATCCATCCCCAGGATTACTTCAACCTCCTTTAATGGTAATGGGATCAAGTCAGCTTCAAGTTGGATTCCTCCAATCTTTATCTCACATCCCTTTAATTGTTTATTCATGTTTAAACTTTCTCCTAAAGGTCTAAGGATATAAAAGCTTTGTTCTAGTAGAGTGAGCTCTAGGGTACTCTTGAAACCAACTCTTCCTTAATGAAGGGTCTCTCAGCTCCAGAGTCAAAGAAGGCATAGACTTCTTATCCCCATAGTTGTATATACCCTGATTGAAGAATCTTATTGTTTAGAAGAAGAATATCCTTTATTAAATCAAAAAGATCTTTAGTTTACATGACTCTCTTGAACTAATTTAGAGGGTTTTGGGGTGTACCCGCTATAGTGTCAGGGTCTCTTCTAGCCTCCTCTTGGGTGAGGTTGTATACCCTAGATGGTACTCTTGCTGTAGCGTCCTACCTAGGGTTTCTCGGATTCCCTTGAGGTGGTCCAAGAGTATTCCTCTATCTGTTCTCCATGAGGGTGGGACAATCCTTTGCAAAGTGTCCCATTTGCCCACTTGAAAAGCAGGTAAGACACGCTCCCTCATGGTTCCTTTGACACTTTGGACAACAAGAGTTTCCTTGAGGTAAGGTGGGGACTACTTTGAGAGGAGGTGGTGTCACATCCCTTCTCCTTTGGAATGCCATTCTGTTTCTCCATCTTGGACTGTTATGCTCCTTCCGTCCTCCTTAACGGTTTGGACCCTTATCCTCCTTTCTAGTCATCTGCTCCATTCAACGACGTCAGGTCTGCACTAGTAGCTAACATTCGTGAGCCATACTGATTACAACTGCTAGGTCTGTGGGGCGTCCCGGTACTCCCAAACGGTTTCGAATGTCCATATTGAGACCGTCCACAAATCTCTGGCATAAGTTTGCTGGCCCAGCTAGGTCAAGAGAAAAGGGTCTTAACTCGTTAAATTTTGTCTCATACTCGATATGGAGTTAAGCACTTGCTGAAGCCGAATGAACTCTTGCTTCTTCCCGTTTATTAGATGGGGCACCAAGTACTCCTCTAAGTACCTCTCCTCGAATTGTTCCCAAGTGGGGTTGGTGGTACACAGGTTTTGGACGTTGTCCCACTACCGTTTAACACTTCCTTTGTAAACCCCGCACTTTTGAGTTAAGGAAAATCGAGAAAAGAACTAGTCAAACCTAGTGAGAAAATCGAACCGGTTAACAAACCTAATTATTAGGAAACGGGTAATTTGGAAATTAACAACTCCTGGGTGATCCAAAGAGTTCATAAAACCTTGGAAAAGAACCTTAGGACAAATTGGAAGAGAGAAACTAGACCGGTTCAGATGAACCGGATCCAACTAGATTGAAATAGTTTATGAACCGAGTCGGTTCATGAACCGGAATCGATAGAGAAAGGGAAAACCGGGAAATTTGTGGATCCCAAGTGACCCAAAGAGTCCCAAAAGTCATGGAAATGGACTTGAGAATGAATTGGAGATGAAAACCAAACCGGTTTAGGTAAACCGAATTGAACCGATTTGGATCGGTTTGAACTACTATTAAATCAGATTCTAGATTCATTTTTCTAGTTGGCTTAAAAATTCAAATTTGAGATTTGAGGCCACCATTAGATAGAAAATGAATTTAGAAAGTTTTAGATTGGAAAATTTTGGTCGAATGGGGGTGAACCGACCGATTTAAGCTATTAACATAGTTTGGACCGGTCTGGTCCGGTTCTGAGCAAAGTTGTCTTCTTCCTTTAGATGATAGCACTGTTCACTTTCTTGTAAATCGTGCAGCCCCGACGAAGTTGAAAAGTTTATGGACAGGGTGTTTCAAGCAATGAATGAATGCCATTAAGGTGCCAATTGGATGGCCAAGAAGTCCCCGAGCTTCCTATATAAAGAGCCCCTCCCCATTCATCGTTCCCACACCTGAAAACTCCATTCTCTCTCAACTAATCCATTTTCCGGTGAAGCTCAAACTAGAGTTCAGACTTGGGCACTTTTCTGAGCCAAACAAGTCGAGGTTAGGTTCTTTAGAACCGGGGAGAATTCAGCTACACGTGTAAACTCTATCCTTTTAAGTCAAGGAAAATTGGGAAAAGAACCAGTCGAACCGAGTAAGAAAGACCGAACTGGTTCATGTACCCGATCAATTGGGAACGGACAAATTGGAAATTTACAACTCCCATGTGACCCAAAGGATTCATAAAAACCTTGGAAAAGAACCCTAGAACAAATTGGAAGAGAAAAATCAAACTGATTTTGATGAACTGGATCCAATTGGATTGAACCGGTTTATGAACTGAGTCAGTTCATGAACCGGAACCGATAGAGAAAGGGCAAACAGAGAAATTTATGGATCCCTTGTGCTCCAAAGAAATACATAAACCTTGGGAAGGAATCTTAAAACAAAGTGGAAGTGAAAAACCAGACCGGTTCGGGTGAACCGGACCCGAACCAGATTAAATAAGTTTAAAAGCCGAGCCAGTTTATGAACAATAATCGATAGAGAGATGGTAAACCGGGAATTTTATGGACCCTAAGTGACCTAAGGAGTCACAAAAGTCATGGAAATGAACTTGTGAAGGAATTGGGGATGAAAACCAAACTAGTTCAGGTGAACCGGATTCGAACCGATTTGGACCAGTTTTAACCACTATTGAACAGAATTATAAATTTATTTTTCTAGGTAACTTAAATAATTCAAATTTGAGATTTGAAGCCACCATTGGATAGAGAATGAATTTAGATAAATTTAGAAATTTTTAGATTTGAAAAACTCGGTCGAATGGGGGGTGAACCAGTCGGTTTAAGCTTTAAACTAGATTCATACTGGTCCGGTCCGATTCGTAATAGTGTCATCTTCTTCATCAAGATGAATACACTATTCACTCGCCAGAAAATCAAAGCACTACCGCTGAAGAAGAAACATTTCCATACGGTACGTTTCTGGTAATCAATGATTGTCATAAAGGTGCCAAACAGACGGCCAACGGGTCCCCGAGCTCCCTATATAAAGAGTCCCTCCCCATTCATCCTCCCTTCACCTAGAAACTCCATTCTCTAGCAACTGCTCCATTTTTTGGTGAAGCTTGAACTAGAGCTCCGACAAGAGTACTTTTCTAATCCAAAGAAGGTGACGTCGGGTTCTTTAGAACCAGGGAGAAGTCAACTACATGTCTGTAGTCTCCGTTTGCTTTGAGGGTTGCTGAAGAAACGTCGGTGTGATGGAACAGTGAAGTAGCTCTGCAGACCAAAGCTGCCCTGTTTCGGCTGAGTTGAAATCGGCCATTTCGAGCCCTCCTCAGGCCAAACCAAAAATTCTCAACCCTTCCTCAGCCCTCCCATGGCCGAATTAGGATTGAAAGGTAAGCCAATTCGGCTCCCCTCTACAATTTCTGGTCGGTGCTAGAGAGAGAACATGCAGAATTTCAATGATGAAATTCTAACTAAATTCGGCATCAATTGATGTGATTCTTGATTCTAGGATTAACCTCAAGATGAAAGCTATCTGCCTAGATTGAAAGCTCAGACCGCCGTGCTCTCACCAGTGAGTAATCAAAGCTTTCTCTCTCTAAAGTCCATTTTTCGGCGAAGCTCCGTTTGAGCTTGTTCCGACATTAAAACTCATGATTTAAAGTTCTATGGAATCGTATGGACATGGGGAAACTCAATTTCAACTTCAATTTCAACAATTAGAGGTGTTTGATTGGTCAATTTGATGAAATCAAATTCGACTGTGTTAAAGAGTTGGAATTGGGGAAAAATTGGGGGAAATTGGGGATTTTCGAAACTTTGAGGGAACGAAATGCAATTTCCTAAAATTAAGGGTCAATTGGGCATGATAAAAATGTTAGAGGGCCATTTGAGAAATTTTAGAATATTTGGGGTTAATTTTACCATTTTTTGTAAAGGAAGGGCAAGATGGTAATTTTGGAAAAGTTGGGGGACCAAATTGGAAATTTGGAAATTTAAACCTCTTTTTGTGAAATGGAATAAATTTGGGTCCCTTGATAAATTTTAAAAGTTTCGGGACTCAATTTGAGGAAAAACTGGCATTAGAGAAATAACTTTAGGGACCCAATTGCAAATAAATGAAAGTTTGACTTTCTCATTCATTTGGAATGAATGAAGGCTATTAAGCTGAAGGATAATGAACTGAGATGTTCATATCATGTAGGAACAGAAAGTACCGACAATGCCAGCAAGGACAAGATCGCGTGAATACAAAGAACCAGTCTAGTGGAATTCACGACATTAACGGGTGAGTGGGTTTAATAACGTCATACTCGATTGGGTGATGAGTACAACTTAAAGTTAAAAACCAATTACCGGTTGTGAGTGGGATTTTATATCATACCCGGTTGGGGATGATAAGCACATCAAAATAAAAACCCACTACTATGTGGTATTTTAAACATCACGACTTAGAGTAGTGATGTGAAAATAATGCGGAAAAACTACTTACCAGTTGTAAGTAGATCATATCCAGTTGGTATGATGAAACTTCCTCGAAAAAAGTTAAAAACCCATTTATCGGTTATGAATGGAGATGTCCTTATATCGGATCGGTATAATGGATAGTGAAAACATATTTTTGTCGGAAGTGTTCTCCCCTTACTATGTGCCAACGCTTAAACAATTTGGGAGACCTTCTCGATGGGAGCTCGAATAGCTCTTATAGGCCGGAGGCCTCAGTTTTTGGAACTTGGGGTCTAATATACCCAGTTTTTTTTGAAAATCTTGAACAATGGGCCATACGCCAATGGGCATGAGCAAAAGCTCATAAACGAACATAATATATGTGCCATAAAATTTTAATAAGTAAATTGTATGGTCATGGTACCAAGGTTAGTCTGATATTCTCAGTCAACTATCAGTAGTGCGACATGACCAGTCTCCAGACCAGTTGAGACAAACAGCTGTAGGTTGAGTTGAAAGTTGGGACCGTTGGATTAATAACACCACATATTACATGGCATAATAAGAAAAGATTGTTTGTGCATGGACTATGAGTACGGGATCAACAAGATGCCCATGAGGGGTACTGATACATCCTAAGGGCCCTGGATGACCCGATGAATATAAGGGCAGTTTGTCGTTCTAGGTGACCGTGCGAAATTTGGAGTAGCACCAAGTGCATGAGACCGGGGTGGGCACGGGATGAGGTTTTTGTCCTCATATGGACACTAAGAATAAATTTTGGGATTGAGGGTTAGATGTCACGTTCATCCACTCATTCTTAGGATGGAAGTGGTCGTACTTCTACCTAGGTTGTCATTAAAGTCGCTCCGAAGCCACAAGTGGGTTCAATAGTAATGCTGGCCTATGAATGTGTGTAACCTTCATGATGAAGGATATGTGTTGGGTGATGACACACCGTGATAATAAGAAATTGTGGAAAAACCCGATTTTTTTAATAAAGGGATTTTTGAAAAGTGAGGAGTCTAGCACACTCCAATATAAATGTTTTTCTTGAAAATCAAAAGATTTGAAACCCATTCATTGAGTATTCGTACTCACCCCCTCCCTTATACCCCTTTCAGGTAGTCCTAGAAAGTCTGTCCTTAAAGACCTGTGAATTTAAATGCCTGCAACACAGGTATGATTATTTTAAAATTTCTATGCAGTTTGGATTTATGTTATTACTGGAAAAAGGTGCAAAGAACGCTTTACTCTTTACAGTTTAGAAAAGGGGAAACCCTTTTATAAACTGGAGAGTGGCGGCTTGTACACGGGGATCTGACCAACTGGGTTGGGCCGTGACAACATGCCTGTAGTTTTCATTTGCTCCGATGGTCGCCAGAGAAATGCCGATGTGATAGAACAGTGAAGCGGCTTTGGTGGACTGAAGCTACCCTGTTTTGTCTGAGCTGAAATCGGCCATTTCGAGCCCTACTCAAGCCAATCCAAGGTCTTCCAAAACCTTCACAACCCTCGTACAGCTGAATTAGAGTTGAAAGCTAAGCCAATTTGGCTCCCCTTTGTAAATTTCGATCGGTGCTAGAGAGAGAACCGACAAAACTTCGATTATAAAATTCTCACTTAATTCGGCATCAATTGATGCAATTCTTGATCCTAGGAGAAAGCCTAGGACGAGAGCTATCTGCCCAGATCAAAAGCTCGGACCGCCGCACCCCCAAAGGTAAGCTTTTGAAGCTTTCTCTCTCCAAGTCCAGTCTTTCGACAAAGCTACGTTTGAGCTCATTCTGGCACCAAATCATGGAATTCAAAGTCCAGTCTTTCGACAAAGGGCAATTTTTGGAAATTTTTAGCAAAACTTACCATTTTTGTAAAGTAAGGGCAAAATGGTAATTTTGGAAAAGTTGGGGGACCAAATTGGAAATTTGAGAAAATAAACCTCTTTTTATGAATTTGAATAAATTGAGGTTCTAAGATAAATTTTAAAAGTTTTGGGACTCAATTTGTTGAAAAACCAATATTAGGGACTTAAAGTTAAAGAAAAATAACTGTAGGGACCTAATTGCAAATAAAGGAAAAAATTGGTTTCCTTTTCAATTGGAATAAATGAGAGCGATTAGGCCAAATAATAATGAACAAAAATGTTCATATCGTATAGGAACACGTAGTGAGAACTCCAATTAAGACGAGTTTGAGTAAGGACAACAAGCCGACTAAGAGAAATTTCACTGCACGATCGGGTGAGTGGGATTTCTATATCATACTCGGTTGGGATTATAAGTACATCGGAAATGAAAACCCACTACTTAGTGGTATTTTAAACGTCACAACTTAGAGGAGTGATGTGAAAATGACGCCGAAAAACTACTTACGGATTGTAAGTAGATCATACCTAGTTGGTATGATGAAACGTCCTCAGAGAAAGTGGAAAATCCGTTTATTGGTTATGAGCGGAGAAATCCTCATACTTGGTTGTATGATGGATAGTTGAAAATATAATTTTGTCAGAAGTACTCTCCCCTAACTGTGTGCCACTGCTTAAACGATTTAGGATCCAGAAAAGTCATGAAGGGTCATGTCAAGCCTATTTCGAATGCGGACAGCTCGGACACTTTGCAAAGAGTTGTCCAGCCCTTCAAGGTAATACCCAATGAAGTGACCATCCACCATCTCAAGGAAACCCAAGGGTAATAGACAGAGGACAAGACATAGCCACTACTTAAAGAGTACCAACCCGAGTATACAACCTTAACTTGAAGGAAGCACGGGATGAACCTAGTACTATAGTTAGTACTTACCATGCCTCCCCTAGACTAATATAACCAAAAACCCTGTAATTCATCAGCATTATAGTAAAAGTTCCATTTTCTTATAAAACTTGTGATGTACCCACCAAACCTATGGATGTACCCACCAAACCTATGGATGTACCCACCATCAGCATTATAGTAAAAGTTCCATTTTCTTATAGTAAAAGAAAATCCTATGGATGTACCCACCAAACCTCAATGGTGAAGCAGGAAGGATGACATCCGAGGATATTAGGAAAGTAAAAATTGGATACCCTCAAGGACGAATAAATTTCGAAAAATAAGGGTAAGGATTCTCCTAAAGAAGGAAACCTTAAGGAAGCATACTAGGAAGATCTAAGGAATAAGCTAAATCCAAGGAGTAGGTAAGTAGGAAGTGACCTCAAAAAAGGGAAGTTCCAAAGCTAAGGAACCTCCAGATGGATCCTAAGAGGCTTAAACTGACATAAAGAACCTCATGAAGAATCATAAGTGGTTAAGGGTATGTCGGGATAGCCAATGTACTAGCTGATTGGAAGAGCAAAGAAGCTAATTAGAAATTTCAGACAAACCTAGGAAAGAAGGAAGCAACTGGTAGAAACTAGATGGTCAAGAAGAATAAACGAGACCTCAAGAAGGACCGAGAAGTAGTGAAGACTATACTCTAACGAAGAGTAATAGAGTAGGCATGGTGAGGAGTATATGAAATAAGACTAGGCAATCAGGGATACCTCTAATAGGAAAGTAAAGGGGTGAACTAAGAAATTAAGGTCGATGAATGATTTAAGGTGTCGAGGAATACTACCAAACAGAAAGAGGGATGAATTATACAATCCTTGAGAGGTTGAAAAGTTGGGAACAACCCTAAAGGAGGTGTTCTGGAAATCTAATGTACATGAAAACAAGATCTAGAAAATGTCATGCTATAAGGGGCATGTAAGCCTAACAATTCTAAAGAAAACATGACTCAAAATAAGGAATAGTCAGTTAGTAAGCATGAAAAGGTCAATTATAAAATTTGGACTGAAATTGTAATGAACAACAAATGAAGGAAGATTTACAATAGGACGAAAAGGTGATAACAAGGAAACCCGTGAAAATAAGTATGCAATGCTCTAAAGAATATTGAGCTAAGAGTTTCAATGACCAAGAGGTTAACTAAACATGGGAATGGTTAGGTATCATGGAACTCCCAATCCTGAGTATAGGACCTCAAAAGGGAAAATGTTGCTCTAAGCAAAGAAAGTTGTGAATCTATGGATATACCCTTAAGTAAGGTATGTCTAGTTATGATAAACTCCATGTAGGGAGTAAATAATATAAAGGAAATGAAATTACTTAAGTGAAGGATGTAAAAAGGGCTAATTGAAAGAACAAGAGAAGAGTTTGCATGTTAAGAAAACACCAAATGGACATCAAAGGAAATGGTTCCTCATACAAGGTTGCTAATTAAGTTATGGGGACAAAACTCCTAAAAGGAGGGGAGATTTGTAAACCCCGCCCTTTTCAATTAAGGAAAACTGGAAAAATAACCGGTCAAACCGAGTGAGAAAACTGAACCGGTTCACAAACCAAATTATCAAGAAACGGGTAATTTGGAAATTTACAACACCACGTGATCCAAAGGGTTCATAAAACCTTAAAAAAGAACCTTAGGACAAATTGAAAGAGAGAAACTAGACTAGTTCAGATGAACCGGATCCAATTGGATTGAATCGGTTTATGAACCGAGTCGATTCCTGAATCGGAACCGGTTGAGAAAGGGAAAATAGGGAAATTTATGAATCCCGAGTGACCCAAAGAGTCCCAAAAGTTATGGAAATGGACTTGAGAATGAATTGGAGATGAAAACCAAATTGGTTCAGGTGAACCAGATTGAATTGGTTTGGATCGATTTTGAACCACTTCTGAGCCAAACAAAGCGAGGTTGGGTTCTTCAGAACTGGGGAGAAGTCAGCTACACGACTGTAGTCTTCATTTGCTCCAAGGATCTCCAGAGAAGCGCCGACGTGATAGAACAGTGAAGCAGCTCCGACGGACCGAAGCTGCCCTATTTCGGTTGAGCTAAAATTTCGAGCCCTTCTCAGGCTAAACCAAGCCCTCCCAACACCTCCACAACCCTCCTACAACTGAATTAGAGTAGAAAGGGAAGCCAATTTGGCTACCTTGTGTAAATTCTTATTGGTGTTAGAGAGAGAACTAACAGAACTTTTATGATAAAATTCTCACTCAATTCTACATCAATTGATGCAATTCTTGATGATAAAATTCTTACTCAAGTTAAAGACGTTCACTCAGACTTTGAGTAGAAGTCAGAGACTTCTATCATGGTAGATGGTAAATACGCTCCGATCCACAAGTTGGTGCAGTCGGCGTAACTGCATCTCGCGAATGTGTGGGTGATTCCTTCATGATGAAGGGTGTGTGATTTGTGAAAAACACTTAATATGGAAATTGGAAAAAGGTTATGGAAACCTTAGAAAGGATTTGAGAATCCTTGGAAAAATAATTGGCAAAACCTTGGGAAAAAGGTATTGAAAAGCAAAATTTGAGGAATGTATATTTTCAAAGAAAATAAGTAGTCTGGCACACTTCGAGTATTTTTGGTTTGAGGGTAGGATGTCAGAGACGTTCACTCAAACTTCAGGTAGAAGTCAGAGACTTCTATCAGGGTGGATGGTAAATATGCTCCGATCCACAAGTGGGTGCAGTCAGCGTAACTGCATCTCATGAATGTGAGTGTGATCCCTTCATGATGAAGGGTGTGTGATTTGTGAAAAACACTGAATATGGAAATTGGAAAAAGGTTATGGAAACCTTAGAAAGGACTTGAGAATCCTTGGAAAAATAATTGGCAAAACCTTGGGAAAAAGGTATTGAAAAGTAGAATTTGTGGAAAGTATATTTTAAAAGAAAATAAGTAGTCTAACACACTCCGAATCAAGCATTTTTCCTAAAAGATAAATTTTGATGATCCATTCACTGACTCGTTGTACTCACCCCCTCCCTTATGTCCCTTTTTAGGTAACCAAGGGAAACTTACCCAAAGAAATCCTATTAGTCACACCTGCAAGAAAAGTGTGTAAATTAAAAATTTTATATAGTTTTGATTTATGTATTCTAGGAATGGTACAGGTTTAAAGGGCACCTTACTCTTTACGATTTATAAACAAGGTGAAACGCTTAATAAACCGAGAGTGGCGGGTTGATCATGGGGATCTAACCAAACCGGGCCAGGGCGTGACATCCTTCTAGGAAGAATTCTATTAGGATCACCATATCCTCTAGTGTTATCCTGAAGATTCCCATTAGCTTCCTAATGTTAGCCAGCCAATCCATGGCGGCTCCAACATCCATTTCTCTGAGAAAAGGTTTACATCCTATTTGTCGGAGAGTCTTGAGGCTTCTAGGAATGTCCATTAGAGTGGGATGGTTCACAGGGGGAGGGTGAGATTGCACTTCCTCTAGCTCAACCCAAGAATTGGTGCCTACCTCAAGGATGTGGTTACGTTGCCCAAATACACAGGTGAACTCCTTGTACAATCTTTGGTGCTCTCTACTGAGTCCAAAAGGAGTTGTCTTGGCTTCTCTAGGAGTTTCTACCAGTAGGGGTGGTTGGGCAGTGTTAGAGATTGTTGCCCTAGATCTCTTGGTTCATTTCTTTCGAGACATTCTATAAATTTTAAAATCAATCCTATTAGTTTCTATATTTTCTAGTCTTGATTATGTATTCGAGGAAACATACTCTAATACCACTAAAGTTGTCATGCCCCGACTAGGTTTGGTCGGAACCCTATTATCAACCCGCCACTTTCCTAGTTTATTAAGGGTTTCCCCTTATTTATAAACCGTAAAGAGTAAGGGCTCCTTTAAACCTGTACCTTTCCTATAATAACATAAATCAAAATTACATAAAATTTTAAACTGATCATACCTGTCTCCTTAGAGAAAATGTTTGATTTGAAGTGTGCCAGACTCCTTATTTTCCTTTAAAAAAACCTTTCATTTCAAATTTCAATTTTTATCACCATTTCTTATTAACCATGGTGTGTCATCACCCAACACACATCCTTCATCATGAAGGTCAAACACACAATTGTAGGCCAGTACATCCACTGAACCCACTTGTAGCATCGGAGTAACTTTATTGGCCACCTAAATAAAAGCATGTCCACTTCTACCCTGAGAATGAATGGATGTTCACAACATCCGACCCTTAATCTTGTGATGATTCTCCGTGTCCGTATGAGGACAGAGACCTCATCCTGGCCCCACCCCGGTCTCATGCACTTGAAGCTATGTTGAGCTTCGCAAGGCTTCTGGTACGACTAACAGCCCTTATATCCACCTAGTTGTCCAAGGCCCTAGGACACATCACTACCCATCTTGGGTGTCTTAAAGGTCTCATAAACACATTGTATGCACAATCAACATTTTCACATGATACCATATAATCTCTAGTGCCACTGGTCCAATGGCCTCGACCCTCAACTCAACCTGCAGTTGTTTGTCTTTACTAGTTCGGAGACCTATTATGTCACACTGCCACTAGTTGACTGAGTATGTCAGTACTGTCTTGGTACCATGGCCAAACAATACAATTACTTAAGTTTTCGTGGCATATAAATCACATTTATTCATGAGCTCTTGCTCAGGCCAACCGGCCTAGAGCCCACTATTCGAGATTTTCAAAATAGAGAATATTATCCCCCAAGTTCGAAAACTGAGCCCTTCGGCCTAATAGAGCTATTTGAGCTCCCGTCGAGAACGACTCCCAAATTGTTTAAGCAATGGCACACAGTTAGGGGAGAGCACTTTCGGCAAAAATATATTTTCAACTATCCATCATATCAACCGAGTATGAGGACATCTATGCTCATAACCGATTAACAAATTTTCCACTTCCTTCAAGTAAGTTTCATCATACCAACTAGGTATGATCTACTTATCACCGGTAAGTAGTTTTTCTGTGTGATTTTCACATCACTCCTCTCAGGTGTGATGTTTAAAATACCACTTATTTGTGGGTTTTTATTATTGAGGTGCTTATTATCCCAACCTGGTATGATATAAAAATTCCACTCAACTAATAGTGTAGTGAATTTCCTCATAGCCGACTTGTTGTCCTTACTTGAACTCGTCTTAGCTGGCATTCTCAGTACTTCATGTTCCTACACGATATGAACATTTTTGTTCATTATTCTTTGGCCTTATAGCCCTCTTTCATCCCAAATGAATGAGAAAACCAACTTTTCCTTTATTTGCAATTAGGTCCCTAAAGTTATTTTTCTTTAAGTCCCTGATGCTGGTTTTTCCTCAAATTTAGTCCAAAAACTTTTAAAATTTATCTTAGGACCTCAATTTATTCAAATTCACAAAAGGGGTTTAATTTCCCAATTTCCAATTTGGTCCCCCAGCTTTTTCAAAATTACCATTTTGCTCCTACTTTACAAAAATGGTAAGTTTTACCCTAGAAATTGCCCAATTGGTACTCAATTTTATAAAATTGCACTTTAGTCCCTCTACTTTTTTAAATTCCCAAATTTCCCCAATTTCAACCTTCTAACACTGTCGAATTTGATTTCATCAAATTGACCAATCAAATAAGTTTAATTGTTGAAATTGAAGTTAAATTGGAGATCCTACACCTTCATACGATTTAATTGCACTTTTAATCGCATGATTTGGGGCCGGAATGAGCTCAAATGGAGCTTCGCTGGAAAACTAGACTTAAAGAGAGAAATCTTGAAAAGCATACCATTTGGGGTGTGACTGTCCGAGCTTTCGATCTAGGCAAATAGCTTGTGTCCTGAGTTTCCTCCTAGGATCAAGAATTGCATCAAATGATGTTGAAATAAGTGAGAATTTCATCATCGAAGTTCTTCCGGTTCTCTCTAGCACCGGTTAGAAATTACAGAGGGGAGCCAAATTGGCTTACCTTTTAGCTCCAATTTAGTTGTAGGAGGGTTGTAGAGGTGTTGAGAGGGCCCAGTTTGGCTTGAGAAGGGCTCAAATTGGCCGATTTCAGCCCTACCAAAATAAGGCAGCTTCGGTCTACGAGAGCTGCTTCATTATTCTATCACGCCGGCGTCTCTCCGACAATTGTTAGAGAAAATGGAGACTACAGCCGTGTAGCTGACTTCTACCTGGTTCTAAAGAACTTGACCTCGCCTTGTTTGGCTTAGAAAAATACTCAAGTCGGACCTCTGGTTCGAACTTCGTCAAAAATTGGAGCAGTTGAGAGAGAATGGAGTTTTCAGATGTGGAGAGGATGAATGAGGAGGGTCTCTTTATATAGGAAGCTCGAGGACTTCTTGGCCATCCGATTGGTGCGTTAATGGCGATCATTCATTACCTAAAACTCCTTGGCTGGAGACTTTTTAGCTTTTTTGGTGCTGCACGATTTTTTGGCAAGTGAACAGTGCTGTCATCTGAAGGAAGAAGACACTATTCTGAATTGGACTGGACCGGCATAAACCGAGTTCAAAGCTTAAACCGGCCGGTTCACCCCCAATTCGACCGAATTTTTAAAATCTAAATATTTCTAAATTTATCTAAATTCATTTTCTATCCAATGGTGGCCTTAAATCTCAAATTTAAATTTTTTTAAGCCACCTAGAAAAATGAATTTAGCATCCAGTTCAATAGTAGTTCAAACCGGTTCAATCTGGTTCAGGTGAACCAGATTGGTTTTCATCTCCAATTCATTCTTAAGTCCATTTTCATGACTTTTGGGACTCTTTGGATCACTCGGGATCCATAAATTTACCGGTTTGCCCTTTCTCTTTTGGTTTTGATTTGTAGACCGACTCGGTTTTCAATTTAAAAATGACTCGGTTTTGATTTGGATCACTCGGGATCATCGAAGAAGGATTTGGAATTTGATGTGGGAGACCAAGTGTTCCTAAGAGTATCTACATGGAGGGAAATACTTAGGTTTAAAAAATGGGGAAAGTTGAAACCAAGATACATCAGCCCCTACACAATAGTCCAAAGAATAGGATTCGCGATATATAAACTAGAATTGCCTCCAGACTTACAAAGAATACATGATATATTCCATATCTCGGTACTCCGGAAGTACCAGCATGATCCTAGCCATCTGTTGGATTTACCTCCAATAGAGTTAGAAGAGAACTTGACCTATCAAGCAGAACCGGTGTGAATCATCGACTAGAGGGACAAGAACTTGAGGAACAAGAAAATTCCTATGGTCAAGGTTCTTTGCCAGAACTGGCCCGTACAAGAAGAGACATGGGAGACTAAGAGCATGATGAGGAATGGGTACCATCATTTATTTGACATGTAAGAAGGGGAGAGTTGTAAACACTTGTCCTCTTATAATATGAAAACCGGGAAAAGAACTGGTTATTTCTAGAGAGAAAATTGAGTCGATTCGTGAACCTTAACCAATAGAGAAAGGACAAAATGGGAAATTTACAAATCCTGCGTGACCTAAAGAGTCATAAAAGACATGGAAAAGGACTTTGGGATGAATTGGAAGAGAAAACCAGACTAATTGAGGTCAACTGGATCTGAACCGGTTTGAACCATCATTGAACCGATTGTTAAATTCATTTTTTCTATGTGGCTTAAAATATTCAAATTGGGGAATTGAAGCCACCATTGGATTGAGAAAGAATTTAGATGAATTTGGAAATTTTTAATTTTGAAAAACTCAGTCGAATCAGGTATGAACTGACTTTTTTAACAATGAACTCAGTTCGGACCGATACGGTCTAGTTTGGAACAATATCATCTTCTTCTTCTAGATGATGACACTATTCATTCGTCGAAAGAACGGACAGCATCGGTGAAGATGAATTGTCTTTGTTTAGGGCATTTCAAGCCATGAATAAGCACCATAAAGGTGCCAAACAGACAGGCAGAGAGTCCTCGAGATCCCTATATAAAGAGCTCCTCTCCATTCATCCTCCTCACACCTAAAAACTCCATTCTCTCTAAACTGCTCCATTTTTCTTTGAAGCTAGAACCAGAGCTCTGACTTGGGTAGTTTTCTAAACCTTAGAATGTGAGGTCGGGTTCTTTAGACTCTGGGGAAGTTAGCTATCATAGCAACCTCCGCTCTATCCGAGGACCGCTGGAGAAACACCGGTGAAATCAAACAGTGAAGTAGCTCCGACAGATTGAAGCTGCCTTATTTCAGCCGACACGAAATCAGCCCTTCTCATGCCAAACCAAGCCTCCCAACATCCCTACAGCCCTTAGATGAGCTCAACTTCCCTCTTAGTCGTTGCAAGTCCGAGTTAGAGAGAGAAACTACAAAATTTCACTAACAAAATTCTCCATCGATAGAGAGATCAAACCATCACACCTCTGACGGTAAGTTTTCAAAGCTTTCACTCTCTACGCTTAGTTTTTCAGTGAAGCTCTGTTTGAGCTCAATTCGGACACAAATGACGTGGCTCAAAGTTCAATTGAATCATATGGAAGTGTAGGAATTTATCCATACCTTCAATTGGACCAATTAACCTTAATTAAATGGTCAATTTGATGAAATCAAATTTGGCCATTTTGAAAGGGAGAAATTGGGGAAATATTTAGGGATTTCATAAAATTGAGGGAGCAAATTGCAATTTCCCAAAATTGAGGGCCAATTGGACATGGAAAAGATGTTGGAGGACAAATTGGTTGATTTATGAAAATAATTGGGGTCAACTTGCCATTTTTGTAAAGTAGGGGAAAATGGTAATTTTTTAAAAGTTGGGGACCAAATTGAAAATTTGGAAAACTTGAGCCCCTTAAACAATTTTGAGTAAATTGAGGACCCAAAGTGAATTTTTGGAAGCTTTGAGACTCAATTTGGAGAAAAGTTAGCATTAGGGACCTAAAGTAAAGAAAAATGAACTTTAGGGACTTAAGTGCAATTAACTGGATATTTTGAGCCTAGTCGTTCATATGTGAGAAAACGAGGGTTGTTATACCAAATATTAATAGATAAGGATTTCCGAATCGTGTAGGAACACGAGGGACCAGAAAGCCAGCAAAGACAAGCTAGCGTGGACATGAAAACTAACTGTAGATGAGTACATTTCAATTATTGGGTGAGTGGGCTTACTAACGCCATACCTGGTTGGAGTGATGAGCACAGTTTAAAGTAAAAACCACTTACCGGTTGTGAATGGGTTTATTCACATCATACCTAGTTGGGATGATGAGCACCTCAGAAAAGAAAAATCACTTATATGTGGGATTTTAACATCACACCCGTTTGAAGTAATGTGACAACTATGCGAAAAAACTAATTAGTAGTTATAAGTAGAGAGATCATACCCGATTTGTATGATGGACTTCCTATAAGGAAGGAGAAAACTCACTTATCGGTTATAAGTGGAGATGTCATCACACACGGTTGGTGTGATGAATTGAAAGATTATTTAATTAGAAGTGTTCTCCCATAACTTTGTGCCAATACTTAAAATTTTTGGGAGACCTTCTTGACGAGAGCTAGAAGAGCTTAAATAGTCCAAATGCCTCGGTTTTGGAACTTCTGGTGCTAAAATGCTTGATTTTGGAAAATCATGAACAATGGGCCCAAGGCTAGTTGGCATGAGCAGGAGCTCATAAACAAATATGATATGTTAAAGCCATGAAAATTTTAAATGAATGGATTATGTGGTTTTTCCATGGTACCAAGATAGGACCGACATCCTCGATGGACTAGCGGCACTGCGTTAGGGCCAGGTCGACGGATCGGTCTTGACAAACAACTGTAGTTCAGGTTTAGGGTCGAGGTCGTTAGACCAGTGGCACCAAAGATAAATGTCTTAGTGGAAAATTATTGTTTGTGCTTGCACTTGAGGTTTAAGACCATCAAGATGCCCAAGATGGGCAGTGATGTGTCCTAGGGGCTACTGGACGACATGGTGGAGATATGGGCAGTTTGTCGTGCCAGCAGTCAGGGAAGCTCAACGTAGCTTCATGCATATGAGGACGGGGTAGGGTCGGGATGAGATCTCTGTCCTCATATGGACACGGAGTTGATTCTAGGTTTGAGGGTGGGATGTTGCGACCATCCACTCTGACCTAGGGTAAAAGTGGACGAGCTTCTATCTAGGTGGCTGGTAAAGTCACTCTGATGTCACAAGTGGGTGTAGTGGATGGGATGCCCTGCAAATGTGTGATCCCTTCCTGATGAAGGACGTGTGTTGACTGTTAAACACACCTAATGTGGAAAATGAGGAAAAAGGGTTTTGAAAATCGGAACTTGAGAAATGAATATTTTTAAAAGAAATAAGGACTCTAGCACACTCCAACTAAAGATATCTTATTTTTGGAAACACTCTCCCAACACCCATTCACTGAGTTGTCGAACTCACCCCCTTCCTTTACCCCTTTTCAGGTAACCAAGGGAAAACAAACCTAAAGAACTTCCTGTAGCCGAACCTGCAAGACAGGTATGTAAGGTTTAATGTATTCAATTTTGATTAATGCTAATCCAGGAAAGATACAGGTGAAAAGGACGCCTTACTTCTCACGGTTTAGAAAAGGAGAAACTCTTAATAAACTAGGAGAGTGGCGGGTTGCTCACGGGGATTCGTTCAAATCGGGTCGAGGCGTGATAATAAAGGTAGGTTTGCTTACAACCAGTATGCAGGTCTTTCCTCTTTCAAAAGTGTCCATCATCCCAACTAGACATAATGTATAAAAAGTTCCACTTACAACCGTTAAGTAGGTTTTTAGTTAAAAGTGCCCATCACCCCAACCAGTATGACGTTTAAAATATCTCACTTAGCCAGTGACTGTGATGCGTACATCCCTAGTTAGCTTCCAAGTCTTGCTTGAGATCCTTTGCTCACTTCCTAATCCGAAATCGTTCCTACATAGTTTGAATATCCTCATAAGGAAGAGTTTGGCATGAATGGCCCTTCTACTTCCATTTAGGCCCTTATTTTTACCTATATCATTGACTTTAGGCCCTAAACAATCAATTGTTTTAAATTAAGTCCTCACGGCTTCCAATATCCCTCTTGGGTCCTTAATTTTCTCAAAATGGTATATGGGGCTCAAATTTCCCAAATTTCCAATTTGGTCCCCCCAAATTTAAAAAATTACGATTTTGCACCTATTTTCCAAAAATGGCCAATCGGTCCCAATCCTTTCAAAAATTGACCAATTGGTCATCCAACATCTTTCTCATTACCAATTGACCTTCAATTTTTGGAAATTGCATTTAGGTCTTTCAATTTTTCAAAATTCCCAATTTTCCCCAAATTTTCCCACAATTTTCACCGCTCTCTACTGACCGAATTTGATTGCTTCAAATTGGCCACTCAAATGGGGTTAATTGCTCTAATTTATAGTATGGATCAATTCCTGCACTTCCATAAGATTCAACTGAGCTTTGAATTGCAACATTTAGGTCTGGAACAAGCTTAAACGGAGCTTCATAGAAAAACTATATGTAGAGAGAGAAAGCTTCGAAAGGTTACCGTAAGAGGCGCAACGGTCTGAGCTCTTGATCTAGGAAGGTAGTCTTGTCCTTAGGGTCCTTCTAGGATCAAGAATTGCTACAATTGATATCAGGATCAATGTGAATTTGGTTAGTGAATTTTAGCACTTTCTCTCTCTAGAATTGAACTACAATAACAATGGGTGGCCGAATTGGCTTACCGTTCTATTATGTAGAAGTTGTGCGGTGGTCGGGGCTAAGGGAAGGCTTGGTTTGGTCGTGTGAGGTCTGAATTAGTCAAATTTAGATCAGCCAAAATAGGGCAGCTTCGAACCAATGGAACTGTTTCACTGCTCGATCCCATCCGCACTTCTCCAACGATCCTTCGGTCAAGGGGAGGTTGCTATCAGGTAGCCAACTTCCCCGGAGTTTGTTGGTCCCAAATTTGTCTTCTAAGGCAAAGAAAAGTGCCCAAGTCAACACTCTAGTTTTAACTTCGTTGGAAAACTGAGCACTTCGGAGGAGGAGAGGATTTGAGGTGTATGGTGGATGAATGGAGGGGAGCTCTTTATATAGGGAGCTCAAGGATCCTCTGCTCTACCAGTTTCCGTATTAGTCAAGTTATACTCTTTAGAAAATACCCAAATTGGAGGGAATATTCCCTCATTTGAAAAGGAAGGTTTTTCTACCATATGAACAATGATGTCATCCCAAGGAAGAAGATGACATTGTTTTGGATCCGATCGAACCGATCCAACCAGTTTTAGTGACAAATATTGGTCGGTTCAAGCCTGATTCGACTGTTTTTCTCAAAATTAAAAATTTCTAAATTCGTATAAATTCATTTTCTCTCTAATGGTGGCCTCAATTTTCCAATTGGGATTTCCAAGCCACCTAGAAGAATGAATTTTCCAATCTTATTCATTATTGTTCAATTAGATTCAATCTCGTTCAATATGGTTCAAGTCCGGTTCACCCTGAACAGGTCCAATTTTCCCATCCAATTTACTTCATTGTTCTTTCCAAGATTTTCATGACTTTTTGGTCGCTTGGGATTTTCCAATTTCTCATTTTAACCCCTCTTTATCATCCTCGGTTCCTCAAATGGTTCGATTTTCTCATTAAATTGACCGATTGTTTTACAATTTTCCTTGATCTGAGATGACGAGTATTACAACTCTCCCCTCCTTTTAGGAGTTTTGTCCCCAAAACTTGCTTACATATCCTTTACAATGGGAATAATTTCCCTTGATGTCAACTTGGGGTTTGCTTGACATGCTACCATTTGGGTTGTTTCTTTACTTAACCCTTTAAACCACGCACTTAAGGAATTTCTATTCCTCTCCATTATCTACTCATTCCATGGAGTTTATCATGATTAGGCATGTCTTACCCATTAGTCCAAAGGCACATCCTTAGGTCCACTTCTTACTCTACTTAGGGTAAGACTCTTCCTCTTGAAGGTTCTTGTCCAGAATTTCAGGATTGGGATTTCTAAAATGTCTGACCATCCTTGTTTCTATTTACTCCCTGGGTCGTTGTAATTCCTTAGCTTAGCGTCCTTTCAAGCTTTTCACACTTATTTTCATAGGTTTCGATGTTATCACCTTTTTATCCTATATTGTTCCTTCCTCCATCCTTTGTTTATTACAACTCAGGTCCAAGTTTTATGTTTGGCCTTGTCATGCTTAACTAACTAACTCTTTCTTACTTGAGTCATAATTTTCTGGGACAGTTGGACATATGTGTCCCTTACAGCATGACATGTTCTATAAATTATCTTTGTCCATTATAATTCTAGAACATTTCCTTGATGGTTGTTCTTAACTTTCCAACCTTTCGAGGATAATATAATTTTGTCCTTTCATTTCATCTAGTAGTATTTCACGACTACCTTCACTGTTATCCAATCATCCTTTTTACCTTTGACGTCATGTCTTTCATAATCGTCTCAATTTTCCTTATCTACTCGTCCCTTACCAACTTCCTCAATGGGATTTCTCGGTTCCAACCATTGGGTTTCCTGATTTCTTCTTCACTTACCGACATGCTTGAGATTTTGCATTCTTTATGTCCTGCCACACCTCCAATTGTGTCCTTTACTCAAGGATCCCTTTCTTCATTCCTTCCTTTGTCACATCGTGTTATTAGTAACCGGAAATTTCCGTCAAAAATTTTTTTGGAATTGTATTATAAGTTTAAAATTCAATTGATATAATTGGAATAAAGTTCATTTAAAATAAAATGAAAAGTGTTGTTTTGATATAAATAAATAACTCGATGGAATCATGTTAAGTCCGTTGAATTTAAGCGGAAATTAAATATTATATATAATTGTTAATTATGTATATATATATATATATGTTGAAGAGATGTTTACATATAAGGGTATATATAACTGTACAAAATTTTTAAACAAATATAAAGAAGAAAGGGATTTGAGAGTTGAGGTTGTACCATTATCAAATAATTACACATAATTTTATTAAGATGTTCAAAGTACCAATATAGATGTGTTATACAAAAAGGAATGAAACCCAAGTTTACATGAGGAATTTAAATAACAATTCTACTTCATCATACTATTAAGTGAATGCCAATATAAAACATAGATTCATATAATGTTGAACCATAGAAAATAACAATTGTGGAATTAAAAGGGTCCTCAAGAGCCTAAGACTTGTGAAAATCCAACCATACATATTTACAATTTTATTATACCTTATCGAATTAGAATGGATAGGGTAAGTACCTAGTAAATTTCTTTAGGTAAAAATAATGAGATCATTAAGTGAATTTGGTTGAGTAATGTTAGCACTTTAGAGTATTAGTTCTACGCCCCTACCATAAATACCCATAAATTAATACTTACATTCAATTAAGGTAAATTCATTAGATAACAATAACTATTCCAATTCTTTTTCAGATATATGGAAAACAATAAAAATGAAGGAAATTACCTGAAAGTCTTAACATTAACTCTTCCCACTAAATGAAAGGTTCTTAAAATTAAAGCCTTTTATGACAAGAAATTAATGAAGAATTTCTATGGTCACATAAACTCTAAAAGAATTATGTATGTTGCAATAAGAATCCTAACTTGCATTCATAATAAATAGGGACACCAATGAATCTACCATACACACACACAAATATTCAGACAACGAATGCACAATATGAGAAATTTCTACTAGAATTTCTACAAGATGGGGAGATATGGCTTAGTACATTGATTTCCTAGAAGATAACATAACTGCAAGAATAATACTCATATATTCTCTGTCATAAAAGCACCTCTCACATTAGCTTTGCAAATAAATATCTATTCTTAAAATGGATCAAAGAAAGTCTCGTTGGATGGGCCACCATACCTTTATTGGATGAACTTTAATAACTCCAATAAAAATAAACCCCATATGTAACTTCATATTGAACAGTAAAAATCAGTTCAATTTCCTAGTTTAATGAGAATAACTAATAATATTTAAGGATCATAAAGTACATAACAATTATTGGAATGAAGGAGAAAAGACCATAGAATTTCCTAGATATCGTCCCTGGCCCAACCCATAAATTTATATAATGTCCTAGTTACTCAAATGGGTAATTTGTTATGAGTTTTAATGCTTAAAGATCAATGGGGCTAAAGTTGGGCGCCCCATTTAATATGGGCTATTTAATGTAAAGCATTTAAGGAAATGTAAATTACGTAAGAATTATCCATGTTATATAATAAGATGGGTATTTGATGTGCACATAAGGAATCAAAAGTTGAGTTAGTGAGAGTAGTGATTTGGGGTATCATGAATGAGAATTAGAAAGGGTTAATAAATTAACTCTTCCCACTAAATGCAAGAATCCTAACTTGCATTCACAATAAATAGGGACACCAATGAATATACCATACACACACAAATATTCATACAATGAATGCACAATATGAGAAATTTCTACTAGAATTTCTACAAGATGGAAGAGATATCCCTTAGTACATTCATTTCCTAGAAGATAACATAACTGCAAGAATAATAATCATATATTCTCTTTCATAAAACATCTCCCATATCAGCTTTCCAAATAAATATTAATTCTTAAAATGGATCAAAGAAAGTATCGTTGGATGCATTATCATACCATTATTGGATGAACTTTATTAACTCCAATAAAAATAAACCCCATTTGATCAATTTCCTAATTTAATGAGAATAGCTGGCAACATTTAATATCATAAAGCACATAATTATTAAAATGAAGGGGAAAAGACAATAGAATTTCCTAAATATAGTCCCTTGCCCAACCCATAAATTTATATAATGTCCTAGTTACTCAAAGGGTAATTAGTTATCAATTTTAATGCTTAAAGATCAAATGGGCTATTTAATGTAAAGCATTAATATGGGCTATTTAATGTAAAGCATTTAAGGAAATGTAAATTACCTAAGAATTATCCATGTTATATAATAAGATGGGTATTTGATGTGCTCATAAGGAATCAAAAGTCGAGTTAATGAGAGTAGTGATTTGGGGTATCATGAATGAGAATGAGAAAGGGTTAGTGTTACTTCTCATTTATTGCTCAAGTTGGAATTCCATCAAACTACAACTAATCAAAATATACCAATTAGTAGTAATAAATCTTCCCCAATTAATAAATAATTTTACAGCTATATAAGAAGCTTAGAACAATTGATTAGAGGGACACCAACTGAGCAAAGAGAGCAACTCGAGTAGAAGAGAGCTACTTAGTCCACTAGTCCTTATTCACATCTTTGCCATGATCACATTATATCTACCAGATTAATAGTACCTACCTATGAAATTCTCAATCTCGACATCCACCATGCAATAACCAAATTTAAGAAAAATTGGGAAGTATAAAAGCAGAGAAACACCAATAAGACCAATTAGGGACGGGTACTCAGGAATCCCTCCAGAATGAACATGTCTTTTCATAAAAGGTGAGTGGTCTTAATCACTTCATACCTAGTTGGGATGATGATCTTACTTTTAGGAAAAGAAAACCTACTTACTGGTCGTAAGAAGAGATGATCATACCCAGTTGATATGATAAACTTCCTTAAGGAAAGGAGAAACCCACTTATTGGTTGTAAGCAGAGATATCATCACACCTGGTTGGTGTGATGAAGTGGAAAATATACTTTTTGTTAGATGTCTTCTCCCCTGACTATGTGCCATTGCTTAAACTATTTGGGAGACCTTGACGGGAGCTAGAATAGCACATATAGGCCAGAGGCATCAGATTTTTGAACTCATGAGGCTAAATGCCCGGTTTTGGAAAATTACATGTAGTGGGCCCAAGGCTAGTGGGCACAAGCAGGAGCTTGTAAACAAAATTGAGTAAAGGAAAGCCATGAATATTCCAAATGAAATTATTGTGTGATTTCACCATGGTGCCGATTTAGGATAGATAGTACTCAATGGACTGGCGACAGTGTGTTAGGGCCAGGTCGACGAATCAGCCTAGAAAAACAATTGCAGGTCTGGTTGAGGGTCGGACCCGTCAAACCATTGGAACTAAAGATAATGGCCATATATGAACAATTATTGTTTGTGCATACACTTGTGGTACAGGACCATCAAGATGCCCAAGATGGGTTGTTCATCGTGCCAGTCTATCAGGAAGCTCAAAGTAGATTCTTGCGCATGAGACTAGGGTGGGTTTGGGATGAGGTCTCTGTCCTCATATGGACATCGAGTTTCATTTGGGTATGAGAGTCGGATGTCGAGAACATTCACTCAGACCCTAGGTAGAAGTGGATGGGCTTCTATCTTGGTGAACGATAAAGACGCTCTAATCCACAAGTAGGTGCAGTGAATGGGCTGCACCTACGAATGTGTGTATCCTTCCTTATGAAGGGCGTGAGTTTGTGTTAAACACCTCCCGAGGCAAGGGGATGGGCTAAGAAAGCTAAACACACCTAATATGGAAATGGGGAAAAGGTTTTAAGACTTGAGAATTCTTGAAAAAGGAATGGTAAACCTTGGAAAAAGGTTTCAGAAAGGAAATTAAACTTGAGGAAAACAATTTTGAAAGAAAATGCTACCCTTGGTTGGGTAAAGGTTTTGAAAACTGAAATTTAGGAATAAATCCTTTTTAAAAGAAATGATAACCTTGGTTTGGTTTGGATAAACTAAGGCTATTTTGAAAACCCACTCCCAGCACCCGCTCACTAAGTTGTTGAACTGATCCCCACCCTTTTACCCCTTTTAGGTAACCAAGGAAAAACCAAACTTAAAGGCCTCCCTGTATGGGAATTGTAAAGACAAGTATGTCTATTTAAAAGATTTTCAGTTTTGTATAATGTTATTCTAGGAAAGATAGGAAAAAGGATGTCTTACTCCTCGCGGTTTAGAAAAGGGCAAAACCCTTTATAAACCAAACCAGGTCGAGGCGTGACATCCTTACTCACTCATGATCATTCCATAGTTCCATATTCTTAGTTGATCCCTTTAGGTCTACATGTCGATTCCTTTGTGTGAATAAGGACTAGTGGACTAGTGCACTACAACATCTTTGCCATGATCACATCATTTCACCTCAACCTGAATTTTATTTGCAGGTTTATCTTCTTTTCCCAATTCAATTGGGTCTATCGCCTCTCCGTTGGGATATATATCTCCCCAGGACTCCCTTCCTTGGTAGGCTCCTTCTCTTTCCGGAATTTCCCCTTTTCATTCGTCCTTTTGATTATTTGACCGTAAAATTCATGACATCCTTTGATGCTATCTTTTCCTGCTTACTCTTACCTTGGGAATCTTGATGGCAAATCCTTTGTACCTTATCTTTATTCCTACTTGTAATCACAAAAAAATTTATTTTACTAGGGAGAAATTTTAATCTCTTTTTGTTTCAAGTTTTCCTAACCTCCTTTTGAGAGCTTGCTTGATCCTTCTCGTGGCATGAGTTTGGTCGTCGGTCCATTTTCGGTCATTAATTTCTTTAAGAACTTCCTTCATCCTTCTTTTCTGACATTTGGCCCTTTCACTTCTCCCTTCTTTACATGGGTTTAAATCCATGATTCTTCATGAGGGTCAGTTTCTTAACTACCTCACCCCTACTACTCTCCTTGTTTAATTGTTCTCGAGATAGTTGTCTCTCGAGTTCACTCATCCTTGATGCCCATCCTATCGCCCATTTTTAGGGTATAGTCGTTACTACTTCTCGAGCCTTCTTAGGGCATCGTTTATTCTCCTTTATCATCACATTGTTACAAGTTGCTTCCTTCTAGTAGGTTCTTCTGTGTAAACTCTGTCCTTTCATAATAAGAAAACCAGCGAAAGAACCGGTCATTTTCAATTTGAAAACTAAGTCGGTCTACAAACCGGAACCGATAGAGAAAGGGCAAACCAAGAAATTTATGGATACCAAGTGACCCAACGAGTCGCAAAAGTCATGGAAAAAGAATTAAGGATGAATTGGAGATGAAAACCAAATCGGTTCAGGTGAACCGAATTAAACTGGTTTGAACCACTATTAAATTCATCCATCCTCTCCACACCTAAAAACTCCATTCTCTCTTAGCTGCTCCAATTTCCAGTGAAGCTCGAACCAGAGCTCAGATATAGGGTTTTTTAGTGTTTATTAGGGTTTTTTAGGGTCTTTTCTGAGCCAAAGAAGGCATGGTTGGGTTCTTTAGAACTGGGGAGAAGTTAGCTAAATGCCTGTAGTCTCCATTTGCTCCAAGGGTTGCCAGAGGAATGCCGGCATGATCGAACAGAGAAGCAGCTCCGACGGAACGAAGCTGCCCTATTTTGGCCGAGCTAAAATCGGCCAATTCGAGCCCTTTTTAGGCCAAAGCAAGCCCTCCCAACACCTCCACATCCCTCCTACAGCTGAATTAAAGTTGAAAGGTAAGCCAATTCGGCTTCCCTCTATAATTTTTGACCTGTCCTAGCAAGAGAACAGACAAAACTTCGATAATGAAATTCTCACTCAATTCGGCATCAACTAATGCTATTCTTGATCCTAGGAGGAACCTCAGGATACAAGTTATCTCCCCAAATTAAAAGCTCAGACCGTCGCGCCCCTGATGGTAAGCTTTCAATGTTTTCTCTCTCTAAGTCCAATTTTCCAGCGAAACTCTGTTTGAGCTCATTCCAACACCAAATCGTGCGATTTAAAGTGCAATTGAATCGTATGAAGTTGTAGGAACACCAATTAAACTTCAATTTCAACAATTAAACTCATTTGATCGTCAATTTGGTGAAATCAAATTCGGCATAGTTAGAAGGTTGAAATTGGGGGGGAGAATTTGGGAATTTCAAAAATTAAAAGGACTAAAGTGAAATTTCATAAAATTAAGGACCAATTGGGCATGATAAAGATGTTGGGGGACCAATTGGGCAATTTTTGGAACTTTGGGGGCAAAACTTACCATTTTTGTAAAGTAGGGGCAAAATGGTAATTTTGGAAAAGTTGGGGGACCAAATTGGAAATTTGGGAAATTAAACCCCTTTTTGTGAATTTGAATAAATTGAGTTCCTAAGATGAATTTTAAAAGTCTTAGGACTCAATTTGAAGAAAAACCAGCATAGGGACTTAAAGTTAAAAGAAAAATAACTTTAGGGACCTAATTACAAATAAAGGAAAAGTTTATTTTTTTCATTCATTTGGGATGAATGAGAGATATTAGGCCAAAGAATAATGAACAAGAATGTTCATATCGTGTAGGAACACGAAGTACTGAGAACACCAGCTAAGACGAGATCGAGTAAGGACAACACGCCGACTAAGAGGAATTTCTCTGCATTAACCGGTAAGTGGGATTGTTATATCATATTCGGCTGGGATGATAAGCACCTCAAAAATGAAAACACACTGCTAAGTGGTATTTTAATCATCACACCTGAGAGGAGTGATGTGAAAATCACGCGGAAAAACTATTTATCGGTTGTTAGTAGATCATACCGAGTTGGTATGATGAAACTTCCTTGAAGAAAGTGGAAAATCCACTTATCGATTATAAGCGGAGATGTCCTCATACTCGGTTGGTATGATGGATAGTAGAAAAATATTTTTTTTGTCAGAAGTGCTCTCCCTTGACTATGTGCCACTACTTAAACATTTTGGGAGATATTCTTGACAAGAGCTCAAATAGCCGGAGGCCTCATTTTTGGAACTTGGGGGGCTAATATGCCCAATTTTGAAAATCTCGAATAGTGGGCCCTAGGCCGATTGGCACGAGCAGGAGCTCATAAACAAACAAGATTAATATGCCATGAAAACTTAAGTAATGAGTTATTTGGCCATGGTACCGAGATAGGACTAACATACTCAGTCAACTAGCGGTAGTGCGACATGACTGGTCTCCGGACTAGTCAAGACAAATAGTTGCAGGTTGAGTTGAGGGTCGGGGCCGTTAAACTAGTGGCACCATAGAATATATGCCATTATATGAAAAATGTTGATTGTGCATGTACTGTGTTTACGAGACCTTCAAGACGCCAAAGAGGGGTAGTAATGCATCCTCAGACTCTGACGACCTGGTGGATATAAGGGTAGTTAGTCATACCATAAGTCTTGCGAAGCTCGAAGAAGCTTAAAGCGCATGAGACCATGGTGGGGATAGGATGAGGCCTCTATCTTCATACAGACATGGAGATTTGTTACGGGATTGAGGGTCGGATGTCACGAACATGCAATCATTCTCAAGGTAGAAGTGGACGTGCTTCTATATAGGTGGCCAGTAAAGTCGCTCTAACGCCACAAGTGGGTTCAGTGAATGGGCTGGCCTGCGATTGTGTGCTTTACCTTCATGATGAAGGATGTGTGTTGGGTGATGACACGCCGTGGCTAATAAGAAATGGTGATAAAAACTTTTTAAAACCCATTCACTGTGTTGTTGTATGCACCCCCTCCCTTATATCCCATTCAGGTAACCCCGGAAAGCCTACACCAAAGACCACCAGCTAATACGCATATAATACAAGTATGATTAGTTTAAAATTTTATGCAGTTTTGATTCATGTTATTCCATGAAAGATGCAGGTTTAAAGGATGCCTTACTCTTCATGGTTTATAAACAAGGGGCAATCCTTAGTAAACCGGGAGAGTGGCGAGTTGATTATGGGGTTCCGACCAAACCGGGTGGGGGCATGACAGTCTGTAACCCTACTTGGCTCCTCTACTTTTCCAAAACAGGTGACACTTTGCCATCCGAGACATCATGTTTTTCGTCCAACATTCGGGGCTTGTCTTCTCTATGGAGATGCTTCCCTTCTTTGCTCCTAGATGACTTGTAGCTCTCCTTAAGGAAAAATTCCCTTCATCTATACTCTGCCTCATTTGCATTTTCTCAAGGTCCTACCTTCAAATTTTCTCATGACCCTTCGTCATGTAGTTGAGGCACACAATCGCATCATCATTAACAGATAGAAAATTTTTAGGAACTAAAATATTTTTTTTATTTTCGAAGTAGGATTACAATTTGGGGCTTTATCTCTTCTTAAAGGGGGATTGTTACAATGACGGGTCGGGAAGTATCCACTAGTTTGCTAGGATCTTGAAGAGCTTCCTCCTGGGTGTAATTGAAATTCTGAGCAGGAGTCGTGGTTCTTAGGGTGGTATCCTTTCGGACTCCTATAGTTGAGGAGGTGTTGTTCTTGGAAGATATTACCCTAAATCCTCACGGTGTGGGACAATCCTTGTCCATATGTCCTATTCTTCCACACCAATAACAAGTTATCTTGGTACATATCCTTAGTAGTGTTGGGCACTTTTTAATGTAGTGTCCCCATCGTCCACACCTATAATAGGTCATTTCCTTACATGGACCTATGTGGTTCCTCCTATACTTTGAGCATTGTGAGGCCCTTCTAGGGAATTGCTGGCGGTTCAGTGTTTCGCCGTCCTTGAGCCTGAACACCTTGAAGGTTTTCTTGTCAAGTCTTCCTTGACAAAGGGTTACTCCAAGAGTCCTCCCAAACTCCATAGTTTCCTGGTTCATTTCCTTAATTGGGATGGGATTCTTCTCAGTTTCCATAGTGGCTAGGGTAGCGCGGGTTTGTTTGGCTACTTTTCTTGGGGCCATCTTCCTACAAGGTAGGTAGTTTTCATTTAATTCTTTACGTTATATAGTTTTGATAATGTATTCAAGGAAATAGGCTCTGATACCACTCAAGTTGTCATGCTCCAACTCAGTTTGGTCGGAACCCTATTAGCAACATCCCACTCCCTTTGGTTTAAGAAGGATTTATCTTCCTTCTAAACCACGCAGAGTTACGCGTCATTTTTTATCTGATTTTCCAAGAATAATATTATATAAAACTTAATAGCTTAAAAACTTACATACATGACTTAGGGTTCAACTGTGAGAAATCTAGAAAGTTGGTCTCCTTTTTCCTGAAAGGGATTCAAGGGAGTATGTGAGTTTCTACAACTCAATGAGTGGGTGTTGGGAGTGAGTTTTCAAAAATATTTAGTTCATAAAAAACTATTTCAAAGTTTGTCACCATTTTCTAAGATTTTCTCTAATCTTAAAGCCTTTCACCATTTTCACTTATTATGTGTGTTTAGCTTTATTAGCACATCGTCTTGCCTCGAGAGGCATTTAGCAAACAAACACACACCCTTTATGGGTACACACTTTCGTCGATGCAGCATGGATCGGAGCATCTTTACCATCCACCATGATAGAAGTCCATGACTTCTACCTTGAGTCTGAGTGACGCCCCAAGCATCAGGCCCTTAGACTCACATAACTCCGTGTTCGTAGGAGGACGAAGACCTCATCTCGCCTCCACCCCAGTCTCAATGCACAAGAAGCTCTTGGAGCTTCATGACTAACTGGCCCGATGAACTTCCCTTATTGCCACCAGGTTCTCCAACAGTCCTTGGAACCCATCACTACCCCTCTTGGGCATCTTGATGGTTTGAAAATCAAAGTGCATGCTCAAATAATAGTTTTCATATATAGCCATTATCTTTGGTGTCGATGGTCCAACGGCCACGACACTCAACATGGCCTATAGTTGTTTGTCTGGCTGGTCCGTCAACCTAGCCCTGATGCACTGCCGCTAGCCCATCAAGCCTTGTCGATCATAACTTGGTACCATGGCGAATCACATCATTGTTTCCACTTTTAATGAGAGTTTTTATAGCTCTTCCTATTCATATTTTTTACGGGCTTTAGCCCATGCCCACTGGCCTTGGGCCTACTTCACACGTTTTCAAAAACTAGGCCTTGAGCCCTATGAGTTCTTATCCCTGGCCCCTGGCCTATTAGAGTTTTCTAGCTCTCGTCAAGAAGGTCTCCCAAATAGTTTAAGTAATGGCAAACAGTTAAGGGAGAAAACTTCTGACAAAAATCTCTTTTAGCTTAAAGTACTCATCACACCAACCGAGTGTGATGATAGAGGTAGGTCTGCTTACAACCAGTAAGCTAGTTTTTCATTTCTCAAAAGTGTCCATCATCCCAACCGAGCATGTTGTATAAAAAGTCCCACATGCAACCAGTAAGTGGGTTTTCAGTTAAAAGTGACCATCACCCCAACCGGGTATGATGTTTAAAATATCCCACTCACCGCTAACCATGACACGTTCATCCCCAGTCAGCTTCCAAGCCATGCTTGAGCTCCATTTCTCACATCCTTATTTGAATTTGTTCCTACATGGTTTGAATATCCTCATAAGGAACAGCTTGGCATGAATGCCCCTTCTATTTTCATTTATGACCTTATTAATGCCTTATTGCAATTAGGTCCTTAAAGTCTATAAACTTTGACATTAGGATCCCAAACGTTTAATTATTTTTAATTAAGTCCATGGAGCTTCCAATATCCCTCTTGTGTCGTTAATTTTCTCAAAATGGTATATGAGGCTCAAATTTTCCAAATTTCCAATTTGGTCCCCCAACTTTTATAAAATTACCATTTTGCCCGTAAGTTTCAAAAATGGCCAATTGGTCTCAATTCTTTCAAAAATTGACCAATTTGTCCTCCAACATCTTTCTCATTACTAATTGACCTTCAATTTTGAGAAATGTCATTTAGGTCCTTCAATTTTTCGAAATTCCAAATTTTTCCCAAAAATTTCCCCTAATTTTCACCCCTCTCTACTAAACGAATTTGATTTCTTCAAATTGGCCATTCAAATGGGGTTAATTGCTCCAATTGATGATATGGATCAGTTCCTACACTTCCATACAATTCAATTGAGCTTTGAATTGTAGCATTTGGGTTTGAAACAAGCTCAAACGAAGCTTCACCAAAAAATTGTACGTATAGAGAGAAAGCTTCGAAAGCTTATTGTCGAAGATGCGACAATCTGAGCTCTCGATCTGGAAAGGTAGCTCTCATCCTTAGGGTTCTTCTAAGATCAAGAATTGCTATAATTGATATCAAGATCCGTGTAAATTTGGTTAGTGAAATTCAACACTTTCTCTCTTTAGAACTGAACTGCAATGATGAAGGGTGGCCGAATTGGCTTACCTTTCTCCTCTATAGAGGTCGTGTGGTGGCTTTGGAGGTTGAGAGAAGGCTTGGTTTGGTTGTAGGAGGTCTGAATTGGCAGAATTCAGATTGGCCAAAATAGGGCGGCTTCAAACCGACGGAGTTATTTCACTGTTCGATCCCACTGGTGCTTCTCCAACGATCCTTGGGTCGAGGGGAGGCTGCTATCAGGCAGCTGGCTTCCCCTTGAGTCTGTAGGACCTGAGTTTGCATTTTAAGGCTGAGAATAGTGCCCAAGTCGGAGCTCTGGTTAGAGCTTCTCCGAAAAACTGAGCACTTCGAAGGAGAAGAGGATTTGAAGTATTTGGAGAGTGAATTGAGGGGAGCACTTTATATAGAGAGCTCAAGGACGCTCTGCTCTGCTAGTTTCCATATTGGTCAAGATTATCCTCTATAGAAAATGCCCAAATCGGAGGTAATATTCTCTCACCAGAAAGGGAAGGTTTTTCTGCCATATGAATAGTGTTGTCATCCCAATGAAGAAGACGACACTGTTCTAGACCATACTGAACCGATCCGATCAGTTTCGATGATGAAAATCGGCCGGTTCAGACCCGATTAGACTGATTCAGACCCGATTCGTCAGGTTTTCTCAAATCTAAATATATATATATATATATTAGTATAAATTCATTTTTTATCTGATGGTGGCCTCAATTTTCTAATATGGTTCATTATGGTTCAATTCGGTTCAGGTTTAGTTCATCCTAAACTAGTCTAGTTTTCCCATATAATTTACTTCATGGTTATTCCCCATAATTTTCATAACTTTTTGGACACTTGGGATTTTCTAATTTCCCATTTTAACCCTATTTATCATTCTTGGTTTCTTAAGTGGTTCAGTTTTCTCATTAAATTGATCGGTTCTTTCCCAGTTTTCCTTGATCCTAGGTGACAGGCTTCATAGAAAGTGTCGACTAATTAGCTCTACTGCTTGGCTCGACTTAGGCTGTGGGTTCTTAGTTCATTTTTTATGCACTCATGCTCCCATTTTCCATTATTCATTAATGTCAAGATTATCATACTCTCTACTTGCAGTAATTTTAATAAAACATGTAAAGAACTACAATCGGTCCAATAGGACTCGTTGTCTATAAACCCACTCATAGTTTTACCCGGTACTTATTCATCTCGGTTATTTTTCCAATTGTCTCGTGAATCATCCTCATATAAATTTGCATTGGTTCACGTTAGGTTCCTCTATGATGATTTTTGGTTGTGGGAATCTAACCCCCATGTTGAGGCTAAGAAAAATGTCACCTTCATCTTTAATCTGATTTCAAGAAAAATAATTTGACTTCTTCCCAAATCAGATCTCAACCCACAGTTCAATTCCACCATAATTCCAATTTCAACCCAAGTTTATCATTAAAGATAATCCCAATTTATACCTTATCATAAATCAAATTTTAACCACATTTCGTTTAAATTTAAATATAAGGCCCAATTAAATCTTTATCCAAAATTAAGATCAATTCAATTTCATAATTTAAATTCGAGCCCAAATTATATTTTAAAAATCTCAATTAAGCCCAAATCGACCTTTTAGGTCCAATTTAATTTTTAGAATTTCAATTAAGCACAAATCAACCTTTAGGCCCAAATTAATTTTTAACATTTCAGTTAAGCCCAAATAAACCTTTTTAGCCCAAATTAATTTTGAGCATTTCAATTAAGCCAGATCAACCTTTTATGGTCTAATTAAATTTCAGCCCAATCTCACTTTATTGTTTCTATGGGAGGCCTGAGCTGGAGGAGGGTGGTCAAGCTCGTATAACTAGTTTCTCAAATCAGACACTTCCAAATATGAGGTCGGCGGGGTCGGGTGAGGGTAGGAGGTGGCTTGGCCGCAATAGGGGCTTGACCAGTGCAAAGCAAGGCAGCGATGGGCTACCCCCATCAAATTTGAGTCTAGAGACGCTCGAATGAGGATCATCCTAGGTTGTTCCTTAAGTCACGACCAGGGAGAGGAGGGTCGATCAACCCATGTATAATCTAGATTTAGCTATACCCAGCCAAAGGGCTGCTTGATGGAGATGGCTACCCTTTCGTCTCATCCTCTTGAGAAGATCTACGGCATTCAAGCTTAGATCTTGAGCACTTGGCTCATATTCTTGAGCGTCGAAGGAAGTATGGCACGCACACGCAACCCAACTTAAGCTAGGTCAACAAAGGAGAATGACACACAAGAGGTGGATCAGATCTAGGAGTCTGAACTTTGGATTCAGCAGCTTGGGCTTGCTCATCGGAGTCCTAGTTGTTTGTTCTTTGTCATCCACGTACAACCCTCATTCGTAATGCATTTATGCTTGATCACTACCTTCCCTGGCACTAGCCGCATTGAAGTAGTGCTTCCCTAATACACACTTCACATTAGGGATACTTACTCCCTTTTATAACAACTTAACCAAAGGTCTAGTTTTAGGACCTATTTACTTAGTAGACCCATGCATCAATGTGCAAAGTTTTCTCTCAATTTTTACCCTGGTGGTACTTGTACCTTTGTTAACTTATACTATAAGAAATTTTCTAACTATGGGTATTATTCCCTTGGTAGATACATCGATTTTATGTCCAATACCTTATCCTCTTTTCAAATCCTAATTATAATCCATGTAAGTTTGTTTCAATATTAACACCATCCTCTTTTTGATTCATGGAACACGTGTCACACATACACACGATTCACCACTTGGGTATACCTTATCATACACTCAATCTTCTATGATACCAGTGTTGTTTATGTCCTTGTGGGTTCCTTCTCTCCTTAGTCATATTTATGGGTGCACACATCTTACTTTACTCACGACAACTAACAACGCTTATTCAAAAAGTGTCTCATAGAATATTCTTGTGCATGAGGGCATAACTCCCTCTATGAGTGTCTAGAGTGATATAAGTTTACTCATAAAAACACTTTGTCTTGGGGTTTGTACTAGTTTCTTGTTTGATGGTTCTTATTTCTTAACTCATTAGGTATTATCAGGGATTCTACCCATGTTGTTGCAGTAAAGATAATTGTTTTTCTCACCTTTTTGATGAAGAAAAGATCACTACCCTTCTTGTCTATAGAACTTTGGGGTGATCTCATAGTAGTAATCACTTTGTAGGATGATACTTTACATCCTTTTTCAAATTTGGACTATACTTCAACTTGGTTACCATAGTCCTATTTCTTCATTTTAGATTTATAAAATGCTTGACACCACTTATTCATACACTTCTTGTTGTACACCTTATTACTATGACCTGGTCATCTATGATAATATGGGTTATTTACTTCATAAAAACACTTGAACTTGCTTTCCGGACCCTCGAGGTCCTTGGCCTCCATTCCTCGAATTTTGTTGCTCATTTAACTCAAACATATTAATTGCTCGTTTATCCAAAATAAGTTATTTTGTGTTTTTCGAATCACGTGTTAGCTCATTTCAGCTCCTGACTCACATAGTATATAATGTGCGCTCACCAATGATAGTAGTGAATTATTTACTTAACTCATTGCATGATCATGGTGACTCTTGGCATTCTCTTCCATAGGCATTGTTTTCCTCTTTTTATTATCATTATTTCTCCACCCTTCTTATGATAGGGCGTCAGATCTTTTGTTTTATCTCAGTAAGGTCTCACTTGTCCCATGCCAAGCATGTTGAGTGTCTTGTCAAGATCCTTTCTCTTTTCGATGCTTTCTCACACATGTCCCTTTAGTCATAGGGTTCTCCCCTCCTTTGGGGTAAGTCAACTTGAACCCTAAATGTCATTATTCACAGTTGTACCTCATGCTCCTTACTTACTACATCTCTCTTTTAATGGGGTATGTGACTTGGACCTTATATGTGCACTTACTCTTAGAACTTACTGCCACAAGAATAACATGTATTTTCCTTTGATGTATCCCTCCTTGGATTTAATCATATCATTCCCTCTATTTATATTTCTTTGGGGTTATAAAGTCATCCGACCCCTTTTGACTCCTGTCTCGGGTTATCCAAGAATCGTATATCCACATTACATTGTGTCTAACTATCTTTTCCCTAAACAATAATAAAATGTGTGTCATACACAATGCATCATAAACCCAGGCACTCATGGCCCACACACATGGGCAACTCATAACAATTTCATTTCATTTCAGTTCTTTCTTTCGTTCTCTTTCATTCGTGCCTAAAGGGTATGTTATAATATCGATCGAGTAATTCATCCTAGAAAGTATGTCATAATACCCATCGGGTAATCATGAGAGTGTGGGAGTCACATGTACTATTCCACAATTGATACCCCTCAGGTTCATCTCTCACAGAGATGTATTTGCATTCGAAATCATGACCAACATACCCACCGATAGCCTTGCACATGCTCATTTACACATGCAGCTCAATCTTGCCTCCTAATCACAACAATGTAACTGGGACGGTACTCATACATCAACCGAGTGTCCCAAAAAATTTAGAATAAACAGTTTAATCTCCACTTATCCTCCCATTCCAATTTCCCTCGATGTTGACTGTAAACCTCGCTCTTTAAAGTTAAGGAAAATCGGGAATAGAACCGGTCAAACCGAACTGGTCAAACTGAACCGGTTCATAAAACTGATTATTGGGGAACGAGTAAATTGGAGAATTTTCAACTCCCAAGTGACGCAAAAGGGTTCATAAACATTAAGACAAATTGGGAGAGAAAAACTAGATTGGTTTGGGTGAACCGGATCCGAACAGTATTGAACCAATTTATGAACCGAGCCGGTTTATGAACCGGTACCAATAGAGAGAGGGCAAACTCGGAAATTTACGGATACCAAGTGACCTAAAGAGTCACATAAGTAATAAAAAAAGGACTTTAGGATGAATAGGGGATGAAAACCAAACCGGATCAGAATTGGATTGAACCGGTTTGGACTAGTTTGAACCACTATTGAACCGAATTCTAAATTTATTTTTCTAAGTGGCTTAGAAAATTCTAATTTGAGAATTTAGGCCACCATTTGATAGATAATGAATTTAGAATTTTTTAATTTTGAAAAACTCGGTCAAATTGGGCCTAAACCGGCTGGTTTAAGATGACAACACTGTTCACTCGACGAAAAATCGAGTGACAGCACTGTTCCTTCAAAACAGTGTCGTCTTCTTCCTTCAGATGACAGCACTGTTCACTCGACGAAAAATCAAAGCAGCGCCAAAGAAGAGAAAATGTTTCTATTTAGTATGTTTCAGGCCATCAATGAATGTCATGAAGGTGTCAAACGGATGGTCGACGAGTCCCCGAGCATCCTATATAAAGAGCCCCTCACCATTCATCCTCTCCACATCTGAAAACCTCACTCTCTCTCTCAGCTACTCAGTTTTCCAGCGAAGCTCAAACCAGAGCTCTGATATAGGGTCTTTTCTAAGCCAAAGAAAGTGTGCTCAGGTTCCATAGAACTAGAGAGAAGTCAGCTACATGATGGTAGTCTCCATTCGCTCTAAGGGTCGCCAGAGAAGTGTCAGCGTGATCGAATAGTGAAGCAGCTCCGGTGGACCGAAGCTACCCTATTTCTATCGAGCTAAAATCAGCCAATTCAAGACTTACTCGGGCCAAAACAAGCTCTTCCAACACCATCTCATCCCTCCTACAGCCGAATTAGAAATTAAGGATAAGCCAATTCGACTCCCATTTGTAATTTCCAACCGGTGCTAGAGAGAACCGATAGAATATTAATGATAAAATTCTCACCCAATTCGGCATCAATTGATACAATTCTTGATCCTAGGAAGAACCTTAGGAGGAGAGAAATCTGCCCAGAATGAAAGATCAGATCACCGCGCCCCCAACAGTGAGCATTTGAAGCTTTCTTTCTCTACATTTTATTTTTCGACTAAGCTCTGTTTAAGCTCGTTCCAACATCAAAACTTGTGATTCAAAGTGCAATTAAATCGTATGAAGATGTAGGAACTACAATTTAACTACAATTTCAACAATTAAACTTGTTTGATTGGTCAATTTGATGAAATCAAATTTGGTTGTGTTAGAAAGTTGAAATTGGTTTAAATTTTGGGGAAATTTTGGGGATTTTCAAATTTTGAGGGACTAAAATATAATTTTATAAATTTGAGGGCTAATTGGGCATGATAAGAGTGTTACCGGACTAACTAGGCAAATTTTAGAATTTTTGGGGTAAAACTTACTATTTTTGTAAAGCAATGGTAAAATGATAATTTTGGAAATATTGAGGACCAAGTTGTAAAGCAATGGGAGACCTACTTGACGGGAGCTCGAATCGCTCATAAAGGGATAATTACTAGGATGTATATGCCACCTTCATGAAGGTCCACCAAGTAACTCCACCTACTCAACATGGCTTCAATCCCTCCCAATGGGTGAAGTGGACGTATGAGTGTGAGGTTGAGGTACTGAGGCGGTATGGATTGGAGGCCATACATGAAATTTATCCTATTAGGGAATACGAATGGACCCTAACCAATTCCTCAGAGTCTTCTGATCAAGAGTCCCATAATCGTTCTAGGATTAATTCTAGTCCTATGACCCAAGGGATTAAGGGATAGAAAATTCCTGTAATAAGCCAAGTATGGCTAGAAAATATTTCTTGAATGAATGAAAGTGAAATTTCTGTTAAAAACACCTAAGTTCCTTGATAAATTCAAAACAAAAGGAATATGATAATAAAAATTTAAGTAAAAGGTAGGAAATCACCTAAGGAAGAAAAGACGGGTCATTTATAGTTAACCTCAACCCTTAAGACTTACACTCAAAAGTACGATAAGGAAGAATCCATCTAAGGGAAATCTTAAGAAAAGGAAAAAGAAGTTAGAATAAAGGGAAGCAATCATCAAAGAGTACAGATTCATGGAGAGTCCAATGAGTTAAAGATAGGCTCAAAGTAACAAGAGTAAGGAAAAACAAGGAGGAGTAGAACATTCCAAAGGGAACCAAAAGAATGGAAGTTGATCGAGAAGAAAAAGAACTAAGTATGGGAGAACCGAGGATATCAAGACCACCAAGGAAAGATGGGAAGAAAGTAGATTAACAAGAAGGCCTAAGTATAACGATTACTTGTAAAGAACTAAGATACAGTTCTTGAGGAACTCCATAAGATAGGGAGACTTGTGGAAAGCAGAGGTATGGACCAAAAGAGGAAGAAAAGTCGGAGTGGAAGAACCATACAAGATCCTTAAGTTTAATTAAAGATTTAAAAAGATAGAACTTCTAAATAATGGTAGGGTGATCAAACAAAAGAATCCTGGAACGGAAGACACGAGAAGGAGGGTGAGAGTAGGAAGTTGGATTGAGGAAGGAGAAAGCTTTAGGTTAAGAAAAACAATTGAGGAAGTGTCGCAAAAGATCAAGCTGAATAAGGACTTCAGTAAGATGTACAAATAACTAAGTGAGTGTTTGGGAAGGTTAAGTACGACATACTTGCAGGAAGATATGGAAACCCAAATAGAAATTTAGACAGATCCAATTAAAGGGAATAAACTCCTATTGATCAAATCATCTAGAAGAGTAAAAGAAGCTTTAATAAGAACTGGGGAGTAGAAGGGAATACACCATAATCGAGACAAGGGAGGAATACCAAGGACACGAAGATATGAAAGATTTTGATACAAGAAGGGTGAGAGGTTCACCTCAAAGGAATAACTAAATTCTAAGAGCAAACAAGAATAAGGTAAAATAAACGAAAAGTACTTGTAGGATCTCAAGAGTAAAGGTAAGCAGGTAAAGATAGCGGCTAGGAAGGACATTTGAGAGTGAGTATTCACAATGGTAAAGGATAGAAGGAAATTTCAGGAGAAAAGAAGTGTAAAACTTACCCAGAAAGGAAACTGTGGAAGGACACATGAGTACCAGTTAAGAAGAAATGGAACCAACAAAAATTGGGAAGAAGATAATCTCCTAAAAAACAAGATACTAGAAATGAAAGGATCAACTGCAAAGGGAAAGAAATCGTGAAAACCCAAGAGATAAGTCAAACCCAAGCAACGCGTAAGTAGGAAGATGACATCAAAATACGTTATACAAGTAAGAAAGAGACTGGCCAGAATAAAGGATAGTGAAATGATCACGATGTGATTAAAAATGGATTTAAAAGGAGAAGAGACTTAAGAAGGGAAGGACGTTAGTGAGAATGAGGAATGAAATGAGAAAGGAAGAGCTTTAGTATGTCAATAAGTTATCGGAAGCTCAAGGACTTGAAGATTGAATGACCAAATGTAGCGGTCAGAAAAGACGAGTAAGTAAGGAAATCGATACAGCTATAGTGATGTGAAGCCAAAGACAAGTTTCGAAGAATGTCATGCAGTAAGGGGCATGTAAACCCAACTATCCCATGGAAAATATGACTTAGGAAAGGAAGGATCTATTAAGGCATAAGAAAGTCAAGCATAAAGGTGATAACCAAAGGATGAGAAAGGGATCCATGTAGGATGAAGAGGTGATAAACGCCAAAACATGTGGAAGAAAATGACCAAAACTCATAGTCCTGAAATCTTAGGTAAAAGAAGTTTGGAATGGAGAAATGGCACCTTAGGAAAGGAAGGATATAACTAAAGGAAAGGATTCTAAGTCTTCCAGGAAGATATGCTTAGCTAAAGCAAGTTCCATGGAATCAGGGAAGGATCAGAATGACATGAGAATCTTAGGTATGTGATGTAAGGGATGAATGAAAATAACTAAGAAGGTTGTAAGACGATAAACTAGAAAATTTATAAATTAATGAAAAGTTTATTCCAGTACGCAAAAAGTGTGAAAAAAGTTTTGGGGAGAAAACTCCTAAAAGGAGGGGAGAGTTGTAAGCCCCACTATTTGGAGTTACGGAAAACCGGGAAAAGAATAGATCAAATCGAGTGAGAAAACTAAACCAATTCACAAAACCGATTATTGGGGAATGAGTAAATTAGAGAATTTATAACTCTCAAGTGACCTAAAAGAGTTCATAAACCTTGGGAAAGAACCTTAAGACAAATTGGGAGAGAAAAACCAGATCGGTTCGGGTGAATCGGATCCGAACCGGATTGAACCGTTTTATGAACCAAGCCAGTTTATGAACCGGAACCAATAGAGAGAGGGCAAATCGGGAAATTTATGGATCCCAAGTGACCTAAAGAGTCACATAAGTGATGAAAAAGGACTTTAGGATGAATGGAGGATGAAAACCAAACCAGTTCAGGTGAACCAGATCCGAATCGGATTGGACCAATTTTAACCACTAATGAACCGGATGCTAAATTCATTTTTCCAGGTGGCATAAAAAATTCCAATTTGAGAATTTAGGCCACCATTTGATAGATAATGAATTTAGAATTTTTTATTTTGAAAAACTTGGTCAAATCGGGCCTGAACCAGCCCGTTTAAGCTTTGAACCCAGTTCGGACCAGTCCAGTCCGCTTTGGAATAGTGTCGTCTTCTTCCTTCAAATGACAGCACTGTTCACTTGCTGAAAAATCAAAGTAGCGCCGGCGATGAGGAAATGTTTTCATTCAGTACATTTCAGGCCATCAATGATTGCCATAAAGGTGCCAGACGGACGGTCGACGAGCCCCCAAGCTCACTATATAAAGAGACCTTCTCCTTTCATCCTCTCCACACCTAAAAACCTCACACTCTCTTAGCTACTCTATTTTTTGATGAAGCTCAAACCAGAGCTCCAATATAAGGTATTTTCTATGCCAAAGAAGGCATGGTCGGGTTCCTTAGAACCAGGGAGAAGTCTACTACACAGTGGTAGTCTCCATTCACTTCAAGGGTAGCCAGAAAAGCGCCGGCATGATCGAACAGTGAAGCAGCTCCGGCGGACTAAAACTGCCTTGTTTCTGTCAAGCTAAAATCAGCCAATTCGAGCCCTTCTCAGACCAAACCAAGCTCTCCCAACATCTCCTCAACCCTCCTACGGCCGAATTAGAACTAAAAGGTAAGCCAATTTGGCTCTCCACTGTAATTTCTGACCAGTGCTAGAGAGAGAACTAGCAGAATTTCGATGATAAAATTCTCACTCAATTTGGTATCAATTGATGCTATTCTTGATCTTATGAGGAACCTCAGGAGGAGAGCAATCTGCCTAGATTGAAAGCTCGGACCATTGCACCACCGACGATGAGCATTTGAAGCTTTCTCTCTCTACGTTCTATTTTCCGGTGAAGCTCTGTTTGAGCTTGTTCTGGCATCAAAACTTGCGATTCAAAGTGCAATTGAATCGTAAGAAGATGTAGGAACCCCAATTTAACTTCAATTTCAATAATTAAACTGTGTTGGAAAGTTGAAATTGGGGAAAATTTGGGGATTTCAAAAATTCAAGGGACTAAAATGCAATTTTATAAAATTAAGCGCTAATTGGGCATGATAAGAGTGTTAGAGGATCAATTGGGCAAATTTTATAATTTTTGGGGTAAAACTTGCCGTTTTTGTAAAGGAATGGAAAAATGGTAATTTTGGAAAAATTGATGACCAAATTGGGAATTTGGGAAACTTGACCCTTTTTTGTGAATTTGAATAAATTGAGATCCCAAGGAGAATTTTTAAAGTTTCGGGAGTCAATTTGGGAAAAACGGCAATTGGAGCCTAAAGTAAAAGAAAAAGAAATTTAGGGACCAAATTACAAATATTTGAAAAGTTAGATATTTTTAATCATTTATAATGAATGAAGGCTATCAAGCCAAATAATAATGAACAAGGATGTTCATACTGTGTAAGAACAGGAGATATTGGGAACGCCAGCTGAAGCAAAGCTCGCAAGGGGCGAAAGTCGAGTTAGAGAAAATACACTACACGATCGGGTGAGTGGGATTTAATATCATACCCGATGGGGATGATAAGTGGTATTTTATCCATCACACATGAGAGTAGTGATGTGGAAATCTTATTGAAAAACTACTTACCGATTGTAAGTAGATCATACTCGATTGGTATGATGAAACTTCCTGGAAGGAAGTGGAAAACCCGCTTATCAGTCATAAGTGGAGATGTCCTCATACTCAGTTGGTATGATGGACAGTTGAAAACTTTATTTTGTCGGAAGTGCTCTCCCCTAACTGTGTGCCACTGCTTAAAATTTTTGGAAGACCTTCTTAACGAGAGCTTGAGTATAGTTCATAAAGGTTGGAGGCCTCGGTTTTGGAACTTGGGGGCTAATATGCCTGATTTTGAAAATCTTGAACAGTGGGCCCTAGGCCAGTTGGAACAAGTGGGAGCTCGTAAACAAACATGATTATTATGCTATGAAAACTTAAGTAAATGAGTTGTTTGGCCATGGTACCAAGACAGGACCGACATACTCGATGGACTAGCAGCAGTGCGATATGACAGGTCTTTTGAGTAGTCAACACAAACAGCTGCAGGTCGAGTTGAGTGTCGGGATCATCGGACCAGTGGCACCATAGATTATATGGATTATGTAAAAACTGTTGACTTGTATGTGCACTATGTTACGAGACCTTCAAGACGCTGAAGAGGGGTAGTGATGCATCCCAGGGCTCTAGATGACCTGGTGGAAATAAGGACAGTTAGTCGTACTAGAAGTCTTGCAAAGCTCGACATAGCTTCATGCGCATAAGACCGGGGTAGGGATGGGATGAGGTCTTTGTCCTCCTATGGACACAGAGTTTTGCTATGGGATTGAGGGTTGGATGACACGAACATCCACTCATTCTCAAGGTAGAAATGGACATGCTTCTATCTAGATTGTTGGTAAAGTCGCTCTAATACCACAAGTGGGTACAGTGGACAGGTTGGCCTACGATTGTGTGTTCCTTCATGATGAAGGGTGTGTGTTGGTTGATAAACACACCATTGTGATAAGAAATGATTTTAAAAATCGAGATTTTGAGAATGAGAAAATTTAAAGGAATTAATGAGTCTGGCACACTCCAATTTGAAAACTATTTTTATCAAAACTTCATTTTTTTTAACTACCCATTCACTTATTTGTAGAAACTCATCCCTCTTTTTATCCCTTTATAGGAAATAGAGAAAATGACTAGGGATAACACCAAGCCTTACCCTTCTATTAGGTATGCTTAATTTCTCTTAAGCTTGCATTATATTTGATATATGTATTTCCAGGGAACAAGGTTGAAAGTACGCTTGGCTCCTCTTGAGTTAAAGAAGAAGGAAACTTCTCTTGAACCAGTAAAGCGGTGGGTTTCTCATGGTGATATGACCAAACTGGGTTATGGCGTGACATTGACACTACCTCAATAAGTGTACTGACAATGCCCACACTTCATACCGATATCTCATATTCATAAAGAGAAAATTTATACATATTTACATGCCATATTCAAGGAAATTATTTTCCTTGAGTATGGTTGTAAAACCCGCCCTTTTGAGCTAATGAAAAAAGGGAAAAGAACCGGTCAAACCAAGTGAGTATTCAGAACCGGTTCACAATCCCGATCATTTTTGAACGAGCAATTTGGGAATTTACAACTCTCAGGTGATCCAAAGAGTTCATTAAACCTTGGAAAAGAAACTTAAGACAAAATAAAAGACAAAAACCAAATTGGTTTAGGTGAACGAGATTCCATAAGAACTTTGAAATTAAGCGTCCTTACTTGAGAGTAGTGTGAGGACGGCTGACCTCTTGAGAAGTATGATTTTTATGCGAACGCCTTATCATAAATGGCCATAATATATATTTAATTATTGTAATTAATACCAATAATTTAATACCTAAATTAAATTATTGGAATTAATACAAATAATTTAATACCAAAATTAAATTATTGAAATTAATACCAATAATTTATGTCAATATTAATACTAATAATAAATCTCTCCCATTTAATATATGATTTTACACCTATATAAATAGGTCATCCCCATTCATTCTTCTCACACCTGATCACTTCTCTCCCTCTCTCTACTGCTCCATTTCTTGGTGAAGCTCGAACTAGAGTTTCCACTTAAACATTTTTCTTAGCCTCGGAAGGAGAGGTCGAGCTCTTTAGAACCGGGGAGAAGACAACTATCTAATAGCAAACTCCAGTCAATCCGAGAATAGTTGGAGAAGCGTCGACATGATGGAATAGTGAAGCAGCTCCGACGGACCGAAGCTGCCCTATTTCGGCCAAGCTGAAAGTGGCCATTTCAAGCCCTCCCAACACTTCCTCAGCCTTTCCATGGCCAAATTAGGATCGAAAGGTAACCCAATTCGGCTCCCCTTTACAATTTTTTATCGGTGCTAGAGAGAGAGCCGACCGAATTTCAATGACAAAATTATAATCCAATTCCGCATCAATTGATGCAATTCTTAATTCTAGGATGAACCTTAGGACGAGAGCTATCTACTCAGATCGAAAGCTCGGACTGACGTGCCTTCACTGGTGAGTAATCGAAGATTTCTCTCTCTATAGTTCATTTTCCGGCGAAATTCCGTTTGAGCTCATCCCTGCGTTAAACCTTGCGATTCATATTTCTAAAGAATTGTATGAGCATGTAGAAACTCAATTTCAACTTCGATTTCAACAATTGCAAACGTTTGATGGATCAATTTGATAAACTCAAATTCGACTGTGTTAAGAAGATGGAATTAAGGGAAAGTTGGGGATTTTCGAAATTCAAAGGACCAAAATGAAATTTTATGAAATTGAGGGTCATGAAATTAAAGTTGGAGGACCAATTGAGGAATTTTGAAATTTTTGGGGCAAAATTTACCATTTTTGTAAAGGAAGGGCAAAATGGTAATTTTGGAAAAGTTGGGGGACCAAATTGGAAATTTGGGAAATTGAACCCCTTTTTGTGAAATGGAATAAATTGAGGTCCTATGATAAATTTTAGAAGTTTCGAGACTCAATTTGAGGAAAAACTGGCATTTGGGACTTAAAGTTGAAGAGAAATAACTTTAGGGACATAATTGCAAATAAATGAAAGTTTAACTTTCTCATTCATTTGGAATGAATGAAGGCGATTAGGCCAAAGGATAATGAGCACAACTTAAAGTTAAAAACCACTTACCGATTGTGAGTGGGTTTACTAACATCATACCCGATTGGGAAGATGAGCACAACTTAAAATTAAAAACCATTTACCAGTTGTGAGTGGAAATTTAACATCATACCCGGTTGGGAATGATAAGTACCTCGGTATGAAAACCCACTATTAAGTGGTATTTTAAACATCACTACTTAGAGGAAGTTATGTGAAAATCATGCAGAAAAACTACTTACCGATTGTAAGTAGATCGTACCCAATTGGTATGATGAGACTTCCTCGAAGGAAATTGAAAACCCGTTCATCGGTTATGAACGGAGGTGTCCTTATACCCAGGCTATATAATGGATAGAGAAAACATATGTTTTGTAGGAAGTGCTCTCCCCTAACTGTGTGCCAATGCTTAAACGATTTGGGAGACGTTCTCAATGGGAGATCGAATAGCTCTGATAGGCCGGGGGCCTCAGTTTTCGAACTTAGGGGCTAAATGCCCAATTTTGAAAATCTCGTACAGTGGGCCCAAGGCCAATTGGCACGAGCAGGAGGTCGTAAAGAATATGATATATGTGCCATAAAACTTAATAAGTCAATTGTTTGGCCATGGTACCAAGATAAGACCAACATGCTCAGTTAACTACCGGTAGTGTGACATGACAGGTCGACGGACTAATCAAGACAAACAACTGCGAGTTGAGTTGACAGTGAGGGCCGTTGAACTAGTGGTACCACAGATTACATGGCAATATAAGAAAACATTGTTCGTGCATGCACTGTGAGTATGAGATCATCAAGACGCCCATGAGGGGTAGTGATGCGTCCTAAGGGCACTGGACGACCTGGTGGCTATAAGGGCAGTTTGTCGTTCCAGGTGTCTGTGCGAAATCTGGAGTAGCACCAAGTGCATGAGACCGGGGTAGGGACAGGATGAGGTCTCTATTCTCATACGGACACGAAGAAGTGATTTCAAGATTGTGGGTCGGATGTCACGTACATCCACTCATTCCCAGGGTAGAAGTGGTCGTACTTCTATCTGGGTGGTAGGAAAAGTCGCTTCGAAGCCACTAGTGGGTTCAGTAGTGATACTGACTTGCGAATGTGTGTAACCTTCATGATGAAGGATGTGTGTTGGGTGATGACACACCGTGGTAAATAAGAAATGGTGGAAAAATCTGAATTTTTAAATGAAGGGATTTTTGAAAACAATGGAGTCTGGCACACTCCATATAAATGTTTTTCTTAAAAGTCAAAAGCTTTTAAAAACCCATTTACTGAGTAGTCGTACTCACCCCCTCCCTTATACCCCTTTCAAGAAATCCCGAAAAGCATACCTGAAAGACAATCAACTAAGATGCCTATAAGATAGGTATGTAAAGTTTAAAATTTCATACAGTTTTGATTATACTATTCCAAGAAATGGTGCAAGTTTAAAGGACGCCTTACTCTTTACGGATTATAATAAGGGGAAACCCTTTAATAAATCGGGAGAGTGGCGGGTTGTTCATGGGGATCCAACCAAACCGGGTCGGGGTGTGACAATGGCCCTTATACAGACCATCCTAATGCTAGCACAAACATAATTCATGATAGGAGTTTGGTGTATCTCTCGACCAACTCCCTTTAACAATTATCAGGCATTTCAATGCACATTGGGACTTTGGTCCTTCGCTTGACCAACACCCCTCAGCAAACAAGATGCAATTTAATGCACATCAAAAGTTTGGTCCTTCACTTGACCAAATCCCCTTAGCAAACAAAATACAACTTAATGCACATTGAGAGTTTAGTTTATCTAGTGATCAACTCCCTTTAGTAGATATGATAGTCATGAAGCCCCAATTTCATAGGACTAGCATCTGACTATGGTTCATTTATCGAGGTCCCTAAGACCTTACTCCATTTCTTAACCTTTAAAGGGTATTCTTTAGTGGAAATGCAGTTATGCCTTTTTAAACTTCTTATATGAGTTTCAAAATCTACTTAGCAGTTTTTTTAAAGCACAACCCAAAATTTGTAAAATTCTTTGATTGATCCAATTGGACTCACTGTCATTACTCCCACTCATTATTTTCATTGGGACTTGTTCGTCCCAATTGTTATTTTCCCTATCTCTAGTTGTGCAATCCTCGTGAGATCTGCTGCAGGATTCATTCTACATAAATCAAATTGCACAATCGTGTTAGTTTAGATATCTACTAAACACTTATAAATACTATCCCGTAATTTCCCACAAATTAAAGTTTTTCCCATTGGGCTTGATTCTCTTGACTAATGTGTAAACCCCACACTTTTGAGTTAAGGAAAACCGGGAAAAGAACCAGTCAACTCGAGTAAGAAAAACCGAGTTGGGAACAAGCAATTTGGAAATTTACATCTTCCAGGTGATTTAAAGGGTTAATTAAACCTTGGAAAAGAAAATTAAGACAAAATAAAAGACAAAAACCAAATTGGTTTAGGTGAACGAGATTACATAAGAACTTTCAAGTTAAGCATGCTTACTTGAAAGTAGTGTGAGGATGGGTGACCTCCTGTGAAGTATGATTTTTTTTGTAACCCGAAATTTTGGTCAAAAATTTCGGAAGGAGAGGTCGAGCTCTTTAGAACCGAGGAGAAGATAGCTATCTGATAGCAAACTCCAGTCAGTCCGAGAATCGTTGGAGAAGCGCCAATATCGAGAATCATAAATGGTCATAAATTAATATATATTTAATTATTATAATTAATACCAATAATTTAATACATATATTAAATTATTGGAATTAATACAAATAATTTAATTATGAAATTAAATTATTAAAATTAATACCAATAATTTATGTCAATATTAATACTAGTAATGAATCTCTCCCAATACACGATTTTATACCTATATAAAGAGGTCATCCCCATTCATTCTCCTCACACCTAAACACTTCTCTCTCTCTCTCTCTACTGCTCCATTTCCCGTTGAAGCACGAACCAGAATTTCGACTTGAACATTTTTCTTAGCCTCGGAAGGAGAGGTCAAGCTCTTTAGAACCGGTGAGAAGATAGCTATCTGATAGCAAACTCTAGTCAATCCAAGAATCGTTGGAGAAGCGCCGGTATGATGGAATAGTGAAGCAGCTCCAGCGGACCGAAGCTGCCCTATTTCGGCCAAGATGAAATCTACCATTTCAAGCCCTCCCAACACTTCCTCAGCCTTTCCAAGGCCAAATTAAGGCCGAAAGGTAAGCCAATTTGGCTCCCCTTTACAATTTTTGATCGGTGCTAGAGAGAGAGTTGACCGAATTTCAATGACGAAATTCTAATCCAATTCCACATCAATTGATGCAATTCTTAATTCTAGAATAAACCTCAGGACGAGAGCTATCTACCCAGATCGAAAGCTCGGACCGTCGTGCCTTCATCGGTGAGTAATCGAAACTTTCTCTCTCTATAGTTCATTTTCCAACGAAGCTCCGTTTGAGCTCGTCCCGACGTTAAAACTTGTGATTCACATTTCTAAAGAATCGTATGAACATCTAGAAACTCAATTTCAACTTCAATTTCAACAATTAGAAATGTTTGATGGGTCAATTTGATGAAATCAAATTCGGCTATGTTAAAACGTTGGAATTGGGGGAAATTTGGGGATTTTCGAAATTCAAAGGACCAAAATGAAATTTTATGAAATTGAGGGTCAATTGGGCATGAAAATAGTGTTGGAGGACCAATTGAGAAATTTTGAAATTTTTGGGGCAAAATTTACCATTTTTGTAAAGGAAGGGCAAAATGGTAATTTTGGAAAAGTTGGGGGACTAAATTAGAAATTTGGGAAATTAAACCCCTTTTTGTGAAATAGAATAAATTGAGGTCCTATGATAAATTTTTGAACTTTCGGGACTCAATTTGAGGAAAAACCGGCATTTGGGACTTAAAGTTAAAGAGAAATAACTTTAGGGACCTAATTGCAAATAAATGAAAGTTTGACTTTCTCATTCATTTAGAATGAATGAAGGTGATTAGGCTGAATGATAATGTACCGAGATGTTCATATCGTGTAGGAAAATGAAGTACCAGGAATGCCAAGAAGGAAAAGCTCACGTGAATACCAAGAACCAGTCTAATGGAATTCACGGCATTAACAGGTGAGTGGATTTATTAAAATCATACCCGGTTGGGATGATGAGCATAACTTAAAGATAAAAACCACTTACCGGTTGTGAGTGGAAACTTTATATCATACCCGGTAGGGGATGGTAAGTACCTCGGTATAAAAACCCACTGTTTAGTGGTATTTTAATCATCACCACTTAGAGAAAGTGATGTGAAAATTATGCGAAAAAACTACTTACCGGTTGTAAGTAGATCATACCCGGTTGGTATGATGAGACTTCCTTGAAGGAAGTTGAAAACCTCATCGGTTATGAACAGAGATGTCCTTATACCGGTTGGTATAATGGACATGAAAATCTATTTTGTTGGAAGTGTTCTCCCCTGACTGTGTGCCAATGCTTAAACTATTTGGGAGACCTTCTTGATGGGAGCTCGAATAGCTCTTATAGGCCGGGGGCCTCAATTTTGGAACTTGAGGGCTAGAATGCCCAATTTTTTGAAAATCTCGTACAGTGGGCCTAAGGCCGGTTGGCACGAGCAGGAGCTCATAAACGAACATGATATATGTGCTATAAAACTTAATAAGTGAATTGTTTGGCCATGGTACCAAGATAGGACCGACATGCTCAGTCAACTAGCGGCAGTGCGACATGACAGGTCGACCGACTAGTCAAGACAAACAACTACGGGTTGAGTTGATAGTCGGGGCCGTTGAACCAGTGGCACCACATATTACATGGCTTGATAAGAAAATATTATTTGTGCATGCACTATGATTACGGAATCATCAAGACGCCCATGAGGGGTAGTGATGTGTCCTAAGAGCCCTAGACGACCCGGTGAGTATAAGGGCAGATCGTCGTTCTAGTTGTCTGTGTGAAATTTGGAGTAGCACCAAGCGCATGAGACCGGGGTGGGGACAGGATGAGGTCTCTGTCCTCATACGGACATGAAGAAGTGATTTCGAGATTGTGGGTCGGATATCACATACACCCACTCATTCCCAGGGTAGAAGTGATCGTATTTCTATCTAGGTGGCAGGAAAAGTCGCTCCGAAACCACTAGCGGGTTCAGTAGTGATACTGACTTGCAAATGTGTGTAACCTTCATGATGAAGGATGTGTGTTGGGTGATGACACACCGTGGTAAATAAGAAATGGTGGAAAAACCCGAATTTTTAAATGAAGGAATTTTTTAAAACAAAGGAGTCTGGCACACTCCATATAAATATTTTTCTTAAAAGTCAAAAGCTTTTAAAAACCCATTCACTAAGTAGTTGTACTCACCCCCTCCCTTATATCCTTTTCAAGAAATCCCGGAAAGCCTCCCATTAAAGACCGTCAACTAAGATGCTTGTAAGACAGGTATGTAAAGTTTTAAATTTCATGCAGTTTTGATTATGCTATTCCAGGAAAAGGTGCAGGTTAAAAGACGCCTTACTCTTTATGGTTTACAATAAGGGGAAATCCTTTAATAAACCGGGAGAGTGGCGGGTTGATCACGGGGATCCAACCAAATCGGGTCGGGGCGTGACATAATGTGTCGATAAACCTCTAGAATCACTAACTCCACTTATGATTTCCTTCCAAATCATGGTTAAACCCACCTTAGATCTTATTTACCAAAATACCCCAAATCTTACGAAGTTCCTTACTTGGATAACCCAAAATTTCCAAAGTTTGCATTTTGCTCCTTAAGTTGGGCAAAATTACAATTTGCACCTACTCTTTAAAAGTTCTTCATTTTGGACCCTAGAGTTCCCAAGTATCTCATTTGGGTTCTCACAACTTATTTAAACACATTTGGGCCCCAAAAATATATTTATTATACTTTAATCCCTAAAATGAACAAAAATACCATTTTTTTCATTCATAGATCAAAATGAATTATTTGACATCCCTTTGGACCAAAATAACTATTTTGCCCATATTTGTACAAAATTACCATTTTGCCCCTCATTTACATAATATTTATAGTCTTACACAATAACTCCCAAAAATAACTTTAAACATCCCCATATGTCTCAAAATCACTTTTATGCTCCTTAAGCTATTCTTAGGGACATTTTCCACATTTTTCCATAGTTGCAATTTGGTCCCCAAACTTTCCATAATTGCATTTTATTACCTAAACTTTGGAGCTCAAATCAAATAAAGTTTAAAATTTAAAATTTACCCCCAATTGATCTAATGATACACCTAATAGTTCAAGGAAGGAGTGAGGGGCCTTACCACGACTGAATTTGACCATTTTCTAAAACTGGCCGAAATATAGCAACTAAGGGTGTTGTCGGAAATTCTCACCGGAGGTGTATGGAGCTTAGGTGTTTTGTAGCCAAAGTCTAGGTGAAGCTTTCTATGGCAGTGGCTGACCATGGGGTCATCGGAGTTGGGCAAATTTAGTCGTCGACTGGCTATGATCAAGTTAAACTCGATAGCCGATAGAAATTGGCTCGTGTCAACTAGCTTTGCCATGGAGAGGTAGAGGGGAGGCATGTGGTCACTTTGGCACCAATGGCCACCGGAGTGGTGACCAGAGGAGGGGGAATTTTGCTCTGCAAGGCAGTAGGCGGCAACACAAATCTCTCTCCCAAAATTGGGTCGGCCAAAACAACCCTCGTACGGTATTTTTCCCCACTAGCAGGTTGGGACCCAGCCATAGAACTCAAGAGGACTCAATTAGCGATATTTTGACATTAAGATCACTCGATTTGGTGATTGTATGAGAGAATTTCTTGTTTAAGTATTTGAAGGTCGAGGAGCTATCCAAGATTGGAATTTTTTTACTATGAATGCAAAATTTGATCTATCCTAGAGGAGTTGATGCAATTAACTCCATAGGGAGATTGATAGCTCATTTCCTAGCTGATCTCTGCAATTTGTTGCAATCAGTTTGATAAAAAAAATTACCCAATTAGGGAGAAAATTGAAGCGATGAAATAGAGAAGTTGTGGGTCGGTGTGCGATGGCTAGCAGGTGAGACTGGTCGACCTCACTCGGTCCCATCCTACTAGACTTCCATTCCTTTTCTTTTTATTTTTAAACTTTAAATTACCATTTGCCCTTTTTGGGTTCTTTTAGTAATTAAATTCAAAATCTTGGCCATGTTTGGTTGAAAATCGCCATTCCCCAAAACCTCAATTTTTGTGTCCGAGATCCCGATCCCAAATTCGATCAGATCATTAGTTTGATCATTAGATTCCTTATCCAATTTTCAACATTGGGTCATGATCTAAATTCGACTTTCCAAATCCCAACTAGGGTTCCATTCCTAGCTTGGGGTTCAATTCACATTTTCAGTTTTTGTCTCTCGTTCGAGATTGCATTCCCGATTTCATATCCCATCCAGGGGTTTAAAATTTCATTCCTAGTTTTGATTTTCATTTTTAATTCAAGGTCTCATTTCTTAGTTTAGGATTTTATTCTTAGTTCGGGATTTCATTCCTAGTTTACACTCGTTTTCCAGTCCACTTAGGCTTAACTTGGGTCCCATAAGTTCTAGTGTTACAAATGTTCCCCTCATTTTAGGAGTTTTATCATCAAAACTTAATCGTATGCCGAGGATTTTTACCTCTTATCTCACTCAATCTTTCCATTTCCTCAAATTCATATGGATTTAATAACATTGGGTATTCTTATTGTACTCCATTCTCATTCTTATGCAAACCTCCCTTTTTGTCTAGTGTTACACCCAACCCGATTTGGTTAAGACCCTGTTATCAACCCACCACCCGTCTCTATGCTAGGATGGTTTTGTCTACCATGATGGCCCCTCCTCAATACGTTTTCCAGGTCATAGGAAAGAATGAAGGTGGAGAGTAAGATTTCGTACATCGAGAAGTAGCTCCGCCAGAGCCAGTTACCGAGGTGAAGCACCTCAAAGAGATGGGCACGAGGATTTTCCCCTAATTAAGTTATGCTTTTTCACATGGTTAAAACAAATCTAATTCTAGAAAATAGACCCCTTGTAAAAGGTTTTAACTTCCATCTTGTAAGAAAAGAAAAAAAATACATATGCATGTTTTATATTTTGAGCTTTGATTCTATCGGTACTACTCCAATAAAAGTATCCACCATGGTAGTATCGGGAGAATGTAATAGGTTGGTACAGGTGCTCCAGCTCTGGAAATCGGATCGGACATGTCAAAAGTCACATGTGAATATCACTAAGTTTAGACCGATATCAATATGTAATTTCCTATATAAAATTATCTCTAAAATCTTAGTGAGTCGTATAGAAGTTTTTATAAATCAGTTAGTGTGAGGGCAACATAATGTCTTTTATCTCAGTAATAATAATTCACCGGAATATTTTTATGTCCCATAAGTGTTTCCATGGCCTAAACACAAAAATCAAAATAAGAAAAGAGTAGTACGAGATCAATATAGATATGGCAAAAGCATAGGATATGATATTGTTGTCCTTCCAGCATATTGGTGTTCCACCAAGTGGTGGTGAAGGCAAGATCAAGGTTTGGGGGCGATAACTGGTGGTCCACCATGCCATAATATAAGTTGACCTCCCCAATGAGTTTCACGATTGAGAGACACAGTAAGATTTGCTCTATTATTGACCAATGTAACTAGGTTCCGAAGCTAACCGAGGATCATCTTATTTGGTCATAGGAGATGATAGGTAAAGTCACTGTTAAGTCGACATATACTTCACTTAGAAGAATGGTGACAACCCACAAGTATAGTCTTTCTCTCGTATTCCAAAACCTATCTAAAATGTTATATGGAATATTCATTGTGCTCCTATAATTATAAACTTTCTACGGAGAGTACTCTCAAACATGATTATTTCTAATACAAACTTGTATGATAAGAAAATTACTAGTTGTTCTAAATACTTTGTTTGTGAGTATGCTGAAACTGTATATCACATATTATTGAGATGTATTGTACTAGATTAGTATAACATTTTGTTTGTGGCATACATGTTGAATTTGTTCCCTCTTTTGTTGATTTGGTATATATTAGTTTAGGCCATGGTAAATTAGATAGAGAATATCTAGATTAGAGTTTAAATCAAATTTCTTATAATAATTGGATGATACATAAGGATAGAAACACTAGTTGGTTTGAGAAAATTACGCCCAAGCTAATGATAGTTATAGAAAATACTTTGCAATTATTGAAACAATATTTATAATTTCTATGTAATAAACGAGCAGGGTTTTGTCTGAAATAATTCAAGGAAAATTTCGATGGATATACACTCGAGTAATGGATATACAGTGATAAAATTGAATTATAATAAATCGTTTGTGCCGTTTGATACGTTTTCAGGCATGTGTTTTATTGCCCATAACAAAATGGAACAAGCAGTTGGAAGAGGAGAGTCTCCCTAAAGTACAATTCACCATTGATAGCTGAGGTTAGTACAGTGATAACGAGTATACATTACGCAGTTAGCCAAGTATAGAGATAAATAGTGGTGGAGGTGTAGGGAAAACTATTTTCAAACCATTTTGAATCACATTAACAACTCCACCCATTTCTTAGATGATTACATATTTTTCTTATATATTTTAACTCTATGGATGGATGCCAATTACATATATAGGGATACTAATTCTTTTGTTGATTTTATTGTGCATAAATTTAGAGAGAAATGGGCATAAAGTAACATATTTACTATGGTTCTCGTTTCTTACCTAACTTCTTAAAGCTTATTATTGTGCAAAATTGTTGTCTAACTTACTAACGAGATGATTATAGTGTAAAACTATATGCAACTACCAACCTCTTTGAATAATATAATGCACATGTTATAAATTAGTATATCGTGGTCGGGCGGCCGGCCCTTGAGGAGTCCGACTAAAGATCCCGATGGATCACGTCCCTTTCTTGAGAGATATCTCTCCATTTACTCGTAGAAAGTGCAAGACCAATTGACAATAACAGCCCTGCACTTTTCCTACAGCCTTTATTGCCCAATCACATTGTTTCATTTACACACACAGCCCAATTGCAGATGGGGTAAAAGTAGTTCATGTTGGGAGATTTTTTTTAGTAATTTCAATATGAATAGAGTTTTTTTTTAATTTCTAAAATTTTATTAGAATCTATTTAGTATTTTTAATTTGGACTCTCAAGACCCAAACCTAGTCTCCTCAATGTCATAAGAAATTGGACATATGTCGTCATGTGCATGGGTTTCGAGGGAAGACTAGGACGTGTGTGGTGCAATCCCGATTGAGGCAGGATTGGTCAGATTACTGGTCCTACTACCCATTGGGTTTGGGGTATTCTTGTGATTTTTTCAGCTTGGAATTTCAAACGTTTGCCCTATTATTTTTCAATTATTGTGATTGCTATACTTTGATTTTTCTAACGGGTTGGTTAATCATGAAAAACCACCCAACTTATCAGTGAGAACTTAGATTTCAATATTTTGGGGTCGGGTAGAATTTGATTTAATGCTCCATTTTCGTGTGATGACCTCAAGCTTGAAATCTTCCAATTGACTGAAGGACCACCAACATCAACTAGTGTTTTGGGTCCCTGGAATCAATTATCATCTAGTGACATTGCATTAGTATTACAATTATAATCTACTACCACACATTCTTTCCTAGCATTAAATTAATCGTTTTATCTGGATTGGGGGAGGATCCCATAACTATGAATAAGAATGGCAACATAAACTTGGCGTGTACATTGTACTTGGACAGGTGACAAATTTGGATGCCCTAGCTTAAACCCACACTCTATAATCATGAGTTCAAGACAGATCTAGACTCCCACGTCGGGCGAGTACGAGTATGTTGTATCGGAAACTGCTCCGGATAATCAGTTCACTTCAGCCCCCCCGAGCCCGATCGTGAAGAAGTAAATGGTCTCCGATGAAAATGGGCATTACAGGTTGAGTTCCGTTGGAACCTGATCCCTTCTGCGGAAAAGGTTGGGGAGGACCCAACCAGCCTTAAATCCAGGACGGGTCTGGATGTCTGGGCCCAACCTAACCTCTATAACCAAGGATTCGGAAGGGATTTGACGGGATGAGACGGGTCTCGGGAAGCACGAACTTTTTGTCATCCTTATAGATTTTTTTTGCTCAAATTCATCCTTATAGATCATAATGGTTTGGATGGGTTTAGATATGTTGAACCTGAAATTGTATGGGTTAAAAGGGTTTGATGGTATGCACCGGCCCTAGACCTGATAAGGGTCTGGAGGCCTCGTGCACAAACTCGCCCCAAGAACATCAAAATCAAACAAACCCACACTGCTGTGAGGATTCCAAGTGACAAAAAGAAAGGAAAAAAAAAGGAAAATTGCAGATAACCCATACAAATACAATAATTATGAAGATATTTCATAGATTATTACATCATATTGCTTTTTTTTTCATTTTTTGACCGTCAGAAAAAAAACTGAGAGAAATTCACAGGAGGTAGAGGCTCTGGGTTTTGACCTTGATAAGTCCATTGGATCTGACCTTGACTCCAGTATGCTTGATCAAGGGTTGTGGGAAGATCAGAGGCTCCATCTTTCACTTCCCAATCTGAAGGCACGAATGCCCCACCAGAGGGAGTGCAGTCCATCCCAGCCAAATCCACGTTGATCGTCTGATCAAATATTCCCCCGATCCCGAGCGTCTGACTCTGATCCTGGTTCTCCCACTGGAGCTGCTGGCTCGTGTCTTGGCTGGGTTGGCTCAATAGCGCACTGCCCAACTCAAGCCCGCACGCGATTGGCTCTCTAGAGCCGGTTATAAGACCGGGGTAGTTCCTGACCTCCGAGAAAGCCACAGCCTCGGTTCCGTTGCCGGGCAGCGCGTGGATGCACCTGCCATCCTGATTTGGTTCCGCTGTGTGGATAGCAAGCGATTTGTAGGAGGAAGCGGCTCGAGCCGCCTGATCTGAGACGGATTCCGCAATCATAATGGCAGGAGTGGCAGTGGAAGTAGCAGTAGCGGCCGCGGTGAGGCTGGAGTTCTCACTACTGGAGTTCGAACTCGACTTCCGCTGCGTCAGCTTCTCCAGCGGTGAATTGGCTGCATCCTTCCGGATTGATGCCTCACCCATGGCGGCAGAAGCACTCGCCTGCCCCGGCGAATATTTCTTGGCCTTGGAATGCTTGTTCTTGCGGCAGCCACCGCCGACCGGGACGTTGCGGAGGACGCCGCCCTTGGTCCAGTACCGGCGGCAGCTCTTGCAGAAGTGGCGAGGCTGCAAGAGATTGTAGTTGTTGTAGTAACAGAACTTGGTGTTGGTGGACTCGCAACGCGGACACTTGAGAGATTGGTTGTAGTGGTGAGTGAGAGGCCGGAGCCGCCTCTCGACGGCGCCTCCGAACAACCCCGCTCCGACAATCGAACGCAGATCCTGCATCCCCAACAGAAATCTACCCGCTTTACTCAGAATATATCAAATAAAAAAATAAAATCTCTCATCAGCTTTTGTAGCACTCCCTCTCCTTATTCCATCTTCCTCAATCCTCCCTCATTCTCTCTCTCTCTCTAGCCCTCCCTCTTCTGTATATCTGTCGTGGACTTGCTTGACGATCGATAGATCCTTAAGGTTCTCTCACAGAAATGAGGAAGACGAAATCGCTGCAGCAGCGGCAGCTTCTTCTTTCTGAGTTACTGGGTTTTTCTCTGACAGCAAATGCATGAAATATCCTCTTCCTCCAACTCGCATATCTTCCAACTGCTTCACCTTTATCATCTTGCCTATTTTGCCCCCCTGAGTGACGCTCCTCCTTCCCCGAGTTTCAATGGCTGATTTTGTCAGCGTACTTTGACTTTTCTGTCCTATTTATTAGGTAAAATAAATTTCTTTTTTTATATATTTGGAGTTTAATTTAAATTTATTTTATGACTGAATTTGCAACTTACTATTTTGTGTCAGGGATGATATCGGCATTTCCGTTTGTATTATTTATGAATAGGACGATGGAGCAAATGGGTCGGGCGATATTAGGACTGTACGTACTATTAGGACTCTACGACTACTAGGAGAGAGGTGGGATCCGGCGTGTGATGGGGAGCGTCCATCATGGACACGTGTACGGCATAGGGAACGGGATGTTGCTGTCCACATAAAATCCGGTTGTCGCCTTGTCGGAAACTGTTTATTGATTAGATGGTCTAATCTGAGACGTGTGACGGATGACTGGTGCAGAACTTGCCACGCTGTCGCCTACTGTCAATTCCTTTTTTCCTACATCAATCTTGCTAAGTTCAAAATTTTACATTTTTTCTGATGAAAGATAAAAAAGTATGCACTCTTATGTTAATCCTAAGAAAATTGATTGAGAGATCAAATAAGATGTGTAACGTTTGAGACGTTAACAACTTGTACTATTTCTAATTTTATAATAGTTTGATAATTCAAAATTACAGTATCTGTACTATATAACACTAAAAATATAAAATATTTAATTTATAGTAAAATTTAAAATTTTAAAAATATAATGTATATAAAAAATATTTAATTTAGAGTAAAAATTTGAATTTTTTTTTGTAAATATAATGTATAATTTTATAAAAAATATGAAAACTATGTAGTAATGATTGAAAAATCCCGTATAACTTCTTTACTTCATTTTTTTTCTTATCTAATTTCTAAAAAATATGTGAGAATAATTGTAACATTTAATGAGTGCAAAAAACATTTATTTTATAGTTTATATGCTTGATATTATCTATAATTAAAATAACTAATACAAAATTTATAGATATTTTTATTTTATTTTTAAGATTAGTTTAAAATACTAATAATTCTCATTATATTTTTAAAATAATTTCTAAAAAAATATCATTATCTAGCTATTCAATACAATTGGGTTTTATTATGAAACTATAAATCAAATCATAATATATTATAATCAATATATGTTAAACAATCGTTATGGCTAGAAATGTAGTTCCTATGTCTCATACACGATTAAATAGGGCTACGAACAGAATTTGCAGCACGTATGCACATCCGTAAATTATATCATAAGATAATTGTCTCGAACAATTGTATATTTATAATTAATTCCTAGCACATTCTGATAATAAGTATACATTAATATCGTTGTACATTTTCCTAAGTGTTGATCTCAACGTATATTTTTTCGAGGGTCTAATTGACATGTATTCAAAGTCACCTCCTTCTTATTTCACAATTTCCATTCTATTTTAAATCTTCCCACTACCTTTTTATCATAATTATTTTTCAATCATTGGAACGTGCCCAAATGAGAAGCAATGATATATATCAAATACACAACAATAAATTTAATATATTAAATTTATTAATTGAGACTCATATTACTAAATAGATTGAACTTTCTACTTATATTCGTTATAGTAATTCAAGTAATAATATAAACCTATAATTCGTATCCGTTTTTTTAAAAGTGTGACTATTAATCTATTTCCTTTATAAACAATAGAATATTAGCACAATTTATATCTATTAGCCTTAACACATTTTATAAAAGTTGACTTTTAACTCATTTTTCGTTAAACGTTGGATTGTAATAAATTTTATAAATATTAGGTCTTGTCCTTTTTATAAATATTAATTTTTAGCCACTTTCTTAATATTAGTTTGTATTCCCTTTATTCCCTTTCACATTCACAAAGGCATTACTCATTTCATACATTCAACCTTTTATAAACATTATACTCTATAATTATTTTATAAATATTGCATCAAGTTATTTTATAAGCGTGACCTTACCCTATTTCATAAACCTCAAACTTATTACTTTTTCATAAATTTAAATATTAGTATTTTTCATAAATATGAGTATTAACTATTTTTTATAAATATGTTAGCCATTTTAAATAAACATATGCCTTATATTTCTTTTATAAATATTATAAATATTATAAAGTATTATATTTTTATATTTTTTAAATTCTTGATTCCACTAGATCTTAACCCACTTTTTAAAACTGTTCGTAATTTTTTTCATATTTTGATAAAAGTATATATATTAGCTTTTGTATATAGTTCTTAAAAATTATTTAAAAGAATAAATTTCAACGTTTTATAAAATGATAAGGGTTGACTTTATTGATATAATAAAACACGATATTAAAAATCTTAATCAATGTTTTCCTTACATAATTATTTAATATATATATATATATTCCTATAATAATAAATATATATAATTATAATATTTAAAACTATTTAAAGTTGGTTAATTATTAATATATTTTATATTATCTAATAATTTATTATAATTATAATTTTAATCTTAAAATATAATTCATTTGATTTTCATATCGATAAATCGATTTCAAACAAGTTATAATTTTTTTCTAAAACTTATAGAAATGGGTACTTCTTTATTTACAAAAATCACGTAAAATTTTTCATATTTACAAAATTAATATTTTACCACTTACATGTAAAAATCATCATTTTTATTTATTTACTTATAAAATTACTATTTTACTCATAAATGATCAATTTTATCCTTTTATATATATATATATATATGCAAAATTGACCATTATCCTCCATAAATAAATAATGACCATTGCCCATCATTTGTAAAGAAAATGACATTTTTACCTCTTTTTATAAAAAAATAACTATTTTACCCTCTATTTCTAAAATTGATTATTTTACCTTTAATTTACCAAAAATAACTATATTATCCCAAAATTTTCAAAAATAATAATTTACCCCTATTTATATAAAAATGATCATTTTATCCCTTATTTTGCTAAGATTGAGTTTTCATTGTGTTCAACTCTCAACTCGATAACACACTACTCATGTTCTTTAAGGACTTCATTCCCTCAACTCTCTTCGCCTTATTTCACATTCCCTTTTAATCATCATGAGCTTAATGATTCCTATTCTATAAATATGACATAAATCTTTATACTTTATTAAGCCTATTTTTATGTAAATTTACTCTAATCTTTTACAAACTCCTATTAAAAAAGGTTATACACATTATAATACCCCGATCCAATTTTTTGGATTGGGCTAACATCACAATTGTCATATTTTCCCTATACTACCATAACAATGCTCATACTACTGTAGTACCAATAAGGCATAAGACACAAATATTACAAAAACGCTTTCATTTTAAGTAAGAATTTAAACTAATATTTCAAAAACTGATAGTATACAAAATACAATGTTATAAATCCCCCAAACATTAAACCTCTCACGCTCAGCCCAATTCCATTGGTCAAAGACCCATGCCCATCCGCTCCCTGTCGATAACTATTATGGCAAATACCTTCACTATAGCAAGAACCTGATGGACTAGAGTGTCTGATAAAACACCTTTAAAACACAGCGAAAATTTGAAACTTTTCTTGCAAAGTTTCTCTGGGAGCCCACAAAATAGTTTATACAAATATTCCGGGAATAATAGCCATGTGATAAGAATTAAAATGTCGTGTGTATGGTATGGGGTTACTTTTGGCGAATGGACGCCCTCAGAAGATCATTCCCTTCACTCCTCATGCCTCATCGGCTTAGCCTACAACATGTTTAAGGGAGGGGATGAGCTCAAAGCTTAGTGAGTGTGACACTGATGTCATGCCACCACATGGCTCACGACCCTGATATTTCCCGTAAACAGCTTAGCATAAACTTCTATATCATTATTCGTACTTAATATTCCGAGTTCACGTGGCCTACTTTTCTCTTGGAGACACTGGTCTCATGCTATCCAACTGATAGTCTATACTACGGTCATATTATCATCGTTCTCTCCATTTGGTTTTAAATAACTGATATTGTAATATCATATTTTAATAACCTGAAAATTTTAATTGAAAATTTTTTAAAAATTTATTTTAAGTTTAAAACCTAATTGATTTGATTTGAAATTCAATGTAAATTAGAATTTACTTGATGATAACTAATTTAGCCTCAATAATTTAATCGAAGAATTCAAGTTAAAATTGTGAATATAGTATAATTAAATATTTACAAATAAATATATATATATTAAATAAAAAAAATGAGTATGATGTGTAAGTATATATATATATATAATGTATTTGACATCAAATACACTTTATAAATTTAAAAGGGCTAAACCCTACTTATGGTAGATATAGCCACCATGGGTTGGATCTTAGCATTTCCTAAAATAAAAGTTTACAAATTAACCCAAATATATGAAGCCAAAAGGATGGTCATATGTACAAATGATAACTTTACAATAATGACCCCATATTTAAATCATCAAACAAAAAAAATACATGTGGCTACTTTAAGGCCTTGCGTTTATAGACAATCTAAGGAAAACCACTACCTTGGGGTTAAGTGTAGGATATACACTGATCACAAGTGTGTTAAGTATTTCTTAACTCAGAAAGAGTTAAATCTCCACTAGAGGAGATGGCTGTAAAAGACTATGACCTTGTGATAGAATATCACCCTAAAAAGGAAAATGTGGTGGCAGATGCCATAAGTTACAAATACCAAACTGAGGCGGCACAAATAAAGGCAAGCTACATACCCTTTTTGTAATAGCTAGGGAGAAGGGAGGTGGATCTGAAGATGGATAAGCAAGAGAAATGCTTGTTGGCTAATGTGGTGGTGAGACCCAGCCTAACCAAACAAATTAAGGCCCAACAAAAGGTCGATAAGGAGCTCCAATCCTATTTGGACCCAGTTAATATAGGGACAAAACTGGACTACGACTTGCGAGGTGATGAAGTGCTAACTAGGTATGTGTGCCTCAAGATAAGAAGTTGAAGAGGTTAATTCTAGAAGAGACACACGATTCGGTGTATGCGATGCATCCAGGCAGTACTAAGATGTACCATGCCATCAAACAAGGATATTGGTGTAAGGGAATGAAGAGGGACATTGTGGAATACGTAGCCCGATGCTTGTCCTATTAGTAGATAAAGGCCGAGCATCAAAAACCATTAGAACTGCTCCAACCCATGCCTATTTTGGAATGGAAATGAGAACACATTACCATGGACTTTGTCACAGGACTACCTATGACCAAGAGGAGTTGAGACGTAATTTGGGTCATTGTGGATAGATTGACCAAATCTGCTTATTTCCTCCCTATAAGAGTGACAGATACAATGGAACAATTGGCTGTCTTATACATGAGGGAGATAATAAGACTCCATGTGTCCCAGTGAGTTTAGTTTCGGATAGAGACCCCATATTTACTTCAATGTTCTAGCCAAGTTTACAAAGTGCCTTAGGAACCAAGCTCCACATGAGTATGGAATTTCATTCTCAAACCGATGGACAATTTGAGCGGATGATTCAAACATTGGAGGATATGCTGAGGGCATGTGTACTCACTATGGACAAAGGTTGGGAGGAATACTTGTGCCTGGAATTTGCCTACAATAATATCTATGAGACCAGTATTTAGATGGCTCCTTATGAAGCCCTTTATGGGTGACCATGCCATACCCCTTTATTTTGGGAAGAAGTGGGGGGAAAGGAAGCAAGAAAGGGTCAAGTTAATCGAGGGTGCCACATAGAAAATCAAGTTAATCCAAAGTCGCCTTAAGGCTGCTTAGGACAGGCAAAAGAGTTATGCAGATCATCGGAGAAGAGATCTGGAGTTTAAAGTGGGAGATCAAGTGTTTCTAAAGGTATCCACATGGAGGGGAATACTTAGGTTTCAACAACGGGGAAAATTGAAACCAAGGTATATCGGTCCTTATCCCATCATCCAAAGGATATGACCAGTGGCTTATAAATTGGAACTACCTCCAAACCTACAGAGAATACACAATGTAGTTCATATTTTGGTACTTCGTAAGTACTAGCCAGATCCAAGCCATGTGTTGGACCGACCTCCACCAGAACTGGAAGAGAACTTGACCTATCAAACAGAACTGGTACAAATCATCGATCGGCGGGATAAGAACTTGAGAAATAAGAGAATTCCTATGGTCAAAGATCTTTGGCAGAATGGACTCGTGCAAGAAGAGACATGGGAAATCGAGAATGTAATGAGGGATGACCACCCCCAATTATTTGACATGTAACTGTTTTGGCAACAAAACCCCTAAAAGTAGGGGAGAGTTGAACCAGTTTGAACCACTATTGAACTAATTTCTAAATTCATTTTTCTTGGTGGCTTAGAAAATTCAAATTTGAGAATTGAGGCCATCATTTGATAGAGAATGAATTTAGATGAATTTACAAATTTTTAATTTTAAAAAACTTGGTCGAATCGGGCCTGAACCGACTAGTTTAAGCATTGAACACCGTTTGGACCTGTACGGTCTAGTTTAGAATGGTGTCATCTTCTTCCTTCAGATGACAGCACTGTTTACTTGTCGAAAAATTAAGCAGCGACGGTAATGATGAAAAGTCTCTCGCGAGGGAATTTTAGGCAATGAATGACTGCCATAAAGGCATCAATCGGATGACCATGAAGTCCTCGAGCTTCCTATATAAAGAGCTCTTCCTCATTCATCCTCTTCACACCTGAAAACTTCTCTCTCTCTCTACTGCTCCATTTTCCAGTGAAGTTTGAACCAAAGCTCCCACTTGGGCATTTTTTGAGCCAAATAAGGCAAGATTGGGTTCTTTAAATTCGGAAAGAAGTCAGCTACCCGATGGTTATCTCCATTTGCTTCGAGGATTGCCAAAGAAATGCCAACATGATCTAACAGTTAAGTAGCTCTGGCGGAGCAAAGCTTCCCTATTTCGGTTGTGCTAAAAATGGCCAATTCGAGCCCTTCTCAGTCAAACCAAGCTCTCCCAACACTTCCACAACCCTCATATGAATGAATTAGAGCTGAAAGGAGGAACCTCAAGACGAGAGCTATCTATCCAGATTGAAAGCTCGGACCACCGCATCCCTAACGGAGCATGAAGTATCGAGAATGCCAACAAAGATAAGCTCACATGAGGCAAAGAGCCAACTAAGAGGAATTCACTACACTATTGGATGAGTGGGAATTTTCATATCATACACTATTGGGATGATAAGTACCTCATAAATGAAAACCTGCTACTATGTGGGATTTTAACATCACACCTGGTTGGGCTGATGTGAGAAAAACGTGGAAAAACTACTTACCAACTGTAAATAGATCATACCCGATTGGTATGATGAAATTCTTAGAAGGAAGTAGAAAACCCACTTATCGATTATGAGCGGAAATGTCCTAACACCCCGTTGGTGTGATGGACAGGTGAAAAGTTATTTTTGTTAGAACTGCTCTCCCCTGACTATGTGCCACTGCTTAAACATTTTGGAAGACCTTCTTGACATGATCTTGAATAGCTCAGATAGGCCGAAGGCCTTAGTTTTAGAACTTAGGAGTAAAATTCCCGATTTTAAAAATCTCGAATAGTGGGACCAAGGCCAGTTGACACGAGCAGGAGCTTGTAAATAAACTTGATGTTAACCCATGAAAACTTTAATGAATGATGTGATTTGGCCATGGTACCAAGATAGGACCGACACACTCAATGGACTGGCGATAGTGCGACAATATAGGTCAACGGACCAGTCAAGACAAATAGCTTCGGGTCGAGTTGAGGGTTGAGGCTGTTGGACCAGTGGCACTAAAGATTAAATGGCTTATGTGGAAAATTATTGTTTTGTGCATGCATTGAGGTTTGGGACCATCAAGGCGCCCAAGAGGGCTATTGATGCATCCTATGGACTATTAGACAATATGGTGGAGATTAAGGTAGTTTGTCGTGCCACCAGTTAGGGAAGCTCGACATAGCTTCATGCGCACGTGACTGGGGTGGGGTCGGGATGAGGTCTTTGTCCTCACATGGGCACAAAGTTTCTTTTCGGGTTTGAGGATCGAATGTCGCATACATCCACTCATTCCCAGGGTAGAAGTGCACGAGCTTCTATCTAGGTGGCTGGTAAAGTCGCTCCGACACCATAAGTGGGTGCAATGGATGGGCTGCCCTATGAATGTGTGATCCATTCATGGTGAAGGGCATGTGTTGAGTGTTAAACACATCGACTGTGGTTAATGATGAGCAATGGTTTTGAAAATCGAGAAATTGAGGAAGAAAAGGATTTTTAAAAAAATAACGAGTCTGACACACTCCGATTCAACTATTTTTCTGAAACTCAAACCAACCGGATGTGATGATATCTTCACTTACAACCTGTAAGCGAGTTTCTCCTTTCCTCAAGGAAATTCGTCATACTAACCGGGTATGATAATCTCTACTTACAACCAGTAAGTTGGTTTTCTATTGATAAAAGTGCTCATCACCCCAACTGGTTATGATGTATATAAACCCACTCATGGCCATTAAGTAGGTTTTCCTTTGATAAAGGTGCTCATCACCCCAGCTGGTTATGATGTTAGATAATCCCACTAACTTGTTAACCGTGATGTGTTCGTCCTCGGTTGGTTTTCCAAGTTGATGCAAGCTTCTCTTGCCGGTGTTCGAGTCCCTCGTACAACTATACGATTTGGACATCCTTATCTATTAATATTTGGCATAACTACCTTCGTTCCTCACGTATGAACAACTAATCTCAAAATTTTCAATTAATTGCACTTAGGTCCCTAAAGTTTATTTTCCTTGACTTTAGGTGTAAAACCCGCCCTTTTGAGCTAAGGAAAACCAGGAAAAGAACCGGTTAAACCAAGTGAGGATTTAGAACCGGTTCACAAACCCGATTATTTCTGAACGGGCAAGTTGGTTATTTACAACTCTCGGGTGATCCAAAGGGTTCATTAAATCTTGGAAAAGAAACTTAAGACAAATTAGAAAACAAAAACCAAAGTAGTTTAAGTGAATTAGATTTCATAAGAACTTTAAAGTTAAGCGTGCTTACTTGAGAGTAATGTGAGGATGGGTGACCTCCTGGGAAGTATGAATTTTTTTTGTAACCCGAAATTTCGGTCAAAAATTTGTATGTACGCCTTATCATAAATTAATATATAATTAATAGCAATAATTTAATACCTAAATTAAATTATTGGAATTAATACAAATAATTTAATATCGAAATTAAATTATTAGAATTAATACTGAAATTTAATTTATTAGAATTAATACCGAAATTAAATTATTGGAATTAATACCAATAATTTATGGCAATATTAATACCAGTAATAAATCTCGCCCATTTAATACACGAGTTTTACAACTATATAAAGAGTTCATCCCCATTTCATTCTCCTCACACTTGAACACTTCTCTCTCTCTCTACTGCTCCATTTCCCGGTAAAGCTCGAACGAGAGCTTCGACTTGAACAAAAGTCGGGCTCTTTAGAACCGGGGGGAAGACAGCTATCTGATAGCAAACTCCAATCAATCCGAGTATCGTTGGAGAAACGCTGACATGATGGAATAGTGAAGCAACTCCGGCGGACCGAAGCTGCCCTATTTCGGCCAAGCTGAAATCGGCTATTTCAAGCCCTCCCAACACTTTCTCAGCCTTTCCACGACCGAATTAGGACCGAAAGGATGAACCTCGGACCGCCGTGCCTTCACGGGAATATGAAGTACCGGGAACGCCAGCAAGGACATGCTCGCGTGAATACCAAGAACCGGTCTAGTGGAATTCACGGCATTAACGGGTGAGTGGGTTTACAAACATCATACCTGATTGGGATGATGAGCACACCTTATAAAGGTAAAAACCACTTACCGGTTGTGAGTGGGTTTACAAACATCATACCTAATTGGGATGATGAGCACACCTTATAAAGTTAAAAACCACTTACCGGTTGTGAGTGGGTTTACAAACATCATACCTGATTGGGATGATGAACACACCTTATAAAGTTAAAAACCACTTACCGGTTGTGAGTGGGTTTACTAACATCATACCCGGTTGGGGATGATAAGTACCTCGATATAAAAACCCACTGTTTAGTGGTATTTTAATCATCACTACTTAAAGAAAGTGATGTGAAAGTTATGCGGAAAAACTACTTACGGGTTGTAAGTAGATCATACCCGGTTGGTATGATGAGACTTCCTGGAAGGAAGTTGAAAACTCGTTCATCGGTTATGAACGGAGATGTCCTTATACCGGTCGGTATGATGGATAGTAAAAACCTATTTTTGTCGGAAGTGTTCTCCCCTGACTGTGTGCCAATGCTTAAACTATTTGGGAGACCTTCTCGACGGGAGCTCGAATAGCTCTGATAGGCCAAGGGCCTCGGTTTTGGAACTTGGGGGCGAAATGCCCGATTTTGAAAATCTCGTATAGTGGGCCCAAGGCCAGTTGGCACGAGCAGGAGCTCGTAAACGAACATGATATATGTGCCATAAAACTTAATAAGTGAATTGTTTGGCCATGGTACCAAGATAGGACCGACATGCTCAGTCAACTAGTGGCAGTGTGACATGACAGGTCGACGGACTAGTCAAGACAAACAGCTGCGGGTTGAGTTGAGAGTCGGGGCCGTTGGACTAATGGCACCACATATTACAAGGCAATATAAGAAAACATTGTTTGTGCATGCACTATGAGTACGGGATCATCAAGACGCCCATGAGGGGTAGTGATGCATCCTAAGGGCACTGGATGACCTGGTGGCTATAAGGGCAGTTCGTCGTTCCAGGTGTCTGTGCGAAATCTGGAGTAGCACTAAGCGCATGAGACCGGGGTGGGGACAGGATGAGGTCTCTGTCCTCATACGGACACGAAGAAGTGATTTCGGGATTGTGGGTCGGATGTTTCATATATCCACTCATTCCCAGGGTAGAAGTGGTCGTACTTCTATCCGGGTGGCAGGAAAAGTCGCTCCGAAGCCACTAGCGGGTTCAGTAGTGATACTGACTTGCGAATGTGTGTAACCTTCATTATGAAGGATGTGTGTTGGGTGATGACACATCGATAACTAAGAAATAATGGAAAAAGATGAATTTTTAAATGAAATGATTTTTTTGAAAACAAAGGAGTATGGCACACTCCATATAAATGTTTTTCTTGAAAGTTAAAAGATTTGAATCCCACTCACTGAGTAGTTGTACTCACCCCCTCCCTTATACCTCTTTCAGGAAGTCCCGGAAAGCCGAACCTTAAAGGACTTGCGCAATTAAACGCCTGCAAGATTGGTACAACTAATTTAAATTACTATGCAGTTTTGATTTATGATATTCCAGGAAAAAGGTGCAGGTTAACGCCTTACTCTTTACGATTTATAATATAAGGGAAAACCCTTTAGTAAATCGGGAGAGTGGCGGGTTGATCACGGGGATCCGACCAAACCGGGTCGGGGCGTGACATTAGGTCCCTAATGCTAACTTTTCTCCAAATGGAGTCCCGAAATTTCCAAAAATTCACCTTGGGTCCTCAATTTACTCAAAATTATTTAAGGGACTCAAGTTTTCCAAATTTTCAATTTGGTCCCCAACATTTCAAAAATTATCATTTTGCCCCTACTTTACAAAAATGGCAATTTGACCCCAATTAATTCCAAAAATTGACTAATTGGTGCCCCAATATTGTTTTGATGGCCAATTGGCTCGCAATTTTAGGAAATTGCAATTTAGTCCCTCAATTTTATGAAATTCCCAAATTTCCCAAAACTTTTCCCCAATTTCCTCTCTTTCAAATTGGCCGAATTTGATTTCATCAAATTGACCATTCAATTGAGGTTAATTGCTCCAATTGAAGGTATGGATTAGTTCCTACACTTCCATATGATTCGATTGAGCTTTGAACCGAGCCATTTGGTTCCAAATTGAGCTCAAACGAAGCTTCGCCGAAAAACTGAACGTAGAGAGAGAAATCTTCGAAAGCTTACCATCAGAGGTGCAATGGTGCGATCTCTCTATCAGAGAAGATAGCTATCTTGCTGAGGTTTCTTTTAGGATCAAGAATTCCTACAATTGATTTTGAATTGAAGGATAATTTTGTCAGTGAAATTCTACTATTTCTCTCTCTAACTCCGATTTGCGACAATTGAGAATTGTCAAATTGGCTTACCTTTCAGCTTAGTTGAGGTCGTCTAAGGGCTGTGGGGATGTTGTGAGAGATTGGTTTGGCCTTAGGAGGGATGAATTATGCTATTTTTAGCTCGCCCGAAATAGGGCAGCTTCAGTCCGCTAAGCTACTTCACTCTTTGATTTCGTCGACGCTTCTCCGACGATCCTCGGATTGAATAGAGATTGCTATCAGGTAGTTGACTTCCCTTGGAGTCTAAAGAACCCAACCTCACCATCTGAGGTTTAGAAAAATGCCCAAATCAAAGCTCTAGTTTGAGCTTCACCGAAAATTGGAGTAGTTGAGAGAGAATGGAGTTTTCAAGTGCGAGAAGAATGAATGCAGAGGAGCTTTTTATATAGGGAGCTTGAGGGTTCTCTGGCCGTCCATTTGGCACCTTTATGGTGCTCATTCATGGCGTAAAATTCCCTGAACGGAGATGATTCAGCTTCGTTGGCACTGTACGTACTTCCAGCAAGTGAACAGTGCTATCATATGAAGGAAGAAGACGACACTATTCCGAACCAGTCTAGACCGGTTGGAACCGGCTTCAATGCTTAAATTGGCCGGTTCTAGCTCGATTCAACCAAGTTTTTCAAAATTAAAAATTTCTAAATTCATCTAAATTCATTCTCTATCCAATGGCGACTTCATTCCCCAATTTGAATACTTTAAGCCACCTAGAAAAATGAATTTTGCATTCGGTTCAATGATGGTTCAAACTCATCCAATCAGGTTTAGATTCGGTTCACTTGAACTGGTCTGGTGTTCTCTTCCAATTTGTCCCAAAGTCACCTTCCATGTTTTTTATGACTCTTTGTGTTCTTGGGATTTGTAAATTTTCCAATTTGCCCCTTCTCTAATGGTTGGGGTTCGTGAAGTGGTTCAGTTTTCTCACTTGGGTTGACAAGTTCTTTCTCCGGTTTCCTTACCTTCAAGGGATGGGGTTTACAACTCTCCACTCCTTTTAGGAGTTTTATCCCCAAAATTTATTCAACATCCTTTGCACATGAAATAACTTCCCTTGATGTCAACATGGAGTTTGTTTGACATCCTGACACTCGGGTTATTTCCACTTAGCCCCTTTATATCACACACCTATGGAATTTCATTTTCCTTTCGCTCACTCATTCCCTAGAGTTTATCCTCGCTAAGCATGTCTTACCTATGAGTTCAAGGGTATATCCTTAGGTTCACATCTTCCTTTACTTAGGGCAAGATTCTTCCCCTTGAGGTTCTTACTCAAGGTTTCAAGATGGGGAGTCCCAAGATGCCCAATCGTTCCCTTGTCTAGTTATTCTCTTGATTGTTGAAATCCTTAGCTTAGTGTTCTTTTGAGTGTTACATACTTGTTTTTCACGAGTTTCAGTGTTTTCACCTTTTTGTCTTATTTTGACCCTACCCTCATCCGTTATTTATTACAACTTCAATCCAAATTTAATGTTTAACTTTGTCATGATTAACTAACTGACTCTTCCTTACTTGAGTCATATTTTTCCATGTTACTGTTGGGCTTAAATGACCCTTACAACACAACATACTTTAGAACCTGTCTTTGACCATTTAAAATTTTAGAACACTTCCATAATGGTTGTTCTCTACCTTCCAACCTTCCAAGGATAGTATAACTTCATCCCTCTTTTCGTCTGGTAATATTTCTCGACTACCCTTATTGTTATCCAATCATCCATCTTGCCTTTGATGTCATGCCTTACATAATCATGTTAGTTTTCCTTATCCACTCATCCTTTCCCAACTTCCTTATTGGGTCTTATTTCATGTATTCCACCCTATGCTCAACCGTTCACTCTTTGGCTCCATCAAGTGAGCATGGACCACAACCAGTCTTGATGTCAGCGGTCATTTCCTTTAATCACTTCTTAACTAGAGGGCTTACTTCTCCAAGTTTTCTTAGATGTGCTTTCCTCTATTTTCTTTTTATGGCAGTTTACCCTTTTCTTACTCGTACGACATCTTTTGATGCTATCTTTCTATTTACCCGTTCCTTGGGTTTGACTTACTCCTTGGGTCCTCCTAGTATGCCTCCATCAGTTCCTTTACTCTAGTATGAACTTTATTTGCAAGTTCATCTCCTAATCCCTTGTCATTTGGTTCCATTACTTCTTAGTTTGGATACTTACGACCCTTTCTGGGGTTTCCTTCTATAAACCTCGCCCTTTTGCATTAAGAAAAACCGGGAAAAGAACTGGTTAAACCGAGTAAGAAAACCAAACCGGTTTACAAACCCGATCTTTTGGGAACAAGCAATTTAGAAATTTACAACTTCTGGGTGATCCAAAAGGTTCATAAAACCTTGGAAAAAAACCTTAAGACAAATTAAAAGAGAAAAACCAGATCGGTTCAGATGAACTAGATCCCATCAAAATATTAAAGTTAAGCGTGCTTGCGTGAGAGTATTGTGAAGATGGGTGACCCCGATGAAGATCGAAGCAGAGTTTTGACTAGAGCATTTTTCTTAACCTCAGAAGAAGAGATCGTTCTTTTTAGAACCGGGGAGAAGTTAGTTACATGCTTGTAGTCTTCGTTTGCTCCAAGGGTTGTTGGAGAAGCGCTAGCATGATGAAACAGCGAAGCAGCTCCGGCGGACCGAAGCTGCCCCATTTCGGTCAAGCTGAAATCGGCTAATTTGAGCCCCCTCAGACCAAACCAAGCCATCCCAACACTTCCTCATCCCTCCCACGACTGAATTAGAATGGAAAGGTAAGCTAATTCAGCTCCCCTCTATAATTTCCGACCGGTGTTAGAGAGAGAACCGATAGAATTTCGATGATGAAATTCTAACTCAATTCGGCATCAATTGATGCAATTCTTGATTTTAGGATGAATCTTAGGATGAGGGAAAGAATCCTACCAAGGAAGGAAGCCCTAGAAAGACATGCATATCGCAATTAAGAGGAAATGGAACCAACCGAAAGACGAATAAGGATTCAAAGTGGGAAATTGCCTCAACATAGAAGAAGGTGTAAGGAAATAAATGAAGGAATCTCCAAAGGATGGTGAGAAGGTTGAACATGTAACTCTTAAGGTTAAAACCTCTAATATGAGGAATATAGTAGAGAATGAAATCGTAATAAGGGAATTCCTCAAACAAAACAATCAATACATCGACCAAAAAGAGATCAACTCGAAATATTAAACCGTGAAATGGTAACGAGCAAGTGTGAGTGGATTAAGAAAAAAAGGAAGTCCTTGAATAAAGGATGCCACTAAAGAAGAGAAAGGACATAAGAAGGGAAAAATCCTCGTATGACAATAATTATTAGAAAACCCAATGATTGGAATCGAAAGGACCCAATAAAGAAGTTTGAAAAAGAGGAGTAGGTAAGAGAAATCCATGCGATTATGTGAGACATAACTTCAAAGGCATGATGGATGAGAGGATAACGGTAAAAAAGATAGTTGATGAATGCTATCAAAAGAAAAGAGGGATGAAATTATACAATCCCTGAAAGGTCAAAAAGCTTTAGGGACTCATATGAAAGGATTTTTGAAAGAAAGGACTTTGGCACACTCAAATACAAGTCTTTTTCCTAAAAGTTAGAAGTTTTGAAAAACCCATTCAGTGAGTAGTCGTACTCATCCCCTCCCTTATATCCCTTTTAGGAAATTTTGGAAAGCCTACCCTTAAAGACCATCAACTAAGATGTCTGTGAGACAGGTACGATAAATTTAAAATATTATGCAGTTTTTATTTATGTTATTCTAGGAAAATGTGTATTTTTAAAGGATGCCTTACTCTTTACGGTTTATAATAAAGGGAAATCTTTTAATAAACTAGGAGAGTGGTGGGTTGTTCACGGAGATTCGACTAAACCAGGTCGGGGTGTGACAACTAGACTGGTATTAGAGCATGTTTCCTTGAATACATAATCAAGATTAGAAAATACAGTAACTAATAGGTTTTATCTTAAAATTTACAGATGGCTTCCAGGAGAGTAACCAAGAAAACTAGGAATGACTCTACTCAACACACTGTCCTCATTGGAAGACATCTCTAGAAGCTTCCTAATGCCCGAGATATAGTAGAAGCCTCAAATGACCAAATGGGGAAACATCCTATACCACCAAGTAGACAGTGCCAGGGCATGTTAAGGTCACAATCCTATGTACAAAGGGAGCCAAGCCTAAAGCCAGGAATGCTAGTACAAACATATAATCTTACCAAGGAGGATACAAGCCTAGAAAACCGTAGCTTCGCATCTATTCTATGACTACTTTATGTGATAGGGCTAAAATCCCAACCTTTTGTATGCCCTTGTTAATGAAATACTCAAATTCTTAAATCTCTAGCTCCCAATGATGTGATCTTACTAGGAAGATGGCCTAAGGCAAATAAACCAAACAAACTCACACTATCCTAGAAACTAAGGAAAAGTTATATTTTAGTTATGGAAGATGAATTAGGGAATTAAGAAACCCAGGAGGACTCTTACCATGACCCTTTAGCAAAGGAGATTCAGCAAGAAAACTCAAAGAAGGCGAAGCACCAAACCACCAATAACCATGAGAAAGCCCCACTCGAAGGAAAGAAGGAACCACCACAATCCATTCAAGTGAATAACATATTACAAGTATGAACGATGGGGACATTACATGAAGAAGTGCCCAACCCTACTAAGGACAAGTACCAAGATAAACTATTATAGGTGTAAGGAAAGAAGGAGTGTCCCACTCCTCATAGATTTAGGGCAATACCTCCTCAAAGGTCACTAAAGACATGAAGGACTGGAGATCGAAACTATGGAGCAGGTTAAGTAAGTGGTTCACAAAGAGGTCAAGAAATGATGAGGTGAATGCCAAATTTAAAGTTCTTCTTAAGAAGGTCAAACCAAGAAGGATACCACAAGAATAGTGATAAGGTATATGGGAAGTATACCTAGAACCCTCTTATAAGGAAGCAAACACAGAAAAATGTCCTCAGGAAACTCTAGGGAATGACACAACGAGAGTGAAGAAGAGAAGGAATATGCTAGGAAAGGGAACTCTAGAGGGATGCATACTACTAAGTACCTTGAAGGAATCATTGGATTGGCAGATGGACATAACATGGAGTGCAAGGCACCAATCCACCGTTAGAAACTTCTTGAAGGAAGGATGTATCGGAGGCCAATTATGACCTGCCTTGGAAGAGTAATAGAGACAAGTAATGGGATGTATTGGGATTTCAAGAATGAATCACCTTGGAAAAAGCAATGAAGCCAAAAAGGAATTTCGGACCAACATGACAAAAGAAAGTAAGTCATTACAACAAGATAGTCAAAGAGAATAAATGACGCCCTAAGAAAGACCGGGAGGTAGAAAGGACTACACCCTAAAAAGGTTAGTGAGATGGACGTTAAGGATAGGAGGACTCGAGTAACAACTGTCCTAAGAAACTTAGACTAAACGAATGGTGGAGGTAAAGCAGTTAATGAAATGCTGGTTGAGATGCTGGTTGAGATGGAAAGATTGAGTACCAAGTAAAAGTAGTCATGAGGTCCTAAGAAGTAAATTAAACCAAAGGAATGGATAAATAGCATGGTAGCATCAAAGAATGCCGTAATGAATAGGAGTGGGTGGACTACTATAATAAGAGAGTAAAAGAAAGAATATATGAGGAATCTTGGAGAAGTAAGCCCTCAATTAAGAAATCAATTAGGGAAAATGACCACTAACATCAGGACGGGTTGTGGTCCAGCTCACTTAATGGAGCCTAAAGAATGGATGGATGAGCATAGTGTAGAGAATATGAAATAAGACCAACAATCATAAATTCCTTAGATAAGGAATGATAGGAAATTTTAAGATGAATAAGGATTCAAAGTGGGAAATTGCCTCAACATAGAAGAAGATGTAAGGAAATAAAGGAAGGAAACTCCAAAGGATGCTAAGAAGGTTGAACATGTAACTCTTAAGGTTAAAACCTCTACTTTGAGGAATATAGTAGAGAATGAAATCGTAATAAGGGAATTCCTCAAACAAAACAATCAATACATCGAACAAAAAGAGATCAACTCGAAATATTAAACCGTGAAATGGTAACGAGCAAGTATGAGTGGATTAAGAAAAAGGAAGTCCTTGAATAAAGGATGCCACTAAAGAAGAGAAAGGACATAAGAAGGGAAAAATCCTCGTATGTCAATGATCATTAGGAAACCCAATGATTGTAATCAAAAGGACTCAATAAATAAGTTTGGAAAGGAAGAGTAGGTAAGAGAAATCCATGCGGTTATGTGAGACATAACTTCAAAGGCATGATGGATGAGGATCCAAAGTGGATTTTAGAAGTTTCGGTACTCAATTTGGGGAAAATTAGCATTTGGGACCTTAAAGTTAAGGAAAAAGAAATTTAGGGACCTAAATTCAAATAATTAAAGTTTGGGCATTTTGTTCATACATGTGGAATTAGGGCTATTATGCCAAATGTTAATAAACAAGGATGTTCAAATAATGTAGTAGCACGAAATACCGATAACAACAACAATGATAAGTTCGCGTGGAGGCAAAAAGCCTATCAAGAGGAATACACTGGACATATCGGGTGGGTGGGATTTTTCACATCATACACGGTTGGGATGATGAGTACCTTGGAAATGAATAGCACTACTATATGGAATTTTAACATCACACCTGGTTGGGGTGATATGAGAACTACGTGGAAAAACTACTTAATGGTTGTAAGTAAATCATACCTGGCTGGTATAATTAACTTCCTAGAAGGAAGTAGAAAACCCGCTTACCGGTTATAAGCAGAGATGTCATCACACCCAGTTGGTGTGATGGACAAGTAAAAAGTTATTTTGTTAGAAGTGCTCTCCCTTGATTGTTTGCCAATGCTTAAAAAGTTTGGAAGACTTTCTTGATGAGAGCTCAAATAACTCAGATAGGCCAAATGACTCGGTTTTGAAACTTGGGGGCTAAAATACCCGATTTTGAGAATCTCGTACAATGGGCCCAAGGCCAGTTGGCACAACCAAGATATCGTAAACAAACATGTTGGCAAGCAATAAAAACTTCTAAATGAATGATTATGTGATTTGCCCATGGTACCAAGACAGGACCGACATACTTGATGGACTGGCGGTAGTGCAAAGGACCAGGTCGACGGACTGGTCTAGACAAACAGCTGTAGGTCGAGTTGAGGGCCGGAGCCGTTGAACTAGTGGCACCAAAGATTAATGGCTTTATAGAAAACTTTTTTTGTGCATGCATTGATGTTCGGGACCATCAAGATGCCCAAGAAGGGTAGTAATCCGTCCTAAGGGCTACTGGACGACATGGTGGAGATAAGCGCAGATTGTCGTACCAGTAGTTAGTGAAACTTGACATAGCTTCATGCGCATGAGACTGGGGTGGGGTCGGGATGAGGTCTCTGTCCTCATATGGATACAGAGTTGCTTTTTGGGTTTTAGGATCGGATATCGCGAACATCCACTCACTCCCAGGGTAGAGATGGACGAGCTTCTATCTAGGTTGCCGATAAAGTCGCTCCGACACCACAAGTGGGTGCAGTGGTCAGGATACCCTATGAATGTGTGATCCCTTCATGATGAAGGGTGTGTGTTGATTGTTAAACACACCGATTATGGATAATGAGGAAATTGATTTTGAATAACCAAGAATTTAAGGAAGAAATGATCTTAAAAGAAATAAGGAGTGTGGCACACTCCAATTCAAAACTAATTTTTTGAAACTCATATTCCAAACACCCATTCACTGAGTTGTAGAAACTCACCCCTCCCTTTCTATCCCTTTTCAGGAGTAGAGAAAAATGACTAGAGATAACACCAGGATCAACCCTCTGTCAGGTATGCTTAGAAGTCTTTTCTTTTTAAGATTGCATATTTATTGATATATGTTATTCTAGGGAACAAGGTTGAAATTTCGCCTAACTCCTCTTGATTTAAGGTAAGGGCAAACCTCTCTTGAGCCAAGGGAGCGGGGGGTTGATCATAGGGATTCGACCAAACCAGATCGGGGCGTGACAACTTGAGTGGTATTAGAGCTAAGTTCCCTTGAAACATTATCAATACTATGCCCTAACACTAATAAAACTTTAAACTACAATGTAGGAAGGTGAATCCCTAGAAAGTTCACTGTGAAATCCAATCCTCCACACCTGACCCTGAAAAGGATGCCTACCCTAGGTTGGCAGTTTTTCAACGGTTCCTAAAGGACGAGAAGAGAGTGCCCAAATATATGGTGGAGGATTTTCAAAAACTTGTGGTAGCCTTACTAGAACCAGAGGGCATTACATATCCTCCTCTAAAACAAGTGGAACCTGTTCCTTCCTCGAGGAGTCAAACACCTCCTCCAGCCCCACTTCAACAAAAGAAAATCTCACTGGGAATGAGGCTTGGGATAACTACTGGGATGCTTATGCCACCTTCATGAAAGTCCACCAAGTACCCACACCTACTCAATCCAGCTTCAATCCCTCTCAATGGATGAAGTGGTCATATGAGTGTGAGGCTGAGGTATTGAGGTGATATGGACTGGAGACTACACATGAAGTTCACCCCATAAGAGAATATGGATGGACTTCAACTAGTTCCTCAGAACCATCTGATCATGAATCCCATAACCGTTCTAAGGCTAACTCCCGGCCTATGACCCCAAGGGACTAGGCGGTAGAAAATCTCTATAATAAGCCAAGTATGGCAAAAAACTATTTCATAAATGAATGAAAATGTAATTTTTCATGATAAAACTTTTGGGTCTCTTTAATGAATTCAAACAATAAGAGTATGCCAATAAGGATTAGAGTAATGGGTATGGAAGAAATCACCTAAGAAAGGAAAAACAACGGGTCATTACTAATTAACCCAAACCTTTAAAATAAGTTTATCATCCGGACAATAAGACTTGGCAGAGTAGAAACTACTAGAGTTCACCCAAAAAAGACAAATCCTAACTAAGGAAAGGATGAAGAGGTATTGAACAAGGGAAGTAAGCACCAAAGAGTATGGGACTAGTGGAAGTCTAAGGAGTTAATGAAAGACTATGGATAAAAGTAAGGTAACAAGAAGGATTAGACTATCACAAGGAAAATCAATGGAAAGGAAGCTGACCAAGAAGGAAGTATGAAATATATGTGAGCAATGAATATGTTAGGTAAACCCCATCCCTTAAAGACAAGGAAACTGGGGAAAGAACCGGTCAACCTAGGTGAGAAAACCAAAATGGTTCATGAACCCCAACCATTAGAGAAAGGGAAAAATGGAAAATTTACAAATCCCAAGTGACCTAAAGAGACACGAAAGTCATGAGAAAGGACTTTAGGATGAATTGGAGGTGAAAACCAAACCGGTTCTAGTGAATCGGACCTAAACCATTTTCTAAATTCATTTTTCTAGGTGGCTTAGAAAATTCAAATTAGAGAATTGAAGCCACCATTGGATAGAACTTATATGAATTTACAAATTTTTAATTTTGAAAAACTCGGTCGAATCAGGCATTAATCGATCGGTTTAAGCATTAAACCCGGTTTGGATCGGTCCAGTTCGGTTTGGAACAGTGTCATATTCTTCCATTAGATGACATCACTATTCACTCGCCGAAAAATCGAGCAGCGCTAGTGAAGATGAAAATTCTCTGTGTAGGATATTTCATGCAATGAATGTCCACTATAAAGGCACCAATCAGACGGCCAAGGAGTCTTTTCTGGTAAGCCCCTCCTATATAAAGAGCCCCTCCTCATTCATGCTCCTCACACCTGAAAACTCCTCTCTCTCCCTACTGCTCCCTTTTCTGGTAAAGCTCGAACGAGAGCTCCGACTTAGGCATTTTTCTGAGCCAAAGATGGTGAGGCCAAGTTCATTAGATTCGGGGAGAAGTCAGCTACCCAATGGTAATCTCCATTTGCTCCAAGGGTCATCGGAGAAACACTGGCATGATAGAACAATGAAGCAGCTTCGGCGGACTGAAGCTGCCTTGTTTTGGCCGAGATAAAAATGACTAATTTGAGCCCTTCTGAAGCCAAACCAAGCTATCCTAACACTCACAAAGCCCTCATACGACTGAATTAGAGCTGAAATGTAAGCCAATTTAGCTCGTGTATGTAATTTTTGATTAGTGTTAGAGAGAGATTCGATGAAACTTCACTGACCAAATTCTCTCTCAATTTGATATGAAATGATGCGATTCTTGATCCTAGAAGGAACCTCAGGATGAGTGCTATCTGCCCAAATTGAAAGCTTGGACCGTCGCACTCCCGACGATAAGTTTTCAAAGCTTTCTCTCTCTAAGTCCAATTTTCCGACAAAGCTCCGTTTGAGCTCATATCAGATACAAATGATGTGATTCAAAGTTCCATTGAATCGTGTGCAAGTGTAGGAACTCAATTTAACTTCAATTTCAATAATTAACCTCGATTGATCAGTCAATTTGATGAAATCAAATTCAGCTATTGTGAAAGGGGGAATTGGGGATTTCAAAAATTCGAGGGACAAAAGTGCAATTTTTTAAAAAATGAGGGCCAATTTGGCATGGAAAAGATGTTAGAGGAGAAATTGGTTGAATTTTGGATTTATTAGGGTTAAATTTGCCATTTTTGTAAAGTAGGGGCAAAATGGTAATTTTTGAAAAGTTGGGAACCAAATTGAAAATTTGGGAAACTTGAACTGCTTTTTATAATTTTGAATAAATTGAGGCCCCAAAGTGAATTTTAGAATTTTCGGGACTCAATTTGGGAAAAATTGGCATTTGGGGACCTAAAGTTAAAGAAAAAGAACTTTAGGGTCCTAAATGCAAATAATTAAACGTTTGAGCATTAATTCTTTCGTGATGGATGAAGGTTATTAGACCAAAGGTTAATGAACAAGTATGTTCATATCATGTAGGAACATGAATTTCTGAGAACGCTAGCAAAGACAAGCTCGCGCGAAGGCGAAGATTCATATAAGAGGAATCCATTACACTATCGGGTGAGTGAGAATTTTCACATCATACTCGATTTGGATGATGAGTACCTTAGAGCTTAAAACCCACTATTATGTGGAATTTTAATATCATACTAAATGGGGGTGATATGAGAAACACACGAAAAAACTACTTAACAGTTGTGAGTAGATTATACTTGGTTGGTATGATGAACTTCATGGAAGGAAGTAGAAAAAGCGCTAATCGGTTATGAGCGGAGATGTACTCATACCCAATTGGTGTGATGGACAGCTGAAATGTTATTTTATCAGAATTACTCCCCCCTAATTGTGTGCCACTGCTTAAACATTTTGGGAGACGTTTTGGACGGGAGCTCGAATCTCAGATAGGCTGGAAGCCTTAGTTTTAGAACTTGGGGGCTAAAATGCCCGATTTTGAAAATATCATACAATGGGCCCAAGGCCATTGGCATGAATCGGAGCTCGTAAACAAACTTGATGTTAACCCATGAAAACTTTAATGAATGATATGATTTGGCCATAGTATCAAGATAGGATTGACATGCTCGATGGACCAGTGGCTGTGCGACAAGACAGGTCGATGAACCAATCAAGACAAACAACTGCAGGTTGAGTTAAGGGTTAGGCCGTTGAACCAATGGCATAAAAGATTAAATGTCTTATGAGGAAAATTATTGTTTTGTGCATGCACTAAGGTTTGGGACCATCAAGATGCCCAAGAGTGGTAGTGATTCATCGTAAGGTCTACTAGATGACATGGTCAACATAAGGGCAGTTTGTCGTGCCAACAGTTAGGGAAGCTTGACGTAGCTTCATGCGCATGAGACTAGGGTGGGGTCGGGATGAGGTCTCTGCACTTATATGGACACAAAGTTTTCTTTTCAGGTTTGAGGGTTGGATGTCGTGTACATCTAGTAATTCCCAGGGTAGACGTCATGCCCTAACCCGGTTTGGTTGGATCCCCATGAGCAACCCGCCACTCTCCCGGTTTATTAAAGGGTTTCCCCTTATTATAAACCGTAAAGAGTAAGGCATCCTTTAAACCTGCAACTTTTCCTAGAATAACATAAATCAAAACTGTATAATAATTTAGATTTATCATACCTATCTGATAGGTGTCTTAGTTGATGGTCTTTAAGGGTAGGCTTTTTAGAATTTCCTAAAAGGGTATAAGGGAGGGGGTGAGTACGACTAGTCAGTTAATGGGTTTTTAACACTTTTATCTTTTAGGAAAAAGAATTGTATTGGAGAGTGCCAGACTCCTTTCATTCAAAAAATCTTTCATTTCAAATCTCAGTTTTTACCACCATTTCTTATTAACCATGGTGTGTCATCACCCAACACACATCCTTCATCAAGAAGGTCAAACACACACACTCGTAGGCCAGCACGTCCACATAACCCACTTGTGGCGTCGGAGCGACTTTACCGATCACCTTGATAGAAGTACATCCACTTCTACCCTAAGAATGAGTGGATGTTCGCGACATTCGACCCTCAATCCTGTAATGATTCTCCATGTCCGTATGAGAATATAGACCTCATTCTTTCCCCACCCCGGTCTCATGCGCTTGGTGGTACTCCAAATTTTGCACGGTCACGTGGTACGCCGAAATGCCCTTATACCCACTAGGTCATCCAGTGCCCTTAGGATGCATCACTACCCCTCTTAGGCATCTTGATGGTCCCATAATCACATTGCATGCACAATCAATATTTTCTTATCATGCCATATAATCTATGGTGCCACTGGTCCAATGGCCCCGACCCTCAACTCAACCTGTAGCTATTTGTCTTGACTAGTCCATCGACCTGTCGTGTCGCACTGCCGCTAGTTGACTAAGTATGTCAGTCCTATCTTGGTACCATGGCCAAAAAATTCATTTATTAAAGTTTTATTGCACATATCTCATGTTTGTTTATGAGCTCCTGCTCGTGCCCACTAACCTATGGCTCATTGTTCAATATTTTCAAAAAATCGGGCATAATAGCCCACAAGTTCCAAAACCGAGGCCCCCGACCTGTAAGAGCTACTTGAGCTCCCATCGAGAAAGTCTTCCAAATCATTTAAGCATTGGCACACAGTCAAGGAAGAGCACTTTTGATAAAATATGTTTTCAACTGTCCATCATACCGACCGGGAATAAGGACATCTCTGCTCATGACCGATAAATGGGTTTTCCACTTCCTTCGAGAAAGTTTCATCATACCAACCGGGTATGATCTACTTACAACCGGTAAATAGTTTTTCTGCATGATTTTCACATCAAATCTCTAAGTTGTGATGTTTTAAATACCACTAAATAGTGGGTTGTTCATTTCAAGGCACTTATCACCCCAACTAGGTATGTTATAAAATCCCACTCACCCGTAATTGCCGTGAATTCCACTAGATCGATTCCTTGATTTCACGTGAGCTTGTCCTTGCTGCGTTCCCGGTGTCTCGTGTCCCTACACGATATGAACATCTCGGTTCATTATCTCTCTACCTAATAGCCTTCATTCATTCCAACTGAATGAGAAAAGCTAAACTTTTATTTAATTGCAATTAGGTCCCTAAAGTTATTTTTGTTTAACTTTAAGTCCCTAAATGCCGATTTTCCCTCAAATTGAGTCCCAAAACTTTTAAAATTCCCTTAGGACCTCAATTTATTCAATTTCACAAAAGGGGTTTAATTTCTAAAATTTCCAATTTGGCCCCCCAACTTTTCCAAAATTACCATTTTTCCCTTTCTTTACAAAAATGGTAAATTTTACTGCAAAAATTCTAAAATTTCTCAATTGGCCCTCTATTATTCTTATGATTCTCCTTCCTACATGATATTTCCTAAGGGTTCTCCTTCCTACATGATATTTTAGAGATGGATTAATATTAGGGCATAATATTGACAATGTTTCAAGGGAACTAGGCTCTAATACCACTCTAGTTGTCACGCCCCAACCTAGTTTGGTTAGATCCTTGTGTACAACCTGCCACTCTCTCGGCTCAAGAGGAGTTTCCTCCGACTTTAACTCGAGATGAGCCAGGCGAAATTTCAACCTTGTTCTCTCGAAGACATATATCCAATAAAATGCAAACTTAAGGAAATATAAGCATACCTCACAAAGGGTAAGTCTCGATATTGTTCTTAGTCATTTTCCTTTTTCCTGAAAAGGGATAAAAAGGAGGGGGTGAGTACAACTACTTAGTGAATGGATTTTCATGAAAATATCTTTTAGGAAAGGAGTTGTATTTGAGTGTGCCAGACTCCTCTCTTTCAACAATCCTTTCCTTTCAAATCTCGGTTTTTGTCACCATTTCTTATTAATCACAGTGTGTCACCACCCAACACAGATCCTTCATCATGAAGGTCAAACATACATTCATAGGTCAGTACATCCACTGAACTCACTTGTGGTGTCGGTGCAACTTTACCGCCCACCTAGATAAAAGTACGTCCACTTCCACCCTAAAAATGAGTGGATGTTTGTGAATCCGACCCACAATCCCATAACGATTCTCCGTGTCCTTATGAGGACAAAGATCTCATCCTATCCCAACCTCGGTCTCATGTGCTTGGTTCTACTCCAAATTTCACACGGTCACCTTGTACGACGAACTGCCCTTATACCCACCAGGTCGTCCAGTGCCCTTAGGACGTATCACCACCCACCCCTCTTCGGCGTCTTGATGGTCCCATAATCAAAGTGCATGCACAATCAGTATTTTCTTATCATGCAATATAATGTGTGGTGCCACTGGTCCAATGGCCCTGACCCTCAACTCAACCTGCAGTTGTTTGTCTTGACTGGTCTGTCGACCTGTCATGTCACATTGCCGCTAGTTGACTGAGTGTGTCTGTAAACCCCACACTTTTGAGTTAAGGAAAACCGGGAAAGAACCGGTCAACCCGAGTAAGAAAATTGAGTCGATTTACAAACCAGATCATTTGAGAACAAGCAATTTGGAAATTTACAATTTCTGGGTGATCCAAATGGTTCAATAAACCTTGGAAAACAAATTTTAGATAAGTTAGAAAAACCAAATTGGTTTAGGTGAACAAGAATACATAAGAACTTTGAAGTTAAGCGTGCTCGCCCAAGAGTAGTGTGAGGATGGGTGAACTCATGGGAAGTATGATTTTTTTTTATAACCAGAAATTTCGGTCAAAACTTTTTATGCGAACGCCTTATCATAAATAGCCATAAATTAATATATATTTAATTATTATAATTAATACCAATAATTTAATACCTAAATTAAATTATTAGAATTAATACCAATAATTTATGGCAATATTAATACTAGTAATAAATCTCTCCCATTTAAAAGATGATTTTACACCTATATAAAGAGGTCATCCCCATTCATTCTCCTCAAACCTGAACACTTCTCTCTCTCTCTACTGCTTCATTTTCCGGTGAAGCTCAAACCAGAGTTTTGACTTAAACATTTTTCCTAACCTTGAAAGGAGAGGTCGAAATTTTTAGAACAAGGGAGAACACAACTCTCTAATAGCAAACTCCAATCAATCTGAGAATCATTGGAGAAGGGCTGGGATGATGGAATAGTGAAGCAGCTCCGGCGGACCGAAGCTGCCCTATTTCAGCCAAGCTGAAATTGACCATTTCAAGCCCTCCTCAGGCCAAACTAAGCCCTCCCAACACTTCCTCAGCCTTTCCATGGTCGAATTAGGACCGAAAGGTAAGCCAATTCGGTTGCCCTTTATAATTTTCGATCGGTGCTAGAGAGAGGGTCGACCGAATTTCAACGATTAAATTTTAATCCAATTCTGCACCAATTAATGCGATTCTTGATTCTAGGATGAACCTCAGGATGAGAGCTATCTGCCCAGATCGAAAGCTCGGACCGCCGTGCCTTCACCGGTGAGTAATCGAAGCTTTCTCTCTCTATAGTTCATTTTCCGGCGAAGCTCCGTTTGAGCTCGCCCCGACGTTAAAACATGCGATTCACATTTCTAAAGAATCGTATGAACATGTAGAAACTCAATTTCAACAATTGGAAACGTTTGATGGGTCAATTTGATGAAATCAAATTCGACTGTGTTAAGAAGTTGGAATTGGGGGAAAATTGGGGATTTTCGAAATTCAAAGGATCAAAATGAAATTTTATGATATTGAGCATCAATTGGGCATGAAAATAATGTTGGAGGACTAATTGAGGAATTTTGAAATTTTTGGGGCAAAATGGTAATTTTGGAAAAGTTGGGGGACTAAATTGGAAATTTGGGAAATTAAATCCCTTTTTGTGAAATGGAATAAATTGAGGTCCTATGATAAATTTTAGAAGTTTCGGGACTTAATTTGAGGAAAAATCAGCATTTGGGACTTAAAGTTAAATAGAAATAACTTTAGGGACCTAATTGCAAATAAATGAAAGTTTGACTTTCTCATTCATTTGGAATGAATGAAGGCGATTAGGCCGAAGGATAATGAACCAAGATGTTCATATCGTGTAGGTACACGAAGTACCGGGAATGCTAGCATGGAAAAACTCGCATGAATACCAAGAACCGGTCTAGTGGAATTCACTGCATTAATGGGTGAGTGGGTTTACTAACATCATACCCGGTTGGGATGATGAGTACAACTTAAAATTTTAAAACCACTTACCGATTGTGAGTGGAAATTTTATATCATACCAGGTTGGGAATGATAAGTACCTCGGTATGAAAACCCACTATTTAGTGGTATTTTAAACATCACTACTTAGGGAAAGTGATGTGAAAATCATGCGGAAAAACTTCTTACCGGTTGTAAATAGATCATACCCGGTTGGTATGATGAGACTTTCTCGAAGGAAGTTAAAAACCCGTTCATCGGTTATGAATGCAGGTGTCCTTATACCGGACGGTATAATGGATAGATAAAACATATATTTTGTCGGAAGTGCTCTCCCCTAAATGTATGCCAATGCTTAAACAATTTTGTAGACCTTCTCGACGGCAGCTCAAATAGCTCTGATAGGCCGGGGGCCTCGGTTTTGGAACTTGTGGGCTAAATGCCCGATTTTGAAAATCTCGTACAGTGGGCCCAAGGCCAATTGGCACGAGCAGGAGCTCGTAAACGAACATGCTATATGTGCCATAAAACTTAATAAGTGAATTGTTTGGCCATGGTACCAAGATAGGACCGACATGTTCAGTCAACTAGCAGTAGTGCGACATGATAGGTTGACGGACCAGTCAAGACAATCAACTACGGGTTGAGTTGAGATTCGGGACCGTTGGACTAGTGGCACCACAGATTACATGGCAATATGAGAAAACATTGTTTGTGCATGTACTGTGAGTACGAGATCATCAAGACGACCATGAGGGGTAGTGATGCGTCCTAAGGGCACTGGACGACCTGGTGGCTATAAGGGCAGTTCGTCATTCTAGGTGTCTGTGCAAAATCTGGAGTAGCACCAAGCGCATGAGATCGGGGTGGGGATAGGATGAGGTCTCTGTTCTCATACGGACACGAAGAAGTGATTTCGGGATTATGGGTCGGATGTCATACATCCACTCATTCCCAGGGTAGAAGTGGTCGTACTTCTATTCGGGTGGTAGGAAAAGTCGGTCCGAAGCCACTAGCGGGTTCAGTAGTGATACTGACTTGCGAATGTGTGTAACCTTTATGATGAAGGATGTGTATTGGGTGATGACACACCAGTAACTAAGAAATAATGGGAAAACCCAAATTTTTAAATGAAGGGATTTTTGAAAAGAAAGGAGTCTGGCACACTCCATATAAATATTTTTCTTAAAAGTTAAAAGTAGGCCTTTAAAAACCCATTCACTGAGTAGTCATACTCACCCCTCCCTTATCCCTTTTAGGAAATCCCGGAAAGCCTACCCTGAAAGACAATCAACTAAGATGCCTATAAGATAGGTATGTAAAGTTTTAAATTTCATGCAGTTTTGATTATGCTATTCTAGGAAATGGTGCATGTTTAAAGGACATCTTACTCTTTACGGATTATAATAAGGGGAAACCCTTTAATAAACTGGGAGAGTGGCGGGTTGATCACGGGAAACCGACCAAACCAGGTCAGGGCATGACAGTGTCGGTCCTATCTTGGTAACATGGCCAAACAATTCATTTATTAATGTTTTATGGCACATATCTCATGTTTGTTTACGAGCTTCTGCTCCTGCCCATTGGCCTATGGCCCACTATTCGAGATTTTCAAAAAATCGGGCATAATAGCCACAAGTTCTAAAACCGAGACCCTCGGCCTATAAGAGCTATTCGAGCTCTCGTCAAAAAGGTCTCACAAATTGTTTAAGCATTGGCACATAGTTAGGGGAGAGCACATCTGACAAAATATGTTTTCAACTGACAAAAATATGTCCATCATACCAACCGAGTATGAGGACATCTCTGCTCATAATCGATGAATGGGTTTTCCACTTCCTTTGAGTAAGTTTCATCACACCAATCGGGTATGATCTACTTACAACCGGTACGTAGTTTTTTCGCATGATTTTCACATCACTTCTCTAAGTTGTGATGTTAAAATACCACTAAATAGTGGGTTTTTCATTTTGAGGCACTTATCATCCCCAACCGGGTATGATATAAAATCCCACTCACCCATAATTGCCGTGAATTCCACTAGACAGGTTCCTTGATTTCACGCGAGTTTGTCCTTTCTGGTGTTCCCGGTGCTTCATGTCCCTACACGATATGATCATCTCGGTTCATTGTCTCTCGGCCTAATAGCCTTCATTCATTCCAACTGAATGAGAAAAGCTAAACTTCTATTTAATTGCAATTAGGCCCCTAAAGTTATTATTCATAACTTTAAGTCCCTAAATGCTGGTTTTCCCTCAAATTTAGTCCCAAAACTTTTAAAATTCCCCTTAGGACCTCAATTTATTCAATTTCACAAAAGGGGTTTAGTTTCCCAAATTTCCAATTTGGTCCCCTAACTTTTCCAAAATTACCATTTTGTCCTTTCTTTACACAAATGGTAAATTTTACCCCAAAAATTCTAAAATTTCTCAATTGGCCATCTAATATTCTTATGATGTCGAACATTTGGATTAGAATTTCCTCATTGAAATTTGGCCAATTCTCTCTCTAACATCGATTAGAAATTTCAAAGGGGAGCCGAATTTGCTTAGCTTTTAGTCCTAATTTGGCTGTGGAAGGGCTGAGGATGTGTCGGGAGCGCTTTTTTTGGCTAGAGGAGGGCTCGAATTGGCCGATTTCAACTTGGCCGAAATAGGGCAGTTTCGGTTCGCCGGAGCTGCTTCACTGTTCGATCAGGTTAGTGTTTCTCTGGCGACTCTAGGAATGAATGGATGATACCACCATGTAGCTGACTTCTCCTTGGTTCTATGGAACCTGACCTCACCTTCTTTAGCTCAGAAATGGCCATATATCAGAGCTCTAGTTCGAGTTTCACCGGAAAACTAAGCAACTGAGAGAGAGTGAGCTTTTCAGGTGTAGAGAGGATGAATGGGGAGGGGATCTTCATATAGAAAGCTCAAGGACTTCCTGATTGTCAGATTGGCATGTTTAAGATAGGAATTGATGGCTGAAAATGTATTGAGCAGAGATGTTTCCTCTTTGCTAGTGCTATTTCGATTTTTCGGCGAGTGAATAGTGTTGTCATCTGAAGGAAGAAGACGACACTATTCCGAACCGGACTGGACCAGTCCGAACCAGGTTCGAAGGTTAAACTAGTGGTTTTGTTTTCATTTCCAATTCCTTCATAAGTCCATTTCCATAACTTTTGTGACTACTTAGGTCACTTAGGGTCCATAAATTACCCCGTTTGCCATTTCTCTATCAGTTCAGGTTCATGAACCGACTCGGTACATAAACCGATTCAATCCAATTAGATCCATTTCATCTAAACCGGTCTGGTTTTTCTCTTCCAATTTGTCCTAAGGTTCTTTTCCAAAGTTTTATGAACCCTTTGGATCACCCGAGAGTTGTAAATTTCTAAAAAAACTCATTCCCAATTGATCGGGTACGTGAACCGATTTAGTTTTCTTACCCGGTTTGACCGGTTCTTTTCCCTGTTTTCCTTAATTCAAAAGGGCGGGGTTTACAACTCTCCCCTCCTTTTAGGAGTTTTGTCCCCAAAACTTAATTAGCAACCTTGCATGAGGAATCATTTCCTTTGATATCTATTTGGTGTTTTCTTAACATGCAAACCTTTTTCTTGTTCTTCAACCTAGCCCTTTTTACATCCTTCACCTATGTAATTTTTTTTCTTTTATATCATTAACTCCCTTCATGGAATTTATCATAACTAGATATACCTTACTTAAGGGTATATCCTCAGATTAACATCTCTCTTTTCTTAGAGCAACATTTTCCCCTTTGAGGTCCCGTACTGAAAATTGGGAGTTCCAAGATACCAACCCATTCCCGTGTCTAGTTAACCTCTGGTCGTTGCAACCCTTTGCTCGACGTCCTTTAGAGCGTTACATACCTATTTTAGCGGTTTTCCTTGTCATCACTTTTTCGTCCTATTTCGACTCTTCCTTGATCTGTTCTCATTACAATTCAGTCCAAATTTTAGGTTTGACATTGTCATTTTTACTAACTGAGTCTTCCTTATTTTGAGTCTTGTTTTCCTTGGGATTGTTGGGTTTACCTGCCATTTATAGCATGATGTTTTCTAGATCTTGTCTCTATGTCCATTAGATTTCCAGAACACCTCCTTTAGGATTATTCCTAAACTTCCAACCTCTCAAGGATTGTATAACTTCATCTCTCTTTTCTTTTGGTAGTATTCCTTGACTACCTTTACCGTTGTCCACATCAACTTACAAAACTATGTCGTTTCTCACTACCCATTCGTCCTTTTTCAACTTCCTTATTGAGTCTTTCCGTTTCCAATTATTTAATTTCCAGATGTTTTACTGACATGCTGGGATTCATCCTTTCTTAGGTCCATCCTCATTCCCAACAACATCCTTTACTCAAGGATTTTCTTTGGCTTTAATCTACTCTTACTTGTTTGTAATCATTTCATAGTTCATTATTCCCGTTTGACCTTTTTTCAGTTTATTGTTTTGTTTGGGAAGTTCCCCTTTTATGATTTCATTCTCTAATATGTCCTTCAAGGTAGAGACTTTCATTCTAGGAGCTACTTGCTTGACCTTCCTACTACTCCTTGAAGATTTCTTTCTCCCTTTCTTCGCACCCCTATCTATGTTAGGGCATTTGTTTGCTTTGGATCCTTCTCTATCCACAACTTTTGTTTTATCCCTTATTCCTTACATGGGATAATTCTGATTATTGGTTTTATTCCGTGCATTCCACACTATGATCAATCGTCTACTCTTTAGGCTTCATATGCATGTGTAGACTATGACTCGTCTTACCAATAGTGGTTATTCCTTCTTAGCCACATCTTATTTGGAGGACTTACTTTTCCAATGTTTCTCAAATATTCTTTCCTTTATTACCTTAGTGTGGGCTGTCCACTCATTTATACTTGTCACATCATTTTTTGATGCTAACCCTTTAGCTTATTTCCGTTTAAGGAGGGTTCACATCCTCCTTGTTTCAAAATATCTTGTTCACATCATTGCTTTTTCCAAGGTGATTCATTCCTGTGACCCTAATACATCCCGTTTGTAATCAAATGTTCATCTTGTCTTTTCTTGTAGTTGCTCTCCCTTCTTTGCTCCCAATATTTAGAATTTTCTTCTTTCAAGGGAGAGTTCTCTTTGTTCTATTTGTGGTTTATCAAGGTCCTACCTTTAGTCCTTTTTCTTTTTCTTCCTACCATTATGATAGAATCTTGAAGAGCTTACCCTTGGATGTAATTGAAGTTCCAAGCAGGAGTTGTATTTCTAAGGATGGTATCCTTTTGTGTTTCCTATAGCTGTAAGTGCATTATTCTTGGAAAATATTATACCGACTCCGGGCGGTGTGGGACAGTTTTTCACTTCGTGTCTTATTCCCCTATAGGTTAACTTCTTCCTGTGTTTAGTAGGGTTGGGCACTTCTCCACGCATTGTCCCTATTATTCATGCTTTTAATTATGTGAACATAAGTGGTTTCCCCCTGGTGTTTTTCTAGGGAATGGTTAGTTTTGGTGCTCCTTCATCCTTGAGTCTAGATACCTTGAGAATTTTTCTTTTGGAGTTTTCTTCATCAATTGATCACTCTAAGAGTCCTTCTAGGTTTCTTGATTCCCTAATTCAATTCCCTTAAATTGGATGAGATTCTCCTTAGTTTCTATTGTAGTACATGCTTATTTGGTCACTTTCTTTGGGGCCATCTTCCTTGTAGATCACATCGTTTGAGGGACAGGGTTTTTAGGAATTTGGAGTACTTCATTAATAGAGTAGTACAGTATGTTGGGTGTTTTGGCCCTATTACAGAAAATGATTACAAAATAACTAAAGAGCTGCATGATTCTTGATAAGTATCCCCCTATGCAAGGTTATATGCCCTTTGTTGGTGTTTATGACTTCATGCTTGGCTCCCTTCATACTCTGAGTTGTGACCTCAATAGGTCCTAGCAACATTCTCTGGGATACTTCTCCATTTGGTCTTTTGGGATTCCTACCATGCCTCAGGAATTTGGGATAGGTTGTTGAGTATAGCCATTCCTAGTTTTCTTGGTTACTCTCTTGGGAGCCATTTGAAAATTTTAGGATAAATCCTATTAGTTACTATATTTTCTAGTTTTGATTATGTATTTGAGGAAACAGGCTCTGATACCACTCTAGTAGTCATGCCCCGACCTAGTTTGGTCAGATCCCCGTGAGCAACTTGCCACTCTCCTGATTTATTAAAGGGTTTCCCCTTATTATAAACCGTAAAGAGAAAGGCGTCCTTTAAACCTGCACCTTTTCCTTAAATTACATAAATCAAAATTGCATAATAATTTAGATTTATCATACCTATCTCGCAGCGTCTTAGTTGATGGTCTTTAAGGGTAGGCTTTCTAGAATTTCCTGAAAGGGTATAAGGAAATGGGTGAGTACGACTACTTAGTGAATGGGTTTTCAACACTTTTATCTTTTAGGAAAAAGAATTATATTGGAGTGTGCCAAACTCCTTTCTTTCAAAAATCCTTTCATTTCAAATCTCGATTTTTACCACCATTTCTTATTAACCACGGTGTGTCATCACCCAACACACATCCTTCATCATGAAGGTCAAACACACATTCGCAAGCTAGTATGTCCACTAAACCCACTTGTGGCGTCAGAGCAACTTTACCGGCCAACTAGATAGAAGTACGTACATTTATACCCTGAGAATGAGTGGATGTTCGTGACATTTGACCCTCAATCCCGAAATCAATTCTTCATGTCCGTATGAGGATAGAGACCTCATCCCGTCCTCACACCGGTCTCATGTGCTTGGTGCTACTCCAAATTTCGCACGGTCACCTAGTACAACGAACTACCCTTATACCCACCAGGTCGTTTAGTGCCCTTAGGACACATCACTACCTCTCTTTAGCATCTTGATGGTCCCGTAACCACAGTACATGCACAATCAGTATTTTCTTATCATTCCATATAATCTGTGATGCCACTAGTCCAATGGCCCCGACCCTCAACTCAACCTGTAGTTGTTTATCTTGACTGGTTCGTCGACCTGTCATGTCACACTGCCGCTAGTTGACTGAGTATGTTGGTCCTGTCTTGGTTCCATGGCCAAACAATTCCTTTATTTTATGTTTTATGGCATATAACTCATGTTTGTTCGGGTGAACCGAACCTGAATCGGATTTAACGGTTTAAGGACCGAGTCAATTTATGAACCGGAATCAATAAATAGATGGTAAATTGGGAATTTTATGGACCCTAGGTGACCTAAGGAGTCACAAAAGACATGTAAATGAACTTGTGAAGGAATTGGGGATGAAAACCAAACCGGTTCAGGTGAACCAGATCCAAACTAGTTTGGACCAGTTTGAACCACTATTGAACCAAATGATAAATTCATTTTTCTAGGTGTCTTAAATAATTCAAATTGGAGATTTAAGGCCACCATTGGATAGAGAATGAATTTAGAAATTTTTAGATTTGAAAAACTCGGCTGAATGGGGGTGAATCGGTCGGTTTAAGCTTTGAACCCGGTTCAGACCGGCCCGGTCCGGTTCGGAACAGTGTCATCTTCTTCCTTAGGATGACAGCAATGTTCACTCACTAGAAAATCGAAGCAGTCCCAGCGAAAAAGAAACATTTCCATTTGGTACATTTCAGGTCATCAATGGCTGTCATAAAGGTTGTAAATGGACGGCCAATGGGTCCCCGAGCTCCTTATATAAAGAGCCCCTCCCCATTCATTCTCTCTACACCTAAAAACTTCATTCTATCTCAACTGCTCAATTTTTTGGTGAAGCTCGAACCAGAGCTCCTACATGGGGACTTTTCTGAGCCAAACAAGGCGAGGTTGTGTTCTTTAGAACTAGGGAGAAGTCAGCTACATGCATGTAGTCTCCGTTTGCTTCGAGGGTCGCTGGAGAAACGCCGATGCGATGAAACAGTGAAGCAGCTCCGGCGGACTGAAGCTGCCCTTTTTTAGCCGAGTTGAAATCGGCCATTTTGAGCCCTCCTCAGGCCAAACCAAGCCTTTCCAACACTTCCTCTGCCCTCCCACGGCAGAATTAGGACTGAAAGGATGAACCTCAGGACCAGAGCTATCTACTCAGATCGAAAGCTCGGACCGCCGTGCCCCCACCGGAACATGAAGTACCGGGAACACCAACAAGGATAAGTTCGCGTGAATACGAGGAACCAGTCTAGTGGAATTCACGACATTAACGGGTGAGTGGGTTTACTAACGTTATACCCGGTTGGGATGATGAGCACAACTTAAAGTTAAAAACCACTTACTGGTTGTGAGTGGGATTTTATATCATACCCGGTTGGTGATGATAAGTACGTCGAAATGATAACTCACTACTATGTGGTATTTTAAACATCACGACATAGAGTAGTGATGTGAAAACCATGCGGAAAAACTACTTAATGGTTGTAAGTAGATCATAACCGGTTGGTATGATGAAACTTCCTAGAAGGAAGTTGAAAACCCGTTCATCAGTTATGAATGGAGATGTCTTTATATCGGGTCAGTATAATGGACAGTGAAAACATATTTTTGTCGGAAGTGTTCTCCCTTGACCGTGTGCCAATGCTTAAACAATTTGGGAGACCTTCTCGATGGGAGATCGAATAGCACTTATAGGCTGGGGGCCTCGGTTTTGGAACTTGGGGGCTAATATGCCCGATTTTGAAAATCTCGTAGACTAGGCCCAGGGCCAGTTGGCACGAGGAGGAGCTCGTAAGCAAACATGAATTATATGCCATAAAACTTTAAATAAAGGAACTGTTTGGCCATGGTACCAAGATAGAACCGACATACTCAGTCAACTAGCAACAGTGCGACATGACAGGTCGACAGACCAGTCAAGACAAATTACTGCGAGTTGAGTTGAGAGACGGGGTGGTTGACCAGTGGCACCACATATTACATGGATTGATAAGAAAACATTGTTTGTGCATGAACTATGAGTATGGGATCATCAAGACGCGCATGAGCGGTAGTGATGCATCCTAAGGGCCATGGATGACCCAGTGAGTATAAGGGCAGTTTGTCGTTCCAGGTGTCCGTGCAAAATTTGAAGTAGCACCAAGCACATGAGACCGGGGTGGGGATGGGATGAGGTCTCTATCCTCATACAAACACGAAGAATTTATTTCGGGAATGAGAGTTAGATGTAGCAAACATCCACTCATTCTAAGGGTTGAAGTGGACGTACTTCTATTTGGGTGGCCGGTAAAGTTGCTCCGAAGCCACAAGTGGGTTCAGTGGACGTACTGACCTACGAATGTGTGTTTGACCTTCGTGATGAAGGATATGTGTTGGGGGATGACACATCATGATTAAATAATGAAATGGTGATAAAACCCGAGATTTTGAATGAAACATTTTTTGAAAGTAAGGAGTCTGGCACACTCCAATACAAATCTTTTTCATAAAAGTAAAAGTATTGAAAATCCATTCACTGAGTAGTCGTACTCATCCCCTCCCTTATATCCCTTTCAGGAGATTTCGGAAAGCCTACACTTAAAGACCATCAAATAAGACGCCTGTGAAACATGTATGATAAATCTAAATTATTATGCAGTTTTGTTAATGTTATTCCTGAAAAAGGTGCAAGTTTAAAAGGATGCCTTGCTCTTTATGTTCTATAATAAGGGGAAACCCTTTAATAAATTGGGAGAGTGGCGGGTTGATCTTAGGGATTCGAACAAATAGGGTCGGGGCGTCACAACTAGAGTGGTATCAGAGCCTATTTCCTCAAATACATAATCAAGACTAAAAAATATAGTAACTAATAGGATTTATCCTAAAATTTTCAGATGGCTCCTAGGAGAGGAACCAAGAAAACTAGGAATGGCTCTACTCAACACCCTATCTTCGTAGGAAGAGAAGCCTAGAAGCTTCCAAAATGCCTGAAGCATGGCAGGAATCTCAAAAGGCCAAATGAGGAAGTATCCCGTAGAATGGTGTCAGGGCCTATTGAAGTCACACCTCTAAGTATAAAGGAAGCCAAGTGTGAAGCCATTAAAGGGGGCATATAACCTTACATAGGAGGATGTTATCAAGAATCTCGTAGCTCTCTAGTTATTTGGTGACCATTTTCTGTAATAGGGCCAAAACCCCCCAACATACTGTACTACTCTATTAAGGAAGTACTCCAAATTCCTAAAAAACTTGCCCCTCAAATGATGTGATCTTCAAGGAAGACTCCAAAAAGAAAAACTCTCATGATATCCAAACTTAAGGACGAAGGAGCAGCAAAACTAACAATTCCCTAGAAAAATGCCAAGAGGAACCACTTATGTTCATGTAATTACAAGCATGAATGATAGGGACATTGCGTGTAGAAGTGCACAACCCTACAAAGGATAGTAATCAAGTTAACCTATAGGAGAATAGGACATGAAGTGAAAAATTGTCCCACATTGCCAAGAGTCAGGACAATATTTTCCAAGAATAAACACCCCACAACTATAGGAACACAACTCCCGCTTGTAATTTCAACCACAGATAGGAGGAAACTTTTCGAGATCACAGCAAAGTGGCAGGAAGAAAAAAGGGCTGAAGGTAGGATCTCGATAAAACCATAAACATAACAAAAAGTAGCTGAAGATAACTTTCCCCTAAAGAAGAAATCTCCTATAATTTAGGAGTAAAGGAGGGAGTGCATCCACAGGAAAAGATAAGCCGAGCATTTGATGACAAATGGGATGTGTTGGGATTTCAAGTACGATTTCCTTTGGAAAAAGTAGAGAAGTCAAATTGGAGATTCGGAGCAACATAGCAGAAGTAAGCAAATCGTGACAATAAAATAGTCAAAGAATATAAATGACAGCCTAAGGAAAACTGGGTGGTAGAAAGGACTACACCCTAAAAAAAGAGGTTGTTGAGATGGATGTTAAGGACAGGAGTACTCGAGAAACAACTACCCGAAGAAACTTAGACCAAAGAAATGGTGGAGGCGGGGCAGTTAACGAACTAATACACGGAAAAACCATAATTTGAGTTCCAACAAAAAAGAGAGGAGCGGAAAGGCTAAATACTCGGGAAAAGAAGGATGAAAGAAATCCTTAAAAGGACCAAAGGCCAAACTAACGACCAAACTCATGCCAAGAAAAGAATAGGCAAGCCTCTTACATAATTGTTAAGAAATCTTGAAACAAGGAAGATTTAACGCTTCGTAAAGAAATACACTATGAAAGTAAATTTTGGAGGGATGCATACGACTAACTACCCTTGAAGGAATTATTGATGGGTGGATGGACATAATGTGGAGTGCATGGAACCAACCCTTAATTAGGAAATGTTTCAAAGAAAGGAAGTATCGTGATGGTCCAGTGTGACTTGGTTGAAGAAAGCATGAGAACCAAATAATAATTTCAAGAGAACAAGTAGAAAGAAGAAACTAGAACCAACGGGACGACCAAAGAGATTAAACAAAACCATAAGAATGGCTGAGATGTAGTAAAGATTACACTCTATGAAGGACAATAGGATGGGCATGAAGGACGAGTGATACAACTACCCAAACGATTGGATTTCATAAAATTGGCCATTCAAATAGGGTTAATTGCTCCAATTGATGGTACGGATCAGTTTCTATACTTCCATACAATCCAATGGAGCTTTTAATTGCAGAATTTGGGTCCGTAATGAGCTCAAATGGAGCTTCGCCAGAAAATTGTACATAGTTAGAGAAAGCTTCGAAAGCTTACCATCGGAGGTGCGACAGTCTAAGCTCTCGATTTGGGAAGGTAGCTATTGTCCTTAGGGTCCTTCTAGGATTAAGAATTGCTACAATTGATGTCAAGATCAATGCAAATTTGGTTAGTGAAGTTCAACACTTTCTCTCTCTATAACCTATTTACAACGATGGAGGAGCGCCGAATTGGCTTACCTTTTGCCTTTGTGGAGGTGGTGTGATGGTCGTGGGAACTATGGGGAGGCTTGGTTTAGCTGTAGGAGGTCTGAATTGTCCGAACTCAAGTCATCCAAAATAGGGTAGCTTCAGTCCAATGGAGCTGCTTCACTGTTTGATCTTGCTTGCACTTCTCCTGCAATCCTTGGGTCGAAGGGAGGTTGTTGTCAAGTAGCTGACTTCCCCCTGAGTCTGTAGGACCCGACTTTGTCTTCTAAGGCTAAGAAAAGTGCCCAAGTCAGAGCGCTCATTTGAGCTTCACCGAAAGATAGAGCACTTTGGAGAGTAAGACGATTTGAGGTGTGTGGAGGATGAATGGAGGGGAGCTCTTTATACAGGGAGCTCAGAGACACTCTACCCTACTAGTTTCATGCCAAAATTAGGGGGGGTATATTACTTCGCTGGGGATGGTAAGTTTTTTTGTGATATGAATAATGATGTCATCCTAAGGAAGAAGATGTCACTGTTCTAGACCGGTACGACCAGGTTCAAAGGCGAAAATTGGCCGGTTCAGGCTCGATTCGACTAGTTTTCTCAAAATTATAAATTTCTAAATTTGTCTAAATTCATTTTCTATCTGATGTGGCCTCAATTTTCCAAATTGAGATTTTCAAGCCACCTAGATAAATGAATTTTCCAATTTAGTTCATTATGGTTCAACCAAGTTCAATCCTTCACCATGAACCGGTCCAGATCACCCTGAACCGGTCCAGTTTTTCCCATCCAATTTACTTCATGGTTCTTTTCCATGATTCAAATGACTTTTTGGTCACTTGGGATTTTCCAATTTCCCATTTAAACACTTTTTATCATTCTCAATTCCTTAAGTGGTTCAGTTTTCTCATTAAATTGGTCGGTTCTTTCCCGGTTTCCTTGATCCAAGGTGACGCGTTTCACAATTTTCCTTAGGGAGATCGAGTGTGAGTTGTAGAGGCTAGGGGAAGACTTTGTTTGGCCGTAGAAGGTCTAAATTGGCTGATTTCTTATAAAAAAATAAGGCAGCATCAGTCCAACGCAACTGCTTCATTGTTTGATATCGCCGACATTTCTCTAGTGATCCTTGGGTTGAGGGGAGGTGGTCGTCAGGTAGTTGACTTCCCCCATAGTCTATAGGACCCAAGTTTGCCTTCTAAGGCTGAGAAAAGTGCCCCAGTTGGAGGTCTATTTTGAGCTCTGCTAGAAAACTAAGCACTTATGAGGAGGAGAGGATTTGAGGTGTCTGGAGGGGAGCTCTTTATATAGGGAGCTTAGGTACCCTCTCTCTACCAGTTTCCATATTGGTCGTGCTTATCCTCTTCAGAAAATGCCCAAATAGGAGGGTATATTCTCTCACCGGAAAAGGAAGGTTGCTACATTGATGAATAGTGTTGTCATCCCAAGGAAGAAGACGACACTGTTTTGGACTAGTCAAATCGAGTTCAGTGATGAAAATCGGCCAATTGAAGCTTGATTCAATCGGTTTACTCAAAATGAAAAATTTCTAAATTAGTTTAAATTCATTTTCTATCTGATGGTGGCTTAAATTTTCCAATTTGAGATTTCCAAGTCACCTAGAAAAATGAATTACCTAATCTGGTTCATTATAGTTCAACCTGATTCAGGTGTAGTTCACCCTAAACCGGTCTGGTTTCCTTATCCAATTGCCTTAATAATCCTTTCCCATGATTTTTGTGACATCTTGGTCACTAGGGATTTTCCAATTTCCCATTTCAATCATTATTTATCATTCTCGGCTAATTAAGTGGTTCGGTTTTCTCATTAAATTGACCGGTTCTTTTCTAGTTTCCTTGATCCGAGAGGACGGGTTTCACAACTCTCCCCTCCTTTTAGGAGTTTCATCCTCAAAACTTAATAAGTATCCTTTGCATTGGGAATAATTTCCCTTGATGTCAACTTGGGGTTTGCTTGACATGATATCACTTCGGTTGTTCTTTCACGTAGCCCTTTAAACCATGTGCTTAAGGAATTTATTTTTCTTTCCATTGTTTACTCACTCCATGGTGTGTATCCTGATTAGGTATGCTTAACCCACAAGTCCAAAGGTACACCCTTAGGTCCACTTCTTACTCTACTTAGGGTCAAACTATTCTTCTTGAGGGTTCTTATCCAGGTCATTGGGTTGGATGATCCATATACGTTCGGTCATGCCCGTTTCCATTTATTTCCTGGGTCGTTGATGCTCTTTAGCTCAGCATCGTTTTGGACTTTTCATCCTTAACCTCATGGGTTTTGATGTGATTCTCTTTTTATCTTATTTTGGCTCTTCCACCATCTTTTGTTTAATACAACCCTGGTCCTAGTTTTTAGGTTTGACTTCGTCATGTTTAACTAATGGAAAATTTCTTACTTGAGTCACATTTTTCCAGGGACTATTGGGCCTACATGTACCATACATCATGACATGTTCTAGAACTTTCTTTCTCCATTATAGTCCTATAACATTTTCTCGATAACAGTTCATGCCTTTCCAACCGTTAGGAGTCATGTGACTTCGTTCCTTCTTGTTAACTGGTAGTGTTTCCCAACTATCTTCGGTGTTATCCAATTGTCCCTTTACATTTTGACATCATGATCATGTCTATTTTTCCTTATCTGCTCACCCCTTACTAACTTCCTTATTGGTTTTTCCCTGGTTCCAACCATAGGGTTTCTCGATAACTTACCGACATGTTTGTATTCCAATGGTGTCCTTTACTCATTTCCAATGGTGTCCTTTACTCAAGGACTTTCCTTTCTTCAATCCATTCATACTCGCGCTTGACCATTGCATGATTCTTTATTCCGAGTCGATTCCTTTTTGGTCTACGTCTCGATTCCTTTGTTTGGGGAGTTCCCTTTTGATGGTTTCATTCTCTACTATGTCCTTCAAAGTAGAGACTTCCACCTTAGGAGCTACACATTCAACCTTCTTATCATTCCTTGAAGGTTTCCTTTCTTCATCTTGTTACACCCTTTTTTATATTGGAGCATTTGCCCGCTTTTAATGCTTCATTGTCTTAAAATTCCCATTTCGTCTCTTATTCCCTATCCGAGAAACTTCCGATTATCGGTTCTTATTTCGTGTACTCCACAAATACCCAACCGTCCAATCTTTAGGCTCCATTAAGCGAGCATGGACCCCAATCATTCTTGATGTCTGTGGTTGTTTCCCTTAATCATTTCTTAATTGGAGGGCTTACTTCTCCAAGGTTTCTCATATATTCTTTCATTTATTTCCTTATTATGGGTAGTCCACCCATTCTTACTTGTTTTGGCATCTTTTAATGTGATCTTCCTACTTACTCATTCCTTGGGTTTAACTTACTCATGGGGCCATCATGATTACGCTTCCTTTGTATTTGATCTTTTCATCTCAATCAACATTTCATTTGTGAGCTTATCTTCTTTTCCTAATTGAATCTGGTCCATCGCCTCTCAGTTGGGATAGATCTTTTCCAAGACTCCCTTCCTTGGTAGGCTCCTCCTCTTCTCGAAATTTCCTTTTTCTTCCATCTTTGTAAGTATTTGCCTTTTAAATCGACCTCATGACATTCTTTGATGTCACTCTCTCCTACATACCCTAACTTTGGGAATCTTGTTGGGACCTCCTTTGTACCTTGTCTTTATCCCTACTTGTATTCACTTTAAGTTGATTTTATGAGGGAAGAATTTCAATTTTTTTGTTTCAAGGTTTCTTAACCTTCTTCTATGGGCTTGCTTAATCCCTCACGTGGCTGGAGTTTGATCGCTAGTCAATTTTCTGCCATTAAATTTCTTTAAGGAATTCCTTCATCCTTCTTTTCTGACATTTGGCCCCTTTCACTTCTCCCTTCATCACCTGGGTTTTAAATCCATGATTCTTACGAGGGTCAATTTGTTAACTACACATCCTTACTGCTCTTCTTGTCCAATTGTTTTGAGACAGTTGTCTATAGAATTCACTTGTTCTTGATGCCTATCTTGTTGCCCTTTGTAGGGTGTAGTCATTACTACTTCTCGGTCCTTCTTAGGGCATCGTTTCTTCTCCTTGATCATTTTATTTGTTACTTGTTACTTCCTACTTGGCTTCTCTGCTTTTCCATAGTAGGTCACACTTACTATCTCGAGACATCCTTCTTGTCGTTCAATGTTAAGGCTTGTCTTCTCTTGTGGTGGCGATTCCTTCTTTACTCCTAGATGGCTTGTACCTCTTCTTAAGAAAAATTTCCCTTTCATCAATACTCTACTTTGTTTGGTTTTCTTCCTTTGGTCCTTCTTGTCTTCTGTTACCCCTCCTCATATAGTTGAGGTATGAGAACACGTCTTTATTTAAGAGGTAGAGTTTTTAGGAAAAATTGCCATTTTTATTAAGAAGGGGTACAATATGTTTTGGGCTTTATCCCTATTACAAGAAGTAATTTAGCTTGAGAAGCTACAATACTAGGTACTTGGTAAGCATCCTCCTTGGTTATAAGTCCCTTGCAGTGTCCTTGGCGTTAGGTTGACTCTCTTCATACTTGTGGATGTGACCTCAACAGGCTCTAACACCACATTCCTTGCTGTCATTGGATAATTCCCCACAAAATGTCTCTTGGTCCCTCATGACTTTTAGCATACCTTGGGTATTGAAGAAATTTTAGGGCCATCTTCCCCACAAAAGTCCTATTTTTCTTGGTTTACTATCAAGGAGTCATCTGAAAAATATTTATGTAGTTTTTCTTTTAGTTGTTATGTTGTATAGTCTTGACAATGTATTCGAAGAAATAGGCTCCAATACCACTCAAGTTGTCATGCCCCGATCTGATTTGGTCGGAACCCTGTGAACAACTCACCGGGCATGATGTATCAAAAGTCCTACTTACAACACATAAGTAGGTTTTTTAGTTTAATGAAGGTGTGCTCATCACCCTAACCATGAATGAAATGTAAATAAGTCCACTCACCCAATAACTATGACATGATCGTCCCAGTCAGCTTTCCAAGTCCTGTTCGAGCTCCTTTGCTCACATCCTTATACGAATACGTTCCTAAATATTTTGAGTATCTTTATCAGGAATGACTTAGCATGAATAGCCCTTCTATTCCCATGTATTTACATTTAGGCCATATATTTTATCTTATTTTAATTAGGTCCCTAAAGTCCATAATCTTTGACTTTTAGGTCCCTAGATGCTCCCATATTTTCAATCAAGTCCCAAAATTACCATTTTGCCCCAAAGTTTAAAAAATGGCCAACTGGTCCCAATTCTATCAAAAGATGACCAATTGGTCCTCCAACATCTTTCTCATTGCCAGTTGACCTTCAATTTTTAGAAATTTCATTTAGGTCCTTCAATTTTTCGAAATTCCCAATTTCTTCCCCTAATTTCACCCCTTTATACTAATCGAATTTGATTTTTTCAAATAGGCCATTCTAATGGGGTTATTGCTCCAATTGATGGCATGGATCGGTTTCTACACTTACATACAATCCAATGGAACTTTGAATTGTAGAATTTGGGTATGAAATGAGCTCAAACGGAGCTTCACTAGAAAATTGTACGTAAAGAGAGAAAGTTTCGAAAGCTTACTATCGGAAGCGCGACGGTCTGAGCTTTTGATCTAGAAAGGTAGATCTCATCGTTAGGGTCCTTATGGGATCAAGAATTGCTACAATTGATGTCAAGATTAGTGTGAATTTGATTAGTGAAATTTAGCACTTTCTCTCTCTAGAACTGATTAGAAACGATGGAGGAAGGCCACATTTGCTTACCTTTCACTTTTGTGGAGGTCGTGTGATAGTTGTGGGGACTATGGAAGATCTTGGTTTGGCCATAGGAGGTATGTATTGGTCGAATTCATATCGGCCAAAATAGAGCAGCTTCAAACCGTCAAAGCTGCTTCACTATTTAATCCTGCTGGCACTTCTCTAGCGATCCTTAAGTTCAAAGGAGGTTGCTGTTAGGTAATTTACTCCCCCCGGTGTTTGTAGGACCCGAGTTTGCCTTCTAAGGTTGAGAAAAGTGCCCAAGTCAGCATTCTGGTTTGAGCCTCACTGAAAATCTGAGCACTTTGGAGAGGAGGACAATTTGAGGTGTATGGATGATGAATGGAGGAAAGCTCTTTATATAGGGGGCTCAGGTACCCTTTACTCTACCAGTTTCCACACTGTTTGAGCTTATCCATGCCTGAAAATGCTCAAATCAGAGGAAATATTCCTTCGTAGGGAAAGGAAAGATGACACTGTTATGGATCGGATCGATCTAGTAGGATCAAGTTTAATTACAAAAATTAGTCGATTTAGGACTAATTCTACGGTTTTCTCAAAATTAAAATTTTCTAAATTTATCTAAATTCATTTTCTATCTTATGATGGCTTAAATTTTCCAATTTGAGATTTTCAAGCTACCTAGAAAAATGAATTACCTAATCTGGTTCATTATGGTTCAATCCGGTTCAAGTGGTTCACCATGAACTGGTCTGGTTTTCCCCTTCAATTTACTTCAAGGGTTTTCCCCATGATTTTCATTAATCTTTTGGTCACTTGGAATTTTCCAATCTCCCATTTTACCCATCTTTTCCATTTCAGTTCGTTAAATGGTTCAGTTTTCTCTTTATAATCGATTGGATCTTTCCCGATTTTTCTAATTCTTGAAAAGAGGGGTTTACATGAAGAATATGGTGTTGGTCATTAAGGCTTGGGATTTCCTTGGTACTCCAATTATAACTTCATGGGCATTTTTGTAATTTCGGCATCTTGACTTTATTTACCCTCTCAAATGTGGCCTTAATGGCACTCTTGTAATATTTTCAACTTCACAAGGGCATTTTTGTCATTTAAATCACCCAATGGCATGCCTGTAATTTTTATTAACCTTGGGAGGGCAATTTTGTAATTTGGGCTACGATGGCATTGTGGTAATTATGTCCAAGTCTCGGGGTAATTTAGTCATTTTGTAGGAGAGGGGCATGCTCATAATTTAATCATTTTTTGTGGGCATTTTCAAAATTATAGTCACTCGACCTTCAGTTAATCAGAGTCATTCTAAAGGCTTCCTTTTATAATGAGAAAAATTTTCTCTCAATTTTCTTTTAACTAAGAGCTCCACAACGAATCCCTTATTCAAAGCCAAGTTGTAGCTTATTCCATCCATGTCATTGCCACGGTGTTGTTACCTTCAAAATTCCTACCTTCCTTCCAATAAGTCTTTCTTTTCCTTCATTTGAAATCTCTCACTTCACCCATAGTTAAACTAGCGCCTGACAAAATCTGTCAAGCTCTGTCACCTTCTCTACAGACACAATATCAGAGTGAATCCCTTCCTCTAGTGTAAGCACATTCTTCTCATATGTTAGTTCCCCTAAGAAATCCAGATTTCACCTCATCGAATGAAGTCCAAGTTCCGTCATTCCCTTCCACCAATGCCACCATACTCGTAACTGAATTCCCAGGTAAGCATTCCTCTTAGTTGTTAGTCATTGTGTCATAGGAAGACATTGCGTGGAATTTTTGATTGTTAAGTTCAGTGTTGACTTACTTTAATGAAATTGTTAGTTCCCATTATGGTGTTCGCATTTGTTTATTTAGTATCTACAAGAAATAGTGGTGTCAATGGTAGGGCTTCTTGGTGAGACTCAAATTCGTATCAATGGAGGAGGAGTGTTATTGAGGAACTCATCTCCTCGGATTAAGGAAACTGGGAGGAGAACCAACACTATTGTCAAAACACTGGGTGAATTTTATCAATAGAAAATAGTAAAGAATGGTTAACATGGGAAATTGGGAGATCCTAAGTGACCAAAAATTCACAAAAATTGTGAGGAAGAACTAGGAAGTGGAATTGAGGAGAGAACAAGAATGGTTTGGGGTGAACCGGACTGAATAGGGATGAACCATAGTGAACTGGTTCAATAATTCATTTTTCTAGATGGCTTAAAAATATCAATTTAGTAAATTGATGTAACCACTAGATAGAAAATGAATTTAGAAAATTTTAAATTTTAGAAAACCAGTCAAATCGGGTCTGAACCGGCCGATTTTTAAATTCGGGACACCAAACCCGGTCGGATCGAACCGATCAATGGTTCGACCGGTAAACGAACTGGATTGGTCAATGGTCCAATAGGTTAATGGTCTAACTGGTCAATGATCAACGACACCCATCAGCAACCACGTAAACACGGGCAACCAATGGGAGGATGCCACGTGTCACTCCCTAACCTAGTTTGGTCGGATACCCATGATCAACCCGCCACTCCCTTGATTTAAGAGGGGTTTTCCCATTTCTTTAATCAAGAGGAGTAAGGCAAAAGTTTTAGGCTTGTTCTCTAAAATAACATATATCAATAAAAATGCAAGCTTAAAAAAGTAATTTTAAGCATACCTGACAAGAGGTTGGTCCTGGTGTTTTCCTTAGTCATAATATCTACTCTTGAAAAGGGATAGAAAATAAGGGTGAGTTTCTACAACTCAATGAATGGGTGTTGAAAATGAGTTTTCATAAAAATAGTTTTTAATTGAAGTGTGTTAGACTGCTTATTTCCTTTGCAATTATTTCTTCTACAAATTTCAATTTTAAACACTTTTCCTCATTATACATCATAGGTGTGTTTAACAGACAACACACACCATTCATCATGAATGGAATAACACATCTATAGAGCAGTTTGTCCACTGCACCCACTTGTGGTGTCGGAGCAACTTTATCGACCACCTAGATAGAAATCCATCCACTTCTACCTTGAGAATGTGTGGATGTTCGTGACACCCGACCCTCAAACCCAAAATCAACTCCATGTCCGTATGAGTATAGAGACCTCATTCTAACCTGACCCTAGCTTTCCTAACTGCTGGAATGAAAAACTGCCCTTATCTCCACCATATCATCTAGTAGCCCCTAGGACACATCACTACCCCTCTTAGGCATCTTGATGGTTCTGAACCTCAAGTGCATGCACAAACAAAAGTTTTCCACAAAGCCATTTATCTTTGGTACCATTGGTCAAAGGGCCACGACCCTCAACTTGACCAGTAGCTATTCGTCTAGACTGGTCCATCGACCTGGACTTGTCGCATGGGAGCTAGTCAATCGACTATGTCGGTCTTGTCTTGGTACCATGGTTAAATCACATAATTTAATCATTAAGAATTGTCATGGCTTAAAATCATGTTTGTTTAGGAGCTCCTGCTTTTGCCAACTGGCCTTGGGCCCACTATGCGTGATTTTCCAAAATCGAGCATTTTAGCTCTCAAGTTCCAAAATAGAGGCCTCTTGCCTATCTAAGTTAGTCTAGCTCTCGTCAAAAAGGTCTTTCAAAAGTTTTAAGCAATGGCACACAGTCAGGGGAGAACACTTTTGACAAAAATAAACTTTTAATCCATAACACCAATCGGGTGTGATGATATCTTCGCTTACAACCAGTAAGCAGGTTTTCTAATTCCATCTAGTAAGTCCATCATACCAATCGGGTATGATATACTTACATCCAGTAAGTAGTTTTTCGCATAGTTCTCACATCACTCCAATCAGGTGTGATGTCAAAATTCCACATAGAAGTGGTTTTTCATTTTTGATGTGCTCATCATTCCAATCGGGTATGATGTGAATGAATCCACTCACCTAATATTTGCAGGGTATTCCTTCTTAGACGACTTTTTGCCTCCATGCGAGCTTATCCTTGTTGGCATTCCGGTCCTTCGTGTTCCTACATGATTTGGACATCCTTAATTATTAACATTTGGCATGATAGCCTCCATTCCTCACGTAAGTACAAAAATGCCCAAACTTTTTAGTTAATTGCATTTAGACCCAAATTGACTTTAGGTCCCTAATGCTAACTTTTCCCCAAATTGAGTCTTGAAACTTCTAAAAATTCAATTTGGATCCTCAGTTTACTCAAAATCGTTAAAGAGGTTCAAGTTTTCCAATTTGGTCCCTAACATTTCAAAAATTACCATTTTGCCCCTACTTTACAAAAATGGCAATTTGACCCGAATTATTTTAAAAAATCAACGAATTGGTCCTCCAATATTCTTTTCATGGCCAATTTGCCCTCCATTTTTGGAAATTGCAATTTGGTCCATCAATTTTACGAAATCCCCAATTTCCCCCCTTTCAAATTTGATGAATTTGATTTAATCAAATTGACCATTCAATTGAGGTTAATTGTTGAAATTGAAGGTATAATTGTGTTCCTACACATCCATACAATTCAACTCAGCTCTGAATCGCGTGAATTGAGGCCAAAATGCTTCAAAAGCTTACCATCAAAGGTGCAACAGTCCGAGCTTTTGATCGGGGTAGATAGCTTTCAGCCTAAGGTTCCTCCTAGGATCAAGAATAACAACAGTTCATGTCGAATTTAGTGAGAATTTGGTCAGTGAAGTTTCATCGTTTCTCTCTCTAACGCTAATTAGAAATTATAGAGGGGAGCCGAATTGGCTTACCTTTATGCTCTAATTCGGTCGCTGAGGGCTGTGGGAGTGTTGGGAGAGCTTGGTCTAGCCTAAAAAGGGCTGAATTCACCAATTTCAACTCGACCGAAATGGGGTAGCTTCAGTCCACCGGAGCTGCTTCACTATTTGATTACGTCAACGCTTCTTCGGCGGTACTCGGGTCAAATGGAGGCTGTTGTCTAGTAACTGACTTCTCCCTGAATATAAGAAACCCGACCTCACTTCTTTTGGTTTAGAAAAATTGCTATGTTGGAGCTCTGGTTCGAGCTTCATCAGAAAACTGATTAGTTGAGAGAGAGTTGTGTTTTCAGGAGTCAGGAGGATGAATGGAGAGGAATTCTTTATATAGGGAGCTTGAGGACTTGTTAGCCGTTCGTTTGGCACTTTAATGGCATGAAACATCCTAAATGGAAACATTTCCCTTCTGTCGGCGTTATTCAATTTTTCGGTGTGTGAACAGTGCTGTCATCTAGAGGAAGAAGATGACACTATTTCGAACCGGTTTCAATGCTTAAACTATCCCATTCAGGTCCAAGTCAACCAAGTTTTTCAAATTAAAAATTTCTAAATTCATCTAAATTCATCCTCTATCCAATGGTGGCTTTAATTCCCCAATTTGAATAGTTTAAGCCACCTAGAAAAATGAATTTAGCAATTGGTTCAATGATGGTTCAAACCGGTCCAAACTGTTTCAATCCGGTTCACCTCAACCGATCTAGTTTTCACTCCCAAATTGTCTTAAGGAACATTTTCATGGTTTTTGATGACTCTTTGGGTCACTCGAGATGTCTAAATCTCCCTATTTGCCATTTCTCTAACGGTTGGGTTTTGTGAATCGGTTCGGTTTTCTCACTTGTGTTGATTGGTTCTTTCTCGATTTTTCCTTAACTTCAAGGGACGGGGTTTACACCACGTGTTCGGTCAATTGTCAGCAAGCAACCCGTCAGCACACCACGTAGACACGAGCAGCCAATGAGAGGCTACCACGTGTTTGGTCAACGATCAATGGTTGACCGATGGCCAAGCTGGACCTCCACATCAGAAAAACTAGCCAATCACAGTGTGCCACATGGCACGCATGCCACGTCATCATCTTCAACCTTCAGCTACTAATAAAGAGAACATAGGAGAGGGAGGCTTGAAAAGCTAGAGTCTCCGGTGACATGAAAAACTCTCTGTTCAGGTCACTGACGACCGAGTCTCACGTCGGCTGGTTTGTCGAGCTCCATATATAAAGAGTACCCTCCCATTTGTACTCCTCACCTCTCAGGCACTCTCTAAATACAAACAGCTCATTTTCTAACGACACTCCAATCAAGGCTCTGACAACAGGCATTAAAACCAGAGAAGAGTGCTCTAGCTCGAGACACTCTTAAAGCGACCATAGGACGACCAGAGAAGTTTAGAGACGATAGCATAGTGAAATTGCTCCAGAACTCAAAACAACGAGCTCCTGACCGACCCAACCCCGACTCTCACAGCCCTTCTGCCACTAGCATTGGCCACTTTTGACAGTCTAAGACCCTCCACAGCCCCTTAAAAACCCCCGATAAGCTCAATTTTGCCTCTCCTCTTCGATATTTCTAACATTTAGAGTTGCACCCCCTGAAACTTCTCTCTTCAAATACCCACAAGACAGCGACATTTTGTAGCGGGATTCAATCCTGGTAAGTTCCCCTCGACGAGCACTAGCTACACCCACCTCAAGCTCTGGCCACCACCCCTCCATCGGTAATTTAAGCAAGCTTTCTCTCTCTACTATAAATTTTTTGATGAGGCTTAAAATTCAACCAAAATCGAAAATTCGAAGTGTAGGATAATTGAGGGTAGCCAGATGAGACAAATTGAAGAAAGAAACAAAGAAATCAAGGACTTACAAGCTATCAATTGGACGAGATAAGATCCGAATGTCAATATGCTCAAATTGTTGAAGAAGAACAAAGCCAATTTGGGGATTTTTGGGGCTTTTGTGTGATTTTCAAAAATTGTAGGACCGAATGGAAAATTTATGAAATTAAAGGTGTTTTTAGGAAATTCACTCCCAACTAAGGCCAATTGGGCAATTTGGGCAAAATAGAGGACAAATTGGAAATTTTGAAAAGTTGGGAACCAAATTGCGATTTTTGGAAAATTAAGGACTAAAGAGCAATTTTGGTAAATAAGGGCCAATGGGTGAATTTAAAAGAGTTAAGGACCCAAGAAGGATGATTGGAAACCCCAAGGGCTTAATAGTGACTTAGGGGCAATCGGGGACCTAAGTGCAATTAAGGCAAAATACGGGGCCCTATGTGCAAATATGAGAAAAAATGTGACTTCTTAGTCAACACATCCTAATACGAACAATCGTGCCATGCAAGAGCAAACTACCCCACAGAGATCACCGAGTGAGTGGAAGTTGCTATAACGTCGATTCTGGCTATAATGGTGGTTCATTTGAAAAGGATTTTCTTGGAATTAGCCTCCCTTGACTAGATGATTCTCCTTAAAATATTTGGGAGCTAATTTTGGGCTTAGCCTCGGTATGCAAGTGGGCCTAAGGCCGATGGACACGGGTATGGACCCGTCTAGAACCAACAGGTGATGAGATATGCTAAAAGATCTAATTAACAGGAAATTGTGTGTGATACCCACGTGGGCTGAAGCCAAGCCAACATACCATTGTGCTAGAGGGCCAAAAATAATGGCTATAACTTAAAAAATACTTGATTGTGCATGCACTGTGTGATTCAGGCCATCGGGACAACTGCTATGAGATAGTTATGGGTCCCAAGGACTTTTGGATGACCTAAGGTGCATAAGGGCACTATGGCGTCCACTAGGTCGAGAAGCTCGGGGAGCTTCCTACGCACTGAGACCAAGGTAGCAGGCGAAAGGAGGTTTCATCCCATAAAATGGACATGATGAAGTGGTTAGGGTTTAAGGGTCGGACTATTGATGTCCACTCAAACTCTAGGTAGAGGAAGTGCACCTTTGTCATAGTGGACAATAAAGGTGCTTAGATGCACAAGTGGAACGGTATGGTTAATAGTTAAAAAACAACAAATTAATACTTAATGGGTAAGGCAATGAATTAAAGTGATAGTTATAGTAGTTTCCCTCACTAAGTATTGTATAATCATTCCCCTCCTCTCACCCTTTGATGTCTAGAACCAAGACGGAAAGTTCCCGCACGAGCTTGGGTGTCACGCCCTAACCCAGTTTGGTCGGATCCCCGTGAACAACCCGCCACTCTCACAGTTTATTAAAGGGTTTCCCCTTATTATAATCCATAAAGAGTAAGGCGTACTTTAAACCTGCACCATTTCCTGGAATAGCATAATCAAAACTACATGAAATTTTAAACTTCACATACCTGCCTTATAGGCATCTTAGTTGATGGTCTTTCAAGGTAGGCTTTCTGGGATTTCCTGAAAGGGATATAAGGGAGTGGGTGAGTACGACTACTCAATGAATGAGTTTTCAAAGGTCTACTTTTAACTTTTAAGAAAAACATTTATATGAAGTGTGCGAGACTCCATTCTTTTCAAAAAAAATCCCTTCATTTAAAAATTTGGGTTTTTCCATTATGTCTTAGTTATCGGTGTGTCATCACCCAACACACATCCTTCATCATGAAGGTTACACACATTCGCAAGTCAGTATCACTACTGAACCCGCTAGTGGCTTTGAAGCGACTTTTCCTGCCACTCGGATAGAAGTACAACCACTTCTACCCTGGGAATGAATGGATGTACGTGACATTCGACCCACAATCCTGAAATCACTTCTTCGTGTCTGTATGAGGACAGAGACCTCATCCTGTCCCCACCTCAGTCTCATGCGCTTGGTGCTACTCCAGATTTCACACAGACACCTAGAACGATGAAATGCCCTTATAGCCACCAGGTCGTCCAGTGCCCTTAGGACGCATCACTACCCCTAATGGGCGTCTTGATGATCCCGTACTCATAGTGAATGCACAAACAATGTTTTCTTATCAAGCCATGTAATCTGTGGTGCCATTGGTCCAACGGCCCCGACTCTCAACTCAACCCACAATTGTTTATCTTGATTGGTCCGTCGACCAGTCATGTCGCACTACCGCTAGTTCATTGAGCATTTCGGTCCTATCTTGGTACCATGGCCAAACAATTCACTTATTAAGCTTTATGGCACATATATCATGTTCGTTTATGAGCTCCTGCTCGTGCAAACTAGCCTTGGGCCCACTGTACGAGATTTTCAAAATTGGGCATTTAGCCCCCAAGTTCCAAAACCGAGGCCCCCGACCTATTAGAGCTATTCGAGCTCCCGTCGAGAAGGTCTCCCAAATAGTTTTAGCATTGGCACACAGTCAGGGGAGAACACTTCCAACAAAATAGGTTTTCACTGCCCATTATTCCAACCGGTATAAGGATATCTCCGTTCATAACTGATGAACAGGTTTTCAACTTCCTTCGAGGAAGTCTCATCATACCAACCGGGTATGATCTACTTACAACCGGTAAGTAGTTTTTTCGCATAATTTTCACATCACTTTCTCTAAGTGGTGATGATTAAAATACCACTAAATAGTGGATTTTTATACCGAGGTACTTATCATTCCCTACCGGGTATGACATAAAATTTCCACTCACAATGGGTAAGTGGTTTTTATCTTTAAGTTGTGCTCATCATGCCAACTGGGTATGATGTTAGTAAACCCACTCACCCGTTAATGCCGCGAATTCCACTAGATTGGTTCATTGTATTCATGCGAGCTTGTCCTTGATGGCGTTCTTGGTATTTCGCGTTCCTACACGATATGAACAACCTTGTTCATTATTACTCGACATAATAGCCTTTATTCATTTCTAATGAATGAGAATACCTAAACTTTTAGTTATTTGCAATTAGGTCCCTAAAGTTATTTCTCTTTAACTTTAAGTCCCTAATGTCGATTTTTCCTCAAATTGAGTCCTGTAACTTTTAAAATTTATCCGGGACCTCAATTTATTCAATTTCACCAAAAAGGGGTTTAATTTCCCAAATTTGCAATTTGGTCCCCCAATTTTTCCAAAATTACCATTTTACCCTTCTTTTACAAAAATGGTAAGTTTTGCCCCAAAAATTCAAAAATTGCTCAATTGGTCCTCCAACATTATTTTCATGCCCAATTGACCCTCAATTTCATAAAATTGTATTTTGGCCCTTTGAATTTCCAAAATCCACAAATTTTGCCCCAATTTCAACTCTTCAACACTACTGAATTTGATTTCGTCAAATTGACCGATCAAACACTTCTAATTATTGAAATTGGAGTTGAAATTGAGTTCTTGCATGTTCATACGATTCTAAGAAACTTTGAATCGCAGATTTTAACGCCAGAATGAGCTCAAACGGAGCTTTGCTAGAAAACAGACTGTAGAGAGAGAAAGCTTCGATTACTCACCGGTGAAGGCACGACGGTCCAAGCTTTCGATCTGGGCAGATAGGTCTTGTCCTAAGGTTCTTCCTAGAATCAAGAATTGCATCAATTGATGCGGAATTGGATTAGAATTTCGTTATTGAAATTCGTTTGACTCTCTCTCTAGCACTGATTGAAAATTGTAAAGGGGAGCCGGATTGGCTTACCTTTAGGTCCTAATTCAGCCGTGGAAAGGCTGAGGAAGTGTTGGAAGGGCTTGGTTTGGCCTGAGGAGGGCTTAAAATGGCCGATTTCAGCTTAGCCGAAATAGGGCAACTTCGGTTCGCCGTAGTTGCTTCACTATTCCATCATGTCGGCACTTCTTCAATAATTCTCGGATTGAATAGAATTTGCCATCAGATAGCTGTCTTCTCCCCAGTTCTAAAGAGCCCGACCTTTGTTCAAGTTGAAGCTCTGGTTCAAGCTTTATCGGGAAATGGAGCAGTAGAGAGAGAGAGAGAGAGATAAGTGTTCAGGTGTGAGGAGAATGAAATAGGGATAACCTGTTTATATAGGCATAAAACCCATGTATTAAATGGGCGAGATTTATTACTAGTATTAATATTGCCATATATTATTGGTATTAATTAAAATAATTTATTTTCTGTATTAATTTCAATAATTTAATTTCGGTATTAAATTATTTGTATTAATTCCAATAATTTAATTTAGTTATTAAATTATTGGTATTAATTACAATAATTAAATACATATTAATTTATGGTTATTTATCATAAGGCGTACATAAAAATTTTTGACCGAAATTTCGGGTTAAAAAAAAAATTCATACTTCCCAGGAGGTCACCCATCCTCACACAACTCTCGAGTAAGCATGCTCAACTACAAATTTTTTATGGAATCTTGTTCACCTAAACCAATTTGGTTTTTTTGTCTTCTAAAGTTTCTTAAATTTCTTTTCCAAGGTTTATGAACCCTTTAACCGGCTTGGTTTTCTTACTCGGTTTGACCGGTTCTTTTTCGAGTTTTTCTTAACTCAAAAGTATTTTTGAAAGAAATAAGGAGTCTGGCACACTCCAATTAAAGATGTTTTGAATACACTCTTCCAATACCCATTCACTATGTCGTCGAACTCACCCCCTCCCTTTACCCCTTTTTAGGTAAACAAGGGAGAACCCACTTAAAGACCTACTTGTAGCTGAACCTGCAAGACATGTATGTAAGGTTAAATTTGTTAAGTTTTGATTAATGTTATTCCAAGAAAAATAGGAAAAATGACACCTTGCTCCTTGCAGTTTAGAGAAGGGCGAAGCCCATGAAGAACTAAAGGAAGTGGTGAGTTGCTCACGGGGATCCGACTAAACCGGGTCATGCCGTGACAAGTGTCATCTTCTTCTTCTTGATGACAACACTATTCATTAATACAGAAAATGGACAATGCCGGTGAAGGAATAACAGCTCCGATCAGGTCATTTTAGGGCAAGGATAAGCTCAACTAAAATGAAAATTTGTCGAGCAGAGGGTCCCCGAGCTCCCTATATAAAGAGCTCCTCTCCATTTATCCTTCATACACCTCAAATCTTCATTCTCTCTCAATTGCTCCATTTTTCGACGAAGCTCGAACCAAAGCTCTAACATAGGCATTTTTCTCAGCCTCAAATGACAAGTTCGGGTCGTATAGGGGAAGTCAGCTACCCAATTGCATCTTCCTTTTGACCTGAGGACCGCCGAAGCGCCGGCGGAATCAAATAGTGATGCATCTTCGATGGACCATAGCTGCCCTATTTTGGCTGAGCTGAATTTAGCAAAATTTAGCCCTCCACCAACCAAACCAAGCCTTCCAACACCCCCACAACCCTCATACGACCTCAACAGAGCTGAAAGGTAAGCCAATTTGGCCCTACTCAATCGTTGGAAATCGAGGTTAGAGAGAGAAAGTATTGAATTTCACTAACTAAATTCACATTTGATTTAACATCAATTGTAGTGATTCTTGATCCTAGAAGGAATCTTAGGATAAGAGCTACCTTTCCCGATCGAGAGCTCAGATTGCTGCATCTTCAACGGTAAGCTTTCGAAGCTTTCTCTCTCTATGAGCAGTTTTTCAGCGAAGCTCTATTTGAGCTCAATTTGGACACAAATGTTGCGGTGGTTTACATTGGGTCATTAAGGTATGTTTCCTGCCCCCAACGTATAGTAAGGGTTTAAACGTGGACACACCTATACTATTCCTATATTATTAGGGTAGGAGTACCCAGATGATGCAAGAAAGGGTGAAGGGTTGATCACATGACGTCAAACAAACCGAGTTGGGGCATGACAACTTGAATGGTATCAGTGCATAACTTTCTTGATACATTTTCCCCCAACCCATCCTAATCCTTGATTGCCAACAACCCTTGCAAAAAATATGAACCGAAACGCCCCCGAAGAATATATCCGATGGATACATGCCATGGAGTGGAAGTGCTAGAACCTATCCCATTGGATGCACCTAGAGAAAGAAACCCCCCATAAGAGGCAACTCGACACTCGAGGAGTACGCAAGGCTACAAGGGCACCATACCTCATAAGGAAGGAAGCGCAGGAGATTACCCTCTACTAGAATGAGAATTTTGCAAGAGAATGAACACCTACAGGGTTAAGGAGAAGTGTCTAAGCCAAAGATAGATGCATTAAATAACTGGGTAGCCCCAAGGTAGTGAAGAAGCGCTACTAAGCTATAACAAAGAGGTGAGCCTTTAGGGTGGGTTCCCCCCTCCCCGTGGATCCTCACTCGCTCTCTTTTTGGATCATGGTCCCTCCTATGTTATTGGGGCCATCCATCCTCACTCGATTTTTTGTCATGTCTATATGGAGATCCTTCCTTCCCTGGGTTATACTCCCCTTTGGGTTCAAGGCCCATAACTCCCTAGTGACTTGGAGTGTCTTAGACTTGCTCTTGCTTCCTTGGATATCTCTCTCATACTCCCCTAACTCCTTTGAAAATGTACGACTATACCTTGGAACTAATGGGAGACCTCAGAAAAACCCTCGCCAAGTCCCATGAGAAGTGTAAACATTAGGAGAGGGGAGAGGTTCCTCGAGGATAGCTTCGATAGGAATTAAGCTAGAAGGCAATCATAGTGATAAACACCAAGCCTCGTCATCTAGAATCAGAAAAAGGAATAAATCCAAAAGAGTCCAGTTATTACAGAGGATCGTCAAGCGTAATGACCCCAAAGCTAGAGAGAAGAGAGGAGCAAGGGAAGGGAAGGACCCCTCACTAATTGGAGAATGCAAGCAGACGTGAGAACAGATTGAGGAATGTAAACCGATGGGTCAATGGGACTAGCAGGGGATTGGAAACCCTGCAGTCAGAGATGGACGGACTCAATAAGACGATATAATAGAATGAATAAACTCAAGAATCCCCAAACGCATACGAGGAGTCTAACATCTACATTCCAGGGACATCGGGACATGGAAGGGACATATGAAATCGGAACCCAAGGGTAAATATAGTAGAGTAACAAAGTAACATAGATAATGCAAAGGATAAGAACAAGAGGGAGTACACTCTAAGGACAAGAGTGAAAGGACGCGGTCCCAACCGCAATGCAGGCTGGGCCTCAGGCCCAGGGTAGAGCAACAAGACACAAGAGTTCTACTACCAGGGACAATTAAGTTCAACATCGAAAAAAAGGGAACTCGATTACGAAAGGATAAACGAGAGTACTAAGAAAGGGAAATAACACCGAGAAGGACAAAAGCAACAGCGCAAAGGGATAAAGTGCCAAAGAGTCTCAACAGACAAGGGAGTAAACTAACCCATGTGCGATTTGATATGTTGGAACTTCGAGTCTAGACAAAACCCCAGAAAGAAAAGCTTGACCCTAAGTTATAGGGAGTACCTGACCTAAGGGACTTTGTGAACACTGGGGGAAAAGGATGTGTCAAACTGACTAAATCCCCGAGAGTAAGGGAAGTGAGCCCAAATATGTGACCCAAAATGGTAGGATATCAACTTGTACCCTAAGGGGACCACATAGGGATTCCTTCCGAGAGAAAAAGAGGAACAACAAATTTTTTTAGGACAAAACACCTAAAACAGAGGGGAGAGTTGTGGAACCCGTCCCCTCGGACCAAGGAAACCGGCTGGAGAACCAACACTATTGTAAAAAGATCGGGCCAATTTAATCAATAGAAAATAGTAAAAAAAGGGTTAACGTGTGAAATTGGGAGATCCCAAGTGACCAAAAATTCACAAAAATTGTGAGGAAGAACTAGGAAGTAGAATTGAGGAGAGAACAAGATGGTTCAGGGTGAACCAGATCGAACTGGGTTGAACCATAGTGAACCAGTTCAATAATTCATTTTTCTAGAAGGCTTAAAATTTTCACTTTGGGAAATTGAGGCCACCACTAGATAGAAAATGAATTTAAAAATTTTTAAAATTTAAAAAACTGATCGAATTAGGTCTGAACCGGCCAATTTTTGAATTTGAGACAGCAAACCCGGTCGGACCAGATTGGTCAACAGTCCAACCAGTCAACATACTAGATCGGTCAATAGTCAATGACGCCTCGTCCGCAGACACACAGATACGGTAGGCAATGGAGGTTGCCACGTGTCCGGTCAATGATCAGCGGGAAACCTATTAATATGCCATGCAGACATGAGCAGCCAATGAAAAGCTGCCATGTGTCCCGTCAACCGGTCAATGGCTGACACGGCAGTCAAGTTGGACCTCCACGTCAAAAAAATCATCCAATCACAATGCGCCACATGGCATGCCCACCACGTCATCATTTTGAACCTTTAGCCATTGATAGAGAGAACAAAGGGGAGAGAGAGGCTAGAAAAGCTGGAGTATTCAGCGACTCGAAAAACTCTCTCATCAGGTCCTTGACGGGCCGGTAGCCTGAATAGTTGTCGAGCTCCCTATATAAGGACCACCCTTCCATTCATCCTCCTCACCACTCAAGCACTCTCTAAATACAAACAACTCCTTTTCTGATGACACTCTGATCAAGGATCTGACGACGGGCCATTTCTCAACCAGAGAAGCTGTGAAGGGTGGCATTAGAACCGAGGAAGAGTGCTCTAGCTCGAGACACTCTCAAAGTGACTAGAGGGCGACCAGAGAAGTGTAGAGACGATAACAAAATGAAGTTCCTCCAGATCTCGAAACAGCGAGCTCCTGACCGACCTAACCCTGACTCTCTCAGCCTTTCCACCGCCAGCACTGGTCACCGATGACCACCTAAGACCCTCCATGGCCTCTTACAAACCCTCAGTAAGCTCAATTTTGCCTTTCCTTGTCGGAATTTCTAATTTTCAGAGTTGCACCCCCTGAAACTTCTCTATTCAAATTCCCAAAGGACATCAATGAATTGCAGCGGGATTCAATCCTGGTAGGTTCCCCACAACGAGCACTAGCTGCCTCAACCTCAAGCTCTGACCACCACCCCTCCATCGGTAAGTTAAGCAAGCTTTCTCTCTCAATTGTAAATGTTTCGGCGAAGCTCTGACGATGCTTAAAACTCAACTAAAATTGAAAATTTGAAGTGTTGGACAATCAAGGGGAGCTAGAAGAGACGAATTGAGGCATTAAATGAAGAAATCAAGGACTCGCAGGCTGTCAATTGGACGAGGTAAGATCCAAATGTCCATATGCTCAAATTCAGGAAGAAGAAGAGGGCCAATTTGGGGATTTTTGGGGCTTCTGTGCAATTTTCAAAAATTGGACGACCGAATGGCAAATATACAAAATTAAAGGTGTTTTCATGAAATTCACTCCCAATTGAGTCCAATGGGGCAATTTGGGCAAGTTTGGGACCAAAATGCAATTTTTGGAAAATTAAGGACTGAAGAGCAATTTTGGTAAATTAAGGGCTAATGTGTCAATTTAAATTAAGGACTGAAGGATGATTGGAAACACCAAGGGCTTAATAGAGACTAAGGGCAATTAGGGACCTAAGTGCAATTAAGGCAAAATATGGGGCCCTATGTGCAAATATGAGAAAAAAAATGTGACCTCTTAGTCAACACATCCTAATATGGACACTCGTGCCATGCAGGAGTGAACTACTCGAGCGTTAGTCCCTATAAGCACACCGAGGAGCAATACTTTGCCAGCACAACCCCGCCAAGATCATTGGGTGAGTGGGAATTGCTATAGCATCCATTCCTGTTGGTATGGCAGTTTATTTGAAAAGGATTTTCTCGGAATTAGCCTCCCCTAACTGGTGATTCTAATTAAAATACTTGGGAGCTAATTCTGGGCTTAGGCTCGGTATGCAAGTAGGCTCAAGGCCGATGGACACGGGTATGGACCCATCTAGAACCAGCATGTAAACCCCGTCCTTTTATAAATAAGAAAACTAGGAAATGAACTAGTCGTTTCCAAAGAGAAAAATGAGTCGATTCATGAACCTTAACCGATAGAGAAAGGGCAAAAAAGGAAATTTACAAATTTTGAATGACCTAAAGAGTCATGAAATCATGGAAATGGACTTTGAGGCAAATTGGAAAAGAAAACCAGACCGGTTCATGCGAACCGAGCCTGAACCGGTTTGAACCATTATTGAATCGGTTGCTAAATTTATTTTTCCAAGTGGCTTAAAATATTCAAATTGAGGAATTGAAGCAACCATTGGATAGAGAATGAATTTAGATGAATATAGAAATTTTTAATTTTGTAAAACTCGATCGAATCAGACCAAAACCAGTCGGTTTAAGCATTGAACCCATTCAGACCGGCCCGATCCGGTTAGGAATAGTGTCATCTTATTACTTCAGATGATGACACTTTTCATTCAATGAAAGAATGGACAGCATTGGAGAAGTTGAATCACCTCTATTAAGGGCAATTTAGGTCATGAATGAGAATGGCCAAGATGCTAAATGGTCGGGCAGAGAGTCCTCGAGCTCCTTATACAAAGAGCTCCTCTCCATTCATCCTGCTCACACCTGAAAACTCCAGTTTCTCTCAACTGCTCCATTTTCTGGTGAAGCTCGATCCAAAGCTCCGACTTGGGTAGTTTTCTCAACCTCAGAAGGAGAGGTCAATTTCTTTAGACTCTGGGAAATCAGCTATGTGATAGCAACTTTTGTTCAATCTGAGGACCATTGGAGAAGCGTCAGTAGAATCAAACTATGAAGTAGCTCCGGTGGACTGAAGATGCCCTGTTTTGGCCAAGCTAAATTTGACCAAATTTAGCGCTCCTCCAGCCAAACCATGATCTCCCAACATCCCCACAGCCCTCATACGACCTCAACTGAGCTAAAAGGTCAACCAATTTGGCCCTCCTCAATCATTGTAAGTCGGAGTTAGAGAGAGAAATTGCAGAATTTCACTAATGAAATTCTCCATCGATTTGAGGTCAATTATAGGAATTATTGATCCTAGAATATACCTCAGGAAGAGAGCAACCTTCCCCGAACCGTCGCATTTCCAATGGTAAGCTATTGAAGCTTTCTCTCTCTATGCATAGTTTTCTAGTGAAGCTCCATTTGAGCTCAATTCAGACCCAAATGACATGGTTCAAGGCTCAATTGAATCATATGGAAGTGTAGGAACTGATCCATACCTTTAATTGGAGCAATTAACCCTGATTGATCCTAGAATATACCTCAGGAAGAGAGCAACCTTCCCCGAACCGCCGCATTTCCAATGGTAAGCTATTGAAGCTTTCTCTCTCTATACATAGTTTTCTAGTGAAGCTCCATTTGAGCTCAATTCAGACCCAAATGACATGGTTCAAGGCTCAATTGAATCATATGGAAGTGTAGGAACTGATCCATACCTTTAATTGGAGCAATTAACCCTGATTGAATGGTTAATTTGATGAAATCAAATTCGACCAGTTTGAAAGAGGGAAATTGGGGGAAAATTTTGGGATAATTAGGGATTCGTAAAATTGAGGGAGTTATTTGTAATTTTACAAAATTGAGGGCCAATTCAACATGGAAAAGATGTTAGATGACCAATTGGTCAATTTTTGGAACATTTGGTGTCAAATTGCCATTTTTGGAAAGTATGGGCAAAATGGTAATTTTTAAAAGGTTAGGGACCAAATTGGAAGTTTGGGAAACTTGAGCCACTTATACATTTTTTTAGTAAAATGAGGACTCAAAGGGAATTTCAGAAACTTTGGGAGTCAAATTTGGTAAAGGTTTGCATTAGAGACCTAAAGATAAGAAAAATAAACTTTAGGGAACTAAATGAAAATTTTGTCGATAAATTGTGAGCATATGCTTTTATGCCAAACTTAAAGTGAAAAGGCTGCCCAATTTGTGTAGGGACAAGTGTGATCGGAACACCATCAAGAGAAAGCTTGCGTCAACTTGGAAAATCAACCGTGGGCGAACACGTCATGGTTAACGGGTGAGTGGGTTTATTCAAATCATACTCGGTTGGGATGATGAGCACCTCGTAAATGAAAAACCACTTATGTGTTGGATTTTAACATCACACCCAGTTGGAGTGATGTGAGAACTAAGCGGAAAACAACTTACCAGTTGTAAGTAGAGAAAATCATACTTAGTTGGTATGATGGACTTTCTTGAAGGAAGAAGAAAACTCATTTGCTGGTTGTAAGTAGAGATATCATCACATCCGGTTGGTGTGATGAATTGAAAGATGTTTTTATCAGAGGTGTTCTCCCCTGAATATTTCAATGCATAAACTTTTTGGGAGACCTTCTTGACGAGAGCTAGAAAAGCTCAGATAGGCTAGAGGCCTCGGTTTTGGAACTTGTGGAGCTAAATGCCCAATTTTGGAAAATCATGAATAGTGGGCCCAGGACTAGTTGGCACGAGCAGTAGCTCTTATACAAACATGAGATATTAAAGCCATGAAAACTCTTAACGAAAGGATTATGTGATTTTAAAATGGTACCACATCATGACCAACATACTCGATGGACTAGCGGCAGTGCGCTAGGGCCAGGTCGATGGATCATCCTAGACAAACCGTTGTAGGTCAAGTTGAGGGTTGGGGTGATTAGACTAGTGGCACCTGAGATAAATGGCTTTGTAGAAAAACTATTATTTGTGCATGCACTTGAGGTACATGACCATTAAGATGCCCAACAGGGGTAGTGATGCATTCTAAGAGCTACTGGAAGACTTGGTGGAGATAAGGGCAGTTTGTTGTGTCAATAGTTCGACACACTCCGATTAAAGTTGTTTTATTTATAAAAACTCACTCCCAACATACATTCACGTAGTTGCAGAACTCATCCCCTCCCTTTTTCCCTTTTTAGGTAACCAAGGGAAAAGAAACCTAAAGACTTTCCTATAGCCGAACCTAAAAGTTAAGTATGTAAGATTTAATATATTAAATTTTTTTAATGCTATTCCAGGATAAATACAAGTGAAAGAACACCTTACTCCTCACGGTTTAGAAAAGGGGAAACTCTTAATAAACCATGAGAGTGGCAGGTTGCTCACGGTGATCCGACCAAACTGGTTCAGGGCGTGAACACTTGAGTGGTATCAGAGGTACACAGATGAGTACCTCCAAACCCACCTAAGATCAGTTTGAGGAGAGGTACGCGGATGAGTACCTGGCTCCTCATCTGATTAATGAGAAGAAACTGGATTTCCTCTAACTCTGATAAGGGCTTAATTCTATATTGGAGTTTGAAACTAAATTCAATGAGTTAATACCTTTGCCCCTGACTTGGCTAGACCGGTAGATATATGCCAACGATTCATGGACGGTCTCAATATGGACATACAAGATCGTATGAGGGTACTAGGTTGCCTCACAAATTAGGTTGCAGTGATTAGTATGGCTCATGAGTGTGAGTAACTGATGCAAACTCGACACCGCCGAATGGACTAGGCAACCCAAAAGGAGGACAAGGGCCAAGGCCATCATGGTGGATGAAAGGAGCAAAATGGCCCAAGATGGAGAAATAGGGTGGGTTTCCAAAAGACAAAGGATGTACCACAACCAAGAGTGATCCCCACCTTACCACAAGGAAACCCTTGTTGCCCTAGGTGCCAAAGGTACCACGAGAGAGCTTGCTTGTCTGGTTTCGCATGTGGTCAAGTGGGGAACTTCGCAAAGGAATGCCCCACTCTTAGGGAGAACAAGCAACGAAATATGCTTGGACCACCCCAAGGGAACCTAAGGTGTTAACCCCATCCCTTGAAGATAAGGAAACCGGGGGAAGAACTGGTCAACCCAAGTGAGAAAACTGAACTAGTTCACAAACCCCAACCATAGAGAAAGGGAAAATTAGGAATTTTACAAATCTCGAGTGACCCAAAGAGTTATAAAAACCATGGAATGTGACTTTGGGACAAATTGGAAGAGAAAACCAGACTGATTTGGGTGAACCAGATTGAACCAGTATGCACCAGTATGCACCAGTATGCACCAGTTTGAACCACCGTTGAACGAAATTCTAAATTCAATTTTATAGGGCACTTAAATTATTCAAATTGTGGTCTTAAAGTCATCATTGGATAGAGAATGAATTTAGATGAATTTAGAAATTTTTAATTTTGAAAAACTCGGTTTAATCAGGCCTAAACTAGTCAGTTAAAGTATTGAACCTAGTTCAAACTAGTTCGGTCTGATTTGGAACAGTGTCGTCTTCTTCCTTCAGATGACAGTACTATTCACTCGTCAGAAGAAAGGACAGCGCCAACAAAGCTGAATCATCAGTGTTTAGGGCATTTCATGCCCTGAATGAGTGCCATAAATGTGCCAAACGGATGGCTAGAGAGTCTCCGAGCTCCCTATATAAAGAGCTCCTCTCCATTCATTCTCCCCACACGTAAAAACTCCATTCCCTCTCAACTGCTCCAATTTCTGGTGAAGCTCGAACTAGAGTCCAGACTTGGGCATTTTTCTCAACATCAGAAGACGAGGTTGGGTTCTTTAGACTTCGGAGGAAATCAACTATTTGATAGCAATCTCCATTCGATCCGAGGATCAATGGAGAAGCACCGATGTAATCGAACGGTGAAGCAGCTCCGATAGACTAAAGCTGCCCTATTTCGGCCGAGCTGAAAATGGTTGAATTCAACACTCCTCAGGCCAAACCAAGCTCTCCCAACATCCCACAACCCTTAGAAGACCTCAAGTGAGCTGAAAGGTAAGCCAATTAGGCCATCCTTAGTCGTTGTAGGTTGGAGTTATTGAGAGAAATTATAGAATTTCACTAACGAAATTCTCCCTCAATTCAAGATCAATTGTAGAAATTCTTGATTCTAGAAGATACCTCAGGAAGAGAGCTATCTTCTACAAGAGAGAGATCAGACCACCGCACCTCCGACGGTAAGCTTTCGAAGGTTTCTCTATCTACATTCAGTTTTTCGGTGAAACTTTGTTTAAGCTCAATTCAGACCCAAATGATGTAGTTCAAAGCTCAATTGAAATGTATGAAAGTGTAGGAACTGGTCCATACCTTCAATTGGAGCAATTAACCTTGATTGAATGGTCAATTTGATTAAATCAGATTCGGCCAGTTTGAAAGAGGAGAAATTGGGGAAACATTTGGGGAAATTTGGGGATTTCAAAAAATTGATGGACTAAATTGCAATTTCCCAAAATTGAGGGCCAATTGGCCATGAAAATGATATTAGGAGTCCAATTAGTCGATTTTTGTAATTAATTGGGGTCAAATTTCCATTTTTGTAAAGTAGGGGCAAAATGGTTATTTTTGAAAAGTTGGGGACCAAATTGGAAATTTGGAAAACTTGAGCCCTTTATACCTTACCTCAGGGTATGTTCTTAGATTTTATCTCTTTTTTTGCTTAGAGCAACATTATTCCCCTTGAGGTCCTGTACCCAGTTTGGAATTCCAAGATAACTAACCATTTCCGTGTCTAGTTAACTGCTTGATCGTTAAAACCCTCAGCTCGTCGTCCTATAGAGAATTTCGTACTTATTTCCACGGATTTCTTTATCCCCACCTTTTTGTTCCATTTCGACTCTTTCTCCATTCGTTATCTATTATAACTTTGGTCCAAATTGTTATATTTGACCTTGTCATGCTTATTAGCTGACTCTTCCTTAATTTGAGTCATATTCTCCTCGGGTTGTTGGGCTTACATGCCCTTATAGCATGGCATTTTATAGGATCCGTCTCTATCCATTTGATTTTTAGAACATCTCCTGAAGTGTGTCTCTTAGCTTTTAGACCTTTCAGGGATCGCATAACTTCATTCCTCTTTTCTTTTGATAGTATTCTTCAACTATCCTTTTTTTTTACCATTATTAACTCCACTTACTCAATTGTGTGGGTTCTCTATTTTTGGAAATTTCGGGACTCAATTTGCAGAAAAGTCAAGGAAAATGAACTTTAGGGACCTAAGTGCAATTAATTGGAAATTTTGAGATTAGTCATTCATACGTGACGAACAAAGTTGTTATGCCAAATATTAATATATAATGATGTCCAAATCGTGCAGGAGCATGAGAGACCGGAACGCCAATAAGAGAAGCTCACATCAACTTAGAAAACCAATCGAGTAGGAACACGTCACGATTAATGGGTGGGTGGGATTATCTAACGCCATACGCGGTTGGGGTGATGAGCACTTTTATAAAAAAATATACTTACTGGTTGTAAGTAGATATGATCATACTCGGTTAGTATGACGAATTTCCTTGAGGAAAGGATAAACTCGCTTACAGATTGTTAGAGGAGATATCATCACACCTAGTTGGTGTGAAGTGGAAAATACATTTTTGTCAGAAGTGTTCTCCCGTGACTATGTGCCATTGCTTAAACTATTTGGGAGACCTTCTTGACGAGAGCTAGAACAACTCAGATAGGCTAAAGGCCTCAATTTTTGAACTCATGGGGGTTAAATGCTCGGTTTTAGAAAATCATGTACAGTGGGCCCAAGGCCATTGGGCACGAGCAGAAGCTCATAAACAAAGATGAACATGAAGAGCTATGAAAACTCTCATTAAAGGTGGAATTTACTATGTTATTTGCCGCGGTACAAAGTCAGGACTGACAAGGCTCGATGGGATAGTAGCAGTGCATTAGGGCTAGGTCGATGGATCAGTTAGATAAACAACTATAGGCCGAGTTGGGTATCAGAGCCGTTGGACTGTAGGCACCAAAGAGAATGGCTAAGAAAAATGAAAACTATTGTTTGTGCATGCACTTGTGGTACGGGACCATCAAGATGCCCTAGGGGGTAGAGATGGGTCCTAAGGGTTGTTGGACAACATGGTGGTGATATGGGAAAGAGAAGCTACTATGTTTGGGTTTCTCGTAATTCCAGTTAGTCTTGGAGTTACTGTGTTTGGACTCCATGGAGTTATTGTGTTGGGACTCCATGGAATTACTATGTTTGGATTCCAGAAAGCTACTTTGTATGGGGCATCCTAAAGCTACTGTGTTTGAGCTTCATGTGATTGAGACCGGGATAAGGCCTCTGTCCTCATACAGACACGGAGTGGTATTTGGGTTAGATGTCGAGAACATCCACTTAGATGCAGGGCAGAAGTGGACGGACTTCTATTTTGGTGGCCGGTAAAGACGCTCCGAGCCACAAGTGGGTGCAGTGGACATGCTGCACCTGCGAATGTACGTACCTTCCTGATGAAGGGCTTGTGCTCTTTGCTAAACATGCCTAATATAGAAATGTGAAAAAGGTTTTGAAAACCTTGGAAAGGATTTAAAAATCCTTGGGAAAGAATTGGTAAACATTGGAAAGAGGTTTTTGGAAAAGAATTTAAAGTTGAGGAAACCCTGTTAAAAGGAAAATGTCACCCTTGACAGGGTAAAGGTTTTGAAAAAAAACCGAAGTTAGAGGAAAAACTTTCTTCTTAAAGAAATGATAACCTTGGCATATCTATCTTTAAACTCACTCCCAACACCCGCTCACTAAGTTGTAGACTCACCCCCTCCCCTTTTCCCCTTTTAGGTAACCAAGGGAAAACCAGACGTAAAAACCTCCATGTATTAAGATTGTAAGATAGGTACATCAATTTTAAGATACTCAGTTCTGTATAATGCTATTCTAAAAAATACAAGAAAGAAGGACGTCTTACTCCTCGTAGTTTAAAAGGGTGTAACCCTTCATGGACCAAAGTGTCATGCCTTGACCTGGTTTGGTCGGATCCCCGTGATTACCCGTCGCTCCCTTGATTCAAGAAGAGTTTCCCCCTTCTTTATATCAAGAGGATCCAGGCGAAATTTCAACCTTGTTCCCTGGAATAACATATATCAATAAATATGCAAGTTTAAAAAGAAAAGACTTTTAAGCATACCTGATAGAGAGTAGATCCTGGTGTTATCTCTAGTCATTTTTCTCTACTCCTAAAAAGGGATAGAAATGGAGGGGGTGAGTTTTTACAACTTAGGGAATTGGTGTTTGAAATATGAGTTTTAAAAAAATAGTTTTGAATTGGAGTGTGTCAGACTCCTTATTTCTTTTAAGATCATTTCTTTCATAAATTCTCAGTTATTCAAAATGAAATTCCTCATTATCCACAATCGGCGTGTTTAACAATACACACCCTTCATCATGAAGGGATTATACATTCGTAGGGCAGCCCGTCCACTATACCCACTTGTGGCATCAGAGTGACTTTACTGGCCACCTAGACAGAATCTCGTCCACTTCTACCTTGGAAATGAGTGGATGTTCGCGACATCCTACTCAAACCTGAAAAGTAACTATGTGTCCATATGAGGACAGAGACCACATCCCTACCCCACCTCGATCTCATGAAGCTACATTGAGCTTCCCTGACTATTGGCACGACAATCTACCCTGATCTTCACCATGTTGTCCAGTAGCCCTAAGGATGCATTCCTACCCCTCTTGGACGTCTTGATGGTCCCGAACCTCAATGCATGCACAAACAAAGTTTTCCATAAAGCCTTTAATCTTTGGTGCCAGTGGTCCAACGGCCACTACCCTCAACTCGAGCTTCACCAGAAAACTAAACATAGAGAGAGAAAGTTTCGAAAGCTTATCGTTGGGGGTGTGGCGGTTCGAGCTTTTGATCGGGGCAGGTAGCTCTCATCCTAAGGTTACTCCTAGGATCAAGAATCACATCAACTCATGTCAAATTGAAGGAGAATTCGGTCAATGAAGTTTCATCGGTTCTCTCTTTAACACTAACAAAAAATTATAGAGGGGAGCCAAATTGGCTTACCTTTTCACTCTAATTCGATCATATGAGGGTTGAGATAGTGTTGGGAGAGCATGGTTTGGCTTGAGGAGGGCACAAATCGGCCAGTTTTAGTTCAACAGAAATATGGCAGCTTCAGTCCGCGAGAGTTCTTCACTGTTTGATTACTTCAACGCTTCTTTGGCTATCCATGGATCGAATGGTGACAACTATTAGCTAGCTGACTTCTCCCCAAGTCTAAAGAACCGAACCTTTCCTTCTTTGGCTTATAAAAAACCCCATGTCAAAGCTCTGGTTCGAGCTTCATTAGAAGATTGAGTAGCTGAGAGAGAGTGAAGTTTTCAGGTGTGTGGAGGATGAATGGAGAGGGGCTCTTTATATAGGGAGCTCGAGGATTGTTCGATCGTCCGTTTGGCACCTTAATGACACTCATTGATGGCCTAACGTTTCCTTTCGGCCAGTGTTGTTCATTTTTTTGGTGAGTGAATAGTGCAATCATATGAAGTTAGAAGACGACACTATTCCAAATCGGATTGGTTCGAACTAGATTCAATGCTTAAACTGGTCGGTTCAAGCCCAATTCGATTGAGTTTTTCAAAATTAAAAATTTTTAAATTCATTTTCTATCAAATGGTGGTTTCAATTCTCTAATTTGAATATTTTAAGCCACCTAAAGAAATGAATTTAGCATTTGGTTGAAACCGGTCCAAATTGGTTCAATCCGGTTCAGATTTGGTTCACTTGAATTGGTCTGGTTTTCTCTCCCAAATTGTTCTAAAGTCCCTTTCCAAGGATTTTAGGACTCTTTGGGTCACTCAGGAGTTGTAAATTTCCCAATTTGCATGTTCTCTAGTGGTTGGGTTTATGAACCAGTTCGGTTTTCTCACTTAGGTTGATTAGTTCTTTCACGATTTTTCCTCAACTCCAAGGGATGGGGTTTACAACTCTCCCCTCCATTTAGGAGTTTTGTCCCCAAAACTTATTCAACATCCTTCGCACTAGAAATAACATCCTTTAATATCAGCTAGTAGTTTATTGACATACAACGATTTCGGTTATTTCCACTTAGCCCATTTTATAACATACACTTAAAAATTTTATTTTCCTTCCCATTACTTGCTTATTTATGATAGCTCCCTTATTTTGGTTTTTTTCTCTACCATGTCCCTTACGGTAGAGACGTTCACCTTAGGAACTACATGTTCAACCTTCTCATCATTCTTTGAAGATTTCATTCCTTTCTTCATACCCCTTCTTATAATAGTGTATTTGTCCTTTTGAATCCTTCTCTAACGGAAATTTTGGTATCTTCCCTTATTCTTTACATGAGACATTTCCAATTCTCGATCTCACTTGCACTATGTCTAGTTGTTCTCCCTTCCAAGAATTTCTTCATACCAACCGAGTATGATCTACTTACAACCGTTAAGTAGTTTTTTCCACATGTTTCTCATATCACCCCATCCAAGTTTGATGTTAAAATTCCACATAATAGTGGGTTTTAAGTTCCGAGGTACTCGTCAACCCAACCAGGTATGATGTGAAAATTCCCACTCACCCGATAGTGTAGTGGATTCCTCTTATATGGCGCTTTGCCTTCATGCGAGCTTGTATTTGCTAGTGTTCTCAGTATTTCATGTTCCTACACGATATAAACATTCGTGTTCATTAACATTTGGCCTAATAGCCTTCATTAATCAATAATGAATAAAATGGCAAAACTTTTAATTATTTGCATTTAAGTCCCTAAATTTCTTTCTCTTTAACTTTAGGTCCCCAAATGCCAATTTTTCCCAAATTGAGTCCCGAAACTTGTAAAATTCACTTTGGGACCAAAATTTATTCAAAATTACCAAAAAGGTTTCAAGTTTTCCAAATTTCCAATTTGGTCCCCAACTTTTCAAAAATTACCATTTTGCCCCTACTTTACAAAAGTGGCAAATTTGACCCAAATAATTCCAAACATTGACCAATTGATCCTCCAGCATCTTTTCCAAGCCCAATTAGACCTCAATTTTGGAAAGTTACACTTTAGTCCCTCTAATTTTTGAAATCCCCAATTTTCCCGATTCACACTAGCCCAATTTGATTTCATCAAATTAACTAATGAATCGAGGTTAATTGTTAAAATTGAAGGTAAAATTGAGTTCCTACACCTCCACAAGATTCAATGGAACTTTGAATCGCGTCATTTGGATCCGATTTGAGCTCAAATAGAGATTTGTGGGAAAACTGGACTTAGAGAGAGAAAGCTTCGAAAACTTACCATTAGGGGTGCAGTGCTCCGATCTTTCGATCCAAGCAAATAGCTCTCGTCCTAAGGTTTCTTCTAGGATCAAGAATCACATCAATTCATGTTGAATTGAGGGAGAATTTGGTCAGTGAAGTTTCGCCAGTTCTATAAACCCCGCCCTTTTGAGTTAAGGAAAACTGAGAAATGTACCGGTCAAACCAAGTAAGAAAATTGAACCAGTTTACAAACCCGATGTTATGGGAATGGGCAATTTGAAAATTTACAACTATCGGGTGATCCAAAAGGTTCATAAAACCTTGGAAAACAACCTTAGGACAAATTGGAAGAGAAAAACCAGACTAGTTTAGATTGAACCGATTTATGAACCGAGTCGGTTCAAACAAAACCAATAGAGAAAGGGCAAATTAGGAAATTTATGGACTCTAACTAACCCAAAGAGTCCCAAAAGTCATGGAAATCGACTTGAGAATGAATTGGAGATGAAAACCAAACTAGTTTAGGCGAACCGAATCCAAACCGATTTGAACCACTATTGAATCAGATACTAAATTCATTTTTATAGGTGGCTTAAAAAATTCAAATTTAAGATTTGAGGCCACCATTGGATACAAAATAAATTTAGATAAATTTAGAAATTTTGAGATTGAAAAATTCAGTCGAATGGGGGGTGAACCGGCCAGTTTAAACATTGAACCTGGTTCGGACCGGTCCGGTCCGATTCGGAACAATATTGTCTTCTTCCTTCATATTGCCTCTGATAGTGAGCAATTGAAGCTTTTTCTCTCTATAGTCTATTTTCCGGCAAAGCTCCATTTGAGCTCGTTCCAAAGTCAAAACTTGCGATTCAAAGTGCTATTGAATCTTATGAAGATGTAGGAACTCAATTTTAACAATTAGAAGTGTTTTATTGGTCAATTTGATGAAATCAAATTCGGTTGTGTTAGGAAGTTGAAATTGGGGGAAAATTGGGGATTTTCAAAAATTCGGGGGACCAAAATGTAATTTTGTAAAATTGAAGGTCAATTGGGAATGATAAGAATGTTTGAGGGCCATTTGGGGAATATTAGAATTTTTGGGGTAAAACTTATCATTTTTCTAAAGGAAGGGCAAAATGGTAAATTTGGAAATTTTGGGGGTCAAATTGGTAATTTGGGAAACTTGAACCCCTTTTATGAATTTGAATAAATTGAGGTCCCAAGATGAATTTTAAAAGTTTCAGGACTCAATTTGAGGAAAAACGCATTAGGGACTTAATGTTAAAGAAAAATAACTTTAGGGACCTAATTGCAAATAAATAAAAAGTTTGGTATTCTCATTCATTGGAATGAATGAAGGCTATTAGGCCGAGAGAAAATGAACAAGGATGTTCATATTATGTAGGAACACGAAGTACCGGGAATGCTAGCAAGGACAAGCTCACGTGAATACAAAGAAATAGTCAAGAGGAATTCACTGCACGATCGGGGTAGTGGGAGTTTTACATCATACCCCATTGGGATGATAAGTACATCAGAAATGAAAACCCACTACTTAGTGGTACTTTAAACATCACGACATAGAGGAGTGATGTGAAAATAACACGGAAAAACTACATACTGGTTATAAGTAGATCATACCCAGTTGGTATGACGAAACATACTCGGAGGAAGTGGAAAACCCGTTCATCGATTATGAGTAGAGATATCCTCATACTCGGTTGGTATGATGGATAGATGAAATTTTATTTTTTTGTTGGAAGTGCTCTCCCCTAACTGTGTGCCACTGCTTAAACGATTTTGGAGACCTTCTTGAAGGTAGCTCGAATAGCTGTGTTAGGCCAGAGGGTACAGTTTTGGAACTTGGGGGCTAATATGCCCAGTTTTGAAAATCTCGAACAGTGGGCCATAGGCTAATTGGTACGAGTAGGAGCTTGTAAACAAACATGATATATGCTATAAAACTTTAAATAAATGAATTGTTTGGCCATGGTTCCAAGTCAGGACCGACATATTCAATGAACTAGTGGTAGTGCGACATGATAGGTCGACGAACTAGTCAAGACAAACAGCTGCAGGTTGAGTTGAGGGTCGGGGCCGTTGGACCAGTGGCACCACATATTATATGGCATGATGTGAAAATACTGATTGTGCATGCACTGTGATTACGGGACCTTCAAGATGTCCAAGAGGGGTAGTGATGTGTCCTAGGGCCCTAGATGACCTAGTGGGTATATGGGCAGTTCACCGGACCAGGTGACCTTGCGAAGCTTGATGTAGCTTCAACCGCATGAGACCGGGGTGGGTCGGGATGAAGTCTCTATCCTCATACAATAACGAAGAAATGATTTCGGGATTGAGGGTTGGATGTCGCGTACATCCACTCATTCTCAGGGTATAAGTGGACGTGCTTTTATCTAGATGGTCATTAAAGTCGCTCCGACACCACAAGTGGGTTCAGTGGACGTGCTGGCTTGCTATTGTGTGATTGACCTTCATGATGAAGGATGTGTATTAGGTGATGACAAATCGTGATTAATAAGAAATAGTGATAAAACAAGAAATTGGAAATGAAAAGATTTTTGAAACGAAGTCTATGATGAGGGATAGTTACCCTCAATTATTTAACGTGTAACTATTTTGGGGACAATACCCTTAAAAGGAGGCGAGAGTTGTAAACCCCGTCCTTTTGATAATGAGAAAACCCGGGAAAGAACTGGTCAATTTTAAATTCTAAACTGAATCGGTCTACAAGCTCGATTATTAGGAGACAGGAAAATTGAGAATTTACAACTTCCATTTGACTCAAAATGGATCATAAATCTTGGAAGAACCTTAGGAAGAATTGGGGATGGAAAATTGGACCAGTTCAAGTGAACCGGGTTCGAACCGGATTGAACCAGTTTATGAACCGAAATCGATAGAGAGGGTAGACCAGGAAATTTATGGATCCCAAGTGACCCAAGGAGTCCTAAAAATCATGGAAATGGACTTGAGAAGGAATTGGAGATGAAAACCAAACCAGTTCAGGTGAACCGGATCCGAACCGGTTTGAACTACTATTGAATCGAATCCTAAATTTATTTTTCTAGGCGGAATAAAGAATTCAAATTCAAGATTTAAAGCCACCATTAGATACAAAATGAATTTAGATAAATTTAGAAATTTTTAGATTTGAAAAAATTTCCTCAAATGAGGGGTGAATTGGCCGGTTTAAGTTTTTAACCCGGTTCGGAACAATGTCGTCTTCTTCCTTCTAATGAAAGCATTGTTCACTCGCCGAAAAATCGAAGTAGCGTCGGTGAAGAAGAATTGTCTTCATTCAATACGTTTTCAGCCATCAATGTCTGTCATGAAGATGCCAAACAGATGGCCGACGAGTCCTTGAGATCCCTATATAAAGAGGCCCTTTCCATTCATCCTCTCCACACTTGAAAAGATCACTCTCTCTCAATTGCTTAGTTTTCCGTTGAAGCTCAAACCAGAGCTTCATTATAGGGTCATTTCTAAGCCAAAGAAGGTGAGGTCGGGCTCATTAGAACTGGGAAGAAGTCAGCTACACGGTGATAACATCCATTCATTGCAAGAGTCACCGGAGAAGCTCTAGCTTGATCGAACAGTGAAGCACCCCCGGTGGACCGAAGCTACCCTATTTCAGCCAAGTTTAAATCGGCCAATTCGAGCCCTCCTCAAGCCAAACCAAGCCCTCCCAACACTTCCTCAGCCCTTCCATGGCTGAATTAGGATGGAAAGGTAACCCAATTCGACCTCCCTCTACAATTTTTGATCGGTCTTAAAGAGAGGGTCGGTTGAATTTCTATAACGAAATTCTAATCCAATTCGATATTAATTGATGTGATTCTTGATCCTAGGAAGAACCTTAGGAGGAGAACTATCTGCCTAGATAGAAAGCTCAGACCGTTGTGCCCTCACCGATAAGTAATCGAAACTTTCTCTCTCAATAGTTGATTTTTCGGCGAAACTCTATTTCAGCACGTTCTGGAGTTAAAACTTGCTATTCAAATTGCTAAAGAATCGTATGAACATGTAGAAACTCAATTTCAACTTCAATTTCAACAATTGGAAATGTTTGATTGGTCAATTTGATGAAATCAAATTTGGTTGTGTTAAGAAGTTCCAATTGGGGGAAAATTTTGGGAAATTGGGGATTTTCAAAAATTCGAAGGATCGAAAGGCAATTTCATAAAACTGAGGATGAATTGGACATGATAAAAATGTGAGAGGGCTAATTGAGGAATTTTAGAATTTTTGGGTTAAATTTTACCATTTTTGTAAAGAAAGGGCAAAATGGTAATTTTGGAAAAGTTTGGGGACCAAATTGGAAATTTGAGAAATTTAAACCCCTTTTGTGAATTTGAATAAATTGAGGTCCCAAGGGGAATTTTAAAAGTTTTGGGACAAAATTTGAGGAAAAATCGGCATTTGGGACTTATAATTAAAGAAAAATAACTTTATGGACTTAATTTCAAATAAATAAAATTTTTGTTTTTCTCATTCATTTGAAATGAGTAAAAGGCTATTCAGCCGAGAGATAATGAACTGAGATGTTCATATCGTGTAGGAACACAAAGTACTGGGAACGCTAGCATGGACAAGCTCACGTGAATACAAGGGACTAGTCTAGTGGGATTCACTGCTATGACGGATGAGTGGGATTTTATATCATACCCAGTTGGGGATGATAAGTACCTCAAAATGAAAACCCACTACCAAGTGGTACTTTAAACATCACAACTTGGAACTTGGGGGCTATTATGCCCGGTTTTGAAAACTCGAACAAGTGTGACATAGGCCGAAGGGCACGAGCAAGAGCTCGTAAACAAACATAAGATATGTGCCATAAAACTCTAATAAATGAATTATTTTGCCATGGTACCAAGATAGAACTGACATATTTAGTCAACTAGTGGCAATGTGATATGACAGGTTTCCAGACAAGTCAAGACAAACAATTGCAGGTTGAGTTGAGAGTGAGGGCCATTAGACTAGTGGCACCACAGATTATAAGGCATGATAAGAAAATATGTTTCTGCATGCACTATGATTACAGGATCATCAAGACCCCTATGAGGGGTAGTGATGCATCCTAAGGGCCCTAGATGACCCGGTGAGTATAAGGGGAGTTCTTCATACCAAGATGTCTACGAAATTTGGAGTAGTAGTAAGCGCATGAGATCGGGGTGATGCGTACCCCACCATGGAATAGACCCCAAGACTTTCATGATGCAAGTAAAAAGAATGGAATATACCTTTTTTGGGTTAAGAAACAAGGTACGAATAGATGTAGACGCCACACCCAAATCCTCTAAGTAGAGCTCCTAAAAAACCGTAGTGATAAGTCCGATTGCTTGAACACCACAAGTAAAAACTTGATAAGTTCAAAAGTTCTCTTAAAAGAGAAAGAAGACATAACCCTCACAATAAAATTGAAATCAAAGATCTGTCTTTACAATGCTCTAAAATTAGCCATTTATAGATACTTGAGAATATTAACTATTATCTAAATAAGGAAATAAAATATTGTGGTTGACATGCCAACCATAGAACTATTCATGTAGAAAATATTCCTAATATATTTTATATATATTTATTTATAGTTATCTAAGATAATAAATATTCTAAACTTAGTATATTATCTTAGACATTTGGAAATATTCTAGAAGATTTATTATGTTAATAAATCTCCCACTTGAAATTCAAATTTGAAATTCAAATTTGAGTTATCCTCTTGAGATCTTATTTGCTCTTCTTTTGGTCTTGAGATCTTATTGAACTCTTCCTTTGGGCTTTCACTTGGGTTTCTTTAATTGCTCCAATTGGTCCACACAATGCTTCCTCAAATCTCTTAGCCTTTAACTTGTGAATCATAGAGTGCCCAATCTGATTCACATCATGGGGTGAGGACGGGATGAGATCTCTATACTCATACGGACATGGAGAATTGATTTCGAGATTGAGGGTCGGATGTCACATTCATCCACTCATTTTCTGGGTAGAAGTGGATGCACTTCTATCTAGGTGGCCGGTAAATTTGCTCTGAAGCCACAAGTGGGTTCAGTGGATGTGCTGGCCTGCGAAGTTGATGTACTTCTATCTATGAAGGTTGTGTGTTGGGTGATGACACACCATGATTAAATAAGGAAATGGTGGTAAAACTGAGAATTTAAATGAAATGATTTTGAAAGAAAGGAGTCTGGTACACTCCAATACAATTCTTTTCTTTAAAGTTATTGTTCTGAAAACCCATTCACTAAGTAGTTGTACTCACCCCCCGCCCCCCACCCCCCCAATATCCCTTTCATGAAACAGTTTTGATTTATGTTATTCAAGGAAAAGTGAAGGTTTAAAGGACGCCTTACTCTTTACGGTTTATAATGAGGGGAAACCCTTTAATAAACTGGGAGAGTGGCGGGTTGATCACGGGGATCCGACCAAACTAGGTCAGGGCGTGACAGGCAAGCTCGTGTGAATAGAAAGAACTGGTCGAGAGGAATTCATTGCACGATTGGGTGAGTGGGATTTTTATATCATACCCGGTTGGGATGATAAGTACCTCAAAAATGAAAACCCACTACTTAATGGTATTTATTTTAAACATCAAGACATAGGGGAGTGATGTGAAAATAATGCGAAAAAGTTATTTACTGGTTAAAAGTAGAACATACCTAGTTGGTATGATGAAACTTCCTCGGAGGAAGTGGAAAACTCGTTCATTGATTATGAGCGGAGATATCCTCATACTCGGTTGGTATGATGGATAGATTAAAATTTATTTTTTGTCAAAAGTGCTCTCCCTTCCCTGTGTGCTACTACTTAAACGATTTGGGAGACCTTCTTGACAGGAGCTCGAATAGCTCTATTAGGCTGAAGGCCACTGTTTTGGAACATGGGGGCTAATATGCCCGGTTTTGAAAATCTAGAATAGTGGGCCATAGGCTAATTGGCACGAGCAGGAGATCATAAACAAATGGGAGATATATGCCATAAAAATTTAAATAAATAAATTGTTTGGCCATGGTACCAAGACAGGACTGACATATTCAATCAACTAGTAGCAGTGCGACATGATAGGTCGATGGATCAGTCAATACAAACAGTTGTAGTTTGAGTTGAGTGTTGCGGTCATTGGACCAGTGTCACCACATATTATATGGCCTAATGTGAAAATACTGATTGTGCATGCACTGTGATTATGGGACCTTCATGATGTCCAAGAGGGGTAGTGATGTGTCCTAGTGCCCTGGACGACCTAGCGGGTATAAGGTAGTTCATCGGACCAGGTGACCTTGCGAAGCTCCATGTAGCTTCAAGTGCATGAGACCGGGTGGGCGGGATGAGGTCTCTATCGTAATACTGTCGCGAAGAATTGATTTTAGGATTGAGCGTCGAATGTCGGGTAGAAGTGGACATGCTTCTTTCTAGGAGACCACTAAAGTCGCTCCGATACCACAAGTGGGTTCAGTGGACATGATGGCATGCGATTGTGTGATTGACCTTCATGATGAAGGATGTGTGTTGGGTGATGAAACACCGTGATTAATAAGAAATGGTGATAAAACAAGAAATTGGAAATGAAAGGATTTTTGAAAAGAAATAAGGAGTATGGCACACTCCAAACAAATCTTTTTCCTATAAGTCAAATTTTGAAAACCCATTCACTGAGTCATTGTACTTACCCCCTCCCTCATATCCCTTTTCAGAAATTCCTGTAAAGCCTACCATCAAGGACAATCAACTATTACACCTGTGAGACACGTTTGATAAATTTAAAATTTGTTATAGTTTTGATTTATGTTATTCTAGAAAAGCTACAAGTTAAAAGATGCCATACTCTTTATGGGTTATAACAAGGGGAAACCCTTAAATAAACTGGGAGAGTGGCACGTTGGGGCATGACAGGTTCTCTCTCTAACACTGGTTTAAAATTATAGAGGGGAGCCAAATTGGCTTACCTCTCAGCTCTAATTCAATTGTATGAGGGTTGTGGAAGTGTTGGGAGAGCTTAGTTTCGCTTGAGAAATGCTTGAATTGGCCATTCTTCGAGAAAAGAAGGATGAAAGAAATCCTTAAAAGGACCAAAGGCCAATTTACGACTAAACTCAAGCCAAGAAAGGAATATGCAAGCCTCTCACATAATGGTCAAGAAATCTTGAAACAAGTAAGATTTGTATACTCCCTAAACAAATAGACAGATACTGGGTACGAATGAGGATGCGGATAGAGTATAAAAGACGTGCCTACAAAATTTGAGGAGAAAAGTAAATAGGAGAAGACAACATCAAGGGATGTCATTTAAGGGTAGAAATCCTCTAGAGCAAATGTAAAAAAATGTCAGGAGAAAGGGAAAGAATCCTACCAAGGAAGGAAGCCCCGGAAACACATGCGTATCCCAATTAAGAGGAAATGGAACCAATCGAAATGGAAAGAACGATAAGCTCACAAATGAAATGCAGGTTGAGATGGAAAGATCGACTACCAAGGAAAAGTACTCATGAGGTCCTATGATGTAAATTAAACCAAAGGAATGGATAAATAGCATGGTAGCATCAAAGAATGTCGTAACGAATAGGAGTGGGTAGACTACAATAATAAGAGAGTAAAAGAAAGAATATATGAGGAATCTTGGAGAAGTAAGCCCTCAATTAAGAAATCAATTAGGGAAAACAACCACTGACATCAGGACGGGTTGTGGTCCATGTTCACTTAATGGAGTCTAAAGAATGGACGGATGATCACAGTGTAGAGTATATGAAATAAGACCAATAATCAGAAATTTCTTAGATAAGGAATGAAAGGAAATTTTAAGACGAATAAGGATTCAAAGTGGGAAATTGCCTCAATAGAAGAAGGTGTGAGGAAATAAAGGAAGGAATCTCCAAAGGATGGTAAGAAGGTTGAACATGTAACTCTTAAGGTTAAAACCACTACTTTGAAGAATATAGTTGTGAATGAAATCGTAAGAAGAGAATTCCTCAAACAAAACTATCAATACATCGACCAAAATGAGATCAATTCGAAATAATGAATCGAGAAATGGTCACAAGCAAGTAAGAGTGGATTAAGAAAAAAAAAGGAAGTTCTTGAATAAATGATGCCACTAAAGAAGAGAAAAGACATAAGAAGGGAAAAATCCTTGTATATCAATAATCATTAGGAAACCCAATGATTGGAATCGAAAGGACCCAATAAAGAAGTAGGGAAAGGAGGAGTAGGTAAGAGAAATCCATGCAGTTATGTGAGACATAACTTCGAAGGCATGATGGATGAGAGGATAATGGTAAAAAGGATAGTTGAGGAATGCTTTCAAAAGAAAAGTGGGATTAAGTTATACGATCCCTAAAAGGTCGAAAAGCTAAGAGAGACCCTCAAGGAGATGTTCTAGAAATCTAATGGACAGAGACGGGTCCTAGAAAATGCCATGCTGTAAGGGGCATGTAAGCTCAACAATTTCAAGGAGAATATCACTCAAAGTAAAGAAGAGATGGCTAATAAGCATGCTGAGGTCGAATATAAAAATTTGGACCGAAGTTATAATAGACAACGAATGGAGGAAGGGTCAAAATAGGATGAAAAAGTGATAATAAGGAAAACCATGGAAACAAGTACGTAACGCTGGAAAGAACATCGAGCTAAAGGTTTCAATGACCAAGGGGTTAACTAGATATCTTGGAATTCCCAATCTTGAGTACAGAACCTCGAAGGGAAGAATGAGCTCTAAGCAAAGAAATATATGAATTTAAGAATATACCTTGATGTAAGGTATGTCTAGTTATGATAAACTCCATGGAGGGAGTAAATAATAAAGGAAAAGAAATTCCTTAAGTGAAGGATGAAAAAGGGCTAATTGAAAGAACTAGAGAAGAGTTTGCATGTTAAGCAAACACCAAAGGGACATCAAAGGACATGATTCCTCATGCAAGGTTGATAATTAAGTTTTATGGACAAAACTCCTAAAAGGTGGGGAGAGATGTAAACCCCGCCCTTTTGAGCTGAGGAAAACCAGGAAAAGAACCGGTCAAACCGATAGAGAAAACCGAACCAATTCACAAACTCGATTATCTGGAAATGGGAAATTTGGAAATTCACAACTCTCGGGTGAATAAAAGGGTTCATAAAACCATGGAAAATAACATTAGGACAAATTGGAAGAGAAAAACCATACTGGTCTAGATGAACCGGATCCAACTAGATTGAAACAGTTTATGAACTGAGTTGATTCGTCAACTAGAACCGATAGAGAACAGGAAAATTAGAGAAATTTCAACTCCCTTGTGACCCAAAGTGATTTATAAACCTTGGGAAGGAACCTTAGAACAAAGTGGGAGAAAAAAACCTCATCGGTTCGGGTCAACCGGACCCAAACCGAATTAAGCTAGTTTAAGAACCGAGCCAGTTTATGAACTAGAACCGATAGAGAGATGGTAAAGTGGGAATTTTATGGACCCTAAGTGACCTAAGGAGTAATAAAAATCATGAAAAAGGACTTTAGGGTGAATTGGAGATGAAAAGCAAATTGGTTCAAGTGAACCGGATGTGATTCGGGTTGAACCAGTTTGAACCACTATGGTACCAGATTACTAAATTCATCTTTCTAGGTGGCTTAAAAATTTCAAATTTGAGATTTGAGACCACTATTGTATAGAAAATGAATTTAGATAAATTTAGAAATTTTTAGATTTGAAAAACTCAGTCGAATGGGGGGTGAACCTGTCGATATAAACTTTGAACCTGGTTCAGACCGGTCCGGTCCAGTTCGGAACATTGTAGTCTTCTTACTTTAGATGACAGCACTGTTCACTCACCGAAAAATTGAAGCAGCACTGACGAAAAAGAAATGTATGTGTTCAGTACATTTCAAGCCATCAATGTCTATCATAAAGGTGCCAAATGGACGGCCAACGAGTCCCCGAGCTCTATATATAAAGAGCCCCTCCCCATTCATCCTCTCCATACCTGAAAACTCCATCATCTTTCAACTGCTCCATTTTTCAGTGAAGCTCGACCCAAAGCTCCAACATGGGTACTTTTCTGAGCCAAACAAGGTGAGGTCAAGTTCTTTAGATCCTGGGAGAAGTCAGCTACACACATGTAGTCTACGTTTGCTCCAAGGGTCGCCAGAGAAGTGCCAACATGATGGAACAATGAAGCAGCTCCGGTGGATCGTAGCTGTCCTATTTTGGCAGAGCTGAAATCGGCCATTTCGAGCCCTCATAAGGCCAAACCAAGCCCTCCCAGCACTTCCTCAACCCTCCTACGGCCGAATTAGTACTGAAAGTTAAGCCAATTCGACTCCCTTCTACAATTTCCGGCTGGTGCTAGAGAGAGAACCGACAGAATTTTGATGATGAAATTCTAATTCAATTCGAGATCAATTAATACGATTCTTGATTCAAGGATGAACCTCAAGATGAGAGCTATCTGCCCAGATCGAAAGCTCGAACTGTCGTGCCCTCATTGGTGAGTAATCAAAGCTTTCTCTCTCTACAGTTCATTTTTCGGTGAAGCTCCGTTTGAGCTCGTTCCAGCATCAAAACTTGTGATTTAAATTGCTAAAGAATCGTATGAATATGTAGAAACTCAATTTCAACTTCAATTTCAACAATTGGAAATGTTTGATCAGTCAATTTGATGAAATCAAATTCGGCTGTGTTAAAAAGTTTGAATTGGGGGAAAATTGAGGAAAATTTGGGATTTTTTAAAATTCGATGGACCGAAATACAATTTCTTAAAATTGACGGTCAATTGGGCATGATAAAAATGTTAGAGGGACAATTGAGAAATTTTAGAATTTTTGGGATAAATTTTACCATTTTTGTAAAGGAAGGGTAAAATGGTAATTTTGGAAAAGTTGGGGGACCAAATTGAAAATTTGGGAAATTAAACCTCTTTTTGTGAAATGGTATAAATTAAGGTTCTATGATAAATGTTAAAAGTTTCAGGACTCAATTTGAGAAAAAACCAGCATTTAGGACTTAAAGTTAAATAGAAATAACTTTAGGGACCTAATTGCAAATAAATGAAAGTTTGGTTTTCTCATTCATTTGCAACAAATGAAGGCTATTAGGCTGAAGGATAATGAACCGAGATGTTCATATCCTGTAGGAATAGGAAATACCAGAAACGCCAGCAAGGACAAGCTAGCATGAATACAAAGAACCGGTCTAGTGGAATGTACTGCATTAACAACCGAGTGGGTTATTCACATCATACCCTATTGGGATGATGAGCACCACTTACCGGTTGTGAGTAGCATTTTATATCATACCAGGTTGGGGATGATAAGTACCTCGAAATGAAAACCCACTATCAAGTGCTATTTTAAACATCACAACTTAGTGGAGTGATGTGAAAATCATGTGGAAAAACTAATTACCGGTTGTAAGTAGATCATACCCGGTTGGTCTGATCTAACTTCCTCGAAGGAAGTTGAAAATCCATTCATCGGTTATGAGCGGAGATGTCCTTATACCCAGTCGGTATAATGGATAGCTGAAAATATATTTTGTCGGAAGTGCTCTCCCTTGACTGTATGTTAATACATAAACGATTTGGGAGACCTTCTTGACGGGAGCTTGAATAGCTCTTATAGGCCGGAGGCCTTGGTTTTGGAACTTGGGGGCTATTATGCCCGATTTTGAAAATCTTGAACAAGTGGGACATAGGCTAGTGGGCACGTAAACAAACATGAGATATGTGCCATAAAACTTTAATAATTGAATTGTTTGGCCATGGTACCAAGATAGGACCGATATATCCAGTCAACTAGTGGAAGTGTGACATGACAAGTCTTTGGATCAATCAAGACAAACAACTGCACGTTGAGTTGAGAGTCGGCGCTGTTAGATTAGTGGCACCACAGATTATATGGCATGATAAGAAAATACTATTTGTGCATGCACTATGATTACGGGACCATCCAGATGCCCAAGAGTGATAGTGATGTGTCCTAAGGGCACTTAACGACCTGGTAGGTATAAGGGCAGTTCGTTGTACCAAGTGACCGTGCAAAATTTTGATTAGCACTAAGCGTATGAGACCGAGGTGGGGACAGGATGAGGTCTCTGTCCTCGTACAAATATAGAGAATTGATTTCGGGATTGAGGGTCGGATGACCGGTCGGTTTGACCGATGCTTTTCCAGGTTTTCCTTAACTCAAAAGTGTGGGGTTTACATAGTAGATAACACCCGGTTGGTATGATCTAACTTCCTCGAAGGAAGTTGAAAACCCATTCATCGGTTATGAGCGGAGATATCCTTATACCTAGTAAATATAATGGACAACTGAAAATATATTTTGTCGGAAGTGCTCTCCCCTGACTATGTGCCAATGCTTAAACAATTTGGGAGACCTTCTTGATGGGAGCTTGAATAGCTCTTATAGGTCGAGGGCCTTGGTTTTGGAAGTTGGGGGCTATTATGCCCGATTTTGAAACTCTCAAACAAGTGGGCCATAGGCCAGTGGGCATGAGGAGGAGCTCATAAACAAACATGAGATATGTGCCATAAAACTTTAATAAATGAATTGTTTTTTCGTGGTACCAAGACAGGATTGAAATATTCAGTCAACTAGTGGTAGTGTGACATGACAGGTCTCCAGACTAGTCAAGACAAAGAGATGTAGGTTGAGTGGAGAGCCGGGTCCATTAGACATGTGTCACCACATATTACAGCTCTCGGGTGAATCAAAGGGTTCATGAAACCATGGAAAATAACCTTAGGACAAATTGGAAGAGAAAAACCATACCGGTTTAGATGAACTAGATCCAACTAGGTTGAAACAGATTATGAAACGAGTTGATTCATCAACCAGAACTGATAGAGAACGGGAAATTAGAGAAATTTCAACTCCCTTATGACCCAAAGAGATTTATAAACCTTGGGAAGGAACCTTAGAACAAAGTGGGCGAAAAAAACCTCATCGGTTCGGGTGAACCGGACCCAAACCGGATTAAACCAGTTTAAGAACCGAGCCGGTTTATAAACTAGAACCGATAGAGAGATGGTAAAGTGGGAATTTTATGGACCCTAAGTGACCTAATGAGTAATAAAAATCATGAAAAAGGACTTTAGGGTGAATTGGAGATGGAAACCAAACTGGTTCAGGTGAACCGGATCTGATTCAGGTTGAACCAATTTGAACCACTATGGAACCAAATTACTAAATTCATTTTTCTAGGTGGCTTAAAAATATTCAAATTTGAGATTTGAGACCACCATTGGATAGAAAATGAATTTAGATAAATTTAGAAATTTTTAGAGTTGAAAAACTCGATCGAATGGGGGATGAACCTGTCAATCTAAACTTTGAACCTAGTTCAGACCGGTCCGGTCTAGTTCGGGACATTGTCATTTTCTTGCTTTAGATGACAGCACTGTTCACTCGCTGGAAAATTGAAGCAGCTCCTACGAAAAAGAAATGTTTGTGTTCAGTACATTTCAGGCCATCAATGTCTATCATAAAGGTGCCAAATTGACAGCCAACGAGTCCTCGAGCTCCATATAAAAAGAGCCCCTCTCCATTCATCCTCTCCATACTTGAAAACTCCATTCTCTCTCAACTGCTCGATTTTTCGGTAAAGCTCAAGCCAGAGCTCCAACATGGGCACTTTTATGAGCCAAACAAGATGAGGTTAGGTTCTTTAGATCCTGGGAGAAGTCAGCTACACGCATGTAGTCTCCATTTGGTCCAAGGGTCGCCAGAGAAGTGCCGACATGATGGAACAATGAAGTAGCTCCGGTGGATCGTAGCTGTCCTATTTTGGCAGAGCTGAAATCAACCATTTCGAGCCCTCATAAGGCCAAACCAAGCCCTCCTGGCACTTCCTCAACCCTCACACGGCCGAATTAGGACCGAAAGGTAAGCCGATTCAGCTCCCCTCTGCAATTTTCGGTCAGTGCTAGAGAGAGAACCGATAGAATTTTGATGATGAAATTCTAATTCAATTCAACATCAATTAATGCAATTCTTGATTCAAGGATGAACCTCAAGACAAGAGCTATCTGCCCAGATCATCTGACCGTCGTGCCCTCATTGGTGAGTAATCAAAGCTTTCTCTCTCTACAGTTCATTTTTTGGTGAAGCTCCATTTGAGCTCGTTCCAGCATTAAAACTTGTGATTCAATTCGCTAAAGAATCGTATGAACATGTAGAAACTCAATTTCAACTTTAATTTTAACAATTGGAAATGTTTGATCAGTCAATTTGATGAAATCAAATTCGGCTGTGTTAAAAAGTTGGAATTAGTGGAAATTTGAGAAAAATTGGGGATTTTTTAAAATTTGATGGACCGAAATACAATTTCCTAAAATTGACGGTCAATTAGGCATGATAAAAATGTTAAAGGGGCAATTGAGAAATTTTAGAATTTTTGGGATAAATTTTACCATTTTAGTAAAGGAAGGGTAAAATGGTAATTTTGGAAAAGTTGGGGGACCAAATTGGAAATATGGGAAATTAAACCCCTTTTTTGTGAAATGGAATAAATTAAGGTCCTATGTTAAATTTTAAAAGTTTCGAGACTCAATTTGAGAAAAACCAGCATTTGGGACTTAAAGTTAAATAGAAATAACTTTAGGGACCTAATTGCTCATCGGTTATGAGCAGAGATGTCCTTATACTCGTTCGATATAATGGACAGCTAAAAATATATTTTATCGGAAGTGCTCTCCCCTGACTGTATGTTAATACATAAACGATTTGGGAGATCTTCTTGACGGGAGCTCGAATAGCTCTTATAGGCCGGAGGCCTCGATTTTGGAACTTGGGGGTTATTATGCCCGATTTTGAAAATCTCGAACAAGTGGGACATATGTTAGTGGGAACGTGTAGCAGCACGTAAACAAACATGAGATATGTGCCATAAAACTTTAATAAATGAATTGTTTGGCCATGATACCAAGATAGGACCGATATATCCAGTCAACTAGTGGAAGTGTGACATGACAAGTTTTTGGACCAATCAAGACAAACAACTGCACGTTGAGTTGAGAGTCGATGCCATTAGACCAGTGACACCATAGATTATATGGCATGATATGAAAATACTGTTTGTACATGCACTATGGTTACGGGACCATCAAGATGCCCAAGAGTGATAGTGATGTGTCCTAAGGGCACTTAACGACCTGGCAGGTATAAGGGCAGTTCGTTGTACCAAGTGACCGTGCAAAATTTTGATTAGCACTAAGCGCATGAGACCAAGGTGGGGACGTGGTCATACAGATACAGAGAAATGATTTTGAGATTGAGGGTTAGATGTCTCGTACATCCACTGATTCTTAGGGTAGAAGTGGGCGTGCTTCTATCTAGGTGGCGGGTAAAGTCGCTTCGAAGCCGCAAGTGGGTTCAATGGTCTTGTTGGCCTGCGAATGTGTGTTTGACCTTCACAATGAAGGATGTGTGTTAAGTGATGACACACCGTGATTAGTATGGAAATGGTGATAAAAACCGAAATTGAATTTAATGAATTTTTGAAAGAAAGGAGTCAGGGACACTCCGATACTAATGTTTTTCGCAAAAGTAAAAGTTTTTAAAAATCCCATTTATTGAGTAGTCATACTCACCCGTCCCTTATATCACTTTCAGGAAATTTCGGAAAGCCTACCCTTAAAGACCATCAACTAAGATGCATGTGAGACAGGTATGACAAATTTAAAATATTATGCATTTTTTATTTATGTTATTTCAGGAAAAGGTGCTGATTTAAAGGACGCCTTACTCTTTAAAGTTTATAATAAAAGGAAACCAGAAGAGTGGCGGGTTGATCACGAGAATCCAACCAAACTAGGTTGGGGCATTACACACTGTGTTTGGCTAGCTTCTTTGACACGACTTCCCACTTATCTTCTGAGTTGTTTGTTGACTCATTGACTAGCCATGTGGCGACCTCTCATTGATCGCTCGTTCCAACATGGCCGCTGACCACATTTGACCATCTATTGATCATGACATATGATGTCCTTTGATTATTCGATTTAAATAAGTCAATTTTCCCTCTTGTCGCACTATGCAATTGTCGCATATCACCCTCTATTTGGTTTTGACCATCCGATGTGGTTCTGCCACGTGTCGACCTCTAATTGGTCAACTGTCCTCGAACATCCTAGTCGGCCGCTCACATGGCACATTTACCATGTGTCAGCACCTCATTGGTCAGCCATAATAACAAGGCTTATCCTCAGTTGACTATTGACTAAGGTCATGTGCCGTTGTCTCATTGGTCGATCGTTATGACTTGGTTTTTCTTTCATCTAACCATTGACCAAGAACACGTGTCACACTCTAATTGGCCAACACTTCTATATAGTGATTCAGCGGCTGAATGGGTGCACTTCGCCATGCGTCGTGTGAGCTGACTAGGCACTGACCTAATAGCCGGTCTGTTGACCTGTTGGACTGTTGACTGGTTCGGTTAGACCGGGTTCGGTGACCCGAAATAAAAAATCATCTAGTTTAGGCCCAATTCGACCGGTTTACTAAAATTTAAAATTTTCTAAATTTGTCTAAATTCATTTTATATCTGACTTTAATTTCACAAAATTATGTTTTTAAATCATCTAGAAAAATGAATCTTTGAACTCATTCTTCATAGATTTATCCATTTTAATCCAGTTCATCTTTGGTTCACCCTCAACCAGTTTGTTTTCCACATCCAATTTCATTCATAGTTCTTTTCCATGATTTTTGGGTCTTTATTGACCATTTGGAACTTTCCAAATCCCTATTTTTTATTCTCTAAACCAATTTCGGTTCACTTTAACCTTGGTTTTCACTCAAAAATTTCAAGTTCCCAATTCGAGCTTCCTTATTATTAGAAACAAGGTTTACAATTTCTCCCTTCCTTTTAAGGAATTTTGTCCCCAAAACTCGTTGTAATTTATTTAAAATGGGGAATAAGTGTCACGCCCGTGAGAAACCCGCCACTCTCATGGTTTATTAAGGGATTCCCCTTCTTTAACCCGGTATGAGTAAGGCGTACTTTAAACTTGTACTCTTCCTGGAATAACATAAATAAAAACTTGCGTAAAATTTTAACTTTTCATACCTGTCATGCAGGTGTAACTAACATGAGTTCTTGGATAGGTTTTCCTTGGTTTAACTAAAAAGGGATATAAGGGAGGGGGTGAGTACAACGTCTTAGTGAATGGATTTTCTAAATTTCACTTTTTAGGAAAAAGATTTTTTTGGAGTGTGTCAGACTCCTTATTTCCTTTTAAAAATCCTTTCATTTCAAATATATTTATTTTATCACCATTTCTTATTAATCATGGTGTATCATCACCCAACACACATCCTTCATCATGAAGGTAAAATACACACAATCGCAGGCGAGCCCATCCACTGAACCCACATGTGGCATCAAAGCGACTTTATTGGCCACCTAGAAGGATGGAGACTTCTGAGAATGAGTGGAAGTATGCGACATCTGACCCTCAATCCCAAAATCAATTCTCCATGTCCGTATGAGAACAAAGACTTCATTCTGACCCCACTCCGGTCTCATGCGCTTGAAGCTACGTCGAGCTTCGCAAGGTCACCTGGTCTGACAAACTGCCCTAATACCCCACAAGGTCATCCAGGGTCCTAGAACACATCACTACACCTCTTGGGCGTCTTGAAGGTCCCTAATTACAATGCATGCACAATCAATATTTTCACATCATTCCATATAATATGTGGTTTCACTGGTCCAACGGCCTCGACCCTCAACTTAACCCGCATGTGTTTGTCTTGACTAGTCTGTCAACCTGTCATGTCGCACTACCGCTAGTTGACTAAGTATGTCGGTACTGTCTTGGTACTAAGGCCAAACAATTCATTTATTTAAAGTTTATTGCATATAACTCTTGTTTGTTTACGAGATTCTGCTCGTGCCCATTGGCTTATGGCTCACTTTTCGAGATTTTCAAGATTGGGCATATTACCCCCCAAGTTCCAAAACTGAGGTCTCCGGCCTAACAAAGCTATTCGAGCTCCCATCGAGGAGGTCTCCCAAATCATTTAAGTAGAGGTACACTATTAGGGGAGATAACCAATGAACATGTTTTCCACTTCCTCCGGGCAAGTTTCATCATACCAACCGAGTATGATCTACTTACAATCTTTAAGTAGTTTTTCCATGACATTTTCACATCACGCCTCGAAGTTGTGAAGTTTAAAATACCACTAAGTAGTGAGTTTTCATTTTGAGGTACTTATCATCCCCAAGCATGTATGATATAAAATCCCACACACCCGTTAATGCAGTGAATTCCACTAGACCAGTTCTTTGTATTCACGCAAGCTTATCTTTGCTCATGTTCTCGGTACTTCGTGTTCCTACATGATATGAACATCCTTGTTCATTATCCCTTGGCCTAATAGCTTCATTCATTCCAAATGAATGAGAAAACCAAACTTTTTATTTATTTGCAATTAGGTCCCTAAGTTTATTTTTCTTCAAATTGAGTCCCGAAACTTTTAAAATTCACCTTAGGACCTCAATTTATTTAATTTCACAAAAAGGGGATTAATTTCCCAAATTTCTAATTTGGTCATCCAACCTTTCCAAAATTACCATTTTGCCCTTCCTTTACAAAAATGGTAAGTTTTACTCAAAAAATTCTAAAATTTCTCAATTGGCCCTCTAACATTCTTATCATGCCCAATTGACCCTCAATTTACCAGAAAAATTCTAAAATTCCTTAACATAGCCGAATTTGATCACATTAAATTGACCAATTAAACATTTTTTATTATTGAAATTGAAGTTAAAATTGAGATCCTACATCTTCATATGATTCAATAGCACTTTGAATTGTATGTTTTAACGTCGAAACGGAGCTTCGCCAAAAAACAGACATTAGAGAGAAAGCTTACCATTGGGGGCACAGCGGTCTAAGCTTTCGATTTGCCCAACTCCTCTCTATTTATCATCCACACACCTCAAATCTCCATTCTCTCTCAACTACTCAATTTTCCGGCGAAGATCGAACCGGAGCTGTGATATAGGCATTTTTCTCAACCTCATAAGGCAAGGTCGGGTCCTACAGACTCTCAGGGATGTTAGCTACCTGATATCATCTTCCTTTTGACCCGAGGACTGTCGGAGAACTGCTGAGGGAATCAAACAGTGAAGCAGCTCATCGTGAGGTTCATCCTAGGATCAAGAATTACATCAATTGATTCCGAATTGGGTTAGAATTCCTTCCTCGAAATTATGCCAGTTCTCTCTCTAGCATCGATCAAAAATTGCACAAGGGAGTCGAATTAGCTTACCTTTCAGTCCTAATTAGGTTGTAGGAGGGCTGTGGAGATATTGGGAAGGCTTGATTCGGCTTGAGGAGGGCTCGAGTTGGCCGATTTCAACTCGGCTGAAATAGTGTAGCTTCGGTCCGCCGGAGCTGCTTCACTATTCCATCACTTCGGCGTTTCTCAGGTGACTCTCGGAGCAAACGGTGATGACAGACGTGTAGCTGCCTTCTCTCCAATTCTAAGGAACCCGATAGGCGTGAGCTTTTCAGGTGTGGAGAGAATGAATGAGGAGGGGTTCTTTATATAGGAAGCTCGGGGACTTTTTGGCCTTCCGATTGGTGCCTTAATGGCATTCATTCATTGCCTGAAACTCCCTGTCTAGAGACCTTTTAGCTTCATCGGCGCTATGTGATTTTCCAGCCAGTGAATAGTTCTGTCATCTAAAGGAAGAAAATGACACTGTTCCGAACCGAACCGGTCTGGACCGGTTTGAACTAGGTCGGTTCACCCCCAATTCGACAAAATTTTTAAAATCTAAAAATTTATAAATTCATCTAAATTCATTTTCTATCCAATGGTCACCTCAAATCTCAAATTTGAATTTTTTAAGCCAACTAGACAAATAAATTTATCATTCGATTAAATAGTCATTCAAACCGATCCAAACCGGTTCAATTTGGTTCGGATCAGATTCACCTGAACTAGTTTGGTTTTCATCTCCAATTACTTCTCAAGTCTATTTCCATGACTTTTGGGACTCTTTGGGTAACTTGGGATCCATAAATTTCTCAGTTTGCCATCTCTCTATCAGTTCCGGTTCATGAACCGATTCAGTTCATAAATCGGTTCAATCTAGTTGGATCCAGTTCATCTTGGACTGGTCTAGTTTTTCTCTTCCAATTTGTCCTAAGGCTCTTTTCCATGGTTTTATGAACCCTTTGGATAACTCAGAAGTTGTAAATTTCTCCAATATGCCTGTTCCCCAATAAATAGGTTTGTGAACTGGTTTGGTGTTTATCACTTGGTTTGACCGATTTTTTTCCTGGTTTTCCTTAATTCAAAATGGCGGAGTTTACAACTCTCCGCACCTTTTAGGAGTTTTATCTTCAAAACTTAACCAATATATTCCTTATCGGGAATAATTTCCCATAATGTCAACTTGGGTTTTCTTGACAGGCTAACACTTTGATTGCTATTTCACTTAGTCCCCGTAATCATTTATCTAAGGAATTTCTTTTCATTTATCATGCTTACTCCTTCAATGGAGTTATAATAGCGAGGTATGTCTGGCTCATTAATCCAAATGTATATCCTTAGGTTTGCATCTCCTTTTATTTAGGGTAAGGTTCTTCGTTTTGTGACTCTTACTCAAGATTTCAGGATTGGGAGTTCCAAGGTACCCAATTGTTAATTTGTCTAGTTATTCTCTTCATTGTTGAAACCCTTAGCTCGACATTCTTTCAAGCATTATGTACTTGCCTTCACAAGTTTCGGTGTTATTATTCATTCTTCCCAATTTGACCCATCCTTCATCCGTCATTGATTACAGCTTCGGTCAAAATTTATGTTTGACCTTGTTATGCTTACTAACTGACTCCTTCTTACTCGAGTCACATTTTACTCAGGACTGTTGGTGCTTATATGTCTCTTACGACATGACATAGTTATGAACCTGTCTCTGTCCATCAGACTTCTACAATTCCTCCTTTAGGGTTTTTTCCAACTTTCTCGCCTTTCAGGGACCGTATAATTTTATCCCTCCTTCCATTAGGTAATATTCCTCAATTGCCTTTACTATTATCCAATTATTCTTCGTACCTTGACAACATGTCTTACATAACAGTGTCAGTTTTTCTTACCCACTCGTCCTTTCCAAACTTCTTTATTGGGTCTTTCTGGTGGCAATTATTTGATTTCCTGATGATTTACCAACAAATTGGGATTCTTTCCTTCTTAAGTCATTAGCATTCCTTATTCAAGGATTTTTTTTTCCTTAATATACTTTTGGTCTATGTGTTGTTTCCTTTGCTTGGGAAGGTTCACTTCTTCCAATTTCGTTCTCTACTATATCCCTCACAATAAATATTTCTATCTTAGGAGCTACATGCTCAACCTTCTTATTATTTCTTATTCCGTGCACTTCACACTATGCTCAGTCGTCCACTCTTGAGGCTTCATTATGTTTGTGTGAACTACGACCGTCTTACCTATCGTGGTTATTTCTCCTTAGCCACATCTTATTTAGAAGGCTTGCTTTCCTAACATTTTTTTCGGGCGTTCTTTACTTTATTTCTTTATTATTGGTATTCTACTCATTCTTACTCGTCACAACATCTTTTGATGCTAACTTCCTATTTCCCCATTACTTTTAACATATTCCTTGGGTCATCACAGTACACTTTCTTGGTTCTTTTCACCTCAGCTTACGCTTCATTTGAATGTTCATCTCCTTATCTCTCTCCACTTGGTTCCATTACCTCTCAATTGGGTTACATATGTCGTTCCAGAGTTTCCTTCCTTGGTAGGAATCTTTCCCTTTCTCCCGAAATTCCTTTTTCATTTGCTCTAGGGAGTTTCTACCCTTAAATGACATCCTTCGATGTTGTCTTCTCTAGTTTATCTTTAATCTTGAAATCTTACAAGCACATCTTTTGTACTCTATCCTCATCCTCACATGTACTTCAATACATGTCTATTTCTTTTAGGAAGAGCTCATATCTTCCTTTATTTCAAGATCTCTTGATCATGTGAGGAGCTTACTTACTCCTCTCTTAGCTTATGTTTGGTCTTTAATTTGGCCACTAGTCTTTTAAATGATTTTCCTTCATCCTTCTCTTTCCAATTATTTGGCCTCTCCACCTCTCCTTCTTTTATTGGAGCTTAAATTATGGCTTTTTTGAGTATCAGTTCGTTAACTGCCTCATCTCTACCATTCCTTTGATCTAATTTTCTTAGGGTATTTGTTTCTCCAGTTTTCTTGTCCTTAATGTCTACCCTCTTTAGGGTGTAGCCCTTTCTACTTCTCGATCTTCCTTGGGGCGTCGTTTATTCTCGTTGATTATCTTATTGTAATGACTTGCTTTCTTCTACTATATTTGACTAAAACCTCAATTTGACTTCACTACTTTTTCCAAAGTGAGTCGTATTTGCCAACTCGAGGTATTTCATTTGTCATCAATGCTCAGGTGGTATTTTATCATGGAGGCACCCCCTTCTTTGCTCCTAAATGGCTGAAAACATCTTCTTAAGGAAATACATTCTACAGTTACACTTTGTTCTTTATTTGTGGTTTACCGAAGTCCTACCTTTAGTCCTTTTTCCTACAATTATGCTAGGATCTTTATGAGCTTACTCATGGATGTAATTGAAGTTCCGAGCAGGAGTTGTATTTCTAAGGATGGTATCCCTTCAGATTTCCTATAGTTGTAGGGACATTATTCATGAAAAATATTGTCCTAAATAGTTGTGGTGTGGGACAGTCTTTTACTTCTTGTCCTATTCCCCTATAAGTTAACTTGATTCTTGTCCTTAGTAGGGTTGGGTACTTCTCCAAGCAGTGTCCATATTTTCATACTTGTAATTACGTGGCCATAAGTGGTTCCTCCTGGCATTTTTCTAGGGAATTGTTGGTTTTGGTGCTAGTTCGTCCTTGAGTCTAGATACCTTGAGAGTTTTCTTGTGGAGTCTTCTTTGTCAATTGATCACTCTATGAGTCCTCCTAGATTTCTTGATTCCCTAATTCAGATTCCTTAATTTGGATGGGATTCTCCTTAGTTTCTATGGTAGTACATGCTTATTTGGTCACTTTATTTGGAGCCATCTCCCTTGAAGATCACATCCTTTGAGAGATAGGGTTTTTAGGAATTTGGAATACGTCATTAATAGAGTTGCACAATATGTTGGAGTTTTTGGCCCTATTATAGAAAATGTTCACAAAATAAATAGGGAGCTATGGGATTCTTGATAAGCATCATCCTAGGTAAGGTTATATGCCTTTTGCTGGCATTTATGGCTTCATGCTTGACTTCCTTCGTACTTAGAGTTGTGACGTGACCTCAATAGGTCCTAGCACCATCCTCCTGAATACTTCCCCATTTGGTCTTTTGGGACTTCTACCATGCCTCAAGCATTGGGAAGATTCTAGGGTTGCCTTCCTATGAGGACAAGGTGTTGAATAGAGTTATTCCTAGTTTTCTTGTTTCCTCTCTTGGGAGCCATCTAAAAATTTTAAGATCAATCCTATTAGTTACTCTATTTTTTAGTCTTGATTATGTATTTCAGGAAACAAGCTCTAATATCACTCTAATTGTCACACCCCGACCTAGTTTGGTCAGATCCATGTGAGCAACCCATTACTCTCCCGGTTTATTAAGGGTTTCTTCTTCTTAACCCAATATGAGTAAGGAGTCCTTTAAACCTATGCTCTTCCTAGAATAACATAAATCAAAACTTGCATAAAATATTAACTTTTCATAGGTTTCATGCAGGTGTAACTAATAGGAGGTCTTGGGTAGGTTTTCCTTTGTTTACCTAAAAAGGAATATAAGGGAGGGTGTTAGTACAATGACTCAGTGAATGTGTCTTCTAAATTTGACTTTTTAGGAAAAAGATTTGCTTGGAGTGTGCTCGACTCCTTATTAACTTTCAAAAATCCTTTTATTTCAAATCTCTTTATTTTATCACCATTTCTTATTAATTACGGTGTGTCATCACCCAACACACAATCCTTCATCATGAAGGTAAAAAACACACAATCACTGGCCACTTCTAGCGTCGAAGCGGCTTTACCAGCCACCTAGATAGAAGCACATTCACTTCTACCCTGAGAATGAGTGGATGTACATGACATCTGACCCTCAATTCCGAAATCAATTCTCTGTGTCCGTATGATGACAAAGATCTCATCCCCCCACTCCGGCCTCATGCGCTTAAAACTACGTTGAGCTTCGTAAGGTCACCTGGTCCGACGAACTGCCCTTATACCCACCAGGTCGTCCAGGGTCCTAGGATGCATCACTACCCTTTTTGGGCATCTTGACGATCCCATAATCATAGTGCATGCACAATCAATATTTTCACATCATGACATATAATCTGTGGTGCCACTGATCCAATGACCCTGACCCTCAACCAACCTGCAGTTGTTTGTCTTGACCGGTCTCTTGACCTATCATATTGCACTACAGCTAGTTGATTGAGTATGTCTGTCCTGTCATGGTACCATGGCCAAACAATTCATTTATTTAAATTTTTAAGGCATATATCTAATGTTTGTTTATAAGCTCCTGCTCGTGCCCTCTAGACTATGGCCCACTATTCGAGACTTTTAAGATTGGGTATATTAGCCCCCAAGTTCCAAAATCGAGGACTACGGCCTAAGAGAGCTATTTGAGCTTCTGTCGAGAAGGTTTTCCAAATGGGGAGAGTACTTCCAACAAAAATAAATTTTCAACTATCCATCATACCAATCGATTATGAGAATATCTCTGCTAATAACGGATGAATGGATTTTTCACTTCCTCGGAGAAAGTTTTATCATACCAACCAGATATGATCTACTTACAATCAGTAAGTACTTTTTTCATGTCATTTTCACATCACACCTCTAAGTTGTGATGTTTAAAATACTACTAAGTAGTGGGTTTTTATTTCGAGGTATTTATCATCCCTAACTGGGTATTATATAAAAGCCCACTCACTCGTTTATGTAGTGAATTTCACTACACCAGTTCTTTGTATTTATGCGAGCTTGTCCTTCCTAGAATTCCTGGTATTTCATGTTCCTACATGATATGAAAATTCATGTTCATTATCGCTTGTCCTAATAGCCTTCATTCATTCCAAATGAATTTGCAATTAGGTTTTTAAAGTTATTTTTCTTTAACTTTAAATCCCTAATGTCGGTTTTTCTTTATATTGAGTCCTAAAACTTTTAAATTTCACCTTAGGACCTCAATTTATTCAATTTCACAAAAAGGGATTTAATTTCCCAAATTTCCAATTTGGTCCCCAACTTTTCCAAAATTACCATTTTGCCCTTCCTTTACAAAAATGGTAAGTTTTACCCGAAAAATTCTAAAATTCCTTAATTGGCCCTCTAACATTCTTATCATGCCCAATTGACCCTCAATTTTATAAAATTGCATTTTGGTCCTTCGAATTTCAAAAACCCCCAATTTTCCCCCAATTTAAACTCCTTAACATAGTTGAATTTGATTTCATCAAATTGACCGATCAAATGCTTATAATTGTTGAAATTGAAGTTAAAATTGAGATCCTACATATTCATACGATTCAATAGCACTTTGAATCGTAAGTTTTAATGCCAGAAAGAGCTCGAACAAAGCTTCGTCGAAAAACAGACTATCGAGAGAGAAAGCTTTTGAAAGCTTATCGTCGGGGGTGCAGTGGTCTAAGCTTTTGATTTGGGCAGATAGATCCCGTCCTAAGGTTCATCCTAGAATCAAGAATTGTATCAATTGATTCCGAATTGAGTTAGAATTCCTTTGTCGAAATTCTGTCGGTTCTCTTTGTAGCACCTATCAAAAATTGTAGAGGAGAGCCAAATTGGCTTAATTTTCAGTCCTAATTTGATTGTAAGAGGGCAATGGAGGTGTTGGGAAGGCTTGGTTTAGCCTGAGGAGGGCTCGAATTGGCCGATTTCAGCTCGGTCGAAATAGGGCAGCTTCGGTCCGCCGGAGCTGCTTCACTGTTCCATCTCGCCAGCGTATCTCCGGCGACTCTTGGAGCAAACAAAGTCTACAGGTGTGTAGCTGCCTTCTCTCCAGTTCTAAGGAATCCAACCTTGCCTTCTTTGGCTAAAAAATGACCCTATATTGGAGCTCTAGTTCGAGCTTCACCGAAAAACTAAGCAGCTTAGAGAAAGTGGTCTTTTCAGGTGTGGAGAGGATGAATGTGGAGGAGGTCTTTATATAGTAAGCTCAAGGACTTCTTGGCCATTCGATTTGCACCTTAATTGTAGTCATTCATTGCCTGAAACTCCCTAGCTAGAAACTTTTTAGCTTCGCCGACGCTGTGCAATTTTTCCGCGACTGAACAGTGCTATCATTTGAAGCAAGAAGACAACACTGTTCCGAACCAGACCGGACCGGTCGGTATGAGCACAACTTAAACTAGCTAGTTCACCCCCGATTCAACCAAAATTTTCAAATCTAAAATTTATTAAATTCATCTAAATTCATTTTCTATCCAATGGTGGCCTCAAATCTAAAATTTGAATTTTTAAAACACCTAGAAAAATGAATTTATCATTTGGTTCAATAGTGGTTCAAACCAGTCCAAACTAGTTCAGATTTGATTCACTTGAACTGGTTTGGTTTTCATCTCCAATTCCTTCTCAAGTCCATTTCCATGACTTTTGGGACTCTTTGGGTCACTCGGGATACATAAATTTCCCAATTTTCCCTCTCTCTATCGGTTCCGGTTCATAAACTGATTCGGTTCATAAACCCGTTCAATCCAGTTGGATCCTATTCATCTTGAACTGCTCTGGTTTTTCTCTTCCAATTTATCCTAATGTTCTTTTTCAAGGTTTTATTAACCATTTGGATCAGTCGGGAGTTATAAATTTCTTTAATTTGCCCATTACCCAATAAACGGGTTTGTGAACCGGTTCAGTGTTTATCACTCGGTTTGACCAGTTCATTTCCTAGTTTTTATTAACTTAAATGGGTGGGGTTTACAATAAGTTTCTCTTTCCCCCATTTGTGTTTACTCATTTCTCCCTCCATTCTGGCCACCATGCTAGTATACCTCTACCATTTGAAATCACTTCCTTGGGATTTTTTCCTATGCCCTTTTTCCATGTAAATTTATTATTAGATTTTGAAGTTCGTGAGACCCCTCCTAGGATCTTTTCATACCTTCCTTATCTCCCGGACATTTTGGGAACCTTCAAGCTTGACCAGTATTTCCATATGGGGTAATCCATGTATTCAATTCCATTTGAGTCACATCCCCATAGCTCATATCCTCATTTTGATGACATGATCCTTAATAAGTATTTGTGATTCCTTCCCCCCCCCCCCCCCCATTTTTCATTCGCTTGGTGTGAGTAAGATCCTATTTACTATTGATCTTAATGTCTTATCCCTTCTTAAAGCTTGGTTATTCAACTCAAATAGTCCATTGTCATAATCCTTTTTATTCAAATATCCTTTTTTCAAGGAATCCAAATCACATCTTTGCACATTTATAGCTTCCTATATAAGAGGCATCCGTTCTTTCTTATAATTTAGGTCTACCCAAGTCTTCCATTTGACATTATCATGCTTTGATAAACGACACTTCTTTCAATAAGTCATGCCATTTTTTAAATTTTGGACTTGTGTGTCCTTAGCATAGTAGCATGATATATTTCGGAAATATTTCATATAGTATACTTTTAGAACATTCTTTTGACAAATGTTCATCAATTTCTAATCCTTTAGTGATCATAGAACTTCGTCCCTCCTTACCATTTGGTAGTGTTCCTCAACTACCTTGAACGATATCCAAACATTCAATGTATACACATTATTATTTGGTCATTTCTCACTTACCTTGTAAATTTACATTTCTACTGAATCCTCACCATTTCCTTCACCGAGTGGTATTCCTTTGGAACTTTATCTGATGTTTCAGGCTTATACACCAAAGCTCTTCTTCTTACGTTGTTTTGTTCCACCACTCATTTCTTGTTCGAGCGTTCCTTCCAAACACATCAATTTCCTTTCTACTTGTCATCTTTTGTTCATAAATTTAACCTCTTGTGAGGTAACCAATTACGTTGAACGGAAGAAATTCTTTTATGACTTCTTATTATTACATCATTGCTCCCATTACATAATCACACATCCTAGGTGGTTATTAATGGTTTCTCTATAACCATTTGTTTGAGGTATTATGAATGTTTCTCGACATTAATAAATGGCACCACTCTTGCCATCCATCATATCCCCGACAGCCCTTTTGGGAGCATAACACATCCTACATCTCTTTTTGGACCTTAGATACTTTGTTCTCCCATCTTGGGGTGTCTATTCTCCCTCATTTATTTCTCCATCGTTCTTAATGGCATGATTAGGCATTCAAACTTGAGGATAAGATCTCTTAGCAATTTGGAATCCCATTTCCTTTCCCTTGAGCACTCCCTCATTATCTTGGAAAAAATGTCATTATGGGCACTCTGTTACTTCATCCTTTAGGTAGCATTCTTGAGGGGTTTCTTCTCCCTTCGAGTACCCCCTTATTCTGAGTAATTCATTATAATTGGCTTCTCTTACCTATATGCCCAAAGTTATTTTCTTACGTCCCATCATTATGCTAATGAGGGTTGAGACTATTTCTCTAGGGATTTTCATACAAAATAGAAATTAATTTGGATCATAGGTTTGTTATTTCTGTATTGCTCAATTGTTCAATTGTTCCATTGTTTGGCCATTCTTCTAATTGTTAAAAATCTTTAGCAAGGTGCACTTCTGAGCTTTACATTCTTATCGCTTTTTGTCATGGCGTTATTAACTTCACCCCTTTCGTCTTGTGTTGGTCCTTGCGTCCATGTTTAACTCCCCTTTCGATGCAAATAAATAAACGATCCTTATAAGGAACGTAAGATCATTATATGACCCTTCATTCACTTCTTTATTTCCTTTGATTTCGATCTTTCAGTAGATTGTTTTCTAGAAATTCTGGTATACCTACCCAAAAAATTCCTGTTACTAGGGTCTTATTTCGTGTACTTCATACTATGCCCCGTCATCTACTCGAGTTCTTTAAGGTGAATGTGGAACTTGACCAACCCTCTCTGATATCCATCATCCTTTAGTTTTCCCTAGATCAAATTAACTCCTTTACTAGCTACTTTATTTTAAACTGTATCAAATTTTAAACTTTACATACCTGTCTTACAGGCATCTTAATTGATGGTCTATCAGTGTAGGCTTTCCGTGATTTCCTAAAAGGGATATAAGGGAGGGGGTGAGTACGACTACTCAATGAATGGGTTTTCAAAGGTCTACTTTTAACTTTTCAAAAATCATTTCATTTAAAAATTCGGGTTTTTCCATTATTTCTTAGTTATCAGTGTGTCATCACCCAACACACATCCTTCATCATGAAGGTTACACACATTCGCAAGTCAGTATCACTATTGAACCCGCTAGTGGCTTCGGAGCGACTTTTCCTGCCACCCGGATAGAAGTACGACCACTTCTACCTTGGGAATGAGTGGATGTATGAGACATCCGACCCACAATCCCGAAATCACTTCTTCGTGTCCGTATGAGAACAGAGACCTCATCCTGTCCTCACCCAGTCTCATGCACTTGGTGCTACTCCAGATTTCGCTCAGACACCTGGAACGACGAATTGCCCTTATAGCCACCAGGTCGTCCAGTGCCCTTAGGACGCATCACTACCCCTCATGGGCATCTTGATGATCCCGTACTCATAGTGCATGCACAAACAATGCTTTCTTATATTGCCATGTAATCTGTGGTGCCACTAGTCCAACGGCCCCGACACTCAACTCAACCCGCAGTTGTTTGTCTTGACTGGTCCGTCGACCTATCATGTCGCACTACCGCTAGTAGACTGAGCATGTCAGTCCTATCTTGGTACCATGGCCAAACAATTCACTTTATTAGGTTTTATGGCACGTATATCATGTTCATTTACGAGCTCCTGCTCGTGCCAACTGGCCTTGGGCCCACTTTACGAGATTTTCAAAAATCTAGGCATTCTAGCCCTCAAGTTCCAAAACTGAGGCCCCCAACCTATAATAGCTATTTGAGCTCCTGTCAAGAAGGTCTCCCAAATAGTTTAAGCATTGGCACACAGTCAAGGGAGAACACTTCTGACAAAATAGGTTTTTACTGTCCATTATACGGACCGGTATAAGGACATCTCCGTTCATGACCGATGAACGGGTTTTCAACTTCCTTCGAGGAAGTCTCATCATACCAATCGGGTATGATCTACTTACAACTGGTAAGTAGTTTTTCCGCATGGTTTTCACATCACTTTCTCTAAATTGTGATGATTAAAATTCCACTAAACAGTGGGTTTTTATACTAAGGTACTTATCATCCCCAACCGAGTATGATATATAATTCACAATAACAACCGGTAAGTGATTTTCATCTTTAAGTTGTGCTCATCATCCCAACCAGGTATGATGTTAGTAAACCCACTCACAACCGGTAAGTGGTTTTTAATTTTAAGTTGTGCTCATCATCCCAACCGGGTATGATGTTAGTAAACCCACTCACAACCGATAAGTAGTTTTTAAATTATAAGGTGTGCTCATCATCCCAACCGGGTATGATGTTAGTAAACCCACTCACCCGTTAACGCAGTAAATTCCACTTGACCGGTTCTTTGTATTCACGCGAGCTCATCCATGCTGGCGTTCCTGGTATTTCGCGTTCCTACACGATATGAACATCCTTGTTCATTATTACTCGACATAACAGCCTTCATTCATTTCCAATGAATGAGAAAACCCAAATTTTTAGTTATGTGCAATTAGGTCCCAAAAGTTATTTCTCTTTAACTTTAAGTCCCAAATCTCGGTTTTTCCTCAAATTGAGTCCCATAACTTTTAAAATTTATCTTGGGACTTCAATTTATTCAATTTCACCAAAAAGAGGTTTAATTTCTGGAATTTCTAATTTGGTCCCCCAATTTTTTCCAAAATTACCATTTTGCCCTTCCTTTACAAAAATGGTAAGTTTTGCCCCCAAAAATTACAAAATTCCTCAATTGAACCTCCAACATTATTTTCATGCCCAATTGACCCTCAATTTCATAAAATTGCATTTTGGCCATTTGAATTTTGAAAATCCCCAATCTGTCCCCAATTTCAACTCATCAACACTACCGAATTTGATTTCATCAAATTGGCCAATCAAACACTTCTAATTGTTGAAATTGGAGTTGAAATTGAGTTCTTGCAAGTTCATATGATTCTAAGAAACTTTGAATCACAGATTTTAATGCCGGAACGAGCTCAAACGAAGCTTCGCCGGAAAACAAACTGTAGAGAGAGAAAGCTTCGATTTCTCACTAGTGAGGGCACGGTAGTTTGAGCTTTCGATCTAGATAGATAGCTCTCTTCTTGAGGTTCATCCTAGAATCAAGAATCACATCAATTGATGCCGAATTGAGTTAGAATTTCATTATTGAAATGTTGGTGGTTCTTTCTCTAGAATTTCATTATTGAAATTGTAGAGGGCAGTCGAATTGGTTTGCCTTTCAGTCATAATTCAGCTGTGGGAGGGCTGAGGAAGTGTTGGGAAGGCTTGGTTTGGCCTAGGGAGGGCTTGAAGTTGCCAATTTCAACTTGGCTAAAATTGGCAGCTTCGGTCCGCTGGAGCTGCTTCACTATTCCATCATGCCAATGCTTCTCCAACGATTCTCATATTGACTGGAGTTTGCTACCAGATAGCTGTCTTCTCCTCGGTTCTAAAGAGCCCAACCTTTGTTCAAATCGAAGCTCTAGTTCGAGCTTCACCAGGAAATGGAGTAGTAGAGAGAGAGAGAGAGAGAAGTGTTCGGGTGTGAGGAGAATGAATCGGGATGATCTCTTAAACCGTGTATTAAATGGGAGAGATTTATTACTAGTATTAATATTGCCATAAAGAAATTTTAGGTTACAAAAAAATTCATACTTCCCAGGAAGCACTACTGTCGAGCAAGGACGCTTAACTTTAAAATTCTTATGGAATCTAGTTCACCTAAACCAATTTAGCTTTTGTTTTCTAATTTGTCTTAAGTTTCTTTTCCAAGGTTTAATGCACTCTTTGGATCACCCAAGAGTTGTAAACTCCCAACTTGCCCGTTCAGAAATGATCGGGTTTGTGAACCGGCCAGTTTAAGTTTGAACCCAGTTCGGACCGGCCCAGTCCGGTTCGGAACAGTGTAATCTTCTTCCTCATGATGACAACAATGTTCACTCGATGAAAAATCGAAGCAGCACCAGCAAAAAAGAAACGTTTTCATTTGGTACATTTTAGGTCTTTAATGCCTGTCATAAAGGTGCCAAACAGACGACCAACGTGTCCCCGAGCTCCCTATATAAAGAGCCCCTCTCCATTCGTCCTCTCCACACCTGTAAAACTCATTCTCTCTCAGTTGCTTAGTTTTCTAGCCAAGCTCGAATTAGAGCTCCGATATAGGGTCAATTATGAGCCAAAGAAGGTTAGGTCAGGTTCATTAGAACTAGGGGGAAGTCAGCTACATGGTGGTGACATCCGTTCATTCCAAGACTCGTCGGAGAAGCGCCGACGTGATTGAACAGTGAAGCAGCTCCAACGGGCTAGAGCTGCCTTGTTTCGGCTGAGTTGAAATTGGTCAATTCGAGACCTCCTTAGGCCAAACCAAGCTCTCCTGACACCTCCTTAGCCCTTCCACTGCCGAATTAAGATCAAAAGGTAAGCCAATTCGACTCCCCTTTACAATTTCCGATCAGTGTTAGAGAGAGAGTCAGCCGAATGTCAATGATGAAATTCTAATCCAATTTGACATCAATTAATGTCATTCTTGATCCTAGGAAGAACCTCTGGAGAAGAGCTACCTACCCAGATAGAAAGCTCGGACCGCCGCGCCATCACCGGTGAGAAATTGAAGCTTTCTCTCACTACAGTCTATTTTCTAGCGAAGCTCCGTTTAAACTAGTTCCGGCGTTAAAACCTGCGATTCAATGTTCCTTAGAATTGTATGAACATGTAAAAACTCAATTTTAACTTCAATTTCAATGAATAGAGGTGTTTGAACGGTCAATTTGATGAAATCAAATTCGGCTGTGTTAAAGAGTTGAAATTGGGGGGAAATTTGGGGATTTTCGAAAATTTGAAGGACCAAAATGTAATTTTCTAAAATTGAGGGTCAATTGGTCATGATTAGAATATTAGAGGGCTAATTGAGAAATTTTAGAATTTCTAGGGCAAAATTTACCATTTTGGTAAAGGAAGAGCAAAATGGTAATTTTGGGTAAATTGAGGACCAAATTGAAAAATTGGGAAATTAAGCCCCTTTTCGCGAAATTTAATAAATTGAGGTCCCAAGATAAATTTTAAAAGTTTTGGGACTCAATTTGAGGAAAAACCCAACAATATGGACTTGAAGAGAAATAACTTTATTACCTAATTACAAATATATATAAAGTTGGATTTTCTCATTCATTGGAATGAATGAGGGCTATTAGGACAAAAAATAATGAACGAGTATGTTCATTTCGTGTAGGAGAAAGAGACATCGACAATGCCAGTTGAGGTCTAGCGTGCAAGGGACGGAACTCGACTAAGTGGAATTTCACTTCACGATCAGGTGAGTGGGATTTTAAATCATACCTGGTTGGGGATGATAAGCACAACAAAATGAAAACCCACTACTATGTGGTATTTTAAACATTATGACTTAGAGTTGTGATGTAAAAACCATGCGGAAACACTACTTAACTGTTGTAAGTAGATCATACCCGGTTTTTGAAACTTGGGGGCTAATATGCCTTTTTTTTAAATCTCAAACAGTGGGTCGTAGGCCAATGGGCACAAGCGGAAGCTCATAAATGAACATGATATATGTGCCATAAAACTTTAATAAGTAAGTTGTATGGTCATAGTACCAAGGCTGGCCCAACATTCTCAGTCAACTAGTAGCAGTACGACATGGCCGGTCTCCGAACCAGTCGAGACAAACAGCTGTAGGATGAGTGGAACATCGGGACAGTTGGACTAATGACACCATAGAATACATGGCATATTAAGAAAATGTTGTTTGTGCATGCACTATGAGTATGGGATCATCAAGACGCCCATGAGGGGTAGTGATGCGTCTTAAGGGCCCTAGACGACCCGATGACTATAAGGGCAGTTGTCGTTCCTGGTGACCGTACAAAATTTCGAGTAGCACTAAGTGCATGAGACCGGGGTGGGGATGGGATGAGGTCTCTATCCTCATATGGACATGAAATATAAATTTCATGATTAAGGGTCGGATGTCACGTACATCCACTCATTCTCAGGGTAGAAGTGGAAGTGCTTCTATCTAGGTGGTCGGTAAGGTCGCTCCAAAGCCACAAGTGGGTTCAGTGGTCATGCTGACCTACAAATGTGTGAAACCTTCTAATGAACGATGTGTGTTGGGTGATGACACCATAATAAGAAATGGTGAAAAACCCGAATTTTTAAATGAAGGGATTTTTGAAAAGTGAGGAGTCTAGCACAAATATTTTTCTTAAAAGTTAAAAGTAAACTTTTGAAAAACCCATTCATTGAGTTGTAGAAACCCTCTTTTCTACCCCTTTTTGGGAAAAGAGAAAATGACTAGAAGTAACACCGAGCCTTACCCTTTATCAAGTATGCTTAATTTTTCCTTAAACTTGCATTTTATTTGATATATGTCTTCTAGGAAACAAGGTTGAAATTTCGCCTGGCTCCTCTCGATTAAAAGAAGGGGGAAACTCCTCTTAAACCGAGAAAGAGCGACGGGTTATTCACGGGATCCAACTAAAATGAGTTGGGAGGTGACAACTAGAGTGGTATCAGAGCCTAGTTCCCTTGAAACATTATCAACAATATGCCCTGATATTAATCAAACTCTAAAATATCTTGTAGGAATGAGAATCCCTAGGAAATTCAAAAGAATATCTAGTCCTTCCCCTATAAGTGTGAAAAAGACATCCAACCCAAGGGAGGAAGCCGTTCAGAGGTTCCTAAGGGGCGAAAAACGAGTACCCAAAGACATGGTGGAGGACTACTGGAAGCTAGTTGGAGCCTTAATGGAAATAGAAGGCATCATATACCCTCCTCCCAGACAAGAGGAACCATCACCACCTCCTAGAAGTCCAACCCCTTTTCCAATACCACAACCACAGAAGAGGAACCCCACCAAGAAGGAGGCCAAGGATAATTATTGGGATGCTTATGCCACCTTCACGAAGGTCCACCAAGTACCTCCACCCACTCAACCTAACTTCAATCCGTCTCGATGGATGAAATGGACATATGAGTGTGAGGCGGAAGTACTAAGGCGGTACGGGTTAGATGCCACACATGAAATTCGTCCTATTGTGGAGCACTAATAGACCCCAATCAATTACTTAAAGCCTTCCAACCAAGTATCACGCCCCGACTCGATCTGGTCGGATCCCCGTGAACAATCCACCACTCTCTCGGTTTATTAAAGGGTTTCCCATTATTATAAACTATAAAGAGTAAGGCATCCTTTAAACCTGCACCATTTCCTGGAATAGCATAATCAAAACTGCATGAAATATTAAACTTTATATACCTGTCTTATATGCATCTTAGTTGATGGTCTTTCATGGTATGCATTCCATTATTTCCTGAAAGGGATATAAGGGAGGGGTGAGAACGACTACTCAGTGAATGGGTTTTCAAAGGTCTACATTTAACTTTTAAGAAAAACATTTATATGGAGTGTGTCAGACTCCTTTCTTTTCAAAAATCCTTCATTTGAAATTTCTCTCGAGTTTTTCCATTATTTCATAGTTATCGGTGTGTCATCACCCAACACACATTCGCAAGTCAGTATCACTACTAAACTCGCCAGTGGCTTCGAAGCGACTTTTCCTACCACCCGGATAGAAGTATGACTACTTCTACTCGGGAATGAGTGGATGTACACGATATCCGACCCAAAATCCCAAAATCACTTCTTCATGTCCGTATGAGGACAGTGACCTCATCCTGTCCCCACCCCGGTCTCATGCGCTTGGTGCTACTCTAAATTTTGCACAGACACCTGGAACGACGATCTTCCCTTATACTCACTCGGTCGTCCAGGGCCCTTAGGACACATCACTACCCCTTATGGGCGTCTTGATGATCCCATACTCATGGTGCATACACAAGCAAAGTTTTTCTTAAATTTGCCATATAATATGTGGTGCCATTTGTCCCAACGGTCCTGACCTTTAAGTTAACATTTAGCTATTTGCCTCGATTGGTCCGGAGACCTATCATGTCGCACTGCTACTAGTTGACTGATTATGTCGGACCTGCCTTAGTACCATGACCAAACAATTCACTTATTAAGTTTTAATGGCACATATGTATATATCATGTTCTTTTACAAGCTCCAACTCGTGTCCATTGGCCTATGGCCCACTATTCGAGTTTTTCAAAACTTGGCATTTTAGCCCTCAAGTTCCAAAACCAAGGCCCCCGGCCTATAAGAGCTATTCGAGCTCCCGTCAAGAAGGTCTCCCAAATTGTTTAAGCATTGGTACACAGTCAGGGGAGAACACTTCTGACAAAATAGGTTTTTAGTGTCCATTATACTGACCAATATAAGGACATCTCTATTCATAATCGATGAACAAGTTTTCAACTTCCTTTGAGGAAGTCTCATCATACCAACCGGGTATGATCTACTTATAACCCATAAGTTGTTTTTCCGCATAACTTTCACATCACTTTCTCTAAGTAGTGATGATTAAAAATACCACTAAGCAGTGAGTTTTTATACCGAGTTACTTATCATCCCCAACCGGGTATGATACATAATCCCACTCACAATTGGTAAGTGGTTTTTAACTTTAAGTTGTGCTCATCATCCCAACCGGGTATGACATTAGCAAACCCACTCACCTGTAAATGCCGTGAATTCCACTAGACAGGTTCTTTGTATTCACGCGAGCTTGTCCTTGTTAGCGTTCCTGTTACTTCATGTTCCTACACGATATGAATATCTCATTTAATAATCCTTCAACCTAATCGCCTTAATTCATTTCAAATGAATGAGAAACTCAAACTTTCATTTATTTGTAATTAGGTCCCTAAAGTTATTTCACTTTAACTTTAAGTTCCTCATACCGGTTTTTCCTCAAATTGAGTCCCAAAACTTCTAAAATTTATTATAGGGCCTCAATTTATTCCATTTCACAAAAAGGGGATTAATTTCCCAAATTTCCAATTTGGTCCTCCAACTTTTCCAAAATTACCATATTGCCCTTCCTTTACAAAAATGGTAAGTTTTGCCCCAAAAATTTCAAACTTACTCAATTGGTCCTCCAACATTATTTTCATGCTCAATTCTCCCTCAATTTCATAAAATTGCATTTGGTCCTTTGAATTTCGAAAATCCCCAATTTTCCCCCAATTTCAACTCTTCAACACTACCGAATTTGATTTTATTAAATTGACCGATCAAACAGCTCTAATTGTTGAAATTGAAGTTGAAATTGAGTTCCTACATGTTCATATGATTCTAAGAAAATTTGAATCACAGATTTTAATGCCAAGACGAGCTCAAACGGAGCTTCACCGAAAAATAAAGTGTAGAGAGAGAAAACTTCAATTTGTCACTAGTGAAAGCATGGAGATCCGAGCTTTCGATCCGGGCAGATAGCTCTCATCTTGAGGTTTATCCTAGAATCAAGAATCGCATCAATTAATATCGAATTCAGTTAGAATTTCATCATTGAAATTCTGTCGGTTCTATCTCTAGCACCGGCCGGAAATTGCAGAGGGGAGCCGAATTAGCTTACCTTTTAGCCTAATTCGATCATGGGAGGGCTGAGAAAGTGTTGGGAAGGCTTGGTTTGGCCAGAGGAGGGCTCAAAATGGCCGATTTTAGCTCGGCTGAAATAGGGCAGCTTTGGTCCATCGGAGTTGCTTCACTATTTCATCACGCCGGCCTCTCATCGATGACCCTCGGAGTGAACGGAGACTATAGACATGTAGCTGACTTCTCCTTGGTTCAAAAGAATCCGACCTCACCTTGTTTGGCTCAAAAAAGACCCCATGTCAGAGCTCTAGTTTGAGCTTCGCTAGAAAATGGTGCAGTTGAGAGAGAATGGAGTTTTTAGGTATGGAGAGGATGAATGAGGAGGGGCTCTTTATATAGGGAGCTTGGAGACCCGTTAGCCGTCCATTTGGCACCATTATTGCTGACATTGAAGACTTGAAACGGCCCAAACAAATGCGTTTCTTCTTCGCCTGTGTTTCTTCAATTTTTCGATGAGTGAATAGTGTTGTCATTTTGAGGAAGAAGATGACACTGTTTCGAACTAGACCGGACCGGTCCAAACCGGGTTCAAAGCTTAAACCGGCCGGTTCACCCCCATTCGATCGAGTTTTTCAAATTTAAAAATTTCTAAATTCATCTAAATTCATTCTCTATTCAATGGTGGCCTCAAATCTCCAATTTGAATTATTTAAGCCACCTAGAAAAATGAATTTAGGATTCAGTTCAATATTGGTTCAAACCGGTCTGAACTGGTTCGGTTCCGGTTCACCTAAACCGGTTTGGTTTTGTTTCACAATTCCTTCACAAGTCCATTTCCATTTCTTTTGTGACTCCTTGGGTCACTTAGTGTCCATAAAATTCCTGGTTTACCATCTCCAACTTTGTTCTAAGGTTCCTTCCCAAGGTTTATGAATTTCTTTGGAGTACAATGGTGTTGAATTCCTTTGTTTTGCTCGATCTCTATCGATTCTTGTTCATAAACCGATTCAATCCTGTTGGACCAAGTTCATCCAAACCAGTCTAATTTTCCTCTTCCAATTTGTCCTAAGGTTCTTTTCCATAGTATTTTGAACCCTTTAGATCACTTGGGAATTGAAAATTCCTAAATTTCAAATTCACAATTGATTGGGTTTGTGAACTGGTTCGGCTTTGACCAGTTCCCTTCCCGGTTTTCCTTAGCTCAAAAGGGTAGGGTTTACAACTCTCCCCTCCTTTTAGGAGTTTTCTCCCCAAAACTTAGTTAGCTAACTTGCATGAGGAATCATTTCCTTTAATGCCCCTTTTGTGCTTGCTTAAGATGCAATCTTTTCTCTCACCCTTATAATTAGTCCCTTTTACAACCTTCACTTAAGGAATTCCTTTTCCTTTATATTATTTACTTCCTCCATGGAGTTTGTCATAACTAGACATACCTTACCTCAGGTATGTTCTTAGATTTTATCTCTCTCTTTGCTTAGAGCAACATTCCTCTCTTTGTGGTCCTGTACTCGAGATTGAAAATTCCAAGATAACTAACCATTCCTGTGTCTAGTTAATCGCTTGAACATTGAAACCCTTAGCTCGTCGTCCTATAGAGCATTTCGTACTTATTTCCACAGATTTCTTTATCATCACCTTTTCGTCCTATTTTGACTCTTCCTTCATCCGTTGTTCATTGCAAATCTGTCCAAATTATGTTTGACTCTATCATGCTTATGAACCGACTCTTCCTTATTTTGAATCATGTTTTCATTGGGATCATTGGGTTTCTTGTCCCTTATAGCATGAAATTTTCTAGATCTTATCTCTATATCCATTAGATCTCCAAAACACCTCCTTTAGGGTTATTTTTCAACCTCTCAGAGATTGCATAACTTCATCCCTCTTTTCCTCTAGTAGTATTCCTCGACTACCTTTACTATTATTAAATCAATTTACACAACTATATCGGTTCTCCTTACCCACTCATCTATTTTTTACTTCCTTATTAAGTATTTATGGTTCCAATTATTTGATCTCCAGATGTTTTACTGACATGCTGGGACTCGTCCATTCTTAGGTTCATCATCACTCCCAATAGCATCCTTTACTCAAGGATTTCCTTTGGCCTTAATCTGCTCTTACTTGTTTGTAACCACTTCATAGTTCGTTATTCTTATTTGACACTTTTCAGTCTATTGTTTTGTTTTGGGGAGTTCCCTTTTTACGTTTTCATTCACTAATGTATCCCTTAAGGTAGAGACTTTTGTTCTAGGAGCTACATGTTCAACCTTCTTACCATTGCTTGAAGGTTTCCTTTTCTCCCTTTCTTCGTACCCTTATTTGTGTTAGGGTATCTGTTTTGCTTTGGATCCTTCTCTATTGACAACTTTTGTTTTATCCCTTATTACTTACATAGGACACTTCCGATTATTGGTTTTATTCTGTGCATTCCACACTATACTTGGTTGTCCACTCTTTAAGCTTCATATGAGTGTGTGGGCTATGACCCACCTTACCAATTGTGGTTATTCCTTCTTAGCTACACCTTATTAGGGGACTTACTTTCCCAACATCTTCTCGAACATTTTTCCTCTATTACCCGAGTATGGGTTGTCCAATCATTCATACTTATCACATCATCTTTTGATGCTAACCCGTTAAATAATTTCTATTAAGGAGGGTTCACATCCTCCTTATTTCAAAAACTCTTGTTCGCCCTTCTTGAGGCTTACTTAACCATTCCAATACTTTAAACTATAATTCCGATTTTGACCATCGATTTCTTTAAGGATTTCCCTTCGTTCTTCTCTTCCTAGATTTTGGCCTTTTCACTACTCCATTCCTTGTTGTGGTTTAAATCCATGGTTCTCTCAGAAACCAGTTATTTAGCTGTCTTTTTCTCTTTATTTTTTTGTTCCAATTACCTAGGCAACTGTATCATTCGTTCTTCATTCCCATCCCATTGTCCTTCAGAGAGTGTAGTCTTTACTACATCTCATCCTTTCTTAGGGTTTTGTTTATTCTCTTTGGCTGTCCACCGTTACTAGTTTCTTCTTTCTACTCGGTTCTTCTGGAATTATTTCTTGATACTCCTGCTCTTTCTCTAAATAGATCATATTGGGACATCACGATACTTCCTTGGTAGGATTCTTTCCTTTTCTCTTGACATTCCTTTTTACATTTGCCCAAGGGGATTTTTACCCTTAAATGACATCCCTTGATGTCGTCTTCTCCTATTTACCTTTACTCCATAATTCTTGCAGGCACATCTTGTATACTCTATTCGCATCTTCATTCGTACCCAGTACATGTCTACTTCTTTAGGGAGCGTACAAATCTTTCTTATTTCAACTTTTCTTAACTTTTATGTGAGAGGCTTGCCTCCTTTCTTTGCTTGAGTTTTAGTCGTTAATTGGCCCTTGGTCCTTTTAAGGATTTCTTTCATCCTTCTTTTCTCCAATATTTGGCCTTTCCACCTCTTCCTTCTTTGCTGGAGTTTACTCTATGACCCTCACGAGAGTAGTTCGTTACCTGTCTTGCCCCTACTTTTCACCAGGTTTAGTTTTCTTGTGGTAGTTGTCTCTCTAATCTTCTTGTCCTTAATGATCCTTCCATTGCCCCTTTTTAGGGTGTATTCCTTACTTCTTCCCAGTCCTCCTTAGGGTGTCGTTCATTTTTTTTACCATCTCGTTGTCATGGTTTGCTTACTTTTGTTGTTCCGAATCTCAACTTTGACTTCTCTATATTTCCAAAGGAAGTTGTACCTAACGTTCTATCACCTTTCCAAAGTAGGTTAGTCTCGGCCTCCTGTACATTCTTCCTTTAAGTAGTTTCTAATGAGAGGTTGGCTCCTTGCACTCCACATTATGTCCATTTGCCAACGAATGATTCCTTCAAGGCACTTGGTTGTATGCATCCTTCCAAACTTCCCTTTCATAGCATATTCCTTCTCTTCTTCACTCTAACTATGTCATTCCCTAGAGTTCCGAGGGACGTTTTTCTATGTTTGCCCCTTATGGGAGGGTTCTAAGTATGCTTCTCATGTACCTTATCCTTATTCATGAGGTATCCTTCTCGGTTTGACCTTCTTAAAATGTTTTGGCATTTACCTCATCATTTCTTGACCTCTTGGTGAACCGTTTACGTAACCCGCTCCATGGTATCGATCTACAATCCTTCATGTCCTTCTTGACCCTTAAGGAGGTATTGCCTTGAATCTATGAGGTGTGGAACACCCTTCTTTCCTTAAACTTATACTAGTCCATTTTGGTACTTGTCCTTAATAGTGTTAAGCACTTTGTCAAGTAGCATTCCTATTGTCCTCACCTTGTAGCATGTCATTTTCTTGCCCAGTAGTCACTATCAAAGTTCTCACTCTTTCGTCTCCTTGTCAATTTTCTTGGCGAGCCTTCTCTGCCTACTAATTTTCCCCTAAGAGTTCTCCTAGACTCTTTAGTCTTTTGGTTCATTTCCTTATTTGGGATGGGATTCTCCTCAGTCCCCGGGGTTTGTTTGGTTACTTTTCTTGAGGCAATCTTCCTACAGTTGAGACGTAGGCTTACATCCTTGTTTAGAGACATGGTTTTAGGAACTTGGAATTCTTCATTAATGGAGAAGGAGTACAATATGTTAGGGTCTTAACCATATTACAAAGAGGTGGTCATGAAATAGGTAGAGGACTACGGGGTGTGCGCTAAGCATCCTCCATGGTAAGGTTATAAGCCCTAACTGGTGTTCCTAGTCTCAGGCTTGGCTTCCTTTGTACTCGGGGTGTGACCTCAACAAGTCCAAGCATCATCCTCTTGGATACTTTGTCATTTGGTCCTTGGGGATTTCTACCTTACCCCAGGCATTTGGGAAGCTTCTAGAGTTGTCTTTCAATGAGGACAAGGTGCTGAGCAGAGTCATCCCTAGTTTTCTTAGTTTCTCTCCTAGGAGCCATCTGTAAATTTTAGGAGAAATCCTATTAGTTACTATATTTTCTAGTCTTGAATATGTATCCGAGGAAATAGGCTCTGATACCACTCTTGTTGTCACGCCCCGACCGGGTTTGGATGGATCCCCATGAACAACCTGCCACTCTTCCGGTTTATTAAAGGGTTTTACCTTATTATAAACCGTAAAGAGTAAGGCAACCTTTAAACCTGCACCATTTCCTAGAATAGCATAATCAAAACTGCATGAAATTTTAAACTTTACATACCTGTCTTACAGGCATCTTATTTGATGGTCTTTTAGTGTAGGCTTTCCGTGATTTCCTTAAAGGGATATAAGGGAGGGGGTGAGTACGACTACTCAGTGAATGGGTTTTCAAAGGTCTACTTTTAACTTTTAAGAAAAACTTTTATATGGAGTGTGTCAGACTCTTTTCTTTTCAAAAATCCTTCATTTAAAATTTATTTCAGGTTTTTCCATTATTTCAAAATTACTGGTGTGTCATCACCCAACACAAATCCTTCATTATGAAGGTTACACACATTCGCAAGTCAGTATCACTACTGAACCCGCTAGTGGCTTCGGAGCGACTTTTCCTGCCACTAGGATAGAATTACGACCACTTCTACCTTGGGAATGAGTGGATGTACACGACATCCGACCCAAATTTCTGAAATCACTTCTTCGTGTCTGTATGAGGACATAGATCTCATGCTGTCCCCACCTCGGTCTCATGCGCTTGGTGCTACTCCAAATTTCGCATAGACACCGGGAACGATGATTTGCCCTTATACTCACCGGGTCGTCCAGGGCCCTTAGGACACATAACTAACCTTCATGGGCGTCTTGATGATCCCGTACTCATGGTGCATGCACAAGCAAAGTTTTACTTAAATCTGCCATATAATATCTGGTGCCATTTGTCCCAACGGTCCCAACCTTCAAGTCAACATGTAGATATTTGTCTCGACTAGTCCAGAGACCTGTCATGTCGCATTTCTACTAGTTGACTGATTATGTCAGACCTGCCTTAGTACAATGACCAAACAATTCACTTATTAAGTTTTAATGGCACATATATATCTATCTTGTTCTTTTGTGAGCTCCTGCTCATGTCCATTAGCCTATGGCCCACTGTTCGAGTTTTTGAAAAACGGGCATTTTAGCCCTCAAGTTCCAAAATCGAGGCCCCCAGCCTATAAGAGCTATTCAAGCTCCTGTTAAGAAGGTCTCCCAAATAGTTTAAGCATTGGAACACAATTAGGGGAGAACACTTCCGACAAAATAGGTTTTTACTGTCCATTATACCGACCGATATAAGGACATCTTCGTTCATAATCGATGAACGGATTTTCAACTTTCTTCGAGGAAGTCTCATCATACCAACCGGGTATGATCTACTTACAACTCGTAAGTAGTTTTTCTGCATAACTTTCACATCACTTTCTCTAAGTAGTGATGATTAAAAATACCACTAAGGAGTGAGTTTTTATACCGAGGTACTTATCATCGCTAATCGGGTATGATACATAATCCCACTCACAACCGGTAATTGGTTTTTAACTTTAAATTGTGCTCACCATCCCAACCGGGTATGACGTTAGTAAATCCACTCCTTCGTAAATGTCGTGAATTCCACTAGACCAGTTCTATGTATTCACGCGAGCTTGTCCTTGCTAGTGTTCCCAATACTTCGTGTTCCTATATGATATAAACATCTCGGTTCATTATCCTTCAACCTAATCGCCTTCATTCATTCCAAATGAATGAGAAAGTCAAACTTTCATTTATTTGCAATTACATCCCTAAAGTTATTTCTCTTTAACTTTAAGTCGCTAATGCCGGTTTTTCCTCAAATTGAGTCCCAAAACATCAAAAATTTATCATAGGACCTCAATTTATTCCATTTAATAAAAAGGGGATTAATTTCCCAAATTTCCAATTTGGTCCTCCAACTTTTCCAAAATTACCATTTTGCCCTTCCTTTACAAAAATGGTAAGTTTTGCCCCAAAAATTTCAAAATTCCTCAGTTGGTCCTCCAACATTATTTTCATGCCCAATTGTCCCACAATTTCATAAAATTGCATTTTGGTGCTTTCAATTTCGAAAATCCCCAATTTTCCCCCATTTTCAACTCTTCAACACTACCGAATTTGTTTTCATCAAATTGATCGATTAAACACCTTTAATTGTTAAAATTGGAGTTGAAATTGAGTTCCTACATATTCATATAATTCTAAAGAACTTTGAATCGCTGATTTTAACGCCGAAACGAGAGCTTCGTCAAAAAATAGACTGTAGAGAGAGAAAGCTTCGATTTCTCACCAGTGAGGGCACGGTGGTCCGAGCTTTCGATCTGGGCAGATATCTCTCATCTTGAGGTTCATTCTAGAGTTAAGAATTGCATTAATTGATGCTGAATTGAGTTAGAATTTCATCATTGAAATTCTACCGGTTCTCTCTCTAGCACCAGTCGAAAATTGCAAACGGGAGCCGAATTGGCTTACCTTCCAGTCCTAATTCGACCGTGGGAAGGCTTGGTTTGGCCTGATGAGGGCTCAAAATGGCTGATTTCAACTCGGCCGAAATAGGGCAGCATCGGTCCACCGGAGCTGCTTCACTGTTTCATCATGCCGACGTCTCGCTGACGACCCTCGAAGTGAATGGAGACTACCAACGTGTAGTTGACTTCTCCCCAGTTCTAAAGAACCCGACCTCACCATGTTTGGCTCAGAAAAGACCCCATGTCTGACGCCAAAAAATGGAGCAGTTGAGAGAGAATTGAGTTTTCAAGTGTGTAGAGTATGAATGAGGAGGGGCTCTATATATAAGGAGCTTGGAGACCCGTTGGCCGTGCGTTTGGCACCGTTATTGCTGATATTGAAGACCTGAAATGCCCCAAATAGAAGCATTTCTTCTTTGCCGGTGTTTCTTAAGTTTCCCTGCGAGTGAACAGTGATGTCATTCTGAGGAAGAAGATGACACTGTTCCGAACCGGATCGGACGGGTCCGAACCGGGTTCAAAGTTTAAACCAGCCGGTTCACCCCCTATTCGATCGAGTTTTTCAAATCTAAAATTTTTTAAATTCATCTAAATTCATTCTCTATCCAATGGTGGCCTCAAATGTCCAATTTTAATTATTTAAGCCACCTAGAAAATTAAATTCAGGATTCGGTTCAATAGTGGTTCAAACCGGTAAGAACTGGTTCGGATCCGATTGACCTGAACCGGTTTGGTTTTCATTCTCAATTCCTTCACAAGTCCATTTCCATATCTTTTGTGACTGCTTGGGTCACATAGGGTCCATAAAATTCTTGGTTTACCATCTTTTTATTGATTCCGATTCATAAACTGACTCGGTCCTTAAACCGGTTCGGGTCCGATTCGCCCGAACTGGTCTAGTTTTTCTCTCCCACTTTGTTATAAGGTTCCTTCCCAAGGTTTATGAATTTCTTTGGAGTACAATGGAGTTGAATTCCTTTGTTTTTCCTGATCTCTATTGGTTTCGGTTCATGAACCGGTTCAATCCTATTGGACCCGGTTCATCCAAACCGGTCTTATTTTCTTCTTCCAGTTCATTTTAACCCTTTGTATCACCTGGGAGTTGTAAATTTCTAAATTGCCCATTCACAATTGATCGGGTTTGTGAACTGGTTTGGCTTTGACCGGTTCCCTTCCTTAGCTCAAAAGGGCAGGGTTTACACCAAGAGTCTCATAATCGTTTTGGGTTAACTCTAGTCCTATGACCCCAAGGGATTAGGGGGTAGAGAAGTCATGTTGTAGCCAACATTTTGGCAAGAGAATATTTTCCGAATGAATTAGAAGTTTATTAAAACTCCTGAGTTCCTTGAGAAAAATCTAAGTAGATAAAAGTTTAAGAGAAGAAAATCCTCCTAAGGGAGAATGTCGTAAGGATAGTTAAACTCAATCTTTAGGACTTAGAAAAGGGGAAATGCATCTGGTGGAGAACCTAAGTAAAGGAAAATGGAGTTGGAGGAGCAACCATTCAAGAGCACATAACTTTCGAGAGACCCAAGAGGAAGTATAACCACAAGAATAGAAGCTGATCGATAGGGAAAAGAGATTAATATTTCACGTGGCAAAAATGAAGAGAAAGTGCAATAACAAGAAGCCCCAAGTGTAACAAATTTTGAATTCTAGCTTTTTCTTCTTCTTTTTCAGCTTTGCCTTTTATGTCTTCCTCTTCAATTTCAGGTTTTGTTTCTTCTTTTACCAAACCTGACTTGATCATAGTAATCTCCATCTCTTTGAAGAAGTTGCCAATGCGCTTACTACATGATTCACAATAGTAGTTGTTAGGAACAAATTGTTGGCACATAATTACTTTCAGCTCACTCCATGATTCCACAGGGCATTCATGGTTGTATCATCTATCTTTCATCAATTGATTCCACCATGTAATTGCATAATCTAAAAATGCAAAGGGTGCAACTCGTACCTTTTATGCTTCATAGTAATTGCGATATTGAAAGAACTTATCCATCTTCTTTTCCCATTTAATATATTCTTCCAGGTCCTCCTTTCCTTGGAATAATGGTATATTCAAATCATACAGGTTATCAGTCGTTTGTCTTCTTTTTGTTGTATATTTCTCTTGATCCCTTCGTTCCTCCAAGCAATCTAATCGTGTGTGTAGTAATGGCTCAACTGTAAACTTCACCATACATCTCATTTTACTCATCATGTATTGAATAGGATGAGGGGAGCTGTCTTCTTTCTATGTGTTTCTTCGTTGTTGATACTTGTAATCCTGACAATTGTTAGAAACAAAAGAACCTCGCAATGCTCCCTCACATGTTTCTCTCAAACACTCTTGTTTCACACTCAAATGGCTTTTTCTTAAAGATTTAAAACATTCTTGCCTTTTCCCACTCATATATCTTCTTTCAATTTTAATTGAACTAAAGAACAATCAAGACAAATCAACAAGGTTTCAAAAAGCAATTATAAAAAGGATTTAATTGTAAGGTATGAAAATATTCAAAAAAGATATAGCAAAAAAAATAAAATCTAATAGTGTAGAATGAATAAGATACTAAATATATACTGTTGTGTTTTTTTTTCTTTTTTCATTTTTTATGCCTTTTTATAATTCTTTTTTTTGCCATTTTTATTCTTTTAACTTTTTTTTGCACGCCTTTTTTTAATATTTTTTTACAAATTTTTTTTGGCTTTTTAAACAATATTTTTGGTTTTTTTATTTTGACTTTTTCTATTATAAAGAAAGTAGATAAAAACGATGAGATTTTTTTATAGAGAATAGAAGTAGAAAGAAGATAATTAAATATACTAGATAGGAGAAGAAGATATTTTTTTATGATTTTTTTTATACGAGATGGAAATAGGTAGAAGATACAAAAAGTAGAACGAAATTTGAAAGGATATTATGGAACTTGTCGTGCAACCGTGTGCTCTAATACCAACTGATTCGAACCTCGCCAATATACTAACGGCACCTTATGCCAAATATGGAATAGACCATAAGACTTTCACGACGCAAGTAAAAAGAATGGAATATATCTTGTTCGATTAAAAAATAAGGTACGGATAGAAGTAGATGCCACACCAAACTTCCCTAAGAAGAGCTCTTAGAAAATCTTAGTGATAAGTCTGATTGCTTGAACACCACAAGTAAAAACCTAATAAGTTCAAAAGTTCTCTTAAAAGAGAAAAAGAGATAATCCTCACAACAAAGTTGAAATCAAAGATCTATCTTTACAATTCTCTAAAGTTATCCTTTTATAGGCACTTGAGAATATTAGCTATTATATAAATAAGAAAATAAAATATTGTGGTTGACATGCCAACCATATAACTATTCATATAGAAAATATTCCTAATATATTATTTTATTCTATAATCTTCTAGAATATTTATTATGTTAATAAACCCCACTTGAAATTCAAATTTGAATTATCCTCTTGAGATCTTATTGGGCTCTTCTTTCGGGCTTGAGATCTTATTGGGCTCTTTCTTTGGACTTGAGATCTCATTGAACTCTTCCTTTGGGCTTCCACTTGGGTATCTTCAATTGTTCCAATTAGTCCATTCAATGGTTCTTCAAATCTCTTAGCCCTTAATTTGTGAACCACAACATTGAGTCACATCAGTAATAAGAAAATCAGGGAAAGAACCGGTCAATTTGAATCTTTAAACTGAATTGGTCTATAAACCCGATTGTTAGGGGATGAGCAAATTTGAAAATTTCTATCTCCCATGTGACTCAAAAAGGTTGATAAACTTGGGCAAAAGAACCCTAGGACAGAATGAGGAAGAAAGACTGAAGCAGTTCAATAGAATCGGGTCTGAATCGGATAGAGCCGGTTTATGAACCGAGTTTATCCATTGAACTAGAACGGATAGAGAATGGGTAAACCAAGACACTTATGGATCCCTTGCGATTCAAATAGGTTTATAATCCTTGGAAAGGAATCTTAGAACAATGTGGGAGAGAAAAACCAGATTAGTTTGGGTGAACCGGACCCGAACCAAATTAAACTGTTTTAAGGACTGAGCTGGTTTATTAACCAGAATCAATTAAGAGATGGTAAACCGGGAATTTTATGGACCCTAAGTGACCCAAGGAGTCACAAAAGACATGGAAATGAACTTGTAAATGAATTGGGGATGAAAACCAAACTGGTTCAGGTGAAACGGATCCGAACCGATTCGACCCAGTTTGAACCACTATTGAACCGGATCCTAAATTCATTTTTCTAGGTAGCTTAAATAATTCAAATTTGAGATTTGAGGCCACCATTGGATAGAAAATGAATTTAGAAATTTTTAGATTTGAAAAACTCGGTCGAATGAGGGATGAACCGGCCGGTTTAATCTTTGTACCAGGTCCGGTTCGAAACAATATCACCTTCTTCCTCAAGATGACAACACTATTCACTCGCCGGAAAATTGAAGCAGCACCAGCGAAAAAGAAACACTTCCATTTGGTATGTTTCAGGTCTTTAATACCTGTTATAAAGGTGCCAAACGGATCCCCGAGCTCACTATATAAAGAGCCCCTCTCCATTCGTCCTCTTCACACCTAAAAAGCACACTCTCTCTTAGTTGCTTAGTTTTCCGGTGAAGCTCAAACCAGTGCTCTGATATAGTGTCAATTATGAGCCAAAGAAGGAGAGGTCAGGTTCATTAGAACCGGGGGAAAGTCAGCTACATGGTGGTGACATTCGTTCGTTCCGAGAGTCGCTAGAGAAGCACCGACGTAATCAAATAGTGAAGCAGCTCCGGCCCGCCGGAGGTGCCTTCTTTTGTCCGAGTTGAAATCGGTCAATTCGAGACCTCCTTATGCCAAACCATGGTCTCCCAACACCTCCTCAACCCTTACACGGCCGAATTAGGACCGAAAGTTAAGCCAATTCGACTCCCCTTTACAATTTCCAATCAGTGTTAGAGAGAGAGTCAGCAGAATTTCAATGACGAAATTCTAATCCAATTCAACATCAATTGATGTCATTCTTGATACTAGGAAGAACCTCTAGAGGAGAGCTACCTACCTAGATAGAATGCTCGGACCATCGCGCCATCACAAGTGAGAAATCGAAGCTTTCTCTCTCTATAGTTTATTTTTCGACGAAGCTCCGTTTGAGCTCGTTCCGGCGTTAAAACTTGCGATTCAAGCTCCATAGAAAATCATATGACAAGTAGAAACTCAATTTCAACTTCAATTTCAACAAATAAAGGTGTTTGATCGGTCAATTTGATGAAATTAAATTCGACTATGTTAAAGAATTGAAATTGGGGGAAATTTTAGGATTTTCGAAAATACAATGGACAAAAATGTAATTTTCTAAAATTGAATATTAATTGGTCATGTTAAGAATATTAGAGGGCCAATTGAGAAATTTTAGAATTTTGGGGCCGAATTTACCATTTTTGTAATGGATGGGCAAAATGGTAATCTTGGGAAAATTGAGTGACCAATTTGAAAAATTGGGAATATAAACCCCTTTTCACGGAATTTAATAAATTGACGTCATAAGATAAATTTTAAAATTTTCAGGACTCAATTTAAGGAAAAACCCGACAATAGGGACTTGAAGTGGAAGAGAAATAACTTTAAGAACCTAATTGCAAATATATATAATGTTGGATTTTCTCATTCATTGGAATGAATGAGGGGTATTAGGCCAAAGAATAATTAACGACTATGTTCATTTCGTGTAGGAGAACGAGACATCAAGAACACTAGTCGAGGTCTAGCATGCAAGGGATGGAACTCGACTAGTGGAATTTCACTGCACGATCGAGTGAGTGGGATTTAAGATCATACCCGGTTGGGGATGATAAGCACATCAAAGTGAGGGTCGGATGTCACGTACATCCACTCATTCTCAGGGTAGAAGTGGAAGTGCTTCTATCTAGGTGGCCGGTAAAGTCGCTCCGAAGCCACAAGTGGGTTCAGTGGTTGTGCTGACCTGCGAATGTGTGAAACCTTCTAATGAAGGATGTCTGTTTTGTGATTACACACCGTGATAATAAGAAATGGTGAAAAACCCAACTTTTTAAATGAAGGAATTTTTTAAAAGTGAGGAGTCTGGTACACTCCAATACAAATGTTTTTCTTAAAAGTTAAAAGTAGACTTTTGAAAAACCCATTCACTGAGTTGTAGAAACTCACCCCTCTTTTCTACCCCTTTTCAGGAAAAGAGAAAATGACTAGAAGTAACACCAAGCCTTACCCTTTATCAGGTATAGTTAATTTTTCCTTAAGCTTGTATTTTATTTGATATATGTCTTCCAGGGAACAAGGTTGAACTTTCGCCTGACTCCTCTCGACTAAAAGAAGGGGGAAACTCCTCTTGAATTGAGAAAGAGCGGCAGGTTGTTCACGGGGATCCAACCAAACCAAGTTGGGGTGTGACACCCATATTAGACCATCCACTTGCCTTGGGAGGCTTTAGCAAACAAACACATGCCCTTTATCAAGAAGGGTACACACATTCGAAGGTGCATCCCGTCTACTACACCTACTTGTGGATCAAAGAGTCTTTACCATCCACCAAGATATAAACCAATCCACTTCTACCCTGGATTTGAGTGGATGTTCTTGACATCCGACCCTCAGACCTGAATGACACTCCATGTCTATATGAGGACAGAGGCCTCATCCCAACCCCACCCCATTCTTATGCGTAAGAAGCTACTCTGAGCTTCTAGACTGACTAGTATGACGGATAACCCTTATCTCCACCATGTCATCCAGCAGCCCTTAGGACCCATCACTACCCCCTCGGGCGTCTTGATGGTCTCGTACCCCACCCCGGCCTCATGTGCACGAAACTACGTCGATCTTCTAAAGACTATTGGCACGACTAATAGCCATTATCTCCACCATGTCGTTAAGTAGCCCTAGGACACATCACTACAACTCTTGGGCATCTTGAAGGTCCGGCAACTTAGTGCATGCACTAATCAACAATTTTTCACAAAAGCCATACAATCTGTGGTGCCACTGGTTCTACGGCCCAAACCCCTCAACTCGACTTGCAGTTGTTTGTCTCGACTAGTCCGTGGACCTGTCATGTCGCATTGTTGCCAGTCCATCGAGTATGTCGGTCCTGTCTCGATACCATGGCCGAACAATTCATTCACTTAAAGTTTTCATGGCTTAAACTCATGTTTGTTTACCAGCTTCTACATGTGCCAACTGGGCTAGGGCCCATTGTACAAGATTTTTCAAAATCGGGCATATTAGCCCCCAAGTTCCAAAATCGAGGCCTCCTCCCTATTTGAGCTATTCGAGCTCCCATCAAGAAGGTCTCCCAAAAAGTTTAAGCAGTGGCACATAGTCAGGGGAGAGCACTTTCGACAAAATAAACTTTTAGTCATCCATCACACCAACCGGGTGTGAGGACATCTCGACTTATAACTGATAAGCAAGTTTTCCACTTCCTTCCAGGAAATTTCATCATACCAATTGAGTATGATCTACTTACAACTGTTAAGTAGTTTTTCTGTGAAATTTCCACATCACCCCTCTAGGTGTGATGGTTAAAATACCACTTAGTAGTGGGTTTTCATTTCTGAGGTGTTTATCATCCCAACCAGGTATGATATAAAATCTCACTCACCCGATTATTCAATGATCTCTTCTTAACCGGTTTTCGTCTCTTTCCGAGCTTTGTGTTGGTTGAAGTTCTCGATATGTCATGTTCCTACATGGTATGAACATCCTTGTTCATTATCATTTGGCTTGATAGCCTTCCTTCATTATGAATGACTAAAAATATCTAATTTTTCAAATATAAACCCCACTCTTTTGAGTTGAGGAAAATTTGGAAATGAACCTATCAATCCGAGTGAGAAATATAGAACTGGTTCACAAACATGATCATTAGAGAATGGGCAATTTAGAAATTTACAACTCCCAAGTGATCCAAAGGGTTCATAAAACCTTAAAAAAGAACCTTAGGTCAAATTGGAAGAGAAAAAAATCATACTGGTTCAGATGAAATAGATCCAACTAGATTGAACCAGTTTATGAACCAAGTTGCTTTATGATCCGGAACTGATAGAGAAAGGGCAAACTAGGAAATTTATGGATCCCAAGTGACCCAAAGAGTCCCAAAAGTCATGGAAATGGACTTGAGAATGAATTGGAGATGAAAACCAAAAAGGTTCATGTGAACTGGATCTGAACTAGATTGAACCTATTTAGACCAGTTTGAACCACTATTAAACCATATGCTAGATTAATTTTTCTAGGTAGCTTAAAAAATTCAAATTCAAGATTTGAGGCCACCATGGGATAGAAAGTGAATTTAGAAAAATTTAGAAATTTTTAAATTTGAAAATTTTAGTCGAATGAGGGGTGAACTAGCCGGTTTAAGCTTTGAACCTGGTTCGGACTGGTCAAATCCGGTTTGGAAGAGTGTCGTCTTCTTCCTTCAGATGACAGCACTATTCACTCTCCAGAAATTCGCGCAGCACAGGTGAAGCTGAAAATCTCTGGCTAAGGAATTTCAATGAATGACCGCCATTTAGGTGCCAATCGAATGGCCAAGAAGTCCCCGAGCTTTATATATAAAGAGCCCCTCCTCATTCATCCTCTTCACACCTGAAAACTACATTCTCTCTCAACTACACCAATTTCTGACGAAGCTTGAACCAAAGCTCTGACTTGTGCACTTTTCTAAGCCAAACAAAGTGAGGTTGTGTTCTATGGATTCGGGGAGAAGTCACCTACACGCCTGTAGTCTCCATTTTCACCGAAGGACACCGGAGAAGCACCGGCGTGATTTAATAGTGAAGCAGCTCCAACAGACCGAAGCTGCCCTGTTTCGGTCGAGCTAAAATAAGCTAATTCGAGCCCTTCTCAAGCCAAACCAAGCCCTCCCAACACCTCCACAGCCCTCCTACAACTGAATTAGAGCTGAAAGGTAAGCCAATTCGGCTCCATATGTAATTTCTGACGGTGCTAGAGAGAACCGATAGAACTTCGATGATAAAATTCTTGCTCAATTCGGCATCAACTGATGCAATTCTTGATTCTTGGATGAACCTCAAGGCGAGAGCTACCTACCCAGATTGAAAGCTCGAACCATCGTGCCCCCGACGGTAAGCTTTCGAAGCTTTCTCACTCAAAGTTCAATTTTCTGGCATAGCTCTATTTTAGCTCATTTCGACACCAAATCGTGCGATTCAAAGGGCAATTGAATCGTATGAAGGCATATGAACTCCAATGTAACTTCAATTTCAACAATTAAACTCATTTGATTGGTCAATTTGATGAGATCAAATTTAACATAGTTAGAATATTGAAATTGGCGTAAATTTACGGGAAATTTGGGAATTTCGAAAATTAGAGAGACTAAAGTGTAATTTCGTTGGTGCTACTCGATTTTCTGGCGAGTGAATTGTGTTGTCATCTGAAGGAAGAAGATGACACTGTTCTAAACTTGACCGAACTGGTCTAAACCAGGTTCAAAGATTAAAATGACCGGTTCAGGCCCGATTCGACCAAATTTTTCAAAATTAAATATTTCTAAATTTATCTAAATTCATTCTCTAACAAATGCTGACCTCAATTCTCAAATTGGAATTTTTTAAGCCACTTAGAAAAATGAATTTATTATTCTGTTAAATAGTGGTTCAAACCGGTTGAATCCAATTTGGATATGGTTCATTAGAACCGGTTTGGTTTTCATCCCTCATTCATCCTTAAGTCCTTTTTCATGACTTTTGTGACTTGTTAGGTCACTTGGGATCCATATATTTCATGGTTTGCCCTCTCTCTATCAGTTCCATTACATAAATCGGCTCGGTTCATAAACCAGTTTAATCTGACTTGGATCCAGTTAACCTAAACTGGTCTAGTTTTTCTCTTCCAATTTGTTCTAAGGTTCTTTTCCAAGATTTTATGGACCCTTTGGGTCACTCAGGAGTTGTAACTTTCCCAAATTACTCGTTCTCTAATGATTGGGTTTGTGAACCGGTTCAGTTTTCTCACAAGGTTTGACCAATTCATTCCCCGGTTTTCCTTAACTCTAGAGAGCAGGGTTTACAACTCTCCCCTCCTTTTAGGAGTTTTATCCTTAAAACTTATTTCATTGATATAATTTTTTTTCTAGTTTATCGGCCTACAACATTCTCAGTTGTTTCCATTCATCCCTTACATCATATATCTAAGATTTCTGTTTCATTCACATCCCTTCCTCATTCCATGGAGCTTACTTTAGCTAAGAATATCTACATGGAAGACTTAGAATCATATCCTTTAGCTTACATCCTTTTTTTCCCATGGCACCATTTCTCCATTCCAAACTCCTTTACCTAAGATTTCAGGACTAGGAGTTCCAGTTATTTTCTTCCACAAGTTTTGGCATTATCACCTTTTTATCCTGCAAGGATCCTTTGCTCATTCTTTGGTTATTACTTTTTCATTCCATATTTTAACCCTTGACTTCATCATGCCATAATCATAGACTCTTCCTTACCTAAGTCATATTTTCCCTATGATAGTTGGGCTTACATGCCCCTTACCGCATGATATTCTTGGGAATTTGTATTTGACTTCACATCCCTATAACTGTATTGGTTTCCTTACTTACTCGTCTTTTTCAGACTTCTTTATTTGGTTATTCAACTTTCAACTCCTTGAGCTTGTTGATAACTTACTGACATATTAAAACTCTTCCTTTCTTACTTCATTCCTCAATCCCACTAGCGTCCTTCCTTTTTAAGGTCGCTTCTCTTTCTAAATCCATTCTTACTCACATCGTGATCATTTTAATATCTGTTATTCCGAGTTAGTTCCTTTATTATTCGTATGGCATCTTTTGATATCGTCTTCCTACTTACCTGTTACTTGGGTTTGACTTATCTCTTGGATCTTCATGACTACTTTCCCTTTGTACTTGATCCTTCCCTTTCCAACAGCTTGTTCTTGAGTAGCTTATTTTCTTTCTAATTTTGTTGGTTCCATTTCCTCTTAATTGATACACCTATGTTTTTCCAAGATTCCCTTCTTTGGGTAAGTTTCACACTCCTTTTCTTCCAGAATTACCTCCTAGTTTTATCATTGTATATATTCAATCTAGAATGTCCTTCTTTGCTGTTATCTTCACCAGCTTACCTTTACTCTTGAGATCCTATGAGTACTTTTCACTTATCTTACCTCATTCTCACTTGCTCCAACATTTGTTTATTCCTTTGAGGTGGACTTCGCATCCCTCTTGTGTCAAAATCTTTTGTATCTTCGTGTTATTGGTATTCCTCCCTTCGACTCTTTTAGGGTGTATTCATTACTACTTCCCAATTCTTATTAGAGCTTCATTTACTCCTCCGGACATTTTGGTCAACAGGAGTTATTTCCTTCAATTCGATTCATTTAAAATTATTATTTGGGTTTCCATGTCTTCTCACAAGTACACCATACTTAACCTCCCAAACACTCACTTATCCATTCATACTTCTTATTGAAGTCTTTATTTAGGAATGATTTTGTGATATTTCCTCGGTTGATTTTCTTAAACTGAAGCTTTTTCCTTCCTCGATCCATTTCCCATTCTCATCCTTCTACTGGTGTATCCTGTTTGGAGATTTTTATGTTTGATCTTACTAATATTCCTTAAAGATTCTTCTGTTTGTCTCTACGTATGCTTAAGGATCTTATATGGTTCATTCATTCCGGCTTTTCTATCTTTTTGGTACATACCTACGCTTTCCACAAGTCTCCTTATGTTATGGACTCCCTAAGAAATTATATCTTAGTTCTTTACATGTAGGTGTTATACCTGGATTTTCTTATTATCAAATTCTCTTTTCATCCTACCTTAGGTGTCTTGACATACATGGTGTTCCCCCACCACTTACATTCCTTTCTTCCTAATCAGCTTCTATTCCTTTGGTTCCCTTTGGAATATTCTACTCCTTATTTTTCCTTACTCCTTGATGTTCATTTCCCTTCGATCCAACTTCTTCTTCTTTACTTAAGATCTCTCTTGGATGAACTCTTCCTTATTGTACCTCTCAGGGAAAGTCTTATGGGTTTAGGTTAACTATAAATAACCCATCTTTTCTTCCTTGGGTTATTTGCTACCTTTTTACTTTAATCTTTATTATCACACTCTTTTTACTTCGAATTTTATCAAGGAACTCAAAAGTTTTATAAAAAATTTCACTTTCATTCATTCATGAATTATTTGCTTGCCACACTTGGCTTATTACAGGAAATGTCTACTCCTTAATCCCTTGGGGTCATAGGCCGCGAGTTAACCCTAGAGCAATTATGGGATTCTTGATCAGAAGGTTCTGAAGAACTTGTTGGGGTCCACTCATATTCCCTTATAGGACAAATCCCATGTATGGCCTCCAACACGTACCGCCTTAGCACCTCAACCTCACACTCATAGGTCTACTTCACCCATTAGGAGGGATTGAAGCCACGTTGAGTAGGTGGAGCTACTTGGTAGACCTTCATGAAGGTGGCATATGTATCCCAGTAGTTATCCCATGCCTCCTTCTTGGTTGGATTCCTCTCTGGTTACTGTGTGACTAGAGGAGAGGTTGGGCTTCTAGGAGGAGATATCGGTTCCTCTTGTCTTAGAGGTGGGTATATGATGCCTTCTAGTTCCAATAAGGCTCCTACAAGTTTCTGGTAGTCTTCCACCATGTCTTTGGGTACACTTTTCTCGACCTTTAGGAATCTTTGTATAGCATCCTCCCTTGGGTTGGGTGTCTTTTTCAGGGGTTATGGGAGGAGGGTTGGACTTCACCGTGAACTTCCTAGGAATTCTCCTTCATACATGATAGTTTAAAGTTTGATTAATGTCAGGGCATAATATTGATAATGTTTCAACGGAACTTAGCTCTAATACCACTCAAGTTGTCACGCCCCGACCTAGGTTGGTCATATCCCCACGAATATCCCGCCGCTCTCTAAGTTTAAGAAGGGTTTCCTCCTCCCTTAATTTAAGAGATGTCAGGCGTAATCTCGACCTTGTTCCCTAGAATAACATATATAAAATAAAATGTAAGCTTAAGAAAAATTAATAATAACTAACAGAAGGTAAGGCTTGGTGTTATCCCTAGTCATCCTTCTATTTCCTGAAAAGGGATAAAAAGTATGGGTGAGTTTCTACAACTCAGTGAATGGCTATTTTCAAAAATGAAGTTTCAATAAAATATTTTTAAAATTGGAGCATGTCAGACTCCTTAATTTCTTTAAAATATCTCATTCTTGAAATCTCAATTTTTATAGACATTTCTCAATCCTCCATCATTACTGGTGTGTTTTTCAACCAACATAAGACCTTCATCATCAAGTGAACACACATTTGCAGGTCAGCACGTCCATTCTACCTACTTGTGGTATCAGAGTTACTTTACCGACCACTTAGATAGAAGCACGTCCACTTCTATCTAGAGAATGAGTGGATGTACATCACATCTAACCCTCAATAATATAAAGAAAACTTCATGTCTGTATGAGGAGAGAGACCTCATCCCTACCCCACCCTGGTCTGATGCGCATGAAGCTATGTCGAGCTTCTCAAGACTACTGGCATGACTAAGTGCCCTTATCTCCACCATGTCGTCTAGTAGACCTAGGACACATCACTACCCCTCTTGGGCGTCTTGAAGGTCCCTTAACTCAGTACATGCCCAAATCAACAATTTTCCACATAAGCCATATAATCTGTGGTGCCACTAGTCCAACAGCCCCGACCCTCAACTCGACCTATAGTTGTTTGTCTCGACTGGTCCGTGGACCTGCAATGTCGCACTATTACCAGTTCATCGAGTATGAAGGTTCTATCTAGGTATCATGGACAATCAATTCATTCATTTAAAGTTTTCATGGCTTAAACTCATGTTTATTTACGAGCTCCTACTCGTGCCAACCAACCTAGGCCCATTATACGAGATTTTTCAAAATCGGGCTTGTTAGCCCCTGAGTTCCAAAACTGAGGCCTTTGGCCTATCTGAGCTATTCGAGCTCCCATCAAGAAGGTCTCAAAAAAAATTAAGTAGTGGCACACAGTTAGGGGAGAGCACTTCCGACAAAATAAACTTTTAGTCATCCATCACACCAACCAGCTATGAGGACACCACCACTTAAAACTGATAGACGGGTTTTCCATTTCCTTCTAGGATGTTTCATCATACCAACTGGGTATGATCTACTTACAATCGGTAAGTAGTTTTTCCATGAAATTTTGACATCACTCATCCACGTGTGATGGTTAAAATACCAATTAGCAATCGATTTTCATTTCGGAGCTGCTTATAATCCTAACTGGGTATGATATAAAGTCTCACTCACCCGATTACACAATGATATCTTCTTAACTAGTTTTCATCTCCATGCGTGCTTTGTCTTAGATGGCATTCCCGATATCTCATGTTCCTACACGGTATGAACATCTTTGTTCATTATCATTTGGCTTGATAGCCTTCATTCATTATGAATGAATAAAAATATCGATCTTTTCTAATGTTCACAATTTGCTAACTAGAGTTCTTTTTCTTTTACTTTAGGCCCCAAATGCTTGTTTTTCCCTAAATTGAATCCTGAAACTTTTAAAATTCACATTTGGGACCTCAATTTATTCAAATTTAGAAAAAGGGGTTCAAATTTCCCAAATTCCCAATTTGGTTCCCGTTTTTTTCAAAATTACCATTTTGCCCCTCCTTTACAAAAATGGTATGATTTAACTCAAAAAATCCAAATATTGCTCAATTGGTCCTCCAACACCCTTATCATGCTCAATTGGTCCTCCAACACCCTTATCATGCTCAATTGGTCCACAATTTTATGAAATTGCATTTCTATCTCTCGAATTTTTGAAATTCCCAAATTTTCCCCAAAATTTCCCCCAATTTCAACTTCGCAACTTAACTAAATTTGATTTCATCAAATTAACCGATCATATGAATTTAATTGTTGGGGTCATCTATACCATTTTTGTAAAGTAGGGGCAAAATGGTAATTTTGGGAAAATTAAGGACCAAATTGGGAATTTGGGAAACTTGAAGCCCGTTTTGTAATTTTGAATAAATTGAGGTTCCAAAGTAAATTTTAGAAGTTTCGGGACTCAATTTGGGGAAAATGGTATTAGGGACAAAAAGTTAAAGAAAAAGAACTTTAGGAACCTAATTGCAATTAATTGATAAGTTTGGGTATGTTATTCATTCGTGATGATTGAAGGATATCAAGCCAAAGGATAATGAATAAGGATATTCATATCGTGTAGGAACATGAAGTACCGGGAACGCTAGCCAAGACAAGCTCGCATGGAGGCAAAAAGCTGATTAAGAGGAATTCACTACATTCATGGGTGAGTGGAAATATTCACATCATATCTAGTTGGGATGATGAGTACCTCAGAATAAAAAACCACTACTAAGTGGAATTTTAAACATCACACCTGGTTGGAGTGAAGTGGAAAGTACGCATAAAAACTACTTATCGATTGTAAGTATATCATACCCAGTTGCTATGATGAACTTTCCTAAAGAAAGTAGAAAACCCATTTATCGGTTATAAGCGAAGATGTCCTTACACCCAGTTGGTGTGGTGGACAGATTAAAAGTTACTTTGTCAGAAGTGCACTCCCCTGACTGTGTGCCACTGCTTAAACATTTTGGGAGACCTTCTTGATGGGAACTCGAATAGCTCAAATAGGCTGGAGGCCTCAGTTTTGGAACTTGGGGGCTAGATCGCCCAATTTTGAAAATCTCGTAGAGTGGGCCCAAGGCCAGTTGGCACGAACAGGAGCTTGTAAAGAAACATGATGATAAGCCATGAAAATTCTAATGAATTAATGATGTGATTTGGCCATGGTACCAAGACATGACTAACATACTTGATGGACTGGCGGTAGTGCGACAAGACCAGTTCGACGGACCGGTCTTGACTAACAGTTGCAGGTCGAGTTGAGGGTCGGGGTCGTTGGACTAGTGGCACCAAAGATAAGATGGCTTTATGGAAAAATTTTGTTTGTGCATGCACTTGAGGTACAAAACCATCAACACGCCCAAGAGGGGTAGTGATGCATCCTAGGGGCAAATGGATGACATGGTGTGCATAAGGGCAGTTTGTCGTGCCAACAGTTAGGGAAGATTGATGTAGCTTCATGCGCATGAGATCGGGATGAGATAGGGATGAGGTCTCCATCCTCATATGGACATGAAGTATTTTAGGTCTGAGAGTAGGACATCGGAGCCGTTCATTTAGACTTCGGGTAGAAGTCAGATAGTTATATTCGAGTGGATGGTAAAGATGCTCCAACCCACAAGTGAGTGTAGTCAGCGTAACTGCCTCTCGCGAACATGTGTAAACCCTTCCTAATGAAGGGCGTGTGTTATTTGTGAGACACACCTAATATAGAAATGGGAAAAAGGTTAAGAAAACCTTGGAAAGGATTAGAGAATTCTTGGAATAAAATTGGTAAACCTTGGAAAAAACGTTTTGAAAACCAGAACTTGATAAACCAGAAGAGTGGCAGGTTCCTCACGGGGATCCGACCAAACTACATCAGGGCGTGATAACTTTAGTGGTATCACAGCTTGTTTCCTCAAATACATTATTAAGACTATACAACATAGTAACTAAGAGAAAATTTTAAAATTTTCAGATGGTTCCCAATAGAGTAACCAAGAAAACATGGACCAGCGTTACCAACACCACCCAACACACTGTCCCCGTAGGAAGATCACCCTAAAAAGCTCTTCCATACCTGAGAAGTCCCAAAGAACCAAGAGACGTTAGTGGGAAGTATCCAGGAAGATGGTGCTAGGACCTGTTAAAGTCATAATCCTAAGTACGAAGGGAGCCAAGCCTAAGGTCAGGAACGCCATCAAGGGCTTATAACCTTGTCAAGGAGAACGCTTGTTAAGAACGCGTAGATCCCCATCTGTTTCGTAATCACTTTTTGTAATGGGGCTAAGACCCCACCCCATTGTACTATTTATCCATTAATAAAGAACTCCAAGTTCCAGAGAGAGTCCGCTGAATTTCAATGAAGAAATTCTAATCCAATTCGACATCAATTGATGTCATCCTTGATCCTAGGAAGAACCTCTGGAGGAGAGCTATCTGCCCAGATTGAAAAGGTCCACCGCCACGCCCTAACCGGTGAGAAATCAAAGCTTTTTCTCTCTATAGTTAGTTTTTCGATGAATCTCCGTTTGGGCTCGTTCCAGTGTTAAAATCGATGATTCAAAGTAACTTAGAATCATATGAACATGTAAAAACTCAATTTCAATTCCAATTTCAACAATTTTAGGTGTTTCATTGATCAATTTGATGAAATCAAATTTGGCAGTGTTGAAGAGTCGAAATTGGGAAAAAAAAAAAGGGGGTTGAGGAAATTGGGGATTTTTGGAAATTTGAAGGACCAAAATGTAATTTTCTAAAATTGAGGGTTAATTGGTCATGATAAGACTATTAGAGGGCCAATTGATAAATTTTAGAATTTTTGGGGCAAAATTTTACCATTTTTCTAAAGAAGGGGCAAAAAGGTAATTTTGGGAAAATTGAAGGACCAAATTGGAAATTTGGGAAATTAAGCCCCTTTGTGTAAAATCAAATAATTTGAATTCCTAAGATAAATTTTAAAGGTTTTGGGACTCGAATTTAGGAAAAACCCGGCAATAGAAACTTAAAGTTTAAGAAAATTAACTTTAGGGATCTAATTGCAAATATATGTAAAGTTGGGTTTTCTCATTCATTTGGAACGAATGAGGGCTATTAGGCCAAAGAATAATGAACAATTATGTTCATCTCGTGTAGGAGAACGAGACATCGGGAAGGCTAGTCGAGGTCCAGCTTGCTAAGGACAGAACCCGACCAAGTGGAATTTCACTGCACTATCGGGTGAGTGGGATTATATATCATACCCGGTTGGGGATGATAAGTGCCTTGGTATAAAAACCCACTGTTTAGTGTTATTTTAATCATCACCACTTAGAGAAAGTTATGTGAAAATTTTGCGAAAAAAAAAACTACTTACCGGTTGTAAGTAGATCATACCCGGTTGGTATGATCAGACTTCCTCAAAGGAAGTTGAAAACCCATTCATCGGTTATCAACGGAGATGTCCTTATATCAGTTGGTATAATGGACAGTGAAAACCTATTTTGTCAGAAGTGTTCTCCCCTGACTGTGTGCAATTGCTTAAACTATTTGGGAGACCTTCTTGACGGGAGCTCGAATAGCACTTATAGGCCGAGGGCCTCGGTTTTGGAACTTGAGGGCTAAAATGCCCAGTTTTTGAAAAATTCGAACAATGGGCCATAGGCCAATGGACACGGGTAGGAGCTCGTAAAAGAACATGATATATATATATATATGTGCCATTAAAACTTAATAAGTGAATTGTTTGGTCATGGTACCAAGGTAGGTTTGACATACTCAGTCAACTAGTAGCAGTGCGACATGACCGGTCTTCGGACCAGTCAAGACAAACAGCTACAGGTTGAGTTGGAGGTCGGGACCGTTGGGACAAATGGCACCACATATTACATGGTAATTTAAGAAAACTTTGTTTGTGCATGCACCTGAGTATGGGATGATCAAGATGCCCAGGAGGTTTGATGTGTCCTAAGGGCCCTGGACGAGGTGAGTATAAGGGCATATCGTCATTCCAGGTGTCTATGTGAAATTTGGAGTAGCACAAAGCGCATGAGACTAGGGTGGGGACTGGATGAGGTCTCTATCCTCATATGGACATGAAGAAGCTATTTCGGGATTGTCGGTCGGATGTCGCGTACATCCACTCATTCCCATGCTAGAAGTGGTCGTACTTCTATCCGGGTGGCAGGAAAAGTCGCTCTGAAGCCACTAGCGGGTTCAGTAGTGATACTGACTTGTGAATGTGTGTAACCTTCATGATGAAGGATTTCTTCAATTTACCATTCAGCCCTCGAATTTTGAATAATTGATCAAAAACCCCTTTACTTTGAAAAATTCACAAATTACACCCCTCACCCCCACCACACACCCCCCCCCCCCCCCGCCCCACCCCCAAATTGAACCTTTGGATTTCCCGAATCTTACCTCATCCTATTGATGGCCTGAAAGTCCTTAATTCCTACGTCACTTGCTGTTATTCACCTCCTCCAGCCCCCCCCCCCCCCGATCATCCTGCACTTAAATTTCTAAATTTGGCTAAGTTTTGAGTTTCACCGAAGCTTCATCAAAAAACAAGAGTAGAGAGAAAACTTGCTCCGCTTACTGATAGAGGGGCGGTGGCCAGAGCTTGAGGTGTGGGCAGCTAGTGTTTGTCGAGGGGGTCCTACTAGGATTGGACCGCAACAATTCATCACAACACTACGGGAATTTGAAGAGAGAAGTTTTGGGAAGGTGGAGTTTTGAAACTTAGCTAATCCGATGGGGAGAAGTGGAATAGAGCTTACCGGTTGTCTAAAAGGGGCTAGATAGTGTCTTAGGAGGTTAGAGGTGGTCAATTCTAGCGACAGAAGGTTTGAAAGGGTCGGGGTTGGGTCGGTCGGGTGTTCATTGATTTGGATTTACAATTACTCTAGCACTTCTCTGATTGTCCTCCGATTGAGCTGAGGGCTCCCAAGCTAGGGGACTCCTTCCTGAATTTGATGCCACCCACCGAAGCTATAGTGGTTGCTAAATGGCCCGTCATCAAAGCCTTGATCATCACTTCACCGGAAAGGAGTACTTTGTCTTCAGAGGGCACTTGAGTGATGGGGAGACTAAGTGGGAGGGTGCTCTATTTATAAGGAGCTCAGCAACTATCTGGGATACCGGTCAGCGTGAGACTCGGCCCGCGCTTTGCTCACCTACGACCCGACTAGAACATTTTTCGAGTCACCGGAGACTTCCTCCTTCATCAATCTCTCTCCTTTATGTTAGTGGATTGAGGTTGAAGACGATGACGGGCCTAGTGTGCCACGTGGTGTGCTATGATTGGCTGGTTTTTCTGACGTGGCATTTCAACTCAATCGTTGCGTCTGTTGTTGACCGGACACGTGGCGACCTCTCGTTGGCTACTCGTGTCTGCATGGCAAGCTAACAGGTCATCCATTGACCATTGATTGTATACGTGGCAGCCTCCCATTAGTTGGCCATGTCTTTGTGCCTACTAACTGGGCACTGTTGACCATTGACCGGTCTGGTCTATTGACAAGCTGGACCGTTCACCGATCCGGTTCGTTGACTGGTTGGACCGTTGACTGGTCCGGTCCGACCGGTTTCAGTGACTCAAATTTGAAAATCAGTTGGTTCAGGCCTGATTCGGCCGGTTTTCAAAAATTTAAAATTTTCTAAATTTATATCTAATCGTTGTCTCAATTTCCCAAATTAACATTTTTAAGCCACCTAGAAAAATGAATCATTGAACCAGTTCACTACGGTTCAATCTGGTTCAGTTTGTTTCGGGTCCGATTCACCTTGAACCTATCTGGTTTCCCATTCAATTAACATCATGGTTCTTTCCCATGATTTTTATGACTTTTTGGTCACTTGGGGTTTTCTATAAACTCCGGCCTTTTGAGTTCAAGAAAATCGGGAAAAGAACCTGTCAAATTGAGTGAGAAAAATCGAACAAGTTCACGAACCCGATCATTAGAGAATGGGCAATTTGGGGAATTTACAACTCCTGAGTGACCCAAATGGGTTAATAAAGTCTTGGAAAAGAAACTTAGGACAAATTGGAAGAGAAAAATCAGACCGATTCAGATGAACCAGATCTAACTGGATTAAACTGGTTTATGAAACAAATCAGTTCATGAACCAGAAATGATAAGAAAGGATAAACAGGAAAATTTATGGATCTTGAATGACCTAAAGACTTACCAAAGTCATGAAAAAGGAATTAAGGATGAATTGGAGATGAAAACCAAACTGGTTCAAGTGAACTGAATCCAAAACTAGATTGAACCGGTTTGGATTGGATTGAACCGGTTTGAACCACTATTAAATTGGATGCTAAATACATTTTTCTAGGTGGCTTAGAAAATTCAAATTTGAGATTTGAGGCCACCATTAGATAGAAAATTAATTTAGATGAATTTAGAAATTTTTAGATGGGAAAATTCAGTCGAATTGGGGGTGAACCCGCCTGTTTAACCTTTGAATCCAGTCTAGTTTGAAATAGTGTCGTCTTCTTCATTCAGATGACAGCATTGTTCACTCGCTAGAAAATCGCGTAGCGCTGGTGAAGCTAAAAAGTATCCCACTAATGAGTTTTAGGCAATGAATGACCACACCATTAAGGGGCCATTTGAATGGCCAGGAAGTCCCTGAGCTTCCTATATAAAGAGTCCATCCTCATTCATCCTTTCCACACCTGAAAACTCCATTCTCTCTCAGCTGCTTAGTTTTTCGGCAAAGCTCGAACCAGAGCTCCGATTTAGGATCATTTATGAGACAAAGAAGGTGTGGTTAGTTTCTTTAGAACCAGGGAGAAGTTAGCTATATGCTTGTAGTCTCCATTTGATCTAAGAGTTGTTAGAGAAACGCTGACAAGATAGAATAGTGAAGTAGCTTTGGCAAACCGAAGCTACCATGTTTTGGTTGAGCTGAAATTGGCTAATTCGATCCCTCCTCATGTCAAGCCAAGCCCTCCCAACACCCCAACAGCCCTTTTGTAGTTGAATTAAAGCTGAAAGGTTAGCCAATTCGGCTCCCCTCTATAAATTTCACCTGATGCTAAAGAGAGAAATGGAAGAAGTTCAATGATGAAATTCTCACTCAATTTGGCATCAATTGATGCAATACTTGATCCTAGGAGAAACCTCTGTACACAAGCTATTTGCCCAGATCGAAACCTCGGACCGTCGCACCCCCAATGGTAAGCTTTCGAAGCTTTCTCTCTCTATGTCCAGTTTTTCGGTAAAGCTCCATTTCAGCTCATTCTAGCACCAAATCGTGCGATTTAAAGTGCAATTGAATCATATGACAGTGTAGGAACTCTAATTTAACTTCAATTTCAACAATTAAACTCATTTGATAGGTCAATTTGATAAAATCAAATTCAGCAGAGTTAGAAGGTTAAAATTGGGGGGAATTTGAGAAATTGGGGATTTCGAAAATTCAAATGACTAAACTGCAATTTCATAAAATTGATGACCAATTAGGCATGATAAAGATGTTGGACAACCAATTGGGCAATTTTTAGAATTTTTGGGGCAAATGTTACCATTTTTTCTAAAGTAGGGGCAAAATGGTAATTTTGGAAAAATTGGTGGACCAAATTGGAAATTTGGTAAATTAAAGCCCTTTTTGTGAATTTGAATAAATTGAGGTCCTAAGATAAATTTTAAATGTTTTAGCACTCAATTTGGGGAAAAACCGGCATTAGGGAATTAAAGTTAATGAAAAATAAATTTAGGGACCTAATTGCAAATAAAGGAAAAGTTGGTTTTCTCATTCGTTTGAGATGGATGAGGGCTATTAGGCAAAAGAATAATGAACAAGAATGTTCATATCATATAGGAACATGAAGTACCAAGAACGCCAGCTAAGACGAGTTCGAGTAAGTACAACGAGCTAGCTAAGAGGAATTACACTACACGATCGGGTGTGTGGGATTTAATATCATACCTAGTTGGGATTATAAGCACATCGATAATGAAAATCCATTGCTAAGTGGTATTTTAAACATCACAACTGAGAAAAGTGATGTGAAAATCATGCGGAAAACCTACTTACCGGTTGTAAGTAGATCATGCCCGGTTGGTATGAAGAAACTTCCTCGGAGGAAGTGGAAAACCCGTTCATCGGTTATGAGCGGAGATGTCCGCATACTTGGTTGGTATGACGGACAATTAAAAATATACTTTTGTCGGAAGTGCTTTCCTCTTACTGTGTGCCACAGCTTAAACAATTTGGGGGACCTTCTTGACAGGAGCTCGAATAGCTCTACTACGCCGAAGGCCTCAATTTTAGAACTTGGGGGCTAATATGCCCAATTTTGAAAATCTCGAACAGTGTGCCCTAGGCCAGTTAGCACAAGTAGGAGCTTGTAAACAAACAAGATTTATATGCCCTAAAAACTTAAGAAATTAAATTGTTTGGCAATGGTACCAAGACAGGACCGACATATTCAATCAAGTAGTGTCAGTGCAACACGACAAGTCTCTAGACTAGTCAAGATAAACAGCTACACGTCGAGTTGAGGGTCGGGGCCGTTGGACCTGTGGCACTACAGATTATATGGCATGATGTGAAAATATTGATTGTGCATGCATTGTGTTTATGAGACCTTCAAGATGCCCAAGACAAGTAGTGATGCGTCCTAGGGCCCTGGACGACCAGGTTGATATAAGGGCATATAGTCGTACTAGGAAATCTTGCGAAGCTTGACATAGCTTCAAGCGCATGAGACTGGGGTGGGGTCGGGATTAGGTCTCTGTTCTCATACAGACATAGAGAATTGTTATGGGATTAAGGGTCGGATGTTGCAAACATCCACTCATTCTCAAGGTAGAAGTGGACGTGCTTCTATCTAGGTGGCAGGTAAAGTCGCTCCGACACCACAAGCTGGTTCAGTGGACGTACTAGCCTACGATTGTGTGTTTGACTTTCAAGATAAAGATGTGTGTTGGGTGATGACACACCAAGGATAATAAGAAATAGTGATAAAAATTGAAATTTGAAATTGAAGGTTTTTAAAAGAAAACAAGGAGTCTGGCACACTCCAAAAAAATATTTTTCCTAAAAATTAAATTTTAAAAACCCATTCACTAAGTGGTTGTACTCACCCCCTCCCTTATATCCCTTTTAGAAAATCCTTGAAAGCCTACCCCAAGGACCATCAACTAATACTCCTATGAGAAAGGCATGATCAGTTTAAATTTTATACAATTTTGATTTATGGTGATATATTCCCATTTCCATTCGGGAATCGAGAGGGGCGGAAATAGTCCGGAGGGTTTCTGATGTTCAGCCTTAATCTGTTGACACAACAAAGATCTGGCTACATACTCTATGATTTCCCTTTCATCCACTTCCACTAGTATTGTAAACCCTGCACTTTTGAGTTAAGAAAAACCGAGAAAAAAAACCAGTCAAACCGAGTAAGAAAACCGAGCCGGTTTACATTTGAGAACATGAAATATGAAAATTTACAACTTCGGGTGATCTAAAGGGTTCATTAAACCTTGGAAAAGAAATTTAAGAAACTTTAGAAAATAGAAAAACCAAATTGGCTCAGGTGAATGAGAGTCCATAAGAACTTTAAAGTTAAGCGTGCTTGCTCGAGAGTAGTGTGAGGATGGGTGACCTCTTGGAATGTATGAATTTCTTTTGTAACCCGAAATTTCGGTTAAAAATTTTTATGTACACCTTATCATAAATAACCATAAATTAATATATATTTAATTATTGGAATTAATACAAATAATTTAATACCAAGATTAAATTATTGGAATTAATACCGAAATTAAATTATTGGAATTAATACCAATAATTTATGGCAATATTAATACTAGTAATAAATCTCGCTCATTTAATACACGGGTTTTACGCCTATATAAAGAGGTTATCCCAATTTCATTCTCCTCATACCTGAACACTTCTCTCTCTCTCTCTCTACTTCTCCATTTCCCGATAAAGCTCGAACCAGAGCTTCGACTTGAACAAAGGTTGGGCTCTTTAGAACCGAGGAGAAGATAGCTATCTAATTGCAAACTCTAGTCAATCCGAGAATCGTTGGAGTAGCGCCAACATGATGGAATAGTAAAGCAACTCTGGCGGACCGAAGCTGCCTTATTTCGGCCAAGCTGAAATCAGCCATTTCAAGCCCTCCTCAGGCCAAACCAAGACCTCCCAACACTTCCTCAGCCTTTCCACGGTCAAATTAGGACCGAAAGGTAAGCCAATTCGGCTCCCCTTTACAATTTTCGATTAGTGCTAGAGAAAGAGTCGACCGAATTTCAATGACAAAATTCTAATCCAATTCCGCATCAATTGATGCAATACTTGATTCTAGGATGAAGCTCAGGATGAGACCTATCTGCCTAGATCAAAAGCTCGGACCGCCGTGCCTTCACCGGTGAGTAATCAAAGTTTTCTCTCTCTACAGTCTATTTTCCGACGAAGCTCCGTTTGAACTCGTTCTGATGTTAAAATCTACGATTCAAAGTTTTTTAGAATCGTATGAACATGCAAGAACTCAATTTCAACTCCAATTTCAATAATTAGAAGTGTTTGATTGGTCAATTTGATAAAATCAAATTTGATAGTGTTGAAGAGTTGAAATTGGGGGAAAATTTGGGGATTTTCGAAATACAAAGGGCCAAAATACAATTTCATGAAATTGAGGGTCACTTGGGCATGAAAATAATGTTGGAGGACCAAATGAGGAATTTTGGAATTTTTGGGGCAAAACTTACCATTTTTGTAAAAGAAGGGCAAAATGGTAATTTTAGAAAAATTGGGGAACCAAATTGGAAATTTGGGAAATTAAACCCCTTTTTGGTGAAATTGAATAAATTGAGGTCCCAGGATAAATTTTAAAAGTTACGGGACTCAATTTGAGGAAAAACCGACATTAGGGACTTAAAGTTAAAGAGAAATAACTTTAGGGACCTAATTGCAAATAACTAAAAGTTTGGGTTTTCTCATTCATTGGAAATGAATGAAGGCTGTTATGCCGAGTAATAATGAACAAGGTTGTTCATATCGTGTAGGAACGCGAAATACCAGGAACGCCAGCAAGGACAAGCTCGTGTGAATACAAAGAACAAGTCTAGTGGAATTCACGGCATTAACGGATGAGTGGGTTTACTAACATCATACCCGGTTGGGATGATGAGCACAAATTCAAGATAAAATCCACTAAACGGTTGTGGGTGGAAATTTTATATCATACCCGGTAGGGGGTGATAAGTAACTCGGTATAAAAACTCACTGTTTAGTGGTATTTTAATCATTACCACTTAGAGAAAGTGATGTGAAAATTATGCGGAAAAACTACTTACCGGTTGTAAGTAGATCATACCCAGTTGGTATGACGAGACTTCCTCGAAGGAAGTTGAAAACCAGTTCATTAGTTATGAATGGAGATGTCCTTATGCCAGTCGGTATAATGGACAGTAAAAACCTATTTTTCGGAAGTGTTCTCCCCTGACTGTGTGCCAATGCTTAAACTATTTGAGAGACCTTGTTGACGAGAGCTCGAATAGCTCTTATAGGCCGGCGGGGGCCTCAGTTTTGGAACTTAAGGGCTAGAATGCCTAGATTTTTGAAAATCTCATACAGTGGGGCCAAGGCCTGTTGGCACGAGCAGGAGCTCGTAAATGAACATGATATATGTGCCATAAAACTTAATAAAGTGAATTGTTTGGCCATGGTACCAAGATAGGACCGACATGCTCAATCAACTAGCAGTAGTGTGACATGACAGGTCGATGGACTAGTCAAGACAAACAACTGCAGGTTGAGTTAAGAGTCGGGGCCATTGGACCAGTGGCACCACATATTACATGGCTTGATAACAAAACATTGTTTGTGCATGCACTATGAGGACGGGATCATCAAGATGCCCATGAGGGGTAGTGATGTGTCCTAAGGGCCCTAGACGACCCAGTGAGTATAAGGATCATCGTTCTAGGTGTTTGTGCGAAATCTGGAGTAGCACCAAGCGCATGAGACTGGGGTGGGGACAGGATGAGGTCTCTGTCCTCATATGGACACAAAGAAGTGATTTCGGGATTGTGGGTCGAATGTCATGTGCATCCACTCATTCCGAGGGTAGAAGTGGTTGTACTTCTATCCAGGTGGCAGAAAAAGTCGCTCCGAAGCCACTAGCGGGTTCAGTAGTGATACTGACTTGCGAATGTGTGTAACCTTCATGATGAAGGATGTGTGTTGGGTGATGACACACCTGTAACTAAGAAATCATGGAAAAACCCAAATTTTTAAATGAAGGGATTTTTTTTTTAAAAGAAAGGAGTCTGACACACTCCATATAAATGTTTTTCTTAAAGTTAAAAGTAGACCTTTGAAAATCCATTCACTAAGTAGTCGTACTCACCCCCTCCCTTATATCCCTTTCAGGAAATCCCAAAAAGCCTACCTTGAAAGACCATCAACTAAGATGTCTGTAAGACAGGTATGTAAAGTTTAAAATTTCATGCAGTTTTGATTATGCTATTCCAGGAAATGGTGGAGGTATAAAGGACGCCTTACTCTTTACGGATTATAATAAGGGGAAACCCTTTAATAAACTAGGAGAGTGGCGGGTTGTTCACGGGGATCAGACCAAACTGGGTCGGGGCGTGACAAGTATCCTTGTTTTATGGGGTGATACATCTTGGTGCTGCCTAGATGCATGGCGTACATCAAGTCTTGAGCCTCCTCTAGTATCAGCCTTTTCAATCCTGTGTTGTTCGGCATCTAGATACTCCCATTGAAGGTCATCAATTCGTCACTTCTGACTGCAAGGTCTTGGGTTGGGTCATTAGTAGACTGGTTCTTGTGCAGATAGAGTTCCTCATCCTCCTTATATAGGGCTTGTATTTTGTCTACTAAGCTGGGTTGTACGACTATGTTGGCCATTAGGCTACCTTGACCCTTGTCTAGGTTGAGGTCTACTCTCAGGCTACGCAACTGGCTTAGTAGGGGTAGGTAGTGAGTCCTCATTGTGGCCACTCACGTGTGGTACTTGCGGTTGAGAGCGTCTGCTACCACGTCGGCCTTATCGGGGTGGTACTTGATTGTGAGGTCGTATTCTTTTACCAACTCTAGCCACCTCCGTTGTCGTAGGTTGAGTTCTTTTTGGGTTAGAATGTATTTGAGGCTCTTGTGGTCGGTGTATATGCAGCATTTTACCCCGTACAATTAGTGACACCAAATCTTGAGGGAAACCACTATTGCTACCAACTCGAGATCATGAGTAGGGTAGTTCTTCTCGTGGGGCTTCAGTTGTTGAGAAGCATAGGCAATGTCCCTTCCCTACTGCATTAGGACATATCCTAATCCTTGTCGAGATGCATCACTGTACACCATATACTCCCCAACACCTGAGTTGGGTAAGGCTAGCACCAGAGTCATCGTCAATTGAGACATGAGCTCCTGGAATGACTCCTCACACTTAACATCCCACTTGTAGTCCACCCCCTTCCTTGTGAGGCGAGTTAATGGAGCTTAAATTTTCGAAAAGTCCTCACGAACTTCCGATAGTATCCAGCGAGTTCGAGGAAACTACGTACTTTGGTTGTGCTGGTGGGTTCCATCCAGTTGGAGCTAGTCCCTATTTTAGCTAGGTCCACCTTCACTCCATCATTTGACACTATAAGTCCTAAGAAGCCCACCTCTTGTAGCCAAGATTTGCACTTCGAAAATTTGGCGTAGAGTTGATTTTCCCGCAAGGTACTTAGTGTGTCTCTAGGTGTGTCTGGTGCTCCTCTTCTATTCAGGAGTATATGAGGATATCGTCTATAAACACGATCATGAACATATCGAAGTATCGCTGGAATACCCGATTCATTAGGTACATGAAGGTCGTGGGGGCGTGCGTCAGCCCAAAGAGCATTACCTTAACCTCGTAATGTAAACCCCGTCCCTTAAAGACAAGGAAACCGAGGAAAGAACCAGTCAACTTGGGTGAGAAAATCGAACCGATTCACGAACCCCAACCATAAGAGAAAGGGAAAAATGGGAAATTTACAAATCCTGAGTGATCTAAAGAGTCATAAAAGTCATGGGAAAGGAATTTGGGATGAATTGGAAGTGAAAATCAGATTGGTTCAAGTGAACTGAACCTGAAGCAAATTGAACCGGTTTGAACCACTATTGAACTAGTTTTTAAATTCATTTTTCTAGGTGGCTTAGAAAATTCAAATTAGAGAATTAAAGCCACCATTAGATAAATAATGAATTTAGATGAATATACAAATTTTTAATTTTAAAAAACTTAGTCGAATCGGGCATGAACCGGCTAGTGTAAGCATTGAACCCCATTCAGACCGGTCTGGTACTTCGGCATAGAGTCTTCTACCTTCAGTTGACAACATTGTTCACTCACCAGAAAATTGAGCAGAGTCGGTGAAGATAAAAATTCTTTAGTCAAGGAGTTTTAGGCAATGAATGACTGCCATAAAGGTGCCAACGGGATGGCCAAGAAGTCCCCGAGCTTCCTATATAAAGAGCCCCTCCTCATTCATTCTCCTCACACCTAAAAACATATCTCTCTCCCTCCTACTCCATTTTCTAGTAAAGCTCAAACCAGAGCTCTGACTTGGACATTTTTCTTAGTCAAAGAAGGTGAGGTTGGGTTCATTAGATTCGGGGAGAAGTCAACTACCCAACGGTAGTCTCCATTTGCTCCGAGGGTCGTCAGAGAAATGACGGTGTGAAAAAACAATGAAGTAGCTCGAGTGGACCAAAGCTGCCCTATTTTGGCTAAGCTAAAAATGGCCAATTCGAGCCCTTCTCAGGCCAAACCAACCTCCTCAAACACTTCCACAGCCCTCATATGACTGAATTAGAGCTGAAAGGTAAGCCAATTTGGCTACTCTCTCTAATTTCCTATTAGTGTTGTAGAGAGAACCGGTGAAACTTCACTAACCAAATTATCCATCAATTCGGCATGAATAGATGTGACTCTTGATCCTAGGATGAACCTTAGGATGAGAGCTATCTCCCATATCAAAAGCTCGGACCACCGCACCCCCAACAATAAGCATTTGAAGCTCTCTCTCTAAGTCTAGTTTTTCAACGAAGCTCAGTTTGAGCTCAATTCGGTTCCGAATGACGCAATTCAAAGTTCCATTGAATCATGTGGACATGTAGGAACTCAATTTTACCTTCAATTTCAACAATTAAACTCGATTGAATAGTCAATATAATGAAATCAAATTCAACTAATTTGAAAGGGGGGAATTGGGGGAAACGTTTGAGGAAATTTGGGAATTTCGTAAAATTAAGGGACTAAAGTGCAATTTCCCAAAATTGAGGTCCAATTGGCCATGAAAAAGATGTTGGACGACCAATTGGTCAATTTTTGGAATTATTGGGGTCAAATTTGCCATTTTTTAAAGTAAAGGAAAATTGGTAATTTTTGAAAAGTTGGGGACCAAATTTGAAATTTGGGAAACTTGAACCGCTTTTGTGATTTGAATAAATTGAGGTCCCAAAGTGAATTTTAGAAGTTCCGGGAGTCAATTTGGGAAAAATTAGCATTAGGGACCTAAAGTTAAAGAAAAAAACTTTAGGGGCCTAAATGCAAATAATTAAAATTTGGGAATTTCATTTATTCATGATAAATGAAGGCTATTATGCCAAATGTTAATGAACACGAATGTTCACATCATGTAGGAAGACAAAGTACCAGGAACGCCAGAAAGGATAAGCTCGTGTGAGGCAGAGCCGGTTAAAAGAAAAAGTACACTGCACTTATCGGGTGAGTGGGATTTTTCACATCATACCCGATTGGGATGATAAGTACCTCTGAATTTAAAACCTACTATCATGTGGAAATTTTAATATCACACCAGGATAGGGTGATGTGGAAATTACACGAAAAAACTACTTAACAGTTATAAGTAGATCATACCCAGTTCGTATGACAGACTTTCTAGAAGGAAGTGGAAAACCTATTTACCGATTGTAAGCGGAGATATCATCACACCATGTTGCTACAATTGATGCCTAAATGAGGGTGAATTTTATTAGTGAAATTCGACACTTTCTCTCTCTAATATCGATTGGCAACGATGGAGGAGGGCCGAATTGGCTTACCTTTCAGCTCTGTTGACACCGTATGAGGGCCGTGGGGCATTAGGGAGGCTTGGTTTGGCTGGAGGAGGTCTGAGTTTGGTTGAAATCATCTTAGCCAAAATAGGGCAACTTTGGTTTGTCGAAGTTGCTTCACTCTTTGATTTCATCGGCGCTTCTCCGATGGTCCTTGAGTCAAAAGGAGGTTGCTGTCAGGTAGCTAACTTCCACCAAAGTCTGTAGGACCTGACCTGGCCTTTTGAGGCTAAGAAAAATACCAAAGTCGGAGCTCTGGTTCGAGCTTCACTAGAAAATGGAGCAATTGTGAGAGAATGGAGATTTGAGATGTGTGGACGATAAATGGAGACAAGCTCTTTATATAGGATGCTCGGGGACCCTCTATCCGACCACTTTCCATTTTGTTCATGCTTATCATTGCCCGAAAATGCCCTGATCAAAGTGAATATTTCTTTGTCAAAAAGATTCTGAACCGATGAACAATGCTATCTTCCTAGGGAAGAAGATGACACTGTTTCAAACTCGACCGTTCCGGTCCGACCGAATTCAATGGCGAAAAAAGGCCGGTTCAAGTCCGATTCAACCGATTTTCTCAAATCTAAAAATTTCTAAATTCATTTTCTATCTGATGGTGGTTTCAATTTCGCAATTTGAACATTTTAACCCACCAAGGAAAATGACTTTAGAAACTAATTCATGTATGGTTCAAACCAGTTCAATTCAGTTCAGGTCCAGTTCACCCTGAACTAGTCCGGTTTCCTCTTCCAATTTGCTCCATGGTTCCTTTCCATGATTTTTATGACCCTTTGAGTCCTTTGAGATTTTCAAATTTCCCACTTTACCCTTTCTTTATCGGTTATGGTTCGTTAATCAGCTCGATTTTCTCTTTTGAAACAGCCAATTTTTTTTCTCGGTTTTCTAATCTTAAAAGGAACGGGGTTTACATGAAGAGCTCTGATTTTTTAATATCCTTGAAACAAAGCTTAGACATCGACATGTTTCTTCACCTTCAAACATGTAATTCGGTTCTCTAGAATCCTAAGGGAGTCATCTACCTTTGTGTGTACTCCTTTCATCTAAAAAATTATCGAAGAAGTGTTGATGAGCCCACATAGTATCGCCACTTTGACAATCCAACTCGAACAGAAGCTTTTGAGCCAAATTCAGGCCACCCTTGGACCTCCTGAGATCAAGTTGACCCTTCTATGAATCTCCACAACTGAGCCTCATCCCCTCCGAGCCTTTGTGGTAAGCAATTATCACTGCATTTTGTCGAAATAGTGAATTTACCAAACGAAAACTGTGAAAATTTTGTTTATTAAATTCTCCCTGCTCATGCTATCAATTAAGGTGAAATTTGATTCTAAGTTAATCATCTCGACACAATCTTGCTTCCCATATCAAGAGCTCAGACAATCGTGCCATCATCAATAAGAAATCAAAGCTTTCTCTCTCTAGAAATATTTTTCGACAAATCTTTATTTGAGCTCAATTTTACGCCAAATTGAACTATTCAAAGCGTGGAATGATCGTTGATAGGTAGGGAGATGATTAGCAGCATGATAGCTAGCAATTAAGAGAGTTTAATCGGTCAATTAGATGAATTGAGGTTTCAAGGCAAAAATGCAATTTTTGAAGAAATTGGGCAAATTGGGAATTTTTGGAAATTTGGGGATTTTTGTGAAATTGGCATAAATTGAGGGTTAATTTATAAATAATATGAGTTTAAGGATTTAATTGCAATTAAAATTAATTTTTAGGAATTTCATTGCAATTAAAAATAAACATACTGATTTATTTGGAAATTTAGATAATTTTATATTTAAATAAATTATATTGGGATAAAAATGTAAATAAATTAAAATTTGGCACTTATGATACATAATTGGGAATTAATTTTCAATAAAATAAAATATAGGGATCTAAGTAAAAATTTTAGATATTTGATGAGTTTATTATTAGATGTAAACCTAGCACTTTTGAGTTAAGGAAAACCGAGAAAAGAACCGGTCAAACCGAATAAGAAAAACCGAGAAGTGATCCAAACGATTCATTAAACCTTGGAAAACAAACTTAAGACAAACTAGAAAACAAAAACCAAATTGGTTCAGGTGAACTAGATTCCAAAAGAACTTTAAAGTTAAGCGTGCTTTTCTAGAGTAGTGTGAGAATGGGTGACCTCCTGTGAAGTATCATTTTTTTGTAACCCGAAATTTTGGTCAAAACTTTTTATGCAAACGTACGGTTTATCATAAATAGCTATAAATTAATATATATTTAATTATTGTAATTAATATCCAAATTACATTATTGGAATTAATACAAATAATTTAATACTGAAATTAAATTATTAAAATTAATACCAATAATTTGTGGCAATATTAATACTAGAAATGAATCTCTCCATTCATAAAGAGGTCATCCCCATTCATTCTCCTCACACCAGAACACTTCTCTCCCTCTCTCTACTGCTCCATTTCCCGGTGAAGAGGTCAAGCTCTTTAGAACCGGGGAGAAGTCAGCTATCGGATAGCAAACTCCAGTCAATCCGAGAATCACTAGAGAAGCGTCGACATGATGGAATAGTGAAGCAGCTCCGGCAGACCGAAGCTGCCCTATTTCGACAAAGTTGAAATCGGCCATTTTGAGCCATCCTCAGACTAAACCAAGCCCTCCCAACACTTTCTCAGCCCTCCCAAAGCTGAATTAGGACTGAAAGGTAAGCCAATTCGACTCCCCTCTACAATTTCTGGCCGGTGCTAGAGAGAGAACCGATGGAATTTCAATGATGAAATTCTTACTCAATTCACCATCAATTGATGCGATTATTGATTCTAGGATGATCCTCAAGATGAGAGCTATCTGCAAAGATCAAAAGCTCGGATCGCCATGCCCTCACCGATGAGAAATTGAAGCTTTCTCTCTCTACAGTCTGTTTTTCGGCGAAGCTCCGCTTGTGTTTGTTCCGGCATTAAAATCCGTAATTCAAAGTTTCTTAGAATCGTATGAACATGTAGGAACTCAATTTGAACTCCAATTTCAAGAATTAGAAGTGTTTGATCGGTCAATTTGATTAAATCAAATTCGGTAGTGTTGAAGAGTTGAAATTGGGGGAAAATTTGGCGATTTTTGAAATTCAAAGGGCCAAAATGCAATTTTATAAAATTGAGGGTCAATTGGGCATGAAAATAATGTTGGAGGACCAATTGAGGAATTTTGGAATTTTTGGGGCAATTTCATATCGTGTAGGAACGCGAAATACCAAGAACGCCATCAAGGACAAGCTCGCATGAATACAATGAACCAGTCTAGTGGAATTCACGGCATTAACGGGTGAGTGGGTTTACTAACATCATACCCGGTTGGGATGATGAGCACAAATTCAAGATAAAAACCACTTACCGGTTATGGGTGAAAATTTTATATCATACCCGGTAGGTGGTGATAAGTAATTCGGTATAAAAATCCACTGTTTAGTGGTATTTTAATCATCACCACTTAGAGAAAGTGATGTGAAAATTATGCGGAAAAAAACTACTTACCAGTTGTAAGTAGATCATACCCGATTGGTATGATAAGACTTCCTCGAAGGAAGTTGAAAACCCATTCATCGGTTATGAACGGAGATGTCCTTATACTGGTTGGTATAATGGACAGTGAAAACCTATTTTATCGGAAGTGTTCTCCCTTGACTGTGTGCCAATGCTTAAACTATTTGGGAGACCTTATTAACGGGAGCTCGAATAGCTCTTATTGGTCGGGGGCCTTGATTTTGGAACTTGAGGGCTAGAATGCCCAGTTTTTTTTGAAAATCTCGTACATTGGGCCCAAGGTCAGTTGGCATGAGCAGGAGGCTCAGTCAACTAGCGGTAGTGCGACATGATAGGTCGATGGACTAGTTAGAACAAACAGTTGTAGGTTGAGTTGATAGTCGAGATCGTTGGACTAGTAGCACCACAGATTATATGGCAATATGAGAAAACATTGTTTGTGCATGCACTATGAGTACGAGATCATTAAGACGCCCATGAGGGGTAGTGTTGCGTTCTAAGGGCACTGGACGACCTGGTGGCTATAAGGGCAGTTTGTCGTTCCAAGTGTCTGTGCGAAATCTGGAGTAGCACCAAGTGCGTGAGATTGGAGTGGGGACAGGATGAGGTCTCTGTCCTCATACGGACACGAAGAAGTGATTTCGGGATTGTGGGTCAGATGTCATGTACATCCACTCATTCTCAGGGTAGAAGTGGTCGTACTTCGATCCGAGTGGCAAGAAAAGTCGCTCCGAAGCCACTAGCGGGTTCAGTAGTGATACTGACTTGCGAATGTGTGTAACCTTCATGATGAAGAATGTGTGTTGGGTGATGACACACCGTGGTAAATAAGAAATAATGGAAAAACCCAAATTTTTAAATGAAGGGATTTTTGAAAAGAAAGGAGTTGGTACACTCCAAATAAATGTTTTTCTTAAAAGTTAAAAATAGACCTTTAAAAACCCATTCACTGAGTAGTCGTACTCACCCCCTCCCTTATATCCCTTTCAGGAAATCCCGAAAAGCCTCCCCTTAAAGACCGTCAACTAAGATGCCTGTAAGACAAGTATGTAAAGTTTTAAATTTTATGCAGTTTTGATTATGCTATTCTAGGAAAAGGTGTAGGTTAAAGGACTCCTTACTCTTTACGGTTTACAATAAGGGGAAATCCTTTAATAAACTGGGAGAGTGGCGGGTTGATCACGGGGATCCGACCAAACCGAGTCGGGGCGTGACAACTAGAGTGGTATTAGAGCCTGTTTCCTTGATTACATAATCAAGACTAGAAAATATAGTAACTAATAGGATTTATCTTAAAATTTTCAGATGGCTCCCAGGAGAGGAACCAAGAAAACTTGGAATGGCTCTACTCAACACCCTACCTCCGTAGGGAAACAACCCTAGAAGCTTCCTAAATGTCTGACACCTGGTAGAAATGTCGAAAGACCAAATGGGGAAGCATCCTGGAGAATGGTGCTAGGACCTATTGATGGCACAACCCTAAGTATAAAGGAGGATGCTTATCAAGAATTCCATATCTCCCTAGTTAATTTGTGACCATTTTCTGTGATAGGGCTGATAGCCCAACCTTTTGTATCCCCATGTTAATAAAAGATTCAAATTCCCCAAAACTCTATCTTCTGAGGATGTGATCTTATTAGGAATATGGCCTAAGAAAAATAAAACAAACCCACACTATCCTAGAAACTAAGGAAGAGTCGCATCCCAGTGATGGAAGATGAATCAGGAAACCTAGGAGGACTCTTACCATGACCCTAGCAAAGGTGATTCAGCTAGAAAACTGTCAAAGTGGTCAGACACAAGAACGGTAAAGCACCAAACCAATAGTAACCCTGGAAAAAGCCCCATGGAAAGGAAAGGAAGAACCACAACAATCCATGTAAGGGAATGACGATGGGACATTACCTGAAGAGATGCCCAACCCTACTAAAGGACATGAAGGATTGGAGACCGATACCATGGAGCGGGTTACATAAACAATTCAAAAAGAAGTCAAGAAAAGACGAGATGAATACAAAAAACTTCTTAAGAAGGTCAAACCAAGAAGGATACCTCATGAATAGGGATAAGGTACATGAGAAGCATACTTAGAACCCTCTCATAAGGGGCAAACACAAAAAAAAATGTCCCCCGAAACTCTAGGGAATGACACAGTGAGAGTGATGAAGAGAAGGAATGTGTTGTGAAAAGGAATCATTGGTTGGCAGATGTGTAAGGAGCCAACCCCTTATCAGAAACTACTTGAAGGAACGAAGTATCCGAAGCCAAGACTAACCTGCTTTGGAAATGTGATATAATTTTAAAGTACTACCTCTTTTGGAAAAAGTAGAAGAGTCAAAAATCAAAGTCTCTGACCAACATACCTAAGGAAGACCGGGAATTAGAAAGGACTACACCCTAAAAAGGTCAGTGAGATGACGTTAAGGATAGGAGTACGCGAGAAGACAATTGCCCTAAGAAGACCTAAACCAAGGGACTGGTGGAGGCGGGGCAGTTAACCAGCTAATACGCGAAAGAACCATGATGTAAGTTTCGACAAGAAAGAGAGGCAGAAAGGTTAAATACTCTGAAAGAGAAGGATGAAAGAAATCCTTAAAGGGACCAAAAGGACAAAATAACAACCAAACTCAAGCCAAGAAAGAAATAGGCAAGCTTCTCATATAATGATCAAGAAATCTTGAATCAAGGAAGATTTGTACACTCCCTAAGGAAATAGACAGGTATTGGGTATGAATGAGGATGAGGATAGAGTATAAAAGATGTCCTACAAGACTTGAGGAGTAAAGGTAAACAGGAGAAGACAACATCAAGAGTAGAAATCCCCCAAAGCAAATGTAAAAAGGAATGTCCGGAGAAAGGGAAAGAATTCTACAAAGGAAGGAAGCCCCGAAAATATGTGTATCCCAATTGAGAGGAAATGAAACCAACCAAAATAGAAGGAATGATAAGATCACAAACGGAATGTTGGTTGAGATGGAAAAGTCGAGTACCAAGGAAAAATGAGGTCCTAAGAAGGAAATTAAACTAAAGGAATTATTGATGGGCGGATGGACATAATGTGAAGTGCAAGGAACCAACCCTTAATTAGGAAATGTTTCCAAGGAAGGAAGTATCGTAATGGCCCAGGCTGACCTGTTTGGAGGGAACAGGAGAACCAAGTAGAAAGATGAAAACTAATAATGATAGACAACCAAATAGAATAAACGAAACTCTAAGAAGGAATGAGATGTAGTAAAGACTACACTCTATGATGGACAATAGGATGGGCATGAAGAATGAGTGATACAGCTACCTAGACGATTGAACCAGAAAAATAAAGAATTGTGAAATGGTTGCGAACAAATCAGAGGGGATTAAGGCCAAAGGAAAACCCTTGAGTAGAGGATATCATTGGGAATAATGATGGATCTAAGAAAGGACGAAACCCAACATGTCAGTAAAACATCTGGGAATTTAATTAATTGGAACCGAAAATACTCAATAAGGAAATCGAAAAGGAACGAGTGGGTAAGGAGAACCAACACAATAGAGTAAGTGGAGTTAATAATAGTAAAAAAAAAAAGGGATAGTTGAGGAATACTATCAAAAGAATAGAGGAATGAAGTTATACGATCCCTGAAAGGTCTAAAAGCTAAGATAAACACTTCAGGAGATGTTCTAGAAATCAAATGGACAGAGAAGGGTCCTAGAAAATGCCATACTATAAGGGCATGTAAGCCTAACAACCCGAGGAGAATATGACTCAAAGTAAGGAAGAGTCGACTAATAAGCATGACGAGGTCAAACATAACAATTTGGACCGAAGTTATAACAGACAACGAATGGAGAAAGAGTCGAAATGGAACAAAAAGTGGTGATAAAGAAATTCGTGGAAATGAGTACGAAATGCTCTATAGGACGATGAGCTAAGGGTTTCAATGATCAAGCGATTAACTAGACACGAAAATGGTTAGTTATCTTGGAATTTCCAATCTTGAGTACAGGACCTCAAGGGGAAGAATGTTGCTCTAAGAAAAGAGAGAGATAAAATCTAAGAACATACCCTGAGGTAAGCTATGTCTAGTTATGAAAAACTCCATGGAGGGAGAAAATAATATTAAGGAAAAGGAATTTCTTAAGCGAAGGTTGTAAAAGTGACTAATTTCAAGGACGAGAGAAAAGTTTGTATCTTAAGCAAACACCAAAGGGGCATCAAAGGAAATGATTGCTCATGCAAGGATGTTAACTAAGTTTTGGGGACAAAACTGCTAAAAGGATGGGAGAGTTGTAAACCACACACTTTTGAGTTAAGGAAAATCGAGAAAAGAACCGGTCAAACCGAATAAGAAAACCGAGCCAATTTACATTTGGGAATAAGCAATATGGAAATTTATAACTTTCGGGTGATCCAAAGGGTTCATTAAACCTTGGAAAAGAAACTTAAAACAAACTAGAAAACAAAAACCAAATTGGTTCAGGTGAACTAGATTTCATAAAAACTTTAAAGTTAAATGTGCTTGCCCGAGAGTAGTGTGTGGATGGGTGACCTCCTATGAAGTATGATTTCTTTGTAACCCAAAATTTCGGTCAAAAATTTTTATGCGAATGTACGGCTTATCATAAATAGCCATAAATTAATATATATTTAATTATTGTAATTAATGTCAATAATTTAATACCCAAATGAAATTATTGGAATTAATACAAATAATTTAATACCGAAATTAAATTCTTGAAATGAATACCAATAATTTATGACAATATTAATACTAGTAATAAATCTCTCCCATTTAATACACGGTTTTACACATATATAAAGATGTCATCCCCATTCATTCTCCTCACACCTGAACACTTCTCTCCCTCTCTCTACTGCTCCATTTCCCGGTGAAGCTCGAACTAGAGTTTCGACTTAAACATTTTTCTTTGTCTCGGAAGGAGAAATCGAGCTCTTTAGAACCGGGGAGAAGTCAGCTATTGGATAGCAAACTCCAGTCAATCCAAGAATCACTAGAGAAGCGTGGACATGATCGAACACTGAAGCAGCTCTGGCGGACCGAAGCTTCCCTATTTTGGTGAAGCTGAAATTGGCCATTTTGAGCCCTCCTCAGACCAAACCAAGCCATCCCAACACTTCATTAGCCCTCCCACAGCCGAATTAGGACTGAAAGGTAAGCCAATTCGACTCCCCTCTATAATTTCTGGTCGGTGCTAGAGAGAGAACCAACGGAATTTCAATGATGAAATTCTAACTCAATTCGGCATCAATTGATGTGATTCTTGATTCTAGGATGATCCTCTAGATGAGAGCTATCTACCCAGATCAAAAGCTCGAACCGTCATGCCCTCACCGGTGAGAAATCGAAGCTTTCTCTCTCTACAGTCTATTTTCCGGCGAAGCTCCATTTGAGCTCGTTCCGGCATTAAAATCTGCAATTCAAAGTTTCTTAGACTCGTATGAACATGCAGGAACTCAATTTCAACTCCAATTTCAATAATTAGAAGTGTTTGATCGGTCAATTTGATGAAATCAAATTCGGTAGTGTTGAAGAGTTGAAATTGGGGGAAATTTTGGGGATTTTCGAAATTCCAAGGGCCAAAATACAATTTTATGAACTTCAGGGTCAATTGGGCATGAAAATAATGTTGGAGAACCAATTAAGGAATTTTGGAATTTTTGGGGCAAAACTTACCATTTTTGTAAAAGAAGGGCAAAATGGTAATTTTGGAAGGACGACCCGGTGAGTATATGGGCAGATGGTCGTTCCAGGTGTCTGTGCAAAATTTAGAGTAGCACAACGCACATGAGACCAGGGTGGGGACATTATGAGGTCTCTGTCATCATATGAACATGAAGAAGTGATTTCGGGATTGTGGGTCGGATGTCGCGTACATCCACTCATTCCCAGGGTAGAAGTGGTCGTACTTCTATCCAGGTGGCAAGAAAAGTTGCTCCGAAGCCACTAGCGGGTTCAGTAGTGTTACTGACTTGCGAATGTGTGTAACCTTCATGATGAAGGATGTGTGTTGGTTGATAACACACCGATAACTATGAAATAATGGAAAAACCCGAATTTTTAAATGAAATGATTTTTGAAAAGAAAGAAGTCTGGCATACTCCATCTCCTAATGTACGAGATGGGTTAGTTCAAATAAGGAGATTATGCTAAAGAAGAGGAGTCATAAAGGCACTTTGTAGATGTCAAGATCACACGACATCATATCGAACAAGTGGAAATAGAAAAAGTGGCTACACCTAAATTGACTATGAGAGAAATTCATGTTCCATAGGAAGCAAAAGTTTTGAGGATAAATGTTCTAAAAGAGAGTAATAGTTGTAAAACTAGAATTTTCAAAAGTGAAATTTAAACTCAATTAGTTTAGAAATTGAGTTTGAATTAGAAATGGAAACCTGAATCAGAATTGGAAATTAATTACCGAGCAAAGAAATACTTTTTTTTTGTAAAAATAGACATGAACCAATTTGGATCCAGGGGAACAAGAATTAATTAACGAGAGGACCTTAAAAGATAAAATAAGTAATTTTAGAACTTACGTGAAATTATAAAAAAAAATAATACTAAATTAAGCATTATGCGGGTCAAGTTACCTAAATCCGTTAACCTAACTCGCGTATTTGTCTCCTCTACCCACCAAGCTTCACCCTAAACCCACTTCCTTCCTCATTTTCTATCACATGCCACCCAATAAAATCAGTTAAATTCATCCAAGTTTTGATCAAATTTCATGCTACTCAAACCATGATTGGGTTGACAACTTTAATATCGGTTTCCCCTTAAAATTAATTACTATATCTTTGACTTATTATATCAAATTTCTTTCCCAATGTCAAGAAAAACCATCACAAGAGCAACGTCTAACATATAACGTTCTACCTTCAAATTCTCCCTTACATAACATCCAAATGAATTGATTCTTATTTCAAAAAAATGCTAATTGAGTTCTATTGAGTTTTGTGGTTAAGTCCTGACTTAATTGATTGAAAATCAATTCAGAAGGGTCATTTTGTTAACTCTGTTTCCAGGACTAATAAAATTGCATGTTACCAACGGCCTTTCAGGATCAAATTCTATTACCTTTCGACTACCTCTCCAGTCGGCATAGTGCCAAAAGAATTCTATGCCTCTCCTATATCTCCTACAAGACTTGTCCTAGCTCTAGAAAGGGGTACAATCTAATATTTAAAAAAGAGGTTAACTTTCAATATTTATAAAATTAGATAAAACGAAAGTAAATAAAATTTAAAATTTGAAAAAGATAATAAGGTCCAATATTTATTAAATGAGTTAATAACGACATTGGTAAAAAAAAGTTAATGCCCAATGTATAAAAAAAGCTAATAACCTATTATTTATAAAGGAAAAGAAGTTGCTACACATATTTTTAAATAGACTTATACAAAGGGTCTGAAATGGGAACCGGATAGAAAGAAGTTGCCATACATATTTTCAAGTATGAAAACTATAATAAAATGTATTGGGCAAAAAAAGAGAAAATAAAAGAATATAGAAAATACAGTTCTTTTTAATTATATTAATATTTTTTATTCTATTAGTATTAGTTTGTAATTTCGGTTTAGTGAGTCATTTCTTCTATAATTTACTTTTAGTACTAATCCTAGATTTTGTATTTGTAGATCAAGGAGAAAGGGGCTCAGCAAAAATAGGATTGCACCATGAGAGAAGTAAGAAGATCAAACTTTTTCGAATATATAACATGGATTTCACTACAGCAAAATAAGTGAATTAATGTGGTGGGTTTGGTGGGCGCCGGAAAACAATTTATATTAGAAGAAGGCGAGTAGTTTTAATATAGACAATCGTTACAAGCGCAGGCAATCGAGCTAGAATCTCCGGGGAAGGTCCGTGGTCCGTAAGCATCAATTGTATAAGGTTTTTTTTATGAGATCGTATAATAAATTAATTTCTTTTTTGAGTAAAAAAAGTTGATATTATTTATTTTAATAATAAAATATCATTATTAAAAAAATCAGTACTCCATATATTATAGGCTATAATCACAAAATAAGTATAAACAATTCTGACTAATAAATTCTGACTAATATGATAAATTTTAGGTATAATTAAATTAAAGTATGTAAAATTTACATAAATATGATACACATCTTATCATCACCCCAAAAGTTTTAATTCGGAATATTCACCCATACTTGTATTGTCTCATCTAATCTAATGAGTTCCCACCCTCTCTTTAATACCCCACGTGAAAACCCTCCGATCTGAAAAGGCCGGAAAACTCTCGCCGGCTGTGAGACCGAGTTTGGATGATACGAGTTCGAGTGGAGAAAGAGTGGCCTGAAGTTATTTTTTTTGACAAATGACACGGGACAAAGTCCAAGTGTCTCATTGCAAAAGTGTATAAATATATATATATATATTTATATTTGAACTCCCATTTCATGTACCATGCATGATATTATCCGAAGGAAGAGTTAAAGGAAAGATACATGAATCATGTTCCTCAACATCCTCCAAATCCTCAACTGTTCCGTGTTGCTGCAATGGACCTTGAACTGTCATTCAAGGAGGGAACAAAACTTCCAAAATCAGGAAGAAAACAACTGTTCCATGTGTTTTCTGGTACAGTTCCAAAGAGAGCTACCAGCACTAACCTTACATTGTAGTCAGCAACGGAACGATGCGAACCTACGTGGATGCTGACAAATGAACAGTAGCTATGTAGACTCTTCACGGGTGCAATTTCACGTGTGACAGAGCTAGCAACACTGTAGTTGCAACAGGACGATCAACTGGCATTTTTTTGTGAGAAAAAAATTATATTTTGAATCGACAACGTTTTTTTTGTCAGAAAACCTGGATTTTCGTTAAGTAATCATATCACAATAATTCGACACAACTTTCCCTATGATCGCGAGAAAGGGTATTGCTGAGAATACGAACACGTGCCCATGTATATATATACACAAAGAAAAAAAATGAAAATGAACATTGGTGGCTCTTACATTGTCAATTCAAGAATCGAATTTTGTGTGTTTTGGGGAAATTTTTTAAAATTTTCAAAATTTAATAATAAAAAATAGAGAAAATATATTAAATATCTATTATTTTATAAGTGTGTTACTATTATGAAATTATCTTAAATTTATAATAAATGTAAACATACAAATAGTAGAAATATGTTTTCTAATATAGACATTTTTTTTTGTATAAACATATTTATTTATTTATTCTCTTTAATTTAAGTATATTTGAGTTTTTTACTAAAGGATGTAATTGAATCTGAGATAGTTTAATATGTAGATCTATTAATGTAATATGTAGATTTTTTAGTATAATTTGTATATCTCTTATTACTCTCCCGCAAGCACAATGGGAGGTCTCGAACATTGAGCTTGAAGTAAAGTGTGCCAAATCGGTGTGAACACCTTTGGTATATATATCTGTAATTTGAGCTTCCATGCTAATGGAGCGAATGTAAAGTTCCATGCGATTAACTCATTCACGAATGAAGTGATAGTCTATTTCAATTTGTTTAGTACGAGTATGAAAAACTAAATTGTCACCGAGATAAATTGCTAACATATTATCACACCAGAGAGTTGGAGGAGATGAAAAATTGAATTTGAGTTCTCGAAGTAGTGACTAAATCCAAATGAGTTCAATGGTTGCATTTTCGATACTTTTATATTCTACTTCAGTATTGGAATGGACAACTGTACGCTACTTCTTAGCACTCCACGAAATTAAGTTATTTCCAAGAAATATTGAAAACCCACTTATGGAACGCCAGTTATCAGGGTTGCCAGCCCAATTGTCATCAGAGAAACAATGAAGATATTGTTGAGAGTTTTTTCAGAAATATAATCCGTGAATGGACGTTCCTCGGAGATAACGTAAAATTCTCTTGGCTGCGGCCCAATGAGTTGTTGTTGGCTTGTGCATAAATTGACAAACCTGATTAACAACATATGAAATGTCTGGTCGAGTCAATGTTAAATATTGAACAAAACCAATGACTTGCCTGTAGATTAGTGGGTTATCTAATAGAGTACCATCATATAGATATAGTCTAGAACCAGGAGTTACTGGTTTAGAGATAGGTTTGCAGTCAGTCATTGATGCTTTTGTAAGAATATCATGAATATACTTGTGTTGAGTTAAAATGAGACCTCCAGAATGGGAATTTACTTCAATACCAAGAAAATGATGAAGGAACCCAAGATCCTTAATAGAAAATTTCTCTTTGAGATCGGACACAATAGACATTAGAGGAGCATTAGGTGTGCTAGTGAGAATTATATCATCCACATACACTAGGAGTAATATGACAAATTGAGGGGTACGGTAGATAAAAAGAGAGGTATCCGCAATAGAAGCTTCAAAACCAAGTGTTAACAAGAAAGTACTTAGTCGGAGAAACCATGCCTGAGGAGCTTGCTTCAATCCATATAATGAGCGACGAAGGAGACAGACGTGATCAGGATATGATGGATCTATATAGCCTAGTAGTTGTGTTATATAAACATCCTCATTGAGATGGCCGTGAAGAAATGCATTATCAACATCAAGTTGTCAAATTTGGCAATTATAGGAGACGACAAGTGACAAAATAACATGGATGGTAACTAATTTAATTACCATACTGAAAGTATCATCATAGTCAAGTCCTTTCTATTGAGAGAATCCTTGTGCAACTAAACAAGCTTTATAACGTTCAAGAGTGCCATCTGGATGGTGTTTGAGTTTGTAGACCCACTTACAACCGATAATATGTCTGCCAAGTAGAGGGGACACTAAATCCCATGTGTGGTTCTTCAAAAGAGATGCATATTCATAATTCATAGTATCAACCCTGTTGGGTTGTGTTTGAGCTTGTTTAAAAGTTGTGGCTCCTGAATAGAGGAAACAAGAAACACTGTAGGATCAAATTTAAAGTGTCGTGGAGGTAAGGTGCCATCTTGAGACCTGGTGAGCATGCGATGAGGTGGCAAGACAGGAGAAGACCCATCAATATCGGCTGAGATTATGTCTGGGGATGTAGGTGGGGATTGAATACTAGGTATTGTGGAGGATATATAAACCCCGCTATTTGGAGTTAAGGAAAATCGGGAAAAGAACCGGTCAAACTGAGTGAGAAAACCAAACTAGTTCACAGACCCGATCATTGGGGAACGGGAAAATTGAGGAATTTACACCTCTCGAGTGACCTAAAAGGGTTCATAAACCATGGAATAGAAACTTAGGACAAATTGAGAGAGAAAAACTAGACCAGTTCGGGTGAACCGAATCTGAACCAAATTGAACCGATTTATAAATCGAGCTAGTCTATGAACCAAAACCGATAGAGAAAGGGCAAATTGAGAAATTTATGGATCCCAAGTGACCTAAAGACTCACATAAGCCATCAAAAAGGACTTTAGGATGAATGGGGGATGAAAACCAAACTGGTTCAGGTGAGCCAGATTGAACCGTTTTGAACCACTATTGAATTAGATGCTAAATTCATTTTTCTAGGTGGCTTCGAAATTTCCAATTTGAGAATTGAGGCGACCATTTGATAGAGAATGAATTTTAAAATTTTTAATCTTGAAAAACTCAGTCAAATCGAGCCTGAACCGACGACTTTAAGCTTTAAACCCGGTTTGGACCAGTCTGGTTCAGTTCGAAATAGTGTCGTCTTCTTCCTTCAGATGGTAGCACTATTCACTCGCTAAAGAATCGATCCAATGCTGGTGAAGAAGAAACGTTTCCGTTCAGTACATTTCAGGCCATCAATGACTACAATAAAGGTGTCAAACGAACGGTCGACGAGTCCCCGAGCTCCCTATATAAAGAGCCCATCTCCATTCATCCTCTTCACACTTGAAAACCTCACTCTCTCTCATCTACTTAGTTTTTCGGTGAAGCTCGAACCAGTGCTTCAATATAGGGTCTTTTCTGAGCCAAAGAAGGCGTGGCTAGGTTCCTTAGAATATGGTAGAAGTCAACTACATAGTGGTAGTCTCCAATTGCTCCAAGGGTCACTGGAGAAGTGTTGGCATGATCGAACAGTGAAGCAGCTCCGGTGGACCGTAGCTGCCCTATTTCTGTCGAGCTAAAATCGGCCAATTCAAGCCCTACTTAGACCAAACCAAGCTCTCCTAGCACATCCTCAGCCCTCCTACAGCCGAATTAGAACTAAAAGGTAAGCCAATTTGGCTCCTCTCTGTAATTTCCGACCGGTGCTAGAGAGAGAACCGACAGAATATCGATAACAAAATTGTCACTCAATTCAGCATCAATTGATGCAATTCTGGATCCTTCTCGCTCTACGTCCTATTTTTCGGTAAAGCTCCGTTTGAGATCGTTCCAATGTCAAATTGTGTGATTCAAAGTGGAATTGAATCATATGAAGATGTAGGAACTCTAATTTAACTTCAATTTCAACAATTAAACTTGTTCGATCGGTCAATTTGATGAAATCAAATTTGGCTATGTTGGAAAGTTGAAATTGTGAGAAAATTAGGGAGAATTTTTGGGATTTAAAAATTTTGAGGGACTAAAATGCAATTTTATAAAATTAAGGGTCAATTGGGTGTGATAAGAGTGTTGGAGGACCAATTGAGCAAATTTTAGAATTTGTGGGTTAGAACTTACCATTTTTGTAAAGGAGAGGCAAAATGATAATTTTGGAAAAATTGAGGACCAAATTGGGAATTTGGGAAACTTGAACCCCTTTTTGTGAATGGGAATAAATTGAGATCCCAAGGTGAATTTTAAAAGTTTCGGACTCAATTTGGAGAAAAACCAGCAATTGGGGCTTAAAGTAAAAGAAAAAGAACTTTAGGGACCAAATTACAAACATTTGAAAAGATAGATATTTTTAGTCATTCATAATTAATGAAGGCTATCAAACCAATTGATAATGAACAAGGGTGTTCATGACATGTAGGAACACGAGATATTGGGAACGCTAGCTGATACAAAGCTCGTAAGGGACGAAAACCAATTTGGAGGAAATACACTACACGATTGGCTGAGTGGGATTTTATATCATACCCGGCTGGGATGATGAACACATCAGAAAAGAAAACCCACTACTAAGTGGTATTTTAACCATCACACCTGAGAGTAGTGATGTAGAAATTACACAGAAAAACTAATTACCAATTGTAAGTAGATCATACTAGGTTGGTATGATGAAACTTCCTAGAAGGAAGTAGAAAACCCACTTATCAGTTATAAGCGGAGATGTCCTCATACCTAGTTGGTGTGATGGATGGCTAAAAGTTTATTTTTGTCAGAAGTGCTCTCCCCTGACTGTGTGCCACTGCTTAAACTTTTTGGGAGACCTTCTTGATGGGAGCTCGAATAGCTCAAATAGGCCGGAGGCCACAATTTTGGAACTTGGAGGCTAATATGCCCGATTTTGAAAATCTCGTACAGTGGGCCCTAAGCTAGTTGGCACGAGCAGGAGCTCAGAAACAAACACAAGTTTAAGCCATGAAAACTTTAAATGAATGAATTGTTTGGCCATGATACCAAGATAGGACTAACATACTCAATGGACTAGCAGCCATGCAACATGATAGGTCTATGGACCAATCGAGATAAATAGCTGCAGGTTGAGTTAAAGGTCAGGGCCGTTGGACTAGTGGCACCACAAATTAAATGGCTTATGTTGAAAAACAATTTTTTTGTGCATGCACTGAGTTATGAGACCTTCAAAACGCCCAAGAGGGGTAGTGATGTGTCCTAGGGCTACTAGACGACATGGTGGAGTTAAGGGCAGTTAGTTATGCTAGTAGCCTTAAGAAGCTCGACTAGCTTCATGTGCATGAGACCAGGGTGGGGATGGGATGAGGTCTCTACCCTCATACGGACATAAATTTTTGTTATGCGATTGAGGGTCGGATGTCGTGTACATCCACTCATTCTTAGGGTAGAAGTGGACGTGCTTCTATCTAGGTGGCCAGTATAGTCGCTCTGACACCACAAGTGGGTACAATGGATGGGCTGGCTTGCGAATGTGTGTTTCCTTCATGATGAAGGGTGTGTGTTGGTTGATAAACACACCATTGAGATGAGAAATGGCTATGAAAAAATGAGAGTTTGAAAATGAGAAATTTTAAAGAAAATAATGAGTTTGGCACACTCCAATTTAAAAACTATTTATTCAAATTACATTTTTAAAATACACATTCACTGAGTTGTAGAAACTCGCCCACCCTTTTTATCCCTTTTCAAGAAATAGAGAAAATGACTAGGGATAACACCAAGCCTTACCCTTTGTCAGGTATGCTTAATTTCTCTTAAGCTTGCATTTTATTTGATATATGTCATTCCAGGGATCAAGGTTGAAAGTATGCCTGACTCCTCTTGAGTTAAAGAATGAGGAAACCCCTCTTGAACCAAGAGAGCGGCAGGTTGTTCACGGGGATCCGACCAAATTGGGTCAGGGCATGATAACTTTAGTTGTATCATAGCCTAGTTCCCTTGAAACATTATCAATATTATGCACTGACATTAATCCAACTTTAAACTATCATGTAGGAAGGAGAGTTCCTAGTAAGTTCGTGGTTAAATCCAGCCCTCCACCAATAACTTTGGAAAAGACACCCAACCCAAGGGAGGAAGCTGTACAAAGATTCTTAAAGGGCGAGAAAAAAGTATCCAAATACATGGTGGAAGACTACAGAAACTTGTAGGAGCATAATTGGAACTAGAATGCATCATATACCCTCGTCCCATACGAGAGGAACCGATATCACCTCCTAGAAGCCCAACCCCTCCTCCACCAGTCCCACAATAACCAGAGAGGAATCCAACCAAGAAGGAGGCCTATGATAATTACTGGGATGCATATGCCACCTTCATGAAGTTCCACCAAGTGCCTCCACCTACTCAACCAAGCTTCAATCCCTCCCAATGGGTGAAGTGGACCTATGAGTGTGAAGTTGAGGTACTAAGGAGGTACATATTGGAGGCCATACATGAGATTCGTCCTATAAGGGAATATGAGTGGACCTCAACTAGTTCCTCAGAACCTTCCAATCAAGAATCCCACAATCGCTACAGGGTTAAATCTCGACCTATAACCCCAAAGGATTATGGAGTAGAAAATTTCTGTAATAAGCCAAGTATGACAAGGAAACATTTCTTAAGTTAATGAAAGTGAAATTTTTTTATCAATTTTTTGAGTTTCTTGATAAATTCAAAGATCTAATAATAAAGATTTAAAAGTAAGAGGTAGGAAATCACCCAAGGAAGATGGGTTAGCTACACCCTTAAATATTTTCCTCAGAAGTATAAAGAGTTCATCCAAGGGAGATCGGATGAAAAGGAAAAAGAAGTGGAACAAAGGGAAGTAAACATCAAAGAGTACAAATTCATAGAGAGTTCAAGGAGTTAAGGGTAGGCTCAATGAATAAGTGTAAGGAAAAAAAAAGGAGTAGAATTTTCCAAAGAGAACTAGAAGAATGGAAGCAGATCAAGAAGAAGTAAGTATGGGGGAACACCAAGGATGTCAAGACCAGTAAAGAAAGATGGGAAGAAAGTAGAATATGAACAAACTCCAAGTATTACAACTACTTGCAAATAACTAAGATACAGTTTCTTAGGAACTACATAAGATTGGGAGACTTATGGAAAGCGGAGGTATGAGACCAAAAGAGGAAGTAAAGCCTGAGTGGATGAACCATACAAGATCCTTAAGTTTAAGTGATGATTAAAAAAAAGAGAGAACTTCTAAAGAATGGTAGGGTGATCAAACGAAAGAATCCCAGAACGGGAGACATTAGAAGAAGGATGAGAATGGGAAGTTGGATTGAGAAAGGAGAAAGCTCCAGTTTAAGAAAAACAATTGAGGAAGTGTCGAAAAAGATCGAGCTGAATAAGGACCTCAGTAAGATGTACAAATAACTAAGTGAGTGTTTGGGAAGGTTAAGTACGACCTACTTGCAGGAAGACATGGAAACCCAAATAGGAATTTAGACAGATCTAGTTGAAGGAAATAAACTCCTATCGACCAAATCGTCCTGAAGAGTAAAAGAAGCACTAATAAGAACTCGGGTGTAGTAAGTAATACACCCTAAACGAGGCGAAGGGAGGAATACCAAGGACACAAAGATACGAAAGGTTTTGACACGAGAGGGATGCAAGGTCCACATTAAGGGAATAAACATATGCTGGAGTAAGTAAGAATGAGGTAAGATAAACGAAAAGTACTCATAGGATATGAAGAGTAAAGGTAAGCTGGTGAAGATAACGGCAAAGAAGGACATTCTAGATTGAATATTTGCAATGATAAAACTAGAAGGAAATTCTAGGAGAAAAGGAGTATGAAACTTACTAGGGAAGGAAATCTTGGAAAAACATAGTTGTATCAATAAAGAGGAAATGGAACCAATAGAATTGGAAAGAAAATAAGCTCCTCAAGAACAAGATGCTAGAGATAAAAGGATCAAGTACAAGGGCAAAGAAATCGTGAAGATCCAAGGGATAAATCAAACCCAAGTAACGTGTAAGTAGGAAGATAACATCAAAAGATGTCATATGAGTAAGAAAGGAACTAACTCGAAATAAAGGATAGTGAAAGGATCACGATGAGAGTAAGAATGGATTTAGAAAGAGAAGAGACCTTGAAAAGAAGAATGCTAGTGGGAAAGAGGAATGAAGTAAGAAAGGAAGAGTTTTAGTATGTCAGAAAGTTATCAGGAAGTTCAAGGACTTGAAAGTTGAATGACTGAATAAAAAAGTCTGGAAAAGATGAGTAAGTAAGGAAACCAATACGGTTATAGGGATGTGAAGTCAAAGACAAGTTCCGAAGAATGGCATGCGGTAAGGGGCATGTAAACCCAACTATCCCAGGGAAAATATGACTTAGACAAGGAAGGATCTATCATTAAGGCATAACGAAGTCAAGGGTAAAGGTGATAACCAAAGAATGAGGAAAGGATCCATAAAGGATGAAAAGGTGATAAACGCCAAAACCTGTGGAAGAAAATGACCAGAACTCATAGTCTTGAAATCTTAGGTAAAGGAGTTTGGAATGGAGAAATGGTGCCTTAGGAAAGTAAGGATGTCACTAAAGGAAATGATTCTAAGTCTTCCAGGGAGATATCCTTCGCTAAAGTATGTTCCATGGAATGAGGAAAGGTTGAGAATGAGATGAGAATCTTAGGTATGTGATGTAAGGGATGAACGAAAATAACCGAGAAGGTTGTAAGATGATAAAATAGAAAATTTATATATCAATGAAAAGTTTATTCTAATACGCAAAAATATAAAATAAGTTTTGGGGGAAAAACTGCTAAAAGGAGGGGAAAGTTGTAAACCCCGCTCTTTAGAGTTAAGGAAAATCGGGAAAAGAAACGGTCAAACCGAGTGGGAAAACCGAACAACTTCATAAACCCGATCATCATGGAAAGGGCAAATTAGGGAATTTACAACTACTGAGTGACCCAAAAGGGTTCATAAATCTTGGAAAAGAACCTTAGGACAAACTGGGAGAGAAAAACCAGACTAGTTCGGGTGAACTAGATCCTAATCGGATGGAGCAGAGTAAGTCTATGAACCAAAACCGATAGAGAGAGGGCAAATCAAGAAATTTATGGATCCCAAGTGATCTAAAGGGTCACATAAGTCATGAAAAAGGACTTTAGGATGAATGGGGGATGAAAACATAACCGGGTCTGGTGAACTGGATCCAAACAAGATTGAACCGATTTGGATCATATTAAACCTGTTTGGATCGGTTTGAACAAACAACTATTGAACTGGATGCTAAATTCATATTTCTAGGTGGCTTAGAAAATTTCAATTTGAGCATTGAGACCACATTTGATAGAGAATGAATTTATATTAATTTAGAAATTTTTAATTTTGAAAAACTTAGTCGAATCAGGTTTGAACCAGCCGGTTTAAGCTTTGAACCCGGTTCGGACCGGTCCGGTCCGGTTCGGAATAGTGTCGTCTTCTTCCGTTAGATGACAACATTGTTCACTCACCAAAAAATTGAACCAACGGTGATGAAGAGGAAACGTTTTCGTTCAGTACATTTAAGGCCATCAATGGCTATCACAAAGGTGCCAAACGGATGGCTGACAAATCCCCGAGCTCCCTATATAAAGAGCCCCTCACCATTTATAATCTCCACACATAGAAACCTCACTCTTTCTCAACTACTCAATTTTCCGGTGAAGCTCAAACCAAAGCTCCAATATAGGGTCTTTTATGAGCCAAAGAAGTGTGGCCAGGTTCCTTAGAATTGAGGGGAAGTCAACTACACGGTGGTAGTCTCCAATTGCTCCGAGGGTCATCGGAGAAGCGCCGGCGTGATTGAACAGTGAAGCAACTCCAGCGAACTGAAGTTGCCTTATTTTTGTTGAGCTAAAATTGGCCAATTCAAGCCCTTCTCAGGCCAAAGCAAGCTCTCCCATCACCTCCTCTGCCCTTTTACGGCCGAATTAGAACTGAAAGGTAAGCTAATCTGGCTCTACTCTATAATTTTCAACTGGTGCTAGAGAGGGAATCGATAGAATTTTGATGACAAAATTCTCACTCAATTCTGGATCAATTGATGCAACTCCAGCGAACCGTCGTTGTAAAACCTGCATTTTTTAGTTAAGAAAAACCAGGAAAAGAACCGGTCAAACCGAGTAAGAAAATCAAGCTGGTTTACAAACCCGATCATTTGGGAACAAGCAATTTGGAAATTTACAACTTTCGAATGATCCAAAGGGTTCATTAAACCTTGGAAAAGAAACTTAAGACAAATTAAAATAGAAAAACCAAATTGGTTTAGGTGAATGAGATTCAATAAAAACTTTGAAGTAAGTGTGCTTGCTCGAGAGTAGTGTGAGGATGGGTGACCTCCTAAGAAGAATGATTTTTTTGTAACCCGAAATTTCAGTCAAAAATTTTTATACGAACGTTATGCCTTATCATAAATAGGCATAAATTAATACATATTTAATTAATGTAATTAATACCAATAATTTAATACCTAAATTAAATTATTAAAATTAATACAAATAATTTAATATTAAAATAATTATTGGAATTAATACCAATAATTTATGACAATATTAATATTAGTAATAAATCTCTCCCATTTAATACACGATTTTACACTCGAATACTTCTCTCTCTCTCTCTCTCTCTTTCTCTCTACTGCTCCATTTCCCGGTGAAGCTTGAACTAGAGCTTCCACTTGAATAAAGGTCGGGCTCTTTAGAACCAGGGAGAAGACAGCTATCTGGTAGCAAACTCCAGTCAATCCGAGAATCGTTGGAGAAACGTCGGCATGATGGAATAGTGAAGTAGCTCCAGCGGACCGAAGCTGCCCTATTTTGGCCAAGTTGGAATCGGCCATTTCAAGCCAAACCAAGCCTTCCCAACACTTCTGCAGTCCTTCCTCAGCCGAATTAGGAACGAAAGGTAAGCCAATTCGGTTCCCCTTTACAATTTTAGATTGTTATTAGAGAGAGAGTCGGGTGAATTTCAATGAAAAAATTCTAATCCAATTCGACATTAATTGATGTCATCCTTGATCCTAGGAAGAACTTTTGGAGGAGAACTACTTGGCCAGATTGAAAAGCTCCACCACTGCGCCCTCACCGGTGAGAAATAAAAGTTTTTTCTCTTTATAGTCTATTTTTGACGAATCTTCATTTGAGCTCATTCCAGCGTTAAAATATGTGATTCAAAGTTCCTTAGAATCGTATGAACATGTAGGAACTCAATTTCAACTCCAATTTTAACAATTTGAGGTGTTCAATTGGTCAATTTGATGAAATCAAATTTGGCAGTGTTGAAGAGTTGAAATTGGAAAAAAAGGTTGGGGAAATTGGGGATTTTTGGAAAATTGAAGGACCAAAATGTAATTTTATAAAATTGAGGGTCAATTGGTCATGATAAGAATATTAGAGGGCCAATTGATAAATTTTAGAATTTTTGGGGCAAAAATTTACCATTTTTCTAAAGAAGGGGAAATGGTAATTTTGGGAAAAATTGAAGGACCAAATTGGAAATTTGGGAAATTAAACCCCTTTGTGTGAAATCAAATAATTTGAGGTCCTAAGATAAATTTTTAAGGTTTCGGGACTCGAATTTAGGAAAAACCCGGCAATAGGAACTTAAAGTTAAAGAAAATTAACTTTAGGGACCTAATTGCAAATATATGTAAAGTTGGGTTTTCTCATTCGTTTGGAATGAATGAGGGCTATTAGGCCAAAGAATAATGAACAATTATATTCATCTCGTGTAGGAGAACGAGACATCGGGAATGCCAGTCGAGGTCCAGCTTGCTAAGGACATAACCCGACTAAGTGGAATTTCACTGTACTATCGGGTGAGTGGGTTTACTAACATCATACCCGGTTGGGATGATGAGCACAACTTAAAATTAAAAACCACTTACTAGCTGTGAGTGGGAATTTTATATCATACCCAGCTGGGGATGATAAGTACCTCGGTATAAAAACCCACTGCTTAGTGGTATATTTAATCATCACTACCTAAAGAATGTGATGTGAAAGTTATACGGAAAAATAACTTACGGGTTGTAAGTAGATCATACCCGGTTGGTATGATGAGACTTCCTCGAAGGAAGTTGAAAACCCATTCATCGGTTATGAATGGAGATGTCCTTATACCGGTCGGTATGATGGACAGTAAAAACCTATTTTTGTCGGAAGTGTTCTCCCCTGGCAGTGTTCCAATGCTTAAACTATTTGGGAGACCTTCTCGACGGGAGCTCAAATAGCTCTGAAAGGCCAGGGGCATCGGTTTTGGAACTTGGGGGCTAAATGCCCGATTTTGAAAATCTCGTATAGTGGGCCCAAGGCCAGTTAGCATGAGCAGGAGCTCATAAACGAACATGATATATGTGCCATAAAACTTAATAAGTGAATTTTTTGGTCATGGTACCAAGATAGGACCGACATGCTCAGTCAACTAACGGTAGTGCGACATAACAGGTCAACGGACTAGTCAAGACAAATAGTTGCGGGTTGAGTTGAGAGTTGGGGCCATGGACTAGTGGCACCACATATTACATGGCAATATAAGAAAACATTGTTTGTGCATGCACATGAGTACGAGATCATCAAGACGCCCATGAGGGGTAGTGATGTGTCTTAAGGGCCCTGGACGACCCGATGAGTATAAGGGCAGATGGTTGTTCCAGGTGTCTGTGCAAAATTTGGAGTAGCACAAAGCACATGAGACCGGGGTGGGGACATTATGAGGTCTCTGTCATCATATGAACACGAAGAAGCGATTTCGGGATTGTGGGTCGGATGTCACATACATCCACTCATTCCTAGGGTAGAAGTGGTCGTACTTCTATCCGGGTGGCAAGAAAAGTTGCTCCGAAGCCACTAGCGGGTTTAGTAGTGATACTGACTTGCGAATGTGTGTCGCCTTCATGATGAAGGATGTGTGTTGGGTGATGACACACCGATAACTATGAAATAATGGAAAAACCCGAATTTTTAAATGAAATGATTTTTGAAAAGAAAGGAGTCTGGCACACTCCATATAAATGTTTTTCTTGAAAGTTAAAAGATTTGAATCCCATTCACTGAGTAGTTGTACTCACCCCCTCCCTTATACCCCTTTCAGGAAGTCCTGAAAAGTCGAACCTTAAAGGACTTGCGTAATTAAATGTCTTCAAGACAGGTACAACTAATTTAAATTACTATGCAGTTTTGATTTATGATATTCCTGGAAAAAGGTGCAAGTCTAAATAACGCCTTACTCTTTACGATTTATAATATAAGGGGAAACCCTTTAGTAAATCGGGAGAGTGGCTGGTTGATCACGGGGATCCGACCAAATCGGGTTGGGGCGTGACAGTCGCGCCCCCGCTGGTAAGCATTTGAAGCTTTCTCTCTCTACGTTCTAATTTCCAACAAAGCTCCGTTTGAGCTCGTTTTGGCATCAAATCGTGTGATTAAAAGTGCAATTGAATCATATGAAAATGTAGGAATTCCAATTTAACTTCAATTTCAACAATTAAACTTGTTTGATTGGTCAATTTGATGAAATCAAATTCGGCTATGTTGGAAAGTTGAAATTGGGGAAAATTTTGGGGATTTTTAAAATTCGAGGCACTAAAAGGCAATTTTATAAAATTGAGGGTCATTTGGGCATGATAAGAGTGTTGGAGGACCAATTGAGAAAATTTTGGAATTTTTGTAGTAAAACTTCCATTTTTGTAAAAGAGGTACAAAATGGTAATTTTGGAAAAATTAAGGACCAAATTGGGAAATTGAAAAACTAGAACCCCTTTTTGTGAGTTAGAATAAATTGAGGTCCCAAGGTGAATATTAAAAGTTTCAAGATTCAATTTGGAGAAAAATCGACAATTTGGGCCTAAAGTAAAAGATAAAGAACTTTAGGGACCAAATTGCAAACATTTGAAAATTTCGATATTTATAGTCATTCATAATGAATGAAGGCTATGAAGCCAAATGATAATAAACAAGGGTGTTCATACTGTGTAGGAACACGAGATATGGGGAGCGCCATCTGATACTATTTTCACAAGGGAAAAAGCCGATTTAGAGGAAATACACTGCATGATTGGGTGAGTGGGATTTTATATCATACACTGTTGGGATGATAAGCACCTCGGAAAAGAAAACCCACTACTAAATGGTATTTTAACCATCACACCTGAGAGGAGTGATGTGGAAATCACACGAAAAAATGACTTACCAGTTGTAAGTAGATTATACCCAGTTGGTATGATGAAACTTCCTAGAAGGAAGTAGAAAACCCACTTTTCAGTTATAAGTAGAGATGTCCTTATACTCAGATGGTGTGATGGACGACTAAAAGTTTATTTTTGTTAGAAGTGCTCTCCCCTGACTGTGTGCCACTGCTTAAACTTTTTGGGAGACTTTATTGGTGGGAGCTCGTGTTGCTCTGATAGGCAGGAGGCCTTGGTTTTAGAACTTGGGGCTAATATGCTCAATTTTGAAAATCTCATACAGTGGGCCCTAGGCCATTTGGCACGAGGAGGACCTCGTAAACAAACATCAGTTTAAGCCATGAAAACATCAAATGAATGAATTATTTGGCCATGGTACCAAGACATGACCGACATACTCGATGGATTGGTGGTCGTGCAACATGACAAGTCTGTGGACTAGTCGAGACAAATAGCTGTAGGTTGAGTTGAGGGTTGGAGCCGTTGGGCCACTAGCGCCACAGATTAAATGGCATATTTTGAAAAACTATTGTTTGTGCATGCACTGAGTTATGGGACCTTCAAGATGCCAAAGAAGGGTAGTGATGTGTTATAGGGCTACTGGATGACATGGTGGAGATAAGGGCAGTTAGTCATGCCAACAGGCTTGAGATACTCGACGTAGCTTCATGCACGTGAGACCGGGGTTGGGACGGGATGAGGTCTCTATCCTCATACAGACATGGAGTGTTGTTACGAGATTGAGGGTTAGATATCGCATACATTCACTCATTCTTAGAGTAGAAGTTAACGTGCTTCTATCTAGGTGGTTGGTAAAGTCGCTCCAATGCCACAAGTGGGTACAGTGGACGGGCTGGCCTGCGAATGTGTGTTCCTTCATGATGAAGGGCGTGTGTTAGTTGATAAACACACCATTGAGATGAGAAATGACTATGAAAAAATGACGTTTTGAAAATTAGAAATTTTAAAGAAAATAAGGAGTTTGGCACACTCCAATTTAAAAACTATTTATTAAAATTACATTTTTGAAATACCCATTCACTGAGTTGTAGAAACTAACCCACCATTTTTATCCCTTTTCAGAAAATAGTGAAAATGACTGGAGATAACACCAAGCCTTACCCTCTGTTTGGTATGCTTAATTTCTCTTAAGCTTGCATTTTATTTGATATATGTCATTCCAGGCAACAAGGTTGAAAGTACGCCTGACTCCTCAGGAGGAAACCCCTCTTGAACCAAGAGAGCGACGGGTTGTTCACGGAGATCTGACCAAACCGGGTCGGGTGTGACAAGATAACTCATCAAAAACTATCACTAGTGCAACATGTTCTGGTAAAGAAGTAAAGGAATATGGAAATAAAGGTAGAGAGGGAATAGAGTTACCATGAGTTATAAGGGGTGCACTACCTGCAGATGAACATTTATCAAAAGGGAATCTAGTCTCATCAAAGTGAGTAGTTTGACAAATGAAGATACATCCTATTTGAGAATCGAGACAATGATATCCTAAAAATTCAGTAGGATAACCAAGAAAAGCACATGCCTTGGAACAAGGTTGAAGTTTATGATCTTCGTATGGACGTAGGTTTGGAAAACACATACACTCGAAAACTCGTAAAAATTTATAATTAGGCGGTGTTTGATGAAGAATGTGATATAGAGATTTGAACTTAAGGAAGCGAGTGGGTAGTTGATTAATGAGATATACAGATATTTCAAATGCAAAATCCCAAAATTTCATAGGAAGATGACAATGTTGCAAAAGTGTAAGTCCCATATCAATAATATGTCTATGTTTTCTTTCGACAGAACTATTTTGTTGTGGTGTATGTTGGCATGAAATTCGATGAGTAATTCCATCAGTGTGTAATTCATTTTGAAAGGCAGATGACAAAAATTCCTTGGCACCATCAATTTGAAGAGGTTTAATTTTTCTATCAAAAAAGTTTTCAACTCATAAACGAAAAATGCAAAAAATTTGGAGAACATTAGAACAATGTTTCATAACAATATAATAGGAATATTTGCTATAATCATCAAGAAAATGTATATAATAAATATGACCAACATGTGATTTGATTGGTGTAGATCCCCAAATATTAGTATGCACAAGTTGAAAAGGATACGTACTTTTATGATGAGTTAAGGGAAATGGTTTTGGAATGATCTTACCTAAGGAGAAAGAATCACAAAATTGGAAATCAACAGAATTACTTTTTATTGAATTCTTAGATAAGACATGGGAAACAATATTAGGGGCAGAATGCCCAATTCTAGCATGTCAAACATTATGGGGTAACTGAACACTTAATACATGAGGACTAACGTTTGATAAATGTGTCACACACAGGTAGTACAATCCGCCTTTACAAGCTCCCCGAAACAACTCTTGATGGGTGAGACGATCCTTTACAATAAAAAAAGAGAATGAAATTCAAAGTAGCAATAATTGTCTTAGGTAAATTGAGAGATTGAGAGTAAGTTCATAGCTATACTGGGGACAAAAAATACTTTACTTAAAGAGAATTGTTTAGTGAGAGTGGAAAATGAAGTAAAACCGACAGAGGAAATTTTTAAACCTAAACTGTCTCCTATGAGCAATTGATCCGGATGATTTATGTCATCTTGTAATGACAAATGTGAGTTATCATTAGTTACATTATTGGAGGCACCTAAATCAATGTACCAATTAATGGTGTGTGCGTCAACATCTATGTTTTGAACAACATTGACATGAGGATTCTAATAATTGGTCAGGAATTGTAGACATTCTGTAGCTACGTGTCTAGGTTCATGACAAACTTGTCAGACAGGTGAATAATTTCGGGTTTGAAAATTGAACGCACGAGGTAGAGGAGAATTAGATCCAGTTGATGATGGAATATGTCTATTCCAGTGAGATGGGTAGACTCTTTCCATTGTTGAAGTCCACGAGAGCCAGAAGAACCCTACGAATTGTGGTTTTGGAGAAATGTGCAATCTTTTTTCCCATTATGGTAATTATTGCATTTGAGTTATGTGGGAGTGCCCAATGAGTAGTGTGGTCGATGATTAGATGAGAACATAGGAGCTTGATCTCATCGGTGTGTGCGCAAAAAGGCAGCATTAGCAAATTGATGAGTATCAACACCTAGGAGACCAGATACTGATCCTGAAATAAGTCCCCAAGTTTTCTTGTAATATTTCTCTACTTTTGCACTCAATATAATAGATTTGAACTCGTCGAAACTGAGGTGTGCGAGAGTCGGTGTAAGGGCAAGACAAAGTGCCTCCCATTCATCATCTAGTCCAACAAGAATGTGATCCTTGATTTGAGCTTCGATTTTAGGACGTCCAATATGAGAGAAACTAGTAGCCAAACTTGTAATTGCAGTGAGATAAACGACCATGGTGCAATCACCTTTGTACAAATCCTACCATTGATCATCAAGAAAGTTGGTTTGGGCACGAACTTGGCTGGAGTAGAGAGTTTCCAATTTTGCCCAAATGTCAATCGAATTTTGAATGCTGATAACTTGGAGATTAACTTGGGTAGTGAAAGATCACAAAATTGTGGATAAACTAAGACAATGATAGATCTTCCAAGAAGTATAATCTTCTAAAATGATAGTAGTTGAATCTTCTTCTTTCTAACCAGGAAGACGTGGTGAGGGTGCTGGAATTGTTCCATCAGCATACCCTAATAGTTGATATGTCTCCAACAGCGACATCATGTTATTATGCTATAAGAAATAGTTGGTCCCATCCAATTTGATTGGTAGAGTTAGGATATTGCTTAGAAGATGGATAACTGATGCACTCATATTTGGTGTACAGACTTATGATTGCTTCAATAAATAGAAAACCAAAATAGGAGAATTGTCTTACAGAGACTTCAAATCATAAATGTTGGAGAAAGACAGTATCACATTAACTATACTTGGAGTAGTTAGAGACGACTTCGACTTCTGAGGCTTGGTGTGAGTGGAAACTTTGAGTGAACCTTCTGGATTTGATATTAGTCTTGAATTGACCTTTTGGTGGCGTAGGATCGGGATGTTGTAGAGCAATACTGCTCTGATACCATAACAAATAGAGAAAATATACTAAATATATATTGCTTCACAAGTGTGTTACAATGATGAAATTATCCTAAATTTATAATAAATGTAAATGTACAAATATTAGGGACATGTCTTTTAATATATACATATCTTTTGATATAAACATATCTATTCATTTATTCTCTTGAATTCAAGTAGACTCGAGTCTTTTACTAGAGGATGTGATTGAATCCAAGATAGTGTAATATGTATATCTCTTAGTGTAATATGTAGATTTCTTGGTGTAATTTGTAAATCTCTTAATGTAATATGTAGATCTCTTTTTAATAAAGATAACATCTGAATAAATGTGCAAACATGACAAGTATATAGGTAGGAAATCAATCATCATGAGGAAAACATTCGCAACATATATGACAAATTATCACTAAATCAAAATTATACATGAGTATATGTTACAACCTACTAAAAAGAAACCATGATTCTAGTTTATTTGGCCATCACATTGTCAATATTTTTTATCCAAGACATTTCTCCAATGCCCATTACTTGATATTTTCATGCCCTATGTAATCATAAATTGAATATTCATGCTATGATATTTAATATTTGTGATTAGCATCACTTTGATACTAACTTTCACCATTTTATTAAAACTAACACAAATATTTTTCCATATAATAAATAGACACAAACTTCACTTTATTTATTAAATTAATTATATTATCACTTTTTTTTATCAAAATTAAATTATAATAAATATCAAGTAATATATAACCTATTTGACAACGAATATAATAAATATTATGATAATTTAAGATAAAATTAATAATATATTAGATTATATCATAAGTTTATAAAGTTGAAACTATTAGGTAAATTTTAAATAATGCATTTTAAGTGGATACAATTGTAATATAAAAATCATGAAATTTTATTTTATTTTCATTAGTTTCACATTATTATCACTATATATACTTCATATATTATAAAAAAGTGTAATATTAGTTGGTACATTTAACTTGTTATTTTCATGGATCACATATGCAAATTAAAGTAAAAAGTGATACAATGTTAAAGATAAAAAGGTGTGTACTACATTTAATAAAAAAGTTAAAGGTCATACTTAAATATGATATTAACTATAATATTTTAGATACATCTTATTACTAAAATATCTCTCAAATTACAATAATAGTACCAAACATTTGAGCCAATTGACACTTTAGTACCAAATGTTTGATAAAGTTGAACACTTTTGATATCAAACTTTGATACATGAACTTTTGGTACCAAATATTTGATATAATGAACATAATTAGTATTAATTTTAAAATTAGTTAAAAATATGTTGAATAGGCATTTACCTTAACAACATTGCAGTCTACCAACTTAGCTAAACATAGTTGTGATATCATAGACAAAATATAATGTATAAAAATATTATATATAAGAATAAAATATATTAATAAATATTATATTTATTATTATTTAACATGATATAAATTGTATTAACAAAAATATATTTATATTAATAAAGCATATCAAACTATTGATATAATTTTAATTCATAATATATACAAAATTATTAAATTTTACAATAAAATTATTTATGAAAATATTTTATTTATATAATATTTATAAAAAATATATAATTATGTGTTGTATAATAATAATATTGAATAATTTTATTTTCTCAAATAATTATAAAGATAATGAAATATATTATATTTAAATAATAAAAATAATAAAATTTGATTATATAATTATAAAGGTGAAATTATGATACCAAACTTTTTGTCATTCCTCATAAAACCTATCTCTTGCAACTAAAATTCGCAATTTGAAAAATTGGCATAGATTTTATTCTACTTCAATGTGATCTTATATGTTCTTCATGCTACTCCTTTGTTCATGAGTAGATAAGTATGTCTTCTATAAATAATATTATGAACTTGTCCAAATATGGTCAGAACACACAATTCATTAAATCCATGAAAGCAGCATGAGCGTTTGTCAATCTGAATGGCATAACTCTAAATTCATAATGCCCATAGCGTGACGTGACCGTCGTCTACTTAATATATTTATCCTTAATCTTGAGTTGGTAATATCCGGATCACATATCTATTTTAGAGAAGTGGGATGCTCATTTCAATTGATTAAATAGGTCATCAATTCTAGATAAGGGATATTTGTTTTTGATTATTACTTGATTCAACTTTCGGTAGTATATATATATCATCATACTCACATCTTTCTTCTTTATTAATAGTACTAGAGTGCCCCATGGGGATTGACTAGATTGTATGAAACCTCTTTACACCAGTTCGTCCAATTGTTCCATTAATTCTGTCAGATCCATACGATAAGGTGTTTGAGATATAGGGTGGATACCAAGTATGACATATATGAAGAACTCTAGCTAGCAATATGGGGGTAGTCCGGGTAATTCTTCTAGTAATACCTCAGGATAATGTTTCATTATAGGGATATCATCTTGTTCTTTCTTTGTGTGAGTCTCGCTTGTCACGATAGCTAGGAAAGTCTCACATCCCCTCTACAACATATTTTGAGCCTTTAGGTAGAATACTAAGTGTATTCCTCCCTTTCTTTTATTTCCATGAAATACCACTCCTTGGGTCTTTGAAGAGTTAAACATCACCAACTTATTCTACAGTTCACCTTTGCATGATAAAGGGATAGACATTCCATTACTAGGATCACTTCAACCTCCTTTAATGGTAGTGGGATTAGGCCAGCCTTTGCATTCTTCTCCATGATTCTTACTTCACAGTCTTTTAAGGATTTGTCTCTAATTTTCTGCTAACGGTGTGAGGATGATGATGCTTGGTTTGAGTGGGGTTAATTTTTTAGGGAAATTTTTAGACTATAACATCCTTGATAAAAGATCATTATGTTCTAGAATCAATGAGGTCAAATATTTTCCCCCCAAATAATTGAATATATCTTGTTTCAAAGAGATGGAGGCTTTTTGTAAAGTGAAAATAGGATCATTTTATTATAAATGAGAGAAGGTATATTTTATTTGTAATTAAAAATCTCATTCTTAGAAAAACAACTTCACGGGAGGGGTTTGGAAGTACCGACCACTACACCAGTATCTTTTTGAGCTTCTTCCCATGTGAGGTTGTATACTCTTGCAGGGACCCTTTGTATCGTGGTTATTAATTAAATGGGAGGCTAATCATTCTTCTAAAAATCTTCCTTCAAATTCCTCCCATGTTGGCACAGTGGTGGTGAGGTTTTACACATTTTCCCACCATCTTTTAGCACCCCCTTCCAAAAAGAACTCTGCCATGGTGGTCATTTCTTCTAGTGGTATTTTGATTAAGCCCATTAAGTTCTTATAGCTGGTGAGCCAATCCATAGCTTCTCTTGCATTCTTCTCTCATTTGAAGGACTCACGCCCCAATTAACGAAGCCTATTCAAGTACCTTTGGATAAGAAAGTGTGATGTGGTCATGAGAGAGGCGTTTTGGGATTGTACCTCATCGGTCTTAGGTAGAGGACTCTCGACAAAATGAGGGGCCTCTTCTGGGTTAAGGTTTGGTTCCATGAATGTCTTGACAAAGTCTTGATAGAGCTTTTGATGCTCTTAATTTATCCCGGGTGGAGTTACTCTGGTCTAAGCCCTCCTTGGCTCTTATCTTTTAGTACCCGTTCCCATTTCAAGCGAGGGGTTTCTCACCGATTTTGCAGTGTGTCCTGTAATGGTTGCATGTGCACATTTGATTACTCTCTTAAGGGCTAGACCTGAACCGGATTGAACCAGTTTGAACCACTCTTGAACCGGTTTATAAATTCATTTTTCTAGGCAACTTAAAAAATTCAAATTGGAGAATTGAAGCTACCATTGGATAGATAATGAATATAGATAAATTTAGAAATTTTTAATTTTTAAAAACTCAGTCAAATCGGGGCTTAACCGGCCAATTTAAGCTTTAAAGCCAGTTTGGATCGGTTCGGTCCCATTCAGAATAGTGTCGTCTTCTTCCCTTAGATGACAGCACTGTTCACTCCTTGAAATAGCTAGCAGCACCGACGAAGATGAAAAGTCTGTATTCATGGTGTTTTAGGCCATGAATAATTGCCATAAAGGCATCAATCAGACGACCAAGGACTGGTCGAGCTCCCTATATAAAGAACTCTTCCTCATTCATCCTTCACCCACCTGAAAACTCCCATCTTTCTACTGCTCCGATTTCTGTTGAAGCTCGAACCAGAGCTTCGAAATTAGGGCTTTTTTTAGCCAAAAAAGGCAATTTTAGGTTCCTTAGACTCGGGGAGAAGTCAACTACTCGACGGTGGTCACCATTCGATCCAAACATCGTCAGGGAAGCACCGACATAATCAAATAGTGAAGTAGCTCTGGCGGACCGAAGCTACCCTATTTCGACTGAGCTGAAAATGGCCAAATTGAGCCCTCCTTAGGTCAAACCAAACTCTCCCAACACTTCCTCAACCCTCATACAATCGAATTAGAACTGAAAGGTAAGCCAATTTGGTTCCCCTCTACAATTTAAAATTAGTGTTAAAGAGAGAGACGACGAAGCTTCCCTTACCAAATTCTCCCTCAATTCGACATGAATTGTTGTAATTGTTGATCCTAGGAGGAACCTTAGGATGAGAGCTACTTGCCCCGATCAAAAGCTCGAATCGTCACACCTTTGCCTATAAGCTTTCGAACCATTCTCTCTCAACGCCGAGTTTTTCGGCAAAGCTCGGTTTGAGCTCATTTCAACTCCAATTCATGCGATTCAAAGCTCAATTGAATCATATGGATGTGTAGGAACTCAATTTTACCTTAAATTTCAACAATTAAATCTGATTAAAAGGTCAATTTGATAAAATCAAATTCGACCAGTTTGAAAGGGGGAAATTGGGGAAAATTGATCATTTCATAAAATTGACAGACCAAAGTGCAATTTCCCATAATTGAGGGCCAATTGGACATGAAAAAGATGTTGGAGTACCAATTGGTCAAATTTTGAAATTTATTGGGGTCAAATTGCCATTTTTGTAAAGTAGGGGCAAAATGGTAATTTTTGAAAAGTTGGGGACCAAATTGGAAATTTGGGAAACTTGAACCCTTTTTGGGATTTTGGATAAATTGAGTGCCCAAAGTGAATTTTGGAAGTTTCGGGACTCAATTTGGGGAAAATTGGCATAATGAACCTAAAGTTAAAGAAAAAGAACTTTAGGGACTTAAATATAAATAATTCAAAGTTTGGGCATTTTGTTCATACGAGAGGAACGTAGGCTATTATGCCAAATGTTAATAAACAAGGATATCCAAAATCCTGTATAAACATGAAGGACTAGAATGCTAGCAAGCATAAGCTATTGTGGAGTCAAAAAGCCGATTAAGAGGAATACACTGCACTTATCGGGTGAGTAGGTTATTCACATTACCCGATTGGAATGATGAGCACGTCATAAATGAAAAACCACTACTATGTGGAATTTTAACATCACACCTGGTTGGAGTGATGTGAGAACTACGCGAAAAAAACTACTTAACAGTTTTAAGTAGACCATACCCGGTTGGTATGATGGACTTCCTAGAAGGAAGTAGAAAACCCGCTTACCGGTTGTAAGCGTAGATGTCATCACACCCGGTTGGTGTGATGGATGAAAATTTTATTTTTATCAAAAGTGTTCTCCCCTGACTGTGTTCCAATACATAAAACTTTTGGAAAACCTTCTTTACGAGAGCTATTATAGCTTAGATAGGCCAAGCGCCTCAATTTTGGATCTTGGGGGCTAAAATGCCCGGTTATTTAAAATCATGTACTGTGGGCCCAAGGCTAGTTGGCACGAGCAGGAGCTCATAAACAAACATGATGATAAGCCATGAAAATTTTTAATAAATGAATGATGTGATTTGGCCATCCTACCAAGATAGGACCGACATACTCGATGGACTGGTGGTAGTGTGACAGGACCAGGTCGACGGACCAGTCTAGACAAACAGCTACAGGTCGAGTTCAGGGTCGGGGCTATTGGACTAGTGGCACCAAAGATTGATGGCTTTATGGAAAACTTTTTTTGTGCATGCACTTGTGGTTCAGGACCATTAATATGCCCAAGAGTGGTAGTGATGCATCATAAGGGCTACTAGATGACATGGTAGAGATAAGGGTAGTTTGTCATGCCAACAGTCAGAAAGCTCAATGTAGCTTCTTGCGTATGAGACTAGGGTGGGGTCAGGACGAGGTCTATGTTCTCATATGTACACAAAGTATTTTGGGTCTGAGGGTAGGACGTAGAGATGTTCACTCAGACTTTGGGTAGAAGTCAGGGACTTCTATCAGGGTGAATGGTAAAGACGCTCTGATCCATAAGTGGGTGCAGCCATCGTAATTGGATCTTGTGGATGTGTGTGTACCCTTCCTGATGAAGGGCGTGTATTGTTTGTGGAACAATATGGAAATGGGAAAAAGGTTTGAAAACCTTGGAAATGATTTGAGAATTATTGGAAAAGAATTAGTAAACTTTGGAAAAAGGTTTTTAAAACCAGAGCTTGAGGAAAGAATGTTTTTAAAAGAAATAAGAAGTTTGGCACACTCCGATTAAACTTGTTTATGTGAAAAGTTGCAGCCAATGTGTAAACCCCGTCCTTTAGTAATGAGAAAACCGTGGAAAGAACCGAAAAATTTGAATCTTTAAACTGAATTGGTCTATAAGCCCGATTGTTAGGGGATGAGCAAAATTGAAAAAAATTCTAACTCCCATGTGACTAGAAAAGGTTCAGAAACTTCGGAAAAGGACCCTAGGACAAAATAAAGTGGAAAGACTGAAGCAGTTCAAGAGAACCGGGTCCAAACCAGATAGAACCGATTTATGAACCAAGTTAATTCATGAACCGAAACTGATAGAGAATGGGTAAACCAAGAAGTTTATAGATCCCTTGTGATTTATAATCCCTAGGAAGGAACCTTAGAACAATGTGGGAAAGAAAAACTTGACCGGTTCGGGTAAACCGAACCCGAACCGAATTAAAGTGATTTAAGAAATGAGCCGATGCCAACGTTTCCATTCGGTACGTTTCAGGTCTTCAATGCCTATCACAAAGATATCAAATGGACGGCCAACGGGTCCTCGAGCTCCCTATATAAAGAGCCCCTCTCCATTCGTTCTTGATCCGCGCCGGGGTGATCGAAGAGTGAAGCAGTTCTGGCCCGCCAGAGTTGCCCTGTTTCGGCCGAGTTGAAATTGGCCAATTTGAGCCCTCCTTAGGCCAAACCATTTTCTCCCGACACCTCCTCAACCCTTCCACGGCCGAATTAGGACCGAAAGGTAAGCCAATTCAGCTTCCCTTTAGAATTTTCAATCAGTGTTAGAGAGAGAGTCAACCGAATTTCAATGACAAAATTCTAATCCAATTCGATATCAATTGATGTCATTCTTGATCCTAGGATGATCCTAGGAGAGCTACCTGCCCAAATAGAAAGCTTGGATCGTCGCGCCCTCACCGATGAGAAATCGAAGCTTTCTATCTCTATAGTCTATGTTTCGACGAAGCTCCGTTTGAGCTCATTCCAACATTAAAACATGCGATTCAAAGTTCCTTAGAATCGTATAAACTTGTAGAAACTCAATTTCAACTTCAATTTCAATGAATAGAGGTGTTTGATCGATTAATTTGATGAAATGAAATTCGGTTGTGTTAAAGAGTTGAAATTGGGGGAAAATTTGGGTCAATTGTTCATGATAAGAATATTAGAGGGCCAATTGAGAAATTATAGAATTTTTGGGGCAAAATTCACCAAAATGGTAATTTGGGGAAAATTGAGGACCAAATTGAAAATTTGGGAATTTAAACCCCTTTTTTTTAAATTTAATAAATTGAGATCCTAAGACAAATTTTAAAAGTTTCGGGACTCAATTTGAGGAAAAAACCCGTCAATAGGGACTTAAAGTTAAAGAAAAATAACTTTAGGGACCTAATTGCATATATATATATATAAAGTGGGGTTTTCATATTTATTGGAACGAATGAGGGCTATTAGGTCAAAGAATAATGAACAACTATATTCATTTCGTGTAGGAGAACGAGACATCGGGAACGCCAGTTGAGGTATAGTGTGCAAGGGATGGAACTCGAATAAGTGGAATTTCATTGCACGATCGGGTGAGTGGGATTTCATATCAAATCCGGTTGGGGATGATAAGCACATCGTAATGAAAACCCACTACTATGTGGCATTTTAAACATCACGACTTAGAGTAGTGATGTGAAAACCATATGAAAAAACTACTTACCAGTTGTAAGTACATCATACCCGATTGATATGATGAAACTTCGTCGAAGGAAGTTGAAAACCCGTTCATCGGTTATGAATGGAGATGTCCATATAAGGTCAGTATAATGGATAGTGAAAACATATTTTTGTTAGAAGTGTTCTCCCCTGACTGTGTGCCAATGCTTAAACAATTTGGGAGACCTTCCTGACGAGAGCTCGAATAGCTCTTATAGGCCCGGCCTCAGTTTTGGAACTTGGAGGTTAATATGCCCGTCTTTTTGAAAATCTTGAACAGTGGGCCATAGGCCAATTGCCATGAGCAGGAGCTCATAAATGAACATAATATATGTGCCATAAAACTTTAATAAGAGAATTGTATGGTCAAGGTACCAAGGCTGGTCCGACACTCTTAGTCAACTTGCAGCAGTGCGACGTGACCGGTCTTCAGACCCATCAATACAAATAACTGTAGGTCGAGTTGAAAGTCGGGATCGTTGGACTAATGACACCACATATTACATGGCATAATAAGAAAACATTTTTTGTGCATGCACAATGAGTACGAGATCATCAAGATGCCCATGAGGTGTAGTGATGCGTCCTAAGGGCCCTAAACGACCCGGTGAGTATAAGGGTTCGTCGTTCCAGGTGACCATGCGAAATTTGGAGTAGCACCAAGTGCATGAGATTGGGGTGGGGACAGGAAGATGTCTCTATCCTCATATGGGCATGAAGAATTGATTTCGTGATTGAGGGTCGTATGTCACGTACATCTACTCATTTTGAGGATGGAAGTGGTCGTACTTCTATCTAGGTGGCCGGTAAAGTCGCTCCGAAGCCACAAGTGGGTTCAGCGGTCGTGCTGACCTGCGAATGTGTGTAACCTTCATGATGAAGGATGTGTGTTGTGTGATGACACACCGTGATAATAAGAAATGGTTGAAAAATCCAAATTTTTAAATGAAGGGATTTTTGAAAAATGAGTAGTCTGGCACACTCCAATATAAATATTTTTCCTAAAACTTAAAAGTAGACTTTTGACAAACCCATTGATTGAGTAGTAGAAACTCACCCCTCTTTTCTATCCCTTTTCAGGAAAAGAGAAAATGACTAGGAGGAACATCGAGCCTTACCCTTTATCAGGTATGCTTAATATTTCTTAAGCTTGCATTTTAATTGATATATGTCTTCTAGGGAATAAGGTTGAAATTTCGCATGGCTCCTCTCGAGTAAAAGGAGGAAACTCCTCTTGAACCAAGAAAGAGCGGTGGGTTGTTCACGGGGATCCAACCAAACCGGTTTGGGGCGTGACAACTAGAGTGGTATTAGAGCCTAGTTCCCTTGAAATATTATCAATAATATGTGTTGATATTAATCCAACTCTAAACTATCTTGTAGGAATGAGAATCCCTAGGAAATTCGCAAGGAAACCTAGTCCTTCACCTATAAGCGTGAAAAAGATATCCAACCCAAGGAAGGAAGCCATTCAGAGGTTCCTAAGGGGTGAAAAGCGAGTATCCAAAGACATGGTGGAGGACTACCGGAAACTAGTGGGAGTCTTACTGGAACCAGAAGGCATCATATACCCTCCTCCTAGACAAAAGGAACCATCACCACCTCCTAGAAGTCTAACCCCTCTTCCAATACCACAACAACAAAAGAGGAACCCCACCAGAAAGAGGCCTGGGATAATTATTTGGATGCTTATGCCACCCTCATGAAGGTCCACCAAGTACCTCCACCCACTCAACATGGCTTCAATCCAGGTTGAAATGGACATATGAGTGTGAGGCGGAAGTACTAAGGCGGTACAGGTTGGAGGCCACACATGAAATTCATCCTATTGAGGAGCATGAATGGACCCAAATCAATTACTCAGAGCCTTCTGACCAAGAGTCTCATAATTGTTTTAGGGTTAACTCTAGTCCTATGACCCCAAGGGATTAGGGGGTAGAGAAGTCATGTAATAAGCCAAAATTTTTTTGGCAAGAGAATATTTCCTGAATAAATTAAAAGTTTATTAAAACTCTTGAGTTCCTTGAGAAAAATTTAAGTAGATAAAAGTTTAAGGGAAGAAATTTCTCCTAAGGGAGAATGGCTTATTGATAGTTAAACTCAAACCCTAGGATTTAGAAAAATGATAAGGAGAAATTCATCTGGTGAGATCCTAAGGAATGGAAAAAGGGAGTTGGAGGAGCAACCATCTAAGAGCACATAACTTTCGAGAGACCCAGGAAGAAGTATAACCACAAGAATAGAAGCTGATCGATAGGGAAAAGAAATTAAGATTCCATCCGACAAAGATGAAGAGAAAGTGCAACAACAGGAGAGTATTAGGAGGTTGAGCATGCTCTACTACAAGAAGGCCTGGAAAACTCAAATTAAGAACATCAAAGAAATACTATATAAGGAAATAACTTATTTGGACCAAGCGATTTGGGGGAGTAAACGAAGTCTAATCGGAGATGAGGAATTGTGGGAGAATACATCTCAACCAAGACAAAGAGGGAAACACTAGGGATAGAAAAGGTTTAGAAACAATAAGGATAAGAAACCCACCTCAAAGGAGTAGGCGAATATGGAAGTGAGTGGAAATAAAGCAAGGTCAACCGAAGGTACTACTAGATCCAAAGAGCAAGAATAAATTGGTAAAGATATCGACAGAATACACTCCCAAAATTTAAGGGGTTCAATGGTAGAATTAGAAGAAATGTGGAGGGATGGAGAATGGAAAACTCATCAGAGAAAGGAATTACGCAACTCATGACTTAGAATTAGCTGCGATAATGTTGGCCCTAAGGATATGGTGGCCCTACCTTTACGGGATTGAGTATAGGATATACACAGATCACAAGAGCAATAAGTACTTCCTAACTCAAAAGGAATCAAACCCCCATTAGAAGATATGACTAGAATTAGTGAAGGATTATGATCTTACAATAAAATACCACCCTGGAAAGGTTAATGTGGTAGTAGATGCTTAAAATCGCAAGTATCAAACTCAGACGAAATAAGTAAAGACAAGTTACATATCCTATTACAACAATTAGGAAGCATAGAGGCAGACCTGAGGAAAGACAAGCAGGAAAATGCTTGGTGATTAATGCGGCGGTAACACCTAGTCTAATGGGCATATAAAGGCTCAACAAAATATTGATAAAGAACTTCAATCTTACTTGGATTCGGCTAATAGAGAATGGAAACCAGATTACAACATGCGAAGTGATAGAGTAATGACCTATAAAGGTAGGATATGTGTGTCTCGAGATAAGGAATTGAAAAGATTAATTCTGGAAGAGGCACACGGTGCGGTGTATGCTATGCATCCAGGTTGAACTAAGATGTACCGCTCTCTCAAACAAGCATACTAGTGGAAGGTTATGAAGTGGGATATTGTGGAATATGCAGCTCAATGTTTGACCTGTCAACACATAAAAGTGGAGCATCAGAAACAGTCAGGACTACTATAACCATTACTAATTCCTAAGAGGAAATAAGAGCACATCATCATGAACTTCGTCACAGGTCTATCAGTGGCTAAAAAGGGGTTGAGATGCGATTTGGGTAGTAGTGTATAGATTGACCAAATCAGCTCATTTTTTCCCTATAAAAGTGACAAACACAGTGGAACAGCTGGCTGTCCTATACATGAAGGAAATAATAAGACTCCATGGTGTCCCGGTGAGTATAGTATTAGATAGAGATCGAAGATTTTCTTCCAGGTTTATGGTCAAGTCTGCAAAACGACATGGGGGACCAAGCTCCATATGAGTACGGAATTTCACCCTCAGGCAGATGGACAGTCTGAGCGAACCATGTAAACTTTGGAAGACATGTTGAGAGTATGGATGCTCACCATGGACAAAAACTGGGAGGAATACTTATGCCTGATGGAATTTGCGTATAATAATCATAATTATTAGGCTAGTAACCAGATGGCGCCCTATGAAGCCCTTTATGGACGGTCTTATTGTACCCCTCTATTCTGGGAAGAAGTAGGGGAAAGGAGGTTAGAAAGGACAGAAATGATTAAGGATGCCACAGAGAAGATAAAACTAATAAGGAGTCGTATTAAGACTGCACTAGACAGGCGAAGGAGTTACGCGGATAATCGGAAGAAAGATTTGGAGTTCAAAGCAGGAGATCAGGTATTCCTCAAAGTATCTCCATGGAGAGGAATGCTTAGGTTTCAACAAAGAGGAAAGCTGAAACCAAGATACATTGGCCCATATCACATTAGTCAAAGGATAGGACCGGTAGCTTATAAATTAGAATTGCCTCCTAATCAGCAGAGAATACATGAGGTATTCCACATTTCAGTACTTTGGAAATATCAGCCTAATCCTAGTCACGTACTGGACCAACCTCCAATGGAACTGGAAGAGAACCTGACTTATTAGACAGAGCCGGTACAAATCATTGACCAGAGAGACAAGAATTTGAGGAACAAGAAAATTCCTATGGTCAAGGTGTTGTAGCAAAACAGACCCGTGCAGGAAGAGACATGGGAAACCGAGTCTATGATGAGGGATCGTTATCCTCAGTTATTTAATGTGTAACTATTTTGGGGAGAAAACCCCTAAAAAGGAGGGGAGAGTTGTAAACCCCGTCCTTTAGTAATGAGAAAATCGAGTAAAGAACCGGAAAATTTGAATCTTTAAACCGAATTGGTCTACAAGCCTGATTGTTAGGGGATGAGCAAAATTGAAAAAATTCTCACTCCCATGTGACTCAAAAAGTTTCATAAACTTAGGAAAAGGACCCTAGGACAAAATAAAGAGGAAAGACCCAAGCAGTTCAAGAGAACCGGATCCAAACCAGTTTATGAACCAAGTTGATAATCCTTGGATCCCTTGGGAAGGAACCTTAGAATAATGTGGGAGAGAAAAACTAGACCGGTTTGGGTAAACCGGACCCGAACCGGATTAAACTAGTTTAAGAAACGAGTCAATTTATGAACCAGAATCAATTAAGAGATGATAAACCATGAATTTTATGGACCCTAAGTGACCCAAGGAGTCACAAAAGACATGGAAATGGACTTGTGAAGGAATTGAGGATGAAAACTAAACTGGTTCAGGTGAACTAGATCCAAATTGGTTCAAACTGGTTTGAACCACTATTGAACTAGATCCTAAATTCATTTTTCTAGTGGCTTAAATAATTCAAATTTGAGATTTGAAGCCACCATTGGATAGAAAATGAATTTAGAAATTTTTAGATTTGAAAAACTCAGTCGAATGAAGGGTGAATCAGTCGGTTTAAGCTTTGAACGCAGTTTGGACCGGTCCGGTCCAGTTTGGAACAGTGTCATCTTCTTCCTTGGGATGACAGCACTGTTCACTCGCTAGAAAATCGGAGCAGTGTCGGCAAAAAAGAAACATTTCTATTCGTTACATTTCAGGTGTTCAATGCCTGTCATAAAGATGCCAAATGGACGGCCAATGGGTCCCCGAGTTCCCTATATAAAGAGTCCCTCTCCATTCGTCCTCTCCACACCTGAAAAGCTCACTCTCTTTCAGTTGCTCAGATTTTCCAGTGAAGCACAAACCAGAGCTCCGATATAGGGTCAATTATGAGCCAAAGAAGGTGAAGTTGGGTTTATTAGAACCGGAGAGAAGTCAGCTACACGGTGGTAACATCCGTTTGTTTCGAGAGTCGTCGGAGAAGCGCCGGTGAGATCGAACAGTGAAGCAGCTCCGGTGGGCTGGAGGTGCCCTATTTCGACTGAGTTGAAATCGGCCAATTCGAGCCCTCCTTAGGCCAAACCAAGCTCTCCTGACACCTCCTTAGCCCTTCCACGACCGAATTAGGACCGAAAGGTAAGACAATTCGGCTTCCCTTTACAATTTTTTATCAGTGTTAGAGAGAGAGTCAGCCGAATTTCAATGACAAAATTCTAATCCAATTCGATAATAATTGATGTAATTCTTGATCCTAGGAAGAACCTCTGGAGGAGAACTAACTGCCCAAATAGAAAGCTCGGACCGCCGCGCCCTCACTGGTGAGAAATCGAAGCTCTCTCTCTACAATCTGTTTTCCGGCGAAGCTCTGTTTGAGCTCGTTCTAGCATTAAAACCTGTGATTCAAAGTTCCTTAGGATCGTATGAACATCTAGAAACTCAATTTCAACAAATAGAGGTGTTTGATCATTCAATTTGATGAAATCAAATTCAGTTGTGTTAAAGAGTTGAAATTGGGGGGAAAATTGGGGATTTTCAAAAATTCAAAGGACTAAAATGTAATTTTCTAAAATTGAGGGTCAATTGGTCATGATAAGAATATTAGAGGGCCAATTGAGAAATTTTAGAATTTTTGGGGCAAAATTCACCATTTTTTTAATGGAAGGGAAAAATGGTAATTTTGGGAAAATTGAGGGACCAAATTGGAAATGTGGGAATTTAAACCCCTTTTTTCGTAATTTAATAAATTGAGGTCCTAAGAAAAATTTTAAAGGTTTCGGGACTCAATTTGAGGAAAAACCCGACAATAAGGACTTAATGTTATAGAAAAATAACTTTAGGGACCTAATTGCAAATATATATAAAGTTGGGTTTTCTCATTCATTGGAACGAATGAGGGCTATTAGACCAAAGAATAATGAACAAGTATGTTCATTTTGTGTAGGAGAACGAGACATCGGGAATGCCAATTGAGGTCCAGCGTGCAAGGGAAGGAATTTGACTAAGTGGAATTCCACTGCACGGTCGGGTGAGTGGGATTTCATATCATACCTAGTTGGGGATGATAAGCACATCGTAATGAAGGAAGTTGAAAACTTGTTCATTAGTTATGAATGGAGATGTTCTTATATCAAGTTAGTATATTGAACAGTAAAAACATATTTTTTTCGTAAGTGTTCTCCCTTGACTGTGTGTCATTGCTTAAACAATTTGGGAGACCTTCTCGACGGGAGCTTGAATAGCTCTTATAGGCTGGGGGCCTCGGTTTTGGAACTTTGGGGTTAATATGCCCATCTTTTTGAAAATCTCGAATAGTGGGCCATAGGCCAATGGACACGAGCAGGAGCTCGTAAATGAACATAATATATGTGTCATATAACTTTAATAAGAGAATTGAATGGTTAAGGTACCAAGGCTGGTTCGACACTCTCGGTCAACTAGTAGCAGTGTGACATGACCAGTCCCTGAACCAGTAAGATAAACAGCTGTAGGTTGAGTTGAAAGTCGGGACTGTTGGACTAATGACACCGCAGATTACATGGCATAATAAGAAAACATTGTTTGTGCGTGCACAATGAGTACGGGACCATCAAGACATCCATGAGGGGTAGTGATGCATCCTAAGGGCCCTGGACGACCCGATGAGTATAAGGGCAGTTCGTCGTTCCAGGTGACCGTGTGAAATTTGGAGTAGCACTAAGCACATGAGACTAGGGTGGGGACGGGATGAGGTCTCTGTCCTCATATGGACATGAAGAATTAATTTCAAGATTAAGGGTCGGATGTCACGTACATCCACTCATTCTCAGGATGGAAGTGGTCGTACTTCTATCTAGGTGGCTAGTAAAGTCACTACGAAGCCACAAGTAGGTTCAACAATCGTGCTGGCCTATGAATGTGTGTAACCTTCATGATGAAGGATGTGTGTTGTGTGATGACACACCGTGATAATAAGAAATGGTGGAAAAATCAAAATTTTTAAATGAAGGGATTTTTGAAAAATGAGGAGTCTGGCACACTCCAATATAAATATTTTTCCTAAAAGTTAAAAGTAGACTTTTGACAAACCCATTCACTAAGTTGTAGAAACTCACAACTCTTTTCTATTCCTTTTTCAGGAAATGAGAAAATGACTAGGAGTAACACCGAGCCTTACCCTTTGTCAGGTATGCTTAATCTTTCTTAAGCTTGCATTTTAATTGATATATGTCTTCTAGGGAACAAGGCTGAAATTTTGCCTGGCTCCCCTCGAGTAAAAGAAGGAGGAAACTCCTCTTGAATCGAGAAAGAGTGGCGGGTTGTTCATGAGGATCCAACCAAACCGAGTTAGGGCATGATACAATGCCCATTCATTGAGTTGTCAGACTCACCTCCTCCTTTTACCCATTTTCAGGAAACCAATCTTAAAGATCTATCTGTAGCTAAACCTAAAGACATGTATGAAAAATTTATATTTAGTTTTTATTAATGTTATTCCAGGTAAGATATAAGTGAAAAGGATGTCTTACTTCTCATGGTCTAGTGAAGGGGTAACCCTTTTATAAATCGGGAGAGTGGTGGGTTGTTCACGGGGATCCAACCAAACTAGGTCGGGCATGACAACTTGAGTGTCATGAGAGCCAATTTCCTCGAATACATTATCAAGACTATATAACATAAGGATTTAAGTAAAACTACCTACCTTGAATGAAGATTGCCCCAAGAAAAGTAGCTAAACAAAACCATGCTATCTTTGTCACCTCGAAAACCTAGGAAGAAATCCTTCTAGACCATACCATAGTACTGAATACTTCCCAAACCGTCATTGTAAAAATCTCCCTTAGAGATGTTAAAACCCCAAAATGAATTCTTACTTTAATGAGTAAGGTTCTAAGTCCTAAAAAATTTTTGTCCCTCAATAATACGATCGTGTGCCTCAATTACAAGAGGAAGGATCACGAGAAGAAGGCCAAGGGTTGGATCTTAAGAAAACCCAAACAAAGCAAAATGTACATAAAGGGAATTTTCCCTTAAGGAGCACTACAAACCATCTAGGAGTAAAGAAGGAAGCACCTCCTCCATAAAAGACAAGCTCGACGATGAAAGGCAACTAGGATGTCTCGAGATAGTAAGGTGTGACCTTCTTTGGAAGAGCAGAGGAACCAAGTAGGGTTGTAGACTAACCTAGCGAAAAGGTGTAACAAGAAACTTAAGGAGAAGACGCCCTAGGACGAACTAGAAAATAGTTAGGATTACACCCTCAAAAGGACGACAGGATAGGCATCAAGGACGGATAAAAATTTTAGGACAACTGTCCCAAGGCAAGTGAACTAGGAGAGTAGTGGGGATGAGACAGTTAATGAATTGACACTCGAGAAGGTCATAAATCTAAACCCCAACAAGGAAGGGGGAGGTAAAAAGGCTAGAACAGTGGAAAGGAAGGATAAAGGAAATCCTTGAAGAAATAAATGGCCAAAAATGAAATGGTGACCACACTCAAGCAATAAGGAGGATTTAGTCTCACACAAAGAGGTATTGGAGCAAATAATGCCTGAACCTTTCCCAAAGAAGGAGACCATGGGAAGGCATACATGTCCCAACTAAGAAGTAATGGACCAAGTGACGAAGGATGAGGAGATGAAGTGCATGCCGAGGTGAAAGAACCAAGGGAAGCATACTAGGAGGACCCAAGGAGTAAGTTAAATCCAAGGAATGAGTAAGTAGGAAGATAGTATCAAAGGACACCATAACAAGTAAGAATGGGTAGGCTAACCATAATAAGGAAATAAAGGAAAGAACATCCAGGAAACCTTGGAGAAGTAAGCCTTCCAATTCAAAAGTAATTAAATGGAACAACCACTGACATTAAGGTTGGTCATAGTCTACACTCACTTAATAGAGCCCAAGGAGTGGATGGTTGGATATAAAACAGAGTACTAGGAACCAATCTATCAACATAAGTATCTTGAAGAGAGAATAAGGAACAAAAGAGAGTTGGAGGACTGGGAAGGATAAAGAGCAGACAACCATACCGATCCTAGAAAAGGGTGTAAGAAATGAATGAAGGAAAAGCTCCCAAGGAGTGTTAGGAAGGTCAAACAAGGATGGAAGTCCCTAGGTAGAAGGATAAAGGAAGTGAAACCTTAAAAGGGAATTCCCAAGCTAAGTAACCAACAGATGGATTATAAGAGGCTTAACCCGAAGTAAGGAACCTTATAAAGAAACATAGGTGGTTAAGGGTATATTGAGATGACCAAGTTTGACATATTTTAGAAGAGCAAAGAAGCCAATTAAGGATTTCAGATGAACCTATTGGAAGGAAACAACCAGTAACAATGTGATGGTCAAGGAGGATAAATGATGATCTAAGAAGGACCGGGAAGTAATAGAAGAAGGGAAAAAAGGATGGGCATAATGGAGTACACGAAATAAGACCAATAATCAGAAGTTACTCATATATGGAATAAAGGATGAAATGGAATTTTAAGATGAGGAAGGATTCAAAGTGGGCAAATGCCTAAAATTTTCTAAATTCATTCTCTATCAAATGGTGGCCTCAATTCTCAAATTAGAATTTTCTAAGCCACCTAGAAAATGAATTTAACATCTGGTTCAATGGTGATACAAACCGGTTTAATTTGGTTTAGATCTGGTTCACCTGAACCGGTTTAGTTTTCATCCTCCATTCATCCTAAAGTCCTTTCTAGTGACTTATGTGAATCTTTGTGTCACTTGGGATCCATAAATTTCCCTGTTTGCCCTCTCTTTACCGGTTCCAATTCACAAACCGGCTCGATTTATAAGCTAATTTTAAGTATAAATACAATTATTAGTCAACTATATATTTTCATAATTTCTAATTATTAGTAACCAGTAGAATCCATAGCTGGAAAATGGTGTTTAATGAAACAACAATTCGAGGGATGAAAGAAAAAACAAACGGCGTCCAAATTTAGATCACTTGGCAGAAGAAAATTGTCTATTTTCTTGGAAAAAATGAAGGAATAAACCTTTAAGGAATGGTAAGAAGGTTGAGCATGTAGCTCCTAAGGTGAAAATCTCTACTTTAAGGGATAATAGAGAATGAAACTATAAGAAGGGAAATTTCCAAACAAAGCAATCAATACATAGACCCAAAAAGGAACCAACATGAAATAATGACTCATGAAATGGTCACAAGCGAGTAAGAGTGGATTAAGGAAAGACCTTGAATAAAATATGCCACTAGAGAAGTGGAAGAATCTTGCCCTAAGTAGAGGAGGAAGTGAACTTAAGGATGTACCTTAGAATAGTGGGTAAGACATGCCTAATTATGATAAACTCCATGGAGTGAGTAAACAATGGAAAGGAAAATAAATTCCTTAAGTAAATGATATAAAAAGGGGCTAACTAAAAGAACAACCAAAGAGTTAGCATGTCAAGCAAACCCGAAGTTGACACCAAAGGAAACTATTCCTGATGCAAAGGTTGTTAATTAGGTTTTGGGGATAAAACTCCTAAAAGGAAGAGAGAGTTGTAAACTCCATCCCTTAAAAACAAGGAAACTAGGGAAAGAACCGGTCAGCCTATGTGAGAAAATTGAACCGGTTCATGAACCCCAATCATTAGAGAAAGGGGAAAACGGGAATTTACAAATCCCAAGTGACCTAGAGAGTCATAAAAGTCAGATTGAACCGGTTATAACAAGACCGGTTCAAGTGAACTGGACTTAAATCAAATTGAACCGGTTAGAACAACTATGGAACCAATTTCTAAATTCATTTTTCTAGGTGGCTTAAAAAAATTAAAATTGGAGAATTAAAGGCACCATTAGATAGAGAATGAATTTAGAAATTTTTAATTTTGAAAAACTCGATCGAATCGGGCCTAAACCAATCGGTTTAAGCATTGAACCCGATTCAGACCGGTCCAGTCCGGTTTGGAATAGTGTCATTTTCTTCCTTCAGATGAAAGCACTATTCACTCCTCAGAAAAGCTAGCAGCGTCGGTGAAGATGAAAAGTCTCCGTTCAGGGCATTTCAAGCCATGAATGATCATCATAAAGGCACGAATCAAACGTCAAAAGAGTCCTTGAGCTCCCTATATAAAGAGCTTCTCCTCATTCATACTCTTCATACCTGAAAACTCCTCTCTCTCTCTCTCTACTACTCCAATTTTCGGTGAAGCTCGAACCAAAGCTCCGACATTGGGGCTTTTCTGAGCCAAAGAAGGTGAGGTCGGGTTCCTTAGACTCAGGAAGAAGTCAACTATCCGACAGTGGTCACCATTCGATCCAAGCATCGTCGAAGAACTGCCGACATAATCAAAAAGTGAAGCAACTTCGGCAGACCGAAATTGCCCTATTTCGGCTGAGCTAAAAATGGCCAAATTGAGCCCTTTTAGGCTAAACCAAGCTTTCCCAACACTCTCTCAACCCTCATACAACTGAATTAGAACTGAATGGTAAGCCAATTCGGCTCTCCTCTACAATTTTCGATCAGTGTTAGAGAGAAAAACGGTAAAGCTTCACTGACCAAATTATCCCTCGATTCAACATGAATTGTGGTAATTCTTGATCCTAGGAGAAACCTCAGGATGAGAGCTACTTGCCCCAATCGAAAGCTCGGACTATCACACCTCTGTCGGTAAGCTTTCAAAATTCTCTCTCTCTACGCCCAGTTTTCGGGTGAAGCTCTATTTGAGCTTATTTTGGCCCCAATTCATGTGATTCAAAGCTTAATTGAATCGTATGGATGTGCAAGAACTCAACTTTACCTTCAATTTCAACAATTAAACTTGATTGAATGGTCAATTTGATAAAATCAAATTCGGCTAATTTGAAAGGGGGAAATTGGGGCAAACTTTGGGGGATATTGGCGATTTTGTAAAATTGAGGAACCAAAGTGCAATTTCCCAAAATTGAGGGCCAATTGGCCATGAAAAAGATGTTGGAGGACTAATTGGTCAATTATTTAAATTTATTGTGGTCAAATTTTCATTTTTGTAAAGTATGGGAAAATTGGTACTTTTTGAAAAGTTAGGGACCAAATTGGAAATTTGGAAACCTTGAACCCTTTTTTGGATTTTGGATAAATTGAGGACCTAAAGTTAAAGAAAAAGAACTTTAGGGACCTTAATGCAAATAATTAAAAGTTTGGTCATTTTGTTCATACAAGAGGAACTTCAGGGACCTAAAGTTTAGTCAAATGTTAATAAAAAAGGATGTTCAAAATCATGTAGGAACACAAAGGACCGGAGCGCCATCAAGCATAAGCTCGCGTGGAGGCAAAAGGCTGATTAAGAGGAATACATTACACTTATCAGGTGAGTGGGTTATTCACATCATACCCGATTATGATGATGAACAACTAGGATATGAAAAACCACTACTATGTGGAATTTTAACATCACACCTGGTTGGAGTGATGTGAGAACTACGCGAAAAAAAACTACTTACCAGTTGTAAGTAGATCATATCTGGTTGGTATGATGGACTTCTTGGGAGGAAGCAGAAAACCCGCTTACTAGTTGTAAGCGAAGATGTCATCTTACACGGTTGGTGTGATGGATGAAAATTTTATTTTTGTCAGAAGTGTTCTCGACTGACTCTGTGCCAACACTTAAAACTTTTGGGAGATCTTCTTGATGAGAGCTAGAATAGCTAAAATAGGCTAGAGGCCTCCGTTTTGGAACTTGGGGACTAAAATGTCGTAAGTGGAAAACTTCAAAAATCACGTACAGTGGGCCCTAGGCTAGTTGGCTTGAGCAGAAGCTCATAAACAAACATGATGATAATCCATGAAAATTTTTATTGAAAGAATGTTGTAATTTGGCCTTGTTACCAAGATAGGACCGACATAATCGATGGATTGGCGGTAGTGCAACAGGACCAGGTCGACGGTCTGGTCTAGACAAACAGGTACAGGTCGAGTTGAAGGTCAGGGCCATTGGACCAGTGGCACCAAAGATTAATGGCTTTATGGAAAACTTTGTTTGTGCATGCACTTGAGGTTTAGGACCATTAAGACACCCAAGATGGGTAGTGATGCATCATATGGACTAGATCCAACTAGATAGAACCAGTTTATGAACCGAGTTGATTCTTGAACCGGAACCGATAGAGAATGGGTAAACCAAGAAATTTATGGATCCCTTGTGATCCAAAGAGATTATAAACCTTAAGAAGGAACATTAGAACAAAGTGGGAGAGAAAAACCAAATCAGTTCGGGTGAACTGCACCCAAACCGGATTAAACTGGTTTAAGGACCAAGCCAACTTATGAACCGGAATCGATAAAGAGATGGTAAACTACGAATTTTATGGACCCTATGTGACCTAAGGAGTTACAAAAGTCATGTAAATAGACTTGTGTAGGAATTGGGGATGAAAACCAAACCGGTTTAGGTGAACCGGATCTGAACCGATTCGGACCGGTTTGAACCACTATTGAACTAAATCACATATTTATTTTTCTATGTGGCTTAAATAATTTAAATTCAAGATTTGAGGTTACCATTGGATAAAAATGAATTTAGATAAATTTAGAAATTTATAGATTTGAAAAGCTCAGTCGAATGAGGGGTGAACCAGCCGGTTTAAGTTTCGAACCTGCTTCGGATCGGTCTAGTCCAATTTGGAACAGTTTCATCTTCTTCCCCCATATGACAGCACTGTTCACTCGCCGAAAAATCGCCGCAGCATCGGCAAAGAGGAAACATCTTCATTCAATACATTTCTGACTGTAAAACCCGCCCTTTTGAGCTAAGGAAAACTAGGAAAAAAATCGGTCAAGTCAAGTGAGGATTCAGAACCGGTTCACCAACCCGATTATTTCTGAACGGACAAGTTGAGAATTTACAACTCTCGAGTGATCCAAAGGGTTAATTAAACCTTGGAAAAGAAACTTAAGACAAATTAGAAAACAAAAACCAAAGTGGTTCAGGTGAACTAGATTCCATAAGAACTTTAAAGTTAAAGTGTGAGGATGGGTGACCTCATGGGAGTAGTGTGAGTAATAAATCTCGCCCATTTAATACACGGGTTTTAGCCTATATAAAGAGCTCATCCCCATTTCATTCTCCTCAAAACACTTCTCTCTCTCTCACTACTAGTCCATTTCCCGGTAAAGCTCAAACTAGAGCTTCGACCTGAACAAAAGTCAGGCTCTTTAGAACCGGGGAGAAGACAGCTATCTGATAGCAAACTACAGTTAATTCGAGAATCGTTGGAGAAGCGCCGGCATGATAGAATAGTGAAGCAGCTCCGACGGACAGCAGCTGCCCTATTTCGGCCAAGCTGAAATCAGCCATTTCAAGCCCTGCTCAGGCCAATCCAGGCCCTCCCAACACTTCCTCAGCCTTTCTACGGCTGAATTAGGACCGAAAGGTAAGCCAATTCGGCTCCCCTTTATAATTTTTTATTGGTGCTAGAGAGAGAGTAGACTGAATTTCAATGACGAAATTCTAATCCAATTCCCCACAAATTGATGCGATTCTTGATTTTAGGATGAACCTCAGGATGAGAGCTATCTGTCCAGATCGAAAGCTCGAATCGTCGTGCCTTCACCAGTGAGTAATTGAAGCTTTCTCTCTCTATAGTTCATTTTCCGACAAAGCTCTGTTTGAGCTCGTCCCGGCATTAAAACTTGCGATTCACATTTCTGAAGAATCGTATGAACATGTATAAACTCAATTTCAACTTCAATTTCAACAATGGGAAACGTTTGATGGGTCAATTTGATGAAATCAAATTCGGCTGTGTTAAGAAGTTGGAATTGGGGGAAAATTGGGGATTTTCAAAATTCAAAGGACCAAAATGAAATTTTATGAAATTGAGGGCCAATTGGGCATGAAAATAATGTTAGAGGACCAATTGAGGAATTTTGAAATTTTTAGGGCAAAATTTACCATTTTTGTAAATGAAGGGCAAAATGGTGATTTTGGAAAAGTTGGGGGACCAAATTGGAAATTTGGGAAATTAAACCCCTTTTTGTGAAATGGAATAAATTGAGGTCCTATGATAAATTTTAGAAGCTACGAGACTCAATTTGAGGAAAAACTAGCATTTGGGACTTAAAGTTAAAGAAAAATAACTTTAGGGACCTAATTGCAAATAAATGAAAGTTTGACTTTCTCATTCATTTGGAATGAATGAAGGCGATTAGGCCGAAGGATAATGAACCAAGATGTTCATATCATGTAGGAACGCGAAATACCGGGAACGCCGGCAAGAACAAGCTCGCATGAATACAAAGAACCAGTCTAGTAGAATTCACGGCATTAACGGGTAAGTGGGTTTACTAACTTCATACCCGGTTGGGAGGATGAGTACAACTTAAAGTTAAAAACCACTTACCAGTTGTGAGTGGGATTACTAACATCATACCCGGTTGGGATGATGAGTACAACTTAAACTTAAAAACCACTTACCGATTGTGAGTGGGATTACTAACATCATACCCGGTTGGGATGATGAGCACAACTTAAAGATAAAAACCACTTTCCTGTTGTGAGTGGAAATTTTATATCATACCCGGTAGGGGATGATAAGTACCTTGGTATAAAAACCCACTGTTTAGTGGTATTTTAATCATCACCACTTAGAGAAAGTGATGTGAAAATTTTGCGAAAAAAACTACTTACCGGTTGTAAGTAGATCATACCCGGTTTGTATGATGAGACTTCCTCGAAGGAAGTTGAAAACCCGTTCATCGGTTATGAACAGAGATGTCCTTATACCAGTTGGTATAATGGACAGTGAAAACCTATTTTGTCGGAAGTGTTCTCCCCTGACTGTGTGCCAATGCTTAAACTATTTGGGAGACCTTCTCGACGAGAGCTCAAATAGCTCTGATAGGCCAGGGACCTCGATTTTGGAACTTGGGGGCTAAATGCCCGATTTTGAAAATCTTGTACAGTGGGCCCAAGGCCAATTGGCACGAGCAGGAGCTCGTAAACGAACATGATATATGTGCGATTAAACTTAATAAGTGAATTGTTTGGCCATGGTACCAAGATAGGACTGACATGCCCAATCAACTAGCGACAGTGCAACATGACAGGTCGACGGACTAGTCAAGACAAACAGCTACGGGTTGAGATGAGAGTCGAGGCTGTTGGACTAGTGGCACCACAGATTACATGGTAATATAAGAAAATATTGTTTGTGCATGCACTGTGAGTATAGGATCATCAAGACGCCCATGAGGGGTAATGATGCATCCTAAGGGCACTGGACGACCTGGTGGCTATAAGGGCAGTTCGTCGTTCCAGGTGTCTGTGCGAAATCTAGAGTAGCACCAAGCGCATGAGACCGAGGTGGGGACAGGATGAGGTCTCTGTCCTCATATGGACATGAAGAAGTGATTTCGGGATTGTGGGTCGGATGTCACGTATATCCACTCATTCCCAGGGTAGAAGTGGTTGTACTTCTATCCGGGTGGCAGGAAAAGTCGCTCCGAAGCCACAAGCGGGTTTAGTAGTGATACTGACTTGCGAATGTGTGTAACCTTCATGATGAAGGATGTGTGTTGGGTGATGACACACCGGTAACTAGGAAATAATGGAAAAACCCAAATTTTTAAATGAAGGGATTTTTTAAAAAGAAAGTAGTCTAGCACACTCCATATTAATGTTTTTCTTAAAAGTTAAAAGTAGACCTTTGAAAACCCATTCACTGAGTAGTCGTACTCACCCCCTCCCTTATATCCCTTTCAGGAAATCTCGGAAAGCCTATCTTGAAAGACCATCAACTAAGATGCCTGTAAGACAGGTATGTAAAGTTTAAAATTTCATGCAGTTTTGATTATGCTATTCTAGGAAATGGTGCTGGTTTAAAGGACGCCTTACTCTTTATGGATTATTCCAGGAAGCAGCTCCGGCGGACTGAAGCTACCTTGTTTTGGCCGAGTTGAAATCGACCATTTCGAGCCATCCTCAGGCCAAACCAAGCCCTCCCAACACTTCCTTAGCTCTCCCACGGCTGAATTAGGACTGAAAGGTAAGCCAATTTGGCTCCTATCTAATTTTTGACTGGTGCGAGAGAGAAAACCGATAGAATTTCAAGGATGAAATTCTAACTCAATTTGGCATCAATTGATGCAATTCTAGATTCTAGGATGAACCTTAGGATGAGAGCTATTTGCCCAAATTGAAATCTCGGACCATCGTGCCCTCACCGGTGAGTAATCGAAGCTTTCTCTATCAATAGTCTGTTTTCCAGCGAATCTTCGTTTGTGCTCGTTCCGGCATTAAAACTCACGATTTAAAATTCTATGGAATTGTATGAACATGGAGAAAGTCAATTTCAACTTCAATTTCAACAATTAGAGGTGTTTGATCTGCCAATTTGATAAAATCAAATCTGGCTGTATAAAAGAGTTGGAATTGGGGGAAATTAGGGATTTTTGAAAATTTGAGGGACCAAAATGCAATTTCCTAAAATTGAGGGTCAATTGGGCATGATAAAAATGTTAGAGGGCCAATTGAGAAATTTTAGAATTTTTGGGGTAAAATTTACTATTTTTGTACAAGAAGGGCAAAATGGTGATTTTGGAGAAGTTGGGGGGGGACCAAATTGGAAATTTGGAAATTTAAAACCCTTTTTGTGAAATGGAATAAATTGAGGTCCCTTGATAAATTTTAAAAGTTTCAGGAATCAATTTGAGGAAAAACCAGCATTAGAGGCATAAAGTTTAGCAGAAATAACTTTAGAGACCTAATTGCAAATAAATGAATGTTTGACTTTCTCATTCATTTGCAATGAATGAAGGCTATTAGGCCAAAGGATAATAAAAAGAGATGTTCATATCATGTAGGAACATGAAGTACCGGGAACACCAACAAGGACAAGCTTACGTGAATATAAGAAACTAGTCTAATGGAATTTACAGCATTAATGGGTGAGTGGGTTTACTAACGTTATACCCGGTTGGGATGATGAGCATAACTTAAAGTTAAAAACTAATTACTGATTGTGAGTGGGATTTTTATATTATACCCGGTTGGGAATGATAAATATATCGGAATGAAAACCCACAACCACATGGCATTTTAAACATCACAACATAAAAGAGTGATGTGAAAACCATACGGAAAAACTACTTACCGGCCGTAAGTTGATCATACCCGGTTGGTATGATGAAACTTCCTCAGAGGAAATTGAAAACCCATTCATCGGTTATGTGCGGAGATTTCCTTATACCCGGTCGGTATAATAGACGGTTGAAAATAGATTTTGTCGGAAGTGCTCTCCCCTGACTATGTGCCAATGCTTAAACTATTTGGGAGAGCTTCTTGACGGGAGCCGGAATAGCTCTTATTGGCCGGGGGCCTCGGTTTTGGAACTTGGGGGCTAATAAGCCCAATTTTGAAAATCTCATACAGTAGGCCCAAGGCCAGTTGGCACGGGCAAGAGCTCGTAAACAAACATGAGTTATATGCCATAAAACATTAAATAAAGGAATTGTTTGGCCATGGTACCAAAATAGGACCGACATACTCAGTCAACTAGCAGCAGTGCGACATGATAAGTCGACGGACCAGTCAAGACAAACAAATGCGGGTTGAGTTGAGAAACAGGGCTGTTGGACTAGTAGCACCACAGATTATATGGCATAATGAGAAAATATTTATTGTGCATGCACTCTGAGTACGGGACCATCAAGATGCCCAAGAGGGTAGTGATGCATCCTAAGGGCACTGGACGACCTAGTGAGTATAAGGGTAGTTCATTGTACCAGGTGATCGTGCGAAATTTGGAGTAGCACCAAGCACATGAGACTAGGGTGGGGATGGGATGAGGTCTCTCTCCTAATATGGACACGAAAAATTGATTTCAGGATTGAGGGTCGGATGTCGTAAACATCCACTCATTCTCAGGGTAGAAGTGGACGTACTTCTATCTGAGTGGCCGGTAAAGTCGCTTCGAAGCCACAAGTGGGTTCAGTGGACGTACTAACCTACGAATGTGTGTTTAACCATCATGATGAAGGATGTGTGTTGGGTGATGACACACCGTGATTAAATAAGGAAATGGTCATAAAACCCGGGATTTCAAACGAAATTGTTTTGAAAGAAAGCAGTCTCGTACACTCCAAAAATCTATCTTTTCCCTAAAGTTAAAAAGTATTGAAAACCCATTCACTGAGTAGTCGTACTCACCCCTCCCTTATATCCCTTTTAGGAAATTTTGGAAAGCCTACCCTTAAAGACCATCAACTAAGACATTTGTGAGACAGGTATGATAAATCTAAATCATTATGCAGTTTTTATTTATGTTATTCTATGAAAAGGTGCAGGTTAAAGAAAGCCTTACTCTTTACGGTTTATAATAAGGGGAAACCCTTTAATAAATCGGAAGAGTGGCGGGTTGATCACGGGAATTCGTACAAACAAGGTCGGGGCATGACAACTAGAGTGGTATCAGAGCCTGTTTTCTCGAATACATAATCAAGACTAGAAAATATAGTAACTAATAGGATGTTACAAACATCCACTCATTCTCAGGGTTGAAGTGGACATACTTCTATATAGGTGGCCGATAAAGTTGCTCCGAAGCCACAAGTGTGTTCAGAGGACATACTAACCTACGAATGTGTGTTTAACCTTCATGATGAAAGATGTGTGTTGGGTGATTACACACCGTGATTAAATAAGGAAATGGTGATAAAACACGAGATTTCAAATGAAATGGTTTTGAAAGAAAGGTGTCAAGCACACTCCAAAAATATATATTTTTCCTAATGTTAAAAAGTTTTGAAAACCCATTCACTGATTAGTTGTACTCACCCCCTCCTTTTAGCCCTTAAAGACCATCAACTAAGATGCTTGTGAGACAGGAATGATAAATCTAAATTATTATGCAGTTTTGATTTATGTTATTCCAGGAAAAGGTGCAGGTTAAAGAAAGTCTTACTCTTTAGAGTTTATAATAAGGGGAAACCCTTCAAAAAAACCAAGAGAGTGGTGGGTTGATTACGGGGATCCGTCCAAACAGGGTCAGGACGTGTCACATCATGCCATATAATATGTGGTGCCACTGGTCCAATGGCCCCAACCCTCAACTCAACCTGCAGCTATTTGTCTTAACTACTCCAAAAACCTATCATGTCGCATTACCACTAGTTGATTGAATATGTCAGTCCTATCTTGCTACCATGGCCAAACAATTCATTTATTTAATGTTTTATGGCATATAACTCATGTTTGTTTACGAGCTACTACTCGAGCCAATTGGTCTATGGCCCACTGTTCGAGATTTTCAAAACTAGACATATTAGCCCCCAAGTTCCAAAATCGAGGCCTCTGACCTATTAGAGCTATTTGAGCTCCTGTCGAGAAGGTTTCCCAAATCCTTTAAGCAGTGGAACATAGTCATGGGAGAGCACTTCCAACAAAATTATATTTTCAACCATCCATCATACCATTCGAGTATGAGGATATCTCCGCTCATAACCTATTAATAGGTTTTCTACTTCCTCCGAGAAAGTTTCATCATACCAACTGGGTATGATCTACTTACAATCAGTAAGTAGTTTTTCCATGTCATTTTCACATCACTCCTCTAAGTTGTGATGTTTAAAATACCACTAAGTAGCGGGTTTTCATTTCCGAGGTACTTATCATCCCAACCGGATATGATATATAAATCCCACTCACTCGATTGTGTAGTAAAATTCCTATTAGCCAGCTTGTTGTCCTTACTTGAACTCGTCTCAGCTTGTGTTATTGGTACTTCCTGTTCCTACATGATATGAATGTTCTTGTTCAATATTCTTTGGCCTAACATCCTTCATTCATCCCAATTGAATGAGAAAATTAAAATATTTCTTTATTTGTAATTAGTTCCCTATAGATACTTTTCTTTAAATTTATTTCCCTAATTCCGTTTTTCCTCAATTTGAGTCCCAAAACCTTTAAAATTCCTCTTGCGACTTCAATTTACCCAATTTCATAAAAAGGGGTTCAAGTTTTCCAAATTCCCAATTTAGCCTCCAAATTTTCCAAAATTACCAATTTGCCCTTCCTTCACAAAAATGGTAAGTTTCACCCCAAAAATTCTAAAATTTCTCAATTGGCCCTCAAACATTCTTATCATCCCTAATTGACCCTCAATTTTATAAAATTTCATTTTGGTCATTCAAATTTTTGAAAATCCCCAATTTCCCCAAATTTTCCCCTAATTTCAACTCCCTAACACAACCGAATTTAATTTCATCAAATTGACTGATCAAACACTTATAATTATTGAAATTGAAGTTGAAATTTAGTTTCTACCCTTCATACAATTTCATAACAATTTGAATCATAAGTTTTAATGCTTGAACGAGCTCAAACGGAGCTTCGCCAGAAAACATATTGTAGAGAGAGAAAGCCTCAATTGCTTACCGGTGAGGGCGTGGCGGTCTAAGCTTTCTATTGGTGCAAGTAGCTCTCCTCATGTGGTTCCTCCTAGGATCAAGAATGGTATCAATTGATGTCGAATTGAGTTAGAATTCTATCATTGAAATTCTGTCCGCTCTCTCTAACAACAGTAGAAAATTGTAGAATGGAGCCGAATTGGCTTACCTTTCAGTTCTAATTCAGCCGTGAGAGGGCTGAGGAGATATTGGGAGAGATTGGTTTGGTTTGAGGAGGGCTCGAATCGATCACTTTCAGATCATTCAAAATAGGGCAGCTTCGGTCCGCTGGAGCTGCTTCACAATTCGTTCATGCCGGCGCTTCTCTAACGACTCTCAAAATGAATGGATGTCAACACCGTGTAGTTGACTTCTCCCCATTTCCAAGAAACTCGACCTCGCCTTCTTTGACTCAGAATTGACCATGTCGCGCCCCAACCCGGTTTGATCAAATCCTCGTGAGCAACCCATCACTCTCCCAGTTTATTAAGGGTTTCCCCTTCTTTAACTTGGTATGAGTAAAGCATCCTTTAAGCCTGTACTTTTCCTGGAATAACATAAATCAAAACTTGCATAAAATTTTAACTTTTCTTACCTGTCATGTAGGTGTAACTAACAAGAGGTCTTGGATAGGTTTTCCTTGGTCTATTTGAAAAGGGATATATGGGAGGGGTGGGTACAACGACTCAGTGAATAGGTTCTCAAAATTTGACTTTCAGGAAAAAGGTTTATTTGGAGTGTGTCAGTCTCCTTATTTCTTTTCAAAAATCCTTTCATTTCAAATCCCTATTTTATCACTATTTCTTATTAATCACGGTGTGTCATCACCCAACACATCCTTCATCATGAAGGTCAATCACACAACCGCAAGCTAGTACGTCCACTGAACCCACTTGTGGCATCAAAGCGACTTTATCGACAACCAATATAGAAGTACGTCCACTTCTACCCTGAGAATGAGTGAATGTTTGCGACATCCGATCATCAATCCCGTAACAATTCTCCGTGTCCATATGAGGATAGAGACCTCATCCCGTCACCAACCTAATTTCATGCGCTTGAAGCTACTCCGAGCTTCGCAAGGTCACCTGGTCCGACAAACTGCCCTGATACCCACCAGGTCGTCCAGGGCCCTAAGACACATCACTACACCTCTTGGGCATCTTGAAGGTCCTGTAATCATAGTGCATGCACAATCAATATTTTCACATCATGCCATATAATATGTGGTGCCACTGGTCCAACAACCCCGACCCTCAACTCAACCTGCAGCTATTTGTCTTGACTCATCCGTCGACCTGTCATGTTGCACTGCCACTAGTTAACTGAGTATGTCGGTCCTATCTTGGTACCATGGCTAAACAATTCATTTATTTAAAGTTTTATGGCATATATCTCATGTTTGTTTACGAGCTCCCGCTCGTGCCAATTGGCTTATGGCCCACTGTTCGAGATTTTTAAAACTAGGTATAATAGCCCTCAAGTTCCAAAACCGAGGCCTCTGGCCTAATAGAGCTATCCAAGCTACCGTCGAGAAGTCCTCCCAAATCGTTTATGCAGTGGCACATAGTTAGGGGAGAGCACTTCCGACAAAAATAAATTTTTAACTATCCATCATACCAACCGAGTATGATGATATCTCTGCTCATAACTGATGAACAGGTTTTCCACTTCTTTTGAGTAAGTTTCATTATACCAACCTGGTATGATCTACTTACAATCTGTAAGTAGTTTTTCCACGTCACTTTCACATCCATCCTCTAAGTTGTGATTTTTAAAATACCACTTAGAAGTGGATTTTCATTTCGAGATACTTATCATCCCTAACCAGGTATGATATAAAATCTCACTCACCTGTTAACGTAGTGAATTACACTTGACTAGTTCTTTGTATTCACGCGAGCTTGTCTTTGCTGGCATTCCGAGTACTTCATGTTCCTACATGATATGAACATCCTTGTTCATTATCCCTCAGCCTAATAGCCTTCATTCATTCCAAATGAATGAGAAAAATCAAAATATTTCATTATTTGTAAATAGGTCCCTAAAGTTAGTTCTCTTCAAGTCCCTAATGCCGGTTTTTCCTCAAATTTAGTCCCAAAACCATTAAAATGACTCTTAGGACTTCAATTTACCCAATTTCATAAAAAGGTGTTCAAGTATCCCAAATTCCCAATTTGGCTCCCAAATTTTCCAAAATTACCATTTTTCCCTTCCTTTACAAAAATGGTAAGTTTCACCCCAAAAATTATAAAATTCCTCGGTTGGCCCTCTAACATTCTTATCATGCCCAATTGATCCTCAATTTTATAAAACTGCATCATTATCCTTCACATTTTTGAAAATCTCCAATTTTTCACCCAATTTCAACTTCCTAACACAGTCGAATTTGATTTAATCAAGTTGACCGATTAAACACTTCTAATTGTTGAAATTGAAGTTAAAATTGAATTCCTACATCTTCATATGATTTAATAGCACTTTTAATCGTAAGTTTTGATGTCGAAACGAGCTTAAATGGAGTTTCGCAAAAAAATAGACTATAGAGAGAGAAAGCTTCAATTACTCACTGTCAGGGGCACGGCGGTCCGAGCTTTCGATCTGGATAGATAGATCTCATCATGAGGTTCATCCTAGAATCAAGAATTGTATCAATTGATTCCTAATTGAGTTAGAATTTCATCATCGAAATTCGGTTGGTTGTCTCTCTAGCACCGGTCGGAAATTGTAGAGGGGAGTTGTCACGTCCCGACCTGGTTTAGTCAGATCCCCATGATAACCCGTCACTCTCCCAGTTTATTAAAGGTTTTTGCCTTGTTATAAAAAGTAAAGAGTAAGGTGTCCTTTAAACCTGCATTTTTCCTAGAATAACATAAATAAAAACTACATAATATATCATACTTGTCTCGCAGGCGTCTAAGCTAATGCTCTTTTAAGGGTAGACTTTCTAAAATTTTCTAAAAAGGGATATAAGGGAGGGATGAGTATGACTACTCAGTGAATGGGTTTTCAAATTTTAATTTTGAGGAAAAGAGTTGTATTTGAGTGTGCCAGTCTCCTTTCTTTCAAAAATCCTTTCATTTAAAATCTTGGGATATATCACCATTTCCTTAATCAATCATGGTGTTTCATCACCTAACACACAACCTTCATTGTGAAGGTCAAACACAAATTCGCAGGCCAGCATATCCACTGAACCCACTTGGGGCGTCGGAGCGACTTTACTGGCCACCTAGATAGAAGCACGTCCACTTCTACCCTTAGAACGAGTGGATGTATGCGACATCTGACCCTCAATCCCAAAATCAATTCTCTGTGTCCGTATGAGGATAGAGACCTCATCCCGTCCCCACCCCGATCTCATGAGCTTAGTGCTACTCCAAATTTTGCACGGTCACTTGGTACGACGAACTGCCCATATACTCATTGGGTCGTCCAGGGCCATAGGATGCATCACTACCCCTCATAGGTGTCTTGATGATCCTGTAATCATAGTGCATGCACAAATAGTATATTCTTATCATGCCATATAATTTGTGGTGCCACTGATCCAATGGCCTCGACCCTCAACTCAACCAATTGTTGTTTGTCTTGACTAATCCAGAGACATGTCATGTCGCACAGACACTAGTTGACTGAATATGTCAGTCCTATCTTAGTACTATGGCCAAGCAATTCATTTATTAAAGTTTTATGGCACATATCTCATGTTTGTTTACGAGCTCCTGCTCGTCCCATAGGCCTATGGCCCACTTGTTCGAGATTTTCCAAAACTTGGCATAATATCCCCCAAGTTCCAAAATCGAGGCTCCCGGTCTATAAGAGCTATTCGAGCCTCCGTCAAGAAGGTCTCCCAAATCATTTAAGCATTGGCACACAATCAAGGGAGAGCACTTCCGACAAAAATATTTTTTCAACTGTCCATTATACTGAGTGGGTATAAGGACATCTCCGCTTATAACCGATGAATGGGTTTTCAACTTCCTTCGATAAAGTTTCATCATACCAACCGGGTATGATCTACTTACAACTAGTAAGTAGTTTTTCCGCATAATTTTCACATCACTCCTCTAACTTGTGATGTTTAAAAATACCACTTGGTAGTGGGTTTTCATTCCGAGGTACTTATCATCCCCAAATGGGTATGATATAAAATCCCACTCACCCATCAATGCAGTGAATTCCACTAGACTAGTCCCTTGTTTTCACGGGAGCTTGTCCTTGTTGGTGTTCCCGGTGCTTCGTGTTCCTTCATGATATGAACATCTCGGTTCATTATCTTTTAGCCTAATAGCCTTCATTCATTCTAAATGAATGAGAAAAACAAAACTTTTATTTATTTGCAATTAGGTCCCTAAAGTTATTTTTCATTAAGTCCCAAATGCCGATTTTTACTCAAATTGAGTCCCAAAACTTTTAGAATTCCCCTTGGGACCTCAATTTATTCAATTTCACAAAAAGGGGTTTAATTTTCCAAATTTCCAATTTGGTCCCCCAACTTTTTGAAAATTATCATTTTGCCCTTCCTTTACAAAAATGGTAAATTTTACCCCAAAAATTCTAAAATTCCTTAATTGGCCCTATAACATTTTTATCATGTCCAATTGACCCTCAATTTTAGGAAATTGCATTTCGGTTTTTCGAATTTTTTAAAGTCCCCAATTTTCTCCAATTTTTCCCCCAATTCTAACTTCTTAACATAGTCGAATATGATTGCATCAAATTGACCAATCAAACACTTCCAATTGTTAAAATTGAAGTTGAAATTGAGTTTCTACATGTTCATACGATTCTTTAGCAACTTGAATCACAAGTTTTAATGCCGGAACGAGCTCAAACAGAGTTTCGCAGGAAAATGAACTGTAGAGAGAGAAAGTTTCGATTACTCACCGGTGAGGGCGCGGCGGTCTGAGCTTTCTATCTGGGCAGGTAGCTCTACTTCTGAGGTTCTTCCTAGGATTAAGAATGACATCAATTAATGTTGAATTGGATTAGAATTTAGTAATTGAAATTCGATCGACTCTCTCTCTAACACCGATCAGAAATTGTAGAGAGGATCCAAATTGGCTTATCTTTCCATCCTAATATAGCCATGGGAGGGTTGAGGAAGTGTTGGGAGGGCTTGGTTTGGCCTAAAAAGGGCTTGAATTGGCCGATTTCAACTTGGCCAAAATAGGGCAGCTTCGATTCGCTGGAGCTGCTTCACTGTTCGATCACGTCGGCGCTTCTCCGATGACTCTCGGAACGAACGGATGTCACCAGCGTGTAGCCTACTTCTCTCGATTCTAATCAACCCGACCCCGCCTTCTTTCGCTCAGAAATAACCCTATATCAGAGCTTTGGTTCGAGCTTCACCAGAAAACTAAGCAACTGAGAGAGAGTGAACTTTTTAGGTGTGGAGAGGATGAATGGAGAAGGGCTCTTTATATAGAGAGCTCGGAGACTCATCGGTCGTCTGTTTGGCATCTTTATGACATGCATTGATGGCCAGAAACGTATTGAATGGAGTCGTTTCTTCTTCGACGGCACTGCTTCAATTTTTCGGTGAGTGAACAATGTTGTCATTTGAAGGAAGAAGACGACACTATTCCAAACTGGACCGGACCGGACCGGTTCGAACCGGGTTCAAAGCTTAAACCGGTCGGTTCACCCCTCATTTGACCGAATTTTTCAAATCTAAAAATTTCTACATTCATTTTCTATCCAATAGTGGCTTTAAATCTCAAATTTTAATTCTTTATGCCACCTAGAAAAATGAATTTAGAATCCGATTCAAACTGGTCCAATAACCCCTCTGGATAATGTGTGACTACCGGAATGTCTTCCAGTTCTTTTTCTACAAACTTCTCACCTATAACCATGGCTAGAAAGGTTGTACATCTTTTCTGTATCATCCTTTGAGCTTTTAGGTGGGACATCAATTGTACTTCTCCTTTACTTCTATCTCCTTGGAACTTTAGTCCTTTCGTTTTGGAAGTGTGGAAAGTTACCATCTTCCTTCTACAGTCCAACCTTGCTTGATGATTACTTAGCCAGTCCATTCCTAGAATTACTTCAACCTCCCTTAGGGGTAATGGGATCAAGTCAACTTCAAGTTTCATTCCTCCAATTCTTATCTCACATCCCTTTAATTGTTTATTCCTGTATAAACCTTCTCCTAAAGAGGTAAGGATGTTTAGGCTTTGTACTAGTGGAGTGAGCACCAGGGGTACTTTTGAAACCAACTCTTCCTTGATAAATGATCTCTCTGCTGCGGAGTCAAAGAGGGCATAGACTTGTTGTCCCCATAGCTGTATATACCTTGATTTAAGAAACATATGGTTTAGAAGGAATTCTCTTTTATTAAATCAAAAGATGTCTAGTTTACATAACTTCTTTAGACTAATTTGTAGGGTTCTGGTATGTACCCACTATAGTGTTAGGGTCTCCTCTAGCCTCCTCCTAAGTGAGGTTGTATACTCTAGCTGGTATTCTTGCTGTAACTTCTGGTCTGAGGTTTCTGGGATTCCCTTGAGGTGGTCCAAGAGTATTCCTCTGTCTATTCTCCCTAAGGGTGGGACAATCCTTTATGAAGTATCCCACTCGTCCACATGCAAAATAGGTATGGCATGGTCCCTCATGGTTCCTTTGGCACTTCGGGCAGCGACGGTTTCCTTGGGGTAAGGTAGGGACTATTCTAGGAGGAGGTGGTGGCATGCCCCTTCTCCGTTAGAATACCATTTTGTTTCCTCCTCTTGGGTTGGTATATTCTTTTCGCCCTCCTTGATGGTTTAGATCCTTTTCCCCCTTTCTAGTTGTCTGCTCCACTTGACGGCATCGGGTTTGTACCAGTCGCTCACACTCATGAGCCATACTGATTACAGCTACTAGATCTATGGGGCATCCTAGTACTCCCATACAGTCTCTAATGTCCATGTTGAGACCATCCACAAACCTTTGGCATATGTCAGTTGGCCCAACTAGGTCGGGAGCAAATGGTCTTAACTCGTTGAATTTTGTTTCATACAATGATATGGAGTTAAGCCCTTGCCGAAGTCGGATGAACTCTTGCTTCTTCTCATTTATTAGGTGGGGTGCCAGGTACTCCTCCGAATACCTCTCCTGAAATTATTCTCAAGTAGGGGTGGTGGTATATAGGTTTCGGACATTGTCCCACCACCATCTAGTGCTTCCTTCCAGGAAGAACTCCATCAGGATCACCCTGTCCTCTGTTGGTATCCGGACAATTCCCATCAACTTCTTGGTATTGGCCAACCAATCCATGGTGGTTCAAACATCCGTGTCACGCCCCGATCCGGTTTGGTCAGATACCCATGATCAACCTACCACTCTCCTGATTTACTAAAAGGTTTCCCCTTATATTATAAACCATAAAGAGTAAGGCGTTCTTTAGACATATACCTTTTTCCATGAATATCATAAATAAAAACAGCATAGTTATTTCTCTTAAACTTTAAGTCCCAAATGCCAGTTTTTTCCTCAAATTGAGTCTCGAAACTTCTAAAATTTATCATAGGACCTCAATTTATTCCATTTCACAAAAAGGGGATTAATTTCTCAAATTTCCAATTTGGTCCTCCAACTTTTCCAAAATTACCATTTTACCCTTCCTTTACAAAAATGGTAAGTTTAGCCCCAAAAATTCTAAAATTTCTCGATTCATCCTCCAACATTATTTTCATGCAATTGGCCCTTAATTTCATAAAATTTCATTTTAGTACTTTGAATTTCAAAAATCACCAATTTTTCCCCAATTCCAACTTCTTAACACAGTTGAATTTGATTTCATCAAATTGATACATCAAACGTGTCCAATTGTTGAAATTGAAGTTGAAATTGAGTTTCTACATGTTAATTCGATTCTTTAGAAATGTGAATCGCAAGTTTTAACGCTGGGAAGAGCTCAAAAGGAGCTTCGCCGAAAAATGAACTATAGAGAGAGAAAGCTTCGATTACTCACCGGTGAAGGCACGACGGTCTGAGCTTTCGATCTAGGCAGATAGCTCTCATCCTGATATTCATCCTAAAATCAAGAATCGCATCAATTGATGCGTAATTGGATTAGAATTTTGTCATTGAAATTCGGTCGAATCTCTCTCTAGCACCGATCGAAAATTGTAAAGGGGAGCTGAATTGGCTTACGTTTCAGTCCTAATTCTGCTGTGGAAAGGCTGAGGAAGTGTTGGGTGGGCTTGGTTTGGCCTAAGGAGGGCATGAAATGGCCGATTTTAGCTTGGCCGAAATAGGGCAGCTTCGGTCCGCCGGAGTTGCTTCACTATTCCATCATGTCAGCGCTTCTCCAACGATTCTTGGATTGACTGTAGTTTGCTATTAAATAGTTGTATTCTCTCCAGTTCTAAAAAGCCCGACCTTTGTTCTAGTCGAAGCTCTGGTTCGAGCTTCACCATGAAATGGAGCAGTAGAGAGAGAGAGAGAGAAGTGTTTAGGTGTGAGGAGAATAAATGGAGATGACCTCTTTATATAGGTGTAAAAATCGTGTATATGGAAGAGATTTATTACTAGTATTAATATTGCCATAAATTATTGGTATTAATTCCAATAATTTAATTTTGGTATTAAATTATTTGTATATATTAATTTATGGCTATTTATGATAAGGGTACATTCGCATAAAAATTTTTGACCAAAATTTCGTGTTACAAAAAAAATCTTACTTCCCAGGAGGTCGCTTATCCTCACAGTACTCTTGACTAAGCACGCTTAACTTTAGAATTATCATGTATTCTCATTCACCTGAACCAATTTGATTTTTCTATTCTAATTTGTGTTAAGTTTCTTTTCCAAGGTTTAATAAACCCTTTGGATCACTCGGATGTTATAAATTTCCAAATTGCTTGTTCCCAAATGATCGGGTTAGTAAACTGTCTCGGTTTTCTTACTCAGTTTGACCGGTTCTTTTCCCGATTTTGCTTAACTCAAAAGTGCGGGGTTTATAACTCTCCCCTCCTTTTAGGAGTTTTGTCCCCAAAACTTAACCAATATATTCTACATTGGGAATAATTTCCCTTAATGTCAACTCGGGTTTTCTTGACATGCTAACACTTCGATTGCTCTTTCACTTAGTCCCCGTAATTATTCATCTAAGGAATTTCTTTTCATTTATCATGCTTACTCCTTCCATGGAGTTATAATAATGAGGCATGTATGGCTCATTAATCCTAATGTATATTCTTAGGTTCGCATCTCCCTTTATTTAAGATAAGGTTCTTCCTTTTGTTGATTTTACTCAAGATTTCAGGATTGGGAGTTCCTAGGTGCCCAATCGTTCCTTTTTCTAGTTATTCTCTTCATCGTTGAAACCCCTAGCTCGATGTTCTTTCGAGCATTACCTACTTGTTTTCACAAGTTTTTGTGTTATTATTCTTTCGTCCCAATTTGACCCATCCTTCATCTGTCATTGATTACAACTTCGGTCCAATTTATGTTTGAACTTGTTATGTTTAACAACTAACTCCTTCTTACTCGAGTTACATTTTACTCGGGATTGTGCTTATATGTCCCTTACAACATGACATTTTTGAACCTGTCTCAGTCCATTAGACTCCTACAACACCTCTTTTAGGGTTGTTTCCAACTTTCCAACCTTTCAGGGACTATATAATTTCATCCCTCCTTTAATTGGGTAGTATTCCTCAACTACCTTTACTGTTACCGAATTATCATTCGTATCTTGACAACATGTCTTACATAACCGTGTCAATTTTCCTTACCCACTAGTCCTTTCCCAACTTCTTTATTGGGTTTTTCTGGTGCCAATTATTTGTTTCCCAATAGTTTACCAACAAACTAGTATACTTTCCATCTTAAGTCCTTGGCATTCCTTATTCAAGGGTTTTTCCTTTTTCCTTAATCCACTTTTACTTACTCATAATCACTTCATGATTCTTCATTCTACAATAATTACTTTCGATCTATGTGTCGATTACTTTGATTGGGAAGGTTCCTTCCTTCTGGTTTTGTTCTCTACTATGTCCCTTACAATAGAGATTTCCATCTTAGGAGTTACATGCTCAACCTCCTTATCATTCATTATATGTTAGGGCATCTGTTTGCTTTGGATCCTTCTCTATCCACAACTTTTGTTTTATCCCTTATTCCTTGATGGGATACTTCCGATTATTGGTTTTATTCCGTGGATTCCATTCTATGCTTGGTCATCCACTCATTAAGCTTCAAATGCGTGTGTGGACTATGACCCGTCTTACCAATTGTGGTTATTCCTCCTTAGCCACATCTTATTTGGAGGACCTACTTTCCCAATGTTTCTTAAACATTCTTTACTTTATTACCTTAGTATGGGTTGTCCACTCATTCATACTTGTCACAGCATCTTTTTTATGCTAACCCGTTAACTTATTTCCATTTAAGGAGGGTTCACATCCTTCTTGTTTCAAAATCTCTTGTTCATCCTTCGTGAAGCTCACTTAACCATCTCAAGACTTTAAACTAGAAATCCGATTTTGATCATTAATTTCTTTAAGGATTTTCCTTCATTCTTCTTTTTCCAATGTTTTGGCCTTTTCACTTCTCCCTTCTTTGTCGTGGTTTAAATCTAGGGTTCTCTCAAAGACCAGTTCTTCAACTGTCTCCTTCTCTCCATTTTTTTATGATCCAATCATCTGGGCGGTTGTATCACTTGTCCTTCATGCCCATCCTTTGTCCTTCATAGAGTGTTGTCTTTACTACATCTTAGCCTTTCTTAGGGTTTTGTTTATTCTCTTTGGTCATCCTGTTGTTACTCGTTTCTTCTTTCTACTATGTTCTCCTGAAATTATTGATTGGTTCTCCTGCTCTCTCCAAGTAGGTCACACTGGGCCATCACGATACTTCCTTCCTTTGAAATATTTCCCAATTAAGGGTTGGTTCCTTGCGCTCCACATTATGTCCATCTACCCATCAAAATTCCTTCAAGGGTATTTAGTCGTATGCATCCCTCTAAAGTTTACTTTCGTAGTGTATTTCTTTATGCAGCATTCAAATCTTCCTTGTTTTAAGATTTCTTGATAATTATGTGAGAGGCTTGCCTATTTTTTTTGTTCTTGGTTAATTTGGCCTTTGGTCCTGTTAAGAATTTCTTTCATCCTTCTTTTCCCAAGTATTTGGCCTTTTCGCCCCTCTCTTCTTTGTTGGAACTCAAATTATGGTTTTATCGTGTATTAGTTTGTTAACTGTCTCGCCTCCACCATTCCTTTGGTCTAAGTTTCTTAGGCAGTTGTTTCTCGAGTACTCTTGTCCTTAACGTCCATCTCACTGACCTTTTTATGGTGTAGCCCCTTCGACTTCCCAGTCTTCCTTAGGGTGTCATTTGTTCCCTCTAACTATCTTTTTGTAACGACTTGCTTTCTCTTGTCTTATTGGTCCGAACTTCCTATTTGGCGTAGTGGCTTTTTTCAAGGTGATTTATTCCTGTAATCCCAATACGTCTCGTTTGTCATTAAATGTTCGTCTTGTCTTCTCTTGTGGATGCACTCCTTTCTTTGCTCCTAAATTGTTTGGATTTTCTTTTTAAAGGGGGAATTCTCTTCAGTTATCCTGTGTTCTGTTTGTGGTTTTATTGAGGTCCTACCTTTACCCCTTTTTCCATCTTACCACTTTGCTAAGATTTTGAAGAGTTTCCTCTTATCTATGGTTGCAAATGGAGTCACATTTCTTGGGATGGTATCCTTTCGGATTTCCTATAGTTGTGGGGTGTTTATTCTTGGAAAATATTGTCCTGACTCCTGGTGATGTGGGATAGTTTTTCACTTCGTGTCCTATTCCCCTCTAGGTTAACTTAATTCCTGTCCTTTGTAGTGTTGGGCACTTCTCCACGCAGTGTCCCTATCATTCATGCTTGTAATTACATGAACATAAGTGGTTCCTCCTGGCGTTTTCTTGGGAATTGTTAGTTCTGGTGCTCCTTCATCTTTAAGTCTGGATACCGTGAGAGTTTTTTTTTTCTTTTTGGAGTCTTCCTTGAAGATCACATCATTTGAGGGACAGGGTTTTTAGGAATTTGGAGTATTTCATTAATAGAGTAGTACAGTATGTTGGGGGTTTTGGCCCTATTACAGAAAATGGTCACCAAATAACTAGGGAGCTACGAGATTCTTGATAAGCACCCTCCTATGTAAGGTTATATGCCCCCTTTTATGGCTTCACGCTTGGCTTCCTATATACTTAGAGTTGTGACCTCAATAGGTCCTGTCACCATTCTCTGGGATACATCCTCATTTGCTCTTTCGAGATTCTTGCCATGCTTCAGGCATTTGGAAAGCTTCTAGGGTTGTCTTCCTATGAAGATAAGGTATTGATTAGAGCCATCCCTAGTTTTCTTGGTTCCACTCCTGGGAGCCATCAGAAAATTTTAGGATAAATCCTATTAGTTACAATATTTTATAGTCTTGATTATGTATTCGAGGAAACAGGCTCTGATACCACTCTAGTTGTCACGCCCCTACCCGGTTTGGTCGGATCCCCGTGATCAACCTGCCACTCTCTCGATTTACTAAAGGGTTTCCCCTTATATTATAAACTGTAAAGAGAAAGGCGTTCTTTAGACCTGCACATTTTTCCAGGAATATCATAAATAAAAACTGCATAGTAATTTAAATTAATCGTACCTGTCTTGCAGGCGTTTAATTGCACAAGTCTTTTAAGGTTCAGCTTTCCGGGACTTCCTAAAAGGCGTATAAGGAAGGGGGTGAGTACAACTACTCAATGAATGGGATTCAAATCTTTTGAATTTAAAAAAAAACATTTATATGGAGCGTGCCAGACTCCTTTCTTTTCAAAAATTACTTCATTAAAAAAATTTATGTTTTTCTATTATTTCTTAATTACCGGTGTGTTATCACCCAACACACATCCTTCAGCATGAAGGTTACATACATTCATAAGTCAGTATCACTACTGAACCCACTAGTGGCTTCGGAGCGACTTTTTCTGCCACCTGGATAGAAGTACAACCACTTATACCCTAGGAATGAGTGGATGTATGCGACATCCGACCCACAATCCCAAAATCACTTCTTCGTGTCCGAATGAGGACAGAGACCTCCTCCTGTCCCCACCCCGATCTCAAGCGCTTGGTGCTACTGCAAATTTCGCACACACCTGGAACGATGAACTGCCCTTATAGCCACCAGGTCGTCCAATGCCCCTAGGACGCATCACTACCCCTCATGGGCATCTTGATGATCACGTATTCACAGTGCATGCACAAACAATGTTTTCTCATATTGCCATGTAAAATGTGGTGCCACTGGTCCAATGACCCCGACTCTCAACTCAACCCGAAGTTTTTGTCTTGATTGGTCCATCGACCTGTCATGTCGCACAACCGCTAGTTGACTAAGCATATCGGTCCTATCTTGGTACCATGGCCAAACAATTCACTTATTAATTTTTATGGCACCTATATCATGTTCATTTATGAGCTTCTACTCGTGCCAACTGGCCTTGGGCCCACTATACGAGATTTTCAAAATCGAGCATTTAGCCCCCATGTTCCAAAACTGAGGCCCCTGGCCTATCAGAGCTATTCGAGCTCCCGAGGAAATTTCTCAGAGATTTTCTTACTCAGTTTGACCGGTTCTTTTCTCGATTTTCCTTAACTCAAAAGTACGAGGTTTACAATCCTTTTCTCCGAGGAAATGTTTACATCCTAGTTGTCGGAGGGTTTTGAGATTTCTAGGATGTCCATTGGAGCGGTTGGATTAACATGGGGAGGGTGGGATTGTACTTCTTCTAGTTCAACCCACGAGTTGGTGCCCGTCTCAAGAGTGAGGTTAGGTTGGCCAAATACACGAGTGAATTTGTCACGCCCCGAACCGGTTTGGTCGGATCCCCATGAACAACCCGCCACTCTCCCGGTTTATTAAAGGGTTTCCCTTTCTTATAATCCGTAAAGAGTAATGCGCCCTTTAAACCTGCACCATTTCCTGGAATAGCATAATCAAAACAGCATGAAATTTTAAACTTTACATACCTGTCTTACAAGCATCTTAGTTGATTTTCTTTTAGGGTAGGCTTTTCGGGATTTCCTGAAAGGGATATAAGGGAGGGGGTGAGTACGACTACTCAGTGAATGGGTTTTTAAAGGTCTACTTTTAACTTTTAAGAAAAATAATTATATGGAGTGTGCCAGACTCCTTTCTTTTCAAAAATCCCTTCATTTAAAATTTTGAGTTTTTCCATTATTTCTTAGTTACCGGTGTGTCATCACCCAACACACATCCTTCATCATGAAGGTTACACACATTCGTAAGTCAGTATCACTTCTGAACCCGCTAGTGTCTTCGGAGCGACTTTTCCTACCACCCGGATAGAAGTACGACGATTTCTACCCTGGAAATGAGTGGATGTACACGACATCCGACCTACAATCCCGAAATCACTTTTTCATGTCCGTATGAGGACAGAGACCTCATCCTGTCCCCACCCCAGTCTCATGCGCTTGGTGCTACTCCAAATTTCGCACAGACACCAGGAACGACGATTTGCCCTTATACTCATCGGGTCGTCCAGGGCCCTTAGGACACATCACTACCCCTCATGGGCGTCTTGATGATCCTGTACTCATAGTGCATGCACAAACAATGTTTTCTTATCAAGCCATGTAATATGTGGTGCCACTGGTCCAATGGCCCCGACTCTCAACTCAACCCGCAGTTGTTTGTCTTGACTGGTCCGTCGACCTGTCATGTCGCACTTCTGCTAGTTGATTGAGCATGTCGGTCCTATCTTGGTACCATGGCCAAACAATTCACTTTATTAAGTTTTATGGCACATACATCATGTTCATTTACGAGCTCCTACTTGTGCCAACTGGCCTTGGGCCCACTGTACGAGATTTTCAAAAATCTGGGCATTCTAGCCCTTAAGTTCCAAAACCGAGGCCCCCGGCCTATAAGAGCTATTCGAGCTCCCGTCAACAAGGTCTCTCAAATAGTTTAAGCATTGGCACACAGTTAGGAGAGAACACTTCCGATAAAATAGGTTTTCACTGTCCATTATACCAACCGATATAAGGACATCTCCGTTTATAACCGATGAACGAGTTTTCAACTTCCTTCGAGGAAGTCTCATTATACCAACTGGGTATGATCTACTTACAACCGGTAAGTATTTTTTCCGCATAATTTTCACATCACTATCTTTAAGTGGTGATGATTAAAATACCACTAAACAGTGGGTTTTTATACCGAGGTACTTATCATCCCCAACGGGAATGATATATATAATCTCACTCACAACCGGTAAGTGGTTTTTAATTTTAAGTTGTGCTCATCATCCCAATCGGGTATGATGTTAGTAAACCCACTCACCTGTTAATGCCATGAATTCCACTAGACTGGTTATTGGTATTCACGCGAGCTTGTTCTTGCTAGCGTTCCCAGTACTTCGTGTTCCTACATGATATGAACATCTCAGTTCATTATCCTTCGACCTAATCGCCTTCATTTATTCCAAATGAATGAGAAAGTCAAACTTTCATTTATTTGCAATTAGATCCCTAAAGTTATTTCTCTATATCCCAAATGCCAGTTTTTTCCTCAAATTAAGTCCCGAAACTTCTAAAATTTATCATAGAACCTCAATTTATTCCATTTCACAAAAAGGAGATTAATTTCTCAAATTTCCAATTTGGTCTTCCAACTTTTCCAAAATTACCATTTTGCCCTTCCATTACAAAAATGGTAAGTTTTGCCCCAAAAATTCTAAAATTTCTCAATTCGTCCTCCAACATTATTTTCATACCCAATTGGCCCTCAATTTTATAAAATTTCATTTTAGTCCTTTGAATTTCGAAAATCCCCAATTTTCCCCCAATCCCAACTTCTTAACACGGCCGAATTTGATTTCATCAAATTGACCCATCAAACATTTACAATTGTTGAAATTGAGTTTCTACGTGTTCATACGATTCTTTAGAAATGTGAATCGCAAGTTTTAACGCCAGGACGAGCTCAAACAGAGCTTCACCGGAAAATGAACTATAGAGAGAGAAAGCTTCGATTACTCACCGGTGAAGGCACGGCGGTCCGAGCTTTTGATCTGGGCAGATAGCTCTCATCCTGAGGTTCATCCTAAAATCAAGAATTGCATCAATTGATGTAGAATTGGATTAGAATTTCGTCATTGAAATTCGGTCGACTCTATCTCTAGCACCGATCGTAAATTGTAAAGGGGAGCCAAATTGGCTTACCTCTCGTTCCTAATTCGGCCGTGGAAAGGCTAAGGAAGTGTTGGGAGGCCTTGGTTTGGCCTGAGGAGGGCTTGAAATGGCCAATTTCAGCTTGGCCGAAATAGGGTAGCTTCGGTCCGCCGGAGTTGCTTCACTATTCTATCATGTCGGCGCTTCTCCAACGATTCTCAGATTGAACGGAGTTTTCTATCAGATAGCTCTCTTCTCCCCAGTTCTAAAGAGCCCGAGCTTTGTTCAAGTTGAAGCTCTGGTTTGAGCTTCACAGGGAAATGGAGCAGTAGAGAGAGAGAGAGAGAAGTGTTCAGGTGTGAGGAGAATGAATGGGGATGACCTCTTTATATAGGTGTAAAACCCGTGTATTAGATGAGCGAGATTTATTACTAATATTAATATTGCCATAAATTATTGGTGTTAATTCTAATAATTTAATTTTGGTATTAATTACAATAATTTAATTTCGGTATTAAATTATTTGTGTTAATTCCAATGATTTAATTTATGTATTAAATTATTGGTATTAATTATAATAATTAAATATATATTAATTTATGGTTATTTATGATAAGGCATGAGGTCACCCATCCTCACACTACTCTCGAGCAAGCACACTTAACTTCAAAGTTCTTATGGAATCTTGTTCACCTAAACCAATTTGGTTTTTGTCTTCTAAATTTTCTTAAATTTCTTTTCCAAGGTTTAATGAACCCTTTGGATCACCCGGAAGTTGTAAATTTCCATATTGCGTGTTCTCAAATGTAAATTGGCTTGGTTTTCTTACTCGATTTGACCGGTTCTTTTCCCGGTTTTCCTTAACTCAAAAGTGCAGGGTTTACAGAATTTCTCATACAATCTTTAATGCTCCATGCTGAGTCTAGGTGGGGTTGTCTGGGCTGCTTTAGGAGTTTCTACGGGTAGGGGTGGTTGAGCGATGTTGGAGATGGCAGCCCTAGTTCTCTTGGTTCCCTTCTTTAGAGACATTTCTATAAATTTTTAAAATGACTTCTATTAGTTACTATATTTTCTAGTCTTGATTATGTATTCAAGGAAATAGGCACTGATACTACTAAAGTTGTCACGCCCCAACCCGGTTTGGTCGAATTTCCGTGATCAACCCGCCACTCACCTGGTTTATTAAAGAGTTTCCCCTTGTTATAAACCGTAAAGAGTAAGGCGTCCATTAAACCTGCATTTTTCCTGGAATAACATAAATCAAAAACTACATAATATTTTAATTTTATCATACCTGTCTCGCAGGCGTCTTGGCTAATGGTCTTTTAAGGGTAGACATTCCGGAATTTCCTAAAAAGGGATATAAGGGAGGGGTGAGAATGACTACTCGGTGAATGGGTTTTCAAAAATTAATTTTGAGGAAAAGAGTTGTATTGGAGTGTGTCAGACTCCTTTCTTTCAAAAATCCTTACATTTAAAATCACGGGATATATCACCATTTTCTAATTCAATCACGGTGTGTCATCACCCAACACACAACCTTCATCATGAAGGTCAAACACACATTCACAGGCCAACACATCCACTGAACCCACTTGTGGCGTCGAAGCAAATTTACCAACCACCTAGATAGAAGCACGTCCGCTTCTACACTGAGAATGAGTGGATGTATGCGACATCCGACCCTCAATCCCGAAATCGATTCTACGTGTCCGTATGAGGACAGAAATCTCATCCTGTCCAAACCCCGATTTCATGCACTTAGTGCTACTCCAAATTTCACACAGTCACCTGGTACAACGAACTGCCCTTATACTCACCCCCAAGTTCCGAAATCGAGGCCCCTGGCCTATAAGGGCTATTCAAGCTCCCATCAAGAAGGTCTCCCAAATCATTTAAGCATTGGCACACGGTCAAGGGAGAGCACTTCCGACAAAAATATTTTTTCAACTGTCCATTATACTGACCGGGTATAAGGACATCTCCGCTCATAACCGATGGACAGGTTTTCAACTTCCTTCGAGGAAGTTTTATCATACCAACCGGGTATGATCTACTTACAACCGGTAAGTAGTTTTTCCGCATGATTTTTACATCACTCCTCTAAGCTGTGATGTTTCAAAATACCACTTGGTAGTGGATTTTCATTCCGAGATACTTATCATCCCCAAACAGGTATGATATAAAATATCACTCACCCGTCAATGCAATGAATTCAACTAGACCGGTCCCTTGTTTTCACACGAGCTTGTCTTTACTGGCATTCTCGGTGCTTCATGTTCCTACACAATATGAACATCTCGGTTCATTATCTCTCGGCTTAATAGCCTTCGTTCATTCCAAATTAATGAGAAAAACCAAACTTTTATTTATTTGCAATTAGGTCCCTAAAGTTATTTTTCTTTAAGTCCCAAATGTCAGTTTTTCCTCAAATTGAGTCCCAAAACTTTTAAAATTCCCCTTGGGACCTCAATTTATTCAATTTCACAAAAAGGGATTTAATTTCCCAAATTTCCAATTTGATCCCCCAACTTTTCCAAAATTACCATTTTGCCCTTCCTTTACAAAAATGGTTAATTTTACCCTAAAAATTCTAAAATTCCTCAATTGACCCTCTAACATTTTTATCATGTCTAATTGACCCTCAATTATAGGAAATTGCATTTCGTTCCTTCAAATTTTTGAAAATCCCCAATTTTTCCCTCAATTCCAACTTCTTAACACAGCCGAATGTTGACTGATCAAATTGACTGATCAAACGCTTCCAAATGTTGAAATTGAAGTTTAAATTGAGTCTCTACATGTTAAACAATTCTTTAGCAATTTTAATCGCAAGTTTTAATGTCAGAACGAGCTCAACCAAAGCTTCGTAAAAAAATAAACTGTAGAGAGAGAAAGCTTCGATTACTCATCGGTGAGGGCACGACGGTCTAAGCTTTCTATCTGGGCAGGTAGCTCTCCTCCTGAGGTTCTTCCTAGGATCAAGAATGACATCAATTGATGTCGAATTGGATTAGAATTTTGTCAGTGAAATTCGGTTGACTCTCTCTCTAACACCGATCGAAAATTGCAGAGCGGAGTCGAATTGGCTTACCTTTTCAGCCTAATTCGGACGTGGGAGGGCTGAGGAATTGTTGGGAGGGCTTGTTTTGGCCTAACGAGTGCTCGAATTAGCCAATTTCAACTCAGCTGAAATAGGGCAGCTTTAGTCCGCTGGAGCTGCTTCACTGTTCGATCACACCAGCACTTCTCCGGTGACTCTTAGAATGAACAGATGTCACCATCGTGTAGCTAACTTCTCCCCGGTTCTAATGAACCCGACCCCACCTTCTTTGGCTCAAAAATAACCCTATTTTAGAGCTCTGGTTTGAGCTTCACCAAAAAACTAAGCAACTGAGAGAGAGTGAGCTTTTCAAGTGTGGAGAGGATGAATGGAGAGGGGCTCTTTATATAGGGAGCTCGGGGACTCATCAGTCATCCATTTGGCATCATTATGACAAGCATTGATGATCAAAAATGTATTGAACGGAGACGTTTCTTTTTTGTCGGTGCTACTTCGATTTTTCGGTGAGTGAACAGTGTTGTCATCTAAAGGAAGAAGACAACACTGTTCCGAACTGGACCGGACCAATCCGAACCGGGTTCAAAGCTTAATCGGCCGGTTCACCCCTCATTTGACCGAATTTTTCAAATCTAAAAATTTCTAAATTCATCTATATTCATTTTTTATCCAATGGTGGCTTCAAATTTGAATTATTTAAGCCATCTAGAAAAATGAATTTAGAATCCGGTTCAATAGTAGTTCAAACCGGTCCAAACCAGTTCAAATCCGATTCACCTGAACCGGTTTGGTTTTCATCTCCAATTCCTCCTCAAGTCCATTTCCATGACTTTTAGGACTATTTGGGTCACTTGAGATCTATACATTTCCCGGTCTACCATCTCTCAATCGATTCCGGTTCATGAGTCGATTCGGTTCATAAACCGGTTCTATCCAGTTCAGACGCGGTTCACTTGAACTGGTCCAGTTTTTCTTCCCCAATTCGTCCTAAGGTTCTTTTTTCCAAGATTTATGAACCATTTTGAGTCACATGGAAGTTTTAAATTCTCAATTTACCCATTTCCTATTAATCAAGCTTGTAGACTAATTCGGTTTAAGAATTCAAAGCTGACCAGTTCTTTCCCCAGTTTTCTCATTATCAAAGGACGGGGTTTACAAGAGCTGAATTGGCTTACCTTTCCATTCCAATTCAGTCATAGGAGGGCTGAGGACATGTTGGGAGGGATTGGTTTGACCTGAGTAGGGCTCAAAATGGCCGATTTTAGCTCGGCCAAAATAAGGCAGCTTCGGTCTGCCTAAGTTGCTTCACAATTCCATCACGTTGACACTTCTCCGGTGATCCTCGAAGCAAAATGAGACTACAGGTGTGTAGCTGACTTCTCCCAAGTTCTTAAGAACCCGATCTCACCTTATTTGGCTTAGAAAAGTGCCTAAGTCATAGCTTTGGTTCGAGCTTCACCGAAAAATGGATCAGTTGATAGAGAATGGAGTTTTCAGGTGTGGAGAGGATGAATGGGGAGGGGGTCTTTAGATAAGAAGCTTGTGGACTTCTTGGCCATCCGATTTGCACCTTAATGGCGGTCATTGATTGCCTAAAGCTCCCTAGCCGGAGACATTTCAACTTCACCAGCGCTGCGCGATTTTCTGGTGAGTGAACAGTGTTGTCATATGAAGGAAGAAGACAACACTGTTCCGAACTAGACCGGACCAGTCCGAACCAGGTTGAAAGCTTAAACCGATCGGTTCACCCCTCATTCGACCGAATTTTTCAAATCTAAAAATTTCTAAATTATTTTTCTATCCAATGGTGGCCTCAAATCTCATATTTTAATTTTTTAAGCCACCTAGAAAAATGAATTTAGAATCCAATTCAATAGTGGTTTAAACCAGTCCAAACTGGTTGAATCTAGTTTAGATCTGGTTTAGTTGAACCGGTTTGGTTCTCATCTCCAATTCATTCTCAAGTCCATTTCCATGACTTCTGGGACTCTTTGGGTCACTTGGGATCCATAAATTTCATGGTTTGCCCTTTCTCTATTAGTTCTGGTTCATGAATCGTCTCGATTAATAAACCGGTTCAATCCAGTTAGATCCGGTTCATCTAAACTTGTCTGGTTTTTCTCTTCCAATTTATCCTAAGGTTCCTTTCTAAGGTTTTATGAAGCCTTTGGATCACCTGAGAGTTGTAAATTTCCAAATTGCCTATTTCCAAATGATTGGGTTTATTAGCCGATTCAGTTTTCTCACTCGGTTTGACCGGTTCTTTTCCCAGTTTTACTTAATTAAAAAGGGTAGGGATTACAAACCCTATATTGGTTCGAGCTTCACTGGAAAACTAGGCAGCTAAGAGAGAGTGAGCTTTTCATGTGTGGAGAGGATGAATGGAGAGGGGCTCTTTATATAGGGAGCTCGGGGACTCATCAGCCATCCATTTGGCACCTTTATAACAGACATTGATGGCCTGAAACGTACTGAATGGAAACATTTCCTCTTCGTTGGCACTGCTTTAATTTTTTGGCGAGTGAACAGTGTTGTCATCTGAAGGAAGAAGACGACACTATTCCGAACTAGACCGGACCGGTCCGAACCGAGTTCAAAGCTTAAACCGGCTGGTTCACCCCCAATTCGACCGAATTTTTCAAATCTAAAAATTTCTAAATTCATTTTCTATCCAATGGTGGCCTCAAATCTCAAATTTGAAATTTTTAAGCCACCTAGAAAAATGAATTTAGCATCCGGTTCAATAGTGGTTCAAACCCATTCAATCTAGTTCGGATCCGGTTCACCTGAACCGGTTTGGTTTTCATCTCCAATTCACCCTAAAGTCCTTTTTCATTTCTTTTATAACTCCTTAGGTCACTTAGGGTCCATAAATTTCCTGGTTTCCCCTCTCTCTATCAGTTCCGGATCATAAACCAGCTCGGTTCTTAAACCAGTTCAATTTGGTTCGGGTCCGATTCACCCAAACTGATCTGGTTTTTATCTCTCAATTTGTCCTAAAGTTCTTTTCCAAGGTTTATGAACTTCTTTAGGTCACTTGGGAGTTAAAATTTATCCAATTTGCATGTTCTTCAATAATGGGTTTGTGAATCGATTCGGTTTTCTCATTCAGTATGACCGGTTCTTTACCTAATTTTTCCTTAACTCAAAAGAGCGGTGTTTAGTGAAAACTTTCCTTATTCCATCCTTGCTTACCAGCAATCCTTATAACCATTACTACCTTATATCGAACATCTCTCTGTCCCATTTATGATAAAAAAAAAAAAAGCAATCAATGGTATTGATTTAAGACATTTCTCTTTGTACTACTATCCCAATGGGTTATGACCCAACTCTGACTTAGTAGTATTTAATAGGCATGACCCATTTCACAAATCATTAAATTTTTGTATTGTCATGCTCTTTAATAAACAATCATTTATTTTAAGGGATTAGGCTCGTTTCCATTGGCCTTGGGTTCATTGTACAGTTTTTCCAAACACATGGTCTTATACCCACTTCTTCTTTGAAAACGACAACCTTGGCCCCACTTTAGCAACATGATTCATAATCAAACTATATGATTCATTCTTCATGATTTCATTAGAAATATCTCCTAAAATTGGTTTTTTTGCAATTTCACACAGTAATGGAAAAGTATTTCTGGAAAAAGGGTTTTTAACATTTTCATGCTATTATTGTAAATAGGAAATTTACGTTAATCAGCCCAACTGGGCTTGATGTCAGAAATTTCACTCACTATGGTCCGTGACTTGTTCATCCCGAATGGATTTTTGATATCTCAAGCTTGCAGTTGCACACTTACGTAAAAGATCTCGTCCCTACACAATTTAGAACATTTGAGTTCCATAATATATGCAATTTGCACTTAAGTCCCTATACTTTCTCTTATTTGCATATAGGTCCCTAAGTTTACTTTATTTGCAATTACGTCCATAAATTCCCAAATATCTTCTTTAGGTCCTTAATTACTCTTCCCTTCTATTTGGGTCCTTCAATTCCCATTAATTATACTCAAATACTTATATTTTTTAATGTTACAATTTGGTCCCCAACTTTTCAAAAAATTATAATTTAGTCCACAAAACTAAATTCATTGAATAAGTCTATTAAACGCTCTTAATTTTATCCTAACATCATTCTAATCATCTTCCTCACATCCCTACAATCATTTCAAGCTTTAAAGTGTCGGTTTTGGCCTAGAAATGAGCTTAAATAAAGCTTTGTTGGAAAATTATTCTAGAGAGAGAAAGCTTTGATTTCTCCCCGGTGGAGGCACGGTTTTCGAAGCTCTCAATGCAGTCAGCTTTCACTCTCTAAGGGATCATTCTAGGATCAAATTGTGACTCAACTGGTGGCCTGAGCAGTGAGAATTTGATTTTGTAAATTTTACAAATTGAATACTCAAGCGAAGAGCTGCAATAGGGACTTACCACTAAGATCCAGGGAAATCGAGGCTCAGCTAAGGATGATGAGGGGAAGATTGGCTCAATCCTAGGAGGTGGCTCAAATTGAGTTTGAAATGATCTCGTTGCAGTGGGTCGTTAGGGCGAGGTTATTGTGTGGGCTTTCCGGAACTTCTTTGGTATTCCTCGAGCTAAATGGAATATGCAGTCAAGTAGAGGACTTTCTGTGGAATCTAATTTCACATTCTAAGGTAGAGAAAAATGTAGATGTCGGAGTTCTGGTTTAAGTATGATTGAAATTTGGAGTAGTTATATTTCTCTAAGCATTGGGGGTGTGGAGAAAACGAATGCGAAGGAGATCTTTATATAGAGAGCTTGGGAATTGACGGTCATTCACTGTTGGTCGACCGTTAACTTGTTCATTTAAGGTAGTTTTTTGGCCTTTCGTTTGTCTGTTTAGAGGTTAAAGACGATATTATGCACACATGTATAAACTTCGTACGTGTGAGCTACCACGTGACACATAATGATTGGTTAGAGTTGCTGACACAACATCCCATTCAGGCTATAGGTCACTCATTGACCCATTGATTAGACACTTAACAACCTCCCATTGGTAGCTTCATTCAATGTGGCAATTGACCAAATTTGGCCGATAGACGACCGTTATTGACATTGCCACGTGTTGTTCTTCATTGGCTGATTTAAATAAGTAAGATTTCACACCTTGTGCACTATTCCATTGTCACATGTCCTCTCAGGATTGGTCGTTGCCATCTGATATGGCCTTACCATGTGATGATTGTTGATTGGTTTGTCCTTTTCGATTATCCTAACTGGCTGATGACCTAGCTCATGTTCTACATATCACTCTCTCATTGGTCAGCATGACTAATAGGGATTTCCTCCAGTTGACCACTGACTAAGGTCACATGTCACGTTCCCATTGGTCAACTTCTAATAACGTTGATTTTCTTTAGTTGACCATTGACAAGTAACATCTGTCACACTCTTATTGGTTAACGCTTTAAAACGCTAACCTAAAGGCTAATGAGCCGTGATTCGTCACATGTTGTGTGCTGGTTGGTTGTGTATGTTAAGGGCGCTGACCTTATAGGCAGTCTGTTGATCCAACTAGATTGTTGACTAAATCAATTGGATCGAGTACAGTGATACGAAATTAAAAATTGATCGGTTCAGGATTGATTCAACTAGTTTTGTAAAAATTAAAATTTTTTAAATTTATTTTGTACATGGTAGTGATATCAATTTTTTAATTTGACATTTTTTAGTCACACCTAAAAATAAATCATTAAACCGATTATTATTGGTTTGGTTTAATTTGATCTGGTTTAGTCATAGTTCACCCTAAAACAGTTCTGATTCTTACTTCCAATTTGTAATTGGATTTTTTTTCTTGAATTTTTTTACTTTAATTACACTTGGGATTTTTTTCAAATCCCGATTTTATTTTCCTTTCATGATTTTGATTCACTTTAAATCACGGTTTCTTCTCAAAATTTTCCTGTTCTCATTCTGATTTTCTTGTTTTTGAGAAAACATGATTTACATGACCACTAATATTGATTTGTTTAATTTGTTGGGTGCACTTTACAATATTCAATAAATACTTAAAATGAAATAGAGATTAGGACTCACTAGTTATGGATTTGGTGTAATGTGTTAGTGATAATATAAATAAAGTACTTATAATGCAATATTCTCTTATATAATATCAGCTAATGGAGTCCTAGGCATACCCGACCCGAGATCTGAAACTCAATTCGTGGTGTTTACGAGTATGGATAAAAAATACTCAAATTAAGGTGATTGTTCTCCCTTCTCTTTCTCTTTCTCTAAGAGAGCATAAGAGTCATACTTGGCTTGTACACAATTATTGTTAATAAATTTGAAATTGAATATAACAAGTGTATATCCGTTGTAAATAATTACATATTTTGAAAATATAAATACAAATTAAAAAAATTTTATGAGTTTATAAGGTTAAAAATGTTATATATTTATAAATAATAATTTTTATGTAAATATTAACTCAAACTACTATGGACGGACTATACTCTACAACAAATAAATATTATATTTATTAATATATTTTATTTTTACACATTATATTTTATTATATATTTTATCATTTGATTTATATTGGTATAAAAAATCTTTTCAAAGTTTAGATACCTCCTATAATTTGATAATTAAATATATGAAGAAATTTGTTATTTCAACCGTACTATATTAGGAACAAAAAAGCGACCGCAAGATAATCTTAATTTTGGTCATGTATATTATTGCAAGGCATTTTGATTTCATGCTTTTTTAAATGAAACAATATTCTTTCATATTTATTGCAATTGAGGCCAAAGTTGGTAAAAAACTTGGTAATAAAATTGAGATTGACCTTAAAGTTTGGGTCCGTTTTCTTCTAACAATCCAAAAATTAATTGTATTAAAAGCTTTAGCGGCTTCCGCATATCCATTTTGTGCTTAACTAGGAATAGAGAACTTTTGATGGTAACTTCCAGACGGAATAGGTAGATTAGGGCATAATGAAGAGTATTTTACCAATTAAAGGCATCCGTTTGGATCAACAAGTGTCGAAAAAATAGAACTTGTGTAGGGACTCGTTAGAATGTGAATTGGTCAATGGTTTTAAGATCAAGGGTGGTGGTGGAGTGGGAACAAGTCACATGCCTGTGGGGCAGTGCCAACGCGTTACACAATAGTTTGAATGCCCCTACCTACCTCTACTACGGTCCTTTTCTGATATGTTCACAGTTCCTTCCTCTACTTCCATTTCCATTTCCACTCCCACTCCCACTCCCACTCAATCCTTCTACTTCATCATCAATTCTCTTCCTTTTTTAATATGTAAGCACTTGGCTAAAAAAAAGGCTAAAATCGCAAGGGTATACTTTTGCACATTATTATTTAAATATTTTATTTAACTTAATTCATAAATAATAATTTTTATTGTAAATTAAATTCAATGGTACACCATTTAAAATTTTGAGTTGCCACAAAATATTTGTATATAAATTTAGTCAAATAAAAATGTGCAACTAAATTGAGATATCATAAAAGTTTGCACAAAAACAGGCGTCAAGATTGACATGCAAGGTTCCCGAGTGGTTGCTCCTATAACTGGACTACATTTTTTCCATTGACAAACTTATAAATTTTGTTTGATGAAAGGGGATTAATCTAAAATTATATTAAATTAATATATATATATATAATTACATATAATTTCGGGCTCGTGAAAAGTTCCTCTCCCACCTAGATCCATCCCTTTATTAGACATGTACAAGGGAGGAAGGTGACAATAAAGGGAGAGACGAGGGTTTATGGTTGTTTATTGCCCTCGTACAAAGGGAAACCACTCAGCCTAACTTAGTAAAGATGTGGGGAAGGATTTGGTTACCTATAGTTGTCTAGTTGTCTCCATTGCAACTTTATATTATCATTATTATTAGAGTTAATTCTCAAAAAGGTCCCAACTACATGTCTTTTTCAATATTGGTTAGAACTTGAAGTATTGACCAAAAAATTACTTACAGTTCTTGAGGCTTTCAAGAAATCAAGTTGGGAGGATGACTGTATGGATATGTATGACGGGAATTTGATTTAATGAAAAAATTAAAAATGAGATTTTCATTAATAATTAAAGTTCGTACAAAAATTAGATTATATTTATGGTTAACCATAAGTAAAGTTCAGACCCACATCGTTTCTTAGTCAATAACAAAAGTTTTGTAACTTCTATCTTAATTTTATTATGTAATTTCATCAATATATTAATACAATTTTATACCAAATATGAAAAAAGTACAAAATTTTTACTATATAAGTAAAAATGACTGAAATTTTATTTAATGACAAACAAGAAAAGGGTAATTTTATACTTAACACTCAAATCTTATAAAAACTCTTAAAAATTGTATTGATATATCTGATTAATTAAACGTTGTGAATAAAAAAATTATCTCAAAAAAGAAATAAAACATAATTCTCAAAATTATATTTAATAACAAATGTGTGTTTATAATGCTATAAAATGGACTTTTTTATAAACTCATATGATTGATAATAATATCCTAAAAATAAATAATATCTTAGGTTTGAAATATCAAATATATTTTGTTAATTTAGAGAAAATATTTGTTTTAGATTTCAATAAATATTTAAAATTTGGTAAATTGTATTAAAAATATCTAAAATAATAAAATATTTAATTGTATACTTTAATATTCTAAAATATTTACTAAGATAATAAATATTTTTTACATATTTAAAATTTGATCTTGCATATTTTTTATTGGGATTCCACTTGCTGTCTCTCCATTTTCTCTAATAAACTCATGCAACACTTCTTTAAATATTTTATTTATTAACCTTGTAATTGAAACATTTTGGATGTTCAAAATATTGTTCAATTTATTTCATGACAGAACATCCATTTTTATTTTAAAATTTATTGATTGTGATTGCAAATTTGCAATATAATCAATTGAATTTACATCATTCTTCACTTTTTAAAAATAATTTGTTATAAAATCTTAAATTTTTTTATCATCCGCATTAAAGTGCATTAAGTAAGTGATATTAAAATTTGTGATAATACCATTATAATCACATAACTCTAACTGGTAAGTAATTATTATTAATGTATTCTAACACTCCAAATTTTTCATGACCTTTAGAAAATAACATTTATTTTGGAAATTGTTCCTTTTTCAGATGACCTCAAACTCAATCCCTATCTTTAAAATGACCTTCTTGTGATAATTATTTGTTTGATTTTCATATATTTAAACTTTTTATTATGTGAATATTTTTTTCTAGTGGATTTATTTAACGAACTTAACTTTATTCATTCTATTTAAATTTACTATATTACTAGTAGAAAGTAGATTTAAATTTAGAGTAGTAAATGGATTAAAATTATTAATAATCTCAAATAGTAAAAAATTAGTAGAAGAATAAATATAATTATTATAGTAAAACTCAAATGATAAATAATCTTCCAATAATTTGAAATTCTTTTTTATTATATAATATAATAAAGTATCTAACTACTTCTATTTAACAATCAATTTATGATTACATTTAATTAAAAATAAAAGTTTTATTCCCAATTTTTACCAATTCTTCCAAAAGTAAATTAAGAATTTAAAATTACGACAAGTGATAATAGTTATTGGAATACAATATAATCTAACAATTTCTCTAAATAATAAATTAATAATATTTGATACATTATCAATTTTATAAGGTGGAATAAAATGTGTAATTTTTGAAAATGTGTCAACCACTACAAACACAGAATTCCTCACCCACTTAGTTATAGGTAATTCTATAATGAAATCCATAAATATATCAATCAAAGGTTAACTAGGAATTAAAAAAAGGAGTATACAAATTATAAGATTATTGCCTAAACTTAGACTACTTATATTAATGCATCAAAAAATAAAATTTCTCAACATTTCTCTTCATATGGGGTAAAAACATTATTATAAAATATTGTCATAGTCTTAAATACTCCAAAATGACCTATAAGTCATCCAACACATAGTTCTCTGACAAGTAACTCATATAAAGAATATGGATTGATATACAATTTATTTATCTAAAAAAAACTCATTTTAAAAATAAAACTTTTTAAACCTGCCTTTTGTTCATAAAAATCATAATATTTTACATATAATTCCTTATTATAATCAAAACCAATCAATTTAGCATCAAGGATTACATGTATAGTATAGTTTCTTCAAAATACATTAACAACTATATTTTTTTACTTTGTTTATAATTGATCATATATGAAAATTTATCAATCAACTCAACCCACTTTTCATGATGCTTGTTCAACCTGTGTTGCCCCTTGTGGTGCTTAAGTGATTCATGATTCATATAAATCATAAACATTTTCGACTATAGATATTACTATCATTATTGTAGAGTTTGAATTAGGGCATATATCTATTTGTCGTAAATAGGATAATCAAGGGTTGGCCTACTCAACTATTTATTGAAATATGCAATTGGTATTCATTCATGTATCAATACACCCCTAATAACTTTAACTAATGCAACATACTCAATTTAGAATATTTTAGTTAAATTAGATAATGCAAATAATGAGACACTATTAGTTTTTCTTTTATTAATTTGAATGTCTTTTTTCACTCAACACACCATTTAAATGGAACATTCATTTTTATAACCACGTAGAGCTACAACATAACTACAAAAATTATAAGTAAAACACATATAAAAACTAGTTAATTCATTGAAACTACTCACATGACCTGTTAAATTAGATGTTGACCAATCTCAAATTGTATTAATATTTTCCTCGCAAACTCCAATCACTTCCCAACTTATAACATATTCAATAAAAATAAACATATCCAAATAAAAATATACATTTATTCAATTTAAAAAATAACTTATATTTTATTAACACTACTAAGATAATTTTAAATGTCATACATGTTCATTTAAGGTGTTTATATTAAAATGTCATCAAAATATACAACTACAATTTTTTTCTCGAAAACATATAAGACATGATTTATTAATCTCATAACAATACTATATACATGATTCAATCCAAATAACATAACTAACCACCTATATAAATCTTGTTTTGTTTGGAATTATGTTTTCCATTAATCTTCTTTCATGTGAATATGATGATATTGACTCCTAAGATCTATTTTTAAAAATAAACAAAATTCATTCAACTCATCTCGCATATTATCCAAACAAGGAATATGGTTTTAATAATTTATCATTATATTATTGATGACCTAATAATTGATGCACATGTCAATTTTCATCCTTCTTAGATACAAGTATTCTTATATACAAGTAATACATACATATCACATGGACTCATTTTATCTTGTACATATCCATTTTTCATCCGCTCTTAGGCTTGACATTGAATTTTCTTTGTTTCCTTAAGGTTACTTCAATATGTGGGTCGATTCGAGATTATCTATCCAAGAATGGAATCAATTAGGGTCACACCGAATTATGTCTTATTCAATAAATTTCATGTGGTCATCACATACCACTTGTAGCATTTTTTACTAAGGGCGTTTTCATATTTAAACACTTTGCCAATCTATGCCTCAATATTTGTAGTGCTATGCTATGTGATCTATCTCTTGGATAGGGTCTAAAATTCTCTATTTTTACTTTTGTTTCTCACTTTTCACATAAATCACCACTTTTTTCTAATATTTTTAAAAATTACATCATTGTCCCTTATACAATAAAAATCACTTATTTTTGCTTGAACTTTCCAAAATTTATATTTTTACCATTTATATTCTCTAAAATTCTTATTTACCCTAAATCTTACAAAAATTCAATATTTATCCTTAATTCTTTTGAAAATTATATATTAGTCACTTATATTTTTAAATTTTCATATTTGTCCCTAAATTTTTCCAAAAATTCTATCTTTATCCCCAAAATTCAAAAACTAGTATCTTTGACAATAAGGTTCAAAAATATCAATTTCAGCATTTAATTTTAAAAAATTACACTTTGATCCATGATGTTCAAAAATAGCATACCTTAACTCGTAAACTTCTAAAAATCATATATTAGCCACCAAAGGTCCCACAAATCACATCCTAGTACTTAAACTTTTATTTGAAATACTTTTCATCAAGTTTTTCCTTTTTTTTTACAAAATAGTTAACAAAGTTTATATTTTAGTCTATATTCTTTTAAAATTACTTCAACTCAGTTCTCAGTCCCTCAAATATATCCTAAACACTCATAATAATCTTCTTGTTGTTCTTAAAATGGTTTGGTAGTCCCATTTTGGTGATTTTGGCCAATTTTGGTCATTTTTCCCGAATAGCTAGAATAGTAAAAAAACGAAGCATTTGGATAGAATACTCATCGAATATAGTAGCGATGGAAATTATTGGTGAAGGAAAATCTAGTTGAGGGTCTTTCGAGCTTGTCTGTCTTCTCCATCGATCATGAGATCATCAGACCTACCTGCATTTCGCATTTTATTACTGTCGACCAAAGGTTGGAGTCCCACCCAAAAACATTTCTAAAAAAGGGAAAATAGGGCTTACCTTAACCAAAGAAATACTTAAAAGAGATCAAGGAGGGTGGTGTAATCCTTGTAAGGTTTATACAGATGAAAGTAGTGTCGTACATGTTGAAATAGATCGACAAAGTAGCTCGATTTTTTTATCAAAAGAATTAAGTATAAAATGACTTGGGTTGGGTGGTTACATATCACTCTCACTCAAAATCAACCCCTCGTATATGTACAGAGGTAGTCACGATTTTGTAGAGATAATTCAAGAATATACCTTGAATTTAGTTTCTATTCACCTTTAAAATTAAAATACTCCATTTTAGGGTAATATTTCTAAAATATATTATCACATTTTATATAAGATTCTATATTATAAAATTAATATACTTCTCACATTTTATTCTCCTTTCCATAGTAATATAGATAAGTTTTGTCATTTTTAAGCCATTTTTTTACTATATTTAACATATCTTGTAAAGCTATTATTTTTAAAATATAGTAAATCAAATTCGAGTGAGAAATCGGATCTAAACAGTAATTTAAAAAATAAAATTTGAACTAGAAGTATTTTAAGATTAAAATTTTAGAAATGTATCAAATATAATTTGAAATAAAAAATACAATTGAATTAGAAATCAAGTATTAAAAATTATTGAGTTTATAAAGTCGTATCTATTAATCTAATAATTGTCATTAGATATGAATACATAAGAATCTAATTATTTACTTTATGATAGTTTATTATATTTCTCATTTCTCACATTTTATTGTACTTTTCATAGCATCATGGATGGTTTTGTCTTTTACAGCCATTTCCTTTACTATATTTACCTAGCTGTAAAAATGTCATTTTTAAAAAGAAAAATTAGATTTGAGTGAGAAGTGAGATTAAATTTAAAAAATAAAAATTGAAACACCATATATTATATTAAGATTTTAGAAATTGATCAAGAATAATTTGAATTGTACTTAAATTAGAAATTAAAGGATAAAAATTATCGTCTTAAAATTGGGTATAATCGAGTTCAAATAATTTGATTTATTTTTTTATAATAACTAAAAAAATAGTAAATATTATTACATATTATAAAATTAGTTAAAAACGAGTTTTTTAAAAAATAAATAATAGATAATAAAATAATAAATAAAACCCATTATTCATAATTAATAGATAAAAAAGTCCATAATTCCCTTCAATTTCGGAAATTCCTAATTCTCACAAATATTAACTTTAATACTCTCAGAGTGAATTTAATGAATTTTCGGCTGGTATACGAATGCAATCACACTAATATAATATTATATAAAAATATATTATAAATTCCTAATAATTATATAATATTAATAATTATTTATTTTATTAAATTTAAAATAATATTATAACTCCTGAAAATTATCTATTTTATTAAATTTAAAATAATATTAATAATATAATCATATAATCACTCATTCTTTTATTCTCTAATTTTCTCGAATTTAGTATTTTTTTATAAATAATTTTCAAATTATCACACCCAAAATTTTATAAATAAGAAATTATAAATTTTGTTCTTAAATTAGATATCAACCTTAATAAATCCACTAATCTTACATATAATTATACTATCCTAATAATTAGTTGGTCTATTCTAAATGTGGATTTATATGACCTTAGTACTTTTATTTATTTAATTATAATAATTAAAAATTACTTTAACAGCTTAAGAACATAAATTAAAAGTTCAAGTTAACCAAACGTTCATACCAAATTCCATTAATATTTAATCTCATACAAACCTAACTTTTTAAGGTACAAAATTTATTTTTCCTTAATTGCCTAACGAAGTAAGATATTATCAACATCCGAATATTAAAGACCCACTAACTATATATATATATATATATATATATATATTTAAAGAGAAATCCAACCTAATTAAAAATCAAAATCAATTCAACCCCATCTTCTTTTAAAAAGTAAAATGCTCAACACTTTAAAAAAGTTAAAGCTCAAACTAAATTAAAACAAAACTCATTTTTAAATTCTCAAAATTTAAATATATTTAAGTATAAGAATAAAAGCTCTCATATCTTTTTGGGATTGGAGAGGAGCACAACTTAAGTGAATTTGATGTAATATTAGAATATATTGTGAACAATAACCGTTCGTAATTATTATAATTAAAAATTGTAGTTAACACTTATAATTTTATAAATTAATAATATTTATTTATTTTATCTAAAGTGTAATCGTATTCTTAATTATATGGAACTAATAATTGAAGAAATTTGTGGATTAGGTGAACGCGAAAGGGAAGCGTTGGTGTGAATTGAAACTTTTGATGTATTCTCTTTGCTCCTGGGTTTGATGCATGGCGTCCGAGCTGGAGGCTCAGTGCACTGATTTGGATGGGAAACTAATTGAGCTTAATTCGCGGCTAGCTAGCGAGCCTCCTAGCTTACTCTTCTTAACTTCACGGTTAATTTGGAGCCATTAATGCTAAATTGATGGGGATGGGGTTGTTGACAGACTAATGCCAAATTGAAGGGGATGAGTTGTTGACAGACGACGATTCTGATCCTAAATCATGTGGAGGAGGAAATAAATTCGTGGGGAGGAAATAAATACGTGGGGGAGGAGACGGTTGATGCTTACGCAGAAACAACACATAAACGGGGCAGCTTGATTGGAAGCTTTACATGGATGGGTGGAGGATAACCATATTGGAGATGAGGGCTTCACTGCTTATTACAAAGAAGTGTTCTAATGTTCAGGAACTTGTCTTGATTTGGTGTTGATGTATGCATTTCAGCACGTCATGTTTTCCTCAATCTACCCGAACCTCTAAAGGCTTGCGTTTGTGGGAGTAGTGCGATTAGTGATGTGGAGATGACGTGCATTTCAACAATTGCGTGAAGAGCTGTCCAAATACTGATGTGGCCATTGAATCGCTTCCTCTTGGGTGCCATAATCCTATGAAGGTTAAGGTTAGGAAGTGGAGGGGAGTGAACAGTCAAGCGGCTGGATGAGCTTGACTTTTAAATGAGGGCTCAACGGCGCTTTATTTCTGCTCCAGCTTGCCTTCAGTCCTTTGTGTACTGAATTACAGCTCCTAGAGGATTTCGTTTGTAGGATGCCGTTGCCCTTCCACAAATTGCAGATGTTGCAGATGGAACGGAAGGGAATCGGATTGGAACAAACCTACACGCAGAAAGATGGATTTTTGAAATAGTCAATCCAAATGGACAATTGGACTTTTATGAGGGAGAGCTTTTATCCATTCACGCAAATAGATTTAAATTTTGGGAATTTGGGCTTGTAAGTGATGGACTTTGGAAATGAGTTTTGTTTTAATTTAGTTTTGGGCTTAACTTTTTTAAAGAGTTGGGCATTTTCCTTCTTAAAAGAAGATGGGGGTGTTGGAGATCGAAATTAATTTTAATTTTTTATTATGTTGGATTTCTCTTTAAATATATATTGTGGGTATTTAATATTTGGAGGTTGATAATATGTTATTAATAAATTTTGTACCCTTAAAAAGTTAGGTTTGTACACTTTACGTGAGATTAAATATTAATGGGATTTGGTATGGACCTTTAGGTTAACTTGAACTTTTAATTTATGTTCTTAAGCAATTAAAGTAATTTTTAATTATTATAATTAAATAAGCAAAAGTACTAAGGTGATATAAATCCACATTTAGAATTAGACCAATTAATTATTAGGATAGTATACTCATATGTAAGATTAGTGGATTTATTAAGGTTGATATCTATTGTAAGGACAAAATTTATAATTTTTTATTTATAAAATTTTGGGTGTGATAATTTGAAAATTATTTATGAAATTTCACTACATTTTTATGAAAAGGAATTATTATTTATCTCAAAAAATGAAAAAAAGTTAAATATAAAATAAATCATTTTTAAAACTCAAGTCTTACAAAAACGTATTAAAATTCTAAAATTTAGAACAAGATATTTGAGTAATAAAATTATTGAATTGTGATAAGTAAAAACAATGATTTTGGAATTGTTGTTAATTGTTTGTCCATATTTTTTGTTATTGAGGAAAAGAATCCTTGGCCAATAGACTAATTGAGAGAAGTAGCATTGCCTATACATGAAAACTGGAGTAAGGGGAAGAATTGTTTATATCACGGTATGATGAGAGGATGGTAAACATGGAGTGAATAAGATAGTGGTCCAAATAAAGCATGTGATGTATGATTAGCGGTCATATGCATGATTTTGTTGCTCAACATTTGGACATTGGCACTCTTGCATAGTTTGCGTTGTCGTTGGTCCATAATATATATATATATGCTTTGAATACGACTTTATCTGAATTTATTATATATATTTATTTACTTAATTTTCTTTGAATAATAATATTTTTGAACTTAAATAATTTTGATTAATATTTAATCGTTAAGATATTTTAATTAGAAACTAACTCAAAATGATTATTTGTTGTTAGTTTTTCCACTCATAGTATTAGCTCACCTCTAACCTCTGATAGGATAAGCACTATCGGAGGAAAATTTTATTATTTATAAATTTTGTAAATTTACACAAACAATGAAGGTAAAAATGCTAAAAGGTATCTTTATCCGTAATTTTCTATGGGTCTATGAAAATTATAGTTTGCTTAATATAAGTTAAGATTTTGGTGAAATTTTATAAGTGCTTTAATTATCTAAGTTTTACATTATGTTGGTATTATATTAGTGTGAGATACATTATTTTTGTATTGAAAGTTTGCATTTATTGTTATACTCGTAATAAATGAGTAACGGGTCAGGATATAACAAATAAATTGATATAAAAATACTACTTTTAAAAATAAATATATATTTTTAAAAATAAGTAATTAGATAATTTGAGCAATATGAAAAGGAAATTAAAACTTTGATCTTTTATAAAATATAGAAAAAATTAGTGTAGAAAAGTATAAATGAAAAATAAAAATACTTGTAGAGAGAAAAGTGGCATTAGATGAGGATTTAGATGTACCGCCTTAGGAATATGAGAAAATAAATAGTTGAGGTGAGAGTACAAACCTTTCGCAATAAGAATTAAGTATAAATAAGAAAAATAATGTTTTCATAAAGAATAATTCTAAACGGAGAATTACATAGGTCATCTAGAAAATTGACTTTTTGAGTCGGTTATTTTAGGTTCAATCTAATTTAAATCTAGTTTATCCTGAACCGGTTTGATTCTCATATTCAATTTGGTTTATTATTCATTTTCATTATTTTTTAATTTTTATTTAACATTTGAAAATTTTCAAATTCCCATTTTAGTTTTTCATTTATCATTTTCGGTTCACTTTAAAGCACGTTCTTTTTTTAAAAAAATTTGGCTCTCATTTTCAACTTTTTTATTATAAGGAAACAAGGTTTACAATCCTAGTTGGTTATGTGTGAGACATTTGGTGGTATGACTAAGCTATGATGTTAACCAAGAATGTGTTGCTTAGCTTGTATATGCATGGTTGAGTCATGATGTTTACTTTATTATGCATCTTATCATTATACATAATTGTAATTATTTGGAGGTTTCATGAGGAAACCCAATGATACCAAAGGGTAGATGAATTATCTTTACTTGTGAAAAAATGTTGTGAATTATTTTTTATAAATATCATATGGTGAGAATTTTTGGTAATTAAGAATATTCTTAGATAAAATAGAAAAATGAATATTTATAAACTCCGTATAAACATTATAATTGGAGACGAAATCGAGGCTATTTATGATTGAATTAATAGTCTGCGCATTTATTTGGTGTTGCTCACCCCTCCTCATAAAATATTTTAGGGAATTGAGAAGACATGAATATGTGAGAATGGTCCTAGGAGTTGAACAACATATCTAATAGAGATTGAGATTGAGGTGGATAACCTCAAAGAGTAGAAGTGTACAATGACTTCCATTCAGTGTTGTGTGCTATCCCCAAGTGTTCAAATGAGATTTATAATTTCCACACTTTTGAAATGAAAGGTTTAAATTTTTATAGTTATAATATGGTTATTTATATTCTAATTTTTATGTGGTTCTATAATGGTGAAAGTACCCATAATTATATAATCGAGAGAGCATAATAGATTGTTATTGGACTCCGATCTAGAAATCGTAAGACATACTCTCTCTTGAGATCATATTGCATGTCTTACAATTTTCTAAGTTTGGTATTCTATTGACTTTATAGTATGCTCTATGTTTACTACACCACATCCGAAAAAGATCCACATCACCGAAGACTGACCAATGGGTGAGTGACACATGTCCTCAATCAACGATCAACTCAGGAGAAGCTTCATCAATAGGGCTGACCAATGAGGAGCCGACATGTGGCAAAGGTGCTAGGTTAGTGACCGACTAGGATGTCAGAGATAGGTCGACTAATCAAAGGTCGACACATGGCGAAGTTACGTTGGATGGTCACAACCAATCAGAGACTAACATGTGGCATTAGCACAACACGTCAGGTGGGAAAATTGACGAATCGTGTTTCTCTGCACCAGTCCTTGAATACCCGAATCACTGGTTTGAATGTCCTCATGAGAAGTTGGCATAAGGAACCCTTAGGTATTTGCACCCAAGTCCTTAATTTATGCTCTAATTATGCTTTAGTCCCGTGATTCTAAAAGTTACTGAATTGCCCTCAAATTTCTCAAAATGCTCTATTGGCCCCCAATCTCTTTGAAATTGTCTCTTAGCCCTAAATTTAAGAAAATTGCACTTAGGCTCCTCAATTTTCCCCAATTTCTTCCCCAATTCGTCACTTTTGCCCCAATATTACATTTTGTCAAATTGAAAGCCAAAACCATGGCAATATCCTCCTAGCATGCTGCTAATCGGTTTCTCTACCTCCCCACAACCAGTCTATGCTTTGAATTATTGTTTTTGGACCCAAAATGAGCTCAAATGGAACTTCGCTGCAAAACTTAACTCAGAGAGAGAGCTTCGAATTCTTACCGATGGAGAGGCAGTTGTCGGAGCTCTAGATTTGTGAAGTTAGCCTTCGCCAGGAGGATACTCATAGGATCAGAATTCATCCCAATTGGTGCCCTAGGCAGGGGGAATTTGGTCAGTAATATTTGGACACTTTCTCTCTCTAGAACTATAGAACTTAGCCAAGTTGGAGGTGGAATGACTTACATGGGGACAGAAAGGGAGTCAGAAGGCATCTTAGGGGAGTCGTGGGAGGTCAATTTCAGTTGCAAGAGGCTTGAGGTGTCCTGAATTCTACTGGTCAGAGATTAGCTACTTCGAGCCGTCGAAGTGGTTCATTGTACAATCACTCTGGTGCTCCTCGGGGAGCTCTAAGGTCAAGCTAAGGGCGCTGCTAGTCGGAGGACTTCTCCCTGTTTCTGTTGCTACCAACCGAAGCTCCTTTGGTTGAGAAAATACTCGTCGCCAGAGCTCTAGTTTGCACTTCACTGGAAAGTGGATTGTCTGTCTTCATGGGTCGCTTAAGAGGTGGGGAGGCCGAGTGGGAGGGTGCTTCTTATATAGGGGTTTCGACAACTGACAACGTTTCGACGTCTGACTTGTCCTATTATGGTGGCGGTGGCTGATTTTTCGGACGTGGAAGATCCAATCTTCTTCTAGCGGTCACAGGTTGCCGTCAGTCCAAGGTTAATGATGGCACTGCTCTGCGTGTGCGAGCTTCGCACGTGCAGATTTGCCATATGGTGCTTTGTGATTGGCTGGCTTTGCTAAAGCGGCCTCCTACTTAGCAGCCTAGTTAGCCTTTGAATCACTGACCAGACACGTGGCGGCCTCCTATTGGCCACTCGTTCCAACGTGGCTACTGATCATGTTCGATTAGTAGTTGACCATGACACGTGGCGTGTGAAACCCGTCCACTCAAATAAAGGAAACTGGAAAAAGGATCGGGGACTTACATAAGGAAAACCGAACCGTTTTATAAATCGAAAAGTGGTGAAGAAGGGGTTAAAGTGGGAAATTTTAAAATCCCAAGTGACCAAAAACTTATAAAAATCATGGGGAAGAACGAGGAGCCGAATTGGATGAGAAAAACGGACCAATTCAGGGTAAACCGGACTTGAACGGGATTGAACCAGGGTGAATCGTAGTGAATCGGTTCAATAATTCATTTTTCTAGGTGGCTTAAAAGATCAATTTGGAAAATTGAGGCCAACATTAGATAGAAAATAAATTTAGATTAATTTATAAATTTTAAATTTTTAGAAAACCGATCGAATCGAGCCTAAAGAGGCTGATTTTCATTTTTCAGTCACCGGACCTGGTCGGACTAAACCGGTTAACAATCTAGCCGGTTAAAGAACCACTAATAGATCAATTTCCAATTAGCACGTGCGACGTGTAGCAAGGAGTGCCTTGTCAGCCACTCGGTCAGCGCGTGAAAGCACTGACCAATCAAGGAGAGACACGTGTCCAATCAACAGTCAACGGTTAGGGGATGCCCGGTCGATAGCCATGCAAACACGAGCAGCCAATGGAGGTTGCCACGTGTCCGGTCAACAATTGATGTGGTGGTTGAGTAGGATCAACATATCAACTGGACCAGCCAATCACGTGCTGCCACGTGGCTGGTCTGCACGTGTGAAGCTCACACGTGCGGAACAGTGTCATCTTCCTCCTCTGTCCAATGACACTATTCATCAAGTAAGGATTTTTCTTTCCTTTTTCGGTGAAGGAAACTTTCTTCAATTTTGGAATTTTCCAATTAGGATGAGCATGACTAGTATGGAAACTTGTAGGGCAGAGGGTCCCCGAGCTCCCTATATAAAGAGCTCCCATTCGTTCATCCTCAACACACCTCAATTCTCCTCTTCCTCTTAAGTGCTCGATTTTTCGGCGAAGCTCCAACTAGGGCTCCGACTTGGGCACTTCCTTCAGCCTCAGAAGATGAATTCAGGTTCTACGGACTCGAGAGGAAGTTAGCTACCTAACGTCCACCTCCAACCAACCCAAGGATCGCTTGAGAAGCGTTGACGAGCCCAAATAGTGAAGCAACTCCGTCGGACCAAAGCTGCTTTATTTTGGTCAATCTAAATTCTACCAATTTAGACCTCCTATGGTCAAATTTACTCCTCTCATAGCCTCCATGACCATCACATGATTGCTCTAGTGGAAAAAGAAGTATCTTGAGGACAAGCGCCATCTTTCTAGATCAAGAACTCAGATTGTCGTGCCTTCGATGGAACGAATTTGGATAAGGACGTGGCAAAGGAGCTCGAACAGGACTTGAAAAGTTGATTGGGGATGAACACGTCAGAGTCATTGGGTGAGTGGGCATATTTATACATCATACCCGGTTGAGGTGGTGAGCACCATTTTGGAAATAAAAAAACCACTATAAGTGGGATCTTTTATACATCCTACCCGATTGGTATGATAGACACTATTTGAAATAAAACTCACTTACTAGTTGTAAGTGGACATACACTCGATCATCATACCTGGTTGGTATGATGAATGCATTTTAGCTAAAAGTAATTTTGTCAAAAATGTTATCTCCTGACTGTGTGCAAATGCTTAAACTCTTTGGGAGACTTTCCTAACAAGAGCTAGAACATCTCCAATAGGTTGGAGGCCTCGATTTTGAACTCGTAGGGCTCAAGGCCCCATCTTTGAAAAACTCGTCAAGGGGGCCCAAGGCCAGTGGGCACGGGCTGGAGTCCATAGACAAACATGAATAAAAGAGCCATGAAAATTGTCATTAAACTAGAATTGTTGTAAGTCAGGACCGACAAGGCTCGATAGCTAGTGGCAGTGCACAAGGACTAGGTCGATGGACTGATCAGGAAAACAAGTACATGCCTAGTTGAGTGACAGGGTTGTTGGACCGCTGTCACCAAAGATAAAGGAAATTTTGTGAAAACTATTTTTTGTGCATCCACTCTGATTCGGGACCATCAAGACACCAAAGAGGGGTAGTGATGGGTTCCAAGGGCTGCTGGACATCCTGGTTGTGATAAGGGCAGTTTATCATACTAGTCAGTCATGAAGCTACTGTGTTTGGGCTTTTGGAAGCTACTGTGTTTGGGCTTCTTGCGCATGAGACTGGGATGGGGATAGGATGAGGTCTCCGTCCTCATACGGACATGAAGATAGTGTTGGGTATGAGGGCTGGGGCTTAGGGCGTCACTTAGACTCAAGGTAGAAGTGGATGAACTTCATTAGGGTGGACATCAAAGACGTGTTGATCCCCAAGTTGGTGCAATCGAAGTACTGCATCTACGAATGTGTGTACCCTTTATGATAAAGGGCATGTGTATGTTTGCTAAATGCTTCCCGAGGAAAGGGGATGTGCTAAAAGAGCTAAACCCACATAATAAGTGAAAATGATAAAAAGGCTGTGAAAAATAAAGATGTTTTTGTTAAATTAATTATTTTAAAACTCACTCCCAACACCCGTTCACTGAGTTGTAGAAACTTACCCCCTCCCTTTACCCCCTTTTTAGGAAAAAGGAGACCAAACCAAGATAACCTATAAAGATGAACCATAAGTCAAGTACGCTTAAAGTTCTTTTAAGTTTTTTTAGTTTTGAGTAATGTTATTCCAGGGAACAAGTTCAGAAATTGCGCCTGACTCCTCTTGGTCTTGAGAAGGGGTGATCGTTCTTAAACCAAAGGAGTGGCGGGTTGCTCACGGGGTTCCAACCAAATCGGGTCGAGGCATGACATTGCATCCTCTGATTGGATGATTTAAATGCATCATATTTCCCTCCTTATGCATAGTGTCCCTACCACGTGCCAGCCTATCATTGGCTGAGGTCATCCGACGTGGCTCTGCCATGTGTTGACCTCCATTCCATTTCATGGTTCTTCTCCATGATTTTAGTGATTTATTGGTTACTTGGAATTTTTCTGTTTTAATCCTTCATTACCATTCCGGTTCACTTAGGCTCTCAGCTTTTCTCTAAAAAATTTCTAGTTCCTTGGGCCGAGATGACGGGGTTTACAACTCTCCCCACCTTTTAGGAGTTTTGTCCCCAAAACTAGTCATGCATCCCTTACATAGTGAATGATTTCCCTTACTGTCAACCTGTGATTCATTCTGATTTGATACTGTATGTTACGTCCCCATCCTGGTTGTACCTCCTTTTGGCATCCTACACGCTTGTTCGCCCTTTAGGCATATTTCCTTTCTAGGTTTTGGTCGTCTATTATTTCAATATCTATTTCTCCCTCGTTCTTAATGGCATGATTTGACCTCACCACTTGAGAAGAAGAATTTGGAGTGATTCGGTTTCCCATTTCCTTTTATTTAAGCATTTACTTGCTCATGCGTGCTTCCTTTTCAAAAATATGTCACTATGAGTACTACTTTACTTAGTCCTATAAGTAGCATCTTTAAGGGACCCCCTCCCCTATTTTTTCTTCAAATATCCACTTATTCCTCAAATTTATGATGATTTGTTTGTCTAACTTTGTTTTTTCCCAAAGATATTTTTCTTAAATCCAAGTCCTTAGGTTTCCTATGGGTAAGATTCTCTCTCTTGTGGTTTTCATTCAGTCACTAATCCAAATTATGGAATTTGGAGTTCTAATAGGTCTATCCATTTCGGTGTTGATTTTTTTTCTCAGTTGTTAAGAGTTCTTTAGCTCAATGTCCTTCTGAGCTTTTCATCCCATTTTTGTCCAATATTGTTTCTATCCTTGCTATTACCCAGCCTACCTAAGTCTCTCATTCAACCTCATCATTCTTAGACATCTTTTCTTCCCGCCTTCTCGAAACTTGTGGACCTACCCGACTTTAGTAGCATGTCATGTTTCAAAACTGTCCTTGGGCCTTTTTAGTGTTAAATCTTCCCCAGTTTCGATGTTAGATGTAAACCCCGTCCTTTGATAGTGAGAAAACTGGGGAAAGAACCGGTCAATTTCAAATTTTAAAACCGAATTGGTCTACAAGCTCGACTATTAGGAAATGGGAAAATTTGAGAATTTACAACTCCCCTATGACTCATAATGGTTCATAAATATTGGAAAAGAACTTTAGGACAAAATGGGGAAAAAACCGGTTCATGTCATGTTTCAAAACTGTCCTTGGGCCTTTTTAGTGTCAAATCTTCCCCGGTTTCGATGTTAGATGTAAACCCCATCCTTTGATAGTGAGAAAACTAGGGAAAGAACCGGTCAATTTCAAATTTTATAACCGAATTGGTCACAAACCCGACTATTAGGAAATAGGAAAATTTGAGAATTTACAACTCCCATGTGACTCAAAATGGGAAAAGAACTTTAGGACAAAATGGGGAAGAAAAATCGAACGGGTTCAAGTGATCCGAGTCCGAAACAGATAGAACCGATTTATGAACCGGAACCGATAGAGAAAGGGATAAACCAGGGAAGTTATTAATCCTGAGTGACCCAAAGAGTCCCGAAAATCATGGAAATGGACTTGAGAAGGAATTGGAGATAAAAACCAAACCGGTTTAGACGAACCAGATCCGAACCGCATTGAACCGGTTTGAACCACTATGGAATAGGATTCTAAATTTATTTTTCTAGGCAACTTAAAAAATTCAAATTTCAGATTTGAGGCCACCATTAGATAGAGAATGAATTTAGATGAATTTAGAAATTTTTAGATTTGAAAAATTCAGTCAAATGGGGAGGGGGTTGGGTGTGAATCGGCCGGTTTAAGATTTGAACCCGGTTCGAAACAATGTCATCTTCTTCCTTTAGATGACAACACTGTTCACTTGTCAGAAAATCGCGTAGCGCTGGTGAAGCTGAAAAGTCTCTGATTAGGGAGTTTAAAATAAAGAGCCCCTCTCTATTCATCCTATCCACACCTAAAAAGCTCACTCTCTATCAACTACTTAGTTTTTCAATTAAACTCGAACCAAAGCTCCGATATAGGGTCATTTTTTAGCCAAAGAAGGCGAGGTCAGATTCCTTAGAACCGGGGAGAAGTCAGCTACACTGTGGTGACATCCACTCGTTCTGAGAGTTATCGGAGAAGCACCGACGTGATCAAATAGTGAAGCAGCTTCGGTGGACTGATGCTGCACTATTTCGGTCGAGCTAAAATCGGCCAATTTGAGCCCTCCCCATGCCAAACCAAGCCCTCCCACGGCCTTATTAGGATCGAAAGGCAAGCTAATTCAGATCCCCTTTGGAATTTTCGATCAGTGTTAGAGAGAGAGTCAGACGAATTTCAATGATAGAATTCTAATCCAATTCAACATCAATTGATGTCATTCTTGATCCTAGGAAGAACCTTAGGAGGAGAACTACCTACCCAGATAGAAAGCTCAGACCGTCGCGCCCTCAACAGTGAGCAATCAAAGCTTTCTCTCTCTATAGTCTATTTTCTGGTGAAGCTCCGTTTGAGCTCATTCTGGCATTAAAACTTGTGATTCAAAGTGCTAGAGAATTGTAGAACATGTAGCAACTCAATTTCAACTTTAATTTTAACAATTGGAAGTGTTTGATTGGTCAATTTGATAAAATCAAATTCGGTTGTGTTAGAAAGTTGAAATTGGGGGAAAAATTGGGGATTTTTGAAAATTCGAAGGACCAAGATGTGATTTTATAAAATTGAGGGTCAATTGGGCATGATAAGAATGTTAGAGGTCCAATTGAGGAATTTTAGAGTTTTTCGGGTGAAACTTACCATCTTTGTAAATGAATGGAAAAATGGTAATTTTTGAAAAATTGGGGGATCAAATTGGAAATTTGGGTAATTAAACCCCTTTTTGTGAATTTGAATAAATTGAAGTCCTAAGATAAATTTTAATAGTTCTGGGACTCAATTTGAGGAAAAACTGGCATTAGGGACTTATAGTTAAAGAAAAAATAACTTTAGGGACCTAATTGCAAAAAAATAGAAAGTTTTGTTTTCTCATAAATTTGGAATGAATGATGGCTATTAGGCCAAGGAATAATGATTAAGGATGTTCATATCGTGTAGGAATATAAAGTACCGGGAACCCCAGCAAGGGCAGGCTCGCATGAACAGAAAGAATAGGTCGAGTGGAATTCACTACATTAATGGGTGAGTGGGATTTTATATCATACCCGGTTTGGAATGATAAGTACCTCGAAATGAAAACCCACTATTTAGTAGTATTTTAAACATCACAACTTAGAAAAGTGATGTGAAAATCACGCGAAAAAACTAATTACCGGTTGTAAGTGGATCATACTCGATAGGTATGATGAAACTTTATTGAAGGAAGTGGAAAACCCATTCATCGGTTATGAGCGAAGATGTCCTCATACTCGGTTGGTATGATGGACAGTTGAAAAAATATTTTTGTCGGAATTGCTCTCCCTTGATTGTGTGCCAATGCTTAAATTATTTGGGAGACCTTCTTGACAAGAGCTCGAATAGCTCTTATAGGCCGGGGGCCTCAGTTTAGGAACTTGGGGGCTATTATACCCGGTTTTGAAAATCTCGAACAAGTGGGCCATAGGCCAGTGGGTACGAGTAGGAGCTCGTAAACAAACATGAGATATGTGTCATAAAACTTTAATAAATGAATTGTTTGGCCATGGTACCAGGACAGGACTGATATATTCAGTCAAATGGTGGCAGTGCGACTCGATAGGTCTCCAGACCAGTTAAGACAAATAGCTGTAGGTTGAGTTGAAGGTTAGGGCCATTGTCCTAGTGGCACCACATATTATTTGGCATTATAAGAAAATACCTATTGTGCATGCACTATGATTACGAGACTATCAAGATGCCCAAGAGGGGGCTGTTATGCGTTCTAAGGGCCCTGGACGACCTTGTGAGTATAAGGGCAATTTGTCGTACCAGGTGACCATGCAAAATTTGGAGTAGTACCAAGCGGATGAGACCGGGGTGGGGACGGGATGAGGTCTCTGTCCTCATACAGAAACAGAGAATTGATTTTGAGATTGAGGGTCGGATGTCGGGTACATTCACTTATTCTTCGGGTAGAAGTGGAAGTGCTTCTATCTAGGTGGCTGGTAAAGTCGCTCCAACGCCACAAGTGGGTTCATTGGACGTACTGGCCTACGAATGTGTGTTTGACCTTCATGATGAAGGACGTGTGTTGGGTGATGACACACCATGATTAATAAGAAATGGTGGTAAAAACTGAGATTTGAAATGAAAGGATTTTTGAAAAAAAAAAGGAGTTTGACACACTCCAATACAAGTCTTTTTCCTAAATGTTAAAAGTTCTGAAAACCCATTCACTAAGTTGTAGAAACTCACCCCTCTTTTCTATCCCTTTTTCAGGAAAAGAGATAATGACTAGGAATAACACCGAGCCTTACCCTATGTCATGTATGCTTAATTTTCTTTAAGCTTGCATTTTATTTGATATATGTCTTTCTAGGGAACAAGGTCGAAATTACACTTGGCTCATCTCGAATTAAAGTTGGAGGAAACTCCTCTTGAACCGAGAGAGCGGCGGGTTGTTCACGGGGATCCAACCAAACCTGGTTAGAGCGTGACATTAGATGTATCCCCACATTCTTCTCCTCATGCTGTTAGAGTGTTCCACCCTTCATTTCTGGTTTGTGTAGCTTTTCCATGCGTATCACTCTTCCTTACTTAAGCGTCATGTATGTCATGATTGTATGGGTTTTCATCCCCTACTGACTTCCTTATTGGGCATTCTCTATTCCAACCATCGGGTTTTCTGATCACTACTCGAGGCCCGCATACTTCCTTATGATTGATGGCATCCCTACCTAAAGGACTTTGTTCCATAATCCATCCTCACCTACTTATGTCCATTTTGTAGTACTCTCGTCTAGGCTAATTCCTTATGGCCTACTTATCAACTCCTTAGATCTACTTGGTGGAGTTCCTTCTTGTTGGTCATGTCTTCTACTTCCACTGCCTGGTTAGAGGTCTTTATCCATGAAGTTTCGTATCCTAAATCTTTTTGCCCTTCTTATAAGACTCTCTCAAAATATCTTTGAGCCCTTTTTGGATTTCTCATCCAAGGACTTTCCAATTTATGCAGTCTCCCTTGGGTATTTTGTATCGCACCTTAAGCTTTAATGAGTAGTGATGGCTAACCTATCTTCTTGACATCTATTTCTGGACTAGGGTCTGACACTTTTCTTCCTTGTCCCTAGGGTTTCATGACCTGTCTATTTATTATGGCATCCCATACTGCCACTTCCTTGTTTTACCCTTTCCTTGGGGTATTTATCCCTCTTTAAATTTTGTGAGTATATCCCCGTACTTAGTCCTTATTCCCCACCCTTGTTCTCCTACCATTCTGGGGTTTTCATGGCTCCCTTGTCTAGGAGTACCTTATAGGCCAAGTTTTGTACATTAGAGAATTTCAACTTCCGAACTATGTCATTTCCTTGTCTTATTTCTATATTCCTAAGGATTACTAGTACTGAGGATCTTAACAATCTTTCTTTTTCTTTTTACCTTCATTCTCTTTGTATGAGAGTGTAATCAAAAGAAATTTTATTCATTACTGATTGTGCCACAACTATGGCTTATTACATCAGTTGAATGAAAGATTCTACCCATCACCGACCAACCTAATTCCCCATATTAACTGACCTAGAGTTTAGCACAGGCAGATTGTGGGACTCTGCATCAGCTAGCGTGATGCGTTTGATTGGCCTCTTGGGTGGGCAAGTGCCTCTATGGTACCTCTCACACCTAGCGCAAGGGTTCATACTGGGTTCCTCATATTCTGAGGAATATGACGCGTTTGTTGCTCCTTTGAACCTTACTCTGTGTGTGATGTCGACCTCAAACTTGTTTAGGATAGTGGCCTCATATGCATAAGCATGTTGCATGTGGTTCACAGTACATGGGTTACTCTGAATTGGGTGTAGCTTACGGAAGACTCTCATGTAGTTAGAATAGGCCTCCCAAAAGTTCATTTCCGCTTCTTCCCGGGCCTGATTTTTATTTGGGCCTCAGGGTGGAGAGGTCTCACCTTCCACCAAACATTGGGGGGTCCTCCTTCGGGGCTCCCTCCATGGAACGTACTCTTCCTCATCTTCTATTCTTAGTTTGATAGCATTCCTCCAGGGAATGTATTCTCCGTTCATGTTTCTCTAAAAGGGTTTTGGGGTTAGGGCCTAAAGTTTCTTAAGGGCTTGTTAGGAAAACTATGCTCTGATACCACTCAAGTTGTCACACCCTGGCTCGATTCGGTCGGAATCCTGTGATCAACCCGCCACCCTTCCTTGAACCATCCTAGTATTTCTACCCCGATGATTTAAAGAAAGTAAAGTGTACCCATGTATGTTTTCCATAACAATTTAAAATATTTGGAATTCATAGTATGAGACTTATCTTGAGGGTTCGAGCCTTAGCTTGGACTTCGATTATTCCCGACCCGACCCTTTTTCTTGAAATGGTGAGAGGAGAGTAGTGAGTGTACAACTCAGTGAGGAGGAAATTTCTACAACAATTAATTTGACTTGTTTTTGTTTTTTTCTCATGACCCATGAAGGTTTCATTCAACACCCTTTTTATCACAAAAGGGGATCACACGATCACAGAACAGTCCTCGACCATTCCACTTGTGAACTGGAGCACCTTTACCATCCACCTTGATAGAAGTCTGTGACATCTACACTGAGTCTAAGTGGAAGTCAGAGTTCTAACCCTCAAACTAGAGCCATACTTCGTGTCCACAATGTGGGACGAGACCTCTTCCCACTCCGACCTCAGTCTTAGTGCATGTGAAGCTCCTGGAGCTCCTTGACTTAATGGATGATGAACCACCCTTATGCTCTCTGGGTCATCCAATAGCCCTTAGAACTTCCACTACCTCATATTGGGCATCTTGATAGTGTTGAATCTAATGCATGCACAATAAAAAATCTTAACAATTATGGCCATTATCTTTAGCTTACTGACCCCATGGGTCTGTTGGCCCGACTTCAGCCCCTTACTCACTAGTCCAAGAGGTTTGACAACTTAACTTTGGCTTAGCAACTATTTTAACTCTTGCCCATCGACCTTAGGCCCTCAAATTTAGAAAATTCTAAAATTTCCCAAATTTCTTCCCCAATTCGTCACTTTTTGCCTCAAGATCAAATTTCATCAAATTGAAAGCCAAAACCATGTCAATTTCCTCCTATCATGCTACTAATTAGTTTCTCTACCTCCTCATGATCAGTCTATGCTTTGAATTATCATTTTTGGACATAAAACAAGCTTAATTGAAGCTTTATCAGAAAACTAAACTTAGAGAGAGCTTTGAATTCTTACTAATGGAGAGGCAGCTATGGGAGCTCTTGATTTGTGAAGTTAGCCTTCACAGGGAGGATCCTCTAAGGATCAGAATTCACCCTAATTGGTGTCCTAGGCAGGGGGATTTTGGATAGTAAACTTTGGCCACTTTCTCTCTCTAGAACTATAAGACTCAAGCAAGTTGGGGGTGGAATGGCTTACCTGGGGACTAAAAGGGAGTTAGAAGGCATCTTAGGGGAGTCATGGGATGTCGATTTTAGCTGTAGGTGGCCGGAGGTGTCCTAAATTCCACTGGTCGGTGGTTAGCTTCTTCGAGCCATCGGAGCGGCTTCACAATGCGATCAGTTTGGTGCTCCTTCGAGAGTTCTCAAGTCGGGCTAAAGGTGTTGCTAATGAGAGGCCTTCTCCCCTATTCTATTGCTACCAATCGGAGCTCCTTTGGTTTTGAAAATGCCTATCACCAGAGCTCTGGTCTGAACCTCACCAAAAAGTGGATTGTCTGTCTTCAGGGGTCGCTCAAGCGATGAGGAGGCCGAGGGGTAGGGTGCTCCTTATATAGGGGTTTCGATAACAGATAGGGCTACCAACCAACTTTGGTTTTGGTGTTTGACTTGCCCTATTCTGGTGATGGTGACCAATTTTCCAAACATGGAAGATCCAATCTCCTTTCAACGGTCACGGTTACCATCAATCCAAGGTTGAAGATGACACTGCTCCGTGTGGGTGAGCTTTGCGCGTGTGGATTTTCCATGCTGCGCTTTGTGATTGGCTTGCTTTGCTAATTAGCCTATCATTGGTTGTGGTCATCCTAATAACTAGTGTCCCAACCATGTTCCATGGGACCTCCGATTGGTCAGTCATTTCTCTGAAATCCTCGTCGGAAGCCTCTAGATGGTCAATAAAGTGGTAGAAAGACTTAGTGGGTGCTCAATGGAATGAGCCTAAGGATTGAGCCAAGGAGGTCCCATGGAAAACGCTTAGCGAAATGGCTAGCCATTGGTTATTGAACCACTTGGTTGGGACTATGGAAACCTCACCCTTTGGAATTAAGGAAAACCAAGAAAGAACTGGTCAACCCGAGTGAGAAAATCAAACCAGTTCACGAACCCCGAGAGAACGGGCAAATTGGGAAATTTACAACTTCCGAGTAATCCAAAGAGTCATGAAAACCTTGGAAAGGGACCTTAGGACAATTTGGGAAAGAAAACCAGATCGATTTTGTGAATCAGATCTAAACAAGATTGAACCGGTTTTGACAAGTTCAAACCATCATTGAATCAGATGCTAAATTCATTTTTCTAGGTGGCTTAGAAAATTCAAATTGGAGAAATAAGGCCACCATCGGATAGAGAATGAATTTAGAAATTTTTAATTTTGAAAAACTTGGTTGAATCGGGCGTTGAACCCGGTTCGGACCGGTCCAACCGGTTCGGAATAGTGTCATTTTCTTTCTTTAGATGACAACACTGTTCACTCGTCGGATAATTGAACAGCGCCAGCGGAAAGGAAACTTTTTCGTTCAGGACTTTTTAGGCCATTAATGAGTGTTATTAAGGTGCCAAATGAACGGTCGGAGAGTCCCCGAGCTCCCAATATAAAAGAGCCCCTCTCTAGTCACACTACACACACCTGAAAACTTCACTCTCTTTCAGCTACTCAGTTTTATGATGAAGCTCAAACCAGAGCTCTGACATAATGGTTTTTCTGAGCCAAAGAAGGCAGGGTCAGGTTCCTTAAACTAGGGGAGAAGTCAGCTACCTGACGGTGGTCACCATTCGGTTCGAAGATCGCCGAAGAAGCGCCAATATAATCAAATATTGAAGCAACACCGATAGACCGAAGCTGCCCTATTTCTGTCAAGCTTAAGATGGCTAAAGTGAGTCCTCCTTAGGCCCAACCAAGCTCTCCCAATATTCCCTCAGCCCTCACATGACCAAATTAGAGCGTAAAGGTAAGCCAATTTGGCTCCCCCCTATAATTTCCGATCAGTGTTAGAGAGAGAACCGACAAACCTTTACTGACTAAATTCTCCCTCAATTCGACATGAATGGTAAGTTTTGAAAAGTTGGGGATCAAATTGGAAATTTGGGAAACTTGAACCCCTTTTTGTGATTTTGGATAAACTGAGGCCCTAAAGTGAATTTTTGAAAGTTTTGGGATTCAATTTGGGAAAAATTGGCATTAGGGCCCTAATGTTAAAGGAAAAGAACTTTAGGGACCTAAATATAAATAATTAAAAGTTTGGAAATTTTGTTCATTCATGAAGAATGAAGGCAATTTGGCCAAATGATAATGAACAAGGATGTTCAATTCATGTAGGAATGCGAGGGACCAGGAATGCCACCAATGATAAGCTCACGTGGAGGCAAAGAGCCGAATAAGAGGAATACACTACACTTATTGGATGAGTGGGATTTTTTACATCATACCTAGTTGGGATGATGCGTACCTCGAAAATGAACAACCACTACTATGTGGAATTTTAACATCACACCTGGTTGGGGTGATGTGAAGAAATATGCGAAAAAACTACTTAACAGGTGCAAGTAGATCATACCTGATTGGTATGATGAACTCACTCGAAGGAAGTGGAAAACATGCTTAACGGTTGTAAGCGGAGATGTCATCACACCCGGTTGGTGTGAGGGACAAGTTGAAATTTATGTTGTTAGAAGTGTTCTCCCCTAATTGTGTGCCAATACTTAAAAATTTTGGGAGATCTTCTTGACAAGAGCTCGAATAGCTCATATAGGCCAGAGGTCACGGTTTTAGAACTTGGGGCCTAAAATGCCCAATTTTTGGAAAATCTCGTACAGTGGGCCCAAAGCTAGTTGGCACAAGTAGGAGCTCGTAAACAAATATGATGATAAACCATGAAAAATGTCATTAAAAGTGGAATTTACTGTGTGATTCACCACAGTACCAAGTCAGGACCGACAAGGCTCGATGGGCTAGCGGTCGTGCGTCAAGGCTAGGTCGACGGACTTGTTAGATAAACAACTGCAGGCTGGATTGAGTGTCGGGGCCATTAGACTATAGGCACCAAAGATAAATGGCTATTTGGAAAAATATTGTTTGTGCATGCACTTGAGGTTCGGGACCATTAAGACACCCAAGAGGGGTAGTGATGCGTCCTAAGAGCTGATGGACGACATGGTGACGATAAGGGAAAAAGAAGCGATTGTGTTTGAGTTTCTCATCATACCAATTAGTCATGGAGTTACTGTGTTTGGACTCCATGGAGTTACTATGTTTGAACTCCACGAGGCTACTGTGTTTAGGGCTTCCTAAAGCTATTGTGTCTGAGTTTCATGCCCATGAGACTGGGAAATGGTATTTGTCCTCATACGGGCATGGAGTTTCTTTTCAGGTTTGAGAGTCGGATGTTATGAACATTCACTCATTCCTGGTGCTTCTCCAATGACTCTCGGAACGAACGGATGTCACCACCGTGCAGTTGACTTCTCCCCGGTTCTAATGAACCCGACCTCGCCTTCTTTGGCTCAGAATTGACCCTATATCAGAGCTTTGGTTCGAGCTTTATTGGAAAACTAGGCAACTGAGAGAGAGAGAGCTTTTCAGGGTAGGGCAGCTTCAGTCCACCGGAGCTGCTTAACTGTTCGATCATGCCGGTGCTTCTCCGACGACTCAAAGAATGAACAGATGTCACCACCGTGCAGCTGACTTCTCCCCAGTTCTAATGAACCCGACCTCGCCTTCTTTGGCTCATAATTGACCCTATATTGGAGCTCTAGTTCGAGCTTCGCCGGAAAACTAAGTAACTGAGAGAGAGAGAGAGAGAGAGCTTTTTAGGTGTGAAGAGTACGAATGGAGAGGGTTTCCTTATATAGGGAGCTTGGGGATCGTTGGTCATCCGTTTGGAATCTTTATGACCGGCATTGAAGACCTGAAATGTACCTAACATAAACGTTTTATTTTTGCCAGCGCTGCTTCAATTTTTCGGCGAGTGAACACTGCTGTCATCCTAAGGAAGAAGATGACACTGTTCCGAATCGAGTTTAAAGCTTAAACTGGCTAGTTCACCCCCTCATTCGACCAAGTTTTTCAAATCTAAAAATTTCTAAATTCATTCTTTATCCAATGGTGGCCTTGAATCTCTAATTTGAATTATTTAAGCCACCTAGAAAAATGAATTTAGGATTCGATTCAATAATAATTCAAACCGGTCCGAACCGGTTCGGATCTGGTTCACCTGAATCGGTTTGGATTTCATCCCTAATTCCTTCACAAGTCCATTTCCATGTCTTTTGTGACTCCTTGGGTCACTTAGGGTCTATAAAATTCCCGATTTACCAACTCTTAATCGATTTCGGTTCATAAACCGACTTGGTTCTTAAAACGGTTTAATCCGATTTGGGTCAGGTTCACTCGAACCGATCTATTTTTTCTCTTCCACATTGTTCAAAGGTTCCTTCCCAAGGATTATAAATCACAAGGAATCCATAAGCTTCTTCGTTAACTCATTCTTTATCGGTTTCGGTTTATGAATCAACTTGGTTCATAAATCGGTTCTATCTAGTTCGGACCCAGTTCTCTTGAACTACTTCAGTCTTTCCTCTTTATTTTGTCCTAGGGTCCTTTTCCTAAGTTTATGAACCTTTTTGAGTCACATGGGAGTTAGAATTTTTTTTTTCAATTTTTGCTCATCCCCTAACGATCGGGCTTGTAGACCAATTCGGTTTAAAGATTAAAATTTACCGGTTCTTTCCCCAATTTTCTCATTACTAAAAGATGGGGTTTACAACTCTCCCCTCCTTTTGTGGGTTTTGTCCCCAAAACAATTAGATGTTAAATAACTGAGGATAACTATCCCTCAACATAAACTCGGTTTCCCATCTCTTCCTACATGGGTCCGTTCTGCCATAATACCTTGACCATAGGAATTTTCTTGTTCCTCAAATTCTTCTCTCTCCGGTTGATAATTCGTATCGGCTTTGTCTGGTAAGTCAGGTTCTCTTCCAGTTCCATTGGAGGTTGGTCTAGTACGTGACTAGGATCAGGCTGATATTTCCGAAGTATGAAAATGTGGAATACAACATGTATTCTCTGTAGATCAGGAGGCGGTTCTAATTTATAGGCTACTGGTCCTATCCTTTGAATAATGGGATATGGACCGATATATCTGGGTTTCAGCTTTCCTCTTTGCTGAAACCTAAGTATTCCTCTCCATGGAGATACTTTGAAGAATACCTGATCACCCACTTTGAACTCCAGATCTTTCCTTTGATTGTCTGCATAACTCTTCTGCCTGTCCTATGCATTCTTAAGACGACTCCTTATTAATTTTATCTTCTCTGTGACATCCTCTATTATCTCCATCTTTTCTAACTTTCTTTCCCCCACTTCTTCCCAAAATAAAGGGGTACGACAAGGTTGTTCATAAAGGGCTTCATAGGGAGCCATCTGGATACTAGCTTGATAACTATTATTATATGAAAATTCCATTAGGCATAAGTATTCCTCTCAACTTTTGTTCATATTGAGCACACATGCTCTCACCATGTCTTCCAAGGTTTGGATGGTTCGCTCAGACTGTCCATCTGTATGAGGGTGAAATGCCGTACTCATATGGTGCTTGGTTCCCATGGCATTTTGTAGACTTGGCCAAAACCTGGAAGTAAATCTCGGATCTCTGTCCGATACTATACTCACCGGGACACCATGGAGTCTTATTATTTCCTTCATGTATAGGACGACCAGCTGTTCTACTGTGTCCGTCACTTTTGTAGGGAGGAAATGAGCTGATTTGGTCAACCTATCCACTATTAGCCAAATCGCATCTCGACCCTTTTTGGTCACCGATAGGCCTGTGACAAAGTCCATGGTGATATGCTCCCATTTCTACTTAGGAATTGGTAAGGATTGTAGTAGTTCTAATGGTTTATGATGCTCTGCTTTTATCTGTTGGCAAGACAAGCATTGGGCTACATATTCCAAAATGTCCCTCTTCATACCCTTCCACCAATATACTTATTTGAGGGTGCGGTACATCTTAGTACTGCCCGGATGCATGGCATATACTGAATCGTGTGCCTCTTCCAATATTAATCTCTGCAACTCCTTATCTTGAGGCACACATACCCTACCCTTATAGGTCAGTACTCCATCACCTCACACATCGTAGTCCAGTTTCCTTTCTCTATTAGTTGAATCCAAGTAGGACTAAAGTTCTTTAACAATCTTATGTTGACTTGTGGTATTCTATCACAAGATCATAATCCTTCACCAATTCTAGCCATCTCCTCTAACCAAGGCTCTTGTGATCTGTGTATATCCTGCACTTAACCCCACAAAGGTAGTGTTGCCATATCTTTAGGGCAAATACTATTGCTGCTAGTTCCAAGTCGTGAGTCAGGTAATTTCTCTCATGTATCTTCAGTTGTCGCGAGGCATATGCGATAACCTTCCCTTGTTTCATTAAAATACATTCCAGTCCTTGTCTAGAGGCATCACTATAGAATATGTACTCCCCTGCATTAGTATCGGGTAAGGAGAGTATTGGTGTAGTTGTTACTCGAGTCTTTAACTCTTGAAAAGACATTTTACAATCCTCATCCCATTTATACTCAACTCTCTTCCTAGTAAGTCGAGTTAGAGGAGTTAATATTTTAGAAAAGTCTTGCACAAACCACCTATAGTACCCCGCCAATCCTAAGAAATTTCTAATTTCCGTAGGATTCCTTGGAGCCTTCCATTCTGATATAGCTTCTACCTTGGTTGGATCCACTTTAACTCCGTCCTTAGGTATGATGTGCCCTAAGAATCCTATTTCTTGCAACCAGAATTCACACTTGGAAAATTTTGCATATAATTGGTTTTCCTTCAAGATTTCTGACCTGGTTCGTCAGTATATAAGGATATCATCTATGAACACTATCACGAACCTGTCCAGATGAGGTTGGAACACGCGATTCATTAAGTTCACGAAAGATGTAGGGGCATCACTCTGAATTCATACTGTCCATATCTGGATCGAAACACCGTCTTAGGTATGTCCCCTTCTCTAATCCTTAATTGGTGGTAGTCTGACCAAAGATCTATTTTTGAGAAGTAGGCTACTCCTTTTAACTGATCAAACAAATCATCTATCCTTGGGAGTGGGTATCGGTTCTTGATGGTGACCTGATTCAGCTTCCTGTAGTCAATACATAGTCTCATACTCCCGTCCTTTTTCTTCACAAACAAAATAGGAGCACCCCATGGAGACTAACTTGGACGTATGAAATCCTTTTCTAATAATTCATCCAGTTGTTCCTTTAATTCCTTCAACTCTGTCGAATCCATGCGATATGGGGCTTGGGATATGGGATTTGTTCCGAGGGTTATTTCTATAGTAAACTCCACCTGGTGACTTGGAGGTAGTGCAGGTGGCTCTTATGGAAAAACTTCTGGATAATGTCTAACTACTAGAATGTCTTCCAGTTTCTTTTCTTCAGAATCTTCATTTACAACCATGGCCACAAAAACTATACATTCTTTCTGTATCATCTTTTGCACCTTCAGGTGGGACACAAATTGTACTTCACTTTTCCCTTTATCTCCCTAAAACTTTAGTTCCTTAGTCTTGGAAGTATGGAAAGTTATTGTCTTCCTTCTAAAGTCCATCCTTGCTTGATGATTACTTAGCTAGTCCATCCCTAGAATTACTTCAACTTCTCTTAGAGGTAACGGGATCAAGACAGCTTCAAGTTTGATTCCTCCAATTTCTATCTCACATCCCTTTAGTTGTTTATTTATGTTCAAACCTTCTCCTCAGGGTGTAAGGACATTAAGGGTTTGTACAAGTGGAGTGAGTTCCAGGGGTATCTTAGAAACCAACTCTTCCTTGATGAATGATCGCTCTGCTCCAAAGTAAAAAAGAGCATAAACTGGTTGTCCCCACAGCTATATATACCCTAATTTAAGAAATGTACATTTTATAAGGAATTCTCTTTATTAAATCAAAAGACATTCAGTTTACATGACTCTTTTGGACTAGTTGGTAAGGTTTTGGGATGTACCCATTATAGTGCTAGGGTCTCCTCTAGCTTCCTCCTGAGTGAGGTTGTATATTCTAGGCAGTACTCTTGTTGTAGCTTCTAGTCTGGGATTCCTAGCATTCCCTTGAGGTGGTCCAAGAGTATTTTTCTGTTTGTTCTCCCTAAGAGTAGGACAATCTTTTATAAAGTGTCCCACTTGTCCGCAGGCGAAGCAGGTATGGCATGCTCCCTCATGGTTCCTTTGACACTTCGGACAGCGAGGGTTTCCATGGGGTAAGGTAGGGACTACTCTGGGAGGGGTGGAGGCAGGCTCCTTCTCCATTGGAATACCTTTTTGTTTCCTCCTCTTGGGCTGATATATTCTCTTCGTCCTCCTTGACAATTTGAATCCTAATCCCCTTTTTTGGTCGTCTGCTCCACTCAACGATGTCGTGTCTGTACCAGTCGCTCGCATTCATGAGCCATACTGATTGCAGCTGCTAGGTCTGTGGGGTATCCTAGTACTCCCATACGGTCTCTAATGTCTAAGTTGAGACCGTCCATAAACCTCTGGCATATGTCAGTTGGTCTAGCTAGATTGGGAGCAAAGGGTCTTAACTCGTTCAATTTTGTTTCATACTCTACTATGGAACTACGCCCTTGCCAAAGCCGGATGAACTCTTGTTTCTTCTCATTTATTACGTGGAGTGCCAAGTACTCTTCCAAGTATCTTTCCTCAAATTATTCCCAACTGAGGGCAGTGGCATGTAGGTTTCGGACATTGTCCCACCACTGTCTAGCGCTCCCTTCTAGGAAGAATTCCATTAGGATCACCCTATCCTCTGGCAGTATCCGGACAATTCTCATTAACTTCTTGGTATTAGCCAGCCAATCCATGGTAGTCCCAGCATCCTTTTCTCTGAGGAAAGGTCTACATCCTAGTTGTCGAAGAGTTTTAATATTTCTAGGAATGTCCATTAGAGTGGTTGAATTAGCAGGGGGTGGGGGAGATTGCACTCCCTCTGGTTCAACCCACGAGTTGGTGCCCGCCTCAGGAGTGAGGTTAGGTTTGCCAAACACATGGGTGAACTCCTCGTACAATCTTTGATGCTCCCTGCTGAGTCTAGGAGGAGTTGTCTAGGCTGCTGTGGAAGTTTCTACAGGTAGGGGTGGCTGGGCGGTATTGGAGACGGCAGCCCTAGGTCTCTTGGTTCCTTTCTTTGGAGCCATTTCTGTAAAAATATTTTTTAAATAGTCTTATTAGTTACTATATTTTCTAGTCTTTACTATGTATTCAAGGAAATAGACTCTGATACCACTTTTGTTGTCATGCCCCGACCCGGTTTGGTCGGATCCCCGTGAACAACCCGCCACTCTTCTAGTTTATTAAAGGGTTTCCCCCTTTCTAAACAATAAAGAGTAAGGCGTTCTTTGCACCTTTTTCCAGGAATAACATAAATCAAAATATCATATCCGTCTCACAGGCGTTTAAATTTATGGATCTTTAATGACAGGCTTTCCGAAATTACCTGAAAGGGGTATAAGAGAGGGGGTGAGTATGACTACTCAGTGAATGAGTTTCAAATCTTTTGACTTTAATGAAAAACATTTATATTGGAGTGTGCCAGACTCACTTTTTAAAAATCATCATTTCATTTAAAATCTCGGGTTTTTTTTCCACATTTCTTCTTATCATGGTGTGTCATCACCCAACACATATCCTTCATCATGAAGGTTACACACATTCGCAGGCCAGCACGACTACTGAACCCACTTGTGGCTTTGGAGCAACTTTATCGGCCACCCGAAAAGAAGTACGTCCATTTCTACCCTAAGAATGAGTGGATGTTCATGACATCTAACTCTCATTCCCGGAATGGATTCTTCGTGTCCATATGAGGACTAAGACCTCATACTGTCCCCATCCTAGTCTCATGCACTTGGTGCTACTCCAAATTTCGCACGGTCACTTGGAATGACGAACTACCCTTATACTCACCGGGTCGTCCAAGGCCCTTAGGACGCATCACTACCCCTCATGGTTGTCTTGATGATCCCATACTCAGTGCATGCACAAACAATGTTTTATTATTATGCCATGTTATCTGTGGTGTCATTAGTCCAACGGTACCGACTTCCAACTAAACCTGCAACTATTTGTCTTGACTGCTCCAAAGACCGGTCATGTCGCACTGCTGCTAGTTGATTGAGGATATCGGACCAGCCTTAGTACCATGACCATACAATTCTCTTATTAAAGATTTATGGCACATATTATGTTCATTTACAAGCTCCTGCTCATGCCCATTGGCCTATGGCCCACTGTTTGAGATTTAAAAAAAACCGGGCATAATAGCCCCCAAGTTCCAAAAACCGAGGCCCCAACCTATAAGAGCTATTCGAGCTCCTGTCAAGAAGGTCTCCCAAATTGTTTAAGCATTGGCACACAGTCAGGGGAGAACACTTCCGACAAAAATAAGTTTTTACTGTCCATTATACCGGCTCGATATAAGGACATCTTCGTTCATAACCGATGAACGGGTTTTCAAATTCCTTTGAGGAAGTTTCATCATACCAACCAGGTATGATCTACTTACCACTGGTGACTCTCAAAATGAACGGATGTCACCACCATGCAACTAACTTCTCCCTGGTTCTAATGAACCCGACCTCGCCTTCTTTGGCTATGAATTGACCCTATATCAGAGCTCTAGTTCAAGCTTCACCGGAAAACAAAGCAACTGAGAGAGATAGAGCTTTTTAGGTGTGAAGAGTACAAATGGAGAGGGGCTCTTTTTATAGGGAGCTTGGGGACCCATTGGCCGTCCGTTTGGCATTTTTATGATAGGCATTGAAGACCAGAAATGTACCGAACAAAAACGTTTCTTTTTCGCCGGTTCTGCTTCGATTTTTCGGCGAGTGAACAGTACTATCATCATGAGGAAGAAGATGACACTGTTCCGAACCGGTCCTAACCAGGTTCAAAGCTTAAACCGATCAGTTCACCCCTCATTCAATCGAGTTTTTCAAATCTAAAATTTTTTAAATTCATCTAAATTCTTTCTCTATCCAACGATAACCTCAAATCTCCAATTTGAATTATTTAAGCTACCTAGAAAAATAAATTTAGGATTCGATTCAATAGTGATTCAAACCGGTCCAAACCGGTTTGGCTTTCATCCCCAATTCCTTCACAAGTCCATTTCTGTGTCTTTTGTGAGTCCTTGGGTCACTTAGGATCCATAAAATTCCCGGTTTACCAACTCTTAACCGATTTCAGTTCATAAACTGGCTCAGTTCTTAAACCAGTTTAATCTGGTTCGGGTCCGGTTCACCCGAACCGATCTGGTTTTTCTCTCTCACATTGTTCTAAGGCTCCTCCCTAAGGATTATAAATCACAAGGAATCCATAAGCTTCTTGGTTAACTCATTCTCTATCGGTTCCGCTTAATAAATCAATTTGGTTCATAAACCAATTCCATCCGGTTCGGACCCGGTTCTCTTGAACTACTTCAGTCTTTCCTCTTTATTTTGTCCTAGGGTCCTTTTCCTAAGTTTATGAACTTTTTTTAGTCACATAGGAGTTAGAATTTTTTTTTTCAATTTTTGCTCATCCCTTATTGATCGGGCTTGTAGACCACTTTGGCTTAAAGATTAAAATTTACCAGTTCTTTCCCCGGTTTTCTCATTACTAAAGGATGGGGTGCACAACGGCAGTCCAAGCTTTTGATCTGGGCAAATAGCTCTTGTCATGAGGTTCATCCAGAATTAAGAATTGCTTTAATTGATGCTGAATTAAGTTAGAATTTCATCATCGAAATTCTGTCGGTTCTCTCTCTAGCACCAGTCGAAAATTGCAGAGGGGAGTCGAATGGGCTTACCTTTCAGTCCTAATTCGGTCATCAGAGGACTGTGTAAGTGTTGGGAGGGCTTGGTTTGGCCTGAGGAGGGCTCGAAATGGCCAATTTAAGCTCGACTGAAATAGGGCAGCTCCGGTTTGCCGGAGCTGCTTCACTGTTCCATCATGTCGTGCTTCTCCGGCGACCCTCAGAGTAAACAGAGTCTTCATGCATGTAGCTAACTTTTCACCGATTCTAAAGAGCTCGACCTCTGCTTCCAAGGTTAAGAAAAATGCTCAAGTCAAAGCTCTAGTTCGATCTTCACCGGGACATGGAGTAGTAGAGAGAGAAGTGTTCAAGTGTGAGGAGAATGAATGGGGATGAGCTCTTTATATAGATGTAAAATTGTGTATTAAATGGGAGAGATTTATTACAAGTATTAATATTGCCATAAGTTATTGGTATTAATTCCGATAATTTAATATATATATATTAATTTATTACTATTTATGATAGGGCATAGGTTCGCATAAAATTTTTTTACCGAAATTTCGGTTTACAAGCACGCTTAATTTCAAAGTTCTTATGGGATCTCGTTCACCTGAACCAATTTAGTTTTTCTCTTCTAATTCATCTTAAGGTTCTTTTACAAGGTTTTATGAACCATTTGGACCACCCGGAAGTTATAAATTTCTAAATTGCTTGTTCCTAAATGATCGGGTTTGTAAACTGGTTCAGTTTTCTTACTCAGTTTAACCGATTCTTTTCCTAGTTTTCCTTAACTCAAAAGGACGAGGTTCACACAGATCATCTAGGAGAATAAACAACGTCCTAAGATGGACCAAAAAGTAGTGAGGACTACACCCTAAAAAGGGAATGAGATGGGTATTAAGGACAATACAACTCAAGAGATGACAGTCTCAAAATCATATGACAAGCGGAATGATCAAAACAAGGTAATTAATGAACTGACCCTCAGGAGGAGTATACATTTGAACTCCAGTAAAGAGAGAAAGAGGGAAAGGCCAAAACATTTGAAAATTTAAGATGAAGGCAAAACCTTTAAAGAGATCAACGACCAAGGCCGAGTTAACAATCAAACTCAAGACAGGAGAAAATTTAGTAAGCCTCTCATAGGATAATCGTGAAATCTTAAAATAAGGCTAGTGTGAATTCCATCTAAAAGAAATGGAAGGATATAGGAAAGAAAGGAGAATGAAGATGAAGTACATATAAGTTCTCAAGGGTAGTGTAAGCAGAAAAGGATGGCATCAGGGAATACCTTTTTAAGTTAAATATTCTAAATAGCAAGACGGGAAGAGAACCCAAGAGAAAAATAACATAAACTACCAAGGAAGGAACCTTGGAAGGACAAAAGTGTCCCAATTAAAAGTTAATGGAATAAATAGAATTGGAGATGAGATAAATTCATACAAGATATGCTGGTTGGAAAGATCAAGTACAAAGGAAAGGTACTCGAGAGGACCCAAGGAGCAAGTTAAGTCAAAGTAATGTGTAAGTAGGAAAAACACGTCAAAAGAGGTCGTGCGAGTAAGGAGGGGGTGGATTGCCCATAAAAGAGGGAACAGAGGAAAACATATCTAAGAACCCTTGGAAAAGTTAACCCCTCAATTAGGAAGGGATTTAAGTAAGGGATCATTGACGTCAAGATCGGTAGTGATCAATGCTCAAGATGATAGAGCCTAAGGAGAGAATGACTAGACATAGTGTGGAGTACCTAGAATGGGATCGAGAATTGAAAATGTCACAGGTAAAAAGGAAAGAGACTGAAATTTTAGATAGAGAAGGATTTAAAAGGACGAATGCCCTATTATAGAAAGGGGTTTGAAGAAAGGAAGGAATGAAAATTTCAAAGAAATGAAGAAGGAGTTGAACGTGTAGTTCCCAAGGTAAACATCTCTGATGTAAGGGACAGGGTAAAGAGCAAAAACTGAAATAAGAGAGTGATCACAAGTAAGCAATTGATGCATAAAACCAAAGGAGATTAACTCTCATAAGAATTTTGAAGTGATCACGAAAGAATAATGGTTGGCTAAAAGAAGAGAAATTTTTTGAGAAAAAGGATGCCACTAAAACTAAGGATATAGGTAGGGTCCAAACTAGATAAAAGGCGTTAACACTGAAATCTATGAAGTGAGTAGAGGGTGCTCGAGAGGACCTCGACCTAAGGGTTTTAATGACAAAGAAAGTGACTACACACATGAATAAGTGAGTATCTTGGAACTCCCAATACTGGAACCCTAAGTAAATAACCTAAAGATGAAGAATTATGCTTTAGGGAACGAAGGATGTGAATTTAAGGAATTAACCTTAAACTTTCAAGTAAGGTATACTTAGCTAAAGTAAGCTCCATGGAATGGATAATGGGAAGGAAAAGAAATTTATAAGTGTGTTATATCGGAGCTAAATGGAAACAACCGAGCAGGTTGCTTGTCAATAAACAACAAGTTGATATCAAGGAAAGTTCTTTCCAGTGCGAAGGATGTTGAATAAGTTTTTTAGACAAAAATCCTAAAAGGAGGGGAGAGTTGTAAACCCTGAACTTTGGAGTTAAGGAAAACCGGGAAAGAACTAGACAACCTGAGTGAGAAAATTGAACTGGTTCAGGAACCCCGACCACTAGAGACCAGGAAAATTGGGAAATTTACAACTCCCAAGTGGCCCAAAGAGTCATAAAAACCTTGGAAATGGACCTTAGGATATTTGGGAAAGAAAACCAGACAGATTCAGGTGAGCGGATCCGAACTGGATTGAACCAGTTTGAACCATCATTGAACTGGATGCTAAATTTATTTTTATAGGTAGCTTAGAAAATTCAAATTGGAGAAATGAGGTCACCATTAGATAGAGAATGAATTTAGATGAATTTAGAAATTTTTAATTTTGAAAAACTAGGTGGAATTGGTCTGTACCGGGCAGTTTAAGCGTTGAACCTAGTTCGTACTAGTCCAGTCCAGTTTGGAACATTGTCATCTTCTTCCTTCAGATGACAGCACTGTTCACTCACTGAAAAATTGAACAGCTCCGATGGAAAGGAAACATTTTCATTCAGGACATTTCAGGCCATCAATGAGTGTCATTAAGGTGCCAAATGGAAAAGAACTTTTGGGACTACATTTGGAAAAATTAGCATTAGGGACCTAATGTTAAAGGAAAAGAACTTTATGGACCTAAATGCAAATAATTACAAGTTTGGGCATTTTGTTCATTCATGAGAAATGAAGGCTATTAGGCTGAATAATAATGAACAAGGATGTTCAAATCGTGTAGAAACACGAGGGACTAGGAATGCCACCAAGGATAAGCTCGCGTGGAGGAAAAGAGTTGAATAAGAGGAATACACTGCACTTATCGCGTGAGTGGGATTTTTCACATCATACCCGGTTGGGATGATGAGTACCTCAGAAATGAAAAAACACTACTATGTGGAATTTTAACATCACACCTAGTTAGGATGATGTAAGAAATACGTGAAAAAACTACTTACTCGGTTGGTATGATGAAGTAGAAAACCCGCTTACTGGTTGTAAGTGGAGATGTCATCACACCTAGTTGGTGTAGGGACGAGTTGAAATTTATTTTATCATAAGTGTTCTCCCCTGACTATGTGCCAATGCTTCAAAATTTTGGAAGACCTTCTTGACGAGAGCTCGAATAGCTCATATAGGTCAGAGGCCTCGGTTTTGTAACTTGAGGGCTAAAATGCCTAGTTTTTTTGAAAACCTCGTATAGTGGGCGCAAGGCCATTTGGCACGAGCAGGAGCTCATAAACAAACATGATGATAAGCCATGAAAACTCTCATTAAAATTGGAATTTACTGTGTGATTTGCCACGGTACCAAGTGAGGACCGACAAGGCGTGATGGGCTAATGGCAGTGCGTCGAGGCTAGGTTGACGGTCTAGTCAGATAAACAACTGCAGGCCGGATTGAGTGTCGAGGCCACTAGACCGTAGGCACCAAAGATAAATGGCTATTTGGAAAAATATTGTTTGTGCATTCACTTGAGGTTTAGGACCATTAAAATGCCCAAGAGGGGTACTGATGTGTCCTAAGGGCTGTTGGATGTCATGGTGGCGATAAGGGAAAGAGAAGCTATTGTGTTTGAGTTTCTTGTCGTACTAGTTAGTCATGGAGTTACTGTGTTTGGACTACACAGAGTTACTATGTTTGAACTCCACGAGGCTACTGTGTTTGGGGCTTCCTAAAGCTACTGTGTTTGAGTTTCATGTGCACGAGACTGGGATATGGTCTCTGTCCTCATATGGACACAGAGTTTCTTTTCAGGTTTGAGGGTCAGATGTCGTAAACATCCACTCATTCCCATGGTAGAAGTGAATGGGCTTTTGTCTAGGTGGTCAGTAAAGTCGCTCTAACGCCACAAGTGGGTGCAATGGATAGGTTGCCTACAAATGTGTGATCCCTTCATGATGAAGGGAGTGTGTTAATTGTTAAACACACTGATTGTGGATAATGTGAAAAAGTTTTTGAAAACCAAGAATTTGAGGAAGAAATAATCTTAAAAGAATTAAGGTGTCTTGCACACTCCAAATTATTTTATTGAAACTTTTTTTAAACACCCATTCACTAAGTTGTAGAAACTCACCCACCTCTTCTATCCCTTTTTAGTAGTAGAGAAATGACTAGGGATAACACCAAGATTTACCCTCTATTAGGTATGCTTAATTTTCTCTTAAGCTTGCATTATTTTTTATATATGTTATTCCAGGAAACAAGGTTGAGATTTTGCCTGGCTCCTCTTGAATTAAAGAAGGGGGAAACCCCTCTTGAACCAAGGGAGTGGCGGGTTGCTCACGGGGATCCAACCAAACTGAGTCAAGGCGTGACACTAATGGTTGTGATCAGATGTGAACTTGACCTTGGTTGGCTACCCTTGCAGATCAAACGAAGATTATCAAGCGGGATTCCAAGATACCCCACTAGACGAACACATTTCGTGAATGGGTGAGAGGGTTTTGGTTTAATACCATCATTGATGGTGCATCCTATTGGACTGACCAAGCCAATTGTTTGATTGTGTGTGGCCATGTGTGCTTTAAAATTTATGTTTTACTTTGATAACTGATATATGAAGTGTAACCAGTAATAAGCATGCCCATTAATTCAAAGATCATTTTGAGAGTAAAGAAAGGAACTGGTCATGACAACCGAAGGCTAGGTGAATGCCAGTTTTTGAGAAATAGAGGAAAAAGTATAGTTTTAACTTAGTCCTTATGTGAAGTTGGGGAGAGGGTTGCGGAGGGTTGGACTCCCGATATGTGTGTTCTATGCTTGTTGTGATTGTGAACGATTCATGTTATACGGTGAAGCCCGAGCCTAGAGTCGTTCGGTTGATTGTTTGAGAATGGATATTGGCTCACATAGAGTCGAGCTCTCGGTGTATTTGCACTCATCAAAAGAAAAAGGGGAGAAGCCTAGAGAGGTACAACCTTCAATGTGTTAAACACATTTTTATCAGAAAACTTATGGAATGCATTCGGTATGCATTATGATGGGGAGATAGCATGTGTTTCACAAGGTCTCGATAATGTTGTGCGTGTGGCACCGTTACAAGAAATGGCCATGAGTGTCGTCATATGATTTTGAGTCATAGTGTATTTGCACGGAAGGGCACCTAAGCGGTGGTATCGTTATCCTATGGGATATGGAAAGGAGATGAGGGGAGGCACAATGTGAGTACTTCCATGTTTTCCCGAGACAACCGGAACATGTACGGGTACCGTCTGAGTACACCTTTGCGACAGGTAGATAGCAGGATGAGTCTTAAGTGTAGGGGTCATAGGTCGGTGAGAGGCGGTAATGTGGCTATGACACAGGTGCTTAGAACACTAGTTGTGAGTGTGATGAAGTTTCACAACCCCTTCACTCCAGTCCCTGTCAAGTGTCGTCCAATAAGGTGGTGCATTCTAGGGTATTTATATGTTATGTGGGGCCAGGTTAGCCTAGTTGTGTGTGGGAGAGTGGCATGAGTTACACCAAGACCCTGAGGTGTTAAGGCACCAAGCTAGAAAGGCAGCACATGTGAAGTGTCGGGTGATGGGGATGAGAGTTGTAGTGCCTCCCACACTCCAGCTTCCAATCTAGGATAGGCCGAATGGCCATCCATTCTAGGTAGATTTGTATTTATGTGCTTAGGTCCATGAGTGCCACGTGTTTATCTTGTTTGCCTAAGTTGCTAGGCTGGAGCATGTGTCGAGATAACCCGGAAGTGCCACCTGAGCGAAGGTCATATGATTGTGCGGGACCATGTCCCTTATTTTAATTGTGTGAAATAGTATAGTAATATTCAATGAGGATGAGACTAAGAATAATCTATCATAGGATAGAAGCGGATCGGATGACCACTATGTCTCAAAAAGGGAGGAAGTAAACCACGGGACTTGTATGGGGAATACGAGCGTTTAGAGTAGATCTTATATGCTAAAAGTGGTTTATGGGAAACACTTGGGTTGTAAGCCAAGTTGTGAGCTCATCCCCTCCCCCAAACAATGTTACAAGTAAACCTAAGCACTCAAGTAAAGGGTGAGGAGCTTACGCCTGAGGCACCTTACTGCTCAGGTACCTCCATGACCCCCACACGAAGTACTACTTATCATATATTTATTATTCTTGAGGTTTGTAATGATAAAAGGGCGTATGGGCTCATGTTACTTTCATATATAAAATTTGAAAATTTTGTTGCTCTTTAAGGAGAAGTTAATGGGTCGAAGCCTAGGTTCCATCGATTTTACATTGGCAAAGGATCCCATCTTTATAACATCGATAGAATTGACATGGGTTTCATGGGTCACTAGCTAGAAGATATTGGGTTGGGGCATGATAGTCCCTTCAGGTGGTATTAGAGCCCATGTTTTCAAAATTGAAAATTTGAAAACCAAAACGATTTTGGGAGGGATGGAAACCGGGAATAGCAATGATAAGTCTTCGTATACAAGATTAAAGTGAACAAGTTCACAAATTAACACTACCCATCCTTGAAATAGATATGGCGATCACTCGCACCACCAACCATATCACGCCCCGACCCGGTTTGGTCAGATCCCCGTGATCAACCCGCCACTCTCCCATTTATCAAAGGGTTTCCCCTTATTATAGACCGTAAAGAGTAAGGCGTCCTTTAAATATACACCTTTTCCAGGAATAACATAAACAAAACTACATAGGAATTTAGACTTATCATACCTATATCACAAGCGTCTTAGTTGATGGTCCTTAAGGGTAGGCTTTTCCAGTATTTCTTGAAAAGGGATATAGGGAAGGGGTGAGTACAACTACTCAGTGAATGGGTTTTTCAAAATTTTTTACTTTTAAGAAAAATATTTATTATTGGAGTGTGCCAGACTCCTTTCTTTCAAAAATCCCTTGATTCAAAATTTTCGGTTTTTCCACCATTTTATATTTAACCATGATGAGTAATCACCCAACACACATCCTTCATCATGAAGATTACACACATTCGTAGGTCAGCACGATCACTGAACCCACTAGTGGCTTTGGAGCGACTTTACCGGCCACCCGGATAGAAGCACAACCACTTCTACCCTGGGAATGAGTGGATTTACGTGACATCCAACCCTCAATCCCGAAATTGCTTCTTTGTGTCCATATGAGAAAAGAGACCTCATCCCATCCCCACCTCGGTCTCATGTGCTTGGTGCTACTCCAAATTTCGCACAAACACCTGAAACGACGATCTGCCCTTATACTCACCGGGTCGTCTAAGGTCCTTGGGATGCATCGTTACCCCTCATGGACGTCTTGATGATCGCGTACTCATAGTGCATGCACAAACAGAGTTTTCTTAAATTGCCATGTAATATGTGGTGCCATTTGTCCAAACGGCCCCGACTCTCAACTCAGCCCGCAGTTGTTTGTCTTGACTGGTCCGCCAACCTATCATGTTGCACTGCCGCTAGTTGACTGAGCATGTCGGTCCTATCTTGGTACCATGGCCAAACAATTCACTTATTAAGTTTTATGGCACATATATCATGTTCGTTTATGATCTCCTACTCATGCCAACTGGCCCTGGGCCCACTATGTGAGATTTTCAAAATCGGGCATTTAGCCCCCAAGTTCCAAAATCGAGGCCCTTGGCCTATCAAAGCTATTCGAGCTCTCATTGAGAAGGTCTCCCAAATTGTTTAAGCATTGGCACACAGTTAGGGGAGAGCACTTCTGACAAAACATATGTTTTCTCCATCCATTATACCATCCGAGTATAAGGACACCTCCATTCATAACCGATGAATGGGTTTTCAACTTCCTTCGAGGAAGTCTCATCATACCAACCGGGTATGATCTATTTACAACCGATAAGTAGTTTTTTCTTATGATTTTCGCATCACTTCCTTTAAGTTATGATGTTTAAAATACCACTAAATAGTGGTTTTTCATACCGAGATACTTATCATCCCCAACCGGGTATGATATAAAATTCCCACTCACCCGATAGTGCAGTGAAATTCTACTTAGTTGTGTTCCGTCCTTAGCAAGCTGGACCTCGACTGGTATTCCCGCTGTCTCGTTCTCCTACATGAAATGAATATAATTGTACATTATTCTTTGGTCTAATAGCCCTCATTCATTCTAAATGAATGAGAAGACCCCACTTTACATATATTTACAATTAGGTCCCTAAAGTTATTTTTCTTTAACTTTAAGTCTCTATTGTCGGGTTTTTCCTAAATTTGAGTCCCGAAACTCTTAAAATTTATCTTAGGACCTCAAATTATTCAATTTCGCACAAAGGGGTTTAATTTCTCAAATTTCTAATTTGGTCCCCCAACTTTTCCAAAATTACCATTTTGCCCATCCTTTACAAAAATGGTAAGTTTTGCCCCAAAAATTCCAAAATTCCTCAATTAGTCCTCAAACATTATTTTCAAGCCCAATTACCCTCAATTTCATAAAATTGTATTTTGGTCTTTTGAATTTCGAAAATCCCCAATTTCAACTCTTCAACACTACCAAATTTGATTTCATCAAATTGACCGATCAAACACTTCTAATTATTGAAATTGGAGTTGAAATTGAGTTCTTGCATGTTCTTACAATTCTAAGAAACTTTGAATTGCATATTTTAATGTCGGAATGAGCCCAAACGGTGCTTCGCCAGAAAACAAACTGTAGAGAGAGAAAGCTTCAATTTCTCACTAGTGAGGGCACGGCGGTCCGAGCTTTCAATCTGGACAGATAGCTCTCATCTTGAGATTCATCCTAGAATCAAGAATCGCATCAATTGATGCTGAATTGAGTTAGAATTTCATTATTGAAATTATGTCGATTCTCTCTCTAGCACTGGCCGGAAATTACAGAGGGGAGCCGAATTGGCTTACCTTTCAATCCTAATTCGGCTGTGGGAGGGCTGTGGAAGTGTTGGGAAGGCTTGGTTTGGCTTGAGGAGGGCTCGAAATGGACAATTTCAGCTCAGCCGAAACAGGGCAACTTCGGTCCGCCGGAGCTGCTTCACTGTTCCATCATGTCGGCGCTTCTCTAGTGATTCTCGGATTGACTGGAGTTTGCTAACAGATAGCTGACTTATCCCCAGTTCTAAAGAGCCGACCCATACTTTTGAGGTTAAGAAAAATGTTCAAGTCAAATCTCTAGCTTAAGCTTCACCGGGAAATGGAGCATTAGAGATAGAGAGAGAAGTGTTCCAGTGTGAGGATAATGAATGGGGATGACCTCTTTATATAGGTGTAAAATCGTGTATTAAATGGGAGATATTTATTACTAGTATTAATATTATCATAAATTATTGGTATTAATTCCAATAATTTAATTTTGGTATCAAATTATTTGTATTAATTCCAATAATTTAATTTAGGTATTAAATTATTGGTATTAATTACAATAATTAAATATATATTAATTTATGCCTATTTATGATAAGGCATGTTCGCATAAAATTTTTTTACCGAAATTTTGGGTTACAAAAAAAAATCATACTTCCTAGGAGGTCACCCATCCTCACACTACTTTTGGGCAAGTACGCTTAACTTCAGAGTTCTTATGGATTCTCGTTCACCTAAACCAATTTGGTTTTTCTCTTCTAATTTATCTTAAGTTTCTTTTCCAAGGTTTAATGAACCCTTTGGATCACCCGGAAGTTGTAATTTCCAAATTTCTTGTTCCCAAATGATCGAGTTTGTAAATCAGCTCGATTTTCTTACTCGGTTTGACTGGTTCATTTCCCGATTTTTCTTAACTCAAAAGTGCGGGGTTTACAAACTAGGTATAGAATGGAAGAAGAAGTCATGAACACCAAGGGGTAGCAGACCACATGCTCGAGCTTATCCCTGTGGACTCTAGTGACTCGGAGAATGCAATTCTAGAAGACACGGACAATTGTGGGTCAGGCCCCGTGGGATAGGGGTACTATGAAGACGAGTCGAGCTCACTGCCAGTCATAACCGACACTGATTAACACAGGCGAGTGAGCCTGCTAGAGAGTGTGGGCCACTTCCATGGAGATGGAGATGTGGTGTGAACCGAGAATTGGCTTCACAACTTGATGAAGCATATGGATGCACTCGGCATGCATTACATGGATTGTATGCTTGTGGCCACTAGACTCCTCTCTGGCAAAGCCTGAGAATGGTGGAATTCGGTGCAACGTGAATTCTGGAGGTCAGGAACCCCCCAACTGGCTGATGTTCCATGAGAGGTTTACCAAGAGGTACCTCTCCACTACAGAGGTGGAGGTATTGACCTTCTGACTAGCCATGCTAACACAGGGGAATTGGATAGTGGCCGCCTATGCAATGGATTTTATGAGGCTGTAGAGTTTCACTCCCGACTTGATACAATCCGACACCATCTGCCAATGGTTCATTCAAGGGCTAAATCGATTCGTGCGTTGTGTCCTTAGTGGTTTGGGATGCCACACAAACAATGAGGAGACCATCCACATGGCCTACTAGTGCGAAAGGATGGTAATGAACCCTCCACCCCTGGACCATGGTCAAAACATGGAGGATGTTAAGGAGGAAGAGGAGGACAATGAGGAGAATAGTACCGGTTAGAACCATTAGGTACCTAACCGAGGAAACTAGCTAGGGTAGACTAGAGACCATCGTGTTTTGGTAATGTACTCGGGTAGTATATGTGGTTCCCTAGACGGGGGCCTAGTGTGTAAGTTGAGGGTAGACCTCGACATTATGTAAATTTGCTAGCCTTTTTAAAAGGTGTATTAATGGAAAAAGTAAGAGGCTTGTTACATGCACCAAAATTGACTATAGACAAAGATGAGTGTAGCAAAATGAAACTAGTTCTCAGGTGCAAAACCAGGCTTTATAGTCGAAGACTTCGCATGAGAAGTGGGACCCAGGACAAGCTAGGGAAGGAGAAACTAGGGACTTAGTCCAACCACTAGACCAACTCCTAGAAAAAGGAAATAGCCTTGGTAGTGGCCTGGAACTCACATAGGGGTATGAATCTAGAGTCTCGCATCTATAAGTTCTAGAGAGACCAAGGAAAGGAAAGGTGGAAGGCAGGCACCTTGGTGCCCCCACCCTTCCAAAAGGATGACCTAAGTACTAAAGTAAAGGGGTCATCATCTCAAGCAAAAGAAGAAGAGAGAAGGTGTCGCCCAACAGGGAAAAGAAAAGGGGGAAAACCCTTAGAGTGACAAAAGTATCATGACCCTTAACCCTAGCGGACTGTATCCTAAGGGAAGGACTGATTATCCACCACAAGCCAAGTCGGACTAAAAAAACAAGACATGGTAACATGGGTTAATAAAACAAAGAGAATCCAGTTCCCAAAAGGAGGACGCGGGAGTGGACTCAATTGACAGGAGCTCAAAATGCTCATATAGGCTGGAGGCCTCGGTTTTGGAACTTGTGGGCTAATATGCCCGATTTTAAAAATCTCATATAGTGGGCCCAAGGCAAGTTGACACGAGCAGTAGCTGATAAACAAACATGAGTTTAAGTCATGAAATCTTTAAATGAATGATATGTTTGTCCATGGTACCAAGACAGGACCGACATACTCGATGGACTGGCGGTAGGGTGACATGATAGGTCGACGGACCAGTCAAGACAAATAGCTCCAGGTCGAGTTGAGTGTTAGGGCCGTTGGACTAGTGGCACCAAAGATTAAATGGCTTATGTGAAACACTATTGTTTTGTGCATGCACTAAGGTATGGGACCTTCAGGACACCCAAGAGGGGTAATGATGTGTCCTAGGGGCTACTCGACGAATTGGTGGAGATAAGGGTAGATTGTTGTGCAAGCAGTCAGGGAAGCTTGATGTAGCTTCATGCGCATGAGACCGGGTTGGGATCGGGATGAGGTCTCTATCCTCATATGGATATGGAGTTTCCTTTACGAGATTAAGGGTTAGATGTTGTGTACCTCCATTCATTCTCAAGGTAGAAGTGGACGTGTTTCTATCTAGGTGGTCGGAAAAGCTGCTCCGATGCCATAAGTGGATGCAGTGGACGTGTTGCTCTACGAATGTGTGTTCCCTTTATGATGAAGGGTGTGTGTCGGTTGATAAAAAACCGTTTGTGGTTAATGATGAGAAATGGATATGAAAATCGAGATTTGAGGATGAAATGTTTTAAAGAAAATAAGGAGTGTGGCACACTCCAATTCAAACTATTTTCTGAAAGTTATATTTAAACACCCTTTCACTGAGTCGTTGAACTCACCCCCTCCCTTATACCCCTTTTCAGGTTACTAAGGGAAAGCCTACCCAAAAGACCTCAAGTTAACTACACGTGTGAGATAGTATGTTAAGATTAAATTTTATTACAGTTTTGATTAATGTTATTCCAGTAAAGGTACATGTTTAAAGGACACCTTTCTCCTCGCAGTTTAAAAGAAGGGAAAACCCTTAACAAACTGGAAGAGTGGCAGGTTGATCACAGGGATTTGACCAAACTGAGTCGGGGCGTGACAAGTGATGCGTCGTGGGACGGGATTACTAGGGATGACTGATTGAACAAGCTTAAACATTTTGGGAGACTATATTGATGAAAGCATTGATCATGCAATAGTAGAGCTAGTACTGCTCAAGTGGGCCCAAGGCCAATGGGCACAGGCATAGACCCGTATACAAGTTAGTGCTTATGTGGTTGAAAATACTTTTATAATCGGATAATTGTGTGAATTAGCTATTGTGCCATAGTCGAGCCATCAAACTTGTTGGGTTAGTAACTACTGAGCTGAAGTCGGGTCATCAAACTCATTGGGCAAGTAGTAATGGAGCCGAAGCCGGGTTGTCGGGCCCGTTGGGCCAGTAGCACTAGAGACGATGATTATAACTATTAAAACTATTGATTGTGCATGCCATGAGTTTGGAACCATCGAGTCATCCGGTATGGGGTTCTGGTGGTTCTAAGGGCTGCTAGATAACCTAGGGAGCATAAGGGAAATTTGTCATCTTGTTTGTTGGGAAGCTCGGAGAGCTTCATGCACACTGATACCGAGGTTGAAGTAGGAGAGGTCTCATTCCACATTTGTGGACACGAAGTGTAAAACCCGCCCTTTTGAGCTAAGGAAAACCAAGAAAAGAACCGATTCACAAACCCGATTATTTCTTAATGGGAAAGTTGGGAATTTACAACTCTCGGGTGATCCAAAGGGTTCATTAAACCATGGAAAAGAAATTTAAGACAAATTAAAAAACAAAAACCAAAGTGGTTCAGGTGAACTAGATTCCATAAGAACTTTAAAGTTAAGCATACAAATAATTTAATACCGAAATTAAATTATTGGAATTAATACTAAAATTTAATTTATTGGAATTAATACCAAAATTAAATTATTGGAATTAATATCAATAATTTATGGCAATATTAATACTAGTAACAAATCTCGCCCATTTAATTCACGAGTTTTATGCCTATATAAAGAGGTCATCCCCATTTCATTCTACTCACACCTGAACATTTCTCTCTATCTCTCTCTACTGCTCCATTTCCCGTTAAAGCTCGAACTAGAGCTTTGACTTGAACAAAGGTCGGGCTCTTTCGAACCAAGGAGAAGATAGCTATCTAATAGCAAACTCTAGTCAATCCGAGAATCGTTGGAGAAGCGCCGACATGATGGAATAGTGAAGCAACTTTGGCGGACCGAAGCTGCCCTATTTTGGCCAAGCTGAAATCGGCCATTTCAAGCCCTCCTCAGGCCAAACCAAGCCCTCCCAACACTTCCTCAGCCTTTCCACGGCCGAATTAGGATCGAAAGGTAAGCCAATTCGGCTCCCCTTTACGATTTCCGATCGGTGCAAGAGAGAGAATCAACCGAATTTCAATGACAAAATTCTAATCTTATTCCGCATCAATTGTTGCGATTCTTGATTCTAGGATGAACCTCAGGACGAGAGCTATCTGCCTAGATCGAAAGCTCGAACCGCCGTGCCTTCACTAGTGAGTAATCGAAGCTTTCTCTCTCTATAGTTCATTTTCCGGCGAAGCTCCGTTTGAGCTCGTCCCGGCATTAAAACTTGCGATTCACATTTCTGAAGAATTGTATGAACATGTAGAAACTCAATTTCAACTTCAATTTCAACAATTGGAAACATTTGATAGGTCAATTTGATGAAATCAAATTCAGCTGTGTTAAGAAGTTGGAATTGGGGGAAAATTGGGGATTTTTTAAATTCAAAGGGCTAAAATACAATTTTATGAAATTGAGGGTCAATTGGGCATGAAAATAATGTTGGAGGACCAATTGAGGAATTTTGGAATTTTTGGGGCAAAACTTACCATTTTTGTAAAAGAAGGGCATAATGGTAATTTTGGTAAAACTGGGGGGACCAAATTGGAAATTTGGGAAATTAAACCCCTTTTTGGTGAAATTGAATAAATTGAGGTCCCAAGATAAATATTAAAAGTTACGGGACTCAATTTGAGGAAAAACCGACATTAGGGACTTAAAGTTAAAGAGAAATAACTTTAGTGACCTAATTGCAAACAACTAAAAGTTTGGGTTTTCTCATTCATTGGAAATGAATGAAGGTTGTTATGCCGAGTAATAATGAACAAAGTTGTTCATATCGTGTAGGAATGTTAAATACTGGGAACGCCAACAAGGGTAAGCTCGCGTGAATACAAAGAACCGGTCTAGTGGAATTCACGGCATTAACGAGTGACTGGGTTTACTAACATCATACCCGGTTGGGATGATCAGCATAACTTAAAGATAAAAACCACTTACCGGTTGTGAGTGGAAATTTTATATCATACCCAGTAGGGAATGATAAGTACCTTGGTATAAAAACCCACTATTTAGTGGTATTTTAATTATCACCACTTAGAGAAAGTGATGTGAAAATTATGCGAAAAAAACTACTTACTGGTTGTAAGTAGATCATACCCGGTTGGTATGATTAGACTTCCTTGAAGGAAGTTGAAAACCCTTTCATCGGTTATGAACGGAGATGTCCTTTTACCGGTTGGTATAATGGACTATGAAAACCTATTTTGTCAGAAGTGTTCTCCCCTGACTGTGTGTCAATGCTTAAACTATTTGGGAGACCTTCTTGACGGGAGCTCGAATAGCTCTTACAGGCCGGGGGCCTCGATTTTGGAACTTGAGAGCTAGAATGCCCAGATTTTTTAAAATCTCATACAGTGGGCCCAAGGCTCTCGAGATTGTGGGTCGGATGTCACGTACATCCACTCATTCCCAGGGTAGAAGTGGTCGTACTTCTATCCAGGTGACAGGAAAAGTCGCTTCGAAGCCACTAGCGGGTTCAGTAGTGATACTGACTTGCGAATGTGTGTAACCTTCATGATGAAGGATGTGTGTTGGGTGATGACACACCGTGGTAAATAATAAATGGTGGAAAACCCCGAATTTTTAAATGAAGGGATTTTTGAAAATAAAGGAGTCTGGCACACTCCATATAAATGCTTTTCTTAAAAGTCAAAAGCTTTTAAAAACCCATTCACTAAGTAGTCGTACTCACCCCCTCCCTTGTATCACTTTCAGGAAATCCCGGAAAGCCTCCCCTTAAAGACCGTCAACTAAGATGCCTATAAGACAGGTATGTAAAGTTTTAAATTTTATGCAGTTTTGATTATTCTATTCCAGGAAACGGTGCAGGTTAAAGGACGCCTTACTCTTTACGGTTTACAATAAAGGGAAATCCTTTAATAAACCGGGAGAGTGGCATATTGATCACGGGGATCCGACCAAACCGGGTTAGGGCGTGACACAAAGTGTGATGCGGGTCTGAGGATTAGGTAATTGAAATCCACTCAAACTCTTAGTAGGAGTCATGGACTCCTACCAGGATGGACGGTAAAGGCATTCCAGTCCACAAGTGGAACGATCGGATACTGTTCTACGAACGTGTGAACCCTTTGTGATAAAGGGTGATTGAATTGTTTGCAAAGCTGAACCAACACCATAAATAAAAATATGAAATGATAATGTACGTTGATAGCTTAGCCCCTCACTAAGTTATAAGAACTCACCCCTCCCTTACCACTTTTCAGGGAGGCACACATGCTGAGAGGGAGAAGTGCAACGAGTGGGAAGCTTTCACTCTCTAAGATACGAACCCTCACTTAAGTTGTTTGATTACTCTGCTTTGGAAAACTAGTTAACTATACACCTTTACATTTCTTGTCCTAGCCTAGTAGTGATACCTGGATAGTACAAGAAAATGTGGTGGGTTGCTCATGGGATTTTGGCCAAACCGAGTCGGCATGTGACAATTATGCTATCATTCTCAGGGTTTGCAATAATAAAGGAGCATATGGGCTCACTTTACTTTCCACTTTTAAAATTTGAAATATTCCACAACTTGCAAAAATAAGTTGATGGGTCGAAGCTTGGGTTCCTTCGATTTTACACTAGCGAAGGATCTCACATTTGTAACATTGGGGGAATCAGCGGAGGGTTTCATGTTTCAACAACCGAGGGTTTCGGGCCGAGGCATGACAAATGGGGCGGGGAGTAACAATAGTGTGAGGAATGAGCCACCCTCATGCCCGAGATATGGAGGGATCCACACCAGGAGAGTTTTCTAGGTCATGGCATATTTTAGTTGTAAACAAATGGGGCACATACCAAAAATTGCTCAAACATTGGCAAGCCAATGGCAACAATTTTTGTAAACCTCACTCTTTTGAGTTAAGGAAAACCAGGAAAAGAACTGGTCAAATCGAGTGAGAAACACTAAATCGATTCACAAACCCGATCATTAGAGAAAGGGCAATTTGAAAATTTACAACTCCCGGGTGATCCAAAGAGTTCATAAAACCTTGGAAAAGAACCTTAGGACAAATGGGAAGAGAAAAAAACCAGATCAATTCAGATGAACCGAATCAAACTAGATTGAACCGATTTATGAACCGAGTCGGTTCATGAATCGGAACCGATTGAGAAAGGCAAACCGGGAAATTTATAGATCCCGAGTGACCCAAAGAGTCCAAAAAGTTATGGAAATGATCTTGAGAATCAATTGGAGAATAAAATCAAACTAGTTCAGGTGAAAAGGATCAGAACCGGTTTGAACCACTATTAAACTGAATTCCAAATTCATTTTTCTAAGTGGCCTTAAAAAATTCAAATTTGAGATTTGAAGCCACCATTAGATAGAAAATGAATTTAGATGAATTTAGAAATTTTTAGATTTGAAAAGTTCGGTCGAATCGGGGGGGAACATGCTGGTTTAAGCTTTGAACCCGGTTCGCAATAGTGTCGTCTTCTTCATTCAGATGACAGTACTTTTCACTCATCAGAAAATTGCACAGCACCAATGAAGCTGAAAATTCTCTAACCAGGGAGTTTCAAGCAATGAATGAACATCATTAAGGCACCAATCGGATGGCCAAGAAGTCCCTGAGCTTCCTATATAAAGAGCCCCTCCTCATTCATCCTCTCCACACCTAAAAACTCTATTCTCTCTCAGCTGCTTAGTTTTTCGGTGAAGCTCAAACTAGAGCTCCAATATAGGGTCATTTCTGAGCCAGAGAAGGTGAGGTCGGGTTCCTTAGACTCGGGGAGAAGTCAGCTACACGCATGTAGTCTCCGTTTGCTCTGAGAGTTACCAAAGAAACACCGGCATGATAGAACAGTGAATCAGCTCCAGTAGACCGAAGCTACCCTATTTCAGCCGAGCTAAAATCGGCTTTAAGCCCTCATCCAGCAAACTAAGCACTCCCAACACTTCATCAGCCCTCCCATGGACTAATTAGGACTATAAGGTAAGTCAATTCGGCTCCCCTCTGTAATTTCTGACCAGTGCTAAAGAGAAAACTAGTAGAATTTTTATTAAAGAATTCTAATCCAATTCAGCATCAATTGATGTCATTCTTGTTACTAGGAAGAACCTCAAGAGTAGAGCTATCTACCCCGATAGAAAGCTTAGAGGATCGCGCCCTCATCGGTGAGCAATTGAAGCTTTATCTATTTATAGTATGTTTTTCGGCAAAACTCCGTTTGAGCTCGTTCTGGCATTAAAACTTACAATTTAAAGTTCTATGGAATCGTATGAAAATGTAAAAATTCAATTTCAACTTCTATTTCAACAATTAGAAGTGTTTGATAGGTCAATTTGACGAAATCAAAGTCGGTTGTGTTAGGAGTTAAAATTTGGGGGGGGGGGAATTTGGGGAAATTGGGGGTTTTCAAAAATTCGAAAGACCAAAATGAAATTTTATAAAATTGAGGGTCAATTGGGAATGATAAGAATGTTAGAGGGCAAATTGAGAAATTTTAGAATTTTTGGGGTGAAACTTACCATTTTTGTAAAGGAAGGGCAAAATGATAATTTTGGAAAATTTGGAAAACTTGAAGCCCTTTTTATGAAATTGGGTAAATTGAAGTCCCAAGAAGAATTTTAAAGGTTTTGGGACTCGATTTGAGGAAAAACCAGCATTAGGGACTTAAAGTTAAAGAAAAGTTACTTTAGGGAACTAATTGCAAATAAAGGAATAGTTTGATTTTCTCATTCAATTGGGATGAATGAGGGTTGTTAAGCCAAAGAATATTGAACAAGAGCATTCATATCATGTAGGAAAATGAAGTACCAAGAATGCTAGCTAAGACGAGTTCGAGTAAGGACAACAAGCCGGCTAAAAGGAATTTCACTGCACAATCGGGTGAGTGGGATTTGTATATCATACTTAGTTGGGATGATAAGTGCCTCAAAAATGAAAACCCAGTACTTAGTGGTATTTTAAACATCACAACTTAGAGGAGTGATGTGAAAATGACACAAAAAAAATTAATTACTTATTGTAAGTAGATCATATCTAGTTGGTATGATGAAACTTACTCGGAGGAAGTGGAAAACTCGTCCATCAGTTATGAGCAGAGATATTCTCATACTCAATTGGTATGACGGATAGTTGAAAATATAATTTTGTTGGAAGTGCTTTCCCCTGACTGTGTGACACTGCTTAAACGATTTGGGAGACCTTCTCGACGAGAGCTCGAATAGATCTGATAGGCCAGAGGCCTCAGTTTTGAAAATCTCGAACAGTGGGCCATAGGCCAATTGGCACGAGCGGGAGCTCGTAAACAAACATGAGTTATATGCCATAAAATGTTAAATAAATGAATTGTTTGGCCATGGTACCAAGACAAGACTGACATATTCAATCAACTAGTGGTAGTGTAACATGACAGGTCTCCAGACTAGTCACAATAAACAACTACAAGTTGAGTTAAGGATCGGGGCCATTGAACTAGTGGCACCATAGATTATATGGCATGATGTGAAAATACTAATTGTGCATGCACTATCTTTACTAGACCTTCAAAACTCCCAAGAGGGGTAGTGATGTGTCCTAGGGCCCTGGACGACCTGGTGGGCATAAGAGCAATTTGTCAGACTAGGTGACCTTGCGAAGCTTGGAGTAGCTTCATGCACACGAGACCGAGGTGGGGACGGGGTGAGGTATTTGTCCTCATACGGACACGAAGAATTGTTACGAGATTGAGGGTTGGATGTCGTGAACATCCACTCATTCTCAAAGTAGAAGTAGACTTATTTCTATCTAGGTGGTCAGTAAAGTCGCTTCAACGCCACAAGTGGGTTTAGTGGACGTACTGGCGTGCGACTGTGTGATTGACCTTCATGATGAAGGATATTTTTTTTAAAAACCAAAATTTTTAAGTGGAGAAAATTGAACTAAAATAAGGAGTCTGGCACAATCCAAACAAATCTTTTTCCTAAAAATTTAATTTTGAAAACTCATTCACTAAATCATTGTACTCACCCCCTCCCTCATATCCCTTTGCAGGAAATCCTGAAAATCCTACTACGAAGGACCTTCAACCAATACGCATGTCAGACAAGTACTAAATGTTTAAAATTTTATACAGTTTTGATTTATGTGTTCCCAGAAAGGTACAGGTTTAAAGGACACCTTACTCTTAATGGTTTATAAATAAGGGGAAACCCTTGGTAAATCGGGAGAGTGGCGGGTTGATCATGGGGATCCGACCGAACCGGGTCTGGGTGTGACAACTTGAGTGGTATCGGAGCTTGTTTCCTTAAATACATAATCAAGACTAGAAAAGATAGTAACTAATAGGGATGATTTTAAAACTTTCAGATGTGTACCAAGAGAGGAATCAAGAAAACTAGGACTGACATTACCAACACCACCCAACTCTCTGTCCCCATAGGGAGATCACCCTAAAATACCCGAGAAGTCCCAAAGAACAAAGAGACATTAGTGGGAAGTATCCAGAAGGATGGTGCCAGGATCTGTTGAGGTCATAATACTAAGTAAGAAGGAAACCAAGCCTAAGGCCTGTAATGTCATCAATGGCTTATAACCTTACTAAGAATGACGCTTGTCAAGAACCTAGTAGATCCCCATCTGTTTCTTAGGCATTTTTTGTAATAGGGCTAAGACCCCAACCTATTGTACTACCACTTCAATAATAAAGAACTCTAAGTTACTAAAAATTATGTCTCTAAAATATAATTTGACCTTACGTCACAAGATGTAGGAAGATTGCCCAAGAAAGGTAAACAAACAAACCCGCGTTACCCTAGACGCCACGGAGACCAAGGAAATTCCCATCCAAAATAAAGGAAATAATTAGGCGAAGACAGCAAGAAAACCATCAAGGAAATTAATGACTCTAGGAGAACACTTAAAGTAACAACTGGACAAGAAAAATGACCTATTGCAAGCTGTAACAAAAATAGGACATGAAGTGAAGAAATATCCCACACCACAGTGATTTAGAACAATACTTTCCAAAGATAGTACCCCAAAGCTATAAGAATATGGAAGGATGTCATCCCTAGAAACAGGACTCTTTGCTCGGATTTTAATCACATCTAGGAGGAAACTCTTCAAGATCCTAGCATAGTGGCAGGAAGGAAAAAGGACAGAATGTAGGATATCATGCCCCCACCCAGTTTGGTCGGATCACTGTGAACAACCCGCCACTCTCCCAGTTTATTAAAGGGTTTCCCCTTATTATAATACATAAAGAGTAAGGCGTCCTATAAACCTGCACCATTTCCTAGAATAGCATAATCAACATCTTAGTTGATTGTCTTTCAGGGTAGGCTTTCCAGGATTTCCTGAAAGGGATATAAGGGAGTGGGTGAGTACGACTACTTAGTGAATGGGTTTTTAAAAGCTTTTGACCTTTAAGAAAAACATTTATATAGAGTGTGTCAGACTCCTTTCAAAAATCCCTTCATTTAAAAATTTAGGTTTTTCCACTATTTCATATTTCCCACGGTGTGTCATCACCCAACACACATCCTTCATTATGAAGGTTACACACATTCGCAAGTCAGTATCACTACTGAACCCGCTAGTGGCTTCGGAGCGACTTTTCCTGCCACCCGGATAGAAGTACGACCACTTCTACCCTAGGAATGAGTGGATGTACGTGACATCCGACCCACAATCCCGAAATCACTTCTTCGTGTCTGTATGAGGATAGACACCTCATCCTATCCCCACCCTAGTCTCATGCGCTTGGTGCTACTCCAGTTTTTGCACAGACACCTAGAAAGATGAACTGCCCTTATAGCCACCAGGTCGTCCAGTGCCCTTAGTACGCATCACTACCCCTCATGGGCATCCTGATGATCCTGTACTCACAATGCATGCACAAACAATGTTTTCTTATATTGCCATGTAATCTATGGTGCCACTGGTCCAACGGCCTCGACTCTCAACTCAACCCGTAGTTGTTTGTCTTGACTGGTCTATCGACCTGTCATATCGCACTGCCGCTAGTTAACAAAAACCAAATTGGTTCAGGTGAATTAGATTCCATAAGAACTTTAAAGTTACGTGTGCTTGCTTGAGAGTAATGTGAGGATGGGTAACCTTTTGGGAAGTATTAATTTTTTTGTAACCCGAAATTTCGAATTTTTATGCGAACGTACGGCTTATCATAAATAGCCATAAATTAATATATATTTAATTATTGAAATTAATAAAAATAATTTATTACCCAAATTAAATTATTAGAATTAATACAAATAATTTAATACCGAAATTAAATTATTGGAATTAATACCAATAATTTATGGCAATATTAATACTAGTAATAAATCTCTCCCATTTAATACACAGTTTTACACCTATATAAAGAGGTCATCCCCATTCATTCTCCTCACACCCGAACACTACTCTCTCTCTCTCTACTGCTCCATTTCCCGGTGAAACTCGAACTAAAGTTTCAACTTCAACAAAGGTCAGGCCCTTTAGAATCGGAGAGAAGACAGCTATCTGGTAGCAAACTCCAGTCAATCGGAGAATCGTTGGAGAAGCGCCGGCATGATGGAATAGAAAAGCAGCTCCAGCGAACTAAAGCTGCCCTATTTCGACCAAGCTGAAATCAGCCATTTCAAGCCCTCCTCAAGCCAAACCAAGCCTTCCCAACACTTCCTCAGCCCTCCCACGGCCGAATTACGATTGAAAGGTAAACCAATTCGGCTCCCCTCTGCAATTTCCGGTCGGTGCTAGAGAGAGAACCGGCAGAATTTCAATAATGAAATTCTAACTCAATTCAGCATCAATTGATGCAATTCTTGATTCTAGGATAAACCTCAAGATGAGAGCTATCTGCATAGATCGAAAGCTCAGATTGTCGTGCCATCACTGGAGAGAAATCGAAGCTTTCTCTCTCTATAGTCTATTTTCCAACAAATCTCCGTTTGAGCTCGTTCCAGCATTAAAATCTGCGATTCAAAGTTTCTTAGAATCATATGAACATGCAGGAACTCAATTTCAACTCCAATTTTAACAATTTGAAGTGTTTGATCGATCAATTTGATGAAATCAAATTCGGTAGTGTTGAAGAGTTGAAATTGGGGAAAATTGGGGATTTTCGAAATTCAAATCGCCAAAATGTAATTTTATGAAATTGAGGGTCAATTGGGAATGAAAATAATGTTGGAGGTTTAATTGAGGAATTTTGGAATTTTTGGGGAAAAACTTACCATTTTTTGTAAAGGAAGGACAAAATGGTAATTTTGGAAAAATGGGGCGATCAAATTGGAAATTTGGGAAATTAAACCTCTTTTTGGTGAAATTGAATAAATTGAAGTCCCAAGATAAATTTTAAAAGTTATGGGACTCAATTTGAGGAAAAACCGAGATTTGGGACTTAAAGTTAAAGAGAAATAACTTTAGGGACCTAATTGCAAATAACTAAAAGTTTAGGTTTTCTCATTCATTGGAAATGAATGAAGGCTATTATACCGAGTAATAATGAACAAGGATGTTCATATCGTGTAGGAACGCGAAATACCGGGAACGCCACCATGGACGAGCTCGCGTGAATACAAAGAACCGGTCAAGTGGAATTCACTGCGTTAACGGGTGAGTGGGTTTATTAACATCATACCCGGTTGGGATGATGAGCACAACTTAAAGAAAAAAACCACTTACCGGTTATGAGTGGAAATTTTATATCATACCCAGTAGGGAATGATAAGTACCTTGGTATAAAAACCCACTATTTAGTGGTATTTTAATCATCACCACTTAGAGAAAGTGATGTGAAAATTATGCGAAAAAAACTACTTACTGGTTGTAAGTAGATCATACCCGGTTGGTATGATAAGACTTTCTCGAAGGAAGTTGAAAACCCTTTCATGGGTTATGAACGGAGATGTCCTTTTACCGGTTGGTATAATGGACTATGAAAACCTATTTTGTCAGAAGTGTTCTCCCCTGACTGTGTGTCAATGCTTAAACTATTTGGGAGACCTTTTTTACGGGAGCTCGAATAGCTCTTATAGGCTAGGGGCCTCGATTTTGGAACTTGAGGGCTAGAATGCCCAGTTTTTTGAAAATCTCGTAAACAAACATGATATATGTGCCATAAAACTGAATATGTGAATTGTTTGGCCATGGTACCAAGATAGGATCGACATGCTCAGTTAACTAGCAACAGTGCGACATGATAGGTCGACGGACCAGTTAAGACAAACAACTGCAGGTTGAGTTGAGAGTCGGGGCTATTGGACCAGTGGCACCACAGATTACATGGCAATATAAGAAAACATTGTTTGTGCATGCACTGTGAGTACGGGATCATCAAGATGCCCATGAGGGGTAGTGATGAGTCATAAGGGCACTAGACGACCTGGTGGCTATAAGGGCAGTTCGTCGTTCCAGGTGTCTGTGCGAAATTTGGAGTAGCACCAAGCGCAAGAGACCGGGGTGGGGACAGAATGAGGTCTCTGTCCTCATACGGACACGAAGAAGTGATTTTAGGATTGTGGGTCGGATATCACGTACATTCACTCATTCCTAGGGTAGAAGTGGTCGTATTTCTATCCGGGTGGCAGGAAAAGTCACTCCGAAGCCACTAGTGGGTTTAGTAGTGATACTAACTTGCGAATGTGTGTAACCTTCATGATGAAGGATGTGTGTTGGGTGATGACACACCATGGTAAATAAGAAATGGTGGAAAACCCCGAATTTTTAAATGAAGAGATTTTTGAAAACAAAGGAGTCTAGCACACTCCATCTAAATGTTTTTCTTAAAAGTCAAAAGCTTTTAAAAACCCATTCACTAAGTAGTCGTACTCACCCCCTTTCTTATATCCCTTTCAGGAAATCCCAGAAAGCCTTCCCTTAAAGACCGTCAACTAAGATGCATGTAAGATAGGTATGTAAAGTTTAAAATTTCATGCAGTTTTGATTATGCTATTCCAGGGAAATGTACTGGTTGAAGGACGCCTTACTCTTTACGGTTTACAATAAGGTGAAATCCTTTAATAAACGTGAGAGTGGAGGGTTGATCATGGGGATCCAACCAAACTGGGTCGGGGGTGACAACTAGAATGGTATCAGAGCCTGTTTCCTCGAATACATAATCAAGACTAGAAAATACAGTAACTAATAGGCTTTATCCTAAAAATTTTTTGATGGCTACCAGGAGAAGAACCAAGAAAACTTGGAAGGGCTCTACTTAAAACCCTACCTTCGTAGGGAGACAATCCTAGAAGCTTCCCAAATGCCTAAGACCTGGCAGAAATGTCGAAATTCCAAATGGGGAAGCATCTTGGAGAATGGTGCTAGGACCTATTGATGGCACAACCCTAAGTATGAAGGAGGATGCTTATCAAGAATTCCATATCTCCCTAGTTAATTTGTAACCATTTTCTGTGATAAGGCTGAGAGCCCAACCTTTTGTATCCCTATGTTAATAAAAGATTCAATTTTCCCAAAACTCTATCTTCTGAGGATGTGATCTTACTCGGAATATGGAATATGGAAAATAAAACAAACCCACACTATCATAGAAACTAAGGAAGAGTCGCAACCCAGTGATGGAAGATGAATCAGGAAACCTAGGAGGACTCTTACCATGACCCTTAGCAAAGGTGATTCAGCTAGAAAACTGTCAAAGTGATCAGACTCAAGAACGGTAAAGCACCAAACCAATAGTAACCCTGGAAAAAGCCCCACTCGAAGGAAAGTAAGAACCACAACAATCCATGTAAGGGAATGACGATGGGACATTACCTGAAGTGATGCCCAACCCTACTAAAGGACAAGTACCAAGTTGAACTATTATAGGTGTAAGGAAAGAAGGGGTGTTCCACACCTCATAGATTCGGGGCAATACCTCCTCAAAGGTCACGAAGGACATGAAGGATTAGAGACTGATACCATGGAGCGGGTTACATAAACAATTCAAAAAGAGGTCAAGAAAAGGCGAGGTGAATACAAAAACTTCTTAAGAAGGTCAAACCGAGAAGGATACCTCATGAATAGGTATAAGGTACATGAGAATCATACTTAGAACCCTCTCATAAAGGGCAAACACAGAAAAACGTCCCCCGAAACTCTAGGGAATGACACAGTGAGAGTGAAGAAGAGAAGGAATACGCTGTGAAAATGAATCATTGGTTGGCAGATGTGCAAGGAGCCAACCCCTCATTAGAAACTACTTGAAGGAAGGAAGTGTCAGAGGCCAAGACTAATATGCTTTGGAAAAGTAATATAATTTTAAAAAACTACCTCTTTTGGAAAAAGCAGAAAAGTTAAAAATCGAAGTCTCCGACCAACATACCTAAGGAAGACCGAGAAGTAGAAAGGACTACACCCTAAAAAGGTCGGTGAGATGACATTAAGGATAGGAGTACTCGTGAAGACAACTGCCCTAAGAAGACCTAAACCAAGGGACTGGTGGAGGCAAGGCAGTTAACCAGCTAATACGCGGAAGAACCATGATGTAAGTTCCGACAAGAAAGAGAGGCGGAAAGGTCAAATACTCTGAAAGAGAAGGATGAAAGAAATCCTTAAAGGAACCAAAAGGCCAAATTAACAACCAAACTAGAGCCAAGAAAGAAATAGGCAAGCTTCTCACATAATAATCAAGAAATCTTGAAACAAGGAAGATTTATACACTCTCTAAGGAAATAGACAAGTATTGGGTATGAATGAGGATGCAGATAGAGTATAAAAGATGTCTTGCAAGACCTGAGGAGTAAAGGTAAATAGGAGAAGACAACATCAAGAGTAGAAATCCCCTAGGGCAAATGTAAAAAGGAATGTCCGGAGAAAGGGAAAGAATTCTACAAATGAAGGAAGCCCCGAAAAGACATGTGTATCCCAATTGAGAGGAAATGGAACCAACCAAAATAGAAGGAATGATAAGCTCACAAATGAAATGTTGGTTGAGATGAAAAAGTCGAGTACCAAGAAGGAAATTAAACTAAAGGAATTATGGAGGGGTGGATGGACACAATGTGGAGTGAAAGAAACTAACCCTTAATTAGGAAATGTTTCCAAGAAAGGAGGTATCATAATGGCCCAGGCTGACCTATTTTGAGGGAACAGGAGAACCAAGTAGAAAGAGGAAAACTAATAACGATAGACAGCCAAATAGAATAAACAAAACCCTAAGAAGGAATGAGATGTAATAAAGACTACACTCTATGATGGATAATAGGATGGGCATGAAGAACGAGTGATACAGCTGCCCAGACAATTGGACCAGAAAAATAAAGAATTGGGAAATGGTTGCAAACAAATCAGAGGGGATTAAGGTCAAAGGAAAACCCTTGAGTAGAGGATATCATTGGGAATGATGATGGATCAAAGAAAGGACGAAACCTAGCATGTCGGTAAAACATCTAGGAATTTAATTAATTGGAACAAGAAATACTCAATAAGGAAGTTGAAAAGGAACGAGTGGGTAAGGAGAACCAACACAATTGAGTAACTGGAGTTAATAATGGTAAAAAAAAAAGGATAGTTGAGGAATACTATCAAAAGAAAAGAGAAATGAAGTTATACGATCCCTGCAAGGTCTAAAAGCTAAGAGAGACACTTCAGGAGATGTTCTAGAAATCAAATGGACAGAGACGGGTCCTAGAAAATGTCATATTGTAAGGGCATGTAAGCCCAACAACCCGAGGAGAATATGAATCAAAGTAAGGAAGAGTTGGCTAATAAGCATGACGAGGTCAAATATAACAATTTGGACTGAAGTTATAATAGACAACGAATGGAGGAAGAGTCGAAATGGGATGAAAAGGTGGTGATAAAGAAATCCAAGGAAATAAGTACGAAATGCTCTATAGGACGACGAGCTAAGTGTTTCAATGATCAAGCGTTTAACTAGACACGGAAATGGTTAGTTATCTTGGAATTCCTAATCTTGAGTACATGACCTAAAGGGGAAGAATGTTGCTCTAAGCAAAGAGAGAGATAAAATCTAAGAACATACCCTAAGGTAAGGTATGTCTAGTTATGACAAACTCAATGGAGGGAGTAAATAATATTAATGAAAATGAATTTCTTAAGTGAAGGTTGTAAAAGGGACTAATTTCAAGGATGAGAGAAAAGTTTGTATCTTAAGCAAACACCAAAGCGGCATCAAAGGAAATGATTACTCATGCAAGGATGTTAACTAAGTTTTGGGGACAAAACTCCTAAAAGGAGGGGAGAGTTGTAAAACCTTCCCTTTTGAGCTAAGGAAAACTAGGGAAAAAACCGGTCAAACCAAGTGAGAATTCAAAACCGGTTGACAAACCCGATCATTTCTGAACGGGCAAGTTGGGAATTTACTACTTTCGGGTGATCGAAAGAGTTCATTAAACCTTAGAAAATAAACTTAAGATAAATTAGAAAACAAAAACCAAATTGGTTTAGGTGAACTAGATTCCATAAGAATTTTAAAGTTAAGTGTGCTTGCCCTAGAGTAGTGTGAGGATGGGTGACCGCTTGGGAAGTATGAATTTTTTTATAACCCGAAATTTCGAATTTTTATGCGAACGTACGGCTTATCATAAATATACATAAATTAATATATATTTAATTATTAAAATTAATACAAATAATTTAATATCCAAATTAAATTATTAGAATTTAATATAAATAATTTAATACAGAAATTAAAATATTGGAATTAATTACCAATAATTTATGGCAATATTAATACAAGTAATAAATCTCTCCCATTTAATACACGGTTTTACACCTATATAAAGAGGTCATCCCCATTCATTCTCCTCACACCCGAACACTACTCTCTCTCTCTCTACTGCACCATTTTTTTATAAAGCTCGAACTCGAGTTTCGACTTGAACAAAGGTCGGGCTCTTTAGAACCGGGGAGAAGACAGCTACCTGGTAGCAAACTCCAGTCAATTTGAGAATCATTGGAGAAGCGCCGACATGATTGAATAGTAAAGCAGCTCCAGCGAACTGAAGCTGCCCTATTTCAGCCAAGCTGAAATCGGCCATTTCAAGCCCTCCTCAGGCCAAACCAAGCCTTCCCAACACTTCCTCAGCCCACCCACGGCCGAATTACGATTGAAAGGTAAACCAATTCGGCTCCCCTCTGCAATTTTCGGTCGGTGCTAGAGAGAGAACCAGCAGAATTTCAATAATGAAATTCTAACTCAATTCAGCATCAATTAATGCAATTCTTGATTCAAGAATGAACCTCAAGATGAGAGCTATCTGCCTAGATCGAAAGCTCAGACTATCGTGCCCTCACCGGTGAAAAATCGAAGCTTTCTCTCTCTATAGTCTATTTTCCAGCGAATCTCCGTTTGAGCTCGTTCCAGCAATAAAATCTGCGATTCAAAGTTTCTTAGAATCATATGAACATGCAGGAACTCAATTTCAACTCCAATTTTAACAATTTGAACTGTTTGATCGGTCAATTTGATAAAATCAAATTCGGTAGTGTTGAAGAGTTGAAATTGGGGAAAATTGGGGATTTTCGAAATTCAAATGGCCAAAATGCAATTTTATGAAATTGAGGGTTAATTGGACATGAAAATAATGTTGGAGGTTCAATTGAGGAATTTTGGAATTTTTGGGGCAAAACTTACCATTTTTGTACAGGACGGGCAAAATGGTAATTTTGGAAAAATTAGGCGATCAAATTGGAAATTTGGGAAATTCAACCCCTTTTTGGTGAAATTGAATAAATTTTAGTCCCAAGATAAATTTTAAAAGTTATGGGACTCAATTTGAGGAAAAACCGAGATTTGGGACTTAAAGTTAAAGAGAAATAACTTTAGGGACCTAATTGCAAATAACTAAAAGTTTGGGTTTTCTCATTCATTGGAAATGAATGAAGGCTGTTATGCCAAGTAATAATGAACAAGGATGTTCATATCGTGTAGGAACACGAAATACCGAGAACGCCACCATGGACGAGCTCGCATGAATACAAAGAACCGGTCAAGTGGAATTCACTGCGTTAACGGGTGAGTGGGTTTACTAACATCATACCCGGTTGGGATGATCAGCACAACTTAAAGATAAAAACCACTTATCGGTTGTGAGTGGAAATTTTATATCATACCCAGTAGGGGATGATAAGTACCTCGGTATAAAAATCCACTATTTAGTGGTTTTTTAATCATCACCACTTAGAGAAAGTGATGTGAAAATTATGCGAAAAGAACTATTTACCGGTTGTAAGTAGATCATACCTGGTTGGTATGATAAGACTTTCTTGAAGGAAGTTGAAAACCCGTTCATCGGTTATGAACGGAGATGTCCTTATACCGGTTGGTATAATGGACAGTGAAAACCTATTTTGTTGGAAGTGTTCTCCCCTGACTGTGTGTCAATCCTTAAACTATTTGGGAGACCTTTTTGACGGGAGCTCGAATAGCTCTTATAGGCTAGGGTTCTCGATTTTGGAACTTGAGGGCTAGAATGCCCAGTTTTTTGAAAATCTCGTACAGTGGGACCAAGGCCAGTTGGCACGAGCAGAAGCTTGTAAACAAACATGATATATGTGCCATAAAACTTAATAAGTGAATTGTTTGGCCATGGTACCAAGATAGGATCGACATGCTCAGTTAACTAGCAATAGTGCGACATGATAGGTCGACGGACCAGTTAAGACAAACAACTGCAGGTTGAGTTGAGAGTCGGGGCTATTGGACCAGTGGCACCACAAATTACATGGGAATATAAGAAAGCATTGTTTGTGCATGCACCGTGAGTACGGCATCATCAAGACGCCCATGAGGGGTAGTGATGAGTCCTAAGGGCACTAGACGACCTGGTGGCTATAAGGGCAGTTCGTCGTTCTAGGTGTCTGTGCGAAATCTGGAGTAGCACCAAGCACATGAGAACAGGGTGGGGACAAGATGAGGTCTCTGTCCTCATACGGACATGAAGAAGTGATTTCAGGATTGTAGATCGGATATCATGTACATTCACTCATTCCTAGGGTAGAAGTGGTCATACTTCTATCCGGGTGGCAGGAAAAGTCCCTCCGAAGTCACTAGCGGGTTCAGTAGTGATACTGACTTGCGAATGTGTGTAACCTTCATGATGAAGGATGTGTGTTGGGTGATGACACACTGTGGTAAATAAGAAATGGTGGATACCCCCGATGGTGTTCTTGGCCTTAGGCATGACTTTTTTCGTACTTAGCATTATGACCTCAACAAATCTTGACACCATCCTTCTGGATACTTCCCACTAATATCTCTTGGTTCTTTAGGACTTCTCGAGTATTTAGGGTGATCTCCCTACGGGGACAGAGAATTGGGTGGTGTTGGTAACACTAGTCCTAGTTTTCTTGGTTCCTCTCTTGGGAGCCATCTGAAAATTTTAAATCATTGCTATTAGTTACAATCTTTTCTAGTCTTAATTAAGTACTCGAGGAGACAGGCTCTGATACCACTCAACTTGTCACGCCCCGACCCGGTTTGGTCAAATCTACGTGATCAACCTGCCACTCTCCTGGATTACTAAGGGTTGCCCCTTGTTTATAAACCATGAAAAGTAAGGCATCCTTTAAACCTTCACCTTTCCTGAAATAACTTTATCAAAACTGCATAAAATTTTAAACTTATCATACCTGCCATATTGGTGTGTTAGCTGGTGGTCTTTGAAGTAAGCTTTTTGGGGTTACGTGAAAGGGATATAAGGGAGGGGTGAGTATAACGACTCAGTGAATGGGTTTTCAAAATTGAACTTTTTACGGAAAATGTTTGATTCGGAGTGTGACAGACTCCTTATTTTCTTTTAAAAACCTTTCATTATCAATTTCAGTTTTTATGACCATTTCTTATTACCACGGTGTGTGATCACCCAACATACATCCTTCATCATGAAGGTCAAACACACAATCGATGGCCAACCCGTTTACTAAACCCACCTGTGGCGTCGGAGCGACTTTATCGGCCACCTAGATAGAAGCATGTCTACTTCTACCCTGAGAATGAGTGGATGTTAGCGACTTCCGACCCTCAATCCCGTAACACATCTCCGTGTCCGTATGAAGACAAAGACCTCATCCTGACCCCACCCCGGTCTCATGCACTTGAAGCTACGTTAAGCTTCGTAAGGCTTTTGGTACGACTAACTGCCCTTATATCCACCAGGTTGTCCAGGGCCCTAGGACGCATCACTACCCCTCTTAGACATCTTTAAGGTCTCGTAAACACAGTGCATGCATAGTCAACATTTTTCACATGATGCCATATCATCTATGGTGCCATTGGTCCAATGGCCCTGACTTTCAACTCGACCTGCAACTGTTTGTTTTGACTAGTCCAAAGACTTGTCATGTCGCATTGTCGCTAGTTGACTGAGTATGTCGGTCATGTCTTGATACCATGGCCAAACAATTCATTTACTTAAGTTTGCATGGCATATAAACCATGTTTGTTTATAAGCTTTTGCTCATACCAATTGGCCTAGGGCCCACAGTTCGAGATTTTCAAAATTGGGCATATTAGCCATCAAGTTCCAAAAGTGAGGCATTCAGCTTAACAGAGTTATACGAGCTCCCATCAAGAAGGTCTCCCAAATTGTTTAAGTAGTGGTACACAGTCAGGAGAGAGCACTTCCGACAAAAATATATTTTTCAACTGTCCATCCTACCAACCGAGTATGAGAACATCTCCGCTCATAACCAATGAATGGGTTTTCCACTTCTATCGAGGAAGTTTCATTATACCAACCCGGTATGATCTACTTACAACTGGTAAGTAGTTTTGTCACATCACTCCTCTCGGGTGTGATGTTTAAAATACCACTTAGTAGTGGGTTTTCATTTTCGAGGTGCTTATCATCCCAACTATATATGATATTAAAAACCTCACTCACCCATTAATGCAGTGAATTCCTCTCGACCAGTTATTTGTATTCATGTGAGCTTGTCCTTGCTGATGTTCTCAGTATTTTGTGTTCCTACAAGATATAAACATTCTTGTTCATTATCCCACGGTCTAATAGCCTTCATTCATTCCAAATGAATGAGAAAACCAAACTTTTCATTTATTTGCAATTAGGTCCCTAAAGTTAGTTTTGTTTAACTTTAAGTCCTTAATGCCGGTTTTTCCTCAAATTGGGTCCCGAATCTTTTAAAATTCACCTTGGCACCTCAATTTATTCAATTTCACAAAAAGGGGTTAAATTTCCTAAATTTTTCAATTTGGTCCCCCAACTTTTCCAAAATTACTATTGTGCCCCTACTTTACAAAAATGGTAAGTTTTGGCCCCAAAAATTCAAAAATTTCCCAATTGGTCCTCCAACATCTTTGTCATCCTCCTTTGGTGATCAATTTTATGAAATTACACTTTAGTCCCTCGAATTTTCAAAATTCCCAAATTTTACCCCAATTACAACCTTCTAACTCAACCAAATTTTATTTCATAAAATTGACCAATCAAATGAGATTAATTATTCTACTTGAAGCTAGATTAGAGTTACTACACCTTCATACGATTCAATTGTACTTTGAATCACACGATTTGGTGTCGAAATGAGCTCAAACGGAGTTTCGCTGGAAAACTAGACTTAGAGAGAGAAAGCTTACCATCGGGGGCACGACGGTCCAAGCTTTCGATCAAGGAAGATAGCTCTCATCCTGAGGTTTCTCCTAAGATCAAGAATTGCATCAATTGATGCCGAATTGAGTAAGAATTTAGTTATTGAAGTTCAGCTAGTTCTCTATTTAGTAGTAATCAAAATTTACAAAGGGAGGCCAAATTGGCTTACCTTTCAGCTCTAATTCAGCTGTAGGAGGGTTGTGGAGGTGTTGGGAGGGCTTGGTTTGGCCTGAGTAGGTCTCGAATTGGCCAATTTCAGCTCGGCCGAAACAGGGCAGCTTCAGTCCGTTGGAGCTGCTTCACTGTTCGATCACATCGGCGCTTCTCTAGTGACCCTCGGAGCAAATGCAGACTACAAGCGTGTAGTTGACTTCTCTACGGTTCTACAGAACCCAACTTCAGCTTGTTTGGCTTAGAAAAATACCCAAGTAGGAGCTCTGGTTCAAGCTTCGTTGGAAATTAGAGTAGTTGAGAGAGAATGGAGTTTCCAGGTGTGGAGAGGATGAATGAGGAGGGGCTCTTTATATAGGAATCTCGGGAACTTCCTAGTCATCCGACTGGCACCTTAATAGTGGTCATTCTTTGCCTGAAACTCCCTGGCCAGAGACTTTTCAATCTGTCTATGCTGTGTGATTTTTCGGTGAGTGAACAGTGTTATCATCTAAAGGAAGATGACAACACTATTTCGAACCAGACTGGATTGGTACGAACCAGGTTCAAAACTTAAACTGGCCGGTTCACCACCAATTCGACCGAATTTTTTAAATTAAAAAATTTTTAAATTCATTTTATATCCAATGGTGGCCTCAAATCTCAAATTTGTATTTTTTTTAAGCCACCTAGAAAAATAAATTTAGCATCCGGTCCAAATCGATTCAACCTAGTTCGAATCCGGTTCACCTGAACTAGTTTGGTTCTCACCTCCAATTCGTCCTAAAGTCCTTTTTCTTGACTTTTGTGACTCTTTAGGTCACTCAGAATCCATAAATTTCCTGGTTTGCCCTTTCTCTATCGGTTTCGGTTCATGAACCGACTCGGTTTATAAACCAGTTCAATCTAGTTGGATCCGATTCATTTAAACCAGTTTGGTTTTCTCTTCCAATTTGTCCTAAGATTCTTTTTCAAGACTTTATAAACCCTTTCGGTCACTCGAGAGTTGTAAATTTTCCAAATTTCCCATTCTTTGATGATTGGTTTGTGAACCGGTTCAATTTTTTTCACTCAGTTTGACCGGTTCTTTTCCCGATTTTAATTAACAAAAATGGGTGGGGTTTACACTATGAATGTGATGCTATAGTAATGAGGAGGTATGGCATATCAATCTCCACGAGGGTTGAACTACCAAACTCTCGAAGGAAAGTCTCTTCCTCAAAATATGAGGAACCAAGTATGAATTCTTGCAATCGGTGTGGAAAGTGCCATGGAGGCTTATCCCCCTCTGAGAAGGCGGCATCAACTTCCAAGTGTTCAGAGGAAGAGTCTTGCCATTAATTGATGGTCATCTCTAAGTTAGTAAATAAAGTGTTACAAGAGTTGTAGAGTGTGTGAGAAGTCATTTTATGCCATAAGCCATAAATTATGGTTAAAGGATCAATGAAAATAAAACTTTATGCACCAAAGTTTTTTTTATCTCATACCTAGATTAAAAATTCATTAAATATGAGTAGATAAAGGAAAAACCTTTAAGTAAAAAGGTTATGAAAGTCAAGGTATGAGGAAGAGAAGGATGAAGAAAATCCTTGGGAGTAACAGAGATATAAAAAGGGATTGACATGGAAAATATTCAATTACCCTTAATAACTAGTACCAAAGTAATATGAGATAAAACTTCGTACTTCAAAGATTTCAAACTTGACCTACAAGTTTTGAGTCAGTAAAGCCTTCTAAAATTCTTGGCAAGGAAGATGAGGAACACAAGCATAAGAAAGAATATCTTAAAGAATGGACTTGTAAATGGAATACAAGTGAAGATGAAGATAGGTATAATGGCATATTTAAGAGATTCCAAGAGAGAAACTAACATGAAAGAATTAGTACGCTGGAAGGAGAAAACAAAAGATGTCATAAAACCTTAGACAAGACATGTACCCATAAAGACAAATCAAAGCAAGAGACTCTTAAAAAAATGTGAAATTTGATGTACCAAGGAAGGATGTCCTGGAGATGTACGTGCTCCAATAAAATGAGTCATTCGATTCAATTAAATGAACAATGGAGATGAGGATTTATGGACATCGGGAAGGATTGTTCAAGTTCCACCTCCACCTTAAGGAACTCAAACATGGACGACATGGCATAATGTGGACTATACGAACTAAGACCCTAGTAACAAGAGACCTTTGGATGGGGAATTAATTGCAAATGGATAAATTCAAGTGCAACCATGGATCAGACATGAACAAATACACTAATACAAAGTGGTGTAAGGATATGAAGGAAGGAAACCTTCATGATGGGACAATAAAGTTGAACGTAAAGTCCCAAAAAATTAAGTCCCTACTTTGAAGGACCAGAGTAGGGAATGGGACAAATATGGAGAATTCTTAAAGAAGAACTCCATAAGGTAATTACTTGCTATAAAAGACCACTTATAAGTAGGAAGGAATAATCGTAAAAAGGGTCATGAACAAGCATAGGTAAAATAAGTGATAGAAGCCCTTAAGGATGGATATCTCCAACCAAATGGAGATGCATGATGTGAATCAGAAAAAGGATAAACATAAGTAAGCCACTACACAAGCTGGGAAATGATATGGAAACCTGATTTTTAGGATAGAGTTTGACAAATAAGAAAGTTGGTAAAGGATAAGTAAGACAAGGAATGCCTCAAGTGCTTGAAGGAAACCTTGAGATGTAATAGAAGACTTTTATCGAAAGAGAGAGACTCAAAGGAAGTTCTAAAGAAATAAACACATGCATCTCACTAAGTGGACCAACAGCTAGTGAGATGGAAACGCATCATCTTCAAGAAAACCTTGAAAAAACCTCCAACCTCCGTATAGGCCATAATACTCTAACAAAGGGTTGCAACGAAATGATTTGTGGAAACATCAAAGTAGTAAGTAAAGAAGTAATAATTTTTGGGAGACAACAAGAACCAAGTAAAAAAATTGTGGGGTGATATTAACCACACTGAAACAAGGATGGCAAGAAATTACAAGTTCCACGGAGTAAGTGGATGCTCAAAGAAAATGGAAAACCCGTCAAGGATATTACCTAAAGAACAAAGTAAAAGAGTGCTCAGAGTGACATCTCACCAAGGTAATAATATGAGTGAAGGAACGCTCAAGAGATCTAAAACACTAAGAGATCTTAACATCGAGTGTGAATGCTCGATCATGCCATTAAGAACGATAACAAAATAATTAGTAGATAAAAGACATCCAAGATATAGAAAGTCACATGTCAAAAGAAAGTCTAGAGAAGACCCAAATTTTATAAGTCAAATAAGCAGTCTTTGAGTTAGGAAGGTAAAAATGAACGAAATGATAAAGTTAAGGGTCCTTGAAGGATGGACACTCAAATTAAAATGGATACACATGCGAATTATTCAAGAGGGATAATTAATGTCATAGGATTGGATAAGGCATGAAAGTTTAGAGTAAATGAGATTTCACCCACATTAGACATGTGAAAAAGAAAAATGATAGAGAAAGGACAACAAACCTTGATCAAGGATCACGCCAGTAAGATGAAGGTATAAGGTAAGAGAATGTGACTCGAGATGGGCTAGATATAACACTCCATATGGAAAACACCAGTCAAGTCTGATGAAAGGGTCCTGATATGACCATAGGACAAAAAGAGTATGGGAAGATCCTAAAAGGAGATCTTACATTGACAATACCTTAAAGAGTAGTTCCTAAGTGAAGGGGATAATGAAGATCCCTATGGAAAAGATGAGGAGTTGGAAAAGAGCTGCTAGATAAAGAGATGAAATTGGGATGCTTGAATTTAGATGAATTTAGAAATTTTTATTTTTCACAAAATCGGTAGAATCTTGCTTGAACTGGCTGATTTTCAATTTTGGGTCATCGAACCGGTCAATGGACCACATGTTAGGTCAATGCCCAGTCAGAGCGCATAACATGTGATAAAGCGTGCCCAGTCATTCGCTCGATCAACCTATTAACGTGCTAGTCAATCAGAGAATGACACGTGTCACCGATCAACGGTGAGACAAGGAAAATCCATATCATTAGAAATTGTCTAAAGGGAGAGTGACACATTTCCTCAATCAATGGTCAACTAAGAAGAAGCCATGTCAGCAGGGTTGACCATTAAGTGGTTGACACGTGACAAAGGTGCTAGGTTAGCGACTAACTAGCATATCGGAGAATGGTCGACCAATCAGAGGTTGAAACATGGCAAAGCCATGTTGGATGGTCACAATCAATCAGAAGTTGACACGTGGCAATGACACAATGCATCGTGTGGGAAAATTGACGAATTTAAATTAGTCGATCAGAGGGTGGCATGTGTCACAGTCAAATGATGATTAGATTCAAACACCGGCCACATTGGAGCGATCAACCAATGGGAAGATGCCACGTGGCCAGTCAATGAGTCAACCTATGACTCGGAACCAAGTGGAAGGTTGTGTCAATGGAGCCAGCCAATCACTATGCGCTATGTGGCATCTCGCACGCACACGGATAGTGTCATTTTCAACCTCTAATCAAGCGGGGAAGAGAAAGACCAAATGGTCACCATTACTCCAATAGCTTATAAATCTCTCTGACAAGGCCTTAAATCAGAGAGTTAATGGCCAAACGATAAAGGAATGGATAGAATGGTCAATCTACAAGCTCCCTATATAAAGAGCTATCATTCATTCATCTTCTCCATCCCTCTAAAGCGTGAACAAGACGAACTACTCCAATTCCCAACACTCTCTGAACTAGAGCTTCGACATCGATCCATTTCTTCACCTCAAACACAAATTCAAGTACCCTAGAATCTGGAGGAAGTCATCTACCTTGCTGCATACCACCTTCAGCTCAAAGATCACTAGAGAAGCGTTGGTGAGCCCGCATAGTACAGACACTCCGGCTTCGAAGTTTGAGCAGGAAGTTTTTAGTTGAATTCGGGCCACCCTCAGATGTTTTGAGACCAAGTCGACCCTCCATGACTCTCCACGACTGAGCTTTGTCCTCCATGAGTCTTTAAGATAACTCATAGTTGTCGCCTTTCACTGAAATTGTAAATTTATAGAGAGAGAACTAAGAAAACTTGATGATCGAATTCTCTCTATTCATGCTGTCAATTAGGTGGAATTTGATCCTGAGAAGATTCACTCGACAAGAGCTAACTTCCCAGATTAAGAGCTCTCCCAATCATGTCCTTACCAATAAGAAATCAAAGGTTTCTCTCTCTAGAAAAAAAATTAGTGAAGCTTCGTTCTAGCTCAATTCTATGTTAAATTGGATAACAAAAAGCTTGGAATGATCATAGAGAGGTAGGGAAGATGATTAGCAGTATGATAGGAGGCAATTAACCGAGTTTAATCGATTAAGTTTGTGAATTGTGATTTCAGGGCTAAATTGCAATTTTTGAAAAAAGTGGGTGAATTTGGGATTTTTGGAAATTTGGGTATTTTTATGCAATTAGCATAATTTGAGGGTCAATTGAGTAATTAAATAAAATTGGAGGCTTAATTACAATTAAAATAATTTTTGGGAATTTAATTGTTATTAAAAAGTGAATAATATGCTTTAGTTGTAATTTTTAATAATTTTATATTAAATAAAATTATTAAGTGGTCAAATTGAAAATAAAGTAAATTGAAGAAATTCTGGAAAATAATTGGAAATTTATTTTTCCATAAAATATACTTATGGATTGTTATGTAAATAAAATAAAACATAGGGGGCTAAGTGAAATTTATTCTAAGGCATCGAAAATCCAACAGGGACGAACAAGTTATGGAACTCATGTGAGTGGTATTTCTAGCATCAAGTCCTATTGGGTCGATGATGTGTTAATACTCGCAAGTTAAATGCATGCTTGCTAAGAAAATCCATATTTTCCAAAAATATCGTCACTTGAGTGTGTGAAACCGCTCAAACCATTTTGGAACATATTTCTAAAGAAAGGATGAAGCATATTTATAGGAATACCCTTAGATGTTGTACGTGTGAAACCCATCATCTCATATCAAGGAAAACTAGGAAAGAACCGATCAATTTAATGAGAAAACTGAACCACTTAAGGAACCGAGAATGATAAAGAGGGGATAAAATGGGAATTTGGAAAATTACAAGTGACCAAATGTCATAAAAGTCATGGGAAAGAACTATGAAGAAAAATGGATGGGAAAATCAGACTGGTTCAAGGTGAACCAGACCTGAACTAGAATGAACGATATATGAACTAGTCTCTAAATTCATTTTTCTTGGTGGTTTAAAAATCTCAATTTGGAAAATTGAAGCCACCATTAGATAGAAAATGAATTTAGATTAATTTAGAAATTTTTAATTTTGAGAAAAATGATCGAATCGGGCTTGAACCGGCCAATTTTTGCCATTGAACCTAATCGGACCGGTCTAGTCTAGTTCAAAACTGTTACACCCCAACCCAGTTTGGTCAAATCCCCATGAGTAACCTACCACACTTCCGGTTTATTAAGGGTTTTCCCCTTCTCTAAACCATGAGAAGTAAGGTGTCCTTTTCACCTGTATCTTACATGGAAATAACATTAATCAAAATTGAATATATTAACCTTACATACTTGTCTTGTAGCTTCAGCTATCGGAAAGTCTTTAAGTAGGTTTTCTCTTGGTTACTTGAAAAGGAGTAAAGGGGGGTGGTGAGTTCAACAACTCAGTGAATGGGTGTTGGGAGAAAGTTTTCATAAAATATCTTTAATTGGAGTGTGCCAGACTTCTTTTCTCTTTTAAAAATGTTCTGAAATTCCCAGTTTCACAATTTCTTTTCCTCATTTCCACATCAAGTGTGTTTAATAATCCACACATGCTCTTCATTAGGAAGGGAATCACACATTCACAGGGCAGCCCATCCACTGCACTCATGTGTGGCGTCGGAGTGACTTTACCAACCACCTAGATAGAAGTCTGTCTACTTCTACCCTAAGAATGAGTGGATGTTCATGACATCAGACCCTCAAACCCGAAATCAACTCCGTGTTCGTATGAGGACAGAGGCCTCATCCCAACCCGACCCCTGTCTTATGCGTATGAAGCTACATTGAGCTTCCCAGACTACTGGCATAACAAACTGCCCTTTTTTCCTCCATGTCATCCAGTAGACCCTAGGATGCATCACTACTCTTCCTGGGCATCTTGATGGTCCCAAACTTCAAGTGCATGCACAAACAATAATTTTTCTGCAATGCCATTTATCTTTGGTACCACTAGTCCAACAACCCCGTGTAAACCCCTCTCCTTTAGGATGAGAAAATTGGGAAAGAACTAGTCAACTCGGGTCTATTTTCTAGGTTTGGAAAAGTGCAGATTTTCAAGAACGGGAGTGAAAATCAAATTGGTTTAGATGAACCGGACCTAAACTGAATTAAACCAGTTTGAACCACTATTGAACCAGTTTCTAAATTATTTTTTCTAGGTGGCTTAGAAATTTCAAATTGGAGAGTTGAGGCCACCATTGGATAGAGAATGAAATTAAATCAATTTAGAAATTTTTAATTTTGAAAAACTCAATCAAATTGGGTCTGAATCGGCCAGTTTAAGCTTTAAACCTGATTCGGACCGATCCGATACGGAACACCTTCAAATGACAGAACTATTCACTCACCGGAAAATCGAGCAGCACCGGTGAAGATGAAAAGTCTTCGGCCAAGGAGTTTTACACAATGAATGACCGCCATTAATGTACCAATCGGACAGCCAAGAAGTCATGCCCGACCCAGTTTGGTCGGATCCCCGTGATCACTTATTTAAGTTTTATAGCACATATTTCATGTTTTTTTACGAGCTCCTGCTCGTGCCCACTGTCCTATGGCCTACTAGTTTGAGATTTTCAAAACTAGGCATAATAGCCCCCAATTTCCAAAATCGAGGCCCCTAGCCTATAAGAGCTATTTGAGCTCCTATCAAGAAGGTCTCCCAAATAGTTTAAGCATTAGCACAAAGTCAGGGAGAGCACTTCTGACAAAAATATATTTTTAACTCTCTATTATACCGACTGTGTATAAAGACATCTCTGCTCATAACCGATGAACTTGTTTTCAACTTCCTTCGAGGAAGTTTCATCATACCAACTGGGTATGATCTACTCACATCACTCCCCTAAGTTGTGATGTTTAAAATACCACTTGTTAGTGGGTTTTCATTTCAAGGTACTTATCATCCCCACCCGGGTATGATATAAAAACCCACTCACCCGTTAATGCCGTGAATTCCACTAGAACGGTTCCTTGATTTCATGCGACCTTGTCCTTGTTGGCGTTCCCGGTGCTTCATGTTCCTACACAATATGAACATCTTGGTCCATTATCTCTCGGCCTAATAGCCTTCATTCATTCCAAATGAATGAGAAAAACCAAACTTTTATTTTTTAGTCCCTAATGCCGGTTTTTCCTCAAATTAAGTTAAAAAACTTTTAAAATTCCCCTTAGGACCTCAATTTATTCAATTTCACAAAAAGGGGTTTAATTTCCCAAATTTCCAATTTAGCCACCCTAACTTTTCCAAAATTACCATTATGCCCTTCCTTTACAAAAATGGTAAATTTTACCCCAAAAATTCTAAAATTCCTCAATTGGGTCGGTTCTCTCTCTAGCATCGGCCGAAAATTGTAGAGGGGAGCTGAATTGGCTTACCTTTCAGTCCTAACTCGGCCGTAGGAGGGCTGAGGAAGTGTTGGGAGGGCTTGGTTTGGCCTGAGGAGGGCTCAAAATGGCGGATTTCAACTCGGCCGAAATAGGGTAGCTTCAGTCCACCGTAGCTGCTTCACTATTTTATCATGCTGGTGTTTCTTCGACGACCCTCGGAGCAAAAGGAGACAACAGGCGTGTAGCTGACTTCTCTCCGGTTCTAAAGAACCCGACCTCACCTTCTTTCACTCAGAAAAGACCCTATATCAGAGCTCTGGTTCACCATAAAACTAAGCAACAGAGAGAGAGTGAGCTTTTCAAGTGTAGAGAAAATGAATGGAGAGGGGCTCTTTATATAAAGAGCTCGAGGACTCATTGATCATCCATTTGGCACCTTTATGACAGACATTGATGGTCTGAAACATACAGAACAGAAATATTTCTTCTCTATTGGCCCTGCTTCAATTTTCCGGGGAGTGAACAGTGTTGTCATCTGGAGGAAGAAGATAACACTGTTCCGAATCGGAAAAGACCGGTCTGAACCAAGTTCAAAGCTTAAACCAGCCGGTTCACTCCTCATTCGACCAAGTTTTTCAAATCTAAAAATTTCTAAATTCATCTAAATTCATTTTCTATCCAATGGTAAATTTGAATTATTTAAGCCACCTAGAAAAATGAATTTAAGATCTAGTTCAATAGTGGTTCAAACCGGTTTGGATCTGGTTCACCTAAACCGGTTTGGTTTTCATCTCCAATTCCTTCACAAGTCCATTTCCATGACTTTTGTGACTCCTTAGGTCATTTAGGGTCCATACCCAGTTTTCCATCTCTCTATTGGTCTCGGTTCATAAACTGGCTTAGTTCATAAACCGGTTTAATCCGGTTCGGGTCCGGTTCACTCAAACAAGTCTAGTTTTTCTCTCCAACTTTGTTCCAAGGTTTATAAATCTCTTTGGGTCTCAAGGGATCCATAAATTTCCCTATTTTCCCTTTCTCTATCAATTCTGGTTCATGAACCAACTCGGTTCATAAACCGGTTCAATATAATTGGATCCGGTTCATCTAAACTGGTCTGGTTTTTCTCTTCCAATTTGTCCTAAGGTTCTTTTCCAACGTTTTATAAACCCTTTGATTCACTTGAGAGTTGTAAATTTCCAAATTTCCCATTTCTTGGTAATCGGGCTTGTGAACCGGTTCGGTTTTCTCACTCGGTTTGACAAGTTCCTTTCCCGGTTTTCCTTAACTAAAAAGGGCGGGGTTTGCTTAACATGCAAATTCTTCTCTTTTTCTTCCAACCAGTCCTTTTTACTTCCTTCACCTAAGGAATTTTTTTTCCTTTATATCATTTACTCCCTTCATGGAGTTTATCATAACTAGATATACCTTACTTGAAGGTATATTCTTAGATTCATATCTTTTTATGCTTAGAGCCCATTTTTCCCTTTGAGGTTCTGTACTCAAGATTGGAAATTCTAAGATATCTAACCATTCCTGTGTCTAGTTAACCCCTTGGTCGTTGAAACCTTTAGCTTGATGTTCTTTCGGGCATTACTTACTTGTTTCCATGGTTTTCTTTATTATCACTTTTTCATCCTATTTTGACCCTTCCTCCATTCGTTTTCTATTATAACTTCGGTCCAAATTTTTATATTCGACCTTATCATGCTTATTAGCTGAATCTTCCTCACTTTGAGTCATATTCTCCTCGAGGTTGTTAGGCTTACATGCCCCTTACAGCATGGCATTTTCTAGGACCTATCTCTGTCCATTAGATTTCTAGAACATCTCCCTAAGGGTCTCTTTTAGCTTTTCGACCTTTCAGGGATCGTATAACTTCATCCCTCTTTTCTTTTGATAGCATTCCTCACTATCCTCTACACCATTATGCTCTCATCCATCATGCCTTTGAAGTTATATCTCACATAACCGCATGGATTTCTTTTACCTACTCATCCTTTCCCAACATTTTTATTGGGTCCTTTCAATTCCAATCATTGGGTTTCCTGATGATTATTGACATATGGGGATTTTTCCCTTCTTATGTACTTTCTCTTCTTTAGTGGCATCCTTTATTCAAGGACTTCCTTTTTCCTTAATCCACTCATACTTGCTCGTGACCATTTCACGATTCATTATGTCGAGTTGATCTCTTTTTGGTTGATGTATTGATTGTTTTGTTTGAGGAATTCCCCTCTTACGATTTCATTATCTACTATATTCCTCAAAGTAGAGGTTTTAACCTTAAGAGTTACATGTTCAACCTTCTTACCATCCTTTAGAGATTCCTTCCTTTATTTCCTTACACCTTCTTCTATCTTGAGGCAATTTCTCACTTTAAATACTTATTCATCTTAAAATTCCCTTTCATTCCTTATCTAAGGAATTTCTGATTGTTGGTCTTATTTCATATACTCTACACTATGAACATCCGTCCATTCTTTAGGCTCCATTAAGTGAGCATGGACTACAAACTGTCCTGATGTCAGTGACCATTTTCCCTAATTGATTTCTTAATTGAGGGCTTACTTCTCCAAGATTACTCATATATTCTTTCTTTTACTCTCTTTTTATTGTAGTCCACCCACTCCTATTCATTAGGGCATTCTTTGATGCTACCATGCTATTTATCCATTCATTTGGTTTAATTTACTTCTTAGGACCTCATGAGTACTTTTTATTGGTACTCGATCTTTCCATATCAAGCATCATTTCATTTGTGAGCTTATCTATCTTTCCATTTTGGTTGGTTCCATTTCCTCTTAATTGGGATACGCATGTCGTTTTTGGGCATCCTTCCTTGGCATGTTTCTTTCCTTTTCTCCTGACATTCCTTTTTACATTTGCTCTAGGGGATTTCTACCCTTAAATGACATGCCTTGATGTCGTCTTCTCCTGTTTACCTTTACTCCTCAAATCTTGCAAGCACACATTTTACACTCTATTTGCATCCTTATTCGTACCTAATATCTGTCTATTTCTTTAGAGAGCGTATAAATCCTCCTTGTTTGAATATTTCTTGACCATTATGTGAGAGGCTTGCTTGTTCCTTTCTTGGCTTGAATTTACTCGTTAATTGGTCTTTAGTCCTTTTAAGGATTCCTTTCTTCCTTATTTTCTCGAGTATTTGGCCTTTCCGCCTCTCTCTTCTTCATGGGAACTCAAATTATGGCTTTCCTGAATATTAGTTCGTTAACTGCTTCGCCTCCACCATTTGTTTGGTCTAAGTTTCTTACGGTAGCTGTTTCTCGAGTCCCCCTGTCCTTAATGTCCATCTCACTGACCTTTTTAGGGTTTAGTCCTTTCTACCTCCCGATCTTTCTTAAGTTGTCATTTATTCTCTTTGACTATCTTGTTGTAACGACTTGCTTTCTTTTGTCATGTTGGTCCGAAATTCCTTTTTGGCTTCATTGTTTTTTCCAAGGTGATTCATTCCTGAAATCCCAATACATCCCATTATTTGGCTCTATTACTCTTCCATGGCAGGTCATAATTGGGCTCCGATACATCCTCCCTTCAAGAAGTTTCTAACGGTGGGTCAGTGCCTTGCACTCCACGCTATGTCCATCTACCAATCCAATGATTCCTTCAAGGTACTTAGTTGTATACATCCCTCCAGAGTTCCCTTTCCTAGCGTATTCCTTCTCTTCTTCACTCTCATTGTGCCATTCCCTAGAGTTTTCGGAGGACATTTTTCTGTGTTTGCTCCATTATAAGAGGGTTCTAGGTATACTTCCCATGTACCTTATCTCTATTCTTATGGTATCCTTCTTGGTTTGACCATCTTAAGAAGAAGTTTAAATTTGGCATTCACCTCGTCATTTCTTGACCTCTTTGTGAACCGCTTACTTAACCTGCTCCATAGTTTCGATCTTCAGTCCTTCATGTCTTTAGTGACCTTTGAGGAGGTATTGCCCTAAATCTATGAGGTGTGGGACACTCACTCTTTCCTTACACCTATAATAGTTTATCTTGGTACTTGTCCTTAGTAGGGTTGGGCACTTCTTCGCGTAATGTCCCCATCTCTCTGGTTCTAAAGAACCTGACCTCACCTTATTTGGCTAAGAAAAGACCAAATATCAGAGCTCTGGTTCGAGCTTCGCTGGAAAACTAAGCAACTGAGAGAGAGTGAGCTTTTTAGATGTGGAGAGGAAGAATGGAGAGAGGCTCTCTATATAGGGAGCTCGGGGACTCGTTGGCCGTCCGTTTGGCACCTTTATGATAGACATTGATGGCCTGAAATGTATCGAACAAAAACATTTCTTCTCCGTGGCGCTGCTTCAATTTTCTGGCAAGTGGACAGTGCTGTCATTTGGAGGAAGAAGATGGCACGGTTCCAAACTGGGTTTGAAGTTTAAACCAGTCATTTCACCCCTCATTCGACCGTGTTTTTCAAATCTAAAAATTTCTAAATTCATTTTCTATACAATGGTGGCTTCAAATCTCAAATTTGAATTATTTAAGCCACCTAGAAAAATGAATTTAGGATCTGGTTCAATAGTGGTTCAAATCGGTTCACCTAAACCGGTTTGGTTTTCATCCCCAATTCCTTCACAACTCCATTTCCATGACTTTTGTGACTCCTTAGGTCACTTAGGGTCCATAAAATTCCCGGTTTAGCATCTCTTTATTGATTCTGGTTCATAAACCGACTCGGTCCATAAACCGGTTCTATCTAGTTCGGACTCGGTTCTCTTGAACCGATTCAATTTTTCTTCCCCATTTCATTCTAAGGTTCCCAAGGTTTATAAATCTATTTGGGTCATAAGGGAGTTGAAATTTCTCTAATTTGCCCATTCTCTCTCAATTCTGATTCATGAACCGACTCGGTTCTGATTCATGAACTGACTCGGTTCATAAACCTGTTCAATCTAGTTGGATCCGGTTCATCTAAACCAGTCTAATTTTTCTCTTCTAATTTGTCCTAAGGTTCTTTTCCATGGTTTTATGAACCCATTGATTCACCCGAGAGTTGTAAATTTACAAATTGCCCATTTATTAATAATCGGGTTTGTGAACCAGTTCGATTTTCTCACTAGGTTTGACCAGTTCTTTTTCTCGGTTTTGCTTAGCTCAAAAGGATGGGGTTTACAACTCTACCCTCCTTTTAGGAGTTTTATCCCCAAAACTTAATTATCAACAAAGCATGAGGAATCATTTTCTTTGATGTCCCAATGGTGTTTGCTTAACATGCAAACGCTTCTCTTGTTCTTTCAATTAGCCTTTTTTACATCCTTCACTTAAGGAATTTCTTTTCCTTTATATTATTTACTCCCTCCATAGAGTTTATCATAACTAGACATACCTTACTTCAGGGTATATTCTTAGATTCATAACTTTCTTTGCTTAGAGCACATTCTTCCCTTTGAGGTTTTATACTCAAGATTGGGAATTCCAAGATACCTAACCATTTTCGTGTCTAGTTAACCCCTTGGTAGTTGAAACCTTTAGCTCGATGTTCTTTCGAGCGTTATGTACTTGTTTTCACGGTTTTCTTTATTATCACTTTTTTGTCCTATTTTGACTCTGCCTCCATTTATTGTCTATTATAACTTCAGTCCAAATTTTTATATTCTACCTCGTCATGGTTATTAGCCGACTCTTCTTTACTTTGAGTCATATTCTCCTCAGGATTGTTGAGCTTACATGCCCCTTACAGCATGGCATTTTCTAGGACCTATCTCTTTCCATTAGATTTCTAGAACATCTCCTTGAGGGTCTCTCTTAGCTTTTTGACCTTTTAGGGATCGTATAACTTCATCCCTCTTTTCTTTTCATAGCATTCCTCAACTATCCTTTTTACCGTTATCCACTCATCCATCATGCCTCTGAAGTTATGTCTCACATAACCGCATGGATTTCTCCTACCTACTCCTCATTTCCCAACTTCTTTATTGGGTCCTTTCGATTCCAATCATTGGGTTTCCTGATGATTATTGACATACGAGGATTTCTCCCTTCTTATGTCCTTCCTCTTCTTTAGTGGCATCCTTTATTCAAGGCCTTCCTTTTTTCTTAATCCACTCTTACTTGCTTGTGACCATTTCACGATTCATTATTTCGAGTTGATCTCTTTTTTGTTGATGTATTGATTGTTTTGTTTGGGGAATTCCCTTCTTACGATTTCATTCTCTATTACATTCCTCAAATTAGAGATTTTTAATCTTAAGAGTTACATGTTTAACCTTCTTACCATCCTTTGGAGATTCCTTCCTTTATTTCCTTACACCTTCTTCTATGTTGAGGCAATTTCCCACTTTGAATCATTATTCGTCTTAAAATTTCCTTTCATTCCTTATCTAAGGAATTTCTGATTATTGGTATTATTTCATATACTCTACACTATGCTCATCCGTCCATTCTTTAGGCTCTATTAAGTGAGCATGGATCACAACCCTTCCTGACGTCAATGGTCGTTTTCCCTAATTGATTTCTTAATTGAGGGTTTACTTCTTCAAGATTCCTCATATATTCTTTATTTTACTCTCTAATTATTGTAGTCCACCCACTTCTATTCATTGTTACATTCTTTGATACTACCATGCTATTTATCCATCCCTTTGGTTTAATTTACTTTGTAGGACCTCATGAGTACTTTTGCTTGGTACTCGGTCTTTACATCTCAACGAGCATTTTAATTATGAGATTATCATTCTTTCCATTTCGATTGGTTTCATTTCCTCTTAATTGGGATACACATGTCTTTTCGGGGCTTCCTTCATTGGTAGGATTCTTTCCCTTTCTCTTGACATTATTTTTTTTTACATTTGCACTAGGGGATTTCTACCCTTATGACATTCCTTGATGTCGTCTTATCCTATTTACCTTTACTCCTCAAATCTTGCAGGCCCATCTTTTATACTCTATCTGCATCCTCATTTGTACCCAGTACCTATCTATATCTTTTGGGAGCGTACAAATCTTCCTTGTTTCAAGATTTCTTGACCATTATGTGAGAGGCTTGCTTATTCCTTTCTTGGCTTGAGTTTAGTCGTTAATTGGCATTTGGTCATTTAAAGGATTTCTTTCATCCATCTTTTCCCTAGTATTTGGTCTTTCCGCCTCTCTCTTCTTTGTTGGAACTCAAATTATGGTTTTCCCAAGTATTTATTCATTAATTGCTTCGCATCCACCATTTATTTGGTCTAAGTTTCCTAAGGCAGTTGTTTCTTGAGTCCTCCTATCCTTAACGTCCATCTCATTGACCTTTTTAGGGTTTAAACCTTTCTACCTCCCGGTCTTTCTTAGGGTGTCATTTATTCTCTTTGACTATCTTGTTGTAACGACTTGCTTTCTTTTGTCATGTTGGTCCGAAATTCCTATTTGGCTTCATTGCTTTTTCCAAGGTGATTCATTCCTGAAATCTCAATACATCCCTTTATTTGGCTCTATTACTCTTCCAAGGCATGTCATAATTGGCCTCCAATACATCCTTCCTTCAAAAAGTTTCTAACAGTGGGTCGGTGCCTTGCACTCCACGTTATGTCCATCTGCCAATCCAATGATTCCTTCAAGGTACTTAGTTGTGTGCATCCCTCCAGAGTTCCCTTTCCTAGTGTATTCATTCTCTTCTTCACTCTCATTGTGCCATTCCCTAGAGTTTCCGGAGGACGTTTTTCTGTGTTTGCTCCCTTATAAGAGGGTTCTAGGTATACTTCCCATGTACGTTATCTCTATTCTAGTGGTATCCTTCTCGGTTTGACCTTCTTTAGAAGAAGTTTAAATTTGGCATTCACCTCATCATTTCTTAACATCTTTGTGAACCACTTACTTAACCTGCTCCGTAGTTTCAGTCTCGAGTCCTTCATGTCTTTAGTGACCTTTGAGGAGGTAATGCCCTAAATCTATGAGGTATGGGACACTCCCTCTTTCCTTACACCTATAATAGTTTATCTTGGTACTTGTCCTTAGTAGGGTTGGGCACTTCTTCGCGTAATGTCCCCATCGTTCATACTTGTAATAGCTTATTCACTTGCATGGATTGTGGTGGTTCCATCTTTCCTTCGAGTAGGGCTTTTCCAAGGTTACTTGTGGTTTGTTGCTTTGTCATCTTTGAGTTTTCTTGTTGAATCTCTTTTGCTAAAGGGTCATGGTAAGAGTCCTCCTAGGTTTCTTAATTCCCTGATTCATCTTCCATAACTGAAATGTAACTTTTCCTTAGTTTCTAGGATAGTGTGGGTTTGTTTGGTTTATTTTCCTTGGGCCATCTTCCTAGCAAGATCACATCATTGGGAGCTATAGATTTAAGAATTTGAGTATTTCATTAACAAGGGGATACAAAAGGTTGTGATTTTAGCCTTATCATATAATGTAGTTCCAAAATATATAGGAAGCTACGGTTTTCTTGGCAAGTATCCTACTTGGTACTATTATACATCTATACTAGCATTCCTGGCTTTAGGCTTGGCTCCCTTTGTACACGGGATTGTGACTTAAACATGACCTGGCACCGTACTCCTTGGTGGTACTGGATGTTTCCCCCATTTGGTCCTTTGAGGCTTCAAATATATCTCGGGCTTTGGGAAGCTTCTAGAATTATCTTCCAACGAGGACTGGGTGTTGAGTAGAGTCATTCCTAGTTTTATTGGTTCCCCTCCTGGTAGCCATCTGTAAATGTTTAAGACAAATCCTATCAATTGCTATATTTTCTAGTCTTGATTATGTATACGAGGAAACAGGCTCTAATACCACTCTAGTTGTCATGCCCCGACCCGGTTTGGTCAGATCCTCGTGATCAACCCACCACTCTCTCGGTTTATTAAAGGGTTTCCCCATATTATAAACCATAAAGAGTAAGGCATCTTTTAAACTTGCACCTTTTCCTAGAATAACATAAATCAAAACTACATAATATTTTAAATTTGTCATACCTGTCTCACAGGCATACTAGTTGATGGTCTTTAAGGGTAGGCTTTCCGAAATTTCCTAAAAGGGATATAAGGGAGGGGTGAGTACGACTACTCAGTGAATGGGTTTTTCAAAACTTTTACTTTTATGAAAAAGATTTGTATCGAAGTGTGCTATACTACTTTTTTTCAAAAATCCTTTCAATTCAAATCTCTGTTTTTACCACCATTTCCATATTAATCACGATGTGTCATCACCCAACACACATCCTTCATCATGAAGGTCAAACACACATTCGCAGGCTAGCACAACCACTAAACTCACTTGTGGCTTCGGAGCGACTTTACCAGCCACCAAGATAGAAGCACATCACCTTCTATCCTGAGAATGAGTGGATGTACGCGATATCTAACCCTTAATCCCGAAATCAATTCTTCATGTTCAAATGAGGAAAGAGACCTCATCATGTCCCCACCCCAGTCTCATGTGCCTAGTGCTAGTACAAATTTCGCACAGTCAACTAGTACGATGAACTGCCCTTGTACTCACCTGGACATTCAGGGCCCTTAAGATGCATCACTACCCCTCATGGGCATCTTGATGATCCCGTAATCATAGTGCATGCACAAATAGTATTTTCTTATCATGCCATATAATATGTGGTGTCACTGGTCGAACAGCCCTGACTCTCAACTCAACCTGCAACTATTTATCTTGACTGGACTGGATACCTGTCATGTCACACTGCCACTAGTTGACTGAATATATTGGTCATGTCTTGGTACCATGGCCAAAAAATTCATTTATTAAAGTTTTATGGCACATATCTCATGTTTGTTTATGAGATCCTGCTCGTGCTCACTAGCCTATGGCCCATTTGTTCAGGATTTTCAAAACTGGGCATAATAGCCCCCAATTTCCAATACAGAGCCCCTGGCCTATAAGAGCTATTTGAGCTCCCATCAAGAAGGTCTCCCAAATCATTTAAGAATTGGCACACAGTCAGGGGAGAGTAGTTCCGACAAAAATATATTTTCAACTGTCCAATATACCGACGGGTATAAGGACATCTCCGCTCATAACCAATGAATGGGTTTTCAACTTCCATCAAGTAAGTTTCAACATACCAACCGGGTATTATCTACTTACAACTGTTAAGCAGATTTTCACATCACTCCTCTAAGTTGTGATGTTTATAATACCACTTGGTAGTGGGTTTTCATTTCGAGGTACTTATAATCCCCAACCGGGTATGATATAAACTCTCACTCACCCGTTAATATAGTGAAATCCACTAGACCAGTTCTTTGTATTCACGTGAGCTTGTCCTTGTTGGCGTTCCCGGTACTTCGTGTTCCTACACGATATAAACATCTCGGTTCATTATCCTTCATCCTAATAGCCTTCATTCATTCCAAATGAATGAGAAAATTAAATTTCATTTATTAGTAATTAGGTCCCTAAAGTTATTTCTCTTTGACTTTAAGTCCCTAATGTTGGTTTTTCCTCAAATTGAGTCCTGAAACTTTTAAAATTTATCATTGGACCTCAACTAATTCCAGTTCACAAAAAGGAGTTTAATTTCCCAAATTTCCAATTCGGTCCCCCCAACTTTTCCAAAATTACCATTTTGCCCTTCCTTTACAAAAATGTTAAATTTTACCCCAAAAATTCTAAAATTCCTCAATTGGCCCTCTAACATTTTTATCATGCACAATTGACCCTCAATTTTAGGAAATTGCATTTCGGTCCTTCAAATTTTCAAAAATCCCCAATTTTCCCCAATTCCAACTTTTTAACACAGTCGAATTTGATTTCATCAAATTGACCAATCAAACACTTCCAATTGTTGAAATAGAATTTGAAATTGAGTTTCTACTGTTTTAACGCCAGAACGAGCTCCAACGGAGCTTCTCCGAAAAATGGACTATAGAAAGAGAAAGCTTAGATTACTCATCGGTGAGGGCACGACAGTCTGAGCTTTCGATTTGCGGAGATATCTCTCGTCTTGAGGTTCATCCTAGAATCAAGAATCACATCAATTGATGTCAAATTGAGTTAGAATTTCATCATCGAAATTCTGTCGGTTCTCTTTCTAGCACCAGTCAAAAATTACAAAGGAGGGCTGAGGAAGTGTTGGAAAGGCTTGGTATGGCCTAAGGGGGGGCTTCAAATGGTCAATTTCAACTCGGCCGAAACAGGGCAGCTACGGTCCGGCGGAGCTGCTTTACTGTTCCATCACTTCGGCGACCCTCAGAGCAAACGGAGACTACAAGCGTGTAGCTGACTTCTCCCTTATTTTAAAGAACCTGACCTTAACTTCTTTGGCTCAGAAAAGACCCTATATCAGAGCTCTGGTTTGAGTTTCACCGAAAAACTAAGCTATTGAGAGAGAGTGAGCTTTTCAAGTGTGGAGAGAATGAATGAAGAAGGGCTCTTTATCTAGGGAACTTAGGGACTCGTTGGCTGTCCGTTTGGCACCTTTATGGTAGACATTGATGGCCTAAAATGTATCGAATGGAAAGGTTTCTTTTTCGCCGACTCTGCTTCAATTTTCCAGTGAGTGAATAGTGTTGTTATCTGTAGGAAGAAGATGATACTGTTCTTAACCCTACCGGACTGGTTCAAACCGGGTTCGAAGCTTAAACTGGTCAGTTCATCCCTCATTCGACCAAGTTTTGCAAATCTAAAAATTTCTAATTTCATTTTCTATCCAATGGTGGCCTCAAATCTCAAATTCGAATTATTTAAGCCACCTAGAAAAATGAATTTAGGATTCGGTTAAATAGTGGTTCAAACCGATTCGGATCCGGTTCACCTCAACCAGTTTGGTTTTCATCCCCAATTCCTTCACAAGTCCATTTCCATGACTTTTGTGACACCTTAGGTCACTTAGGGTTCATAAAATTCCCGATTTACCATCTCTTTATTGATTCTGGTTCATAAACTAACTCGATCCATAAACTAGTTCTATCCAGTTCAGACCCGGTTTTTCTTGGCCTAAAATGTATCGCTTGGTGCTACTCCAAATTTCGAACAGACACCTCGAACGACGAACTGCCAATATAGCCACCAGATCGTTCAGTGCCCTTAGGAAGCATCACTACCCCTCATGGGCGTCTTGATGATCCCGTACTCACAGTGCATGTACAAATAACGTTTTCTCATATTGCAATATAATATTTGGTGCCACTAGTCTAATGGCCCCGACTCTAAACTCAACTCGCAGTTGTTTGTCTTGACAGGTCCGTCGACCTTTCATGTCGCACTGCCGCTAGTTGACTGAGCATGTCGGTCCTATCTTGGTACCATGGCCAAACAATTCACTTATTAATTTTTATGGCACATGTATCATGTTCATTTATGAGCTCCTACGCGTGCCAACTGGCTTTGGGCCCACTATACGAGATTTTTAAAATTGGGCATCTAGCCCCCAAGTTCCAAAACCGAGGCCCCCGGCCTATCAAAGCTATTCGAGCTCCCATTGAGAAGGTCTCCCAAATTGTTTAAGCATTGGCACACAGTTAGGGGAGAGCACTTCCAACAAAAATATGTTTTCTCTATCCATTATACTGCCAGGGTATAAGGACACCTCTGTTCATAACCGATGAATGGGTTTTCAACTTCCTTCGAGGAAGTCTTATCATACCAACCGGGTATGATCTACTTACAACTAGTAAGTAGTTTATCCGCATGATTTTCACATCACTTCCTCTAAATACCACTTAATAGTGGGTTTTCATACCGAGGTACTTATCATCCCCAATCGGGTATGATATAAAATTTTCACTCACAACCAGTAAGTGATTTTTTATTTTAAGTTGTGCTCATCATCCCAACCGGGTATAATGTTAGTAAACCCACTCACCTGTTAATGCCGTGAATTCCACTAGATCGGTTCTTTGTATTCACGCGAGCTTGTCCTTGCTGGCATTCCCCATACTTCATGTTCCTACACGATATGAACATCTTGGTTTGTTATCCTTCGGCCTAATTGCCTTCATTCATTCCAAATGAATGAGAAAGTCAAACTTTCATTTATTTGCAATTACGACCCTAAAGTTATTTCTCTTTAACTTTAAGTCTATAATGTTGATTATTCCTCAAATTAAGTCTTGAAACTTCTAAAATTTATCATAGGACCTCAATTTATTCTATTTCATGAAAAAGGAAATTAATTTCCCAAATTTCCAATTTGGTCCTCTAACTTTTCCAAAATTACCATTTTGCCCTTCAATTACAAACAATGGTATGTTTTGCCCCAAAAATTCTAAAATTTTTCAATTGGTCCTCCAACATTATTTTCATACCCAATTGGCCCTCAATTTCATAAAATTTCATTTTGGTCCTTTGAATTTCGAAGATCCCCAATTTTTCCCCCAATTTCAACTCTTCAACACTGTCGAATTTGATTTCATCAAATTGACTGATCAAACACTTCTAATTGTTGAAATTGGAGTTGAAATTGAGTTCCTACATGTTCATACAATTCTAAGGAACTTTGAATCTCAGATTTTAACGCCGGAACGAGCTCAAACGGAGCTTCGTCGAAAAATAGACTGTAGAGAGAGAAAGCTTTGATTTCTCACCGGTGAGGGCACGGCGGTCCGAGCTTTCAATCTGGACAGATAGCTCTCATCTTGAGATTCATTCTAGAATCAAGAATCACATCAATTGATGCCAAATTGAGTTAGAATTTCATCATTGAAATTTTGTTGGTTCTCTCTCTAGCACCAGCCGAAAATTATAGAGGGGAGCCAAATTGGCTTACCTTTCAGTCCTAATTCGGCCGTGGGAGGGCTGAGGAAGTGTTGGGAAGGCTTGGTTTGGCCTGAGGAGGGCTCGAAATGGCCGATTTTAATATAGCGGAAATAGGGCAGCTTCGGTCCACCGGAGCTGCTTCATTGTTTCATCATGTCAACTTGGTCCTTAAACCAGTTCAATCCGGTTCGGGTCCGGTTCACCCGAACCGGTCTGGTTTTTCTCTCCCACTTTGTTCTAAGGTTCCTTCCCAAGGTTTATGAATTTCTTTGGAGTATAATGGAGTTGAATCCCTTTGTTTTGCCCGATCTCTATTTGTTCCGGTTCATGAACCGACTCGGTTCATAAACCAATTCAATCCTGTTGGACCCGGTTCATCTAAACCTATCTAATTTTCCTCTTCCAATTCATCCTAAGGTTCTTTTCCATAGTATTTTGACCCTTTGGATCACCCGGGAGTTGTAAATTCCTAAATTGCCCATTCAAAATTTGTCCGGTTTGTGAACCGATTCGGTTTTCTCACTTGGTTTGACTGGTTCTCTTCCCGGTTTTCCTTAGCTCAAAATGGCGGGGTTTACATAGTTGCCTCCCAATAAAGCCTTTTATGGACGACCATGTCGTACCCCTCTATTTTGGGAAGAAGTGGTGGAAAGAAGGCAAGAAAGGGCAGAACTAATTGAGGATGCCACGAAAAATATAAAAGTAATCAGGGTTCGCCTTAAGACCACACAGGACAGGCAAAAGAGTTATGCGGACAATCGAAGGAAAGATTTGGAGTTTGAGGTGGGAGATCAAGTATTTCTCAAAGTGTCCCCATGGAGGGGAATACTTAGGTTTAAACAAAGAGGAAAATTGAAACCAAGGTATATCGGTCCATATCCCATCATCCACAGGATAGGACCAGTGGCCTATAAATTGGAACTACCTCCAAACCTACAAAAAAATACATGATGAATTCCACATATAGCTGCTTCGAAAATATCAGTCTAATCCTAGTCGTGTTTGGACCGACCTTCATTAGAGCTAGAAGAGAACCTGATCTATCAAACAGAACTTGTACGAATCATCGACCGGAGGGACAAGAATTTAAGGAATAAGAGAAAACCTATTGTCAAGGTTCTGTGGCAGAACGGACCTGTGCAACAAGAGACATGGGAAACCAAGAATGTGATGAGGGATAATTACCCTCAATTATTTAACATGTAACTATTTTAGGACAAAATCCCTAAAAGGAGGGGACAGTTGTAAACCCCGTCCTTTGATAATAAGAAAACCAGGGAAAGAAACGGTCATTTTCAAATTGAAAATCGAGTCGATCTATAAAACGGAACCAATAGAGAAATGGCAAACCGGGAAATTTATGTATCACGAGTGATCCAAAGTATCCCAAAAGTCATGGAAATGGACTTAAGAAGGAATTGGAGATGAAAACCAAACCGGTTCAGGTAAACCGAATCCGAACCGGATTGAACTGATTTGGACCGGTTTGGACCACTATTGAACTGGATTCTAAGTTCGTTTTTCTAGGTGGCTTAAAAAATTCAAATTTGAGATTTGAGACCAACATTGGATGGAAAATGAATTTAGATTAATTTAGAAATATTTAGATTTGAAAATTTTGGTCAAATTGGGGGTGAACCTACTAGTTTAAGCTTTGAACCCAGTTCGGACTAGTCCGGTCCGGTTCAGAACAGTGTCGTCTTATTCCTTTAAATGACAGCACTACTTACTCGCTGGAAAATCGTGCAACACCGATGAAGCTGAAAAGCCTCTGGCCATGGAGTTTCAAGCATTGAATGACCACCATTAAGGCACCAATCGGACGGCCAGGAAGTCCCCAAGCTTCCAATATAAAGAGCCCCACCTCATTCATCCTCTCCATACCTAAAAACTCCATTCTCTCTCAACTTCTCCAATTTTTGGTGAAGTTTGAACCAGAGCTCCCTCTTGGGCATTTTTCTGAACCAAATAAGGTGAGGTCGAGTTCTTTAGAACTAGGGAGAAGTCAGCTACACGCCTGTAGTCTCCATTTGCTCTGAGAGTTGCTCGAGAAATGTCGGCGTAATAGAACAATGAAGTAGCTTTGGCAGACCGAAGCTGCCATGTTTTGGCCGAGCTGAAATTAGCCAATTCGAGCCCTCCTAAAGTCAAACCAAGCCCTCGCAACACCTCCACAGCCCTCCTATAGCTAAATTAGAGGTGAAAGGTAAGCCAATTTGGCTACCCTCTGTAAATTTCGACCGGTGCTAGAAAGAGAATAGGCAGAACTTCGATTATGAAATTCTCACTCAAATCAGCATCAATTGATGCAATTCTTGATCCTAGGAGGAACCTCAGGACACAAGCTATCTATCCAGATTGAAAGCTTGGACTGCCACACCCTCGATGGTAAGCTTTCAAAGCAATCTCCCTCAAAGTCCAGTTTTAAAGCGAAGGTGCACATTCCAGCACCAAATCGTGTGATTCAAAGTGCAATTAAATTGTATGAAGGTATAGGAACTCCAATTTAATGTTAATTTCAACAATTAGAAGTGTTTGATCGGTCAATTTGATAAAATCAAATTTGACAGTGTTAAGAAGATGAAATTGGGGGAAAATTGGGGATTTTTTAAAATTCGAGGGACCAAAATGCAATTTTATGAAATTGAGGGTCACTTTGGCATGGTAAGAGTGTTAGGAGACCAATTGAGCAAATTTTAGAATTTTTAGTATAAAACTTACCATTTTTGTAAAAGAAGGGCAAAATGGTAATTTTGGAAAAATTGGTGAACCAAATTAGAAATTTGAGAAATTAAACCCCTTTTGTGAATTTGAATAAATTGTGGTCCTAAGATAAATTTTAAAAGTTTCGGACTTAATTTGAGGAAAAATCAGCATTAGGGACTTAAAGTTAAAGAAAAATAACTTTAGGGACCTTATTACAAATAAAGGAAAAGTTTGATTTTCTAAATCATTTGGGATGAATGAGGGTTGTTAGGCCAAAGAATAATGAACAAGAATATTCATATCGTGTATGAACATGAAGTACCAAGAACGCTAGTTAAGACCAGTTCGATTAAGCACAACAAGCTGGCTAAGAGAAATTTCACTACACTATCGGGTGAGTGGGATTTTTATATCATACCTAGTTGGGATGATAAGCACCTCGAAAATGAAAACCCACTACTAAGTGGTATTTTTAAACATCATACCTGAGAGTAGTGATGTGAAAGTCATGTGGAAAAACTACTTACCAATTGTAAGTCGATCATACACGGTTGGTATGATGAAACTTCCTCGATGGAAGTGGAAAATCCGTTCATCAGTTATGAGCGGAGATGTCCTCATACTCAGTTGGTATGATGGACAGTTGAAAATATATTTTTGTTGGAAGTGCTCTGCCCTAACTATGTGCCACTGCTTAAACAATTTGGGAGACATTCTTGACGGGAGCTCGAATAGCCCTGTTAGGCCAGAGGCCTTGGTTTTGGAACTTGGGGGCTATTATGTCCAATTTTGAAAATCTCGAAGAGTGAGCCATAGGCCAGTCGGCACGAGCAGAAGCTCGTAAACAAACATGATTTATATGCCATGAAAACTAAAATAAATGAATTATTTGGCCATGGTACCAAGACAAGACTGAAATACACAGTCAACTTGCGGTAGTGTGACATGATAGGTCTCCGGTCTAGTCAAGACAAACAACTGCAGGTCGAGTTGAGGGTCAGGGCCATTTGACCAGTGGCACCAGAGATTATATGGCATCATGTGAAAAATGTTTTTTGTGCATGCACTATTTTTACGGGACCTTCATGACACCCAAGAGGGGTAGTGATGTCTCCTAGTGCCCTAGATGACCTAGTGGATATAAGGGCAGTTAGTCGTACCAGAAGCCTTGTGAAGATCGACATAGCTTCAAGCACATGAGACTAGGGTGGGGTAAGGATGAGGTCTCTGTCCTCATACGAACACAGAGATTTGTTACGGGATTGAGGGTCGGATGTCGTGAACATCCACTCAATCTCAAGGTAGAAGTGGACGTGCTTCTATCTAGATGGCCGGTAAAGTCGCTTTGATGCCACAAGTGGGTTTAGTGGGCGGGCTTGCATGTGACTGTGTGTTTGACCCTTCATGATGAAGGATGTTTCTTGGGTGATGACACACCGTGGTTAATAAGAAATGGTGATAAAAACTAGGATTTGAAATGAAAGGTTTTTGAAAGAGAATAAGGAGTCTCGACCACTCCGAATCAAACATTTTTCCTAAAAAGATAAATTTTTCAAACCCATTCACTAAGTCATTGTACTCACTCCCTACCTTATATCCCTTTCAGGTAACCCCGGAAAGCCTACCCCAAGACTAACCGTAAATTCGCCTGTAAAGACAGGTATGATAAGTTTAAAATTTTATGCAGTTTTGATTTATGTTATTCTAGGAAATGTGCAAGTTTAAAGCACGCCTTACTCTTCATGGTTTATAAATAAGGGACAACCCTTAGTAAACCAAGAGTGTAGCGGGTTGTTCATAGGGATCTGACCAAACCGGTTGGGGTGTGACATAGCTCTCGTCTTGAGGTTCCTTCTAGGATCAAAAATCACTACAATTGAAGTCAAATTAAGGGTGAATTTAGTCAGTGAAATTTGGCACTTTCTCCCTCTAATTCCGACCCGCAACTACGGAGTAGGGCCTAATTGGCTTACCTTTCAGCTGTGTTAAGCTTGTATGAGGGTTGCGAGGGTGTTGGGGAGGCTTGGTTTGGTGGGAGGTGGACTGAATTTGGCCAAATTCAGCTTGGCCAACATAGGGCAGCTTCGATCTGTCAGAGCTGCTTCACTGTTTGATTCCGTCAGCACTTCTCCAGCGGTCCTTGGGTCGAAAAGAAGTTATTGTCATGTAGCTAACTTCCCCCATAGTCTATAGGACCTGATCTTGCCTTCTGAAGTTGAGAAAAAGGCCTATATCAGAGCTTTGGTTTGAGCTTCGTTGGAAAATAGAGTAGTTGAGAGGGAATGGAGATTTGAGGTGTGTGGAGGATGATGGAGAGTAGCTCTTTATATAGGGAGCTTGGGGACCCTCTATCCGACAACGTTCCATTTTGGTCGAGCTTATCCTCACCCTAAAACGGCATGATCATAGTCATTTTTCCTTCATCGGTGTTATCTGATTTCTATATCGAATGAATAGTGTTGTCATCCTGGGGAAAAAAGATGACTGTTCCGAACCATACCGGACTGGTTCAACTGGGCTCAAAGCAAAAATCAGTTGGTTCAAGCCCGATTCGACCAATTTTCTCAAAATTAAAGATTTTTTAATTTATCTAAATTCATTTTCTATCAGATGTGGCTTCAATTCCCCAATTTGAATATTTTAAGCCACCTAGAAAAATAAATTTATAAACCAGTTCAAGTATGGTTCAAACTGGTTCAATCCGATTCGGATTCGGTTCACACTGAAGCGGCCTAGTTTTCTCTTCCTAATTGTTCCAAGGCTCTTTTCCATGATTCTTATGACTCTGTGAGTCACTTGGGATTAGTCAATTTACCCATTTTGCCCTTTCTTTATCGGTTATGGTTCATGAACGGCTCAGTTTTCTCCTTTGAAATGAGTAGTTCTATTCCCAATTTTCTTATCTTAAAAGGATGGGGTTTACAACTCTACATACGGCGGTAAACGGGTTTTTCCTTTCCTCATGTAAGTTCAGCATACTAACTGGGTATGATTATCTCTACTTACAACTGGTAAGTAGGTTTTATCAGTTAAAGATGGTACTCTTCATCCCAACCAAGTATGAAGTTAGAATATCCCACTCACAACGGATAAGTGATTTTTCGTTTCTGAAATGCTCACAATCCCAACCGGGTATTATGTACATAAGCCCACTCACCCGATGACTGTGACGTGTTCCTCCCTAGTCGATTTCCAAGTCCATGCTAGCTTTTCCATGCTGACGTTTCGTCTCTCATGTTCCAACACGATTTGGGCATCCTTATTAATTAAGTTTTCGCATAACAGCCATCATTTTCTCACGTACGAGCAATTAGGCTCAAAATTGTTAATTAATTGCACTTAGGTCCCTAAAGTTCATTTTCCTTAACTTAAGGCCCCTAATGCCAATTTTTCCCAAAATTTGGTCCAAAGACTTCCAAAATTCCCTTTGAGTTCACAATTTATTCAAAATTGTACAAGGGGCTCAAGTTTTCCAAATTTCCAATTTGATCCCCAACTTTACAAAAATTACAAATTTTCCCTTACTTTCCAAAAATGGCAATTTGACCCCTAAATGTTCCCAAAATTGACCAATTGGTCCTCCAAAATCTTTCTCATGGCAATTGGCCTTCAATTTTTGGAAATTGCAAAGAGGTCCCTCAATATTTCAAAATCCTCAATTTTCCCCAAAATTTTCCCCAATTTCACCCCTTCAAATTGACCAAATTTGATTTCTTCAAATTGGCTATTCAATCGGGGTTAATTCTTCAATCTAAGGTATGGATCAGTTCCTACACTTCCATACGATTTAATTGAGCTTTGAACCGCAGCATTTGGGTCCGAATTGAGCTAAAACGGAGCTTCACCGAAAAACTATTCCTAGAGAGAGAAAGCTTCGAAAGCTTACTATCGAAGGTGCAATGGTCTGAGCTCTCAATTTGGGGAGACAGCTCTTGTCCTAAGGTTCCTTCTAGGATCAAGAATTGCTACAATTGATGTCCAATCAAGGGGGATTTAATTAGTAAAACTTAGCACTTTCTCTCTCTAACTTCGACCTGCAACAACTGACGAGGGCTGAATTGGCTTACCTTTTAGCTCTGTTGAGGTCATGTGAGGGTTGTGGGAGTGTTGGGGGGGCTTGATTTGGTCGGGAAAGGGCTAAATTTAGCTGAATTCTACTCTGCCAAAATAGGGCAGATTCGGTCCGTCGGAGCTGCTTCACTGTTTGAATCCATCAGTGCTTCTCCAATGGTCCTCGGGTCAAAAGGAAGATGATATCAGGTAGCTGACATCCCCTAGAGTTTGTAGGACCTGACCTTGCCTTCTGAGGTTGAGAAAAATGCCTATATCAGAGCTCTTGTTCGATCTTCTCCAAAAAAAATAGAGTAGTTGAGAGAGAATGGATATTTGAGGTTTGTGGATGATAAATAGAGAGGAGCTCTTTATATAGGGAGCTCGGGGACCCTCTGCCCGACAACTTTCCATTTTGGTCGAGCTTATCCTTGCCCTAAAATGGCCCAATCAGAGACATTATTCCTTCATCAGCGTTATCCATTTTCAGCATTAATTAATAGTGTTTTCATCGAGAGTAAGAAGATGACACTGTTCCAAACCGAACTAGTCCAACCGGGTTTAATGCATAAATTAGTCGGTTTAGACCTGATTTGACCGGTTTTCTCAAAATTAAAAATTTATAAATTCATTCTCTATCTAATGGTGGCTTCAATTCCCTAATTTATTCATTTTAAGCCACCAAGAAAAATGAATTTAGAAATTGGTTCAAGTATGGTTTAAAGTGGTTCAATCTGTTTTAGGTCCAGTTCATCTTTAATCGGTCTAGTTTTCTCATCCCATTTGTTCCAAGGTTCTTTTCCATGATTTGTATGACTCTTTGAGTGTCATGCCTTGACCCAGTTTAGTCATCCCATTTGTTCCAAGGTTTTTTTATCCCCATCATCAACCCGCCACTCTCCCGGTTTATTAAAGGGTTTCCCTTATTATAAACCGTAGAGAGTAATGCGTCCTTTAAACATGCACCTTTTTCATGGAATAACATAATCAAAACTGCATAACATTTTAAATTTATCATACCTGTATCACAGGTGTCTTAGTTGTTGGTCTTTAAGGGTAGACTTTCTGAAATCTCCTGAAAGAGATATAAGGGAGGGGGTATAAGGGAGGGGGTGAGTATGACTACTCAGTGAATGGGTTTTCAAAAGTTTAGACTTTTAAGAAAATATTTATTATTGGAGTCTGCCAGATTCCTTTCTTTCAAAACCATTTCATTTGAAATCTCGGGTTTATCAACATTTCTTTTTAACCATGATGTGTCATCACCCAACACACATCCTTCATCATGAAGGTTACACACATTCATAGGTCAGCACGACCACTAAACCCACTTGTGGCTTCGGAGCGACTTTACCGGCCACCCGGATAGAAGTACATCCACTTCTACCCTGAGAATGAGTGGATGTTCACGACATCTGACCCTCATTCCCGAAATAAATTCTTCGTGTCCATATGAGGACAGAGACCTCATCCCGTCCCCACCCCGGTCTCATGCGCTTAGTGCTACTCCAAATTTCGCACGGACACCTGGTACGACAAACTACCCTTATACTCACCAGGTCGTCTAGTGCCCTTAGGACGCATCACTACCCCTCTTGGGTGTCATGATGGTCCCATACTGACAGTGCATGCACAAACAATGTTTTCTTATCAAGCCATAGTGGGTTTTCATTTCGATGTGCTTATCAACCCCAACCGGGTATGATATAAAATCCCACTCACAATCGGTAAGTGGTTTTTATGTTTAAGTTGTGCTCATCATCCCAACCAGGTATGATGTTAGTAAACTCACTCATAAACGGTAAGTTGTTTTTAACTTCAAGTTGTGCTCATCATCCCAACCGGGTATGATGTTATTAAACCCACTCACAACTGGTAAGTGGTTTTTAACTTTATGTTGTGCTCATCATCCCAATCGGGTATGACGTTATTAAACTAACTCACCCGTTAATGGCGTGAATTCCACTAAATCGGTTTTTTGTATTCACGCAAGCTTGTCCATCTTGGCATTCCCGGTACTTCATGTTACTACACGATATGAACATCTCGGTTCATTATCCATTGGCCTAATAGCCTTCATTCATTCCAAATGAATGAGAAAGTCAAACTTTCATTTATTTGCAATTAGGTCCCTAAAGTTATTTCAATGCCGGTTTTTCCTCAAATTGAGTCCCGAAACTTTTAAAATTTATCATAGGACCTCTCTTTATTCCATTTCACAAAAAGGGGATTAATTTACAAAATTTTCAATTTGGTTCCCCTAACTTTTCCAAAATTACCATTTTGCCCTTCCTTTACAAAAATGGTAAGTTTCACCCCAAAAATTCTAAAATTCCTCAATAGGCCCTCTAACATTTTTATCATGCCCAATTGACCCTCAATTTTAGAAAATTGCATTTCGATCCCTTTAATTTTTGAAAATCCCCAATTTCCCCCAATTTTTCCCCAATTTCAACTCTTTAACACAGCCGAATTTGATTTCATCAAATTGACCAATCAAACACATCTAATTGTTGAAATTGAAGTTGAAATTGAGTTTCTCCATGTTAATACGATTCCATAGAACTTTGAATCGCAAGTTTTAACGTCGGAAAGAGCTCAAACGGAGCTTCGCCATAAAATATAATGTAGAGAGAGAAAGCTTCGATTACTCATCGGTGAGGGCACGGCAGTCCGAGCTTTCGATCTGGGCAGATAGCTCTCATCCTGAGGTTCATCCTAAAATTCTGTCGGTTCTCTCTCTAACACCGGTCGAAAATTGTAGAGGGGAGCAGAATTGACTTACCTTTTAGTCCTAGTTTGACCGTGGGAGGGCTGAGAAAGTGTTGGGAGGGCTTGGTTTTGCCTGAGGAGGACTCGAAATAGCCGATTTCAGCTTGGCCGAAATAGGGCAACTTCGGTCCGCCGAAGCTTCTTCACTGTTCCATCATGCCGGCGATTCTCGAATTGACTGGAGTTTGCTATCAGATAGCTGACTTCTCCCCGGTTCTAAAGAGCCCAACCTTTCCTTCCGAGGTTAAGAAAATTGTTCAAGTTAAAGCTCTAGTTCGAGCTTCACTGGGAAATGGAGCAGTAGAGAGAGAGAAGTGTTCACATTGGTATTAATTCCAATAATTTAATTTAGGTATTAAATTATTAGTATTAATTACAATAATTAAATATATATTAATTTATGGCTCTTTATGACCCATCCTCACACTACTCTTGGGCAAGCACGCTTAACTTTAGAATTTTTATGGGATCTCATTCATCTAAACCAATTTGGTTTTTCTTTTCTAATTTGTCTTAAATTTCTTTTCCAAGGTTTATGAACCCTTGGGATAACCCGGAAGTTGTAAATTTCCAAATTGCTTGTTCCCAAATGATCGGGTTTGTAAATCGGCTCAGTTTTCTTACCCGGTTTGACCAGTTCTTTTCCCGGTTTTCCTTAACTCAAAAGTGCGAGGTTTACATTGAGTCACTTGGGATTTGCCAATTGCCCATATTACCCTTTCTTTACCGGTTTGGGTTCGTTAATCGGCTCTGTTTTCTCTTTGGAATTGACCGGTTTTTTTTCGGTTTTCTTATCTTTAATGTACGGGGTTTAAAAAGGACATACCCTAACCAAGGATAGGGAAAGCAAAAGAGTGTGCTCATAAGGGGTCCAGTATAAGGGAAGTGATGCTTCTATGGAGTCAAAGAATAGAATCAGTATGGGGAAAGGGAAGGCAGCATCAAAAGATGCAGAAGGAGTGGAAGGAAAACCTAAGGACCATAAGGGATTGAGCGAGCCCTCGTATAAGAGTTAAGAAATAAAGAGGAATTGAGTTTCCTCTAAGAAGAAAAGTTGAATGAAAGATAACAAAGAAGAGAGGTAATGTCACGCCCCGACCCGGTTTGGTCGGATCCCCGTGATCAACCCGCCACTCTCCCGATTTACTAAACGGTTTTCCCTTATATTATAAATCGTAAAGAGTAAGGCGTTAACCTGCACCTTTATCTAGGAATATCATAAATCAAAACTGCATAGTAATTTAAATTAGTTGTACCTATCTTACAGGCGTTTAATTGTGCAAGTCCTTTAAGGTTTGGCGTTCTGGGATTTCCTGAAAGGGGTATAAGGGAGGGGGTGAGTACAACTACTCAGTGAATGGGATTCAAATCTTTTAACTTTCAAGAAAAACATTTATATGGAGTGTGCCAGACTCCTTTGTTTTCAAAAATCATTTCATTTAAAAATTCGTGTTTTTCCATTATTTCTTAGTTATCGGTGTGTCATCACCCAACACACATCCTTCATCATGAAGGTTACACAAATTCGCAAGTCAGTATCACCACTGAACCCACTAGTGGCTTCGGAGCGACTTTTCCTGCCACCCGGATAGAAGTACGACCACTTCTACCCTGGGAAAGAGTGGATGTACGCGACATCCGACCCACAATCCCGAAATTGCTTCTTCGTGTCCATATGAGGACAGAGACCTCATCCTGTCCCCACCCCAGTCTCATGCGCTTTGTGCTACACCAAATTTCGCACAGACACCTGGAACGACAAACTGCCCTTATAGCCACCAGGTCGTCCAGTGCCCTTAGGACGCATCACTACCCCCTCATAGGCGTCTTGATGATCCCGTACTCACAGTGCATGCACAAACAATATTTTCTTATATTTCCATGTAATCTGTGGTGCCACTAGTCCAACGGCCCCGACTCTCAACTCAACCCGCAGTTGTTTGTCTTGACTAGTCCGTCGACCTGTCATGTCGCACTGTCGCTAGTTGACTGAGCATGTTGGTCCTATCTTGGTACCATGGCCAAACAATTCACTTATTAAGTTTTATGGCACATATATCATGTTCATTTACAAGCTCCTGCTCGTGCCAACTGGCCTTGGGCCCACTGTACGAGATTTTCAAAATCGGGCATTTAGCCCCCAAGTTCCAAAATCGAGGCCCCCGGCCTATTAGAGCTATTCGAGCTCCTGTTGAGAAGGTCTCCCAAATTGTTTAAGCATTGGCACACAGTCAGGGGAGAGCACTTCCGACAAAAATAGGTTTTTACTGTCCATCATACCGACCGGTATAAGGACATCTCCGTTCATAACCGATGAACGGGTTTTCAACTTCCTTCGAGGAAGTCTCATCATACCAACCGGGTATGATCTATTTACAACCCATATGTAGTTTTTCTACATAACTTTCACATCACTTTCTCTAAGTAGTGATGATTAAAATACCACTAAATAGTTGGTTTTTATATCGAGGCACTTATCATCCCCAACCGGGTATGATGTTAGTAAACCCACTCACCCGATAGTGCAGTGAAATTCCACTTAGTCGGGTTCTGTCCCTAGCAAGCTAGACCTCGACTGGCGTTCCCGATGTCTCGTTCTCCGGTGAGGGCCTGGCGGTGGAGCTTTCAAATCTGGGCAGATAGCTCTCCTCCAGAGGTTATTCCTAGGATCAAGGATGACATCAATTGATGTCGAATTGGATTAGAATTTCTTCATTGAAATTCAGTCGACACTCTCTCTAACAACGATCTGAAATTGTAAAGGGAAACTGAATTGGCTTACCTTTCGATCCTAATTCGGCCGAGGAAGGACTGAGGAAGTGTTGGGGAAGGCTTGGTTTGGCCTGAGGTGGGCTTGAAATGGCCGATTTCAGCTTGACCAAAATAGGGTAGCTTCGGTCCGCTGGAGCTACTTCACTATTCCATCATGCCGAAGCTTTTCCAACGATTCTCGGATTGACTGGAGTTTGCTACCAGATAGCTATCTTCTCCCTGTTTCTAAAGAGCCCGACCTTTGTTCAAGTTGAAACTCTAGTTCGAGCTTCACCGGGAAATGAAGTAGTAGGGAGAGAGAGAGAAGTGTTAAGGTGTTAGGAGAATGAAATGGGGATGACCTCTTTATATAGGCGTAAAACCCGTGTATTAAATGGTCGAGATTTATTACTAGTATTAATATTGCCATAAATTATTGGTATTAATTCTAATAATTAAATTTCAGTATTAATTCCAATAATTTAATTTAGGTATTAAATTATTGGTATTAATTATAATAATTAAATATATATTAATTTATGGCTATTTATAATAAGTTTGCATAAAAAATTTTTACCGAAATTTCAGGTTACAAAAAAAATCATACTTCCTAGGAGGTCACCCATCCTCACACTACTCTAAGGCAAGCAGCCTTAACTTTGAAGTTATTATGGAATCTAGTTCACCTAAACCAATTTGGTTTTTATTTTCTAGTTTGTCTTAAGTTTCTTTTCCAAGGTTTAATGAATCCTTTGGATCACCCGAAGGTTGTAAATTTCCATATTGCTTATTCCCAAATGTAAACCGGCTTGGTTTTCTTATTCGGTTTGACCGGTTCTTTTCCCGGTTTTCCTTAACTAAAAAAAATGCGGGTTTTACAGGTAAGGTATAAGGGAAGTGCACATAAAACCCCTCAAAATGGGGCAAATGCGGAAAATGCCCTCTGGTAATTCTAGGGTATGACACGACAAGAGTCAAGAGGAGAAGAAACATGCTTGAAAAGGGAACACTGGAAGGAAGTATACGATTAAGGACCCTTGAAGGGACCATCGATGAGCGGCTAGACATAACGTGAGTGCAAGGAACTAACCCATTAAGCAGGAACTCATCGAAGGGAGGATAAGGAACTCCTCAAAGGGACCACTACCCCATACCAGGTGTCTCGATGGCCCCGCATCTCATGCATGCACAATCAAGTTGTTTTATTTATTATGGCCATCATCTATGGCCCATCAGCCCCAAGGGTCCATTGGCTCGGCTTCGAGCCCATGCACACCAACCCAACGGGTTCAATGACCCAACTTTGTCTTAGCAGTGACTTGGCCCAAAAAGCCCAACGACCTGCTCTTGGCTCGGTGGGTAAAACACACAATTATCCATTTCAAAAATCTTCATCGACTCGTTATTTGCAAATTCTCAATGGGCATGTGCCGGTGCCCATCGGCCTTGGGCCCACTTGTATCATCTAGCCCAACACCGGAATCGGCTCCCAAATCATTTAAGCAAAGTCACCCAATCAAGGGTGGACAATTCCAGGAAAAATAGTTCTTAAATCTTAAGAGCATGACCATCATCCCAATCGGGACCGATGCAAGAAATTCCCACTCACCCGGTAGACGCGACGCGTTCGCCCGATTGGGTCCAACCTGAGCCATGGTCCCCAGCGCAGGTCCTTGTGGGGTCCGTCCCACACAATCTGAGCATTCCAATTCCTCATAACTAAAATTCAATCTTTAGCTTTTATAAAAATTCATAATTTGTCCCAATTTTTTAATAATTGCTAAATTGCCCCATATTTTTCCGAAATCATCAAAATGCCCCTATTTCACGAAAATTGGCAATTTTGCCCTTATAGTCCTTTAAAACCACCAATTGGCCCCACATTCCTCATTTTTGCCAATCGACCCTCTGATTTTGGATGATTTGCACAAAATCCCTCGTATTTTGAAAAAATCCCAAATTGCCCCCAAACTTTCAAAAATTACTAGATTGCCCTGAATTCTTCCAAAATGATTAATTAACCCCCAATTTCTTTGAATATGCTCATTAGTCCTCATAATTTCTAAATTTTGCACTTAGGTCCTTAAATTTTCAAAAATCCCCAAATTTCCCTTAATTTCTTCCCTAAAATGAGCCTTTAGATTACTGATTCTTACCTCGTCCAATTGACCGCTAAAACTTCCTTAATTTCTTCCTCTAGTGCTTCTATTCACTTCCTCCAGCTTCCCACGACCATCCTACACTTCAAAATTTTTAATTTGGTTAAGTTTCGAGCTTCATCGGAAAATAGACTTAGGGAGAGAGAGCTTCTCGTTCTTAACAATGGAGAGGCGGTTGTTCGGCTTCAAGTTCGTGAAGCTATCCCTCGTTAGGAGGATCCTCGGGGAATTGGAGTTCGCTCCAATTGATGTCTTAGTCGGAGGAATTTCGATTAATAAGTTCCACCACCTTCTCTCTCTAGAAATGTCGAACTCAAGTGAATTGAGGGTTGAGTGGCTTACCTGGGCATTGGAAGAGGTCGAAAAGTACCTCAGGGAAGTCGAGGAGGGTTGATTCTAACTATAAGAGGTCTAAGAAGTCCTGGTTTCAGCTGGTCAGTGTTTTGCTGTTTCGAGCCGTCAGAGCAGCTTCACTATGCGCTCTAGCCCTTTAGGGAGCCCTCAGGTCTGGTTGAGGTTTCTGCTAGCTGGAGGATTTCTTCTCGGTTCCGTTGCCACCAACCGAAGCTTCTTTGGTTGCAAAAAGCTCATCGCTGGAGCTCTGGTTGTCACTTTGTCAAAAAAGGGACTATTTGGCTTTAGAGGGTGCCAGAGCAATAGGGAGGCCGAGTGGGAGGGTGCTCTATTTATAGGAAGCTCGACAACTAACAGGGCTACCAGCTGGTGGTGGTTTCTATGTTTGAATCGCCCGATTTCGTCGGCAGTGACCGATTTTTTGGAGGCGAAAGATCCGGTCTTCCTCCGACGGTCGCAGATCATCTGTCAGCCAAATGTTGAAGATGACATTGTTCCACGTGTGCGAGCTTCGCACGTGCGAAAGAGCCACATGGCGTCTCGTGATTGGATGGCTTGGTTGACGCGGCGTCCCACTCAGTAACCTAGTCAGCCTTTGACTCACTGACTGGATACGTGGTAGCCTCCCATTGGCTACTCTCACCCACATGGCTACTGACCAGATTTCATTGGCCGTTGACTGTGACACATGGCATCCTCTGATTGGTTATTTTAAATGCATCAAATTTCCCTCCTAACACACAATGCCACTTCCATGTGTCGGCCCCTAATTGGCTAGGGTCATTTGATGTGGCGCTGCCTTGTGTCAGCCTCTGATTGGTCGATCATTTCTCCGACATCCTGGTTGGAAGTTGATATGGCACTTTTGTAACATGTCAGCTCTTCATTGGTTGGTCTTTGCTGACGAGGCTTTTTAGACATTGACTATTGATTGGGACACGTATCACTCTCCTATTGGTCAATCGTCGCTGAGGTGGATTTTCCTCCTCTGACTGTTGATTAGGGACACGTGTCACGCTCTAATTGGCCAGTGCTTCTAGGCGCTAAATGAACGGCTGACTAAGTGTGCTTCAACACGTATCATACATTGATTGGCTACACCAGCTAACTGGGCGTTGACCTAGCAATTGTTCGTTGACCAGTTGGATCGTTGACCGGTCCGATCCAACCATGTCTGATGACCCGAAATCATAAATCGACTAGAAAGCAGCACCTGCTTGATTACCTCGAGTTTGTGTTGATCGTTAAACCTTTTAATTTGATAAGGCTTTTGATGCTTCAATGTAAGTAATGTCAACTTCTCCACAAGCTCAATGCTAGCAATATTAGTGTAGCTTCCCCCATGTATGATAACAGAACAAACCTTATTTTTCACAAAACAATAAGTATGAAATAAATTCTCACATTGGCGATCCAAGATGTCATCAATCAATGGCCTTTCTCTTGAAGTATTTTGTTTGATGGAATCGTGCCTGAGGCTATAATGATTAACTTTGATATCATCAAACTCCTTGAATTCTTGTAGATTGACATTTTTTAGTTTGTTATTCAGTAGGAGTAAGTGAATGCGAATGCCATCTCACATCATCCTCTAAGCAATCCATTCGCATGTGAAGTGGCTCAAATCTAGACTTCTCCACTTGTTTCATCATTGCTTTCCAGTGTAGGTTTTGAACAGGTTGTGGGGAATCCTCTTCTTTCAAGTTGTTTTCTCATTGTTGGCCCTTATGAACCTACATGTTATTAGAAACAAAAATACCTCGCAACTCTCTCTCACATGTTTCTTTCAAACACTCATTTTCACACTCAAATGGCTTTTTCTTATATATTTTAAACATTATTTCCTTTTTCCACTCAGATATCTTTTTTCAATTTTAATTGAACTTAAAACTAAATCGTTTTCATGAAACATATCAACATAAGAAATAATCAAGATAAATCAACAAAGTTTTAAAAAGAAATTCTAAAATAATTTAAGAGAGAGGTACAAGATAATCAAAGTGATATAGAAAAAAAATGAAAATCTAATAGAATAGGATGAATAAGATATTGAGTATAGAGTTTGTGTTTTTTCTCTTTTTTGCCTTTTGTTTGCCTTTTTTGTGCTTCTTTTTTTTTGTCTTTTTGTTCTTCGTTTTTTTGCACTTAGTTTTTTTTCTATTTTAACATTTTTTTTATGTTTTTTGGGTTTTTTCATTTTTTTGCACTTTTTTTTAGTTTTTTGTATTTTTTTAATATAAAAAAAGATGAGATTTTTTTGTATATACTATAAATAGAAATAAGATAATGAAAATAGAACTAAATAAAAGAAAATAAAGATTTTTTGTTGGTTTTTGTATAGTGAATAGAAATATGTAGAAAATAACAAAAATAGAACCAAATATGAAATTATTGTATAGAACTTATTGTGCAACTATGTGCTTTAATACTAATAACTAGATTCAATATGGTTATTTAAATGTTTGTAACTTATAATTTATTGTATATTAATTATATTATATTAATAGTTATACATTAATTTATTTACGTTTGTTTATCATTTTCTTTCTATATAAAGAAGATGTTGTAAATGTAACAATACAATACAATTTACACTTTTATATCTCTCTAGTTTTGCGCTCTTTCTATTCTATATTTCTTCATTTCTTTCATAGTATCATAGCATTCTTGCTAATGCAATTCGATCCTACATCCAAGCTACGCTGGTCATATTCATTTTCTTCAGTTCTTATTAACGTCAGAAGTTTATCTAAATTTCTTCTGTTCTTACTATATCTACATCATTATTTCACCATCAACCTCACTTGCTCAATTTCGTAGTAGTTCAACTTCCAAGCAATATTCCAGTACTTCCGGTTAAGTTGGATGGAACAAACTATTTTCTATGGCGCAATAATATGATACCACTCTTGGAAATTTACGAATTGATGGGGTATGCCGATCGAACCATCCCGGCACCGCCAGAGTTCTTGCCTCCTCAAAAAGATGATGAATATACTCTTATTCCTAACCCATCCTACAAGACTTGGAAGATTTGTTATAGACTATGTCTCACCACTATCTTAGGATCATTAGACACTCAAGTTAATCTACAGGTAATTGGAATTCACAATTTTGCAGATATGTGGGAGAAATTAGAAGTTCTATTTGATCAACAAGTCTGAGCTCATCAAGATCTCCTTGACTCTCAATGGCGTGACACGGTTAAAGAAGATTGAACAATGGGAGTTTACCTGACGTCCATCGCCAGTCTTGCCACCAGCTATGCCCAGATTGGCCTTCCAAAACCTGAATCTGAAATCAAAGACAGAATTCTCGCTGGACTAGGAGAACAATATCAGTCTCTTTGCATGGCCCTCACTCCTACACTCAAGCAAACAAGTTTAGATGAACTCAAAAACATGCTCATTTCTGAAGAAGCCAAGCTCAATTACAAAATCAGTAGAGGAATCTTACCATCACCACTCATGAGTCCTTGCTTGTCCACAACATCGTCATTCGCTGGTGTCACTCGCCATTATCATCGTGGATCTACCAACTCCTTTTTCCCAAGGCGATTTTTGAAGCATCAACCCCATTTCTCACCTTCGATTCAAGGGCGATTCTCGAACCCTAGAATCACATCTAGAAATCAAGAACGAGAGTATGTGTTAGGCTCTCGCATGAATAGTCCATCATTAGAATCTGAAAGGCAACATGTCACTCAACATGTGGGCTCTTATAACCGGGCATCATGGCAACCACAAAGTAACAATCGACAACAGCCTAATACGCACAGAATATATCATGGGTCAGTTTCCAGTGCATATAAGTCGGGCGCACGCAATTATCAACAACAGGATTATCCTTCTATTTGTCAAATATGTCAAAAATCAGGCCACATTGCTCCTGATTTTCCTCAATTTCCAATAAACTACAGAACCCCTAGAGTCAACGTAGCCCACGACAATGATCTAGGAGCTCATACTCTTGACTAGTATATAGATTCTGGCGCCACCAACCATGTGACCAATGACATGACACATTTATCTATACAGGAAAATGTAGCTCATCCTGAACAATTACTTATTGGAGACGGATTAGGTTTAAAGATTCTCTCTGTCGGTTCAATTTTCTTTTCAAACTCATTGAGACGATTTCCTTTAATTAAAGTATTATATGTTCTCACTATCTTCATGAACTTATTATCTGTTTCCCAATTTACTCAAAATAATTATTGTTATTTTGAGTTTCACCCTCATTTTTTTATCGTAAAGGATTATCTCACTCATCAGGAAGTGTTCCGGGGAGCTCGTAAAGGAGGCTTGTACTGTCTACGTGCAACACACTTATCATCAGTTAGTCCTCGCATTCTAAGTGTTCAGATATCTCGCAACATTTGGCCTAATAGACTTGGACATCCTGCATTTCCTATTGTATCTCAACTTTTATCCACAAATTCAATAGAAAGTAATTCTATTGGTACTATATTTTGTGATGCCTGTTCCTTGAGTAAAATTACTCAAAAGTCTTTTCCTCTTACTAATCATAAAAGCACTCGTCCTTTTCAGCTAGTACATACTGATATTTGGGGACCTGCTCTAGTCCGATCTTCTACTGAATATATTTACTATATTCATTTCACTGATGATTATAGTAAATATTCTTGGTTTTTCCTTATGAAAAATCACTCAGAGGCTTTTCAAATCTTTCGTACATTCCGACTACATGTTGAAAATCTATTTGACACCAAAATTAAATTTTTTCAATCATATGGTGCCAAAGAATTTTTATCTGTAGCCTTTCAAGCTGAACTTCAAAATAATGGGATCACTCATCGTCTTTCATGCCCCTACACACCCCCAACAAAATGGATTTGTAGAAAGAAAACATAGACACATCATTGATATGGGACTCACACTTCTAAATCATGCTCATCTTCCTATCAAGTTTTGGGATTTTGCATTTGAAACTGCAGTTTATTTAATCAATAGATTACCTACTTGTACACTTCAATCTCAATCTCCTTATCAAATTCTTTACAAAACTCCACCAATCTACACTCATTTACGAGTCTTTGGATGTTTGTACTTTCCCTATCTTCGGTCATATCAAACTCATAAATTGCAACCTCGCTCCAAACCTTGTGTCTTCCTTAGGTATCCTACTGATTTTATTGGTTATCGATGTCTTAATCCACAAACAGGACGTATCTATATTAGTCCAATTGTACACTTTAATGAGACTAACTTTCCTTTTGATAAGTGTTTATCAACAGCTGGTACAACTCCAACGACTCCGAGTAATTCTATTATTCCTTCTCTCTCCTCTTATTCTTTTTCCTCAATACCTGCATCTAATTCTCCAATAACAATATCTGATGAGCTATCTCCATCTACTCACTCTCCTGTCATTGAACACTCTAATGCTGAATCTTTAGCTTCTCCGGAGGATATTTCTACTTCATCCACACATCGCATGATTACCAGGTCACAAGATGGTACATTACCCCCACGTCATTTTCAAATAACTTCTGGGGCTTTTCTTACTATTTCTATTCAGGAACCTCAGACTCTCAAGCAAGAACAAAAATATCCATGTTGGGTTCATTCAATGAATGTTGAATATGATGCTCTTATCAAAAATCACACATGGGATCTTGTTCCTGCTCCAACCAACAAGCATATTCTGGGGTGTAAATAGGTCTACAAATTAAAGCAACATCCTAATGGATCTATTGCTAGATGTAAAGCTCATCTCGTAGCTCAAGGCTTTTCTCAACAAGAAGGTATCGACTATTATGCTACATTCAGTCCAGTCATTAAACTAGTTACTATTCGTATTGTACTCTCTATTGCTGTTAGACATAATTGGCATATTCGACAACTGGATGTTGACAATGCTTTCCTTCATGGTCATTTGGATGAAGAGGTTTACATGGCTCAACCACCAGGCTATATTGATTCATCACGTCCTCATCACGTTTGTCGTCTTCGTCAGTCCTTATATGGTTTAAAGCAAGCACCTAGAGCACGGTTTCTTCGTTTGAGTACATTTTTACTCACCCTTGGCTTTGAAGCATCATTGGCTGATACATCCATATTCATCTACAAAACCCCAAATTTTGTCATTTTTCTTATAGTTTATGTAGATAATATTATACTCACAAGATCTTGTAATACTCCTATGGACTCCATCCTCGATGCCCTCAAACAAGAATTTTCTATCAAGGATCTAGGCATGCTACATCACTTTCTTGGCATAGAAGTACATTCACATTCTGGTGGGCTTATTCTAACTCAACAGAAGTATATTTCTAATCTACTTACTCGAGTTGTTATGGTTGATTGCAAACCTTCATTGACCCCCATTACTACAGGCTCTCGCCTCGCCTTTATCGACAGGTCGTTGGTTCTCTCCAATATCTCACACAGACAAGACCTAATATTTCTTATACAGTTAATAAAGTATGTCAATTTATGCAACAACCAACTACATCTCATTGGGTGGCAGTTAAGCGAATTCTGCGATATCTCAAAGGCACATCAAGTCATGGTCTTTATTTTTGGAAGAATTCTCAATCTCAACTCCATTGTTTCTCCGATGCTGATTGGGCTGGTAATCCTGATGATCGACGTTCTATCAATGGTTTCTCAATTTTTCTTGGCAGTAATTTGATTTCATGGAGTGCTAAGAAGCAACGCACAGCTGCACGATCTAGCACTGAAGCTAAATATAAAAGTTTGGGAAATGCTACAGTTGAACTAATCTAGATTCAATCTCTTCTTCGTGAACTTGGATTTTCATCTTCAAATTCTCCTATTTTATGGTGTGATAATCTATCTGCAATTTATCTAAGTGGTAATCCTATTTTTCATGCGCGTACCAAGCACATTGAGATAGATTATCACTTTGTTCAAGAAAGGGTCACTACCAAAGAACTTATCATTCGTTTTATTGGCACTGATGCTCAAATTGCAGATATATTCACAAAGGGACTATCTTCTCATCGTTTCTCTATACTTCGTTCCAAGCTTAATGTTTCGAGACCTCTCATTTCACTTGCAGGGGAGTAATAACTAGATTAAATGTGGTTATTTAAATGTTTGTAACTTATAATTTATTGTATATTAGTTATATTATATTAATAGTTTTACATTAATTTATTTACGTTTATTTATCATTTTCTTCCTATATAAAGGAGATGTTCTAAATGTAACAATACAATACAATTTACACTTTTATATCTCTCTAGTTTTACGCTCTTTCTATTCTATATTTCTTCATTTCTTTCAAATACTAATTGAGGCAAACTCCGCCAATACACTAACAACACCCTACACAAAATATGTAATAAACTCCAAAATTTTCATGATTCAAGTAAAAAGAATTGAATATACATTGTTTGATTAAGAAATAAGGTACAGATAGATGTAGACGTCACACCTAAATCCTCTAATAAGAGCTATTAGAAAACACTAGTGATAAGTCTAATTGCTTGAACGTCACAAATAAAAAAATGATAAGTTTAAAAGTTCTATCAAAATAGAAAAAAAAACATAAATATCACAATATTATTGAAATTAAATATTTGTTTTTACAAGGCTATAAAGTGAGTCTTTTATATGCACTTATAAATACTAGCTATCTTATAAATAAGGAAATAAAATATTGTGGTTGACATTTCAACCACTAATTATTTATATAAATATATACTTAAGATATTTGGTGTATATTTATTTAGAAATATCTAAGATAATAAATATTCTAAATTTTGTAGGTTATCTTAGATATATGTAGTAAATACATTATATTATATTTCAATATTCTAAAAGATTTATTATGTTAATAAATCTCTTCTTGAAATTCAAATTTGAATTATATTCTTGAGGGCTTATTGTACTCTTCTTTTGGCTTCCATTTGGGTTTCTACAATTACTCCAATCATCCTATACAATATTTCTTTAAATCTCTTAACTCTTAACTTTTAAATCACATCGTGCCCAATTTAATTCACATCAACTTACATGAGAAATTTCGCAGGGGTATTCTAAAACCTAGGATATGGGGTGCTAGCCCAAGATATCCATAGAAATTGAGATGTTAAAAAATAAATGAGGGAGTATACGGGTAACCAAGAGGTATGATCTACTATTTAAGATGATTGATAGGAGTTTCTAATGATGATGACTCCATAACAAGACTTGTAGGGAATGACATGATATTTGCAAGGGACGTATTGAAAAATAATGTTACCATAAGCCTAAGATAAATGAGAAATTTTGTCACACCCCAAACCGGTTTGGTCGGATCCCCATGAACAACCTGCTACTCTCTTGGTTCAAGAGGGGTTTCCCCCTTTTTTAATTCAAGAGGAGTCAGATGTAAGCTCAACTTTGTTCCCTATAATAACATATATCAAATAAAATGCAAGCTTAAGAAAAATTAAGCATACCTGACAAAGGGTAAGGCTTGGTATTATCCCTAATCATTTCTCTAATTTCTGAAAAGAGATAAAAAGGGTGGGTGAGTTTATACAACTCAATGAATAGGTATTTTCAAAAAAATGAAGTTTCAATAAAATAGTTTTTAAATTGGAGTGTGTCATACTCCTTATTTTCTTTTAAAACATTTCATCATTAAATCTCAGTTTTCATAGCCATTTCTCATCATTAATCATAAACGGTGTATTTATCAACTAACACATGCCCTTCATCATGAAGGGAACACACATTCGTAGGGCAGCACGTCCACTGCACCCACTTGTGGCGTCGGAGCGACTTTACCAGCCACCTAGATAGAAGCTCATCCACTTCTACCCTGAGAATGAGTGGATGTACGCGACATTTGACCCTCAATCCCGTAACGAAAAACTTTGTATCCGTATGAGGATAGAGACCTCATCCCGACCCAACCCCGATCTCATACGCATGAAGCTACATCAAGCTTCCCTAACTGCTGACATGACAATCTACCCTTATCTCCACCATGTCGTCCAGTAGCCCCCAAGACGCATCATTACCCATCTTGGGCATCTTGAAGGTCACGTACCTCAGTGCATGCACAAAATAACAGTTTTCCTCAATAGCCATATAATCTTCGGTGTCACTGGTCAAACTACCCTGACCCTCAACTCGACTTGCAGCTGTTTGTCTCGACTTGTCCGTCGACCTGTTAGGTCGCACTGCCGCTAGTCCATCGAGTATGTCGGTCATGTCTTGGTACCATGGGCAAACATATCATTCATTTAAAGTTGTCATGGCTTAAACTCATTTTTGTTTACGAGCTCCTGCTCGTGCCAACTAGCCTTGGGCCTACTGTACGACATTATCAAAATCATGCATATTAGCCCCTAAGTTCCAAAACCGAGGCCTACGGCCTATTTGAGCTCCCATCAAGAAGGTCTTCCAAAAAGTTTAAGCAATGGCATACAACCAAGGGAGAGCACTTCCAATAAAATATTATTTTTATATGTCCATCACACCAAATGAGTGTGAGGACATCTCCTCTAATAAAATATTATTTTTATCTGTCCATCACACCAAATGAGTGTGAGGGCATCTCCACTTATAACCGATAAGCGAGTTTTCTACTTCCTTCCAGAAAGTTCATCATACCAACCGGGTATGATCTACTTACAACCGGTAATTAGTTTTTCCGCATAATTTCTACATCACTCCATTCAGATGTGATGTTTAAAGTTCCACTTAGTAGTGGATTTTCATTTCCAAGGTGCTTATCATCCCAACCGGGTATGATATAAAAATCCCACACACACGTGAATGTCATAAATTCTTCTTAATCGGCTTTCGTCTCTCGTGAGCTTTGTCTTAGCTAGCGTTCCGGATACCTTGTGTTCCTACACGGTATGAAAATTCTTGTTCATTATCTTTTGGCTTGATAGCCTTCATTCATTATAAATTAATAAAATACCCAACTTTTTAATTATTTGCTATTTGGTCCCTAAAGTTCTTTTTCCTTTACTTTGGGTCCCAAATGCCGATTTTCCCCCAAATTGAGTCCCGAAACTTCAAAATTATACTTTGAGACCTCAATTTATTCAAAATTACATAAAGGGGATCAAGTTTCCCAAATTCCCAATTTGGTCCCCAATTTTTCCAAAATTACCATTTTGCCTCTACTTTACAAAAATGGTAAGTTTCACCCCCAAAAATTCCAAAAATTGACCGATTGGACCTCCAACATCTTTATCATGCCCAATTGGACCTCCAACATCTTTATCATTCCCAATTGGACCTCCAACATCTTTATCATTCCCAATTGGCCCTCACTTTTTAGGAAATTGCACTTTAGTCCCTCAAATTTTTCCCCAATTTCAACCTTCTAACTCAACCAAATTTGATTTCATCAAATTGACCAATCAAATGAGTTTAATTATTAAAATTGAAATTAGATTTGAGTTCCTACACCTCCATACGATTCAATTGCACTTTGAATCGCACGATTTAATGTTGGAACGAGCTCAAATTGAGCTTCGCCGAAAAATTGAACGTAGAGAGAGAAGGCTTACTGTTAGGAGCGCGGCAGTCCGAGCTTTCGATCTAGGCAGATAGCTATCGTCCTGAGGTTTCTCCTAGAATCAAGAATCACCTCAATTCATGTCGAATTGAGGGAGAATTTGGTTAATAAATATATGTCGGTTCTCTCTCTAGCACCGATCGGAATTCACAGAAGAGAGCCAAATTGGCTTACCTTTCTACTCTAATTCGGTCGTAGGAGGGTTAAGGAGGTGTTGGGAGAGTTTGGTTTGGCCTCAGAAGGGCTCGAATTGGCTGATTTCAGCTCGACGGAAATAGGGCAGCTTCGGTCCATCGAAGCTACTTCACTATTCGATCACGCTGGTGCTTCTCCAACGACCCTCGGAGCAATTGGAGACTACCACCATGTAGTTGACTTCTCCCCGAGTCTAAGGAATCTGACCACGCCTTCTTTGGCTCAGAAAAAACCCTATATTAGAGCTCCAGTTTGAGCTTCATCAAAAAAATGAGTAGCTGAGAGAGAGTGAGGTTTTTAGGTATATGGAGGATGAATGGATAGGGGCTCTTTATATAGGGAGCTCGAGGACTCGTCGGCCGTCTGTTTGGCACCTTAATGATAGTCATTAATGGCCTGAAACGTACTAAATGGAAATGTTTCCTCTTCGTCGACGCTGGTTCAATTTTTCAGTGATCAGTGCTATCATCTGAAAGAAGAAGACGACACTGTTTTCGAACCGGATAGGATCGGTATGAACCGGGTTCAACATTTAAACCGGTTGGTTCAGGCCTGATTCGAGCGAGTTTTTCAAAATTAAAAATTTCTAAATTCATTATCTATCCAATGGTGGCCTCAATTCTCTAATTTGAATTTTCTAAGTCACCTAGAAAAATGTATTTAGCATTCGATTCAATAGTGGTTCAAACTAGTCTAAACCGGTCTGGTTTTTTCTCCCAAATTGTCCTAAGGTCCTTTTCCAAGGTTTTTATAACCCTTTGGGTCACTCAAGAGTTGTAAATTTCTCAATTTGCCCGTTCTCTAATGATCGGGTTTGTGAACCGATTTGATTTGACCAGTTATTTTCCCGGTTTTCCTTAACTCCAAAGGGCAGGGTTTACAAAGTTAATTTGAATAAGAAAATTGGACAAAAGGGATAAGGCATAAGAATGTAAATGGGAGAGGGTAAGAATGTATGATGACATAAAGATCCGGTGAAATCATAGAAAGTGGGAAGACCATAGTTGACAATGAGAGGAAATCATCACTCCCCCAAATAAAAGTTTAGAGGACAAAAATTCTAAAAGGAGAGGGAGTAGTTTTAATATTAAAACTGAAATTTAAACCTAATTGGATAGGAAACCAAGGTTGAATTGGGAATGGAATCCCATATCGGGAATGAAAACTCAAACCGAAAATGGAATCTCAAATTGAGATTAGAAATCAAATCATATCGTAAATCAAGATTGAGAAGAGAATGGGAACCCGAGCCGAAAAGTATAATTTGTTTACAATTTGGTACGTTGTCAAGTACTACCCAAACATACTTTCACTTCATTGTACCTCGTTATTCCTACTTCTACTTCTGAAATATATGTTAAATTTATTTGAGTTATAAGTACCTATATCCCATAAGACATTTTCCCATCCTTAGACCATAAGGTTTTGTTAATCCTTTCATGTCTTAGTTTTCTTTTCCCCTTGAGTTCTCATAATTTATGTTAGGTTATTTTCTCATAAAATTTCAATCATATCCTCTCATTCCAACCTAAGAAAACATCTTGAGTCCTCTTTTTATCACACTTGTTCATGTCTATGACATCTCACTCCTTTGAATTGGTCTTTCATTACTAATTTCATATTTTCTCTTATTTCCTTAAATACGTACTATTGTATTCAATCTTTCACTCTCTTACTTCTATCGTGAAATGAGAGTGTCCACATTCTTTTCATACCACCCTCGATGAGAGTAGTATCAATATAGCGAACTTCTTTTAGCTACTTAAATCATTAATATTGTCTACTTAGGTTACTAAATTCAGAGTTTATTACCAAGGTCTAAGTCTATCTTCATGGTTATGATTAACCCTTGCTTTAATAACTTGTAGGTATTCTGAGTGATGCATTCAAATGTTATAGCCATAAACTCCAACTTACAAACTATGAGAATGATAAATGTTACAAACTATGAGAATGATAAATGATGAGAGATGTTTGTTTTGTAATGATTGTGAGACTATTGAACACATGTTGTATTGTTTCTGAACTCGTATTGTATTTATTGTGTGTGACTTAAGAAGCAATAATTATGCTACTAATCATTTTATTGTATTGCTAGACAAAGTGTTGTCTAATACATGGAAACATAGCATTTATATGTTGGAGGAAAGAGCGCAATAAATACATATAGGAAGGTAGAAAGTAAAATTCTCTTCGGACAACAACCAAAAGATGTCACAAGTTTATTTTGGACAAGAACCAAAAGACATCACAACTAATTTTCAGAGTATAAACAATTCCAAGGCTTAGAAATTAGTGGGGACACATCCCACCACTTGGGCGGAAGGAATGAAGGCGCTCACAATCAAGATTAGCGAATGATTAGCGAATAAGAGTAATTACACGGTATGAAACAGATAGGTTTTGGCATGGGAGGATCCAATTCAACACTCAATATTACATTCCAGAAGTGGAAGCGATATTTTAGGACTCAAAGCTTGCCCTAGATCATTTATGACATTATATATTTTAAAAATTGACTGCAAAAGTTTTGCATAAGTTATAAGAGGTAAGGATTGTACATATCAATGGTGGATTCGCCCTTGACGTGGAGCAATGTAAAGTTTTATGTCATCAAATTCACATAGTACAAGTTATTTTAGTGAAGAAAACAACTAACTTTTGTACATATATAATTAATTGGATGTACTTTTTTTTTTAAATCAGAAGTATATTTATTATTTTATCCAACTATATTTTTATTTTGGTACAACATACTAGAATTGTATCCTTTTTAGAGAGTGAGGGGCAGCATTTTCAGACAAACAATTACTCATTTATAATTTGATTTACATTCATGGGCAAAAAAAAATCTTAAGGCCCTTGGGTCTTAAAACGTATTAGCCACACTACTTATCTGGTCCCATTGTCCGGTGGAATTCTTAACCGCTGTTTTCTAGTACTTATCGCCTACTCCAATCACATCATATGCAACTTCAAGATGGGCCAAAGAAGGGCCTTTCACAAGTAAAAAGCTTATTTTCTACTCTTAAACAATAGGCCAATTATTAAACCCAAACAAACCAGGTAGAAGAAAAGATCCGGACCACCTCTGAATATCCAAACTTTTCTGTGTATTATGTAAATGCTGAATGTTTCACATATTTAATGAGTCAGAGCAAAAGAGGAGCCACGATATATTACAAAATGAAGGGTTGCAGAAAGTCACCTCAGAATTCAACCCATTCAAACTAACATCACGCCTATTTCTTCCTCATCTGATGAGGCAAACTCCCATGTAAATTTGGCTCTCTGATGATCTTCTATACATCAACTTATTATTGGTATTCGTTCTGTATGAAGCATGAATCTCTGTAAACTCATCCTCTGTAGACTTGCCCAAAAGCTTTGGTTTTCTAGTTCTCCTAGAATTTGTACAACTGTTACCATGAGGTGAACCTTTCACTCCATAGGTGACAAACAGCCACATAACGCATCAATGAATAGAAAGTGCGTAGAACAGATTGACCATTGATCATTGGTTATCCCGGGTCAAACCATCAAACTGATCCAATCAAGTGCTGCTTATTAAGCCATTATCTGATGATTGTAAGCATTCATAAGGATTGGCATAGAAATAATCCTCTTCTTTTGGCCTGTCAGGGATAACCAGTCTCTTTGACGAGCTGCCCATACGATTTGCATGGGAGATCTTGACTGCTGATGAGAACTGATCCCAACTGAGAATTCCAGAATTGTACTGGTCTATCAACTCAACCAAAAGCTTTCTATCTAACAGAATTGTCTTCTTGAATCCAAGGGACCTGATAAACCATGGTGCAACAAGATTCATGACTCATTCTTTCTGGAGAGAAATTAGAATGGAAAGACAGATGAATATTTCGTCCATATATTGTATGTAGACATGATCTGCATAAATTGTACACAAGTATGAGTTGCTTATAGAAACGGTAACACTACCTGCGATGTCCTTCAACAACCTTTGCCATGTTACCATCATATGTTGGAATAAAAATATCACTCTCCAATGAGACAAGGTAGTCAAGAGCTGCCATCTGGGAAGAATGATTCCGGAAAAATCTCAGATCTGAGGGCTGCAACAGCGTCTCCTTCCTGACCTGTTTACAGCATAAAGCATTCGATAAAAAATAAAACAAAATAAAAAAGGATCTCAAATGTCAAAGAAAAATTTCAATTAGAACCACCGACCAGTCTGGGGTAAGATTTAGCTAGTGCCCCCATTCTTCTTTCACCGCCATATATCTCACCAGCTGCAATGTAGATCTGAATGTTTTGATCAATACCAAGGGCCTTCAGAATAAGAGTGGTTTCTTCAGGTGTCAAAGGACACAACCCTTCTTTTCTTTTCAAGTCTGAATCTATTATCTTTTCCTTCCACCAAGGATATGCATACCTGAAAAGATAAACACACTCACTGTAAATATAAAATCTCTCTTAAGAACCAGTCATCAAAAATTATATTAAGATAATTTATTGGTTGTACCTCATTCTTGTCAGCTCTTCTGCTTCTTCAGGGCTACAACCTTGTGTGCATCCAGAAAATGCAAGCATGTCCATTTCATATCTAAGATGAAGAACTAGAAAAGAACCATTTTGCCTCAATAACTTAATGGCCCTCCTACCCATATCCTCTATCTGAGGAGTGAATCTGAGTGCATTGAAATTAACCCGGCATCGCAGTTTCTGAAGGTCTAGAGGTTGGCCATTATTAGAAAGTCGTGCATCAGTCCTATTCAAGTGTAGAACTTTGTATTTCTGTATTAGTGGGAGAATCTGCAAGTATAGAAGAGATAACTAGTATGAAATTTGGATTCCAAACCATAGAGAATTAATCTGGGAAGAGGTGCGAACAACAATGCAATCCAATCTCTTCAAGAGTTTCTTAAAAAAATAGCTGACTAGGCTTGGTTTCAAAATATTAACAAGAACAATACTGACCTGATTATGATAGTATGATATATCTGACCAACTAATGGGTGGCATGGTATAAACCCTTCCTTGTTCAATTTTCTTCTTGAGCCTAGAAGGCAAATCCTTCAATATCCGAACCTCATCTCTCAAGGATGTAATGAAATGATCGACATCAAATATGTCTTGAAATTCGCTGCAAAGGTAAAGCACAAAAATATTACAATAGTTCAAGAAACATTAATAATAAAGCCCAAAAGAGTGATTCTCAGAGAACAAACCTAGGATCATTCCAAAAGGAGGTTTTATCCAACTCTGGTACAATAAGAGTCACATTCAAGTATCTTGCTATTGCAACCATATCACATATCTGCAAGCAATCCCAAATTCAGAGAAAAACAGTTGAATATGTTGACCTACAAACAGATTCATGGGCAGAGAACCTACTTAAGACTTACCGCAGCTCTCATTTGATTAAGCCCACCGTTGCATGAAACCATTAGGTACCCGTTGTTCCTGTAAATCCCTGTCAAAAACAGATATGAGACTATTCAATGCAGTAAAATATTAACCGGTAGCCTTGGCCATCACAGAGACTAAATTCTAAAATTGCTCTTCCTATACTGCAATTACTGAGAAATTGGATCTTTCATTCATATTCAAATATAGCACAACAGTTCTGTGAAAGTGACAACTGAAATGCACGCCAAATCAATCTTGGAGCTTTGAGATGATCTTTAAGAGTTGAAGTAGGCCCAGAATATTATATTTAACCTAACCAATAGTGTTAATGGAAAAGGAAATTCAACCGACAAATTGTGTTACAATTTCGAACCCTAAAATTCCTAATTGAGAGCTTCTGATCGACCCAACAGAAGAAACCTAACTTCGAAAAGGAATCAAGGAAAGGTTATGTTACAAAGAAATAAAATGAAGATATGAGTAATCACGAAATATTTCATAAGAATGACATGAATGACGAAAGCATTAACAATTCTCACCTACCCCATCATCGTTTCAAACAATCAAACCTAAAATAAAAGTCCAAATGGAATAGCAAGAATAGAGGAAGCAAATAGAACTCACTTTTGGGCGGCAGGACACGGGCTGGGACAGCAGAAATCTTATCAGCCAAAACCGCGGACTCCTGAGAGAGACAAGAGGGCCAACCCTTCAACACTCTGGGGCCCCAAGTCTCTCCTAAGGCCGTCAATTGAACGGCGCACGTCCACAGCAGCATGGTGGTTGTGGCCCTGATTATCCACAGTTTCATCCTGGACCGAGAACCTGGCACCATCACCGAGCTATTGAGCTTCTCCATTTTGCTCGCTCCCAATGCCTTCAATCCCATCTCCAAGTTCCCCCTCCCCGAGCCTTTGCACTTTATTTCACTCCGATCTACTCTGTGCATATGATGAAATGATCGCCTCGGTCCCAGATACCCCTCTTATACACCCCTATTAAGGCAATCAAACTCTTGACCAAATCTCCTCTCCATGACGCAGATGTACAGAATCATAAAATTGGAAAATAAAGCACGCCCGTATGATATTCAGAGTAACGACTTTCTTTCTCTAGCCCTACTGCGTCCGTCCCCTTGGGAATCTCGAAGATGATGCGATCTTAAAACTGTTATAAATAGAACGGTATCCAACGAAAATCACACGATCGGCATCAAAGATTATGTGCCTGCCGTAAATAGCCCAATTTTCTGCGATAATTTCCTTATATTCCCTTCTGGATCTCACATCCACTGCACTACCAGAAAGAAAACTAGTCCCCGTGCATCTTCGATCCGAAACAGCGCAATGTTCATAAGAAGGCGATCTCCGCTGGTTTACGACTCAGTAGTACTTGTCCCGGTGAGTTCCCAGGCCCCACGTTACCGGACCGTTGACCGGCGGCTTTATGACCCTAGAGAGCTTGAGAGGGAGAATTGTAGACCGAACATCCGTGTGATAGATACTGCAACAGGAACGCGTGGGATGGGTGTCGAGAACAAAAGAGGTACAGGGAGAGGCAGAGAGAGAGAGACGGGGGAGTGAAGTGCGATGCACACAGGCAAATCAACCGCGGTTAGCAGTCTCTTCAACTAAGGGTGGCTAGGGGTGGAATTTAAACTAATCCCGATCTACTCCCTAAACATTAAGGTATGTTTCCTCTCAATCCATCCCGTTGAACCAAATTCTTAGCACTTGTCATAGGTTTTACTTGTATTTTTTGGTAGAAAGTGCACGGGTATATCTTTTTGGTATAGTCTATACGTAGAACCGACTGGAATATACTATAGTTTTAGTTAGATATTACTAAGTATGATGTAAGTTAACAGTAAAATATAAATCAATTTCATCCTTATACAACACCACTCAACTTATTTATAATCAACTTCAACTCATTTATAATTTTCTAATTTTTATGTTTTTTGAAACATTTGTAATTATAATTTTATAGTTTTTTATTTAATATATATCATTTATATTCATCAAATTTATCATTTAAAATACTCAGTAATATAAGATATTAAAATAGAAATGTACAATAAATTTATATTAATTTAGTTGTGCGTTAAAAATTTATATTAAATAACTCAAAATTGTAACATTTATACTAAATTTGATTATTATTATTACGAATGATTAAATATTCAAACAAATAATTAACAAACCCATTAATATATATATATATATATTGCTCAAAATTAACACAGAATTATATGGTGGGTTAAACCATTTCTAGGACTAAGGCGGATGGGTTAAATTGCGAGAGAAATCAAATCTAAGTACCAAGGGAATAAAAAGGAAAATATGATGGGTCAACAAACTGCAATTTTAATGCCATTGTACACGTGGCTCGATCTGACGGTCCTAGTGGATCTTTGTGCAAGCCGCCTGTACCCGCCGTCAGATGGCGGGTGACGGAGCTGGTTGGTATTAGCCGACAATTGTCTCGTGACAATATCCCAAGAGTGCTTGGGGTTTTCCATTGCTATCATATGCTAGGAATAATGTAAATTAGAGTGAGTCCAAAATTTAAAATCATATAGCAGAAAATTAAATTAAGCTATTAATATATATATATATACTTGTAAGGAGAGAGATCGTATCAACATCTCATTGAGAGCATAATCACTGCATTTAAACTAACTAAATAAATTGTGGGTTTATAAATTGAATTGAAATTCAATAGATCCATATTTAATAATAATTAGTTAAGTGTTTTTTTGCTCAAATAATCAGTTAATGGGAATGTTGTATTTTTATGCACAAATTTATAATTTCAAATTTTGAAATAAAATAAAATAATTTATGGAAATAAATCATTATTGTATTCAAATCAAATAGAAAATAAATGTGTCTTTCAATTTATAAATGTACAAATTTAGTGTTATGTAGTCTTTTTATCATCATATGGATTCAAACATGAGAGCTACCATCCAGGTTCAACCAATTTAGTGCTACCGTTACTCGCGGTCAGAGTGTCGGTTACACCTTTGACAGCAGAGCTAACGGTGTCGTGTCAGAACGGTCGAAAGGCATGCCTTCCCAGTTCCCACCCCTGCCATTACTATTAAGCACTATGTTAATAATATTTCAGCTTTGTTCGAACCAATGAGGGTAGGCTTGCACTCACTGATATTGATGTGCTACACACATTGTTTAACCTAACATGTGAGAATGTAGCTAATGAATTAAGGAGTGGATTGTCAGTTTGTCCAGAGTTGCTTATAGGTGATATAAATTAAAAGCATTAGCACTATATTCTATTGGATGTACAAACTTGCCAATAAAAATGAAAGGTATTTATTGCAGTCCATGGATGAAATTAGGGCTGAGCACAAATGATGGAGAGATTAATGTGGCCATAATTTAATTTGACTTCATTAAAAGCTCTGCAAGTTTTCTTGGCATTATAATTAAAAAGAAAAAAGTCACAACTTGGAGGCTACCCTCCATTTAAAAGTACACATGGAGTTTTTAACTTTATTTAAATACAATCATAATATTTTTAAATTTATTAAAATATGAATATAATATTTATCACATAATATATCTATTTACCCGTACATACATATATAATATGTATTATTATAATTATTGATCGTAATTATTTTTTATATATTAATTTAATAATGTATTATATAAAAAATATAATATTATTTGAAAAGGTAATAAAAAATATGAAAGCAAATATATAATCGAATAAAAATGGCAGAACGAAAATTTATTTATTGAATAAAATAAAAGGAACTGTTCAATGTTGACTGTCGTGCCAATTGTCAACATCTATCTTCCATCAAAACACCGTGTGCGCTTATGGAAGTTGCGCCCCCTGGCACTCTCGCAAAAATAAGACTATAAGGTTACCTTTATTAGGAATGAATGAAAATAATTTAATAAAAATACATTTTTTAAAAGTATTTAACACTAATTATATTATAGGAACGCTCCTAAAATTGATTCATTTCTAATAAATTTTATTCTTAAAGATATAAAATTGATAATATATTTCAAATCTCATTTTATTATATACATGATAACAAAACATGAATATGTTGACCATATATCTAATATTTCCAACTCAAAATGAATTACCAATCTAACATAATATAATAAAAGTCATTTTAATTCTAAATATTTGTCCAAATTATAGTTTGATCTCAAATATTCCTTAATTATTTTGTAATCCATATTTTTCCATATTTCATTTATTCCATAAACAATGCCCAAAAACTCAAATAAAATATAATGTCTGCTAGTTTGTTTAATTTATGTGCAAATATTTTATTTAACTTAATTTGGATATAAATATTTCATTAATAACCAAATATAATGACATTCTTTTTTTTTATAAAATTTGAGTGAGAAATTTATCCATAATTTGAACTAATTAAATGTTATTTTATCACTAAGTGAAATTATATTGTATATGAATTAAGATATGGTTGATACAGTTGGTATCTTATTTGATATATTGGCATAAAAACCTTACATGACATTACATGAAGAAAAAGATTAAAAGTTAATTTTATTTTTTTCTAATCAATGCTATTTAACTATACATATACATATATAGTTGAAACATTGCATTTTTTATGTATACTTTTCTACATATTCTCTTGCTTAAGGTAGGAAAATGAAGTAAATACCTTAGATATTTTATTTTTAAAAATTAAGAATATGAAAATTTTTTATTTTGATAGAGTTTGAATAAAATGAAAGTGAATAAAAAATTTATTAATTATTTCGAGTTTTATCTAAATATTAAAAAATTTGAATATGATAATAAAATATGGTTGATGTGATTGTATTTTATATTCTTGTAGATGTAATAAAACTTGTAATTGTCATAATTTAAAATGTGGGTATATTTGAATGCATATTTTATAACTGATTTGAATTAAAATTTTAAATTATAATTAAGTTAAAAAAACAAATCATATTAGTTTAAAATTTAAACTTGATTATAAATTCGAATCAAATTTAAGTGTGTAAGTAATATAGTGAATATGTATAGAGTTCGGTGAAATTTTTTAAGTATTTAAACCTAATATTATATTTGTATATTTAGATATTATAGTGAATATTATATTAAGTGAATTTAAATAGTTAGGAATGACATAATCTATAACATGCCTTGCATCGCACAAATGCTTAAATTACTTCATTGAAGCACTTACTCATTTTGTTTACTCTCTTAGCCATCCAAATTTGGGATTATTTTAAACTATTAACAAGGTCACCATAGTTGACCATTCAATTCATCTATAGGCTGCGGCAAAAGGTAGACAGATAAATTGCACGCGCACTTCAAACTTTTCAAAATGGTATGGAGGTCCCTCCCCTCACCTTACCATCATTTTTTAATTAATTAATTAATTTTTTATTTCAGTATTGCATAATAAAAATGATCATTTCTACGATATTTATATTTTTTAAAATTATGTAATGTACTATTATACTTTAAATATTTATATTAAAAAATATCAATACTAAGAAAACTTGGGTTTTTTTTCCACACAAAAAAAATTGGGTGAAAGGTCCCACTCCACAAAGTCCACGTGCCACTGAAGCGCGTGCATTGCACCTAGACCACCATTCCACGTCAAGCACCCATTCAATTCTTTCGAATTATGCTTTTGCAATTATTTAGTCTAATGCAATCCAATCAGCCTTTTCTTCCCCCTCAAGTCATAAATAAAATACTGTTAAATTATTATTGTTTTAAAGGTTATAAATTCAATTGATTAAATCAACATATTAAATTTAACTAAATTATCATGCTATACAATATATTGTTATACGATTTGATAAATATTACGATATTAGAATATTGTTATTATAAAAAAGTGGCATAAATAAAATATAATTAATCCTAATTAGTTGGTGGCATGGCACGATCAATCGGATTTAATTAGATGGGAAATTCGATTAAAAGAATCTAAAAAGTGATTGATCATTGATTGATTAATCAATTATATTTATGCTTATTCTTATATTCTATACTACCATTTCATTCCATTTAATTTAACCATTATATCTCATAAATGATTATGACAATCAATGCATGGTGATAATAATGATAAATTTTGGACCTATTAGGATGTGATCATAGTTAATAACTCATCCTCATTATTGAGAATTAATTGAAGTTATCATCATTTTCATTAAAACCATTAATGATTATTAAAATAATCTCTTATAGTTTCATACTCATTTAGTATATATTTTAGCATATATAAATACATTAATTTTTTTTATACAATAGTAAATTAATTACTTGAACTCTAATCATTTACCTACCTACACATAATTTCATGTGCACAAGGGTATGAAAATAATATATCTACTAAAGCTACATTTACATTATGGACTTGGGTTGATTGAAGTGGTCATTATTTTTTATTTAAAATTTAAAAGTGAGTTTATATTTTTAAGTAAAAATAAATATAATATCATATAAGGTCACAACATTTTCTATAATATCAGTAATGGACTATAATACCATTTTAATGGGAATTTAGGAAATGTTAAACCTAAAAGGTGATGACTAAGCCAAATGGAAGGATGGGTAAAAATTTAAGATTATTTTGGTGGTTTTTTTTTGTGTAAAACTTGTTCATTGGTTGTTAAAATGCTGATCAAAACAGTACTTCTTAGTTTAGGGCACCCACTTGAAATACACTTCTGACCTTGACGATGCATATATAAATATATGGAATCCATCGAACCATTGACAATTTTGTCGGTCGGGCTTTTAAGTTGACTATATCACATTGCTTGTATTAAAAATATTTACCATTTGTAGATTTGAGTTCTGGAACGGTAAAAAAATAAATAGATCGAGAGCATTTAATAGACCGGATAACTTGACTATATTATTCATTACTCAATATAATTTTCCCATAAAATTTATTAATTAAATGAAAATATATGTATATTATTATGGGAAAAAAAGTAGGTCAATTTTGATTATTAGTACTCATATATTTTAGTGGATTAATGGTTTAATCTATTAATGTGTAAAAATTCAATAATTTAGTAGGTCAATGTTATTATCTAATAATTTAGTAATTTAATTTATAATTTATTAAAAAAATATATTTTTAGGTCAATCTAACTAAACATAAAATATACATATTTATACTTTTAGGTTAAATAATTGATACAATATAAAATGTAGATTTGTTTTAGTTTTTAGATTATGAAAATGAAAATCATATGCACAATAGAATTTAAAAAATATGCTTGTAGTATTAGTGTATAAAATTGCATGATCTCGATGCATAAGTAAGTAAAAAGTATTTTTCAAAAATATATTTAAAGAAATAGAATACAAAATACGGGTATAATTATATTAATTTTATATTGAGTTGGATTAATAGATAAACTAAATTGTTAAATACATTAATAATTGAATTATTGGAAGATGACATTAATAGTTTAAATTATTAGATACTTACCAATATTTTTAGGGTTTATTTAATTCTTTATTCTCTTATTTTTTTAAGGGTGCCTTCTAAAGAGATTTATAAGAATTTGAATGAGAGAAATTTAAAATAATAAATATTTATATTTAAATTATAATATTAATTCAAATATTTCAATAATTATATTTCTTAATTTCAAGATTTGTGAATATAAAATTCTTTGCAAGATGCTGATTTTATTAATTTTTGGACAAATTATTTTAAAATATACACAATTGAATTTCTTATAAAAACCGAATATATTACTAACTTTTTTTCAATTCATACATTATAAGTTTTATAAGGAGAATTATGTGAAAATACCATATACATTATTATCATATTAACTTTTTTTATAATTAGCCCTTAATTATTTTAAAGTCAAATTGAATACGCGATGAGGGGCTGCGGTGTAGTGCTAGAGATGGTTTTCACGTCTTGGGAAAATGACAGCAGAGAACATCAAAAAAGTTTGTAGGGGACCCACAGATTCTCTACGGAATCAAACAAGAGATTTCTCACTGTCATATACAGTCATATGTGTGTCTCTCTCTTAATAAAGGCCACTTGCCACGTATAGAACATGTCAGTGCTTGATTGTAGACCATCTGTTTCCGACCCATCGGTTGTGTGTGTAACTCGCACGAGTTAGACCCGACCCGCCCAAAACTTTGAAAATTGAAACTGATGAAGTGAGATGAGTCCTTTGTTTGGATGCCAGTATGTCATGCCAATATGCCATTTAGGTATGGGGCTATACCTAAATGGTCTTGCATGGAACAATTTGACTTATGGTTATTTTTTAGTAAATTGAGAAAGTATAATTGATTGAATTATATATATACTATTGAGATATTACAATATCCCATTAATTCATTTGTATATGATTAATTATTAAATTGTATATATTGATTCAAGTTAGTCAAGTCCTGAACTTGTGAGTGTGAGAACCGAATAACTTAATTCTAGAATTGGGTAATGACCAAGCCGGTCCAGAGCTTGAGTGGGCCATGTTGATCCTTGGTTGGAACGTGCTGGTCCCTGCCCGTCTGGCTCAATGGCCGGCCACCTTTACTTAATTCCACGGTTCCACCTTAACTTGATCCTCTTTTTCCCTTGATTTTTGTATTGCCGACTCTTTGTATGAGGAAAAAGTATGGTCCAACCACTGGAGTAGGCCCACTAATGACAATGGATTTTGTAGTCACCCTTTAGCAAAATTGGCCTGGTGGGTATTTATGCTGGACATATCCCACATGCTTTATGGTCCCATATCGCAATATCTCAAATAAGATACTATATAGCAAATTTAATTTTATATACTATGTATGCACTTATTGATGAATAAAAAGATAATGTATCATCATAAATGTTAACACTCTATATGGGCAAAATAAAAAAAATATGACCTTATTTGAGCGGCATTGAAATAATATAATTTTATTTGAACTAAAAATATTATATTATTTGAATTATTTTAAAAATGTTATAGTATTACTTGAATTGAAAAAGGTTAGATTCTTATTTTAGATTTATTGGAAAAATTTAATCACTTTTCTAATTTGATGCTCAAGCTCCATCAAATAGTAAAAAGTAAAAGTCACTATTATCGTGATTGATTTTTTATAATGAATATATGAAATGTGTAGTAGGTTTATAATTTGTTATAAGATCTAGTATTTTTTCTTATATGGAAAGAGTCAACTATAATTACGGAGAAATGGAATATAATTTTATGTATTGGTAGGTCCTCGAGAGATGTTATCTGAGTGTGGTTATATCATGTTAGGAGTTGATTAATTTGTAGAAAACTTAATTGATATTATTATGAAAATTAACTTACTCCCACCTCAAACAATATTTCTAACAATCTCGTATATAAAATTATCATTATTTCAACTTGGAATAAGAGTTATTAATAAACTTATAATTGATTATTTTTATTATATAATTTTATAGAATTTTTTTATTATAAGTTGAATGTAGTGTGAGATGAAGAAATTATTATTTAATATATATTTATTTAAAAGTTTAAACTATTATTAAGGAATAATAGTTAAAGATGATCCCATAAGTGTAAAATTAAGCAAAGTTTAGTGATTGGATTGTAGTTTTTTTATATTAAAATTAATTGTTAGGGGTAATTTATGAAAATTATCCTTTTTATATAATTTATTTAATCCCTAATTTTTTAAAATTTAAACCCAATTTCAAAAATTTTCTTTAAAATATTAATGGCTTCTTGTCATTAGCATGCAACTAGGACAATTTTGTTAAAATTATACTACACGTTTAATAATATTTAAGATAAGTAAAAATTTAACATTTGTTGGATTATGAATTGTTGAGAATAAGATCAAATGGACAAATGTTTTGGTCATTAACTTATAAGTTATGACTTTTAAGTATAAATAAATATAACCTTTTATCGGTATACAATATCTTCTCACATGCTACCAGAGTCTATTAGAGTCAGTGAGCTCGCACTTGTATCCGATCTGAGACTGAAAACCCGGCTTGTGGTCTGCTCGAGTATGAAAGAAAATACCTAACTCGAGGCCATTGTTCCCACGCATCTGAGACCGGAAATATAATACCCGACTCGTATACAGTTGTTGAGTGCAAATTTAAAATTGAAAATATTCCACTACTTACAAGTCATGACTTTTAAGTAACTATTGTTTCCACTTGTACGAGAATGAAAAAATAATATCCAGCTCGCAGAAAGTTATTGAAGGCGAATTTAAAATTAGATATATTACACTACTTACAAGTTATAACTTTTAAGTATATATTTACGTCACCACTATCGATCCATAATACATTCTTACACATTCGTATAGGAACATGAAGTACTGAAAACGCCAGCAAGGACAAGCTCGCATGAATACCAAGAACCGATCTAGTGGAATTCACGACATTAACGGGTGAGTGGGTTTACTAACATCATACTCGGTTGGGATGATGAGCACAACTTAAAAGTTAAAAACCACTTACTGGTTGTGAGTGGGTTTACTAACATCATACCCGGTTGGGATGATGAGCACAACTTAAAGTTAAAAACCACTTACCGGTTGTGAATGGGTTTACACATCATACCCGGTTGGGATGATGAGCACAACTTAAAGATAAAAACCACTTACCAGTTGTGAGTGGAAATTTTATATCATACCCGGTAGGGAATGATAAGTACCTCGGTGTAAAAACTCACTATTTAGTGGTATTTTAATCATCACCACTTAGAGAAAGTGATGTGAAAATTATGTGGAAAAACTACTTACCGGTTGTAAGTAGATCATACTCGGTTGGTATGATGAGACTTCCTTGAAGGAAGTTGAAAACCCGTTCATCGGTTATGAACGGAGATGTCCTTATACTAGTTGGTATAATGGACAGTGAAAACCTATTTTGTCAGAAGTGTTCTCCCCTGACTGTGTGCCAATGCTTAAACTATTTGGGAGACCTTCTTGACGAGAGCTCGAATAGCTCTTATAGGCCAAGGGCTTCGATTTTGGAACTTGCGGGCTAGAATGCCCAGTTTTTTAAAAATCTCGTACAGTGGGCCCAAGGCCAGTTGGCACGAGCAGGAGCTCGTAAATGAACATGATATATGTGCCATAAAACTTAATAAGTGAATTTTTTGGCCATGGTACCAAAATAGGACCGACATGCTCAATCAACTAGTGGCAGTGTGACATGACAGGTCGACGGACCAATCAAGACAAACAACAGCAGGTTGAGTTGAGAGTCGGGGCCGTTGGACCAGTGGCACCACATATTACATGGCAATATGAGAAAACATTATTTGTGCATGCACTGTGAGTACGGGATCATCAAGATGCCCATGAGGGGTAGTGATGTGTCCTAAGGGCCCTGGACGACCCGGTGAGTATAAGGGCAGATCATTGTTCCAGGTGTCTGTGCGAAATCTGGAGTAGCACCAAGCGCATGAGACCGGGGTGGGGACAGGATGAAGTCTCTATCCTCATACGGACACGAAGAATTGATTTCGGGATTGTGGGTCAGATGTCGCGTACATCCACTCATTACCAGGGTAGAAGTGGTCGTACTTCTATCCGGGTGGTAGGAAAAGTCGCTCCGAAGCCACTAGCGGGTTCAGTAGTGATACTGACTTGCGAATGTGTGTAACCAAGGATGTGTGTTGGGTGATGACACACCATGGTAAATAAGAAATGGTGGAAAAACCCGGATTTTTAAATGAAGGGATTTTTGAAAATAAAGGAGTCTGGCACACTCCATATAAATATTTTTCTTAAAAGTCAAAAACCTTTAAAAACCCATTCACTGAGTAGTCGTACTCACCCCCTCCCTTAAATCCCTTTTAGGAAATTCTGAAAAGCCAACCCTGAAAGACAATCAACTAAGATGCCTGTAAGACAGGTATGTAAAGTTTTAAATTTCATGCAGTTTTGATTATGCTATTCTAGGAAAAGATGCAAGTTAAAGGACGCCTTACTCTTTACGGTTTACAATAAGGGAAAATCCTTTAATAAACCGGGAGAGTGGCGGGTTGATCACGGGGATTTAACCAAACCGGGTCTAGGCGTGACAACTAGAGTTGTATCAAAGCCTGTTTCCTCGAATAAATAATTAAGACTAAAAAATATAGTAACTAATAGGATTTATCCTAAAATTTTCAGATGGCTCACAGGAGAGGAACCAAGAAAACTTGGAAGGGCTCTACTCAACACCCTACCTTCGTGGGGAGACAACCCTAGAAGCTTCCCAAATGCCTGTGACCTGGCAGAAATGTTGAAGGATCAAATGGGGAAGTATCCAAGAGAATGGTGCTAGGACCTATTGATGGCACAACCCTAAGTATAAAGGAGGATGCTTATCAAGAATTCCATATCTTCCTAGTTAATTTGTGATCATTTTCTGTGATAGGGCTGAGAGCCCAACCTTTTGTATCACCATGTTAATAAAAGATTCAAATTCCCCAAAACTCTATCTTCTGAGGATGTGATCTTACTAGGAATATGGCCCAAGGAAAATAAAACAAACCCGCACTATCCTAGAAACTAAGGAAGAGTCGCATCCCAGTGATGGAAGATGAATCAGGAAACCTAGGAGGACTCTTACCATGACCCTAGCAAAGGTGATTTAGCTAGAAGACTGTTAAAGTGATCATACTCAAGAACGGTAAATCACCAAACCAATAGTAACCCTGGAAAAAGCCCCATTCGAAAGAAAGGAAGAACCACAACAATCCATGTAAGGGAATGATGATGGGACATTACCTGAAGAGATGCCCAACCCTACTAAAGGACATGAAGGATTGGAGACTGATGCCATGGAGCGGTTTACATAAATAATTCAAAAAGAGGTCAAGAAAAGACAAGATGAATACAAAAAAACTTCTTAAAAAGGTCAAACCGAGAAGGATACCTCATGAATAGGGATAAGGTACATGAGAAGCATACTTAGAACCCTCTCATAAGGGGCAAACACAAAAAAAAAAACGTCCCCCGAAACTCTAGGGAATGACATAGTGAGAGTGAAGAAGAGAAGGAATGCGCTGTGAAAAGGAATCATTGGTTGGTGGATGTGCAAGAAGCCAATCCCTCATTAGAAACTACTTGAAGGAAGGAAGTATCCGAGGCCAAGACTAACCTGCTTTGGAAAAGTGATATAATTTTAAAGTACTACCTCTTTTGGAAAAAGTAGAAAAGTAAAAAATTGAAGTGTTTGACCAATATACCTAAGGAAGACCGGGAAGTAGAAAGGACTACACCCTAAAAAGGTTAGTGAGATGACGTTAAGGACAAGAGTACTTGAGAAGACAACTGCCCTAAGAAGACCTAAACCAAGGGACTGGTGGAGGCGGGGCAGTTAACCAGCTAATACGCAGAAGAATCATGATGTAAGTTCAAACAAGGAAGAGAGGCGGAAAGGTCAAATATTTTGAAAGAGAAGGATGAAAGAAATTCTTAAAGGGACCAAAAGGCCAAATTAACAACCAAACTCAAGCCAAGAAAGAAATAGGCAAGTTTCTCAAATAATGATTAAGAAATCTTCAAACAAGGAAGATTTGTATGCTTCCTAAGGAAATAGACAGGTATTAGGTATGAATGAGGATGCAGATAGAGTATAAAAGATGTCCTGCAAGACATGAGGAGTAAAGGTAAACTAGAGAAGACAACATCAAGAGTAGAAATCCCCTAGAGCAAATGTACAAAGGAATGTACGGAGAAAGGGAAAGAATTCTACAAAGGAAGGAAGCCCCGAAAAGACATGTGTATCCCAATTGAGAGGAAATGGAACCAACCGAATAGAAGGAATGATAAGCTCACAAATGAAATGTTGGTTGAGATGGAAAAGTCGAGTACCAAGGAAAAATGAGGTCCTAAGAAGGAAATTAAACTAAAGGAATTATTGAAGGGCGGATGGACACAATGTGGAGTGAAAGCAACCAACCCTTAATTAGAAAATGTTTCCAAGGAAGGAAGTATTGTAATGGCCCAGGCTGACCTATTTGGAGGGAACAAGAGAACCAAGTAGAAAGAGGAAAACTAATAATGACAGACAGCCAAATAGAATAAACAAAACCCTAAGAAGGAATGAGATGTAGTAAAGACTACATTCTATGATGGACAATAGGATGGGCATGAAGAACGAGTGATACAGCCGCCCAGACGATTGGACCAGAAAAATAAAGAATTGTGAAATGGTTGCGAACAAATCAGAGGAAAACCCTTGAGTAGAGGATATCATTGGGAATGATGATGGATCTAAGAAAGGACGAAACTCAACATGTCGGTAAAACATCTGGGAATTTAATTAATTGGAACCGAAAATACTCAATAAGGAATTCGAAAAGGAACGAGTGGGTAAGGAGAACCAACACAATTGAGTAAGTGGAGTTAATAATGGTAAAAAAAGGGATAGTTGAGGAATACTATCAAAACAAAAGAGGAATGAAGTTATACGATCCCTGAAAGGTCTAAAAGCTAAGATAGACACTTCAGGAGATGTTCTAGAAATCAAATGGACAGAGACGGGTCCTAGAAAATGCCATGCTATAAGAGCATGTAAGCCCAACAACCCGAGGAGAATATGACTCAAAGTAAGGAAGAGTTGGCTAATAAGCATGACGAGGTCAAATATAACAATTTGGACTGAAGTTATAATAGACAACGAATGGAGGAAGGGTCAAAATAAGACAAAAAAGTGATAATAAAGAAAACTGTGGAAACAAGTACGTATCACCCGAAAGAACATTGAACTAAAGGTTTCAACGACCAAGGGGTTAACTAGATACGAGAATGTTAGGTATATTGGAATTCTCAGTCTTGAGTACAGAACCTCAAAGGGAAAAATGTGCTCTAAGCAAATAAAGATATAAATTTAAGAGTATACCTTGAAGTAAGGTATGTCTCGTTATGATAAACTCCATGGAGGGAGTAAATAATATAAAGGAAAAGAAATTCTGTAAGTGAAGGATGTAAAAAGGACTAATTGAAAGAACAAGAGAAGAGTTTGCATGTTAAACAAACAACAAATGGACATCAAAGAAAATGGTTCCTCATGCAAGGTTGCAAATTAAGTTTTAGGGACAAAACTCCTAAAAGGAGGGGAGAGTTGTAAACCCTGCACTTTTGAGTTAAGGAAAATTGGGAAGGAATCGGTCAACCCGAGTAAGAAAACCGAGCCGGTTTACAAACCCGATCATTTGGGAACAAGCAATTTGGAAATTTACAACTTCCGGGTGATCCAAAGGGTTCATTAAACCTTAGAAAAGAAATTTAAGATAAATTAGAAGAGAAAAACTAAATTGGTTCATGTGAATAAGATTCCATAAGAACTTTGAAGTTAAGCATGCTTGCCCGAGAGTAGTGTGAGGATGGGTGAGCTCCTGGGAAGTATGAATTTTTTTGTAACCCGAAATTTCAGTCAAAAATTTTTATGTACGCCTTATCATAAATAACCATAAATTAATATATAATTAATTATTGTAATTAATACCAATAATTTAATACCTAAATTAATATATAATTAATTATTAATTAATACCAATAATTTAATACCAATAAGTTGAAAATCCGTTCATCGGTTATGAATGGAGGTGTCCTTATACCCGGGCGGTATAATGGATAGAAAAAAACATATGTTTTGTTGGAAGTGTTCTCCCCTGACTGTGTGCCAATGCTTAAACAATTTGGGAGAACTTCTCGACGGGAGCTCGACTAGCTCTGATAGGCCGGGGGCCTCGGTTTTGGAACTTGGGGGCTAAATGCCCAATTTTGAAAATCTCGTACAGTGGGCCCAAGGCCAATTGGCACGAGCAGGAGCTCGTAAACGACATGATATATGTGCCATAAAACTTAATAAGTGAATTGTTTGGCCATGGTACCAAGATAGGACCGACATGCTCAGTCAACTAGCGGCAGTGCGACATGATAGGTCGACGAACCAGTTAAGACAAACAACTGTGGGTTGAGTTGAGAGTCGGAGCCATTGGACCAGTGGCACCACAAATTACATGGAAATATGAGAAAATATTATTTGTGCATGCACTGTGAGTATGGGATCATCAAGACACCCATGAGGGGTAGTGATGCGTCCTAAGGGCACTGGACGACCTGGTGGCTATAAGGGCAGTTCGTCGTTCCAGGTGTCTGTGCGAAATCTGGAGTAGCACCAAGCGCATGAGACTGGGGTGGGGACAGGATGAGATCTCTGTCCTCATACGAACACGAAGAATTGATTTCGGGATTGTGGGTTAGATGTCGCGTACATCCACTCATTACCAGGGTAGAAGTGGTCGTACTTCTATCCGGGTGGCAAGAAAAGTCGCTTCGAAGCTACTAGCGGGTTCAGTAGTGATACTGACTTGCGAATGTGTGTAACCTTCATGATGAAGGATGTGTGTTGGGTGATGACACACCGTGGTAAATAAGAAATGGTGGAAAAACCTGGATTTTTAAACGAAGGGATTTTTGAAAACAAAGGAGTCTAGCACACTCCATATAAATATTTTTCTTAAAAGTCAAAAGCCTTTAAAAACCCATTCACTGAGTAGTTGTACTCATCCCCTCACTTATTTCCCTTTTAGGAAATCCCGGAAAGCCTCCCCTTAAAGGTCGTCAACTAAGATGCCTGTAAGACAGGTATGTAAAGTTTTAAATTTCATGCAGTTTTGATTATGCTATTCCAGGAAAAGGTGCAGGTTAAAGGACGCCTTACTCTTTACGGTTTACAATAAGGGGAAATCCTTTAATAAACTGGAAGAGTGGCGGGTTGATCACGGGGATCCGACCAAACCGGGTCGGGGCGTGACAGACAAACTGTCCTTATACTTATTAGGTCGTTCAGGGCCCATAGGACGCATCACTACCCCTCTTGGGTGTCTTGATGGTCTCGTACTCATAGTGCATTCACAAACAATGTTTTCTTGTCAAGCCATGTAATTTGTAGTGCCACTGGTGCAACGACCCCGACTCTCAAATCAACCCGCAGTTGTTTGTCTTGACTGGTTTGTAGACCTATCATGTTACACTACCACTAGTTGACTGAGTATGTCGGTTCTATCTTGGTACCATAGCCAAACAATTCCTTTATTTAAAGTTTTATGGCATATAATTCATGTTTGTTTATAAGCTCCTGCTCATGCCAACTGGCCTTAGGCCCACTGTATGAGATTTTCAAAATCGGGCATATTAGCCCCCCCAAGTTCCAAAACCGAGGCCCCTGGCCTATCAAAGCTATTCAAGCTCCCATCAAGAAGGTCTTCCAAATAGTTTAAGCATTGACACACAGTCAAGGGAGAGCACTTCCGACAAGAATAAATTTTCACTATCCCTTATACCCCGGGGTACAAGGACAACTCCATTCATAACCGATGAATAGGTTTTCAACTTCCTTAGAGTAAGTTTCATCATACCAACTAGGTATGTCAATGGGACCCGAGACCCAAGCTTTGGGTCCCTACCCGACCCGAGAAGTCTCATGTCTGTTTGGGTCCGTGCTTGGGTTTGGGTCCCGCATGGCTGGTTTCTGCGGGATCGGGTCCCGCTGACTAGACCCGAGCTTCGGGTTCAAAAAAGTGGACCCAAAGCTAGGGTCCAAATGGACCTGAAGGTGGGCCCATAGTACTTTTGAATTTTTTTCACTTTTTAAAATAAAACAAGTTGTTTAATTAAATTTAGAAAAAAATATTAGAAAATTTTAATAAAAAATATTATTTAAAAATTATTCTATTTTTTTCTATCATTAATATTCTCACTTTATTCTTTTTTTCCTTTATTAAATAATAATAAATTATTTTTCCTTTATTATAAAATAATATATTTATAAATATCTTATTACCATACTATATTATTTATTTTTCCTTTATTAGACTCTAATAGATTATATTTCCTTTCTTAAATCCTAATAAATTTATAAATAATTAAAATAATTACAATGAAAAAATTTATATTATATTAATTTATATTTCTAATTAAATGTATTATTTAATAATATATAACATATATTCAAAATTTTAAAATAATTAAGTGGTTTATAATTTATTTTTAATTAAAAAATTGAATTTAAATTATATAAATAAAATTTTATATATCAATAATTATATAAAAAATATCAAATAAATAAAAAGTGTTAATATGGAACCACCCACATACATTTATACGCATATAACCCATACTATTTTTCATTTTATAACCATGCACATCAATTTTTAGATCGTTTTTTCATTATTTATAAATTAAATTTAATATAAAATTGTAATAGTAATTTATTAGGAAAAGTAAAGCAAATAAATATTTGAAAAATTAAATTTTCAAACAAATATTAAAAAATTTATATAATACAATAATTTAAAATTTTTTATTTTTAGTAAAAAAAATATAAGATAGATCTAACTCGGGTCCAAATGGACCAGAGCAGCGGGTTCGGATCCAACTTTTGGACCCGAGGCTCGGGTCTAGTCGGGTCTCGGGTTTAGCATACCTGAGATCGGGTCGGGTTTGGGTCCGACCAAGTAGACCCGAGCTCGGGTTCACTCGGGCGTGGGTTTGTTGGGCCCAAGCTCGGGTCGGGCGCGGGTCCGCTAAAACCTGCCCGACCCAAGCTATTGACATCCCTAATACCAACCGGTTATGATCTATTTACAACCGGTAAGTAGTTTTTTCGCATGGTTTTCATATCACCACTCTAAGTCGTGATGTTTAAAATACCACATAGTAGTGGGTTTTCATTTCAATGTGCTTATCATCCCCACCCGGGTATGATATAAAATCCCACTCACAACCGGTAAGTGGTTTTTAACTTTAAGTTGTGTTCATCATCCCAACCGGGTATGAAGTTAGTAAACCCACTCATACGTTAATGTCGTGAATTCCACAAAACCGGTTTTTTGTATTCACCCGAGCTTGTCCATGCTGGAGTTCCCGGTACTTCGTGTTCCTACACAATATGAACATCTCGGTTCATTATCCTTTGGCCTAATAGCCTTCATTCATTCCAAATGAATGAGAAAGTCAAACTTTCATTTATTTGCAATTAGGTCCCTAAAGTCATTTCTCTTTAACTTTAAGTCCCTAATGCCAGTTTTTCCTCAAATTGAGTCTCGAAATTTTTAAAATTTATCATAGGACCTTAATTTGTTCCATTTCACAAAAAGGGGTTTAATTGCCCAAATTTCCTATTTGATCCCCCAACTTTTCCAAAATTACCATTTTGCCCTTCCTTTACAAAAATGGTAAGTTTCACCCCAAAAACTCTAAAATTCCTCAATTGGCCCTCTAACATTTTTATCATACCCAATTGACCCACAATTTTAGGTAGTTGCATTTCAGTCCCTCGAATTTTCAAAAATCCCCAATTTCCCCCAATTTTTCCTCCAATTGTAACTCTTTAACACAACCGAATTTAATTTCATCAAATTAATCGATCAAACACCTCTAATTGTCTAAATTGAAGTTGAAATGGAGTTTCTCAATGTTCATATGATTCTATAGAACTTTGAATTATGAGTTTTAATGTCAGAACGAGCTCAAACGGAGCTTCGCCGAAAAGAGACTATAGAGAGAGAAAGCTTTGATTACTCACCGGTGAGGGCACGATGGTCCAAGCTTTTGATCTGGATAGATAACTCTCATCCTGAGATTCATCCTACAATCAAGAATCGCATCAATTGATTTGAGATTGAGTTAGAATTTCGTCATTGAAATTTTGTCGATTATCTCTCTAGCACCGACTGAAAATTGCAGAGGGGAGCCAAATTGGCTTACCTTTCAGTCCTAATTCGGCCATGGGAGGGTTGAGAAGTGTTGAGAAGGCTTGTTTTGGCCTGAGGTGTGCTCGAAATGGCCAATTTCAACTCGGCCAATACAGGGCAGCTTCGGTCCGCCGGAGCTGCTTCATTGTTTCATCACGCCGGCATTTCTCCGGCGACCCTTGGAGCAAACGGAGACTACAGATGTCATGCCCCGACTCGGTTTGGCTGAATTCTTGTGAACAACCCGCCACTCTCTCAGTTTATTAAAGGATTTTTCCTTATTATAATCCATAAAGAGTAAGGTGTCCTTTAAACCTGCGCCATTTCCTGGAATAGCATAATCAAAACTGCATGAAATTTTAAACTTTACATACCTTTCTTACAGGCATCTTAGTTGATTGTCTTTCAGGGTTGGCTTTCCGAGATTTCCTAAAAGGGATTTAAGGGAGGGGGTGAGTACGACTACTCAGTGAATGGGTTTTTAAATGTCTACTTTTAACTTTTAAGAAAAACATATATATGGAGTGTGCGAGACTCCTTTCTTTTAAAAAATCCCTTCATTTAAAAATTTGGGTTTTTTCATTATTTCTTAGTTACCGGTGTGTCATCACCCAACACACATCCTTCATCATGAAGGTTACACACATTCGCAAGTCAGTATCACTATTGAACCCGCTAGAGGCTTCGGAGCGACTTTTCCTACCACCTGGATAGAAGTACGACCACTTCTACCCTAGGAATGAGTGGATGTACGCGACATCCGACCCACAATCCCGAAATCACTTCTTCATGTCCATGTGAGGACAGAGACCTCATCCTGTCCCCACCCCGGTCTCATGCGCTTGGTGCTACTCCAAATTTCGCATAGACACCTGGAACGACGAACTGCTCTTATAGCCACTAGGTCGTCAAGTGCCCTTAGGACGCATCACTACCCCCTCATTGGCGTGTTAATGATTCCGTACTCACAGTGCATGCACAAACAATGTTTTCTCATATTGCCATGTAATATGTGGTGCCATTGGTCCAACGACCCCGACTCTCAACTCAACCCGTAGTTGTTTGTCTTGACTGGTCTGTCGAACTGTCATGTCGCACTTCTGCTAGTTGACTGAGCATGTCGGTCCTATCTTGGTACCATGGCCAAACAATTCACTTATTAAGTTTTATGGCACATATATCATGTTCGTTAACGAGCTCCTGCTTGTGCCAACTGGCCTTGGGCCCACTGTACGAGATTTTCAAAATCAAGCATTTAGCCCCAAGTTCCAAAACCGAGGCCCCGACCCATCAGAGCTATTCGATCTCCCGTCGAGAAGGTCTCCCAAATTGTTTAAGCATTGGCACACAGTCAAGGGAGAATACTTCCGACAAAACATATGTTTTCTCAATCCATTATTCAGCCCGATATAAGGACACCTCCGTTCATAACCGATGAACGAGTTTTCAACTTCCTTCGAGGAAGTCTCATCATACCAACCGGGTATGATCTACTTACAACTCATAAGTAGTTTTTCTGCATAACTTTCACATCACTTTCTCTAAGTTGTGATGATTAAAAATACCACTAAGCAATGGGTTTTTATACCGAGGTACTAATCATCCCCAATCGGGTATGATATAAAATTCCCACTTACAACTGGTAAGTGATTTTTAATTTTAAGTTGTGCTCATCATCCCAACCGGGTATGATGTTAGTAAACCCACTCACCCGTTAATGTCGTGAATTGCACTAGATCGGTTCTTAGTATTCACGCGAGCTTGTCCTTGCTGGCGTTCCCGGTACTTCGTGTTCCTACACGATATGAACATCTTGGTTCATTATCCTTCGGCCTAATCGCCTTCATTCATTCCAAATGAATGAGAAATTCGAACTTTCATTTATTTTCAATTTGGTCCCTAAAGTTATTTCTCTTTAAGTCCCAAATGCCGGTTTTTTTCCTGAAATTGAGTCCCGAAACTTCTAAAATTTATCATAGGACCTCAATTTATTCCATTTCACAAAAAGGGGATTAATTTCTCATATTTCCAATTTGGTCCTCCAACTTTTCCAAAATTACCATTTTCCCTTCCTTTACAAAAATGGTAAGTTTTGCCCCAAAAATTCTAAAATTTCTCAATTCGTCCTCCAACATTATTTTCATGCCCAATTGGCCCTCAATTTCATAAAATTTCATTTTAGTCCTTTGAATTTAGAAAATCCCTAATTTTCCCCCAATTCCAACTTCTTAACATAGCCAAATTTGATTTTATCAAATTGACCCATCAATTGTTTCCAATTGTTGAAATTGAAGTTGAAATTGAGTTTTTACATGTTCATATGATTCTTTAGAAATGTGAATCGCAAGTTTTAACGCTGGGACGAGCTCAAACGTAGCTTCGTCGGAAAATGGACTATAGAGAGAGAAAGCTTAGATTACTCACTAGTGAAGGCATGGCGGTCCGAGCTTTCGATCTAGGCAGATAGCTCTCGTTCTGAGGTTTATCCTAGAATCAAGAATCGCATGAATTGATGCAAAATTGGATTAGAATTTCGTAATTGAAATTCGGTCGACTCTCTCTCTTGCACCGATCGAAAATTGTAAAGGGGAGCCGAATTGGCTTACCTTTCGGTCCTAATTTGGCCGTGGAAAGGTTGAGGAAGTGTTGGGAAGGGTTGGTTTGGCCTGAGTAGGGCTTGAAATGGTCGATTTCAGCTTGGCCGAAATAGGGTAGCTTCGGTCCATCGTAGTTGCTTCACTATTCCATCATGTTGGCGCTTCTCTAATGATTCTCGGATTGACTAGAGTTTGCTATCAGATAGCTGTATTCTCCTTGGCTCTAAAGAGCCCGACCTTTATTCAAGTCGAAGCTCTAGTTCGAGCTTCATTGGGAAATGGAGCAGTAGAGAGATAGAGAGAGTAGTGTTTAGGTTTGAGGAGAATAAATGCAGATGGCCTCTTTATATAGGTGTAAAAATCGTGTATTAAATGGGAGAGATTTATTACTAGTATTAATATTTCCATAAATTATTGGTATTAATTCCAATAATTTAATTTTATTATTAAATTATTTGTATTAATTCTAATAATATAATTTATGTATTAAAATATTGGTATTAATTACAATAATTAAATATATATTAATTTATGGCTATTTATGGTAAGGGTATATTCGAATAAAAAGTTTTGGCCAAAATTTCCAGTTACAAAAAAATCATACTTCCCAAGATGTCACCCATCATCACACTACTTTCGAACAAGTACACTTAACTTTAGATTTCTCATGGATTCCCGTTCACCTAAACCAATTTGGTTTTTCTATTCTAATTTGTGTTAAGTTTCTTTTCCAAGGTTTAATAAGCCCTTTGGATCACTCAAAAGTTGTAAATTTCCATATTGCTTGTTCCCAAATGATCGAGTTTGTAAACCGTCTCGGTTTTCTTACTTGGTTTAACCGGTTCTTTTCCAGATTTTCCTTACTCAAAAGTGCGGGGTTTACAACTCTCCCCTGCTTTTAGGAGTTTTGTCCCCTAAACTTAACCAATATATTCCACATTATGAATAATTTCCCTTAATGTCAACTTGGGTTTTCTTGACATGCTAACACTTCAATTGCTTTTTCGCTTAGTCCCCGTAATCATTCATCTAAGGAATTTCTTTTCATTTATCATGCTTACTCATTCCATGTAGTTATAATAACGAGACATGTATGACTCATTAATCCTAATTTATATTCTTAGGTTCGCATCTCCCTTTATTTAGGATAAGGTTCTTCCTTTTGGGGATTTTACTCAAGATTTTAGGATTGGGAGTTCCAAGGTGCCCAATCATTCCTTTTTCTAGTTATTCTCTTCATCGTTGAAACTCCTACCTCAATGTTCTTTTGAGCATTACATACTTGTTTTCACAGGTTTTTGTGTTATTATTCTTTCGTCCCAATTTGACCCATCCTTCATCCGTCATTGATTACAACTTTGGTCAAATTTATGTTTGAACTTGTTATGTTTACCAACTGATTCCTTCTTACTCGAGTTACATTTTACTCGGGATTGTTGGTGCTTATATGTCCCTTACGACATGACATAGTTCTGAACCTGTCTCAGTCCATCAAACTCCTAGAACACCTCTTTTAGGGTTATTTCCAACTTTCCAGCCTTACAGGGACTATATAATTTCATCCCTCCTTTAATTGGGTAGTATTACTCAACTACCTTTACTGTTACTGAATTATCATTCATATCTTGACAACATGTCATACATAACCGTGTCGGTTTTCCTTACCCACTCGTCCTTTCCCAACTTCTTTATTGGGTTTTTCTAGTGCCACTTATTTGGTTTCCCAATAGTTTACCAACAAACTAGGATACTTTCCTTCTTAAGTCCTTGTTATCCCTTATTCAAGGGTTTTTCCTTTTTTCTTAATCCACTTTTACTTACTCATAATCACTTCATGATTCTTCATTCTACAATAATTGCTTTCGATCTATGTGTCGATTACTTTGCTTGGGAAGGTTCCCTCCTTCTGGTTTTGTTCTCTACTATGTACCATACAATAGAGATTTCCATCTTAGGAGTTACATACTCAACCTCCTTATCATTCATTGTATGGTTCTTTCTCCCTTTCTTCGCACCCTTATCTATGTTAGGGCATCTGTTTGGTTTGGATCCTTCACTATCCACAACTTTTGTTTTATCCCTTATTCCTTAGATGGGATACTTCCGATTATTGGTTTTATTCCATGCATTCCACCCTATGCTCGGTCATCCACTCTTTAAGCTTCATATGCGCGTGTGGACTATGACCCGTCTTACCAATTGCAGTTATTCCTCCTTAGCCACATCTTATTTGGAGGACTTACTTTCCCAATGTTTCTCGAACATTCTTTACTTTATTACCTTAGTATGGGTTGTCCACTCATTCATACTTGTCACAACATCTTTTTGATGCTAACCCGTTAACTTATTATCATTTAAGAGGGTTCACATCCTTCTTGTTACAAAATCTCTTGTTCTTCCTTCATGAAGCTCACTTAACCGTCTCAAGACTTTAAACTAGAAATCCGGTTTTGGTCATTAATTTCTTTAAGGATTTTCCTTTATTCTTCTTTTTCCAATGTTTTGGCCTTAGGAGCTCAAACGAAGCTTCGCCGGAAAATGAACTATAGAGAGAGAAAGCGTCGATTACTCACTGGTGAGGGCATGGCGGTTCGAGCTTTCGGTCTAGGTAGATAGCTCTCGTCCTTAGGTTTATCCTAGAATCAAGAATCGCATCAATTGATGTGAAATTGGATTAGAATTTCGTTATTAAAATTCGGTCGATTCTCTCTCTAGCACCGATCAAAAATTGTGAAGGGGCGCCGAATTGGCTTACCTTTCGGTCCGAATTCGGACATGGGAAGGTTGAGGAAGTGTTGGGAGGGCTTGGTTTGGCCTGAGTAGGGCTTGAAATGGCCAATTTCTGCTTGGCCGAAATAGGGCAGCTTCGGTCCGCCGGAGTTGCTTCACTATTCCATCATGTCGACGCTTCTCCAATGATTCTCGGAATGACTGGAGTTTGCTATCAGATAGCTATCTTCTCCCCGGTTCTAAAGAGCCCGACCTTTGTTCAAGTTGAAGCTCTGGTTCAAGCTTCACCGAAAATGGAGTAGTAGAGAGAGAGAGAGAGAGAGAGAGAGAGAGAGAGAGAGAGAAGTGTTCAGGTCTGAGGAGAATAAATGAGGATGGCCTCTTTATATAGGTGTAAAAATCGTGTATTAAATGAGAGAGATTTATTACTAGTATTAATATTTCCATAAATTATTGGTATTAATTCCAATAATTTAATTTCATTATTAAATTATTTGTATTAATTCTAATAATTAAATATATATTAATTTATAGCTATTTATGATAAGGGTAAGTTCGAATAAAAAGTTTTAGCCGAAATTTCCAATTACAAAAAATCATACTTCCCAAGAGGTCACCCATCTTCACACTACTCTTAAACAAGCATGCTTAACTTTAGAATTCTCATGGATTCTCGTTCAGTTGAACCAATTTGGTTTTTCTGTTTTAATTTGTGTTATATTTCTTTTCCAAGGTTTAATAAGCCCTTTGGATCACTCAGAAGTTGTAAATTTCCATATTGCTTGTTTGGAAATGATCGGGTTTGTAAACCGTCTCGGTTTTCTTACTCGGTTTGACCGGTTCTTTTCCCGATTTTCCTTAACTCAAAAGTGCGGGGTTTACAATAGGCATGTAGCTATCTTCTCCTCGGTTCTAAAGAACTCGACCTCGCCTTGTTTGGCTCAGAAAAGACCCTATATCGGAGCTCTGGTTCGAGCTTCACCGGAAAACTGAGCAATTGAGAGAGAGTGAGCTTTTTAGGTGTGGAGAGGATGAATGTGGAGGGGCTCTTCATATAGGGAGCTTGGGGACCCGTTGGTCGTCCATTTGGCACCGTTATGACAGGCATTGAAGACCTAAAATGTACCGAACGGAAGCGTTTCTCATTTGTCGGCACTGCTTCAATTTTCTGGTGAGTGAAGAGTGCTGTCATCCTGAGGAACAAGATGACACTGTTCCAAACCGGACTGGACCGGTCCGAACCGAGTTCGAAGTTTAAACTGGTCGGTGCAGCCCTCATTTGATTGAGTTTTTCAAATCTAAAAATTCCTAAATTCATTTTCTATCCAATGGTGGCCTCAAATCTCAAATTTGAATTATTTAAGCCACCTAGAAAAATGAATTTAGGATCAGTTTCAATAGTGGTTCAAACCGGTCCAAACCAGTTCGGATCTGGTTCACCTGAACCGGTTTGGTTTTCATTCCCAATTCCTTCAAAGTCCATTTCCATGTCTTTTGTGATTCCTTGGGTCACTTAGGGTCCATAAAATTCCTGATTTACCATCTCTTTATCAATTCCAGTTCATAAACTAGCTCGGTTCTTAAACCTGTTCAATCCGGTTCACCTGAACCGATCTGGTTTTTCTCTCCCACTTTGTTTTAAGGTTCCTTCCCAAGGTTTATAAATCTCTTCAGGCCACAAGGGATCCATAAATTTCCCTGTTTTCCCTTTCTCTGTCAGTTCTGGTTCATGAACCGACTCAGTTCATAAACCGGTTCAATCCAATTGGATTCGGTTTATCCAAACCGGTTTGTTTTTTCTCTTCCAATTTGTCCTAAGGTTTTTTTTCCATAGTATTATAAACCCTTTGGATCATCCTGGAGTTATAAATTCCCAAATTGCCCATTCACAAATGATCTAGTTTGTGAACCGGTTCAGTTTTCTCACTTGGTTTGACTGGTTCTTTTCCCGGTTTTTCCTTAGCTAAAAAGGGCAGGGTTTACAACTCTCCCCTCCTTTTATTAGTTTTTTCTCCAAAACATAATTCTTAGCCTTGTATGAGGAATAATTTCCTTTGATGCCCCTTTGGTGTTTGCTTAGCATGCAAACTCTTCTCTCGTCCTTCCAATTAGCCATTTTTTACAACCTTCACTTAAGGAATTCCTTTTCCTTTATATTATTTACTCCCTCCATGGAATTTATCATAACTAGACATACCTTACTTCAGGGTATATTCTTAGATTTTATCTCTTTCTTTGTTTAGAGCAACATTCTTCCCTTTTAGATTCTTTACTCAAGATTGAGAAGTCCAAGATAACTAATCATTCCCATGTCTAGTTATCCCTTTGGTAGTTGAAACCTTTAGCCCGATGTTCTTTCGAGTGTCACGTACTTGTTTCCACTGTTTTTCTTTATTATCACTTTTTCGTCCTATTTTGACCCTTCCTTCATTCGTTGTCTATTATAACTTCGGTCCAAAATTTTCTATATTCGACCTTGTCTTGCTTATTAGCTGACTCTTCCTTACTTTGAGTCTTATTCTCCTCAGGATTGTTGGGATTACATGCCCCTTACAGCATGGATTTTTCTAGGACCTATCTCTCTCCATTAGATTTCTAGCACATCTCCTTGAGGTTCTCTCTTAGCTTTTTGACCTTTTAGAGATCGTATAACTTCATCACTCTTTTCTTTTGATAGCATTCCAAAATTATCCTTTTTACCATTATCCTCTCCTCCATCATGCCTTTGAAGTTATGTCTCACATAACTGCATGGATTCCTCTTACCTACTCATCCTTCCCCAACTTCTTTATTGGATCTTTTTGGTTCCAATTGATTGGGTTTTCCAATACTATATCGACAAGCTGGGATTCATCCTTTCTTAGGTCCATCCTCATTCCCAATGACATCCTTTACTCAAGGATTTTACTTTGGCCTTAATTCACTCTTACTTGTTCGTAATCATTTCACAATTCATTATATCAAGTTGATTCCTTTTGGTCTACATGTCGATTTGCTTGGTTTGGGGAGTTTCCTTTTTTTTTTTTATAGTTTTATTCTCTACTATTTCCTTCAAAGTGGAGACTTTCACCTTAGGAGTTACATGTTCAACCTTTTAACCATTTCTTGAAGGCTTCCTTTCTTCATCTCCTTACACCCTTTCTATATTGGGGCATTTGCCCGCTTTCAATCCTCCACTGTCTTAAATTTTCCATTCCATCCCTTATTCCTTATTTGAGTAGCTTCTGATTATCAGTCTTATTTCAGAATCCTTATTCATCTTAAAATTTCCTTTCATTCCTTATCTTAGAAATTTCTAATTGTTGGTCTTATTTCAGATACTCTACACTATGCTCATCCGTCCATTCTTTAGGCTCCATTAAGTGAGCATGGACCACAACTCGTCCTGATGTTAGTGATCATTTTCCCTAATTGATTTCTTAATTGAGGGCTTACTTCTCCAAGATTCCTCATATATTCTTTCTTTTACTCTCTTATTATTGTAGTCCACCCACTTTTATTCGTTACGACATTCTTTGGTGCTACCATGCCACTTATCCATTCCTTTGGTTTAACTTACTTCTAAAGACCTCATGAGTACTTTTCCTTGCTACTCGATCTTTCCATCTCAACCAACATTTCATTTGTGAGCTTATCGTTCTTTCCATTTCGGTTGGTTCCATTTCCTCTTAATTAGGATACGCATGTCTTTCCAGGACTTCCTTCCTTGGTAGGATTCTATGCCTTTCTCTTGACATTCTTTTCTTACATTTACTCTAGGGAATTTCTACCATTAAATGACATCCCTTGATGTCGTGTTCTCCTATTTATCTTTACTCCTCAAATCTTGTAGGCACATCTTTTATACTCTATCCGCATCCTCATTCATACCTAGTACTTATCTATTTCTTTAGGGCGTGTACAAATCTTCCTTGTTTCAAGATTTCTTGACCATTGTGTGAGAGGCTTGACTATTTCTTTCTTGGCTTGAGTTTAGTCGTTAATTGGCATTTGGCCCTTTTAAGGATTTCTTTCATCCTCCTTTTCCCAAACATTAGTTCGTTAACTGCTTCGCCTCCACCATTCGTTTGGTCTAAGTTTCTTAGGCCAGCTATTTGTCGAGTCCTCCTATCCTTAACATCCATCACACTAACCTTTTTAGGGTGTAGTCCTTTCTACCCCCAGTCTTTCTTAGGGTGTCATTTATTCTCTTTAATCCGAATTGGCTTCATTACTTTTTCCAAGCTGATTCATTCTTGAAATTCCAATACATCCTGTTATTTGGCTCTATTACTCTTCCAATGTAGGTCATAATTGTCCTCTGATACATCCTTCCTTCAAGAAGTTTCTAACGGTGGGTCGGTGCCTTGCACTCCATGTTATGTCCATCTACCAGTCCAATAATTCGTTCAAGGTACTGAGTTGTATGCATCCCTCCAGAGTTCTCTTTCCTAGCATATTCCTTCTCTTCTTCACTCTCATTGTGCCATTCCCTAGAGTATCTGAAGGATGTTTTTCTGTGTTTGCTCCTTTATAAGAGGGTTCTAGGTATACTTCCCATGTACCTTATCTCTATTCTTGTGGTATCCTTCTCGGTTTGACCTTCTTAAGAAGAAGTTTAAATTTGGCATTCACCTCGTCATTTCTTGACCTCTTTGTGAATCGCTCACTTAACCTGCTCCATAGTTTTTGTCTCCAGTCCTTCATGTCTTTAGTGACATTTGAGGAGGTTTTGCCCTAAATCTATGAGGTGTGGGACACTCCTTCTTTCCTTACACCTCTAATAGTTTATCTTGGTACTTGTCTTTAATAGAGTTGGGCACTTCTTCACGTAATGTCCCCATCGTTCATACTTGTAATAGGTTATCCATTTGCATGGATTGTGGTGGTTCCTTCTTTCCTTTGAGTGGGGCTTTTCCAGGGTTTCTAGTGGTTTGGTGCTTCTCCGTTTTTGAGTTTTCTTGTTGAATCCTCTTTGCTAAAGGTTCATAGTAAGAGTCCTCCTAGGTTTCTCAATTCCCTGCTTCATCTTCCATAACTGAAATGTAACTTTTACTTAGTTTCTAGGATAGTGTGGGTTTGTTTGGTTTATTTGCCTCTGGCCATCTTTCTAGCAAGATCACATCATTGGGAGCTAGAGATTTAAGAATTTGAGTATTTCATTAACAAGGGGATAAAAAAAGTTGGGATTTTAGCCCTATCATATAAAGTAGTCATAGAATAGATAGGAAGCTATGGTTTTCTTGGCAAGTATCCTCCTTGGTAAGATTATATGCCTGTACTAGCATTCCTGGGTTTAGGCTTGGCTCCCTTTGTACATAGGACTATGACCTTAACATGCCCTGGCACTGTACTCCTTTGCGGTCTTGGATGTTTCCCCATTTGGTCCTTTGAGACTTCTACTATATCTCGGGCATTGGGAAGCTTCTAGAGTTGTCTTCTAACGAGGACAGGGTGTTGAGTAGAGTCATTCCTAGTTTTCTTGATTCCTCTCCTAGGAGCCATCTGTAAATTTTAAGATAAATCCTATTAGTTACTATATTTTCTAGTCTTGATTATGTATTCGAGGAAACACGCTCTAATACCACTCTAGTTGTCAAGCCCCGACCCTGTTTGGTCAGATCCCCATGATCAACCTGCCACTCTCCCAGTTTATTAAAGGGTTTCCTTTTATTATAAACTGTAAAGAGTAAGGTGTCCTTTATACCTGTACCATTTCCTGGAATAGCATAATCAAAACTGCATGATATTTTAAACTTTACATACCTGTCTTACAGGCGTCTTAGTTGATGGTCTTTAAGGGTAGGCTTTCCATTATCTCCTGAAAGGGATATAAGGGAGGGGGTGAGTACGACTACTTAGTGAATTGGTTTTCAATACTTTTACTTTTATGAAAAAGATTTGTATTGGAGTGTGCCAGACTCCTTTCTTTCAAAAATCATTTCATTCAAAATCTCGGGTTTTATCACCATTTCCTTATTTAATCACGATGTGTCATCACCCAACACACATCCTTCATCATGGAGGTTAAACACACATTCATAGGTCAGTACATCAACTGAACCCACTTGTGGCTTCGGAGCGACTTTACCGGCCACTCGGATCTAAGTACGTCCACTTCTACCCTGAGAATGAGTGGATGTTCGTAACACCCAACCCTCATTCCCAGAATAAATTCTTCGTCTCCATTATGAGGACGGAGACCTCATCCCATCCCCACCCCAGTTTCATGCGATTAGTGCTACTCCAAATTTCGCACGATCACCTGGTACGACAACTGCCCTTATACTCACCAGGTCGTCCAATGCCCTTAGGATGCATCACTACCCCTCTTGGACGGCTTGATGGTCTCGTACTCATAGTGCATGCACAAACAATGTTTTCTTATCAAGCCATGTAATCTATGGTGCCACTGGTCCAATGGCCCCGACTCTCAACTCAACCTGCAGTTATTTCTCTTGACTGGTCCGTCGACTTGTCATGTCATACTGCCGCTAGTTGACTGAGTATGTCGGTCCTATGTTGATACCATGGCCAACCAATTCCTTTATTTAAAGTTTTATGGCATATAATTCATGTTTGTTTATGAGCTCCTCCTTGTGACAACTGGCCTTGTGCCCACTGTACGAGATTTTCAAAATCGAGCATATTATCCCCCAAGTTCCAAAACCGAGGCCCCGACCTATCAGAGCTATTTGAGCTCCCGTCAATAAGTTCTCCCAATTAGTTTAAGCATTGACACACAGTCAGGGGAGAGAGCACTTCCGAGAAAAATATGTTTTCACTGTCCCTTATACCGCCCGGGTACAAGGACATCTCCGTTAATAATCGATCAACGGGTTTTCAACTTCCTTCGAGGAAGTTTCATCATACCAACCGGGTATGATCTACTTACAATCGTTAAGTAGTTTTTTCGCATGGTTTTCACATCACTACTCTAAGTCGTGATGTTTAAAATACCACATAGTAGTGGGTTTTCATTTCGATGTGCTTATCATCCCCAACCAGGTATGATATAAAATCCCACTCACAACCGGTAAGTGGTTTTTAACTTTAAGTTGGGCTCATCATCCCAACTGTGTATGAAGTTAGTAAACCCACTCACCCGTTAATGCCGTGAATTCCACTAGACCGGTTCTTTGTATTCACGCGAGCTTGTCCTTACTGGCATTCCCGGTACTTCGTGTTCCTACATGATATGAACATCTCGGTTCATTATCCTTTGGCCTAATAGCCTTCATTCATTCCAAATGAATGATAAAGTCAAATTTCATTTATTTGCATTTAGGTCCCTAAAGTTATTTCTCTTTAACTTTAAGTCCCTAATGCCAGTTTTTCCTCAAATTGAGTCCCAAAACTTTTAATATTTATCATAGGACCTCAATTTGTTCCATTTCACAAAAAGGGAATTAATTTCCCTAATTTCCAATTTGGTCCCCCAACTTTTCCAAAATTATCATTTTGCCCTTTCTTTACAAAAATGGTAAGTTTCACCCCAAAAATTCTAAAATTCCTCAATTGGCCCTCTAACATTTTTATCATGCCCAATTGACCCTCAATTTTAGGAAATTGCATTTCGATCCCTCGAATTTTTGAAAATCCCCAGTTTCCCCGAATTTTCCTCCAATTCTAACTCTTTAACACAACTGAATTTGATTTCATCAAATTGACTGTTCAAACACCTTTAATTTTTGAAATTGAAGTTGAAATTGAGTTTCTTCATGTTCATACGATTCCATAGAACTTTGAATCGTGAGTTTTAACGACGGAACGAGCTCAAACGGAGCTTCGCCGGAAAATAGATTGTAGAGAGAGAAAGCTTCGATTACTCACCAGTGAGGGCACAACAGTCCGAGCTTTTGATCTGGGCAGATAGCTCTCGTCCTGAGGTTCATCCTAGAATCAAGAATCACATCAATTGATGCCAAATTGAGTTAGAATTTCATCATTCATTTTTTGCTGGTTCTCTCTCCATCACCGATTGGAAATTGCAGAGGGTAGCCGAATTGGCTTACCTTTCAGTCCTAGTTCGCCCGTGGGAGGGGTGAGGAAGTGTTAGGAAGGCTTATTTTTGTCTGATAAGGGCTTGAAATGGCCGATTTCAACTCAGCCGAAACAGGGTAGCTTCGGTCGCCGGAGGTGCTTCACTATTTCATCACGCTGGCGTTTCTCTGGCGACCCTGAGAGCAAATGGAGACTATAGGCGTGTAGCTGACTTGTGTTTGGCTCAGAAAAGACCATATATCAGAGCTCTAGTTTGAGCTTGACTAGAAAACTAAGCAACTAAGAGAGAGTGAGCTTTTCAGGTGTAGAGAGGATGAATGGGGAGGGGCTCTTTATATCAGGAGCTTGGGGACCTGTTGGCCGTCTGTTTGGCACCGTTATGATGTATTGAAGACCTGAAACTTATCGAACGGAAGCATTTCTTATTCATCGGCGCTGCTATGATTTTTTGGTGAGTGAATAGTGCTGTCATCCTGAGGAAGAAGATGACACTATTCCGAACCGGACCAGACCGGTCAGAATCGACTTCGAAGTTTAAACCAACCGGTTCACCCCTCATTCAACCGAGTTTTTCAAATCTAAAAAATTCTAAATTCATCTAAATTCATTTTCTATCCAATGGGGATCTCAAAATCTCAAATGTGAATTATTTAAGCCACCTAGAAAAATGAATTTAGGATCCAGTTCAATAGTGGTTCAAACTGGTCCAAACCGTTTTGGATCCGGTTCTCCCGAACTAGTTTGGTTTTCATTCCCAATTCCTTCACAAGTCCATTTCCATGTCTTTTGGGACTCCTTGGGTCATTTAGGGTCCACAAAATTCCCGGTTTACCATGTCTTTATCAATTCCGGTTCATAAACCGGCTCGGTTCTTAAGCTGGTTCAATTCGATTCACCCGAACCGATCTGGTTTTTCTCTTCCACTTTATTCTAAGGTTCCTTCCCAAGGTTTATAAATCTCTTTGGGTCATAAGGGATCCATAAATTTCCCTATTTACCCTTTCTCTATCGGTTCCAGTTCATGAACCGACTCGGTTCATAAACCGATTCAGTCCAGTTGGATCCGGTTCATCCAAACCAGTTTGGTTTTTTTCTTCTAATTCATCCTATGGTTCTTTTCCATAGTATTATAAACCCTTTGGATCACCAAGGAGTTGTAAATTCCCAAATTGCCTATTCATAAATGATCGGGTTTGTGAACCGGTTCAGTTTTCTGACTCGGTTTGACAGGTTTTTTTCCCGGTTTTATCTTAGCTTAAAAAGGGCGGGGTTTATAAGACTGAACCGAGTTGATCTACACTTGAACCAGTTTCTAAATTCAATTTTCTTGTGACTTAAAAATGATGAAATTAGGTAAATGAATCCACCATTAGATAGAGAATTAATTTAGAAATTTTTAATTTTGAGAAAAATTGTCGAATTGGTCCTGAACCGACCAATTTACGCATTGATCCCAGTCAGACCGGTCTAGTTCGGAACAATGTCATTTTCCTCCTCAGGATGACAATACTATTCATTCATTGTAGAAACGGATAACTCCGGTGAAGCTTAAATTTCTCCAATCAGGTTGTTTCAGGGCGAGGATAAGCTTGACCAAAATGGAAAGTTGTCGGGTAGAGGGTCCTCAAGATCCCTATATAAATAGCTTCTCTCCATTCATCCTCCACACACCTCAAATCTCCATTCTCGCTCATCTGCTCTAGTTTTCATTGAAGCTCGATCCAAAGCTCTGATATAGGTATTTTTCTCATCTTTAGAGGGCAAGGTCGGGTTCTACACACTCTAGGTGAAGTTAGCTACCTGACAACAACTTCCTTTCGACTTGATGACCGCCGGAGAAGAACTGGTGGAATCAAACAGTGAAGCAGCTCCAAAGGACTGAAGCTGCCCTATTTTGGCCGAGCTGAATTCGGCCAAATTCATCCCTACTCCGACTAAACCAAGCCTTCCCAACACCCGCTCACTATGTTGTAGAACTCACCCTTCTCTTTTATCCCTTTCAGGAGTAAGGAGATTTAACAAAAGAAACCATGAAGATGTACCCTCCGTCAGGTATGCTTAAAATTTACTTTTAAGCTTGCATTTTGATTGATTTATGCTATTACAGGGAACAAGTTTTGAAATTACGCCTAACCCCTCTTGATTAAGAGAAGGGAAAACCCCTCTTAAACCAAGGGAGCGGCGGGTTGATCATGGGGATCCAACCATATCGGGTCGGGGTGTGACACATATTCTACGATTTCCTAATTCTTACTTGATCACCAGTATCCCCCCTTCATGGTTTTATATATTTTAGTTTTTCTAGGGTGTATTGCATATATCAAATAGTGTGCCTCTTCTAATATGACATTCTTTAATGTGGCATCATTTGACACTACTACTCAACCTTTAAAAACTAGTAATTCGTTACCCCTTATGATGAATTTGTGGTGCCACTGGTCCAACGACCCCGATCCGCATCTCAACTTGTAGCTATTTGTCTTGACTAGTCCGAAGACCTATCTTGTCGCACTACCATTAGTTGATTGAATATGTCGGTCCTATATTGGTACCTTGGCCAAACACTTCATTTATTTAAAGTTTTATGGCATATAACTCATGTTTTTTTACGAGCTCCCGCTCGTGCCAACTGGCCTATGGCCCACTGTTCGAGATTTTCAAAACCGGGCATATTAGCCCCGAAGTTCCAAAACCAAGGCCTCCGCCCTATTAGAGCTATTCGAGCTCCCGTCGAGAAGGTCTCAAAAAATCATTTAAGCAGTGGCACACAGTCAGGGGAGAGAACTTCTGACAAAATTATATTTTCAACTATCCATCTTACCAATTGGGTATGAGGTTATCTCCACTCATAACTGATGAACGGGTTTTCCACTTCCTCCGAGAAAGTTTCATCATATCAATCGGGTCTGATCTACTTACAATTAGTAATTAGTTTTTCCGTGTTATTTTCATACCACTCCTCTAAGTTGTGATGTTTATAATACCAATAAGTAGTGGTTTTCATTTTCGAGGTACTTATCATCCCAATCGGGTATGATATATAAATCCCACTCACCCGATTGTGTAGTGAAATTCCTCTTAGTCGGCTTGTTGTCCTTACTCAAACTCATCTCAACTAGCGTTATTGGTACTTCGTGTTCCTACATGATATGAACATTCTTTTTCAATATTATTTGGCCTAACAGCCCTCATTCATCCCAATTGATTGAAAAAATTAAATTATTCCTTTATTTGCAACTAGGTCTCTAAAGTTATTTCTCTTTAAGTCCCTAATGACGGTTTTTCTTCAAATTGAGTCCCAAAACCTTTAAAATTCCTCTTGGGACTTCAATTTACCCAATTTCATAAAAAGGGATTCAAGTTTTCCAAATTCTCAATTTGGCCCCTAAATTTTACAAAATTACCATTTTGCCCTTTCTTTACAAAAATGGTAAGTTTCACCCCAAAAATTCTAAAATTTCTCAATTGGCCCTCTAACATTCTTATCATGCCCAATTGACCCTCAATTTTATAAAATTTCATTTTGGTCCTTTGAATTTTCAAAAATCCCCAATTTCCCCAAAATTTCCCCCAATTTCAACTCCCTAACACCACCGAATTTGATTTAATCAAATTGACCGATCAAACACTTCTAATTGTTGAAATTGAAGTTGAAATTGAAGTTGAAATTGAGTTTCTATATCTTTATATAATTTCATAGCACTTTAAATCATAAGTTTAAATGCCGGAACAAGCTCAAATGGAGTTTCGCCAGAAAATTGATGGTAGAGAGAGAAAGCTTCAATTGCTCACCGGTGAGGGTGCGACGGTCTGAGCTTTCTATCGTGGTATATAGCTCTCCTTTTGAGGTTCTTCCTAGGATCAAGAATGACATCAATTGATGCTAAATTAGATTAGAATTTTGTCATCGAAATTCTATCGGTTCTCTCTCTAGCATTGGTCGAAAATTGCAGAAGGGAGCTGAATTGACTTGCCTTTCAGTCTTAATAATGTCGTGGGAGGGCTATCGAAGTGTCAGGAGAGCTTGGTTTAGCTTGAGAAGGGCTCAAATTAGCCGATTTCATCTTTTCCAAAATATGGCAGCGTCAGTCCGCCGGAGCTGCTTCACTGTTCTATCATGCCGACATTTTTTCGGCAACTATCGGAGTAAACGAAGACTACATACATGTATCTGACTTCTCCTCAGTTCTAAGGAACCAGACCTCGCCTTCTTTCACTCAGAAATGACCTTATGTCAGAGCTCTGGTTTGATCTTCCCCAGAAAACTAAGCTGTTGAGAGAGAATGGAGTTTTCATGTGTGGAAAAGATGAATGGGGAGGGGCTCTTTATATAGGAAGCTCGGGGACTTTTTGGCCATTTGATTAGCACTTTAATGGTGGTCATTCGTTGCTTGAAACTCCCTAGCTGGAGACTTTTTAGCTTTTCCAGCGCTGTGTGATTTTCTGGCAAGTGAATAGTGCTGTCATCTGAAGGAAGAAGATGACACTATTCTGAACTGGACCGTACCAGTTTGAACTGGGTTCAAAGATTAAATTGGCCGGTTCACCCTTGATTCGACTGAATTTTTCAATTCTAAAAATTTCTAAATTCATCTAAATTCATTTTTTATCCAATGGTGGCCTCAAATCTCAAATTTGAATTTTTTAAGCCACTTAGAAAAATGAATTTATAAACCAGTTCAATAGTGGTTTAAACCGGTCCAAATCAGTTCAATTTAGTTCGGATCCGGTTCACCTGAACCATTTGGTTTTCATCTCCAATTCATTCTCAAGTCCATTTCCATGACTTTTGGGACTCTTTGGGTCACTCGGTATCCATAAATTTCCCGGTTTGCCCTTTGTCTATCAGTTCCGATTCATGAACCGAGTTGGTTTATAAACCGGTTTAATCCTGTTGGATCCAGTTCATCTGAACTAGTTTGATTTTTTCTCTTCCAATTTGTCCTAAGGTTCTTTTCTAAGGTTTTATGAACCCTTTGGATCACCCAGGAGTTGTAAATTTCCAAATTGCCCGTTCTCTAATGATCGGGTTTGTGAACTAGTTCTATGTTTCTCACTTGGTTTAACCGGTTCTTTTCCCGGTTTTCCTTAACTCAAATGAGTGGGGTTTACAAGTCTACCCTCCTTTTAGAAGTTTTTTCCCCAAAACTTAATATGCATATTTCACATATGGATTAATTTCCTTTAATGTCCACTTTCTCCTCTACTTAGGACGAGATTTTTCCTCTTGAGTGTTCTTGCCCAGGATTTTAGGATTGGGAGTTCCAAAATACACAACCATTTCATGTCTAATTATTCTCTTGGTAGTTGAAACTGTTAGCTTGATGTTCTTTTGAACGTTACTTACTTTTTTTCACAGTTTTCTTTATTATCACCTTTTCGTCCAATTTTGACCCTTCCTCCATTCGTTGTTTATTATAACTTCGGTCCAAATTTTTATATTTGACCTTGTCTTACTTAATAGTTGACTCTTCCTTACTTTGAGTCATATTCTCCTCTAAACTCTTGCTCATGACCATTTCACAATTCATTATTTCGAGTTGATCTCTTTTTGGTCCATGTATTGATTGTTTTGTTTGGGGAGTTCCCTTCTTACAGTTTCATTCTCTACTATGTTACTCAAAGTAGAGGTTTTAACCTTAAGAGTTACATGTTCAACCTTCTTACCATCCTTTGGAGATTTCTTCCTTCATTTCCTTGCACCTTCTTCTATGTTGAGGCAATTGCCCACTTTAAATCCTTATTCGTCTTAAAATTCCCTTTCATTCCTTATCTGAGGAATTTCTGATTATTGGTCATACTTCGTATACTTCCCCAAGATTCCTCATATATTCTTTCTTTTATTTTCTTATTATTGTAGTCCACCTACTTCTATTTGTTACGAAATTCTTTGATGCTACCATGTTATTTATCCATTCCTTGGTTTTTAATTTACTTCTTAGGCCCTCATGAATACTTTTCCTTGGTACTTGATCTTTCCATCTCAACCAGCATTTCATTTGTGAGCTTATCATTCTTTCCATTTCGGTTGGTTCCATTTCCTCTTAATTGGGATATGTATGTCTTTCCGGGGCTTCCTTCCTTGATAGGATTCTTTCCCTTTCTCCCGAAATTCCTTTTTCATTAGTTCTTTGGAAGTATCTAATCATTAAATGACATTCTTTGTTGTTGTCTTTTTCATGCACCCTTCTTGGGAAATCTAGCGGTATGTCCTTGTACCATTTCTTAAATTCTACCTGTATCCCGCACAAGTTTTCTTACTTGGAAAAGGTTCTAACATGGTTTGTTTCAAGACCTCTTTGTGTGAGGTTTACTTAGTCTTCTCCTGGCTTTGAGTTTGGTCATCAATAACTAAAAGTTTGGGTTTTCTCATTCATTGGAAAAGAATGAAGGCTGTTATGCCGAGTAACAATGAACAAGGATGTTCATATCGTGTGGGAACGCGAAATACCAGGAACGCCAGCATGGACGAGCTCGCGTGAATACAAAGAATCGATCAAGTTGAATTCACCGTGTTAACGGGTGAGTGGGTTTACTAACATCATACCCGGTTGGGATGATGAACACAACTTAATGTTAAAAACCACTTACCGGTTGTGAGTGTGTTTACTAACATCATACCCAGTTGGGATGATGAGCACACCTTATAATTTAAAAACCACTTACCAGTTGTGAGTGGGTTACTAACATCATACCCGGTTGGGATGATGAGTACAACTTAAAGTTAAAAACCACTTACCGGTTGTGAGTGAGTTTACTAACATCATACCCGGTTGGGATGATGAGCACAACATAAAAATTTTAAAACCACTTACCGGTTGTGAGTGGAAATTTTATATCATACCGGTTGAGAATGATAAGTACCTCGATATAAAAACCCACTATTTAATGGTATTTTAAACATCACTACTTAGAGGAAGTGATGTGAAAATCATGCGGAAAAACTACTTAACGGTTGTAAGTAGATCATACCCGGTTGGTATGCTGAGACTTCCTTGAAGGAAGTTGAAAACCCGTTCATCGGTTATGAACGGAGGTGTCTTTATACCGGGCGGTATAATGGATAGAGAAAACATATGTTTTCTCGGAAGTGCTCTCCCCTAACTGTGTGCCAATGCTTAACCAATTTGGGAGACCTTCTCGACGGGAGTTCGAATAGCTCTAATAGGACGGGGGCCTCGGTTTTGGAACTTGGGGGCTAAATGCCCAATTTTGAAAATCTCATACAGTGGGCCCAAGGCCAGTTGGCACGAGCAGGAGCTCGTAAACAAACATGATATATGTGCCATAAAACTTAATAAGTGAATTGTCACACCTTGACCCAATTTGGTCGGATCCCCGTGATCAACCCGCCACTCTCCCGTTTTATTAAAGGATTTCCCCTTATGGTAAACCGTAAAGAGTAAGGCGTCCTTTAACCTGCACCTTTTCCTGGAATAGCATAATCAAAACTGCATGAAATTTAAAACTTTACATACCTGTCTTACAGGCATCTTAGTTGACAGTCTTTAAGGGGAGGCTTTCCGGGATTTCCTGAAAGAGATATAAGGAAGGGGGTGAGTACGACTACTCAGTGAATGGGTTTTTAAAAGCTTTTGACTTTTAAGAAAAACATTTATATGGAGTGTGCTGGACTCCTTTATATTAAAAAATCCCTTCATTTAAACTACTTACTGGTTGTAAGCAGATTATACCCAATTGGTATGATGAAACTTCTTAGAAGGAAGTGGAAAACTTGCTTATCAGTTATAAGCGGAGGTGTCCTCATACATGGTTGGTGTGATGGATGACTAAAAGTTTATTTTGTTGGAAGTGTTCTCCCTCATACCTGGTTGGTGACTAAAAGCTTAAACTTTTTGGGAGACCTTCTAGCTTAGATAGGCCAGAAGCCTTAGTTTTGGAACTTGGGGGCTAATATGCCTGATTTTGAAAAATCTCATACAGTGGATCGTAGGCCAGTTGGCATGGGCAGGAGCTCGTAAACAAACATGAGTTTAAGCCATGAAAAGTTCAAATGAATGAATTGTTTGGCCATGGTACCAAGATAGGACTGACATACTCGATGGACTGGCAACAGTACGACATAACAGGTCCACGGACCAGTCGAGACAAAAGCTGCAGGTCAAGTTGAGGGTTGGGGCCGTTGGTCATGTGGCACCACAGATTATATGGCTTATGTGGAAAATTGTTGATTTGTGCATGCACTGAGTTATAGGACCATCAAGATGCCCAAGAGGGGTAATGATGTGTCCTAGGGCTATTGGACGACATGGTGGAAATAAGGGCAGTTAGTCGTGCCATCAGTCTTAGAAGCTCGACGTAGATTCATGCCATGAGACCGGGGTGGGGTCAAGATGAGGTCTTTGTCCTCATACAGATACAAAGTTTTATTTATGGGATTCAGGGTCGGATGTCGTGTACAACCGCTCATTCTCATAGTAGAAGTGGACGTGTATCTATATAGGTAGCCAGTAAAGTTGCTTCGATGCCACAAGTGGATGTAGTGGACATGCTGCTCTACGAATGTGTGTTCCCTTCATGATGAAAGGCGTGTGTTGGTTGATAAACACACCGGTTATGATTTAGAATTGAGTAATGGCTATGAAAATGAGATTTTAAGGATGAATTATTTTAAAGAAAATAAGGAGTCTAACACACTCCGATTCAAACACTTTTCCTAAAAGTCAAACTTTAAAAACCTATTCACTGAGTCGTTGAACTCACCCTTTCCCTTATATCCCTTTTCAGGTAACCAAGGGAAACCTACCCAAAGACCTCCTGTTAGGCATACCTTCAAGACAGGTATGTAAGTTAAAATTTTTATTTAGTTTTGATTTATGTTATTCCAGGAAAGTACATGTTTAAAGGATGCCTTACTTCTCCCGAGTTAAAGAAGGGGAAAACACTTAGTAAATTGAGAGAGTGGCGGGTTGCTCATGGGGATCCGATCAAATCTGGTCGGGATGTGACATTCACACTCTCTTTCATTTTATCTCCTTACTCATAAAAAAGGGGGTAGTGAGAGGGAGTGAGTTCTACAACTCAATGAGCGGGTGTTGGGAGTGAGTTTTCAAAATATCTTTAGTTTACCATGCCAATGTTAACATTTTCTTTTCAGAAGGGTTTTCTCAAATTCAGGTTTTTGAAATCTTTTTCCCAATTCCATATTAGGTGTGTTTAGCTCTCTTAGCCTTTCCCATGCCTCAAGAGGCATTTAGCAAATGAACACGCCCTTCATCGGGAAGGGTACACACATTCGCAGGTGCAGCCTATCCACTGCTCCCACTTGTGGATCAGAACGTCTTTACCGTCCACCAAGATAGAAGCCCATCCACTTCTACCGTGGGTCTGAGTGGACATCCCAGACGTCCGACCCTCAGACCTAAATGTAACTTGATATCCATATGAGGATGGAGATCCCATCATGTCCCCACCCCGGTCTCATGCGCAAGAAGCTCCTAGAGCTCCATGACTAATTGGCATGACAAACTGCACTTATCGCCCCCATGTCGTCTAACAGTCCTTGGGACCCATCACTACTCCCTAGGGCATTTTGATGGTCCCATAGCACAAGTGTGTGCACGCACAAGAGTTTTCACATAATAGCAATCATCTTTGGTGCAAACGGCCCCGATGCTCATCCCGATCTGCAGTTGTTTGTATAGGTCGGTCCGACAATTTAGCCCTGATGCACTACCGCTAGTCCATCGAGCACTGTCAGTCCTGACTCGGTACTATGGCGTACACACAATCAATTTCATTAGGAATTTTTGTGGCTCTTCTTAATCAATTTTGTTACAAGCTTCTTCTTGTGCCCACGGGCCTTGGGCCCACGCCACATGTTTTCCAAAACTAGGCATTAAGCCCTAAGAGCTCAAAATCGAGGCCCCTAGCCTATGTGAGCTATTCTAGCTCCCATCAAGAAGGTCTCCCAAATGTTTTAAGCATTGGCACATAGTAAGGGGAGAACACTTATGACAAAATTCACTTTTTAACTCATTACACCAACCGGGTGTGATGATATCTCCATTTACAACCAGTAGGTAGGTTTCTCCTTTCCTTAAGGAAACTCATCATACCAACCGGGTATGATGTTAATTTATTCCTACTCACAACCGGTAAGTAGGTTTTCCTTTAATAAAGTGCTTATCGCCCCAACCAGGTATGACATTAGAAAATTCCCACTCACAGTGATCTTTCAAGTTAAAGTGTGCACATCATCCCAACTGGTATGATACATAAAGTTCCCACTCACCCGTTGACAGTGACACATTCGTCCCAGTCAGCTTCCAAGTCCACGCTAGCTTTTCCTTACCGGCATTCCGGTCTCTCGTGTCCCTACACAATTTGGGTATCATTATCAATTAAGGTTTGGTATGACAACCATTGTTTTCTCACATATGAGTGACTAGGCTCAAAATTGTTGGTTTATTACACTTAGGTCCCTAAAGTTCATTTTTCTTAACTTTAGGTCCCTAATGCTAACTTTTCCCCAAATTGAATCCCAAGGTTTCCCAATATCCTCTTTGGATCCTCAATTTACTTAAAATTGTGTAAGGGACTCAAGTCTTCCAAATTTCCAATTTGGTCCCCAATTTTTCAAAAATTACGGTTTTGCCCCTACTTTCCAAAAATAGCAATTTTGCCCCAAATATTTTGAAAATTGACCAATTGGTCCCCCAACATCTTTCGCATTTCCAATTGACCTTCAATTTTGAGAAATTGCATGGAGGTCCCTCAATTTCTCCCCATTATATTGACCGAATTGGATTTCTTCAAATTGGCCATTTAATTGGGGTTATTTGCTCCAATTGATGGTATGGACCAGTTCCCACACTTCCATATGATTCAATTGAGCTTTGAATCGCAGCATTTGGGTTTAAAATGAGCTCAAATGGAGCTTCACTGGAAAACTGTTTGTAGAGAGAGAAAGCTTCGAAAGCTTACCGTCATAGGTGCGGCGGTCTGAGCTCTTGATCTGGGGAGGTAGCTCTCATCCTGAGATTCTTTTTAGGATCAAGAATTGCTACAATTGAAGTCCAAATGAGGGTGAATTTTATCAGTGAAATTTGACACTTTCTATCACACCGTGTTTTTAGTAACCTGAAATTTTGGTCAAAAAGTTTTTTGGACTTGTATTATAAATTTAAAATTTAATTGATATAATGAGAATAAATAAAATGAAAAGTGTTGTTTTGACCGAAATAAATAACTCGATGGAATGGATACAATAAATATATAGTAAATTCCTTTAGGTGAAAATAATGAGATAATTATGCGAATTTTATTTAATATGAATCTATTAGCACTTTGTAGTATTAGTCTTACACCCCTACCATAGATACCCATTAATTAATACCTACATTCAATTATTGGAATTAATACCCATAATTTAATACCTACATTGGAATTAATACCCATAAATTAATAACTACATTTAATTATTTAAATTAATACCCACCGATTTCCCAATTTAATTAGAATAATGGCAACATTAATACTAAATCTTCAACATTTAATAAACAAGTTTACACCTATATAAAGAGCTCATCCCCATTCATCCTCCTCACACCTGAAAACTCCTCTCTCTTTCTCTACTGCTCCATTTTTCGGTGAAGCTCGAACCAGAGCTCCGACTTGGGCATTTTTCACAACCTCAAAAGGAAAGGTCGGGCTCTTCAGACTCCAGGAGAAGTTAGCTATCTGATAGCAACTTCCATTCGATCCGAGGATAATTGAAGAAGTACTGACATAATTAAACAGTGAAGCAGCTCCGGCAGACCGAAGCTGCCCTATTTTGGCCTAGCTAAAATTGGTCAAATTTAGCCCTTCTCCGACCAATCCAAGCTCTCCCAACATCCCCATAACCCTCATTCAACCTCAACGAAGCTGAAAGGTCAATAGTAGGAATTCTTGATCTTATAAGGTACTTTAGGAAGATAGCTACCTTTCCCGATAGACAAATGTGATCGGAACGCCGACAAGAGAAAGCTCACGTCAACTTGGAAAACCAACCGAGGACAAACACGTCACGATTAATGGGTGCGTGGGACTTTTAACATCATACCCAGTTGGGGTGATGAGCAAATTAAGCTAAAAACCATTTATCGGTTGTGAGTGGGAATCTTATACATCCTACCGGCTGGGATGATGAGCACTTTTATTTAATGAAAACCTGCTTACCAGTTGTGAGTGGGATTTAATATCAATTCCATTGGGATGATAAGCACATCATAAATGAAAACCCACTATTAAGTAGTATTTTAACCATCACACCTAAGAGGAGTTATGTAGAAATTACGTGGAAAAAACAACTTACCGATTGTAAGTAGATCATACCTAGTTGGTGTGATGGATGGCTAAAAGTTTATTTTGTCAGAAGTGCTCTCCCCTGACTGTGTGCCACTGCTTAAACATTTTGGGAGATCTTCTTGACAGGAGCTCGAATAACTCATATAGGTGGGAGGCCTTGGTTTTGGAACTTAGGGGCTAATATGCCCAATTTTGAAAATCTTGAACAGTAGCCCATAGTCTAGTTGGCACAAGCAAGAGCTCGTAAAAAACCTGAATTTGAGCCATAAAACTTAAATGAATGAATTGATTGGCCATGGTACTAAGACATCACCAACATACTCGATAAACTGGCAGTAGTGCGACATAATAGGTCGATGGACCAGTCGAGACAAACAGTTGCAGGTCGAGTTGAGGGTCGGGGGCACCAAAGGTTAAATGGCTTTTGAGGAAAACTTTGTTTGTGCATGCACTTGAGGTTTGAGACCATTAAGATGACCAAGAGGGGTAGTGATGCGTTCTAAGGGCTGCTGGATGACACAGTGGCGATAAGGGAAAAGAGAAGCTACTGGGTTTGTGTTTCTCATCATCCTAGTTAGTCATGTAGTTCTATGTTTGTACTCCACGGAGTTTCTATGTTTGGACTCCACAAAACTACTGTGTTTGGGGTTTCCTTAAGCTTCTGTGTTTGAGCTTCATGCACACGAGACCAGGATAAGGTCTCCATCCTCATATAGACACAAAGTATTCTTGGGTGTAAGGGTTGAACATCTGAGATGTTCACTCAAGCTTCGAGTAGAAGTCAGGGACTTCTATCAGGGTGGATGGTAAAGACGCTCTAATCAACAAGTGGGTGTAGTCGACGTAACCGCATATCACAAATGTGTGTACCCTTTTTTATGAAGGGCGTGTGTTATTTGTGAAACACACCTAATATAGAAATGGAAAAAAGGTTAAGAAAACATTGGAAAGGATTTGAGAATCCTTGGTAAAAGAAATGGGAAACCTTGAAAAAAGGTTTTGGAAAAAGAAATTGAAATTGAGGAAACCTTTTTTTTAAAAAGAAAATATTACCCTTGGCACGGGTTGGATAAAGTTATTTTTAAAACTCACTCCCATCACCTGCTCACTGAGTTGTAGAACTCACCCCCTCCCTTTTACCCCTTTTAGGTAACCAAGGGAAAAGCCAAACTTAAATACCTCCCTGTGTGGGAACTATAAAGACAGGTATGTTTGTTTTTTCAGTTTTGTATAATGTTATTCCAGGAAATATAGGAAAAAGGATGCCTTACTCCTCATAGTTTAGAAAAGGGTAAAATCCTTCATGAACCAAAGGGGTGGCAGGTTGCTCATAGGGATCTAACCAAACTAAGACAGGGTGTGATACTTTCTCTCTCTAACATCGATCTACAACGAGGGAAGAGGGTCAAATTGGCTTAACTTTCAGCTCTCTTGAGGCTGTGTGAGGGCCGTGGAGACATTGAGGAGGCTTGGTTTGGCTGAAGGTGGTCTGAATTTGGCCGAATTTAGCTCGGGCAAAACAGGGCAGCTTCGGTCCGTCAAAGTTTCTACAATGTTTGATTTCACCGGTGCTTCTCTGGTGGTCATCGAGTTGAAAGGAGGTTACTGTCAGGTAGCTGACTTCCCTGGGAGTCTGTAGGACCAAACCTTGCCTTCTGAGGCTAAGAAAAATTCCCAAGTCGGAGCTCTGGTTCAAGCTTCACCGAAAAAAGGAGCAATTGAAAGAGAATGGTGATTTGAGGTATGTGGAGGACCAATGGAGATGAACTCTTTATATAAGGAGCTCGGGGACCCTCTACCCGACCACTTTCCATTTTGGTCAAGCTTATCTTCGCCCGAAAATACCCTGATTGGAGTGAATATTCCTTCTCTAGAGAAGGAAAGTTTTTGAATCGATGAATAGTGTTGTCATTCCGAAGAAGAAGATGACACTGTTCTAAACCATACCGAACCTGTTCGACCGGGTTCAATGGAGAAAATAAGTCAGTTTAGGCCCGATTCGATCGAATTTCTCAAAATTAAAAATCTCTAAATTAATCTAAATTCATTTTCTATCTAATGGTGGCTTCAATTTTCAAATTTGAACATTTTAAGCCAGGAAACAAGGTCAGAGATTACGCCTAACTCCTCGAGGTTTTGGGAAGTGGCGACCCTTCCTAGGCCAAAGGGAGTAAGGGGTTGTTCACAGGGTTCTGTCCAAATCGGGTCGGGGCTTGACAAGTATACCGTAAGGGATCAATAGAAGTAAAGAGAGAATAACCATGAAATGGTTACGAACAAGTAAGGATGGACTAACAAATGGAAATCCTTAGGTAAGGATGCCATCAAACATGTGGAAGTGCATGTTGGATGATAATCAAGAGTATGTCTATAGAAAAGTCATGAAATGATTGGGAAACCTAATATTTGGAACAAAGAATGACTAATAAAGAGGTTGGTAAAGGACAAGTAAATAATGAAATCCAAACGGTCATGAAAGGCGTGACATCTTAGGAAAAAGATATAAGGATCATTTTATAATTGTATCATTAGTAGAGTTAAGGATGGACTCAAGGATCAACACGAGACTAAAGGGTCAAAGTTAATAATGCCAAGAAAAGAATGGACAAGAACAAAAAGCTTGAAAGGGTGCCTTGCTAAGAATTTTTATGATTAAGAGAAACAACCAAAAATGGAACAGTTAAGCAAATCAAAACTCCCAATCCTGTGATATTGATTAATGGTTGGATGAAAACCTCAAGAAGGAGAGTTTTTATCATAAGTGGCATAATGTTTGTACCTCAGAAATTACCTTTGATTAGATGAGTAATGTCACACCCTGACCCGGTTTAGTCGAATCTCCTTGACCAACCCGCCGCTCCCTTGGTTCTCGAGGTGTTTCCTCCTTTCTTTAATCAAGAGGAGCCAGGTGTAAATTTTAACCTTGTTCCCTATAATAACATAAATCAATAAAAATGCGAGTTTAAAAAAATTAAGCATACCTGACAAATGGTAGGTCCGGGTGTTTTCCTAAGTCATTTTTCTACTCTTGAAAAGGGATATAAAAGAGGGGTGAGTTTCTACAACTTAGTGAATGGGTGTTGGGAATGAGTTTTTATAAAAATAGTTTTTAATTGGAATGTGCTAGAATCCTTATTTCCTTTAAAAATATTACTTCCTCAAACTTTGGTTTTCAAATTTCTTTTCCTCATTATCCACATTAGGTGTGTTTAACAGTCAACAAACACCCTTCATGAGGAAGGGATCACACATTCGCAGGGCAGCCCGTCCACTGCACCCACTTGTGGTGTTGAAGCGGCTTTACCAGCCACCTAGATAGAAGCCCGTCCACTTCTACCCTGGGTATTAGTGGATGTTCATGCCATCCGACCCTCAAACCCAAAATCAATTCTATGTCCGTATGAGGACCGAGACCTCATCTCAACCCCACCCCGATCTCATGTGCATGAAGCTAGGTCAAGCTTCCCTAACTGCTGGCACGACAAACTACCTTTATCTCCCACATGTTGTCTAGTAGCCCTTAGGACGCATCACTACCCTCTTGGGCATTTTAATGGTCCCGAGCCTCAAGAGCATGCCCAAACAATAGTTTTCCACAAAGCCATTTATCTTTGGTGCCATTGGTCCAACGGTCCCAACCCTCAACTCGACCTGCAGCTGTTTGTCTAGACCGGTCCATCAACTTGGCCCTAACGCATTGCCGCCAATCCATTGAATATGTCGGTCATGGCTTGGTACCATGGAGAAGTCACATAATTCATGCATTAAGAACTTTTCATGGCATAAATATCACATGTTTGTTTATGAGCTCCTACTCGTATCAATTGACCTTGGGACCACTATACGTGATTTTCCAAAACTAGGCATCTAGCCTCACAAGTTCCAAAATCGAAGCCTCTGGCCTATATGAGCTATTCTAACTCTCGTCAAGTAGGTCTCCCAAAAATTTTAAACATTGGCACACAGTCAGGGGAGAACACTTTTGAAAAAATAATCTTTTTATTCATCACACCAACCGGGTGTGATGACATCTCCACTTACAACTAGCAAGCCAGTTTTCTCTTTCCTTCCAGGAAGTCCATCATACCCACCAGGTATGATCTCTCTACTTACATCTGGAAAGTAGTTTTTTCGCTTAGTTCTCATATCACTCCAACCAAGTGTGAGATTAAAAATTCTACATATAAGTGGTTTTTCATTTATGAGGTGCTCATAATCCCAACCACGTATGATGTGATTAAACCCACTCACAAATGATAAGTGGTTTTTAACTTTAAACTGTTCACAGCACCCTAACTGGTATGACATTAGTAAGCCCACTTACCTGATAATCGCAGTGTATTCCATCTTAATTGGTTTTCGCCTCCACGCTAACTTATCCTTGTTGGCATTCCAGTCCTTCATGTTCCTACACGATTTGGACATCCTTATCTAAAAATATTTGGCATGACAACCTTCGTTCCTCACGTATGAACGAATAAGCCCAAAATTTTTAGTTAATTGCACTTAGGTCCCTAAAGTTCATTTTCCTTGAATTTAGGTCCCTAATGCTAACTTTTCCCCAATTGAGTCCCGAAACATCCAAAATTCATTTTGGGTCCTCAATTTACTAAAAATTGTTTAAGGGGCTCAAGTTTTCCAAATTTCCAATTGGGTCCCCAACTGTTCAAAAATTACCATTTTGCCCCTAGTTTACAAAAATGGTAATTTGATCACAATTATTTTAAAAAATCGACCAATTGGTCCTTCAACATCCTTTTCATGGCCAATTGGCCCTCAATTTTGGGAAATTGTAATTTGGTCCCTCAATTTTACGAAATCCCTAAATTTTCCCAAAAATTCCCCTAATTTTCCCCCTTTCAACCTAGCAGAATTTGATTTCATCAAGGTTAATTTTTGAAATTGAAGGTATAATTAAGTTCCTACACATCCATACGATTAAGTTGACTTTGAATCGCATGAACTGAGGCCTAAATGAGCTAAAATGGAGCTTCGCCAAAAAAAATGTCGTCATTTGGAGGAAGAAGATGACATTGTCCCAAACCGGACCGGACCGTCCGAATCGAGTTCAATGCTTAAATCGGTCTATTCATGCCCGATTCGACCAAGTTTTTCAAAATTAAAAATTTATAAATTTATCTAAATTCATTCTTTGTCTAATGGTGGCTTCAATTTCCCAATTTGAATATTTTAAGCCACCTAGAATAATGAATTTAGCAACTGGTTCAATGATGGTTCAAACTAGTTCAATTCGGTTCAGATCTGATTCACTTGGACCGGTCTGGTTTTCCCTTCTAGTTTGTCCCAAAGTCACTTTCCATGGTTTTTATGACTCTTTGGGTCAGTCGGAATTTGTAAACTTTCCCATTTTCCCTTTCTCTAACAGTTGGGGTTCGTGACCGGTTCGGTTTTCTCACTTGGGTTGATCGGTTCTTTCCCCGATTTCCTTATCTTTAAGGGACGGGGTTTACAACTCTCCCCTGCTTTTAGGAGTTTTGTCCCCAAAACTTATTCAACATCCTTTGCATAGGAAATAACTTCCCTTGATGTCAACTTGAAGTTTGTTTGACATGCTAACATTTCAGTTATTTTCACTTAGCCCCTTTATAACCTGTACTTTAAGGAATTTCTTTTCCTTTCCATTGATTACTCATTCCATGGAGCTTATCTAAGCTAAGCATGTCTTACCTGTGAGTTCAAGGGTATATCCTTAGATTCACATCTTCATTTACTTAGGGCAAGATTCTTCCCCAAGGTTCTTTACTCAAGATTTCAGGATTGGGAGTTCTAAGATGCCTAATCATTTCGTGTGTCTAGTCATTTTCTTTATCGTTGAAACCCTTAGTACGGTGTCCTCTTGAACGCTACATACTTGCTTTCATATGTTTCGGAGTTAGCTCCTTTTTGTTCAATTTTGACCCTTCTTATGTCCTTCCTCATTTTCAGTGGTGTCCTTTCCTCAAGGACTTTCCTTTCTCTTAATCCACTCTTACCCGCTTGTGATCACTTCACAATTCTGTATTCCGAGTTAATCCCCTTCAGTCTATGTGTCAATTACTAGTTTGGGAAAGTTCCCTTATTACGGATTTGTTCTCTACTATATCCCTTAGAGTAGAGACTTTCACCTTAGGAATTACATGCTCAACCTTCTTATCATTCCTTGAAGATTTCTTTCCTTCCTTTCTTCATACCCCTTTTCTATATTAAGGCATTTGCCCATTTAAATCATTCTCTAACTGAAATTTTAGTTTCATCTCTTATTCTTTACTTGAGACACTTCTGATTCTCGATTTTATTTTATGTACTCCACACTATGTCTAGTCATCCTCTCTTTAGGTTCCATGAATTGAGCATTGATCACCACCGGTCTTGATGTCAGTGATCATTTACTTTAATCACTTATTAACTGGAGGGTTTACTTTTCCAAGGGTTCTTAGATGTGATTTCTTCTGTTTCCTCTTTTATGGGCATTCCACCCCTTTCTTACTCACACGACATCTTTTGATGTTGCTTTCCTACTTACACATTACTTGAACTTAACTCACTCATTGGGTCCTCCTAAGTACATTTCCTTTATACTTGATCCTTCCATCTCAACCAGCAGTCATTCATGATCTTATCTTCTTTTCCACTTCTCTTGGTTTCATTACTTCTTGGTTGGGAAACGTATGTCCTTCCAAGGTTTCCTTCCTTGGTAGGATTTATACTCCTTTCTCCTGTAATTTTCTTCTAGTTTTTCCATTGAAAACATCTAACCTTAAATGACATTATTTGATGCCATCTTCTCATGCTTACTTTTGTTCTTGAAACCTTACGTGTACTTCTTTTGTACCTCATCTTCCTTCTCACTTATTCCTAGTACCCATCTATTTCTTTTAGGTTGAGTTCACATCTTCTTTGTTTAAAGATCTCTTTAAAGCTTCCCTTCATCCTTATTTCCCAAATATTTTTGGCCTTTTCACCTCTCTCTTCTTCACTGGAGTATTGACCTTCATAAGGGTCAATTTGTTAACCACTTCGATCCTATTATTCTAATTGTCAAATTATCTTGAGGCCATTGTCTTTTGTCTTCTTGTCCTTAATGTCCATTTTGTTGCCCTTTTTAGGGTGTAATCTTCACTACTTCCCGGTCTATCTTAAGGTGTCGTTTATTCTCCCTGGTTATCATGTTGTTACGAGTTATTTCCTTTAACTAGATCCATCTAAAATCCTTATTTGGCTTCTCTGCTCTTCTAGAGCAGGTCACACCTGGCCATCCAGGTACGTCCTTAACCACCTATGTCTTTTAATGAGGTCTTCATTTCAGTTCTAGTTTCTGATTGTTCATCTATCAGTTATTTAGCTTGGAACTTTCTCTTTCCATGGTCCCACTTCGTATCCTTATCCTTCTTTCCATGGACTTCCATCTTGGGAGTTTCACGTTCACCCCCTTAATGCTTCTTGAAAGTTTTACCTACATTCTTTTCTTGCACCTTTCTGCCATTAGTATGGTTATTCACTCTTGATTCTTCCTTGTCCTCCAAACTCCTTTTTATTTCTTATCCTTCTTTCGAGAAGCTCCTGATTGCTACTGAGTTCCTAATAATTTGTGTCCTACCTATCACTAATTCTTTCAAGGAACTTGTAATATTCCTCTGAGTTTTCTTCCTACCATACTTCTTTCCTCTTTCCTCTCTCCTTGTCTTGTTCCAACGTGACTTAGCATCTTCCACTCTCCTCTTTCTTGCTTTCCTCCTGGACAACTTCCATTCCACTAGTTTCCCTTAGGGCAGTCCAATCCATCTTGGTTTCCTTACTTTTATCTATAAGGCTTTTCCTAAACTCCTTATAGTATTTAGGCTTTTATTATTTCCGCACCCTTTGATGCTTACTTCCTTCTTTCCTCTTTCCTCTCTCCTTGTCTTATTCCAACGTGACTTAGCATCTTCCGCGCTCCTTTTTCTTACTTTCCTCCTGGTCAACTTCCATTCCACTGGTTTTCCTTGAGGCAGTCCAATCCTTCTTGGTTTCCTTACTTTTATCTATAGGGCTTTTCCTGAACTCCTCATAGTATTTAGGCTTTTACTATTCCTGCACCCTTTGATGCTTACTTTCTTTGTACTGGACTTCTCATTCTTGTTCTTCCTTCCCTTGGTTAGGGTTTGTCCTCCTTGGTGAACTCTAAGCAGACTCTTCTAGAATTTCTTTTCAAGTCTTATTGTCTTGTTTCTCCATTCTCTGGGTAGGAGAAAACTTAAATGGCTATATTTAACGTTTGGATTAACTAGAGACGACCCGTAGTTTTCTTCCTTAGGTGATCTTTTCTCTATCCACTACCCCAATCATTATTGGCATACCTTCATTTTTGTTAGTTGTTTTTGTCATTATCAAGGAAGCAAAATTTTAATCAAGGAAAAACTAAATTTTTATTCATTCCAAGAGATGGTTTCTAGCCGTATTCAACTTATTTGTAGGAATTTTCTATTTCCTAGTCCCTTGGAGTCGTAGGTCGGGAGATAGCCTCAGAACGGTTGCGGAATTCATGGTGTGATAGCTCTGAGGAACTGGTTGAAGTCCATTCATTTTCCCTTATGGGACAAACTTCATGTATGGCCGCCAGTCCATACCGCCTTAACACCTCTGCCTCGCATTCATATGTCCACTTTATCCATTGAGAAGGATTGAAACTGTACTTGGTGTATTTTCATGAAGTAGGCATAGGCATCCCCATAGTTGTCCCAAGACTCTTTCTTAGTGGGATTCCTCTCTTGTTGTTGTGGGGTTGGAGGAGTTGTTGGGCTCCTTAGAGGAGGGACAAGTTCTTCCTATCTTGGAGGAGGATATGCAATGCCCTCTTGTTCTAGTAGGGCTCCAACGAGTTTCCTATAATCCTCAACCATATCCTTGGTCACTCTCTTCTCACTCTCCAAAAAACATTGAATAGTCGTCTCTCTAGGGGTAGGCATCCTTTTCACGATCAAGTGTGGATGATTTAATTTTACGACAAATTTCCTAGGGACTCTCCTTCAAACACGGTAATTAAGGTTTCATTAGTGTCAGGGCATAGTATTGATAATGTTTCAAGGGAACTAGGCTCTAATACCACACAAGTTGTCATCATGATCAACCTATCGCTCCCTTGGTTCAAGAGGGGTTTCTCCCTTTCTTTAATCAAGAGGAGTCAGGCATAAATTTTAACCTTGTTCCTTGGAATAACATATATCAATAAAAATACGAGCTTAAAATAACTTTTAAGCATACTTGAAAAATGGTAGGTTCGGGTATTTTCCTTAGTCATTTGTTCGACCCCTAAAATGGATATAAAAAAGGGGTGAATTTCTACAATATAGTGAATGGGTGATGGTAATGAGTTTTCATAAAAATAGTTTTTAATTGGAGTGTGCCAGACTCTTTATTTCCTTTAAAAACATCTCTTCCTCAAATTTTGGTTTTTAAATTTCTTTTCCTCATTATCCACATTAAGTGTGATCAACAGTCAACACACACTTTTTATCATGAAGGGATCACACATTCGTAGAGCAGCCCGTCCACTGCACCCACTTGTGGTGTTAGAGCAACTTTACCAGCCACCTAAATAGAAGCCCGTCCACTTGTGGATGTTCGCGACATCTGACAGTCAAACACAAAATCAACTTCATGTCCATATAAGGACAGAGACCTCCTGACGACCCCACCCCGATCTCATGTGCATGAAGCTAGGTCGAGCTTCCCTGACTGTTGGCATAACAAATTGCCCTTATCTCCCCCACGTCATCTAGTATCCCTTAGGATGCATCACTACCCCTCTTGGGCGACTTAATGGTCCCGAACCTCAAGTTGCATGCACAAACAATAGTTTTCCACAAAGCCATTTATCTTTGGTGCCATTGGTCCAACAGTCCCGACCCTCAACTCGACCTACAGCTATTTGTCTAGACTGGTCCATCGACTTGGCCTTGATGTGCTATTGCCAGATCATTGAGTATGTCGGTCTTGTCTCAGTACCATGGAGAGATCACATAAGTCATTCATTAAGAATTTTTCATGGCATAAATATCACATGTTTGTTTATGAGCTCCTGCTCGTGCCTATTCGCCTTGGGCCCACTGTACGTGATTTTCCAAAACTAGGCGTCTAGCCCCACAAGTTCCAAAACCAAGGCCTCTAGCCTATCTGAGCTGTTTTAGCTCTCGTCAATAAGGTCTCCCAAAATTTTAAGCATTGGCACATAGTTAGGAGAGAACACTTCTGACAAAATAATCTTTCAATTCATCACACCAACTGGGTGTGATGATATCTCCACTTAAAACAGGCAAGCAAGTTTTCTCTTTCCTTCTAGGAAGTCCATCATATCCATTAAGTATGATCTCTCTACTTACAACCGGTAAGTAGTTTTTTCACTTAGTTCTCATATCACTCCAACGTGATGTGATGTTAAAAATTCCACATATAAGTGGTTTTTCATTTTAAGGTGCTCATCATCCCAACTGGTTATAATGTGAATAAACCCACTCACAACCGAGAAGTGGTTCTAACTTTAAATTGTACTCATCACCCTAACCGGGTATGACTTTAGTAAGCCCACTCACCTAATAATCGTAGTGTATTCCTTCTTAGTCAATTTTCGGCTCCACGCTAGCTTATCCTTGCTAGTATTCTGGTCCTTCTTGTTCCTACACGATTTGGACATCCTTATCTATTAATATTTGGCATGACAGCCTTCGTTTCTCACATATGAACGAGTAATCCCAAAATTTTTAGTTAATTGTACTTTGGTCCCTAAAGTTCATTTTTCATTTACTTTAGGTCCCTAATGCTAACTTTTCCCCAATTGAGTCTCAAAACTTCCAAAATTTTACTTTGGGTCCTCAATTTACTCAAAATTGTTTATGGGTCTCAAGTTTTCCAAATTTCCAATTTGGTCCCTAACTTTTAAAAAATTATCATTTTGCCCCATACTTTACAAAAATGGAAATTTGACGCCAATTATTTCTAAAAATCGACCAACAGGTCCTCCAACATCCTTTTCATGGCCAATTAGACCTCAATTTTTGGAAATTGCAATTTGATCCCTCAATTTTATGAAATTTCCAAATTCCCCCAAAATTTTCCCCAATTTCCTCCTCTCAAACTGAACGGATTTGATTTCATCAAATTGACCATTTAATCGAGGTTAATTATTAAAATTGAAGGTATAATTCAGTTTCTACACATCCATATGATTCAATTATGCTTTGAATCGCATGAATTGAGGTTGAAATGAGCTAAAATGGAGCTTCACCAGAAAATTGTGTATAAAGAGAGAAAGCTTTGAAAGCTTACTGTTATAGGTGCGGCGGTCCGAGCTTTCTATCTGGACATGTAGCACTCGTCTTGAGGTTCCTTCTAGGATTAAGAATCATAACAATTTATATTGAATTGAGGGAGAATTTGGTCAATCAAGTTTTCATAGTTTCTCTCTCTAACACAGATGGGAAATGAGAGAAATGCCGAATTAGCTTACCTTTCAGCTCTAATTCGGTCGTGTAAGGGCTGTGAGAGTGTTGGGAGAGCTTAGTTTGGCCTGATGAGGGCTGAATTTGGCTTATTTCACTCGGCCAAAACAGGATAGCTTTGGTCCGCCGAAGCTGCTTCACTATTTGATTACGCCGACACTTCTCCAATGTTCCTCGGATCGAATGGAGATTGTCGTCAGGTAGCTGACTTCATCTGAAATCTAAGGAACTTGACCTCACTTTCTAATGCTCATAAAAACCTCAATGTCTGAGCTCTAGTTCAAGTTTTGTCAGAAAATAGAGTAGTTGAGAGAGAATGTAGTTTTTAGGTGTAAGGAGGATGAATGGAGAGGAGCTCTTTATATAGGGAGCTCGGGGACTCACTAGCCGACTATTTGGCACCTTAGTGACACTCATTCATGACTTGAAATGCCCTAAATGGAAATGTTTCATTTTTGTTGACGTTGTCCACTCTTCTGGCAAGTGAACATTGTCGTCATCTGGAGGAAGAAGACGACATTGTTCCCAACTGGACCGGACCTGTCCAAACAGGGTTCAATGCTTAAACTGGCCGGTTCAGATCTGATTCAACTGGGATTTTCAAAATTAAAATATTCTAAATTCATTCTCTATCAATGGTGGCTTCAATTCCTCAATTTGAATATTTAAGCCATCTAGAAAAATGAATTTAGCAACCAGTTCAATGATGGTTGAAATCAATCCAAATTGGTTCAATTCAGTTCAGATTCGGTTAAATCGAATTGGTCTAGTTTTCTCTTCCAATTTGTACCAAAGTCACTTTCCATGGTTTTTATGACTCTTTGGGTCATTCGGGATTTGTAAACTTCCCCATTTGCCCTTTCTCTAATGGTTGGGGTTTGTGAACCATTTTAGTTTTCTCACTTAGGTTGATTAGTTCATTCCCCAATTTCCTTATCTTTAAGGGATAGGGTTTACAAGTAAGGCATGCCAATCCTAATAAATTCCATGGAGTAAGTGAATACTTGAAGGGAAGTGAAAACCCTCAAGGACATTACCTAAAGGGCAAAGTAAAATATGGGCCATAGTGACATATTGCCTTGGGTAATCATATGAGCAAGGGAGCGCGCAAGGAAAAGGGAAATGTGAGGTGAGATTGCTAGGAGATTTTCATCTCGAGTTGGAAGGCCAAATCATGCCATTAAGAACAATGACAAAATAAAGGATGAAAAAAATGGACACACCCAAGACATGGAGGGAAAGGGTTTAAATGTCCAAAGGGAGTAATGGTATGAATGATGCTCCCAAAAAGAGATAGCAAAGATGTGGAGTATGGTAAGATTGGTGCCAAATTGGAAAGGGGATGAAGCAGTCAAAATATTATAACTAAAATGGTTACAAGAAATAGTTACTAACCACCTAGATCGTGTGGTTATGTAATGGGAGCAAGGAAGTAATAAGAAGAAGTCATAAAGGAACTTCTCCCTTTCAACGTAATTGGTTACCTCATAAGGTTAAATTTATGAACAAAAGATGGCCAGGAGAAAGGAAATTAATATTGTTGGAAGGAATGCTCAAACAAGTAACGAGTGGTGGAACGCCTTAACAGCATAAGAAGAAGAGCTTGGGAATACAAACCTGAAACATTGGATAAAGTTCCATGGGAATACCATCTAATGAAGGAAATAGTGAGGATTCGATACTGAGAAGTCTGAATTACAAGAAATGGAGATTTACAAGGTAAGCAAGAGATGACTAAATAATTGAGATGCATACATTAAATCATGAGAAGGGATGAAGCCCCATGATCCCTAAAGGATTAGAAAATTATGAACAATTGTCAAGAATATGTTATGGAAGAAAACTATACAAAAACATTCCAAAATATATCACACTCTATGCTAAGGACACATTGATCCAAAATTACCCATGGAGAGAAGAGTCATTTATCAAAGCAGGATGATGACAAATGGAAGGCTTGGGTAAACCTGTGTTATAAGAAATAAAGGATGCCTCTAAGCAAGGAAGCTATAAATGAGTAAAGTTGTGATTTTGAGTTCCCCAAAGAAGGATCTTCAAATAAAAAGGAATTATGAAAATGAACTATTCTAATTGAATGACCAAGCCTTAAGAATGGATAAGGTATTAAGACCAATAGTAAACAAGATCGTACTCACACCAAGAGAGAGAAAAATGGAAGGGGTGGAATCCCGAATACATATTAAGGATCACGTCATCATGATGATGGTACGAACTAAGGGGATGCAACTCAATTGGAATTGAGTACACAAATTACCACATATGGAAACATGAGTCAAGTCGAGAGGTAGTACCCCAACACGACTAGGAAATGAAGAAGGTATGAAAGATCCTAGGAAAGATCTCATGAACTTAGAAATCTTAAAACAAGTTCCAAGGAAAAAGGGGATAGGAAAAAAATCCCCAAGGAAATTATTTCAAATGGCAAAGGTATGTTGGCATGGTGACCAGAATGGAAGGGGAAACGAGCAAACATAAACGGGGGAAAGAGAAACTTATTCCCCATTTATTTTTTATGATATGTAGCGAGTTTTGGGGACAAAACTCTTTTAAAGGAGGGGTGAAGTTGTAAACCTCGTTTCCAATAATAAGGAAGCTAGAATTGGGAACTGGAAAATTTTGAGTGAAAACCAAGGTTAAAGAGAACCAAAATTGTATTTAGAAGCCAAAACGGGGATTTGGAAAACTCCAATTGGTCAATAAAGACCCAAAATCATGGAAAGGTGCCTGGTGGCTAATGTTGTAGTAAGACTCAGTCTCACTGAGCAAATCCAGGCTCAACAAAAAGCAGATAAGGGACAACAACCTTATCTGGATCCAGTTACTAGAGAAACTAAACTAGACTATAACCTGCGTAGTGTCGGGGTGTTAACCTACAAGGGCATGGTATGTGTGCCTCAAAGTAAGGAACTAAAGAGATTAATTCTAGAAGAGGCACACGATTCAGTGTATGCTATGCATTCGGGCAGTACCAAAATGTACCGCACCCTCAAACAAGGATATTGGTGGAAAGGTATGAAGAGGGACATTGCAGAATATGTAGCCCGATTCTTGTCCTGTCAGCAGATAAAAGCGAAGCATCAGAAACCATCAGGATTGCTACAAGTTTTACCAATTTCAGAGTGGAAATGGGAGCACATCACCAGGGACTTTGACATGGGATTGCCGGTGACAAGAAAGGGTCGAGGTGCGATTTGGGTCATCGTGGATAGATTGACCAAATCAACTCATTTCATTCCTATAAGAGTGACGGACACAGTGGAATAATTGGTCGTCTTATACATGAGGGAAATCGTAAGACTTCATAGCGTTCCGGTGAGTATAGTATCAGATAGAGATTCAAGATTTACTTTAAGGTTTTGGCCAAGTTTAAAAAGTGCCATGGGAACCAAGCTCCACATGGGCACAATGTTTCATCCTCAAATAGATGGGCAGTCTAAACGAACCATCCAAACCTTGGAAGACATGCTAAGAGCATGCGTACTCACCACGAACAAAGGCTAGGAAGAATACTTGTGTTTGATGGAATTTGCTTATAATAATAGTTATCAGGCTAGTATTCAAATGGCTTCCTATGAAGCTCTTTTTGGACGACCATGTCGTACCCCTCTATTATGGGAAGAAGTGGGGGAAAGAAAGTTAGAAATGGCAGAGTTAATCAAAGATGCCATGGAGAAGATAAAACTAATTAGGAGTTGCCTTAAGACTGCATAGGACAAGCAAAAGAATTGTGCGGACAATCGAAGGAAAGATCTAGAGTTTTAGGTGAGAGATCAAGTATTCCTCAAAGTGTCCCCATGGAGGGGAATACTTAGGTTTTAGTAAAGAGGAAAGTTGAAATCAAGGTATATTGGTCCATATCCCATCATTCAAATGATAGGATCGGTGGCCTATAAATTGGAACTACCTCCAGACCTACAGAGAATATAAAATGTATTCCACATTTTTATGCTTCGGAAGTATCAGCCTGATCCTAGTCATGTATTGGACCAACCTCCATTGGAGCTGGAAGAGAACCTGACCTATCAGACAAAACTAGTACGAATCATCAATTGGAGAGACAAGAATTTAAGGAATAAGAAGATTACTATGGTCAAGGTTTTGTGGCAAAACGGACCCGTGCAGGAAGAGACATGGGAAACCAAAAGAGTAATGAGGGATAATTACCCACAATTACTTAGCATGTAACTATTTTGGGGACAAAACCCCTAAAAGGAGGAGAGTTGTAAACCCCATCCTTTGATAATCAACCGGGGAAAGAACCGGTCATTTTGAAATTGAAAATTTAGTTGGTCTACAAACCGAAACCGATAGAGAAAGGGCAAATCCGGAAAGGATCCCAAGTGACCCAAAGAGTCCCAAAGTCATGGAAAAGGACTTAAGGATGAATTGGAGATGAAGATCAAATTGGTTCAGGTGAACCGAATCCGAACCGAATTGAACCAGTTTGGACTAGTTTCAATCACTATTGAACCGGATGCTAAATTCATTTTTCTAGGTGGCTTAAAAAATTCAAATTTGAGATTTGGGGCCACCATTGGATAGAAAATGAATTTAGAAATTTTAAGATTTGAAAATTTTGGTTGAATTGGGGGTGAACCGACCATTTTAAGCTTTGAACCCGGTTCGGACCGGTCTGGTCCGGTTCGGAACAGTGTCGTCTTCTTCCTTCATATGACAACATTGTTCACTCGTTGAAAAATCGTGCAACTCCGACAAAGCTGAAAAGTCTCTGTTGCAATGAATGACCGCCATTCAGGTAACAATCGGATGGCCAAGAAGTCCCCGAGCTTCCTATATAAAGAGCCATTCTTCATTCATTCTCTCCACACTTGAAAACTCTGTTCTCTCTCAGCTGCTTAGTTTTTTGGTGAAGCTCGAACCAGAGCTTCTATATAGGGTCTTTCCTAAGCCAAAAAAGGTGTGATCGGGTTCTCTAGAACCAAGGAGAAGTCAGTTAAATGCATGTAGTCTCCATTTGCTCCGAGGGTCGCCGGCGTGATCGAACACTGAAGCAGCTCCAGCGGACCGAAAGTGCACTATTTTAACCAAGCTAAAATTGGCAATTTGAGCCCTTCTTAAGCCAAACTGAGCCCTCCCAACACCTCCACGGCCCTTCTATAGCTAAATTAGAGCTGAAAGGTAAGCCAATTCGGCTCCCCTCTATTAATTCCGACTGCTGCTAGAGAGAGAACTGGCAGAACTTCGATGATGAAATTCTCACTCAATTCGGCATCAATTGATGCAATTATTGATCCTAGGAAGAACTTCAGGACATGAGCTATCTGTCCAGATTAAAAGCTCGGATCGTCACGCCCCTGACGGTAAGCTTTTGAAGTTGTCTCTCTCTAAGTCCAATTTTCCAGCGAAGCTCTGTTCAAGATCATTTTGGCACCAAATCGTGTGATTAAAAGTGCAATTGAATCGTATGAAGGTGTAGAAACTCTAATTTAACTTCAATTTCAACAATTTAACTCATTTGATCAGTCAGTTTGACGAAATCAAATTCGGCAGAGTTAGAAGGTTAAAATTGTGGGAAATTTGGGAATTTCAAAAATTAGAGGGACTAAAGTGCGATTTCATAAAATTGAGGACCAATTGGGCATGATAAAGATGTTGGAGGATAAATTGGGTAATTTTGGAATTGTTGGGGGCAAAACTTACCATTTTTGAAAAGTAGGGGCAAAACGGTAATTTTGGAAAATTTGGGGGACCAAATTGGAAATTTGGGAAATCGAACCCCTGTTTGTGAAATTGAATAAATTGAGGTCTCAAAGTGAATTTTAAAAGTTTTGGGACTCAATTTGAGGAAAAACTGCATTAGGGACTTAAAGTTAAAGAAAAATAACTTTAGGGATCTAATTGTAACTAATTGAAAAGTTGAGTTTTCTCATTCATATGGAATGAATGAAGGCTATTAGGCAAAAGGATAATGAACAAGGAAGTTCATATCGTGTAGGAACATGAAGTACTGGGAACGCCAGCAAGGAGAAGCTCGCATGAATATAAATAACCAGTCGAGAGGAATTCACTACATTAACGGGTGAGTGGGATTTTTATATTATACCCGGTTGGGATGATAAGCACCTAGAAAATGAAAATCCACTACTAAGTGATATTTTAAACATCACACCTGAGAGGAGTGATGTGAAATCACGCGGAAAAACTACTTAACGGTTGTAAGTAGATCATACCAGGTTGGTATGATGAAACTTCCTCGAAGGAAGTGGAAAACCCGTTCATCGGTTATTAGCGAAGATGTCCTCATACTCGGCTGGTATGATGGACAGTTGAAAATTTTATTTTTGTCGAAAGTGCTCTCCCCTAACTGTGTGCCACTACTTAGATAATTTGGGAGACTTTCTTGACGGGAGCTCGAATAGCTCTATTAGGCTGGAGGCCTCAGTTTTGGAACTTGAGGGGTAATATGCCCAAATTTTGAAAATATCGAACAGTGGGCCCTAGGTCAATTAGCAAATCCCTCTAACTAGTAAGTTAACTACTCTAATCTTGATGAAATAAGCTATCAAATTATTAAAAAAACTATTTATGAAGACGAAGGAAAGTAGAGTCTTATCTATCACATTCTCAAACAAAGAAAAATTTTTGCATAAATGCCTACTAAATCATGAAGTCTTGATTCCCTACTCACTGAGTTGTAGAACTCACCCCACCCTTAAACCCTTTTAGGAAAATATGAAGAGGAACGCGGGCGAAAGTATATCTCTTGGTAAGCCTTGTGCAATAATCATGATCTGATATGTTTTAGGGAAAAAGATATTTTCATAAATTATTTTAAAATATTTTTAGGTTATGCCTAACTCCTACTGGTACCACAATGATTGTTATTTTTTATCAGACGGAGTGATGGTTAATCACGGGGTTCCAACCAAACTGGGTTAGGGCGTAACAACTTAAGTGGTATCAAAACAAAAGATTTTTGAACTTGAGTTTGGGAAATAAACTATTTTTGAAAATTGGGATGGCTGGGAAAATATTTTTTAAATAATACCAGAAGAAATTACTTCATAAAACTTACCTTACGAAAATATTTCATAAGTTTATAAGAATATTTCACTTGTAGGAAAATTCTCAAGTGAAATAGAACCTCCCAAATCTCGATGGAAGATGAGACACCTCCACCAAAACCCCAAAAGCCAAAGCTTGCCCAAGCCCAAATTAAAGGCAAAAAGAACTTTTGGGAAGCTTATACTAACTATATTCGAGTCCTCCACAAGCTACCACATGTTCATACAAATTCAGATTCGTTAAATTTTATGCAGTAAGCTTAAGAGTACGAAGTAGTAGTTCTGGAAAAGTACGAAATTTCCATAACCCATAGAGGCAAATTTAGGGTCTCATTGAATGAAATGTCTTCATTGGAGTATGAAGAGCCTAGTATGAATCCATATATCAGGTCTAGAAGGTACAATGGAGGCCCATGTCCACCTAAAAAATGACTTGAACTTTCAAACCTTCCAATGAAGAATCTTGTAGCCCACTAGAGATTAACTCTAAGTCAGTCAACATGTGGGACTAGAGTGATAGTAATGGGAAGTTGGTATATTTTCCTAAGCTATATAATAAGCCATATTTATGGCTAATGAAACTAATGAATAAAACCTATTATGTCAAAAGTTTATGATCTCATACTATAATAAAAAATCTCAATAGTTTGAGTATTAGAAAGAAAACTCTTTAAAAAAGAGGGGAAATAAAGCCAACGTATAAAAAAGAGAAGGAAGAAGGAGATCTTTAGTCTTAATAAAGCCATAGTAAGAGATTGACAAGTAAGAAGTCAAAGATCAAAACATGACCTAAGGGTTATGATTCGAGAATGAATCATTAAAACCCTTATAATATTCTTGACAAGTAAGTCGAGAAGTAAAGACATAGGAAGATCTAAAACCTTCAGTTTAATGAATAAACTTGTAAATGGAATATAAGTTGAGATAAGCTTCGAGTACAAAGGGAAGGAAAGTATAATTGCAAGATTTCAAAGAAGAAAGTTAAATCCAAAGAATGGTTAGACAATAAGATTGCATCAAAGGATGTCATAAAATTTTATATGGGTCAGATTCCCATAATGACAAAATAAAGGAAGAGACACCCCAAGAAGAGGAATGAAATGTACCTAGGAAGGAAGTTCTAGAGAAGTACATACTTTAACAAAGAAATGATTGATCCTATTAAAGGAATAATGATGATAAGGACATGTGGGCATCAAGGAGAATGGGTTCAATCCACCTCCACTTAATGAAGCATGAGATTGGACGACGGGGCATAGTTTAGAGTACACGAAATAAGACCTCGGTAAATGGAATTTCTTGGATAAGAAATAAAATTTCAAATGAATAACACAAATACGACAAAGGGTTTGATATAGACAAATGCAATAATACAAAGAGAAGTAAGGATATGAAGGTAGGAAACCTTTAAGGAGTGACAAGAAGGTAGGTTGTATGGTTCCGAAGATGGAGGTCTCTACTTCGGAGTACGAGAATAGAGAATTAGACAAACAAAAGGAACTCCCCAAGATAAGTCCAAGGGGTCAATAAGTATTGTAAACCCCCTTTTTTCAAAGATAAGAAAACTAGGAAAAGAAGCGGCAATTTTCATGAGAAAATCGACCAATTAAATGAACAAAAAATGGTAAAGAAGGGTTAAAATGGAAATTTGGAAAATTCTAGGTAACCAAGAAGTCATAAAAATCATGGGGAAGAATCATGAAGTGAATTGAATGAGAAAACTAGACCGGTTCAGGGTGAACTAGATCTATATCGGATTGAACCGACTCAATAATTCATTTTTTATAGGTGACTTAAAATGTAAATTTGGAAAATTCAAGTCATCATTTGTTAGAAAAAGCATTTTATATTAATTTAGAAATTTTTAATTTTTAGAAAACCGGTCGAATCAGGCCTGAATCAGACGATTTTTGTTTTCGGGTCATCGAACCCGATCGGATCGGACTGATCAACGGTCCAGCTGGTCAACAGACCTGTCACACCCCAACCCAGTTTGGTCGGATCCCCATGATCAACCTGCCACACTCTCGGTTTACTAAGGGTTTCCCCTGTTTATAAATCGTAAGGAGTACGACATCCTTTAAACATGCACTTTTCCTGGAATAACATAGATCAAAACTAAACAAAAGTTTTAAACTATTCATACATGTCTTACAGGTGCGTTAACTGGTGGTCTTTGGGGTATGCTTTCCGGGGTTACCTGGAAGGGATATAAGGGAGGGGGTGAGTACAACAACTTATTGAGTGGGTTTTCAAATTTTAATTTTTAGAAAAATGTTTGATTCAAAGTGTGCCAGACTCCTTATTTTTTTTAAAAACATTTCATTTTCAATTTTGATTTTTACCATCATTTCTTATTACCATGGTGTATCATCACCCAACACACATCCTTCATCATGAAGGTAAAATACACAATCGCAAGCTAGCCCGTCCACTGAACCCACTTGTGGTGTCAGAGCGACTTTATCGACCACTTAGACAGAAGTACGTTCACTTCTAACTTGAGAATGAGTGGATGTTAGCGACATCTGACCCTCAATCCCGTAACAAATCTCTTTGTCTGTATGAGGACAGAGAACTCATCCTGACGCCACGCCGATCTCATGTGCTTAAAGCTACGTCGAGCTTTGCAAGGCTTCTCGTACGATTAATTGCCCTTATATCCACCAGGTCATCCAGGGTCTTGGGATGCATCACTACCCCTCTTGGGCGTCTTAAAGGTCCCATAAACACAATGCATGCACAATCAACATTTTTCACAAAATGCCATATAATCTGTGGTGCCACTAGTCCAACGGCCCCGACCCTCAACTTGACCTGTAGTTGTTTGTCTTGACTAGTCCGGAGACTTGTCATGTCGCACTACCACTAGTTGACTAAGTATGCTGGTCCTGTCTTGGTACCATGGCCAAACAATTCATTTACTTCAGTTTTCATGGCATATAAATCATGTTTGTTTACGAGCTCATGCTTAATTGAATCTACCATGGTTTGTTTCACACAACAAATAAATAAGCAAACATCATTTATCCATAAAGGGACCAAACGATCATAGAACAGACTCTCAGAGAATAATAACCTCGATATATTCTACTAGGGGCCCGAAGTAATTTTACTATCCACTCTAGTGAGAGATTACAATCTTTTACCACAAGTCTTTGTGAACACCATGGCTAATCCCATAGACTTATCGATACTTCGATCCCCAAATTGGATGGGTGATATATCACTCTTCTATCCGCTCGATCTCAATGCACATAATGCATATTAAGCTACCAGATATTCAATAAATACTGAAACAATATTTTTACCCTTATAACATCATTGTTGTAAATTAGCATTTAAAATTAATATTACCACTTATCGTGCGTCTACTTGGTTTCATAGGATTATAATCACATATAATTTTTATATTTTATTTATTTATTTGTTGCAAAAAATAAATATATTTCTAAAAATATATTATTTTATATTTGATCTTATGTTATTACCCCTACACTAGACTTTTTAGGACTCATGATAGAACTGCACCTACATGCAGGTGTATTATTTCCCACGTGTATAATCTTTATAATATTATCCAAATAAAATCTAAGAAATAAATCTACCCTAACTTAATCATATGTTATCCAAATCTTTCTATTACAAAAAAGATGGTCATGTGCAATTTAATCCCAAGTCTTTCGAACTTTTACGGATCGAAAGCCTTATCACCATATATATCGTACTTTAAAATTAAAGATCCCGGGGATATATTCTTCACATCCACTACAAATCTATTGCTCGCCAAATTAATCGATCCACCGTCTCTTCTTTATTCTTTTCTTTTTTCAGGCTGGTTAATATTTATTTAAGGAAGTTAATAAATATCAACTAATATGTCATCTATTTAATATAATATATAATAAATTATGTCATAATAATATCAAATTTTTTAACATAACTTAAGAAAATAAAACTTGTATTATTATTTTTAATTTAATATTATTATCATTAAATATAAATATAAGCAATTTTGATGTTAACATAGTTGAGAATAAGAGTATATTAATCATATTTTAAAATACATAAAAATTATGGGGTTGCCGAGATATATAGTTTGTTTTGTCCAGTTTAACCGAAATTACTGTAATATTCTTTGGGAATTGAGTTGATAATGTTGAACAACTCAGGTTGATTTTGCAGCTTACGAAATAAAATATGGAAGATGATAAAAATTGATAAGGATTGAGCATGTGAGGTTAATAGTGAGATAATAAAAAGATATAGTAAAAACATAATAAATCTAGATAATCTTCTGGTGACAATAACAACTAAAATTCAGAAATAGACAATTAAAGTAATTCTAACTAGCATAACTAGGATCGACAAAAAGCTCTGATACCATTTGAAAAGGTATTGTGTACCGATAAGTAGTTGAAACCATGTCTACTTAAAAGTCATGACTTGTAAGTAGTGAAACTTTTACAATCTTATAAACCCACAACACTTCTCTATTTTATCCAATTTGGGATCGTATTCTCAACACTCGCCCTCACGTGTAACGTTGATACACTTGCCACGTACAATTTTTAAACCCGCCATCAACAAATGTCTACAAGCCGAACATTATTCTTCCGATCTAGGAAAAGGTGGGATAATGGTCTTGAGTTGAGTATTTTTCTTCCATACTCGGCCAAACCACGAGTCGGGTTTCCAGTCTCAGGTCGGGTATGGGTGCGAGCCCACTGACTCTGATACTATGTGAGAAGATAATGTGGACCGATAAGTGGTTGATCTCATATCTACTTAAAATTCATGACTTGACATGATATTATACTCATAGGATCTTGTACTGCTACTCTGAACTTCATCCTGAGTGACCTTAAACAAGAATTTTCTATCAAGGATTTAGGCACGCTACATCACTTTCTTGGCATAGAGGTACATTCACATTCCGGTGGGCTTATTCTAACTCAACAGAAGTATATTTCTGATCTACTTGCTCGAGCTGCTATGGTTGATTGTAAACATTCATTGACACCTATTACTATTGACTCTCACCTATTCCTTCATGATGGAACTCATCTGGATGATTGATGCTTTATCGGCAAGTCGTTGGTTCTCTTCAATATCTCACAGTAACAAGATATCGACTCTCACCTATTCCTTCATGATGGAACTCCTCTGGATGATTGATGCTTTATCGGCAAGTCGTTGGTTCTCTTCAATATCTCACACTAACAAGATATCGACTCTCACCTATTCCTTCATGATGGAACTCCTCTGGATGATTGATGCATTTATCGGCAAGTCGTTGGTTCTCTTCAATATCTCACACTAACAAGATACTGACTCTCACCTATTCCTTCATGATGGGACTCCTCTAGATGATTGATGCCTTTATCGGCAAGTCATTAGTTCTCTTCAATATCTCGCACTAACAAGACCTGATATTTTTTATACAGTTAATCAAGTATGCCAATTTATGCACCAATCAATTACATCTCATTAGATGGCAGTTAAGCGAATTCTACGATATCTCAAACGAACATCAAGCAATTATCCATACTTTTGGAATAATTCACAATCTCAACTCTATTGTTTCGTTGATTTTTATTATGCTGGTAATCCTGATAATTGATGTTCTATCAGTGGTTTCTCAATTTTTTGGCAGTAATTTGATTTCCTGTAGTGCCAAGAAGCAATGCATAGTTGTCTGATCTAGCACTGAAGCCGAATATAAAAGTTTGGGAAACACTACAACTTAACTAATATGGATTCAATATCTTATTCGGGAACTTGGCATATTGATTGCTATTACATTTGTTTCATGGATTATGTAGTGTGTATATTCAGTCTCATACAGGGTCATTTTGAACAAATAAAAGACAGATCCCATCCAACCGATTAGGGGTATCAGATAGGGAGATCCTCTCTCTCCATGTCTCTTTATTTTAATAGCAGATGTCCTCTCTATAAATATTACTAAAGCTATTTGTAGGAATGAGTTAAGAGGTCTCAAAATTGGCAGACATTGTCCAACTATATAACATTTATTTTTTTACTAACGATGCACTGTTTTTCCTTGAGGCATCTGAGGATAGTGCATCATGTCTAATGCGATTATTGAGTGAATATTGTATGGCTTCGGGTCAAAAGATCAATTTAACCAATTATTCTCTATATTTCAGTGCAAGCATAGGGCCATCAACTCGAACAACAATTAGCAACAACATAGGCATAGGCAATGATGAAGTCAATGATACATACCTTCGTCTACCTATCTTCTGGGGATGGAATAAACGGAAAACCCTCCATTTCTTGAAGGAAAAAATAACACAAAAACTCTAAGTGTAGAAATCAACATACTTGTCTCCAAGTGGTTGAGAGGTTCTTATAAAATCTACCCTTTGTGCTATACCCACATATGTTATAAATTGTTTTTTGCTACCATAGGTTTGGTGTTTAGATGTGAACTCGCTCCTATCACAGTTTTGGTGGAGTAACTTGAGTGACCACAAGAAGATCCTCGTGGGCCAAAATTACCAATGACAAGGAAAGGGGAGGGATGGGCATTAAAGATCTCACTACTTTCAATTTAGCATTGTTAATGAAGAACATATGGAGGATCCATAATCAGCCTGATACTCTTCTCTCTCAGTTACTCAAAGGTAAGTATTACAAGCATAATGGCATTCTCTCAGTTGGTCCAGGTAACCGTCCCTCTTGGTTGTGGAGGAGTTTATATGCAGGTAAAGAACAACTGCGTGAAGGGCTGCATTGGCAAATAGGTAATGGGAACCAAGCTTATGTTTGGAAGGACAACTGGATTTCGGCCCTCCCCAACGGACATTTGTAGCATCAAACAAATGACGAGGAAGCCAACCAAATCTCAATAAGTACCCTCATTGATAAAAGTATAGATACATGACGGTTAGATAGTATCGAACAATACCTTGTCCCAAGGGAAAAGAAAGCCATCATGACTATCCCTCTCATTTCTCCTACCCGGGAAGACAGGTTGATATGGCCTTTGGAACGGACTGGTAAGGTTATGGTAAGGTCTGCCAATACTTTCATGTTAGACCGGAAACATGGTGAGTCCATATCAGTTCCTTCCTCCTCCTTAGTTATAAGCAAAAAAAAATGTGGACAACACTTTGGCATATTGATTGTATTCCAAATATTAGGAACTTTCTCTAGAGAGTAATGTCGAATGCTTTGTCTGTTCATGACAACTTGTTTTTGAGAAAATCCATATCTTCCAATGCATGTCCCATATGTGGTGAAGTCGAAAGCATACATCATTTGGACTAGATTAGTGTGGTTTGCAACATGTGGGGTAAGAATTGAAGAGTTTGCTTATTTGTCCCTAATTGAATGGATTGAATCTTGGTTATGTAATTTAAAATAGGGATATCAAGAGAGGGAAGAAATGAAGTGTAGATTTGCCATAACATGTTGGGTGATATGGAAGGAACGGAAGGACGTCCGCCACAAGTTGAGAAACTGATTAGTAATATCATAGGTTCGATTGGAGAATATGCGGACGTCAATAAGGATCAAAGTCACACTAAAAATGAGCCAAATTCACCTATGGAAATTGAAGAAGTATGGAAGCGGCCACCAAGTGACATTGTGAAGATTAATGTGGATGGCTCATTTGATCCATTGACAAGAAATGCAGGTACAAAAATCATAGTCAGGAATGAACAGGGTTCTTTACTACAGGATAGTGGCTCCCAGTTTTATTGCACACATGCATTGGAACCTGAGGTACAAGCTGTATTGGAAGGAATAAAACTTTCACAAGAACAAGAATAACACAAAATCATACTTGAATATGACTCTCGTATACTCTGTGCTATACTTCAGAAGCAACAACTAGAAGTTTCATGGATTGTCCGCCCTTATATTGATGAATCACTACATTACAAGAGGTTTTTAGAGTATCAAGTGACACTATTTAAACGAATAAGTAACTCCTATGCAGATGCATTAGCATGTTTCTACAAGAAGAATTGTGGCTCAAGTGGTTTGAATACTGTTTTACCCGATAATGTTAGATCTATTATTAAGAATGAGAAAATTATCTCATTTTCATCTTCTTATTGTGCAGATACTGTATCGGATTTGATAAATTAATGAAATAGTATTTTATTGAGCAAAAACAATAATCTATCTATCTTTATCTGAGTGATAATCTTATTTTTCATATTCGTACCAAGCGGATTGAGATAGATTATCACTTTGTTTGATAAAAAGTTGCTACCAAAGAAATTGTCATTTATTTTATTGGCACTTACTCTCAAATTGCATAAAACTCTCATTTGGCCATTGTAGAGTAATAACTAGATAATATTCAATTAAATATGCTCACTCAATTGTTCCTAACTCTATTGTATATTAATTACTATATATTAAAAGTTGTATATTAATTAATTAAATGTATCATTTTATTCATATATAAGGAATATATAGTAAATTAATCAAATACAATACAATTACTAAAATTAATCTCTTTACCTCTACCAAATAAATTAATCAACCTCTCTTCTTCTTTATTTTTTTTTCTTTTTTTAGGCCAGTTAATATTTATTTAAGCGATAACTGAAGGTATACGAAAGAAACTACCCAACTCACTATCTAAAATTAGCTGCAATATTGTTTGCCTTAAAGATATGGCGACACTACCACCCCGATCTCATGCGCTTTGTGCTACTCCAAATTTTGCACGGTCACCTGGTACGACGAACTGCCCTTATACTCACCGGGTCATTCAGGGCCCTTAGGATGCATCACTACCCCTTACGGGTGTCTTGATGATCCTGAAATCATAGTGCATGCACAAATAATATTTTCTTATCATGCCATATAATATGTGGTGTCACTGGTCCAACGGCCTCGACTCTCAACTCAACCTGCAATTATTTGTCTTGACTGGTCCGAAGACCTGTCATCTCGCACTATCGCTAGTTGACTGAATGTGTCGGTCCTGTCTTGGTACCATGGCCAAACAATTCACTTATTAAAGTTTTATGGCACATATTTCATGTTTGTCTACGAGCTCCTGCTCATGCCCACAAGCATATGGCCCACTTGTTCGAGATTTTCAAAATCGGGCATAATAGCCCCCAATTTCCAACACTGAGGCCCCAGGCATATAAGAGATATTCGAGCTCCCAACAGGAAGGTCTCCCAAATAGTTTAAGCATTGGCACACAGTCAAGGCAGAGCACTTCCGACAAAATTATATTTTGAACCGTCCATTATACCGACCAGGTATAAAGAGATCTCCGCTCATAACCAATGAACGGGTTTTCAACTTCCTTCGAGGAAGCTTCATCATATCAACTGGGTATGATCTACTTACAACCGATAAGTAGTTTTTTCGCATAATTTTCACATCACTCCTCTAAGTTGTGATGTTTAAAATACCACTTATTAGTAGGTTTTCATTTCGAGGTACTTGTCATCCCCAACCGGGTATGATATAAAATCCCACACACCCGTTAATGCAATGAATTCAACTAAATCGGTTCTTTGTATTCACGCAAGCTTGTCCTTTCTGGCGTTCCCGGTACTTCGTGTTTCTACATGATATGAACATCTTGGTTCATTATCATTCGGCTTAATAGCCTTCATTCATTCCAAATGAATGAGAAAACCAAACTTTCATTTTTTTGCAATTAGGTCCCTAAAGTTATTTCATTTTAACTTTAAGTCGCTAATGCCGGTTTTTCCTCAAACTAAGTCCCAAAACTTTTAAAATTTATCATAGGACCTCAATTTATTCCATTTCACAAAAATGGGTTTAATTTCCCAAATTTCCAATTTGGTCCCCCAATTTTTCCAAAATTACCATGTTGCCCCTCCTTTGCAAAAATGGTAATTTCAACCCAAAAATTTTAGAATTCCTCAATTGGCACTCCAACATTTTTATCATGCCCAATTAACAATCAATTTTAGGAAATTGCATTTCAGTCCTTCGAATTTTCAAAAATCCCCAATTTTTCCCCTAATTCCAACTTTTTAACACAACCAAATTTGATTTCATCAAATTGACTGATCAAACACTTCCAATTGTTGAAATTAAGTTTCTACATGTTAATATGATTCTCCAACAATTTGAATAGCAAGTTTTAATGTCAGAACGAGCTCAAACGTAGCTTTGTTGGAAAATGGACTGTAGAGAGAGAAAGCTTCGATTACTCACCGGAGAGGGCACAGCGATCTGATCTTTCAATCTGGGTAGATAGCTCTCGTCCTAAGGTTCATCCTAGAATTAAGAATCGCATCAATTGATATCGAATTGAGTTAGAATTTCATCATTGAAATTATGTCGGTTCTCTCTCTAGCACTAGCAGAATATTGCAGAGGTGAGCCAAATTGGCTTACCTTTTAGACCTAATTCAGTCGTGGGAGGGCTGAGAAAGTGTTGAGAGGGCTTGATTTGGCCTGAGGAGGGCTTGAAATGGTCAATTTCAACTCAGTCGAAACATGGCAGCTTTGGTCCGCCGAATCTGCTTCAGTGTTTCATCACACGAGCATTTCTCCGACGACCCTTAGAGCAAACGGAGACTACAAGTGTGTAGCTAACTTCTCCCCGGTTCTAAAGAACCTGACCTCACCTTCTTTGGCTAAGAAAAGACCATATATCAGAGCTCTGGTTCGAACTTCACCGGAAAACTAAGCAACTAAGAGAGAGTGAGCTTTTTTTAGGTGTGGAGAGGATGAATGGAGAGAGGCTCATTATATAGGGAGCTCGGGGACTTGTTGGCTGTCTGTTTGGCACCTTTATGACAGACATTGATGGCCTGAAATGTATCGAACAAAAACATTTCTTCTCCACCAGCACTGCTTCGATTTTTGGGCGAGTGAAAAGTGTCGTCATTTGAAGGAAGAAGACGACACTGTTCCGAACAGGGTTCGAAGCTTAAACTGGCTGGTTCACCCCTCATTCGACCGAGTTTTTCAAATCTAAAAATTTTTAAATTCATCTAAATTCATTTTCTAACCAATGGTGGCCTCAAATCTCATATTTGAATTATTTAAGCCACCTAGAAAAATGAATTTAGGATTTGATTCAATAGTGGTTCAAACCGGTCCAAACTGGTTCAAATCCGGTTCATCTGAACCGGCTTGGTTTTCATCTCCAATTCCTTCACAAGTCCATTTCAATGACTGTTGTGACTACTTAGGTCACTTAGGGTCCATAAATTTCCCGATTTTCCATCTCTCTATCGGTTCCGGTTCATAAACTGGCTCATTTCTTAAACCGGTTTAATCCGGTTTGAGTCTGGTTCACCCGAACCAGTCTAGCTTTTCTCTACCACTTTGTTCCAAGGTTCCTTCCCAAGGTTTATAAATCTCTTTGGGTGACAAGGGATCCATAAATTTCCCTGTTTGCCATTTCTCTACCGGTTCCGATTCATGAACCAACTCGGTTCATAAACAGGTTCAATCCAATTGGATCCAGTTCATCTAAACCGGTCTGGTTTTTCTCTTCCAATTTGACCTTAGGTTCTTTTCCAAGGTTTTATGAACCCTTTGATTGGCCCAAGAGTTGTAAATTTCCAAATTGCCCATTCCTAGTAATTGGGTTTGTGAACCGGTTCGGTTTTCTCACTTGGTTTGACCGGTTCCTTTCCCAGTTTTCCTTAACTAAAAGGGGCGGGGTTTACAACTCTCCCCTCATTTTAGGAGTTTTGTCCCCAAAACTTAATTATCAACCTTGCATGAGGAATCATTTCCTTTAATGTCCCTTTGATGTTTGCTTAACATGCAAACTCTTCTCTTGTTCTTTCAATTAGCCCTTTTTACATCCTTCACTTAAGGAATTTCTTTTCCTTTATATTATTTACTCCCTCCATGGAGTTTATCATAACTAGACATACCTTACTTCAGGGTATATTCTTATATTCATATCTTTCTTTGCTTAGAGCACATTCTTCCCTTTGACATTTTATACTCAAGATTGGGAATTCCAAGATACCTAACCATTCCTGTGTCTAGTTAACCCATTGGTCGTTGAAACCTCTAGCTCGATATTCTTTCGAGCGTTACGTACTTGTTTCCACGGTTTTCTTTATTATCACTTTTTCATCCTATTTGGACCCTTCCTCCATTCGTTGTCTATTATAACTTCGGTCCAATTTTTTTATATTCGACCTCGTCATGCTTATTAGCCGACTCTTCTTTACTTTGAGTCATATTCTCCTTGGGATGGTTGAGCTTACATGCCCCTCACAGCATGCAATTTTCTAGGACTCTCTTTGTCCATTAGATTTGTAGAACATCTCCTTGAGGGTCTATCTTAGCTTTTCGACCTTTCAAGGATCGTATAACTTCATCCCTCTTTTCTTTTGATTGCATTCCTCAACTATATTTTTTTTACCATTATCCTCTCATCCATCATGCCTTTGAAGTTATGTCTCACATAACCGCATGGATTTCTCTTACTTACTCCTCCTTTCCCAACTTCTTTATTGGGTCATTTCGATTCCAAACATTGGGTTTCCTGATGATTATTGACATATGAGGATTTTTCACTTCTTATGTCCTTTCTCTTCTTTAATGGCATCCTTTATTCAAGGATTTTTTTCTTAATCCACTCTTACTTGCTTGTGACCATTTCACGATTCATTATTTCGAGTTAATCTCTTTTTGGTCGATGTATTGATTGTTTTGTTTGAGGAATTCCCTTCTTATGATTTCATTCTCTACTATATTCCTCAAAGTAGAGGTTTTAAACGTAAGAGTTACATGTTCAACCTTCTTACCATCCTTTGGAGATTCTTCCTTTATTTCCTTACACCTTCTTCTATGTTGAGGCAATTTCCCACTTTTAATCCTTATTCATCTTAAAATTTCCTTTGATTCCTTATCTAAAAAATTTCTGATTATTGGTCTTATTTCATATACTCTACACTATGTTCATCCGTCCATTCTTTAGGCTCCATTAAGTGAGCATGAACCACAACCCGTCCTGATGTCAGTGATCATTTTCCCTAATTGATTTCTTAATTGAGGGCTTACTTCTTCAAGATTCCTCATATATTCTTTCTTTTACACTCTTATTATTGTAGTCCACCCACTCCTATTCGTTACGGCATTCTTTGTTGCAACCATGCTATTTATCCATTCCGTTGGTTTAACTTATTTCTTAAGACCTCATGAGTACTTTTCCTTGGTACTCGATCTTTCCATCTCAACCAGCATTTCATTTGTGAGCATATCGTTCTTTCCATTTCGGTTGGTTCCATTTCCTCTTAATTGGGATATGCATGTCTTTTTGGGGCTTCCTTCCTTGGTAGGATTCTTTGCCTTTCTCCTGACATTTTTTTCTTACATTTGCTCTAGGGGATTTCTACCCTTACATGACATCCCTTAATGTCGTCTTCTCCTATTTACCTTTACTCCTCAAATCTTGTAGGCACATCTTTTATACTCCATCTACATCCTCATTCGTACCCAGTACCTGTCTATTTCTTTAGGGAGGGTACAAATCTTCCTTGATTCAAGATTTATTGACCATTATGTGAGAGGCTTGCCTATTTCTTTCTTGGCTTGAGCTTAGTTGTTAATTGTCCTTTGGTCCTTTTAAGGATTTCTTTCATCTTTCTTTTCCCGAGTATTTGGCCTTTCCGCTTCTCTCTTCTTTGTTGGAACTCAAATTATGGCTTTCCCGAGTATTATTTCATTAACTGCTTTACCTCCACCATTCGTTTAGTCTAAGTTTCTTAGGACAGTTGTTACTCGAGTCCTCCTATCCTTAACGTCCATCTCACTAACCTTTTTAGGGTGTAGTCCTTTCTACCTCCCAGTCTTTTTTAGGGTATCATTTTTTCTCTTTGACTATCTTGTTGTAACGACTTGCTTGCTTTTGTCATGTTGGTCCAAAATTCCTATTTGGCTTCATTGCTTTTTTCAAGGTGATTCATTCTTGAAATCTCAATACATCCCATTATTTGGCTTTATTACTCTTCCAAGGCAGGTCATAATTGGCCTCCAATACATCCTTCCTTCAAGAAGTTTCGAACGGTGGGTCGGTGCCTTGCACTCCACGTTATGTCCATCTACCAATCCAATGATTCTTTCAAGCTACTTAGTTGTATGTATCCCTCCAGAGTTCCCTTTCCTAACATATTCCTTCTCTTCTTCACTCTCATTGTGCCATTCCCTAGAGTTTTCGAAAGATGTTTTTCTGTGTTTGATCTCTTATAAGAGGGTTCTAGGTATACTTCCCATGTACCTTGTCTCTATTCTTGTGGTATCCTTCTCGGTTTGACCTTCTTAAGAAGTTTAAATTTGGCATTCACCTCGTCATTTCTTAATGTCACGCCCCGACCCGGTTTGGTCAGATCGCCATGAACAACCCACCACTCTCCCAGTTTATTAAAGGATTTCCCCTTATTATAAACCATAAAGAGTAAGGCGTCCTTTAACCTACACCTTTTCCTGGAATAGCATAATCAAAACTGCATGAAATTTAAAACTTTACATACCTGTCTTACAGGCATCTTAGTTGACGGTCTTTAAGGATAGGCTTTCCGGGATTTCGTGAAAGGGATATAAGGGAGGGGGTGAGTACGACTACTTAGTGATTGGGTTTTTAAAAGATTTTGACTTTCAAGAAAAACATTTCTATGGAGTGTGCCAGACTCCTTTTTTTTCAAAAATCCCTTCTTTTAAAAATTTGGGTTTTTCCACCATTTCTTAGTTACCAGTGTGTCATTACCCAACACACATCCTTCATCAAGAAGGTTACACATATTCACAAGTCAGTATCACTACGGAACCCGCTAGTGGCTTCGGAGCAACTTTTCATGCCACCCGGATAGAAATACAACCACTTCTACACTGGGAATGAGTGGATGTACGTGACATCCGACCCACAATCCCGAAATCACTTCTTCGTGTCCGTATGAGGATAGAGATCTCATCTTGTCCCCACCCCGGTCTCATGCACTTGGTGCTACTCCTAATTTCGCACAAACACCTAGAATGACAAACTGCCCTTATAGCCACCAGGTCGTCCAGTGCCCTTAGGTCGCATCACTACACCTCATGGGCGTCTTGATGATCCAGTACTCACAGTGCATGCACAAACAATGTTTTCTCTTATTGCCATGTAATCTGTGGTGCCACTGGTCCAATGGCCCCAACTCTCAATTCAACCCGCAGTTGTTTGTCTTGACTGGTCCATCGACCTGTCATATCTCACTGCCGCTAGTTGACTGAGCATGTCGGTCCTATCTTGGTACCATGGCCAAACAATTTACTTATTAAGTTTTATGGCACATATATTATGTTCATTTACGAGCTCCTGCTCGTGCCAACTGGCCTTAGGCCTACTGTACGAGATTTTCAAAATCGGGCATTTAGCCCCTAAGTTCCAAAACTGAGGCCCCCGGCCGATTAGAGCTATTCGAGCTCTTGTCGAGAAGGTCTCCCAAATTGTTTAAGCATTGGCATACAATCAGGGGAGAGCACTTCCGACAAAACATATGTTTTCTCTATCCATTATACCGCCCGGTATAAGGACACCTCCGTTCATAACCGATGAATGGGTTTTCAACTTCCTTCGAGGAAGTCTCATCATACCAACAGGGCATGATCTACTTACAACCGGTAAGTAGTTTTTCCGCATGATTTTCACATCACTTCCTCTAAGTAGTGATGTTTAAAATACCACTAAAAAGTGGGTTTTTATACCGAGGTACTTATCATTCCCAACCGGGTATGATATTAAATTTCCACTCACAACCGGTAAGTGGTTTTAAAATTTTAAGTTATGCTCATCATCCCAACCGGGTATGGTGTTAGTAAACCCACTCACTCGTTAACGTGGTGAATTCCACTAGACTAGTTCTTTGTATTCACGCGAGCTCGTCCATGCTAGCATTCCTGGTACTTCGTGTTCCTACACGATATGAACATTCTTGTTCACTATAACTCGACTTAACAACCTTCATTCATTTCCAATGAATGAAAAAACCCAAACTTTTTAGTTATTTGCAATTAGGTCCCTAAAGTTATTTCTCTTTAACTTTAAGTCCCCAAAAGCTGGTTTTTCCTTAAATTGAGTCCCGAAACTTTTAAAATTTATCTTGGGACCTCAATTTATTCAATTTCACAAAAAGGGGTTTAATTTCCCAAATTTCCAATTTGGTCCCCCAACTTTTCCGAAATTACCATTTTGCCCTTCCTTTAAAAAAATGGTAATTTTTGCCCCAAAAATTCCAAAATTCCTCAATTGGTCCTCTAACATTATTTTCATGCCCAATTGACCCTCAATTTCATAAAATTGCATTTTGGTCCTTTGAATTTCGAAAATCCCTAATTTTCCCCAATTTTTCCCCCAATTTCAACCCTTCAACACTGCCAAATTTGATTTCATCAAATTGACTGATCAAACACCTCTAATTGTTGAAATTGGAGTTGAAATTGAGTACCTACATGTTCATACGATTCTAAGAAACTTTAAATCACAGATTTTAACGCTAGAATGAGCTCAAACGGAGCTTCGTCGAAAAATATACTATAGAGAGAGAAAGCTTCGATTTCGCACCGGTGAGGGCACGACGGTTCGAGCTTTCAATCTGGGCAGATAGCTCTCATCTTGAGGTTCATCCTAGAATCAAGAATCATATCAATTGATGTCGAATTGAGTTAGAATTTCATTATTGAAATTCTATCAGTTCTCTCTCTAGCACCGGCCGGAAATTACAGAGGGGAGCCGAATTGGCTTACCTTTCAGTCCTAATTTGGTCGTGGGAGGGGTGAGAAAGTGTTGGGAAGGCTTGGTTTGGCCTAAGGAGGGCTCAAAATGGCCAATTTCAACTCGGCCGAAACAGGGCAGCTTCGGTCTGCTGGAGCTGCTTCACTGTTTCATCATGTCGGCGCTTTTCTAGTGATTTTTTGATTGACTAGAGTTTGCTATCAGATAGCTGACTTTCCCCCAGTTCTAAAGAGCCCAACCTCTCCTTCCAAGGTTAAGAAAAATGTTTAAGACGAAGCTCTGGTTTAAGTTTCACCGAGAAATGGAGCAAGCACGCTTAACTTCAAAGATCTTATGGAATCTTGTTCACCTGAACCAATTTGGTTTTTATCTTCTAATTTGTCTTAACTTTCTTTTCCAAGGTTTAATGAACCCTTTGGATTACTTGGGAGTTGTAATTTCCTAAATTACCCATTCACAATTGATCGGGTTTGTGAACCGGTTCAGTTTTCTCCATCGGTTTGACCGATTCCCTTCTCCGTTTTCCTTAGCTCAAAAAGGCAGTGTTTACACTTAACCTCTTTGTGAACTGCTTGCTTAACCTGCTCCATAGTTTTGGTCTCTAGTCCTTCATGTCTTTAGTGACATTTGAGGAGGTATTGCCCTAAATCTATGAGGTGTGGGACACTCCTTCTTTCCTTACACCTATAATAGTTTATCTTGGTACTTGTCCTTAGTAGGGTTGGGCACTTCTTAACGTAATGTCCCCATCGTTCATACTTGTAATAGGTTATTCACTTGCATGGATTGTGGTGGTTTCTTCTTTCCTTAGAGTGGGGCTTTTCCAAGGTTATTGGTGGTTTGGTGCTTGCCGTTTTTGAGTTTTCTTGCTGAATCTTCTTTGCTAAAGGGTCATGGTAAGAGTCCTCCTAGGTTTTTTAATTCCCTGATTCATCTTTTATAATTGAAATGTAACTTTTCCTTAGTTTCTAGGATAGTGTGGGTTTCTTTGGTTTATTTGCCTTGGGTCATCTTCCTAGCAAGATCACATCATTGGGAGCTAGAGATTTAAGAATTTGAGTATTTCATTAACAATGGGATACAAAAGATTGGGATTTTAGCCCTATCCCATAAAGTAGTCACAGAATAGATAGGAAGCTACGGTTTTCTTGGCAAGTATCCTCCTTGGTAATATTATACATTTGTACTAGAATTCCTAGCTTTAGGCTTGGCTCCCTTTGTACACAGGACTATTACCTTAACATGCCCTGGCACCGTACTCCTTGGCGGTACTGGATGTTTCCCCATTTGGTTCTTTGAGGCTTCTACTATATCTCGGGCATTGGAAAGCTTCTAGAGTTGTCTTCCAACGAAGACAGAGTGTTGAGTAGAGTCATTCCTATTTTTCTTGGTTCCTCTCCTAGGAGCCATCTGAAAATTTTAGGATAAATCTTATTAGTTACAATATTTTCTAGTCTTGATTATGTATTCGAGGAAACAGGCTCTAATACTACTCTAGTTGTCATGCCCCGACCCAGTTTGTTCTAATCCCCGTGATCAACCTGCCACTCTCCCAGATTATTATAGGGTTTCCCCTTATTATAAACTGTAAAGAGTAAGGCGTCCTTTATACTTGCACCTTTTCCTAGAATAACATAAATCAAAACTGCATAATATTTTAAATTTGTCATACCTGTCTCACAGGCATCTTAGTTGATGGTCTTTAAGGGTAGACTTTCCAAAATTTCCTAAAAGGGATATAAGGGAGGGGTGAGTACAACTACTTAGTGAATGGGTTTTTCAAAACATTTACTTTTATGAAAAAGATTTGTATCGGAGTGTGCCAGACTCCTTTCTTTCAAAAATCCTTTCAATTCAAATCTCGGTTTTTACCACCATTTCCATATTAATCACAGTGTGTCATCACCCAACACACATCCTTCATCATGAAGGTCAAATACACATTCGCAGTCCAGCACGTCCACTGAACCCACTTGTGGCTTCGGAGCGACATTACCGGCCACCCAAATAGAAGTACGTCCACTTCTACCCTGAGAATGAGTGGATATTTGCGACATCCAACCCTCAATCCCAAAATCAATTCTTCATGTTTGTATGAGGATGAAGACCTCATCCTATCCCCACACCGACCTCATGCGCTTAGTGCTACTCCAAATTTTGCACGATCACCTGGTACGGCGAACTGCCCTTATACTCACCGGGTCGTCCAGGGCCCTTAGGATGCATCATTACCCCTCATGGGCGTCTTGATGATCCCAATATCATAGTGCATGCAAAAACAGTATTTTCTTATCATGCCATATAATATGTGGTGCCACTGGTCCAACGGCTCCGACTCTCAACTCAACCTGGAGCTGTTTATCTTGACTAGTTCGGAGATTTGTCATGTTGCACTGCCGCTAGTTGACTGAATGTGTCGGTCCTGTCTTGGTACCATGGCCAAACAATTCACTTATTAAAGTTTTATGGCACATATTTCATGTTTGTTTACGAGCTCCTGCTCATGCCCACTGGCCTATGGCCCACTTGTTCGAGATTTTCAAAACCAGGCATAATAGCCTCCAATTTCCAAAACCGAGGCCCCCAACCTATAAGAGCTATTCGAGCTCCCGTCAAAAAGGTCTCCCAAATAGTTTAAGCATTGGCACACAGTCAGGGGAGTGCACTTCCGACAAAATTATATTTTCAATTGTCCATTATACCGACCGGGTATAAGGACATCTACGCTCATAACCAATGAACGGGTTTTCAACTTTCTTCGAGGAAGTTTCATCATACCAACCGGGTATGATCTAATTACAAATGGCAAGTAGTTTTTCCGCGTGATTTTCACATCACTCCTCTAAGTTGTGGTGTTTAAAATATCACTTGTTAGTGGGTTTTCATTTCGAGGTATAATATAAAATACCACTCACCAGTTAATGTATTGAATTCCACTAGAACGGTTTTTTGTATTCATGCGAGTTTGTCCTTCCTAGTGTTCCCGGTACTTCGTGTTCCTACACAATATGAACATCTCGGTTCATTATCCTTTGGCTTAATAGCCTTCATTCATTCCAATTGAATGAGAAAACTAAACTTTCATTTATTTACAATTAGTTCCCTAAAGTTATTTCACTTTAACTTTAAGACCCTAATGTTGGTTTTTCCTCAAATTGAGTCCCAAAACTTTTAAAATTTATCATAGGACCTCCATTTATTCCATTTCACAAAAATGGATTTAATTTCCCAAATTTCCAATTTGGTCCCCCAATTTTTCCAAAATTACCATTTTGCCCCTCCTTTGCAAAAATGGTAAGTTTCACCCAAAAAATTTTATAATTCTTCAATTGGCCCTCTAACATTTTTATCATGCCCAATTGACCCTCAATTTTAGGAAATTGCATTTCGGTCCTTCGAATTTTTAAAAATCCCCAATTTTTCCCCTAATTCCAACTTTTTAACACAACTGAATTTGATTTTATCAAATTGACTAATCAAACACTTCCAATTATTGAAATTGTAGTTGAAATTGAGTTTCTACATGTTCATACGATTCTCCAGCAATTTGAATCGCAAGTTTTAACGTCGGAACGAGCTCAAACGGAGCTTCGTCGGAAAATGGACTGTAGAGAGAGAAAGCTTCGATTACTCACTGGTGAGGACACGGCGGTCCGAGCTTTCAATCTGGGCAAATAGCTCTCGTCCTGAGGTTCATCCTAAGAATCGCATCAATTGATGTCGAATTGAGTTAAATTTCATCATTGAAATTCTGTTGGTTCTCTCTCTAGCACTAGCCGAAAATTGCAGAGGGGAGCCGAATTGGCTTACCTTTCAGTCTTAATTTGGTCGTGGGAGGGCTGAGGAAGTGTTGGGAGGGCTTGGTTTGGCCTGAGGAGGACTTGAAATGGTCTCAACTCAGCCGAAATAGTGCAGCTTCGGTCCGCCGGAGCTGCTTCACTGTTTCATCACGTCGGCATTTCTTATGCGACCCTCGGAGCAAACAGAGACTACAGGCATGTAGCTAACTTCTCCCTGGTTCTAAAAAATCCGACCTCGCCTTCTTTGGCTTAGAAATGACCCTATATCAGAGCTCTGGTTCGATATTTGCCAAAAAACTAAGCAACTGAGATAGAGTGAGCTTTTTAGGTGTGGAGAGGATGAATGGAGAGGGGCTCTTTATATAGGGAGCTCGAGGACTCGTTGGCCATCCATTTGGCACCTTTATGATAGACATTGATGGCCTGAAACGTATCGAACAGAAACGTTTCTTCTCCACTAGCGCTGCTTTGATTTTCCGACAAGTGAACAGTGTTGTCATCTGAAGGAAGAAAACGACATCGTTTCGAATCGAACCGGGTTCGAAGCTTAAACCAGCTGGTTCACCCCTCATTCGATCGAGTTTATCAAATTTAAAAATTTCTAAATTCATTTTCTATTCAATGGTGGCCTCAAATCTCAAATTTGAATTATTTAAGCCACCTAGAAAAATCAGTTTAAGATATGGTTCAATAGTGGTTCAAATCGGTCCAAATCGGTTCGTATCCGGTTCACCTGAACCAGTTTGGTTTTCATCTCCAATTCCTTCACAAGTCCATTTCCATGAATTTTGTGACTACTTAGGTCACTTGGGGTCCATAAATTTCCCGGTTTTCCATCTCTTTATCGGTTCCAGTTCATAAACCGGCTTAGTTATTAAATCGGTTTAATCTAGTTCGGGTCCAATTCACCCGAACCAGTCTTGTTTTTCTCTCCACTTTGTTCCAAGGTTCCTTCCCAAGGTTTATAAATCTGTTTGGGTCACAAGGGATCCATAAATTTCCCTGTTTGCCCTTTCTCTATCGGTTCCGGTTCATGAACCAATTCGATTCATAAACCAGTTCAATCCAATTGGATCCAGTTCATCTAAATCGGTCTAGTTTTTCTTTTCCAATTTGTCCTAAGGTTCTTTTCCAAGGTTTTATGAACCATTTGATTCACCCGAGAGTTGTAAATTTTTAAATTGCCCATTTTTTGGCAATCAGGTTTGTGAACTGGTTCGATTTTCTCAATCGGTTTGACCGGTTCCTTTCCCAGATTTCCTTAACTAAAAAGGACGGGGTTTACATAGGTGGCTAGTAAAGTCGCTCTGACGCCAAAAGAGGGTTCAGTGGACGGGCTGGCCTGCAATTGTGTATTTTACCTTCATGATGAAGGATATGTGTTGGGTGATGATACACCGTAGTTAATAAGAAATTGTGATAAAAACCGAAATTTGAAATTAAAATTTTTTAAAAGAGAATAAGGAGTCTGGCACTCCGAATCAAATATTTTTCCTAAAAAATAAATTTTGAATACCCATTATTTGAGTCATTATACTCACCCCTCCCTTATATCCATTTTAGATAACCCCGTTAAAACTACCTCAAATACCACGAGCTAATAAGTATGTAAGACAGATATGATCATTTTAAAATTTTATACATTTTTTATTTATGTTTAAAAAATACCTTACAATTACTAATTAATTAATTATTATATATTAAAAGTTATATATTAATTAATTAATTGTATCATTTTATTTATATATAAGGAATATATAGTAAATTTATCAAACACAATACAATTACTAAAATTAATCTCTTTTACCTTTGCCAAATCAATTAATCAACCTCTCTTCTTCTTTTTTTTTCTTTTTTCAGGCAGGTTAATATTTATTTAAGCGAACTTAATAAATATCAACTAATATATCATATATTTAATATAATATATAATGAATTATGTAATAATAATATCAAATTTTTTAATATAACTTTAGAAAATAAAACTTGTATTATTATTTTTAATTTAATATTATTATCATTAAATACAAATATAAGCAAGTTTGATATTAACATATTTATTATTTACAAAAAGATAAAATCAAATCATACACAATTTGCATGAAGATGCTTTGTAGACCCACAAGGAACCGGATAATATTATTGCGGAATCTGGTCCATAGTTAAGTGCACGAGCAAATATTATATATTCCTATCTAAGCTTTAATTTGGATGGCCAACGGCATTTCACCAGTAATAATAATGTATATCAAATTTATTCACCAACTAGTTGTACATCAGTTCCAATTTCCTGTCTCTAGCTCTACATCAAGTATACGAGTAAATATAATTATTGTATTTTCCCCAATAAATATAATTATTATGAATGAAATCACAACATTCATTTACACAACATAACATGTATCCATCCTATTCCTCTTTGAATTAGATTCTTCCATAAAACGATGCAATCTCATTGTTAAAAGTTTCTTATTCTATCACCCCACCTTTTTACAAGTGCCAAGGACATTAAATTTGATGATGATATTATTTGTGTTATATTTTGCATTTTTATACTTGAGTTTTATATTTTTTAAATGATTATATAAATATTATATATTTAAAAAATATATTTTCAATTATATATCTTTGAAAATAATTTTTAAATATTTTATATATTTGATAAATTTGACATTTTTAATCAAAACAATTATGATATTTTATGGTGAAATTTTTTTATCAAATATAAAATAATTTTATTTTTTTAATGTATATGAATTTTTTTTCTTTTTTTCAAATATATAAAACTTAAAAAATAGTTTCTAATAGAATATTCAAATGAAAAACAATTAGTATATGACTCACATGTTAAAAAATTTAAACATATATGATTATAAAAGATATATGATTCAAGTGCAAAACAATATAAAGACATAAAGCCAATTTGTATTTCATTATTTAGACTTAATATAATATAAATATTAATGTGTATATATATACATATATGACCACGGAAGTCAAATTAAAACACTTGAGGTGGCTTGACCAAAAAACAAAAGCAGATGAAGGCTAAGTTTTAAATTAATGTTAATGGCTTAAAAGGCTAATGGCTACAAATTTAGAGGTAGTCTAATTTTCTTTAACTTTGGTTAAGATATATGAACTTTAATTTTAATGTCAATTTTGACCAACGTCTAAAATAGTATCAAATAATAATATTATTATTTAAAAGAAAGAAATTAAAGGAAAAGAAAAAAAATTGGTGAGGATCTCCTCTCTCTCTCTCCAATTGCTAGAGAACTCCCCGGAGGAAATTTAGGTTAATACTCAAATTTTGGTGATGTAGGACTAACCCTAAAGTTGGGGGCATTTTTTGAGCTACTGTTCCTTTAAATATTCAGTAGGGTTAATGTTCAAAATTGGAACGAACTTTTATAATTTTATCAATATTGGTTTTGACCTAAACTTTTTTTCTTTAAGCATAAACTTTTGAGCTTATGATAGTTTCCCATTTTTTGCCTTCCCATATTTCATTCCAATTTCATTCCGTTTATGGCCTTTTTCTTCCTATCAAAGGAAACATGCCATGATCAAAATCTCATGTGTCCAACACAACTTTTATGCTATGTATTAATTGTACTTTAATGTAAAATCTTTCCAAATAGATTATTAAATGTCAAATTTTAATCAATATTACACTTAAATATACACACATGTAAAATAAACTTTTGAATTTTAAATATTTTATTTGCAAATCAATTTAATATTAAAATCGTTCTCTTTCTTCAACAATATCTAAATGGTTATTATGTTTTATCAATAAATAAATAATTTAATTGATTGGAGTGTTTATTTGATATTTAATAATTTAGTTTGAAAAAAATAAAATTTTGAAAAATGACTCTACTGTCATTTTGCCCCTAAATAGTTTACTGTGCCACATTATATATATATATATATATATGTCAAACCTTTGTTACCCTTGCATTGAAAATTTAAAAAAAAAAACATAATATATAAGAGTATATATATATATATATATATCTACTCTCCATCTGTCAAGACACAATAAACATCTTCTGGAAGACACAGGCATGGTGTCGGAGGAGATGGTTTCCCGTGACCTGAGCTTCCCCGCTGGCATGCGTGGAGATCACGCACTCATAATCCCTTTCACGACATCTGGCCACTTCATCCCACTCCTGGATCTCACGCGCCACCTCGTCCTCCGTGGTCTCACCGTCACCGTTGTGGCCACCTCCGACACCCTCCCCCTCCTCTCGCCTCTCATCTCCGACCACCCTTCCTCCGTCAAGGCCCTCGTTCTCCCCCTCTGCCTCGAGGCCACCTCCGGCTGGAATGACCTCACCTCCTGCACCAGGACCGCCATCCGAGACCTCGGCACTCTCCACGGGCCCATCCGGGACTGGATCGCCGGCCATCACTCACCGCCCTCGGTGATCATCTCCGACATGTTTTCCGGCTGGGCTCACCGCCTCGCGCAGGAGGTGGGTATCAAGAGCATCCTCTTCTCACCCTCCGGTGCGATGGCTCTCTCCGTCATTTTCTCCCTATGGAGGGACATGCCGAGGCCGCCACCGGCGGATATGGAAGACACCGCTTTCGCGTTCCCGGAGATTCCGAACCAGCCGGAGTACCCGTGGTGGCAGCTCTCCGGGCTGTTCCGGGCCCACCGGGAGGGAGACCCAGTTTCAGAATTCATCAAGGAAGCTTTCCTCGCGAATATTCAGAGCTGGGGAGTGGTGGTCAACTCCTTCAGTGAGCTTGAAGGTGCTTATATCGATCACCTCATGAAGATGGTGGGACACGGTCGGGTTTGGGCCGTCGGGCCGCTTCTACCAGTCGAGCCGATTGTCTCATCCGGCCAGCGAGGCGGGATCAGCTCTATCCTCGTGGAGGACCTCGTTTCATGGCTGGACTCGTGCGGGGACCGCACAGTACTGTATGTCTGCTTCGGGAGCCAGGCCAGGCTGGCGGAGGAGCAGACGGCGGCGCTGGCCTCGGCTCTGGAGAAGAGTGGAGTCAACTTCGTATGGGTGGTGAGGGAAGACCAACCCACGAAGGTCGCTTTAGAATCCTAAAAATTCATGATTTTTTTTATTAATTTGGTATAATTATTTCATTATATTATTGCAAAACACTTACTTTCATGGTATTCTTTTCATGTAACAGGTGGCCCTTGAAAGCTTCAAGGACCGGGTGGCTGGAAGGGGTCTCGTTATCAGGGGCTGGGCTCCTCAGCTTCCGATATTGAACCACCCAGCCGTTGACGCGTTTCTGACACATTGCGGCTGGAACTCGATCATGGAAGCGCTCGTGGCCGGCGTCCCGATGCTGGCCTGGCCCATGGGGGCTGACCAGTTTGTGAATGCGACTCTGATTGCGGACCAGCTGAAGGTGGCTAGGAGGGTAAGCGAGGGTGCTAGCGCCATACCAGATTCAGACAAGCTGGCACGGGCAATCAGAGAATTCATTAACTGGGAGGACTGCCCGGAGAGGGTAAGGGCTGATGTGATGAGGAGGGCTGCGGCGGACACGATGGGCCATGGTGGAAGCTCCAGTGAGAACTTCGATAAAATGGTGAAGCATGCGAGAAATAAATCCTACATCTTATAAATGACACTTGTGTGGTATGATAAAAAAAACTGGATGAACTCCCAATCCCATGGGGATCAGTCTTCTTGCGTGCATGTCTCCACATAAGATACGCACCACAAAAAAAATTATAAAAATTATTTTAAAATCTTTAAATTGGTTTAGATTTCCATCGCTCGATTCAAGATATCTAATTTATTAATTTTTCCATAATTCTGGCTACAATTCACTCCATTTATCTTTATTCGTATATGAATCAATTTATTAAAAAACTTAACCTATTTTATTTAAATTTGATCCACCCGAATCCATTTTACATTGTACCCAATACCTAAAAAATTGATATTGTTGTTTAAAATTCATTATATATTTTGTCAAATGGAAACACTTAATATTTATTGCAATTTAGTTTTACATGTTTAATACATCTACTTTTTATTTAAAAATTATACTACATTACTAATAAAATAATATTATGGGCCCTTAAGGGCCCATCTTCAGAACCTATCATGGGCACACATGGGCCGGATCAAAGCCCACTCACGTGAAATCATCACTGGATTCACAAATCACGAGCACCGTACACACCAATAACAGGAGCAGGGGCGGGGGTATTTTCTGGAATATGTGTTTCCTCTTCTGCCTCTAGATAGAAATAAGAGGAAGGACAAGAAGGAAGCCATCTATTGATGGCGGTAGAGGCCTCGATCTCCTACGTCCAGCCGCTACACAGGCAGCGCAACCTCCATGTCCATGCTCCTCTCCCTTCATTCGAGGACCCTTACTGGTCCCCCCGCAGCCACCATCGCCTCCTTGGCATCCATGTAGAGTCAGATCCCTTCCCTCTGGATCCCTCCCTCGACTGCGCTGATGTTTTATTTGATTCGGAATCGTCCGATCTGCTCTCCCGCCGCGAGAGCCAGGCGAGTTTCGTCATGGATCTTTTCCAGCAGCGCGCCGAGCAGTCGCATGCGGTCGTTGTTTTCGACGAAGGATCCTCCGAATCGATTCCTGGAACCTTTGAGGAGTTGAGCTTCGGGATTGTGGACGCTGGCGAGGTGTCCGGGATGGGTAATCTGGAGGTAGATGTAGACTTAGGGTTAGTCATGGAGAGAACTGGGAATGACATGCTTATGGTCGATGGCCGTGGTGATGGTGGTGATGACTATGATGATGGAGATGGTATATTCTTCATCGAGAGGCGGACTAGGGACTCTGCCTCGGATCCTGTTCAGCTTGCAGGATCTGAATCCGAGATGCTACCGGATTTCGGAGAGTGCATCCATTATGATGGAGATTATGGGTTTGGTGAACGTGTGGATGGAGAGGAGAATGAAGATGATGTGTCCAGCATTCATTTTTATTGGGATTCCCTTCAACTGGAGGAGAGCAGGGAGGCTGAGGCCTCTGAGGAATTTGAGTGGGAAGAAGTTGATGACCATGTTGATGAGAGAGATGTATTGAGCTTATGCGTTGATGGTTTAGGGTCAGGCTCGGTATCAGTTTCTTTGATGCCAGCAGTCGATGCCGGGGAGGATGAAGTGAATGTAGATAGGATAGGAATCTCTGGGAGCATGGAATGGGAAGTCTTACTGAATACAGGCCATCTGGACCTGAACCCTGAATTAGTGGAAACTGCAGAAACAGAGCCCTACTTCGATGACCACGATGACTATATTTATACCGCAGATCATGGTATGCTGATTGGGCAAGTCACGGAGGATATTAATGCCGTGGTGGGTAAGCCACCAGCTTCGATTTCAGTGATTGAGAATCTCCCCTTGGTGGTTATGAGTAAGGAGGACGTGAAGAATAATGAGAGCATTTGTCCTGTTTGTAAGGATGAGTTTAATGTTGGAGAGGAAGCATTGCAGCTGCCCTGTGGACATCATTACCACTCTGCTTGTATTGTGATGTGGCTTGGTATGAGGAATACTTGCCCTGTTTGCAGGTACGAGTTGCCCACTGATGATGCTGACTATGAGAACTGGAGGAACCGGAGGGCATCAACGTAGGTGATTTTCAAGGTATATCTTTTGAAGGATACTGTTGTCAGCTCAGCTTGTACTTAATGTATGTATAGCCTGTTGGGTAGAATCCACCATGATCCATGATGTTACAATGGGGAGGTAAACTGCTATCTATAGCTAGGTATTTGGAAAGGTGTTCCAGTTCTATTGATCGTGGTGAATTTTGCATATGGAAAATTTTGCATAGATACTAATATCATTGTTTATCATTAATGAAATGTGGTTTGTTCTTGTGAGTAGTTATCTTTCAATAGCTTTTGCCAATATTGAAGAGTTTCTTTCTCGCATATGTTGAGGGTATTGTTATTATTGTCTTTCTGAATGTCTTTTTCTTATCCAGTATCTTGTCAGATGAGGTTAACTACTAATGGGGTTAAAGATGGTTAGATGTTTGACTCTTTCCATGTGTTTCTGTAATTCTTATTCAGTATATGTGCTCCATTTGTAGGAGCTTGGGTTATAGTTCTTAAACAGAAATTCCCTACTTGCAGTGCTTCTGAAAATCATTCCATAGGGAAGAAACTCTTGAGGCCCTTTCTAGCAGGAGAATTTCTGTACTTATGATTGTTTGTTCGATAGCCATTGAGTTGCATTCATCGCCTGAATGCACGAAGTCAAAATACGGGCACCCTGAGATAATAATTGGTCACTGTGCAAACGCCATAAATGAGTAGTATGCTTTAGGTTTCTAAATAGTCAATACAGAGTTTTGCTACACGGCCTAGATTTGCTATTTGAGGGGCTTTTGTAGCCACATTAGGTATAAGAATTCTTCATGCTCTTTATGTATATTTATTGCCAAGGACTAGAATTTGAGGCCCTGTTGTCTGAACTCCATAGCACATATGGATGAATAAAGCCATATGTGGCCAGAGTTGCAATATTTTGTGGTGGAAATCTCATAAAATTCCTTGATTAAATTTTTAGAATTTAGGATTTAAAATTTAGGTGTTCGGGCTTATAAGAGAATTGAATTGCTTACTAGTCCATGGAGTAGTGGACTCTTGGAAGGCATGTGCCATTCAAGCAATGAACTTTATAGGATGGGCATGACCTTGTACTTATTGCCCTCATATAGGTGGGAATTTTGAACTATTTTGACAACTACTCTTGGATGCTCTTCATATCCCAATGAACGTTTTGTCTGCACTACCTTTATTTCCTGTTCATAACCGTTACCTATTGTAATTAGTAGTCAAGTATTTTTTTTTCATATAATTAGTAGGAAGTATTTTTTTGCATATAATTGGTAGGCAAGTATGAGTCTAAAAAATGGCAATTGTTTTGTTTAGTTTGGAAACTGAAGGGGTGACTGTCACAAAAGCAAGCAGATAACTCTTAAGCTCTCATGAAGTTTTTTTATCATGTTTTGAAGCTTATCAAAATTTATATCTACTTATGGAAACTGAATTTGCATATTAAAAAATAAGTTAACTCAAAGCTTAGGAATCTTATATGAAAGCATTTTACATATTTTTTTTGTATTTGCTCTTTATTATTTCTAGTTTTCTCTACATCTCTCGACTTATTAGTAACATTTATGCATATATAAATTAAATATATTTATATTATTTATATTTATTTTTTACATAAATTAAATATAAATAATTTATAATATATCAAACATCTTTAAAATATAAATTTTAACTATTATTTTAAACTAACAATATTAGTTATAATTTCACTATCACCTTAGCTCATATAATCTCACAATCACCAAATATAGCATAAGGGGTAATTGAAATTAAAGTTGATAATACGTGTTAAAATTGATAGAGTAAATTATAAAATTATCTTGCTCACTTTCTGTTGGTGAAAGTACTTCCGACTAATTATATAATTATCTTGCCAACAGACGTGCGAGTTCTTCAAGCTATATATCTGCATTGCCTCTCTTGCCCACTTTCTGCTGGTGATGTGATTATTGCAGGGTTCAGGGAGGCGGCGGCTGATCTTCCGAGAGAGTGTTATCGTTGGACATGACAACAGCTCGTAGGAGGAAGAAGATCAACAAATTCAGGGACCCTATAGCTGGAAATGCATCTATTTTCTATCGGCTAAAATTCTGGGCATCTCTCTCTCCTACAATGAGCAATTCCTACAATGAGTAATGGTTCACTATACCAAGTACTTCTGGGACCAGGAGATCAAACATGGCCGGATTGAATATGAAATTGTTCATTCAAGCATAATTCCTAAAGGAAAAGAGAATCAATAGAATGTAAATGTAGAATAGATAGATTAATTGTAATATGATTGTGTCTTGTACAATATATAGATTTATAATAGCAATCATAGAATTGGAAAGAAGAGAAAATTTTGATTCCATTCTACAATAATGTTGTTATTCCATCATTATCGTCTATATTGTCATCATTATCATCTTTGTTAACATTCTTATCCGTGTCATTTTTTATAATCATCTATGTGAGCATTATCATTATCATTCTTAATCTAACGTTGAGCATTATCTTTATCGTTCTATGCTAACATTGAGCTTGAGTTAGTAAAGCAATGTGAATAAATAAATACCCTTTGTAAATTAATAAGCTAATTGGATATCAATCCTATTGCTTTTGGAGAATCCTACTTAAATGACAATATAATACATTCACCTTATACTAATATACTATATTGAAGATGTAAAACTCCCATCAAAACTTTCACAACCAAAATTTAAAATTACAAATATTATGAATATTTAAAAATATCTATAACGTTAAATTTTTAAAAAAATTATATTTTTATTGAATAAATTATTTTATATAGATTTTCAACTTGTTAATATTAATGTAAACTTATTTTGTATTTATTTTGGGATAAGGTGAGATAAGTTTAGTGAGCATACCACCTCAAATTTGTCAACTCCATTTTGAGTTACACTCAAAATAAAACATAGTAAATTATTTAAATATTTAAAATATTTACATTTTATTCACCACTAAATATTTATAAAAAAATATTTATCTTTTACACGACTCTTTCCAAAATTATTAATGCAAATGAATTACATTTAAAAAATATTTTCAAAATAACTTTCTAATTTTGTAAAATGACCCTTTTCACTCTAGTAAGATACACCATCACGGGTTCTATCACATTAATAATCAAAATATTTTTCACTCTCCTCACGTACACCATCACGGTTCTATGACACTAATAATCAAAATATTTTTCTCTTATTACATATAACAATTTCAATAATTTTCAGTGGTGATTGGCTTCCTCGTTTTAATAAAAATATTTTTTAAATAAATTTTAAAATATATTATTTTCCTTTCTTTACTAATCTCATTTTCATAAAAAAAATATTTACTTATTTACTATGATTTTATAATTTAGTTTACAAATATTTATGTAATATCCGATCGTATTTAATATTAATTCATTCCATCGGCAATATAATATATACTATTACAAATTATTCATGTATAAAATATAATTTTATCGATATAAACTCGTATGATTTCTTAAGATTTTTCTAAATTTTATATTTTAATTTCCAAAGTTTTTAAAATTATATTTTAGTGCTTAAATTTTTTTTTATCACTACACTACCAAAATATTGATATAATGCCAGACTCAAAATACATACTTAAATCACCATTTTCCATAAAAATCTATACACAACTATGAGTCCTTTTAAAATTTATGAAAAATATTTAGAAAGAATAATATCTATAGTAGCTCTCATAGTGCTCTCCTAACTTTAGTATCTCTTCCTACCATTACTCACTCTTATACACAGAATGAAATCCCACTAGTCATTACTGTACCGCTTGATCCTTCACTCGGTATCCATAGTACCACCATTATTGATTTCAAACCAACTAGGATAATAGTCAGACATGTGATACAATATGAATACAAGATTGGCCCACATATTCAAGGTCTCGCCGCAACACAAAAATATCGAGTTTTACCTATTTTTAGTTTTTATTTTTAAAATATTTTCCAAGCATGGCCTATTAGTTCGTAAGAATTAGGATAATAGTCATTTATTTTAAAATATGGTACTATTTCTCTATATCTAGATCTCATTTGGATAATTTTAAAATTTATGGGCTTTGTTCCTATTTCAAAAATGTTAGATCCATAATTCTATATATTTTTAAAATAATATATATTAAACCCACTTTTCATAGTTTAATGGACTTATCCAAAAAAGAGATATGTATAATGTTCATAAACATTTCATAAAATCATGTATATTGTAATATTATATTTTTGGAATAAAAAATTTTCGATCAGAAATAAATGTGAAAAGTAAAGTTAAAATTATGGCTCAATTATTCCTAAATTAGGAGAATTGCATGTGTTAAATTTTGATTAAAAATTGTGAATTTAACTAGTGATATTAAATATATTATAATAAATATATATTATATATATAAGTATATATATATATATTAAGTTGAAATTCAATCTAATAATAATAAAGAAGATCTGTGATATAACTTATTAATGATATAAATAATAAATAAATTACAAGTTATTGTACTAAATAATTTTATTAATTTTAAATAATACAAGTTAAATTAATTATATATCAATACAAGAAACTCTCATTAGTTTGGGTTATAAATAGAATCTAACCCTCCTAACTAACATCCCATAAACTACAAGCATATATCACCTCAAGCCAATTAACATAAAATAAGAGGTAAAGTTGACCCATTACTCTTATTCTTCTTGGACGGACGTATGACCCACATAAAACTTGCTAGTTCATTATATTACTACTGTCATTAGTCTTGCTAGTTCATTATATTACTACGGTCATTAGTCAGTCTCCTTGAAAATCCAAAGCAGCCTTTAGGCTATTATGTAGTGCATTTTCTTACTTGAACTCGAAGGAAATTGACACACTAATTATAATACCACAATTTTTTTAAACCAGAAAAAAAATTTCGATTGAAGATTTGAATCGAGAATAAAATAATTTAAGAAGGAAATTGATTAGTTGTGACATTCTTGAGTATAAAAAATATTAATTGTAATCTCAAAAAATAATGGATCTACTATTTGAAAAAATACTGGTTTCAAAGTTACAAGTCTTTAAAATTGGTTTTCCTTTGGTAACTTGAAAGGTGTAAAAAGGAGGAGGTGAGTTCTATAACTCAACGAGCGGGTATTGGGAGTGAGTTTTCATAAACGAAACAACTTTAATCGGAGTGTGTTAAACTCCTTATTTTCTTTTAAAATATTCTTTACTCAAATTCTAGTTTCAACACATTTACCCTACCGAGGATGGCATTTTCATTCAAAATTTCTTTCCCAAACCTTTTTCCAAGGATTCTTAAATCATTTCCGAGGTTTCCTTAGCCTTTTTCCCATTTTTATATTAGGTGTGTTTCACAAACAACACACACCCTTCATCATGAAGGGATCACACACTCTCGCAAGATGTAGTTACGCCGACTACACCCACTTGTGAATCGGAGCGTCTTTACCATCCACCCTGATAGAAGTCCCTGACTTTTACCTATAGTCTGATTAAACGTCTCCAACATCCTACCCTCGGACCCAAAATATTCTGTGTCTGTATGAGGATAGAGGCCTCATCTTAACCCCACCCCGATCTCATGCGCAATGAAGCTATGTCGAGCTTCGCAAGGTCACCTGGTTTGATGAACTGCTCTTATATCCACCAAGTCATCTAGGGCCCTAGGACACATCACTATCCCTCTTGGGCGTCTTGAAGGTCCCGTAAACACAATGCATGTCCAATCAATATTTTCACATCATACTATATAATCTATGGTGCCACTGGTCCAACGGTCCCAACCCTCAACTCAACCTGCAGCTGTTTGTCTTGACTAGTCCGGAGACCTGCCATGTCGCACTACCAGTAGTTGATTGAAAATGTCGGTCCTGTCCTGGTACCATGACCAAACAATTCATTTATTTAAAGTTTTATTACATATAACTTATGATTGTTTACGAGCTCCCGCTCGTGCCAACTAGCCTATGGCCCACTGTTCGAGATTTTCAAAATCGGGCATACTAGCCCCCAAGTTCCAAAACTAAGGCCTTCGACCTATAAGAGCTATTCGAGCTCCTATTAAAAAAGTCTCCCAAATTGTTTAAGCAGTGGCACACAGTTAGGGGAGAGCACTTTTGACAAAATTATATTTTTAACTATCCATCATACCAATCGAGTATGAGGATATTTCCGCTCATAACCGATTAACGAGTTTTCCACTTCCTCCGAGGAAGTTTCATCATACCAACCGGGTATTATCTACTTACAATCTATAAATAGTTTTTCTGCGTCATTTTCACATCACTCCTCTAAGTTATGATGTTTAAAATACCATTAAGTAGTGGATTTTCATTTTGAGTTACTTATCATCCCCAACCAATTATGATATAAAATCTCACTCACAACCGGTAAGTGGTTTTTAGTTTAATTTGCTCATTAGCCCAACCGGGTATGATGTTAAAAGTCCCACTCACCCGTTAACCGTGACGTGTTCGTCAACGGTTGGTTTTCCAAGTTGACGAGAGCTTTCTCTTGCTAGCGTTCCGATCACACTTGTCCCGTCGGAGGTGCGACGATCTGAGCTTTCTATCAAGAAAGATAGCTCTCTTCCTAAAGTACCTTCTATGATAAAGAATTCCTACTATTGATCTTTCAGCTTCGTTGAGGTCGTGTGAGGGTTGTGGGGATGTTGGGAGAGCCTTGTTTGGCTAGAGGAGGGCTTAATTCGACCAATTTTAGCTAGGCCGAAATAGGGCAGCTTTGGTCTGTCGGAGCTAATTCACTGTTTGATTATGTCGGCGCTTCTTCGGTGATCCTCGAATCGAATGGAGGTTGTTATCAGATAGCTGACTTCCCTTGGAATCTAAAGAGCCTGACCTCTCCTTGTGAGGTTGAGAAAAATACCCAAGTCAGAGCTCTGGTTTGAGCTTCACCGGAAAATGGAGCAATAGAGAGAGAAGTTTTCAGGTGTGAGGAGAATGAATGAGGATGAGCTCTTTATATAGGTGTAGAATTGGGGAAGATTTATTACCGGCCATTATTCTCATTAAATTGGAAAATTGATGGGTATTTATTAGTATTAATTCTAATAATTAAATGTAGGCATTAAATTATGGGCATTCATTCTAATAATTAAATATATGTATTAATTTATAGGTATTTAAGGGAATTAATACTAATTAAACCAAATTTACATAATTATTCCCGTAGGTCACCCATCCTAGCATTAGTCTCACCCAAGCGTACACCTAACTTCGGAGTTTTGATAGGATTCGGTGTATTAGTGCTGGTATGCTTTTTAATTTTGGGTTACTAAACAAAATACTATTTATCAACTATTGAGAGGGTGCAACATGAATACTAGCATGCTTAACTTCAAAGTTTTGATGGGATCCGGTGCATTAGTGTTGATATATATATTTTTATTTTTATTTACTAAAAACACGGTGTTACACAACCAATTAGTGATCGACACGTGGCAAATCCACGTTAGTTGGCCACAACCAATCCTAAGATGACACGTGGCAATGGAATAATGCATCATATGGAATATTTGATTTATTTAAATAACCAATCAAAGGATGCCACATGGCAAAGCCAACAACGGTCATTTGACGACCAAATTCGGTCAATGGCCATGTCAGACTAAGAGACCAATGGGAGGTTGCCACATATCCAGTTAACGTGTCAATAGGTGACTTGGATGCTGAGTGGAATGTTGTGTCAGTAACTCCAGCCAATCATAATGTGCCATATGGCAGCTTGCACGCGCACGCACAATGTCATTTTCAACCTTTGAACAAACGAACGAGAGGACTTTCATAACTCCGGTGAGTAGTAAATTGCTCTGACAAGGCCTTAAATTAGGGAGTTAATGGATGAAAGACAATGGAACATATAGAACCGTGAGTTCCCGAGCTCCGTATATAAAGATCTTCTCTCTATTCGTCCTCTCCACACCTCGAAAGCTTAGAGAACCCGAACAACTCCATTTCCTGATCACTTGCAAGCTCAAGGTTCCCTTGATTCCTAAAGAAGTCCTCTACTCGACTACATATTATGTACAACTAGTATCATCAGAGAAACATCAGTGAGCTCGCACAATACCACGACTCTATCGGCCGACTACACCAAGAATACTTCAAGCTCAATTCGAGTTGTGCACAGACCACCCACGATCGAACCAAGCCGCCCAAACATTTCCTAGTAGAGCACACATCTTCCTTGCACCATCATGGTAATTCCCCACTACCGCTATTCTTTGAAATTTACTATTTATAGTGTGTTTTTACAAGAAACTTTCCTGATGAAATTCACACAACCTAGGCCACCAATTGAGGAGTCGTTTGATCCAGGGACATCTTGAGGAGTAGAGCTAGCTTCCTGTACCGCAAGCTTCTACCCACAAGCCCTCGCTGGTAAGTAAGATAAGCTTTCTCAATAGAAATATTTTCCAGTGAAGCTTCTTTTAAGGTTATTTCTAAGCTAAATTGGACAAATCAAAGCTTAAGATGATCGTGTGGACATGGGGATGACAATTAAAATCATGCTAGGGCTCAATTGGGAAGGTTTAAACTTGATTTCATGATAATTAAAGTTGGAGAACAAAATTACAAATCTTGAAAGTTTGTAAATTGTAATTTTTAAAAAGTTGGGGATTGTATTGAAAATAATGAGAAATAAAGTTCTCAATTGGAAATAAGGAGAAATTAGAGACCCAAATGAGAGATTTAAGAATTTTAGGGACTTAATTAGAAATAAGGTATAAATTAAGGTCCTAATCACAATTAAAAAAAGCTAAGGGTCTTAAGTGTTCTTAATTACCTTATGATTTGGGACTTAATTGCCCAATTTATTGTAGGGACCGATCACCTACTCGTCCATGCAATTTAAAGGCATACAAGGCTAAAAAATCCCTAGGACCATCAAGTATTAGAATACGGGTGAGTGAGATTTTTTGCATTGAGTCTGATTGGGTCGATGACACATTATTACTCACAAATTGACCAGAATGTTCGCTTATAACCCTTTTCCATAAATATAATTTAGCGATTGTGTGAAACTGCTCAAAACTATTTTCGAGATTTATTTATTTAGTAAGCACGAATCCTAATTATAGGATTTCCCGTAAAATGTGTGTCAACACAATTCAAGTAAATGATCTAATTCCATGTATTGATGCGGGATATGGGCAGAGCCCATGGCCGATAAGAGTTGGTTAGATATAGTTTTTTGAAAGTGGACCCCAGACTAGCATTTTCAAAAGAAATGGTCCAAGGCCATATTTTTGAAAACGTTAGAAGTGGGCCCAATGCCAATGAGAATGGACCAAGTCCCATAAGTAAATGATTATTGATTAAGAGCATGTCAAAGTACCAAAACCTGATGATGTGTGAAATGGGTCATGCCCATTAGATACCATCGAGATAAAGTTGGGTCACAACTTGTTGGGCTGGTAGTACAAAGACAAAGGTCTTAAACCAATACTTCTTGATTGTGTATGATCATAAATGAGACCATAAGATACACTGTATGGGGGTAATGATGGTTCTAAGTGATGTTGGTCAGTAAGGTTGGTACAAGGGAAACTCTCACTAGACCCATATGTTAGGGACTCTAGGAGTTCTATGTGCATTAGACCTGGTGAAGGCAGAAGGTCTAGTCCCTCTATAGTGAACAACTAAATTGATATGTCTTGGGGTTGGGCTATAATGCTCACACAAATGAATGGTCAAGGTCATAGCCTCGTACATGTGTGGTCAAGGTTGTAGCCTCATACTAGGGTGGTCGGTAAAGGCGCTCCAAACCACAAATGAGACAAATGGATTTCTATTCAATGAATATGTGATCCCTTTTATAATGAAAATGGGTGTTTTGAATTGTTTGCCTAATACAAATCTATGAATTAAACCTTTAACATATAAAATATGTGTAAAGTCCTTCTAGGTAGGAACAAATATTATTAGCTTGTTAGATATAAGGTCATGAATTAAATCTGAACATATAAAGCATGTGAAATTTTTTCAATGACAAACAAGTTATTAGCTTGTCTGTATATTAACATGAAACCATTTTTTATTAAACCTTGAGAAAGAAATTCTTAAGTATCCTTATTAATCGTCTTAGAGTATGTGTTGAATCGTGGACATGACGTCACAGTGTTAGCCAATCCTACTTACTAAGTTACAAACTAACACCCTCCTTCGTCCCTTTTAGGTAGTAAAATGCCAAGTAGGACCTTAGAGGCTGATCTACCTGCCTAGTATGTTTCCACTCTTACATATTTATGCATAACACTACATATTTTGACATATTTGGGAAAAATATTTTAATATTTATTTTGTTATTTTTCTGAGTCTTACTCCTCCCGATACTACAGTGATGGTTGTGGCCACTATTGTAGCATTGAGAGGTGTGAGGTTATTCACATGTTCTGACTGGACAAACCGGGTTGGGACGTGGTAACTTAAGTGGTATTAGAGCTCAAGATTTTTTAACTTGGTTTTAAAAGAAAAATATTTTTTGAAAATCTGAAAACTTAGGAAATATTTTGAAAAATGTTAAAAGTAATTTGCTGCATAAAATTTTGTAAATTCCAAACTCATCACAAAAAATAAATTTTGTAGGAGAATCTCCAAAAGGAAGAGAACTCCACCAAAACTAAGAACCCAACTATATTTGGAGACTGAAACTCCAAACCTAAAACTTACTCAACATGAGACTCAAAGGAAATTCTAGAAATCATGTGCCAACTACAAAAGGACATTTAAAAAGCTTTAACATTTATAGATCAACCTAGAGTCCATATGTGCAAACCTTATAAGGCAAGTGCATGAATGTGAGTCCATAGTGCTAGAAAAGTACAAAGTTTTTGTGACATACAGAGCCAAATTTTACCGTTCCTAGAGTTAAACTTCCTCTTTAGAATATGATGAGCCTAGCGTGAATATCTATACCAAATGTGGAAACAAACATGGAGGACTATGTTGTCCAAAGGAACCAATACCAACTCTTGAACCTCCGGAGGGAAGCTCTCGCTACTCACTAGTAATGAAATCTAAGTTAGTCAACAAGTGCGGCTAGGAGTGAGATATAATGAGGAATTTGGTGTAATTTCCTTTATTTTATAAGAAGCCATATTTATGCGCAAGAAATCAAAGAATAAAACTTTTATGCTAAAAAGTTTTGTGATTCAATAAATTACCTGAAAACTCAAAAGAAGGGAGGAAGACATTCTATGAAAGAGTTATAAAAGCCAAAACATGAGGAAAAGAATGATCAAGGAAAATCCTTAGAAAAACTAACCCAAATGGTTCACAAGAGAAGAGTCAATTATCCCAAGAGAAATAATGCCCTATAAAAGTAGTGCCAATACCAATCAAATGATATTAGGGGAAATGTAAAACTCACTACAAAACTGATACACGAACTTTAGTAGAAATCGAATGAACAAACTTAACCTACAAATTTAAGACTGGATGATGAACAAGTAAAACCTACAAATATTCTCGACAAGGAAGTTGGGAAATGGAAATATGAGAGAGAATACCCAAACCCTTACCTTAAAAAGCAAACTTGTAAATGGAATACAAGTAGAGTAAAGGATCTTGCATGAAGGAAAATTACACTTACGAAATCCTAAAAGGGATTATACTCCAAGGAATGAGCAACTAGAATAAGACATCAAAGAATGTCATAAAACCATTGAAGAGATAAACATCCAATCATAAAGATGTGAAGGAACATCAGGAATTGCTTTAAGGCAACAAAGGAAACTAAGTTGTGCCTTAATGATTAACACACTAAAAGAGGTTAGTACATAGTGTCTAAATTAAGGAAAAAAGGAAGGAAGAGACTTCCTAGGGATGCTGCAAGCCATGTTTCTTCATAATGAGAAAGCCGGAATAGGAAACCGAAAAGTTTTTGAAGAAAAAAAATGTGGATCAAAGTGGTCCGTAACTAATGAATAAAGGTCAAAACGTGAAATTAGGAAGCCCCAAGGGGCCAAAAAAACAAAAAACCTTAAGGAGAAGAACCATGAAGGAAATTGGGTGTGAAAACTAGACTGGTTCAGGGTGAACCGGATCCGAACTAGTTTAAACTGGATTGAACCGTGAAGAATCAATTTAAAGATTTATTTTTCTAGGTAACTTAAAAATATCAAATTGGAAAATTAAAGTCACGACATGGTAGAAAATGAATTTATATGAATTTGGAAAATTTTAGATTTGAGAAAATCGGTCGAATCGGGCCTAAATTGACCAATTTTTAATTTCTGGTCACCGAACCAATCAATGGTCTAGCTGGTCAATGGACTGCCTGCCATATCAGTGCCCAGTGAGCAGGCATGACCAATCAGCGAGCGGCACATGGCGAAGCATGCCCGAGCAGTTACTCGGTCAGTGCTAGGAAGCGCTGACCAATCAGAGTGAAACACATGTCTTCTGTCAACGGTCAAAGCCATGACATTGACAATCGACCAATAGGGGGGCGACATGTGTCTCCAGTCAATGATCAATTATGGAGACGCCTCATCAGCCATGTCGACCAATGAGAACATGACACGTGGCAAAGATGCCATGTTAGGACCGAGTAGGACATTAGAGAAATGTCAACCAATCAGATGTCGATAGGTGGTAGGGCCATGTCAGACGATTTCAACCAATCAGAGGCTGACATGTGGCGGTGGCACAACACGCTAGGAGGGAAATCCAATTTATTTAAATTGACCAATCAGAGAAAGCCACGTGTCATACTCAATGACTGACCGTTGATGGTCAACAACCACACAAGAATGAGCGACTAATGGGAGGTCGCCACGTGGTCGATCAACGAGTCAATGGGTGACTCATGCGCTGAGTGGGAAGCCAGGTCAGCAAAGCCAACCAATCATAGTGTGCCACGTGGCAGCCCACACGTGTAAAGATTGCACGCACGTGTAATGTCATTTTCAAACTTGGGCATATGACAAGATAAGGTCAACGGAGGGAAGCCAAGTCTCCAGCGACCGAAAAATTCTCCAGGATGACCAGAAAATGGCAAGTTTGAGGTTGAGTCTTGGGCAAACCGATAGCCTGTCAGTTGTCGAGCTCCCTATATAAAGAGATGCTCCCCATTCATCGTCCTCATCTCTCAAATGATTGAAGAAGTCGGAGTGTCCCATTTCTCGGTGAGGCACAAATCAGAGCTCCAACCATGGCCTTTCTTACAACCTCAGCAGTCGAATTTGAGTTCTTTGAAATCGTGAGGAAGTCCTCTACCTCGATGCAACCTTCTAGCTCAAGGATTGTCGGAGAAGCATCTGTGAGCTCGCATAGTGAACTTGCTTCAATGGCTGTTTGCGACTAGAATTGGTTGAGCTTCTTTTGAGCCTCCCCGAAGCAACCCCGACCAAACCAAGCACCCCGACCTTCCCTAGCAGAGCCCTGACCTCCCCTAAACCGTTTTGATAAGTCCCCTCCGTCGCCCTTCGTCGGAATTCACTGTTCATAGTGTATTTTCCCCTAAAACTAAATTTATAAATTCTCACTGTTAAGGCCATCAATTGAGCCAAGGTTTGATCTAGGAAGGATCCCCAAGAAGAGAGGAATCTAGTAGAAATGAAAGCTTTGTTCGCCTACTCCTCACCAGTAAGTAATCAAAGCTTTCTCTTTCTAGAACCATTTTATGGTGAAGCTTCATTCAAGCTTGTTTCTAAGACAAAATGGACTTTTTAAAGCTTGAAATGAACTAGGGGATGTGGGGAAGATGATTAGGAGCATGTTAGTACCTGATTAGGAGGAATTCAAGTCGAATTGATGGCGTCCAAGTTTGAGGACCAAATTGAAAATTTTGGAAAGTTTGGGGGCTAAGTTTCAATTTTTGAAAAACTTGAGATTTTCTCTAATTAAAAGAAATGTGGTGAGCCAGGTGGAAATTTGAGGAAATCAGGTTTCCAAATGAGAGATTTGATAATCTTAGGGACCTAATTAGAAATAACATACACTTCAGGACTAAAATGCAATTATGGAAAAATTTAGGGTATTAAGTGTAAATACATGATGGTTTGGGACTTAATTACCCGTCCCTATTGGAACAGATCGCCTACTAGTTCACGTAAAGCAAATGCACGCACGCTTGGGATTCCCCGAGACAAGCACGTCTAGGAATACGGGTGAGTGGGAATTTCTGACATCACGACTAGTTGGGGTGATGAGCATATTTTCATTTGAAAACCATTTTCCCAAAAATATTCTCTACTCATAGTGTGAATATGCTTAAACATTTTGGGAGCTATTTCCGAGGTGTCCTAGAGATGCTCCAATGGGCCCAAGGCCAATGGGCATGGGCTTAGGCGCGTAGACAAATAGATGAGTAATGAACCTATGAAAATTCACATAATTGGTAAATTGTTTGTAATGGTGTAAACCTCATTCTCTCAAAATGAGAAACCGAAAACTTTTGAGAGAAAATCGAGAATCAAAGCAAACTGAAATTCGTGAATAAGAGTCAAAAAGGGAAATTGAGAAATCCCAAGTAACGAATAAATCACAAAAAATCATGCAAAGGAACTATAAATGAAATTGGGTGTGAGAACCGAACCGGTTCATGGTGAACCGAACCTGAACTGGATCAAACTGGGATGAACCAAAGGGAACTTATTCAAAAATTCATTTTTTCTAGGTGTTAAAACATCAATTTTGGAAATTGAAGCCACCATTGGATAGAAAATGAATTTACACGAATTTATAAAAAAATAAATTTAAAAAAACTGGTCGAATCGGGCATGAACCAACCGATTTTCAAATTCGGGTCACCAAACCCGGTCCGACCGGACCGATCAATAGTCCAGCAAGTCAACGGACCACTACCAGGTCAGCTCCTAATCAGCAAGTGCGACGCATGGCAAAGCTCGCCCCGTCAGCCGCTCAGTCAACGCTGGTTAATTAGAGAGCGACACATGTTCTCGGTCAACGGTTAGAGGAGGAAAATCCACATTAGTGATGACCGACCAATAGAAGAGTGACATGTGTTCCTAGTCCACGGTCAATGTTGGAGAAGCACCGTCAGCCAGAACTACCAATGAGAAGAGGATACACAATAAATGTGCCATGTTAGCATCCAACTTGGGTGTCGGAGAAACTATCGGCCAATCATAGGTTGATACATGGCAGTGCCATGTTGGATAGCCTCACCTAACTAGAGCATGACACATGGTTGTGGCATTGTGCATCAGGAGATAAATCTAACATATTCAAATTAGCCAATCAGAGGATGCCACGTGTCGTGGTCAATAGTCAACAAAAATATGGTCAGCAACCACGTTGGAATGAGCGACCAATGGGAAGCTGCCATGTGTCTAGTTTACGAGTCAAACGTTGACTAGGATTCTCAGTAGGAAGTTGCATCAACGAAGCCTACCAATCAAAGCGTGCCACATGGCAAGCTCGTACATGTGACACAATTTCATCTTCCTCCTTGTGAAAGCAAGCAAAAAGAGAGAAGGATGGGGATTTGGGTCTCCGATAACCCAGAAAGCTCTCCGATCTGACCGCCAGCGGATGAGGCTAAGGCTAAGTCATATTTCTTCTGGTAACTCTGTAAATTACCGAGCTTCCTATATAAAGAGCACCTCTCCAATCGTCTTCCTCATCCTGCAATTGATCAAAACTTTTTCCCATTTCCATATTAGGTGTGTTTAGCTCTTTTAAGCCCATCTTCATGCATTGGGAGGTGTTTATCAAACAAATACATGCCCTTCATCAGGAAGGGTACACATATTCATAGGTGTAGCCCGTCCACCACACCCACTTGTGGATCGGAGCGTCTTTTCCGTCCACCAAGATAGAAGTCTGTCCACTTCTACCCTTTGTCTGAGTGGATGTTCTCGACATCCGACCCTCAGACCCGAATGCCACTTCGTGTCCGTATGAGGATAGAGACCTCATCCTGACCCCATCCTGGTCTCATGCGCAAGAAGCTACTATAAGCTTCCCGACTGACTGGTATGACAAACTGCCCTTATCACCACCATGTCATCAAGTAGCCCTTAGGACCCATCACTACCCCTCTTGGGCGTCTTGATGGTCCTGTATCACAAGTGCATGCACAAACAACAATTTTCACATATGGCCATTATCTTTGGTGCCAACGGTCCAACAGCCCCGACCCTCATGCCAACCTGCAACTGTTTGTCTAGGCCGGTCCGTTGACCTGGCCCTGACACACTACCACTAGTCCATCGAGTACTGTCAGTCCTAACTCGGTACCATGGAGAAATCATACAACAATTTCATTAGAAATTTTCATAGCTTTATTAACTCAAGTTTGTTTACGAGCTCCTACTTGTACCCACTAGCCTTAGGCCCACTCCATGTCATTATCCAAAATAGAGTATTTAGCCCCATGACTTCAAAAATCCAAGGCCTCTAGCCTATCTGAGCTGTTCTAGCTCCCATCAAGAATGTCTCCCAAATCTTTTAAGCATTGACACACAATCAAGGGATAACACTTCTAACAAAAAGTATATTTTCAACTTCATCACACCAACCAAGTGCGATGATATCTTTGCTTACAACCGGTAAGCGGGTTTCTCCTTTCCTCAAGGAAGTTCATCATACCAATCGGGTATGTCATGCCCCAACCCGGTTTGGTCGGATCCTCATGAGAAACTCGCCACTTCCTTTGGTTCGAATGGATTTCACCCTTCTTAAACCGTGAAGAGTAAGGCATCCTTCCTTCTTGTCTTTCCTGGAATAGCATTATACAAAACTGAATATCTTAAAAACAGACATATCTGTCCTACAAGAAGGTCTTTAAGTTTTGGTTTCCCCTTGGTTACCTGAAAGGGGTAAAAGGGAGGGGTGAGTTCTTCAACTCAGTGAATGGGTGTTGGTAGTGAGTTTTTATTTACAAAACAACTTTAATCGGAGTGTGCCAAAATATTTATTTCCTATAAAAATGTTCCTTTCTCAAATTCCACTTTTCAAAACCTTTACCCTGCTAAGGGTGACCTTTTCTTTTAAAAGGGTTTTCCGTCAATTTTAATCTCTTTTCCAAAAACCTTTTTCCAAGGTTAACCAATTCCTCTTCCAAGGATTTCTCAAATCCTTTCCAAGGTGTTCAATTCCTTTTCCCATTTTTATATTGGGCGTGTTTCACAAACAACACACGCCCTTCATCAGGAAGGCTACACACATATTTGTGAGATGCAGTTACGCCGACTACACCCACTTGTAGATCGGAGCGTCTTTACCATCCAACTAATATAAGTCTCTGACTTCTACCTGGAGTTTGAGTGAACATCTGTGATGTTCAACCCTTAGACCCAAAAATACTTTATGTCCATATGAGGATATATACCTCATTCTGACCCCACCTTGGTCTCATGCGCATGAAGCTACGTCGAGCTTCCCTAACTACTGGCATGACAAACTACCCATATCTCCACCGTGTCATCCAGTAGCCCTTAGGATGCATCACTACCCCTCTTGGGCATCTTAATGGTCATGTACCTCAAGTGCATGCACAAACATATTTTTTCCACAAAACTATTTATATTTGGTGCCAGTGGTCCAACAACCCCAACCCTCAACTCGACCTACAGCTGTTTGTCTCGACTGATCCATTGACCTCGCCCTAACGCACTGCCGCTAGTCCATCGAGTATGTCAGTCCTATCTTGGTACCATGGTGAAATCACATAATCCATTCATTAAAAATTTTCATGGCTTTAATATATCATGTTTGTTTACGAGCTCCTACTCGTGCCAACTAGCCTTGGGCCCACTGTACGTGATTTTCCAAAAACCAGGCATTTAGCACCACAAGTTCAAAACTGAGGCCTCTAGCCTATCTGAGCAGTTCTAGTTCCCATCAAGAAGCTCTCCCAAAAGGTTTAAGCATTGACACACAAGTCAAGGGAGAACACTTCTGACAAAAATAGCATTTTCACTTTATCGCACTAACTAGGTATGCTGATATATGCGCTTACAACCGGTAAGCGATTTTCTCCTTCCTTCCAAGAAGTCCATCATACCAACCAGGTATGATCTTTACTTACAACCAGTAAGTAGGTTTTAGCTCAATTCACACATCACTCCAATCGAGTGTGGTGTCAAAATTCCACATACAAGTGGTTTCTCTTTTCTAAAGTGCTCATCATACCAACCGGTATGATTTACATAAGCCCACTCATCTGTTAACCGTGATGTATTCGTCCTCAGTTGGTTTTCCAAGCTGATGTAGGCTTCTCTTGCTGGCCTTCTCTTGCTAGCCTTCCAATCACACTTGTCCCTACACGAATTGGACAGCCTTTTCACTTAAGGTTTGGCATAAGTGCATAAGCTCATAATTTATCGATAAATTGTATTTAGATCCCTAAAGTTTATTTTTCCTTAGCCTTAGGCCCCTAATGCAAACCTTTGCCCTATTTGACTCCCGAAGTTTCCAAAACTCCTTTTGAGTCCTCATTTTACTCCAAAATGTATAAGGGGCTCAAGTTTCCCAAATTTCCAATTTGGTCCCCAATTTTCAAAAATTACCATTTTGCCCTTACTTTCCAAAAATGGCAAATATACCCCAAATGTTCCAAAAATCGACCAATTTGTCCTCCAACATCTTTTCCATAGCCAATTGGCCCTCAATTTTGGGAAATTGCAATTTAGTCCCTCAAATTTTCCAAATTCCCCCTTCAAAGTGGCCAAATTTGATTTCATCAAATTGACCATTCAATCGGGGTTAATTGCTCCAATTGAAGGTATAGATCAGTTTCTACACTTCCATATGATTCAATTGAGCTTTGAACCGTATCATTTGGGTCCGAATTGAGCTCAAATGGAGATTCACCGGAAAACTGTTCGTAGAGTAAGAAAGCTTCAAAAAGTTACTGTTGGAGGTGCGGTAGTCCGAGCTCTCTATCTGGGCAGGTAGCTCTCTTCCTAAGGCACCTTCTATGATCAGGAATTCCTTCAATTGACCACGGATTGAGTGAGAATTTTGTTAGTGAAATTTTGCACTTTCTCTCTCTAACTCCAACTTGCAACGACTGAGGAGGGCCGAATTGGCTTGCCTTTTAGCTTAGTTGAGGTCATATGAGGGCAGTGGGGATGTTGGAAGAGCTTGGTTTGGCTGGAGGAGGGCTGAATTGGGCTGATTTCAGCTCGGCCAAAATAGGGCAGCTTCGGTCCGTCGGAGCTGCTTCATTGTTTGATTCCGCCAGCACTTCTCCGACAGTTCTTGGATCGAACAAAGGTTGCTATCAGATAGCTGACATCCCCCGGAGTCTAAAGAACTTGACCTCACCTTCTGAGGTTGAGAAAACTGCTCAAGTTGGAGCTCTAGTTCTAGCTTCACCAGAAAATGGAGCAGTTGAGAGAAAATGGAGTTTTCAGGTGTGATGAGGATGAATGAGGAGGAGCTCCTTATATTGGGGGCTCGGGGACTCTCTTCCCAACCACTTGGCATCTTGATGGCACTCATTCATGACCTGAAATGCCCTAAACGGAGGTGATTCATCTTCGATGGTGCTGTCCATTCTTCTGGTAAATGAACAGTGTTGTCATTTGAAGGAAGAAGACGACACTGTTCCAAACCAGACCGAACCGGCCTAAACTGGGTTCAATGCTTAAACCGACTGGTTTATGCTCGATTTGACTGGGTTTTTCAAATTTAAAAATTTCTAAATTCATCTAAATTCATTCTCTATCCAATGGTGGCTTCAATTCCCCAATTTGAATATTTTAAGCTATCCAGAAAAATAAATTTAGAAACCAGTTCAATGATGGTTCAAACCGTCCAATCTGGTTCACCTGAATCGGTTTGGTTTTCTCTTCCAATTTGTACCAAAGTCCCTTTCAATGGTTTTTATGACTCTTTGGGTTACTCAAAATTTGTAAATTTTCCAATTTGCCCTTTCTCTAATGATTGGGGTTCATGAACCAGTTCGGTTCTCTCTCTTGGGTTGACCGGTTCTTTCCCCGGTTTTCTTATCCTGAAGGGACATGGTTTACAACTCTCCCCTCCTTTTAGGAGTTTTGTACCCAAAACTTAATCTGCATTTTTTTTCACTCTGGGATAAACTTCCCTTAATGTTAACTTGGCATGCTAACACTTCGTTCGTTCTTTCACTTAGCCCACTTTAAATCACGCGCTTAAGGAATTTCTTTTCCTTTACATTGTTTACTCCCTCCATGGAGTTTATCATAACTAGTATGTCTTGCCCGCTAGTCCAAAGGTACATCCCTAGATTCACATCTTCCTTTGCTTAGGGCACAATTCTTCCCATTGAAGTTCTTACTCAAGATTTCAGGATTGAGAGTTCCAAGATGCCCAATCGTTCCTATGTCTAGTTATTCTCTTTATCGTTTAACCCTTAGCTCAGTGTTCTTTCGAGCATTACGTACTTGTTTTCATAGGTTTCGGTGTTATTACCCCTTTGTCCTATTTTGACCCTTCCTCCATCCGCTATTTGTTAAAACTTTGGTCCAAATTATGTCTGACCTCATCATGCTTACCAACTGACTCTTCCTTACACGAGTCACATTTTTCCTCAGGACTGTTGGGCATATAGGTCCCTTATAGCATGACATACTCTAGAACTTGTCTTTGACCATTTTAAATACCACTGGCGGACCGAAGCTGCCCTATTTCAATTGAGCTAAAATCGGCCAATTTGAGCCATTCTCAGGCCAAACCAAGCCCTCCCAACACTTCCACAACCCTCCTACAGCTGAATTAGAGCAGAAACGTAAGCCAATTTGGCTCCTCTCTATAATTTTCAATTAGTGTTAGAGAGAGAACAAGAACAACTTCACTGACCAAATTCTCCCTCAATTCGGCATCAATAGCTGCGATTCTTGATCCTAGGAGTAATCTCAAGACAAGAGCTATCTGCCCAGATCGAAACCTAATTGCAATAAATAAAAAAATTGAGTATTTTATCCATTCGTGGAGAATGAAGGCTAATAGGCCAAAGGATAATGAACAAGGATGTTCATATCGTGTAGGAATATGAAGTACCAGGAACGCCAGCAAATATAAGTTCGTGTGGAGGCAAAGAGCCAAATATGAGGAATTTACTACTCGATCGAGTGAGTGAGATTTTATATCATACCCAGTTGGGATGATAAGCACCTCAAAATTTAAAACCCACTACTATGTGGCAATTTCCACATCACTCCTCACAGGTGTGATGGATAAAATAATCATTTAATAGTGGATTTTCATTTCTGAAGTGCTTGTTATCCCAACTGGGTATGATATAAAAATCCCACTCACCTGATCGTGCATTGAATTCCTCTTATTTGGCTCTTTGCCTCTTCGCAAGCTTGTACTTGCTGGCGTTCCCGGTACTTCGTGTTACTACACAATATAAACATTCTTATTCATTATCCTATGGCCTATTAGCCTTCATTCACCACAATATAAAATACTCAAACTTTTTGACAATTTCTTCAAAATCACATAAAGGGGTTCAAATTTCCCAAATTTCTAATTTGGTCCCCAACTTTTCCAAAATTACCATTTTGCCCCTACTTTACAAAAATAGTAAGTTTTGCCCCAAATTTTGCCCAATTGGTCCTCCAACATATTTATCATGCCCAATTGGCCTTCAATTTTATAAAATTGCACTTTAGTCCCTCAAATTTTTGAAATCCCCAAATTTTCCCCCAATTTGAACCTTCCAACTCAACTGAATTTGATTTCATCAAATTGACCAATCAAATGAGTTTAATTGTTGAAATTGAAGTTAGATTGGAGTTCCAACATCTTCATATGATTCAATTGCACTTTGAATCGCATGGTTTGACGCCAGAACGAGCTCAAATGAAACTTCGCCGAAAAATTGAACTTAGAGAGAGAAAGCTTCGAATGCTTACAGTTGGGGGCGTGACAGTCCGAGCTTTCAATCTAGGCAGATAGCTCTTATCCTAAGGTTCCTCCTAGGATCAAGAATTGTATAAATTATTGCCAAACTGAGGGAGAATTTGGTCAGTGAAGTTTCATTGGTTCTCTTTGTAGCACTAATCGGAAAATATTAAGTGGGGCCAAATTGGCTTACCTTTCTACTCTAATTCAGCTGTAAGAGGGCTGTGGAGATGTTGGAAGGGATTGGTTTAGCTTGAGAAGGGCTCAAATTGGCCGATTTCAGGTCGGACAAAATAGGGCAGCTTCGGTCCGTTGGAGCTCCTTCATTGTTCCATCACGCTGGCATTTCTTCGGCAACCCTCGGAGCAAATGGAGACTACAGTCGTGTAGCTGACTTCTCCCCGAATCCAAAGAACCTGACCATGCCTTCTTTGGCTTAGAAAAATGCCCAAGTCAGAGCTTTGGTTCGAACTTCACCAAAAAATGGAGCAGTAGGGGAGAGAGTGGAGTTTTTAGGTGTGGAGAGGATGAATGAGGAGGGGCTCTTTATATAGGAAGCTCGGAGACTTCTTGGTTGTCACTCCCCGACTCGGTTTGGTTGTATGCCCATGATCAACCCACCACTCTCCCGATTTATTAAAGGGTTTCCCCTTATTATAAACTGTAAAGAGTAAGGCGTCCTTTAAACCTACACCTTTTCCTGAAATAACATAAATCAAAACTAAATAATATTTTAAATTTATCATACCTGTCTCACAGGCATCTTAGTTGTTGGTCTTTAAGGGTAGGCTTTCTGGAATTTTCTGAAAGGGATATAAGGGAGGGGTGAGTACAATGACTCAATGAGTGGGTTTTCAAAACTTTTATCTTTTAGGAAAAAGAATTGTATTGGAGTGTGCGAGACTCCTTTCTTTCAAAAATCCTTTCCTTTCAAATCTCGGTTTTTGTCACCATTTCTTATTAATCACGGTGTGTCATCACTCAACACACATCCTTCATCATGAAGGTCAAAACACACAATTACAAGCTAGCCCGTCCACTGAATCCACTTGTGGCGTCGGAGCGACTTTACCGGCCACCAAGATAGAAGCACATCCACTTCTACCCTAAGAATGAGTGGATGTACGCAATATCTGACCCTCAATCCTGAAATCAATTATCCGTGTCCGTATGAGGACAGAGACCTCATCCCGACCCCACCCCGGTCTCATGCACTTTGTGTTACTCCAAATTTCGCACGGTCACTTGGTACGATGAACTGCCCTTATACTCACCGGGTCGTCTAGGGTACTTAGGATGCATCACTACCCCTCTTGAGTGTCTTCATGGTCCCATAATCATAGTGCATACACAAACAGTATTTTCTTATCATGCCATGTAATCTGTGGTGCCACTGGTCTAACGGCCCCGACCCTCAACTCAACCTACAGCTATTTGTCTTTATTGGTCCGGAGACCTGTCATATCGCACTGCTAGTAGTTGATTGAATATATTGGTCCTGTCTTGGTACCATGACCAAACAATTCATTTATTAGAGTTTTATGGCTCCTGCTTGTGCCCACTAGCCTATGGCCCACTTGTTCAAAATTTTCAAAACCGGGCATAATAGCCCCCAAGTTCCAAAACCGAGGCCCCCGACCTATAAGAGCTATTTGAGCTCCCGTCAAGAAGGTCTCCCAAATCATTTAAGCATTGGCACACAGTCAGGGGAGAGCACTGTCGACAAAAATATGTTTTTAATTGTCCATTATACCGACAGGGTATAAGGACATCTCCGCTCATAACTGATGAACGGGTTTTCAACTTCCATCGAGTAAGTTTCATCATACCAATCGAGTATGATCTACTTATAATTGGTAAGTAGTTTTTTCGCATGATTTTCACATCACTCCTCTAATTTGTGATGTTTAAAATACCACTTGGTAGTGGGTTTTCATTTTGAGGTACTTATCATCCCCAACTGGGTATGATATAAAATCTCATTCACAATCAGTAAGTGGTTTTTAGCTTAATTTGCTCATCACCCCAACCGAGTATGATGTTAAAAGTTCCACTCATGGTGACTAAGATGCCCTAGAGAAGGACAACCGGAAAGAAGGGTGACAAAGAATTTAGCAAATAAGTCATACCCACGGGATTTCCCCAGAAAAGAAGCAAACCTCAGAAACAATGTCCAAAGGTGCTAGGATCAGTTGTGGTAGAAGCAAGGAAAGGAAAATAGGTATTAAGGAAAGAAAGCCTAGAAAGAGTATGTACAACTCAAGGGAGTCATGAGTGAATGGTTGGACATAGTACGAAACATATGAAAGGAACTCGACACGTAGGAGTCCATCGAAGGAGGAAGGAAGGATTGGGAAGTAGTTGTGACTATGCCCTAAAAAAGGGGCAGTAGAATGGGCATCAGGGACAAGAGAATTCGAGATATGGCGGCCTCAAATTTAACAAGAAGAGTAGTAAGGATGAGACAGTTAGCAACCCAACCTTGTGAGAACCATGGATGTAAACTTGGCGAAGATGAGAGAAATGGAAAGGACATGAGATGAGAAGGATTAAAAATACAAGCCCTACACAAGGAGGACAAGAAATCTCGAAAGCTAATGACACCTAAAGGACATACCCAAAGGATTTCAAGGAAGGATAAACAAGAAGAGCGACAATATGAGATGATATTAAAGCTACACCAAGAACAGATGAACGTAAGGACAAGGAACAAAAGGAGTCTAGTAAAGAAAAGTCCTCAGGGAAAGTGTATATCCCTAATAGAGAGACGACAAACCTAATGGACTCAGGGAAAACAATTAATTCGTGCATAGAAGATGGATAGGAATAAAAAGACCCAAAAATTATAAATTCCTCGCATAGGGGATGAAGGACAAAAAGGGAAATTCGAGGACAATGAAGAATTTAGGGATCGACCACTAGACGGTAAGGAGGAGAGGAAGGGAAGACCATCATGAAATGTAGAGGAGTAGGACTCAAGATTCCCAATATAAGAATATCTACATAGACGGATAAAAGTAGGAAGCAAAACTTAGCTAAGGAAATTATTAGAATCCTAAGAGGCTTTACCCAATGCTAGGAACCTAAAAAGGGGCATAATGGTTGAGGATGTACTGGAGGGAAGGAAATCCTTGTACAAGGATACCACTGGAAATAAAGAAAGAAAGGAATGGGAGAGGATCACAAATAAGTCAGTAAGTCCAGAATTGGATAGAGAACATAAAGGATGGAATTGGGAAATCCAATAAAAAGAGAACCAAATACATCCAAAAGAGGGTATGATGTCAAGGAGAAAGGAGGACTGGATAACACCAAGAATAGTCAAGATATGCTATCAGGTGACAAGAAGGCATCATCATAGTAGTAGTTCCTAGGAGATTGGATAGTGTGAACTGCCATCAATGAGGCCACCTAGGATTGTAAGGGAAGGAGTGACCATAGGACAGTCAACTCAAAGACATGGATGAAAACCTTCAAGAGGAAGGACCTTACCCTAAGTATTATAAAGAGTGGGCTGAAAGGAATACTTTTGGAATAGTTAGTGAGACCCACAAATGAAGTTACCCTCCGTAGAGTGAGTGATTAACAAAATAGAAGAGAAGTCCCATTAATGTGTGGATTATGTAGGAATATGTAAAGGAACAACCAAAGGATGGCGTGTCAAGTAAACCAAAGTTGACACCAAGGGAGATTGCCCAAGGAGAAAGAAGGAGAAATTTATTTTGGGGACAAAACTCCTAAAAGGAGAGGAGAGTTGTAAACCCCGTTCCTTTAAAGATAAGATAATCGGGAAAACAACCAATCAATTCAAAAGAGAAAAATGAGTAGGTTAACAAAACCAAACCGGTAAAGAAAGGGTAAAATGGGACAATGGAAAATCTATTTGACTCAAAGTGTCATAAAAATCATGGAAAAAAACCATGGAAGAAATTGGAAGAGAAAACCGGACAGTTCAGGGTGAACCAAACCTAAACCGGATTAGATCGAATTGAATTAGTTTCAACCATACACGAACCGGTTTTTAAATTCATTTTTGTTGGTGTCTTAAACTGATCAAATTTGAAAATTGAAGCCACCATTGGATAGGAAATGAATTTAGATAAATTTAGAAAATTTTAGATTTGAGAAAACTGATCGAATCGGGCCTGAACTGGCCGATTTTTGCCATTGAACTAGATCAGACTGGTTCGGTCTGGTTCAGAACAATGTCATCTTCTTTCTAAGGATGACGATACTGTTCATCAGTTCAAAAACTTTCCTTCTCTGGTGAAGGAATATCCTCTCCGATCAAGGCATTTTCGAGCGAGGATAAGCTTGACCAAAATGAAAATTGGTCGGGCAGATGATCCCCGAGCTTCCTATATAAAGAGCTCCTCTCCATTCATCCTCTACACACCTCAAATCGCCATTCTCTCTCAAGTGCTCCATTTTTTGGTGAATCTCGAACTAGAGCTTTGACTTGGGCACTTTTCTTAGCCTCAGAAGGCAAGGTTAGATCTGACAGACTATGAGGGAATCAGCTACCTAACAGCAACGATGGACCGAAGCTGCCCAATTTTGGCCGAGCTGAATTTGGCCAAATTCAAACCTTCTTCAGCCAAACCAAGCCTCCCCAACACTCACACGGCCCTCACACAACCTCCACAAGGGTGAAAGGTAAGACAATTCGGCCCTCCTCTGTCGTAGCAAATCGGTGTTAGAGAGAGAAAGTGTCAAATTTCACTAACAAAATTTACCCTCGTATGGACTTCAATTATATCAATTTTTATCCTATAAAAATTCTAAGGACGAGAGCTACATCCCCAAGTTGAGAGCTCAGACCGCCGCACCTCCAATGGTAAGCTTTCTCTCTCTACGAACAATTTTCCAGTTAAGCTCTGTTTGAGCTCATTTCGGACTCAAATTATACAATTTAAAGCTCCATTTGATCGTATGGATGCATAGGAACCGATCCATACCATCAATTGGAGTGATTAACCCTGATTGAGTGGCAATTTTAAGAAATCAAATTTGGTCAATATAAAGGGGTGAAATTGTTAAAGAAATTTGGGAAATTTGGGGATTTTAAAAAATTGAGGGACCTCCATGCAATTTCTCAAAATTGAAGGCCAATTGGCAATGAGAAAGATGTTGGGGGACCAATTGGTCAATTTTCAAAATATTTGGGGTCAATTGACTATTTTTGGAAAGTAGGGGCAAAACTGTAATTTTTGGGAAATTAGGGACTAAATTGGAAATTTGGAAAACTGGAGCCCCTTGCACATTTTAAAGTTAATGAAGGGCCCAAGGAGGATATTGGAAGTCCTCTGGACTTAATTTGAGGATAAATATTCTATGATCCACAAGTGGGTGCAGTGGACGTGTTGTATCTGCGAATGTGTGTACCCTTCGTGATGAAGCACGTGTGTTTGTTTGTTAAATGCCTCCCTAGGCAAGGGGACGAGTTAAACACACCTAATAGTATGGTAATGAAAAAAGTTTTGGAGATTTGAATTTGAGGAACTCCTTTAAAATGGATTTGTTAACCTTGGTCTTACTTTGAGTAACTAAAATTATTTTGAACTCATTCCGAACACCCACTCACTGAGTTGTAGAAACTAACGCCTCTATTTACCCCTTTTCAAGAGTATGCTTAAAGTTTCTTTTAAGCTTGCTTTAGATTGATTTATGCTATTCTAGGGAACGAGATTTGAATTTATTCCTAGCTCCTCTTGAATAAAGAAGGGGAAACCCCTCTTAAACCAAGGGATCAACGGGTTGATCATGGGGATCAGACCAAGTCGGGTCGGGGCATGACACAAGGAACCATGAGGGGCCATGTCATGCTTGTTTTGGATGTAGGCAAATGGGGCACTTTGCTAGGGAGTGCCCCACTCTTAGAGGAAATGTGCAAAGAAACACTGTTGAACCACCTCAAGGGAAGCCAAGAACCTTAAACAGAGGACAGGACACAACCAACATGTCAATGGTACTAGCTAGGATGTATAACCTCACACAACAGGAGGCTCGAAAAGATCCTAGTATTGTAGCGGATACTTCCCAAACCCTCCCTGATCAAAGCTAGAAAAAGTTTTGTAATTCAATCCTACTTAATAAAAAAAAATTTAATTTTCTAAAAGAAACTTGCATTTCCTTGGTTAGGATACGTACAATTATGGGGGATAAAAGTTTACGCTCTCTTTAACTCAGGAGCAAAGAGGTCTTTTATCAAGGAAGATTTAGTCTCGAATCTTCTGCTAGAATTACCTCTTTGGAACAAAGTATCAACATCCTCACACCCCTAGGAGAAGGATTAAGTATAGACAAACAATTAAAGGGATGTGAGGTCAAGATTTGGTGGAGTGAAATTGGAGCTAGACCTAATCCCATTACCTCTGAGACGTAGAGATAATACTAGGAATGGATTGGTTAAGTACATACCAAGCCAAGGACACTCGGAATTTTGGTTCCAAGGAGATGGGCAGAAAGGAGAAATGCACTTGGTGTCCCATATGAAAGCCCAAGGGATAATACAGAAGGGTTGCAAGGCTTTACTCGCAATGATTACCAACGAAAATTCAGAGGAGATAGAACCAGAAGGCATTTCTATGGTTGAACACTACCCGGTTGTATTTCCTAAGGAACTACCACGACTATCCCCAAGCCGTCAATTGGAGTTTACCATAGAGGTAATTCCCGGGACAAATCCCATATCCCAAGCCCCCTATCTTATAGCTCCAGTAGAATTAAATGAGTTAAAGGAGCAATTGAATGAATTACTGGAGAAGGGTTTCATACACCCTAGCCAATCTCTATGGGGTGCGCTGGTACTGTTTGTAAAGAAGAAGGATGGGAGTATGAGTGTAACGTCCTGACCCGGTTTGGTTGGATCCCAGAGATTAACCCACCACTCACCTAGTTTTCTAAGGGTTGCCCCTTCTTTATGAATCGTGAAGAGTAAGGTGTCCTTTAAACATGCACCTTTCCTGAAATAACATAAATCAAAACTGTATAAAATTTGAAACTTATCATACCTACCTTACAAGTGTGTTAGCTGGTGGTCTTTGGGTAAGCTTTTTGGGGTTACCTAAAAGGGATACAAGGGAGGGGGTGAGTTCAACGACTTAGTGAATGGGTGTTTTAGGGTATGACTTTCAAAAAAAAAAAATAGTTTGAATTGGAGTGTGCCAAACTCCTTATTTTCTTTAAAACTTCTCATTTTCAAAATCTCAGTTTTTCATAGCCATTTCTCATCTCAATGGTGTGTTTATCAACTAGCACACGCCTTTCATTATGAAGGAAAACACACATTCGTAGGCTAGCCCGTCCACTGTACCCACTTGTGGCATCAGAGTGACTTTATCGGCCACCTAGATAGAAGCACATCCACTTTACCCTGAGAATGAGTGGATGTACATGACATTCGACCCTCAATCCTGTAACAAAACTCCATGTCCCTATGAGGATAGAGACCTCATCCCGTCCCCACCCCGGTCTCATGCACAATGAAGCAACGTCGAGCTTCTCAAGACTTTTGGTATGACTAACTGCCTTTATCTCCACCTGGTTGTTCAAAGCCCTAGGACGCATCACTATCCCTATTAGGCGACTTGAAGGTCCCATAACATAGTGCATGCACAAATCAATAATTTTTCCACATTAGCAATATAATATGTGGTGCCACTAGTCCAATGGCCCCGACCCTCAACTCGACCTACAAATGTTTGTCTTGACTAGTCTGAAGACTTGTCATGTCACACTATCACCAGTCCATCGAGTATGTCGATCTTGTCTCGGTACCATGGCCAAACAATTCATTCATTTAAGTTTTCATGGCTTTGAATCATGTTTGTTTATGAACTCCTACTCGTGCCAACTAGCCTAGGGCCCATTGTTCAAGATTTTTAAAATCGAGCATATTAGCCCCCAAGTTCCAAATCCCAGGCCTCCGGTCTAACTTAGCTATTCGAGCTCCCGTCAAGAAGGTCTCCCAAATATTTTAAGCAGTGGCACACAGTAAGGAGAGAGCACTTCCGACAAAATAAACTTTAGTTGTCCATCACACCAACCAAGTATGAGGACATCTTCGCTTATAACCGATAAACGAGTTTTCCACTTCCTTCTAGGAAGTTTCATCATACCAACCAGGTATGATCTACTTACAACCAGAAAGTAGTTTTTCCGTGTCATTTCCACAACACTCCTATCAGGTGTGATGGTTAAAATACCCCTTAGTAGTGGGTTTTCATTTTTGAAGTGCTTATCATCCCAACTGGCTATGATATTAAATATCTCACTCACCCGATAGTGTAGTAAATTTCCACTTAGCCGGCTTGTTGCCTTCACGCAAACTTGTCTTAGTTAGCATTCTTGGTACTTCGTGTTCCTACATGATATGAACATCATTGTTAATTATCCTTTGGCCTAATAGCCTTCGTTTATCCCAAATGAATGAGAAAACTAAACTTTTCATTTATTTGCAAATAGGTACCTAAAATTATTTTTCTTTAAATTTAAGACCATAATGTCGATTTTCCCCCAAAGTGAGTCCTGAAATTCTAAAATTCACCTTAGAACCTCAATTACTTCAAAATCATAAAAAGGGGTTCAAGTTTCCTAAATTTCCAATTTGGTCCCCAACTTTTCTAAAATTACCATTTTGACCCTACTTTAAAAAAATGGTAAGTTTTGCCCCAAAAATTCTAAAATTTGCTAAATTGGTCCTCCAACATCTTTATCATGCACAATTGGCCCTCAATTTTATGAAATTGCACTTTAGTCCCTCAAATTTTTTAAATCCCCAAATTTCTCCTAATTTTTCCCCCAATTTCAACCTTCTAACTCAGTTGAATTTGATTTAATCAAATTGACCAATAAAATGAGTTTAATTGTTGAAATTGAAGTTGGATTAAAGTTCTTACACCTTCATATAATTCAATTGTACTTTGAATCGCATGATTTGATGCTATAATGATCTCAAATGGAGCTTCGCTAGAAATTTGTACTTAGAGAGAGAATCTTCAAAAGCTTACCGTCGAGGGTGCGACGGTCCAAGCTTTCAATCTAGGCAGAAAGCTCTTGTCCTAAGGTTACTCCTAGGATCAAGAATTGCATCAATTGATGTCAAATTGAGTGGCAATTTAGTCATTAAAGTTCTGTCGGTTCTCTCTCTAGCACCAATCGGAATTTATAGAGGGGAGCCAAATTGGCTTACCTTTCAGCTGTAAGAGGACTGTGGAGGTGTTGGAATGGCTTTGTTTGGCCTGAGAAGGGCTCAAATTGGCTGATTTCAGCTTGGCCGAAATAGGGTAGCTTCGGTACACCGGAGCTGCTTCACTGTTCAATCACGTCGGCATTTCTCTGGCGACACTCGAAGTAAATGGAGACTACAGGCATGTAGCTGACCTCTCCCTGAATTCAAAGAACCTGACCTTGCCTTCTTAGGCTCAAAAAAGAACCTATATCAGAGCTCTGGTTCGAGCTTTGATGGAACTTGGAGCAGTTGAGAGAGAATGGAGTTTTTAGGTGTAGAGACTATGAATTGGGAGGGGCTCTTTATATATGAAGCTTGGGGACTTCCTGGTCATCTGATTGGCACCTTAATGGAGGTCATTCATTACTTGAAACTCCTTAGCTAGAGACTTTTCATCATCATCGGTACTACTCGATTTTTTGGGGAGTGAATAGTGCTGTCATCTGAAGGAAGAAGATGACACTATTCCGAACCGGCTTCAAAGCTTAAATTTGCCGGTTTAGGCCAGATTCGACCGAGTTTTTCAAAATTAAAAAATTTCTAAATTCATTATCTATTAAATGGTGGCCTCAATTTTCCATTTTGAATTTTTTAAGCCACCTAGAAAAATGAATTTAGCATCCAGTTCAATAGTGGTTCAAATCGGTCCAAACTGGTTTAATCCGGTTCGGATCTGGTTCACCTGAACCAATTTAGTTTTCATCTCCAATTCATCCTACAATCCTTTTTCATGACTTTTATGACTCTTTATGTCACTCGAGATCCATAAATTTCCCAGTTTACCCTTTCTCTATCGGTTCCGATTCATGAACCAACTCGGTTCATAAACCGATTCAATTCGGCTCGAATCAGGTTCTCTTGAACCAATCTAGTTTTCTCTCCCAAATTGTCCTAATTCTTTTCCAAGGTTTTATGAACCCTTTGGTTCACTCGGGAGTTGTAAATTTCCCAAATTGCCTGTTTCTCACTCGGGTTTGCCCATTTCTTTTCCCGATTTTCCTTAACTACAAAGGGCGGGTTTTACAATGTGGCTATGTATAGACTATCGGAAGTTGAATCAAGTCACCATAAAGAATAAGTACCCACTTCCATGAATTAATGACTTGTTCGACAAGTTAAAAGGAGTAGCTTATTTCTCCAAGATAGATCTCTAGTCAGGATACCACCAACTTAGGATTTGAGAGGAAGATATACCTAAGACTACATTTCGATCACAATATGGGCACTATGAGTTTAGGATGATGCCTTTTGAATTGACAAATTCCCCCGCAACCTTTATATATCTAATGAATCGGGTGTTCCAGCCTCATTTGGACAAGTTCATGATAGTATTCATAGATGACATCCTTATATACTCATGAACTATGACGGAGCATGAGGAACCTCTGGCCATCACCTTAGAGACACTATGGGAAAATCATTTGTATGCAAAGTTCTCCAAGTGTGAGTTCTAGCTACCAGAGGTGGGTTTCTTAGGGCACATAGTGTCCAAGGATGGAGTCAAGGTGGATCTGGCAAAGGTAGAAGCCATATCCGACTGGAAGGCACCCACAAATTCCTCTGAGATACGTAGCTTCTTGGGACTTGCAGGGTACTACTAGTGGTTTGTAGATGACTGCTCCAAAATAGTTGCCTCGTTAACCCGCCTTACAAGGAAGGGAGTTGAGTACAAGTGGGATGAAACTTTGTGAGAAATCCTTTTTGGAATTGAAGTCCCGCCTCACAATGGCACCCATACTAGCCCTACCGAATCCAAGTGCGGTGGAGTATATCGTTTATAGTGACACATACGGACAAGGGCTTGGGTGCGTACTAATGCAGCAAGGAAGGGTTATTGCCAACGCCTCCCGACAATTAAAGACACATAAGAAGAACTACTCTACTCACAGCCTAGAGTTAGCTGCAATAGTGTTCACCCTCAAGATTTGGCGACACTATCTGTACGGGGTTAAGTGCATGATATATACATATCACAAGAGTCTTAAGTATTTTCTAACTCAAAAGGAGTTAAATCTCTAACAAAGGAGGTGGCTAGAATTGGTGAAGGACTATGACCTTGTGATAGAATACCACCTCGGGAAGGCGGATGTGGTGGCAGACGCTCTAAGTCGCAAGTATCAAACTGGGGCAGCCTAGATAAAAACAAACTACCTGCCCTTGCTACAACAGCTAGGATGAATCAAGGTAGACCTCAAGGTAGATGGAGAAAGGAAATGCCTGATGGCTGACATAGCTGTAAGACCTAGCCTAGTGGAGTTAATCAGGGTTTACCAAAAAGGGGATAAGGAACTTCAGCCCTACTTGGACCCATCGATAAGGGAACAACCTCGAACTACGCGCTTCGAGGTGACAGGTTGTTGACCTACAAAGGTAGGGTATGTGTGCCTCAAGATATGCAGTTGAGGAGGCTAATACTGGAGGAAGCACATGACTCTGTGTATGCGATGCATCCATGCAGTACCAAGATCTACCATACCCTCATGCAGAGTTACTGGTGGAAAGGGATGAAGAGGGAAATTGAAGAGTATGTAGCACGATGTTTGTCCTATCAACAAATCAAAGCAGAACACCAGAAACCCTTAGGACTGCTACAACCCCTACCAATTCCTAAATGGAAATGAGAACACATTACCATAGACTTCGTTATGGGACTACTAGTGACTAGGAAAGGGTGGGATGCGATTTGGGTCATTGTGGATAGGTTGACAAAGCCACCCATTTCTTACCAATAAAAGTGACTGATCCCATGGAACAACTAGCCACCCCATACATAGGAGAAATTGTGAGACTCCATTGTGTCCTGGTAAGCATAGTGTCAGATAGGGACCCAAAATTTACCTCAAGGTTTTGGCCAAGCCTACAAAATGCCTTAGGAACCAAACATCATATGAGAACAGCATTCCATACTCATATCAATGGACAATCTGAGTGGACAATCTAAACCATGGATGATATGCTCCGAGCATGCATACTCACTATGAACAAGGGTTGGGAGGAAGACCTGTGCATGATGGAGTTACCATGCCAGTATTCAAATGGCTCCTTATGAGCCTCTTTATGAATGACCATGGCGTACCCCCTTATTTTGGGAAGAGGTGGAAGAAAGGAAGCTCGAAGGGGTTGGATAGAAGATAGACATAAGCGTTATGTAGACCATCAGATAAGAGACTGGGAATTTGAAGTGGGAGACCAAGTATTTCTCAAGGTATCCCCATGGAGGGGAATACTTAGGTTCCAACAACGGGAAAAGCTGAAACCTAAGTATATCAGTCCATACACCATAATCCAAAGGGTAATGACAATAATGTAAACCCCATCCTTTTATAAATAAGAAAATCAGAAAAAGAATCGGTCATTTCCAAAGAGAAAACCGAGTTGGTTCATAAACCTTACCCAATAGAGAAAGGGGGGAAAAGGGAAATTTACAAATTCTGAGTGACCTAAATATCATAAAAGTCATGGAAAATGACTTTGTGATGAATTAGAAGAGAAAATCAAACCATTTTAGGTGAACCGGATTGAACCGGTTTGGACCGGTTTGAACTATCATTGAACTAGCTCCTAAATTCATTTTTCTATGAGGCCTAAAATATTCAAATTGGGGAATTGAAGCCACCATTTAATAAAGAATGAATTTAGATATTTTTAATTTTGAAAAACTCGGTTGAATCATGCCTGAACCGGCCAGTTTAAGCATTGAATCTAGTTCAGACCAGTCCGGTCCGGTTCGGAACAGTGTCGTCTTCTTCCTTCAAATGACAGCACTATTCACTCACTAGAAGAACGGACAGTGCCGAAAAAGTTGAATCCCCTCTATTCAGGGTATTTAAGACCATGAATGAGTGCCATAAATGTGCCAAACAGATGGCTAGAGAGTCCCCAAGCTCCCTATATAAAGAGCCCCTCTCAATTCATCCTCCTAACGCCTGAAAATTTCACTCTCTCTCAACTGCTCCATTTTCTGGTGAAGCTTGAACCAAAGCTTAGACTTGGGTAGTTTTCTCAACCTTAGCAAGTGAGGTCAGGTTCTTTAGACTCTGGGGGAAGTCAGCTATCTGATAGCAACCTCCATTCAATCCGAGAACTGCTGAAGAAGTGCCAATGTAATAAAATATTTAAGCAGCTCCGGCGGACCGAAGCTGCCCTATTTTGGTCGATCTAAAATCGGCCAAATTCAACCCTTCTCTAGCAAAACCAAGCTCTCCCAATAATCCCACAGCCCTCATACGACCTCCACTGAGCTGAAAGGTAAGCCAATTCGGAGCTCCTCAATCGTTGCATGTCGAAGTTAGAGAGAGAAACTATAGAATTTTACTAACAAAATTCTCCATCGATTCAAAGTCAATTGTAGGAATTCTTGATCCTAGAAGGTACTTCAGGAAGACAACTACCTTCCCTGATAGAGAGCTCAAACCGCTGCACCTCCGATTGTAAGCTTTCGAAGCTTTCACTCTCTACGTACAATTTTTCAGTGAAGCTCAATTTTAGCTCAATTCGGACCAAAATGATGCGGTTCAAAGCTCAATTAAATCGTATGGAAGTATAGGAACTGATCTATACCTTCAATTGGAGCAATTAACTCTGATTGAAAGGTCAATTTGATGAAATCAAATTCGACCAATTTGAAAGGGGAAATTGGCAAAAAAAAATTGGGGAAATTTGGGAATTTCGTAAAATTGAGGGACCAAATTGCAATTTCCCAAAATTGAGGGCTAATTAGCCATGGAAAAGTTGTTGGAGGACTAATTGATTAATTTATGAAAATAATTGGGGTCAAATTACCATTTTTATAAAGTAGGGGCAAAATGGTAATTTTTGAAAAGTGGGGGACCAAGTTGGAAATTTGGAAAACTTGAGCCCCTTAAACAATTTTGAGTAAATTGAGGACCCAAAGTGAATTTTTGGAAGTTCCAGGACTCAATTGGGAAAAAGTTTGCATTAGGGACCTAAAGTCAAGGAAAATAAACTTTAGGGACCTAAGTGCAATGAACTAGAAATTTTGAGCATAGTCGTTCATACGTGAGTATCGAAGGCTGTTATGCCAAGTATTAATAGATAAGGATATCAAAATCGTGTAGGAACACGAGGGACCAGAACGCCAACAAGGACAAGCTAGCGTGGATGTGGAAACCGACTGAAGAATAGTACACTTCAATTATCGGGTGAGTGGGTTTATTGACATCATACCCGGTTGGAATGATGAGCACTTTGGAAATGAAAAACCACTTATATATGGGATTTTAACATCATACATGGTTGGAGTGATGTGAGAATTAATTGAAAAAACTAGTTACAAGTTGTAAGTAAAGAGATCATACCGGGTTGGTATGATGGCCTTCCTCGAAGGAAGGAGAAAACCCGCTTTGTCATCGGAAATGTCATCACACTGGGTTGGTGTGATGAGTGGAAAGATTATTTTGTCAAAAGTGTTCTCCCCTAACTGTGTGCCAATACTTAAAAATTTTGAGAAACTTTTTTTAAGAGAGCTATGACAGCTTGGATAGGTCAGAGGCCTTGGTTTTTGGAACTTGTGGGGCTAAAATGCTCAATTCAAGAAAATCATGTATAGTGGGCCCAAGGCTAGTTGACACGAGCAGAAGTTCGTAAAAAAATATTATATTTAAGCCGAGAAAATTCTTAATGAATGGATTATGTGACTTCACCATGGTACCAAGACAGGACTGACATACTCGACGGATTAGCGGCAGTGTGATAGGACCAGGTCAACGGACCGAACTAGACAAACAGCTACAGGTCGAGTTGAGGGTCGGTGCCGTTGGACCAGTGGCACCAAAGATAAATGGTATTGTGGAAAACTATTGTATGTGCATGCACTTGAGGTTTGGGACCATCAAGGCACCCAAGAGGGGTAGTGATGTGTTCTAGGGGCTATTGGATGACATGGTGGAGATAAGGGCAATTTGTCATGCTAGGAGTTAGGGGAGCTCGACGTAGCTTCATGCGCATGAGATTGGGGTGGGGTGGAGATGAGGTCTCCGTCCTCATATGTACACGAAGTATTTTTGGGTCTGAGGGTTGAACATCAAAGATGTTCACTTAGACTCCGGGTAGAATTCAGGAACTTCTATCAAGGTGGATGGTAAAGACACTCCGATCCACAAGTGGGTGTAGTCAGAATAACTACATCCCACGAATATGTATATGTACCCTTCCTAATGAAGGGCGTGTGTTGTTTATGAAAAACACCTAATATGGAAATAGTAAAGAGGTTTTGAAAACCTTGGAAAGGATTTGAGAATCCTTGGAAAAATAATTGGTAAACCTTAGGAAAATATTTTGAAAACCGGAATGTGAAAAAAAGCATTCTTAAAGAAAATAAGGAGTTTGGCAGACTCCTCTTAAAGTTGTTTTTGTGAAAACTCTCACCTAACACTCATTCATTGATTGTCGAATTCACCCCCTCCCTTTACCCCTTTTTAGGTAACCAAAGGAAAATAAATCCAAAGATTTTCCTGTAGTCTCGGAATGTAAACCCCATCCTTTGATAATGAGAAAACCGGGGAAAGAACCGGTCAGTTTTGAATTTTAAACCGAATCGGTCTATAAGATCAATTATTAGGAAACAAGCAAATTGAGAATTTACAACATCCATGTGACTCAAAATGGTTCGTAAATCTTGGAAAAGAACCTTAGGATGAATTGGGGATGAAAAATTGGACCGGTTCAGTGAATCGAGTCCGAACCAAATAGAATCGGTTTATGAACCGAATCGACTCATGAACCAGAATCAATAGAGAGAGGGTAGACCGGGAAATTTATGGATCCCAAGTGACCCAAATAGTCCTAAAAGTCATGGAAATGGACTTGAGAAGGAATTGGACATGAAAACCAAACCGGTTCAGGTAAACCGGATATGAACCGGTTTGGACTAGTTTGAACTACTATTGAACTAGATTCTAAATTTATTTTTCTAGGTGGCTTAAAGGATTCAAATTTGAGATTTGAAGCCATCATTGGATAGAAAATAAATTTAGATGAATTTAGAAATTTTTAGATTTGAAAATTTTCGTCAAATGAAGGGTGAACCGGCCGGTTTAAGCTTTGAACCCGGTCCGGTCCGATTCGGAACAGTGTCGTCTTCTTCCTTCATATGACAGCACTATTCACTCGCCGAAAAATTGAAGCAGCACCGACGAAGAAGAAGCATCTCTATTCAATACATTTTAGGCCATCAATTCATGTCATAAAGGTGCCAAACGAACGGCCGACGAGTCCCCGAGCTCTCTATATAAAGAGCCCCTCTCCATTCATCTTATCTACACCAGAAAAGCTTAATCTCTATTGGTTGCTTAGTTCTCTAGTAAAGCTCAAACCAGAGCTCTGATAAAGGGTCTTTTCTAAGCCAAAGAAGGCGAGGTCAGGTTCATTAGAACCTGGGAGAAGTTAGCTACACGGTGGTGACATCCAATCGTTCCGAGAGTCGCCAGAGAAGTGTCGGTGTGATTGAACATTGACGCAGCTCCGACGGACCGAAGTTTCCCTATTTTGGCTGAGTTGAAATCGGCCAATTCAAGCCCTCCTCAGGCCAAACCAAGCCCACTCAATACATCCTTAGCCCTCCCACGGCCAAATTAGGACGGAAAGGTAAGCCAATTCGGCTCTCCTCTGCAATTTCTAATCAGTGTTAGAGAGAGAGCCGACTGAATTTTAATGATGAAATTCTAATCCAATTTGATGTTGATTGATGTTATTCTTGATTCTAGGAAGAACCTTAGGAGGAGAACTACCTGCCCAAATAGAAAGCTCGGACCGTCGTGCCCTCACCGGTGAGTAATTGATGCTTTCACTCTCTACAGTCCATTTTCTGGCGAAGCTCCATTTGAGTTCATTCCGGCGTTAAAACTTGTAATTCAAATTGCTAAAGAATCTTATGAATATATAGAAACTTAATTTCAACAATTGGAAGCGTTTGATCGGTCAATTTGATGAAATCAAATTCGGCAGTGTTAAAAAGTTGGAATAGGGGGAAATTTAGGGAATTTCGAAAATTTGAAGGACCAAAATGCAATTTTCTAAAATTGACGGTCAATTGGGCATGATAAAAATGTTAGAGGGCCAATTGAGGAATTTTAGAATTTTTGGGGTTAAGTTTACCATTTTTTTAAAGGAAGGGAAAAATGGTAATTTTGGAAAAATTAGGGGACCAAATTGGAAATTTGGGAAATTAAACCCCTTTTTGTAAAATTGAATAAATTGAGGCCCCAATGGGAATTTTAAAAGTTTTGGAACTCAATTTGAGGAAACCCCGGCATTTGGGACTTAAAGTTAAAGAAAAATAACTTTAGGGACCTAATTGCAAATAAATAAAAGTTTAGTTTTTCTCATTCATTTTGATGAATGAAGACTATTAGGTCGAGAGATAATGAACCGAGATGTTCATATCGTGTAGGAACACGAAGTACTGGAAATGCCAGCAAGGACAAACTCGCATGAATACAAGGGACCAGTCTAGTGGAATTTACTACATTGACGGGTGAGTGGGATTTTATATCATACCCGGTTGGGGATGATAAGTACCTCAAAACGAAAATCCACTACTAAGTGATATTTTAAACATTACAAATTAGAGGAGTGATGTGAAAATCATGCGGGAAAACTACTTACCGGTTGTAAGTAGATCATACCCGATTGGTATGAAGAAACTTCCTCAAAGGAAGTTGAAAACCCTTTTATCGGTTATGAGTGGAGATATCCTTATACCCGATCGGTATAATGGACAGTTGAAAACATATTTTTGTCGGAAGTGCTCTCCCCTGACTATGTGTCAATGCTTAAACGATTTGGGAGACCTTCTTGATGGGAGGTCGAATAGCTCTTATAGGCCAGGGGCCTCGGTTTTGGAACTTGGGGGGCTATTACGCCCGATTTTAAAAATCTCGAACAAGTAGGCCATAAGCCAGTGGGCACGAGTAGGAGCTCGTAAACAAACATGAGATATATGCCATAAAACTTTAATAAATGAATTGTTTGGCCATGGTACCGAGATAGGACCGACATATTCAATCAACTAGTGGCAATATGACATGACAGGTCTTCGGACCAATCAAGACAAACAACTGCAGGTTGAGTTGAGGGTTGGGGCCGTTGGACCAGTGACACCATAGATTATATAGCATAATAAGAAAATACTATTTGTGCATGCACTATGATTACGGGATCATCAAGATGCCCATGAGGGGTAGTGATGCATCCTAAGGTCCATGGATGACCTGGTGAGTATAAGGGCAGTTCGTCGTACCAGGTGACCGTGCGAAATTTGGAGTAGCACCAAGCGCATGAGACCGGGGTGGGGACGGGATGATGTCTATGTCCTAATACACACACGGAGAATTGATTTTGGGATTGAGGGTCGGATGTCACGTACATCCACTCATTCTCAAGGTAGAAGTAGATGTACTTCTATCTAGGTGGTCGGTAAAGTCGCTCCGACGCCACAAGTGGGTTCAGTGGATGTGCTGGCCTATGAATGTATGTTTGACCTTTATAATGAAGGATGTGTGTTGGGTGATGACACACCATGATTAAATAAGGAAATGGTGATATAACCCAAGATTTTAAATGAAAGGATTTTTTAAAGAAAGAAGTCTAGCACACTCCAATACAATTCTTTTCCTCAAAGTTAATTTTTGAAAACCCATTCATTGAGTAGTCGTACTCACCCCCTCCCTTATATCCCTTTCAGGAAATTCCGGAAAGACTACCCTTAAAGACCATTAACCCAGACGCATACGAGACATGTATGATAAAATTAAAATATTATGCAGTTTTGATTTATGTTATTCCAAGAAAAGTGCAGGTTTATTCACATCATACCCGGTTGGGATGATGAGCACTTTGGAAATGAAAAACCACTTATATGTGGGATTTTAACTTCACACCTAGTTGGAGTGATGTGAGAACTAATCGGAAAAACTAGTTACTAGTTGTAAGTAGAGAGATCATACCGGGTTGGTATGATGGACTTCATGGAAAGAAAGAGAAAACTCGCTTTGTAAGCGGAGATGTCATCACACTTGGTTGGTGTGATGAGTGGAAAGATTGTTTTGTCAGAAGTGTTCTCCCCTAACTGTGTGCCGATGCTTAAAAATTTTGGGAGAAATTTTTTACAAGAGCTAGAATAGCTCTGATAGGCTAGAGGCCTCAATTTTTGGAACATGTGGGGCTAAAATGCCCGATTTTGCAAAATCACGTATAGTAGTCCCAAGGTTAGTTGGTACGAGCAGGAGCTCATAAACAAACATGATATTTAATCTATGAAAATTCTTAATGAATGGATTATGTGATTTCGCCATGGTACCAAGATAGGACCCACATACTCGATGGGCTGGCGGTAGTGTGACAGGACCAGGTCGATAGGCCGCACTAGACAAACAACTGCAGGTCGAGTTGAGGGTCAGTGCCGTTGGACCAGTGGCCCCAAAGATAAATGGTTTTGTGGAAAACTATTGTTTGTTCCTACACTTGAGATTTGGGACCATCAAGTTGCCCAAGAGGGATAGTGATGTGTCATAGGGGCTACTAGACAACATGGTGGAGATAAGGGCAGTTTGTCATGCCAATAGTCACGGAAGCTCGACGTAGCTTCATGCACATGAGACTGGGGTGGTGTCAAGATGAGGTCTCTATCCTCATATGGACACAAAGTATTTTTAGGTATGAGGTTTGAACATCGGAGATGTACACTCAAACTCTAGGTAGAAATCAGGGACTTCTATCAGGGTGGGTGGTAAAGATGCTCTATTCCACAAGTGGGAGCAGACGGCGTAACTGCATCTCGCAAATATGTGTGTGTACCCTTACTAATGAAGGACGTGTGTTGTCTGTGAAAAACACCTAATATGGAAATAGGAAAGAGGTTTTAAAAACCTTGGAAAGGATTTGAGAATCCTTGGAAAAATAATTGGTAAACTTTGGAAAAAGGTTTTGAAAATCTGAATGTGAAGAAAAGTATTCTTAAAGAAAATAAGGAGTTTGGCACACACCGATTAAAGTTATTTTTGTGAAAACTCTCACCCAACACCCATTCATTGAGTTGTCGAACTCACCCCCTCCCTTTACCCACTTTCTGGTAACCAAGGGAAAACAAACACAAAGATTTTCCTATAGTCGAACCTGTGAGATAGGTATGTAAGATTTAATATATTCAGTTTTGATTAATGCTATTCCAGGAAAGATACATGTGAAAGGACGCCTTACTCCTCGCAGTTTAGAGAATGGGAAACTCTTAATAAACTATGTGGGTGGCGGGTTGCTCATGGGGATCCGACCAACTGGATCGGGGCGTGACAATTTGAGAATTTCAAGGAATGCCTAATTTTATTATCCTTTTTTAGCACATACATACTATGAATGAGACTCCACTTCCTCTGTTTGATTTAGAAGAGAACAGACAAAATCCTCCTTGAAGATCCGGAGGTATAGAAATGAGGATTGGTTTCTTATCATTCAATGAGCATCTTGTATTTCATAAAAATTAGGGGCAATATAATCCTTACGTAAGGGCCATCCTATCCAACTTTCAGGCATTAAGATACGTTTCAGTCGAGGATGATTAGCATAAGAGATTCCCAGCATATCATAAGACTCCCGTTCTTGAAAATCCGCACTTTTCCAAACCCAGAAAACAGATGGAATTCTAGGATTATTTCTAGGAGCAAATACTTTTATGCATACTTCTTCTGGTTGATCCACACCATACTCTATTCTCGTAAGATGATACACACTAGCTAACAGTCCACCAGGTGCTACATCATAAGCACATTGGGAACGTAGATAATTGTAACCATATACATATAAAATGACAGCAATGGAATGCCAATCCTCAGGCTTTATTTGTAAAGTTTATATTCCTTGGTAATCGAAGCCCAAAGATCTATGAACTAGTCCGTGCTTGACTAGCCAAGCAGACAAACGACCCTGCATCTTTTTTATCTCTCCCACATTTTTTATTTGTATAAGTAGTTTACATTTACATTTACGATGAAATTTCTGAAGATTCATTTGTTCTTTCTTATTCTATACAAAGGAATCCTGCCTAATTCACTAACTAATTCACTAATTCGTGAGAAAATACTGAACTTTTGTATTTGAAAAATGTTTCAGAGGGTATCTCTGAAGTAGATGGTGATTGATAGAGTAATCTTTGATCATAATTTCCAGTATGAGTACTACGCCCAAGATTTAACTTGTGATTAGTAGTAAAACACCGATTATCCTCTTGAGACCTAATTTGATCTTCATAGATTTCTCTAGATATTTTCTTACAAAGTTTTGTTATAGCATCTATAACTGCCTCTGGTTTAGGCGGACAGCCCGGCATGGTTTAGGCCTATAAACTTGAACTACCTCTAGACTTACAAAGGATACATGATGTATTCCACATCTTAGTACTCCGAAAGTACCAGCTCGACCCCAGCCATGTGTTGGACCGACCCCCGCCTGAGTTAGAGGAGAATCTGACCTATCAAGCAGAACCGGTGCAAATCATCAACTGAAAAGTCAAGAACTTGAAGAACAAGAAGAATACCATGGTCAAGGTCCTTCGGCAGAATGGACTAGTACAAGTGGAGACCTAGGAAATCGAAAGTGTCATGAGGGATAGGTACCCCCAACTATTTAAGTTGTAAATATTTTGGGGACAAAACCCTTAAAAGGAGAGGGTAGTTGTAAACCCTATCCTTTTAAGAATGAGAAATATCAGGAAAGAACTGGTCGATTCTAAAAAGAAAACCAAACCATTCAACAAATTGAAAATGGAAAAGAAGGGTAAAATGGAAGATTGGAAAATCCCATGTGCTCGAAAGACTCCTAAAAATCATGGGGAAGAACATGAAGTCAATTCAAGGGGAAAATCGAACCGGTTCAGGATGAACCAGACTTGAACTGGATTAATCTGGATTGAACCGATTTTAACCATAATGAACCAAATTAGGTAATTTATTTTTCTAGGTGGCTTAGAAATCTCAAATGGAGGAATTGAAGTCACCATTGGATTGAAAATGAATTTAAACGAATTTAGAAATTTTTAGTTTTGAAAAAACCGGTCGAATCAGGCCTGAACCGGGCGATTTTCGCCATTGAACCCGGTCGGACCTGACCAGTCTGGTATGGAAACACTGTTCATCTTCCTTAGGATGACAACACTGTTCATCAGTTCATAAACTTTCATTTTCCCAACGAAGGAATATTCCCTTTAATTTGAGCATTTTCAGGCAAGGATAAGCTGGACTAGTATGGAAATTGGTCGGGCAGAGGGACCCCGAGCACCCTATATAAAGAGCTCCCCTCCATTCATCCCCCACACACCTCAAATTGTCCTCCTCTCCAAAGTGCTCCATTTTCCAACAAAGCTCAAACCATACCTCTGAATTGGACACTTTTCCCAGCCTTAGAAGGCAAAGTTGGGTCCTACAAACTTCGGGGGTAGTTAGCTACCTGACAGCAACATCCCTTCGACCCAAGGATCGTTAGAGAAGTGCCTGCGGGATCAAACAGTGAAGCAGCTCCATCGGTACGAAGCTGCCCTATTTTGGTCAATCTAAATTTGGCTAATTCAAACCTTCTACCACTAAACCAAGCCTTCTCTAAGCCCCCAAGGCCACCACATGACCTCTACAGAGGCAAAAGGTAAGCCAATTCACCCCTCCTCCATCGTTGAAGATTAGTTCAAGAGAGAAAGTGTTGAACTTCACTAACCAAATTCACCTTAATCCTGACATCAATTGTAGCAATTCTTGATCCTAGAATGACCCTAAGGATGAGAGCTATCTTCCCAGATCAAGAGATTAGACCGCCACACCTCTGACAGTAAGTTTTCGAAGCTCTCTCTCTTTACGTACAATTTTTTGGTGAAGCTCCATTTGAGCTTGTTTTGGACCTAAATTTTTCAATTCAAAGCTCCATTTGATCATATGAAACTGTAGAAACTGATCCATGCCATCAATTAGAGCAATTAACCCTGTTTGTATCTCCAATTTAAAGAAATCAAATTCTATCAGTGTAAAGGGGTGAAATTGGAGGAAGAAATTGAAGAAAATTGGGGATTTCGAAAATTTGAGGGACCTCCATGCAATTTCTCATAATTGAAGGTCAATTGGCAATGAGAAAGATGTTGGAGGACCAATTTGTTAATTTTTGAAAGATTTGGGGCCAAATGGCTATTTTTGGAAAGTAGGGGCAAAATGGTAATTTTAGAAAAATTGGGGACCAAATTGGGAATTTGGAAAACTAGAGCCTCATTCACAATTTTAAGTAAATTAAGGACCCAAGGAGGTCAATTGGCAATGTGAAAGATGTTGGAGGACCAATTGGTCAGTTTTTGAAACATTTAACACTAGGGACCTAAAATCAAGAAGTATGAACTTTAGGGACCTAAGTGCAATAAGCTAAAAATTGGGGCCTAGTAGCCAATACTGAAAGGCTAGGAAGCTTTTATGCTAAACCCTAATGTATAAGAGTGGTCAAACCATATAGTGACACTTAAGACTGGAATGCAAGCAAGAGAGCTAGTGTGGACTTGGAAAATCGACTCGGGACGAACGCGTGATAGTCACTGGGTGAGTGGGACCTTTATATGTCGTACCCAGCTGGAGTGATGAGCACTTTGATTAAAGGAAAACCTATTTACCGGTCGTCAGTAGGATGATTTAAACATCATACCCAATTGGCATGATGGGCTTCTTTACTGAAAAGAAAAATCTGCATACCGGTTATAAGCGAACCTATCATCACTCCCAGTTGGTGTGATGAGTTGAAAGGAAAATTTTGTCGAAAGTGTTCTCCCCTAAATGTGTGCCATTGCTTAAACTATTTGGGAGACCTTCTTGATGATAGTTAGAACAAATTTAATGGACCAGGGGCCTTGAATTTTAAACTCATAGGGCTCAAGACCCAATTTTGAAAAAAAAAACACATGTAGTGGGCCCAAGGCTAGTGGGCACGAGCTGAAGCTCATAAATAAACATGAATTGGAAGAGACATGAAAGCTCTTATTTAAGAATGGAATCAATTGTGTGATTTTCCATGATACCAAGTCAGGGCCGACAAGGCTCGATGGGTTGGCGATAGTGCGTCAAGACCAGGTCGACAAATCGGTTAGACAATCAACAACAAGCCAAGTTGAGTTTCAGGTTTGTTGGAACATCGACACCAAAGAGAATGGCTAAAAACATAAAAACTATTGTTTGTGCATGCACTTTTGGTTTGGGACCATCAAGATGCCCAAGGGGGTAACTATGGGTTCCAAGGGTTGATGGACGACATGGTGGTGTTAAGGGAAGTGAAGAGCTACTGTGTTGGGATGTCCTCGTTGTGCCGGTTAATCATAAAGCTACTGTGTTGGGGCTTCTTGTGCATTGAGATCGGGCTGGAGGTGGGATGAGGTTTTCATCCTCATACGGACACGAAGCGATGTTAAGTTTGAGGGCCTGATGTGAAAACCATCATCTCGGATCAAGGAAAATTGGGAAAGAACTTTTCAATTTAATGAGAAAATCGAACCATTTAAGAAATCAATAATGATAAAGAGGGGGTTAAAATGGGAAATTGGAAAATCACAAATGACCAAAAAGTCATGAAAATCATGGGGAAGAAACATGAAGTAAATTGGATGGGAAAATCATACCGGTTTAGGGTGAATCGAACTGAACCGGGTTGAACCAAATTGAACCATAATGAACCGGATTGGAAAATTCATTTTTCTAGGTGGTTTGAAAATCTCAATTTGGAAAATTGAGGCCATCATCATATAGAAAATAAATTTAGATAAATTTAGAAATTTTTAATTTTGAAAAAACCGATCGAATCGAATCTGAACCAGTTGATTTTCACCATTTAACTCGGTAATACTAGCACAATCCGATTTAGAATAGTGTCGTTTTCTTCCTTAGTTTGACAACACTATTCATATGGAAGAAAAATATTCCTTCTCTGATGAGGGAATATTCCCTCCAATTTTAGCATTTTCTAAGGAGGATAAGCTCAACTAATATGGAAACTGGTAGGGCAGAGAGTCCTTGAGCTCCCTATATAAAAAGCTCCACTCCATTCAAACTCCACACACCTCAAATCCCCTCCTCCTCCGAAGTGCTCCATTTTTCGGCGAAGCTCAAACCAGAGCTCTGACTTGGGTACTTTTCTCAGCCTTAGAAGGCAAATTTGAGTCCTACATACTCCAGGGGAAGTGAGCTACCTAAGATCAACCTCCTTTCGACCCAAGGATCGTCGGAGAAGCATCGATGGGATCGAACAATGAAGCAGCTTCATCGGATCGAAGCTGCCCTGTTTTGGCCGACCTGAATTTAGCCAAATCAGACCTCTTACAGACAAATCAAGCCTCCTCATAGTCTCCACAGTCATCACCCGACCTCCACAGAAGCGAAAGGTAAGTCAATTCGGCCCTCCTCCTCATTGTAGATTGGTTCTAGAGAGAGAAAGTTCTAAACTTCAATAACCAAATTCACCTTGATCTTGACATCAATTGTAGTGATTCGTGATCCTAGAAGGACAGTAAGGATGAGAGCTACCTTCCTAGATCGAGAGCTCAGACCGCCACACCTCTGACGGAACAAATTTGGATAAGGACGTGAGTAAAGGAGCTTAAGCAGGACTTGGAAGCTAATTTGGGACGAACGCGTCACAGTCATCGGGTAAGTGGGACTTTTATACATCATATTAGTTGGCATGATGAGCTTACTTTTATGAACTAAAAACCTACTTACCAGATTTTAAGTAGGATTAAATAAAACACCATACCCGATTGGTATGATAATTTTCTAAAGGAAAAACTCGCATACCGGTTGTAAGCGTATCATCACACCTGGTTGGTGTGATAAGTTAAAAAGGAAGATTTTGTCGGAAGTGTTCTCCCCTGACTGTGTGCCATTGCTTAAATATTTGGGAGACCTTCTTGATAAGAGCTAGAACAGCTCTAACAGGCCAAGGGCCTCAGTTTTGAACTCGTAGGGCTCAAGGCCCAGTTTTGAAATATACATGTTATGGGCCCAAGGCCGATGGGCACGGGCTAAAGCCCGTAAACAAACATGAATATGAAGAGCCATGAAAACTCTTATTAAAAATGGAAATTAATTGTGTGATTCGCCATGGTACCAAGTTAGGACTAACAATGCTCAATAGGTTGGCAGCAGTGCGTCAGGGCCAGGTCGACAAACCAACCTAGACAAACAGCTTCATGTTGGCTTGAGTGTCGGGGTTGTTGGGCCGCCGGCACTAAAGAGATTGGCTAAAGTATATAAAAATTATTGTATGTGCATGCACTTTGATTAAGGACCATTAAGACGCCCAAGGGGGTAGTGATGGGTTCCAAGGACTACTGGACAACATGGTGGCGATAAGGGAATGACAAGCTATTGTGTTTGGGCTTCTCATCGTACCAATTAGTCATGAAACTACTGTGATTGGGCTTCATGTGCACGAGACCGGGGTGGGGTCAGGATGAGGTCTTTGTCCTCATATCGGACATGAAGTATTTTGGGTCTGAGGGTCTGACAGTTGATTTCCACTCAGACTCCAGATAGAAGTCAAGGACTTCTATTAGGGTGGATGGTAAATACGCTCCGATCCACAAGTGAGTGAGTCGTCGTAACTGCATCTCGTGAATGCTTGAACCCTTTATGATAAGGGGTGTGTGTTTGTTTGCTAAATGCCTCCTGAGGCAAGGGGATGTGCTAAAAGAGCTAAACACACATAATAAGTGAAATGGTGAACGATTTTAAGAACATGTACAGTTGTACTACGTGAAATACTTCCTGAGCAAGGGGAAGTGTTAAAAGAGTTAAACTCATATAATGATGAAGAAATTTTAAAAGGATGATTTGTTTTTCTAAGATAAAGAGAAACCCCTAAGATTTTAGTGAAAAAAGAGTATTTTGAAAAAAAAAACTCATTTCCCAACACCTGCTCACTGAGTTGTAGAAACTCACCCCCTCCCTTTAACCCCTTTTCAAGAAGGACGACAAACCTTAAAGGAATACCTCGAAGCCAAACCCTTAAGACAAGGAAAGGTATGTAAGTTTTAACATATTCAGTTTTATATAATGCTATTATAGGAAAAATAGGTAAAAAGGATGCCTTACTACTTGCAGTTTAAAAGGAAGTGAAATCCTTTATAGACCAAATTGAGTGGCAGGTAACTCACAGGGATCCAACCAAATTGGGTCGGGGCATGACAACTTGAAGGGTATCAGAGCTTATTTCCTCGAATACACTATTAAGATTATATAACATAAGAACTAAGAGAAAATTTTTATAATTTTCAGATGGCTCCCAAGAGAGGAACCAAGAAAACTAGGACTAACGTCAACAACACCACCCAACACTTTGTTTTCGTAGGAAGACAACCCTCAAAGCTCTCTAATCCCTGAGGTATAGTAGAAGTCCCAAAGGACCAAGAGACGTTATGGGGAAGTATCCAGTACCACCAAGGAGTATGGTGAGAGGACCTGTTGAGGTCACATCCATGAGTATGAGGAGAGTCAACCTAACACCAAGGACACTGTAAGGGACTTATAACCAAGAAGGATCCTTACCAAGAACCTAGTATAGTAGCTCCTCAACTACTTCTTGTAATAAGGATAATGCCTAAAACATATTGTACCCATTATTAATAAAAATTCCAATTTTCCTAAAAAAAAACTCTATCTCTCAAATATGCGTTCTCATACCTCAACTATATGAGGAGGGGTTACGGAAGACAAGAAGGACCAAGGGAAGAAAACGCAAACAAAGTAGAGTATATATGCGAGGAAAATTTTTCTTGAGAGTTACAAGCCATCCAGGAGTAAAGAAGGAAATGCCACCACAAGGGAAGACAAGTCGAACGATGGACGACAAATAGGATGTCTCGGGATGGCAAGTGTGACCTACTTTGAAAAAGCAGAGGAGCCAAGTAGGAAGCAACTAGTAACAATGAAATGATTAAGGATAATAAACGATGCCCTAAGAAAGACCGGGAAGTAGTAAAGTTTACACCCTAAAAAGGGCAATAGGATGGATTTAAGGATAAGTAGACTTGAGAGACAACTAGTAATAACGAAATGATCAAGGATAATAAACGATGCCCTAAGAAGGACCGGGAAGTAGTAAAGATTACACCCTAAAAAGGGCAATAGGATGGAATTAAGGATAAGTAAACTTGAGAGACAACTATCTCAAGACAATTAGATAAGGAGAGTAGTAGAGATGTGGTAGTTAATGACCTGACCCTCGTAAGAATCATGAACTCAAACCCCAACGAAAAAGGGAGAAGTGGAAAAGCTAAACGTGAGAAAAGAAGGATGAAGGAAATCCTTAAAGAAATCAATGGCCAAAAATGAATTGGTGACCACACTCAAGTCATGAGGAGGATTAAGTAAGCCTCGCACAAAGAGGTCAAGAAATCTTGGAACAAACAGTGTATGAACCCTTCCCGAGGAAGAAACCTTATACGAGATACAAGTAGGATTAAGGAAAGGGTACAAGGAAGTACCACAAGATTTCCAAGGAAGGGTACATAGGAAGGATGACAACAAAGAATGTCATAAAGTTGATTAAAGGTTGGATACCTACAAGGGTGAAGAAAGGAAGAAGCCAATCAAGGAAAGAAGTCCCAGGGAAATATATGCCCCAACGAAGAGGCGATAGACCTAATTAAATTGGGAAAAGAATATGGGCTCTCAAATACAATGTAGGTTGAGGTGAAAAGATCAAGTACAAAGGAAGCAAATTCATGAGGACCCAAGGAGTAAGTTAAACCCAAGAAATGAGTAAGTGGTAGAATAACATCAAATGATGTAGTGATAATTGGGAATGGGTGGCATACCCCAAATAAAAGAACAAGTAAACAAATTCCAAAGGAAGTAAAACCTTGGGAAAGGACATACTCCAATCAAAACGTGATTTAAAGGAATCACAACAGACACTAGGACTAATTCCGGTCCATGCCCATGGAGCTTAAGATTGATTGTCGAGGCCTAACGTAAAGGACACGAATTAAGACTCGATAATCGGAGATACCTCAGATAGGAAGTAAAGGATGAACTGGGAAATTAAGGTTGGTGAAGGATTAAAGGTGGGCAAAAGCTCCAATTCAAAAGGGCGTAAGAATATGAAGGAAGGAAACCTTCAAGGAATGGTAAGAAAGTCGAACGTGTAGTTCCTAAGGCGGATGTATTTACTTTAAAGGATATAGTAGAGAATGAAACCATCAAAAAGGGAACTCCCCAAACAAAGGAATCAACATGTATACTAGAAGGGGTCAACTCAGAATAAGGAACCGTGAAATGGTCACAAGTGAGTAAGGAAGGAATGAAGAAAGAGAATCCTTGAGTAAAGGACGCCATTGGAGATGTGGAAGGCCCTAAGGAAAAATTCAAAGCATGTCGGTAAGTCAAAAAGTAATCGGGAAGCCCAATGATTGGAACCGAGAAAACCCAATAAGGAAGTTGGGAAAGGACGAGTAGATAAGAAAAACCGACATGGTTATGTAAGACATGGCATCAAAGGTAAGAAGGATGATTGGATAACTTTAAAGGTAGTTGAGGAATACTACCAAACGAAAAGAGGGATGAAATTATACGATCCCTAAAAGGTTGGAAAGTTGAGAACAACCATCAAGGAAGTGTTTTAGAATTCTAATAGATAAAGACAAGTTCTAGAACATATCAACCAAGGGTTTGATAGATACGATCACCATTCCTAAAGTATGAATTAGTACTACATTAAGAGAATGAACATAGTCACAAATCCATGAAAAGTTGGAGTAGTCATACATTCAGAGGTTTCTTCTTGAAGAGTTAAGGTTGTCCTATATTCATATGAGTGTCTCATCCCATGAATTTGATTGATATGTAATGCTTGCTTAAATTATTTTGGTGACATTGTAATGTCCCCTTCAATATTGATCTAAGGATAAACCTTTATACATCATAAAACTTATTGAATCTTTTATGTGTAAAAGATGTAGAAAACCTTTTCATAAGAATTCCTCCATGTTTGACATTTTAGAATAGACTGAGATTAAGAGCTTTACGTCTCGGGGACAATATCTTACTCACTAGCCTTTTCAAATCACCCCTCTCCCTAAAAAAGCTTTCAAGAAAGTATCGGAAATAGGAGAGCTTGTAGTTATAACATTTTGCTACAGAGTCAACCGAGGTAATTTTCCTCATATATAATGCAAGGAGATTCCAAGTAGTCAAATAATTGGGTTTACAAAGTTATTTTTGTAATAAAGTGTTATATGAACTAAGTCTTTCTAAAATTATTATTTTCTATTAAGAATTATTTTATTTATCTCTTCCTTGTGTCATATCAGTACTGCAGTAGTATAGGTACTACTAATGTAGTATTGAGAGAGTGTAGTGGTTGTGACGTTAATACGCCCTGAAGATTGGGTCAAGGAGTTACACCTAACCATATTCAACCCAACCTCAAACACGCCCCTATTAACACCGAAATAGCCAAGTCTCTCCCGGGTCGGCTGGAGGCGGCGGCAAGAGGTCGGCTGGAGTGATTCAAATCTAAGGTTGATGAAGGTGAATGAGTCCTTCCAGGTTTTGTCAAACTAAACTTTTAACAAAATTCTAGGATCTTATTTTTGCTCCATTCTTGATTTGGTTCATTACCAATCAATCTTTCCCACTTCAATTTAGATTTATTATTGCTTCTTAATTATGATATTACACAAATACTAAGTCAAAGTGGTAAACCTCATGGTACTGGAGCCGAATGATGCCACCACCATATTGATGCACGAACTAGGCTTAGGCATATTTTAGTATTTGGGACTAAGAGACAATGATGAAGAATATCTAGTCTACATAGTAGGAGATTTGTGTATGTAACCAAGAGGTTGCAAGGTAACATGCCAATATAAAATGATGATATAAGTGTAAGTTCATAAGAAATTGTTAGATTTATGGAACCATGGTGAAAAATAGGTAAAGTGAAGTTAGCATGACACTTAATATTTCTAAAACCAAGGCAATTTTATGGATCCTAAGGACTCAAAGGTGTATAGATCCTAAGAAGTTTTCCAAGAAGTATGAGGATAAAAGTTTAGAGAAATTAAGACGGTAAATGAATGATAATTAGGAGAGACCAAGTGGTCATCATCCCATGGGGTCGTAAGGCCAAACACCAAGAGGAAGCTTGTGTTAAGAAGACATACTAATAAAAGAATGTGTAAGGAGACTTATATCCACTTTACTGCCAACTAGGAAGATAAATATCTTCAAGCCAATGTGGCAAGTCAACTTTGTGATAGTTGGACAAGTTAGAGAGGAAAATAAGAAATGGTAAATCATCGGAAATGAATTTTCATGATCATTTGCTCTCTAATAGATTAAAAGGTGTGATACACCTTTAATTCGAATATTTAGGTCAATACTATGAATTTTTTAAAATCTGTCAACTTAACAAGGAAAGTTGAATTGGGATGGAATGTTGTGTCATGTACGCTTTAGTCATAACATGGAAGATAAGAGATAGAGCTTGTGAAAGGAATTAAACCCATACTATATTTGGGATACAACCACAATAGGTAAAGTTGGCATACAACTCATAAATATGACAACTTCTAAAGCAAGAAGACATACACAATGAGGTTCATTTACATGTGATGAGAAAATATAAATCATAGATAAGGTGTACATTAGATAAGCCTACACTAAGTTGTAAGGTGTCGGGCAAGTAATGTACTTTAAGTTAGGAGAACTTGTATAAATGAGGAAACGAACTAGAAATGCATTAATAAAAGGGAATCAAGAATTTCTAAGAAGCCAGTAGCATAGTAACCGGGGAAGGAGAGAAGTGGAAATATTTGTGTCAACAGAAAAGAGATGAAGTACTTATAAGTAGATAAAACTTTTGAGAATAAAACTATTTAAATGAGAGTAGAACCTGTAATATCTAAAATTTCCAAAATCGAAATTAAACCCAATCCCACCAGAAAATCAAGGATGAAAGGGGAAAGTAGACTAAACTAATATTCAAAAATTTGAATTGAATTGAAAATTCATTCGAGCCAAATCTTAGAAAGTTGTTAGAGTGACATAGACCAATCCCAAAAAATCTTGTTGATTGGAAATTAAGGATATGTAAATACTAAAATGAGAATTTGATTAAATTGGGATTGAAACGAATCGAAAGGAAATGAAATAAGTTTCTTAGGGGTCTTGAAAAGGGGAAAAGAGTAATTATAGGTCATAAATTGTAGGAAATGAGTTGAAATATTTTTTAAAAAATTGGTTTAATAACTAGTCAAATTGGAGGTAAATCAGTCAAGAAAATACCAAAATTAGTTAATCCGACCGATTTATTTGTCAAAAACTGATTCATTACCGTACAAACCAATCAACGATCAATGGAGGAGACATGTGTTGCACGTGTGGGCACGCAACTCACTCACACTTTGCACATGCACACATGAGCCTTCTCCTCCGCCCAACTAGATACATGAACCTGACCCGAAATCTAGCTGATAGACCCAATTTCGCTAAACTTTTCAGTAGGATTTCTAGCATCATGTCCCCAAGGAAGAATAAATGCATAGTAGGCCTATGGAGTCCTATTTGAATTGGACAAAGCCATGGAGCGATGGTCCATCGATCCCCGTAGCTCCCCATATAAAACTCGTAAGCTCTCTCATTGACAATTGGTTAGAATTCTTCTTAAAGTTATCTAAGTTTTCTACTGACATCAATACCAAATGCCATAACTTTCTATTATAACCACTAAAATTGGTGGTTCTGCTATAATTTTAACCATTGTGAAGTAATCCTTCATTTTCTACCCTTGCCTAGCATTGGTAGTCATTGTATTGATACCAGCAAGATGAAATAACAACACTATATAAAGGCCTGAAAATGGCACCCAATCTTCTCATGCCATTTTCGATGCTCCCGACGACCAAACATGCCTAAGAAATATTACACAAGCTCCTCATGACCTCCTCTAGCAAATCCCACCATCCCATCGAGCTAAAGATAAGTCTTCGTGCCACATTATTTTGTAGATATTTGAGCAACCTTCTAGTTTTAGCTAAACTTGATAAAACACGATTTACTAACAAATCAAATGTTTGTTTGAAGTGCTTCAAGAGCCCAAATACATGCAAGAGAGTTAACTTTAAACTGCACCCACACAATCGATCGACTCTTCATCTCCGTTGAGTTATTGTTTTACCAAAATTATACGGTTTTTCGATGATGGCTAAAACTAGGCAAATCAACATTGTTATGGCAAAACCATATTGGAAAATGAGCATGGGAACATGGGGGAGATATTCAGTGACATCTTAGAATTTATTACTAAGTATAGAGATGTGTTTTGATGGGAAAAAAAAAAGATTGAAGACCAAAATACAATTTTTGAAAAATATGAGGATCAAATACAAATATAAAAAATTTTCAACTCAAATGAAACTAAGAGAAAATATAGGTAATGAAAAAAAGGTCGGAAAATCTTAGGTGTCAAAAAGAAAGATTTGAAAAGTCTAAGAGTATAAGTGGAACGTTGGAAATTTTTAATAGGCAAAATTAATAAATATTGGAAAGCTAAAGCCTTAAATGAAAATTTGAAAACTTAGCCACCCAAATAAAACAACAAAAAAAAATTTAGAGATCTAAATTAGAGATTTGGAAAATTTAGTATTTCAAATAAAAGTGTTTGACCCTATAAAGATATAAATGTAATTTTAGAATAGTATAAGTACTAAGTACTATTTTGGAAAAAAATAGAATTCTAAATATAATATTTAGTGATTTAGGGTAGTTATTTTGGAGAAATTTTATATTTTGGAAGAAATTAGGAAATAAATAATATAAAAAAATTTGTACAAATAGAGTGAATTTGGTGTTAATAGAAATAACTATAATTATAAAAAATTATCTGATAATATAAGATATATGAATGAGAACTAATTTTAAATAGTTGTGAATAATAATAATGTATATATTGTTATAAGAATTATATATATATATATAATAAATGATACTATAAAAAGGAATGCCAAAACTTGAAATAACTTGTGCACTAACAAGTCATCAAATGGCAAGTGAAATTGTGACATTGTATTTGATGGTACCGATAAAAGCTAATACTTACCAATTTTATTAAATAATAGTATTTATGTCTTGGAAAATGTGTTTAAAAATTATATGTATGGCAGGCTATTTTTAATATTTTCTCATCCATATTTAAAATTTTTATAATGGATAAAACTCAATATTTATAAAAATGTATAAGAAATAATATTTAGAAAAGGGATAATGTTATTATAAAAGTAGTTAATACATTATTAGAGTTCAACAATTTAGAAAAGTAAGCTAATGCAAACATTTTTAAAATGCAGGACAAAGGTCAGAATTTTATATGCTATGCGACCATAGCTCAAACTCAAAAAATCAAGATTTTATAGCGTTATTGGTCAAATAATAAGTTAATTCTTGATTTGACGAATTAGATGGTAAGGGAGGAGGAAAATTCTAAATATATGTAGTGTGGGATAGTGGTTATAATTGTGTGAAGTGATAAGGTGAGTAAAATAGTTAAAAATGTGAATTGGATAAGGGTTTATTTTGTTGATGATTGAGTTTGAAATTGACAGTACCGATATGAATGACGCCTTCTTTCAGGTACTGATTATAGTATATATCTCTTGCAAGTTCCTCCCACCAACAATATGTTGTAAAATGATACAGAGATGCTGAGTTCAAATCACGAGTTTTGAAAATACAGAAAACGGTAACTAGGGATTTAAGTATTTCTTGAAAAGAAGCTGAATGAGAACATGAATCTACAAAAGAGTATAGATATTTGACAGAAAATATCGAAATTCTCAAAATCATACATTTTTTTCATAAATGGGATATACAGACACTTGATTTGGCATGCTTACACAACACTTATTGAACTAAACATAATTTTTTATCAAAAAATTGAACTAAAGATTGACGGCGGAAAAAACGTTCAGGAAACTGTTCCTAAAACTCACTTGAGAAAAGTGCATCCAAGAAACAAGAAGACATACGCAACCAATGAGGTCAGAAGTTCGAGAGTCCATGTAGGTTGTAAAAGGGCTGTGGGGACCATAGGTACGACAATGGAGCCGCATACCCACCCAGTCACCAGAGATGCAAGTCTGCAATGGCAGTAAAATGAATCTCAGAGGTGAAAATATCAAAAAAAAAAAATTATGGAGGTGGAAGGAAACCAGGGATGATTTTTTAAGAGTTTAAGCCAGAAAGGTGGAAAACTTTACCCTATGGTGAAGGCCCTGCCCAAGCTCTTAGTTTTCTCATTCAAGAAATATACGCAAGCTGCTAAAGAAACCGCCACCTGACACCAAAAAACTAATATGGAATGAGAAGTAGTCGTAATATCAAACTGCCAAAGTAGGCCAAGAAGAGGTTAATTATCGCCTTGTCATGTAAGAAGAAGAGGAAACAATTTAAACCTAACATAATGGTATACAGAAATTTGCATAGATCTTGTAGGGAATATATTAATGAGAGTTGGGGCCTGATAATTGAAAAATACCTTCAGGGATAGACCTTGAAGTTCATGGATGAACAGCCCCAACCATATATTGTGCAAAAAAAAGAACAGTCCCAACCATCCCATCAAATTTATCTAAACTAAACAACTCAATGACTATTTTTTTCCATAGGTTGGTTACATTCGTAGATCTTCCTCCTATCCAGTCCAATTAATTCTCATCCTTCTTTTGGCCAAATTAAGTGTCATCATTCAAATAAAGAAACTTTCATTTGATTAGAAAATATCCAGGAACCAATGGCATGACAATAATATGCCAACCAAATTCAGATATTAAGGTGTCATCATCCAAAAAGAAAGCAAATCAGCTAACAAAATGAAAACAAACCTGAAATGCAGGTCCACCTTCTGCAGAATTCATAATGCTCCATCCACCCATGAATGCAAATAGGAACAATCTTCTGAAAATGACATCAGTGGGTGGGAGCACCACAAAATTGAGTAAGTTCTTGATCCAAGGAGGGGACTCCTCAACCTTCTTCTTCAACCTGCTCTTCAAATTAATCTTTGTTTTCTTTCTCAACTGAAAGCTGGCCATCAAAAGTTTCTCAAAAGCTGCTTCAATTGTTTCTTCACTTCTCTCATGTCCGGCATACTGTTGAAGGAGAAAATTGCGAGAACCCCAGATTTCTTCTTCCGATGCACTAGAGCTTATGCCAAGGCGTTTATATGGGTCCCACACATTGATACGAGGGAACTTTGGAACATTACCTAAAAGATGTGAGAAATAAGGAAACCCATACAAATCTCAAGGAAGCAACATAATGTGCATAATGAGGGAATGGTCCACATTAATGTGTAAGATCGCCTTTGCCAATTGCTACGTCTCATAATGGCATTGCTAGCACGGTAAATTATAATATAATCTCAAAGCCCCCTTCAAATTCCTAGTCCTATCTCTTTATCAAGGCAAACGTGATCAACAACATTATCCACAAAGTGAACATAGTGTCAACCGTGTAGAAGAATTAGTAGGACCGCTAGAACAGTATCGCTCATGTCAAGATCACAGTACAGTCATTAGATTACTAATAGAAAAACAAAATTAAGGTAACCATTAAGAAGCAGGGAGAGCCCAGGCTCACATAACGTCGTAAACAACTCTTTAAGTACAAATATTTGAAGGGTACCTTCAACTGCACATCTAGGCCCCTTAGCAGCAGCAGCAGCAACAGAATTCATCGCCTTCTTCGAATTTGTTGCACTTGAGCTGCAGAAAAAAGTACACCTTAATCATCTAAAGTAGAGCATCCACCAATCCACTATATCCATAAATACAATCAAAACATCATATCCAGGGAGAGAAGGGAGAGGGGAGAGGGGATTACAGCTTTTGGCTGAGGAAAGGGGTGGAGAAATTAGTGCTTGAGATGGAGAAGGCAATCATTTTATCGAATCGAGGTCAGCGATAGAGCACTGTGAAACCCTAATCCGAGCTGAATCATGCCATGAAACTGGAAGGATTGTGTTGCGGCAGGGGTGCATCCAACCAAACCACACCGGTAAGTTAGCTGGAACTATAGGAAAATGTTTGCATTGAGGAGTTGGCAGGGTAAAAGTTTGGAGTGGTTGTGTAATTCAGATAAAATTTGGTTGGTAAAATAAAATGAAATGAAAAATTAGTGGGGTTACTTAATATTATTTTATTTGCTTATGTTATTATTTTTTATATATTTTAATTAAATTTATATATTAATAATATGTTATCAAATAATATAATAAAAATATTATATGGAATATATATATATTATAGTTTATTATATATATTTTTTGTTATAATTATAAAATATTTAAATATAACTATTATTATATAATTAATATTACGGTTTTTTGTGGAGAGTGCAAAGAAGGCCGACCACTCCCATAAAAGGAAATATTCGTTATAACTTAGACATCTTCCAATGACATCATCCAAAGATATTAGCTGTGAGAGAATTTCTTAATGGTTAAAAATTCATAAATGAAATACTAGAGGGGGAGGCTGCATTTTAGGATATATACAGGGACCAAAAAGTAAAAATTAAAACAATCACACATAAGCCTCGGTTGAGCCTGAAGACTAACTGATTTGCTCTCAACAACTTGATCGATCGAGCCTCTCAATCGATCGATCCTCTCAATCGATCGATCGACCGGAAGAGCTCTCGCTGCTCTCCGGCCTCTCATTCCCTCCGACCGTTTCTGTTGCTTCCGTTGCTCCTGCCTCCCCTTCCACCGCGGTAAGAGAATTACATCTGCTTCGCATTAGCTTCTTCTCCACGTACAGCTTAAATCGGCCTCTCGTGCTCCGGGGATTCTCCCCAGCTGTTTCATGTCTGCGCTAGTTCAGAATTCTCCTCTCTGTCTGTTACTTTGAGAATCTCGTTCCCATGAATGACATGTGGCGGTTGATTCTACTATTGGACGCACTTGGAATTGATATATTTCGATGTGCTGGTTTTATAGCACTCTGTGATTTCATTTTGGATGATTTGAGCTTGTTGTTGATACTGCGATCATGTCTGTCGGACCTCTTGGCGTTTCTCCGTTACCGTTAAGTTGCAGATAATGCCATAGTTCGTTCTTGTATTTTATTCTTTGGCTTGCAGGGAGATTCTGCATTGGCAAAAGCATGCTGTATTTCTGCAATCATAGATTATTCTTCGAAGCTGAATACCTTTGAGGATCCCCGGTTTGCTTTTGAAGAGAATTTTGAACAACCCGGATTAAAAAAATTAAACCTATGGACTGTTTATTCATGAAGAATGGATGAGGATATGCATGCAACTAAGTTTATTTATTCAATTTTGTTTCAGAAAAATGTGTCAGGGCAAAAGATCTGAGAATGGTGTCGATCAAGGGAAGAGAGTACGCGATCATGATGACAAGGTAATTCTGTTGTTAACCTTTATTTCTACCGTAACTATGATCTGCTCAACAAATCTCATATAAATTGTTATACCTTTCTTGATTAAGGTTGACCCTGGGAAGCCAGTCGCATTGACTTGGCCGAATGCCGCAGTATTCACATTTCGTCCACCAAATTGATTCATTTTTTTAATAATTCAATTATTTTATATTATTTGATTATATAATAAATTTAATATATATAATATAAGTATATTTTTTATTTAAAAATATATTGTATTATATATTAATATTTTAGTATATATAATATAATTGAATATATTTTAAAATAAATTTATATTTCTATTTTTTATAAATAAATACTTTAACTCTCAATATTTTCAAACCATCCGTAAATTTGGAGAGATTTCTAGATTTTCATGAGTAAGGGTTTGAGGTAGGTAAATTAAAAATAAAAAAGGTAAAATTATTATTTTTATTAAATTTAATAAATTATTAATTAATAATGTATATGTATATTTTTAAATTATTTTTATTAAATAAATATTTTTAAATTTATTAAGTAATATATGTATATATAATTTTAAATTAAAATTATATGTAATTATATATTATGTGATCAATTATGAATATTAAATTGTATTATATAATTAAATAATGTAATATAATTAAATATTATTATAATAAAAATAAATTAATATTAATTATATAATAATAATTTTATTATATAATTTATATAAAATATTATTAATAAAAATAATAAAAGATAATAATATAAATATATAAAAAAAACATACCAATATTATTCCTTAACCCTCCAAAATCAATCGTCCCACTCGGTCACCTTTTTTCCCTCTCCCTCTCCCTACTAATATATGCGTAAATATATTATTTTATCAAAATTTAAAGATGACTCATTTATTAATAACTTAATTTTTAAATAAATTTATTATTAACAACTTAATTTATAAATAAAACTTCTCTGAATTATATCATAAAAAATTAATATTTACATTAAGATATAACTTAAATATTAGGATTTTATGTACTATTTTGGCGCATATATATATATATATATTTTAGTACTCAATATTTCAAGTAAAAACTTTCAATTTAATCTCATTTTATTTTCTGTCAAAAAAAGAAATCTCATTTTATCTTCAAATATTTAAATTTTTATATTTTAACATCATTTTTTTCATAAAATAATAATAACAATTAATTTTTTATTATTTATAATAATATAATTTTGATAGTAAATTATATAATTTATTATCATTAAAATATTAAATTTAATTAATTTATTTATATTACATTATAATTTACATATACATATTTTATTTAACTTAAATTATATATTTTTATATTTTATTAAATATAAATGATATAATAAAAATACATAGGTTATAATATTTAACTTAAATTTTGCATTTTAATTATACTAAAATTATATAATTCATCAATAAAATTTTATTATTATAAAAAATAAGAAATAAATTTGTATAAAATACTTAATTTATTATTTCAAATTAATTAAATAAAATATTAATTATATATTATTTTTACTTATAATTTTATTAAATAAATGTTTAATTTATATTTTATATATTTTTTTAATTTAAATACAATATTATCAATTATTTTTAATATAATTTATATTAATAACATACTATTATATTATAAGTAAAAATTAATTAAAATTTTCAATATATTTATTATATCTCAATAGTTATAGGGTTTATATTTGAAGTATAAATTTCAATTTCGATTCTCTACCATTATTATTTTATATTTAAATTATCAAACCGTTAAATTCATTTCGCTAGATATAATTAATAGAAGTTAAAATCGTTATTAAAATAACTATTTTATTAAAAATTTGATACTAAAATGTAAAATTCAAAAATTTGATGCTCATTTTTTTAACACAAATATGCTAAAGAAATGTTGAGTTGAAAATACAAAACTGTAATGTAACCATATTTTTTTACATGCATAGTAAAACTCACTAATATAATGTCTTAGGAATGCAAAAATAGGTGATGAAAAACTTATCCATGCTTATAGTTTCTTTATAAAATTAGAGCTACATCAAATTTAACTAATATGAGAGGCCTTTTTTAATCAAAATATCAGATACAATATACCTCAAATAAACACAGCGTCTTTAACTTAATCGGAATGAAGCAAAGATTTGCAGGGAAGAGTTGTGATGAGAGAGCAAGCAAAAGGCCTCTTTTTTGCCATTGGATGGCGCCATCCTTTGGCTGATTCTTGGGGCTTTTCAACGTTGATATATTACTTCATCGAAAATGACCACTTGCAACATATTACAACGGTGAGAAACAACTCAACTGCATAAATAATGTGAAAGAAGTGAGGCCTTTTTCAGTTCTCAAAGCTTTGGCTTCTTGTCCTGTTCTGATAACTGCTGCCTCAGAATTCTCCTCATGACCTTGTTTGTGGCCGTCCTGGGGAGAGAAGGGAGGGACACAACACTGAACACCTGCAAAAAAATCATCAGGTCTCAACCTTGGAGATCTACTCGGTTAGACAGAGAGAGAACAAGCTGTAGAATCAGAAGTACCCGAAACAAAGGATTGAGCTTCTTCTGCAATGCTGAATTGAAAGATATCTTCAGTTTATTCAAGTCAGAGTACGGGTTGTCTGCGTCCTTGAATACAACAACAATTACCAGCTGCTCAGGCCCACCTTCAGGGGGTGGCACTCCAATGGCAGCTGTTTCGAGAATTTTTGTATCAACTAAGTTGCAGATGCGCTCAATCTCAACAGAGCTCACCTGTTCAATCCACACAGACTTTTCAATAAAATTGTCAACATATATATCCTAGTTAGGAATCAATGGTAACAAGAGCATAAAACTAAGGACCAATCAATACATTTGCAGAATTTGGAGCATCACTATTTTTTGGCATATACAGCAATATGCTGATGGCTAGTGAAATTGCAACAGGGAAAATGAAAGAATGAACTTGTAAAGTTTCTTATGATGATATGGTGTGGAGAACTGAAAAAAAAGGTATCATCTTTAGATAAATTATGGCCCATCATCTATGAGCTATGCAAGCCAACATAGGCATGCCCATGTTTTCTATGATCATACTGGCATCTCTATGCCATGTCACTGCAGATAGATTACTGAAAGGAATATCCTCATTAGCAGACAAGTACCAGGTCCTTAAACTATTATTTTCACCTTTATACCCCCAAGATTCATTGTATCATCGGCCCGGCCATGTGCATGGTAGTATCCTCTGGGAGTTCGCTCAAATACATCACCATGCCTCCTTAAGACCTGTACAGAGAGATAGCCCAGATGAGTTCCAAACCTTGAAAGGGAACTGTTTCATGCAAATACTAGGTATATCAGGGCAGCAGCATTTTTTTCTCCTTTGGGCTCAAAAGTGATGATGAGTTATTACCCTTTCATTCCATACAGGCATTCCCTTGAAGTAGACATCATAATGGTTAGCATTGAGTAGTGTTCTTGAAGATCCAAACATCACCGGACCAAGAGCCAGTTCCCCCATCCCTGCTGCACCTTGTGACTGTAGTTGGACAAGGACAATGAAACAGGTTGTCATGGCAGTTAGATGCATGTTTGGAAGGATGAACACTGCAGCGTAAATAGTTTACCAAGCAAATCAAATTCATCATTGAAGACAGTGCTTAGGATTATTTGATTGACACACCTGAAAATTTTTAAAGGGATAGATGACTTCTCGAACATGCAATTCTAGGCATAATTATTTTACCAAAAATGTATTAAAAAGCAGTAAACAAACATACCATAGTGACATTAAAATTCCAAGACCTTTAATATTTTTTCTCAAAAGTTCTCCACTTGTTATGTACTTTATTTTTCATCATTTGTGATGTGTGCTTAGAAAGATGTAATTGCATAGCATGGTAGTAGTCCCATCTAGAGGGTTCTTATTAGCCTTTCACTTTCTGATTTGCAAGTGCCTTAACAAAGTTCAGAAACTATTCTCTATGATTACTACCTGCATAGACTAGTTTTTGTTGGGATACTTACAATAGGATGACCAGTTTTGTCGAGGATAAACAAGCTGCACCCCATGGCTGGAGTACTGAAAGCAGCTAATGACTGTGACTGCAATAAAGAGCCAGTTATAAATGCGCCTCCAATTTCTGTGCCCCCGCAGTATTCTATAATAGGCTTGTACCTAGCTCTCCCCATAAGCCATAGATATTCATCCACGTTGGATGCTTCACCAGTGGAGCCAAAGCAGCTGCCACACATGAAAATGTATGATGAAACATAAGTGAATAAGAGCAAGATAAACGGACAGATGCATTTACTTTATTACATTGCAAAGTAATCCTGAGTGAGACCGATGAACAATCCTCATGATTGTGGCGAATAGAATGAGGTTTTCAAATCGTCATTCTCGCTTAAATTACATCCAATGCTTAATTCAAGTGACAGGGAAGGATCCTCCAGAATACCCTCAAAGACTGGAGACTCACACTCACCGGATTGCTGACCAATCATAGCCAGATGTGCAGTTAGTACTTTTCCAAGATCGAACCATGCTTGGAATGACTCCTAGCATCGTGACTCTAGCATCCTGGGTAAGATATTACATACTACATCAGAGACGAAAGAAAATATAAGTTGGAATCTGTATTGCAAAAGTTACATCTTTATGGCAGGGAGAGAAGCGAGCAAAACTATCCATTTTCAAAGGATCATCTGCTTTATTTGCAGAGTACGATTGTCTTAAAACTGGTATGATGTTAAATAATTTTCTATATATTAAAGAAATGTCAACATCTTTTTTAATGTGATATATAAGAAATATCAGTAGGGGCACATTAAATTCTCATAATTCTCTCCACTTGAAGTGCATATCCATGCCATTTATAACATGGTAATATAACAGGTAAAGTTTGTTCGCAACTTGAATGCGTTAACAACTCATATATTGGCATGCTTCTGTAAGTCAAATAGGAATTCTTCTAGGGGGAAGAGAACCTTTCACCAACATTTTTCTCCTTAGAAACAAATGTATTGGGGCAAAGAAGTACCTCTACAAACTTTGCAAAGCTGGGAGTCAAGGGAGATCCATTATATAGTGCCATAGCAGCTCCATTTAGGAGAGAAGCATAAACTAGCCAAGGACCCATCATCCAACCTAGATTGGTAGGCCAAGCAACAACTGCTCCTTTTTGTACATCCATATGACACCATGCATCTGCTGCTGCTTTCAGAGGTGATACACAGGTCCAGGGAATTGCCTTGGGCTCACCTGGGAAATCAAGTAAAAGAGGTGACTTCAGTTCTTTATGAAATGGAAATTTTAATTTTAGTACCACTTTAAGCTCTTATGCTAGCCTAGTCAGTATGTGCTCTATTTCCTATCAAATTCATCCCATATCAGTCATGTTTCATCAAATCATACATGCCATACAAACCTTACTTGTTTGGACATGTTTCCTTGATTTGGACATTCTTAGCTTGATTTGGAGAAGAAATATGTAGGATGAGTAGGCAGTGAAGACAAAAATATTACAGGTGTTTCTTTTTATACCTGTAGTCCCAGAAGAGAAAAGAATATTTATGCATGCTTCAGTTGGTCTCTGTACCGCTGGGAACTCGTCACTGCATTAAATAAATTCAAGCACAATAATTATGACATTAGAGAAGAACTTTAATCCTAAGGCATCAGTGTGAGAGCAAACTGCAATAATATTAAAAATTCTGTCCTTGATACCATACTTGTAGCCTGTTACTCTTTCCCGAAAATCATGCCAAGAAATATCACCATCACGCAGTTCCATGCTAAGACTTGATCCTTTAGCTGGAAGGACTATAGCAGTTGGAGACTGAGCATCAATTACTCTACTGTGGTAATAAGGTGTACTGTTAGAAATATTGCCACAGTGAAAGCAGATTTTTCAAATCCTGTAGTAATACGAACATATGAAGACTTCACCTATATAATGGTATACATTTTTCTCCACGTATTATCAAATCCTGAAATAGGAGTATACAGTAAAAATCTGTTAATAAGAAAACTTGTACCATTCCCGCGATGAAAATTTATTTGAAAGGAGTAATAGAACACATTTTTATGGAACCACCCAGGAAAACCGTACTGGCTGAAGAACGAAGAGCAACAGAAACTTAAGGAGATGGTGAAGAAAAGGATCTCCAGCATCTCTTCACGAATTAATTTACTTTTGTCTTCATGATATGTTCCCCGGTTTTTCGAGAACTACACACTCATCCTCCCAGACCAGATAATAATTTCCAAAAAGTGGCAAGTTAAATCACCCTTGAGTGAATTCCTAACTTTAAATCTAAATGAATGAACCAGAAAGATGGTTCGTACGGATGTAACAAAGGTTTTTTAACCCTTTAAATGGAGAAACAAAACATACCTGGGTGAATATTGCTTTTGCTTTTGATATATTAAGCCTTGTAGATATTTCACTTGCTGCAAAACTGTCAGCAATTGATACAACTGCAAACCCAGAAAGAATTATGGCTAGGTAGATAATCACAGAATTGACATTCATGGGCATATCCATTGCAATAGCTGATCCTTCAGCTAACTTCAATTCCTTGAGAGCATAAGCAACCAACCTATAAAGGAAAATGTCAGCTGTTTTCATGTAATAGAATCAAAGATCACATGCGATAACATCAGATTGGTAGCACTTCAACACTATTGTTTGGTGAAAGAATGGTCACATACCAAACCTCTGTACGCAATTCCTTAAGAGTCATTCTATTTGGAGGCAGCTTATCAGCTCCTTCATCTCGCCAAACAATTGCAGTATCATCCAAACTCTTTCTATTGTTTAATGCCAAGCAAAGTTCTGCAGGATTCAGAATTGCCCCAGGGAGCCATTCACCACCTGGATGAATCTGCCCACTGGGATGGTCACGAAATATTGACTCAGGAGGTACCTGGAATGAGACACACAGTTCTTCCAATACGGTCCTCCAATACACCTGAAAAACAAGCAATAGAAAAACGTGAGAAATCGGTTTAATCAAATGACACTGTAATGACATGTAATTTGTTACTGATATCAGCCATACCTCAGGATTTGATACAGAAAATTTCTGGAAATCTGAGAAACTGGTTATAGGATCCTTGTATGCAGAACCCAGAAACTCTTTTCCTCTCTTCTCTAATAGCTTTCCAACATTTGTCAATGCTGCACCCTCTCTATGGAAAATTGATATTAAAAAACAATAAGGAAACACATATCCAATGATTCAGCATACATACGGAACTTAACCTAGATTCCATTTACCAGACAATTTGAGGGAAAGAGAGCCAATAATTCCATAAAAGAACAATTTTAACAAGCAATCTCTTACTGAAAAACCGGAGAGATTGCCCTCACCCACTCAAATATGAACACGACATAGAAATGCACAGAAATTGGACACAAAACAGGCGCTTCCTAAACATAAAGACACTCGGTCAATCAGATTCAAATGAAGGGAAGACAATGGAAATAATAGCAGGAATACGCTACCATCTGATTCACCACCCTGCTGACAATTATAATTGTAAGGTCATATAACAGGTAAAGTTTGTTTGCAATTTGAATGCATTAACAACTCATATATTGGCACAGTTATGTAAGTCAATTAGGAGTTCTTCTAGGGAGAGGAGAACCTTTCAGCAACTTTTTTCTGATTACAAAAAAATGTATTAAGGCAACTTTGCAAAGCTGGGAGTCCAGGGAGATCCATTCTATAGTGTCATAGCGGCTCCATTTAGGAGAGAAGAATAAACTAGCCAAGGACCCATCATCCACCCTGGTGAGGTCCTGGAATGCAACGGATGCAGATAGTGGCGTATTCCTGCTATTAAGACAAAAAAAAGGAAGGGGAGCAGCAGAGCAGGGAGAGGCAGTGGTCAATGATTACGATACGGGAGTCCAGGCAGGGGGATCGGGTCCGAAGTCCCTGAAGCAGCCATAGAACATCATCTGGTGCAAGGCGAAGGGGAGCTCGGGGTTGAGGAGGCGGGACGAGATGCTCCGCCACGTGGCGGGGCTGGCGGGGCCGTGACTGCGCAAGATTTTCTGGAGCTCGTCATGGAGCCTCTCCGCGACTTCGGGGGAGAACCCTAGGGCCTCGATGTCGGAGCCGGAGATGCAGTCCAGGGCTCTATAGGGCGACGCCATTGAATTGAATTAACCTCTGCTTAGGATGGCGAGAAATGTGTCTATCTGATGAGCTCTACTCGAGTCCATGTGGAAATTTAATCACATGCTAGTCTCCTAATAATAAATAGAATTTATAAAATAATTAAAATATTAAATAAAATTATTATTTATATAAGAAATTTTAAATAAATTATTATTGTTTTACTCAAATAAAAGTTTAATTTGTGTATAATAATTTAAATAATATTAAATTTTTTATAATACATTAAATAAGACAATATATTATAAGGATAACCACAACTACCTAACTATCCTTTACCAACATACATTATTAGTTGGATCATATACCCACATGAATCAAGGATATTGAGAGGTATCTCATACCTCATATGTGGTTGGTGCAATATCACCTCTTAATCTACCAATCAAGATGGTGAGAGTTTAGTTCTCACCTTTTGATTTTTATACTATATTTCCCATCCGGGTTCCAGGGTACACGAGTCTTTTAGAAAAAAAATTTTAAATTATCTCATAAATAATTTGATCATCAAAGTTTAACACAAAAAAAATATCCTTGGTTTTACTAATATTTAGAATTAAAATTTTAAATTTAAGACAAGAATACAAAGAAAAATACCCAAATGAATAATAATATTGAAGAAAAGTTTAGCTCATAAGTAAAGGATTGACATGCTAGTGTAAATATATGAACTACGTCTATAACCATTAATGCTAGGGACTTTCTCTACGTTGAATATAACTTCTAAAACAAATGTATAAAAAAAAGCTAAATTAAATTATTATTCAAAATATTTGTGTTATATGACACATTTGTTCTAATTTTATAAAATTAATATTCTAACCAACGTAATATAATGAACTTAATTAAAAATATGATTTATTTTAAGTTATAATATCGTATTTTTGCTATCCATATATATTTATTTGTTTATAAATAATTTATTTAACTTAAATTAATTATATATATTAAAAAAATATATTATATATAATTTTTAATAAATAAAATTCTAAATAAAATTATATATAATTACATTTTATTTAAATAATTTAAATAATAAATTAAATATATTACATAAATATAATATAAAATTACATATATTTTGAGTTATTAATAAAATTATATATAATTTAAATAAAATAAAATATTTATATATAAATTATAATATCATACCAATTATACATAAATAATAATATAATATAAAATTTCATTTAATTTTATTAAATGAAAAGTATATATAATTTGTGTTTTTGTATAAATTTATATTATATATTAATTTATACATATATATTATTTAAATTAAATTATATATAATTTTTTATTATATTTGTATAAAATATTTAATTTATTATTTTAATTTTATATAAAATATTTTAATTATATATAATTTTTTTATTAATTTTATGAAGTATATATATACTATATTTTAAAATATATACAATTTAAGTTAAACAAAATATTTATATATATAATTATGATATCATACAAATATATATAGTATATAATTTATATTAGTTAGATAAAATTATATATATAATTTTGTGATTTCATAATTTATATCGTATTGTAATTTATATATAATTTGTATTATATATAAATATTTTATTTAATTCAAATTAATACACTTTTTATTAATAACTCAAAATATAAATATTTTTATATTAGATTTGTTTAACATATTAAATTTAGTATTTAAAATTAAATAAACAAAAAATAATTATATGTAATTTTTATTTATAATTTTATTCAATAAAAAAAATAATTTGTATTTAAAAAAATATATATATATATATACGTTAAATAAAATATTTATATATAAATTAAAATATATATTAATTTAGTTCAAAAAATATAAATTAATAACCAAATTACTAAATTATTATATAAATTAAATTATATTTTTCAACTAAATTCATTATTGTATTATATTTAATATTTTAAGGTATTGACTAATTTTAACACTAAAATGTAAGATTTTAAAATTTTGTCACAAAATATCACTTAATTCAAATGTGTAATTTAACCAATAAAAAAATTAATTATGAGTAAAAGTATTAATTTGTCTATTTTAACATCAATTTACAATAATGAGATTATTGAGAGCCGTTAAAAAGTTTATTGCCACTCTCCAAATATGTCAAACCAAACAGCTCAAAAATGACTCCAGAACATTTGACAATGATCCAATTTCAAAGCTATGCATTTTCAAGTGTTCTCCAGGCAACCACTCCCCAGAGAACCCTCCTGCACATTAGCAAGCAGCAGTCTATCTCGACAGTTCATGAGGCTGATAAGAAAACGTGAGACTGGACTGGTCGAAATTGATCAACATTGATAAAATATTCAAACAACTACATCAGATGGATAGAAGGGCATCTGGTCTAAGCTAAAAATACACAATCAGACACACGAATTCTTTTACCAAACCTTGAATTGCAGGAGCTACTCGGACCCAGGGAGTAGCTTTGTGCCGGTTCCAAATCTTCCAACTGCAGCAGGGATAACACGGGATGGTGAAAGCACCTCAACAAGGGAGAAATTATAGGAATCGGTTCCTAGCCGGCTCTGCAACCATCCGTTTCTTCCCGAGAAACCATCTATTACGACCCAGCAGTTCTTGAAGCCAAGACTTGTGAGTGTCCTTGCAACAGTTTTTGCTGAATCGGAGAACCTGAAAATGTTTTTAAAACCCTCAGTGTGCTCAACAAGATAGAGAGTTCCAAGGATGACACAGGACGTGGTGACTTTCTATGGGCGTAAATAGCACCCGTGCACTCTATCTACTCTATCATGTTCAACCACAACCCAACCAATATAGAGAGAAATGATCTTGGTCATAGAATTGGAATGAGCGAAAAAAAAGAACCCACGAGTCAAGGATCACGATATTGGAGCCCTTATTGATCTTCTTGAGGTACGAAATTTTCAGGGCAGCAATTTCTGCTTCCACCTTCTTAGCATTCCTGACTTGTCCCCTCAACTTGCTTGGCAGTTCTTCCAACCTGAAATGTCACAGTATCTCTCTGAAGTCAAGCGTCTCATAATAATCCTCTTCAGGGCATGCTCGGCATAAAAAACATGTTCAGACACCAGTGGTTATCATGAAGAGGCAACTATTTGATTGTTTTTATAGATAACTTCACAACTTTATTGAGAAAGTGTATAGTGCATACTATAATCAGGATAGTTCATAGCTATTTGCCCAAGGTAATGGGCTTCAACAATTAGATTCCTACTCGCCCACCTTATTTTTACATAGTCATTTAACTAGAAATTAAATGAGAGAGACAAGCTAAGAGACGCAGGGGAAGGAGATCCTTACGGGATCGCAATCATCCTGTTTTTCACACTAGAGGGAAGACGAGGAACACCTGACTTGTCCTTGTCCTTCTCTGATCGGATATCAATCAGCACATGATTCTGGGTGCAAACAAGATCGAGTGTCTGAGCAGGAGTAAGGTCCCCTATGGAAAGAACAAACCAGTTATGATCTTTCCCATGAAACTGCGTAGTACTCTCTAAAGACTGGAGGAAGAAAATGCACATATTATTACAGAAACATTTTCCTGTTCATCGCTGGCATTCAAGTAGTAAGACAACTAAAGGTTACCTTTGTAACCACGAAAACCGAATGAGATGACAGAGAAGATCGTAGGAGCAATGAGGTATGCCACAAATAATACTCCACAAGTTCCAGCAATGATAGTTGGCTCAGCAGATGAGATGGTTTCAACAGCTGAGAAGGCTATGGGCTTGGCATTCTCAATCACTTCTGTGGTCTGCTGAGCAGCACCAACTACTGTCTGCAAGCAAAGAAGCATTATTATACCATCATATCTCAAGTGACAATCTCAAATACATCCCTAGAATATAAGACTGTCAGCCTATTACATGGATATACATTGAAAGACAGACCTTTGCAGCAGTCATAACAGGTTCGGTATCAACACCGGAGCTCTGCATTGCCTCTTGTGCTTTCTTCGAAGCCTCAGATAGCAGAGGGGAAGCAATCTTCAATGCTTCCTCTCCTGCACGCTGTACAACCGGAACTGCGGGTTTCAGGGCTTCTGTCACAGCTTGAAAAATCTGCTGTGCAGAATCTAAGAAACCCGAACTGGCTTGTAGAACCTGATCGATTGTGTTCTCTACCTGCAAATCCGAAAACAGCTTCACTATCCCGCTAGATGCCAACCAGAGTAAATTAGAACCTTGATTGAAGTAGAGGTTATTCCTATGGGGATTCTGGTAATTGACAGAGTAATGATCCGAACTCTACATCAAAATACCAATACGCAAGAGCAGATTCAGACCAAAAGAGAACTTAGTTTACCTCATCGATGGAGGAGACTATCTGATCCTTAGGGAGGGTGACTGCTCGGGCTTCAAGAGGAGTAAATAACAGAGGGAGCAGAGAGAGAGATGCGGAAATGGGGAGAGATACAGGAACGGACTTGAAATGGGCCTTCTTCTTCTTTTCCTCCTCCTTATCCAGAGATGGTCTCGCGAGTGAACAGTGCAGCCTTCTGCCCCTCGAAGACGACGGTGGACATGGAGCCCTAGCGGCTGGTGCAGCTCTGACGGCCATCTCCATCGCCTGCGTCCACCACTCAACTCCCACTTCCTCTTCCTATCTCTCTCGCTGTCTATCTCTCTCACACAATGCACCAAAGTGTCTCTGCTTCTGGCAGAAGAAAAGGAATATAACCGAAAATTTCTAATCGGGCTTTGGATGTTTCTGACTAAGGATTGTGTGATCGGAAATTGATTGTTCCCTTGAGGAGCCGTCCCTCGATCTCAGCTCTGATTGGATGGAGGAAGTCCAACGTGGCAACGGGGATTTAGCTGAGCCACCCGTTCATTGAGACGATGACGCTGGTCACTATGTGAGAGAGAATCTTCACTCGCTTGCGATTCCTTTGATGCTGCTGCTGCTTCTTGGTGAAAAGTAAGAATCTCAAATAGGAGTCATGCTTTTTTTTATTTTTTTGTATAAATTGAATTATATATCCAAAATATTTCTATATTGTAATAATTTAACATATATAAAATTATAATTGCAAAGCAAGAGAAGTGAGTGATTGGAGAATTTATCCACACTCTTTCATTGATCATTTATTATATTTATAAAATGATTATACTAAAAAACAATACAAATAAGATAAATATATACTCCATAGGATGCTTACATCTAATGAGGTAGTGGGAGGTTCACCGAGTACACTCGATATTGCTTTGATTTAGTATCTAAGCTTATTAATAATTCACGAAAATTGAGATTGAATTATAAGTAAAAAAAATTGGGATAGATGAGAAGATAGGCTTATTAATATTAATATTTAAGAAAACATGTATTGATACGTCTAAGTGATAGATAATTTTAATATATTTAATTTGAGTATTAAAAACTGGATTAGAAATAAGATAAATAATCGAAAAATTATTATACCATAATATAGAGAATTAGATAAAATGATGCGAGGTTTTTAAATAAAAGATTTGAGTAAAAAGAGGACAATTATAACACTGGTAAAACTTTTGTATTCAATATTTGAAAAGAAAAATATTTGATTTGTTGTTTTTTCTATTTCAAAAAAAAAATTGTAACCTAAGAATACAACAAAATCACTTCTAGAGTGACGACCATTTGGTCGTCACTCCAGTCAGCATCTAAAAAATAGTGAATGGTAGTGGGTGAGTGATGCCAAATAAAGATGTAATGAAGAATGGTGCCCTAAATATAGCGTAAAATATGATAGTCCGATAAGTAGACCCAAGTTGATCCATAAATTGACAAATTTGATGAACAACATAGACAATGCCATGTCGAGTAAGGGTGAGATATTGAAGAGAACTTACAATCTAACGATACTTATGTGAATTGGGAAGTGTAATCCCATCAGTGAGAGAAATGCGGGGGCCGAAGGCGACAATGGTGGAGATGGGTCGTCAAGTACACATAGTAGGTTTAGAGAGCATATTGTAAATGCTGAGTGAGATAAACCCCCTATCGATTATAGTGGGTCTTAATTCCTAGTAAGTGATGGAGATGACCCATGTCTTTGAGAGAGAACTCCTGATGAAGAGTTAAGAGTACCGAAGAAATATGAGCATGAGTCGATCTTTGTAAGAATAATATCATTAAAATAGATAAGCAAGAATATGATAAAATCATGGGTGGGGTAAATAAAGAGAGTTATCAACAATATAACCCTTGAAGCCTAATTGAAGGAGGAATGAGTTGAGATGGAGAAATCATGCTCGAGTCCATACAAGGATCGACACAATAAGAACATGTAGTTAGAATTTACATCATCAATAAAGCCATGGGCTCGAACATATAAACTTCTTTCATAAGATAACCACTAAGAAAAATATTATTCACATCCAATTGGTAAGTGGACCAGCCAAAGGAAATAATGAGGGATAGAATGACCTGAATAGTAACAAGCTTGATGACAAGGTTGAATGTGTCATCATATTTCAGGGCGAGTTGTTGGAAGTATTATGCGAACGTACGGCTTATCATAAATAGCCATCAATTAATATATATTTAGGAAATATTAATACTAGTAATAAATCTCGCCCATTTAATACACAGGTTTTACAACTATATAAAGAGTTTATCCCTATTTCATTCTCCTCACACCTGAACACTTCTCTCTCTCTCTACTGCTCCATTTCCCGGTAAAGCTCGAACCAGAGCTTCGACTTGAACAAAGGTCGGGCTCTTTAAAATTGGGGAGAAGACAGCTATCTGATAGCAAACTCCAGTTAATCCAAGAATCGTTGGAGAAGCACCGATATGATGGAATAGTGAAGCAACTCTGGCGGACCAAATCTGCCCTATTTCGGCCAAGCTGAAATCGGCCATTTCAAGCCCTCCTCAGGCCAAACCAAGCCCTCCCAACACTTCCTCAGCCTTTCCACAGCCGAATTAGGATAGAAAGGTAAGCCAATTCGGCTCCCCTTTATAATTTTTGATCGGTGCTAGAGAGAGAGTCGACCGAATTTCAATGACGAAATTCTAATCCAATTCTGCATCAATTGATACAATACTTGATTTTAGGATGAACCTCAGGACGAGACCTATCTGCCCAGATCGAAAGCTCGGACTATCGTGCCTTCACCAGAATGTTAAATACTGGGAACGCCAGCAAGGACAAGCTCGCGTGAATACAAAGAACTAGTCTAGTGGAATTCACGGAATTAACGGGTGAGTGGGTTTACTAACATCATACCCGGTTGGGGATGATAAGTGCCTCGATATAAAAACCCACTATTTAGTGGTATTTTAATCATCACTACTTAGAGAAAGTGATGTGAAAGTTATGTGAAAAAAAACTACTTACGGGTTGTAAGTAGATCATACCCGGTTGGTATGATAAGACTTCCTCGAAGGAAGTTGAAAACCCGTTTATCGGTTATGAACGGAGATGTCCTTATACCGGTCAGTATGATGGACAGTAAAAACCTATTTTTGTCGGAAGTGCTCTCCCCTGACTGTGTGCCAATGCTTAAACAATTTTGGAGACCTTCTCGATGGGAGCTCGAATAGCTCTAATAGGCCGGGGGCCTCGATTTTGGAACTTGGGGGCTAAATGCCCAATTTTGAAAATCTCGTACAGTGGGCCCAAGGCCAGTTGGCACGAGCAGGAGCTCGTAAATGAACATGATATATGTGCCATAAAACTTAATAAGTGAATTGTTTGGCCATGGTACCAAGATAGGACCGACATGCTCAGTCAACTAGCGGCAGTGCGACATGACAGGTTGACGGACTAGTCAAGACAAACAGCTGCAGGTTGAGTTGAGAGTCAGGGCCGTTGGACTAGTGGCACCACAGATTACATGGCAATATAAGAAAACATTGATTGTGCATGCACTGTGAGTACGGGATCATCAAGACGCCCGTGAGGGGTAGTGTTGTGTCCTAAGGGCACTGGACGACCTGGTGGCTATAAGGGCAGTTCGTCGTTCCAGGTGTCTGTGCGAAATCTAGAGTAGCACGAAGCGCATGAGACCGGGGTGGGGACAGGATGAGGTCTCTGTCCTCATACGGACATGAAGAAGTGATTTCGGGATTTTGGGTAGGATGTCACGTACATCCACTCATTCCCAGGGTAGAAGTGGTCGTACTTCTATCCGGGTGGCAGGAAAAGTCGCACCGAAGCCACTAGTGGGTTCAGTAGTGATACTGACTTACGAATGTGTGTAACCTTCATAATGAAGGATATGTGTTGGGTGATGACACACCGTGGTAACTAAGAAATAATGGAAAAATCCAAAATTTTAAATGATGGGATTTTTGAAAATAAAGGAGTCTGACACACTCCATATAAATGTTTTTCTTAAAAGTCAAAAGCTTTTAAAAACCCATTCACTGAGTAGTCGTACTCACCCCCTCCCTTATATCCCTTTTAGGAAATCCCGGAAAGCCTCCCCTTAAAGACCGTCAACTAAGATGCCTATAAGACAGGTATGAAAGTTTTAAATTTTATACAGTTTTTATTATGCTATTCCAGGAAAAAGGTGCAAGTTAAAGGACGCCTTACTCTTTACGGTTTACGATAAGGGGAAACCCTTTAATAAACTGGGAGAGTGGCGGGTTGATCATAGGGATCCGACCAAACCGGGTCGGGGCGTGACAGAGAAGTTGTGGATAAAAATAATGAGTTTAAGAAAGTTAGGGACTAAAAATTTGTAAAGTAAGGGGCAAAATGATAGATTTTGTAAAGTTGAGGCCTAAAGGACAATTTAAGGAACTTTAGAGACATGAGGATAATATTAGGGAAGTTTGAGACCTGAAATGATAAGTTAAGAAGAATAGGGGTTAAAATGTAAAATTTATAAAGTTTAAGGGTAAAATTATAATATTAGTAAAGTTTGGGGGTAAAATGCAAATATGAGGATTTTAGGGATCAAATTGTGAAAAAAACTTTAAGAGTCTGAGGGAAATAAATTGGAGATCTAAGGGCCAAAATAGTAATTAAAGAAAGTAAAGGGTATAAGTGTAGTTTTACGAAACTAGAGGGATGATATGGTAATTTAAAGAACTTATGAGTTTAAATGTGACAGATGCCCTTAGTAAGGACTCAACGGGAAAATTTGTAAGTTAGACCCTAGTTGAGATTAAGGAGGGTATTTGATAAGTTAGGAAAAGCTCATGGGTAAAAAGGGGTAGGATTAAAGTATGGAGAGAATTGTATGCCAGACCCTCGAAACATCGTGACTATCAATTGACCAAACCATTTTACATTATGTTGTTTACCAAGCCGCGTACTGTAGAACCCATGTCCCACAACTACGAAACCCACATTAGAATGGATGAGTTCCAACCCGAGGTGAGTGGGATTACCGGTGGAGAGTTTGATTGGACCATATGTAATTCTTTACACAAATCTCCTAAATGTACCATGACTTAAGAAATTTCATAATGATACACATAATGTGCATGAGGTGCTAGAAATTGACCATGTAGGAAATGAAATGTGTCATATCAACTACTTCCTAGTTAGGTAGAACCGATATCATGGCTTGCACCTATAATTTAACATGTTATGCATGAGACATGAATGCATAAGCAAGATTGATCACGTGTGGCCTGATTTTTATTTTGTGATATTATTGTGTTTAAGTATGATTTAGCATGCATGCATCTATACATGTTGAGAAGTTGTTGTGAAGGGCATTAATGAGACACCTATGAGAGGTTCACTCGGATGGAGAGATAAGGTTGGTGTGTTATGAAGGTTCTCAGGTTGCCCATGGCCCTATGAGGGGTCCCTTTTGTGCCTATGTGCGAGGAGTTAGTGGGCTACCGAATCACAAGTATACCATGTTGCGAGGCGGGCAGTGGGTTGCCACAATATATGGATGGTTGAAGGCCATAACCTCCTCATCCCGATGAGAAGACATGCTAATATGATAACTTGAGAGTGCGTAGCATGACACATATCCTCATTGTGCCTAGACACCCTCATATGTGAGGCTCTAGTGGAGGACAGCTTAGCTGGGCCATGAATGTTGATGATTTCATTCTGTGATGAGCATTACATATTTGCATGGGCATATTGATTTACCATGGTAGACATTCATGTAGAATGTATGAAAGTATGCAAATTAAATCAAAGATCATGCAGATATAAGACGCAAGTCAAGAAATTTGAATTTAACACCTAAGAAAGCTAGTATAAAGGGAAAAAACATTTTATTTATTGAGATTTGGGTAGAGAATAAGGGTTCGGGCTATGAAGTGGCATGACACCGGATAACCTACAAACTGAGCTGGGAGCTCACCTATTCCAAATATTTTTCATGTAACATTAAGAAATTGGGGATGACTGCACAACCCTAGTATTCAACGTTTATGAGTATTGTTATTCCCTTGGGGCTTTCTAATTATATTTTGAAACCTTGTATCATTTTGAAATTAATTTTGGAAATTGATGTTGTGTGAAATATATATTTTTTAATTTTGAGCCTTTCACACACTCATTTATACAAGGGTGATGATACCCACCTTTGTTGTAGTGGGAGATATGGCGAGTTGTCATCGAGCTGGAAAAAATTGGGTTGAGGCAAGACAACTTAAGTGGTATAAGAGTCTACGATTTTAAAACATATTTTTGAAAAATGAAAAAATTTGGGAAGTGGAAAAAATAGGAATAACAACTAATAAATGACCCGTTTAAAATATTACAAGTACTAATCAACACATAAAAAATCTTCACTAGGGTTCTAAAAGGAGGACCATGTTTTATGGATTATTGAGTGGACAAATTGAGTGAACCACACCGTAGAGGAAATGGGTCACACGACTTAGAGAGCCAGGAGATAGGTAATAGAACTTGTGAGAAGGAGAGATCCTGATAGGGTTCCTAAGCAATTAAGAATGTAACACAACAAGCTAATGACCCTAGAAAAAGACAAACAAGATGACTTGTTAAGATGTGAACTACCCTACGAAAACACTATAATATTGGGTATGGGTAGACCTAGCTCGTCAAAAGGAAGAATTGTGAAACTATTACAAATATATATGCAATGCGACATGGTAACAAAAAAGGAGGTCAAAATTAGAGAAAGACACACATTGTAAGTATAAGATAAGAAATGTTGTGGGAAACAAGCCTTAATATAATAACATTTATACAAAAGAATGATCCAACATAGATGCAAAAGAAAAATCATTGGTGGTATATAAGGATATCACCCATGAAGTCATGGAATGAATGTAGTATTCCTCCATGAATTTGAATATGATTAATGGTCTCATAGAAGAAAAAGTATGGCTAAACCCATCCTAATCAAGTTGAGATTTGACTACAATATACACAACCCCTAGAAATACCTCGACATAAGGTCGGGATAGACGCCACTCCAAATTTCCAATTTCTTGTAGTGTCTGGTTAGGTTGGACTACATATCTTTCAAAGACTAGAGGGGACACAATAACTATAATCGATGGCTTGAGAATGAGAAGACACATGGGCATCCTAAGCATACACGTGACTAAGACGTCAATGGGGTTGGTCTCTCGTGAACCATAATGGGATATAGGATAGTGACCCGAGTAATGGTGTATCCAAGCAACCCCGAATGTGTAAGGGGTATCCAAGAGAGAATTGTATAACTTGACTTAGAAAGAAGTCAGTGTACAAGGAGGAAAACCATTTGTACGACCCATGATATGAACTAAGTTAGAGTTTACCTTTGTTAAGCCAAGGATGGACACCCTTATGCAAGAGAGCTATAAGGTGAAAGTTTTGATGAGACAATGGTGTACTTTGAGGTGAAACTAGTTCACACTTAGTATAAGACAAATGGAAAGGGTTGGATGAAAACAGACGAGTAAAGGGTAAAAACATATGGATTATATTCCTTAAAAACTTAGAAATGGTTTGGTTATACCTAATAAAAAATGGGAGTGCCCTATATACACTGTTAAGGGATGCCCACTGAGGTGGGAATAACAATTTACCATGCACCATCAGGCGAAGCGATGAGGAAAAGTAAAAATCAATGGCTAAGATGCTAGAGACCACGCAGTTATAATTAACTAATGGAGCCAAGGAGAAAATAAAACATTAAGTTCTACTAGTTATCCCCCATAATAAGATAACTTGGGAAGAGCATGAAGCTATTATAGGAATGGTATACCAACAACATCGAAATTTTTGAAATCGGGATTTGGGCTGGTTGGATGGGAAATCAATATTAAACCAAGAAAGGATCATGATTTGAGAATGAGGGTCAAAAGTGGGAATGAAATCCCAAACAAAGAACGATATCGGAAACGAATAATAAAATCCCAAACCGAGCACAAAACTTAAACCAGGAATGAAACCCCAAAATGGGAATGGAACCCGACCTAGGATTTGGAAAGTTGATCATATCTTGACCCCATTATTGGATATGGAAAGGGATTTTGATACTGAAAAAGGGGATCCGAACTAATTTGAGATCATAGTCCTGAGCAAACAAACCGAGGTCTTTGGAAAAAGTCAATTTTCACCCGAACGGGACCATAATTTTTGGATTAAATTACCAAAATGCCATCATGGGAAAAATGTAATTTAATTTGTAAAAACAATAAAGAAAAGAAGGGAAGTCAGATTAATTTGACTCGAGTCAGTTCAACACAAATATATGACTCACCCATGTGGCCCTCCTCCTGGTTGCACACCATCATAAATGCCACCACAATTCATCAATTCTTGGTCAAATTGCATGCATGTAGAGATCAGTAGATAAATGAGCTAGCACCTATGAAGTTAATTGCATTAACTCCACTTGGATCGATTGAATTTGGACTGTAAAGTCAAACTTCTTGTTCTTGGATTCCAGCCAAACCTCCGATTTGGAAAACTAACAATTCTCTCTCGTACAATCACCAAATAAAGTAATTTTTATGTCAAAATGTCGCTAATTGACTGCTCTTGAAGCTTGCGGCCAGGTCCCAATTTGTTAGTGGCTGAAAAATGTAGCACAAAGGCTGTTTCCTCTTACCTTGATCAGCAACAGACTTTCTACTCGCCCCCAGTGATCTTGCGAGGCCAAATTCTCCATCCTTTGGCCACTACTTCGGCAGCCCCCAATGCCAAAGTGATCTTCTGTCTCCCCTCTACATCTTCATAGCAAGGACTGGTCTCCGACAAGGAAGAAATCGACCAGTAGGAGCCAAAAACCACCGTCGGATATGTCAAGTTCAATCCGATAGCAGCTAGTTGATGAACAAATTCTCCATCCTTCGACAACCACCATAGAAAGTTTTGCTTGGTCCTTGGCTGCAAAATGCCTAAGCTCAGTCCACCTCCGGTGAGAATTTCTTACAACTCCATAAATAGCTCTATTTTGACCAGTTTTGGAAAATGACCAAATTCGGCCGTGGTCGACGAGGGTAAGTCTCCCCCACATCGACCATAAGTAATTAGGAGTATAATGAGATCAATTGGGGGTAGAATTTGAATTTAGAAGTTCATTTGATTCAAGTTCTAAAGATTAGGGACTAAAATTCAATTATGGGAAGTTTGTGGATCAAATTAAAAATATGGAAAAATTGTGAAAAATGTCCCTAAGAGTAGCCTAAGGGGGCTTATGGATGATTTTAAGACAAATGAATATGTTAAAATCATTTTTGGAAGTCTAGGTACAAAACAATAAATTTTTGTAAAAAAGCAATAAAATGGTAATTTTGCCCAAATAAGGGCAAAATGGTTATTTATGCCTAAATGTTTGTCAAATAGTTGATTTTAAAATATTTAGGACAAAATGGTAAATTTACCAAAATAAATATGCAAAATGGGTGTTTTTGCAAGTTCGAGACAAAATGGTAATTTTGCCTAATTTGGGGAACAAAATATAATAAATATATTTTGGGGCCTAAATGTGTTTAAAGGAGTTTTTGGACCTAAATGAGAAACTTGGAAAGTTTAGTGTCCAAAATAATGAACTTTTGGTGATTAGGGGAAAAATTGTAATTTTGCCCAACTTAAGGACTAAATTACAAAATTTGGAAAAGTTGTGTCTTCTAAGTGGGGGAATGTCACGCTCCATCCTGATTCAATCAGTCAGGGACCTATGCCCCTCCGTCCGTTATTGTTGATAACCACTATGGTGGGTACCTTCCCCATTGTGAGTTTTGGGGAGACGAGTGCTCCTAATGAAACACATGTAAAACTTATGTAAAACGTAGCATAAATTGAAACTTTTCTTTAAAAGCTTCGTGTGGGAGCCCACAAGACACTTCCTCATATTTGATGGGAATCATAGAATTATGATAAATCAAATTAACCTTTGTGAGCAAGGTATGATGCTACCTTAGCGAATGAGTGCCTTGGAAAGTTCCTTCCCTTCTTTATCTCGTGCCTTCGGGGCTTAGCCTACAACATATTTAGAGGAGGGGGTGAGCTCATAGCTTAGTGAATGAAATATTAATGTTGGGCCACTACATGGCTCACGACACTTGTGTTCCCCCATAAACCACCTAGCATGATCTTCTATCATTTACTCATACATAGCTCTTCCAAGTATCGTGGTTTATTATGCCCTATGGAGATTATGGGTCTCACGCCATCCGACTCATAGTCTAGGATATGGTCGGGATATCCTCGGTTTCCCCCTTTAACTCCCTTGAACCAACGATGCACTACTACTATATGCAACACACCGAGAACTCATGGCCCGTACACGAGAGATGACCTACACTAGGCCGACATTCCCAGGCTACTCATAGCCTGTGGATTATCCTAGGCTACAGAAGCCCTAACCTCGTCGGGCTACTCGACCCTTAACAAAAATCACACACTCCAGAGTGTTCCATCTTTAGGTCGATACCAAACCGAGAACTGGAGTGTGGGAGCAGCCCAAGGTGCTATTTACCACAACTGGCACTTCAAGTGCCATCTCGTAGTTGAGTGTGTTAGCACCTAAGTTCATGGCGGTCTCACCGCCACTCCCTCACACAATAATGATCAACTCAGGATCGCACATATATTTGGGGTACTCGAACCCCACAATTATTATGTCATTCGGATCACACTGCCTCTAGGACGATACTAGTCCAGGTACTAGAGTGTGGGGGTCGCACGATAACTTCAACCATAACTTTCACTTTATGTGTCGTCTCATAGCTGGGTGTCTCTAGCACCCGGGTCATAGTTACATTGCTGCTTCTTGTCGGCCTATTCCCGTACACATGCAACTCAATTCCACCCTCATCTCGTCACAGTGGTATATTGGGATGGTACCCTTACATCACTCAGGTGTCCCAGGAAAATATGGGAGATTTCACATTATTCCCCGATCTCCTTAACAAATTTCCCTCAAGAGACGATAAAACCTCACTAGCATCTATCCATTGCCCCCACTCTCATATACTAGTAATCAAATAAGTAGTATGAAGACTATATGTCATGACCCCTAACACTCATGGCCAGGTCACATAATGGTGCTTAACACATCTCATTACCTAGGAGCTTGGTGCATCACCCGCCTGACTCTCGTACTTAAACAACATAATAATGCTCAATCAACATGTATGATTAAATGAATATATTTGGGGGTCCGATCATTTTGGGACCACCTCCCCAAAGAATTTAATCCGTCTCGGGAGTCTGATTAGTCTCTCGACTGTCTCCTCATATCACAATGTAGGCATCAGGCCCCAAACTCTAGGGTCACACGACATACTATGTGCTTTGATCGCTAGGTCGACTCATGGACCAAGCAATTACACTTGTTGGAGAGCCATCTCCTTCAAGTCATGACAAGGAGCAAGGCCCAAAATAGTTTGTCAGTTCTCTAGAACCGAAATCTTGCTATATACCTTGATCTTCAAGATCGATTCTTTAACCATTAAAATCATGTTCGTTTTAATGGGTATGATCTTAGCCATTTTACACTGCTTATTTGAGTTCTAAGTCTAGATTCATACTAACATGCGCAAAATCAACTCAAGCATATTTAAAATGATTTGGTCGGTCCAATCGAACTCATCGTTAATGCCCACTCACCTCACAACACAAAACTCTCTGGTTTCATGGGGGTTTTCAGAATCTGCTCTTGATTTTGCTCAATTACTTCTTGCGTTCTTTGCAAGGATTTCAATAATAACGGCTAGTTTAACTCCTGACCATTTCACTATTTATCGATCGTGTCTTTTCAATGACTTTACGGTTTATCCCTTCTTGCCTTGATCTCCCGACACACTATCCGATAACCCGACCTCGGTCTAACCTTTTCTAAGGTTAAACTTTTGGGCCTAAGTTCATTTTATTTTTACTCACCACCTAGTAGTTCCATTTTCCCCAATTTACCATTTGGGTCTTTACTTTAGGCAAAATTACCATTTTCCCTTTTTCTTTACGTTTTCCTCTATTTGGAAACTAAACTTTCTAGAGTTTTTCATTTGGGCCCCTCAAGTTTCCTTGAGTCCCATTATGATCCCAAGTAGGCATTGGAACAATTCCAAGCCCTACTTTCCATGAATTCTCGACAAGCCCCTAGGTTTTTATAAAATTACCATTTTGCCCCTCTTGGGGAGAACTTAGGCTTCAAGATTCATTTGACACCCAAATTTCTCATTTGGTTTCCTAAACTTCTTTAAATTAAGTTTAGGTACTTGTACTACCTAAAGGTCCTCGTTTGGCTACACAAACGATCATATTTGCACTTTAGTCATTAAATTTACCTTTATTGCAAATAGGTCCCTAGACCTTTCGCAATAGGCAAAACTAATCCCCTCCCTTCACCAAACTTTCCAATAAGCCCCTATACTTTCTTTTGCCCCTTAGGAAGACCCCATTAAAGCTTAATAGCAATTGGGTCCCCTAACTTTCAAATCTTTGCAATTTAGGCCTCGACCTTTGATCCTCTAACAAACTATCTCTAAAAATTATGAAATTAAGTTGAGAATTACCCATGGCCTCCCTATACCCCATCATAAGATTAGATTGGCTGGAGTCGGTCAGAGTTGCTCCCATTAGGTTTGATCATTAACTCATGCATAGACGGATATATCTTGGGTTATAGTCAGAAACTCACTAGAGAAGGCTTGTCATCCATCAATGATAATGGGATCTAAAAGCTGACTTCCCTAGGAGTCTATAGCAATTTGAATCGCCTCAATTGGAGATCTGTAGCTCATGCAATTCAAGTTTTAGTTAGCATGACCATTGAGCATGCGATCTCAGAATTAAACAATTTAATTCTCCTTGAAATATTTCTCAAATTGGATAAGGCCAAAGGCTATGGAAAGCTAGTTGTGCAATTGTGTCACACCCCGACCCGGTTTGGTCGAAACCCTATGAACAACCCACGATCCCTTCCTATACTAAAAATGGTATTTCTACCAAGATAGACCAGGAAAGTTATAGACTTATAAGCATGTATGTTTTCCACAACAAAATTATCAAAATGACTTAATAACCTTGTTGTGGTAATTCTGACTTGCTTCTTAGGTTTTCATCCTTCTTGGTGCAAAAGCTTTCCTGAAAGGGATTTAAGGGAGGGGGTGAGTTTGACAACTTAGTGAATAGGACATAATGACTTCCTATCCATGATTAAGCATGCACTTAAGCAAAGTTACCTTTATGAAAGAGTATATATGATAAGCAAGCCACTGTTTGTCTTATCTTTTATAATAAGATTTATCATAAAACTCGTAGATTATTTCATCATGCTTAGGATATGTTCCTTCCTAGTTGGAGGGATTTAATTTCCTTAGCCTACCAGAGTTTGTTTCACACTAACGCAAAAACACCCTTTATCCATAAAGGGATCAAATAGTCATAGAACAAACCCTTAGAGGCTAAAATCTCGATCTGTTCCACTTGTGTCCCACAACGACTTTACTGTCGACCTTGGTGAGAGGCTACAACCTCTACCACAAGTATGTGTGAGCACTATCGACCATCCCACAAACTTATCGATACTTTGATCCCCAGATTTTAAGGGGTGCGACTTCACTCTTCTATCCCCTTGGTCTCAGTGCGCATGAAGCTCCCAGAGCTCCACGACATACCAAAGCAATATTTCTGCCCTTGTGCCAACCTTAATGTCCAATAAGCCTTAGAATCAATACTAATCCTGTGACGGACGTCTTTTTGATTCCGTACGATTTGCAAATCACAAGTAAGTGTCTTTTAGTTAAGACCTTTCTCTTTGGTGCTACCAGCCCAACGAGTTCGATGACCCAACTTTGGCTCGATAATTCATACGCATTTATCCATTGTAATAATTTTTTTTATTACTAGGATCATAAATCAAAATTTTTCTACTGGATTGAACACGTTTCCATCAGCCTTGGGCCCACTATACGAGTCTTCAAAATACGTCACTGGGTCCACTTCACTTTTTAAAAATCGTAGCCTTTGACCCACTTGTATAGAACTAGATCTAGCACACCCTTGTCAATCACGGGTTTCATCCATATCCCGTATCGACGGTCGGACTAGACCATAACCCTTGAGGTGTATCCATACACCGTTCATGGTTTGTGCTAATATCATACTTCATGCTATCATCACAAATATAATCTCAAATAGTTTAAGGGATTATATATATATATATATATTTGAAAAAATCGAGTTTCAAAATAAAGCATGATCTTTAAATACTTGTCATCGGTCCCGAAGTCAAAAATCCCACTCACCCGTATTTCAAGACTTGGTCATCCTAGGGATTTCCAAGGTGGACGTACCTTTTCTTTACACGAACTTATAGGTGATCCGTTTCTACAATGGATTGGGCAATTAGATCCCGAGAAATAAGGTAATTATACTTAAGACCCGTAGCTTTCTAAAATTACGATTTGGTCCTTAAGTTATACCTTAAATCCAATTAGGTCCCTAATATTATGAAATCTTCCATTTGGGCCCATAATTTACTCAAATTTCCAATTGAAAAAGTAATTTCTCATTAATTACAGAAAATCCCCAATTTCTCCAAAATTGCAATTAAGTCACAGAGTTTTCAAAAATTGTAATTTAGTCCTCCAACTTAAATTTATTAATTCAAACTTAATTATTCCCAATTGAGTCCTAACATAATACTAATCATCTTCCTTATGTCCCTTGATTCATTTCAAGCTTTAAAACACTAGATTTGGCTTAGAAATGATCTCAAACGCTTCACTGAAAAATTGTTCTAGAGGGAAAGCTTCAATTACTCACCGGTGAGGATCCGAGGATCGGAGCTTTTGCTTCCACTGAGTTGCTCTTTTCCTTACGATCCTTCCTGGATCAAACCACGCCTCAATTGGTAGTATGAGAAGTGCAAATTGGCTATCTTAATTTTTAGGCAAAACACACTACGAACAATCATCTTCGATGAAAGGCGACCAAGGGGACTTACCACGACAGCTCAGGGAAGGTCTGGACTGCTCTAGGGAAGGTCTGGAGGGCTTGGTTTGGCTGGGGTTTGCTATAAAGTGGTTTCAATTGAGATCGACCAACTCTGTTCGCGGACTATCGAGCGAGTGAAGGTATTGTGTAAGCTCGCTAATGCTTCTCTCGTGATCCTCGAGTTGAATGGAGTATGCAGTCGTGTAGCTATCTTCTTCAAGATTCCAGGGGACCCGAATTTGCACTCAAAGGTGGAGAAAAATGCCTAAGTTGGAGCTCTGGTTCATGCTTCATCTGGATAAGGAGCACTCTTATTCTTTAAGTGTTTGAGGGATGAAGAGGATGAATGAGGAGGAGCTATTTATATTGGGAGCTTGGGGACTGACAGATCTATCCATTCATCAATCACTCAACCACAATCTCTCCCATTTACAACCATATTAGGAGGATTTTTTGGTCAGTGGAGTAATGGCAGCCATCCTAACATTCTTATTTGCCAACTTTCAGAGGATGAATACGAGAGCTGCCACATGGCGCACTATGATTGGTTGGCTTCACTAACGCGACTTCCTGCTCAGCGTTCGAATCATCCATTAACTCATTGACTGGCCTCGTGGCGACCTCCCATTGGTCAGTCGTTCCAATGTGGTCGCTGACCATATTTGACCATCTGTTGACTGTGACATATGGCGTCCTCTAATTGGCCGATTTAAAATTGGCATTTTCCCCACTTGACACACTATTCCAATGCCACGTGTATGCCTCTAATTGGCTGGGGTCATCCGATATGGCTCTACCATGTGTCAACCTCTAATTGGTTGATTGTTTCTCTGACATCTTACTCAGTCGCTAACGTGGCACCCTTGCCATGTGTCAACTCCTCATTGGCCAGTTCTGTTGACGAGGCTTCTCCTCAATTGACCGTTGACTAAGGACACGTGTTGCTCTCCCATTTGTCGATCCTCGATGATGTGGATTTTCTTCATCTGACCATTTACTAGGGATAGATGCCATATTCTGATTGGTCAACGCTTCAAAGCGCTCATCAAGCAGTTGACTAGGCGCTCTTCGCCATGTGTCGGGCGCTGACCCGACAGACGGTCTGTTGTCCGGCTAGACGGTTGACCAGTTCTGTTAGACCGGGTTCAGTGACGTGAAATCGAAAGTCAACCGGTTTTCTAAAATTTAAAAAATTGTTTAAATTTATTTTCTATCCAATGGTGACTTGAATTTCCCTAACACTGTGTTTGTATTGAGGGGTTTGGAGGGGAGAGGTGGAGAAATACCTCATTTGGTAAAAAAAAATGGAGGGCTTTGGAGTGGTTTGGATGGGCTAAGAATCACTTCCAAACCCATCTAACCCCTCCATTTACACTACTACACAATCATTCCAAAAAGTAGTAGGAGTATTTGGAGGGATTGTGCCATTTATTGCTTAAATTACATTAATACCCCAATTTATTATTTATATTATTTATTTATTTATTTATATTCTTATATACTTTTAATAGATTTATATATTAATAATATTTTATATAAAATTATATAATATAAATATATAAAACAAATATTATAAAAAAATTATTGTATAAAATATTTTTAATATAATTTAATTATATATAATAGTTAATAAATTATTTAATTTAATTAAAATAGTAAATTTGTCTTTCTAATTTTTTTTATTAATAATCATTCATCTCACTTCACCTCAATACAAATGAGTGATTATTAAAAAATTTTAACATCTTAGAATCCATCATTGCACTTCCCCTCCGAACACTTCATCTCCAAATCCCTCTGAACCCCTCAATGCAAACATAGCCTAATTGATGTCTTTAAGTCACCTAGAAAAATGAATCTCTAAATCAGTTTTTTATGGTTCAACCCTGTATATTCTAGTTCAGGTCTAGTTCACCCTGAACCGGTCTTGTTTTCACATCCAATCCACTTCATGGTTCTTTTCCATGGCTTTTGGATCTCCATTGACCACTTGAGATTTTCCAATTTCCCATTTTGACCCTTCTTTACCAATTTTGGATCACTTAAATCTCTGATTTGCTCTTGAAGGTTTCTAGTTCTCATTTCTGGCTTCTTATTTTGAGAGAACGAGGTTTACAAAGAGACTCACTGAATGTTTCTCAGCTCACGAGTGCTTCTGGGGCCATTGAATTCAATCTCTCAAACGACTACTATCACGCCCCAACCTAATTTTGTTGGAACCCGTGATCAACCAGCCACCCCTTCCTATATTAAAATGGTATTTCTACCATCATATACTATGAAAGGTAAAGGCTTACAAACATCTGTGTTGTCCATAACAAATTTTATAAAATGACTTTAATAAAATTTACCATCTCTTGGTAAATCCGACTTGCTCTTCAAGCTCTCACTCTTCTTAATGTAAGAACTTTACTAAAAGGGGATTAGGGAGAGGGGGTGAGTTCGACAACTTAGTGAGTAGGGTTTATATGACATCATGACTTCTCGTGTATGATTTAGTATGCACTTGAGCAAAATTTTCCTTTATTGAAAATAATGTGATAAACAAGCCACTACTTGTCCTATCTTTCATAAAAAGGTTTCTCATAAATCTCTTAGCTCTTTTCATTAAGATTAGGGTAGGCACCTTCCTAGCTAGAGTTATTTAATTTAATAAACCTACCATGGTTTGTTTCACACAAACACCCTTTATCTATAAAGGGATCAAACAGTTGTAGAGCATACCCTCTGAGTCAACATCCTCAATCTGTTCCACTAGTGGCCCATAGCGTATTTACCGTCCACCCTAGTGAGAGGCCACAACTCCACCACATAGTCTATGTGGGCACTATTTCCCAACCCCAAACCTCATTGCTTCTTTGGTTCGCTATTGATGGACGAGACCTCTACCCCCTTCTAAAGTCTCAATGCGCATGAAGCTCTTAGAACTTCAAGACATATTGGAACAACATTTATGCATTGTGTCAGCCTTGTTGTCCAATAGCCCATAAAACCAACACTACCCTGTACCGAGCATCTCTTTTGTTCCGCACGATTGCAATCACATACAAGTGTCTTTTTGATTTAAAACCTTTATTTTTACACTACTAGCCGAACATGCTGCGATTTGGCTTCGGTGTAGTATCTTCAACAAGTATTATCAAATTATGATAATTTTTTACTAGCTCTTAAATCAAACTTATTTACGAGACTGTATCCATTTCCATTGGCCTTGGGCTCACTTGTATGAGTTTTTAAAACATGGCCTTGGGCCTACTTTACTTTCCAAAATCATTTCCTTGGGTCCACTTGCACATAATTAGATCTAGCCCACCATTGTCGACCATGGGCCTCACCCATATCCTACATCGATGGTTGGACTAGACCATATCCCTTGAGGTGTGTCCATACACCGTGCATGGGTTATCCTAATAATATAATTCATACTTTCTTCAAAAATATAATCCCAAAAAGTTTAAGCCATTTCACACAATTAGGTGATTATATTTCTGGAAATCTGATTTCAAAATAAAGCATGATATTAAGTATGCTTATAATCGTTCCAATTGGTCCCGATGTGAGAAATCCCACTCACACATATTCTGAGATTTGTTCGTCCTAAGGATTTCTGAGCTTGGTGTGCCTTTCCTTTGCACAAACTTATAGGTGATTCATTTCTATAATAGATTGGGCAATTAAGTCCCAAGTAATAAGGTAATTCCACTTAAAACCTGTAACTTTCTAATAATTATGATTTGACCCTTAAGTTATGCCTTAATTCTAATTAGATCCCTAAGATTGCCAAATCTTCCATTTGGGTCCCTAATTTCTCAAATTTCCAATTGGGTAAATAATTTCTGATTAATTATAGAAAATCCCCTATATCTCAAAAATTGCAATTAAGTACCCAAACTTTCAAAAATTACAATTTAGTTCATCAACTTTAAATATCATCAATTCAACCTTAATCTTCTAATATCATCAATTGAGTCCTAACATGATTCTAATAATCTTCCCTATGTCCCCTGAATCATTTCAAGCTTTAAAACACCAACTTTAGCTTAGAAATCAGCATAAATAGTGCTTCGCCAGAAAATTGTCCTAGAGAGAGAGCTTCGATTACTCACGGGTGAGGGTTCGATGATCGAAGCTTCTATTTCCACTGGGTTGCTCTCTTTCTCAAGATCTTTCTTGGATCAAACTATGCCTCAATTCGTGGTCTGAGTAGTATGGATTTCTGAACTTAATTTTTGGGCAAAAACGCACTATGAATAGTAAATTCCATTTAGGAAAGGTGTGGACTCCTCTAGGGAAGGTATAAAGGGCTTGGTTTAGTCATGGTTAGCCTAAGGGTGGCTCGAATTGAACTCAGGTCATAGACTGCTGAGGGAGCGATGGTACTATGCGAGCTCATCGACACTTCTCCAGCAATCTTTGAGGTGAACGGAGTATGCAGTCATGTAGCGGACTTCCACATAATTCTAGGGAACTCAAATTCGCCTTCGGAGGTGGAGAAAAGTGCCCAAGTCAAAGCTTTGGTTCATGTTTGATCAGATACATGAGTAATCTGTGTTCTCTTAGCTTTCAAGGTGTGGAGAGGATGAATGGAAGGGAGCTCGTTATATAGGGAGATTGGGAACTTTCGTTCCTATCCGGTCATCCATCGACTATCCATTAACTCTCCGATTTACTCCCTTGTTAGAGAGATTTATTGCCCACTAGAGTAATAACTACCTTCCTCCTCCTCCGCTGTTTAGAATTCTGAAGGAAGAAGACGGCACTGTGGGCATGCATGTGAGTTACCACGTTGCGTGCTGTGATTGGCTGGTTTCACTGACGCGACTTCCCACTTAGTGCCTAAGTCATCCATTGACTTGTTGACTAGCAACATGGTGACTTCTCATTGGTCACTTATTTGAATCTGATCATTGATAAAATTTGACCATACGTTGACCGTGACAGGTGGTGTCCTCTGATTAGCTGATTTAAATTCGCCAAATTTCCCTCCTGACACACTGTACCAGCACCATGTGTTAGCCTCTAGTTGGTTGTGGTTATCCGGTGTGGGTTTTCTATGTATCAACCTCTGATTGGTTGACCGTTTTTTATATTTGAGTCGACTGCTGATGTGACACCTTTTCCATGTATCATCTCTCATTGGTTAGCCTTACTGATGAGGTTTCACCTCCATTGATCGTTGACTGAGGACATGTGCCACTCTCCCATTGGTCAGTCGTTGGTGACGTGGACTTTCTTCATGTGACTATTGACTAGGGACACATGTCACACTAATTGGTCAGTGCTTCCAGGTGCTGACCGAGTGGTTGACTGAGTGTGCTTTGCCATGTGTCACATGCTGATTGGTCACACGTGTTGACTAGGCACTGTGTCAAACCCAAACCCGATTTGGTCGGAACCTCGTGATCAACCCACCACTCTCCTCGACCTCGAGGAGTGGTTCCTCCCCTAGGTTGTGAAGAGTCAAGCGTAATACCTGTCATGTTTCCTAGAATAACATTCTACAAAACTAAAAATGCAATTTGTACCTGGGTTAGAGGCTTGGTGAAAGAAACTCTTAGGTTGTCTTTTCCTTCTTGAAAAACTTTAAGGAGAGGGGAATGAGTTTTACAACTCAGTGAGTGGGGAACAATCTTAGGGATTTACTTATTTATGTGTTCATCATATTTGTGGTATTCTATTTTCTACCCCTTTTTGGGTTGGCACACAATCACACACCCTTTATATCATTGAAAGGGATTACACGTTCACAGAACAGTCCCTAACTGTTCCACTTGTGGACTAAAGCGCCTTTACCATCCTTCCCAATAGAGGTTCACAGCCTCTACCATGAGTTTGAGTGGACATCACATGTCCGACCCTCAAACCCTAGTCATACTCTGTATCCGCATTGTGGGACTAGACCTCTTTCCCCCTCTTGCCTCGGTCTTTGTGTGCTTGAAGCTTCCAGAGCTTCTAGACATACTGGATGACGATCCGTCCTTATGCTCCCTGGGTCGTCCAATAGCCCTTAGAACCACCACTACCCCATAACGTGCATCTCGATGGCTTCGCATCTCATGCATGCATAACTCAATAGTTTTCATTTATTATTATGGCCATCATCTTTGGTGTTACTATCCTAATGGACTTGACAACCCGGCTTCGGTCTCATAACCACTGGCCCAACGAGTTCGATAACCCGACTTTGGCTCAACAGCTACTAACCTAATGAGTTTGTCTGCTCGGCTTCGGCGCTGTAACCAATACACACACAATTCACTAATTCTTATGAGATTTTTTCAAACACAACTAGCTCATCTTATTTATGGGCATATGCCCGTGCCCGTTGGCCTTGGGCCCACTCGAACAGCATCATCCGGACAACCTCCCAAAAGTTTTATGTTTGTTCAATCAGTTAGGGGAGGATAGTCTTGGAAAACCCTCTTTAATTCGGGAATTGCTGAAATCATCATCCCAACGGGGCGTGATGCTAAACCCACTCACCCGATAAATGAGGTTAGCATTTAATATGTCCTAGTCGTGGGCCAAATTGCTTAATATGTCCTATTCATGGGTTAGCACTCCCCTAATTTTCCTTAATTTACAATTTGACCTCCAATTTTTCTAAAATTCCAAAATTTCCCAACTTTCCCCAAAATTTCCATTTGACTCCAAAAACTTGTTTCCTTCAATTGAGCAACCAAACGTGGGCAATTTCTTCCATTCATGATCAGAACCACCTTCTCCATGTTCCCCTCGTCATTTCAAGCTTTGAAACATTTCATTTGGCTTAGAAATGAGCTTAAACGAAACTTTATCAGAAAAGTTTTCTAGAGAGAGAGAGAGCTTGATTTTCTTATGGTGAGGGGATGGTGATATGAGCTCTGGGTAGGGGTGGCTATTGCTTGTCGATGGGAATCTCCTAGGATGAACCTCGGGTCAATTGGTAGCTTAAACACGGAGAATTCGAAGAGGGAAGTTCAGTGTGTCATTTTTTGCAACTTCACTGTTCCAGCGAAATGGGGCATAATTGACTTACCTCGAGGGTTGGTCATGGGGAGTTGAGGGAAGCTTGGCTCGGTCACCTGAGGTCGGAGGTGGCTGAAATTCAGCTCGAGCTTTTCGGTTGCTTTGAGGTTGCTAGGGTGACGGTACTGTATTGACTTCCTAATGCTTATACGATGATCCTTGGTCCAAAAGGAGGTGAGGACGAGGTAGGGGACTTCTTCCTGATCCCATAGAGCCCAAATGCACCTTTTGAGACTAGAAAAGGGCCATTGTTAGAGCTCTGGTCTGTGTCTCATCGAAAAATGGACCTCTTCATGTTCTTCGAAGGCTAGTGAGATGGGGAATGCGAAGGGAGGGGTGCACTTTATATAGGGAGCTTGTCAACTGTCTAGGCTACCGGCCGGCGTAAGACTCAACCCTTGCCTCACTCGCCAGTGATTGGATCAAATCTTTTTCTGAGTCGACCGAGACTTTCTTCCTCTTCCTTATACTCTTCTCCCTGTCAACCATATGAGGAAGACGACACTATGGCATGTGTGCAAAATTTGCACATGTCGGGCTGCCATGTGGCGTGTCATGATTGGTTGGTTTTGCTAACATCACATTCCTATCAGCAACCTAGTCATGACTTGCTCACCAGACACGTGGCAGCCTCCCATTGGTTGCTCCTTCATACGTGGCTAACCAATCTAAGTTGACCGTTGACCGTGACACATGGTACCCTCTGATTGGCTGTTTTAAATGCATCAGATTTCCCTTGTGACGCATAGTGTCAGTGGCACGTGTCAGCTTCTAATTGGTCAAGGCCATCTGATATGGTACTACCACGTGTCAACCTCTAATTGGTCAATCATTCTCAGATGTCCCGAATGATGATGTGGCACTTTTGCCACGTGTCAGCTCCCTATTGGCCGACCTTTACTGATGGCTTATCCGACCTTGACCGTTAACTTAGACACGTGTCACTCCCCTATTGGTCGGTCGTCACTGATGTGGATTTTCCTCATGTGACTATTGACCAGGACACACGTCACGCTTTGATTGGTCAGCCCTTTTAGGCACTAACTAAGCTGCTGATTGGGCGTGCTTCACCATGCGTCACACGCTAATTGGTCACACCTACTGTCTGGGCGCTGACCTAGCAGCGATCTATTGACCGATTGGACCGTTGACTGGTCCAGTCCGACCAGGTTCGATGACCCAAAATCATAAATCAGCTGGTTCAAGCCCGATTTGACTATTTTTCTAAAAATTAAAAATTTGTAAATTTATGTAAATTTATTCTCTATCTAATGGTGGCTTCAATTTTCCAATTTGACATTTTTAAGCCACCTAGAAAAATGCATCTTTGAACTAGTTCTTAACGGTTCAACCCAATTCACTCCAGTTCAACCTGGTTAAGATCCGGTTCACCTTGAACTGGTATGGTTTTCACATGCTATCCACTTTAGGTTTCTCCTTCATGACTCTTGTGAATTATTGGCCACTTGGGATGTCAAAATCTTCATTTTAAACCCTTATTTTGCCCCTTTTTGGTTCCAGTAGACACTCGGTTTTCTTTCGAAAGTATTTGGGGTTTTCCCGTGGTTTAGTTATTTACTTCAAAGGGATGGGGTTTACAACTCTCCCCACCTTTTAGGAGTTTTGTCCTCAAAACTTTTACATGCTAAATGGCTGAGGGTATCTATTCCTCTTGATCAAATCTATCTCCCACGTCTCCTCTTCTACTTGGCCATTTTGTCAAAGGACTTTCACCATTGTAATCCTCTTGTTCCTTAGGTTATTCTCTCGTCAGTCAAGGATTTGTAGCAACTCCACCTAGTAGATCAAATCTTCCCCTAGCTCGGGTGGTGGCTGATCTAGTACATGGCTGGGGTTGGGCTCATATTTTCATAGTACCGACACGTGGAATATGTCATGTATTTTTTGCAGATTCGAAGGCAACTCCAGCTTGTACGCCACCAGTCCAATCCTTTAAACTTTGACATACGGACTGATGTACCTTGGTTTCAACTTTCCTCGTTGTTGAAACCTTAGTATTCCTCTCCATGGTGACACCTTGAGGAATACCCGGTCTCCTACCTCGAATTCTAGGTCCTTTCTCCGATGATCGCTATAGCTCTTTTGTCGATCTTGGGCCACCTTAAGTCAACTCCTTATTGTTTTGATCTTTTTTGTTTCATCCTCTATCAGCTCGACCTTCTTGAGTTTTCTCTCTGCCACCTCCTCCCATAATAGGGGTGTACGATAGGGTCGCCCGTAGAGGGCCATCTGTATGCTGGCCTAGTAGCTGTTGTTTCAGGTGAACTCCATTAGGCATAGATAGTCCTCCCACCCCTTGTTCATCATTAGGACACAAACACGAAGCATATCCTCTAAGGTCTAGATTGTTTATTCGGACTGCCCATCCATTTGAGAATAGAAGGCGATGCTCATGTGGAGCTTAGTCCCTAGGGCAGCTTGTAGGTTAGGCAAAAATCGGGAGGTGAACCTCAGATCCCGATTTGATAATATGCTTACTAGGACCCCATGGAGCCTCATAATTTCCCCAACATACAAGGTGGCCAACTTTTCTACGGAGTCGGTTACCTTAATTGGTAGAGTGTTGGTGGACTTGGTCAATCTATCTATGATGACCCATATCCTATCTCGCCCCCTTTTTCCATGGGTAGTCCGATCACAAAGTCCATGGTGATGTGTTCCTACTTCCATTCGGGGATTAGTGGGGGCTGCAGTAGTCCAAAGGGTTTTTGATGTTCAACCTTAATTTGTTAGCATGATAAGCACCTTGTTACATACTCCGCAATGTCTTTCTTCATTCCCTTCCACCAGTACCCTAATTTTAGGGTATGATACATTTTCGTGCTGCGAGGATGCATGGTGTATACTGAATCGTATGCCTCTTCTAATATTATACTCTTCAATTCTTGGTTATTCGGTACCCAGACCCCCCTTTGAAGGTCATCAACCCATCTTTTCTGACCACAAGGTTTTGGGTTGGCTCGTTGGCATGTTGGTCCCAATGCTGGCGGAGCTCCTCGTCCTCCCTTTGTAGGATCCGTATTTTGTCCACTAAGCTAGGTTGTACGGCTATGTTGGCCATTAGGCCTCTCTGGCACCTATACATGCTAAGATTTACCCTTAGGCTACACAACTATCTTAGTAAGGGTAAGTAGTCGGTTCTCATCGAGGCTACTCCCGTGTGATACTTGCGGCTAAGTACATCTGCTACCACGTTAGCCTTGTCGGGGTGGTATTCGATCATTAGATCATAATCCTTTACCAACTCTAACCACCTCCTCTGCCGTAGATTGAGCTCCTTTTGGGTTAGGAAATACTTGAGGCTCTTGTGGTTTGTGTATATGTGGCACTTGACTCCATACAAGTAGTGACGCCAAATCTTGAGGGCGTACACTATTGATGCCAGCTCGAGGTCATGGGTGGGGTAGTTCCTCTCATGTGGTTTCAATTGTCGAGAGGCATATGAAATGACCCTTACTTGCTGCATTAGAACGCATCCCAATCCTAGTTCGGATGCATCATTATACATCGTATACCTCCCCCCCCCCTCAAATTGGGTAATGCCAGTATCGGGGTCGTCGTCAATCGGGACTTAAGCACCTGAAAGGACTTCTTACACCTAGCATCCCAATTGTAATTGACTTCCTTGTGAGGTGGGTCAATGGAACTACAATTTTGGAAAAATCCTTTATGAATTTTCAAATTTTTGCTAGTATCCTGCGAGTCTGAGGAAGCTATGTACCTCAGTTGGACTGGTGGGTGCCGTCCAGTTGGATATTGTCTCTCTCTAAGTGTGCCTTGTGTTCCACTTTAGTTTGGGAGTATATGAGGATAACGTCTATAAAGACTATCATAAACTTATCCAAGTACGTGTAGAACACCTAGTTCATCAAGCCCATAAAGGTCACAGGTGCGTTTGTCAACCCGAAGGGCATTACCCTAAACTCGTAGTGTCCATACTGTGACCGAAATGCAGTTTTATATATATCCTGTGCAATATTAATAAGTTTGGGGTATATTTATAAATAGTACAAATATACCCTATATATATTCTTAATGTAATTTACTATAAGTGATTTTCTATTTTCCAATATTTAAGATGGTATCAAAGCTAGGGCTTTCTAGTATTTTCAAGTTTTGGCATTTCTGAAGGATAGGGGGAGCCTGAGATGGCTCCGGATGCGAATTAGCTGAATTGTCAAAGAAGACGAAAATATATCTCTAAGATTTGTCGTCGTCGGGAGCTGCGACCTGGAGACCTAGAAGCTGGAAGGGATTTGAAAGAGATGGAAAATATGAATAGCAGATTTCTCATCATACTGGACGAGAATGAGATTAATTGTGGTAATAAGGTACAAATACTTGAATCTTCCACTGATTGGATTATTGATTCTGGTGCATCAAGACATATGACAGGATCAATAGAAAATTTTAATACATATGATAAATATCCTCAAACTTATAAGGGAGTTGTTCATACGGTAGATGGAACAATACAATCTATTAAAGGGAAGGGCTCTGTTAGATGTACTGATTTGATCACATTATCATCTATTTTGCATGTTCCCTCTTTTCCAGTTAATCTATTGTCAGTTAGTAGTATCATTGATCAATTGAATTGTAGAGTAATTTTTTATGGGGACACTTGTATCTTTCGAGAGAGAAACACTGAGAAGATACTTGGAATTGGCAGTAAGCGTGGAGGATTATGGTATCTAAATAAAAGAGTTGTGGATAAAAGTTTGAGTGTTGCAGTGAATAGTAAAGAAGAAGATGAAGCAATGTTAGAACATTATCGATTGGGACATCCATCTTTTGAGAGTCTTAAAAGGTTAAGACCAGAGCTGATGAGTAAAATAGAACGCAATAAACTTGTTTGTGATGCTTGTGAGTTTGGAAAACACACAAAAACAAGTTATAATTCTACTGGATTAAGAAGTATAGAGCCATTTTCATTGATTCACTCGGACGTCTGGGGGCCATGTCCGATTACCTCTATTGGTGGATTCAGATGGTTTATCACATTTATTGATTGTCACTCTCGGATGACATGGTTATATTTGATGAAACACAAAGGAGAAGCACTATTATGTTTTAAGGATTTTTTGGCTCTTGTTCAAACTCAATTTAATGCCAAAGGTTGTACTCTTAGAATAGACAATGGCAACATCCTTCACCCAAAGAATTTCTTTTCCTTTATATCATCTACTCCCTTCATGGAGTTTATCATAACTAGATATACCTTACTTAAGGGTATATCCTTAGATTCACATCTCTCATTGCTTAGAACAACATTTTACCCTTTGAGGTTTTGTACTCAATTGGAAGTTCCAAGATACCAAACCATTCTTGCGTCTAGTTAACCTCATGGTCATTGCAACCCTTAGCTCGACGTCCTTTAGAGCGTTATGTACCTATTTTCATGGATTTCCTTGTCATCACTTTTTTCGTCCTCCTTTATCTATTGCTCATTACAATTCAGTCCAAATTTTTGGTTTGACATTGTCATTTTTACTGACTAACTCCTCCTTATTTTGAGTCATATTCTCATCGAGATTGTTGAGTTTACATACCCCTTACAGCATGGCATTTTCTAGGACTTGTCTCTGTCCAATAGATTTTTAGAACATCTCCTTTAGGGTCTCTCTTAGCTTTTCGACCTTTCAGGGATCGTATAACTTCTTCCCTCTTTTCTTTTAATAGCATTCCTCAACTATCCTTTTTACCGTTATCCTCCCATCCACCATGCCTTTGAAGTTATGTCTCACATAACCGCATGGATTTATCTTACCTACTCCTCCTTTGCCAACTTCTTTATTGGGTCCTTTCGATTCCAATCATTGGGTTTCCTGATGATTATTGACATACAAGAATTTTTCCTTTCTTATGTCCTTTCTCTTCTTTAGTGGCATCCTTTATTCAAGGTATTCTTTTTTTCTTAATCCCCTCTTACTTGTTTGTGACCATTTCACGATTCATTATTTCGAGTTGATCTCTTTTTGGTTGATGTATTGATTGTTTTATTTGAGGAATTCCCTTCTTATGATTTCATTCTCTACTATATTCCTCAAAATAGAGGTTTTAACCTTATGAGTTACATGTTCCACCTTCTTACCATCGTCTGGAGATTCCATCCTTTATTTCCTTACACCTTCTTCTATGTTGAGGTAATTTCCCACTTTGAATCCTTATTCGTCTTAAAATTTCCTTTCATTCCTTATCTTAGGAATTTCTGATTGTTGGTCTTATTTCATTACTCCATACTATGCTAATCCGTCCATTCTTTAGGCTCCATTAAGTGAACATGGACCACAACCCGTCCTGATGTCAGTGGTCGTTTTCCCTAATTGATTTCTTAATTGAAGGCTTACTTCTCCAAGATTCCTCATATATTCTTTCTTTTACTCTCTTATTATTGTAGTCCACCCACTCCTCTTCGTTATGGCACTCTTTGATGCTACCATGCTATTTATCCATTACTTTGGTTTAATGTACTTCTTAGGACCTCATGAGTACTTTTCCTTGGTACTCGATCTTTCCATCTCAACTAGCATTTCATTTGTGAGCTTATCGTTCTTTCCATTTTGGTCGGTTCCATTTCCTCTTAATTAGGATACACATGTCATTCTGGTGCTTCCTTCCTTGGTAGGATTATTTCCCTTTCTCCTGATATTTTTTTTACATTTGCTCTAGGGGATTTCTACCCTTAAATGACATCCCTTAATTTTGTCTTCTCTTATTTACTTTTACTCATCAAATCTTGCAGGCACATCTTTTATACTCTATCTGCATCCTCATTCATACCTAGTACGTGTCTATTTCTTTAGGGAGCGTACAAATCTTCCTTGTTTCAAGATTTCTTGACCTCATTATCACTCGGCCTAATAAGCCTTCATTCATTCCAAATGAATGAGAAAAATCAAACTTTTCTTTATTTATAATTAGGTCCCTAAAGTTATTTCTCTTTAACTTTAGATACCTAAAGCTGATTTTTCCTCAAATTGAGTCACGTATCTTTTAGAATTTATCATAGGACCTCAATTTATTCCTTTTTCACAAAAAGGGGTTTAATTTCCAAAATTTCCAATTTGGTCCCCCAACTTTTCCAAAATTACCATTTTGTCCTTCCTTTACAAAAATGGTAAGTTTCACCCCAAAAATTCTAAAATTCCTCAATTGGCCCTCTAACATTTATATCATGCCCAATTGACCCTCAATTTTAGGAAATTGCATTTCAGTCCTTCGAATTTTCAAAAATCCCCAATTTTCCCCCAATTAAATCTTCTTAACACAATTGAATTTGATTTCATCAAATTGACTGATCAAACACTTCCAATTGTTGAAATTGAGTTTCTACATGTTCATATGATTCTCCAGCAATTTGAATCGCAAGTTTTAATGCTGGAACAAGCTCAAATGGTGCTTCGCTGGAAAATGGACTGTAGAGAGAGAAAGCTTCGATTACTCACTGGTGAGGGCGTGGCAGTTGGAGCTTTCTATCTAGGAAGGTAGTTCTCGTCTTGAGGTCCATCCTAGAATCAAGAATCACATCAATTAATACCAAATTGAGTTAGGATTTCATCATCGAAATTCTGTTGGTTCTCGCTCTAGCACTGGCTGAAAATTGTAGAGAGGAGCCGAATCGGTTTACCTTTCAGTCCTAATTCAGCTGTGGGAGGGCTGAAGAAGTGTTGGGAGGGCTTGGTTTAGCCTGAGAAGGGCTCGGAATGGTCGATTTCAACTCAGCTGAAACAGGGCAGCTTCGATCCGTCAAAGCTGCTTCACTATTCCATCACGCTGACGCTCCTCTAGCGACCCTTAGAACAAACGGAGACTACAAGTGTGTGGCTAACTTCTCCCCGGTTCTAAAGAACCCGACCTCGCCTTGTTTGGCTCAGAAAAGTGCCCATGTCGGGGCTTTGGTTCGAGCTTTATCGATAAACTAAGCAACTGAGAGAGGGTGAGCTTTTCAGTTGTGGAGAGGATAAATGGAGAGGGGCTCTTTATATAGGGAGCCCGGGGACTCGTTGGTCATCCGTTTGGCACCTTTATGACAAATGGCCTAAAACATATCGAACGGAAATGTTTCTTCTTATCCGGCGCTGCTTTGATTTTCCGGTGAGTGAACGGTGCTGTCATCTGAAGGAAGAAGATGACATTGTTCCTAACCGGACCGGTCCAAATCGGGTTCGAAGTTTAAACCGGTCGATTCACCCCTCACCCGACCAAGTTTTTCAAATCTAAAAATTTCTAAATTTATCTAAATTCATTTTCTATCAATGATGGCCTCAAATCACAAATTTGAATTATTTAAGCTACCTAGAAAAATGAATTTATGATCCGATTCAATAGTGGTTCAAACCGTTCCAAACCGGTTTGAATCCGATTCACCTAAACCGGTTTGGTTTTCATCTCCAATTACTTCATAGTTCCATTTCCATGACTTTTGTGACTCCTCAGGTCACTTAGGATCCATAAATTTTTTGGTTTACCATCTCTCTATCGGTTCTGGTTCATAAATCGGCTCAATTCTTAAACCAGTTTAATTTGGTTTGGGTCCGGTTCATCCAAACTTATCTGGTTTTTCTCTCTCACTTTGTTCTAAGGTTTCTTCCCAAGGTTTATAAATCTCTTCAAGTCATAAGGGATCCATAATTTCCCTGTTTTCCTTTTCTCTATTGGTTTCGGTTCATGAACCGACTTTGTTCATAAACCGGTTCAATCCAATTGGATCCGATTCATTTAAACCAGTCTAGTTTTTCTCTTCCAATTTGTCCTAAGGTTATTTTCCAAGGTTTTATGAACCCTTTGGATCACCCGAGAGTTGTAAATTTCCAAATTGCTGTTCACAATTGATCGGGTACGTGAACTGGTTCGATTTTTACTCGGTTTGACCGGTTCTTTTCTCAATTTTCCTTAATTCAAAAGGGCGGAGTTTACATATATAGTTCCACCTTTCCTTTGAGTATTGTGGTGCCTTTCATCTAATCCCAAACTTCTCAGATTTGAGGTTGGCATGGTTGAAGGAGGAGGTCGGCCTATCACCAAAAAGTCATGCGAAGGAGGATGGTCATCAAGGATCTAAGGGATGTTTTTGAGGGGGAGGATTTCTGGATTTGTCAATTGGCTCGGGACGTCGAGAAGATGATTATGGATTTCTCTCGACAAGGCTGGTAGGTAGAGAGGATTTCTTAAAGAAAATGGGATTTGTAGGGGATCTCGTAGTAGGATATCACACTTAGAGTGAATTTTTCTTCGGAAATGGGTTGTCTTCGGGACTTTTTTTAAGTCAATTTTATATATGGGTTTATCAAAATCCTAATTTCATTTTGAGGTTTGATGACCACTTATTAAGATCGATTGAACCGAGTTGAGTCAAACATGAATTTTATTTTATTTATTTATAATTATTTTATTTTGAAGAAAAATTATTGTACTACCCTTCTTGGTTTTTTTTGGAATTAAATCATGGATCAATTTGAACTTGCTCTCTATCTGAAATCTAGTTTATTATTTTTTTAAAAAAATTGAGGTGTTAAATAGATTATTTAAAAAGTTGAAACTTATTTATAATTTAATGGCTAAATTACAGAGTGTTACATCAAACCTTTCAATCAAATGCCACTTTAGCATTAACTTTCCTTGAAATGAATTTAAGTTTGGAAATTTAATTATAAAATATAATTAAATAAAAATAATTATATAAAGATTTGTACTTAATACTTCTACTTAAAAAATACTAACATTAAAACCATTAAACAACAATAGATATATTTAAAGTTTTCAATTAAGGTTCACTTATAACCGTTTTCATTATCAACACAAATTATATTAAAAATAATCGTTAATATTGTATTTAAATTAAATTATTTATATATATAAATTAAATATATTTTTTACTTATTAAAATTATATGTAAAAATGAAATATAATCAATATTTTATTTAATTAATTTGAAACAATAAATTAAGTATAATATATAAATACATATATCATTTTTATAATAATACAATTTTATGGCAAATTATATAATTTTAGTATAATTAAATTATCAATTTTAAGTTATATATTTGTATAATATTATAATATATATTTATTATATAATTTATATTTAATAAAATATTAAAATTTATATATAATTTAAGTTAAATAAAATATGTATATATAAAATATAATATTATACAAATAAATTAATAAAATTTATCATTTTAATAATAATAAATTATATAATTTGCTATTAAAAATATATTATTATAAAAATAATATATGTATTTGTAAAATATATTTAATTTATTATTTCAAATTAATTAAAAATATTAATTATATTATTTTACGTATAATTTTACTAAGTAAAAATATATATTTATTTTAAATATATAATTTAATTTAAATATAATATTACCGATTATTTTTAATATATTTTACGTTGATAGCAAAAATTGCTATATTATAATTGAACGTCAATTAAATTTTTTAAGTGTATTTGTTGTGATTTTATTGATTTCAATGTTAGTGTTTTAAATATAAGTATAAATTTTCATTCCGTACATAATTATTTTTTGTTTTATAATTATTATTTTATATTCAAATTATTATGTGGGCACATAACACCTCATAAATAGTTAAATATATGCCATTGAAAATTTTCAATTAAGTTAAAATTGTTGCTAAAATAATTATTTAATTAAAAACTTGATATTAAATTATAAGGTTTTAAAGATTTAATGCTTGGTATTGAATTAAAAAGTTTGAAACAAAAGTGTAATTTAGTCCTAATTTAATGTATTTTGATTTAGATTAAATGTATTTTAATATTTAATGCTAAATTAATATTGGATTGAAATATTTGATCCATAAGTGTAATTTAATCTTAATTTAATGTATTTTAATATATAGATTAAATGTATTTTAATGTAGATTAGTAATAAATTGAATATTTGAGTACACATCTTCTTTAAGAGTAGGATAATGGGGTAATGTGAATTAAATTGGTTATACTATGAATTTGTAATAATGAATAAGCTAGAAATGGAAATAAATATTATCTCACAAAATTAGTTGAATAATGTTTTGAGTTTGTGAAAAGGTTCTATTACTAAAATATTTTATTAATCTAAATTAAAAAATATATATATTTATAAATTATTGTATGAGATGATTAGAAAGATGGTAAAATGCTAAATATAAGGTTAAGTCCAATTAGGTTCAAATTTAAAAATATAAATGTATATTTATTATATTAATAAATATTATAGAATATTAAAAAATAATATTATATATTTTATTATATTTAAATATTTTTAATATAATCTATAACAAATATTCTAGATACATCATTTACATTTTTATTTTATTTATTTATAAAAAATATATTTCATAACTTTTTAAATAAATATTTTAATTCAATATAATATAATAATTTTACGTTTTTTTTATCTTTTTTTAAAAAATTAAACTTTTAAAAATTTTACTTTTAACATTCAATTAATAAAATTTATCACCACATTTTTTTAATTATTTTTTAGAGAATTTAAATTTGATAGGTAAAATACAAGTTTATATTATTTGTTATTCATTTTTTATTATTATTGTGTGGTGTACTTAAGGTATCAGCAATGTTTTAAATAACTCAAATTTTATTTTTGGCACAATCATACTCCGTAGAGTAAAAGGTGAAAATTTGTTGGTTGAATGCTCATGTAATTTTTTTCTCCTAGTACTAGTCTCTTACTACACATAAATTACATGTAACCCAATGGTTCAAATTTTTTTACTAATAAAATTATTTTTTATTAATCTATTTATAAGATTTGTACAATAAGAAAATATAAATAAAATAATTATTTTATTCTCAATAATAAACCTAAATTTATTGGTTACACCAGTATTTAAACTATTTGAATCCCAAATTTTCAAATATTTTAATATATCTTCACAATAATTATTTAATTGTTTAATTAGTATTAATTTACACTATAAAAATCTTACATATAATTTAGCAATTTATCAATGTAATGACGAACAATCCATATAATTACTTCTAAAGTATGGTATATAGTGCGCTAGAGTCAAATTCAAGTATAATAATTTTAGGTAAACAATTATGTTGTGCAAATTTTAATTCTTTTAATACAGCTAGTGGCTCGACTTCCAATGCGTATAAAATAAAACCTAGAGTTACTAGTCCACAGTAAAGAACCTTGATCATTCTTAACGATTATTTTTGTTCTTACATCTCTTGTAAGTGTATCAAATGGACCATCTAATTTAATTTTCAGAATTCTACCTATGACTGGTTCCATTTTCCCTAGAGACTTTTATCATCATTGATGCCTACATAATCTCTAATGCCTACATAATCTCTAATGGAACCTATGATTTTTCCAATAAGTTACTCAACTTGTGACGGATGTCTTAAAAATAGAGTTTTATTCCATTGCTTTCATATCACTAACACATTATGGCAAATTTACTCTTCATTACTTCTCTCTCATACTTTTCCTTTTTTTAGATTAAATAACTAATATTAAATACATTCAATTAAGTACAAATCATCAAATTTCTCAATTATTACCCCACATCTTGCAAATAATAATAATCTAGTCAATGCCCATTTAATTAGTAAATTATGTATGGTTTCTATTTTACTACATATGGAACATGCATTATAAAATATAAATTTTCTCAAAAATAAGTTATAATAAAGGAAAGAATTCGAAATTACTCTATAAAAGAAATTTCTAATATTAGGAATACAATTTATATGTCAAAATATTGTCCACATTTTTTTTCTTATAACTAAGGAGTAGTAAGAAACTGATACATACTCACCATATTTCCTATCTAAAATAAAAGTATAAACTAATATTACCGTGACTTTGTTAGTTCGTTTTTCCTTTTAGGAGAAATGAGTTAAATAATAATAATGACTTTATTTTTCCTTAATACAATATATATTTTGATATTTTCTAACATATAGGTTTGATGACTTTATTATTTATTTAATAGTGTAAATATTCGTTTAATAAGGCATGAATTTAGTTGTACTTACGAACTTAGTTCTCTTTGCATATTTACCAATTCATTAAATAGAAATAATTACTTGTATCGGTTGAAAAAAATATAATTATGTATATAATACTTACTTTTGACCAGTTGAGAAAATATAATTATACGTACAATACTTACTTTTAACTATTTGAGAGAAAAAATAATTATCTTAGTTATGAATTATCCGTTTGTATTTATTAATAATCCAAATTAAATGTACGGACAATCTAGCCCCCAATAAATGATGTCAATAGTCTTGACTCTGATGCTAGGGTCAGACAAATGGAAGCAGATGAGATGTTTGCTCTTGAAGAACATATAACGAGTCACCGGGTAAGTTGAATTTATAATGAATTTTTTTTCAGACAGTTTTTATTTTGCTAACATTGTGGAGGCTTGATGCTCGGACAGATGGATGAATATTTAGCACAGATGCTACAGCAGGTGGAACAAAGCCATGCCTCCTCTACTTCATCAAATCGTCACCCATCAGTTCCTGTCAGTAAAATTACTTGTTACTGACCGGGGAAGGATTTATTGAGATACATAAGAAAAAAACGAAAAATGTGGGAATAAGTTCACATGTCAAACGGCTTTTTTTCATGTAAAAGTGGTGACACTAGAGTTAGATAGATTGCACTCACACCATGATGTAGTGGAAATGCATGTCCTTGACCATCCGGTTATTGCAAATGTGCCACTCCTTCCATGTTCTTGCATTCAGGATGGTGATAATGATACATATGATTCTTTTGCGGGCTTGTGAACATTTAAAGGGTAGCTTTAGAAAGAGGCTCCATGCCCGAGTATCTGAATGAAAATTCATCAAATATGTCTTGCCTCCACTAATGGTTGCCTATGTTGCATGCTTATTTAGAGAGGCTCAACAGTCACTCGTTCTCAAAGACAAAGCATGCCGTTTACATCTCAAAATATTGCTCATAGGAGAGGGCGAAATAGTAACATGCCAATGAGAAATCAACCATCAAGGATGGGCAGTTTCAGGCGCTCTTCTATGCTACTATCTAGAGACTTTCACTTTCTTGGTGGTCTGAGATGAATGAGTTGGTGGTCTTGTCCGCTATGGCCTGAGTCGTGTTGGAGACCACCTGCGACACCTTGTTGGACATGGACGTCACCTGCGATCCACAGATAGGAAAGAAAAATAAGAATGGGGTGGGAGCCATGCCGGTGGCTTACGCTCTTGGCTGTCTTGGCGCTCGCGTCCTTGATGAACTCTGCCGTGTCCTTCACTTTAACCATTCCATCCTTCACTGCCTCCATGGCCTCTATTGTCTTTTGCGCCTCTTCCTCCTTTATTTTCTCCCTCTCCTGCTTCTTATCCTAAATTTTAATGTACAGATCCCGCAGTGTAGTGTCTGAATCAATAATTCTTTCCTGATATTATACTTTGTGATAAAAAAAGGTCCACACATGATCTTGTTGAAAGGGTTCAGATGAACATCAATTGGAATGAATTTCTACGTACTTGGAGAGGTCTTGGAGCTGCAGTGACGTAAACCCTCGAGCTCCGGTTGACTCCTCCTCCTCCTCCATTGAAGAGTAGATTCCAAGCCTTTCTCGAGAGTGGTCTGAAGCTGCAGGTGGACATTTTACCTTGTTCAATCCTGTGTGGAAATCTATGAATCCGATGAGAATTTTAACTCCCTATTCTTACTGATCAGAAGAGATCTCAAATTATGGAGCTGATGAAGTTTAATGGAGCTCTTAGTCGCCATCCATTTAGTTTCTCCCAGGTGGCAGTGACCGAGCAAGTTTAGCTCCACTAATTGATGCAGAGAATAGAGGTCCTCCATCTCTTTGTGGGTAGACAACTGACTCATATATGGCCAAGGAAAGGATGATTAGGGCCAACTGTTTGACCAAACATTTAGGGGTGGGGTGCATCTCTATAGTTGTAAAAGAAAAGGAAATGATGGGAGATAGCTTTAGTGAATTGGTCATTAATGAATTCATGTTATTCGAGTAAATTGCGTTGAAGTACCATCATTGCTAATTTTTCTTCATTTTGATTAATTTAATCTTGAACTTTTTTATTTTAATTTAATTTACGAAGAAATTCATTTTTCATAAAAAAATTCACAATATAATTGAATTTTTATAATATACGCATTATAAGTTACAACTTTGGACAACCGGTTCGAACCGGATCGATTCATTTAACCGATTGCACTATTTTTTAGAAAATAGAAAAGAAAAAGGAAATTTGTTTCACCGTATGTATTATCGGCTTGATTCGCCGATTGCAGGCCCCGGCCGATCTCGGAGGACCGCTTGCAATTAACAGATGGGTTCCATTGACACACCGAAAAGCGAGCAGAACGGTTCGACGACAGCCATCACCGACGCCGGCGCAAAGTCTTCCGCCGTGGACAGCATGCCTCCTCCTCTGACGAAGCAATCCAATGGAACCATGGCGGAGACCGAAATTTCGAAGAAGAGGAAAGGAGGGGTGCTCCCGCTTGAGGTTGGCACTCGCGTCATGTGCCGTTGGAGGGACGGGAAGTACCACCCCGTGAAGGTCATAGAGCGGCGGAAGTTGAGCCCTAGCGCCTTTAGTGATTACGAGTATTACGTCCATTATACTGAATGTGAGTGTGGGCTCTAATTGGTACATGCGATTTTTCGATTTCATTGGAACTATGGTTTGTTATTGTTAGAATTGGAGGATTCATATTCGGTTTAGGGTTGCAAAGTGGAGAATCGGGTGATAAATGGGCGCAAGCATGCTTAACAGGGAACTCTTCCAAGTTAGGGTTTCTTGGATCTGCCCATTCAACCATTTTTTTCTAATATGGAACGGATTATTGGTTTCCAGGAGCCTCTTTTCTGCATTGAAATCCAACTTTTATATTAGATTTCATGGATTTTCCACTTATCGAGCTGATGGTTAGCAATGGGAAAACAGTGAACAGTCCTCTGGTTTTGCAGTCTTGAACATAAGTTTGCTTTAGAGCAGTACTGCAAATGCTTATGGAGATGAAATAGATGAAGAAGCCTCTGAGTAATTCTTATGACAACGATTTCATGGAAATGAGCATCATCTTTGAGAAATTTCCATGATTATGGGATTAGTAAAATGAACTTATTCTCTATGTTAACCTTTTGAACTATCTTTTGGCAGTCAACAGAAGGCTTGATGAGTGGGTAAAACTAGAGCAATTGGAGCTTGATTCAGTGGAGACTGTTGTTGATGAAAAAGTGGAGGACAAGGTTCATAGTTCTCTCGCTTATTTATCTTTGGCTTGTCTGTATCTAATGTTTTCTCAATTATAATACTCTGGTCACATTGGTTCCTGCAGGTAACTGGATTAAAAATGACCCGGCACCAAAAGCGGAAGATTGATGAGACACATGTGGAAGGCCATGAGGAGCTTGATGCTGCCAGTTTGCGTGAACACGAAGAGTTCACAAAGGTGAAAAATATTGCTACCATAGAGCTTGGAAGATATGAGATTGAGACGTGGTACTTCTCTCCCTTCCCGCCAGAATACAATGATTGCTCTAAGTTATACTTTTGCGAGTTTTGCCTCAATTTCATGAAGCGCAAGGAACAACTTCAAAGGCACATGAAAAAATGTGATCTTAAGCATCCACCTGGTGATGAGATATATCGAAGTGGTACATTGTCCATGTTTGAGGTGTGTATTGGGATCTTCTATAAGTACGAGCACCACTTGAGAATTGAATTTTCATTGCTCTATTTTGTCATTTGCTCTAATTGACATTCTCCCTTGACTATATTGTCAGGTTGATGGAAAAAAGAACAAGGTTTATGGGCAGAACCTTTGTTATCTTGCTAAACTTTTCCTTGACCACAAGACCCTTTACTATGATGTTGACCTCTTTCTGTTCTATATATTGTGTGAATGTGATGATCGCGGATGCCACATGGTTGGATATTTTTCAAAGGTATGGACAACGATCTGGTTTCTTTGTTCTTTTGGCAGTGTGCTTAGCAGAAACATCATATATCACCTTGTTAAATTGTATTTTATCAGTGTCGTAACACTGCTAAACTATCAGAGCTTTTCCAGTTTTCTCCGTTTCTCTTAAAATTTCTCCTCTTTTGTCATCCAAAAGGTACCTATTTCCCTGGGTTTGAGTTAGTTCTTCTTTCCCCAGGTGCCATATGTCCATGTCATTGCCCTGAAATTTCTGACCTGATTATTAGGAACCATCAATATCTTGATGCAGGAAAAACATTCTGAAGAATCCTATAATCTGGCTTGCATCCTCACACTTCCTCCTTATCAAAGGAAAGGCTATGGGAAGTTTCTGATAGCATTTTGTAAGTCCTTCACAATCTATTTGTTTGGATGCTTTTCTTTGTCCAATTTGATTTCATGAGACTTATACCTTGTTTTTCGTCCTGCACTTCATGAATCTGGAACTTGGTTTTTTGCTTCCAACATATCAAGATATAAATACATTTTTCCATTTGTAGATTACAGTTTCTTCAATTTGATTTCTGTTAATTTCTCAAAAAAAGTTTGCTAATCTAGACCTATGGAACAGCATATGAGCTTTCCAAGAAGGAAGGCAAGGTTGGGACACCTGAAAGACCCCTTTCAGACCTTGGTCAGCTGAGCTACAGAGGATACTGGATACGCGTTCTTTTGGACATATTGAAAAAACACAAGGGCAATATCTCTATCAAGGTAGGCTCCTACTTCATTGAGTCAGATTCTATTTATCAGGTTCCTTCTGTCCATCTCCGGGATATATCTGTTCTTTTTGGGTAAAAAATGGTAGCATTGCAGCTACAAAAATCAGAGGCTTCCATATGAAGTTTATTCTAAATGTTTGCTAATTCAAAGTTCTTTGCTAACAAAGGCCAAAAAATATATTCCCAATTTTTCAGCCATATTGGACATAAAGTTTGCTCTCGGTTATGTTGCATCGGGTCACTCACGTTGATAGGAAAAAATCGGAGATTTATTTGGTCCGAAGAAAGTATGCTGATGAGAACATCTGGTTTGAATCTTGGTTTTCCCTTTGTAAAAGGGATGATTATGAGGATTGTAAGATGTAATGGAAACTTGATGTCTGTATCAGATGATGGTGCAACAATTCAAGGACAAGTTGGAAATGGTGTGAACTCACTTTGATTGATTGCTCTTTTTTTATGCAGGAGCTCAGTGACATGACAGCCATTAAAGCAGAGGACATATTGGGCACCCTTCAGGGCCTTGATTTGATTCAGTACCGAAAAGGACAGCATGTAATCTGTGCAGACCCAAAAGTCTTGGATCGCCATTTAAAGGCTGCTGGTCGTGGTGGCCTTGAGGTTGATGTTAGCAAGCTTATCTGGACTCCCTACAGGGAGCAAGGTTAAATGCCTTTTTTTTTGTTTCTCTTTTGGCAGTAGTTAGATAAAGGACAGCTCTCAACTTTAAGAGCTTTTCCACCAGAAAACTTGCCTCATGTAGTGGGGGGATTGGTTGCCTGTATAGTGTTGTACCAATACAATTTGGTACTGCCAGTCCTGTCTTGCTCCTACAAATTCTTGTTACTTGTAAGCTCTTAATAATCACATTATAGTGTCATCTCATCAATGCAAAATATGTCTTTTGTTATTTCTTTTTTTCGCCCAACAGAACCTCAATATATTCCTCAAACCAAAGATGGTGCAGGAGTTTTATACCTTCCCATTTGGTTTAAAAGCAAAATTTGAAAAGAGTAATTCAATGGAACGAGCAATTATAACAGTAAAATAATGACTCGTCCTCTACTTCGCGATAGATATAGATATGGTAGAATTAACGATTTGTAGTTACTAGTTTTGTAAGTCCATAAAAATGGTTGTTTCATCTATTTCAATTTGTCCATGGAAATTGTTTTCCACCTCTCACTTACCAATCCATTAATTTGGCTAAAAATCTATAACGTAATGTTGCTTTTCCCCACGCGTGGGCGACCTTTGGGATTTACTAGCTAAGTGGTTCTTGCTTGGGATTTTAATATATTTTTATAATTTTCCATACACTATCCAACATCGAACACATTTGTTCAACATAGGTGGGTTGCATTCTTTCAGTAGGGCTAAGAAGATGGGCGATCCCCTTAGTTACTCTCATTTGTGAATGCATGTAAAACATATTTTTAGTCATTTGTCTATGCGATCAATATATATCATATTGAAATGCATCACAATCACTAAACCATACATTGTGTATATAATAAACAAACGACAAATTACATAATTTACTAATATTGTTGAAATAATTTGTTGCGTTATTGTTGTGTTACTGAAAATATTATTTGTTAATAAGTGAACCATTATCAAAATAATTAGTCAGTAAACTGATATTAACTATTTATGTACAAGTCAAACTTTAAATCAATTCATACATATATATATATATATATATATAACAACTAATATTCGTAAAATATAACAACTAAAACATTTCACACAAAATATTTATGAAATGCAAACAAATTTTCGCAATTTTTTTTTATAAAATCGAGATTATGAATATTTCATATATAATAGTTTTTGAAAAATGTACATCTTATAAAATAGATAAATATCATTTCTTTTAAATGCACACCACTTCTTTTAAAAGAACATAAAATAATTTATTTAATTTATATTTCTCAAAACTCATTCACATCCATCACCTTTATACAGACTTGAAATAAGAACAATACATATCACTCGAAGATAGATTCAAAGTCATGAGAGTGGTTATTAATTGTCGTCCTTATATGCGTCCTACCCATATTACAAACTTTGGGGTCTTAACTTGTACCATAACTATTTCATTTCTCTTTCTAGGTCTCACGTAATCGGAAGATATTACAAACTTTGGGGTCTTAACTTGTACCATAACTATTTCATTTCTCTTTCTAGGTCTCACGTAATCGGAAGATGTGATCCAATGAATATTCCCATTCTCACACATATACCACAAGTCACAACCCACATTAGTAAGTGACTTTTGGGTGTGTTTTCACAAACCACTATTCTGATATCTCACGCAAGATCCACAAAGATGGTGAATTTGAATCCTGTAATCCACACAATATTTCATATATAAAATAGTGAGTTCAAAATTTAGTTCTAAAATTATATTTTCTGTAAAATAAATTACATGACATACTATAATTAAAAAAATGTGATCTCTCACTTTCATTTTTGAAAAACTGTATTAATTCACAATTAACTTTCAAGCAACAATTATACTCAAGCAATTCACATAACAATAACATAAAATAATCAATAAAATAGGTCCCAACTTTTTAGAAAGTCCTTTGGTTCGTGCTTCATCGAAAAATGAACACTTCTTCTTTAGGCATTTGAGGTGTGATTAGTATGAATGTGAAGTAGCTCTTTATATAGTGAGATTGGGACTGATTGTTTTATCCGTTACCCCCATCAATTAGTCATTAACTCTTTGATTTATGACATTGTCAGAAGAGTTTATCAATCGTTGAAGAAGGGTGTCCATTTTTGGCCTTCCCTCTTCTGCTCATCCAATGGTAGACGACGACCTTGTGCCGCACGTGCGAGCTTTGCACGTGTGGACTTACCATGTGGCGTTCTCCGATTGGATAGATTTGTTGACGTGTCTTCCTACTCAGCAACCAAGTTAGCCTTTGACTCGTTGGCTGGACACGTGGCGACCTCCTATTTGCCATTCATTCCGACGTGGCTGTTGACCGTGTTCAATCAACTGTTGACTGGGGACACGTGTCACTCTCCTATTGGCCGGTCCTCGTGGATTCCTTTTGACCATTGATCGAGGACATGTGTCACCTTCTGGTTGGCTAGCACTTCCGAGCGCTAACTGTACGCTGGCAGGGCGTACTTTGCCACGCGTCGCACGTTGATTGGTCGTGCATGCTGATTGGGCGCTAACCTAGCAGCGGTCCGTTGATTAGCTAGACCGTTGACCGGCCCGGTCCAGTGACTCGTAATTGAAAATCAGCCGGTTCAGGCCCGATTTGACTGGTTTTTCAAAAAATTAAAAAATTCTAAATTTGTCTAAATTTATTTTCTATCCCATAATGGCTTCAATTTTCCACTTTGATATTTTAAATCTATCTAGAAAAATGAATTTTTGAACCGATTTTTCATGGTTCAATTCGGTTCAGGTCCGGTTCACCCTAAACCGGTCTAGTTTTCACATCCAATCTACTTTATGGTTTTTCTCCATGAGTTTAGGGATTTATTGGTCACTTGGTAATTTCTAAATTCCCGTTTTGACCCTTCTTTACCAATTTTGATTCACTTAGACCTTAAATTTTTCTCTCAGAAATTTCCAGTTTCCTTTTCTAGTTTCCTTGGTTCGAGAGGATGGTATTTACACATGAGGGATAAATCGTAGATTAGTGTGGAAATGCATGATAAGATAAAGCTAAGAAGGATTAGAAGTGGAACTAACCCGTTCAAGGTAAATATTGTAGAAAACACAAAGGATCGCTCGAGCGGAAGTGAAGAGCGGGATTTACAGAATCTCTCACGGAACGAACAAGTTTTGTGACATGATGTGAGTGGGAACGTTAATAGCATGTCTGATTGGACCGACCGAAGCACATACATGATGTATGTATTGTTGTGTGAAAAGAATAGTTGTCACGCCCCGACCTGATTTGGTCGAATCCCCATGAGTAACCCGCCACTCTCCCGATTTATTAAGGGTTTCCCCCTTCTTTAAACTGTGAGGAGTAAGACATCCTTTATAACTTTACCTTTCCATGTCTTCCTGCAAGTAGGTTGTACTTAACCTTCCCAAACACTCAATTATTTGTACATCTAACCGAGGTCCTTATTCAGCTCGATCTTTTGCGACACTTCCTCAATTGTTTTTCTTAACTTGGAGCTTTCTCCTTTCTCAATCCAACTTCCTATTCTCATCCTTCTTCTAATGTCTACCGTTTTAGGATTCTTTCGTTTGATCACCCTACCATTCTTTAGAATTTCTTTCTTTTAAATCTTCACTTAAACTTAAGGATCTGGTATGGTTCATCCACTTTGACTTTTCTTCCTCTTTTGGTCCCATACCTCCGCTTTCCACCAGTCTCCCTATCTTATGGAGTTCCTAAGGAACTGCATTTTAATTCCTAAGAAATTGTATTTTAGTTCTTTACAAGTAGTTGTTATACCTTGGCTTTCTTGTTATTCTACTTTCTCCCCATCTTTCCTTAGTGGTCTTGACATCCTTGGGTTTCCCCCATACTTACCTCCTTTTCTTCTTGATCAGCTTCCATTTTTTTGGTTCCCTTTGGAATATTATACTCCTTGTTTCCTTACTCTTATTCTTTGAGCCTATCCTTAACTACTTGAACTCTCCATGAATCTATACTCTTTGTTGTTCACTTCCCTTTGTTCCAACTTTTCTTAGTTAAGATCTCCCTTGGATGAAGTCTACCTTGTTGTACTTCTGAGGAAAAGTCTTAAGGGTTGAGGTTAACTATAAATAACATGTCTTTTCTTCCTTATGTGATTTCTTACCTTTTACTTTAATCTTTATTATTACAATCTTTTTTGCTTTGAATTTATAAAGGAACTCAAAAAATTTCACTTTCATTCATTCAAGAAATATTTTCTTGCCATACTTGGCTTATTACAAGAATTTTCTACTCCCTAATCCCTTGGGGTCATAGGACTAGAATTAACCCTAGAACGGTTGTAGGACTCTTGATCAGAAGGCTCTGAGGAATTGGTTGTGGTCCATTCGTATTCCCTAATAGGACGAATCTCATGTATGTCCTCAAAACCGTACCACCTTAGTGCCTCAACCTCACACTCATAGGTCCACTTCACCCATTGGGAGGGATTGAAGCTAGGTTGAGTAGGTGGAGGTACTTGGTAGACCTTCATGAAGGTGGCATATACATCCCAACAATTATCCTAGGCTTCCTTCTTGGTTGGATTCCCCTCCAGTTGTTGTGGGACTAGAGGAGGAGGGGTTGGGCTTCTAGGAGGTGATACTGGTTTCTCTTGTTTGGGAGGAGAGTATATGATGCCTTCCCATTCCAATAAGGCTCCTACCAGTTTTCAGTAGTCTTCCACCATTTCCTTGGGTACTCATTTCTCGCCCTTTAGGAACCTTTGTACAGCTTCCTCCCTCGGGTTGGGTGTCTTTTTTAGGGTTATGGGTGGAGGACTGAATTTCACCATGAACTTCGTGGGAACTCTTCTTCCTACACGATAGTTTAAAGTTGGATTAATGTCAATGCATAATATTGATAATATTTCAAGGGAACTAGGCTTTGATACCACTCAAGTTGTCATGCCCTGACCGGTTTGGTCGGATCCTTGTGAACAACCCGTCGCTCTCCTGGATCAAGAGGAGTTTCCTCCTTCTTTAACTTAAGAGGAGCTAGACAGACTTTCAACATTGTTCCTTGTAAAGACATATATCAAATAAAATACAAGTTTAAGAGAAATTAAGCATACCTGACAGAGGGTAAGGCTTGGTGTTATCCCTAGTCATTTTCTCTATTTCCTGAAAAGGGATAAAAAGACGGGTGAGTTTCTACAACTCAGTGAATGGGTATTTTCAAAAATGAAGTTTCGATAAACAAATAGTTTTCAACTTGGAGTGTGTGAGACTCCTTAATTCTTTTAAATTTACTCATTTTCAAATCTTAGTTTTCATAATCATTTCTCATCAGAACGGTGTGTTTATCAACCAACACACACCCTTCATCATGAATGAACACACATTCGCAGGCCAGCCCATCCACTGTATCCACTTGTGGCATCGGAGCGACTTTACCAGCTACCTAGATAGAAGCACACCCACTTCTACCCAGAGAATAAGTGGATGTACGCAACATTTGACCCTCAACCATATAATAAAACTCCATATCCGTATGAGGACAGAGACCTCATCCCGTCCCCACCCCAGTCTCATGCGCATGAAGCTACGTTGAGCTTCTCAAGACTTCTGGTACGACTAACAACCCTTATTTCTGCCAGGTCGTAGAGAGCCCTGGGACGCATCACTACCCCTCTTAGGCATCTTGAAGGTCCTGTAACATAGTGCATGCATAAATTATAGTTTTTCACATAAGCCATATAATCTGTAGTGCCACTAGTCCAACGGCCCTAACTCTCAACTCGACCTATAGCTGTTTGTCTTGACTGATTCATAGACCTATCATGTCGCACTGTCACTAGTCTTTTGAGTATGTCGGTTCTAAATTAGTACTATAGCCAAACAACTCATTTACTTAAGTTTTCATGGCTTAATAATTATGTTTGTTTACGAGCTCTTGCTCATGCCAATTGGCCTAGGGCCCACTGTTTGAGATTTTCAAAATCGAGCATATTAGCCCCCAAGTTCCAAAATCGAGGCCTCCGGCCTAACTGAGCTATTTGAGCTCCCATCAAGAAGGTCTCCAAAAAATTTTAAGCAGTAGCATACAGTCAGGGGAGCACACTTCTGACAAAATAACTTTTTAGTCGTCCATCACACCAATGGAGTATGAGGACATTTCCACTTATAACCTATAAGCAGGTTTTCCACTTCCTTCCAGGAAGTTTAATCATACCAACCGGGTATGATCTACTTACAACCGATAAGTAGTTTTTCCATATGATTTTCACATCACTCCTCTCAGTTGTGATGGTTAAAATATCACTTAGTAGTGGGTTTTCATTTCCGAGGTGCTTATCATCCCAAATGGGTATGATATTAAATTTCCCACTCATGCAATTGTGCAGTGTATTTCCTCTAAATTGGCTTTTGTCCCTTACGAGCTTTGCCTTAGCTGGCGTTCCCGATAACTCGTGTTTTCAAATATTTTCAATTTAGTCCCTAAAGTTCTTTTTCTTTTAGTTTAGGCCCCAAATGCCGATTTTTCCCCAAATTGAGTCCCCAAACTCTAAAAATTATTCTTGGGACATTAATTTATTCAAATTCACAAAAAGGGGTTCAAGTTTCCCAAATTCCCAATTTGGTCCCCAATTTTTCCAAAATTACCGTTTTGCCCATCCTTTACAAAATTGGTAAGTTTTACCCCAAAAATTTCAAAATTTGCTCAATTGGATCCTCTGACACTCTTATCATGCCCAATTGGCCCTCAATTTATAAAATAAAATTTTAGTCCCTCAAATTTTTGAAATCCCCAAAATTTCCACCAATTTCAACTTTCCAACACATCCAAATTTGATTTCATAAAATTGACCGATCAAACAAGTTTAATTGTTGAAATTGAAGTTAAATTGGAGTTCCTACATCTTCATACGATTCAATTGCACTTTGAATCGCATAGAGCTTCGTTGGAAAACAAAACGTCAAGAGAGAAAGCTTCGAATGCATACTGTTGGGGGTGCGGCGGTTCGAGCTTTCAATCTGGGCAGATAGCTCTCTTCCCGAGGTTAATCCTAGGATCAAGAATTGCATCAATTGATGCCAAATTGAGTGAGAATTTTAACATCAAAATTCTTTCGGTTCTCTTTATAGCACTAGTCAGAAATTATAGAAGGGAGCCAAATTGACTTACCTTTCAGTTCTAATTCGTACATAGGAGGGCTGAGGAGGTTTTGGAAGAACTTGGTTTAGCCTGAGGAGGGCTCGAATTGGCCGATTTTTGCTCGGCAAAAACTAGACAGCTTTTGTCCATCAGAACTACTTCACTGTTCGATCATGCCGGTGCTTCTCCAGCGACCTTTGGAGCAAATGGAGACTACCATCGTGTAGCTGACTTCTCCCTAGTTCTACGGAATCCAACAATGCCTTTTTTCACTTAGAAAAGACCCTATATCGGAGCTCTGGATCGAGCTTCACCGAAAAACTAAGTAGCTGAGAGAGAGGTTTTAGATGTGAAGAGGATGAATGGAGAGGGGGTCTTTATATAGGGAGCTCGGGGACTTGTCGACCGTCTATTTGGTACCTTTATAATAGTCATTATTGACCTGAAACGTACTAAATGGAAACATTTTTTCTTCGTCAGCACTGGTTTGATTTTCTGCCGAGTGAATAGTGCTGTCATCTAAAGGGAGAAGACGACACTGTTTTGAACCAAACCGGACTGGTCCGAACTGGGTTCAAAGCTTAAATCGGAAGACTCAGGCCCGATTCGACAGAGTTTTTCAAAATTAAAAATTTATAAATTCATCTAAATTCATTATCTATGTAATGGTGGCCTCAATTCTCAAATTGGAATTTTCTAAGCCACGTAGAAAAAAAAATTTAGCATTCGGTTCAATAGTTGTTCAAACTGATCCAAACCGGTTTGGATCCGATCACCTAAATCGGTTTGGTTTTCATCCCCCATTAATCCTAAAGTCCTTTTTCATGACTTATGTGACACCTTAGGTCACTTGAGATCTATAAATTTCTTGGTTTGCCCTCTTTCTATCGGTTCCGGTTCTTAAATCGGCTCAGTTCATAAACCAGTTCAACTAGGTTTAGATCCGGTTCACTCGAACTGGTCGTGTCTTGGTACCATGGCCAAATCACATCATCCATTAAAATTTTCATGGCTTAACATCATGTTTGTTTACGAGCTCCTGCTCTTGCCAACTGGCCTTGGGCCTACCGTATGAGATTTTCAAAATCGGGCATTCTAGCCCCCAAGTTCTAAAACCAAGGCCTTTGGCCTAATCTATGCAATTCGAGCTCTCATCAAGAAGGTATCCCAAAATCTATAAGCAGTGGCACACAGTTAAGCGAGAGCACTTCTTACAAAAATAACTTTTCACCTGTCCATCACACCAAACGGGTGTGAGGACATCTACGCTCATAACTGATAAGCGGGTTTTCTATTTCCATTAAGGAAGTCCATCATACCAACCGGGTATGATATACATACAACCATTAAATAGTTTTTTTGCGTGTTTCTCACATAACCCTAACCAGGCGTGATGTTAAAATTCCACATAATAGTGGGTTTTTATTTCTGAGGTACTCATCATCCCAACCGGGTATGATATGAAAATTTCCACTATCCAATAGTGCAATGAATTCCTTTTAATTAGCTCTTTGCCTCCATACGAGCTTGTCTTTGCTGGTATTCCCCGTACTTCATATTCCTACACGATATGAACATCCTTGTACATTTACATTTGGCCAAATGGCCTTCATTCATTACAAATGAATGAAATGCCCAAATTTTTAATTATTTGTATTTAGGTCCCTAAAGTTCTTCTTCTTTAAATTTAGGTACCGAATGCCAAATTTTCTCCAAATTGAGTCTCGAAACTTCTAAAATTCACTTTGGGACCACAATTTATTCAAAATTACAGAAGGGGTTCAAGTTTCCTAAATTTTCAATTTGGTCCCTAACTTTTAAAAAATTACCATTTTGCCCCTACTTTATAAAAATGGCAAATTTGACCCCAATTTTCCACAAAATTTCCCCCCAATTTCTTCGTTTCAAACTGGATGAATTTGATTTCATCAAATTGACCGATCAATTGAGGTTAATTTTTGAAATTGGTGGTAAAATTGAGTTCCTACACTTCCACATAATTCAATGTAACTTTGAATCGCATTATTTGGACCCGAATTGAGCTCAAACGGAGCTTCATTGGAGAATTGGACTTAGAAAGAGAATGCTTCAAAAGCTTACCGTTGGGGGTGTGGCGGTCCAAGCTTTCGATCTGGGCAAATAGATCTCGTCCTAAGGTTTCTCCTAAGTAGAGAAGGAAGTGGACCTAAGGATATACATTTGGATTAATGGGCAAGACATGCCTCATAATGATAAACTCCATGGAAGGAGTAAGCAATGTAAAGGAACAAAAATTCCTTAAATAAATGATTTACAAGGGTTAACTGAAAGAACAATCTAAGTGTTAGCATGCCAAGCAAACCTTAGTTGATATTAAGGAAAATTATTCTAGATTTGGAATATACTAAATAAGTTTTGGGGACAAAAATCCTAAAAGGAGGGGAGAGTTGTAAACCCCGTCCCTTAAAGACAAGTAAAACGGGGAAAGAACCGGTCAACTCGGGTGAGAAAATTGAACTAGTTCACGAACCCCAACCGTTAGAGAAAGGGAAAACTGGGAAATTTATAAATCCTGAGTGACCTAAAGTGTCACAAAAATCATGAGAAAGGACTTTAGGATGAATTGGAAGTGAAAACCAAGCTAGTTAAGGTGACCCGGACCTGAACCGGTTTGAAACACTATTGAACCAGTTTCTAAATTCATTTTTCTAGGTAGCTTAGAAAATTCAAATTGAAGAATTGAGGCCACCATTTGATAGATAATGAATTTAGATGAATTTATAAATTTTTAATTTTGAAAAACTCCATCAAATCGGGCATGAATTGGCCAGTTTAAGCATTGAACATTGTTTAGACCGGTCTGATTCGGTTCATAACAATGTCGTCTTCTTCCTTCAGATGACATCAGAGTTCACTCATCAGAAAATTGAGCAGCATCGGTGAAAATGAAAAGTCTCTGACCAAGGAGTTTCAGGCAATTAATGACCGCCGTTAAGGCGCCAATCGGACGATTAATAAGTCCCCAAGCTTCCTATATGTAAAACCCGCCCTTTTGAGCTAAGGAAAACCATGAAAAGAACCAGTCAAACCAAGTGAGGATTCAGAACCGGTTCACAAACCCGATCATTTCTGAACGGACAAGTTGGGAATTTACAACTCTCAGGTGATCCAAATAGTTCATTAAACCTTGGAAAAGAAACTTAAGACAAATTAGAAAATAAAAACCAAATTGGTTCAGGTGAACTAGATTCCATAAGAACTTTAAAGTTAAGCGTGCTTGCTCGAGAGTAGTGTGAGGATGGGTGACAATATTAAGGCAATGTTAATACTAATAATTTAAGGCAATATTAATACTAGTAATAAATCTCTCCCATTTAATACACAGTTTTATACCTATATAAAGAGGACATCCCCATTCATTCTTCTCACACCCGAACACTTATCTCTCTCTCTCTCTCTACTGCTCCATTTCCTGGTGAAGCTTGAACTAGAGCTTTGACTTGAACAAAGGTCGGGCTCTTTAGAACCAGGGAGAAGACAGCTATTTGGTAGCAAACTCCAGTCAATCCGAGAATCATTAGAGAAGCGCCGACATGATGGAATAGTGAAGCAGCTCCAGCAGACCGAAGCTGCCCTATTTTAGCCAAGCTGAAATCGGCCACTTCAACCCTCCTCAGGCCAAACCAAGCCTTTCCAACACTTCCTCAGCCCTCCCATGGCTGAATTACGACTGAAAGGTAAACCAATTCGGCTCCCCTTTGCAATTTCTAGTCGGTGCTAGAGAGAGAACCGGCAGAATTTCAATAATGAAATTCTAACTCAAATCGGCATCAATTGATGCGATTCTTGATTCTAGGATGAACCTAAAGAGGAAAGCTATATGCCTAGATTGAAAGCTCAGATTGCCGTGCCCTCACCGGTGAGAAATCAAAGCTTTCTCTCTCTATAGTCTATTTTTCGGCGATGCTCCGTTTGAGCTCGTTCCGGCGTTAAAATCTACGATTCAAAGTTTCTTAGAATCATATGAACATGCAGAAACTCAATTTCAACTCCAATTTCAACAATTAGAAGTGTTTGATTGGTCAATTTGATGAAATCAAATTCGGTAGCGTTGAAGAGTTGAAATTGGGGATTTTCGAAATTCAAATGGCCAAAATGTAATTTTATGAAATTGAGGGTCAATTGGGCATGAAAATAATGTTGGAGGATCAATTGAGGAATTTTGGAATTTTTGGGGCAAAACTTAACATTTTTGTAAAGGAAGGGCAAAATGGTAATTTTGGAAAAATTGGGGGACCAAATTGGAAATTTGGGAAATTAAACCCCTTTTGGTGAAATTGAATAAATTGAAGTACCAAGAAAAATTTTAAAAGTTATGGGACTCAATTTGAGGAAAAACCTAGATTTGGAAATTAAAGTTAAAGAGAAATAACTTTAGGGACCTAATTGTAAATAACTAAAAGTTTGGATTTTCTCATTCATTGAAAATGAATGAAGGCTGTTATGCCGAGTAATAATGAACAATGATGTTCATATCGTGTAGGAATGCGAAATACCGGGAACGCCAGCATGGACGATCTCGCGTGAATACAAAGAACCGATCAAGTGTAATTCACTGCGTTAACAGGTGAGTGGGTTTACTAACATCATACACGGTTGGGATGATGAGCACAACTTAAAGATAAAAACCACTTACCGGTTGTGAGTGAAAATTTTATATCATACTCGGTAGGGGATGATAAATACCTCGGTATAAAAACCCACTGTTTAGTGGTATTTTAATCATCACCACTTAGAGAAAGTGATGTGAAAATATTGCGAAAAAACTACTTATCGGTTGTAAGTAGATCATACCCGGTTGGTATGATGAGACTTCCTTGAAGGAAGTTGAAAACCCATTCATCAGTTATGAACGGAGATGTCCTTATACCGGTCGGTATAATGGACAGTGAAAACCTATTTTTTTAGAAGTGCTCTCTCCTAACTGTGTGCCAATGCTTAAACAATTTGGGAGACCTCCTCGACGGGAGCTCGAATAGCTCTGATAGGCCAGAGGCCTTGGTTTTGGAACTTGGGGGCTAAATGCCCGATTTTGAAAATCTTGTACAGTGGGCCCAAGGCCAGTTGGCACGAGCAGGAGCTCATAAACAAACATGATATATGTGCCATAAAAATTAATAAATGAATTGTTTGGCCATGGTACCAAGATAGGACCGACATGCTCAGTCAACTAGTGGCAGTGTGACATGACAGGTCGACGGACTAGTTAAGACAAACAACTGCGGGTTGAGTTGAGAGTTGGGGCCGTTGGACCAGTGGCACCACAGATTACATGGCAATATAAGAAAAAATTGTTTGTGCATGCATTGTGAGTACGAGATCATCAAGACGCCCATGAGGGGTAGTGATGTGTCCTAAGGGCCTTGGACGACCCGGTGAGTATAAGGGCAGATCGTCGTTCCAGGTGTCTGTGCGAAATCTGGAGTAGCACCAAGTGCATGAGACTGGGGTGGGGATAGGATGAGGTCTCTGTCCTCATATGGACACGAAGAAGTGATTTCGGGATTGTGGGTCGGATGTCACGTACATCCACTCATTCCTAGGGTAGAAGTGGTTGTACTATTATTTGGGTGGTAGGAAAAGTCGCTCTGAAGTCACTAGCGGGTTCAGTAATGATACTGACTTGCGAATGTGTGTAACCTTCATGATGAAGGATGTGTGTTGGGTGATGACAGACCATGGTAAATAAGAAATGGTGGGAAAACCCGAATTTTTAAATGAAGGGATTTTTGAAAACAAAGGAGTTTGGTACACTCCATATAAATGTTTTTCTTAAAAGTCAAAAGCTTTTAAAAACCCATTCACTAAGTAGTCGTACTCACCCCCTTCCTTATATCTTTTTCAAGAAATCCCGGAAAGCCTCCCCTTAAAGACCGTCAACTAAGATGCCTATAGGTAGGTATGTAACGTTTTAAATTTTATGCAGTTTTGATTATGCTATTCTAGGAAAAGGTGCAGGATAAAGGACGCCTTACTCTGTACGGTTTACAATAAGGGGAAATCCTTTAATAAACCAGGAGAGTGGTGAGTTGATCACGGGGATCCAACCAAACTAGGTCGGGGCGTGACAACTAGAGTGGTATCAAAGCATGTTTCCTTTAATACATAATCAAGACTAGAAAATATAGTAACTAATAGGATTTATCCTAAAAATTTTTAGATGGCTCCCAGAAGAGGAACCAAGAAAACTTGGAAGGGCTCTACTCAAAACCCTACCTTCGTAGGGAGACAATCCTAGAAGCTTCACAAATGCCTAAGACCTGGTAGAAATGTCGAAAGTCCAAATGGGGAAGCATCCTGGAGAATGGTGCTATGACCTATTGATGGCACAACCCTAAGTATAAAGGAGGATGCTTATCAAGAATTCCCTAGTTAATTTGTGACCATTTTCTGTGATAGGGCTAAGAGCCCAACCTTTTGTATCCCTATGTTAATAAAATATTTAAATTCCCCAAAACTCTATCTTCTGAGGATGTGATCTTACTAGGAATATGGCATAAGGAAAATAAAACAAACGCACACTATCTTAGAAACTAAGGAAGAGTCGCAACCCAGTGATGGAAAATGAATCAGGAAACCTAGGAGGACTCTTACCATGACCTTGAGCAAAGGTGATTCAGCTAGAAAACTGTCAAAGTGATTAGACTCAAGAACGGTAAAGCACCAAACCAATAGTAACCCTGGAAAAAGCCCCACTCGAAGGAAAGTAAGAACCACAACAATCCATGTAAGGGAATGACGATGGGACATTACCTGAAGAGATGCCCAACCCTACTAAAGGACAAGTACCAAGTTGAACTATTATAGGTGTAAGGAAAGAAGGGGTGTTCCACACCTCATAGATTTAGGGCAATACCTCCTCAAAGGTCACGAAGGACATGAAGGATTAGAGACCGATACCATGGAGCGGGTTACATAAATAATTCAAAAAGAGGTCAAGAAAAGACGAGGTGAATACAAAAACTTCTTGAGAAGGTCAAACTGAGAAGGATACCTCACGAATAGGGATAAGGTACATGAGAATCATACTTAGAACCCTCTCATAAGGGGCAAACACAGAAAAACGTTCCCCGAAACTCTAGGGAATGACATAGTGAGAGTGAAGAAGAGAAGGAATACACTCTGAAAATGAATCATTGGTTGGCAGATGTGCAAGGAGCTAACCCCTCATTAGAAACTACTTGAAGGAAGGAAGTGTCAGAGGCCAATACTAATATGCTTTGGAAAAGAGATATAATTCTAAAGTACTACCTCTTTTGGAAAAAGCAGAAAAGTTAAAAATCAAAGTCTCTGACCAACATACCTAAGGAAGATCGGGAAGTAGAAAGGACTACACCCTAAAAAGGTCAGTGAGATGACATTAAGGACATGAGTACTCGAGAAGACAACTGCCTTAAGAATACCTAAACCGAGGGACTGGTGGAGGCGGGGTAGTTAACCAGCTAATACGTGGAAGAACCATGATGTAAGTTCTAACAAGGAAGAGAGGTGGAAAGGTCAAATACTCTGAAAAAGAAGGATGAAAGAAATCCTTAAAGGAACCAAAAGGCCAAATTAACAACCAAACTCAAGCCAAGAAAGAAATAGGCAAGCTTCTCACATAATGATCTCAAGCCAAGTTTGGGTATTTTATCCTTTCGTGATAAATAAAGGCTATTATGCCGAATGATTATGAACAAGGGTGTTCATATTGTGTAGGAACACCAAGTACCTAGAATGCTAGCCAAGACAACTTGCGTGATGGCAAAAAGTCGAACAAGAGGAATTCACTGCATTAATAGGTGAGTGAGATTTCTATATCATACTTGGTTGGGATGATAAGCACCTCGGAAATGAAAATCCACTACTAAGAGGAATTTTACCAATCACACCGGAGTGGAGTGATGTGGAAATTACGCAAAAAAAAAACTACTTACCAGTTGTAAGTAGATCATACCTTATTGGTATGATGAACTTCCTAGAAGGAAGTAGAAAACCCGCTTATTGATTATAAGCGGAGATGTCCTCACACCCGGTTAGTGTGATGGACGGCTAAATATTTATTTTGTCAGAAGTGCTCTCCCCTAACTATGTGCCACTACTTAAACTTTTTGGGAGACCTTGACAAGAGCTCAAATAGCTCAGATAGGTTGGAGGCCTCAATTTTGGAACTTGGGGTCTTAAATGCCCAATTTTGAAAATCTCATACAGTGGGCCCAAGGCCAGTTGGCATGAGCAAGAGCTCTTAAACAAACATGAGTTTAAGCCATGAAAAATTTAAATGAATGATATGTTTAGCCATGATACCAGGACATGACCAACTTACTCGATGGACTAGTGTCAGTGCGACATGACAGGTCGATGGACTAGTTGAGACAAACAGCTGCAGGTTGAGTTGAGGGTTGAGGCCATTAGACCAGTGGCACCACAGATTAAATGGATTATATGAAAAACTATTGTTTTGTGCATGCACTGAGGTACAGGACCTTCAATATGCCCAAGAAGGGTAGTGATGCGTCCTAGGGGCTACTCGACGACATGGTGGAGATAAGGGCAAATTGTCGTGCTAGTAGTCAAGGAATCTCATTTTAGCTTCATGCGCATGAGACCATGGTGGGGTGGGGATGATGTCTCTCTCCTCATTTGGACACGGAGTTTTCTTTACAGGATTGAGGGATGGATGTCACGTACATCCACTCATTCTTAAGGTAGAAGTGGACGGGCTTCTATCTAGATGGCCGGTAAAGTTGCTCCGACACCGCAAATGGGTGTAGTGGACGTGCTGCCCTACAAATGTGTGTTCCCTTAATGATGAAGAGCATGTGCTAATTGATAAACACATCGATTGTGGTAAATGATTATGGCCATGAAAACTAAGATTTTGAGGATGAAATGTTTTAAAGAAACTAAGGAGTCTGACACACTGCAATTCAAACTATTTTCTAAAAGTCAAATTTTAAAACACCCATTCATTGAGTCGTTGAACTCATCCCCTCCCTTATACCCCTTTTCAAGTAACCAAGGGAAAGCCTACCCAAAGACCTCAAGTTAACCACACTTGTAAGACAAGTTTGTTAAGTTTAAATTTCGTGTAGTTTTGATTAATGTTATTCTAGGAAAGGTATAGGTTTAAAGGACGCCTTACTCCTCTCGGTTTAATAGAAGGCGAAAACCCTTAATAAACATGGAGAGTGGCGGGTTGATCATAGGGATCTAACCATACTTGGTCAGGGCATGACGTTACATGCCCCTTACAGCATGACATACTCTAGAACCTGTCTTTGACCATTCTAAAATTTTAGAACACTTTCATAATCGCTGTTCTCAACTTTACCACCTTTCAGGGATCGTATAACTTCATTTCTTTTATCATTTGGTAGTATTCCTCGACCACCTATACCGTTATTCAATTAACTTACATAACCGTATTGGTTTTCCTTACCCACTCATCCTTTCCCAACTTCCTTATTGGGTCTTTTCGGTTCCAATTATTCGGTTTCCAAATGATTTACCTATACGATGGGATCCTTCCCTTCTTAGGCCCTTCCTCTTCTCTAGTGGCATCCTTTACTCAAGGACTTTCCTTTTCCTTAATCCACTCTTTAGGCTCCATTAAGTGAGCGTAGACCACGACCCATCCTGATGTCAGTGGTCCTTTCCCTAATACACTTCTTAATTGAGGGCTTACTTCTCCAAGGTTTCTCATACGTTCTATCTTGTATTCCCTTATTATTGTAGTCCATCCATTCCTACTTATTACAACATCTTTTGATGCTACCATCCTATTTACCCATTTCTTGGGTTTAATTTACTTCTTGGGCCCTCATAAGTACTTTTCCTTTGTACTTAATCCTTCTATCTCAACCAACATTTCATTGGTGAACCTATCTTTCATTCCACTTCGGTTGGTTCCATTACCTCTTAGTTGGGATACATATGTCTTTCCGGGGCTTCCTTCCTTGGTAGGATTCTTTCCCTTTTCTCCCAAAATTCCTTTTTCATTCGTCCTTTGGATGTATCTAACCATTAAATGACATCTTTTGATGTTGTCCTTCCCGTGTACCCTTCCTGAGAAATTTGGCTATAAGTCCTTGTACCATTTCCTCAATTCTACTTGTATCCCGCACAAGTATTCTTTCTTGAGAAGGGTGTAGACACGGTTTGTTTCAAGACCTCTTTGTGTGAGGCTTATTTAATCCTACGCATGACTTGAGTATCATCTCCATTTCGTTTTTAGCCATAATTTCCTTTAAGGATTCCCTTCATCCTTCCTTTCTAACATTTGGCCTTTCCACTTCTCTCTTCTTCGCCTGGGTTTAAATCCCTAATTTCTACGAGGGTCAGCTCGTTAACTGTCTCCTCCCTACTACTTTCCTTGTTTACTTGTCTTGGGTTAGTTATCCTTCTAGTTCACTTGTCCTTGGTGCCTATCCTATCGCCCTTTTTTGAATGTAGTCTTTACTACTTTCTGGTCCTTCCTAGGATGCCTCCTCCTACAGTTACTAGTTACATTTGTTCACTAGATTCTTCTTAGCTTCTTTGCTTTTCCATAGTAGGTTACTCCTTGCTATCCCGAGACATCCTATTTGTCTCTCAACATTTGGGGCTTGTCTTCTCTTGTGAAGGTGCTTCCTTCTTTGCTCCTAGATGGCCTATAGCTCTCTTGTAAGGGAAGATTCCCTTCATCTATATTATATTATATTTGCAATTTCTCTAGATCCTACCTTCGGTCCTCCTTGCCTTCCGTGGCTTTGGATTTTTGGTAGTTGACGTGTTTTCTCGGGATGTATTGCCCTAAATCCACAAGGTATGGGACAGTCCTCCATTGCCTGTCCTATTCCCCTACAAGTTAACTTGATACCTGTCCTTAGTAGGGTTGGGCACTTCTTCATGTAGTGTCCCTATCGTTCATAGTTGTAATTACGTGGACCTAAGTGTTCTTCCTAGCATCTTTCTAGGAAATTACTGGTTTTGGTGCTTCACCATCCTTGAGTTTGGATATCTTGAGAGTTTTTTTGTGGAGTCTTCTTTGCCAAATGATCACTCTAAGAGTTCTCCTAGATTTCTTGATTTCCTAATTCAGTTTCCTTAACTGGGATGGTATTCTTGTAACACTGTGTTTTTAGTAACCAAAAAAATAAACATACTATCATTAATGCACTGGATCCGATTAGAACTCCAAAGGTAAGCATGCTTGGGTGAGAGTAGTACTAGGATGGGTGACCTTTTGGGAAGTTATTTTTTTAGTAATCCGAAATTTGGTTAAAAATATTTTATGGAATTATATGATTAAAATTCAATTGATATAATTAGAATAAATAAAATGAAAAGTGTTGTTTTAACTGAAATAAATAAATAATTAGTAAATTCTTTTAGGTGAAAATAATGAGATATATATATATATTTGGTTTAATTAGTATTAATCCTAAATACCCATAAATAACTATATTTAATTATTGTAATTAATACCCATAATTTAATACCTAAATTTAATTATGGAAATTAATATTAATAAATACCTATTAATTTCCAATTTAATGAGTATAATGGCAACATTAATACCCTAGTAATAAATCTTCCCCAACTCTACTGCTCCATTCTCCTCACAACTAAACACTCATCTCTTTCTCTCTACTGCTCCATTTTCCTGGTGAAGCTCGAACTAGAGCTTCGACTTGGGCTCTTTTCTTAACCTTAGAAGGAGAGGTCAGGCTCTTTAGATTCCAGGGGAAGTCAACTATTTGATAGCAACCTCCATTTGATCTGAGGATCGCCGACATAATCAAATAGTGAAATAGCTCTGATGGACCAAAGCTGCCCTATTTTGGCCTAGCTAAAATTGGCCGAATTGAGCCCTCCTCTAGCAAAACCAAGCTCCCTTAACATCCCCACAACCCTCATACGACCTCAACGATGTTGAAAGGTCAATAATATGAATTCTTAATCCTAGAAGGTACTTTAGGAAGAGAGCTACCTTTCCCGATAGAAAGCTCGGACCGTTGCACCTCCGACAGGACAAGTGTGATCAAAACACCAACAAGAGAAAGCTCGTGTCAACTTGGAAAACCAACCGTGGACGAACACGTCATGGTTAACAGGTGAGTGGGCTAACTTACACTTCATACCTGATTGGGATGATGAACACCTTTTCTAAATTGGAAGCCACTATGAGTGGGCTTACTAACGTCATACCCGGTTGGGATGATGAGCATAGTTTAAAGTTAAAAACCACTTACCGGTTGTGAGTGAGATTTTATATCATACCCGATTAGGGATGACAAGTACCTCGAAATGAAAACCCACTACTTAGTGGTATTTTAAACATCACAACATAGAGGAGTGATGTGAAAATGACATGGAAAAACTACTTACAAGTCGTGAGTAGATCATAACTAGTTGGTATGATGAAGCTTACTTGGAGGAAGTGGAAAACCCGTTAATCGTTTATGAGCAGAGATATCCTCATACCTGGTTGGTATGATGGATAGTTGAAAATTTATTTTTGCGGAAGTGCTCTCCCTTGACTGTGTGCCATTGCTTAAACGATTTGGGAGACCTTCTTAACGAGAGCTCGAATAGCTCTTATAGGCATAAGGCCTCTGTTTTGGAACTTGAGGGCTATTATACCCAATTTTAAAAATCTCGAACATTGGGCCATAGGCCAGTGGGCAGGAGCAGGAGCTCGTAAGCAAACATGAGATATGTGCCATAAAACTTTAATAAATGAATTGTTTAACCATGGTACCAAGATAGGACCAACATATTTTGTCAACTAGCGGTAGTGTGACATGACAGGTCGACGGACCAGTCAAGACAAACAGTTGCAGTTTGAGTTGATGGTCGGAGCTGTTGAACCAGTGGCACCACATATTATAAGGCATGATGTAAAAATATTGATTGTGCATGCACTGTGATTACGAGACCTTCAAGATGCCCAAGAGGGGTAGTGATGTGTCCTAAGGGCCCTGGACGACCTAGTGGATATAAGGGCAGTTCGTCGGACTAGGTGACCATGAGAAATTTGGAGTAGCATCAAGCACATGAGACCGGGGTTGGGACGAGATGAGGTATGTGTCCTCATATGGACACGGAGTATTTTGGGTCTGATGGTAGGATATCGGAGACGTTCACTCAGACTCCGGGTAGAAGTCAGGGACTTCTATCAAGGTGGATGGTAAAAACGCTCTGATCCACAAGTGGGTGTAGTCGGCATAATTGCATCTTGTGAATATGTATGTGATTGACCTACATGATAAAGGATGTGTGTTGGGTGATGACACACCATGATTAATAAGAAATAGTGATAAAACTAAGATTTTTAATGTGGAGAAAATCTAAAGGAAATTAAGGAGTTTGACACACTCTAACTTGAAAATATCACCCTCGGTAGGGTAAAGGTTTTAAAAACTAGTATTTGAGTAAGGAATATTCTTAAAGGAAATAAGGAGTTTGACACACTCTGATTAAAGTTATTTTGTTTATGAAAACTCACTCCCAACCCCCGATCACTAAGTTGTAGAACTCACCCCCTCCCTTTTACCCCTTTCAGGAAACCAAGGGAAAACCAATCTTAAAGACTTCTCTGTATAGGAACTATAAAATCAGGTATGTCTATTTTTCAGTTTTGTATAATGTTATTCCAGGAAAGATAAAGGTTTAAAGGATGCCTTACTCGTCCCGGGTTTAAAAGAGGGGAAACCCTTAGTAAATCAGGAAGAGTGGTAGGTTGCTCATGGGGATCAGACCAAACCGAGTCGGGGCGTGACAATTCTCCTTAGTTTCTATGGTAGCGTAGGTTTGGTTACTTTTCTTAGGGCCATCTTCCTAGCAAGATCACATCCTTTGAGAGACAGGGTTTTTAGGAATTTGGAGTACTTTATTAATAGAGAAGTATAATATGTTTGGGTTTTAGCCCTATTACAAAAAGTGGTCACATAATAGATATGGAGCTATGGGGTTCTTCATAAGGATCATCCTAGGTAAGGTTATACACCCTTTGCTGGTGCTTTTGGCTTTAGGCTTGTCTCCCTTCAGACTTAGATTTGTGACCTTATCAGGTCCTGGCACCATCTTCTTGAATACTTCCCCATTTGGTCTTTTGAGACTTCTACTATGCCTCGAGCATTGGGGAGCTTCTAGGGATGTCTTCCTACGAAGACAGGGAGTTGGGTGGTGTTGGTAATGCTACTCCTAGTTTTCTTGGTTCCTCTCTTGGGAGCCATATGAAAATTTTAAAATTTTCTCTTAGTTACTATGTTATATATTCTTGATAATGTATTCAAGAAAACAAGCTCTGATACCAGTCAAGTTGTCACGCCCCGACTCGGTTTGGTTGGATCCTCGTGAGCAACCAGCCACTCTCCCGGTTTATTAAGGGTTTTCTCCTTCTTTAAACCTTGAGGAGTAAGACGTCCTTTATACCTGTACCTTTCCTGGAATGACATTAATCAAAACTGAATAAATTTAAACTTTCATACCTGTCTTGTAGGTTTAGCTAGCAAAAGGTTTTTAGGTAGGCTTTTCCCTTGGTTTCCTGAAAATGGGTAAAGGGAGAGGGTGAGTTCAACAACTTAGTGAATGGGTTTTTGAAACATTAGTTTCTTGAAAAATAGTTTGCATTGGAATGTGCTAAACTCCTTATTTTCTTCAAAATCATTATTTTCTCAAGTTCTAGTTTTCAAAACCTTTTTCCAAGGTTTACTAATTCTTTTCCAAGGATTCTCAAATCCTTTCCAAGGTTTCTAAACCCTTTATCCACAATCGGTGTGTTTAACAATGAACATGCACCCTTCATCATGAAGGGATCACACACATTTGCGAGATGCAGTTATGCTGACTGCATCCACTTGTGGATCGGAGCATCTTTACCATCCACCCTTATAGAAGTCTCTGACCTCTACCTGATGTCTAAGTGAACGTCTCTAACATCCTACCCTCAGACCCAAAATACTTTGTGTTCATATGAGAACGGAGACCTTATCCCGATCCCATCCCGGTCTCATGTGCATGAAGCTACATCAAGCTTTCCTGACTTCTAGCACGCCAACTGCCCTTATCCCTACCATGTCGTCCAATAGCCCTTAGGACGCATCACTACCCCTCTTAGGCGTCTTAATGGTCCTGAACCTCAAGTGCATGCACAAAAAAAGTTTTCCATATAAGACATTAATATTTGGTGCCAACTTTGAAATTTCGGTCAAAAATTTCTATGTACGCCCTATCATAAATAGCCATAAATTAATATATATTTAATTATTGTAATTAATTACCAATAATTTAATACCTAAATTAAATTATTGGAATTAATCCCAATAATTTATCACAATATTAATACTAGTAATAAATATTTCCCATTTAATACACAATTTTAAACATATATAAAGAGCTCATCCCCATTTATTCTCATCACACTTGAACACTTCTCTCTTTCTCTACTGCTCCATCTCCCGGTGAAGCTCAAACCAGAGCTTCGACTTGAGCATTTTTCTTAACCTCGGAAGGAGAGGTCGAGCTCTTTAGAATCGAGGAGAAGTCAGTTACACGCATGTAGTCTCTGTTTGCTCTGAGGGTCGCCGGAGAAACGCCGACATGATGGAACAGTGAAGTAGCTTCGACAGACCAAAGTTTCCTTGTTTTGGCCAAGTTGAAATCAACCATTTTGAGCCCTCCTAAGGCCAAACCAACGCTTCCTCAGCCTCCCACTGCTGAATTAGGACTAAAAGGTAAGCCAATTCGGCTCCCCTTTGAAATTTTCAGCCGGTGTTAGAGAGAGAGCCGGTAGAATTTTGATGATGAAATTCTAACTCAATTCGGCATCAATTGATGCAATTCTTGATTCTAGGATGAACCTCAAGACGAGAGCTATCTGCCCAGATCGAAAGCTCAGACTGTCGTGCCTTCACCGGTGAGTAATTGAAGTTTTCTCTCTCTATAGTTCATTTTCCGGCGAAGCTCTGTTTGAGCTTGTTCCGGCATTAAAACTTGTGATTCAAATTGTTAAAGAATCGTATGAACATGTGGAAACTCAATTTCAACAATTGGAAATGTTTGATCGGTCAATTTGAGAAAATCAATTTCGGTTGTGTTAGGAAGTTGGAATTGGGGGGAAATTGAGGATTTTCAAAAATTCAAAGGACCGAAACGCAATTTCCTAAAAATTGTGGGTCAATTGGGCATGATAAAAGTGTTAGAGGGCTAATTGAGGAATTTTACAATTTTTGGGGTGAAACTTACCATTTTTGTAAAGGAAGGGCAAAATGGTAATTTTGGAAAAGTTGGTGGACCAAATTGGAAATTTGTGAAATTAAAACCCCATTTGTGAAATGGAATAAATTGAGGTCCTATAATAAATTTTAAAAGTTTCAGGACTCAATTTGAGGAAAAACCGCATTATGGACCTAAAGTTAAAGAGAAATAACTTTAGTGATCTAATTGCAAATAAATAAAAGTTTGTTTTTCTCATTCATTTGGAATGAATGAAGGCTATTAAGCTGAGTAATAATGAACCGAGATTTTCATATCGTGTAGGACCATGAGTTACAAGGAACACTAGCAAAGACAATCTCGTGTAAATACAAAGTACCGGTCTAGTGGAATTTATTTTATTAACATGTGAGTGGGTTTACTAATGTCACAATTGGTTGGGATGATAAGTAGAACATAAAGTTAAAAACCACTTACCGGTTGTGAGTGGGATTTTATATCATACCCGGTTGGGGATGATAAGTATCTTGAAATGAAAAACCCACTATTTAGTGGTATTTTAAACATCACAACTTAGAGAAGTGATGTGAAAATCACCAGGAAAAACTACTTATTGGTTGTAAGTAGTCATACCCGGTTTGTATGATGAAACTTCCTCGAAGGAAGTTGAAAACCCGTTCATCGGTTATGAGCGGAGACATCCTTATACCCCGTCGGTATAATGGATAGCTGAAAATATATTTTGTCGGAAGTGCTCTACCTGGATTGTGTGCCAATACTTAAACTATTTAGGAGACCTTTTTGACGGGAGCTCGAATAGCTCTTATAGGCCAGGGGCCTTGATTTTGGAACTTGGAGGTTAATAAGCTCGATTTTGAAAATCTCATATAGTGGGCCCAAGGCAAGTTGGCACGAGCAGGAGCTCGTAAACAAACATGAGTTATATGCCATAAAACTTTAAATAAAGGAATTGTTTGACCATGGTACCAATATAGGACTGACATACTCAGTCATCTAGCGACAGTGCAACATGACAGGTCTCTGGACTAGTCAAGACAAACAGCTGTAGGTTGAGTTGAGAGTCGGGGCCGTTGGACCAGTAGCACCACAGATTATATGGCATGATAAGAAAATATTGTTTGTGCATGTACTATGATTATGAGATTATCAAGACATCCATGAGCGGTAGTGATGCATCCTAAGGGCCCTGGACGACCCGATTAGTATAAGGGTAGTTTGTCGTACCAAGTGATTGTGCAAAATTTGGAGTAGCACTAAGCGCATGTGACCAGAGTGTGGATGGGATGATGTCTCTATCCTCATATGGACACGGAGAATTGATTTCGAGATTGAGGGTCGGATGTTACGTACATCCACTCATTCTCATGGTAGAAGTGGACATACTTCTATCTAGGTGGTCGGTAAAGTCGCTCCGAAGCCACAAGTGGGTTCAGTGGTTGTGCTGGCCTACGAATGTGTGTTTGACCTTCATGATGAAGGTTGGGTGTTGGGTGATGACACACCGTGATTAAATAAGGAAATGGTGATAAAACTCGAGATTTTAAATGAAAGGATTTTTGGAAAGAAAGGAGTCTGGCTCACTCCAATATAATTCTTTTCCTCAAAGTGAATTTTTGAAAACCCATTCACTAAGTAGTCGTACTAACCCCCTCCCTTATATCCCCTTCGGGAAATTCTGGAAAGCCTACCATTAAAGACTATCAACTGAGACGCCTGTGAGACAGGTATGATAAATTTGAAATATTATACAGTTTTAATTTATGTTATTCCAAGAAAAGGTGCAGTTTTAAAGGATGCCTTATTCTTTACGGTTTATAATAAAGGGAAACCCTTTAATAAACTAGGTGAGTGGTGGGTTGTTCACGGGGATCCGACCAAATTGGGTTGGGGCGTGACACCTTTGGCCTAATAGCCTTCATTCATCATGAATGAATAAAATGGCCAAACTTTTAGTTATTTGTATTTAGGTCCCTAAAGTTCTTTTCTTTTAACTTTAGGTCCCTATTGCCAATTTTCCCCCAAATTGAGTCCCGAAACTTCTAAAATTCACTTTAAGACCTCAATTTATTCAAAATCACAAAAAGGGTTCAAGTTTCCCAAATTTCCAATTTGGTCCCAATTTCCCCCTTTCAACTTGGGTGAATTTGATTTTTTCAAATTGATAGATCAATCGAGGTTAATTGTTGAAATTGAAGGTAAAATTGAGTTCCTACACTTCCATACGATTCAATGAAAATTTGAATCGCATTATTTGTATTTGAATTTAGCTCAAATAGAGCTTCATCAGAAAACTGGACACTAAGAGAGAAACCTTCGAAAGCTTACCTTCGGGGGTGCGGCGTTATGAGCTTTCAATCTGGACAAATTGCTCTTGTTCTAAGGTTCCGCATAGGATCAAGAATTGCATCAATTCATGCTGAATTGAGGGAGAATTTGGTCAGTGAAGTTTCATCGGTTCTCTCTCTAACACTAATAAAAAATCACAAAGGACAACCAAATTAGCTTACCTTTCAGCTCTAATTCATTCATATGAGGGCTGTGGAAGCATTGGAAGATCTTGGTTTGGCCTGAGAAGGGCTCGAATTGGCCGTTTTCAGCTCGGCCAAAACAAGGCAGCTTTAGTCCATCGGAGCTGCTTCATCGTTCGATCACGCAGGCATTTCTTCGGCAATCCTTAGAGCAAATGGAGAATACCATCAGGTAGCTGACTTCTCCCCGAATCTAAAGAACCCGAACTCGTGTTCTTTGGCTAAAAAAACCCCAATGTCGGAGCTCTGGTTCGAGCTTAATCAAAAAATGGAGTAATATGGAGAGAGAGGAGTTTTCAAGTGTGAGGAGGATGAATGAGGAGGAGCTCTTTATAAAGGAAGCTCAGGGATTTCTTGGCTATCTAATTCGTGCCTTTATGGCAGTCATTCATTACTTGAAACTCCATGGATGGAGATTTTTCATCTTCATCGGCGCTGCACGATTTTTTGGCGAGTGAAGAATACTGTCATCTGAAGGAAGAAGACGACACTTGTGATGCCCCGACCCAATGTGGTCGAATGCCCATGATCAAGCTGCCACTCTCCCAATTTATTTAAAGTTTTCCCTTTGTTATAATCCGTAATGAATAAGGCGTCCTTTAACCTGCAACTTTCCTGGAATAACATAAATCAAAACTGTATAAAAAAACTTTAATTATATGATACCTGTCTCACATGCATATTTAGTTGGCGGTCCTTGAGGGTTGGCTTTTCGGGATTTCCTGAAAGGGATATAAGCAAGGGTGTGAATACAATGACTTAGTGAATGGGTTTTTTATATTAATTTTATTGGAAAAATGTTAGATTTGGAGTGTGCTAGACTCCTTATTTCCTTTCAAAAACCTTTCATTTCAAATCTCTATTTTTTATTACCATCTTATATTAATCACGGTGTGTCATCACCCAACACACATCCTTCATCATGAAGGTCAATCACACAATCGCAGGCCAGCATGTCCACTGAACCCACTTGTGGCGTCAGAGCGAATTTACCAGCCACCTAGATAGAAGCACGTCCACTTCAACCCTGAGAATGAGTGGATGTACGCAACATCTGACCTTCAATCCCAAAATCAATTCCCCGTGTCCGTATGAGGACATAGACCTCATCACGACTCCACCCCAGTCTTGTGCACTTGAAGCTATGTCAAACTTCGCAAGGTCACCTGGTCCGATGAACTGCCCTTAAACCCACCAAGTCATCTAGGGACCTAGGACACATCACTACCCCTATTGGGCTTCTTGAAGGTCCCATACACACAATGCATGCATAATCAATATTTTCACATCATGCCATATAATCTATGGTGACACTGGTCCAATAGCCTCGGTCCTCAACTCAACCTAGAGCCGTTTGTCTTGACTAGTCCAAAAACTGGTCATGTCGCACTACTGCTAGTTAACTGAGTATGTCGGTCTTGTCTTGGTACCATGGCCAAACAATTCATTTATTTAAAGTTTTATGGCATATATCTCATGTTTGTTTATGAGCTTCTGCATGTGCCAATTGGCTTATGGCCCACTGTTCGAGATTTTCAAAATTGGGCATAATAGCCCTCAAGTTCCAAAACTGTGGTCTCCCGCCTAACAGAGCTATCCGAGCTCCCGTCAAGAAGATCTCCTAAATTGTTTAAGCAGTGGCACACAGTCAGGGGAGAGCACTTCTAACAAAAATAAATTTTCAACTTTCCATCATACCGGCCAAGTATGAGGATATTCTACTCATAACCGATGAACGAGTTTTCCACTTCCTCTAAGAAAGTTTTATCATACCAATCGGGTATGATCTTCTTACAATCTGTAAGTAGTTTTTCTGCATCATTTTTACATCACAGCTCTAAGTTGTGATGTTTAAAATACCACTAAGTAGTGGGTTTTCATTTTGAGGTACTTATCATCCTCACCCGGGTATGATATAAAATCCCACTCACCCAGTTGTGCAGTGAAATTCCTCTTAGTGAGCTTTGTTGTACTTATTTGAACTCGTCTTAGCTAGCGTTCTTGGTACTTCGTGTTTCTACATGATATGAACATTCTTTTTCAATATTCTTTGGCCTAACAGTCCTCATTCATCCCAATTGAATAAGAAAATCGAACTATTCCTTTATTTGCAATTATGTCCCTAAAGTTACTTTTCTTTAACATTAATTCCCTAATGCTGGTTTTTCCTCAAATTGAGTCCCTAAACCTTTAAAATTCCTCTTGGGACTTCAATTTACCCAATTTCATAAAAAGGGGTTCAAGTTTTCCAAATTCACAATTTGGCCCCCAAATGTTTTCTAAAATTACCATTTTGCCCTTCTTTTACAAAAAAGGTATGTTTCACCCCGAAATTTCTAAAATTTCTCAATTGGCCCTCTAACATTCTTATCATGCCTATTGACCCTCAATTTTATAAAATTTCATTTTGGTCCTTCATAATTTCGAGAATCCCCAATTTCCCTAAATTTTTCCCCCAATTTCAACTCTTTAACACATCCGAAATGGATTTTATCAAATTGAACAATCAAACACTTCTAATTGTTGAAATTGAGTTTCTACATCTTCATACAATTCCATAGCACTTTAAATCGTATGTTTTAATGTCAGAACAAGCTCAAACGGAGCTTCGCCGGAAAACAAACTATAGAGAGAGAAAGCTTCAATTGCTCACCGGTGAGGGCACGACGGTCTGAGCTTTATATCGAGGCAAATATCTCTCCTCCCATGGTTCTTCCTAGGATCAAGAATGACATCAATTGATGCCGAATTGGATTAGAATTTTATCATTGAAATTCTGACGATTCTCTCTTTAGCATCGGTCAAAAATTATAGAGGTGAACCGAATTGGCTTACCTTTCGGTTCTAACTCAGCTGTGGGGGGGCTAAGGAAGTGTAGGGAGAGCTTGGTTTACCCTGAGGGGGCTTGAATTGGCCGATTTCAGCTCGATCGAAATAGGGCAGCTTTAGTCCGCCGAAGCTGCTTCATTGTTCTATCACACTGGCATTTCTCTAGCGACTCTTAGAGCAAACGAAGACTATAGACGTGTAGCTGACTTCTCGCCGATTCTAAGGAGCCCAAACTCACAATCTTTGACTAAAAAATAACCCTATATCGGAACTCTGGTTCGAGGTTTGTCAGAAAACTAAGCAGTTGAGAGAGAATAAAGTTTTTAGGTGTGAAGAGGATGAATGACGAGGGGGTCTTTATATAGTAAGCTCGGGGACTTTTTGGCTGTCCGATTGGCACGTTAATGGTGGTCATTAATTGCCTGAAACTACCTGGTCGGAGGCTTTTTATCTTCACTGGCGCTCCATGATTTTCCGGCGAGTGAATAGTGCTATCATATGAAGGAAAAAGACAACACTATTCTGAACTAGACCGGGTTCAAAGCTTAAACCAGTCAGTTCACCCTCGATTCGACCGAATTTTTCAAATCTAAAAATTTTTAAATTCATTTTTCTATCAAATGATGGTTTCAAAGCTCAAATTTGAATTTTTTAAACCACCTAGAAAAATGAATTTAGAATCCGGTTCAATAGTGGTTCAAACCAGTCCAAATCGGTTTAATCTGATTCGGATCCGGTTCACCTGAACCGGTTTGGTTTTCATCCCATATTCATCCTAAAGTCCTTTTTCATGACTTATATGACTCTTTAGGTCACTCAAGATCCATAAATTCCCAGTTTACTCTCTCTTTCTCTCTCTCTCTCTCGGCTTTAGTCCATAAACCAGCTCGGTTCTTAAACTAGTGCAATTCGGTTCAGATTCGGTTCACCCGAACCGGTCTGATTTTTCTCTCCCAATTTGTCCTAAAGTTCTTTTCCAAGGTTTATGAACCATTTTGAGTCACCTAGGAGTTGTAAATTCTCAAATTTGCATGTTTCCTGATAATCGGATTTGTAGATCGACTTAGTTTTAAATTTAAAACTGACCGGTTCTTTCCTCAATTTTCTCATTGTCAAAGGACGGGGTTTACAACACTATTTTGAACCGGACTGGACCGGTCCAAACCAGGTTCGATGGTTAAACCAGTTGGTTCAGGCTCGATTCGACCGAGTGTTTTGAAATTAAAAATTTATAAATTAATCTATATTCATTTTCTAAGCCACCTAGATAAATGAATTTAGAAACCAGTTCAATATTGGTTCAAATTGGTTCAAACCGGTTCAATCTGGTTTGGATTCGGTTCATCTAAACCAGTCTAGTTTTCTCTTCCAAATTGTCCCACGGTCCCTTTCCAAGGTTTTTAGGACTATTTGGGTTAATCGGGAGTTGTAAATTTCCCAATTACTCATTCTCAAATGGTAGGGATTCGTGAACCGGTTCAGTTTTCTCACTTGGATTGACCGGCTCTTTCCCTGGTTTTCCTTAACTCCAAAGGGTGGGGTTTACACACATCCTCTTGATGATACCGTAGTTTACGTCTTCAACATTGTGGAATAACAGTACACAATGCTCATAATATAAAGCATAACAATCATAGAAAACATTTGAATATTTCATTAATACAATGAAATAAGTTTACAAACACATTTGAAACCCTCGGGAAAGCATATTTTCACATGCCAACCTGATGTTTGCTCAATGCTACAATGGTGGGTACCTTCACTAAAGTAGTACCAATAAGACTAAGGCTTAAAATAAAACTCATACAATTTTTAGTGGAAATTTAAACTTTTCTTGCAAAAGTAGTGTGCCCAAAATGTTCTTACAAAATTCCTAAAAATACAACAATTTATAAACAATTAATTTAAAACCTTAGTATGCATGATTTAAGATTAGTACCTCAAGCTGCACTAGTGGTGTAAGTGATATCTGATCTTAGTACATCATGGACTTGTGATTGTTTTGGGAAGTGGCTAAGCTCATGGCTCGATTAATAAGATAATTAACATCAAGCCAGTACATGGATTACAATCTCATACCTCACTAAAAATATTTATACATGAATAATTATTTATTATTCTTATATTTGGGTAACTTTCATAGTTTTCCCTAATCCTTACCACTCAGTCTTAGGGTTTCACATTCAAGTATCTCTTGGTGGAGCTCTCGCTCACCAATTTATCTTATCAATCAATAAATCAGTCATATGTTCTCATTAGAACAAACACATATGATTAGGGAAACAAACACATATGATTCATATGGATGTCAACGAACACACAATTTATCTCACAATTTTCCAAACAAACACATATGATTCATATGGATGTCAAGGATGTGTCATCGACATCTCTATACTCTAGATGTACCCTCCGACCATGCACTAAAGTATATGTATACCTTGGTTGTCCATTGTTTCCACACACATGAGTATACATGGATCTTGGGGCTATTTGGAAGCATAACATAATCCCTCTTTATCCTCACTTCTAATATACCCCAAACATTGTTACTACCACGATATGCATCCTAATCGGTTCATATTCACAACAATGGCATAAATACCAAAACATGCATACCAATGTTTGATACAACACCATGCACACAACCTTATAGGTAATTAAATATATCAACCAAAAAGATTTACACATCATGCATATATTTACTCAAAGTTTGGTTTTCAATCAACTGACTCTACTACTCATGTTTTCTTAAAGCTTCATACCTTCAATTCACGTGGTATTTAAGCATTATTTTCATGGGTCGTTCCAACCCTTATTTTTGGTAACGATGTAATTTTAATGTTATGTGCCCTCAATTCATATAGTCCTATCATGCGACTATCATTTTCTTGATTTCTAAACCATCTTTTCATTACTCATTATCATATATACATTTTTCCTACTTGCTCATCCATCTATGTTCTTTTCATCCATTTTCAAAATACTTTTTGAAGTATACAACATGCACATTTATGAAGTTCATGGAAAATTGTAAAGTGTCGTGGTTGGTCCAATCAGACTAGCATTCAATAATCCCACACACCGTTCTAATCAATAATCCCTCCACTCATCATAATAACTTAGTTCTAGAGAGTGAAAGTGCCCCGACTTCATTGACCAAATTACCATTGCTTAAGATAGAAATTGGAGTTGCTCTTGATCCTTGAAGGATCACCTTGACAAGAGCTACCATCCTAAATCAAGAGCTCCGAAGATGATGGAAATAATTTCAAAAATTATTGTTTATGCATACTATAAGTTCATAACCATTGAAGTGCCTAGTATGGGGTAGTGTTGGTTCCAAGGGCATTTGGATGACCCATGGAGTATAAGGAAAGCTTGTCATCCAACATGTCGAGAAGCCCTTGGAGCTTCATGCGCCCTAAGACTGAGGATAAAAGAAGGAGAGGTCTCATCCCACTATAGCAGACACGGAGGATATCGAGGTTTGAGGGATGGACGGTAAGGCTCACTTAGACATGTAGTAGAAGGTGTAACCTTTTTACTAGGGTTGTCGATAAAGATACTCTAGACAACAAGTGGAGTAGTCAGGGACTATTCTACGAATGTTTGATCCCTTTTTGATAAAGGGTGAGTATGGTTGCATGTAAAACCAATTCTGAGTAAAGGAAGAAAATTTGAAGAGTTCTTTTCATAAATTTGCAAAAAAAAGAAAGATATTATAAACTTTGTTTTGAAAACTCACCCTAAAACCTACTCACTGAGATGTAGAAACTCACCCCCTCCCTTTAAAACTTTTTTAGGGAAGGAGACAATCCTTTAAGGAACTCTTACATCAAGACCATAAATTCATGTAATTTATTTTGCTATTATTAGTTTTGTATAATGTTATTCCAAGGAACAATGGCCGAAGGTACGCTTGACTCCTCGTGGTTTAGGAAGTGATAACTCTTCCTAGACCAAAGAGAGTGTCGTGTTGCTCATGGGGTTTTGACCAAACTAGGTCGGGGTGTGACAACCTTAGTAGTATCAACGTTAAGTTCCCTCGAATTCATTATCAAGACTATATAATCTAAAACTAAAACTATCCACCTTGTAGGAACAATGGCCCCAATAAAATTTTCCAAACAAACTCATCTAATCCCAGGATTGATAGGGACCGCTACCTCAAGCAAGAAGAGTAGCAAGGGAATCTATGAGCTCAAAAGAGCTCGACTTGAGGAAATAGCCAAAGATCGAAGGGCACTCCTTGAGCAAATGATGAAAATGTTTAACATACCAAACCCTCCCTAGGAAAGAGGTCAACACCTTGACGAAAATATACATCCTAAGAGGTGTCCAACGCCTTCACTAGCACCTCGACAGCCATAAAGAAGACTGACACAAGAAGAGGCATTTTAGAACTATTGGGAGGCATATGCAAACTATGCAAGGGTTTTCCATAAGCTCCCACCCATCTGAGTGAGCCCCAAACACATGAACATGATGAGAGAAGCCTACAATTATGAAGTCGTAGTGCTGGAGAAGTATGGGCTCAATGTAACTCACGAAGTTAGAGCTCGTGGAACACCCTACAATGCCATCCCACCCCATTCCAAGGAACCTAGCCTGAGCCTGTTCAAAGGATGCGAGGAACAATACTTAGACATAAGCTCATCATCCTCTGAACCATCGAACAAGAAGTCCTGGAACAAATCAAAGGTGGATTCCCGATCGGTGGACATATAGGGTTAGGAGGAGAATGAGACGAATACATGTAATAAGCCTATTTTGGCACACCTTTCCTTGAATAAAAGAAGAGTTGGTTATGTCTAACATTGTAACTCTATTGAAAGACCACCAAAGAAATTAAAACTTCTACAATAGGATAAAAGGGCCCCAAAACCGTAAAAATCTAAGGAAAATAGACAAACTCCTCTTTAAAGGGTAAGGGAACAAGAACTTTTAAAGACTAGAAGTTTAACTTGGGATATGAATAATACATCTTTCCCTAAGAGGAGTTAGGAGGATCAGAGAAGGCCCATAACTTGACCAGACGATAAATGCAACAAGCAGCCAAGTACCAAGGGTACCTCCAAGATAATAGTTAGGGATATTATTGTAGACCCAAAACGGTTAGAGCATCTAGAAAACACGGGAAAAGAAGGTCGTACCCCAAAGGGGTGACAAAAACATTAAAGAAATAGTAAGCATGATAAGTCGTCACCAAGAAAGATGCCAAGGACAACATACAGAGATATAGAATGTAAACTCCACCCTTTGATAATAAGAAAAATCGGGAAAAGAACTGGTCATTTCCAAAGAGAAAACCGAATCAGTTTATAAATTGTAAACAATAGAGAAAGGGCAAACTGAGAAATTTATAAATCCCGAGTGACCTACGGAGTCATAAAAGTCATGGGAAAGGATTTTAAGATGAATTGGAAGAGAAAACCGAACCAGCTCAGGTGAACCAAACTTAAACCAGTTTCTAAATTCATTTTTCTTGGTGGCTTAGAAAATTAAAATTAGAGAATTGAAGCCACTGTTGGATAGAGAATGAATTTAGAAATTTTTAATTTTGAAAAACTCAGTCGAATCACACCTGAACCGACCAGTTTAAGCATTGAACCCGGTTCAGACCGATGCGGTCCCGTCTGGTAAGGAATAGTGTTGTCTTCTTCCTTCAGATGACAACACTATTTACTTGCTAAAAAATCGAGCAGCGCTAGGAAGATGAAAAGTCTCCATTTAGGGAGTTTCAGGCAATGAATAATCGCCATAAAGGCGTCAATCAGACAACCAAGGAGTCCTCTATCTTGATGTGAGCTATCTTCCCCGATCAAAAGCTCAGAACACCACACCCCGACGGTAAGCTTTCGAAGCTTTCTCTCTCTAAATCCAATTTTCTAATGAAGCTCTGTTTGAGCATAATTTAGATTCAAATGACACGATTCAAAGCTCCATTGAATCATGAGGAAATGTAGGAACTCAATTTTACCTTCAATTTCAACAATTAAACCCGATTGAATGGTCAATTTGATGAAATCAAATTAGGCTAGTTTGAAAGTGGGGAAATTAGGGAAAAATTTTGTGGAAATTTGGGAATTTCGTAAAATTGAGAGACCAAAGTGAAATTTCCCAAAATTGAGGACCAATTGGCCATGAAAATGATGTTAGAGGACCAATTGGTCGATTTTGAAATTTATTGGGGTAAAATTGCCATTTTTGTAAGGTAAGGGCAAAATGGTATTTTTTGAAAAGTTGGGGACCAAATTTGAATTTTGCGAAACTTGAACCCCTTTTTGTGATTTTGAATAAATTGTGGTTACAAAGTGAATTTTAGAAGTTTCGGGACTTAATTTGGGGAAAAGTTTGCATTAAAGAACTAAAGTTAAGGAAAAAGAACTTTAGTGACCTACATATAAATAATAGAAAAGTTTGGGGCATTTTGTTCATACATGAGGAATGAAGGCTATTATGCCAAACGTTAATAAACAAGAATTTTCAAATTGTGTAGGAACACGAAGGACCAGAATGCCAGTAAGGATAAGCTCGCGTGGTGGCAAAAGCCAATTAAGAGGGAAACACGGCACATATCAGGTAAGTGGGATTTTTCACATCATACCCGGTTGGGATGATGAGTAACTCGGAAATGAAAAACAACTACCTATGTGGAATTTTAACATCACACCTAGTTGGAGTGGTGTGGAAACTACGTAGAAAAACTAATTACCGGTTGTAAGTAGATCATACCCGGTTGGTATGATGAACTTCGTGGAAGAAAGTGGAAAACTCGTTTACCGGTTGTAAGTGGAGATGTCATCACAACCAGTTGGTGTGATAAACCAGTTTGTCAAAAGTGTTCTCCCATGACTTTGTGCCACTGCTTAAAAAATTTTGGGAGACATTCTTGACGAGAGGTCGAAAAGCTCAGATAGGCCAAAGGCCTCGGTTTTGGAACTTAGGGGGTAAAATGCCAATTTTGAAAATCTCGTACAATGGGCCCAAGGCCTGTTGGCACGAGTAGGAGCTCATAAACAAACCTGATGATAAGCCATGAAAACTTTTAATGAATGAATGATGTGATTTTGTCATGGTACTAAGATAGGACCAAGATACTCGATGGACTAGCGACAATACAACAAGACCTGGTCGATAGACCGGTCGAGACAAACAAGTGCAGGTCGGGTTGAGGGTCGGGACCGTTGGACTAGTGGCACCACATACTAACGGCTTATCGAAAACTTTGTTTGTGCATGCACTGTGGTTCGAGACCATCAAGATGTCCAAGAGGGGTAGTGATGCGTCCTAAGGGCCACTGGATGACATGGTGGAGATATGGGTAGATTGTCATGCCAGCAATCAGGGAAGTCAACAAAGCTTCACGCGTATGAGTCTGGGGTGGGGTCGGGATGAGGTCTCTGTCCTCATATGAACATGAAGTTCTTTTTTTTTTGGGTTTGAGGGTCGGGTGTCATGAACATCCACTCATTCCTAGGGTAGAAGTGGATGTGATTCTATCTAGGTGACCGGTAAAGTCGCTCTGATGCCACAAGTGGGTGCAGTAGACGGGCTGCCATGCGAATGTGTAATCCCTTTATGATGAAGGGCGTACATGGATTGTTGAACACATCGATTGTGGATAATGAGGAAATTGGTTTTTGAATAACCAGGAATTCAAGGAAAAAATGATTTTAAAGAAAATAAGGAGTCTGACACACTCCAATTCAAAACTATTTTATGGAAACTCATTTTCAAAACACCCATTCATTGAGTTATTGAACTCCCCCCCTCCGTTTACCCCTTTTCTAGTAACCGATGGAAAAACCTACCTACAGACATTCCGCTAGATAAACCTAAAAGATAGGTATGTAAATTTAAATTATTCATTTTTTATTAATGTTATTCCAAGAAAGGTACAAGTATAAAGGGTGCCTCACTCCTCATAGTTTAAAGAAGGGGAAAACCCTTAATAAACTAGGAGAGTGGCGGGTTGTTCATAGGGATCTGATCAAACTGGGTCGGGGCATGACAACTTGAGTGGTATTAGAGCTTGTTTCCTTGAATACATTATCAAGACTAGAGAACATAGTAATTAATAGGGATACTTTCAAAATTTTCAGATGGCTCTTGAGAAAGGAAACAAGAGTTGTAGTCTCCGCCACTATCGAGCCATCCTTCCTAGTGGAAACTCCCCAAGGAGCCCAGACAACCCCACTTGGACTTAGATCAAAACATTAGAGGTTGTATGAGGAGTTCACTCGTGTATTTGGACAACTTATGTAAACTTCGCCCCTTTTGGGAAAAGAAAAATCGGGGAAAGAACCAGTCGACCCGTGTGAGAAAAATGAACGGGTTCATGAACCCTAAAAATTAGAGAAAGGGCAAAACAAGAAATTTAAAAATCCCAAGTGACCTATAGAGTCACAAAAGTCATGAGAAAGGACCTTAGGATGAATTGGAAGTGAAAACCAAACCGATTTAGGGGAACCGGATTGAACCGGTTTAAACCACTATTAACCCGGTTTCTAAATTCATTTTTCTAGGTGGCTTAAAAAATTCAAATTGGAGAATTGAAGCCATCGTTGGATAGAGAATGAATTTAGATAAATTTACAAATTTTTAATTTTGAAAAACTCAGGTGAATTGGGCCTATACCAGCTGGTTTAAGCATTGAACCCGGTTCGGACTAGTGCGGTCCGGTTCGGAATAGTGTTGCCTTCTTCTTTCAGATGACATCACTGTTCACTCACCAAAAAATTGAGCAGCACTGATGAAAGGTCTCTGGCCAGGGAGGTTTAGGCAATGAATGACTGCCATAAAGATGCCAATCGTACGACCAAGAAGTACCCTTAGCTTCCTATATAAAGAGCCTCTCCTCATTCATCCTCCTCACCCCTGAAAACTCCTCTCTCTCTCCCTACTACATTTTTCGGTGAAGCTCAAACTAGAGCTCCGACATTGGGGTTTTACTAAACCAAAGAAGGGAAAGTCGGGTTCCTTAGATTTGGGTAGAAGTCAACTACCTAACGGTCGTCTCCATTTGCTTCGAGGATCACCGGAGAAGCGTCGACTTGATCGAACAGTGAAGCAGCCCTGTTTCAGTCGAGCTAAAAATGGCCAATTTGAGCCCTTCTCAGGCCAAACCAAGCTCTCCCAACACTTCCATAGCCCTCATACGACTAAATTAGAGCGGAAAGTTAAGCCAATTTGGCTACCCTTTATAATTTTCGATCATTGTTAGAGAGAGAACTGACGAAACTTCACTGACCAAATTCTCCCTCTGTTTGGCATGAATTGATGTAATTCTTGATCCTAGGAGGAACCTTAGGATGAGAGCTATCTGCCTAGATTGAAAGCCCGAACCGTCGCACCCCCATGGTAAGCTTTCGAAGCTTTCTCTCTCTAAGTCCAATTTTTCGACGAAGCTTCGTTGGAGCTCAATTCGAATCCAAATGACGCAATTCAATGTTCCATGGAATCGTATGGAAGTGTGGGAACTCAATTTTACCTTTAATTTCAATAATTAAACTGTATTGAATGGTCAATTTGATGAAATCATATTCGGCCGGTTTGAAAAAGGGAAATTGGGGGAAACTTTTATGAAAATTTGGGAATTTCGTAAAATTGAGGGACCAAAGTGCAATTTTCCAAAATTGAGGGTCATGGCCATCAAAAAGATGTTGGAGGACTAATTGGTCAATTTTTGGAATTTATTGGTGTCAATTTGCCATTTTTGTGAAGTAGGGGCAAAATGGTCATTTTTGAAAAGTTGGGGACCAAATTGGAAATTTGGGAAAACTAGTGCATCTTTTTATGATTTTGAATAATTGTGGTCCCAAAGTCAATTTTAAAAGTTGAGGGACTCAATTTGTGGAGAAATTGGCATTAGGGACCTAAAGTTAAAGAAAAAGAACTTTAGGGACCTAAATGCAAATAATTAAAAGTTTGACATTTCATTCATTCGAGATGAATGATGGCTATTAGGTTCAATGTTAATGAACAAGGATGTTCGTAACGTGTAGGAACATGAAGTACCATAAATGCCAGTAAGGATAAGCTCGCTTGAGGCAAAGAGCTGGCTAAAAGAAAAAGTGCACTACACTTATCGTGTGAGTAGGGTTTTTCACATCATACCGGTTGGGATGATGAGTACCTTAGAAATGAAAACCCACTATTATGTTGAATTTTAACATCATATCTAGTTGGAGTGATGTGAGAAATACGCGGAAAAACTACTTACTAGTTGTAAGTCGATCATACCCGGTTGGTATGATGAACTTACAGGAAGGAAGTAGAAAACCCGCTTATCGATTATAAGTAGAGATGTCCTCACACCCGATTGGTGTGATAGACAAGTGAAAAGTTATTTTGTCAAAAGTGTTCTTCCCTCACTCTGTGTCGTTGCTTAAAAATTTCGAGAGACCTTCTTGACGAGAGCTCGAATAGCTCAGATAGGCCAGAGGCCTCAGTTTTGGAACTTGGGGGCTAGAATTCCCGATTTTGAAAATCTTGTACAGTGGGCCCAAGGCTAGTTGGCACGAGTAGGAGCCCGTAAATAGACATGATGTTAAGCCATGAAAAAATTAATGAATGATGTGATTTGGCCATGGTACCAAGACAAGACCGACATACTCGATGGACTGGCGGTAGTGCGATAAGACTAGTCGATGGACTAGTATAGACAAATAGCTGCAGGTCGAGTTAAGGATCGGAGCCATTGGACCAGTGACACCAAAGATTAATGGCTTATATGGAAAATTATTGTTTGTGCATGCACTGAGGTTCGTGACCATCAAGACGCCCAAGAGGGGTAGTGATGAGTCCTAGGGGCTACTAGATGACATGATCGAGATAAGGGCAGTTTGTCGTGCTAGTAGTTAAGTAATCTCAACGTAGCTTCATGCGCATGAGACTGGGGTGGGGTCGGGATGAGGTCTTTATCCTCATATGGACATGAAGTATTTTGGGTCTAAGGGTAGGACGTTTGAGACGTTCACTCAAACTTCATGTAGAAGTCAGAGACTTTTATCAGGGTGGATGGTAAAGATGCTTCGATCCACAAGTGGGTGCAGTCAGTGTAACTGCATCTCACGAATGTGTGTGAACCCTTCCTGATGAAGGATGTGTATTGTTTGTGAAACACACATAATATGGAAATGGGAATGAGGTTTGAAAACCTTGGAAAGGATTTGAGAATCCTTTGAAAAGAATTATAAAATCTTGGAAAAAGGTTTTGAAAACTAGAACTTTAGAAAATAATAATTTTAAAGAAAATAAGGAGTCTGACACACTCCAATGCAAACTATTTTTCAAGAAACTCATGTTTCAATAACTCATTCTCTGAGTTGTTGAACTCACCCCATCCCTTTACCCCTTTTTAGGAAACCAAGGGAAAAGTCAACCTAAAGATCTTCTACTAGCTAAACCTGCAAGACAGGTATAAAAGTTTAAATTTATTTAGTTTTGATTAATGTCATTCAAGGAAAGGAACAAGTATAAAGTATGCCTTACTTCTCATGGTTTAAAGAAGGGGAAAACTCTTAATAAACCGGGAGAGTGGTGGGTTGCTCATGAGGATCCGACCAAACTAAGTCAGGGTGTGACAACTTGAGTGGTTTCAGAGCTTGTTTCCTTAAATACATTATCAAGACTATATAACATAGTAACTAAGACAAAATTTTAAAAATTTTAGATGTCTCCCAAGAGAGGAACCAAGAAAACTAGGGCTGGTGTTACCAACACCACCCAACACCCTATCCTTGTAGGAAGACATCCTTAGAAGCTCTCCAATGCCCGAGACATAGTAGAAGTCTCATAAGACCAAATGGGGATGTATCCTAGAGGGTGGTACTAGGACCTATTGAGGTCACAACTCTAAGTGCGGAGGGAGCCAAGCCTGAAGCCGGAAACACCAGCAAATGGTGTATAACCTTATCTAGGAGGATGCTTATCAAGAATCCAATAGCTCCATATCTATTTTGTGACCACTTTTTGTAATAGGGCTAAAACCCCAACATATTGTACTCATCTATTAATGAAGTACTCCAAATTCCTAAAAACCCTATCTCTTAAAGGATGTGATCTTGCTAGGAAGATGGCCCCAAGAAAAGTAACCAAACCTGTGCTACCATAAAAACAAAGGAGAATCCCATCCTAGTTATGGAAACTAAATTAGGGAATCAAGGAATCTAGGAGGACTCTTAGAGTGATCCTTTGGCAAAGAAGACTCCACAAGAAAATTCTCAAGATATCCAGACTCAAGAACGACGAACCACCAAAACCAACAATTTCCTAGAAAGATGCTAGGAGGAACCCCTTAGGTCCACGTAATTACAAGTATGAATGATAGGGACACTACGTGAAGAAGTGTCCAACCCTAGTAAGGACAGGTATCAAGTTAACTTGTAGGGGGATAGGATGGGCAATGGAGGACTGTCACATACCCCATGGATTTAGGGCAATACCTCCAGAGAAAACACGTTGACTACCAAAAATCCAAAGCCATGGAATGCAGGAAGAACCAAAGGTAGGACCTTCAGAAATCGCAAATAAAATATAATATAGATGAAGGGAATCTTCCATTACAAGAGAGCTATAAGCCATCTAGGAGCAAAGAAGGTAGTGCCTCCACCAGAGAAGACAAGCCTGAATGTTGAGAGACAAATAGGATGTTTTGAGATAGTACTGAGTAACCTACTATGGAAAAGCAGAGGAGCCAAGAAGAATCTAGCGAACAAATGTAAATAGTAACTGTGGGAGGAGACACCCTAGAAGGGACTAGAAAGTAGTAAAGACTACACTAAAAAGAGGGGCGATAGGATAGGTGCCAAGGATAAGTGAACTCAAGGGGCAACTAACCAAATACATGTAAACAAGAAAAGTAGTAGGGATGAGATAATTAACGAACTCACCCTCATAGGAATTATGGATTTAAACCCAGGCGAAGAAGAGAGAAGTGGAAAGGCCAAATGTTGGAAAGGAAGGATGAAGGGAATCCTTAAAGGAAATTATGGCTGAAAATGAAATGGAGACCATACTTGTAAACCTCACCCTTTTGAGCTAAGGAAAACTATGAGAAAACTAGGAGAACCGGTCAAACCGAGTGAGAAAACCAAACCGGTTCAGAAACTTGATCAATTGTGAATGGACAATTTAGGAATTTACAACTCCCGGGTGATCCAAAGGGTTCATAATACTATGAAAAATAACCTTAGGATGAATTGGAAGAGGAAAACTAGACCGGTTTGGATGAACTGGGTCCAACAAGATTGAACCGGTTTATGAACCGAGTCGGTTTATGAACCAGAACCGATAGAGGTCAGGCAAAATCAAGGAATTCAACTCCATTGTACTCCAAAGAAATTCATAAACCTTGGGAAGGAACCTTAAAACAAAGTGAGAGAGAAAAACCAGACCGGTTCGGGTGAACCGAACCTGAATCGAATTAAACCGGTTTAAGAACCGAGACAATTTATAAACCAAAATTAATAAAGAGATGATAAACCGGGAATCTGATGGACCCTAAGTGACCTATGGAGTCACAAAAGTCATGGAAATGGACTTGTGAAGGAATTGGGGATGAAAACCAAACCGGTTCAGGTGAACCAGATTCGAACCGGTTTGGACCGGTTTGAACCACTATTGAACCAAATCGTAAATTCATTTTTATAGGTGGCTTAAATAATTCAAATTTCAGATTTGAGGCCTCCATTGGATAGAAAATGAATTTAGATGAATTTAAAAATTTTTAGATTTGAAAAACTCAGTTGAATGAGGGGTGAACCGATCAGTTTAAGCTTCGAACCTGGTTCAGACCGGTTTGAAACAATGTCATCTTCTTCTTCTTCTTCAGGATGACAGCACTATTCACTCACCAAAAAATCGAAGTAGCGCCGGCAAAGAAAAAATTCTTCCATTAGGTACATTTCAGGTCTGCAATACTTGTCATAAAGGTGCCAAATGGACGGCCAACGGGTCCTCGAGCTCCCTATATAAAGAGTCACTCTCCATTTATCCTCTCTACACCTAAAAACTCAATTCTCTCTCAACTGCTACATTTTTCGATGAAGCTCGAACTAGAGCTTCGATATGAGGTCTTTTCTGAGCCAAACAAGGCAAGGTCAGGTTCTTTAGAACTAGGGAGAAGTCAGCTACACGCCTGTAGTGTCTATTTACTCTGAGGGTTGTTGGAGAAACGCCAGCGTGATGAAATAGTCAAGCAGCTCCGACGGACTGAAGCTGCCCTGTTTCGGCCAAGTTGAAATCGGCCATTTCGAGCCCTCATCAAGCCAAACCAAGCCTTCCCAACAATTCCTCAACCCTCTCATGGGCGAATTAGGACTGAAAGGTAAGCTAATTCGGTTCCCCTCTATAATTTTCGGCCAGTGCTAGAGAGAGAACCAGTAGAATTTCAATGATGGAATTCTAACTCAATTCAGCATCAATTGATGCGATTCTTGATTCTTGGATTAACCTAAGGACAAGATTTATCGGACCGCCGTGTCCTCACCTGTGAGTAATCGAAGCTTTCTCTCTCTACAGTCTATTTTCCAGTGAAGCTCTGTTTGAGCTCGTTCCGACGTTAAAACTCGCGATTCAATTTCAACTTCAATTTCAACAATTAGATGTCTTTGATCAGTCAATTTGATGAAATCAAATTCAGCTGTGTTAAAAAGTTGGAATTGGGGGAAAGTTGGGGATTTTAAAAAATTTGAGGGACCGAAATGCAATTTCCTAAAATTGAGGGTCAATTGGGCATGATAAAAATGTTAGAGGGCCAATTGAGGAATTTTAGAATTTTTGGGTTGAAACTTACCATTTTTGTAAAGGAAGCGCAAAATGGTAATTTTGGAAAAGTTGGGGGACCAAATTGGAAATTTGGGAAATTAATCCATTTTTTGTGAAATGGAATAAATTGAGGTCCTATGATAAATTTTAAAAGTTTCGGGACACAATTTGAGGAAAAACCGGCATTAGGGAATTAAAGTTAAAGAAAAATAACTTTAGGGACATAATTGCAAATAAATGAAAGTTTAACCTTCTCATTCATTTGAAATGAATGAAGTCTATTAGGCTAAATGATAATGAACCGAGATGTTCATATCGTGTAGGAACATGAAGTACCAAGAATGCCAGCAAGGACAAGCTCGCGTGAATACAAAGAACCGATCCCGTAGAATTCACGTCATTAACAGGTGAGTGGGTTTACTAACATCATACCTGGTTTGGATGATGAGCACAACATAAAGTTAAAAACCACTTACTAGTTGTGAGTGGGAATTATATATCATACCCAATTGGGGATGATAAGTACCTCGGTATGAAAACCCACTATTAAGTGGTATTTTTAACATCACAACATAGAGGAAGTGATGTGAAAATCATGCGAAAAAACTACTTACCGATTGTAAGTAGATCATACCTGGTTGGTATGATCTGACTTCCTCGAAGAAAGTTGAAAACCCGTTCATCGGTTATGAATGGAGGTGTCCTTATACCCGGGCGGCATAATGGATAGAGAAAACATAAGTTTTGTCGAAGGTGCTCTCCCCTAACTGTGTGCCAATGTTTAAACATTTTGGAAGATCTTCTTGACGGGAGCTCGAATAGCTCTAATAGGTTGGAGGCCTCGATTTTGGAACTTGGGGGCTAAATGCCCAATTTTGAAAACCTCGTACAGTAAGCCCAAGGCCAGTTGGCACGAGCAGGAGCTCGTAAACGAACATGATATATGTGCCATTAAACTTAATAAGTGAATGGTTTGGCCATGGTACCAAGATAGGACTGACATACTCAGTGAACTAGCTGCAGTGCAACATGATAGGTCAATGGACCAGTCAAGACAAACAACTGCGGGTTGAGTTGAGAGTCAGGGCCGTTGGACTAGTGGCACCACAGATTATAAGGCATAATGAGGAAACATTATGTGTTTAACCTTCATGATGAAGGATGTGCATTAGGTGATGACATACCGTGATTAAATAAGGAAATGGTGATAAAACCCGAGATTTTGGATGAAGGGATTTTTGAAAGAAAGGAGTCTGACACACTCCAATAATAAATGTTTTCTTAAAAGTTCAAACTTTTGAAAACCCATTCACTGAGTAGTCGTATTCACCCCTCTCTTATACCCCTTTCAAGAAATCCTGGAAAGCCTACCCTTAAAAATCATCAACTAAGATGTCTGTATGACAGGTTTGTAAAGTTTAAAATTTCATGTAGTTTTGATTATGCTATTCTAGGAAATGGTACAGGTTTAAAGGACGCTTTACTATTTATTATTTATAATAAGGGGAAACCCTTTAATAAACCGGGAGAGTGGTGGTTTGATCACGGGGATCCGACCAAAACCGGGTCGGGGTATGACAATACTCAAGTCATGAGGAGGGTTAAGTAAGCCTCACACAAAGAGGTCTTGAAACAAATTGTATCTAAACCCTTCTCAAGTAAGAAAACGTGTGTGGGATACAAGTAGAATTGAGGAAATGGTACAATGACATATATCCAGATTTCTCAGGAAGGGTACACGGGAAGGACGACATCAAAGGATGTCATTTAATGGTTAGATACTTCTAAAGGATGGATGAAAAAAGGAATTCCTGGAGAAAAGGGATAGAATCTTACCAAGGAAGGAAGCCCCGGAAAGGCATACGTATCCCAACTAAGAGGTAATGGAACCAACTGAAGTGGAAAGAAAGATAAGCTCACCAATGAAATGTTGGTTGAGATAGATAGATTAAGTACAAAGGAAAAATACCCATGATGCCCCAAGAAGTAATTAAACCCAATGAATGAGTAAATAGGATGATAGCATCAAAAGATGACGTAACAAGTAGGAACTGGTGAATTACAACAATAAGGGAATAAAGTAAAGAACGTATGAGAAACCATGGAGAAGTAAGCCGTCAATTAAGAAGTGAATTAGGGAAATGACCACTAACATCAGGACAGGTCATGGTCCACGCTCACTTAATGGAGCCTAAAGAGTGGATTAAGGAAAAGGAAAGTCCTTGAGTAAAGGATGCCACTAGAGAAGAGGAAGGACCTAAGTGCTCCTATATAAAGTGCTCCTCTTCATACATCCTCCTCACATCTCAAAACTCCTCTCTCTCCCTACTACTCCATTTTTTGGTGAAGCTCAAACCAAAGCTCTGACACGGGCATTTTTTTGAGCCAAAGAAGGCTAGGATAGGTTCCTTAGACTCGGGGAGAAGTCAGCTACCCAACAGTGGTCACCATTCGATTCTAAGATCGCCGAAGAAGCATCGACATAATCAAACAGTGAAGCAGTCAGCTACCCAACAGTGGTCACCATTCGATGTGATTCTTGATTCTAGGAGTAACCTCAGGATAAGAGCTATCTGCCCAGATTGAAAGCTCGAATCGCTACACCCCTGACGGTAAGCTTTCGTCCAATTTTCCGACGAAGCTCTGTTGGATCTAAATTCAGATCCAAATAACACGATTCAATGTTCCATGAAATCATATGGACGTGTAGGAACTCAATTTTACCTTCAGTTTCAACAATTAAACCAAATTGAATGGTCAATTTGATGAAATTAAATTCAGCCAGTTTGAAAGGGGGAAATTTGGGGATATTTATGGGGAAATTTGGGAATTTTGTAAAATTGAGGGGCCAAAGTGAAATTTCCTAAAATTGAGGGCCAATTGGCCATGAAAAAGATGTTGGAGGACCAATTGGTCTATTTTTGAAATTTATTGGGGTTAAATTGTCATTTTTGTAAAGTAGGAGCAAAATGGTAATTTTTGAAAAGTTAGGGACCAAATTGGAAATTTAGGAAACTTGAACCCCTTTTGTGATTTTGAATAAATTGAGTTCCCAAAGTGAATTTTAGAAGTTTCGAGACTCAATTCAGGGAAAAGTTTAAATTAAGGACCTAAAGTTAAAGAAAAAGAACTTTAGTGACTTAAATGTAAATAATAGAAAAGTTGGGGCATTTTATTCATACATGAGGAATGAAGGCTATTATGCCAAATGTTAATAAACAAGAATGTCCAAATCATGTAGGAACACAAAGGAATGGAATGCTAGCAAGGATAAGCTCGTGTGGAGGCAAAAGTCGATTAAGAGGAAAACACTGCACTTATCGGGTGAGTGGGATTTTTCACATCATACCCAGTTGGGATGATGAGTACCTGAAAAATGAAAAACAATTACTATGTGGAATTTTAACATCACGCATGGTTGGAGTGATGTGGAAACTACGCAGAAAAACTACTTAGCGATTGTAAGTAGATCATACCCAATTGGTATGATGAACTTCTTGGAAGGAAGTGGAAAACTCGTTTACCGGTTTTAAGTGGAGATGTCATCATACCTGCTTGGTGTGATAGATGAGTGAAAAGTTATTTTGTCAGAAGTGTTCTCCATTGATTGTGTGCCACTGCTTAAAAAATTTTGGGAGACCTTCTTCATGAGAGGTAGAATAGCTCAAATAGGCCACAAGCCTCGGTTTTGGAACTTGGGGGCTTAAATGCCCAGTTTTGAAAATCTTGTACAATGGGCCCAAGGCTAGTTGGCACGAGTAGGAGCTTGTAAACAAACTTTTAATGAATGAATGATGTTATTTGGCCATGGTACCAAGACAGGATTGACATACTCAATGGACTCGTGGCAGTGTGACAAGATCGGGTCGAGGGACCGGTCTAGACAAACAGCTGCAGGTCAAGTTGAGGGTTGAGGCTGTTGGATTAGTGTGGCACCACAGATTAATGGCTTTTGGAAAACTTTGCTTGTGCATGCAATGTGGTTTGGGACCATCAAGACGCCCAAGAGGGGTAGTGATGCGTCCTAAGAGCTACTGGACGACATGATGGAGATAAGGGCATATTGTCGTGCCAGCAATCAGGGAAGCTCGACGTAGCTTCATGCGCATGAGGTCGGGGTGGGGTCGGGATAAGGTCTCTGTCCTCATACGAACATTGAGTTATTTTTTTTCAAGTTTGAGGGTTGAGTGTCATGAACATCCACTTATTCCCAAGATAGAACTGGACAGGCTTCTATCCAGGTGGCCGGTAAAGTTGCTCCGACGCCACTAGTGGGTGCAGTGGATGGGCTGCCCTGCGAATGTGTGACCACTTCATGATGAAGGGTGTGTGTTGATTGTTAAACACACTGATTGTGGATAATGAGGAAATTGATTTTTAAATAACCAGGAATTTAAGGAAGAAATTATTTTAAAGGAAATAAGGAGTCTGGCACACTCCAATTCAAAACTATTTTATGGAAATTCATTTTTAAAACACCCATTCATTGAGTTGTCGAACTCACTCGCTCCCTTTCCCCCTTTTCAAGTAACCGAGGGAAAACCTACCTACAAACATTCCGCTAGCTAAACCTGTAAGACTAGTATGTAAGTTTAAATTATTTAGTTTTGATTAATGTTATTTCAGGAAAGGTATAGGTATAAAGGACGCCTTACTCCTCACGGTTTAAAGAAGGGGAAAACCCTTAATAAACCGAGAGAGTGGCGGGTTACTCACGTGGATCCGACCAAATCGGGTCGGGGCATAACATAGACCAAAAAAAAGAAAGCCATAAGGAAGGAACCACTCGTCATAGGCAAGGTGTAAGGAAACTAGGTAAGATTTTAGATGGATCTAAGGATGGGAAACGACTAGTAACCATGGGATGACCAAGGAGGATAAAACACCTAAGGAAGGGCAGGGAGATAGTAAGGGTTACATGTGCTCTAAGCCGAGGAAAGAAATGCGGAAAGGTTGAATGGACAGGAGAAGATTACTACATAAAGCCAACGGATAAGGATAGGGTACAAACTATATGGCAGCAAAACTTCTAAGGGAAATGGTAAATAGGTAGGATGACATCAAAAAGAGGTTGTAAATTTACTCTTGGGTCTAATACCCATAAGGACACAAAAATGGGGCAGTGCTTCTCGGCTTCCCCCGAGCTTAATCCCTTAGTTAACCCTATCTCATGGGTGTGGTCTTGTATGTGGGTTCATAGGTGGAAATCACTACTCCGAAGTACGAGAGTAGAGGATTAGACCAACGAAAGGAAATACTCTAAGTAGGTCTTAGGAGTCGATAAGTAGAACATGAGGAAATAATTCAAAATGAAGAACCATGAAATGGTCACAAGTGAGTAAGGATGGACTAAGGAACAGAAACCCTTAAGTAAGGACACCCCCGATATGGGGAAGGATATGAGGGAGGAAAAATCCCAAGTATATCGGTTAAGTTAGGAAATGATGGGGAAACCCGATGGTTGGAACTTGGAATGACAATAAGAAGGACAATAACGAAAGAGAAAATGAGGAAAAGCCCAAACAGTATTGAAAAGCATGACATTTAATGTAAAGGGAAATTATGTGCATGCAAGAGATGCACGAACCCGAAACAAGTGGAAAAACACCCTAACAACACAAGAAGAAGAGTATAGGAATGCCATCTAAGAAAGGAAGTGGAAGCATTTGGTACTAGGAAGCCCAAATTTCAAGGTGGGAAGAAATTTTGAGGTTATTTTGAAATAATCAAACGATAGAGTTAAGTATATGGGAAGATTGGATAACATCGGGGGTAGTTGAGGAACACTACCAAATGGTAAGAAGGGATGGATTGCTATGGAATATTCTCCTCAAATATGAACACCAAACCACACCATCAAGAACCGTGGAAAATAATTAATAAGACAATAGACACCCCAAGACAAGGAAAGGAAAGAAGCCCAAAGGGTGGACAGGCATGAAGGATGCCCAAAGGAGATGCAATCAGGATGGGGACGTACCCCATGATATCATATTGTAGTGAGTCACAAGTTGACATAAAGGAAACTGATCACTATGTAAGAGATGCATAATTAGTTTTGGGGAAAAACTCCTAAAAGGTGGGGAGAGTTGTAAAGCCCGTCCTATCATAATAAGGAACCAAAAAAGGGAACCAGAAATTTTCCAGAGCAACTTGAGAACCTAAATGAACCAAAATTGGTAAAAAGGTGTAAGAACTAGGAATTTGGAAATCCCAAGTGGCCAAGAAACACCTAAACACCATGGAAAAAACTATGAAGGGGATTGGAGGTGAAAACCAGATCGTTTCAAGGTGAACCAGACCCTAACCAGATTTAATAATGAATAAATGGTTCAATAATTCATTTTTTCTAGTTGGCTTAAAAAGTAATATTAGAAAATAGAAGCCACCATTAGATAGAAAATGAATTTATATGAATTTAGAAATTTTTAATTTTTGGAAAACTAGTCCAATTGGGCCCAAACTATACTATTTTCTTTTTTGGGTCACCTATAAACCCTGCACTTTTGAGTTAAGAAAATCGGGAACGGAACCGGCCAAACCGAGTAAGAAAACCGAACCGGTTTACAAACCCGATCATTTGGGAACAAGCAATTTGGAAACATACAACTTCCGGGTGATCCAAAGGGTTCATAAAACATACGAAAAGAACCTTAAGATAAATTAGAAGAGAAAAACGAGATTGGTTCAGAGGAACTAGATCCCATCAAAACATCGAAGTTAAGTGCACTTGCGTGATAGTAGTGCGAGGATGGGTGACCTCGTGGGAAGTATGCTACGTCCTATCATAAATGGCCATAAATTTATATATATTTAATTATTGGAATTAATACCAATATTTAATACATAAATTAAATTATTGGAATTGTTAATAATAAATACTTATCAATTTATGGCAACATTAATACTAGTAATAAATCTCCTCCATTTAATACACAATTTTACACCTATATAAAGAGCTCATCCTCATTCATTCTCCTCACACCTGAACACTTTTCTCTTTCAATTGCTCCATTTCCCGGTGAAGCTTGAACCAGAGCATCAACTTAAGCATTTTTCTTAACCTCGGAAGGAGAGATCGGGCTCTTTAGAACTGGGGAGAAGTTAGCTACACGCCTATTGTCTCCGTTTGCTCTGAGGGTTGCTCGAGAAGCGCCGACATGATGGAATAGTGAAGCAGCTTTGGCAGACCGAAGCTACCCTATTTTGGCCAAGCTGAAATTGGCTAATTTGAGCCCTCTTCACACCAAACCAAGCCATCCCAACACTTCCTCAGCCCTCCCACGACCGAATTAGGACTGAAAGGTAAGCCAATTCGGATCCCCTCTCCAATTTCCGATCGGTGCTAGAGAGAGAATCGATAGAATTTTGATGATGATATTCTATCTCAATTTGGCATCAATTGATGTGATTCTTGATTCTAGGATGAAAATTAGAGTGAGAACTATCTTCCAAGATTGAAAGCTCGGACTGTCGTGCCCCTAATGGTATGCTTTCAAAGCTTTCTCTCTCTATAGTCTGTTTTCCTGCGAAGCTCCATTTGAGCTCGTTCCAACGTCAAAACATGCGATTCAAAGTGCTATTGAATCATATGAAGATTGAGGAACTCAATTTTAAATTCAATTTCAAAATTAGAAGTGTTTGATCAGTTAATTTGATAAAATCAATTTCGGTTGTGTTAAGGAGTTGAAATTGGGGAAAATTGTTTATATTCAAAATTCGAAGGACCAATTGAGGAATTTTGGAATTTTTGGGGTAAAACTTACCATTTTTGTAAAGGAAGGGCTAAATGGTAATTTTGGAAAGTTGGGGGACCAAATTGAAAATTTGGGAAATTAAACACCTTTTTGTGAAATGGAATAAATTGAGGTCCTATGATAAATTTCAAAAGTTTTAGGACTCAATTTGTGGAAAAATCAGTATTAGGGACATAAAGTTAAAGAGAAATAACTTTAGAACCTAATTGCAAATAAATAAATGTTTAGTTTTCTTATTCATTTGGAATAAATGAAGGCTATTAGGTCGAAGGATAATGAACTGAGATGTTTATATTGTGTAGGAACACGAAGTACCAGGAACGCCACCAAGGACAAGCTCATGTGAATACAAATAACCGGTCTAGTGGAATTCACTACATTAACGTGAGAGAGGGATTTTATATCATACTCGGTTGGGGATGATATGTACCTCAAAACAAAAACTCACTACTAAGTGGTATTTTAAACATCACAACTTAGAGGAGTGATGTGAAAATCATGTAGAAAAACTACTTACCGGTTGTAAGTAGATCATACCCGGTTGGTATGATAAATCTTCTTCGAAGGAAGTTGAAAACCTGTTCATCGTTTATTAGTGGAGATGTCCTTATACCTAGTCGGTATAATGGACATTTCAAAACATATTTTTGTCGGAAGTGCTCTCCCCTGACTGTGTGCCAATGCTTAAACGATTTGGGAGACCTTCTTGACGGGAGCTTGAATAGCTCTTATAGGCTAGGGGCTTCGGTTTTGGAACTTGGGGGCTATCATGCCTGGTTTTGAAAATCTCGAATAAGTGGGCCATAGGCCAGTGGGCACGAGCAAGAGCTCGTAAAAAAATATGAGATATGTGCCATAAAACTTTAATAAATGAATTGTTTGGCCAAGGTACCAAGACAGGACTGACATATTCAGTTAACTAGTGGCAATGCGACATGACAGGTCTCCGGACCAATCAAGACAAACAGCTGCAGGTTGAGTTGAAGGTCGGGGCCGTTGGACTAATGACACCACAGATTACATGGCATGATAAGAAAATACTATTTGTGCATGCACTGTGATTACGGGACCATCAAGACGCCCAAGAGGGGTAGTGATGCGTTCTAAGGGCCCTGGACAACTTGGTGAGTATAAGGGCATTTCGTTGTACCAGGTGACCGTGCAAAATTTGAAGTAGCACCAAGCGCATGAGACCGGGGTGGGGACGGGATGAGGTCTGTATCCTCATACGGACATGGAGAATTGATTTCAGGATGTCACATACATCCACTCATTCTTAGGGTAGAAGTAGACGTACTTCTATATAGGTGGCCGGTAAAATTGCTCTGATGCCACACGTGGGTTCTATGGACGTGCTGGCCTACGAATGTGTGTTTGAACTTCATGATGAAGGATGTGTGTTGGGTGATGACACACCATGGTTAAATAAGGAAATGGTGGTAAAACCTATGATTTTAAAATGAAAGGATTTTTGAAAGAAAGGAGTCTAGCACACTCCAAAACAATTCTTTTCCTCAAAGTTAATTTTTGAAAACTCATTCACTAAGTAGTTGTACTCACCCCCTCCCTTATATCCCTTTCAGGAAATTTCAGAAAGCCTACTCTTAAAGACCATCAACTAAGATGCTTGTGAGATAGGTATAATAAATTTAAAATGTTATGCAGTTTTCATTTATGTTATTCTAGGAAAAGGTGCAGGTGTAAAGGACGCCTTACTCTTTATTGTTTATAATAAGTGGAAACACTCTAATAAATCGAGAGAGTGTCAGGTTGTTCATGGGAATCCGACCAAACTAGGTCGGGGCATGACAACTAGAGTGGTATCAGAGCATGTTTCCTCGAATAAATAATCAAGACTAGAAAATATAGTAACTAATAGGATTTATCCTAAAATTTTCAGATGTCTCTTAGGAGAGGAACAAGAAAACTAGAAACGACTCTACTCAATACCCCATCTTCATAGTAAGACAATCCTAGAAGCTTCCCAAATGCCTGAGGCATGGCAGGAATCTCAAAAGACCAAATGGGGAAGTATCCCAGAGAATGGTGCCAGGACCTATTGAGAGCACAACTCTAAGTATAAAGGAAGCCAAGCATGAAGCCATAAACACAAGCAAAGGGGCATATAACCTTACATAGGAGGACAATTATCAAGAATCCCGTAGCTCCCTAATTATTTTTTTTATCATTTTTTGTAATAGGGCCAAAACACTCAACATATTGTACTCCTCTATTAATGAAGTACTCCAAATTCCAAAAAACCATGTCCCTCAAATGATGTGATCTTCAAAAAAAATGGCCTGAAAGAAAGTGACCAAATAAGCCCGTACTACGATAGAAACTAAGGAGAATCCCATCCAAATTAAGGAAATTGAATTAGGGAATCAAGAAATCTAGAAGGACTCTTAGAGTGATCAATTGACAAAGAAGACTCCAAAAGAAAAACTCTCAAGGACTCATGGACGAAGGAACACCAAAACTAACAATTCCCTAGAAAAAAAATACCAGGAGGAACCACTTATGTTAACGTAATTACAAGTATGAACAATAGGGACACTACATGGAGAAGTGCCCAACACTACTAATGATAAGAATCAAGTTAACTTATAGGGGAATAGGACATGAAGTGAAAAAAAATGTCCCACATTGCCAGGAGTCAGGACAATATTTTCCAAGAATAATGCCCACACAGCTATAGGAAACCCGAAAGGATACCATCCTTAGAAATACAACTCCTGCTCGGAACTTCAATTACATGCAAGAGTAAACTCTTCAAGATTCAAGCATAATGGTAGGAAGAAAAAGAAAAGGGACTAAAGGTAGGACCTCAATAAGCCACAAATAGAACAAAGAGAACTCTCCATTGAAAGAAGAAAATTCTAAATAATGGGAGCAAAGAAGGGAGAGCAACCACAAGAGAAAACAAGATGAACATTTGACGACAAACAGGATGTATTGGGATTTCAGGAATGAATCACCTTGGAAAAAAAGCAATGAAGCCAAATAGGAAGTTTGGACCAACATAAAAAAAGAAAGCAAGTTGTTACAACAAGATAGTTAGAGAGAATAAATGGCACCCTATGGAAGACCGGGAGGTAGAAAGGACTACATCCTAAAAAGGTCAGTGAGATGGATGTTAAGGATAGGAGGACTCGAGAAACAATTGCCCTAAGAAACTTAGACCAAAGGAATGGTAGAGGCCAAGCAGTTAACAAACTAATACACGGGAAAGCCATAATTTGAGTTCCAACAATGAAGAGAGAGGCGAAAAGGCCAAATACTCGGGAAAAGAAGGATGAAAGAAATCCTTAAAAGGACCAAAGGCCAAATTAACGACTAAATTCAAGTCAACAAAGGAATGGGCAAGCCTCTCACATAATTGTCAAGAAATCTTGAAACAAGAAAGATTTGAACGCTCCATAAATAAATACACTATGAAAGTAAATTATAGGGATGCATACGACTAACTACCCTTGAAGGAATTACTAATGGGCGAATGGACATAATGTGAAGTGCAAGGAACCAACCCTTAATTAGGAAATGTTTCAAAGGAAGGAAGTATCATGATGGCCCAATGTGACCTGTTTGGAGAGAGCAGGAGAACCAAATAATAATTCCATGAGAACCAAGTAGAAAGAAGAAACTAGTAGCAACGGGATGGCCAAAGAGAATAAACAAAACCCTAAGAAAGTCTAAGATGTAGTAAAGACTACACTTTATGAAGAACAATAGGATGAGCATGAAGGATGAGTGATACATCTACCTAGACATTTGGACTAGAGAAATGGAGAGAAAGAGGTAGTTAAAGAACTGGATTTAAACCATGACAAAGAAGGGAGAAGTAAAAAGGCTAAAACATTGGAAAACGAAGAATGAAGGAAAATCTTTAAAGAAATCAATGGCCAAAACCGAATTATAGTTTAAAGTCTTGAGATGCTTAAGTGAGCCTCACGAAGGATGAACAAGAGATTTTGAAACAAGAAGGATGTGAACCATCCTTAAATGGAAATAAGTTAACGGATTAGCATCAAAAGATGCTGTGACAAGTATGAATGAGTGGACAACCCATACTATGGTAATAAAGGAAAGAATGTTCGAGAAACATTGGGAAAGCAAGTCCTCCAAATAAGATGTGGCTAAGGAGGAATAACCACAATTGTTAAGATGGGTCATAGTCCACACGAGCATATGAAGCCTAAAGAGTGGACGACTAAGCATAGTGTGGAATGCACGAAATAAAACCAATAATTGGAAGTATCCCATGTAAGGAATAAGGGATAAAACAAAAGTTGTGGATAGAGAAGGATCCAAAGCAAACAGATGCCCTAACATAGATAGGGGTGCAAAGAAAGGGAGAAAGAAACCTTCAAGGAATGGTAAGAAGGTTAAGCATATAGCTCCTAGAACGAAAGTCTCTACCTTAAGGGACATATTAGAGAATGAAATCGTGAAAAGGGAACTCCCCGAACAAAACAATAGACTGAAAAGGATCAAACGGGAATAATGAACTATGAAATGATTACAAACAAGAGTGGATTAAGGCCAAAGAAAATCCTTGAGTAAAGGATGTTATTGGGAATGAGGAGGAACCTAAGAAAGGATGAATCCCAGCTTGGTGGTAAATTATTGGAAAACCCAATCATTGGAACTGGAAAGACTCAATAAGGAAGTTGAGAAAGAATGAGTGGGTAAGGAAAATCGACACAACTGTGTAAATTGATTTGATAATGGTGAAGGTAGTCAAGGAATACTACCAGAAGAAAAGAGGGATGAAGTTATACAATCCTTGAGAGGTTGGAAAATTGGGAATAACCCTAAAGGAGGTGTTCTAGAAATCTAATGGACATAGAGATAAAGTCTAGAAAATGTCATGCAGTAAGGGGGCATGTAAACCCAATAGTCCCGAGGAAAAACATGACTCAAAATAAGGAAGAGTCAGTTAGTAAGCATGACAAGATCAAACATAAATTTGGACTAAAATTAATTTGAACAATGGACAAAGGAATAGTTGAAATAGGATGAAAAGATGATAATAAGGAAACCCGTGAGAATAGGTAGGTAATGTTCTAAAGGACATCGAGCTAAGGGTTTCAACGACCAAGAAGTTAATTAGATGTGGGAATGGTTTAGGTATCTTGGAATTCCCAATCCTGAGTATGGGACCCCAAATGGATAAATGTTACTCTAAGAAAAGAAAGATGCAAATCTAAGGATATACCCTTCAGTAAGATATGTCTAGGTATGATAAACTCCATGGATGGAGTAAATAATTTAAAGAAAGAGAAATTCCCTTAGTGAATGATGTAAAAAGGGTAAATTGGAAGAACAAGATATGAGTTTGCATGTTAAACAAATACCAAATGGATATCAAAGGAATTGGTTCCTCATGCCAGGTTGCTAAGTAAGTTTTGTGGACAAAACTCCTAAAAGGAGGGGAAAGTTGTAAAGCCCGCACTTTTGAGTTAAGAAAACAGGGAAAAGAACTAGTCAAACTGAGTAAGAAAACCGAACCGGTTTACAAACCCGATCATTTGGGAACAAGCAATTTAGAAACATACAACTTCCGGGTGATCTAAAGAGTTCATAAAACCTTGGAAAAGAACCTTAAGACAAATTAGAAGAGAAAAACTAGATTGGTTCAGATGAACTAGATCCCATTAGAACACTAAAGTTAAGCGTGCTTGCGTGAGAGTAGTGTGAGAATGGTTGACCTCCTGGGAAGTATGTTTTTTTTATAACCCCAAATTTATGTCAAAAAGTTTTTTATGCGAGTCCTATCATAAATAGCCATAAATTAATATATATATATATATATTTAATTATTAGAATTAATAACAATATTTAATACCTAAATTAAATTATTGAAATTAAAAGTAATAAATACTCATCAATTTATGTCAACAATAATACTATTAATAAATCTCCCCCATTTAATACACAATTTTACACCTATATAAAGAGCTCATGCCCATTCATTCTCCTCATAACTGTACACTTCTCTCTCTACTACTCCATTTGCCGGTGATGCTCGAAACAGAGCTTCGACTTGAGCATTTTTCTTAACCTCAGAAGGAGAGATCGGGCTCTTTAGAACGGAAAAGTTAGCTACATGCTAGTAGTCTCTGTTTGCTCCGACAGTCGCTGGAGAAGCACCGACATGATGGAATAGTGAAGCAACTTCAGCGGACTGAAGCTACCCTGTTTTGGCCAAGCTGAAATCGGCCAATTTGAGCCCTCCTCACACCAAACCAAGCCATCCCAAGACTTCCTCGGCCCTCCCACGGCTGAATTAGGACTGAAAGGTAAGCCAATTCGGATCCCCTCTACAATTTTCGACCGATGCTAGAGATAGAACCGACATAATTTTGATGATGAAATTCTAACTCAATTCGGCATCAATTGATGTGATTCTTGATTCTAGGATAAACCTTAAGACGAGAAATATCTACCCAAATCAAAAGCTCGGACCGTCGTGCCCCCGACAGTAAGCTTTTGAAGCTTTCTCTCTCTATAGTCTATTTTCCGGCGAAGCTCCGTTTGAGCTCATTCCTAGGTCAAAACTTGTGATTCAAAGTGCTATTGAATTGTATGAAGATGCAGGAACTCAATTTTAACTTCCATTTCAACCATTAGAAGTGTTTGATCGGTCAATTTGATGAAATCAAATTCGGCTGTGTTAAGGAGTTGAAATTGGGGGAAATTGGGAATTTTCGAAATTCGAAGAACCAAAATGTAATTTTATGAAATTTAGGGTCAATTGGGCATGATAATAATGTTAGAGGACCAATTGAGGAATTTTGGAATTTTAAACATCACAACTTAGATGTGTGATGTGAAAATCATGCAAAAAAACTATTTATCGGTTGTAAGGATATCTTACCCGGTTGGTATGATAAAACTTCCTCGAAGGAAGTTGAAAACCCATTCATCAGTTATGAGCGGAGATGTCCTTATACCCGGTGGGTATAATGGACAGTTTAAAACATATTTTTGTCAGAAGTGCTCTCCCCTGACTGTGTGCCAATGCTTAAACAATTTGGGAGACCTTCTTAATAGGAGCTCGATTAGCTCTTATAGGCCAGGGGCCTCGGTTTTGGAACTTGGGGGCTATTATGCCCAGTTTTGAAAATCTCAAACAAGTGGGCCATAGGCTAGTGGGCACGAGCAGGAGCTCGTAAACAAATAAGAGATATGTGCCATAAAAATTTAATAAATGAATTATTTGGCCAAGTTACCAAGACAGGACCGACATATTCAGTCAACTAGTGCCAGTGCGACATGATAGGTCCCCGGACCAATCAAGACAAACAGCAGCAGGTTGAGTTGAAGGTTGAGGCCGTTGGACTAATGGCATCACAAATTACATGGCATGATAAGAAAATACTGTTTGTGCATGCATTGTGATTATGATACCATTAAGATGCCCAAGAGGGGTAGTGATGCATTGTAAGGGCCCTCGACAACCTGATGAGTATAACGACAGTTCGTCGTACCAGGTGACCATGTGAAATTTGGAGTAGCACCAAGCGCATGAGACTGGGGTGGGGACGGGATGAGGTCTCTGTCCTCATACGGACATAGAGAATTGATTTCGGGATTGATGGTCGGATGTCACCTACATCCACTCATTCTCGGGCAAGAAGTGGACGTACTTCTATCTAGGTTGCCGGTAAAGTCACTCCAATGCCACAAGTTGGTTCAGTGGACATGCTGGCCAGTGAATGTGTGTTTAACCTACATGATGAAGGATGTGTGTTGGGTGTTGACACACCATGGTTAAATAAGGAAATGGTGATAAAACCAGAAATTTTAAAATGGAAGGATTATTGAAAGAAAGGAGTCTGGCACACACTAATACAATTCTTTTTCCTAAAGGTTAAAAATTTTGAAAGCCCATTTACTAAGTAGTCATACTCACCCCTCCCTTATATCCCTTTCAGGAAATTTCGGAAAGCTTGCCCTTAAAGGCCAACAACTAAGACGCCTGTTAGATAGGTATGATAAACTTAAAATGTTATGCAGTTTTGATTTATGTTATTCTAGGAAAAGGTGCAGGTTTAAAGGATGCGTTACTCTTTATGGTTTATAATAATGGGAAACCCTTTAATAAATCGGGAGAGTGGCGGATTGTTCACGGGGATTTGACCAAACCAAGTTGGGGTGTGACATCACCGAACCTGGTCGGACCAGACTGGTTAACAGTCCAGCCGGTCAACGGACCGCTACTAGGTTAGTGCCCAGTTAGCATGCACCACCAACCATCGCACGACATGTGGCGAAGGGTGCCCCATCAGCGTACAATCAGCTCCTAGAAGAGCTAGCTAATTAGAAGGTGACACATGTCCTCAATCAATGGTTAGAAGAGGGAAATCCATGTCACCAAGAACGGCCAATAGGAGAGCGACACGTGTCTATGGTCACCAATCAATGTCAGAAATGCCCAATCAGCAAGACCAACCAATCAAAGATCGACATGTGGTGTTAGATGACCTCAACCAATTAGAGGCTAACATATGGGAGTAGCACTGTGTGTCAAGTGAGAAACCTGATAGATTTAAATTAGCCAATCAGAGGATGTCCTGTGTCTCGGTCAACGGTTAGCAACCAAGTATGTACGAGCAGCCAATGGGAGCCTGCCACATGTCCATTCAACGGGTCAAAGGCAGACGAGGCCATTGAGTAGGAAGTCACGTCAGCAAAGCCAACCAATCATAGAGCGCCACGTGGCAAACTACACGTGGCACACAGTGTCATCTTCAACCTTCAAATGATAGCATAGTTGATGGAATAATTCCATTTTCCATTTCTGATGAGGGAATATCTGCTCCAACAATGGAAATTCTAGAGAGGATAAGCTTAACCAATTTGGAAACTGGTAGAGCCAAGGGACCCCGAGCTTCCTATATAATGAGCTCCTCCCCATTCCTCCTCCTTATTCCTCAAACACTCGAAGAAGAAGTGCTCAATTTTTCGATAAAACTCGAACTAGAGCTCTAACTTGGACACTTTTCTCCACCCCTGTAGGCAAATTTGGGTTCCCTAGGATCCGAAGGAAGTCAACTACCCAATGGCATCCTCCATTCAGCTAGAGGATCACCGATGGAGCACCAAAGGATCCAAACTATAAAGCTGCTCAATTTTGCCAAGTCCAAGTTTGGCTATCCCCAACCTCCTACGACCAAACGAAGCTCTCTCCAAGTTTGTCCAGCCTACTCTCGACTCCTCGAAGTGCCCACGTAAGCCTCCACTCATTGGAATAGCTTAGTTCTAGAGAGAGAAAGTGCCCTGACTTGGACAACTTGGACAAGAGCTATCATTCCAAATCAAGATCTCCAACCATCGCAGCTCCACTGGTAAGCTTCCGAAGCTCTCTCTACTTCCAATTTTTTGACGAAGCTTCATTTGAACTCGTTCTAGACCCAAAAATGGTGATTCAAAGCCTGGTCAAATCGTAGGGAGGTGAGGTAATCGATTAGCACCATGATAGGGAGCAATTAACATGGATTGAGGAGCCAAATTGATGGAATCAAATTTCTAATAAAAGGGGGTGATTTGGTGAAGGATGGGATGAAATTAGGTATTTTCAAAAATTAAGGGACTCATGTTAAATTTTTAGAAAAAGGAGGATAATTGGTAATTTTGAGGAAACTGGGAGCCAATTGGTGATTTTAAAGAACTTGGGGACCAATTTGTCATTTTTGGAAAATTTTGGGTAAATTTGTTATTTTTGAAAAATTTGAGACTAAAGTACGATTAAGCAAAAATTTTGATTTTAAAGTCCCTACAAGAAAATTTGGTGAATTTTTACAAGTTGACAATTTATATTGTTAGCATTTAACAGGGGGTAAATTACCGAGAGAATTGAATTTGAGACTTTTGGAATAAGTTGGGACCTAATGTTCCTTATCTGGAATGATGTAGGTATGAGAGGGGGCACGTCAATCTACAACTGTGAAATACCCCAAAAATATGATGAACCAGCTCAGAGAAACATCTCTGCACACCGAGTGTCACGCCCCGAATTGGTTTGGTCATATCCCCATGAGCAACCTGCCACTCCCTTTGGTTTATGAAGAGTTTCACCCTCTTCTAACCATGAGTAAGGCGTCTTATTTCCAGTTTTTCCTAGAATTGCATTATACAAAACTGAATATATTAAATCTTACATACCTATCTTAAGGTTTGACTACAGGAAGGTATTTAGGGTTGGTTTTCCTTGGTTACCTAAAAAGGGGTAAAGGGAGGGGGTGAGTTGTATAACTCAGTGAGTGGGTGTTGGGATTGAGTTTCAAAAATAGCTTTATCCAGACTGTGCCAAAGTTATCATCTCATTTTAAAAAGGTTTTTTCCACAACTTTGGTTTACAAAACCTTTTTTTTATTTCCTTATTTTGTGTGTTTAGCTCTCTTGGCCCATCCCCTTGCCTTGGGAGGCATATAACAAACAAACACATGCCATTCATCAGTAAAGAGTACACACATTCATAGGTGCAGCCCGTCCACTGTACCCACTTGTGGATCGGAGTGTCTTTACCATCCACCAAGATAGAAGCTCATCCACTTCTACCCTGGGTCTGAGTGGATGTTCTCAACATTTGACCCTTAGACCCGATTGCCACTCTATGTCTGTATAAGGACAGAGACCTCATCCCAACCCCACCCTGGTCTCATACTCACCAGGTCGTCTAGTGCCCTTAGGACGCATCACTACCCCTCTTGGGCGTCTTGATGGTCATGTACTCATAGTGCATGCACAAACAATGTTTTCTTATGAAGCCATGTAATCTGTGGTGCCACTGGTCCAATGGCCCCGACTCTCAACTCAACCCGCAGTTGTTTGTATTGACTGGTCCGTCCACCTGTCATGTCGCACTGCCACAAGTTGACTAAGTATGGCGGTCCTATCTTGGTACCATGGCCAAACAACTCCTTTATTAAATGTTTTATGGCATATAATTCATGTTTTTTTACGAGCTCCTTCTTGTTCCAACTGGCGTTGGGCCCACTGTACAAGATTTTCAAAATCGAGCATATTAGACCCCAAGTTCCAAAACCATGGCCCCCGGCCTATCAGTGCTATTCGAGCTCCCGTCAAGGTCTCCCAAATAGTTTAAGCATTGGCACACAGTCAAGGGAGAGCACTTCCGACAAAATTATATTTTTAACTATCCATTATACCCCATATCGGAGCATTGGCACACAGTTAGCCCCATATCGGAGGTCTGGTTCGAGCTTCGCCGGAAAATGGAGTAGTTGAGAAAGAATGGAGTTTTTAGGTGTGGAGAGGATGAATGGAGAGGGGCTTTTTATATTAGGAGCTTCGGGATCCGATAGCTGTCCGTTTGGCACCTTTACGAAAAACATTGATCGCCTGAAACATACCGAACAGAAACGTTTCTTCTTTGTCGGTGCTACTTCGATTTTCCGGGAGTGAACAGTGTTGTCATCCTAAGGAAGAAGATGACACTGTTTCGAACTGCACCGGACCGGTCCGAACCAGGTTCAAAGCTTCAACCGGCCAGTTCACCCCTCATTCGACTGAGTTTTTCAAATTTAAAAATTTATAAATTCATCTAAATTCATTTTCTATCCAATGGTGGCCTCAAATCTCAAATCTGAATTATTTAAGCCACCTAGAAAAATGAATCTAGGATTCGGTTCAATAGTGGTTCAAACCGGTCCAAACTGGTTCGGATCCAGTTCACCTGAACTGATTTGGTTTTCATCCCCAGTTCCTTCACATGTCCATTTCCATGTCTTTTGTGACTCCTTGGATCACTTACGGTCCATAAAATTACTAGTTTACCATCTCTTTATTGATTCTGCTTCATAAACCGACTCGGTCCTTAAACCGATTTAATCCGATTCGGGTCCAGTTCACCTGAACCGGTTTGGTTTTTCTCTCCCTCTTTGTTCTAAGGTTCCTTCCCAAAGTTTATAGATTTCTTTGGGGCACAAGGGAGTTGAATTTCTCTAATTTTGCTCATTCTCTATCGATCCCTATTCATGAACCGACTCGATTCATAAACCAGTTCAATACAGTTGGATCTAGTTCATCTAAACCAGTCTATTTTTTCTCTTCTAATTCATCCTAAGGTTCTTTTCCATGGTATTATGAACCCTTTGGATCACCTGGGAGTTGTAAATTCCTAAATTTCTCGATCACAAATGATCGGGTTTGTGAACCGGTTCATTTTTCTCACTCAATTTGACCGGTTCTTTTCCCGATTTTTACTTAGCTCAAAAGGGCGGGGTTTGCCACTCTCCCCTCCTTTTAGGAGTTTTGTCCCTAAAGCATAATTAGAAACCTTGCATGAGGAATCTTTTCCTTTGATGCCCCTTTGGTGTTTGCTTAACATGCAAACTCTTCTCTTATCCTTTCCATTAGCCCTTTTTACCACCTTCACTTAAGGAATTATTTTTCCTTTATATTATTTACTCTCTCCATGGAGTTTATCATAACTAGACATACCTTACTTCAGGGAATATTCTTAGATTTTATCTCTTTCTTTGCTTAGAGAAAAATTCTCCCATTTGGGGTTCTGTACTCCAAATTGGGAGTTCAATGGTACCAAACCATTCTCGTATCTAGTTAACCTCTTGGTCGTTGAAACCCTTAGCTCGATGTCCTTTAGAGCATTATGTACCTGTTTTTGCAGATTTCCTTGTCCTCACCTTTTCATCCTATTTCGACCCTTCTGTCATCCGTTGCTCATTACAATTCAATCCAAATTTTAGGTCTGACATTGTCGTTTTTACTAACTGACTCTTCCTTATCTTGAGTCACATTTTCCTCGGGGTTGTTGGGTTTAACTACCCCTTTATAGCATGACGTTTTCTAGATCTTGTCTCTATGTCCATTAGATTACCAAAACACCTCCTTTAGGATTATTCCTAACTTTCCAACCTCTCAGGGATTGTAAAACTTCATCCCTCTTTTCTTTTGGTAGTATTCCTCGACTACCTTTACCATTGTCCACACCAACTTATAAACGGTGTTGTTTCCCCTTACCCACTCGTCCTTTTTCAACTTCCTTATTGAGTATTTCCGGATCCAATTATTTGATTTTCAGATGTTTACTAACATGCTGGGATTCATCCTTTCTTAGGTTCATCCTCAATCCCAATAACATCCTTTACTCAAGGATTTCCTTTGGCCTTAATCCACTCTTACTTGTTCGTAATCATTTCATAGTTTATCATTTTTTTTGTTTGACCCTTTTCAGTCTATTGCTTTGTTCGGTGAGTTCCCTTTTTAAGATTTCATTCTCTAATATGTCCCTCAAGGTAGAGACTTTCGTTCTAGGAGCTACATGCTCAACCTTCTTACTATTGCTTGAAGGTTTCTTTTCTCCCTTTCTTCGTACCCTTATCTATGTTAGGACATCTATTTGCTTTGGATCCTTCTCTATCCCCAACTGGTTTTATCGCTTATTCCTTACATGGGATACTTCCGATTATTGGTTTTATTACGTGCATCCCACACCATGCTCAGTCGTCCACTCTTTAGACTTCATATGCGCATGTGGACTCGGACCCATCTTACCAATTGTGGTTATTCCTTCTTAGCCACATCTTGTTGGAAGGACTTACTTTCCTGACATTTCTCGAACATTCTTTCCTTTATTACCATAGTATGGGTTGTCCACTCATTTATACTTGTCACAACACCTTTTGATGCTAACCTGTTAATAAGGAGGGTTCACACCCTCCTTGTTTCAAAATCTCTTTGTTTGTCCTTCGTGAGGCTCACATAACCGTCTCAAGACTTTAAACTATAAATCTGGTTTTGGCCATCGATTTCTTTAAGGATTTTCCTTCGTTCTTCTTTCCAATGTTTTGGCCTTTTCACTTCTCCCTTCTTTGTCACGGTTTATATATACGGTTCTTTCGAATACTAGTTCTTTAACTGTCTCTTTCTCTCCATTTCTCTTATCCAATCATTTGGGCATCTGTATCACTCGCCCTTCATGCCCATCCTATTGTCCTTCATAGAGTGTAGTCTTTACTACGTCTTAGCCTTTCTTAGGGTTTTGTTTATTTTCTTTGGTCATCCTATTGTAACTCATCTCTTCTTTCTATTTGGTTCCCTTGAAGTTATTGTTTGGTTCTCCACCTCTCCAAACAGGTCACACTGGGCCATCACGATACTTACTTCCCTTTGAAAAATTTCCTAATTAAGGGTTGGTTCCATGCAGTCCACATTAGGTCCATCCGCTCATCCATAATTTCTTCAAGGGTAGTTAGTCATATGCATCCCTCTAATGTTTACTTTTATAATGTGTTTCCTTATGGAGCATTCAAATCTTCTTTGTTTCAAGATTTCTTGACAATTGTGTGAGAGGCATGCCTATTCTTTTCTTGGCTTGAGTTTAGTCGTTAATTTGGTCCTGTTAAGGATTTCTTTCATCCTTCTTTTCCCGGTATTTGACCTTTCTGCCCCTCTCTTTATTGCTGGAACTAAAATTATGGCTATCCCATGTATTAGTTCGTTAATTGCCTCGTCTCCACCATTCCTTTGGTCTAAGTTTCTTAGGGTAGTTGTTTCTCAAGTATGCCTGTCCTTAACGTCTATCTCACTAACCTTTTAGGTTGTAGTCCTTTCTACCTCTCGGTCTTCCTTAGGGTATCATTTATTTCCTCTGACTATCTTGTTTTTATGGTTTGCTTACTTCTGCTATGTTGGTCAGAGGCTCCAATTTTTTACTTCTCTACTTTTTTCCAAAAGAGGTTGTACTTAAAATTCTATCACTTTTTTGAAGTGGGTCAGTCTTGGTCTCCGATAAATCCTTCCTTCAAGTAGTTTCTAATGATAGGTTGGGCACTTCTTCAGGTAATGTCCCATCGTTCATACTTGTAATAGGTTATTCCCTTACATGGATTGTTGTGGTTCCTTCTTTCCTTCGAGTGGGGCTTTTCCAAGGTTACTAGTGGTTTGGTGCTTTACCATTCTTGAGTCTCATCACTTTGACAGTTTTCTTGCTGAATCTCCTTTGCTAACGGGTCATGGTAAGAGTCCTCCTAGGTTTCTTTATTCCCTAATTCATCTTCCATAATAGAGATGTGACTTTTCCTTAGTTTCTAGGATGGTGTGGATTTGTTTTATTTTCCTTAAGCCATATTCCTAGCAAGATCACATCATCAAGAGATAGAGTTTAGAAAATTTGAGTATTTCATTAATAGGGGGATACAAAAGGTTGGGCTCTTAGCCCTATCATATAAAGTGGTCACATAATAGGTAGGAAGCTACGGTTTTCTTGGCAAGTATCCTCCTTGGTAAGATTATACTTTCCCCATATGGTCCTTTAGGGCTCCTACTCTATCTCGGGCATTGGAAAGCTTCTAGAGTTGTCTTCCTATGAGGACAGGGTGTTGAGTAGAGTCATTCCTAGTTTTCTTGGTTCATCTCCTAGGAGCCATCTGAAAATTTAAGATAAATCCTATTAGTTACTATATTTTCTAGTCTTGATTATGTATTCAAGGAAATAGGCTCTGATACAACTCTAGTTTTCACGCCCTGACCCTATTTGGTTGGATCCCCGTGATCAACCCACCACTCTCCCGGTTTACTAAAGGGTTTCCCTTATAATAAACCGTAAAGAGTAAGACATCCTTTAAACCTGCACCATTTCCTAGAATAGCATAATCAAACCTGCATGAAATTTTAAACTTTACATACATGTCTTAAAGGTGTCTTAGTTGATGGTTTTTAAGGGTAGGCTTTCCAAAATCTCCTGAAAGGGATATAAGGGAGAGAGTGAGTACGACTACTCAGTGAATGGGTTTTTAATACTTTTACTTTTATGAAAAAAATTTGTATTAGAGTGTGCCAGACTCCTTTCTTTCAAAAGTCATTTCATTTAGAATCTCAGGTTTTATCACCATTTTCTTTTTTTAATCACAGTGTGTGATCACCCAACACACATCACTCATCATGAAGGTTAAACACACATTCGCGGGTCAGTACGTCCACTGAACCCACATGTGGCTTCGGAGCAACTTTATCGGCCACCCAGATAGAAGTACGTCCACTTCTACCCTGAGAATGAGTGGATGTTCATGACATCCAACCCTCATTCCCGGAATAAATTCTTCATGTCCGTTATGAGGACAAAGACCTCATCCTATCCCCACCCCGGTCTCATGCACTTAGTGCTACTCCAAATTAAGCATGGTCACCTAGTACGACAAACTGCCCTTATACTCACTAGGTTGTCCAGTGCCCTTAGGACGTATCACTACCCCTCTTAGGCGTCTTGATGGTCCCATACTCATATTGCATGCACTAACAATGTTTTCTTATCAAGCGATGTAATCTGTGGTGCCATTGGTCCAACGACCCCGACTCTCAAATCAACCTGCAGTTGTTTGTCTTGACTAGTCCATCGAACTGTCATGTCGCACTACCGCTAGTTGATTGAGTATGTCGATCCTATCTTAGTACCATGGCCAAAAAACTCCTTTATTTAAAGTTTTATGGCATATAATTCATGTTTGTTTACGAGCTCCTGCTCGTGCCAACTGGCCTTGGGCCCACTGTACGAAATTTTCAAAATCAGGCAAATTAGACCCAAGTTCCAAAACCGAGTCTCCCGACCTATCAGTGCTATTCGAGCTCCCGTCAAGAAGGTCTCCCAAATAGTTTAAGCATTGACACATAGTCAGGGGAGAGTACTTCCGACAAAATTATATTTTCCACTGTCCATTATACTGACCCAATATAAGTACATCTTCGTTCATAACCGATGAATGGGTTTTCAACTTCCTTCGAGTAAGTTTCATCATACCAATAGGGTATGATCTACTTACAACCGGTAAGTCAGTTGGTATGATGAACTTTCTAAAAGGAAGGAGAAAACCCGCTTATGAGTTATAAGGGGAGATGACCTCACACCCGGTTGGTGTGATGGACAGATTAAAAGATTATTATGTTAGAAGTGCTCTCCCCTGACTATGTGCCACTGCTTAAACTTCTTAGGACACCTTCTTGATGGGAGCTTGAAATGCTCAGATAGGCTGAAGGCCTCGATTTTGAAACTTGGGGGCTAATAAGCCCGATTTTGAAAATCTTGTACAATGGGCCCAAGGCCAGTTGGCATGAACAGGAGCTCGTAAACAAACATGAGTTATATGCCATAAAACGTTAAATAAATAAATTTTTTGGCCATGGTAACAAGACAGTACCGACATACTCAGCCAACTAGCAGTAGTGCGAAATGACAGGTCGACGGACCAATCAAGACAAACAGCTAAGGGTTGAGTTGAGGGTCGGGGCCGTTGGACTAGTGGCACCACATATTATATGGCATGATGAGAAAATACTAATTTGTACATGCACTGTGATTACAGGACCTTCAAGATGCCCAACAGAGGTAGTGATGTGTCCTAGGGCCCTAGACGACCTGATGGGTATAAGGGCAGATCGTCGGACCAGGTGACCTTGCGAAGCTCGATGTAGCTTCAAGCACATGAGACCAGGGTGGGGTCAAGATGATGTCTCTATCCTCATACAGACATAGAGAATTGATTTTGGGATTGAGGGTCGGATGTCACGTACATCCACTCATTCTCAGGGTAGAAGTGGACATGCTTCTATCTAGGTGGCCGGTAAAGTCGCTCCAACGCCACAAGTGGGTTCAGTGGACGGGCTGGCCTATGATTATGGTATAGCAAAAATTCTAGAGAGAGAAATGCCTCAAATGTACTGATAACATTCTTCATGCTTAGGAGGTCAATTGGAGAAATTCTTGATTATAGAAGGATCTTCTCGACGAGTACAAGCTTTTTGAATCAAAAGATCCGGCAACTGAGACTCAACCGGTAAGAATTCAAAGCTTTCTCTCTCTAAGTGTAGTTTTTCGGTAGAGCTCTGTTTGAGCTTAATTCAAGGTCGGTTAGGGTAATTCAAAGCTTAATCCAATTCTCTAAATTGGAGGACCAATGTGCAATTTTTGAAAATTGGAAGGCAAATTAGCTATTTTGAGGAAATTGGGAGCCAATTAGTCATTTCACGAAATTTGGGGTCAAATTGGTAGTTTTTGGAAAGTTTGGGGCAATTTGGTAATTTTTGGAAAATTGAGTTCCAAATTATAATTAAAGGAAAATTAAAGATTTGAATGGAAATAAGAGGACATTAGGGACCTAAGAGAGGTATTGGAAACCTTAGTGACCTAATTGAAGCCAAAATGAATATTAGGGACCCAAATGTAAAGTTGTAGACTTTAGAGACCTAATTGCAATTAAGGCATAATGTGTGTACCTATGCGCAAATACACAAAAGTATGAGGTTTCATATGTCAATTCTCCTAATTTGGATACTCGAACCATGTAAGAGTCAGTTGTTCGAGTACTTGTGCAAAAGAGTGCATCACGGATCGAGATCTCACTAAGACGGCCACGTTACTCTTACCGGGTGAGTGCGATTTTTGACATCATACCCAGTTGGGATGATGGGCACGTTTTCAAATTGAAAATCATTTTCCAAAAATAGCCTCTCTTGATTGTGTGAACCTGCTTAAACATTTTGGGAGATATTTCTGATGAGAGTTGGCATTGCTTTAATAAGCCTAAGGCCTTGATTTTGAAAATAATAGGGCCTAAGGCCTAGTTTTGGAATACTTGTGAAGTAGGCCCAAGGCCAATGGGCACGGGCTGATGCCCGTAGACAAGTAAGCTTATGAGATAAGAAATGTTCTCATAGTGGTTAATTGTGATGCAGCCACCTAGTTGAAGCCGGATCATAAATATTCGATTGGCTAGTAGTTATAGAGTGGAAGCCAAGTGGACGAACTCGTTGGGCGGGTGGCTACCAAGCTGCAGTCATGGTATCAAATTCGTTGGGCTGGTGGCATTAAAGATAAAAGGTCTAATTTAAAAGACTTATGTTGGTACAGGTTATGAGATACGGAACCATCGAGGCGCTCGACATGGGGTAGTGTTGGTTCCAAGGGATGCTGGACGACCTAGGGAGCATAGGGGCGGTCAGTCGTTCAGTATACCGAGAAGCTCTAGGAGCTTCATGCATATGGAGACTGAGGCAGCAGGGGGAAAGTGGACATGAAGTATGGCTAGGGTTTGAGGGTCGGACGACTGATGTCCACTCAAACCCAAGATAGAGGTCCGTTACTGATACTAAGGTGGACATTAAAGGCACTCTGGTCCATAAGTGGAGCAGTTAGAGACTACTGGCAAACATGTGATCCCTTTTTTTATAAAGGGCGTGTCACACCCCGACCTGGTTTGGTCGGATCCCCGTGAGCAACTCGCCACTCTCCCAGTTTATTAAAGGGTTTCCCCTTATTATAAACCATAAAGAGTAAGGCATCCTTTAAACATGCACCTTTTCCTAGAATAACATAAATCAAAACTGCATAATAACTTAAATTTTATCATAGCTGTCTCACAGGCATCTTAGTTGATGGTTTTAAGGGTAGGCTTTATGTAATTTCCTAAAAGGGATATAAGGGAGGGGGTGAGTAGGACTACTCAGTGAGGGTTTTTCAAAACCTTTAACTTTAGGAAAAAGATTTGTTTTGGAGTGTGCCAAACTCCTTTCTTTCAAAAGTCCTTTGATTTCAAATCTCAATTTTTACCACCATTTCTTTATTCAATCATGGTGTGTCATCACCCAACACACATCCTTCATCATGAAGGTTAAACACACATTCACAGGTCAGTACGTCCACTGAACCCACTTGTGGCTCCGGAGCGACATTATTGGCCACCCAAATAGAAGTACGTCTACTTTCTACCCTGAGAATAAGTGGATGTTCATGACATCCGACCCTCAACCCCGAAATCAATTCTTCGTGTCCGTATGAGGATAGAGACCTCATCCCGTCCTCACCCTAGTCTCATGCGCTTAGTGCTACTCCAAATTTCGCATAGTCACCTAGTACGACAAACTGTCCTTATACTCACTGGGTCGTCCAGGGCCCTTAGGATGCATCACTAGCCCTCATGGGCATCTTGATGATCCTGTAATCATAGTGCATGCAGAATCAATATTTTGTCATTATGCCATATAATTTGTGGTGCCACTAGTCCAATGGCCTCGACTCTCAACTCAACCCGCAATTGTTTGTCTTAACTGTTCTGTCAACATGTCATGTCGCACTGCCCCTAGTTGACTAAGTATGTCGGTCCTATCTTGGTACCATGGCAAAACAATTCCTTTATTTAAAGTTTTATGGCATATAACTCATGTTTGCTTATGAGCTTATACTTGTGCCAACTGGCTTTGGGCTCACTGTACGAGATTTTCAAAATCGGGCATATTAGCCCCGAAGTTCCAAAATCGAGGCCCTCAGCCTATAAGAGCTATTCAAGCTCCTGTCAAGAAGATCTCCCAAATAGTTTAAGCATTGACACACGGTCAGGGGAGAACACTTTCGACAAAATATATTTTTAACTGTCCATTATACTGACCGGGTATAAGGACATCTCCGCTCATAACCGATGAACGGGTTTTCAACTTCCTTTGAGAAAATTTCATCATATCAACTAGGTATGATCTACTTACAACCAGTAAGTAGTTTTTACATATGGTTTTCACATCACTCTTCTAAGTTATGATATTTTAAATACCACATAATAGTGGGTTTTCATTCCGATATGCTTATCATTCCCAACCGAATATGATATAAAAATCCCACTCACAACTGGTAAGTGGTTTTTAACTTTAAGTTATGCTTATTATCCCAACTGGGTATGATGTTGGTAAACCCACTCACCCGTTAATGCCATGAATTCCACTAGACCGGTTCTTTGTATTCACACGAACTTATTCTTGCTGGCATTCCCAATACTTCATGTTCCTACACGATATGAACATCTCGGTTCATTATCCTTCGGCCTAATAGCCTTCATTCATTCCAAATGAATGAAAAAGTCAAACTTTCATTTATTTGCAACTAGGTCCCTAAAGTTATTTCTCTTAAAGTTTAAGTCCCTAATGCCGGTTTTCTCTCAAATTAAGTCCCGAAATTTTTAAAATTTTATCAAAGGACCTCAATTTATTCCATTTCACAAAATGGGGTTTAAATTTCCAAATTTCCAATTTGGTCCCCTAACTTTTCAAAAATTACCATTTTGCCCTTCCTTTACAAAAATGGTAAATTTTATCCCAAAAATTCTAAAATTTCTCAATTGGCCCTCTAACATTTTTATCATGCCCAATTGACCCTCAATTTTAGGAAATTGCATTTGGTCCTTCGAATTTTTGAAAATCCCCAATTTTCCCCCAATTCCAACTTCTTAACACAGCCGAATTTAATTTTATCAAATTGATCGATCATACACTTCTCATTGTTGAAAAGTTGAAATTGAGTTTCTACATGTTCATATGATTCTCTAGCAATTTGAATCGCAAGTTTTAATGTCCAGACGAGCTCAAACGAAGCTTCGTTGGAAAATGAATTGTAGAGAGAGAAAGCATCAATTACTCACCGGTGAGGGCACAGTGGTCCGAGCTTTTGATATGGACAGATAGCTCTCATCCTGAGGTTCATCCTAGAATCAACAGTTGCATCAATTGATGTCGAATTGAGTTAGAATTTCATTATCAAAATTCTAACAAATCTTTCTCTAGCACCGGCCGGAAATTGTAGAGGGGAGCCGAGATGGCTTACCTTTTAGTTCTAATTCGGTCGTGGGAGGGCTGAGGAAGTGTTGGGATGGCTTGGTTTGGCCTGAGGAGGGCTCGAATTGGCCGATTTCAGCTTGGCCAAAATAGGGCAGCTTCGGTCTGCCGGAGCTGCTTCACCTTTCCATCATGCCGGCGCTTCTCCGATGATTCTAGGATTGACTGAAGTTTGCTATCAGATAGTTGACTTCTCCATGGTTCCGACCTCTCCTTCCAAGGTTAAGAAAAATGCTCAAGTCGAAGTGTACAGATCTAAGGAGTAGTAGAGAGAGAAGTGTACAGATCTGAGGAGAATGAATGGAGATGAGCTCTTTATATAGGTGTAAAATTGTGTATTAAATGGAGAAGATTTATTACTAATATTAATGTTGCCATTAATTATTGGTATTAATTTCAATAATTTAATTTAGGTATTAAATTATTTGTATTAATTCCAATAATTAAATATATATTAATTTATGGCTACTTATGATCTGGCGTACGTTCACATAAAAATTTTTTATTGAAATTTGGAGTTACAAAAGAAACATACTTCCCAGGAGGTCACCCATGCAAGCATGCTTAACTTCAGAGTTTTTATGGGATTTCATTCACCTGAAACAATTTGGTTTTTCTCTTCCAATTTGTCTTAAGATTCTTTTTCAAGGTTTTATAAACCCTCAAATGGTTGGGTTTGTGAACCGGTCTGGTATTTCTCACTCAGTTTGACCGGTTCTTTTCCCAGTTTTCCTTAACTCAAAAGAGCGGGGTTTATAGGGCGAGTGTGATTGTGTGCTAAACCAAACCCAAGCAAGGGGAAAGGTTAAAAAAGTGTTCCAATGAGGAGTTAAATCCACTAAACTCATAAATAAAAAGAAAAGTATTTTTAAAATCTCTTTTTATCCTTACAAAAAAAGTCACCCTAACACCTACTCACTAAGTTGTATAACTCACCTCCTTCCCTAAACCCTTTTCAATAAAAACCTGCCGTTAAGAAAAGCGGAAGCTAGGGGAGCAAGCCAGAGGTACCGCGAACAGGTAAACCCTTATTTAAGTGTTTTGTTAATTTTGTTATGGAAAACATGTGTACTTCTACACCTTTACCTTACTCGGCCTATTTGGTAGAAATACTAATTTACTACGGGGAAGTGTGGCGAGTTGATCATGGGGTTCCAACCAAACCATGTTGGGGCATGACATTTGACATCATGTCTTTCATGATCATTTGGGCTTTCCTTATTTGTCTATCCTTACCAACCTCCTTGCTAATCATTCTCAATTCCAATCATCGGGTATCTGATCACTTCTTAACTTATCGACATACTTGGGATTTTCCTCCCTTATGGCCTTTCTCATATCCAATGACGTCTTTACTTAAGGATTTTCGTTCCTTAATCCACCCTTGCTTTCTTGTGACCATTTCACGGTTCTTCATTTTGGATTGTTTCCTCATGGTCCATTTTTCTACTCCTAAGACCCTCTTAGAGGATTCCCTTTCGTCGGTTTTGTTCCCTACCCACTTTCTTCGAAGTAGTGATTTCTACCTATGAACCCTCATACGATATCAAACACATGAAACATGGTCAACCGAGGGACTGAGCTTGGCGGGAGTCGGGAACCACTACCCCCTTTCATGTGTCCTTATGGTTATCGGACCCCGGAATAAGTTTACGACCTTCTCTTTATGTCACCATTCTAGTTTATTCCATACATCGGAAATCCTTGTGGTACATTCTTTGTACCCTATCCTCATTCCTACTAGTATCCTTTTACGAGTTTACCTTCTTAGGGTAGAGTTCAGGTCCATTTGTTCTAAGGTTTCTTGACCTTTTGTGAGAGACTTACCTGAGCCTTCCTGTGGCTTGATTTTGGTCGCCCTAGAGTTATTAGCTAATACTAACCCTTCCCCACTCTTGGTTGCTCTAAGGTTTTTCCTTCAGACCTCCTTCTTTGTATGTTGTCCTGTCCACTCTCCCTTCCTTTCTCAAGGTTTAAATCCTTATATCTCAATAGGATAGTTAACTGCCTCATCCCCTACTACCTTTGTTGCTCATTGGCCTCGTGCAGTTATCTACTCATGTCCTTTTGGCCTATATGTATTCCATGCCTTGGTTTTAGTTCATAGTGCTCTTTACTACTTCCTTACCTTTCTCTTAGGCCAACGTTTCATTTCCCTTAGGTCTTCTTATGTTTACCAATCGTTCCCTAGTTTTAGGTCCATCTAAAATTCTACCTAACTTCTCTTCCCTTTTCCTATAGTGGATGGTCCTTCTTTATTGATCTTTACCTATGTGCATTGTCCTTGAGCCTTCCTTATCATGCTTGTCTCTCCTCCCTTATTTCTACTGGTTTTTGGCCTTATGTGACCCTTTTATCCTCCTTTTATGATGGATTTATCTTTTCTTAATTGTGAGTCAAACTTCTAGTCTTTTTAGAGGAAGTTCTAGATAACTTGTTTCTGAGGGAAAGGCTATTGGATTTTGGAACTTTTTTGCCCCATTGCAGGATTTAATCCTTAGGAAAGAATTTTGACTTAAAGGATCTTTTATTTAATAAGGAAATTTTTCTTGCCGAAAATGGCTTATTACAGGCACTTGTCTCACTCCCTTCCTAGTCCTTTATGGTCATCGGTTGGGAGTCTACCTTTCACTTATTCCGAGACTCCTTGTCTGATGCCTCTGAGGATGACGAGCTCATGTATGTTCCTTCACACCCCTTGTATGGGTTCATGCTAGGTTACCTGGGGTGAGCTCTAACTTCATGAGTTACTTCCAATCCACATCTTTCTAGCACCATGACTTCATACTCGTATGCCCATCTCATCATGTTCGTGGGCTCGGGGTTTATTCGGATGGGTGGGGGCTCATGAAAAACCCTCATGTAGTTTGCATACGCCTCCCAATAGTTCTTTCAGGCCTCTTCTTGTGTCGGGGTTCTTTCCGGCTGTTGTGGTGTTAGGGGAGGTGTCGGGTCACTCTATGGAGGTGTAGGTTCTTCTCTTCCTTGGGGAAGGTTCTACCAGTTGATTATTTTTAGTATCTCTCCGCAAGGTTCCTCTAATCTGCGACAATGTCCTTTGGTATAGTTCTTTCGAACTTGAAAGTTCCCTTGCTATTTTTCTTGCTCGATGTGGCGACCTTTTTCAATGGTTTGTGGGTTGGGCGGGTTCGTGTGGTAAACTTTCTTAGAGCCATTATTCCTACAAGGGGAATAAACTCTATTTAGTTTTGTATTATATAGTCTTGATAATGAATTCGAGGGAAACTGGCTCTAATACCACTCAATTTGTCATGCTCTGACCCAGTTTGGCCAGAACCCCGTGAGCAACCCATCACTCTCTTTGGTTTAGGAAGAGTCACCACTTCCCAAAACTACGAACAGTCAGGCGTATTTATGACCTTGTTCCCTAGAATAACATTATACAAAATTAAATAGCTTAAAATATTTAAAATACCTGTCCTACAGGCTTGTCCTCGAGATTTCTTTAGAGGTTGTCTCCTTTCCTAAAAAATATTTAAAGGGAGGGGTGAGTTTCTACAACTCAGTGAGCGGGTATTAGGGTGAGTTTTCAAAACACAACAATTTTCAAATCATCATTTTTATTTCACTATTAAGTTAGTGAAGCACTTTTAACACTTCCTCTTGCTTGGGAGGTGTTTAGCAAACAATCACATGCCATTTATCATAAATAGTACAAACATTCGCGGATGCAATACTTCGACTGCACCCACTAGAGGATCGAAGAGTCTTTATCGTCCACCCTAATAAAAGTCCTCGACTTCTACCCTGAGTTTGAGTGGATGTTATTCGTCTGACCCTCATACCTAAAAGTACTTCGTGTCTGCTATGTGGGACAAGATCTCATCCTATCCCCGCCCCGATCTTAGTGCACAAGAAGCTACTCCGAGCTTCATGACTCACTGGCACAACAAAACTGCCCTTTATCGCATCCTGGTCGTCCTGTAGCCCTTAGAACCAACACAACACTCTTGGGCATCTCGATGGTCTCGTATCATAGTGCATGTACAAACAAGAGTCTTAGGATTATGATCCATTATCTTTGGTGCCAACGGCCTAACGTCCCCAACTCTTGACTTGGGCTCCATGGTTGTTTGCCCAACTGGTCTATCGACCTGGCCCTAGTGCACTACTACTGACCCATCGAGTATGTCGGTCCAGATTCAACACCATGGAAATTCACACAATTAGCAGATTATGAAAGTTTTTCATGGCTCTTTTGATCATATTTTGTCTACAGGCTCCAGCCCGTGCCCACTAGCCTTGGGCCCACTTCATGAGTTTTCAAAATAGGACCTTAGGCCCTATAAGTTCAAAAATCGAGGTCTTCGGCCTATTAAGTTGTCCCAGCTCATCATCAGAAAAGTCTCCCAAAGATTTTAAGTAGTTTCACACAATCATGAGAGATCATTTCTATAAAATAGTTTTTAAATTTAAAGAGGGCATTCACATCCCCGACCGGGTATGATGCCGAAAACCTCCACTAATGGTGACTTTTAATTTAGAAAATGTGCTCATCACCCCAACCAGGTATGACGTTGGAAAAATCTCACTCACAGTGGTTTTTCAGTTCAAAACGTACTCATCACCCCAACCGGGTATGATGTTTAAAAGGTCTCTCACCCGATAATTGTGACGTGTTCATCCCTAGTCGAATTCCCAGTCCCTATTGTGCTCCCCTGCACACGTCCTTGATAACCCGTTTCTACATAGTTCGAGTATTCTCATAAGGAAGTTTTAACATGAAAGGCCTCATATTTTTATGTATTTGCCACTAAGCCCCAACTTTTTACCTTATTGCAATTAGGTCCCTAAAGTTCATAATCTTTGATTTTATGTCCCTAATTCTCAATTAATTTCAATTAAGTTTCTAGGATTTCCAATATCACTCTTGCGTTCTTAATTTTTTAAAAAATCACCATTTGGGACTTAATTTTACCAAAATTTCCAATTGATCCATAATTTTCCAAAATTACCGATTGGCCCCATTTTTTTTTCCAAAAATGACCAATTTGCCCCAATTTTTCTAAAAGTGCCTAGTTGGTCCTCTAGGTTCCTCTAAATTGCTAATTGACCTTCCATTTAAAAAAAATTGTACAAAGGTCCCTAAATTTTTTAAATCCCCAAATTTTCACTAAAAATTTCCCCCAATTCATCCATTTTCATTGACTCAAAGTTGATTTAATCAAATTGACATTTCAAATCGTAGCAATTGTTCACTATAATGGTGTAAATCAGTTTCCTCACTTCCTTAAGATCTGACCAAGCTTTGAAACATTGCTTTTTGGTCTGAAACTAGCTTAAACGGAGCTTCACCAGAAAATTGGATGTAGAGAGAGAAAGCTTCAGAAACTTACCGATGGAATGGTGGCAGTCGAAGCTCTTGATTTGGGATGAAAGCTCTTGTCTACTGGGTCCTTTAAGGATCAAGAGCAGCTCTAATTCTCATCCTGAGCAATGGGAATTTGGTTAGTGAAATTGGGGCACTTTCTCTATCTATAATTAAGCTATTGTGGCAAGGGAGGAGCAAATTGACTTACACGGTTGCTTTGGAAGGTCGAGTGTAGGCTGGAGAGACTTGAGGAGGGCTTTGTTCGGCCACATGAGGTTAGGGATGGCCAGATTGAGACTAGGCAGAACAGGAAAGCTTTGAGTCTTACGGAGCAACTTCACTGTTTGTTCCGCTGGTGCTTCTCCGCTAGTCCTCCGGCTAAATGGAGGGTGTTGTTAGGTAGTTGACTTCTTCCAAAATCTATAGAACCTAAATTTGTCTTCTCATATGGAAAGAAGTGCCCAAGTCAGAGCTCTGGTTTGAGCTTCATTGGGAATGTTTGAGGTGTGAGGATGATGAATGGAGGGAAGGTATTTATATAGGGAGCTCGGAGACCCTTGGCTCTACCGGTTTCCATATCGGTCGAGCTTATCCTCTTTAGAAAATGCCATTGTTAGAGGGAATATTTCCTCCCCGGAAATGGAAGGCAGAAATCCTTCCATGAACAGTGCCATCATTCGAAGGAATGAGATAACACTGTTTCACACGTGCGTACTTGCCACATGGCTGTACGTGATTAGCTAGTTCTGCGACGTGGCTTCCTACTCAATCGCCTAGTTAGTCGTTGACCCGTTGACTCGACACGTGGTAGCCTCTCATTGACTACTCGTGCACATGTGGATGCTAATTGTTGATCGTGACACGTGGTATCCTCTAATTGAATAATTTAAATATATTAGTTTTCCCACCTGACACACAGTGTCACTACCACGTGTCAGCCTCCAATTAGTTGAAGTCATCCGACGTGGCATGCCACGTGTCGACCTCTCATTGGTTGGTCATTTCTCCGACATCCTTATCAGATACTGACGTGGCATCATTGCCACATGTCAACTTCTCATTGGTCAACCTTGCTAACTGGGCCTTTTCGACATTAACCGTTGACTAGGACACGTGTCACTCTCCTATTTATCAATCGTCGCTAATGTGGATTTTCTTCCTTTGATCGTTGACCAAGAACATGTGTTGCCTTCTGATTGGCTAGCAATTCTAGGTGCTAACTGAGCGGCTGATTGGGCATGCTTTACCACGCGTCGCTAACCTAAGAGCAATCTGTTGACCAACTAGACCATTGACCGATCCGATCCGACTGGGTTCGGTGACTCAAAAATGAAAATCGGTCGATTCAGGCCCAATTCGACCAATTTTCTTAAAATTAAAATTTTTAAAATTAATATAAATTTATTTTCTATCTAATTGTGAGGTTAATTTTCTAAATTGACCTTTTTAAGGCAACTAGAAAAATGAATTATTAAACCGGTTCTTCACGGATTAATCCAATTCAATTTGGTTCGGGTTCGGTTCTCCCTGAACCGTTCCAGTTTTCACCTCAAATCTTTTCATGGTATTTAGGGGTTTTTTGGCCACTTGAACTTTCAAATCTCTCATTTCCAACCCTTAATTATAATTTTCGGTTCATTAATCTCTCGATTTATTTCTTGAAAAAATTTTAGTTTTCTTTCACGGATCTTTAGTACAAGAGAACGAGTTTCACATCATTAATATGTATTGGAATTGAGTAATGGTGCTCAAATAAATATATTAATTAATATAGGAGTGTGGTAAAGGTCATTATACTAACTTGATTGCTATAATAGCTCTAAACTAAAAGTAGAATAGATAATATTTATGTCATGGGAATGTGTAATTATTTTATGATAGAATTGATGTTTTATGATGAAATTGGTGGTTTATGATGTATTGAATGCTTGTCCAAAACAAGTATTGAAACATTAAACCATTTTGTGGTCAAGTTAATGAATTCGTGTACAAAACAAGCTACTATATCAAAATTTTAATCTTTTTTAATGGTTTAATTTTGTTAAATATTTTCTATAATATATGTTATAACTGTATGAGTATACGATAAAATGTAAAAATAACGTTACTATTTTATTTAATCATACTTAATAAGTTGTGAAGTCACCACAATTTAATACCATTTACAGTAGAATAGAACAAATAGCGGTACTCGGTGACCTAGAACCCCCACTCCCGCCCAACCAACTCTGTCGAGAGGAGGGGGCAGCAGATCCCAATTCACTACCTCACCAGGCCGCTGGCTAAGGGAAGGAAAGTATAGGTCTAGACATTGGGGGAGAGGGGCGTCAGAAAGACAGTGACGGAGATGAGCATGCAGGACACCATAATCGTCCTCTTCCGGCCGAACCCTTCATCTGCTACCGCCTGTAGGTGGCGGATCCTGATAAAACCTACCGCGGAAGTATTAGTAGTTAGTACAGACAAGACTGGTGCTGCAACGAGGAACTTGCCGTCGCAGAGGAGGCCCCAATCTGCCATCACCGAGCTCTCTCCTACCCACTCCCATGTCACATATAAGCTAGCCTTTATGCAAAAAAAAAAAACATATATGCTAGCCTGAGTCCGAGAACGCACGTACTTTTAATTCAAATAAACGCTTAACATCCATAGTCAAAATGCCAACAGCCCACACGTTTACATTACAGTTCTGGAATTGGGCCTTCGATTCCAATCCTTACAGATTCAAGCTACTTCTCGAGTTCTAAGCCCGAGTAACCTTGTTTACGACTATGGTCAAACTTCTCCTTCTCCTCCTCTTCCTGCTGCTTCAGTGTCTCGTAGAGGGGGGCATTCCGCGTCTCCGGAAGCCACAGGCTCAGGCTACCGCTGATTATCGACAGCACCCCGAAGATAAGGAAAGAGACGACCGGACTCATCCGACCGACAACCACCAACAGCGGCGCCACCGAGGCTCCCAGCATCTGTGCCTGCCCCACCAGGGACACCGCGAAGTTCCTCACGCTCGTGGGGAACAGCTCGACGCAGAAGATATACAGGACGTCGAAGGCGATGGAGCAGGCCATGAAGCCGATCCCTTCTATCACCAGCTGCGCCCAGTTTCCGGCGCTGTGCATGTGCCTGTCGTTTGGGTCGCGGTGGAGGGAGAAGATGATGCAGAGGAGGCACGAAACGCCGGCCGCAAAGGCCGAGTGCAAGAAGAGGAGGCGGCGGTTGGTGAAGGCCAGGAGGAGGCTGCCTAGGAAGACTGCAGGGATCTCCATCAGGGCGTTGACGACCACTGATACGTAAAGATTGAAGCTGAGATTCTCGACGTTGAGCTGGATACCGTAGTAGACAAATCCAACTCCGAACCCGGCCACCATGACTAGGATCATCCGCCGTGCAGCCCATTTCACACTCCAGATCCTCTCGGACTTGTTGGGCTTTGCCTCCCCCTCTCTGGCAGCCACCCCAGCTCCGGTGACTGAAACAATCGGATGCGTCCTTGTTAAACTACTTATATATGGTTCATATTCCATAGATCTTCACTACTCTTGAGAATATTTATCCCGTATGTGAATGAGAATGGGAGTGTGGTGGTCTGTCTATATAACATATTAAAATTTCCAACTAAACCGATTTTCATCTATTACAAATAGATTGAAAAGAATAAATAATTTATAATATAGTATTTAAGTAAATTTATATGTGAGTTTCAATTTATCTTGAATGAATAATAAGACTATTTTTTCACCTTCATCCGTCATATTTGTGGGAGACGGGTTAGAAAGGCGGATGTTTGGTGGCAGCACCTTTCCGTTGAGGCTGGCGAACCGCCTGAGCACATCCAGCGCCTCCTCGTTACGGCCCTTCACCTGTAGCCAACGCGGCGATTCGGAGACGAAAGGGAGCAGGAGGACGGAGTAAAAGAGAGGGAGGGCGGCTACCATCCTGTACAGGTTCCTCCAGTTAGCCCTTGTCCGGTAGGCCATGGCCGGGAGGGCGAGGAAGCCGGCGGTGAAAAAGAAGAAGCCGTACTGGCCGACCTGGCACCGCCACTTTCGGCCCACAGACTCTGTCGAGAGGACAAGGCAGCAGATCCCGATCCCCGACCTCATGAGACCGTTTGCAAAGCGGAAGAAAGTGTAGGCCAAGACATTCGGGGAGAGGGACGTGAGAAAGGCCGTAGCGGAGGTCAGGACGCAGGCCACCATGATTGTCCTCTTCCGGCCTAGTCGTCCGTCTGCTAGTCGCCCGTAGGCGGTGGCACCTGATAAAAGGTAAGATGGAAGTATTAATATTTAGTATAGAAACACTAAAGAGACAGAGAGACGAGTTATATGAGATAAAGTTCCATTATTGCATTTGGCCACCCAACAAAGGTTAAAATGTGGACCATGGTTGTAAATTTAAAGAAAAATCTCAAATAAATGTTAATATTAAAATCTTATGCTTTTAAAATGAATAATTTGTCACGCCCAAAAAATGAATAATTTGGTTTTTATGAATATAATAAAACTGCTATAAAATATTGACCAATCTAAATGTTCAAATAAACATGAGTGGATATTTACTTAAATTGTATATATTTTTTAATTTCTTATTCTTATTATTCTTTTTACCTTATGTACTCTTTTTTGGCACCCATGTCTTATGTACTCCAAGAAAGGAAAATTTGCTCTTGACGGAAAAAGGCTTACCTAACAAGGAACCCATGAAGAAGAGAGAGGCTGGTAAGGCAGCGAGGAACTTGCGGTCGCAGACGAGGTTCCACTCTGCGATCACCGAGCTCGAGCTACTACCGACCCACTCCCACGTCCCAGGCTTCAGCCCGCATACGGGGCCGCTGATGTAGCCAGAGCATCCGCTACTGCCGCCACCGGCGCCTACTGGCGGGACCTTGCACCGCCAGGCCTTGGGCTGGGCGTCGGTGAAGATCGTGACAAGGGTGATCTGAGCGTCGAAGAACCACGCCAGGGAAGCCAGCAGGACATGGAGGATCTGAGCCACCCCAAGGGCCCCTACGTAGTCTTCGATCACCTCGTCCACGGTCAGCTCGAGGACGGCGCTGGTAGCCTCCTGCGGCACCTCGGAGGGGTTCTCGTTCCCACGGACGGGCTCGGCCGCACCCTCTTCCATTTCCATATTGGGAGGTTTTGTTTATATTTTTATATATTCTAATTCCTTGGTGTGTCTCTCTGGCTATGCTTCGACCATGTTGCATTTATAGACGAAGCTCGCCCTTCCTTCTGCAAATATTTTAAGGTTGAGTAAGCATATAAAAAATATATACAGGTTAGTCCTCGTTTTTATAGAAACTTTTCTTCCATCCGTGTTATTAATCTGCCAATATTAACACGCCAACTGTTGAGTGTTTAGCCCATGTACTGCCGTCATTTCTCTACTTCAACTTATCGGACTATCTGTTTTGTCGAGGACCAAATTCGAGTTTTTTTGTAAAGATTCAGACTAAAATATTGGTTTTGTTAAAATTTAAGGACTTCTTTATGGGCAAAATATTGTTATTGTTTACAAATTAAAAGGACGAAAATGTAAAGTTTAATAAATATTGAAGACTAAAGTCATAGATAGCTTGTTAAGGTGTAAGTAGATAGGGAGGTGGCGGAAAATGTTCAGATGTAAACTGATTTATTGCTCAGTGATAGCATTTGTCACCAAGTGAAAAGAGTGGTGATATAAATGCTTGATGAAAGCTGGTAGATGGATTAAAAAATAATGCTTAACATAATCAAAATCTCTCTCTCCTCTCAGCCTGGCAGAGAAAATTAACCGTTTTTATGTCCCGATGAGGGGATGAGAATGAAAAAATTAATAATTTAATAATTACTATTTTTCATGTTATCAAATTTATTTTGTTGATCCGCCCTTGGTTCGATTTGGCGTAGATAATCGCATCCAGTTTCGAATCCAGTAATATGCAAGACCACAGATACTGAACGGGCTCATTAGACACTCTTGATATCATGTGATCTTCGGCCACAACATAGGTAGGATTTCAAACAAAGGATGGTAGGCAAATGATGGTTAATGCTATTGTTGTTTTCTACTTTGTCCTTTGTCCTGGTTGATAAACCGGCAATCTGTTTGGTCATAAATTGATTAGTAAAATAGAATATTTAGAAATTCTCATGCGTCTCGTTCAAGTTAACTATATAAATGGTAGGATTTCACATGATATAGACTTGTTATTCTTAGGCGGTTGGCAAATGATGGTTGATGCTCTTTTCTAATTTGTCCCTAGTTGATAAATATACCGACAATCTGTTTGATCATAAATTGATTAGTAGACTAGAATATTTAAAAATTCTCATTCCTTTAGTTCAAGTTAAATATATGAATGGTATAAAACTAATATTAGAATTTGACATAAGAAAATATTTTTACTTTCTATTATTATAAAATATTTTAATGGGTACCCACCAAATTGCCTAGCTAGCAAGCTGCATCATGGCCTTCCTACAGCATCTTTGATTACGTCTCCTTACCGAATGTTGTGGCATCCCTTCTATTGATGTTGGTGCCATAACCTACTCTCTCATAGCGGCCATTACCTCATTATAAGGTGTCTTTAGTTGCCGTTTCTCCAAGAGCGGCGTTCCACCCCGTTGGTATAGGGAATTGTTAGGCGTACAGTCCCCACCATTCTTCGTTCTCCTCGTGCCGAGGCCACTATCTTCGTTGGTTTTCCGGGGTCGAGCTCCTTAATACGTAGCCTGATCTATGTGCTTGTGTTCCGGTACTGCAAGGGCTTAGGGGTAGTCCTTCCCTTTATTTCTCGTATCCTTACCCTGCCGTGTCAGAATTTCCTGCCACAGATTTGGACAACTCTAGTAATGGATGAATCAATTGGTATTGTCAAAATGCTCAGATAAGCCCTTTGGATTCGAGCACTCTACGGACAAAATTTGGACAACTAAAAATTATTCCCCATGCGACAATTGTTTATCTATTGAATTCAAAGAACCTGGATAGCAAAACTCTTCCAAATAGCTCATGTTCTATAGAAGGTTAGAGAATATTTTTAGCCCCATGGATGGAGAGAAAAGGCTTGTGCATATACGCTTATGGGTGTAAATTCATGGATTGGATAGAAATTATGTGATAGTTAACCACGAGAGACGTTTTGGACAATAGTAAAAAATGTTTTGGAAGTAGATTACCCATAAAACACATTATTATACTTGTGTGTTAAGGTCAATGTAAACATATCCTACCCATTAATCCTAGAAGTATTGAGTTGTAATCTTGCAAGGAAAGAATACTTTGTGAGATTCAAAAAAAATGAGAGGTTATCTTCATTTTGTTAGTAAGTTAGTTCATTCAATAAAAATTTGTCCTAAATACCCATCCAAGAATCAATTTATGCCCCCTTGGATTAGGGTAGATTTAGGCAAGCCACTTCACCGGTTGTTGATCACGCTCCACCTCCTCCTTCCACTATGAAGTATAATGGTACAATAAGGTCTCATACTGGTGAAAAAATGAAAGCAATTGTTTCTTCTTTCAGGGAAGCTTAATTGGAGAATTTCCATGCAAATTCGCACATATCCGATCTAGATTTAACCCCTACTAAATTATGTATGTCATGACTTGACTCGATTTCCAGTCGATAGTCCCATTCAACTTGTCAATTCACACAATTTTAGAGAGTTGGGTACTTTTATCAAAATAGAAAATTATTCTCTATTTTTCAGTAAAAAATTGAAAATTTTCTTTAAATAATACTGTGGCTAAATATTTTACCCAAACAACCCGAAAATATAGCAGTTGATAAGTTGTAAATAAAAATATTCGTACACAATCTTTGAGATCTACCCCAAGTTGTGCTTGTTCTTTAGGTGTTATCTTGGCTTGAGCCTCATGGAACCTCTATATTCACTTGTAATGGTTTAGGAGGGGATGAGCTCACACTCAGTGAATAAGATATTGATATCGGACCACTACATGACATACAACTTTATACTTTACCTCAAAGATCTATACATGGATAGTTATTTCATTATTTTTATATTTAACTAACTTTTAGTTTTCCTCTACCCTTATCATTGGGTCTTAGGGTTTCACAGTTTATAACAATACAACACAAATCATTTATCAAGTTCACAAATGTAACAAACATGATCTCACCATAATTTATGTGGATGTGCGAGAATTTGTACTCGATAATTCGTATACTTTGGATATCCTATTCAACCACGCACTCAAGTATACGTAAGTATACCCTAGCTGTCCACTACTACAATGCACATGGATATGGATAGAATTCGAGATGATTAGAAAGTACAACTTACACGCTCATTAACATCACTTCTAGTCTTACCTTAGGCGTCATTATTACCCCTATATGCATTTTGACGACACCCATATTTACAAACAACAGTTATAGACCAATTCAACGATAAAAAATCATATTTGCAATCATATCACATAGAGTTTGGTCCTTCACATCGACCAACTCCTATCAGCAATAATATTCCTAGCACAAGGTCCCAACTCACGTAGTCCAAGAATATGACTACAGTTAATTTATTTTGGTCTATACAACCCTTAACTCGTTTCTTAATTTTGAACATGATATTCTTTAGTGAGCATGCATCAATGTCATTTTTCACTTCTTATAGGAGTTTTAAAAATTAGACATCATATGTATTTCAAAGTAAGAACTCAAAATTGTAAAGTACTTTCGGTCTTTCCAATCGTAATCGCCATCATTATTCTCACTCAACATTTTCATTGGAACTTGTTTGTTCTAACACACTTCCTTTTATTCTGCTCTTGAGGTCCCAATTTGAGTGTTCTCACATTCTCTCTACAAGGTTTAGAGCAAGTTATGGAGATCATTTCAAGCACCTTAGTTACACATAAATTGGTACACCGTAACTTTTCTAAGAAATTACGATTTTTGCTTATCAATCTCAGTTTACTCGACTTGTTGAGAAACCATCCATTTACTAACCTTCCTCTAAGGTTAGTCAATTGGTGCTTAAGGTCATAGCCACTCAAGGTTATACTTGCATAAGTGCTTAGAATTCCTAAGTTTATCACCTTGTGACCTTAATTTTCCCAATTTACATTTTAGTTCCTAAGTTGGAAAAATTATCATTTTGCCCTTATTGACTTAATATCCTTCCCCTTTTGACTCAAGACTTTTTCAAGTCTTTCATTTGAGTTCTCAAGTTTACTTAAGCTCAATTTAGGTCCTCCAAATACCTTAGGACATTTACTAAGTCTCATTTCCCCTATTTACAAAATAGTCCCTCATTTTGGGTAAAATGATAATTTTGCCCCTACTCTTTAAAACCCTCTTTTTGGGACTCTAGATTTCTCAAATCTTTCAATTGGGTCTTTGTAATTTCTTTAGTCTCATCTATGTCCTTTGTAATTTCTCAAATCTTTCCAAAAGTTGCTTCTAGGCGTGTAAATTCACATATTTGCACTTTAGTCCCTAAACTTTTCATTTATTGCATTTATCTCCTTTCTACCTTCTAAACATGCCATCCAACTTTCCAAATTTAACCAATCTCCCCAAAGGGTCCTAAAACTTCATTCAGACCCTTAAAAAGTTCCCAAAGAACACTTATTCCAACTAGGGTCATCTAACATATCCATATTTTCATTTTCGTCCCCGACCTTTTCTTTCTAACAAAATGACCCAAAAAAATCCCAAACTCAGGTATGGGGTCCTTCTAGTCTTCCCCTAGGCCATTTGGTCTAAGTTCGACCAGGTTTGGTCAAGGCTAGGAACTCACCGGAAATGATGTCTCAATTGTTGATGCCTATGCAGTTCGAAAGCTTACTCCCAAAGGTATCTGTGACCACCCGGATCACCTCCAACGGAGGTATGAGCCACCTGCAATTGGCGTTTTACTAAACTCTATTATCATATAGGCTAATTTGAATTTCATATAATTAATTTGGTCTATACACTTGCCCAAATCATGTGAGGCTGGTGGCCTTCAAAAGCTGAGACTTAAGAGTCCCCTGAATTTTGCCTAGCCTTTGTTTATCGTCGAAGCCATCAGAATTAGCTCCCAAAGTAGGTGCTCTATTTTTGGCCGGAGAGGGTCCGACACTATTCAATCTTGCCAACGATGGTAGATTGAATGTCGGTGGTCGAGAGGGTGGCGTTGGAAAATTGACTCTCATAGCTTTCTAGGGACACCAAAAATACTATGTTTGGTGGCTGAACATGGATATGGTGCTCTCTACAAATAAGCTCATCAGAAACTGGAGCTCTTTAGATTTAAGAGAGAATTATAATCCTAAAACCAATGGGGAACATCCAAGCTTTATATGAATGGATTCTAGATTTACATGGCTACCCAACCATAGTCTCCTTTCATCATTACATAGCATGTGACTCTCAAAATAAATTAATTTCCCAAGCAGTGGTTTTTGGAAATTAGTTGGAGAAATTTGGGTTAGGAGCCTTCAGTTTGGTAGGATGCCGAGCGGGAAAGACAACACACGCGCCCGAACGGGGCTGAAATTTCACATTAAATTACTAAGGGGACCCAAAAGAGCAAAAAGGTAATTTAATTTACAAAAAAGGGAAAATAATGGAAGTCAGGTTATTTGGATTCGAGTTGGGTCGATGGGACACACCTATAAATGCATGCACCTCCCCTTACTACATAGTTGATTTCGATCGCACACCATCACAAATATCTCTCAAATTCATTCAATTTTGGACCAAATTGCATACCATAAATTGTAGGGATCAGCTAATAACAGATGTATCGGTCCCTATATGAAGTTAATTGCATTAACTCCTCTTAAATATATTAAATTTTGGATCTAAAATTAGAAATCACGATATTAGAAACATAATCGACCCTTGACAATTTAATGAGAAATTATCTCTCGTCCTATAAACCCTGCCCTTTTGAGCTAAGGAAAATCAGGAAGAGAACCGGTCAAACCAAGTGAGAAAACCGAATCGATTCACAAACCCAATAATTGTGAATGGGCAATTGAGTAATTTACAACTCCCAGGTGATCCAAAGGGTTCAAAATACTATGGAAAAGAACCTTAGGATGAATTGTAAGAGGAAAATTAGACCGGTTTGGATGAACCAGGTCCAACAGGATTGAACCGGTTTATGAACCGAGTCGGTTCATGAATCAGAACCGATAGAGATCGGGCAAAACAAAGGAATTCAACTCCATTGTACTCCAAAGAAATTCATAAACCTTGGGAAGTAACCTTAGAACAAAGTGGGAGAGAAAAACTAGACCGATTCAGGTGAACTAGACCCAAACCGGATTGAACCGGTTTAAGGACCGAGTCGGTTTATGAACCGGAATCGATAAAAGATGGTAAACCAGGAATTTTATGGACCTTAAGTGACCCAAGGAGTCACAAAAGACATGCAAATGGACTTGTGAAGGAATTGGGGATGAAAACCAAACCGGTTCAGGTGAACCGGATCCGAACCGGTTCGGACCGGTTTGAACCACTATTGAACCGAATCCTAAATTCATTTTTCTAGGTAGCTTAAATAATTCAAATTGGAGATTTGAGGCCACCATTGAATAGAGAATGAATTTAGAAATTTTTAGATTTGAAAAACTTGATCGAATGGTGGGTGAACCAGTTGGTTTAAGCTTTGAACCCGGTTCGGAACAATGTCATCTTCTTTCTCAGGATGACATCACTGTTCACTCGCCGGGAAACTGAAGAAACACTGGCGAAGAAGAAACGCTTCTGTTCGGGGTGTTTCAGGTCTTCAATGTCAGCAATAATGGTGCCAAATGGACGATCAACGGGTCTCCAAGCTCCCTACATAAAGAGCCCCTCCCCATTCATCCTCTCAACACCTAAAAACTCCATTCTTTCTCAACTGCTTCATTTTCTGGCAAACCTCGAACCAGAGTTCCGATATGGGATCTTTTCTGAGCCAAACAAGGCGAGGTCGGGTTCTTTAGAATTGGGGAGAAGACGGCTACACGTCTATAGTCTTTGTTCACTCCGAGGATCATCGGCGAGATGAAACAGTGAAGCAGCTCCGGCGGACTGAAGCTGCCTTGTTTCAGCCGAGTTAAAATCAACCAATTTGAGCCCTCCTTAGGCCAAACCAAGCCTTCTCAACACTTCCTCAGCTCTCCCACGTTCGAATTAGGACTGAAAGGTAAGCCAATTTGGCTACCCTCTGCAATTTCCGACCGGTGCTATAGAGAGAACCGACAGAATTTCAATGATGAAATTCTAACTCAATTTGGCATCAATTGATGTGATTCTTGATTCCAGGGTGAACCTTAGGATGAGAGCTATTTTTCCAGATCAAAAGCTCGGGTTGCTGTACCCTCACCGGTGAGAAATTAAAGCTTTCTCTCTCTACAGTTTATTTTCTGGCGAAGCTCTGTTTGAGCTCGTTCCGGCGTTAAAATCCGCGATTCAAAGTTCCTTAGAATCGTATGAACATGTAGGAACTCAATTTCAACTCCAATTTCAACAATTAGAGGTGTTTGATTGGTCAATTTGTTGAAATCAAATTCAATAGTGTTGAGAAGTTGAAATTGGGGGAAAAATTGGGGATTTTCGAAATTCAAAGGACAAAAATACAAATTTATGAAATTGAGGGTCAATTGGGCATGAAAATCATGTTGGAGGACTAATTGAGGAATTTTGGAATTTTTTGGGGCAAAACTTACCATTTTTGTAAAGGAAGGGCAAAATGGTAATTTTGGAAAATTGAAGGACCAAATTGGAAATTTGGGAAATTAATCCCCTTTTTGTGAAATGGAATAAATTGAGGTTCTATGATAAATTTTAGAAGTTTTGGGACTCAATTTGAGGAAAAAAATCTGCATTAGGGTCTTGAAGTTAAAGAGAAATAACTTTAGGGACTTAATTACAAATAAATGGAAGTTTGAGTTTCTCATTCATTTGGAATGAATGAAGACTATTAGGACGAAGGAGAATGGACCGGGATATTCATATCATGTAGGAATACGAAGTACCGGGAACGCCAGCAAAGACAAGCTCACGTGAATACAAAGAACTGGTCTAGTGGAATTCACAGCATTAACGTGTGAGTGGGTTTACTAACATGATACCTGATTGGGATGATGAGAACAACTTAAAATTTAAAACCACTTACCGGTTGTGAGTGAAAATTTTATATCATACCTTGTTGGGAATGATAAGTACCTCGGTATGAAAACCCACTATTTAGTGGGATTTTAAACATCACTACTTAGAGGAAGTGATGTGAAAATCATGCGGAAAAACTACTTACCAGTTGTAAGTAGATCATACCCGGTTGGTATGATGAGACTTCCACGAAGGAAGTTGAAAACCTGTTCATCGGTTATGAACGGAGGTGTCCTTATACTTGGGCGGTATAATGGATAGAGAAAGCATATGTTTTGTTGGAAGTGCTCTCCCCTGAGTGTGTTCCAATACTTAAACAATTTGGGAGACCTTCTCGACGGGAGCTCAAATAGCTCTGATAGGCCCGGGGCCTTGGTTTTTGAACTTGGGGGCTAAATGTCCGATTTTGAAAATCTCGTACAGTGGGCCCAAAGTCAGTTGGCACGAGCAGGAGCTCGTAAACGAACATGATATATGTGTCATAAAACTTAATAAGTGAATTGTTTGGCCATGGTACCAAGATAGGACCAACATGCTTAGTCAACTAGCGGCAGTGCGACATGATAGGTCGACGGACTAGTCAAGACAAACAATTGCTGGTTGAGTTGAGAGTCGGGGCCGTTGGACCAGTGGCACCAAAGATTACATGGCAATATGAAAAAACATTGTTTGTGCATGCACTATGAGTATGGTATCATCAAGACACCCATGAGGGGTAGTGATGCATCCTAAGGGCCTTGGACGACCCAGTGAGTATAAGGGCAGATTGTCGTTGCAGGTGTTTGTGCGAAATTTGGAGTAGCACCAAGCGCATGAGACTGGAGTGGGGACAGGATGAGGTCTCTATCTTCATACAGACACGAAGAAGTGATTTTGGGATTGTGGGTCGGATGTCGCGTACATCCACTCATTCCCAGGGTAGAAGTGGTCGTACTTCTATCTGGGTGGCAGGAAAAGTCACTTCGAAGCCACTAGCGGGTTCAGTAATGATACTGACTTGCGAATGTGTGTAACCTTCATGATGAAGGATGTGTGTTGGGTGATGACACACCGATAACTAAGAAATATTTGAAAATCTCGAATCTTTTTAAATGAAGGGATTTTTGAAAAGAAAGGAGTCTAACACACTCCATATAAATGTTTTTCTTAAAAGTAAAAAGTAGACCTTTAAAAACCCATTCACTGAGTAGTCGTACTCACACCCTCCCTTATATCCATTTCAGGAAATCTCGGAAAGCCTACCCTAAAAGACCATCAACTAAGATGCCTGTAAGACAGGTATGTAAAGTTTAAAATTTCATGCAATTTTGATTATGCTATTCCAGGAAATGGTGCAGGTTTATAGGACGCCTTACTCTTTATAGTTTATAATAAGGGGAAACCCTTTAATAAACCGGAAGAGTGACAGGTTGTTCATGGGGATCTGACCAAACCGGGTCGGGGCGTGACACGTCCGATCACCAAATGAAGTGATATAGGTGTCAAAATGTCGCTTATTAACTTCTCTTGAGTTCTTTTGTCAGGTCTCAACTTATTAGTGGTCACAAAATGCAGCACGAGGGTCATTTTGGTTGACCTAGATTGGAGACAAGAATTATGTCAATTGTCGATGACCTTTTAAGGCTAAATTTTGCCTTCTTCGGCCATTGCTCCGATGGCCACCAGTGCCAAAGTGACCACTCGCCTCCCTTCTACCTCTTCATGGCAAGGGTCGATCTTCGACAAGGGGAAAATTGGTTGACACGAGTCAATTTCCACTGGTGGGTCTGTTGGGTTCTATCTGATCGCGGCCAGTTGAGGGGCAAATTCTTCCAACTCTAACGAGCTCTTGGCTCCACCACCATAGAATGTTTCACATGTACCTTGTCTACAAAACGTCTAAGCCTCGGCCACCTCCGGTGAGAATTTTTTAAAACTACCTGAATAGCTCAATTTCGACTAATTTTGGAAAATAAGTGAATTTGATAATGTTTTGATGTGATAATACCCTCCACTCCTCCCACTAGCCATTAAGAGTATATTGATAGCATTTGGAGGTAATTTGTGAATTTAGAAGTTGATTTGATTAATCTTCAATGTTGAGGGACTAAAGTGCAAATATGGAAAGTTTAGGGCCCAATTTGTAAATATGGGGAAATTTGTGAAAAAAAAGTCCTTAAGAGTAGCCTAAGGGGCTACAAGTTGATTTTGAGACAAATGGAGATGTTTAAAGTCATTTTCATGAGTTTGTGGGAAAAACCATAATGTTTTGTTAAGGATAGGCAAAATGATCATTTATGCCCAAAGGGAGATCAAATAGTTCATTTTGAACATGGATGTAAAAATCGTAATTTTTCTAAAGAAAAAAAATGCAAAAATGGGACTTTTACAAATAAGGGGCAAAATGGTAATTTTGTCCATTTTAGGGACTAAAGTGTAATAAATATAATTTTGGGAACCAAATGAGTTTAAAGGAGTTTTTGGGACATGAATGAAGGATTTGAGAAGTCTAGGATCCAAAATAAGGAACTTTTAATGAGTAGGGGCAAAATGATAATTTTGCCCAACTTAAAAACCAAAATGCAAACTTTGGAAAAGTTAAGTTATCTAAGTGGGAAACATAGATACTTTGGGGAATTTTGGTAAATATGACCCAATGGGTTTAACATATGATATATGGAATGAAATCATAGATGGGTTTAGTCATTATGATGGTTAATCGACAAGTGGGTCGAGAGAACCAAGTTCGAGTGGCAAAATCATAATTTTTGGAAAATTACAAGATAGTCTATAAGCATTTAGTTGATGTCACACCCTAGCCTAGTTTGGTTGGATCCCCATGAACAACCCACCACTCTTATTGGTATTGAAGGATACTCTTCCCCTAGTCACTGATGAGAGTCAGGCGTAATTCAATCTACTTGGGTTTTCTGGAACAACATTATCAAAACTAACTCAAAATAAAGACTTTATAATGATTATACCTTATGTTAAGTGGCGGTTGGTGCCTTCTGGCGAGGTGGAGTCTTCTCTTCCTAAAAAAGGAGAAGGGGAGGGGGTGAGTTCTAAAACTCAATGAGTTGGGGTTTTGGAGAAAAATTTGTTGGATTTCTTTTATCATCTCTCTCCATTTTTGTTAAGGAGTTTCAACACACAATAATCGCCACTTATCATCAAAGGGTTCACACATTTGCAAAGCTGTCCCCGACTGACTTGTGGTCTAGGACGCCTTTATCGACCACCCTAATAGAAGGTCACACCTTCTACCACCAATTTGAGTGAGCCTTATTGCCCATCCCCCATACCTTAATTTCCTCTGTGTCCGCTATAGTGGGACAAGACCTCTCCCCCTACTTCCTTTGTCTTAATGTGCATGAAGCTCCCTAAGCTTCTCGACTCACTGGACAACAAACTTCTCTTATACTCCCTAGGTCGTACAGTAGCCCTTAGAATCATCAGTACCCCATATCGGACACCTTGATGGTTATGTATCTCAGCATGCACAGACACAACTCTTTTCAATTAAGACCTTTATCTTTGGTGCTACTAGCACCCATGAGCTTGCAGGCCCAACTTCAGCTTGGTAACTACTACCCCAACGAGTTCGATGACCTGCTTTAGCTCGGTAATCCACCACCTCAATGAGTTTGGCAACCCTGACCTTGGCTCGATTGCTATCTCAAATAATTTAGCATTTATATGAGTTTTTCATAAGCTTATTACTCATATATTTGTCTACGGGCCTAAGCTCGTGCCCATTGGCCTTAGGCCCACTAGAGCCTCCCTAGCTCTTCTTGGAAATAACTCCCAAAAAGTTTATGTCACGCCCCGACCCGGTTTGGTCGGATCCCCCTGAGCAACTTGCCACTCCCTTTCGTCCAAGAGGGTTTCACCCCTCTTCTAAATCGTGAGTAGTTAGACATCATTTTTATCATGTATTTCCTAGAATAACATTATATAAAACTAAATATATATTAAGAATTTACATACCTATCTTAGGGTTCAATTGCTGGGAATCTTTAAGGTGGGTCTTCCCTTTTTCCTAAAAAGGGTTAAAGGGTGATGGTGAGTTTCTACAACTCAGTGAGTGTGTGTTGGAAGTGAGTTTTCAAAAACATAAGCTTAGTTTATCAAAAATCATTGCCAAGGTTTACCATTCCTTTTTCAAGGATTTTTCTCAAATATCAAATCCTCAAGATTTTTCCCATTTCCATTTTAGTGTGTTTAGCTCTTTTAGCACACCCCCTTGCCTCAGGAGGCATTTAGCACACAACACATGCCCTTTCTCAGGAAGGGTACACACATTCGTAGGGTGGTCCCAGACTGCACCCACTTGGGGATCAGCACGACATTGATGTCTACCTAGATAGAAGTCCCAAACTTCTACCGTGAGTCTGGGTGGATGTTCCTAATGTCCAACCCTCTAACTTGAATTCCACTTCGTATCCGTATGAGGACGAAGACCTCTTCGTATCCCTAACCTGGTCTCGTGTGCATGAAGCCCAAACACAGTAGCTTCAAGAAGCCCAAACACAATAGCTTAGTAGAGCCCAAACATAGTAGCTCCATTACTAATTGGTATGACGAGAAGCCCAAACATAGTTGCTTCCCCTTCCCTTATTGCCATCATGTCATCCAACAGCCCTTGGTACCCATCACTACCCCTTAGGTTGTCTTGATGGTCCCATATCCATGAGTGAATGCACAAACAATAATTTTTTCATGATTAAGCCATTCTCTTTGGTGCCAACGGTCCAACAGCCTTGAAACTCAACCCGGCCTATAGTTGTTTGTCTAGGTCGGTCCGTTGATCTGGCCCTGGTGCACTGCCACTAGCCCATCGAGCCTTGTCGGTCCTAACTTGGTAATGTGGCAAATCACATAGTTAATTCCAATTTAATGAGAGTTTTCATGGCTCTTCATAATCATGTTTGTTTATGGGCTTCAGCTCGTGCCCACTGGCCTTGGGCCCACTGCATGTGTTTTTCCAAAACTGGCCCTTGAGCCCTATGAGTTCAAAAACCGAGTCCTTTAGCCTGTTAGAGCTATTCTAACTCCTGTCAAGAAGGTATCCCAAATTATTTAAGCAGCTATCACATAGTCAAGAGTGAACACTTCTGACAAAAATCTCTTTTAATTCATCACACCAACCGAGTGTGATGATAGATCCGCTTACAACCGGTATACAGGTTTTTCCTTTCCTTAATGAAGCTCATCATACCAATAGGGTATGATGTTAGATAATTCCACTCATAATTGGTAAGTAGGTTTTTAGCTTTCAAAATATGCTTATCATCCCAATTGGGTATGAAGTATAAAGTTTCCCACTCATCCATTGATTGTTACGTGTTCGTCCCAGTATGTTTCTAGTCCACTCTAACTATCTCTTACTTGCATTCCGGTCCCAAGTGTCCCTACACTATTTGTGTATTTTCAACAAGGGTTTGACATGACAACCTTTGTTTTCTCACGTATGAGTGACTAGGCCCAATTCTTGGTTTATTGCACTTAGGTGCCTAAAGTTCATTTTTTTCTTGACTTTAGGTCCCTGATGCTAACTTTACCCCCTAAATTGAGTTCCAAGGCTTCCAATAACCTCCTTGAACCCTCAATTCACTTAAAATTGTGTAAGGGGCTCAAGTTTTCCAAATTCCCAATTTGGTCCCCAATTTTTCAAAAATTAAGGTTTTGCCCCTACTTTCCAAAAATAGACAATTGACCCCAATTTTTTCGAAAATTAACCAATTGGTCCTCCAACATCTTTCTCATTGCCAATTGACATTCAGTTTTGAGAAATTGCATGGAGGTCCCTCAATTTTGCGAAATCCCCAATTTTCCCCCAGTTTCTACCCCCTTTATTGACCAAATTTGATTTCTTCAAATTGGCCATTCAATTGGGGTTAATTGCTCCAATTGATGGCATGGATCGGTTTCTACACTTCAATATGATTAAATGTAGCTTTGAATTGCATAATTTGTGTCCGAAATGAGCTCAAACAGTGCTGCGCCAGAAAATTGTTCGTAGAGAGAGAAAGCTTCGAAAGTTTACCATCAGAGGTGTGACGATCCGAGGCCTTGATCTGGAGAGGTAGCTCTCATTCTTAGGGTCCTCCTAGGATCAAGAATCACTGCAATTGACATCCATATGAGTGGGAATTTGTTAGTGAAATTCGACACTTTCTCCCTCTAGCATCGATCTGCAATGACGGAGAAAGGCCTAATTGGCTTACCCTTTACCTCTATGGAGGTCGTGTGAGGGCCGTGAGGACTTTGGGGTGGCTTGGTTTGGCTATAGGAGGCCTGAATTGGCTGAATTCATCTCGGCGAAAATAGGGCAGCTTCCAACCGATGGAGCTGCTTCACCGTTAGATTCCGCCGACGCTTCTCCGGTGATCCTCGGGTCGAAGGGAGGTTGCTGTCTGGTAGCTGACTTTCCCTAGAGTCTGTAGGACCTGACCTAGTCTTCTAAGGTTGAGAAAAGTGCCCAAGTCAGAGCTCTAGTTTGAGCTTTGCAGGAAAATGGAGCACTTTGGAGGAGGAGAGGATTTGAGGTGTCCGGTGGATGAATAGAGGGGAGCTCTTTATATTGGGAGCTCAAGGACCCCCCCACCTTACCGGTTTCCATATTGGTCGAGCTTATACTATTCAGAAAATGCCCAAATAGGATGGAATATTCCTTTGTTGGAGAAGGAAGTTTTTTTTGCCATATTAATAGTGTTGTCATCCCAAGGAAGAAGACGACACTGTTTTAAACCAAAACGGACGTGTTCAATCGGGTTTAATGGCGAAAATTGGCCGGTTCAGGCCTAATTTGACCAGTTTTCTCAAAATTAAAAATTTTAAATTAATGTAAAATCATTTTCTATCTAATGGTGGCCTCATATTTCCAAATTGAGATTTTTAAACCGCCAAGAAAAATGAATTTAGACACTAGTTCATGTAGAGTTCAAACCGGTTCAGGTTCGGTTCACCCTGAACCGGTCTGGTTTTCCCATCCATTTTACTTCATGGTTCTTCCCCATGACTTTTATGACTTTTTGGTCACTTGGAATTTTCCAAATTCCCATTTTAGCCCTTCTTTATCATGTTCGGTTCATTTAGTAGCCTAGTTTTCTCATGAGAGTTGCTGGTTCTTTTCATGCTTTCCTTGGTCTGAGAGGACGAGTTTCACAATTTAAGTAGTTTCACACATTAAGGGGTGACTATTTCCAAAAAATGGTTTTCAAATTGAAAACATGCTCATCACCCCAATCGGGCGTGATGTTAGAAATTTCGACTCACTCGTATTTCGAGACGTAATCGTCCCGAGGAATTCCAAGTGTGCATATGTTTCCTCTATGTGAGCTTGTAGGTGATCCATTCCTACAGAGAAGGGTAATTAAGTCCTGGGCCATAAGGAGTTTACACTTAAGACCCATAACTTTTTATAATTACATTTTAGTCCCTAAGTGTACCTTATTTCCAATTAGGTCCCTAAGATTACCAAATCTATCATTTAGACCCCTAGTTTCTTTATATTTCCACTCGGTACACCATAATTCTTTTAATTATAGAAAATCCCAAGTTTTTCGAAAATTGCAATTTATACCCCTACTTTCCAAAAATTACAATTTGGTCCTTAAACTTGGACTTAATCAATTCGACCTGAATTCCTTCCAATTGAGTCCTAGCATGAAACTAATCATCTTCCCCAAATCCCTCGGTTCATTTCAAACATGAAAACACCCATTTTGGCTTAGAAATGAGCTCGAATGTAGCTTCGCCCAAAAATAGTTCTAGAGCGGGAAAGCTTCGATTACTCATTGGTGATGTCACACCCCGACCTGGTTTGGTTGGATCCCCATGAACAACCCACCACTCCCTTTGGTCTATGAAGGATCACCCCTTCTCATGACCGTGAGGAGTCAAGCTAACTTCTGACCTTGTTCCCTGGAATGGAATTATACAAAACTTAATAGCTCAAAAGAATTTTAAGCGTACCGGACTTAGTGTTCATCTTCGTGGATTCTTTAAGGTCGGTGTCCTTTTTCCTGAAAAAGGGTTTTGGGGGGGGGGGGGGGGGATGAGTTTTTACAACTTGGTGAGCGCTTGTTGGGTGAGTTTTCAAAAAAATAGTTTATCAAAACATTAAATTCATTCACTGTTATGTGAGTTTAGCTCTTTTAGTACTTCCCCTTGCTCGGGAGTGTTTAGTAATCATTCACACGCCCTTTATCATAACGGGTACAAACTTTCGCAGGTGTAGTCCCAAATTGCACCCACTTGGGGATCAGCACGACTTTGCCGTCCACCCTGATCGAAGTTCTGGACTTCTACCGCGAGTCTGAGTGGATGTTTACACATCCGACCCTTAGACCCAAATTTTTACTTCATGTCCGATATGAGGACGGAGACCTCATCCTAACCCACCCCAATCTCATGCACAAGAAGCTACGCCGAGCTTCATGACTAACTGGCATGATATACCTGCCCTTATTGCATCTAGGTCATCTAACAGCCCTTGGAACCCATCATTACCCATCTTGGGCATCTCGATGATCTTGAATCAGAGTGCATGCACAAACAATAGTCTTAGCATATTATCCATTATCTTTGGTGCCAATAGTCCAATGGCCCCAACATTCGACTTGGATTGTAGTTGTTTACCTAACTAGTTCATTAACCAAGCCCATCGAGCCTTGTCAGTCCTGATTTTGTACCATGGCGAGTGTAAACCCCGCACATTTGAGTTAAGGAAAACCAGGAAAAGAACCGGTCAAACCGAATAAGAAAACCAAACCGGTTTACATTTGGGAATAAGAAATATGAAAATTTACAACTTTTGATTGATCCAAAGGATTTATTAAACATTGGAAAAGAAACTTAAGACAAACTAGAAAACAAAAACCAAATTGGTTCAGCTGAATTAGATTCAATAAGAACTTCAAAATTAAGCGTGCTTACTTGAGAGTAGTATGAGGATGGGTGACCTCCTAGGAAGTATGATTTTTTTCTAACCCGAAATTTTGTTCAAAAATTTTTATGTGAACGTATGGCTTATCATAAATAGCCATCAATTAATATATATTTAATTATTGGAATTAATACCAATAATTTATGGCAATATTAATACTAGTAATAAATCTCGACCATTTAATACACGGGTTTTACAACTATATAAAGAGGTCATCCCCATTTCATTCTCCTCACACCTGAACACTTCTCTCTCTCTCTCTACTGCTCCATTTCCTAGTAAAGCTCGAACCAGAGCTTCGACTTGAACAAAGGTCGGGCTCTTTAGAACCGGGGAGAAGACAACTATTTGGTAGCAAACTCCAGTCAATCCGAGAATTGTTGGAGAAGCGTCGACATGATGGAATAGTGAAGCAACTCCGGCGGACCGAAGCTGCCCTATTTCGGCCAAGCTGAAATTGGCCATTTCAAGCCCTCCTCAGGCCAAACCAAGCCCTCCCAACACTTCCTCAACCTTTCCACGGCTGAATTAGGACCGAAAGGTAAGCCAATTTGGCTCCCCTTTATAATTTTCGACTGGTGCTAGAGAGAGAGTCGACTGAATTTCAATGACAAAATTCTAATCCAATTCCGCACCAATTGATACAATACTTGATTTTAGGATAAACCTCAGGACGAGACCTATCTGCCCAGATCGAAAGCTCGGACTGTCGTGCCTTCACCGGTGAGTAATCGAAGCTTTCTCTCTCTACAGTCTGTTTTCCGGCAAAGCTCCGTTTGAGCTCGTTCCGACGTTAAAATCTGCGATTCAAAGTTTCTTAGAATCGTATGAACATATAGGAACTCAATTTCAACTCCAATTTCAATAATTAGAAGTGTTTGATCGGTCAATTTGATGAAATCAAATTCGGTAGTGTTGAAGAGTTGAAATTGGGGGAAAATTTGGGGATTTTCGAAATTCAAAGGGGCCAAAATACAATTTTATGAAATTGAGGGTCAATTGGGCATGAAAATAATGTTGGAGGACCAATTGAGGAATTTTGGAAATTTTGGGGAAAAACTTACCATTTTTGTGAAAGAAGAGCAAAATGGTAATTTTGGAAAAATTGGGGAACCAAATTGGAAATTTGGAAAATTAAACCCCTTTTTGGTGAAATTGAATAAATTGAGGTCCAACGATAAATTTTAAAAGTTACGGGACTCAATTTGAGGAAAAACCAACATTAGAGACTTAAAGTTAAAGAGAAATAGGCCGGGGGCCTCGATTTTGGAACTTGGGGGCTAAATGCCCGATTTTGAAAATCTTGTACAGTGGGCCCAAGGCCTGTTGGCACGAGCAGGAGCTCGTAAATGAACATGATATATGTGCCATAAAACTTAATAAGTGAATTGTTTGGCCATGGTACCAAGATAGGACCGACCTGCTCAGTCAACTAGCGGCAGTGCGACATGATAGGTCGACGGACTAGTCAAGACAAACAGCTGCGGGTTGAGTTGAGAGTCGGGGCCGTTGGACTAGTGGTACCATAGATTACATGGCAATATAAGAAAACATTGTTTGTGCATGCACTGTGAGTACGGGATCATCAAGACGCCCATGAGGGGTAGTGATGCGTCCTAAGGGCACTGGATGACCTGATGGCTATAAGGGCAGTTCGTCGTTCCAGGTGTCTGTGCAAAATCTGGAGTAGCACGAAGCGCATGAGACCGGGGTGGGGACAGGATGAGGTCTCTGTCCTCATACGGACATGAAGAAGTGATTTCCGGATTGTGGGTAGGATGTCACGTACATCCACTCATTCCCAGGGTAGAAGTGGTCGTACTTCTATCCGAGTGGCAGGGAAAGTCGCTTCGAAGCCACTAGCGGGTTCAGTAGTGATATTGACTTGCGAATGTGTGTAACCTTCATGATGAAGGATGTGTGTTGGGTGATGACACACCGTGGTAACTAAGAAATAATGGAAAAATCCAAATTTTTAAATGATGGGATTTTTGAAAACAAAGGAGTCTGGCAAACTCCATATAAATGTTTTTCTTAAAAGTCAAAAGCTTTTAAAAACCCATTTACTAAGTAGTCGTACTCACCCCCTCCCTTATATCCCTTTCAGGAAATCCCGGAAAGCCTCTCCTTAAAGACCATCAACTAAGATGCCTGTAAGACAGGTATGTAAAGTTTTAAATTTCATACAGTTTTGATTATGCTATTCCAGGAAAAAGGTGCAAGTTAAAGGACGCCTTACTCTTTACGGTTTACGATAAGGGGAAACCCTTTAATAAACCGAGAGAGTGGCGGGTTGATCACGGGAATTCGACCAAACCGGGTCGAGGCATGATAGCGAGTCACACATAAACTTGCTAATTATGAGAGTTTTCATGGCTCTTATAATCATGTTTGTCTATGGGCTCTAGCTTGTGCCCACTAGCCTTGGGCCGACTTCATGACTTTTTCAAAATAGGCCTTGAGCCCTATAAGTTCAAAATCGAGGCCTCCGGCCTATTGTAGCTGCCCTAGCTCTCATCAGAAAAGTCTCCCAAATGTTTTACCATTGGCACACAATCATGGGAGATCAATTCTAGAAAAGCAGTTTTAAGCTTAAAATGCACTCATCATACCTACCAGGTATGATGATAGGAAATCCACCCTTGGTGGCCTTTCATTTCAAAATGGTGGTCACCACCCCAACTGGGTATGATGTATAAATAAGCCCACTCACAAGTGGTTTTTCATTCTGTCATCACCCCAACCGGGTATGATGTTAAATAATGCACTCACCCGATGACTGGGATGTGTTCATCCCCAGTCGGCTTTCCAAGTTTGGGTCAAGCTCCCTTGCTCACGTTCTTGTCCAAATGTGTCCCTACAAGGTTTGAGTATCCTTATAAGGAAATGTTGAACATGAAAGCCTTCTTGTTCTCACGTATTGGCAACTAGGCCATGATTTTTATCTTATTACACTTAGGTCCCTAAATATCATAATCTTTGACTTTAGGTCCCTAATGCTCAATTATCCTCAATTAAGTCCCTAGGATTTCCAATATCCTTCTTGGGTTCTTAATTTGCTCAAAATTGTAATTGGGACTCAAATTTTTTCAAAATTTCTAGCTGGTCCCTTAAGTTTCCAAAATTACCAATGGGCCCCAAATTTTCCAAAAATGGAAAATTGGCCCTAATTCTTTCAAAAATGACTAATTGGTCCTCCAATATCTTCCAATTTGCCAATTAACCTTCAATTTTGGAAAAATTGCACTTAGGCACCTCAATTTCTCGTAATCTCCAAATTTACCAAAACATTTTCCCTAATTTTACCCCTTTCTACTGACCAAATCTGATTTCTTCAAATTGGCCTTTCAAATGGGGTTAATTGTTCCTTTATTTGGTTTTAATCAGTCTCTTTAGTTCCATGCTATCTGATCAAGCTTTGAATTGCAATTTTTGGGTCTGAAACATGCTCAAATAGACCTTTGCCGGAAAACTAAAGGTAGAGAGAGAAAACTCCAAGAACTTACTATCGGAGGTACGACGGTATGAGCGCTTGGTTCAGGAAGAAAGATCTCATCCACAGTGTCCTTCTAGGATCAAGAACCACTACAATTCGTGTTCTGGGCAGTAAGAATTTGGTTAGTGAAATTCAGACACTTTCTCTCTCTAGAATCGAACTATTCTGATGAGGGAGGACTAGATTGACTTACTCTTTTCTCTTGAAAGGTTGAGTACAAGCTGTAGAGGCTAAGGGAAGGCTTGGTTTCGTCATAGGAGGTTAGAATTAGCCGAATTTATATTGAGCAAAATAGGGCAGCTTCGGGACTAATGGAGCAGCGTCAAGGTTTGGACCCATCGGCGCTTCTCTAGTGGTCCTCAGGTCAAATGGAGGGTGCCATTAGGTAGCTATCTTCCTCAGAGTCTGTAGGACTTGAATTCACCTTCTGAGGTTGAGAGAAGTGCCTAAGTTGGAGCTCTGGTTTGAGCTTTGTCGAAAAAAACTGGATGCTTCTTCTTCTTTGGAGGAGGATTGAGGTGTGTGGAGGATGATTGGAGGGAAGCTCTTTATATATGGTGCTTGGGGAACCTCTACTCTACTAGTTTCCATATTGGTTGAGCTTATCTTAATTAGAAAATGCTAGAATAAGAAGGAATATTCCCTCACTAGAAAAGGAAAGAAAAATTGCCTCGATGAACAGTGTCATCGATCGAATGAAGGAGATGGCAATGTTTCACACATGTGGACCTGCCACATGGCGACACGAGATTGGTTGTGTCACACACCAACCTAGTTTGGTCGGATCCCTGTGAACAATCCACCACTCTCCTGGTTTATTTAAGGGTTTCCCCTCTTCTAAATTGTAAAAAGTAAGGTGTCTTTTAAACCTACACCTTTCCTAGAATAACATAAATCAAAACTGCATAACATTTTAAAGTTATCATACCTGTCTCATAGGCATATTAGTTAGTGGTCCTTGAGGGTAGGCTTTCCGAGATTTTTTGAAAAGGATATAAGGGAGGGGGTGAGTACAACTACTCGGTGAATGGGTTTTTGAAATTTAACTTTCAGGTAAAAGATTTGTATTGGAGTGTGTCAAACTCCTTATTTTCTTTAAAAAATCCTTTCATTTCAAGTCTCTGTTTTTATCACCATTTTTTATTAATCACGGTATGTCATCACCCAACACACACCCTTCATCATGAAGGTCAAACACACATTCGCAGGCCAGTACATCCACTAAACCCACTTGTGGCGTCGTAGCGACCTTACCGGCCACCTAGATAGAAGCACGTCCACCTTTACCCTGAGAATGAGTGGATGCTCGTGACATTCGACCCTCAATCCCGTAACAATTCTCCATGTCCATATGAGGACAGAGACCGCATCCCGTCCCCACCTCGTTCTCATGCGCTTGATGCTACTCCAAATTTTGCATGGTCACCTGGTTCGACAAACTGTCCTTATACCCATCAGGTCATCTAGGGCCCTTATGACACATCACTACCCCTCTTGGGCATCTTTATGGTCCCGTAATCACAGTGCATGCACAATCAATATTTTTAAATCATGCCTTACAATCTGTGGTACCATTGGTCCAACGGCCCAACCCTCAACTCATCCTGCATCTGTTTGTCTTGACTGGTTCGTCGACCTGTCATGTCGCACTGCTGCTAGTTGACTGAGTATGTCAGTCTTGTCTTTGTACCATGGTCAAACAATTCATTTATTAAAGTTTTATGGCACATATCTCATTTTTGTTTACGAGCTCCTGCTCGTGCCCACTATTCTAGATTTTTAAAACTAGGCATAATAGCCTTCAAGTTCCAAACCGAGGCCTTCGGCCAATAAGAACTATTTGAGCTCCTGTCAAGAAGGCCTCCCAAATCATTGAAGCATTGGCACACAATCAGAGGAGAACACTTCTGACAAAAATAAATTTTCAACTATCCATCATACCAACCGGGTATGAGGATATCTCCACTCATAACCGATGAACGAATTTTCCACTTCCTCCAAGGAAGCTTCAACTTGTAATTAGTTTTTTCGCGTCATTTTCACATCACTCCTCTATGTTGTGATGTTTAAAATACCACTAAGTAATGGGTTTTCAGTTCAAGGTACTTATCATCCCCAACCGAGTATGATATAAAATTCCACTTACCCATTAATGTAGTGAATTTCACTCGACCGATTCTTTATATTCACGCGAGCTTGTCCTTGTTGGCATTCCAGGTACTTTGTATTCTTACATGATATGAACATCTTGATTCATTATCCCTCGGCCTAATAGCCTTTATTCATTCCAAATGAATGAGAAAACCAAACTTTCAATTTATTTGCAATTAGGCCCCTAAAGTTATTTTTCTTTAACTTCAAGTCCATAATGCCGGTTTTTCCTCAAAGTTAAAGAGAAATAACTTATTTGCAATGTTGGTTTTTCCTCATTTATTTGAAAGAAAGAAGTTTGGCATACTCCAATACAAGTCTTTTTCCTAAGAATTAAAAGTTTTGAAAAACCCATTCATTGAGTAGTCATACTCACCCCCTCCCTTATATCCCTTTCATGAAATTTCGGAAAGCCAACCCTTAAAGACCATAAACTAAGACGCATGTATGACAGGTATGATGAAATTAAAATATTATGTAGTTTTGATTTATGTTATTCTAGGAAAAGGTGCAGGTTTAAAGAATGCCTTACTCTTTACGATCTATAATAAGGGGAAACCCTTTAATAAACCGGGAGAGTGGCGGGTTAATCATAGAGATCCGACCAAACTGGGTCGGGGCATGACAACTAGAGTGGTATCAAAGCCTGTTTCCTCGAATACATAATTAAGACTAGAAAATATAGTAACTAATAGGATTTATCCTAAAATTTTCAGATGGCTCCTAGGAGAGGAACCAAGAAAACTAGAAATGGCTCTACTCAACACCCTATCTTCATAGGAAGACAACCCTAGAAACTTCCCAAATGCCTAAGGCATGGCAAGAATCACGAAAGACCAAATGGGGAAGTATCCTAGAGAATGGTGCTAGGACCTATTGAGGTCACAACTCTAAGTATAAAGGAAGCCCATCGTGAAGCTATAAACGCCATCAAAGGGTGTATAACCTTACCTAAGGAGATGCCTATCAAGAACCCCGTAGCTCCCTATTTATTTTGTGACCACTTTCTATAATAGAGCTAAAACCCCCAACATACTGTACTCCTTGATTAATCAAGTATTCAAACTTCCTAAAATCCTATCTCTAGATGATGTGATCTTGCTAGGAAGATGGTCCCAAGAATAGTAAACAAACTAACCCCTTCACCATTAAAATTAGGGAGAATCCCATCCTAGTTAAGTAAGCTGAATAAGGGAATCAAGGAATATAGGAGAACTACTAGAGTGACCATTTGGCAAAGAATACTTAATAAGAAAACTCTCAAGGTGATCACACTCAAGGATGGTGAAGCAACAAACTCTCAGTAACCCCTAGAAAGGCCCCACAATACCTAAAGGAAAAGAGGAACCACAACAGTCCATGCAAGGGAATAACCTATTAAAAGTTGAACAATAGGGATACTACGTGAAGAAGTACCCAACCCTACTAAGAACATGAATGAAGCTAACCTATAGGGGAATAGGACACGAAATGAAAAATTGTCCCACACCGCAAGGAGTCAAGGCAATATTTCCCAAGAATAATGCCCCCACAACTATAGGAAACCCGAAAGGATACCATCCTTAGAAATATAACTCCTACTCGGAACTTCAATTACATCCAAGAGTAAGCTCTTCGAGATTTTAGCATAATGGCAGGAAGAAAAAGAAAAAAAGGACTAAAGGTGGGACCTCGATAAACCACAAATAGAACAAAGAGAACTCTCCCTTAAAAGAAGAAAATTCTAAATTTTGGGAGCAAAGAAGGAAGAGCAACCACAAGAGAAGACAAGACAAACATTTGATGACAAAAGGGATGTATTTGGATCACATGAATGAATCACCTTGGAAAAAGCAATGAAGCCAAATTGGAATATCAGACCAACATGACAAAAGAAAGCAAGTCATTACAACAAGATAGTCAGAAGGAATAAATGACACCCTAAGGAAGATCGGAAGGTAGAAAGGACTATACCCTAAAAAAGGTCAGTGAGATGGACGTTAAGGATAAGAGAACTCGAGAAACAACTGCCCTAAGAAACTTAGACCAAAGGAATGGTGAAGACTAGGCAGTTAACGAACCAATACACGAGAAAGCCATAAGTTGAGTTCCAACAAAGAAGAGAGAGTCGGAAAGGCCAAATACTCGGGAAAAGAAGGATGAAAGAATCCTTAAAAGGACCAAGGGCCAAATTAATGACTAAACTTAAGCCAAGAAAGAAATAGGCAAGCCTCTCACATAATGGTCAAGAACTCTTGAAACAAGGAGGATTTGAATGCTTCATAAAGAAATACACTATGAAAGTAAACTTTGGAGGGATGCATACGACTAACTACCCTTGAAGGAACCATTGGTGGGCGGATGAACATAATGTGGAGTGCAAGGAACTAGCCCTTAACTAGGAAATGCTTCAAAGGAAGGAAGTATCGTGATGGCCTAGTGTGACCTGTTTGGAGAGAGCAGGAGAACCAAATAATAATTCTAGGAGAACCAAGTAGAAAGAAGAAACTAGTAGCAACGGATGGTCGAAGAGAATAAACAAAGTCCTAAGAAAGGCTGAGATGTAGTAAAGACTACACTCTATGAAGAACAAAAGGATGGACATGAAGTACGAGTGATACAGTTGCCTAGACGATTGGACTAGAGAAATGGAGAGAAAGAGACAGTTAAGAACTGGTCTTTAAGAGAACCATGTATTTAAACCACGACAAAGAAGGGAGAAGTGAAAAGGCCAAAACATTGGAAAAAAGAAGAACAAAGGAAAATCCTTAAAGAAAGCAATGGCCAAAACCGAATTTCTAGTTTAAAGTCTTGAGACGATTAATTGAGCCTCACGAAGGACGAACAAGAGATTTTGAAACAAGGAGGATGTGAACCCTCCTTAAACGTAAATAAGTTAATGAGTTAGCATCAAAAGATGTTGTGACAAGTATGAATGAGTGGACAACCCATACTAAGGTAATAAAGTAAGGAATGTTCAAGAGATGTTGGGAAAGTAAGTCCTCTAAATAAGATGTGGCTAAGGAGGAATAACCACAATTGGTAAGAAGTGTCATAGTCCACATGTGCATATGAAGCTTAAAGAGTGCATAACTGAATATAGTGTGGAATGCACAGAATAAAACCAATAATCGAAAGTATCCTATGTAAGGAATAAGAGATAAAACAAAAGTTGTGGATAGAGAAGGATCCAAAGCAAACAGATGCCCTAACATAGATAAGGGTGCAAAGAAAGGGAGAAAGAAAACCATCAAGGAATGGTAAGAAGGTTGAGCATGTAGCTCCTAGAACAAAAGTCTCTACCTTGAGGGACATATTAGAGAATGAAATCGTAAACAGGGAACTCCCCTAACAAAACAATAGACTAAAAAGTGGTCAAACGGGAATAATGAACTATGAAATGATTACGGACAAGTAAGAATGGATTAAGGCCAAAGGAAATCCTTGAGTAAAGGATGTTATTGGGAATGAGGATGGACCTAAGAAAGGATGAACCCCAACATGTCAATAAAACATCTGGAAATCAAATAATTGGAACCGGAAGGACTCAATAAGAAAGTTGAAAAAGGACAAGTGGGTAATGAGAAATGACACAATTTTGTAAGTTGATGTGGACAACAGTAAAGGTAGTCAAGGAATACTACCAAAAGAAAAGAGAGATGAAGTTATACAATCCCTGAGAGGTTGGAATGTTAGTAATAATCCTAAAGGAGGTGTTCTGGAAATCTAATGGATATAGAGACAAGATCTAGAAAACGTCATGCTGTAAAGGGTAGGTAAACCCAACAATCCCGAAGAAAACATAACTCAAAATAAGGAAGAGTCAGTTAGTAAAAATGACAATGTCTAACATAAAATTTGGACTGAATTGTAATGAGCAACAAATAAAGGAAGAGTCGAAATAGGATGAAAAGGTGATGACGAGGAATCCATGAAAATAGGTACGTAACGCTCTAAAGGATGTCGAGCTAAGGGTTGCAACAACCAAGAGGTTAACTAGACACACTAATGGTTAGGTATCTTGGAACTCCCAATTTTGAGTACGAGACATCAAAGTGAAAAATGTTGCTCTAAGCAAAGAAAGATGTTAATCTAAGGATATACCCTTAAGTACGATATATCTAGTTATGATAATAAACTCCATGAAGGGAGTAAATGATATAAAGGAAAAGAAGTTCCTTAAGCGAAGGATGTAAAAAGGGCTAGTTGCAAGAACAAGAGAAGAGTTTGCATGTTAAGCAAACACCAAATGGATATAAAAGGAAATGATTCCTCATGCAAGGTTGATATTTAAGTTTTGGGGACAAAACTCCTAAAAGGAGGGGAGAGCTGTAAACCCTGCCCTTTTAAGTTAAGGAAAACTGGGAAAAGAATCGGTGAAACCAAGTAAGAAAGCCGAACTGGTTCACAAACCCGTTTATTGGGGAACATGCAAATTAGAGAAAATTTCAACTCCCTTGTGACCCAAAGAGATTTATAAATCTTGGGAGGGAACCTTAGAACAAAGTGGGAGAGAAAACCAAACTGGTTCGGGTGAATCGGACCCGAGCCAGATTAAACCGGTTTAAGAACCGAGTCGATTTATGAACTAGAACCGATAGAGAGATGATAAACTGGGAAATTTATGGACCCTAAGTGACCTAAGGATTCATAGAAGTCAAGAAAAAGGACTTTAGGGTGAATTGCTGATGATCAGTTCAGGTGAACCGGATCCGAACATGTTTGGACTGGTTTGAACTACTATTGAATCGGATTCTAGATTCATTTTTCTAGGTGGCTTAAATAATTCAAATTTGAGATTTAAGGACACCATTGGATAGAAAATAAATTTAGAAATTTTTAGATTTAAAAAACTTAGTGGAATGAGGGCTGAACCGGCTAGTTTAAGCTTTGAACCCAGTTCGGACTGGTCCAGTCCGATTCGGAACAATGTCGTCTTCTTCCTTTAGATGACAACACTGTTCACTCGCCGGAAAATTGAAGCAGCACCAGTGAAGAAGAAATGTCTCCATTCAATACGTTTCTGGCCATCAATGCCTGTCATGAAGGCAACAATCGGACGGCCAAGGAGTCCCTAAGCTTTCTATATAAAGACCCCTTCCCCATTCATCCTCTCCACACCTGAAAAGCTCACTCTTTCTCAGTTGCTTAGTTTTTTGGGGAAGCTCAAACTAGAGCTCTGATATAGGGTCATTTCTAAGCCAAAGGAGGTGAGGTTAGATTCTTTAGAACCGCGAAAAGTCAGCTACACACCTGTAGTCTCCGTTTGCTCCGAGGGTCGCCGGAGAAGCATTAGCGTAATGGAACAGTGAAGCAGCTCCAATGGACCAAAGCTGCCTTATTTTGGGTGAGTTGAAATCGGCCATTTCGAGCCCTACTCAGGCCAAACCAAGCACTCCCAACTCTTCCTCAGCCCTCTGATGGCTGAATTAGGACTAAAAGGTATGCCAATTCGACTCCCTTCTGCAATTTCTGACTAGTGCTAGATAGAGAACTGGCAAAATTTTGATGATAAAATTGTAATTCAATTGTGCATCTATTGATGTGATTCTTAATTCTGGGATGAACCTTAGGACAAGAACTACCTGCCCAGATAGAAAGGTCACACTGCTACACCCTCACCGGTGAGTAATTGAAGTTTTCTCTCTCTATTGTTCATTTTTCGGTGAAGCTCCGTTTGAGCTTATTCCGGCGTTAAAACTTGCAATTCAAATTGCTAAAGAATCGTATGAACATGTAAAAAATCAATTTCAACAATTGAAAACATTTGATCGGTCAATTTGATGAAATCAAATTCGGTTGTGTTAAGAAGTTGGAATTGGGGGAAAATTTGGGGATTTTCAAAAATTCGAAGGACTGAAATGCAATTTCCTAAAATTGAGGGTCAATTGGGCATGATAAAAATGTTAGAGGGCCAATTAAGGAAATTTAGAATTTTTGGGATAAAATTTACCATTTTTGTAAAGGAAGGGCAAAATGGTAATTTTGGAAAAGTTGGGGGACCAAATTGGAAATTTGGGAAATTAAACCGCTTTTTGTGAAATGGAATAAATTGAGGTCCTATGATAAATTTTAAAAGTTTCAGGACTCAATTTGTAGAAAAACCAACATTAGAGACTTAAAGTTAAAGAGAAATAACTTTAGGAACCTAATTGAAAATAAATGAAAGTTTGACTTTCTCATTCATTGGAATGAGTGAAGCATATTAGGCCAAAGGATAATGAACCGAGATGTTCATATTGTGTAGGAACATAAAGTACTGAGAACACCAGCAAGGACAAGCTAATGTGAATACAAAGAACCGGTCTAGTAGAATCCACTGCATTAACAGATGAGTGAGATTTTATATCATACCCGGTTGGGGATGATAAGTATCTCGAAATGAAAACCCACTACTAAGTGGTATTTTGAACATCACAACTTGAAGGAGTGATGTGAAAAACATGTGGAAAAACTACTTACCGATTGTAAGTAGATCATACCCGGTTGGTATGATGAAACTTCCTCGAAGGAAGTTGAAAACCGTTTATCGGTTACGAGCGAAGATGTCCTTATACCCGGTCCGTATGATGGATAGCTGAAAACATATTTTTGTCAAAAGTGCTCTCACCTAATTGTGTGCCAATGCTTAAACGATTTGGGAGACCTTCTTGATGGGAGATCGAATAGCTCTTATAGGTCGGGGCCTCGGTTTTGGAACTTGGGGTCTAATATGCTCGATTTTGAAAATCTCGTACAGTGGGCCCAAGGCCAGTTGGCACGAGTAGGAGCTCGTAAACAAACATGAGTTATATGCCATAAAACTTTAAATAAAGGAATTGTTTGAACATGGTACCAAGACAGGATCGACATACTCACTCAACTAGCAGTAGTGCGACATGACAGGTCGACGAACCAGTCAAGACAAACAACTGCGGGTTGAGTTGAGGGTTGGGGCCGTTGGACCAGTAGCACCACAGATTATATGGCATGATAAAAAACATTGATTGTGCATGCAATGTGATTACGAGACCATCAAGATGCTCAAGAGGGGCAGTGATGCGTCCTTAGGGCACTAGATGACTTGGTGGGCATTAGGGTAGTTCGTGGTACCAGTTGACCATGCGAAATTTGGAGTAGCACCAAGCGCATGAGACCGGGAGACGGGATGAGGTCTTTGTCCCCATATAGACACGAAGAATTTATTTCAGGAATTGAGCGTTGGATGTTGCGAACATCTACTCATTCTCAGGGTAGAAGTGGACGTACTTCTATCTAGGTGGCCGGTAAAATCGCTTCGAAGCCACAAGTGGGTTTAGTGGACGGGCTGGCCTGCGAATGTGTGTTTGACCTTCATGATGAAGGATGTGTGTTGGGTGATGACACACCTTGATTAATAAGGAAATGGTGGTAAAAACTGAATTTGATATGAAAGGATTTTTGAAAGAAAGGAGTCTGGCACACTCCAAGACAAGTCTTTTTCCTAAGAGTTAAAAGTTTTGAAAAACCCATTCACTAAGTAGTCGTACTCACCCCCTCCCTTATATCCCTTTTAGGAAATTCTGGAAAGCCTACCCTTAAAGACCATCAACTAAGACGCCTATGAGCAAAGTATGATGAAATTAAAATATTATGCAATTTTGATTTATGTTATTTTAGGAAAAGGTGCAGGTTTAAAGGACGCCTTACTTTTTACAGTCTATAATAAGGGCAAACCCTTTAATAAACTGAGAGAGTTGTGGGTTGATCAAACAGATCCAACCAAATCAGGTCGGGGCGTGATAAGATGACTGTTCCGAACCGGACTGGATGGGTCTGAACCTTCTTCAAAGCATAAATCGACTGGTTTACCCCCATTCGACCGAATTTTTCAAATCTAAAAATTGCTAAATTTATCTAAATTTATTTTTTATCCAATGATGGTCTCAAATCTCAAATTTGAACTTTTTAAACCACTAGAAAAATGAATTTACAATCCGGTTCAATAGTGGTTCTAACTGGTCCAAACCGGTTCAATCTAGTTTGGATCCAATTCACTTGAACCGGTTTGGTTTTCATCTCTAATTCCTTCTCAAGTCCATTTCCATGACTTTTGGGACTCTTTGTGTCACTCGGGATCCATAAATTTCCCTGTTTGCCCTTTCTCTATTGGTTCTGGTTCATGAACTGACTCAGTTCATAAACCGGTTCAATCCAGTTGGATCCGGTTCATCTAAACCGGTCTATTTTTTCTCTTCCAATTTGTCCTAAGGTTCTTTTCCAAGGTTTTATGAACCCTTTGGATCACCCAGGAATTGTAAATTTCCAAATTGCCCATTCCCAATGATCAGGTTTTTGGACCGATTCGATTTTTTTACTCGATTTGACCGATTCTTTTCCCGATTTTCCTTAACTAAAAAGGGTGGGGTTTACGGGTTGGTTCAACTGAGATGGCTATCCTACTTAGCTGTTGCATCGGCCATTGACCGGTTAACTGGGCATGTGACAGCCTCCCGTCCATTGACCGTTGACTAGACACGTGTCTCTCTCTGATTGGTTAGCGCTTTTAGGCGCTAACCGAGCAGCTGACGAGGCACTCTTTTCCATGCGTTGCATGTTGATTGGTCATGCGTGCTGGTTGGGCATTGACCTACTAGTGGTCCATTGACCGGTCCAATCCGACCGGATTTGGTGACCCAACAATGAAAATCGGTCGGTTTAGGCCCGATTCGACCAGTTTTCTAAAAATTAAAAATTTCTAAATTAATCTAAATTCATTTTCTATCACATGGTGGCCTCAATTTCCCAAATTGATCTTTTTAATCCACCTAAAAAATGAATTATTGAACTGGTTCACCACGGTTCATTTCGGTTCAGGTCCTATTCACCCTGAACTAGTCTGGTTTTCTTATCAAATTTACTTCATGGTTATTCCCCATTATTTTTATGACTTCTTGGTAACTTTATATTTTTAAATTTTCCCGTTCTAACCCTTCTTTACCATTTTTTATTCATTTAATGGCTTAGTTTTCTTATGAAAATTACTAGTTCTTTTCCGGTTTCCTTGGTCCTAGAGGATGGGTTTCACAGGTGAGGAGTTAGCGATTGAGCTTTCATTTCTACTGGATTCCTTGCTTCCTGGGGATCCTTCCTAGATTAAATCTTGGTTTAATTGATGGCTTGAGCAATGAGAATTTCTAACTTTTGTTCTCGCGAAAAATGCACTGTGAAGAATAAATTATGGCGAAGGGCAGCGGAGGGGATTTACCAAGATGGCTCGTGGGTGCTTGGTTTGGTCATGTTGCTCCTAGGAGGCTCTAATGCAGCTCAACCAATTCTGGTCATAGATTGTCATGGGAGCAAGTTCACTGTGTGAGCTCTCCGATGCTTTTCGACAATCCTTGAGCTGGATGGATGTTGCAGTGAGGTAGATGACTTCTTCCTAGTTTTAGGGAACCCAAATTTGGATTCTAAGGTTGCAAGAAAGGCCCTTGTTGGAGCTCTAATTTGTGCCTCGTCAGAAAATGGAGACCTCATCTTCTTCGATCATTTGAGGGATGAGGAGGATGAATGGGGAGGATCTCTTTATAAAGGAAGCTCATCAACTGATAGAGCTACTCTATCGTGCCTGACTCGGCTCTAATCTTGCCAATAATCGGTGAGATTAGAGGACATTTTGGTAAACGAAGACCGAGCAGTTCGCCCTCCTCTCTCTGCCAGTGTTTCAAGGAAGAGGATAACACTGTTTTGCACATGCGAGCTGCCACATGGCGTGCTATGATTGGCTAACTTCACTGACATGGCATCCCACTCAATGTATGAGTCATCCTTTGACATGTTGACCAGCCACGTGGTGACCTCCCATTGGTCATTCATTCCGCTAATTGTCCTCAACTAGTCATTTGACCATGACATGTGGCATCCTTTGATTGGTTGATTTAAATAAATCAAATTCCCCCTAGTGTATTGTGTCACTGCCATGTGTTAGCCCTTGATTGGCTCAAACCATGTGACGTGGCTCTGCAACATGTCAACCTCTAATTGGTTGACCATTTCTCTGATGTCTTACTTGGCTGCTAACATGACACCTTTGCCATGTGTCATGTCACGCCCTAACCTGGTTTGGTTGGAACCTCATGAACAACCCACCACCTTTCCTTGGGCTATCCAAGTATCACTACCAGGTTAGAACAATGAAAGTAAAGGTGTACCATTCTCTAGTTTTTCAAAGCAAAGTAATAAAAACAACTTAAGTGGGATTCATACCTTAGAGTGTGTGAAGGCTTCCTACTCGTCCTTCTTCTACCCTTCAACGGGCGTGCCTCCTTGAAAAAGGGTATGGGACGGGGTGAATTTCTCTAACTCTGTGAGGGGCTAAGGAATTGACGCACATTATTAATTCGTGGTGTTATTTAATGTATTAGTTTGATTTAGAACATAAATCAACCACCCTTTATCAAAAAGGGTTCACACGTTCGTAGAATAGTCCTTGACTGTTCCACTTGTAGATCGGAGCACCTTTACCGTCCACCCTGATAGAAGTCCACAAGTTCTACCTAGAGTTTGAGTGGGCATCAATTACCCGACCCTCATACCCGAACAATACTCCGTGTCTGTGGTGTGGGATGAGACCTCTCCCCCTCCGACCTCAGTCTTAGTGTCCATGAAGCTCCATGAGGGTGTGCGATGGTCAAAGTTCTTGATTTGGGGAGCTTCCTCTTGTCGGGGTGGTCCTCCAGGAATCAAGAATTTCCCTAATTGGTGACCTGGGTAGGGGGAATTCGATGAGAGAAGTTACGTCACTTTCTCTCTCTATAGTTTAGGCATTTCGATGAGTGGAGGTCAAGAAGACTTACGTGGGCACTTCAACAAGTCGAGGGTCAGCCGAAGGGACTTGGGGAAGGGTTAGTTCAGCCGCCAAAATTGGACTTGGTAGAAGTATGTTGCTTCGAGTCCTTCGTAGTAGCTTCACTATTTGGGTCTGCTGGTACTTCTCCGGTGGTCCTTAGATCGGGTGGAGGACTCTCTCTCTATTCTAGTGGGTCCTCTAGCAATGTTAGTGGTTGAGAATTTTCCTAATGACAGATCTCTGGTTCGCTCCTCGTCAGAAACTGGTACACCTCCTCTTCTTCATTTGATTGCTCGATGAGTAGAATGAGGAGACGTGTGCTCTTTATATAGAGAGCTCAACAAATGTTCAGGCTATTGGTCGACGTAGGACTCGGTCCTAGACCGGGCTGCCAGTGGTCATACAGGAGCTTTTCCCGGGTCGTAGGAGACTAGCCTCCATTTCTACCTCGTCCACCTCTATCAGTTAACCTGAGGAAGATGACACTATGCCGTGCATGCGAAGCTTGCACATGCGGGCTAGTCATGTGGCATGCTGTGATTTGCTGGCTTTGCTGACACGATGTGAAACCCGTCCTCTCAAACCTTGGAAACTAGGAAAAGAACCGGTATTTTCCTGAGAGAACTGAACCCATAAATAAACCAAAAATAGTAAAGAAGGGTTAAAATGGGAAATTGGAAAATCCCAAGTAACCAAAAAGTCATAAAAAAATCATGGGTAAGAATCATGAAGTAAATTGGAAGGGGAAATCAGACCGGTTCAGGGTGAATCGAACCTAAACCAGATTGAACTAGGTTGAACCATAATAACTTAATTGGATAATTCATTTTTCTAGGTGGCTTAAAAATCTCAATTTGGAAAATTGACTTCACCATTATATAGAAAATAAATTTAGATTAATTTAGAAAATTTTAATTTTTAGAAAATCGGTCGAATCGGGCATGAACTGATCGATTTTCATCACCGAACCTGGTCGGACTGGACTAGTCTAGTCCATAATAATGTCATCATCTTCCTTAGGATAACAACACTATTCATATATGGCAAAAAGACTTTTCTTTTTCGATGAGGGAATATTCCACTCGATTATTGCATTTTCCGAAGAGGATAGGCTTAACCAATATGGAAAATGGTAGAGTAGAGGGTCGTTGAGATCCCTATATAAGGATCTCCTCTCCATTCATCCTCCACCCACATCAAACCATCGAAGAAGGAGAAATGCTCCATTTATCGACGAAGCTCAAACCAGAGCTCCAACTTGGGTACTTCTCTCAACCTTAGAAGGTGAATTCGAGTCCTATAGACTTCGTAGGAAGTCAGCTACCTAACGACACCCTTCATTCCGCTTGAGGACCTCCGAAGAAGCGTCGGCGGGTCCAAACAGTGTTGTAGCTCTGTCGGTCCCGAAGCTGCCCTATATTTTTCGATCAGAATTTGGCCAATTCAGACCTTCTATGGTGAAACCGAGCCTTCCCCTAGCCTCTACAGCTCAAACTCAACTCTCCAAGGAAAATGGTAAGCCAATTTAGCCCTCCTCCATCAGTGCAGTTCAATTATATAGAGAGAAAGTGCCGAATTTCACTAAACAAATTCCCGCTGCTCAAGACACGAATTGAAGCAATTATGGACAAGAGCTATCTTCCCAGATCAAGAGTTCAGATTGTCGCACCTCCGATGGTAAGCTTTCGAAGCTTTCTCTCTTTGTCTAATTTTCTAGTGAAGCTCCATTTGAGCTAGTTTCAGACCCAAATCCTACAATTCAACGCTCAATTGGATTATAGGGAAGTATAGAAACTGATTTACACCACCAATTTGAGAAAATAACCCTATTTGAATGGCAAATTTGAAAAAATCAAATTCGGTCAGTAGAAAGGGGTGAAAATTGGGGGTGAAAATTGGGAATTTCAAAAAAATGAAGGACTTAAATGTAATTTCTCAAAATTGAAGGTCGATTGGCAATGAAAAAGATGTTGGAGGACCAATTGGTCAATTTTTGACAGAATTTGGACCAATTGGCCATTTTTTGGAACTTAGGGGTAAAATAGTAATTTTGTAAAATTTGGGGACCAATTTGGATATTTGAAAATTTTGAGCCCTATATACCATTTTGAGAAAATTAAGGACCCTAAAGGGATATTGGAAGCCCTTGGGACTTGATTGAAAATAATTGAGCATTTAGGGACCTAAAGTTAAAGATTATGGACTTTAGGGACCTAATTGCAATAAGGCAAAAATATGGGTCTAAATGTAAATACATGGAAATAGAGGGCTATTCATGCCAAGCCATTCCTTATAAGGATACTCAAATCATGTAGTAACGAATTCGAATAAGGATGTGAGAAAAGGAGCTCGAGCAGGACATGGAAAGCTAACTAGGGACGAACACGTCACAGTCATCGGGTGAGTGGGATTACTAAGGTCATACCTGGTTGGGATGATAAGCTCACTTTTTTGAAAGGAAAAACCTATTTACCGGTTGTAGGTAAGAATATTTAAATATCATACCCGGTTGGTGTGATGAGTACTTTGAGCTAAAAGAAATTTTGTTGGAAATATTCTCACCTGACTATGTCCAAATGCTTAAACTATTTGGGATAATTTCCTGACAAGTGCTAGAACATCTCCAACAGGCTGGGGCCTCGATTTTGAACTTATAGGGCTTAAGTCCTAGTTTTTAAAAAACTCGTGAAGTAGGCCCAAGGCTAGTGGGCATGTGCTGGAGTCCATAGACAAACATGAGTAAAAGAGCCATGAAAACTCTCATTAAAATGGAAATGCTGTGTGATTTTCCACGGAACCAAGTCAAGACTGACAAGGCTCGATGGGCTAGTGGCAGTGCACCACGACCAGGTGGACAGACCAGTCTAGCAAACAACTACAAGCCAAGTCGAGTGTGAGGGTCGTTGGACCATTGGCACCAAAGATAAAGGATATTATGTGAAAACTATTGTTTATGCATTCACTCTAATTCGGGACCATCAAAATGCCCAAGGGAGGTAGTGATGGGTTCCAAGGGTTGCTGGACGACCCAGTTGCGATAAGGGCAGTTTGTGGTGCTAGTTAGTCATGAAGCTACTGTGTTTGGGCTTCCTAAAGCTAATGTGTTTGGGCTTCTTGCACACGAGACTGGGGTGGGGACAAGATAAGGTTTCCATCCTCATACGAACACAAAGAGATTTTGAGTCTGAGGGCCTGATGCTCAGGGCGTCAGTTAGACTCAGGGTAGAAGTCAAGGACTTCTATTAGGTGGACAGTAAAGATGCTTCGATCCATAAGTGGGTGCAGTGGGCATACTACATCAGTGAATGTTTGTACCCTTTATGATAAAGGGCGTGTGTATGTTTGCTAAATGCGTCCCGAGGAAAGGGGATGTGCTAAAAGAGCTAAACACACATAATAGGTGAAAATAGTGAAAGGCATTGAAAACAATGAAAGATTTTGGGAATGATTTTAATAAACTAAATAAATCTTTTTAAAAACTCATTCCCAACACCCGCTCACTGAGTTGTAGAAACTCACCCCTCCCTTTATCCCTTTCAAGAAAGGAGACAAAAACCTTAGAGGATTTCTTGAAGTTGAACCCTAAGACATGTATGCCTTTAAGATACTCAAGTTTTGTATAATGATTTTCTAGGAAACTAGGTGAAAAGTACGCTTGACTCCTCTTGGTCTAGAAGGATGAGAAATCCTTCTTAAACCAAAGGGAGTGGCGGTTTCTGACGGGGTTCCAACCAAACCGGGTCGGAGCATGACACACAACATACTACTCAGCGACCTAATCAGCCTTTGACTCGATGACCAGACACGTAGCAACCTCCCATTGGTCACTCGTTCCAACGTGGCTGCTAACCATATCTCTATCGACCGTTGATTGTGACACGTGGTGTCCTCTAATTGGCTCATTTAAATATGTATGATTCCCCCTAATGCACAGTGCCCCCGCTAGTGTCAGCCTCTAATTGGTCGAGGCTATCTGACGTGGTTTTGCCACGTGTTGACATTTGATTGGTCGATTGTTTCTTATACACCCCGGTTGAACGCTGACATGACACTATTGCTACATGTCTGCTTCCCATGAGTCATTCATCGTTGAGGTAGATTTACTCCTTTGACCATTGACCAAGGACATGTGTCGTGCCCTGATTGATCAATGCTTCTAGGTGTTGATTGTGCACTGACATGGCGTGCTCTGCCATGCGTCACATACTAATTGGTCATGCCTTTTAATTGGGCGCTGACGTAGCAATAGTTCATTGACTGGTCCAGTGCGACTAGGTTCGGTGACTTGAAATAAAAAAATTCGCTGGTTCAAACCCGATTCAACTAGTTTTCTAACATTTAAAATTTTCTAAATTCTTGTAAATTCATTTTCTATCCAATGGTGGTTTAAATTTCCCAAATTGATATTTTTATGCCACCTAAAAAATGAATATTTAAACTAGTTCCATACGGTTCATCCTAGTTCAATCTGGTTCATGTTCGATTCGGACTAAACTCGTCCAATTCTCACACCCACTTTTACCCATGGTTACTTCCCATGGTTTTTGGGTACTTATTGACCACTCGGTATCTTCTAATTTTCCGTTTTGACCTGCATGTACCGATTTCGGTCCATTCCATCTCAGTTTTCCATTGAATATTTCTAGTTCCCTAACCCGATTTTCCCGTGGTGCAGAGACAGGGTTTACATGTTAGCTCCTCATTGGTCATCCTGGGTGAGAAGGCTTCTCCTCAGTTGACCGTTGATTGAGGACATGTGTCGCTCTCCTATTGGTCGATCATCAATGACATGGATTTGACCGTTGACCAAGGATATACGTTACGTTCTAATTGGCTAGTGCTTCCAAGCACTGACTAAGCGACTGACAGGGTATGCTTCACCATGCATCACTCACTGATTGATCACGCATGGTGACTAGGCACTAACCTGTCAAGCGGTCCATTGATCGGCTGGACCATTGACTAGTTTGGTCAGAACAGTTTCGGTGACCCGAAATCGAAAATTGGCCAGTTTAGGCCCGATTTGATAGGTTTTCTAAAATTTAAAATTTTCAAAAATTTTCAAAATTCATTTTCTATCTATTGTTGACTTCAAGTTCTCAATTTGACATTTTTAAGTCAACAAGAAAAAATCAATCTTTGAATAGGTTCTTCATTGTTCAATCTAGTTCATATAAAATCAGTATGATTTTCACATCCAGTTCCCTTCATGGTTCTTTTTCTGAAAGTTTTGGTCATTGTTGGCCCCTTAGAGCTCCCCAGTTTCCCACATTGTTTCTTGACCACATTGTTCCCCGATTTTGGTCATTAAAGTTTTGACTTTTATTCATAAATCCTCGACCACATTGTTCCTCGATTTTCATTTTAAAAATTTCTAGTTTCTTTTTCTAGCTTTATCATTATGAAGAAACATGGATTACAACTTCTCCCCACCTTTAAGGAGTTTTGTCCCCACAACTCTTTATACATTAAATAAATGGGGAGTGTAAATCCCGTCCTTTAAAGAAAAGGAAAATTGGGAAAAGAACTAGTCAACTCAAAAGAAAACCGAGCCATTTCATGAACCTTAACTGATAGAGAAAGGGTAAAATGGGAAATCGACAAATCCCAAGTGATTCAAGGAGTTATAAAAATCATGGAAAAGAACTTTGGGACAAATGGAAAGAGAAGACTAGACTGGTTTAGGGCGAACCGGATATAAACCAGTTTGATCCATGCTTTCAGTTTCTAAATTTATTTTTCTTAGTGGATTAAAATGATCAAATTGGGAAATTGAAGCCACCATTAGATAGAAAATGAATTTAGAAAATTTTAATTTTGAGAAAACTGGTTGAATCAAGCTTGAACCAGTAGATTTACGCATTGTACTCGATCGGACCATTCCAGTTCGGAACAGTGTCATCTTCTTCCTCTGGATGACAGTTGTCATGCCCCGACCCATTTTAGTCGGATCCTTGTGAGCAACTTGCCACTCCCTTTGGTTTATGAAGAGTTTCACCCTTTTATAAACCGCAAGAAGTAAGGCGTCATTTTTCCTATTTTTCCTGGAATAACATTATATAAAATTGAATATATTAAATCTTACATAACTATCTTAAGGTTCAACTACAAGAAGATCTTTAAGGTTGGTTTCCCTTGGTTACCTGAAAAGAGGTAAAGGGAGGGGGTGAGTTGTACAACTTAGTGAATGGATGTTGGGAGTGAGTTTTCATAAACAAAACTACTTAAGTCAAGGTGTGCCAAAATTCTTATTTTCTTTAAGAATGATATTTCTTCAAATTCTGATTTTTCAAAACTTTTTTCCTCATTTCCACATTAGATGTGTTTAACAGTCAACACATGCCCTTCATCATAAAGGGATCACACATTCGCAGGGCACCCCATCCATTGCACCCACTTATGGCTCAGAGTGTCTTTACCAGCCACCAAGATAGAAGCCCATCCACTTCTACCCTAGGTCTGAGTGGATGTTCACTACATCCGACCCTCAGACTCGAAAGCAACTCCGTGTCTATATTAGGATAGAGACCTCAACCTAACCCCACCCCGATCTCATGCGCAAGAAGCTACGTCGAGCTTTCTGACTACTAGCACGACAAACAAACCTTATCTCCACCATGTCGTCCAGTAGCCCTTATAACACATCACTACACCTCTTGGGCATCTTAATGGTGTTGTACCTCAAGTGCATGCAAAACAATAGTTTTTCCACATATCCATTTATCTTTTGTGACACTGGTCCAACGGCCCCGACCCTTAGCCCGATCTGCAACTGTTTGTCTAGGCCAGTCCATCAACCAGGCCCTAACGCACTGCTGCCAGTCCATCGAATATATTGATTCCTGTCTTGGTACCATGGCAAAATCACATAACCATTCCATTAAGAGTTTTCATGGCTTTCATATCTCATGTTTGTTTACGAGCTCTTGCTCGTGCCCATTAGCCTTGGGCACACTGTACATGATTTTCCAAAAATCGAGCATTTAGCCCCACAAGTTCAAAAATCGAGGCCTCTAGCCTATCTGAGCTAATCTAGCTCCCATCAAGAAGGTCTCCCAATGTGTTTAAGCATTGACACATAGTTAGGGGAGAACACTCCGAAAAAAAAAATATAACTTTCACTTCATCAAACCAATCGGGTTGATGAAGTCCATCATACCAATTGGGTATGATTTCCTCTACTTACAAACGATAAGTAGGTTTTAATTTCATTTGCCCATGACCCCAACCAGGTATGATGTCAAAATTCCACTTATAGTTTTTCATTTCTAAATTACTCATCATCCCAATCGGTTATGATATAAATAAGCCCACTCACCCATTAATCGTGACGTGTTTGTCCTTGGTTGATTTGCCAAGTCGACGCGAGCTTTCTCTTGTTGGCATTCCAATCACACTTGTCCCTACACAATTTGGGTAGCTTTTTCACTTAAGGTTTGACATAAAAGCCTAATCTCACAAATTATTGATAAATTGCATTTAGGTCCCTACAGTTTATTTTTCTTAACTTTAGGTCCCCAATACCAACTTTTGCCCAATTTGAGTCCCATAATTCTCAAAAATTTCCTTTGAGTCCTCATTTTACTTAAAATTGTATAAGAGGCTTAAGTTTTCCAAATTTGCAAATTTATCACTAACTTATCAAAAATTACCATTTTGCTCCTACTTTCAAAAAATTGCAATTTGGCACCAATTATTCCACAAAGCGATCAATTGGTCCTCCAACATCTTTTCCATGGCCAATTGGCCCTCAATTTTGGGAAATTGCTAAAATAGTCCCCTAATTTTATAAAATCCCCAAAATTTCCCCCAATTTTCCCCATTCAAAGTGGCCAAATTTGATTTCTTCAAATTGACCATTTAATCGAGGTTAATTGCTTAAATTGGAGGTGTAAATTTGTTCCTACACTTCCATATGATTCAATGGAGCTTTGAATTGGAAGAATTGAGGTCGAAATGTGCTCAAACGAAGCTTCCCTGGAAAATTGTACGTAGAAAGAGAAAGCTTTCAAAGCTTGCCGTCAGGGGTGCGGCGGTCCGAGCTCTCTATCAGGTAAGGTAGATCTCTTTCTGAAATACTTTATAGGATCAAGAATTCCTACAATTGACCTCGAATCAAAGGTGAATTTTGTCAGCAAAATTTCATTGTTTCTCTATCTAACTCCGACCTGCAACGACTGAGAAGGGTCGAATTGGCTTACCTCTTAGCTCAGTTGAGGTCATATGAGGGTTGTGAGAGTGTTAGGAGAGCTTGATTTGGGTGGAGGATGGCTGAATTTGGCCGATTTCAGCTCGGCCAAAATAGGGCAGCTTCGGTTTTTCGGGGTTGCTTCACTGTTTGATTCTGCCGATGCTTCTCCAACGGTCCTCAGATCGAACAAAGGTTACTACCATAATGCTGACTTCCCATAGTGTCTAAAGAACCCAACCCCACCTTCTGAGGTTAAGAAAACTGCCCAAGTTGGAGCTCTGGTTTGAGCTTCATATAAAAATGGAGAAGATGAGAGAGAATGGAGATTTCAGGTGTGGGGAGGATGAATAGAGAGGAGCTCTTTATATAGGGAGCTCGAGACAACCATTTCATATCTTGGTCAGGCTTATCCTCACCCTGAAATACCCTGAACATAGACATTCTATCTTCATTGGCTCTGTCCGTTCATGCATTGAATGAACAGTACTATCATCTGAAGGAAGAAGATGACACTATTTTGAACCATAGTAGACTGGTCCGACCGGGTTCAATGCTTAAACCAGCTGGTTTAGGCTCAATTCGACCGATTATATCAAAATTAAAATTCATCTAATATCATTCTCTATCTAATGGTGGCTTTAATTCTCCAATTTGAATATTTTAAGCCACCATGAAAAATGAATTTAGAAACCAGTTCAATGATGGTTCAAACCGATTCAATCCGATTCAGGTCCGGTTCACTTGAACTTGTCTAGTTTTCTCTTCCTATTCATCCCGAAGTCCTTTTCCTTTATTTTTATGACTCTTTGAATAACTCAGGATTTGTAAATTTCCCATTTTACCCTTTCTTTACCGGTAATAGTTCAAGTATCAGTTCGGTTTTCTCTCTTGAGTTGTCCGGTTCTTTCCCCATTTTTCTCATCTATAAGGGATAGGGTTTACAGCTCTCCTATCCTTTTAGGAGTTTTGTCCCAAAAACCAAATTAGCATCCTTTGCCTCATGAATAATTTCCCTTAATGTCCACTTGGGGTTTGCTTGATATGCTAACACTTCGGTTGTTCTTTCCCTTAGCCCCTTTATAACACTCTCTTATTGAATTTTTTTTTCCTTTCCATTGTTTACTCATTCCATGGAGTTTATCATAACAAGGCATGTCTTACCCACTATTCTAAAGGTACATCCTTTGATTCACTTCTTCCTATGCTTAGGCTAAGATTCTTCCTCCTTTTGTCATTTATTACAACTTCAAACTAAATTATGTTTGATGTCGTCATGCTTACTAACTAACTCTTCCTTACTTGAGTCACATTTTTCCTCGAGACTGTTGGGCTTACATGTCCCTTACTGCCTGACATGTTCTAGAACCTGTCTCTGTCCATTATATTTCTATAACACTTCCTTTAGGGTTGTTCTCAACTTTCCAACCTTTTAGAGATCATATAACTTCATCCCTCTTTTTATCTGGTAGTATTTCTTGACTACCTTTACCGTTATCCAATCATCCTTCATGCCTTTGACGTCATTTCTTACATAACCGTGTTGGTTTTCCTTACCTACCCATCCTTTTTCCAACACCCTTATTGGGTCTTTCTGGTACCAATCAATGGATTTCTTGATAACTTACCGACATGCTGATATTCTTCCCTTCTTATGTCCTTCCTCATTTTTAGTGGCATCCTTTACTCAAGAATTTTTCCTTTTTCCTTATCCCACTCTTACTTGTTTGTGACCACTTCACAATTCCTTTGTTTGGGGATTTCTCCTTTAATGGTTTTCATTCTCTACTATGTCCTTCGAGGTAGAGACTTCCCCCTAAGGTGCTATACGTTTGAACTTCTTACTATTCCTTGAAGGTTTCCTTCCTTCGTATTCTTACACCCTTTTGAATTAGAGCTTTTGCCCACCTTTAATCTTTCACCAACCTTAATTTCCAAGTTCACCCTTTACTTTCCTATCCAATGTATCTTCAATCACCGGGTCTTATTTCGTGCACTCCACACTATGCCCATCCTATTACCCTTCTTAGAGTGTAGTCTCTACTACTTCCTGATCCTTTTTAGGACATCATTTATTCTCCTTGAACATCTCATTATTACTAGATGCTTTCTTCTGCTAGGTTTGTCTGAAATCCCTATTTGACTTATTTGCTCTTCCAAAACAGGTCACACTTGGCCGTCCTGATATACCCTCAACCACTTATGCTTCTTTATGAGGTTCCTTATTTCGGGTTAAGCCTCTTATGATCCATCTGTCGGTTCCTTAGCTTGGGAATTTCCCTTTTAAGGTCTCACTTCCTACCTTTATCCTTCTACCAAGGGACTCCCGTCCTGGTTCAACCTTCCTAACACTCCTTGGAAGATTTTCCTTTATTCCTTTCTTACACCCTTCTGAGATCGATATGGTTGTCTGCTCTTAATCCTTCCCTATCATCTAACTCCCTTTTGTTCCTTATCCTCCCTTCGATGAACTCGTGCTGATAGGTTGGTTCCTAGCACTCTGTCTAATGTCCAACCATCCACTCCTTGGGCTCTATTAAGCGAGTGTGGACCACGATCAATTTTGATGTTAGTGGTTGTTCCCTTTAATTACTTTCGAATTGGAGGGCTTACTTCTCCAAGGTTTCTCGGATGTTCTTTCCTTTATTCCCTTTTTATAGGCAGTCCACCACTTTCTTACTCGTACGACATCTTTTGACGCTATCTTCCTACTTAGCAGTTACTTGGGTTTAACTTACTCCTTGGGCCCTCATGAGTATTTTTCCTTTATAATTGATCTTTCCCTCTCAACCAGCATATCATTTATGAGCTTGTCTTCTTTTCCACTTCCTATTACCCTTCTTAGACTGTAGTCTCTACTACTTCCTGGCCCTTCTTAGGGCATCGTTTATTCTCCTTGAGCATCCCATTATTACTAGTTGCTTTCTTTTGCTAGGTTCATCTGAAATCCATATTTGACTTCTTTTCTCTTCCAAAACAGGTCACACCTGGCCGTCCTGATATACCGTCAACCACTTATGCTTCTTTATGAGGTTCCTTATTTCGGATTAAGCCTCTTAGGATCCATCTATCGGTTCCTTAGCTTGGGAATTTCCTTTTTAAGGTCTCACTTCCTACCTTTATCCTTCTACCTCGAGACTCCTGTCCCAGTTCAACCTCCCTAATGCTCCTTGGAAGATTTTCCTTCATTCCTTTCTTATACCCTTCTAAGATCGATATGGTTGTCCGCACTTAATCCTTCCCTATCCTCTAACTCCCATTTGTTCCTTATCCTCCCTTTGATGAACTTTTGCTGATAGGTTGGTTCCTAGCACTTTGTCTAATGTCCAACCGTCCACTCCTTGGGCTTTATTAAGCGAGTGTGGACCACGACCAATTTTGATGTCAGTGGTTGTTCCCTTTAATTACTTCCGAATTGGAGGGCTTACTTCTCCAAGGTTTCTCGGATGTTCTTTCCTTTGTTCCCTTTTTATAGGCAGTCCACCACTTTCTTACTCGTACGACATCTTTTGACGTTATCTTCCTACTTAGCAGTTACTTGGGTTTAACTTACTCCTTGGGCCCTCATGAGTATTTTTCCTTTATAATTGATCTTTCCATCTCAACCAGCATATCATTTATGAGCTTATCTTCTTTTCCACTTCCTATTACCCTTCTTAGACCTAGTCTCTACTACTTGAGTATCCCATTCTTACTAGTTGCTTTCTTATGCTAGGTTCGTCTGAAATTCCTATTTGACTTCTTTTCTCTTCCAAAATAGGTCACACCTGGCCGTCCTGATATACCCTCAACCACTTATGCTTCTTTATGAGGTTCCTTATTTCGGGTTCAGCCTCTTATGATCCATCTGTCAGTTCCTTAGCTTGTGAATTTCCCTTTTAAGGTCTCACTTCCTACCTTTATCCTTCTACCGAGGGACTCCCGTCCCGGTTCAACCTCCCTAATGCTCCTTGGAAGATTTCTTATACCCTTCTAAGATCGATATGGTTGTCCGCACTTAATCCTTCCCTATCCTCTAACTCCCTTTTGTTCCTTATCCTCCCTTTGATGAACTTCTACTGATAGGTTGGTTCCTAGCACTCTGTCTAATGTCTAACCGTCCACTCCTTGGGCTTTATTAAGCGAGTGTTGACCACGATCAATTTTGATTTCAGTGGTTGTTCCCTTTAATTACTTTCGAATTGGAGGGCTTACTTCTCCAAGGTTTCTTGGATGTTCTTTCCTTTGTTTCCTTTTTATAGGCAATCCACCCCTTACTTACTCGTACGACATCTTTTGACGCTATCTTCCTGCTTAACCGTTACTTGGGTTTAACTTACTCCTTGGGCCCTCATGAGTATTTTTCGTTTATAATTTATCTTTCCATCTCAACCAGCATATCATTTATGAGCTTATCTTCTTTTCGACTTCAGATTACCCTTCTTAGACTATAGTCTCTACTACTTCCCGACCCTTCTTAGGGCATCGTTTATTCTCCTTAAGCATCCCATTATTACGAATTGCTTTCTTCTACTAGGTTCATCTGAAATCCATATTTGACTTCTTTGCTCTTCCAAAATAGGTCACACCTGGCCGTCCTGATATACCCTCAACCACTTGTGCTTCCTTATGAGGTTCCTTAGTTCGGGTTAAGGTTCTTATGATCCATCTATCGGTTCCTCAGCATGGGAATTTCCTTTTTAAGGTCTCACTTCCTACCTTCATCCTTCTACCGAGGGACTCCCGTCCCGGTTCAACCTCCTTAACGCTCCTTGGAAGATTTTCCTTCATTCCTTTCTTACACCCTTCTGAGATCAATATGGTTATCCGCACTTAATCCTTCCCTATCCTCCAACTCCCGTTTGTTCCTTATCCTCCCGTCGATGAACTCCTGTTGATAGGTTGGTTCCTAGCACTCTGTCTAATGTCCAACCGTCCACTCCTTGGGCTCTATTAAGTGAGTGTGGACCACGATCAATTTTGATTTCAGTGGTTGTTCCCTTTAATTACTTTCGAATTGGAGGGCTTACTTCTCCAAGGTTTCTTGGATGTTCTTTCCTTTGTTTCCTTTTTATAGGCAGTCCACCACTTTCTTTCTTGTACGACATCTTTTGACGCTATCTTCCTACTTAGCTGTTACTTGGGTTTAACTTACTCCTTGGGCCCTCATGAGTATTTTTCATTTATAATTTATCTTTCCATCTCAACCAGCATATCATTTATGAGCTTATCTTCTTTTCGACTTCCGATTACCCTTCTTGGACTGTAGTCTCTACTACTTCCCGACCCTTCTTAGGGCATCGTTTATTCTCCTTAAGCATCCCATTATTACTAATTGCTTTCTTCTACTAGGTTCGTCTGAAATCCATATTTGACTTCTTTGCTCTTCCAAAACAGGTCACACCTGGCCGTCCTGATATAGCCTCAACCACTTGCGCTTCCTTATGAGGTTCCTTAGTTCGGGTTAAGCCTCTTATGATCCATCTATCGGTTCCTTAGCATGGGAATTTCCTTTTTAAGGTCTCACTTCCTACCTTTATCCTTCTACCGAGGGACTCCCGTCCCGGTTCAACCTGCTTAACGCTCCTTGGAAGATTTTCCTTCATTCCTTTCTTACACCCTTCTGAGATCAATATGGTTATCTGCACTTAATCCTTCCCTATCCTCCAACTCCCTTTTGTTCCTTATCCTCCCGTCGATGAACTCCTGTTGATAGGTTGGTTCCTAGCACTCTGTCTAATGTCCAACCGTCCACTCCTTGGGCTCTATTAAGCGAGTGTGGACCACGATCAATTTTGATTTTAGTGGTTGTTCCCTTTAATTACTTTCGAATTGGAGGGCTTACTTCTCCAAGGTTTCTCAGATGTTCTTTCCTTTGTTTCCTTTTTATAGGCAGTCCACCATTTTCGTACTCGTACGACATCTTTTGACGCTATCTTCCTGCTTAGCAGTTACTTGGGTTTAACTTACTCCTTGGGCCCTCATGAGTATTTTTCCTTTATAATTGATCTTTCCATCTCAACCAGCATATCATTTATGAGCTTATCTTCTTTTCCACTTCCTATTACCCTTCTTAGACCTAGTCTCTACTACTTGAGTATCCCATTCTTACTAGTTGCTTTCTTATGCTAGGTTCATCTGAAATTCCTATTTGACTTCTTTTCTCTTCCAAAATAGGTCACACCTGGCCGTCCTGATATACCCTCAACCACTTATGCTTCTTTATGAGGTTCCTTATTTCGGGTTCAGCCTCTTATGATCCATCTGTCAGTTCCTTAGCTTGTGAATTTCCCTTTTAAGGTCTCACTTCCTACCTTTATCCTTCTACCTAGGGACTCCCGTCCCAGTTCAACCTCCCTAACTCTCCTTGGAAGATTGCACTTCATTCCTTTCTTACACCATTCTGAGATCGATATGGTTGTCTGCTCTTTATCCTTTCCTATCCTCCAACTCCCTTTTGTTCCCTATCTTCCTTCGATGAACTCCTGCTAATAAGTTGGTCCCTAGCACTCAATCTATTGTCCAACCATCCACTCCTTGGGCTCTATTAAGCGAGCGTGGACCACGACCAGTTTTGATGTCAGTGGTTGTTCCTTTTAATTACTTCCGAATTGGAGGGCTTACTTTTCCAAGGTTTCCCAGATGTTCTTTCCTCTATTTCCTTTTTATAGGCAGTCCACCCCTTTCTTACGACATCTTTTGAAGCTATCTTCTTACTTACACGTTACTTGGGTTTTACTTACTCCTTGGGCCCTCATGAGTACTTTTCCTTTTTACTTGATCTTTCCATTTCAACCAGTATATCATTTATGAGCTTATCTTCTTTTCCACTTCTGTTAGTTCCATTACTTGTTAGTTGGGACACATATGCCTTTCCAATGTTTCATTCCTTGGTAGGATTTATAATCTTTTCTCCCGAAATTCTCTTCTCGTTTGCTATTGAGGACATCTAACCTTAAATGACATCCTTTGATGACATCCTCTCCTGTTTACCATTAGTCTTGAAACCTTACATGCACATCTTTTGTACCCATCCTCATTCTCACTTGTATCCTAGTACACGTCTATTTCTTTTAGGAAGAGCTCACATCCTCTTTGTTTCAAGATCTCTTGGTCATCTAGCGAGAGACTTACTTAACCTTCTCATGGCTTTTAGTCGTTAATCTTGTCTTGGCCATTGATCTCTTTAAGGTTTTCCTTCATCCTTATTTCCCAAAGGTTTTGGCCTTTCCACCTCTCCCTTCTTTACTGGAGTTGTGACCTTCACGAGGGTCAGTTCGTTAACTATAGCGTTTCTACTATTCTCCTTGACTATCTTGTCTCAGGATAGTTTTCCTTTAATTTTACCTCATCCTTGGTGCCTATCCTATCATCCTTTTTAAGGTGTAGTCCTTACTATTTTCTGGTTCTGCCTAGGGCATCTTCTCCCAAAGTTTCTAGTTACACCTTTTTGATAGGTTAGTCAATAACCCTACTTGGTTCCTCTACTTTTCCAAAGTAGGTCTCATCTTGCTATCCCGAGACATCCTAGTTATCTTTCATCACTCAGGGCTTTTCTTCTATGGAGGAGTTGCTTCCTTCTATGCTCCTAGTGGCTTGTAGCGCTCATTAAGGGAAAATCCCCTTTTTCTACATTCTACTATGTCTAGGTTTTCTTAAGGTCCTACCCTTGGTCTTCTTCCCATGATCCTTCCTCATGTAATTGAGGCACACAATCACATTATTGAGGGACATAAATTTTTTTAGGAACTTAGAATTTTCTTTGTTCATTATTAATGTAAGAATACAGTTTGGGATTTTAACATCTCTTAAGGGAAATTGTTACAATGATGGGTTAGGAAGTACTCACTACTATGCTAGGGTCTAGAAGGATTTCTTCTTGAGTAGGATTGGGATCCATAGCTGGAATTATGATTCTTGTAGTGTTATCCCTTTAGGCTTCTATAGGGGTGGAGGTGTCCTTATTGGAAGGTATCGCTTTGATTCCTTGTGGTGTGGGATAGTCCTTTGCTATGTGTCCCACCCTTCTACACTCATAACTGGTTCTCTTGAGTCATGTCCTCCGTAATGTTGGACACCTTCTCATGTAGTGTGCCCATTGCCCATATCTATAACAGATCATCTCCTTGCATGGACCTTTATGGTTTCTCCTATACTTTGAGTATGACGGGACCTTTCTAAGGGATTGTTGGTGGTTTGGTGCTTCATCATCCTTGAGCCCAAACACCTTGAAGGTTTTCTTATCAAGTCCTCTTTGACCAGGGTTACTCTAGGAGTCCTCCTATACTCCTGGTTCATTTTCTCCTTTGGGGTAGGATTCTCCCTGGTTTTCGGGGTGGCTAAGATAGCATGGGTTTGTTTGGCTACTTTTCTTGGAGCCATCTTCCTACAAGGTTAGTAGTTTTAGTTTAATTCTTATGTTATATAGTCTTGATAATGCACTCAAGGAAACAGACTCTAATACCACTCAAGTTGTCACACCCTAACCCATTTTGGTTAGATCCCCATGAGCAACCCGCCACTCCCTTTGGTTTATGAAGAGTTTCACCCTATTCTAAACCACAAGGAGTAAGGTGTATTTTTTCTTGTTTTTCCTGGAATAACATTATACAAAATTGAATATATTAAATTTTACATACTTGTCTTAAGGTTTGACTATAGAAAAGTTTTTAAGGTTGGTTTCCCTTAGTTACTTGAAAGGGGTAAAGAGAGTGGATGAGTTCTACAACTAAGTGAATGGGTGTTGGGAGTGAGTTTTCATAAACAAAACAACTTAAGTCAAGGTGTGCCAAAATTCTTATTTCCTTTAAGAATGATATTTCTTTAAATTCTGATTTTTCAAAACCTTTTTCCTCATTTCCACATTAGGTGTGTTTAATAGTCAATACACGCCCTTCATCAGGAAGGGATCACACATTCGCAGGGTAGCCCGTCCACTGCACCCACTTGTGGCTCGGAGCGTCTTTACCGGCCCACAAGATAGAAGCTACACTTCTACCCTGGGTCTAAGTGGATGTTCATGACATTCAAACCTCAGACCCAAAAGCAACTCCGTGTCTGTATGAAGATAAAGACCTCATCCCAACCCCACCCCGATCTCATGCACAAGAAGCTACGTTGAGCTTCCTGACTACTGACATGACAAACTGTCCTTATCTCCACAATGTCGTCTAGTAGCCCTTAGGACGCATCACTACCCCTCTTAGGCGTCTTGATGGTCATGTACTTCAAGTGCATGCACAAACAATTGTTTTTCCACATAGCCATTTATCTTTGGTGCCACTGGTCCAACGGGCCCAACCCTCAGCCCGACCTGTAGCTATTTGTCTAGGTCGGTCCGTCAACTAGCCCCTGATGCACTATTGCCAATCCATCGAGTATGTCGGTCCCGTCTTGGTGCCATGGCGAAATCACATAACCATTTCATTAAGAGTTTCATGGCTTTCATATCTCATGTTTGTTTACGAGCTTTTACTCATGCCCACAGGCCTTGGGCCCACTATATATAATTTTCTAAAAATCGAACATTTAGCCCCACAAGTTCAAAACCGAGGCCTTTGGCCTATCTAAGCTAATATAGCTCCCGTTAAGAAGGTCTCCCAAAGAGTTTAAGCATTGGCACACAGTTAGGGGAGAACACTTTTAACAAAAAATATAACTTTCACTTCAATACACCAACCGTGTGTGATGATACCTTCGCTTACAACTAGCAAGCAATTTTCTCCTTCTTTCAAGGAAGTCCATCATACCAACCGGGTATGATTTCATCTACTTACAACCGGTAAGTAGGTTTTAACTTCGTTTGCCCATCACCCTAACCGGGTATGATGTCAAAATTCCACTTATAAGTGGTTTTTCATTTCTAAATTGCTTATCATCCTAACCGGGTATGATGTGAATAAGCTCACTCACCTGCTAATCGTGACGTGTTCGTCCTCGGCTGGTTTTACAAGTCGATATGAGCTTTCTCTTACTGGCGTTCCGATCACACTTGAATCCCATAATTCTCAAAAATTTCTTGAGTCCTCATTTTACTCAAAATTGCATAAGGGGATTTAGTTTTCCAAATTCCAATTTAGTCCCTAACTTTTCAAAAATTACCATTTTGACCCTACATTCCAAAAATGGCAATTTGACCCCCCTCCAATTATTCCAAAAATTGACCAATTGGTCCCCCAACATCTTTTCCAAGGCCAATTGGCCCTCAATTTTGGGAAATTGCTAAAATGGTTCCTCAATTTTACGTAATCCCCAAATTTCCCAAAAATTTTCCCCCAATTGCTAAAAAATTGATTTCTTCAAATTGACCATTCAATTGAGGTTAATTGCTTCAATTAGAGGTGTAAATTAGTTCCTACACTTCCATATGATTTAATGGAGCTTTGAATCACAAGAATTGAGGCAAAAATGAGCTCAAACTGAGCTTTGCTAGAAAATTATACGTATAGAGAGAAAGCTTCAAAAGCTTACCATCGGCAATGTTGCGGTCTGAGCTCTATATCGGAAAAGGTAGCTCTCTTCTTGAGATACCTTCTAGGATTAAGAATTCCTAAAATTGACCCCGAATGGAAGGTGAATTTTGTCAACGAAATTTCACAATTTCTCTCTCTAACTCCGACCTCCAACGATTGAGTAGGGCTGAAATGGCTTACCTTTCAGCTCATTTGAGATCATATGGGTGTCATATGAGTGTTGGGAGGGCTTGGTTTAGCTGGAGGAGGGCTGAATTTGGCCAATTTATGCTTGGCCAAAACAGGGCAGCTTTGGTCCTTCGGAGCTGCTACACAATTTGATTCCGCTGGTGCTTCTCTGGTAGTTCTCAAATCGAACGGAGGTTGCTATAAGATAGCTGACTTCCCCCAAAGTCTAAAACCTTACTTCACCTTCTAAGGTTAAGAAAACTACCAAGTTAGAGCTCTGGTTCAAGCTTCACCAGAAAATGGAGCAGTTGAGAAAGAATGGAGATTTCAGGTGTGAGGAGGATGAATGAGGAGAAGCTCTTTATATAGGGAGCTTGGGGACTCTCTGCCTGACCGTTTCACATCTTGGTCAAGCTTATCCTCACCCTAAAATGCCCTGAATGGAGACGTTCTATCTTCGTCGGCACTATCCATTCATGCATTGAATGAACAGTGTCGTGATTTGAAGGAAGATGATGACACTGTTCCGAACTGGACCGGACCAATCCAACCGGGTTCAATGCTTAAGCCGACGATTTAGGCCTGATTCGACTGATTTTTTCAAAATTAAAAATTACTAAATTCATCTAAATTCATTCTCTATCCAATGGTGGCTTTAATTCTCCAATTTAAATATTTTAACCACCTAGAAATAATGAATTTAGCAATCGGTTCAATGATGGTTCAAACTAATTCAAACCAGTATTATTTCGGTTCAAGTCTGGTTCACCTGAACCGATCTAGTTTTCTCTTCCAATTCATTCCAAAGTCCTTTTCCTTAATTTTTTTTACTCTTTGAGTCACTCGAGGTTGTCAATTTCCCATTTTGCCCTTTCTCTACTGGTTATGGTTCATAAACCGGTTCGGTTTTTTCTCTTGAGTTGACCGGTTCTTTCCCTGGTTTTCTCATCTATAAGGGACAGGGTTTACAACAACACTGTTCATTAATACAAAAAATGGATAACGTCGGTGAAGGAATAACGGCTCCGATCAGGCCATTTAGGGCGAGAATAAGCTCGGCCATAATGGAAAGTTGTTGGGCAGAGGGTCATCGAGCTCCCTATATAAAGAGCTCCTTTCCATTCATCATCCACACACCTAAAATTACCATTGAGTTGTCGGTTGAAGTTAGAGAGAGAAAGTGCTAAACACAATTGATAAAATTCACCCTCAATTGGACATCAATTGAAGCAATTCTTGATCCTAGAAGGAACATCAGGACGAGAGCTACCTCCCTAGATCAAGAGCTCGGACTGCGCACCTCCGACGATAAACTTTTGAAGCTTTCTCTCTCTACAAATAATTTTTTAGTGAAGCTCCTTTTGAGCTCAATTTAGATCCAAATGTTGTGGTTTAAAGCTCAATTGAATCGTATAGAAGTGTAGGAATTGATCCATACCTTCAATTGGAGAAATTAACACCAATTGAATGGCCAATTTGAATAAATCAAATTCAGTCAATTTGAAGGTTAGAAATTGGGGGAAAATATAGGGAAAAATTGGGGATTTCAAAAAATTGAGGGAGCTCTTTGCAATTTCCCAAAAATTGAAGGTCAATTGGCCATGAGAAAGATGTTAGAGGACCAATTGGTCAATTTTTGGAATATTTGGGGGGTCAAATTGTCATTTTTGGAAAGTAGAGGCAAATTTGTAATTTTGGAAAAGTTAGGGACCAAATTGGAAATTTAGAAAACTTTATCCCCTTACATAATTTCGAGTAAATTGAGGACCCAAAGCAACTTTTGGAAGCCTTGGGACTCAATTTGGGGAAAAGTTAGCATTAGGGACCTAAAGTTAAAGAAAATGAACTTTAGAGACTTAAGTGCAATAAACTAACAATTTTGAGCCTAATCGCTCATACATGAGAAAATGATGGCTATCATGGCAAACCATAATTGATAAGGATGCATCAATCTTATAGGGACATGAGAAACCGGAATGCTGGTAAGGAGAAACTTGTGTGGACTTGGGAAACCGACTATGGGTGAACACATTAGGGTCATCGGGTGAGTGGGCTTAATTATACATCATAACTAGTTGGGATGGTGAGCACTTTGGAAATGAAAAACCACTTGTGAGTGGGATTATTCCACACCATACTCAGTTGGTATGATGAGGAAAGGAGAAACTCGCCTACTTGTTGTAAGCGGAGATATTATCACACTCGGTTGGTGTGATGAGTTAAAAATGGATTTTGTTAGAAGTGTTCTCCCCTGATTGTGTGCCAATGCTTAAAACATTTGGGAGAACATCTTGATAGGAGCTAGAATAGCTCAGATAGGCCAAGGGCCTCAATTTTTGAACTCATGGGGCTAGATTCATGGTTTTGGAAAACATACGTGCAGTGGGCCTAAGGCAAGTGGGCACAAGCAGAAGCTCATAAACAAACATGAATAGGAAGAGCCATGAAAACTCTCATTAAAAGTGGAATTAACTATGTTATTCACCACAGTACCAAGTCAGGACTGACAAGGCTCGATGGGCTAGCAGCAGTGTTTTAGGGCCCGGTCAACGGACCAGTCAAACAAACAATTGTAGGCCGGGTTGAGTGTCGGGACCGTTGTACCGTCGACACCAAATAGAATGGATAAGAAAAATGAAAACTGTTGTTTGTTCATGCACTTGTGGTATGAGACCATCAAGATACCCTAAGAGGTAGTTGTAAACCCCGTCCCTTAAAGACAAGGAAATCGAGGAAAGAACCAGCCAACCCGAGTGAGAAAACTGAATTGGTTCACAAAATTGATCATCAAGAGAACAAGTAATTAGGAAATTTACAACCCTGAATGATCCAATGAGGTCATAAAAACCTTGGAAGAGGGCCTTAGGACAATATGGAAGAGAAAATTAGACTGATTCAAGTGAACCGGATCCAAACTGGAATGAACCAGTCATTTCCAAAGAGAAAATTGAGACCGTTTATAAACTGGAAAATATAGAGAAAGGGCAAACAAGGAAATGTATGGATCCCGAGTGACCTAAATAGTCATAAAAGTCATGAAAAAGGACTTTAGGATGAATTGGAGATGAAAACCAAACCGGTCCAGGTGAACTGGATCCAAACCGGATTGAACCAGTTTGGACCTGTTTGAACTACTATTGAACCAGTTGATAAATTCATTTTTCTAGGTGTATTAGAAAATTCAAATTGGAGAAATGAGGCCATCATTGGATAGAGAATGAATTTAGATGAACTTAGAAATTTTTAATTTTGAAAAGCTCGATTGAATCGGGCTTGAACTAGCCAGTTTAAGCTTTGAACCCGATTCGGTTCAAAACAGTGTTGTCTTCTTCCTTCAGATGGCAGCACTGTTCACTCGCTGAAAAACCTAGCAGCGCCGGCGAAGATGAAAATTATCCAGCCAATGAGTTTCATGCAATGAATGACCACCATTAAGGTGCTAATTGGATGACCAAGATGTCACGCCCCGACCTAGTTTGGTCGGATCCCCGTGATTAACCCGCCACTCTCCCGGTTTATTAAATAATTTTCCCTTATTGTAAACCGTAAAGAGTAAGGCGTCCTTTAACCTACACATTCTCTTGGAATAGCATAATTAAAATTGCATGAAATTTAAAACTTTACATACTTGTCTTACAAGCATCTTAGTTGACAGTCTTTAAGGGGAGGCTTTCCGATTTTTCTTGAAAGGGATATAAGGGAGGGGGTGAGTACGACTACTTAGTGAATGGGTTTTTAAAAGCTTTTGACTTTTAAGAAAAACATTTATATGGAGTGTGCCAGACTCCTTTGTTTTCAAAAATCCCTTTATTTAAAAATTCAGGTTTTCCACCATTTCTTATTTACCACGGTTTGTCATCACCCAACACACATCCTTCATCATGAACGTTACACACATTCACAAGTCAGTATCACTACTGAACCCGCTAGTGGCTTCGAAGCGACTTTTCCTGCCACCCGGATAGAAGTACGACCACTTCTACCTTGGGAACGAGTGGATGTATGCGACATCCAACCCACAATCCTGAAATCACTTCTTTGTGTCCGTATGAGGACAGAGACCTCATCATATCCCCACCCTGGTCTCATGCGCTTTGTGCTACTCCAAATTTCGCATAAACACCTGGAACGACGATCTGCCCTTATACTCACCGGGTCGTCCAGGGCCCTTAGGACACATCACTACCCCTCATGGGCGTCTTGATGATCTCGTACTCATGTGCATGCACAAACAATGTTTTCTTATATTGCCATGTAATCTGTGGTGCCCCTAGTCCAACGGCCCCGACTCTCAACTCAACCCACAGCTATTTGTCTTGACTAGTCCGTCGACCTATCATGTCGCACTACCGCTAGTTGATTGAGCTTGTCGGTCCTATCTTGGTACCATGGCCAAACAATTCACTTATTAAGTTTTATGGCACATATATCATGTTCGTTTACGAGCTCCTCCTCGTGCCAACTGGCCTTAGGCCCACTGTACGAGATTTTCAAAATCGGGTATTTAGCCCCAAGTTCCAAAACCGAGGCCCCCGTCAAGAAGGTTTCCCAAAATGTTTAAGCATTGGCACACAGTCGGGAGAGAACACTTCCGACAAAATAGGTTTTTACTGTCCATTATACCGATCGGTATAAGGACATCTCCGTTCATAACCGATGGATGGGTTTTCAACTTCCTTCGAGGAAGTCTCATCATACCAACCGGGTATGATCTACTTACAACCGGTAAGTAGTTTTTCCGCATAATTTTCACATTACTTTCTCTAAGTGGTGATGATTAAAATACCAATATAAAATTTTCACCCACAACCAGTAAGTGGTTTTTATCTTTAAGTTGTGCTCATCATCCCAACCGGGTATGATGTTATTAAACCCACTCACCGTTAACGCAGTGAATTCCACTTGACCGGTTCCTTGTATTCACGCGAGCTCATCCATACTGGCGTTCCGGGTATTTCGCGTTCCTACACGATATGAACATCCTTGTTCATTATTACTCGGCATAACAACCTTCATTCATTTCCAATGAATGACAAAACTCAAACTTTTAGTTATTTGCAATTAGGTCCCTAAACTTATTTCTCTTTAACTTTAAGTCCCAAATCTTGGCTTTTCCTCAAATTGAGTCCCATAACTTTTAAAATTTATCTTGGGACTTAATTTCACCAAAAGGGGTTTAATTTCCCAAATTTCCAATTTGGTCCCCCAATTTTTCCAAAATTACCATTTTGCCCTTCCTTTACAAAAATGGTAAGTTTTGCCCTAAAAATTCTAAAATTCCTCAATTGATCCTCTAACATTATTTTCATACCCAATTGACCCTCAATTTCATAAAATTACATTTTGGCCATTTGAATTTCGAAAATCCCCAATTTCAACTCTTTAACACTACCGAATTTGATTTCATCAAATTGACCGATCAAACACTTCTAATTGTTGAAATTGGAGTTGAAATTGAGTTCCTGCATGTTCATATGATTTTAAGAAATTTGAATTGTAGATTTTAATGCCGGAACGAGCTCAAACGGAGCTTCGTCGAAAAATAGACTGTAGAGAGAGAAAGCTTCGATTTCTCACCGGTGAGGGCACAACAGTCTGAGCTTTCGATCTAGGCAGATAGCTCTCATCTTGAGGTTCATCCTAGAATCAAGAATCGCATCAATTAATGCCGAATTGAGTTAGAATTTCATTATTGAAATTCTGCTTGTTCTCTCTCTAGCATGGACCGAAAATTACAGAGGGGAGCCGAATTGGTTTACCTTTCAGTCGTAATTCGGCCGTGGGAGGGCTGAGGAAGTGTTGGAAAGGCTTGGTTTGGCCTAAGGAGGACTTGAAGTGGCCGATTTCAGCTTGGCTAAAATAGGGCAACTTCAGTCCGCTGGAGCTACTTCACTATTCCATCATGCCGGCACTCCTCCAACAATTCTCAGATTGACTGGAGTTTGCTACCAGATAGCTGTCTTCTCTCCGGTTCTAAAGAGCCCGACCTTTGTTCAAGTCGAAGCTCTAGTTAAAGCTTCACCGAGAAATGGAGCAGTAGAGAGAGAGAGAGAGAAAAGTGTTTAGGTGTGAGGAGAATGAATGGGGATGACCTCTTTATATAGGTGTAAAACCGTGTATTAAACAGGAGAGATTTATTACTAGTATCAATATTGCCATAAATTATTGGTATTAATTCAAATAATTTAATTTGGGTATTAAATTATTTGTATTAATTCTAATAATTAAATATATATTAATTTATTGCTATTTATGATAAGCCGTACATTCGTATAAAAATTCAAAATTTTGAGTTACAAAAAAATTCATACTTCCCAAGAGGTCACCCATCCTCATACTACTCTCAAGCAAGCACACTTAACTTTAAGGTTCTTATGGAATCTAGTTTACCTGAACCAATTTGATTTTTTTTTAATTTATCTTAAGTTTCTTTTCCAAGGTTTAATGAACTCTTTGGATCACCCGATAGTTGTAAATTCTCAACTTGCCCGTTCAGAAATGATCGGGTTTGTGAACCGGTTCTAAATCCTCACTTAGTTTGACCGGTTCTTTTCCTAGTTTTCCTTAGCTCAAAAGGGCGGGTTTTACAAATAAGTCTCCAAGCTTCCTATATAAAGAGCCCCTCCTCATTCATCCTCTCCCCACCTGAAAATTCCATTCTCTTTCAACTTCTCCAATTTCCAGTGAAGCTCAAACCAAAGCTCCGATATAGGGTCTTTTCTGAGCTAAAGAATGTGTGGTCGGGTTCTTTGGATTCGGGGAGAAGTCAGCTACACACCTATAGTCTCCATTTTCTCTGATGGTTGTTTGGAGAAACGCCGACATGATAGAACAGTGAAGTAGCTCCGGCGGACCATAGCTACCTTATTTTGACCAAGCTGAAATTGACCAATTCGAGCCCTTCTCAGGCCAAACCAAGCTCTCCCAACACTCATCAGCCCTCCTACAACTAAATTAGAGAGGAAAGGTAAGCCAATTTGTCTCCCCTATGAAAATTTTGATTGGTGTTAGAGAGAGAACTGACAGATTTTCAATGACTAAATTCTTAGTTAATTCAGCATCAATTGATGCAATTCATGATCCTAGGAGAAACCTCAAGATGAGAGCTATCTGTCCAGATCAAAAGCTTGGACTGCCGTGCTCTCGATAGTAAGCTACCGAAGCTTTCTCTCTTACATTTAGTTTTATGACAAAGCTCATTTTGAGCTCATTCTGACATCAAATTGTGTGATTCAAAGGGCAATTGAATCGTATGAAGGTGTAGGAATTCCAATCTAACTTCAATTTTAACAATTAAACTCATTAGATTAGTTAATTTGATGAAATCAAATTTGGCTAAGTTAGAAGGTTGAAATTAGGGAAAATTTTGGAGAAAATTGGGAATTTCAAAAATTCAAGGGACTAAAGTGCAATTTCATAAAATTGAGGGCCAATTAGGCATGATAAAAATATTGGAGGGCTAATTGGGCAAGTTTTGGAATTTTGGGGCAAAACTTACCATATTTGTAAAGTAGGGGGATAATGGTAATTTTGGAAAAATTGGGAACCAAATTGGAAATTTGTGAAACTTGAACTCCTTTTTGTGATTTTGAATAAATTGAGGTCCTAAGGTAAAATTTAGAAGTTTTGGAACTCAATTTGAAGAAAATCGGCATTAGGGACCTAAAGTTAAAGAAAATGAACTTTAGGGATCTAATTGCAATAAATCAAAAAGTTTGAGTATTTCATCCATTCACGATGAATGGATGCTATTAGGCCAAGAAATAATGAACAATGATGTTTATATCGTGTAGGAACACGAAATACCGGGAACGCCAGCAAGGATAAGCTCACGTGAAGATAAAGAACCGGTCAAGAGGAGATCACTGCACTATCGGGTGAGTGGGATTATTCACATCATACCCTGTTGGTATGATAAGTACTTCAAAAATGAAAAAACAATTATATGTGGAACTTTAACATCACACCTAGTTGGAGTGATGTAGAAAATACGTGGAAAAACTACTTACCGGTTGTATGTAGATCATGCTCGGTTGGTATGTTAAACTTCTAGGAAGGAAGTAGAAAACCTGCTTATCGGTTATAAGTGGAGATGTCCTCAAACCCGATTGGTGTGAGGGACATATGAAAAGTTTATTTTGCCGGAAGTGCTCTCCTCTGACTATGTGCCACTGCTTAAAACTTTTGGGAGACCTTCTTGACAGTAGCTCGAATAGCTCAGATAGGCATGAGGCCTCGGTTTTGGAACTTGGGGGCTAAGGCCAGTTTGCACTAGTACAGTGGGCCCAAGGCCAGTTTGCACAAGTAGGAGCTCGTAAACAAACAAGAGTTTAAGCCATGAAAATTTTAAATAAATAATATGTCTGGCCATGGTACCAAGACAGGACAGACATACTCGATAGACTGGCGATAGTGCAACATGATAGGTTGAGAGACCAGTCGTGACAAACAGCTGCAGGTCGAGTTGAGGGTCAGGGCCATTGGACTAGTGACACCAAAGATTAAATGGCTTTCGAGGACAACTTTGTTTGTGCACGCACTTGATGTTTAGGACCATTAAGATGCCCAAGAGGGGTAGTAATGTGTCCTAAGGGCTATTGGATGACATGGTGGCGATAAAGGAAAAGGGAAGCTACTGGGTTTGTGTTTCTTTTCATACTAGTTAGTAATGGAGTTATGTGTTTGTACTCCACGGAGTTTTGTATTTGTACTCCACGAAGTTTCTATGTTTGGACTCCACGAAGTTGCTATGTTTGGGACTTCCTGAAGCTTTTGTGTTTAAGTTTCATGTGCACAAGACCAAGATATGGTCTCTATCCTCATACGGACACAGAGTTTTAATCATGTGTGTTCCCTTCATGATGAAGGGCGTGTGTTAGTTGAAAAACACACCGGTTATGGTTGAGGAGTGAGTAATGGCGATGAAATTGAGATTTTGAAAATGAGAAATTTTATAATAAGGAGTCTGACACACTCCAATTTAAATATTTTCCCCTAAAAGTCAAACTTTAAACACTCATTCACTAAGTCGTTGAACTCACCCTCTCCCTTATATCCCTTTTTAGGTAACCAAGGGAAACCTAACCAAAGACCTCTTGTTAGTCACACCTGAAAGACAGGTATGTAAGTTAAAATTTTTATGCAGTTTTGATATATGTATTCCAGGAAATGTACAGGCTTAAAGGACGTCTTACTCCTCACTGATTTAAAAGAGGGAAAACCCCATAGTAAACTAGGAAGAATGGTGGGTTGCTCACGGGGATTTGACCAAACCGGGTCGGAGCATGACAACTTGAGTAGTATTAGAGTCTATTTCCTCGAATACATTATCAAGGCTATATAACATAGTAACTAAGAGAAATTTTAAAAAAATTTCAAATGGCTCTTTGGAGAGGAACTAAGAAAACTAGGATTGACGTTACCAACACCACCCAACACTCTATCCCCATAGGGAGATCACCCTAAAATACCTGAGAAGTCCCAAGGAACTAAGAGACATTAGTGGGAAGTATCCAGAAGGATGGTGCCAGGATCTATTGAGGTTATAATCCTAAGTATGAAGGAAACCAAGCCTAAGGCTAGGAATGCCATCAAGGGCTTATAACCTTACTAAGAAGGATGCTTGTCAAGAACCCAGTAGCTACCCATCTGTTTCATAAAAACTTTTTGTAATGGGGCTAAGACCCCAACTTATTGTACTACCGCTTCAATAATAAAGAACTTCAAGTTCCTAAAACCATATCTCTAAAAAATGATGTGACCTTGTGCCTCAACTATAGGAAGATTTCTCAAGGAAAGTAACCAAACAAACACGCATTACCTTAGATACTATGGAGACCAAGGAGATTCTCATCCCAAATAAAGGAATGAATCAAGAGAATTGTTGGGCAAAGAAGGCACAACAAGCAAAATTGTCAAAGTAATTAAGGAGTCAAGGAGAATTCTTAGAATAATTGATCGGAAATGACCTATTAACTTGTAAGGAAATGGGACATGAAGTGAAGGACTATCCCACACCACAAGGATTTAAGACAACATTTTCCAAGAATAACGCCCCCACAACTATAGGAAACCCGAAAGGATACCATCCCTAGAAATGCAACTCCTACTCAGAAATTCAACTACATCTAGGAGGAAGCTCTTCAAGATCCTAGCATAGTGGTAGGAAGGACAAAGGACTAAAGGTAGGACCTCGATAAACTGCAAACAAGAACAAAGTATAGCTGAAGAAAATTTTTCCATAAGAAGAAATTGCCAACCATTTAGGAGCAAAGAAGGGAGTGCCTCCATGAGAGCAGACAAGCCGAGCATTTGACGACAAATGAAATGTCTCGAGATTGCAAATACGACTCACTTTGGAAAAAGAAGTGAATCCAAATAGAAGTTTAGAACAAACATAGCAGAAGGAAGTAAGTCGTTACAACAAATTAGTCAAGAAGAATAAACAATGCCTTACGGAAGACCGGGAAGTAGAAAGGACTATACCCAAAAAAGGGTAGTAGGATGGACATTAAGTACAAGAAGACTCTAGAAACAACTGCCCTAAGATAATTATACTAAGGTAATGGTAAGAGCGAGGCAGTTAATGAATTGATACTCATGAAGGTCATAATTTAAACTCTAGCAAAGAAGGGAGAGGTGGAAAGGCCAAATGTTGGGAAAAGAAGGATGAAAAAAATCCTTAAAAAGACCAATGGCCAAATTAATGACTAAACTCAAGCCAAGAAAGAGGTAGATAAGACTCTCATATAATGGTCAACAAATCTTGAAACAAGAAAGATTTAAACCCTCCCTAATAGAAATAGACATGTACTATGGTACAAGTGAGGATGAGGATAGGGTACAAAAGATGTACCTGCACGATTTCAAGAGCAATGGTAAATAAAAGATGATAACTTCAAAGGATGACATTTAAGGGTAGATATTCCCTAGAGCCATGAAAAAAGGAATTCCGAGAGAAAAAGGGGAAGAATACTACTAAGGAAGGAAACCCTAGGGAAACCATACATATCCTAACTAATAGGTAATGGAACCAAGTGACAAGGGATAAGAATATGAGTTTGCAAAGGAAGTGCATGCTGAGGTGAAGGAATTAAAGAAGGCATGCTAGGATGATCCAAGAAAGTAAGTTAAACCCAAGGGAATGATTGGACAGCTTGGAACTCTCAATCTTGAAATTTTGAGCAAGAACCCTCAAGAGGAAGAATCTTGCCCTAAGTAGAGGAGGAAGTGAATCTAAGAATATCCTTTTGGACATGTGGTTAAGATATGCCAAGTTATGTTTAACTCTAGGAAGTGAGTAAACAATAGAAAGAAAAAGATATTCCTCAAGTGCGTGATTCAAAAGGGCTTAGAGAAAGAACAACCAAAGTATTGGCATGTCAAGAAAATCCCGAGTTAACATTAAAGGAAATTATTCCTGATGCAAAGGATGTTGATTTAGTTTTGGGGGACAAAACTCCTAAACGGAGGAGAGAGTTGGAAACCCCGCCCTTTGGAGTTAAGGAAAATCGAGAAAAAGAACCGGCCAAACCAAGTGAGAAACACCGAACTAGTTTACATACTAATCATCAGTTAATGGGCAATTTGGGAAAATTTCAACTCCTGAGTGGCCCAAAAGATTCATAAAACCTTGGAAAAGACCTTAGAACAAATTGGAAGATAAAAACCAGACCGGTTCAGATGAACCAAATACAACAAGATTGAACTGGTTTATGAACCAAGCTAGCTTATGAACCGGAACCGATAGAGAAAGGGCAAACCGAGAAAGTTATGGATCCCGAGTGACCTAAAGAGTTACAAAAGTCATGAAAAAGGACTTTAGGAGGAATTGGAGATGAAAACCAAACCGATTCAGGTAAATTGGATCTGAAGCAGATTAAACTGGTTTGGACTACTTTGAACCACTATTGAACTGGATGCTAAATTCATTTTTCTAGGTGGCTTAAAAAATTCAAATTTGAGATTTGAGGCCACCATTGGATAGAAAATGAATTTAGAAATTTATATATTTGAAAATTTTGGTCGAATTGGGGGTGAACCGGCCAGTTTAAGCTTTGAACTCGGTTCGGACCAATCCAGTCCAGTTGAAAACTGTGTCGTCTTCTTCCTTCAGATGATAGTTCACTCGCCGAAAAATTGCGTAGCACCGATGAAGCTAAAAAGTCTCTGGCTGAGGAGTTTCAGGTAATGAATGACCACCATTAAGGTGCCAATCTAATGGCCAAGAAGTCCCCAAGCTTCCTATATAAAGAGCCACTCCTCATTCATCCTCTCCACACTTGAAATCTCTATTCTCTCTCAACTGCTCCATTTTTCGGTGAAGTTTGAACCAGAGCTCTAACTTGGGCACTTTTCTAAGCCAAGCAAGATGAGTTCGGGTTCTTTAGAAATTGGGAGAAGTCAACTACACGCTTGTAGTCTCCATTTGCTCTGAGGGTCGCCGGAGAAGCGCCGGCGTGATCGAATAGTGAAGCAGCTCCGGCGGACCAAAGCTACCATGTTTCGGCCGAGTTGAAATCGGCCAATTTGAGCCCTTCTCAAGTCAAACCAAGCCCTCATAACACCTTGACAGTCCTCCTACAACTGAATTAGAGCTGAAAGTTAAGTCAATTTGGCTCCCCTCTGCAATTTCTGACCGGTGCTACAAAGAGAACCAATAGAACTTTGATGATAAAATTCTTACTCAATTTGACATCAATAGATGCAATTCTTGATCCTAGGAGGAACCTCAGGACAAGAGCTATCTATCCAAATCAAAAACTCGAACTGTCGTGGCCCCGATGGTAAGATTTCAAAAATTGGGGAATTTTGAAAATTTGAATGACTAAAGTGCAATTTCATAAAATTGAGGACAAATTGGGCATAACAAAGATGTTGGAGTTCCAATTGGGAAATTTTGGAATTTATGGGGCAAAACTTACCATTTTGTAAAGTAGGGGCAAAATGGCAATTTTGGAAAAGTTGGGGGACCAAATTGGAAATTTGGGAAATTGAACCTCTTTTGTGAAATTGAATAAATTGAGCTCCCAAGGTGAATTTTAAAAGTTTCGAGATTCAATTTGAGGAAAAACTGGCATTAGGGACTTAAAGTTAAAGAAAAATAACTTTAGGTACCTAATTGCAAATAAATGAAAAGTTTGGGTTTCTCATTCATTTGGAATGAATGAAGGCTATTAGGGCGGGGGATAATGAACAAAGATGTTCATATCGTGTAGGAACATGAAGTACCGGGAATGCTAGCAAGGACAAGCTAGCATGAATATAAAGAATAGGTCGAAAGGAATTCACCACATTAACGGGTGAGTGGACTAATTTACACTTCATACCAGGTTGGGATGATGGACACTATTTCTAAATTGGAAGCCATTGTGAGTGGGATTTTTATATTATACATGGTTAAGATGATAAGCACCTCGAAAAAGAAAATCCACTACTAAGTGGTATTATAATCATCAAACATGAGAGGAGTGATGCGGAAATCAAGCGGAAAAACTACTTACCAATTTTAAGTTGTTCAGTATGATGAAACTTCCTCGAAGGAAGTGGAAAACTCGTTCGTCGGTTATGAACGGAGATGTCCTCATACTCGGTTGGTATGATGGATAGTTAAAAAGTATATTTTGTTGGAAGTGCTCACCCCTGACTGAGTGTCACTACTTAAACATTTTAGGAGACATTCTTGACGGGAGCTCGAATAGGTCTTTTTGGTCGTAGGCCTCTATTTTGGAACTTGGGGTCTAATATGCCCGATTTTGAAAAATCTCGAATAGTGGGCCTTAGGCCAATTGGCACGAGTAGGAGCTCATAAACAAACATGAATCAGAGCCATAAAACTTAAATAAATGAATTGATTGGCTATGGTACCAAGACAAGACCGACATACTTGATAGACTAGCGGTAGTGCGACATGATAGGTAAATGGACCAGTTGAGACAAACAACTACAGGTCGAGTTGAGGGTCGGAGCCATTGGACTAGTGGCACCAAAGATTAAATGGCTTTTGAGGAAAACTTTGTTTGTGCATGCACTTGAGGTTTGGGACCATTAAGACGCCCAAGAGGAGTAGTAATGCGTCCTAAGGGCTACTAGATGACATGGTGGCGATAAGGGAAAAGGGAAGCTACTGGGTTTGTGTTTCTCATCATACCTATTAGTCATGGAGTTCTATGTTTGTACTCCACAAAATTCTGTGTTTGTACTCCACAGAGTTCTGTGTTTGTACTCCATGGAGTTTCTATGTTTGGACTCTGCGAAGCTGCTATGTTTGAGATTTCCTAAAGCCTCTGTGTTTGTGTTTTATGTGCACAAGACCAAGATATGGTCTCTGTCCTCACACGGACACAGAGTTTTAATCATATGTGTTCCCTTCATGATTAAGGACGTGTGTTAATTGATAAACACACCAGTTATGGTTGAGGAGTGAGTAATGGCGATGAAATTGAGATTTTGAAAATGAGAAATTTTAAAATAAGGAGTCTAACACACTCTAATTTAAATATTTTACCCTAAAAGTCAAACTTTAAATACCCATTCATTGAGTTGTTGAACTCATCCACTCTCTTATATCCCTTTTCAAGTAACCAAGGAAAACCTGCCAAAAGACCTCTTGTTAGTCATACCTGAAATACAGGTATGTAAGTTAAAAATTTTATGCATTTTTTATTTATATATTCCAGAAAAGGTACGGGTTTAAAGGACGCATTACTCCTCTTGGGTTTAAAAGAGGGGAAAACCCTTAGTAAACTGGGAAGAGTGGCGGGTTGCTCACGGGGATCCGACCAAACCGGGTGGGGCGTGACATTGGCGATCAGAGCTTTCATTTCCACTAGATTCCTCTCTTCCTAGGGATACTTCCTGAATCAAACCTTAGCTTAATTGATGGCTTGAGTAGCATCAGTCAGATTGGACGGCATTTCGGTCGAAGAAGACCGAGTAGTTCGCCCATCTCTCTCTCTACCAACGTTCTAATGAAGAAGATGGCATTATGATGCACATGCAAGCTTCGCACGTGCGATCAGCCACATGGCACACTATGATTGGCTAGATTTGGTGACATGGCATCCTACTTAGTGTCTGAGTCATACTTTAACTCGTTGACCGGCCACGTGGTGGCCTCCCATTGGTCATTCATTCCAACATGGCCGCTGACTATCCTCAACAAGCCATTTGACTGTGATACGTAGCGTACTCTAATTAGTTGATTTAAATAAATCAGATTTCCCCCTAGCATTCTTTTCCACTGCTATGTGTCAACCCCTGATTGACTGAAACAGCCCAACATGGCTCTACCATGTGTCAACCTCTAATTGGTTAACTGTTTCTCTAATGTCTCACTCGACAGCTGACGTGGCACCTTTTCCACATGTTAGCTACTCATTGTTGAGCCTGGCTGACGAGACTTCTCCTCAATTGACCGTTGACTGAGGACATGTGTCGCTCTCCTATTGGTCGATCATCGATGACGTGGATTTGACCGTTGATCAGGGACATGCGTTACGTTCTGATTGGCTAATGCTAACTGAGTGGATGACAGGGTGTGCTTCACCGAGTGTCGCTCACCGATTGGTCGCGCTTGTTGGTTGAGTGCTAACCTGGCAGGCGGTCCGTTGATCGGCTGGACCATTGACCGATTAGGTCGGATCAGGTTTAGTGATCCGAAATAAAAAATCGACCAGTTTAGGCCCGATTCAGTCGATTTTCTAAAATTTAAAATTTTCTAAATTAATTTTCTATTTGGCGGTGACCTCAATTTCCCAATTTGACAATTTGAAGTCACCTAGAAAAAAATAATCTTTGAACCGGTTCTTCACGTTTCAGTTCAGTTCAATCCAATTCAGATCTGGTTTACCCTAAACTGGTCTGATTTTCACACCCAATTCCCTTCATGATTCTTTTCCTTAAAGTTTGGGTCTTTGTTGGCCCTTTGGGGCTCCCCAATTTCCCGTTTTGACTTTTATTCATCAATCTTGGATCACTTTGTTCCTCATTTTTTATTTTAAAAATTTCCGATTTCTTGTTCCAAATTTCTCATTATGAAGAAACATGGCTTACAATTGATATATAAACTAACCCAGTTATACAATACGATTCATGTAGAATGAATCCTACTGTCGATCACACGTGGATCACACAACTTGAGTTAAGGAAAATTACAGTAGGAATGAATAAGTCCCGATGAAAATTATGAGTGTGAGTAGTGATGACGAGTCTGTTTGGATTGACCTAATGTGCTTTACTACTTTTCTATAATATGCAAAAATGTATAACACATTATTTGGAAAATTATTTGAAAAATAAAGAAAAATATTTATAAAAGAAAAGGTTTAAATCTATAATAAAATTTGAAGTAGCATTGTTTATTCTCAGTCATAGTCCCTCCGATATTACCTTGGTGAAGGTACCCACCATTGCAATATCACGGGGATTGGCGAGTTGCACGAGACCACTGGTCAGGAATTAGATCTCGGCGTGAAAGAAATATTCCCCTATTAGCTAATTGACTTACTAAGTGATTTGTCACTAAAAAGGCATAGAAGTGTTGCAGGATTCGAATCTAACCTAGCTGAATATTTGCCAAATAAACATAAAACAAAGGAGGCTAGTGTGATTATTAAGCCATCCTCAACACTTAGAAAGACAAGGCAAAGAAAGAAAACTTTATGAAAGGCATTTTCCAATACTCCACTCTCTAGAAAATGAATTTATATTAATTTATAAATTTTTAATTTTTGGAGAACCGATCCAATTAGGCCTAAATCGACCAATTTATATCTCAGGTCACCAAAAAGGGGCTCAATTGAATTGGTCAACAATAAAAGCAGGTCAACGGATTGGTTGCCACGTTGGTGCTAGGTTCGCCTATGCAATTAATCAATAAGTAGCATGTGCCAAGCGTGCCCCGCCAGGGCACTGGGTCAGCATCTGGAAATGCTGACACATCAGAGAATGACATGTAGTACAAGTTAATGGTTAGGCCGACCAAAATCCATGTGAGTAGAATCATCCAATCAAAGGGCGACACGTGGAAGGTGCGCCGAGTCCGCATATGACTAGGACATTTGAGAGATTTAACCAATTAGCAAGCAAAATGTGGCAATCCATGACAAAAACTCCCAATCAATCCTGAGAGGCCATCTGGCAAGGGAAAATATTTTAGATGGAATATTGACATATTAAATTAGCTAATTAGAGGATGTCATGTGGCAAGGCATCAACGGTTGTTTGACGACTAGATCTAGTCAGTAGTGGCGTCAACCTTGGTGACCAATGGGAGGTCGCCATATGACAAGTCAATGGGTCAAAAGTTGACCAAGATCGTGAGTGGGATGCCACGTTAGCAAGCCCAACCAATTATTGTGCACCATGTGGCACCTCGCACATGCGAATCTCGCACGTGCACACACATTGTCGTCTTCAACCTTCTACCAAGCACACTCTTCATAGAATGGGAAATGTAATATTTCCTTTCCATTTCCATTGAGCAGAATATTGCTTTGGCAACGGAAATTTTGGAGGAGATATGCTCAACCAATTTGGAAACCAGTAAAGTCGAGGGTCACCGAGCTCCCTATATAAAGAGGTCCTCCACTCTCATTCTCCACACACCTCAATTCCCGAATTCCCTTCATCACTCACTTTCTTGATTACCTCCATTCCAAAACTCTAAAAAGGGTCTTTTTCCTCAATAAGAAAGATCGGTACTAGTCCTAGCAGGAATTCCTCCACCCGGTAGCAGCCTCCGTAATCGCGCAGCCTCCGTAATCGCACAGTGATCTAACTTCAGGCAGCCTCCGTAATCGCACAGTGATCTAACTTCAGCCCCCGAATATGCCTAGACCTGATCAAGCTAAATCTAAGCCCCTTTTCAGCCACCTATGACCAATGCTGACTGGTATGCTGATTGGTATGCTTCCATCCTATTTGTAGTTCTATGCTTATATTCAGCTGTCTTTGTATTTTAATGGAGTATTTTTATATTATGAGCATTATTACTATCGAGTCTATGATGGTAGAAGTATTAATCCTCATAGGATCATAAGGAGTGATGGATTATTTACATGTTTAGTCGAGCAAAACGAGTTAGAGTGTGACACAAAATGTTGTTGTTGAGCTTTTTCCCTCATATATCATCCATGCTAGGTTATGAAAAACTATATGGAATATCAAGTGTGCTCCTATATTTAGATTATTTTTTGTAGCGTGCATGTGTAAATGCACTACCAGTTCAATCCAACTTACATGATAGGAAAATAATTGTTTCAAACACATGACATGTATCTGATAGCATTGAAACTACTGAACATATACTTTTGGGTTGTAGGTGGAAAAGACTTAGGTTTTTTTTCATGGAATTAGATTTGATTTGTATAACATAAACCAAACCATTTCGCTTAATGGTTAGATGAAAGTTGCATGTTAGACTCATGTGACAAAGAGGGCAAACAAATTAGGCAAGTATAATTGCTCAAATTTGTTGGGTATATGAAAAGAGCCAAATATATCGAAATTTGATAATATTACCCCTTATGCTACTACTACTATTTTTAACATACATGATGTTTTGCTAGAATCCAAAAAAAAACTTTACTCCCAATAATAAAATATGAAAGTAAAATACCTCCAATCAATAGTAATGGATCATACAATGGATCACATCCACCTGATACGATTAAAATTAATTATGAAAACTTTTATGATTTTTCACTTGATGTGTGATCCATTGCAATGGATCATACATGATAACTAATAGCAAGAGGAGGTGGGACAATTTATGCTTCTTCCCTTCTCATTGCCAAGGTTAACAATGTAGTCCAAATAACTTGAATGAAACTTGATTTCAATCTATCCCATATCTATCGAAAAACAAATTCATAAATCTTTAATCATAGTTTGAGTAATCATACTAAATCCCAATCTTGGTAGATTGCTCCTCATTTAGATGATCTCCATATGCTCGCAAAACATTTCTTTCAATCACTGTACACTAAATGAAAAGATATGGTAAATAATGTGCACATGATATGATATATAAGGTAGTTATATGAGTTAGGGTTTAAATAGTATTTCTTTGACTGTATACAAGTAATTTTTGATAGAGAGTGTGTAGTAGAACAATTCTATCATGCAAACTTTGTAATATCCTAACTCATGATTAATAAAAAAAACTCATTATGCAAAAAAAAAGTAGAAGACTTAAAAATTATCCCGGGTGTGACCAGCCTATTCAACACTTTTCGATCACATAATTTTTTTTTATTTTTTTATGACCGATTTACCTTAAAATATGTATTTCATCCATTCTTCATGTTAAAATCTAAATACATGACAAAGCTCCTGAGCAACCACAAATTTGTGTGAAGTATGACTCTATCACACGTTGCAATGTAACATAATATTGGTCATAATTTGTTCAAATACAATAATGGTCCAATATTTTGATCATAACTTTTATTCAAATTTATCATATAAATATTCTCTAAAAAATATTCTCACCTATTCATCATTAACATTTCTCATAAATTCATGACAAATATCTCGTAAAATGTTACCTCATTTCTTTCATGGCTTAAATGCTTAAATACATTCTTAGTGATGACTTCCCATTTATTTTGCTAGAAACATCTCTAGTACATTACACACAATTTTATATCAAAAATATTAATAACATACCCCATTGTCACATCACATAGCTCACGTGGAAGTATATTAAATCATAAATGTATAATTAGCATACCTTATTTATGTCACAAAATAGGTCAAATATGATATTTTTGAGAAATTTTAAACATAAATATTAGAACTTCCTATGATAGAAATGTAATTTTACCAACTCTATTAGAGATCACCCAAAAGAAAAAAAAATAACTTTTACGAGAGATTAGGGAGATATTAGAGAAATGGGTGGTGGATGGCAAAATTATTTCCATGGTTAAGTTTATTTCTCACAATTTTGTAAGTTGCATCATTCATTGTTGATTTCTTTTATTTTATACTACTCATATTGATTTTTTAAGATGTATCACAATTTCATAATTATGTGCATATTAATGTCATACTTATCATAGTCTTCTCCATCAGATACATTTTTTAATTGAACCAATTTGAAAAATTGACTCATCATCTACAATTGAAATTATGTCTTTTATTTGATATTTTGAACCGATTTGAAAATTTTACTCATCATCTACAATTGAAATTGTGTCATTTAATTGAAATTTTGAACCAATTTGAAAAATTCACTCATAATCTACAAGTGATTTAATTAAGATTTGAGTAAAAGTATGGTGTATTAAATGAGATTATAACATTTGGTAAGTCTTCATAGTGGATGCAGCCGATCAATTTATGCTTCATCCCTTCTCATTGCCAAGGCCAACAATGCATTCCAAGCAACTCGAATGAGACTAAATTTCCATCTATCGCATATCTATAGGAAAATAAATTCCTAAATCTTATATCATGGTTTGGGTAGTTATACTAAATCCTGACCTTGGTAGATTGCTCCTCATTTAGATGATCTTCATGTGCTCTCAAAAGAATTTCTTTCTTTGTGAAAATTGCATAATTATGTGCATAATAATGTTATACTTATCATAGGCTTCTCCATACATTACATTTTTTAATTTATCCAATTTAGAAAATTCAGTCATCATCTACAAATGAACTTATATCATTTAATTGAGATTTTAAACTTATTTGAAAATTTTATTCATCATTTAAAATTAAAAATCTATCAATTGAGATTTTGAACTGATTTGAAAATTTTACTCATAATCTACAAAAATTGTGTTATTTAATTGAGATTTTAGTAAAATTATGGTGTACTAAATGAGATTTTAAAATTTGGTAATTAATTAGCTTCTTTGAGAACATAATCACCCAATTAAATACTCTATCAAAAATATTGTCACCTATTTATTATCTACATTTCTCATAAATTCATGATAAACATCCAGTAAAAGTACTCCCACATTTGTTCTAAGGCTTAATGTGCTTTTAGTGATGACTTCCTATTTATTTTTCTAGAAACATCTTTTGTACATTCCACATAATTTTCTAGCAAAAATATTAATAACATACCCCATTGTCACATCACATAGGTGACATGGAAGTATAAATCATCAATGTATAATTAACATGAATTATTTATGTCACAACATAAGTTAAATATGATATTCTTAAGAAATTTTAAACATAAATATTACAACTTGTTTGGATAGAAATGCAAATTTTCCAACTTTGTTATAGATCACCCAAAAGGAAAAAAAATAACTTTGTGAGAGTTTAGGGAGATACTCGAGAATTGGGTGGTGGATGACAAAATTACTTGCAAGGTTAAGTTTCTTTCTCCCAATTTTGTAAATTGCATTATTCGTTTTTTATTTCTTTTATTTTATACTACTAATATTGATTTTTTAAGATATGTGTCACAATTTTATAATTTTGTGCATAGTAATGTCATAGTTATCATAGTCTTCTCCATCCAATATATTTTTAAATTGAAACGATTTGAAAAATTCATTCATCATATACAATTGAAATTATTTCATTTAATTGTGATTTTGAACTGATTTGAAAAAAACATTCATAATATACAACTGAAATTATGTGATTTAATTGAGATTTTAGTAAAAGTATGGTGTATTAAATGAGATTTTAACCTTTGGTAAGTCATGAGCTTCTCTTACAAAGGATCTAGTCCAACAATTTAGGTTTCTTCCCCTCTCATTGCTATGGCTAACAATGCAGTTCAAGCAACTCGAATGCGAGTAGATTTTGATCTATGGCATATCTATAGAAAATAGATTCCAAAATTTTATATCATGATTTGTGTAGTCATATTAAATCCTGAACTTGGTAGATTGCTTCTCATTTAGATGATCTTCATATGTTCTCAAAACATTTCTCTCAATCACTATACTTAAAAATTATATATTTCATTCATTATTCATGTTAAACACTAAATCAATGACAAACCTCTTAGCAATCACAAATTTGTGTGAAGCATGACTCCATCACATGTTACAATTTAAAATAATATTGATCATACTTTGTTCCAATACAATAATGGTCCAATGTTTTGGTCATAATTTTTATTCAAGTTTATCACGTAAATATTATATAAAAAATATTGTCACCTATTCATTATCGACATTTCTCATAAATTCATGACAAAAATTGCCTAAAAGTGCTATCTCATTTTTTGCATGACTTAGATGTGTTCTTAATGATGACTTCACATTAATTTTGCAAGAAATATCTCACATACATTCCACACAATTTAGCAAAAATATCAATAACATACCCCATTTTCACATCACATAGGTCACGTGGAAGTATAATCATAAATGTATAATTTACATGCCTTATTTAGGTCACAAAATAGGTTCAATATGATATTTTTGAGAAATTTTAAACATAAATATTACAATTTCGTGCCCTAGAAATGCAATTTTCCCAAATTACTTAGAGATCATCCAAAAGAATAAAAAAAACTTTGTAGGGAGATATTTGAGAAATGGGTGGTAGATGGCAAAATTATTTGCATTGTTAAGTTTTTTTCCTTATAATTTTTTAAATTGCATAATTTATTTTTTATTTCTTTTATTTTATACTACTCATATTGAGATTTTAAGATATGAGTGACAATTTCATAATTATGTGCATAATAATGTCATACTTATCATAGGCTTCTCCATAAAATACATTTTTTAATTAAATCAATTTGAAAAATTCAATCATCCTTTACAAATGAAATTATGTCATTTAATTGAGATTGTTTCATTTAATTGAAATTTTGAACTTATTTGAAAATTTTACTCGTCATTTACAATTGAAATTGTGTCACTTAATTGAGATTTTGAACAGATTTGAAAAATTCACTCATAATGTACAACTGAAATTGTGTAATTTCATTGAGATTTTAGTAAAAATATGGTGTAATAAATGAGATTTTAACATTTGGTAAGTAATTAGCTTCTTTGACAAATGATCCAACCCATCGGATTGTCACATAAACTTTTGAACTGATGCGGCTAAATGTTAAGTTGTTGTATGATTTTGTTGACAAAAAATAATAGAGGTAAAACCATTGAATAAGTGAAATATGGAGGATAAAATTAGGGGTTAAGTAATGCTTATTCCTTAAAATTATGATCAAATTTTATTAAAATGAATCAAGTTTAGTCATTTTTATTTTCGCAAAATATCATCTTATAGACTTCTACCCATCCCATTTTTTTTTCTATTTTTAACTATCAAACAACACCTTATACTTTATCCAAATAGGTCATTATAGCGTAGTATAAAAGCTAGAGTAACATTTACAATCCATCACTCACTCTGCAAGCTCTTTCCTCCAGAGTGTTGATACAACACAGATTACGTAAAAGAAAATAAAAAAGGCGGATCCAACCGATGACATACCTAATAGAGTGTCCTATTTAACTTTAAATATGTATTTCATTCATTATCCATATTAAACATTAAATTCAAGATAAACTTCAGGAGCAATCACAAATTTGTGTGAAGAATGGCTCAATCACAAGTTACAATGTCACATAACTTTGTTCATATTCCAATAAATAAAGTTCCAATGTTTTGGTCATATCTTTTATTCGAATTTATCATATAAAAATTATATTAAAAATATTGTTACCTATTCATTATGGACACTTCTCCTAAATTAATGACAAAAATACCATAAAAGTGCAAACACATTTTTTCCATGGTTAATGTGTTCTTAGTGATGACTTTACATTATTTTGCTAGAAACATCTCATGTATATTCCACACAATTGTTTAGCAAAAATATCAATAACATACCCCATTGTCACATCACATAGGTCATGTGGAAGTATAATCATAAATGTATAATTAACATAACTTATTTATGTCACAAAATAGGTTCAATATGATAATTTTAAGAAATTTTACACATAAATATTAAATTTTTGTGCAGTAGAAATGCAATTTTCCCAACTTACTTAGAGATCACCCAAAAGAGTAAAAAACTAACTTTGTGAGAGATTAGGAGATATTTGAGAAATGGGTGGTAGGTGGAAAAATTATTTGCATGGTTATGTTTTTTTCTCACAATTTTGTAAATTGCATAATTCATTGTTGTTTTCTTTTATTTTTATACTTCTCATATTTAGTTTTTATAGTATGTCTGACAATTTCATAATTATGTTCATAATAATGTCATACTTATCATAGGATTCTCCATACAATACATTTTTTAATTTAACCAATTTTGAAAATTCACTCATCATTTACAAATGAAATTGTCATTTAATTGAGATTATTTCTTTTAATTGAGATTTTGAAGTTATTTGAAAATTTTACTCATCATTTACAATTGAAATTATGTCACTTAATTGAGATTTTGAACCGATTTGAAAAATTCACTCATAATGTACAACTGAAATTGTGTAATTTAATTGAGATTTTAGTAAAAGTATGATGTACTAAATGAGATTTTAATGTTTGGTAAGTAATTAGCTTTGACAAAGGATCCAACCCATCAAGGGATTGTCACATAAACTTTTGTACTAGTGCTGCTAAATTTTAAGTTATTGTATGATTTTGTTGACAAAAAATAATAGAGGTAAAACCATTGAATAAGTGAAACATGGAGGATAAAAATATGGGGTTAACTAACGCTTCTTCCTAAAAATTATGATAAAATTTTATTAAAATGAATGAAGTCCAGTCATTTTTATTTTCATAAAATATCATCTTATTATCTTCTACCCATCCCATTTTTTTCTATTTTTAACTATCAAACAACACATTATACTTTATCCAAAGGGATCATTATAGCATTGTATAAAAGCTAGAGTGACATTTACAATCCATCCTCCACTCACCAAGCCCTTTTGCTCCACTATAGAGTGTTGATACAACAACAGGTAAAAGAAAATAAAAAAGGCGGATCCATCACATGACATACCTAATAGAGTGCCCTATTTAGTTTAAAATATGTATTTCATTCATTATTCATGTTAAACACTAAATTCAAGATAAACTTCATGAGCAATCACAAATTTGTGTGAAGAATGACTCCATCACAAGTTACAATGTCACATAATGTTGTTCATATTCTAATAAATAAAGTTCCAATGTTTTGATCATATCTTTTATTCAAATTTATCATATAAATATTATATTAAAAATATTGTCACCTATTCATTATCTACATTCCTCATAAATAAAGTGCTAACACATTGTTTCCATGGTTAATGTGTTCTCAGTGATGACGTCACATTTATTTTGCTAGAAATATCTCATGTACATTTCACACAATTGTTTAGCAAAAATATCAATGACATACCCCATTGTCACATCACATAGGTCTTGTAGAAGTATAATCATAAATGTATAATTAACATGCCTTATTTATGTCAAAACATAGGTTCAAATATTATTTTTAAGAAATTTTAAACATAAATATTAAAATTTCGTGCCTTAGAAATGCAATTTTCCCAACTTAGAGATCACCCAAAAGAATAAAAAAATAACTTCATGGGAGATTAGAGAGATATTTGAGAAATGGGTGGTGAATGGTAAATTTATTTGCATGGTTATATTTTTTTTCACAATTTTGTAAATTGCATAATTCTTTGTTGAATTCTTTTATTTTATACTACTCATATAGATTTTTTAAGATATGTGTGACAATTTCATAATTATGTGCATAATAATGTAATATTTATCATAGGCTTCTCCATACAATACATTTTTTAATTTAACCAATTTGGAAAATTCACTCATCATCAATAAATGAAATTATGTCTTTTAATTGAGAGTGTGTCATTTAATTGAGATTTTGAACTTATTTGAAAATTTTACTCATTATTTACAATTGAAATTTTGTCACTTAATTAAGATTTTGAACCGATTTGATAAATTCACTCATAATCTACAAAAATTGTATAATTTAATTGAGATTTCAATAAAAGTATGGTGTACTAAATGAGATTTTAACGTTTGGTATGCAATTAGCTTGTTTGACAATGGATCTAGCCCATCAAGGGATTGTCACATAAACATTTGGACCGTGAAATATGGAGGATAAAATTATGGGTTAACAAAGGCTTATTCCTTAAAATTATGATAAAATTTTATTAAAATGAATCAAGTCCAGTCATTTTTATTTTACCAAAATATCATCTTATAGGCTTCTACCCATCCCATTTTTTATAACATTGTATAGAAGCTAGAGTGACCACTATAGAATGTTGATACAAAAGCATATTAGGTAAAAGAAAATAAAAAAGCTTGATCATGAAATACCTAATAGAATGCCTTATTTAGCTTAAAATATGTATTTGATTCATTATTAATGTTAAACACTAAATTTACGATAGAGAAACTTCTCAAACAATCACAAATTTGTGTTATTTATGACTACATCACATGTTATAATGTAACATAATGTTGTTCATATTGCAATACAATAAATGTCCAATGTTTTGGTCATATCTTTTATTCGAATTTATCACATAAATATTTTATCAAAAATATTGTCACCTATTCATTATCTACATTTCTCATAAATTCATGACAAACATCCTGTAAAGTTGCTACCTCATTTGTTCCATGACTTAATGCATTTTTAGTGATGACTTTCTATTTATTTTGCTAGAAACATCTCTGCTACATTTCACATAATTTTCTAGTAAAAATAACAATAACATACCCTATTGTCACATCACATAGGTTATGTGTAAGTATATTAAATCATTAATGTATAATTAACATATATTATGTATGTCACAAAATAAGTTAAATATAATATTCTTGAGAAATTTTATACAAAAATAACAATTTGTTTGGATAAAAATATAATTTTCCCAACTTCGTTAAAGATCACCCAAAATAAATAAAAAAAAACAACTTTGTGAGAGTTTAGGGAGATATTAGAGAAAGGGGTGGTGGATGGCAAAATTATTTGCATGGTTAAGTTTTTTTCTCCCAATTTTGTAAATTGCATTATTCATTTTTTATTTCTTTTATTTTATACTATTGATATTGAGTTTTTAAGATATGTGTGACAATTTCATAATTTTGTGCATAGTAATATCATACTTATCATAGTCTTCTCCATCCAATACATTTTTAAATTGAACCGATTTGAAAAATTCATTCATTATATACAGTTGAAATTATTTCATTTAATTGTGATTTTGAACTGATTTGAAAAATCCACTCATAATATACAACTGAAATTGTGTGATTTAATTGAGATTTTAGTAAAAGTATAGTGTACTAAATAAAATTTTAACATTTGGTAAGTCATGAGCTTCTCTCACAAAGATCCAGTCCAACCATTTATGTTTCTTCCCTTCTCATTGCTAAAGTTAACAGTGAAGTAAAAGTAACTTGAATGCAAGTAGATTTTGATATATGACATATCTATGGGAAAACAGATTCCTAAATTTTATAACATGATTTGGGTAGTCATATTAAATCTTGAACTTGGTAGATTCCTTCTCATTTAGATGATCTTCGTATGCTCTCAAAATATTTTTTTCAATCACTGTATACTTAATGAAAAAATATAGGAATTAATGTGCACATGATATTATAAATTACGTAGTTATATGATGGGTTAAGATTTAAGTAATATTTTTTAATAGTTGATTGTATACAAGTAATTTTTTATATAGAGGGTGTAATAGAACAACTCTATCTTGCAAAGTTTGTAATGTCCTAACTAATGATTAATAAAAAATATTGATTATGTAAAAAAGAAAAGTCAAAAACTTAAAAATTATCTAAGGTGTGAGCACCTAATTCATTACTTTTCGATCATAAAATTCTTTTTTTAAATTATTCTATGACATATTTACCTTAAAATTATCTATTTAATTCATTATTCATGCTAAACACTAAGTCCATGACAACTCTCCAGCAATCATAAATTTGTGTGAAGCATTACTCCATCACACGTTACAATTTAAAATAATGTTGATCATACTTTTTTCCAATACAATAATGGTACAATGTTTTGGTCATAACTTTTATTTAAATTAATTACATAAATATTATATAAAAAAATATTGTCACCTATTCATTATCGACATTTCTCATAAATTCATGACAAAAATAGCCTAAAAGTGTTATCTCATTTTTTTGCATGACTTAATGTGTTCTTAGTGATGACTTCACATTAATTTTGCTAGAAACATCTCACTTACATTCCACACAATTGTTTAGTAAAAATATCAATAACATACCCCATTATCACATCACATAGGTCACGGGGAAGTATAATCATAAATGTATAATTTACATGCCTTATTTAGGTCACAAAATAGGTTAAATTTGATATTTTTGAGAAATTTTAAACATAAATATTACAATTTCACATGTTAGAAATACAATTTTCCCAAATTACTTAGAGATTGCCCAAAAGAATAAAATAAACTTTGTAGGGAGATATTTGAGAAATGGGTGGTGGATGGCAAAATTATTTGCAATGTTAAGGTTTTTTCTCACAATTTTGTAAATTGCATAATTCATTGTTGATTTCTTTTATTTTATACTACTCATATTGATTTTTTTAGATATGTGTGACAATTTCATAATTATTTGTAAAATAATTTCATAATTTATGATAGTCTTCTCCATACAATACATTTTTTAATTTAACCTATTTGAAAAATTAACTTATCATTTACAAATGAAATTATGTCATTTAATTAAAATTTTGAACTGATTTGAAAATTTTACTCATCATCTACAATTGAAATTGTGTTATATGATTGATATTTTGAACTAATTTAAAAAATTCACTCAAAATCTACAACTGAATTTGTGTAATTTAATTGAAAATTTATTAAAAGTATGGTGTATTAAATGAGATTTTAAGTTTGTTAAATAATTAGTTTCTTTGTCAAGGATCTAGTTGATCAAGGGTTGTCATATAAACTTTTGGACTAGTGCTAATTGTTTAGATGTTGTGTGATTTTGTTGACAAGAAAATAATAGAGGTAAAACCATTGAATGAGTGAAGCATGATGGAAAAAATTATGAGTTAAATAAGACTTATTCCTTAAATTTATGATAAAATTTTATTAAAATAAATCAATACCAATCATTTTTATGTTAGCAAAAGATCATCTTATAGTCTTCTACCCATTCCATTTTTTTTCTATTTTTAACTAATAATCAACACCTTATACTTTATACAAAGGGGTCATTATTGCGTTGTATAAAAGCTGAGTGGCATTTACTATTCATCCTTCACTCAGCAAGCTCTTTGTCTCCACTATAGGTTGATACAAGAACTTATTAGGTAAAAGAAAATAAAAAAGGCTAATCCAATGGATGACATTGCTAATAGAGTGACCTATTTAACTTAAAATATGTATTTCATTCATTATTCATGTTAAACACTAAATCATCAACAAACTTCTCAAGCAATCACAAATTTGTATGAAACATAACTCCATGACAAGTTACCATGTAACATAATATTGGTTATATTCCAATACAATAATGGTCCAATGTTTTGGTTATATCTCTTATTGGATTTATCACATAAATATTCTATAAAAAATATTGTCACATATTCATTCTCAACATTTCTCATAAATTCATGATAAACATCCCGTAAAAGTGCTATCTCATTTGTTCATTTCTCATAAATTCTTTATTGAATTGAACCGATTGGAAAAATTCACTAATCGTATATAATTGAAATTGTATCATTTAATTGAGATTTTGAAATGATTTAAAAAGTTCACTCATAATCTACAACTGAAATTGTGTAATTTAATTAAGATTTTAGAAAAAGTATGATGTACTTAATGAGATTTTAACCTTTGGTAAGTCATGAGCTTCTTTTAGAGCCGATCAATTTATACTTCTTCCCTTCTCATTGCTAAGGCTAACAGTATAGTACAAGCAACTCGAAGGAGACTAAATTTTAATCTATGGCATATCTATCATAAAACTGATTCCAAAATCTTATATAATGATTTGGGTAGTCATATTAAATCTTGATCTTGGTAGATTGCTTCTCATTTAAATGATCTTCATATGCTCTCAAAACATTTCTTTCAATCAATGTATACATAATGAAAAGATATGGTAATTAATGTGCACATGATATTATATATAACGTAGTTATATGATCGGTTAGGATTTAAGTAGTATTTTTTACTAATTAATTGTATACAAATGATTTTTTTATATAGAGGGCGGTAGAACAACTCTATTTTGTAAATTTTGTAATGTCTTAACTCAGTATTAATAAAAAAATATTCATTATGCAAAAAAGAAAACATTTTAAAATTATCCAAAGTGTGAGCACCTAATTCATCACTTTTCGATCACAAAAGTCTTTTATTTTTTAATTATTCTATGACATATTTACCTTAAAATTATGTATTTCATTCATTATTCATGTTAAAAATTAAATTCATGACAAACCTCTCCTGTCATCACAAATTTGTGTGAAGCATAACTACATCACATGTTATAATTTAAAATAATATTGGTCACATTTTGTTCCAATACAAAAATGGTCCAATGTTTTGGTCATAACTTTTCTTGGAATGTATTACATAAATATTCTCTCAAAAATATCATAATTTATGAAAGGCTTCCCCATATAATACATTTTTTAATTTAACCAATTTGGAAAATTCACTAATTATCTACAAATGAAATTATGTCATTTAATTGAGATTTTGAAATGATTTGAAAATTTTACTCATCATCTACTATTGAAATTGTGTCATATAATTGAGATTTTGAACCCATTTGAAAATTTCACAAATAATCTACAAGTGTAATTTAATTGAGAATTTAATAAAAATATGGTGTATTAAATGAAATTTTAACGTTGGGTAAGTAATTAGCTTCTTTGAATGAGTGAAACTTTTGGACAGGTGCCACTAAATGTTTAGATATTGTGTGATTTTGTTGACAAAAAAATAATAGAGGTAAAATCATTGAATGAGTGAAACAATGAGGATAAAAGTATATGTTAACTAAGGCTTTTTTCTTAAAATTATGATAAACTTTTTATTAAAATGAATCACTCATTTTTATGTTAGCAAAAGATCATCTTATAAATTTCTATCCATCCCATTTTTTTTCTATTTTTAATTACCAAATAACACCTTATACTTTATCCAAAGGCGTCATTATTGCCTTGTATAAAAAAAGAGTGGTATTTACTATCCATCCTCCACTTAGCAAGCTCTTTGGCTCCATTATAGGTTAATATTCCACTCAGCAAGCTCTTTGGCTCCACTGTAGGTTATACTCCACTCACCAAGCTCTTTGGCATTACTATAGGTTGATGCAGGTAAAAAAAATAAAAAAGGTTGATCCAACATATTACATGGCTAATAGAGTGACCTATTTAGCTTAAAATATGTATTTTATTCATTATTCATGTTAAACATTAAATGCACGACAAACCAAACTTCTGGAGCAATCACAAATTTGTATGAAGTATGACTCAATTACAAGTTATAATGCAACATAATATTGGTCATATTCCAATACAATAATTGTACAATGTTTTGTTTATATCTTTTAATCGAATTTATTACATAAATATTCCATAAAAAATATTGTCACCTATTAATTATCAACATTTCTCATAAATTCATAACAAACATCAGGTAAAAGTGTTACCTCATTTGTTCCATGGCTTAATGCGTTCTTAGTGGTGACTTCATATTTATTTTGCTAGAAACATCTCTCGTACATTCCACATAACTTTCTTGCAAAAATATCAATAACATACCTCATTGTTGCATCACATAAATTACGTGTAAGTATATTAAATCATAAATGTATAATTAACATGCATTATTTTTGTCACTAAATAGGTTAAATATGATATATTTGAGAAATTTTAAAAATAAATATTACAACTTGTTGCCATAGAAATGCAATTTTTCAACTTCTTAGAGATCACCCAAAAGAAAAAAAAATAATTTTGTGAGAGATTAGGGAGATATTAGATAAATGAGTGGTGGATGGCAAATTTATTTACATGGTTAAGTTTCTTTCACATAATTTTGTAAATTGGATCATTCATTTTTCATTTCTTTTATTTTATACTACTGATATTGAGTTTTTAAAATATGTGTCACAATTTCATAATTTTGTGTATAGTAATGTTATAGTTATTATAGGTTTTTCCATCCAATACATTTTTTAATTGAACCCATTTGAAAAATTCACTCATCATATACCATTGAAATTGTGTAATTTAATTGTGATTTTGAACTGATTTGAAAAATTAACTCATAATTTACAACTAAAATTGTGTGATTTAATTGAGATTTTAGTAAAAGTATGGTGTACTAAATGAGATTTTAACCATTGGTAAGTCAAGAGCTTCTCTTAAAGCGGATCCAGTAAGCCGGTCAATTTATGCTTCTTCCCATCTCATTACTAAGGCTAACAATGAAGTTCAAGCAACTCGAATAAGACTAGATTTTGATCTATGGCATACCTATAGGAAAACAATTCCTAAATCTTATATGATAGTTTGGGTAGTCATATTAAATCATGATCTTGGTAGATTGCTTCTCATTTAGATAATCTTCATATGCTCATAAAATATTTCTTCCAATCAATGTATACTTAATGAAAGGATATGGTAATTAATGTGCACACGATATTACATATAACATAGTTATATGATGGGTTAGGATTTAAGTAGTATTTTTTACTAATTGATTGTATACAAATAATTTTTTATATAGAGGTACAGTAAAACAACTCTATCTTGCAAACTTTGTAATGTCCTAACTCATGATTAATAAAAAAATATTAATTATGTAAAAATAAAAAGTCAAACACTTAAAAATTATCCAAGGTGTGAGCACCCAATTCATCACTTTTCTATCAAAAAATTCTTTTTTTAATTATTCTATGACATATTTACCTTAAAAATATGTATTTCATTCATTATTCATATTAAACACTAAATCCATGACAAACCTCTCGAAGAATCACAAATTTGTGTGAAGCATGACTCCATCACACATTACAATTTAAAATAATGTTGGTCATACTTTGTTCCAATACAATAATGGTTCAATGTCTTGGCCATTACTTTTATTCGAATTTATCACATAAATATTCTCTCAAATGAAATTGTTTAATTTAATTGAGAATTTAGTAAAATTATGGTTTATTAAATGAGATTTTAACGTTTGGTACGTAATTAGCTTCTTTGACAATGGATCCAACTGATCAAGGGATTATCACATAAATGTTTGGACCGGTGGCTAAATGTTTAGATGTTGTGTGATTTTGTTGACAAAAAAAATAATAGAGGTAAAACCATTAAATAAGTGAAACATGAAGGATAAAATTATGGGTAATCTAAGACTTATTATTCCTTAAAATTATGATAAAATTTTATTAAAATGAATCAATACCTGTCATTTTTATGTTAGCAAAAGATCATCTTATAGTATTCTGCCCATCCCCTTTTTTTCTATTTTTAACTACCAAAGAACACCTTATACTTTATTCAAAGGGGTCATTATTGTGTTGTATAAAAGTTGAGCCGTATTTACAATCAGAACAAACTCTTTGGCTTCATTAGTTCATACAACAACAAATTAGGTAAAAGAAAATAAAAAAGGTTGATCCAACTGATGACATAGCTAATAGAGTGACCTATTTAGCTTAAAATATGTATTTAATTCATTGTTCATGTTAAACACTAAATTCACTACAAACTTTTGGAGCAATCATAAATTTGTGTAAAGTATGACTCCATCACAAGTTACAATATAACATAATGTTGGTCATATTCCAATACAATAACAGTCCAATGCTTTGGTTATATCTTTTATTCGAATTTATTACATAAATATTCTATCAAATATATTGTCACCTGTTCATTGTCGACATTTCTCATAAATTCATGACAAACATCCCGTAAAAGTGCTACCTCATTTATTTCATGGCTTAATACATTCTTAGTGATGACTTCCTATTTATTTTGCTAGAGACATCTCTTGTACATTTCACATGATTTTCTAGCAAAAATATCAATAACATATCCCATTGTCGAATCAGTTACAGGTAAGTATATTAAATCATAAATGTAGAATTAACATGCATTATTTAGGTCACAAAATAGGTTTAATATGATATATTTGAGAAATTTTAAACATAAATATTACAACCTATTGCGATAAAAATGTAATTTTTCCAACTTCTTTAGAGATCACCCAATAGAAAAAAATATATAACTTTGTGAGAGATTAGGGAGATATTAGAGAAATGGGTGGTAGATGACAAATTTATTTACATGGTTAAGTTTCTTTGGCACAATTTTGTAAATTTGGTCATTCATTTTTTATTTCATTTATTTTATACTACTGATATTGATATTTTAAGATATTTGTCACAATTTCATAATTTTGTGCATAGTAATGTCATACATATCATAGGCTTCTCCATCCAATACATTGAACCGATTTGAAAAATTCACTAATCATATACAATTGAAATTGTGTCATTTAATTGAGATTTTGAACTAATTTAAAAAATTCACTCATAATCTACAATTGGAATTTGTTATTTAAATGAGATTTTAGTAAAAGTATGGTCTACTAAATGATATTTTAACCTTTGGTAAGACATGAGATTCTATCACACCATATCCAACTAATCAATTTATGCTTCTTCCCTTCTCATTTATAAGAGTAACAGTATAGTTCAAGCAATTCGAATGAGAATAGGTTTTGATTTATGACATATCTATCTGAAAATAAATTCCTAAATCTTACATAATGGTTTGTGTAATCATATTAAATCCCTTCTCATTTAGATAATCTTCATATGATTGGTTAGGAATTAAGTAGTATTTTTAACTAATTGATTATATACAAGTAATTTTTTTATATAGAGGGCACAGTAGAATAGCTCTATCTTGCAAAATTTGTTATGTCTTAACTCATAATTAATAAAAAAATATTTATTATGCATAAAAAGAAAAGTCAACACTCCAAAATTATCTAAGGTGTGAGCATCTAATTCATCACTTTTTGATCATAAAATTCTTTTTTAATTATTATATGATATATTTACCTTAAAATTATGTATTTTATTCATTATTCATGTTAAATACTAAATTAATGACAAACCTCTCAGGTAATCATAAATTTATGTGAAGCATGACTACATCCCATGTTACAATTTAAAATAATGTTGGTAATACTTTGTTCCAATACTATAATGGTCAAATGTTTTGGTCATTAATTTTATTTTAATTTATCACATAAATATTCTTTTAAAAATATTGTCACCTATTCATCATCGACATTTCTCTTAAATTCACGACAAACATCCTATAAAAGTATTATCTCATTTTTTTTCCATTGCTTAATGTGTTATAAGTGATGACTTCACATTTATTTTGCTATAAACATCTAGCGTACATTCCACACAATTGTTTAACAAAAATATCAATAACATATCACAACATCACATATGTCGCATGTAAGTATATTAAATCATAAATGCATAATTAAAATATCTTATTTATATCATAAAATAGGTTAAATATGATATTTTTGAGAAAATTTAAACATAAATATTACAATTTCGTGTGTTAAAAATACAATTTTCCCAATTTCGTTGGAGATAGCCCAAAAGAATAAAACATAATTTTGTGAGAGATTAGGGAGATATTAAAAAAATGGTAGATGGAAAAGTGTGATAAGTATGACATTATTATGCATATAATTATAAAGTTGACAGGCATATCTTAAAAAATCAATATTAGTAATATAAAATAAAAGAAATCAACAATGAATTATGCAATTCACATACAATTGAAATTGTGTTATTTAATTAAGATTTTGAATTGATTTGAAAATTTTACTCATTATATACAATTGAAATTATTTTATTTAATTGAGATTTTAAAATAATTTAAAAATTTTATTCATTATCTACTATTGAAATTGTATCATTTAATTGAGATTTTGAACTGAATTTGAAAATTTTGCTCATAATTTACAAGTGAAATTATATTATTTAATTAAAATTTTATTTAAAATATGGTGTATTAAATAAGATTTTAATGTTTGGTAAGTAATTAGCTTATTTGATAACTAATCCAAGTAGATCAATAAATTGTCACATAAACTTTTGAATTGGTATTACTAAATATTAAGTTGTAATATTTTATTGATAAAAAATAATAGAGGTAAAACTTTTGAATTAGTCAAGTTAGTGTGTTCTTTGGGGTGTAAGTTTTCTCCATAAAAGCCAAATTTTGGCATTGCTTTGAGTAAAATGATCATGAACCACCCGCTCCTAATAATTGGCATAATGAATCGGATACCATAACATTTAGCCAAAGTTCAAATTTTATTTGGAACATTATGTGATGATGCCTAGGAATCAGCATCATCACTTTCCATGTTTTTACTCGAAACAAATGCTAAATATCAAGAATTTTTTTATACGTGAAGTGCTTTGACAGACTTCCCACACCCTAATATTGTCAAAATTCATGGATCTTGCTCAGCATAAAGCACACATTTTTAGTAGAGGGTGGAAAGCATGTTACGTGATCAAAGATTGTGACAAAATTAGGTAAACTAACATATCAGGACAAAAGAAACTTTATATAAACTGAAATTGAAATTAAAGTTGAATATATTAAAAATTAATATTAAAATATTATTTTTAAATAATTTTTTATATAAGGTAATTTATCACTGTTTATTTAGATATGAAATTACTATTTATGGATATCAAATATAAACACTAGGACCAAATCACTAACTAAACTCTTCTTAATTCTTTCGCCTCTCAAACTGATATAGCGTCCCTCGGACAGTCCTGATCCCAACGTCTGCATCTGATCCCAACATTTGCACCTTAATCCTAATTACAGTCCGTACCTAATTCCGATCCAGATAGTCCCGACCCCAATGGACAGTCCACACCTGATTTCGATTCCTCCAGGTCCTCCGGTGGGCTACGAGCACCATCGAGATCTTCTTCTCAAGGAATAACACCTACCTCAACATCGGCATCTACCATTTTACCTCCATCATCATCGTAATCTATTGCTTTGTGCCTGCCCTCTCTCTTCTCCTTGAGTGTACATAGTTGCCTCATTTCGAGATTCATTCCTTCTTATGAGAAACGATTGTAATTTGTTTGATAAAATGCTCTTGAGAAAAAAAACACATAAATTGTTTGATGAAATGCTATACAGAAATACTTATAAATTGTTTGATGAAATAATACGAAGAAATGATTATAAATTGTTTGATGAAATGCTTATGAGAAGATTTATATAATTTTTTTTATGAAATGCTTATAAAGTGTTCTATGAAATGCTTATGAGAAAATGCATATAAAGTAATTAATAAAATACTTTGATAAAATACTTATTATTTGATGAAATACTTATGAGAAAATACTGAGTTGTTGTGATTATGGATAATCAATTTGGAAGGCCAATCGAGATTGTAGAAAGAAAAGTTTATATTTATAAGATTTCCTCTAACAAGTTCAAACACAAAAAATGAAAGGAGTGGGCTAATTTGAGGGGTGAGGAGATTGATGTTTGTGCAAAAGAAAAAGAGTTTGATGTTGGATGTGGAGATGGGCATCATCATTTTTGAGAGGATAGTTGCAGGAGAAGAAGTTTGGGGTATGATTGTAGTTTTTCTTAATTAAATTCATAAATATTTTGTCATTTAATTTCTTTGCAATTTGTGAGATTTCCTTTTTTGAAGGATTGTTGCAATGTGCAAGCATTATGTGGATGGAATCATGTGGATCCATGAGAAGATGAAAACGAGGTGTCCAAAATGTAATAAGAGGTAATTGGCTGGATCATTTTCTAGCCTAGTGCTGATGTGCTCGTGTCACGAACTACAATTTAAGATCCTCTTTGAATTACAATCTATTCATCATTCCATATAATCTTTTTTAGCTTATTTATGCCATTGTAGCTTTTATACCCAACACCCGCTCACTAAGTTGTAGAAACTCACCCCTCCCTTTAACCCTTTTCATGAAAAAGAAGACCAACCTTAGAGATTTCTTACAACTGAACCCCAAGTCAGTATGCAAGTTTTAAGCTATTAAGTTTTGTATAATGTTATTCCAGTAAATAGGGTCAAAAGTTATGCCTAACTCCTCGTAGCCTTAAGAGGGAGTGACCCTTCTTAGACCAAAGGGAGTGGGGGGTTGTTCACAGTGATCCGACCAAACTAGGTCGAGGTGTGACAGGGTGAGTGGGTTTTAGCATCATGTCTGGTTAGGCTGATGAATGTACCATCCCGAATTGAAAACTATTTTATGGAAATACTCTCCTGTGATTGCTTGAACCAACTTAAAAGTTTTAGGAGATGTTTCTGACGAGAGCATGAATCATGCAATAGTTAGAGCTAGTATTGCTCGTGGAACGCCAGCAAGGACAAGCTCGTGTGAATACCAAGAACCGGTCTAGTGGAATTCACAGAATTAACGAGTGAGTAGGTTTATTAACATCATACCCGGTTGGGATGATGAGCACAACTTAAAATTAAAAACCACTTACCGGTTGTGAGTGGAAATTTTATATCATACCCGGTTGGGCAATGATAAGTACCTTGGTATGAAAACCCACTATTAAGTGGTATTTTAAACATTACTACTTAGAGGAAGTGATGTGAAAATCATGCAGAAAAACTACTTACCGGTTGTAAGTAGATCATACTTGTTTGGTATGATGAGACTTCCCTGAAAGAAGTTGAAAACTCGTTCATCGGTTATGAATGGAGGTGTCCTTATACCCGGGCGGTATAATGGATAGAGAAAACATATGTTTTGTCGGAAGTGCTCTCCCCTGATTGTGTGCCAATACTTAAACAATTTGGGAGACCTTTTCGACGGGAACTCGAATAGCTCTGATAGGCTGGAGGCCTCGGTTTTGGAACTTGGGGGCTAAATGCCTTATTTTGAAAATCTCGTACAGTAGGCCCAAGGCCAGTTGGCACGAGCAGGAGCTCGTAAATGAACATGATATATGTGTCATAAAACTTAATAAGTGAATTGTTTGGCCATGGTACCAAGATAGGACTGACATGCTCAGTCAACTAGCGATAGTGTGACATGACAGGTCGACGGACCAGTCAAGACAAACAACTGCAGGTTGAGTTGAGAGTCGGGACCGTTGGACTAGTGGTACTACATATTACATGGCTTGATAAGAAAATATTATTTGTGCATGCACTATGAGTACGGGATCATCAAGACGCCCATGAGGGGTAGTGATGTGTCCTAAGGGCCCTGGACGACCTGGTGAGTATAAGGGCAGATCGTTGTTCCAAGTGTCTGTGTGAAATCTGGAGTAGCACTAAGCGCATGAGACCGGAGTAGGGACAAGATGAGGTCTCTGTCCTCATACGGACATGAAGAAGTAATTTCGGGATTGTGGATCAGATGTCACGTACATCCACTCATTCCCAGGGTAGAAGTGGTTGTACTTCTATCCGAGTGGCAGGAAAAGTCGCTCCGAAGCCACTAGCGGGTTCAGTAGTGATACTGACTTGCGAATGTATGTAACCTTCATGATGAAGGATGTGTGTTGGGTGATGACACACCGTGGTAAATAAGAAATAGTGGACAAACCTGAATTTTTAAATAAAGGGATTTTTGAAAATAAAGGAGTCTAGCACACTCCATATAAATGTATTTCTTAAAAGTCAAAAGCTTTTAAAAACTCATTCACTAAGTAGTCGTACTCACCCCCTCCCTTATATCCCTTTTAGGAAATCCCGGAAAGCCTCCCCTTAAAGACCGTCAACTAAGATGCCTGTAAGACAGGTATGTAAAGTTTTAAATTTTATGCAGTTTTGATTATGCTATTCTAGGAAAAGGTGCAGGTTAAAGGACGCCTTACTCTTTACAGTTTACAATAAGGGGAAATCCTTTAATAAACCGGGAGAAGTGAAGGGTGTGAGTTCTAAAACTTAGTGAGTGGTGGTTTTGGAGAAAAGTTGGTTAGATTTCTTTTATCATCTCTCTCCATTTTTCTTAAGGAGTTTCAACACACAACAATCACACTTTATCATCAAATGGTTCACACATTTATAAAGTAGTCCCTGACTACTCCACTTGTGGTCAGCGCCTTTACCGACCACCTTGATAGAAGGTCACACCTTTTACCACCAGTCTGAGTGAACCTTACCGCCCATCCCTCACACCTTAATTTCCTCCATGTCCACTATAGTGGGACAAGACCCCTCCCCTTGCTTACTTAGTCTCAATGCACATGAAGCTTCCTGAGCTTCTTAACTCACTAGATATAAACTTCTCTTATTCTTCCTAGGTCATCTAGTAGCCCTTAGAATCACCATTACCCCATATCGGGCACCTCGATGGATCCGTATCTCAGCATGATAAACACAAGTTTTTTCAATTAAGACCTTTATCTTTTGTGCTACTAGCCCCCATGAACTTACTGGCCCGATTTCGACTCGGTAACTACTAGCCCAATGAGTTCGACGAATCAGCTTCGACTCATTAATCCACTAGCCCAATGAATTTGGCAACCCTGGACTTGGCTCAGTAGCTATCTCACATAGTTTAACATTCATATGAGTTTTTCATATGCTCATTACTCATCTATTTGTCTACGAGCCTAAGCCCGCGCTCATTGGCCTTGGGCCCACTAGAGCATCTCTAGCTCTTCTTGGAAATAACTTCCAAAGAGTTTAAGCTCATGCAGTTAGGTGAGACTATTTCCAGAAAATAATTTTCAAATTTAAAATATGTTCATCACCCCAATTGGGTGTAATGCCAGAAATTCTCACTCACCCGTATTCCGAGACGTGATCATCCAGGGAATTCCAAGCGTGCATGTGTTTCCTCTGTGTGAGCTTGTAGGTGATCCGTTCCTACAAAGAAGGGTAATTAAGTCCCAGACCATAAGATGTTTACGATAAAAACTTGTAACTTTCCATAATTATATTTTAGTCCCTAAGTATACCTTATTTCCAATTAGGTCCCTAACATTACCAAATCTCTCATTTGTATCCCTAATTTCTTTATATTTCCACCTGGGACACCATAATTCTTTTAATTATAGAAAATCCCAAGTTTTTCAAAAATTGTAATTTAGCCCTCAACTTTCCAAAAATTATAATTTGGTCCTTAAACTTAGACTTCATCAATTCAACCTAAATTACTCCCAATTGAGTTCTAGTATGATACTAATCATCTTCCCCATGTCCCCTAGTTCATTTCAAGCTTTAAAACACCCATTTGGGCTTATAAATGAGCTCAAACGGAGCTTTACTAGAAAATGGTTCTAGAGAGAGAAAGATTCAATTACTCACTAGTGAGTAGTCGGCGATCAGAGCTTTCATTTCCACCGGATTCCTCTCTTCGTAGGGATACTTCCTGGATTAAACCTTAGCTCAATTGATGGCTTGAGTAGTGAGAATTTCAAAGTTTAGTTCTCAGGAAAAATGCACCGTGATCAGTGAATTCCGGCGAAGGGCGATGGAGGGGACTTACTAAGACGGTTCATGGGAGGTCAAGGCTTGGCTAAGGGATGTCAGAGGTGCTTGGTTTGGTTGTGGAGGCTCTGGGGAGGCTCGAATGCAACTCGACCTATTCTAGTCACATATAACTAGGGGAGCGAGTTCATTATGCAAGCTCATCGACGCTACTTCGACAATTCTCGAGCTGGAAGGAGGTTACAACGAGGTAGAGGACTTCTTCCCAGTTTCAAGGAACCCAAATTCGACTTTTGAGGTTGCATGAAAAGCCCTTGACCGGAAAATGGAGTACCTCATTTTCTTCGATCGTTTACGGGATGAGGTGGACGAATGGGGAGGAGCTCTTTATATAGGGAGCTTGACAACTAACAAGGCTACTCCGTCATACCCAATTCGCCCCCAATCTCACTAGTCATCGGTTAGATCGAAGGGCATTTCGGTCGAAGGAGGCTGAGTAGTTCGCCCACCTCTCTCTCTACCAACGTTCTAATGAAGAAGACGACAATATATTGTGCATGCGAGCTTCGCACGTGCGATCTACCACATGGCACATTATGATTGGCTGGATTTGCTGACGTGACAACCTACTTAGCGTCTAAGTCATGCTTTTACTCGTTGACTGGCCACGTGGTGGCCTCCCATTGGTCATTCGTTCCAACGTGGTTGTTGATTGTCCTCAACTAGCCGTTTGACTATGATATATAGCGTCCTCTAATTGGTTGATTTAAATAAATCAGATTTCCCCTAGCATTCTTTGCCACTGCCACGTGTCAGCCCTGATTGGTTGAAACCACCTGGCATGGCTCTACCACATGTCAACCTCTAATTGGTTGACCATTTCTTTGATGTCTTACTCGACCTCTAACGTGACACCTTTTCCACGTGTCAGTTCCTCATTGATGAGCCTGACTGATGAGGCTTCTCCTCAATTGTCCGTTGGTTGATGACACATGTCGCTCTCCTATTGGTCGGTCATCAATGATGTGGATTTGGCTATTGACCGGGGACATGGGTTACGTTCTGATTGGCCAACACTAACTGAGTGGATGATAGGGTGTGCTTTGCCATGTGTTGCTCACTGATTGATCGTGTTTGCTTCCTGGTAGGCAGTCCATTAATCGGTTGGACCATTGACTGGTTAGGTCGAACCGAGTTTAGTGACCCAAAATAAAAAATCAGCCAGTTCAGGCCCGATTCGATCGATTTTTTAAAATTTAAAAATTTCTAAATTAATTTTCTATCTGGTGGTGACCTCAATTTCCCAATTTTACCTTTTTAAGTCACCTAGAAAAAATTAATCTTTGTACTAGTTCTTCACGGTTCAATTTGATTTGGATCTAGTTCACCCTAAACTGGTTCGGTTTTCACACCCAATTCCCTTCATGGTTCTTTTCCTTAAAGTTTGGGTCTTTGTTGGCCCTTTGGGGCTCCTCGATTTCCCCTTTTGACTTTTATTCATCAATCTTGGACCACTTTGTTCATTAGTTTTTATTTTGAAAATTTCCAGTTTCTTGTTTCAACATTCTCATTATGAAGAAACAAGGCTTACAGTTGATATATAAACTAACCCAATTATACAATCTGATTCATGTAGAATGAATCCTACAACTGATCACACAACCTAAGTTAAGGAAAATTACAGTAGGTAAGAATAAGTCCCGATGAAAACTATGAGTGTGAGTAGTGACGACACATTTGATTGGACTGGCCTAATGTACTTTACTACTGTTCTATAATATGCTAAAATGTATGATGCATGATTTGGAAAATCATTTGAAAAATAATGAAAAATGATATGGATGCATGTTCACTAAGAAAGACCATTTTTAGAAGTGACTAAGTAGGATAATGGTTGGTAGATCATGATAAACCATAGTTGTCGTGCTAGGATTATGTGAGTTGGGGCCTTGTGTCCACAATTTACTTGCTGATAGGAGTTGGTAGAGTTAAGAACCAAACTCTTTGTGTTAAATCTTGACCATAATATTTGCTTGTTTAACTTGGTATTCATCTAAATATTTAAGTTTTTCGGATGATGGACCAAACTTCCTTTGATTGATTGATCATGCATATTGCTTATTATTTTTCATACATGCACGTGTAGATAGAGATAGTCAGATTGAGTACCATACTTAGTGATATGTGAGATAAACTTAAGTACTATATGGGTGTATGTTTTTGTGATATACATATGTGTGTATATATATACTGGTTGGAAGTTTGGGGTGCTGGCATGACACCTATCAAAATAGTGTTGATGCCCATGGTAATTGGAAGGGAGAAATAATGGGAGACGAAAATTATACTTCCAAATTACCCCGAGACCCCTAAATGATGTACGGGTGTGGTCCCAAGGCTACATCACTATGATGAGAAATGATATAATTGAGTTGCAGGAGTATGAGGCATATACATGGAGATGGACAGGTTAGTGCCATGTCTTTTGATGCTAAGACATCCAAATGAGAGAGAACCTGATGGGTACTAGTTGTGGAGAGTACATGTGACTCACACACTCTCATCTTATCTGATTAGAATTATGACATGAGTTTTGGGCATGGCTCGGGCCATGAGTTGCCATTATGTGCTATTTTGTGCATATCATATGATCATTGATGTGATTGTGAGGGATAGAAAGTTTGACTTGATGTGATGATAAATTACAGTTCCGGGTGGCCCGAGATAGAAGTCTTAGGTGGCAAGGTAAAACTCTATGGGCAATGATTAATTGTCTAAAATAATGAATAAATCTCCATGTTAGAATTTTATATGAAGTTTGAAGTCGTAAGCCATGTAGTGGCCCGACGTTAGTACCCCATTCATTGAGTTGTGAGCTCACCTCTCCCCCAAACAATTATAGATGAAAGCTGAAGTTTCATGAGGCACAAGTCAGGACATCACCTACAAAATGAGCACAACTTGAGGTAGGCCTTGAAGCTAGCACATGAAGGTTTTAAATTATTGCTTATTAATTGCTATATTCTTAAGTTATTTTGTATAACTTTTTGGGCATAATATTTATAAATGAATTTTTTTTAATTTACAATAAAATTTGAAGTAGCATTGTTTATTCTCAGCCTTAGTCCCTTCGGTATTACCTTGGTGAAGGTACCCACCATTGTAATATCGAGGGGATTGACGGGTTGCATGGGACCACTGGTCGGGAATTAGGTCTCGGCGTGAAAGAAATATTCCCCTATTAGCTAATTGACTTACTAAGTGATTTGTCAGTAAAAAGGCATAGAAGTGCTGCAAGATTCGAATATGACCTGGCTGAATATTTTCTAAATAAACATAAAAACAAAGGAGGCTAGTGTGATTATTAAGCCATCCGCAACACTTACAAAGACAATGCAAAGAAAGAAAACTTCATGGAAGATATTTTTTAATTCTTCACTCTCCATAAAATGAATTTAGATTAATTTATAAATTTTTAATTTTTAGAGAACTGATCGAATTGGGCCTAAATCGACCAATTTAAGTCTGGGTCACCGGAAATGAGTTCAATTGAATTGGTCAACAATAAAATTAGGTCAATGGATTGGTTGCCACATTGATGCTAGGTTTGCCTATGCAATCAATTAATGAGCAGCATGTGGCGAGCGTGCCTCGCCAGCCGTTAGGCTAGCATTTGGAAATGCTGACAAATTAGAGAATGACATGTAGAAAAAGTTAATGGTCAGATCGACCAAATTCCATTTGAGTAGAGTCGTCCAATTAGAGAGCAACACGTGGAAGGTGCGCCGAGTTAGCATATGACTAGGACGTCTGAGAGATTTAACCAATTAGCGGGTAAAACGTGGCAATCCACGACAAAAATTCCCAATCAATCCTGAGAGGCCATGTGGCAAGGGAAAATATTTTAGATGGAATATTGACATATTAAATTAGCTAATCAGAGGACGCCTTGTGGCAAGGCATCAACGGTTGTTTGACAACTAGATCTAGTCAGCAGTGGCATCAACCTTGGTGACTAATGGGAGGTCGTCATATGACAAGTCAATGGGTCAAAAGTTGACCAAGATCATGAGTGGGATGCAACATCAGTAAGCCTAACCAATCATTGTGCACCATGTGGCAGCTCACACATTCGAATCTCGCACGTACTCACATAGTGTTGTCATCAACCTTCTACCGGGCACACTCTTCATAGAATGGGAAATGCAATATTTCCTTTCCATTTCCAATTAGCAGAATATTGCTCCTGCAATGGAAATTTTGGAGGAGATAGGCTCAGCCAATTTGGAAACCAGTAAAGTCGAGGGTTACCGAGCTCCCTATATAAAGAGGTCCTCCACTCTCATTCTCCTCACACCTCAATTCCCGATTTCCTTTCATCACTCAATTTCTTGATTACCTCCATTCTAGAACTCTGAAAAAGGTCTTTTTCTCAACTAGAAAGGTCGGCACCACTCCTAGCAGATCTCAGAGAATTCCTCCACCTAGTAGTAGCCTCCCTTCGGTTTGAGGATGGATAGAGAAGCTTTAGCGTAATCGCACAGTGATCTGATTTCAGCCCCGGAATATGCCAAGACTTGATCAAGCTAAATATGAGCCCCTTTGTAGCCGCCTACAACCGAACCAAGGCTCTACCATCCCTAGCCATGCCCAAGTACTCTCCGCACCTCCATGGTAAGTCCTTACTGCTGTGTTCATCGAAAAATCCAAATTACAATCAATTTATGATAAGTATTGTTCCATTTGATTTCAAATCGCTCGGGCCACTATTTTAGCCTCTGATTGTTCCATGAAGGGTTCTTATGATGAGGCAAGCTTTCACCACCATTAGTTCTAGTTGTCGTTCCCTCATCGGTAAAAAACCGAAGCTTTCTCTCTTTAGAAAGAGTTTTTCAAAGAATCTCTATTTTTGGTCATTTCTAGGCCAAATGAGGTGGTTCAAAGCTTAGAATGCTCATAGGGACTGAATGAGAAAACATTTAACCTATTTAAGTGCAAATCAAAGTTCGAGGACTAAATGCAATTTTAGGAAACTTAAGGTTCAAATTTCATATAAGTAAAAGTTAAAGATCTACATGGAAACAAGAAGATATTAGGGACCTAAAGGAAAGATTACAAACCTTAAGGAAAGATTACAAACCTTAAGGACCTAATTGAGGATAAAGTGGATATTAGGGATCTAAAGTAAGGAGTTATAAATCTTAGGGATCTAATTGTAAATAAGGTATAACCTAGTGACCTATACATAATTAAAGGAAAGTATGAGGTCTTAAGTGTGATTACCTTATATGACAAGAACTGAACATCTTATCTTTCATGGGAACCATTTACCTATGTATATGTGCAAAGGAAGGTATGGAGGCTCAAGAATCCAAATGGGATGAACACATCACGAATCATGGATGAGGGGGATTTTCTGGCATCGAGTTTGATTGGGCATTTGAGCCATACCTATTATAGAATGAGTTACTGAACCTATAATAGCATGAACCCAAACCCCACTGATGGCATAAACACCATGATATCTTAAATCTGATAATAGTATAAATCTTCTGTGATAGCATGAATCCAGCTGATAGCATGAGTTGCTATTGATATGAATCATGTGATATCCTAAACTCAATGATAGTATGAATCCTATTGATAGCATAAGTTGTTGTTGATATGAACCATGTGATAGACTAAACCCAATGATAGCATTAATTTTTTGATAGCATGAGTTGATATTGATATGAACCATGTGATAGCTTAAGCCCGATGATAGCATGAATCCTGCTAATAGCATGAGTTGCTATTGATATGAACCATGTGATAGCCTAAACCCGATTATAGCATGAATCATATTGATAGCATGTGTTGTTGTTGATATAAGTTTAAACCCGATGATAGCATGAACCCTGCTAAATTACTAATAACCCTGTGATAACATGAATCTTGTTGCTAGATTCTATTTTCGATTGTATGATTCATGCTTGTGTTATACCCTAATATCAAAGTAGGCTCAATGCCATCATTTTCTAAAAAGAAGTGAACCCAAGACCTTATTTTAAAAATACTCGTTAAGTGGGCCAAAGACCAATGAAAATAGGTTTTATCCCATAAATAACACAACTATTATGATAGAGTGTGACCATGATAACTGATTGTGTGAAATGGGCCTTGCCCGGTAACTTTTACTAAGGAAAGAAGGGACTTGTCTTGAAGGGCTGGTAGAACGAAGACAATGGATTAAATACCAAAATACATGCATGTGGTTGTTAAGAGGGATCGTTAGATGCCCAATATGGGGGTAGTGGTGATTCCAAGGGTTACTGTATGGCAAGGTCGGAATAAGTGGAGTTATGTTGGTCCAATATGTCAAGGGCTCTAGGAGTTCTATGCGCACCAAATCTTGGTGAAGGGGAAAATGTCTTGTCCTACACAATAGACAAAACTCATAATGTTTGTGGGTTTGGCAGTGGTGCTCACACAAAGAGTCCGTTATGGACAACTTGGTCCACATAGATAGTTAGTTAGTTGGTAAATGCGCTCCAGGTCACAAGTAGAACAAAAGTGAATTTTGTTTTGCGACCATGTGATCACTCCTTGTTGGAGAAAAATTGTTACATTGAACACTTAATGCAAAAGATGATGATCCTAATACCTATATCCCTAAACAGATGAACAACTTTCTAAAATAAATATTTTATATATAAATCATTACTACTAAGTTATAATTATGATGTCTTGTTGCTAGAAAAATCCTACTCACTGAATTGTGAACTCACCCTCCCTTAACCCATATTAGGCAGTAGATATGTCGAAGATGAACGTTTATGCTAACTAGTATGCTTCCATCCTATTTGCAATTATATGCTTATATTCAGCTATGTTTTTGTATTTTAATGAAATATTTTTATATTATGAGCATTATTATTTTCGAGTCTATGATGCTAGAAGTACTAATTGTCATAGGATCATGAGGAGTGATGAGTTATTGACCGGTTCAGCTGGGCAAAATGAGTTAGAGTGTGACACAAAATGTTGTTGTTGAGGCTTTTTCCTCATATATCACCCCTGCTAGGTTTATGGAAAACTATATGGAATATTAAGTGTGCTCCTATAGTTAAATTGTTTTTTGTAGCATGCATGTGTAAAATACACTACCAGTTCAATCCAACTTTCATGATAGGAAAATAATTATTTCAAACACATATACTGAACATATACTTTTGGGTTGTAGGTGAAATAGACCTATTAGGTTTTTTTTCGTGAAACTAGATTTGATTTGTATAACATAAACCATTTGGCTCAATGGTTAGATGAAAGTTGCATGTTAGACTCACGTGATAAAGAGGGCAAACAAATTAGGTAAGTATAATTGCTCAAATTTGTTGGTATATGAAAAGAGCCAAATAGATCAAAATTTGATAATATTACCCCTTGTGCTACTACTATTACTTTTAACATACATGATGTTTTGCTAGAATCCAAATAACAAAGTTTACTCCCAATAATAAGATCCGAAAGAAAAATACCTCCAATCAATAGCTTGTATAATACATCCACCTATTACAATTAAAATTAATTATGAAAACTTTTATGATTTTTCCATTGATGTGTGATCGATTGCAATGGATCATACATGATAACTAATAGCAAGAGGAGGTGGGATAATTTATGCTTTTTCTGTTCTCATTGCCAAGGTTAACAGTGTAGTCTAAATAACTTGAATGAAACTAGATTTCCATCTATCGCATATCTATTAAAAAATGGATTCCTAAATCTTAAATCATAGTTTGAGTAATCATACTTAATCTTGATCTTGGTAGATTACTCCTCATTTAGATGATCTTCATATGCTCTCAAAACATTTATTTCAATCATTGAATAATAAATGAAAAGATATGGTAATTAATGTGCACATGATATGATATATAACATAGTTATATGAAGGGTTAGGGTTTAAGTAGTATTTCTTACAACTTGACTATATACAAGTAATTTTTTATAGAGAGGATGTAGTAGGACAACTCTATCATGCAAACTTTGTAATATCCTAACTCATGATTAATAAAAAAATTTATTATGCAAAAAAAAAGAGTAGGAGACTTAAAAATTATCCAAGGTGTTAGCAGCCTAATCAACACTTATCACAAAATTCTTTTTTTTATTTTATGACCGATTTACCTTAAAAATATGTATTTCATCCATTCTTCATGTTAAAAACTAAATACATGACAAAGCTCACTAGCAACCACAAATTTGTGTGAAACATGACTCCATCACACAATTGCAATGTAACATAATATTGGTTATACTTTGTCCAAATACAATAATGGTCCAATGTTTTGGTCATAACTTTTATTCGAATTTATCACATAAATATTCTCTTAAAAATATTCTCACCTATTCATCATCAACATTTCTCATAAATTCATGACAATCATCCCATAAAAGTGTTACCTAGTTTCTTTCATGGCTTAAATGCATTCTTAGTGATGACTATCCATTTATTTTGCTAGAAACATCTATGGTACATTACACACAATTTTCTAGCAAAAACATTAATAGCATACCCCATTGTCACATCACATAGGTCAATTAAAGTATATTAAATCATAAATGTATAATTAACATACCTTATTTATGTCACAAAATAGGTCAAATATGATATTCTTGAGAAATTTTAAACATAAATATTAGAACTTCATGCCATAGAAATGTAATTTTACCATATCCGTTAGAGATCACCCAAAAAAAAAAAACTTTGTGAGAGATTAGGGAGATATTAGAGAAATGGGTGGTGGATGGCAAAATTATTTGCATGGTTAAGTTTTTTTCTCACAACTTTGTAAATTGCATCATTCATTGTTAATTTCTTTTACTTTATACTAATCATATTGATTTTTTAATATGTGTCACAATTTCATAATTATGTGCATATTAATGTCATACTTATCATAGTCTCCTCCATGGGATACATTTTTGAATTGAACCAATTTGAAAATTTCACTCATCATCTGCCATTGAAATTGTGTCATTTATTTGACATTTTGAACCGATTTGAAAATTTTATTCATCATCTACAATTGAAATTGTGACATTTAATTAAGATTTTGAACCAATTTTAAAAATTCACTCATAATATGCAAGTGATTTAGTTAAGATTTTAGTAAAAGTATGGTGTATTAAATGAGATTATAACATTTGGTAAGTCATGAGCTTCTTCACAGTGGATGGGAAGGATCAATTTATGCTTCTTCCCTTCTCATTGCCAAGGCTAACAATGCCGTGCAAGCAACTCGAATGAGACTAAATTTTGATCTATGGCATATATATAGGAAAACAGATTCATAATGTCCTAACTCATGATTAATAAAAAAAATTCGTTATGCAAAAAAAGAGTTGAAGACTTGAAAATTATCCAAGGTGTGAGCAACCAATTCATCACTTTTGATCACAAAATTCTTTTTTTATTATTTTATCATCGATTTACCTTAAAAATATATATTTCATTAATTCATTATGTTAAACACTAAATCCATGACAATCCTATGGAGCAATCACAAATTTATGTAAAGGATGACTCAATCACATGTGTTGGTCATACTTTGTTCAAATACAATAATGATCCAATGTTTTGGTCATATCTTTTAGTCAAATTTATCACATAAACATTCTCTAAAAAATATTGTCACTTATTCATCATCGATATTTCTCATAAATTCATGACCAACATCCCATTACCCTCGCTAAATGCATTCTTAGCAATGACTTCCCATTTATTTTGCTAGGAATATCTCTCCTACATTCCACACAATTTTCTAGTAAAAATATCAATAACATATCACAATATCACATCACATAGGTAAAGTGGAAGTATAATAAATCATAAATGTATAATTATAGTGTCTTATTTATGTCACAAAATAGGTTAAATATGATATTTTTAATAAATTATAAATATAAATATTACAACTTAGTGCCTTACAAATGCAATTTTCCCAACTTCCTTATAGATCACCCAAAAGAATAAAAAAAATAACTTTGTGATTGATTAGGGAGATATTTGAGAAATGGTTGGTGGATGGCAAAATTATTTTGCATGGTAAAGTTTTTTTTCTTACAATTTTATAAATTGCATAATTCATTGTTTATTTCTTTTATTTTATACTACTCATATTGATTTTTTAAGATATGTGTGATAATTTCATAATTATGTGCATAATAATGTCGTACTTATCATAGGCTTCTCCATACAATACATTTTTTAATTTACCCAATTTGGAAAAGTCATTCATCATTTACCAATGAAATTATGTCATTTAATTGAGATTGTGTCATTTAATTGAGATTTTGAACTTATTTAAAAATTGTATTCATCATTTACAATTGAAATTGTGTCACTTAATTGAGAATTTGAACCGATTTAAAAAATTTACTCATAATCTACAACTTAAATTGTGTAATTTAAGATTTTAGTAAAATTATGGTGTACTAAATGAGATTTTAACATTTGGTAAGTAATTAGATTCTTTGACAATGGAAAATTAGCTTCTTTGACATGGGACTAACCAATTAAATACTCTATCAAAAATATTATCACCTATTCATTATGACATTTCTCATAAATTCATGACAAACATCCAGTAAAAGTGCTCCCACATTTGTTCTAAGGCTTAATGTATTTTTAGTGATGATTTCCTATTTATTTTGCTAGAAAAATCTCTGGTACATTCCACTTAATTTTCTAGCAAAAATATCAATAACATACAATATCAATAACATACCCCATTGTCACATCACATAGGTGATGTGGAAGTATATTAAATCATTAATGTATAATTAACATGCATTATTTATGTCACAAAATAAGTTAAATATGATATTCTTGAGAAATTTTAAACATAAATATTATAATTTATTTGGATAGAAATGTAAATTTTCCAACTTTGTTATAGATCACCCAAAAAGAAAAAAAAACTTTTTGTTATTTTAGGGAGATATTAGAGAATTGGGGGTGGATGGAAAAATAATTTGCATGGTTAAGTTTATTTCTCCCAATTTTGTAAATTGCTTCAATCATTTTTTATTTCTTTTATTTTATACTACTGACATTGATTTTTTAAGTTTTGTGTCACAATGTTATAATTTTGTGCATAGTAATGTCATAGTTATCATAGGCTTCTCCATCCAATACATTTTTGAATTGAACCTATTTGAAAAACTCACTCATCATATACAATTGAAATTGTGTCATTTAATTGAGATTTTGAACCACTTATCATCTACAACTAAATTGTGCTATTTAATTAAAATTTTAGTAAAATTATGGTGTACTAAATGAGATTTTAACCTTTAATAAGTCATGAGCTTCTCTCACAGCAGATCAACTATCAATTTATGCTTCATCTCTTCTCATTACTAAGGCTATTAGTGCACTTCAAGTAACTCGAATGAGACTAGATTTTGATGTATGGCATATCTATGGGAAATTAGATTCCTAAATCTTATATCATGGTTTGGGTAGTCATGTTAAATCCTAAACTTGGTAGATTGCTTCTCATTTAGATGATCTTCAAATGCTCTCAAAATATTTATTTCATCACTATATACTTAATGAAAAGATATGATAATTAATGATAACTTAGTTATATGATTGGTTAGGATTTAAGTAGTATTTTTTACTAATTGATTGTATACAAGTAATTTATTATATAGAGGGTGCAGCAGAACAACTCTATGTTGCAAACTTTGTAATGTTCTAACTCATAATTAATAAAAAAATATTCATTATGCAAAAAAAGAAAAGTGGAACACTTAAAAATTATCCAAGGTGTGAGAACCCAATTCATCACTTTTCCATCACAAAATTTTTTTTTAAATTATTTTATGACATATTTATCATAAAATTATGTGTTTCATTCATTATTCATGTAAAACACTAAATCAATGACAAATCTCTCGAGCAATCACAAATTTGTGTGAATCATGACTCCATCACACCTTACAATTTAAAATAATGTTGATCATACTTTGTTCCAATATAATAATGGTCTAATGTTTTGGTCATATATTTTATTTGAATTAATATTGGAACTATAATCATAAATGTATAATTAACATGCCTTATTTATGTCACAAAATAGGTTCAATATGATATTTTTGAGAATTTTTAAATATAAATATTAAAATTTCATACTTTAGAAATGCAATTTTCCCAACTTACTTAGAGATCACCCAAAAGAATAAAAAAATATCTTCGTTAGAGATTAGAGAGATATTTGAGAAATGGGTGGTGGATAGTAAAATTATTTGCATGGTTATATTTTTTCTCACAATTTTGTAAATTGCATAATTCTTTTTGATTTCTTTTATTTTATACTATTCATATTGATTTTTTAAGATATGTGTGACAATTTCATAATTATGTGCATAATAATGTCATACTTATTATAGGCTTCTCCATACAATACATTTTTTAATTTAACCAATTTAGAAAATTCACTCCTCATTTACAAATGAAATCATGTTATTTAATTGAGATTGTTTCATTTAATTAAGATTTTGAATTTATTTGAAAATTTTACTCATCATTTACAATTGAAATTGTGTCACTTAATTAAGATTTTGAACCAATTTGATAAATTCACTCATAATCTACAAGTGGAATTGTGTAATTTAATTGAGATTTTAGTAAAAGTATGGTGTCCTAAATGAGATTTTAACGTTTGGTAAGTAATTAGCTTCTTTGACAAAGGATCCAACCCATCAACTTTTGGACGGGTATGGCTAAATGTTAAATTGTATGATTTTGTTGAAAAAAATAATAGAGGTAAAACCATTGAATAAATAAAATATGGAAGATAAAATTATGGGTTAACTAAAGCTTATTCCTTAAAGTTATGATAAAATTTTATTAAAATGAATAAGTCGAATTATTTTTATTTTAGCAAAATATCATATTATAGTCTTCTAACCATCCCATTTTTTTTATTTTTAACTATCAAACAACACCTTATACTTTATCCATAGGGGTTAATATAGTGTTGTATAAAAGTTAGAGTGACATTTACAATTCATTCACCACTTAGCAAACTCTTTTACTCCACTATAGATTGTTGATACAATAGGTAAAAAGAAAAAAAAAAGGCGGATCCAACTGATGATATACTTAATAGAGTGCCCTATTTAGCTTAAAATATGTATTTCATTCATTATTCATGTTAAACACTAAATTCAAGATAAACTTATCGAGCAATCACAAATTTGTGTGAAGAATGACTCCAATGACAAGTTACAATGTCACAAAATGTAGTTTATATTCCAATAAATAAAGTTCCAATGTTTTGGTCATAACTTTTATTTGAATTTATCACATAAATATTCTACAAAAAATATTGTCACCTACTCAACATAGACATTTCTCATAAATTCATGACTAAAATAGCCTAAAAGTGCTATCTCATTTTTTGCATGGCTTCACGTGTTCTTAGGGACCATTTCGAATTAATTTTGCTAGAAACATCACACTTACATTCCACACAATTGTTTAGCAAAAATATTAATAACATATCCTATTGTCACATCACATAGGTCACCTCGAAGTATAAAATGTATAATTAACATCCCTTATTTATGTCATTAAATAGGTTTAATATGATAATTTTGAGAAATTTTAAACATAAATATTAAAATTTCATTAGAAATACAATTTTCCCAACTTACTTAGAGATCACCCAAAAGAATAAAAAAATAATTTTGTGAGAGATTAGGGAGATATTTGAGAAATGGGTGGTGGATGGCAAAATTGTTTGTGTCGTTATGTTTATTTCTCACAAATTTGTAAATTGCATAATTCATTATTGATTTCGTTTATTTTATACTACTCATATTGATTTTTTAAGATATGTGTGACAATTTCATAATTATGTGCATAATAATGCCATACTTATCATAGGCTTCTCCATACAATACATTTTCTAATTTAACCAATTTGAAAAATTCCGTCATCATTTACAAATGAAATTATGTCATTTAATTGAGATTTTGAACTTATTTGAAAATTTTATCCATCATTTACAATTGAAATTGTGTCACTTAATTAAGATTTTGAACCAATTTTAAAAATTCACTCATAATCTACAACTGAAAACTGTGTAATTTAATTGAGATTTTAGTAAAAATATGGTGTACTAAATAAGATTTTAAGGTTTCGGCTAAATGTTAAGTTGTTGTATGATTTTGATGACAAAAAATAATAGATGTAAAACCATTGAATGAGTGAAACATGAATGATAAAATTATGGGTTAACTAATACTTATTTCTTAAAATTATGATAAAATTTTATTAAAATGAATCAAGTCTAGTCATTTTTATTTTAGCAAAATATCATATTATAGGCTTCTATCCATTCCATTTTTTTCTATCTTTAACTATCAAACAACACCTTATACTTTATCTAAAAGGGTCATTATAACATTGTATAAAAGTTAGAGTGACCACTGTAGAGTGTTCATACAAAATCAGATTAGGTAAAAGAAAAGGCTGCTCCAACCGATGACATACCTAATAGAATGTCTTATTTAGCTTAAAATATGTATTTGATTCATTTTTAATGTTAAACACTAAATTCACAAAAAAAAAACTTCTCGAATAATCACAAATTTGTGTTAAGAATGACTCCATCACAAGTTAAAATGTAACATAATGTTGTTCATATTCCAATACAATAAAGGTCCAATATTTTGGTCATATATTTTATTCAAATTTATCACATAAATATTCTATCAAAAATATTGTCACCTATTCATTATCGACATTTCTCATAAATTCTTGACAACCATCCTGTAAAAGTGCTACCTCATTTATTTCATGGCTTAATTCGTTTTTAATGATGACTTCCCATTTATTTTGCTAGAAACTGTAATACATTTCACAAAATTTTCAAGTAAAAATAACAATAACTTACCCCATTCTCACATCATATTGGTATTTTAAATCATTAATGTTTAATTAACATATATTATTTATGTCACAAAATAAGTTAAATATGATATTCTTGAGAAATTTTAAACATAAATATTACAACTTGTTTGGATAAAAATACAATTTTCTCAACTTTGTTAGAGATCACCCAAAAGAAAAAAAAATAATTTGTGAGAGTTTAGAGAGATATTAGAGAAATGGGTGGTGGATGGCAAAATTATTTGCATGGTTATGTTTTTTCTCACAATTTTGTAAATTGCATCATTCATTTTTTATTTCTTTTATTTTATACTACTGATATTGAGTTTTTAAGATATGTGTGACAATTTCATAATTTTGTGCATTGTAATGTCAAACTTATAATATTCTTCTCCATCCAATACATTTTTGAATTGAACCAATTTGAAAAACTCATTCATCATATACAATTGAAATTGTGTCATTTAATTGAGATTTTGAAGCCATTTGAAAAGTCCACTCATAATATACAACTTAAATTGTGTGATTTAATTGAGATTTTAGTAAAAGTATGGTGTACTAAATAAGATTTTAACATTTGGTATGTCATGAGCTTCTCCCACAAAGGATCCAGTCCATCAATTTATGCTTCTTCCCTTCTTATATTTGCTAAGGCTAATAGTACAGTTCAAGCAACTCGAATGAGAGTAGATTTTGATCTATGACATATCTATCAGAAATCAAATTTTTAAATTTTATATCATGGTTTGGGCAGTTATATTAAATCCTGAACTTGGTAGATTGCTTCTCATTTAGATGATCTTCCTATGCTCTCAAAACATTTCATTCAATTACTATATATCATATTATATGTAACATAGTTATATGATGGGTTAGGATTTAAGTAGTATTTTTTAATAGTTGATTGTATACAAGTAATTTTTTATATAGAGGGTGTAATAGAACAACTCTATCTTGCAAACTTTGTAATATCTTAACTCATAATTAATAAAAAAATATTCATTATGTTAAAAAGAAAAGTGGAACACTTAAAAATTATCTAAGGTGTGAGCACCTAATTCATCACTTTTCCATCAGAAAAATATTTTTTAAATTATTCTATGACATATTTACCTTAAAATTATGTATTTTATTCATTATTCATGTTATACATTAAATTCATGACAAACCCCTCAAGCAATCACAAATTTGTGTAAAGAATTACTGGGGTCTTTATTACAATTTATAATAATTATGGTTATACTTTGTTCCAATACAATAATGGTCTAATGTTTTGGTCATAACCTTTATTCAAATTTATCACATAAATATCCTATAAAAAATATTGTCACCTACTCAACATATACATTTCTCATAAATTCATGACTAAAATCCCCTAAAAGTGCTATCTCATTTTTTGCATAGCTTAACGTGTTCTTGGTGACACTTCACATTAATTTTGCTAGAAAAATCACTCTTACATTCCACACAATTGTTTAGCAAAAATATTAATAACATACCCCATTATCACATCACATAGGTCACCTCCAAGTATAATTGTAAATGTATAATTAACCTCCCTTATTTATGTCATAAAATAGGTTTAATATGATATTTTTGAGAAATTTTAAATATAAATATTAAAATTTCGTATGTTAAAAATGCAATTTTCCCAACTTACTTAGAGAACATCCAAAAGAATAAAAAAAATAATTTTATGAGAGATTAGGGAGATATTTGAGAAATGGGTGGTGGATGGCAAAATTATTTGTATGGTTATATTTTTTTCTCACAAATTTGTAAATTGCATAATTCATTGTTGATTTATTTTATTTTATATTACTCATATTAATTTTTTAAGATATGTGTGACAATTTTATAATTATGTGCATAATAATGCCATACTTATCACAGGCTTCTCCATACAATACATTTTTTAATTTAACCAATTTGGAAAATTTAGTCATCATTTACAAATGAAATTATGTCATTTAATTGATATTTTGATCTTATTTGAAAATTTTACTCATCATTTACAATTGAAATTGTGTTACTTAATTGAGATTTTGAACCAATTTGAAAAATTCACTCATAATCTACAATTGAAATTGTGTAATTTAAGTGAGATTTTAGTAAAAGTATGGTGTACTAAATGAGATTTTAACATTTAATAAGTAATTAGCTCCTTTGACAAAGGATCCAACCCATCAAGGGATTGTCACATAAACTTTTAGACTGGTGCAGCTAATTGTTAAGTTGTTGTATGATTTTGTTGGCAAAAAATAATAGAGGTAAAATAATTGAATAAGTGAAACATGGATGATAAAATTATGGGTTAACTAATGCTTATTCCTTAAAGTTATTATAAAATTTTATTAAAATGAATCTAAGTCCAGCCATTTTTATTTTAGCAAAATGTCATCTTATAGTCTTCTACCCATCCCATTTTTTTCTATTTTTAATTATAAAACAACACCTTATACTTTATCCAAAGGGTCAATATACCATTGTATAAAAGCTAGAGTGACACTTACAATCCATCCTTCACTCATTAAGCTCTTTTGCTCCATTTTAGAGTGTTGATACAACAGCACAATAGGTAAAAGAAAATAAAAAAAGGCGGATCCAACAAATGACATACCTAATAGAGTCATATTGATTTTTTAAGATATGTGTGACAATTTCATAATTATGTGCATAATAATGTCATACTTATCATAGGCTTCTCCATACAATACATTTTTTTACTTTAACCAATTTGAAAAATTCACTCATCATCTACAAATGGAATTGTCATTTAATTGAGATTTTAAACTTATTTGAAAATTTTATTAATCATTTACAATTGAAATTGTGTCACTTAATTGAGATTTTGAACCAATTTGATAAATTCACTCATAATCTACAACTGAAATTGTGTAATTTAATTGAGATTTTAGTAAAAGTATGTTGTAAGTAATTAGCTTATTTGACAAAGGATCTAGCCCATAAGGGATTGTCACATAAACATTTGTGGTTCGGGTAAATGTTAAGTTATTGTATGATTTTGTTGACAAAAAAAATAGATGTAAAACCACTTAATGAGTGAAACATGGAGGATAAAATTATGGGTTAACTAATGCTTATTCCTTAAAATTATGACAAAATTTTATTAAAATAAATCAAGTCCAGTCATTTTTATTTTAGCAAAATAACATATTATAGACTTCTACCCATCCCATTTTTTTCTATTTTTAACTATCAAACAACACCTTATAATTTATCCAAAAGGGTGATTATAACATTGTATAAAAGCTAGAGTGACCACTCTAGAGTGTTGATACAAAATTAAATTACTTAAAATAAAATAAATATAACCGATCCAATCATACATAAAATAAATATAACCGATAAAAGCTAGAGTGACCACTCTAGACATACCTAATGTCTTATTTAGCTTAAAATATGTATTTGATTCTTTTTTAATGTTAAACACTAAAATCACCAAAAACTTCTCAAATAATCACAAATTTGTGTTAAGAATTGCTCCATCACAAGTTACAATGTAACATAATGTTGTTCATATTCCAATACAATAAAGGTCCAATATTTTAGTCATATATTTTATTCGAATTTATCACATAAATATTCTATTAAAAAATATTGTCACCTATTCATTATTGACATTTCTCATAAATTCTTAACAAACATCCGGTAAAAATGCTACCTCATTTGTTTCATGACTTAATGCATTTTTAGTGATAACTTCCTATTTATTTTGCTCGAAACATCTCTCCTACATTTCACATAATTTTCTAGTAAAAATAACAATAACATACCCCATTGTCACATCATATCGGTATATTAAATCATTAATTTATAATTAACATATATTATTTATGTCACAAAATAAGTTAAATATGAGAGAAATTTTTAACATAAATATTACAACTTGTTTGGTTAAAAATACAATTTTCCCAACTTGGTCAGAGATCACCCAAAAGAAAAAAAACAACTTTGTGAGAGTTTAAAGTGATATTAGAGAAATTGGTGGTGGATGGCAAAATTATTTGTATGGTTAAGTTTCTTTCCCATAATTTTGTAAATTTCATCATTAATTTTTTTTATTTCTTTTATTTTATAGTACTGATATTGAGTTTTTAAGATAAGTGTGACAATTTCATAATTTTGTACATAGTAATTCCATACTTATCATAGTCTTTTCCATCCAATACATTTATTAATTCAACCGATTTGAAAAATTCATTCATTATATACAATTGAAATTGTGTCATTTAATTGAATTTTGAACCAATTTGAAAAATTCTCTCATAAAATACAAATGAAATTGTGTGATTTAATTGAGATTTTAGTAAAAGTATGATGTACTAAATGAGATTTTAACATCAATTTATGCTTCTTCCCTTCTCATTGCTAAGGCTAACAATGCAGTTCAAACAATTCGAATGAGAGTAGATTTTGATATATCGCATATCTATTGGAAAATAGATTCCTAAATTTTATATCATTGTTTGGGTAGTCATATTAAATCCTGAACTTCGTAGATTGCTTCTCATTTAGATGATCTTTATATTCTTTCAAAACATTTCTTTCAATCACTGTATACTTAATGAAAAGATATAGTAATTAATGTGCACATGATACAACAACAAAGAAAAAATAAAAAAGGCTGATCCAACATATGACATAGCTAATAAAGTGACCTATTTAGCTTAAAATATGTATTTTATTCATTATTCATGTTAAACATTAAATGAACGACAAACTTCTCCAGCAATCACAAATTTGTGTAAAGCATGACTCCATCACAAGTTACAATGTAACATAATGTTGGTCATATTCCAATACAATAACAGTCCAATGCTTTGGTTATATCTTTTATTCGAATTTATCATATAAATATTCTATCAAAAATATTGTCACCTATTAATTATCGACATTTCTCTTAATTCATGACTAACATCCTATAAAAGTGCTACCTCATTTGTTCCATGGTTTAATACGTTCTTAGTGATGACTTCCTATTTATTTTGCTAGAAACATCTCTTGTACATTCCACATAACTTTCTTTCAAAAATATCTACCTGATTATTGCATCACATAAGTGTAAGTATATTAAATCATAAATATATAATTAATATGCATTATTTTTGTCACAAAATAGTTAAATATGATATATTTGAGAAATTTTAAACATAAATATTACAACTTGCTGACATAGAATGCAATTTTTCCAACTACATTAGAGATCACCTAAAAGAAAAAAAAACTTTATGAGAGATTAAGGAGATATTAGAGAAATGAGTGGTGGATGGCAAATTTATTTACATGGTTAAGTTTCTTTCACACAATTTTGTAAATTGGATCATTCATTTTTTTATTTCTTTTAATTTATACTATTGATATTGAGTTTTTAATATGTGTCACAATTTCATAATTTTGTGTATAGTAATGTCATAGTTATCATATGGTTTTCCAACTAATTCATTTTTGAATTAAACCAATTTGAAAAATTCACTCATCATATACCATTAAAATTGTGTAATTTAATTAAGATTTTGAACTAATTTGAAAAATTCACTCATAATTTATAATTGAAATTGCATGATTTAATTGAGATTTTAGTAAAAGTATGGTGTAACTAAATGAGATTTTAACCTTTGATAAGTCATGAGCTTCTCTCAAAGCGGATCCAGCAGCTGATCAATTTATGCTTCTTTCCATCTCATTACTAAGGCTAACAATGCATACCTATTGGAAAACAGATTCCTAAATCTTATATGATGGTTTGGGTAGTCATATTAAATCCTAATCTTGGAAAATTGCCTCTTATTTAGATGATCTTCATATGCTCTCAGAATATTTCTTTCAATTAATATATACATAATGAAAAATATGGTAATTAATGTGCACATGATATTACATATAAGCATAGTTATATGATTGGGTTAGGATTTAAGTGGTATTTTTTTACTAATTGATTGTATACAAGTAATTTTATATATAGAGGGTAGAGTAGAACAACTATATCTTCCAAATTTTGTAATGTCCTAACTCATTATTAATAAAAAATATTCATTATGTAAAAAAAAAGTCAAACACTTAAAAATTATCCAAGGTGTGAGCACCTGATTTATCACTTTTCAATCAAAAAATTCTTTTTTTAATTATTCTATGACATATTTACCTTAAAATTATGTATTTCATTCATTATTCATGTTAAACACTAAATCCATGACAAAACTCAGCAATCACAAATTTATGTGAAGCATGACTCCATCACACATTACAATTTAAAATAATGTTGGTCATACTTTGTTTCAATACAATAATGGACTAATGTTTTGGTCATTAGTTTTATTCGAATTTATCAAATAAATATTCTCTCAAAATATTATCACATACTCATCAAGGACATTTCTCATAAATACATTACAAATATCGGGTAAGAGTGCTATCTCATTTTTTGCATGGTTTAATGTGTTCTTATTAATGACTTCACATTTATTTTGCTAGAAACATCTCACTTACATTCCACACAATTGTTTAACAAAAATATAATAACATACCATATTATCACATCACATACTTCATATGTCATGTAAAAGTATATTAAATCATCAATGTATAATTAACATGCCTTATTTATATCACAAAATATGTTAAATATGATATTTTTGAGAACTTTTAAACATAAATATTACAACTTCATGCCTTAAAAATGCAATTTTTCCAAATTCCTTAGAGATCACCCAAAAGAATAAAAAAATAACTTTGTGAGAGAATAGGGAGATATTTGAGAAATGGGTGGTGGATGGAAAAATTATTTGCCTGATTAAGTTTTTTTCTCACAATTTTGTAAATTGCATAATTCATAGTTGATTTCTTTTATTTTATATAACTCATATTGATTTTTTAAGATATTTAATACAATGTCATAATTATGTGCATAATAATTTCATAATTTATGATAGGCTTCTCCATACAATACATTTTTTAATTTAACATATTTGAAAAATTCACTCATCATTTACAAATGAAATCATTTTATTTGATTGAGATTTTGAATTTATTTAAAAAATTTACTCATCATCTACAATTGAAATTATGTTGTATAATTGATATTTTGAACCAATTTGAAAAATTAACTAATTATCTACAACTGAAATTGTTTAATTTAATTGATAATTTAGTAAAAGTAAGGTTTATTAAATGAGATTTTAAAGTTTGGTAAGTAATTAACTTCTTTGACAATTGATCCAACTAATCAAGGGATTATCACTTAAACTTTTGGACCTGTGGATAAATGTTATGTTGTTTGATTTTATTGACAAAAAAAATAATAGAGGTAAAACCATTTAATGAGTAAAACATGAAGGATAAAATTATGGGTTAACTAAGATTTATTATTCCTTAAAATTATAATAAAATTTTATTAAAATGAATCAATATATGTCATTTTTATATTAGCAAAAGATCATCTTATAGTATTCTACCCATTGTGTTTTTTTTCTATTTTTAACTACCAAACAACACCTTATACTTTATTAACGGGATCATTATTGCCTTGTATAAAAAGCTCATTTACTATCTATCCTCCACTCAACAATGGTTGATACAACAACATATTAGGTAAAAGAAAATAAAAAAGGCTGATCGAATGATGACATAGCTAATAGAGTGACCTATTTAGCTAAAAATATGTATTTCATTCATTATTCATGTTAAACACTAAATTCATTACAAACTTTTGGAGCAATCATAAATTTGTGTAAAGTATGACTCCATCACAAGTTACAATATAACATAATGTTGGTCATATTCCAATACAATAACAGTTCAATGCTTTGGTTATATCTTTTATTTGAATTTATTACATAAATATTCTATCAAATATATTGTCACCTATTCATTATCGACATTTCTCATAAATTCATGACAAACATCCCATAAAAGTGCTACCTCATTTGTTTCATGGCTTAATATGTTCTTAGTGATGACTTCCTATTTATTTTGCTAGAAACATCTCTTGTACATTCCACATAATTTTCTAGCAAAAATATTAATAACATACCCTATTGTCGAATCACATAAGTTACGAGTAAGTATATTAAATCATAAATGTAGAATTAACATGCATAATTAGATCACAAAATAGGTTTACTATGAATATTTGAGATATTTTAAACATAAATATTACAACTTGTTGCGATAGAAATGCAATTTTTCCAACTTATTTAGAGATCACCCAATAGAAAAAAAAATAACTTTGTGAGAGATTAGGGAAATATTAGAGAAATGGGTGGTTGATGGAAATTTTATTTACATGGTTAAGTTTCTTTCAAACAATTTTGTAAATTTGATCATTGATATTAATATTTTAAGATATGTGTCACAATTTCATAATTTTGTGCATAGTAATGTCATACTTATCGTAGGCATCTCCATCCAATACATTGAACCAGATTGAAAAATTCACTAATCATATACAATTGAAATTGTGTCATTTAATTGAGTTTTTGAATTGATTTAAAAAATTCACTCATAATCTACAGCTGAAATTGTGTGATTTATTTAAGATTTTAGTAAAAGTATGTCTACTAAACTAGATTTTAACCTTTGGTAAGTCATGAGATTCTCTCACACTAGATCCAACTAATCAATTTATGCTTCTTCCCTTTTCATTACTAAGGGTAACAGAGTAGTCCAAACAACTAGAATGAGACTAAATTTTGATCTATGGCATATCTATCCTAAATCTTATATAATGGTTTGGGTAGTTATAATAAATCCTGATCGATTGCTTCTCATTTAGATGATCTTTATATGCTCTCAAAATATTTCATTCAATCAATGTATACTTAATGAAAATATATGGTAATTAATATACAAATGATATTATATATAACGTAGTTATATGATGGGTTAGGATTTAAGTAGTATTTTTTACTAATTTATTGTATAGAAGTAATTTTTTATATAAAGGGTACATTAGAAGAGCTCTATCTTGCAAACTTTGTAATGTCTTAACTCATGATTAATAAAAAAATATTCATTATGTATAAAAAAAGTCAACACTTAAAAATTATCTAAGATGTGAGTATCCAATTCATCACTTTTCCATCATAAAATTCTTCTATTTAATTATTCTATGATATATTTATCTTAAAATTACATATTTCATTTATTATTCATGTTAAACACTAAATTTATGACAAACCTCTCGAGTAATCATAAATTTGTGTGAAGCATGACTACATCCCATGATACAATTTCAAATAATACTGGTCATACTTTATTCTAATATAATAATGGTCCAATGTTTTTGTAGTAACTTTTATTTGAATTTATCACATAAATATACTCTCAAAATATTGTAATTTATTCATCATTAATATTTCTTTTAAATTTATGACAAACATTCTATAAAAGTGCTATTTGATTTTTTTCCATTACTTAATACGCTATTAGTGATGACTTCACATTTATTTTGCTAGAATACATTCCACACAATTGTTTAGCAAAAATATCAATAGTATACCACAACATCACATAGCTTACGTGTAATTATATTAAATCATAAATGTATAATTAAAATATCTTATTTATCTCAGGTTAAATATGATATTTTTGAGAAATTTTAAACATAAATATTACAATTTCGTGGATTAGAAATGTAATTTTCCAAACTTCGTTAAAGATCACCCAAAAAATAAAAAAATAACTTTATGAGATATTAGAAAAATTGTAGTGGATGGCAAAATTATTTGCATAGTTAAGTTTTTTTCTCACAATTTTGTAAATTGCATAATTTATTGTTAATTTCTTTTATTTTATACTACTAATATTAATCTTTTAAGATATGCGTATTATGTGCATGATAATATCATACTTATCATATACTTCTCCATCTAATACATTTTTTTAATTTAATCGATTTGAAAAATTCACTCATCCTCTATAATTGAAATTATATCATTTTATTGAGATTGTGTTATTTAATTGAAATTCTGAACCAATTTGAAAATTTTACTCATTATATACAATTGAAATTGTGTTATTTAATTGAGATTTTGAACGTATTTAAAAAATTAACTCAAAATTTATAAGTGAAATTGTATAATTTAATTAAAATTTTATTAAAAATATAGTGTATTAAATGATATTTTAATATTTGATAAATAATTAGCTTATTTGATAACGGATTCAAATTGATCAAGAGATTATCATGTAAACTTTTGAACTAGTGTAACTAAATTTAAGTTGTTTTATGATTTTGTTGACAAAAAATAAAGGTAAAACCTTTAAATGAGTGAAATATGAAAGATAAAATTATGGATTAATTAAAGATTATTTTTTAAAATTATGATAAAATTTTATTAAAATAATTTAATTACACTCATTTTTATGCTAGCAAAAATAATATTTTAATCTTGTACCCATCCTATTTTTTTATATTTTTATACCAAACAGATGATATAATAGACTAATCACGGGTTGTATCACCCAGGATATGACCGAAGCTGGAAAATACGTGGCACTAATGCATTCTTCAATGGCAAACAACTGTGCAGTGATTTCCGAGGGGACCTTTTTCTCCCTCAATTCGCATCCTATCAGTGGGATTTCACTACCACTTTGTTTCCTATTTCTAGTCTTAGTGTGTTCTTTCTAGTGTAAGTTTTCTCCATAAAAGCCAAATTTTGGCATTGCTTTGAGCACAACTATCATGAACCACTAGCTCCGAATAATTGGCATAATGAATCGGATGCCATAACATTTCGCCAATGTTCAAATTTTATAGGGAACATTATGTGATGATGCCTAGGAATCAGCATCATCACTTTCCATGTTTTTACCGGAAACAAATGCTAATATCAATCTTTTCATACTTGAAGTGCTTTGAGAGACTTCCCACACCCTAATATTGTCAAAATTCATGGATCTTGTTCAGCATAAATAACACATTTTAGTGGAGGGTGGAAAGCATGTTAAGTGATCACAAGATTGTGACAAGATTAGGTAAACTAACATTATCAGGACAAAGGAAACTTTATATAAACTGAAATTGAAATTAAAGTTGAATATATTAAAAATTAATATTAAAATATTATTTTTAAATAATTTTTTATATAAGGTAATTTATCACTGTTTATTTAGATATGAAATTACTATTATAGATATCAAATATAAAGCAAGGACCAAATCACTACTAACTAAACTCTTCTTAATTCTTTCGCCTCTCAAACTGATTTAGCGCCCCTGGACAGTCCTGATCCCAACTCGTCTGCATCTGATCCCAACATTTGCACCTTGATCCTAATTACAGTCCGTACCTAATTCCGATCCAGATAGTCTCGATCCCAATGCCCGACAGTCCACACCTGATTTCGATTCCTCCAGGTCCTCCGGTGGGCTACCAACACCATCGAGAACTCAATATCGGCATCTACCATTTTAGCTTCATCTTCATCGTAATCTATTGCTTTGTGCCTGCCCTCTCTCTTCTCCTTGAGTGTACATAGTTGCCTCATTTCGAGATTTATTCCTTCTTATGAGAAACGATTGTAAATTGTTTGATAAAATTTTCTTGAGAAAAAAAACACATAAATTGTTCGATGAAATGCTACAAGGAAATGTTTATAAATTGTTCGATGAAATGCTACAAGGAAATGATTATAAATTGTTCGATGAAATACTACAAAGAAATGATTATAAATTGTTTGATGAAATACTACAAAGAAATACTACAAAGAAATACTTATAAATTGTTTGATGAAATGCTACAAAGAAATGTTTATAAATTATTTGATGAAATGCTACAAAAAAATGCTTATAAATTGTTTGATGAAATGCTTGTGAGAAGGTTTATATACATTTTTGATGAAATGCTTATAAAGTGTTCTATGAAATGCTTATGAGAAAATGCATATAAACTAATTAATAAAATACTTTGATGAAATACTTATTGTTCGATGAAATACTTATGAGAAAATACTGAGTTGTTGTGACCGAGATTGTAGAGAGAAAAGTTTATATTTATAAGATTTCCTCTAACAAGTTCAAACACAAAAAATGTAAGGGGTGGGCTAATTTGAGGTTGAGGATATTGATGTTTGTGCAAAAGAAAAAGAGTTTGAAATTGGATGTGGAGAAGGGCACCATCATTTTTTGAGAGGATAGTTGGTGGTAGAAGAAGTTTGAGGTATGATTGTAGTTTGTCTTAATTAAATTTATAAATATTTTGTCATTTATTTTCTTTGCCATTTGTGAGATTTCATTTTTTGAAGGATTGTTGCAACGTGCAAGCATTATGTGGAAGAGCTGGAGACTTGTGTGGATCCATGAGAAGATGAAAACGAGTTAGACATTGGGATTAATGTTGGCACTACCCGGTAGACATTGGGATATCGTGTTCTGGCATAGTGCTGATGTGCTCATGTGTCATGAACTACAATTTAAGATCATCTTTGAATTACAATCTATTAATCATTCGATATAATCTTTTTAGCTTATTTATGCCATTGTAGCTTCTATACAACACAATCCATTGAACTATTTAAAATATAAAAAATATATATTTTCCATAAAATTAAAAAAAAATTAAAATTTTCATAAATACAATATATAATTTTACAAAATATTTTAAACTTATTAAAATTATATAATTTTTTCACTGCTTTTTTTTTTTTTAAATATGGGTGTCGCCGATATTAATTATCGGATTATTTATAATATTTGTGTTGTTTGCATTTAAAACGGTTAATGCTGAATATATAAATATTTTTATTCTATTATTCAAAATTAACTTAGTTCAATGATACTACTTACTTCTATAATTAATATTAAAAAATGTATAAGTTTGATATTATTTAAAATTTCTCATTAATTTCTAATTATAATAAAATACACATAAATAAGCAACACAAGTGATGGCTATTATGAGACTGCATTACACTTAGGCACTCACTTAGTATCACAAATGCATATTATCTCATATGAATAACGATTTAATGACATCGAACATATGTATACTTATATCATGCCAACTCTTCAACATAAGTACACGCATATATACACTTGCTACCATATCTCATCCACTCCCATTTATAAGTGTATCTGTGCCTATTTTAGAGTTCCTAAGTGATCTGGAAACTAAGATCACCTTATTATTCTTTCACTTCTAGTGTAACATGGTTTTCTTAAAAGACAAAAATTTTATCACAAACTTAAACTAAAAAAAAAGGACAAATCAAATTTGGAATTGATTTATTATATAATTAGAAATAATAATTTAATAATTTTTTTATATTAGAATAAAATTTAGAAGTTAAATCAGATTAAAAATTAACTTAAATAAAAGTAGCTCGAATAAATTTAATTTGTTTAATTGGACTTGAAATATATAATTGAATAAATTTTATTATTCCTCAAATAATTAAAAAAACTTAATAATTGAATTTTGATGAACTATGATATCTGAACCATAAAATAAAAAGGATACTCTTAGGTTGGTTGGTTGGGTTTGGAAGTACATGGACCTAATAAACATTGGCGTGGGAGAATAAAAATGCTAATCCCATCGATAAACCAAGTACAAGTCAATAAGTAACTAAGCCAATGGAAGGACCCATTTACAAGATATCCCAAAAATTAAAATCAAACAAATAAAGTGGGCCTACAAAGGTGTGATCAATGGGCATGGGCCATGGTGGGGATGATCAATATCTTTGATTTCTGATGAAAAAGGTATTTTGGGTGACAATTTACTATACTTTACTAATTTTCCAAATCGTTGAATACTAAATCCGATTTGATCTATAAAAAATAATTCAATTTTCTATTGCTCAATTCAACTTTAGTTACCGGTGCGATTCGATCGGGTCAAGTTTTTGAATAGCGATGTTACATACACCATTGACGAAAATTTGAGATATACATCTCTAAGTATGTGCATGAAGATTTTCTTATATTATTATCTGCTGTTGTTTCTCAAATATTTTTATATACATTATTTGGACTCTCTATTTATAAAAGAAAATTTAAATTTTTATCTCAAATTATGAAGAATTTTATTATGAGACTTAGTTTTATTGATAATATATTAGTGAAGTTACTCACTATTATAGTATAAAAGTGACACGAGAAATTATTATCGAACCCTAAGATCAGGTTAGCGCATGATAATTAATTTCCTTTTATTTTTATGATAACCAAGGGTGATTGCCTTGGTTTCTTCCTTGATTGTTGGGATAAAAATTTCTGATCCAATTTATATTGAATATAGGTGAATTGCCTAGTTTCTTAATGTCATGGATACTGCACTTGATCTTCAAGAATGATGGCGCTTCAATAATAGAAGGACATCACTTCTCCTCAAGATCTCCAAGAAGATGGACATGGGCCATGGTGGAGAAGACTAAATAGTGTGAAATTGGATAAGAAAGTTTTAGAAAATTGGATTAATAACTGGTTTAATTGGGGTTGAACCAACCAAAAAATCACTAATATTGGTTACATCGACTAAAACATTTGTTAGAAACTGGTTCAGAACAATGTCGAACCAGTCGATGGACATAGACATGTGCCACACGTGCGGGCGCACAATAAAGCCACGTGTCACACACGTGTTGTCCCATTTTCCTGGCTAAAGGTTTGAAATCTAGAAATTAGACTCGATTTGCCCCGCTACAATTTTAAAACCCACTACATATAAAATTAGTTCTTGGAAGAATAAGTGTGATATTATTTGATGAAATAAAGCTATGGTTAGATAGCTAATTAAGTTTAGAATATGACTATATAAAGTTTGTCCCCATTCTCATGAGAGAGTCACCAAAATTCTCTCTGGAAGTGAGATATCTCTATTTTTCGATATCCCAAATTTTAGAAGATATAACTTCGTTTCTCAACCACCAAATTGAGTTATTCAAGTGCCATTGGAATTTTGCTTGAGTCAGCTTTCCAAGCACCTATTTTTTACACTGACGTGCACTCTACCGACGTCGATGTGATCAAATAGTACACATACCCTAACTTCTAGAAACAAAGCATCACTTTCTTGGGGCATTTCTGATGCTCTCAATAACCAAGAAAAATGCCATAGACACCTTTTTGTCCCAACTTTCGAGCCTTACTGACATGATAAGCTTAAAGTAAGTATTAATGTCAAATAAATTCATTAAAGTCCTAATAAGACATTAGTTATGACTAAGTAAAGTAAAATGACATTTGCAAGCTACTCAAATGTCCATTTGAGGTGATTCAAGTATCCACAAACTCGTTTGGGAGTTAACTTTCCAACCGCGCCTGTGCTACTGGCCAAGTCACCGTTTCCGATGAGAATCCAACCTTGACTTGATTTTTGTACTATTATGGTAGTCTATAATAGTTGAACATAGATATGGGAAACATAAGGGGAGCCCATAGGGATCTCATATTTGAGTTTCATAATTTTGAAAATGATTTTGTTAACAAATCAGGGCCAGGGACCAAAATATAATTTTTGTAAATTTAGAGAAACCATTCAGGAATGAGACTTCTTGGGGGTTTCTATTAAGCATGAATAAGGTCTAGGGACCAATGGGAAAAAATGAAAAAAGTTAGAGACTAAGATGATGAGTTTTAAAATCTTAAGGACCTAAATGAGATTTTAAGAAAAGTTTAGGGACCAAAGTGTAAATAGTAAAGATTTGGAGACCTAGAAGTGATTGTTGTGAACTTAGAAATCCAAATGAGACTAAAGGAAGACTAAGGACCTAAGAAGAAGACTTGGCAAGTATAGGGTTCAAAAAGGAAGAGTTTTGGAGTATAATGGCAAAATGGCAAATTTGCCAATCATAAGGACCATAATGTATACTTAGAAAAAGTTAAGGGTATAAGTGAAAAACTTAGAGATTTTTGGACATTTTGGTAAATACGACCAATTATGGGTGTAATCTTATATTTGTGCAATGATATGATAAAAGTGGGTTGGTCCAAAATGGTTTTGTCGATATGCAAGTCCAAAGAATCGGGCTCGAGGGGTAAAAACATAATGTTTGAAAAATTACTGGACAATATAAGAGTACCCAATGAAAATCAAATCTAACCTCTAGTTATATGATTTGATTCATGTAGAGTAACTTGATACACTGTCATTTGAGGATCGCACATCACAACATAAGTGGATAATCCATCGAAACAAACAAGCCACAATTAAAACTATGAGTGAGATTATTGAAGGCGAGTCTAATTGGACCGACCACTGCACTTTACGACTTTCTATGAACTCCTTGAATGTGTGCATGATTTTGGAAAAGTATTTTGTGATCTCAAAGAAAATGACACAAATTTATATTTTATAGTAAAAAAGTATATATGTCAAGAAATACCTAAAAAAGGATATTTTTAAGCTATAATCATGAATTTCAAGGAAATGGGCTAAGGCCCGAGTTGAATTATAAACGTGTTATATATGTTTCTAAAGAAATCCATGAAAAAAGTATCTACTTTGTCTGTTGAATTGTCCTATGATATGTTATACATATATGTTTTGCTTGTTGTTTGAGAGTATGTTATGAAAGGAGGTCAGTTAGATTGTAAACTGATCATTGAGTGATGAGTATTTTCTTTGTCTATTTAAATTATCATCTGCCCTTCTATACATATGTGTTATGCTTGTTATTGTGAGAACGTTGTGGGCAATCGACAATGTACCTTTGGGAGGATGTGTTAATGTTAATGATTGACTGAAATTAGTGGATAAGGGTGAGATGTTTCTTTTAGCTTCCAAGTCACCCTAGACCTAAGGGAGACATAAAGCATAGTGCAAGCATACTTATGGCAACATATGATGTAGTACACCCTTAGTATGCAAATGAAAACCCCGTCCTTTAAAGATAAGAAAACCGAGAAAAGAACCGATCAAATCAAGAGAGAAAACCGAGCCGGTTCATGAACCTTAACTGATAGAGAAAGGGTAAAATGGGAAATTGACAAATCCCAAGTGACTCAAGGAGTCGTAAAAAGCATGGAAAAGAACCTTGGGACAATAGGGAAGAGGAAACTAGACCGGTTCAAGGTGAACCGGATCTGAACCGGATTGAACCAGTTTCTAAATTCATTTTTCTTGGTAGCTTAAAATGATCAAATTGGGGATTGAAGCCACCATTAGATGGAGAATGAATTTAGATGAATTTAGAAAATTTTAATTTTGAGAAAATCGATCGAATTGGGCCTAAACAAGCCGATTTACACATTGAACCCAGTCAGACTGGTCCGGTCCGATTCAGAACATTGTCATCTTCTTCCTCAGGATGATAGCTGTCATGCCCCGACCCGGTTTGGTCGGATCCCCATGAGCAACTCGCCGTTCTCTTGCTTCAAAAGGGGTTTTCTCATTCTTTAACTCAAGAGGAGCTAGGTGAAATTTCAACACAGTTCCCTAGAATAACATATATCAATAATAATGCAAGCTTAAGGGAAAATTTAAGCATACCTAATAGAGGTAAATCCTAGTATTATCCCTAGTCATTCCTCTATTCTTGAAAAGGGATAAAAAGAGTGGGTGTGTTTCGACAACTCAGTGAATGAGTGTTTTAAAAAAATATTTCAATAAAATAATTTGGAGTGTGCCGAACTTCTTAATTTCCTTTCAAAGTTATTTCTTCCCCATATTCTCGGTTTTCAAAAATTTTTTCACATTATCCAAATTTGGTGTGTTTAGCAATCAACACACACCCTTCATCATGAAGGTATCACACATTCACAAGGCAGCCCGTCCACTACACCCACTTGTGGCGTCGGAGCGACTTTATCGGCCACTTAAGTAGAAGCCCGTCCACTTCTACCCTGGGAATGAGTGGATATTCGCAACATCCGACCCTCAAACCCGAAAAGAAACTCCGTGTCCGTATGAGGACAGAGACCTCATCTCGACCCCACCCTGGTCTCATGCGCATGAAGCTATGTTGAGCTTCCCTGACTACTAATATGACAAACTGCCCTTATCTCTACCATGTCATCTAGTAGCCCCTAGGATACATAACTACCCCTTTTGGGCGTCTTGATGGTCCAAAACCTCAATGTATGCACAAACAATAATTTTCCATATAAGCCATTAATCTTTGATGAAAATGTTCCAACGGCCCTGACTCTCAACTTGACCTGCAGCTGTTTGCCTCGATTGGTCCATCCACCAGTCTTGTCGCACTACCACTAGTCCATCGAGTATATCGGTTCTGTCTTGGTACCATGGCCAAATCACATCAATTATTAAAATATTCATGGCTTAATCTCATGTTTATTTACGAGCTTCTACTCGTGCCAACTAACCTTGTGCCCATTGTACGATATTTTCAAAATAGGGCATTCTAGCCCCCAAGTTCCAAAACCAAGGCCTCTGGCCTATTTGAGCTATTCGAGCTCTCGTAAATAAGGTCTCCCAAAATGTTTAAGCAGTGGCACACAGTCATGGGAGAGCACTTGTCACACCATATTTTTAGTAACCTGAAATTATAGTTGGAAATTTTTCTAGAATTGTATTATAAGTTTAAAATTTAATTAATATAATTGAAACAAATTTGATTAAAATAAAAAGAAAAGTGTTGCTTTGACCGAAATAAATAACTCGATTGAATGGATAGGGTAAATACCTAATAAATTTCTTTAGGTGAAAATAATGAGATAATTATGTGAATTTGGTTTAGTACAAAACTATTAGCACTTTGTAGTATTAGTCCTACACCCCTACTATAAATACCCATAAATTAATACATACATTCAATTATTGGAATTAATACCCATAAATTAATACCTATATTCAATTATTAGAATTAATACCCATAAATACCTATAAATTAATACCTACATTCAATTATTGAATTTAATACCCATAAATACCCATCAATTTCACAATTTAATGAGAATAACTTACAACATTAATACCCATAAATACCCATAATGTAGTAATAAATTTTCACCATTTAACAAACAATTTTACAACTATATAAGGAGATTAGAAAATTTTATCAAAGCTACACCTGAAAACTTTATTCTTTATCAATTGCTCAATTTTCCGGTGAAGCTCAAACCAGAGCTTTGACTTGGGGCAGTTTTCTCTACCAACCAGAGCTATTGTACCAGATGCTAAATTCATTTTTCTGGGTGGCTTAGAAAATTCCAATTTGAGAATTGAGGCCACCATTTGATAGATAATAAATTTAGATGAATTTTGAAATTTTTAATTTTGAAAAACTCGGTGGAATTGGGCCTGAACCAACTAGTTTAAGCTTTGAACCCGGTTCAGAACGGTCCGGTCCGATTCGAAATAGTGTCATCTTCTTATTTCAGATGACAGCATTGTTCACTCATCGGAAAATCGAACAGCGCCGACGAAGCTGAAAAGTTTCCGGCCAGGGAGTTTCAGGCAATGAATGACCGCCATTAGGGCACCAATCGGACGACCAAGAAGTCCCCGAGCTTCTTATATAAAGAGCCCCTCCTAATTCATCCTCTCTACACCTAAAAACTCCATTCTTTCTCAACTGCTCCAATCTTCGGAAAATCTCGAACTAGAGCTCTAATATAGGGTTTTTTCTGAGCTAAAGAAGGTGTGGTTAGGTTCTTTGGATTTGGGGAGAAGTCAGCTAGACGCTTGTAGTCTCCATTTGCTCCGAGGGTCGCTAAAGAAGTGTTGGCGTGATCGAAAAATGAAATAGCTTCGACAAATCGAAGCTGCCCTGTTTCGGCCGAGCTGAAATGGGCCAAATCGAGCCCTTCTTAGGCCAAACCAAGCCCTCCCAACACCTCCATAGTCCTTCTATAGCTGAATTAGAGATGAAAGGTAAGCCAATTTGGCTTCCCTTTGTAAATTCTGACTGGTGTTAGCGAGAGAACCGTCAGAACTTCGATGACTAAATTCTCACTCAATTAGACATCAATTGATGCAATTCTTGATCCTAGGAGAAACCTCAAGACAAGAGCTATCTACCCAGATTGAAAGCTCAAACCGCCACACCCCCGACGATAAGCTTTCAAAGCTTTCTCTCTCTAAGTCTAGTTTTTCGGCGAAGCTCCATTTGAGCTCATTTCGACATCAAATCATGCGATTCAAAGTGCAATTGAATCGTACGAAGTTGTAGGAACTCCAATCTAACTTCAATTTCAACAATTAAACTCATTTGATCAGTCAATTTGATGAAATCAAATTCAGCTGATTTAGAATGTTGAAATTGGAGGTAATTTGGGAATTTAAAAAATTGGAGGGACTAAAGTGTAATTTCATAAAATTGGGGACCAATTGGGCATGATAAAGTAGGGGCAAAATGGTAATTTTTAGAAAAGTTGGGGACCAAATTGGAAATTTGAGAAATTGAACCCCTTTTTGTGAATTTGAATAAATTGAGTCCCAAGGTGAACTTTAAAAGTTTCAGGATTCAATTTGAGAAAAAACCGGCATTAGAGACTTAAAGTTAAATAAAAATAACTTTGGGGACCTAATTGCAAATAAATGAAAAGTTTGGTTTTCTCATTCATTTGGAATGAATGAAGGCTATTAGGCCAAATGATAATGAAAAAGGATGTTCATATCGTGTAGTAACACGATGTACCTGGAACGCCAGCAAGGACAAGCTCGCGTGAAGACAGAGAACCGGTTGAGGGGAATTCAGTGCATTAACAGTGAGTGGGATATTTAATATCATATCCGGTTGGGATAATAAGTACCTCGTAAATGAAAATCCACTATTAAATGGTATTTTAACCATCACACCTGAGAGAAGTGATGTGGAAATTATGCAAGAAAAACTACTTACCGGTTGTAAGTAGATCATACCTAGTTGGTATGATAAAACTTCCTCGAAGGAAGTAGAAAACCCGATTATCAGTTATAAGCGGTGATGTCCTCATACCCGATTGGTGTGATGGACGGCTAAAAGTTCATTTTGTCAGAAGTGCTCTCCCCTAATTGTGTGCCACTACTTTAACATTTTGGGAGACCTTCTTGATGAGAGCTCGAATAGCTCATATAGGCCGAAGGCCTCGGTTTTGGAACTTGGGGGCTAATATGGCTGATTTTGAAAATCTCGAACAGTGGACCCTAGGCCAGTTGGCATGAGTAGGAGCTTGTAAACAAACATGATTAATATGCCATGAAAACTTAAGTAAATGAGTTGTTTGGCCATGGTACCGAGACAAGACTGACATACTCGATGGACTAGCGGTAGTGCGACATGATAGGTCGACGGACCAGTCGAGACAAACAGCTGCAGGTCGAGTTGAGAGTCTAGGCAGTTGGACCAGTGACACCAAAGATTAAATGGCTTTTGAGGAAAACTTTGTTTGTTTATGCACTTCAGTTTCAGAACCATTAAGACGCCCAAGAGGGGTAGTGATGCGTTCTAAGGACTGTTGGATGACATGGAGGCGATAAGGGAAAAGAGAAGTTACTGGGTTTATGTTTCTCGTCATATCAGTTAGTCATGGAGTTCTGTGTTTGTACTCCACGGAGTTTCTGTGTTTGGACTGCACGAAGCTACTGTATTTGGGACTTCCTGAAGCTTCTGTGTTTGAGTTTCAAGTGCACGAGACCGAGATATGGTCTCGAAGTTTTGTTACGGAATTGAGAGCCGGATGTCGCAAACATCCACTCATTCTAAGGGTAGAAGTGGACGTACTTCTATCTAGGTGGCTGGTAAAGTCACTCTAACACCACAAGTGGGTACAGTGAATGGACTTTCATGTGATTGTGTGTTCCTTCATGATAAAGGGCGTGTGTTGTTTGATAAACACATCGATATGATGAGAAATGGTTATGGAAACCAAGAATAGAGAATTTTTTTTTTAAATTAAGGAGTCTGGCACACTCCAAAATTCAAACTATTTTTCTAAAAGTAAATATTTGAACACCCATTCATAGAGTCATTGAACTCACCCCCTTCCTTATATCCCTTTTAGGTATCCCCATAAAGCTTACCCCCAAAGACCACCAGCTAACGCACCTATAAGACAGGTATGATAAGTTTAATATTTTGTGCAGTTTTGATTTATGTTATTCCAGTAAAGGTACACGTTTAAAGTACGCCTTATTCCTCACTATTTATAAAGAAGGGGCAACCCTTAGTAAATCGGGAGAGTGGCGGGTTGATCACGGGGATCCGACCAAACCGAGTCGGGGCATGACAAGTAGTGATGTGTCCTAATTGCTACTAGATGACATGGTGGAGATAAGGGCAGTTTGTCATGCCAGCAGTCAGGGAAGCTCGACATAGCTTCATGTGCATGAGACCAGGGTGGGGTCGGGATGAGGTCTCCATCCTCATATGGGCACGGAGTATTTTAGGTCTGGGGGTTGAACATCAGAGATGTTCACTTAGACTCTTAGTAGAAGTCAAGGACTTCTATTAGGGTGGATGGTAAAGTTGCTCCGATCCACAAGTTGGTGCAGTTGGCATAACTACATCTCGCGAATGTGTGAACACTTCCTGATGAAGGGCATGTGTTGTTTGTGAAACACACTTAATATGGAAATGGGAAAGAGGTTATGAAAATTGTGGAAAGGATTTGAGAATCCTTGGAAATGAATTGGTAAACCTCGGAAAAAGGTTTTGATACACCACAATTTGAAGAAAAGCATTTTTAATGAAATGAGGAGTCTCACACACCCCGATTAAAATTGATTTTGTGAAAACTCTCATCCAACACCCATTCACTAAGTTGTTGAACTCAGCCCCACCCTTTACCCCTTTTCAAGTAACCAATGGAAAACCTACCCAAAAACCTTCAGTTAGCTAAACCTGCAAGACATGGATGTAAGTTTAAATTTTAGGTAGTTTTGACTAATGTTATTCTAAGAAAGGTATAGGTTTAAAGGACGCCTTACTACTCACGATTTAAAAGGGAAAATCCTTAATAAATTTAGAGAATGTGGGTTGCTCACGGGGATCTGACCAAACCGGGTTGGGGCGTGACAACACTTTTAACAAAAATAACTTTTCACTTATCCATCACACCATCTAGATGCGAGGACATCTCCACTCATAATCGATAAACGAGTTTTCTACTTCTAGGAAGTTCATCATACCAACCGAGTATGATCTACTTACAACCAGTAAGTAGTTTTTCCGCGTGTTTTCTCACATCACCCCAATTAGGTGTGATGTTAAAAATTTCATATAATAGTGGGTTTTTATTTTCGAGGTACTCATCATCCCAACCGGATATGATGTGAAAATTCCCACTTACTCGATATCCGTAGTGTATCTTTCCTCTTAACTGGCTCTTTGCCTCATACTAGATTATCCTTTCTGGCGTTCCTAGTACTTCATGTTCTAGCATGATATGAACATCTTTGTTCATTAACCTTTGACCTAATAGCCTTCATTCATCGTGAATGAATAAAATCCCTAAACTTTTAATTATTTGCATTTAGGTCCCTAAAGTTATTTTTTTTAAACTTTAGGTCACTAATGCCAAATTTTCCCCAAATTGAGTCCCAAAACTTCTAAAATTCACTTTGATGCCTCAATTTATTCAAAATCACAAAAAGTGGTTCAAGTTTCCCAAATTTCCAATTTGGACCCCAACTTTTTAAAAATTACCATTTTGCCCCAACTTTACAAAAGTGGCAAATTTGACCCCAATAATTCCAAAGATCGACCAATTGGTCCTCCATTATCTTTTTCATGGCCAATTGACCATCAATTTTTGGAAATTGCACATTAGTCCCTCAAATTTTTGAAATCCTCAATTTTCCCCAAAATTTTCCCCAATTCCCCCTTTCAAACTGGCCGAATTTGATTTCATCAAATTGATAGATTAATCAATATTAATTGTTGAAATTAGAGGTAAAATTGAGTTCCTACATATCAATACGATTCAATTGCACTTTGAATGGCATGAATTGACGTAGGAATGAGCTCAAACGGAGCTTCGTTGTAAAATTGGACTTAGAGAGAGAAAGCTTCGAAAGCTTACCATTGAGGGTGCTGCGGTCCAAGCTTTTGATCGGGGCAGGTAGCTCTCGTCCTAAAGTTCCTTCTAGGATCAAGAATCACCTTACTTTATGTCAAATTGGGGGAGAATTCGGTCAGTATAATTTCGTCGGTTCTCTCTCTAACAATGATCATAATTCATAGAGGGGAGCCAAATTAGCTTACCTTTCTGCTCTAATTTGGTCGTATGAGGGTTGACAGAGTATTTGGAGAGCTTGGTTTAGCCTAAGGAGGGCTTGATTTGGCCATCTTAAGCTTGACAGAAAGAGGGCAACTTCGGTTCGCTGGAGTTGCTTTACTGTTTGATTACGCTGGCGCTTCTCCGGCGATCCTCGTATCGAATGGTGATCACCGTCAGGTAGCTGACTTCTTTCTTAATCTGAGGAACCTAACCACACCTTCTTTGGTTCAGAAAAACCCCTAAGTCGGAGCTCTAGTTCGAGCTTCATCGAAAAATTGAGTAGCTGAGAGAGAGTGAAGTTTTCAGGTGTGAGAGGATGAATGGAGAGGGGCACTTTATATAGGAAGATCAGAGACTCTTCGGCCGTCCATTTGACACCTTTATGATAGTCATTGATGGCTTAAAACATCCTGAATGGAAACGTTTCCTTTCTGCTGGTGTTGTTCGATTTTTTAGCGAGTGAACATTGCTGTCATCTGAAGGAAGAAGACAACACTATTTTGAATCGGACCAGACCGGTCTGAACCGGGTTCAATGCTTAAATCGGCCAGTTCAGGCCCTATTCAACCAATTTTTTCAAAATTAAAAATTTCTAAATTCATTATCTATCCAATGGTTGACTCAATTCTCCAAATTTGAATTTTTTAAGCTACCTATAAAAATGAATTTAGCATCCGGTTCAATAGTGGTCCAAATCGGTTCAATCCGATTCAGATCCAGTTCACTTGAACCGGTTTGGTTTTCTTTCCCAAATTGTCCTAAAGTCTCTTTCCAAGGTTTTTATGACTCTTTGGGTCACTTGAGAGTTGTAAATTTCCCAATTTTTCGGTTCTTTAGTGGTCAGGGTTCGTGAACTAGTTCGGTTTTCTCACTCGGGTTGACCAGATCTTTTCCCGGTTTTATTTCACTTCATAGGGCGGGGTTTACAACTCTCCCCTCCTTTGAGGAGTTTTTTCCCCAAAACTTATCCAACATCCTTTGTACTGGAAAGGACTTCCCTTGATATCAGCTTCTTGTTTATTGATATACAACCTTCTCGGTTATTTCCATTTAGTCTATGTATAACACAAACTTATAAATTTATTTTCCTTCTCATTATCCATTCCATGGAGCTCACTTAAGCTAGGCATACTTTACTTGAGGGTTTAAGTCTATATCCTTAATTTCGGGTCCCTCTTTCCTTAAAGCATAATCCTTTCTCTTGAGGTTCTTTACTCATAATTTTAGGATTGTGAGTTCCAAGATACGCACTCATTCCTATGTGTAGTCACTTCCTTTGTCATTAATATCCTTAGTTCAGGGTCCTCTCGAGTACCATCTACTCACTTCATAGATTTCGATATTAATTCCTTTTATCTAGCTGGGACCCTACCTATGTCCTTCCTTAGTTTCAATGGCGTCCTTTTCTCAAGAACTTTCTCTACTTTTAGGCAAATCTTATTCTTTCATGATCACTTCAAAATTCTTATAGCAGTTAATCTCCTTCGGTCTTAAGTATCAGTAGCTTACTTGTGATTGTTCCCCTATTTCAGTTTTTCTCGCTATTCGGTCCCTTACATCAAATATGTTTACCTTGAGAACTACACATTCAACTCCATCATCATTTCTTTGAAATTTTTATTCCTTCCTTTCTTCATACCCCTTTCCTATAATAGGGTATTCGTCCTTTTGAATCCCTCTCTAACTGGAATTTTAGTACCTTTCCTTATTCTTTACCTGCAACAATTTTAGCTCTCGATCCCATTCCAGTTACTCCACACTATGTTTAGTCATTCACTCCGTAGACTCCATCAACTTGATCATTGATCACTAACGACCATGACATTAGTGACCCCTTATTAAATCCCATCCTAATTGAGGGTTTAACTTTTTCCAAGGGTTCTTAGATGTTTTCCTCTTTTTCTTCTTTTATGGGCAATCCACCCTCTCCTTGGTCGCATGATCTCCTTTGATGTGTTTTTCCTACTTACACATTACTTGGACTTAACTTGCTCCTTAGGTCCTCCCGAATACCTTTCCTTTATACTTGATCTTTTCATTTCAACCAACACATCTTGGACGAATTCAAATCGTCTCCATTTCTATTGATCCAATTTCCATTTAATTGAGTCACTCTTATCCTTCCAAGGGTATCCTTCCTTGGCAGTTTACGTTCTTTTCTCCCGAAAAATTAGACTTAGAGAGAGAAAGCTTCGAAAGCTTATCGTCGGTGGTGCGGCAATTCGAGCTTTCAATCGGGATAGGTAGCTCTTAGCTTGAAGTTCCTCCTAAGATCAAGAATCACCTTAATTCATGTCGAATTGAGGGAGAATCCGATCAGTAAAAGTTTGTTGGTTCTCTCTCTAACACTGATCAGAATTCACAAAGGGAAGCCAAATTGGCTAACATTTCTGCTCTAATTCAGTCGTATGAGGGCTGAGGGAGTGTTGGGAGAGCTTGGTTTTGCCTGAGGAGAGCTTGATTTGTCTCTCTTAAGCTCAACAGAAATAGGGCAGCTTCGGTCCACTGGAGCTACTTCACTGTTTGATTATGCCGGCACTTCTCCGAGGATCCTCGGACCGAGTGGTGATCACCGTCGGGTAGCTAACTTCTCCATGAGTTTAAGGAACCCGACCACACCTTCTTTGGCTCAAAAAAATCCCTAAGTCGAAGCTCTAGTTTGAGCTTTGTCGGGTTCTCTTATTGCCCTGCTATTTAGAATATTTAACTTAAAAGTATTCCCTGATGCCATCTTTTTCTGCTTACACTACCCTTGAGAACATGTATGTACTTCATCTTCATTCTCCTTTCTTTCCTATATCCATCCATTTCTTTTAGATGGTATTCACACCAGCCTTATTTTAATACTTCATGGTTATCCTATGAGAGGCTTACTAAATTTTCTCATGTCTTGAGTTTGTTTGTTAATTTAGTCTTGAACGTAGATCTCTTTAAAGATTTTGTCTTCATCTTAAATTTCCAAGTGTTTAACCTTTCCATCTCTCCCTCCTTACTGGAGTTCAACTTTATACTTCTGTCAAGGTCAATTCATTAATTACCTCGTTCTTATCATTCTCTTTGTCATATGATTTTGAGACCGTCATCTCTTGAGTCACATTATTCTTAATACCCATCCCATTCCCTTTTTAGGGTGTAGTTCTCACTACTTTTCGGTCCATCTTAGGATGTTGTTTATTCTCCCGAATGATCTGGTTATTATGAGTTGTTTTCTACAACTGGGTCTGTCTATAATTCCTATTTGGTTCCTCTACTCTTCTTGCAAGTAGATCACACTTGGCCCTCCAGGTGTTTACTTAGTCACCCATGTCTTTTAATGAGGTCCTAGATTTTGCTCCAGTTTATGAAGTTTCATCTGTTGATTACCTTAGCTTGGAACTTCCTCCCTTCCATGGTTCCACTTCCTATCTTCATCCTTCTACTAGGGACTTCCATCCTAGGATTTTCACATTCATTCTCCCTACTACTCCTTGAAAGTTCTTCCTTCATTCTTTTCTTATACTTCCTGACCATTGTATGGTGATTCACTTTGGATTTCTTCCCTATCCTTTATTCCTTTTTGTTCCACATTCTTACTTACAAATAAAATCCCTTATTACTTCCAAGTTCCTAAGGATGTGTATCCTAATCTTTTCCAAGTGTTGGTATTATTCCCTAGTTTCTTTCTCTTGTACTTCTTTCCTTTCTCATTTATCCTTGTCTTGTCTTAATTATTTTAACATCATCAATGCTTCCCGTATCCTTCTTACTTTCGCCTTGGTCAACTTCCATTCCTTTGGTTTTCCTTAGGATAGTTTAATCCTTCTTTGTTTCCTTACCTTTATTATAGAGTCTTTCCTTGACTCCTTAGACTTCCACTCGTACCATGCTCTTTGACGCTGACTTTCCTTACCCAAGACTTCTCCTTCCTTCCCTTAGTTAAGATCTATCCTCCTTGGTGAACTTTAGTAGAATCTTTTAGGATTTCTTGCCAAATCTTTTTTCCCTTGTTCAGGTGGTAAATTCGCTTGGCTACCTTAGAGGTTGGGTTGACTCGAATTTTCCTTTACCCATTACTTCGATCATTATACTTCATATTTTGTTAGTTGTATTTATTAAAGACTAAAATTTGAGGAGAAATTGTACTTTTATTCATCTAGGAAACAGTTTCTTACCATTCTTGGCTTATTGTAGAGATTTTCTACCCCTAGTCCCTTGGGGTCATAGGCCGAGAGTTAGCCTTGGAATGGTTGTGGGATTCTTGATTAGATGTTTCTGAGGAACTAGTTGGGCTCCATCAGTATTCACTTATGGGATGATCTTCATGTATGGCCTCCAATCCGTACCGCGTCAATACCTCTGCCTCACACTCATATGTCCACTTCATCCATTGGGAGGGATTAAAGCTGGACTAAGTAGGTGGGGGTACTTGGTGGACCTTCAAGAAGGTGGCATACGCATCATAGTAGTTGTCTGAAGCCTCTTTCTTAGTTGGATTCCTCTCCGGTTGTTGTGGGGCTAGGGGAGGGGTTGGGCTCCTAGGAGAAAGTATAGGTTCCTCTTGCATTGGAGGAGGGTATGTAATACCTTTTGGTTCTAGTAAGGCTCCCACAAGTTTCTAATAATCTTCCACCATATCCTTGGGTACTCTTTTCTCCCCCTTTAAGAATTGTTGAACAACTGCCTCCATTGGAGTAGGTGTCTTTTTCAGGGTTATTGTGGAGGATTGAAATTCACGGCGAACTTCCTAGGGATCCTTCTTCCTACACTATAGTTAAAGTTTTATTAATGTCATGGCATAGTATTGATAATGTTTCAACGGAACTTAGATCTGATACCACTCAAGTTGTCACGCTTCGACCCGGTTTGGTTGGATCCCCGTGAACAACCCACCGCTCTCTTGGTTCAAGAGGGGTTTTCTCTTTCTTTAACTCAAGAGGAGCTAGGTAAAATTTAAACCTAATTCTCTGGAATAACATATGTCAATAATAATGCAAGCATAAAAGAAAATTTAAGCATACCTAACAGAGGTAAATCCTAGTGTTATCCCTAGTCATTTCTCTATTCCTGAAAAGTGATAAAAGGGGTGGGTGAGTTTTTACAACTCATTAAATGAGTGTTTTAAAAATAATATTTCAATTAAATAATTTGGAGTGTGCCGGACTTCTTAATTTCCTTTCAAAGTTATTTCTTCCCCATATTCTCGGTTTTCAAAACCTTTTTCACATTATACACATTCGGTGTGTTTAGCAATCAACACACTCTCTTTATCATGAAGGGATCACACATTCGTAGGGCAGCCTGTCCACTGCACCCACTTGTGACATTGGAGCGACTTTATTGGCTACCTAGATAGAAGCCCGTCCACTTCTACTATGGGAATGAGTGGATGTTAACGACATCCGACCCTCAAACCCGAAAAGAAACTCCGTGTCCGTATGAGGATAAAGACCTCATCCAAACCTCATCCCAGTCTCATGTGCATGAAGATATGTCAAGCTTCCCTGACTGTTGGCACGACAAACTGCCCTTATCTCCACAATGTTGTCTAGTAGCCCCTAGGATGCATCACTACCCCTCTTGGGTGTCTTGATGGTCTCGAACCTCAGTGCATGCACAAACAATAATTTTCCATATAAGCCATTAATCTTTGGTGCAACTAGTCTGACAACCTTGACTCTCAACTCAACTTGCAGCTGTTTGTCTCGACTGGTCTGTTGACCTATCTCGTCGCACTGCCGCCAGTCCATCGAGTATGTTGGTATTGTCTTGGTACCATGGCCAAATCACATCATTCATTAAACATTTTATGGCTTAATCTCATGTTTGTTTACGAGCTCCTGCTCGTGCCAACTGGCCTTGGGCCAATTGTACAAGATTTTCAAAATGGGGCTTTCTAGCCCCCGAGTTCCAAAACATAGGCCTTTGGCCAATCTTAGCTATTTGAGCTCCTATCATAAAGGTCTTCCAAAATATTTAAGTAGTGGCACACAGTCAGAGGAGAGCACTTCTGACAAAAATAACTTTTCACTTGTCCATCACACCAACTGGATGTGAGGACATCTCTGCTTATAACTGATAAGCGAGTTTTCTACTTCCTTCTAGGAAGTTCATCATACCAATTGGGTATGATCTACTTACAATCGATAAGTGGGATTTCATTTCTGATGTACTTATCATCCCAACCAGGTATGATGTGAAAATTCTCACTAACCCGATATCCGTAGTGTATCTTTCCTCTTAACTTGCTCTTTGCCTCACGTGAGCTTATCCTTGTTGGCGTTCCTAGTACTTCATGTTCCTACACGATATGAACATCCTTGTTCATTAACCTTTGGCCTAATAGCCTTCATTTATCGTGAATGAATAAAATCCCCAAACTTTTAATTATTTGCATTTAGGTCCCTAAAGTTCTTTTTTTAACTTTAGGTCCCTAATGACAATTTTTCCCCAAATTGAGTCTCGAAACATCTAAAATTCACTTTGGCACCTCAATTTATTCAGAATCACAAAAAGGTGTTCAAGTTTCACAAATTTCCAAGTTGATCCCCAACTTTTCAAAAATTACCATTTTGCCCATACTTTGCAAAAATAGCAAATTTGACCCCAATAATTCCAAAAATTGACCAGTTGGTCCTCCAATATCTTTTTCACGGCCAATTGACCCTCAATTTTGGTAAATTGCACTTTAGTCCCTCGAATTTTCAAAATCCCCAATTTTCCCCCAATTTCCTCATTTCAAATTGGCCGAATTTGATTTCATCAAATTGACTGATCAATCAAGGTTAATTTTTGAAATTGGAGGTAAAATTGAGTTCCTACACATCCATATGATTCAATTGCACTTTGAATAACATGAATTGATGCCGTAACGAGCTCAAACGAAGCTTCGCCAAAAAATTGGACTTAGAGAGAGAAAACTTCGAAAGCTTATCGTCGGTGGTGCGGCGATTCGAGCTTTCAATCGGGATAGGTAGCTCTTAGCTTGAAGTTCCTCCTAAGATCAAGAATCACCTTAATTCATGTCGAATTGAGGGAGAATCCGATCAGTAAAAGTTTGTCAGTTCTCTCTCTAACACTGATCGAAATTCACAAAGGGAAGCCAAATTGGCTAACCTTTTCGCTCTAATTCAGTGTATGAGGGCTGAGGAAGTGTTGGGAGAGCTTGGTTTTGCTTGAGGAGAGCTCAATTTGTCTCTCTTATGCTCAACAGAAACAAGGCAGCTTCGGTCCACTGGAGCTGCTTCATTGTTTGATTATGCTGGCACTTCTTCGAGGATCCTCGGACCGAGTGGTGATCACCGTCAGGTAGCTAACTTCTCCATGAGTCTAAGGAACCCGACCACGCCTTCTTTGGCTAAAAAAAATCCCTAAGTCGAAGCTCTAGTTTGAGATTTGTTGGAAAACTGAGTAGCTAAGAGAGAGTGAAGTTTTCAGGTGTGTGGAGGATGAATGGAGAGGGGCTCTTTATATAGGGAGCTCGGGGACTCTCCGATCGTCCGTTTGATACCTTTATTACAGTCATTTATGGCCTGAAATGTCCTAAATGGAAATGTTTCCTTTTCACCAACGCTGTTTGATTTTCTAGCAAGTGAATAGTGTTGTCATCTGAAGGAAGAAGATGACATTGTTCTGAATCGGACCGGACCGGTCCGAACTGGGTTCAACGCTTAAACCGGCTGGTTCAGGCCCAATTCGACAAAGTTTTTCAAAATTAAAATTTCTAAATTCATTCTCTATCCAATGGTGGCCTCAATTCTCCAAATTTGAAAATTTTAAGTTACCTAGAAAAATGAATTTAGCATTCGGTTCAATAGTGGTTCAAACTGGTGCAAGCCGGTTCAATCTGGTTTGGATCCGGTTCACCTGAATAGGTATTATTTTCTTTCCTAAATTGTCCTAAATTCTCTTTCCAAGGTTTTTATAACTCTTTGGGTCACTCAGAAGTTGTAAATTTCCCAATTTGCTCATTCTCTAGTGGTCAAGGTTCGTGAACTAGTTCGCTTTTCTCACTCAGGTTGACCAATTCTTTTCCTAGTTTTCCTTAAGTCCAAAGGGTGGCGTTTACAACTGTAATGTTCATTAATGCTGAAAACTGATATCGCTGATGAAGCTTAAATTGCTCTGATCAGGCCACTTGAGGGTGAGGATAAGCTCGGAAAAAATGGAAAGTTGTTGGGGTAGAGGGTCCCCGAGCTCCTCTCCATTCATCATCCACACACCTCAAATCACCATTCTTTCTCAACTGCTCCATTTTTCAATGAAGCTCAAACCAGAGCTCTGATATAGGCATTTTTCTCAGCCTCATAAGCAAGGTCAAGTTCTATAGATGCTGGGGGAAGTCAACTACCTGACAACAACTTTCTTTCGACTCAAGGACTGCTGGAGAAGCGCCGACAGAATCAAATAGTGAAGCAGTTCTGAAGAACTGAAGGGACGAGCTGAATTCAACCAAATTCAGCCCTCCTCTAGCCAAACCAAGCCTTCTTGACACCCCTACAACCCCTCACACGACCACAACAGAGCTGAAAGTAAGCCAATTCGACTCTCCTCTATCATTTTCGGTTAGAGTTAGAGAGATAAAGTGCTAAACTTCACTAATGAAATTCTCCCTCGATTTGATGTCAATTGTAGCAATTCTTGATCCTAGAAGGAATCTCAGGATGAGCGATACCTTCCGAGATAGAGAGCTCGGACTGCCGCACCTTCGACGGAAAGCTTTCGAAGCTTTCTCTATCTACGAGTGATTTTCCGGTGAAGCTCCGTTTGAGCTCATTTCGGCCTCAATTCATGCGATTCCATTCTCATTTGAATCGTATGGAAGCATAGGAACTTATTTATACCTCCAATTGAAACAATTAAACCCGATTGAATGACCAATTTAAAGAAATCAAATTCGGTTAATTTGAAAGGGGGAAATTAGGGGAAAATTTTGTGGAAATTTTGGAATTTTAGAAAATTAAGGGACCTCTTTGCAATTTCCCAAAATTGAAGGCCAATTGGCCATGAGAAAGATGTCGAGGGACCAATTGGTCAATTTTTGGAATATTTGAGGTCAAATTTCCATTTTTGAAAGTGGGGGCAAAATTGTAATTTTTGAAAAGATGGGGACGAAATTGGAAAATTGGAAAACTTGAACCCCTTATACAATTTTGAGAAAATTGACGACTCAAAGAGAATTTTGGAAACCTTAGGACTCAATTTGGGGAAATGTTGGCATTAGGGACCTAAAGTTATGGAAAATGAACTTTAGGGACCTAAGTGCATTTAATCGATAATTTTGTGAGCCTAGGTTGTTATGCCAAACCGTAATTGATAAGGCTATCCAAATCATGTAGGGACACGTGTGATCGGAACGCAAGTAGGAGAAAGCCCGCGTAGACTTGGCAAACCGGCTAGGGACAAACACGTCACATTAATTGGGTGAGTGGGCTTAATTACATCATACTCGGTTGGGATGGTGAGCACTTTAGAATCGATAAACCACTTGTGATTAGAACTTTTAACAACATACCCCATTGGTGTGATGAGCGATTTAAGCTAAAACCTACTTACTGATCGTTAGTAGAGGTAATCATATCCACTTTGTATGAGGAAATGAGAAACCCGGTTACAGGTTGTAAGTAGGGATATCATCACACCCGGTTGGTGTGATGAAGTTGAAAACATACTTTTTGTCAAAAGTGTTCTTCATTGACTATATGCCAATGCTTAAAAGATTTGAGACATCTTCTTGACGAAAGCTAGAACAGCTTAGATAGGCTAGAGGCCTCAATTTTTGAACTCTTGGGGGGGCTAAATGTCCAGTTTTGGAAAATCATGTGTAGTAGGCCCAAGGCTAGTGGCCACAAATAGGATCTCGTAAATAAACTTAAGTTAAGAAAGCCATGAAATTTTTAATGAAATGGTTGTGTGATTTCGCCATGGTACCATGTTAGGACCAACAGTACTTGATGGACTGGCGGTAGTGCGTCAGGACTAGGTTGACGGACCAGCCTAGACAAACAGCTGTAGGTCGAGTTGAGGGTCAGGGCCGTTAGACTAGTACCACCAAAGATAATTGCCATATGTGAAAAATGGCATGAGACCGGGGTGGGGTCGGAATGAGGTCTCTATCCTCATACGGGCACAGAGTGGCATTCGGGTCTAAGGGTAGGATGTCAAGAACATTCACTCAAACCCAGGGTAGATGTGGACGGACTTCTATCTTGGTGGCCGGTAAAGATGCTTCGAGCCACAAGTGGGTGTAGTGGATGGGTTGTACCTGCGAATGTGTGTACCCTTCCTGATGAATGGCGTATGTTATTTGTTAAACACACCTAATGTGGTAATGAGAAAAAGGTTTTGAAAACCAGAATATGAGGAAAAATTTCTTTTAAAGAAAACAATAACCTTGGCACAATTTAACTAATGCTATTTGTCTTGAAAACTCACTCCCAACACCCACTCATTGAGTTGTAGAACTTACCCCCTCTCTTTTACCCCTTTCAGGAGTAAGGAGATTTAACCCACGAAATCGTGAAGATGTATCCTCCGTCAGGTATGCTTAAAATTACTTTTAAGCTTGCATTTTTATTGATTTATGCTATTCTAGGGAACAAGATTTGAAATTACGCATGGCTACTCTTAATTAAAAGAAGGGAAAATCTCCTCTTAAACTAAGGAAGCGGTGGGTTGATCACGGGGATCCAACCAAACTAGTTCGAGGTGTGACAACTTAAGTGGTATCATATCCATGTTCCCTTGAAAGCATTATCAATACTATGTCCTAACACTAATAAAAACTTAACTACCCTGTAGGAAGAAGAGTTCCTAGGAAATTCGCCATGCGAACCAAACCTACACACGAGATCGTGAAAAAGACGCCTACCTCCAGAGAGGCAACCGTCCAACGGTTCTTAGAGTTTGAAAATAGAGTACCCAAGGATATGGCCGAAGACTAGGTAACTTGTTAGAGCCTTATTAGAGCTAGAAGGCATCACATATCCTCCTTCAAGGCAGGAAAATCTTATCCCCACTCCAAGGAGCCTGACACCCCCACCAGCCTGACAACAGCCTAAAAAAAACTCCAACTAAGAAGGAGGCCTGCGATAATTATTGGGATGCCCATGCCACATTTATGAAAGTCCACCAAGTACCCCCGCTAGCTCAATTCAACTTCAACCCTTCCAAATGAATAAGGTGGACTTATGAGTGTGATGATGAGGTGTTAAGAAGGTATGGACTCGAGGAAATTCATGAAGTTCGTCCTATCAAGGAAGCCTGACAGGAGTATGGATGGACGTCAACCGGTTCATCAGAGCCTCCAAACCACGAATCTCGAAACCATTCGGAGGCTAACTCCTAGCCTATGACTCCAAGAGCATAAGAAGTAGTGAATTCCTGTAATAAGTCGAGCATAGCAAGAAACAACCTCTTGAATGAATAAAATTCATTTTTCCTTCACTAAAAGTTAGTCTCCCTGATAACGACAAGTACAACAAGCCGATTGGAGTATACCAATCATGACTGGAGTAGTAACTGGAGAAAAGGCCACATAAGGAGAAAGACTACCGGTTACCTCTAGTTAACACTAACCCTAAGATAGCTAACCTAAATGGTTCCCCCACAAGAACTAGGAAATCGCAGAGTAACAAGGCAAGAAGATGAAACAAAAGACTAGGACAAAAGTTGCCAAAGAGGAAGAGCAGAGTCAAAGAATCGGATGAATCTGGAAAAGGGAAAGCAACATCAAAAGATGCAGGAAGAGTGGAAGAAAGCCTAAGGACCATAAGGGTTTGAGAGAGCCCTCATATAAGAGTTAGGAAACCAAGAGGAATTGGGTTGCCTCTAAGAAGAATCAGTTGAATGAAAAATAACCAAGAGGAGAGGTAAGGTATAAGAACTCCCTCAGGTAACTCTAGGATGGGACACGGTAGGAGTGATGAGGAAAAGAAAGGTGCTAGAATAGAGAACTCTGGAGGAATGAATGGGACTAAGTACCCTTAAGGGAACCATTGATGGACGGCTAGACAAAATGTGGAGTGCTAGAAACTTGCCCATAATCAGGAACTCCTCAAAGGAAGGATAAGGAACAAAAGGGAAACTCCCAAGCTAAGGAACCGACAAGTGGACCATAAAAAGCATAACCCGAAATAAGGGAACCTAAAAAGGGGCATAATTAGTTAAAGATGTCTCTGAATGACAAGTGTGATTTATTTAGAAAAAGGAGAATAGTCAAGTAGGAAACAACTAGAAACAATAGAATGATCAAGCAAAATAAACGACACCCTATGAAGGACTAGAAAATAGTAAGGACTACACCCTAAAAAGGACGACAAGATAGGCATTAAGGACGAGTAAACTTGAAGGACAACTGTTCCAAGACAAGTGAACCAGGAGAATAGTGGGGATGAGACAGTTAACGAACTGACCCTCAAGATGACCATAAATTTAAACTCCAACAAGGAAGGGAAAGGTGGAAAGACCAAAACATTAGAAAAAGAAGGATGAAGAAATCCTTGAAGAAATAAAAAGCCGAGAACTAATCGATGACCAAACTTGAACCACAGAAGGGATTGAGTAAACTCTTAGAAGGAGATTTAGATACCTCAAAAGGAAAGAGATCGAAAACCCTTACCTAATAGAAATCGGGTTTTAGTGAGCACAAGTTAGAATAAATACAAGGTACAAGGGATGTGCCAGTAAGATTCCTCGAAGTAAGGGAAAGTAGGAAATGATGACATCAAAGGATGTCAAGAAATGGACGCAAAGATAGATACCCAAGAAAAACAAAGGAAGAGGAAATCCGGGGAAAAGAGGAGGAAGCGGACCAAGGAAGGGAGCCCTAAAGAGGCATATATATTCCAACGGAGAAATAATGAACCCAACTAATGCGAAATGGAAGGTAAATTTCAAATGGAATGCAAGTAGGGAATAAAGTACCAGTTTCAAGGGACGTCTACCTAAGAACCCAAGGGAACAAGTTAAACCCAATGAACGAGCAGGTGGAAAGATAACATCGAAAAATGCCGTACAGGTAAGAAAGGAGTGGATTGTCCATAATAAGGAAGCAGAGGAAAAACTTCATGAGAAACCTTGGAGAAGTAAGCCCTACCATTTAAGAAATGGATAATGGAAATGGCCACTGATATCAAGACTTGTCATGGTCCATGCTCATTTAAGGAAGTTTAAAGGATGATGGTTAGGCATAGTCTAGAATACATGAAATTAGACCCGAAAATTAGAAGTTCATTAGAAAATAAGGGATGAAATGGGAACTTTAAGACAACGGAGAATTAAAAGTGGGAAAATGTCCAAAAATAAAGAGAGTATAGGGAGGTAAAGGGAAGGAACTTTCAAAGAATAGTAAGAAGATCGAAGGTATAACCCTAAAATGGAATTCTCTACTTTGAAGGACATAGTAGAGAATGAAAACTATAAAGGGGAGACCCCCCAAATAAGGAATCAATACGTAGACCAAAAAAGGGTCAACTCGGAATGAGGAATGGTAAATGGTCACAAGCAAGCAAAAAAGGATGGAGGAAAGGAAAGCCCTTAAGTAAAAGATGCCAATGTAAATGAGGAAGGACATAAGTGAGAAAGGATCCCAATGAGTCTATAAGCTATGAGGAAAACTGACGGTTGGAATAGGGGGAAAGCCCATAGAAAAGTAGGTAAAGAATGAGTAGATAAAGGGGACCAACATGATTATGATATTAAGAAATTTAAAGGACAATTGGACAACAAAAAAGGTAGTTGGGAAGCACTACTAGGTAGTTGGAAGGAACAAAGCCATATGACTCCTAAATGGACGAAAAGACATAAATCATTATAAAGCATACACATTCTGGAACCATAATGGGCAAAGATAATTCCAAAATAGATCATGATGTAAGGAACATGTAGTGCTAACAGTTGTAAGAAAGGTGACCCAAGTAAGATTGAGTCCGTTAGTCAAACCTAAGAAATGGAACCATAATTGTGGTAAACCAAAAATAGCGGAAGGACCAAAATAAGATAAGGAAGAAATTATATCAAAACCCAAGGGTTTAAGGACAAAAAGTCCTAAGGGATGCTAAATTAAGAGCATAAAAAATCTAGGAAATTTTGGGAAACATGCTTGATCAAATGTATATGGAACATCCAACCGAATGACATGAATAAGAATCCTTAAAGAGAAAAGTCTTACCCTAAGTAGAGTAAGAAGTAGACCTAAGGACGTGACTAATCATGATACACTTCATGTAGTGAGTGAAAAATATAAAGGAAGAAAGACTTCTCTAGTATGTGGCTAAAATATTAAGTGAAAGGAATAGCCAAAGTGATTACATGTCGAGCAAACCCTAGGAGGACATCAAGGAAAGTCACTCAAGTGTAAATGATTGCTGACTTTGTTTTGGGGACAAAACCCCTAAAAGGAGGGGAGAGTTGTAAACCCTGTCCATTAAAGATAAGAAAACTGGGAAAAGAACCGGTCAACTCAAGAGAGAAAATTGAGCCGGTTCATGAACCATAACCGATAGAGAAAGTGTAAAATGGGAAATTGACAAATCCCAAGTGACTCAAAGAGTCATAAAAAGAATAGAAAATAACCTTGGGACAAAAGGGAAGAGGAAACTAGATTAGTTCATGGTGAATCAGATCTGAACCGAATTGAACTGTTTAAAACCATACTTGAACCAATTTCTAAATTCATTTTTCTTGGTTACTTAAATTAATCAAATTGGGGGATTTAAGCCACCATTAAATGGAGAATGAATTTAGAAAATTTTAATTTTGAGAAAATCGGACGAATCGGGCCAGAACCTAATTGAACTGATCCAATCCGATTCGGAACAGTGTCATCTTCTTCCACAAGATAACAACACTGTTCATTAATGTAGAAAATGGATAACGCCAACGAAACATAAATTACTATGATTAGGCCATTTTAGGGCAAGGATAAGCTCAACCAAAATGGAAAGTTGTTGGAGAGAGGGTCCCCGAGCTACCTATATAAAGAGCTCCTCTCCATTCATCATCCACACACCTCAAATCTCCATTCTCTCTCAACTGCTCCATTTTTTGGTGAAGCTCAAAGCAGAGCTCTGATATAGGCATTTTTCTCATCTTCAGAAGGCAAGGTCAGGTTCTATAGACTCTGTGGGAAGTCAACTACCTAACAACAACTTCCTTTCAACCCAAGGATCGCCAGAGAAGCACCGATGAAATCAAATAGTGAAGCAGCTCCGACGGACCGAAGTTGCCATGTTTTAGCCAAGTTGAATTCGGCCAAATTCAGCCCTCCTACAGCCAAACCAAGCCTTACCAACACCCCATGACCCTCACACGATAGCAACAGAGTGGAAAGGTAAGCCAATTCGGCCCTACTCAATCATTTTCGATCAGACTTAGAGATAAAGTGCTAAATTTCACTGACGAAATTCTCCATCGATTTGATGTAAATTGTAGCAATTCTTGATTATAGAAGGAACCTCATGATGAGAGCTACCTTCCTAGATAGAGAGCTCGGACCGCCGCACCTTCGACGGTAAACTTTTGAAGATTTCTCTCTCTACGAATGATTTTACGACGAAGTTCCGTTTGAGTTCATTTCGGCCTCAATTCATTCTATTCAAAGCTCAATTGAATCATATTGATGTGTAGGAATTGATATTATTGAAACAATTAACCCCAATTGAATGGCCAATTAGAGGAAATCAAATTTAGTCAGTTTGAAAGGGCGAAATTGGGGGAAAGTTTTGGGGAAAATTGGGAAATTTAGAAAATTGAGGGATCTCTTTGCAATTTCCCAAAATTGAAGGCCAATTGGCCATGAGAAAGATGTTGAGGGACCAATTGGTCAATTTTTGGAATATTTGGGGTCAAATTGCCATTTTGGAAAGTAGGGGAAAATTGTAATTTTTGAAAAGATGGGGACCAAATTGGAAATTTGGAAAACTTGAACCCCTTATACAATTTTGAGAAAATTGAGGACTCAAAAGGAATTTTGGAAACATTGGGACTCAATTTGGGGAAAAGTTGGCATTAGGAACCTAAAGTTAAGGAAAATGAACATTAATGACCTAAGTGCAATTAATCGATAATTTTGTGAGCTTAGGTTGTTATGCTAAACCGTAATCGATAAGTTGTCCAAATCGTGTAGGGACACATGTGATCGGAACGCAAGGAGGAGAAAGCTCATGTAGACTTGGCAAACTGACTAGGGACAAATACGTCACATTCATCGGGTGAGTGGGCTTAATTATGTTATACCAGTAGGGATTGTAAGCACTTTAGAAATGATAAACCACTTGTGAGTGGGATTTTAACATCATACCCGATTGGTGCTATGAGAAATTTAAGCTAAAACCTACTTACCGATCGTAAGTAGAGGTAATCATACTTGGTTGGTATGAGGAAATTCCTTGAGGAAAGGAGAAACCCACTTATAGGTTGTAAGCAGGGATACCATCACATCTGGTTGGTGTGATGAAGTTGAAAACATACTTTTTGTCAGAAGTGCTTTCCCCTGACTGTGTGCCAATGCTTAAACGATTTGGGACACATTCTTGACGGGAGCTAGAACAACTCAGATAGGCTAGAGGCCACGGTTTTTGAACTCATGGGGGCTAAATGCCCGGTTTTGAAAAATCACATGTAGTGGGCCCAAGGCCAATGGGCACGAGCAAGAGCTCTTAAACAAACTTGTGTTAAGAAAGCCATGAAATTTCTAATGAAATGGTTGTGTGATTTTGCCATGATACCAAGTAAGGACCGACAGTACTCGATGGACTAGCGATAGTGCGTTTGGGCTAGGTTGATGGACTAGCCTAGACAAACAGCTACATGTCGAGTTAAGGGTCGGGGCCGTTGGACCAATGGCACTAAAGATAATGGCCATAAATGAAAAACTATTGTTTGTGCATGCACTTATGGTATAGGACCATCAAGATGCCCATGAGGGGTAGTGATGAATCCTAAGGGCTACTGGATGACATGGTGGAGATAAGGGCAGTTCATCGTGCCAATCTGTAAACCCCGTCCCTTAAAGATAAGGAAAACCTGGGAAAGAACCAGTTAACTTGAGTGAAAAACTGAATCGGTTCATGAACCCCAACCATTAGAGAAAGGGCAAAACAGGAAATTTACAAATACCGAGTGACCTAAAGAGTCATAAAAATCATGGAAAAGGACTTTGGGATTAATTGGAAGAGAAAACTAGACCAGTTCAAGTGAAACGGACCTGAACTAGATTGAACTAGTTTGGATTGGTTTAAACCATCGTTGAACTGGTTTCTAAATTCATTTTTCATCGTGGCTTAAAATATTCATATTGGGGAATTGGAGCCATCATTGGATAGAGAATGAATTTAGAAAATTTTAATTTTGAAAAACTTGGTCGAATCGGGCCTGAACCGACTGGTTTAAGCATTGAACCCATTTCGGACTGGTTTGGTTCGATTTGTAAAAGTGTCATCTTCTTCCTTCAGATGACAACATTGTTCACTTGCTGGAAAAATGAACCAGCACCGACAGAAATAAAATGTTTTCGTTCAGGGCATTTTAGACCATAAATGAGTGCCATTAAGGTGCCAAACGGATGACCAGAGAGTCCCCAAGCTCTCTATATAAAAAGCTTCTCTCCATTCATTCTCCTCACACCTAAAAACACCACTCTCTCTTAACTACTCAATTTTTCGTTGAAGCTCAAACCAGAGCAACCGACATTGAGGTTTTTCTGAGCCTTAGAAGGCAAGGTTTGGTTCCTTAGATTTGGGGAGAAGTTAGCTACCTGATGACAATCTCCATTCAATCTGAAGATTGTTGGAGAAGCACTGACGTAATCAAACAGTGAAGTAGCTCCGATGGACCGAAGCTACCCTATTTCAGCCAAGCTGAAATCAACCAAATTTAGCCCTCTTCAGGCCAAACCAAGCTCTCCCAACCTTCCCACAACCCTTAGACGACCTCAACTGAGCTGAAAGGTAAAACAATTCGGCCCTCCTTATTCGTTGCAGGTTGGAGTTAGAGAGAGAAATCACATAATTTCACGATGAAATTCTCCTTCAATTCAGGGTCAATTGTAGGAATTCTTGATTCAAGAAGATACCTCAGGAAGAGAGCTATCTTCCCAGTAGAAAGATCGGACTGTCGCACCTCTGACGGTAAGCTTTTGAAGCTTTATCTCTCTATGTTCAGTTTTTCGACGAAGCTCCATTTGAGCTCAATTCGGACCCAAATGATGTGGTTCAAAGCTTAATTGAATCATGTGGAAGTGTAGTAACAAATCCATACCTTCAATTGGAGCAATTAATCTCAATTGGATGGTCAATTTGATGAAATCAAATTTGGCAGTTTGAAAGGGGGAAATTTTTGCGAAATTTGGGGATTTCATAAATTTGAGGGACCAAATTGCAAATTTCCAAAATTGAGGGCCAATTAGCCATGAAAAGGATGTTGGAGGACCAATTGGTCAATTTTTGAAAATAATTGGGGTCAAATTGCTATTTTTGTAAATTAGGGGCAAAATGGTAATTTTTGAAAAGTTGGGGACCAAATTGGAAATTTGGAAAACTTGAGCCCCTTAAACAATTTTCAGTAAATTAAGGATCCAATGTGAATTTTGGAAGTTTTAGGACTCAATGTGGGGAAAAGTTTGCATTAGGGACCTAAAGTTAAGGAAAATGAACTTTAGGGACCTAAGTGCAATTAATTGAAAATTTTGAGTTTAGTCATTTATACGTGAGGAACGAAGGCTGTCATGCCAAATATTAATAGATAATGATGTCCAAATCGTGTAGGAGCACGAGGGACCGGAAAGCCATCAAGAGAATCTCGTGTCAACTTTGGAAAACTAACCAATGATGAACATGTCACGATTAACGGGTGAGTGAGCTTATTTACATCATTCCCGGTTGGGGTGATGAGCACTTTTATCAAAAGAAAACCTACTTACTGGTTGTAAGCAGAGATGATCATACCCAGTTTGTATGATGAATTTCCTTAAGGAAAGGAGAAACCCGCTTACCAGTTGTAAGAGGAGATATCATCACACCTGGTTGGTGTGATGAAGTGGAAAAATACTTTTTTGTCAAGAATGTTCTCTCGTGATTGTATGCCATTGCTTAAACTATTTGCAAGTCCTTAACGAGAGCAAGAATAGGTCAAATAGGCCAGAGGCCTCAATTTTTGAACTCATGGGGGGGCTAAATACCTAATTTTGGAAAATCACGTACAGTGGGCCCAATGCCAATGGCACGAGTAGAAGCTCGTAAACAGACATGAATAAGAATAGTCATGAAAACTCTCCTTAAAAGTGGAATTTACTATGTGATTCATCACGGTATCAAGTCAAGATCGACAAGGCTCGATGGGCTAGCAGCAGTGCGTCAGGGCTTTGTTGACAGACCAATCAGATAAACAACTATAGGCTGGGTTGAGTGTCGGGGCCGTTGGACCTTTGACACCAAAGAGAATGGCTAAGAAAAATGAAAACTATTGTTTGTGCATGCGCTTGTGGTATGGGTCCATCAAGATGCCATAGGGGGTAGTGATGGGTCCTAAGGGTTGTTGGACGACATGATGGCAATAAAGGAAGGAGAAGCTACTTTGTTTGGGTTTCTCATCATACTAGTTATTCATGGAGTTAATGTGTTTGGACTCCTCGAAGTTACTATGTTGGGACTCCACGGAGTTACTTTGTTTGAACTCCACGAAGCTACTGTGTTTGGGGTTTCCTGAATCTACTGTGTTTGAACTTCAGGTGCACGAGATTGGGATAAGGTCTCTGTCCTCATATGGACACAGAATGTTATTTAGGTCTAAAGGTAAAATGTCAAGAACATCCACTCAGACCTAGGGTAGAAGTGGATAGACTTCTATCTTGGTGGCCGGTAAAGATGCTTCGAGCCACAAGTGGGTGTAGTGGATGTGCTGCACGTGCGAATGTGTGTACCCTTCATGATGAAGGACTTTGTGTTGTTTGTTTAACATACATAACATAGAAATGAGAAAAAGTATTTTGAAAACCTTGAAAGGAATTTAAAAATCTTTGGGAAAGAATTGGTAAACCTTGGAAAGATGTTTTGGAAAAAAATTTGAAAATGAGGAAACCCTGTTAAAAGGAAAATGCACCCTTAGTACGGTAAAGGTTTTTGAAAACCAAACTTTGAGGAAAAACTTTCTTCTTAAAAAATGATAACCTTGGAATGTCTATCTTTAAAACTCATTCACAACACCTGCTCACTGAGTCGTAGAACTCACCCCCTCCTTTTGCCCCTTTCAGGTAACCAAGAGAAAACCCACTTAAAGACTTCCTTGTAGTTGAACCTACAAGATAGGTATGTAAGAATTAATGTATTTAATTTTGATTAATGTTATTCCAGGAAAGATACATGTGAAAATGACGCCTTACTCCTCGCGGTTTAGAGAAGGGGAAACGTTTATTAAACTAGGGGAGTGGCGGGCAGCTCATAGGGATTCGACCAAACCGGATCGGGGCGTGACAACTTGAGTTGTATCAGAGCCTATTTCCTCAAATACATTATCAATACTATATAACATAATAACTAATAGGAATAATTTTAACATTTCAGATGGCTTCCAAGAGAGCAACCAAGAGAACTAGAGCCGTAGTCTCTGATACTACCCAACCACCCTTTCCTGTAGAAACTCCCCGAGGAGCCCAAACAACCCCACCTGGACTGAGCTCAGAACACCATAGATTGTACAAGGAATTCACTCGAGTATTTAGACAACCTAATCTCGTCCCTGAGGTGGGCACCAATTCTCAAGCGAAACCAGAGGAAGTACAATCTCATCCTCCTCCTATTAACCACCCACCTTCCATTGACATTCCCAAATATCTCAAGACTCTCCGTCAATTGGGGTGTAAACCTTTCCTTAGAGAGAAAGATGTTGGAGTCGTCATGGACTAGTAGGCTAATATCAAGAAGCTGATGGGGATAGCCAGGATATCACCAAAGGATATGGTGATCCTAATAGAATGTTTCTTGGAGGGTAACACCAAGAGATGGTGGGATAATGTCTGGATCCGACATACCTCCACCCCCACCTGGAAGCAATTCGAGGAGAGGTATACGGAGGAATACCGAGCTTCGCATCTGATCAACGAAAAGAAGCAAGACTTCCTCCAATTTCGACAAGGGCTTAACTCTATCTTGGAGTATGAAACCAAGTTTGTTAAGACCCTTTGTCCCCAACCTAGCCGGACCTACACATGTCTGCCAACAATTCATGGATGATCTTAATATGGACATACGAGACCAAATGGGAGTATTAGGATGCCCCACGGATTTGACTTCTATCATAAGCATGGCCCATGAATGTGAACGTTTGGTACAGACGAGATGCCGCCAGATAGAGTAGACTAGTAGGAAGGAGGCAGGAGTCTAGAACAATTAGGGAGGACAAAAGGAGCCCGGTGGGCAGAAATGGGGAACAAGAATGGGGTTCCCTAGGGCAATGGGAGGTTATTATACCCAAAGGGAGGCAAGTATAGCTCCACAAAGTAGAAGCCCCTATTGTCCTAAGTGCTATAAAAGTCATGAAAGATCATGCCGAGTATGTTACGAATGCATATAGTTTGGCCACTTTGGGAAGAGCTACCCAACCCTTAGGGACAATATACAACGAAGCACCCTACGACCACCTCAAGGAAACCCAAGGGCACTAGATGGAGGACAAGACATAACCATTACGTCGAAGGTACCAACCCGAGTATACAACCTTACTGGGAGGAAGCACGAGATGATCATAGTACCATAGCTAGTACTTACCATAAATCCCCTAGACAAATATAACCAAAACCCTATAATTCATCATCATTATAATAAATAAAAGTTCCATTCCTTACAAGAAAATTTAAACTTGTGATGAGATACAAGTAAAATAAAACCTTAAGGATGTACCCAAAGGAAGGGGAAGCAGGAAGGATGGCATCTGATGATGTCAGGAAAATTAAGGTTAAATACCCTCAAGGACGAATAAAAAGGAATTATGGGAAAGAAGGGAAGGATTCTCTCAAAGAAGGAAACCTTAGGGAGACATACATATCTCAACTGAGATGTGAAGATGGAACAAATGACAAAGGATGAGAAGATGAAGTGCATGCTGAGGTGAAAGAACTAAGAGAAGCATACAAGGTGGACCCAAGGAGTAAGTTAAACCCAAGGAATAGGAAGATAGCATCCAAGGACGTCGTGACAAATAGGAAAGGGGTGAACTACCCATAACAGAGGAATAGAGGGAAGAACACCCGAGAAACCTCGGAAAGCTAAGCCCTCCACTTTAGAAATGAATAAGAAAAATGACCACCAATGTCAAGACTAGTCGTGGTCCACGATCGCCTAATGGAGCCCAAAAGAGTGGACGACTAAGCATAGGGTGGAGTACACAAAATAAGACCAACAATTGGAAATTCCATAGATAAGGAATAAATGGAATTTTGATGAGGAAGGATTCAAAGAGGGCAAATTCTCCAATATAGAAGGGATGTGAAGAAATGACGAAAGAAACACTTAAAGGAATGATAAGAAGGTTAAGCATGTAACTCCTAAGGTGGAAGTCTCTATTATGAGGGACATAGTAGAAAACAAAACTGTAAGCAGGGAAAGTCCTTTAGGAAAGAACGCCACTAGAAATGAGGAAGGGCATGAGAAGGGAAGAATCCTAACATGTTGGTAAGTCATGAGGAGACTCAATGCTTAGCACCAGAAAGACCCAATAAGGAAGTTGGAGAAGGACAAGTGTGTAAGAAAAACTGACATGGTTATGTAAGACATGACGACAAAGGCATGAAGGATGATTGAATAACAGTAAAGGTAGTCGAAGAATACTACCAAAAGAAAAGAGAGATGAAGTTATGATCTTCGAAAGGTCGGAAAGTCAAAATCAACCCTCAAGGAAGTGTTCTAGAGAACTAATGGACAAAGATATGCTCTAGAAAATGTCATGATGTAAGGGACATGTAAGCCTAACAGTCTTGAGGAAAAAATATGACTCAAGTAAGGAAGAATCAGTTAGTTAAGCATGATAAGGACAACATCGAATTTGGACTAAAGTTGTAATAAACAACAGATTAGGGAAGGGTCAAAATAAGACAAAGAGGGTGATAACACCAAGACCTGTGAAAGCAAATATGTAATGCTCAAAAGGACATTGAGCTAAGGGTTTTGATGATAAAAATAATGACTAGACACATGAATAATTGAGTATTTTGGAACTCTCAATCCTGAAATTTTGAGTAAGAACTTCATGGGGAAGAATCTTGCCCTAAGCAAAGGGAAATGTGAACCTAAGGATATACCCTTGAACTCGTAGGTAAGACATACTTAACTAGGATAAACTCAGTGGAATGAGTAAATCATAGAAAGGAAAGTAAATTTCTTAAGTGCGTGTTATAAAGGAAATAAGTGAAAATAATCAAAGTGTTAGCATGCCAAACAAACTCCAAGTTGACATAAAGAGAAGTTATTTTCTATGCAAAGGATGCTAAATAAGTTTTGGGGACAAAACTCCTAAAAGGAGGGGAGAGTTGTAAACCCCGTCCCTTAAAGATAAGGAAAACCAGTGAAAGAATCGGTCAACCCGGGTGAGAAAATCTAACCAGTTCATGAACCCCAACTATTAGAGAAAGGGAAAAATGGGAAATTTACAAATCCTGAGTGACCTAAAGAGTCATAAAAGTCACGGAAAAAAAACTTTGGGATGAATTGGAAGAGAAAACTAGACCGGTTCAGGTGAACCAGACCTGAACCAGATTGAACTGGTTTGGACAGGTTGGAATCATCATTGAACCAATTGCTAAATTCATTTTTCTAGGTGGATTAAACTATTCAATTTGGGGAATTGAAGCCACCATTGGATAGAGAATGAATTTAGATGAATTTAGAAATTTTTAATTTTGAAAAACTCGGTCGAATCGGGCCTGAACCGACTGGTTTAATTATTGAACCCAGTTCGGACTGGTCCGGTCCGATTCAGAATAGTGTCGTCTTCTTCCTTCAGATGACATCGCTGTTCACTCGCCGGAAAAATGAACTAGCACCGGCAGAAATGAAAAATTTCCATTTAGGGCATTTTAGGCCATGAATGAGTGCCATTAATGTCCCAAACGGACGGCCAGAGAGTACTCGAGCTCTTTATATAAAGAGCTCCTCTCCATTCATTATCCTTACACCTGAAAACTCCATTCTCTCTCAACTACTAAGTTTTTTGGTGAAGCTCCAACCAAAGCTCTGACATTGAGGTTTTTTTGAGCCTTAGAAAGCGAGGTCGGGTTCTTTAGATTCAGGGAGAAGTCAACAACCCGATGACAGTCTTCATTTGATCCAAGGATCGCGAAAGAAGTGCCAGCGTAATCAAACAATGAAGCAGCTCCAACGAACCAAAGCTGCCTGTTTCAGCCGAGCTAAAATCGGTCGAATTCAACCCTCCTTAGGCCAAACCAAGTTCTCCCAACCTCCCCATAGCCCTTAGGCAACCTCAACTAAGTTGAATGGTAAGTCAATTCGGCCCTCCTCAGTCGTTGTAGATCGGAGTAAGAGGGAGAAACTGCAGAATTTGACTAATGAAATTCTCCTTCAATTCGAGGACAATTGTAGGAATTCTTAATTCTAGAAGATACCTCAAGAATAGAGCTATCTTCCCCGATAGAGAGATTGGACTGCCGCACCTTCGACGACAAGCTTTTGAATCTTTCTCTCTATACGTTTAGTTTTCCGGTGAAGCTCCGTTTGAGCTCAATTCAAAACCAAATGGCGTGGTTCAAAGCTCAATTGAATCATGTGAAAGTATAGGAACTGATCCATACCTTCAATTGGAGCAATTAACCTCAACTGAATGGTCAATTTGATGAAATCAAATTTAGCCAGTTTGGAAAGGGGAAAATGAGGGAAAATTTGGGGATTTCATAAAATTGAGGGACCAAATTGCAATTTCCCAAAATTGAGGGCCAATTGGCCATGAAAATGATGTGGGAGGACCAATTGGTCAATTTTTGAAAATAATTGGGGTTAAATTGCCATTTTTGTTAATTAGGGGGAAAATGGTAATTTTTAAAATGTTTGGAACCAAATTGGAAATTTGGAAAACTTGAGTCCCTTAAACAATTTTCAGTAAATTGAGGATCCAAAGTGAATTTTGGAAGTTTTGGGACTCAATGTGGGAAAAAGTTTGCATAAGGGACCTAAAGTCAAGGAAAATGAACTTTAGGGACCTTAGTGCAATTAATTGGAAATTTTGAGTTTAGTCATTCATACGTGAGGAACGAAGGCTGTCATGCCAAATATTAATAGATAAGGATGTCCAAATCGTGTAGGAGCACAAGGGACCGGAATCCCAACAAGAGAAGCTTGTGTTGACTTTGGAAAACCAACCTAGGACGAACACGTCATGATTAATGGGTGAGTGGAGTTATTTACATCATACCTGGTCGGGGTGATGAACATTTTTATCAAAAGAAAACCTACTTACTGGTTGTAAGTAGAGATGATCATACTTGGTTGGTATGATGAATTTCCTCGAGGAAAGGATAAACCCGCTTACCGGTTGTAAGCGGAGATATCATCACACCTGGTTGGTGTGATAAAGTGAAAAAATACATTTTTGTCAAGAGTGTTCTCTACTGAATGTGTACCATTGCTTAAACTATTTGGGAGACCTTCTTAACGAGAGCTAGAACAACTTAGATATGCTAGAGGGCTTGGTTTTCGAACTCATGGGGGGCTAAATGCCCAGTTTTAGAAAATCACGTACAATGGGCCCAAGGTCAGTGGGCACGAGCAGAAGCTCGTAAACAAATATGAATGAGAAGAGCCTTGAAAACTCTCATTAAAAGTGGAATTTAATGTGTGATTCATCATAGTACCAAGTAAATACCGACAAGGCTCGATGTCATATAAACAATTTTAAGCCGAGTTGAGTGTCGGGGTCATTGAACCGTAGGCCCCAAAGAGAATGGCTAAGAAAAATGAAAATTATTGTTTGTGCATGCACTTGTGGTACGTGACCATGAAGATACCCTAGGGAGTAGTGATGGGTCCTAAGGGCTGCTGGACGACATGTGACGATAAGGGAATGAGAATCTACTACGTTTGGGTTTCTCATCATACTAGTTAGTCATGAAGTTATTATGTATGGTCTCCTTAAAGTTACTATGTTGGGACTCTATAGAGTTACTGTGTTTGGACTCCATGAAGCTACTGTGTTTAGGGCTTCCTCAAGCTACTGTGTTTGAGTTTCATGCACACGAGATCAGGATAAGGTGTCTGTCCTCATACGGACACGGAGTGGTATTTAGGTCAGAGGGTCAGACGTTGAGAACATCCACTCAGACCCAGGGTAGAAGTGGATGGACTTCTATCTTGGTGGTCGGTAAAAAAGCTCTGAGCCCCAAGTGGGTGCAGTGGATGTGCTGCACTTGCTAATGTGTGTACACTTCGTGATGAAGGGCATGTGTTGTTTGCTAAACACACCTAACATTGAAATGGGAAAAGGGATTTTGAAAACCTTGAAAATGATTTAAAAATCCTTGGGAAAGAATTGGTAAACCTTGGAAAGATGTTTTGGAAAAGAATTTGAAAATGAGGAAACCCTATTTAAAGGAAAATGTCACCCTTGGCAGGGTAAAGGTTTCTGAAAACTAAACTTTGAAGAAAAACTTTCTTCTTAAAGAAATGATAACCTTGGCGTGTCTATCTTTAAAACTCATTCCTAACACCCGCTCATTGAGTTGTAGAACTCACCCCCTTCATTTACCCCTTTCAAGTAACCAAGGGAAAACCCACTTAATGACTTCCCTATTGATGAACCTGCAAGACAAGTATGTAAGGATTAATGTAGTTAGTTTTGATTAATGTTATTCTAGGAAAGATATAGGTGAAAAGGACATCTTACTACTCGTGGTTTAGAGATGGGAAAACCTTTAATAAACCAGGGAGTGGCGGGTTGCTCATGTGTAAACCCCACCTTTTAAGTTAAGGAAAACTGGGAAAAGAATCGGTCAAACTGAGTGAGAAACATCGAACCGGTTCACAAACTCGATCACTAGAGAATGAGCAATTTGGGAAATTACAACTCTTGAGTGACCCAAAGGGTTCAAAAAGTCTTGGGAAAGAAGCTTTGGGCAAATTGGAAGAGAAAAACTAGACCGGTTCAGATGAACTGTATCCAATTAGATTGAACTAGTTTATAACCTGAGTTGGTTCATGAACTAGAACCGATAAAGAAAGAGCAAACCGAAAAATTTATGGATGCCGAGTGGCCTAAAAAGTCACAAAAGTTAAGAAAAAGGACTTTAGGATGAATTTGAGATGGAAACCAAACCGGTTCAAGTGAGCTGGATCCAAACCGGTTTGGATCGGTTTGAACCACTATTGAACCGAATGCTAAATTCATTTTTCTAGGTGGTTTAGAAAATTCCAATTTGAGATTTGAGGCCACTATTAGATAGAAAATGAATTTAGATGAAATTATAAATTTTTAGATTTGAAAATTTTGGTCGAATTGGTGGTGAACCGGCCAGTTTAAGCTTTGAATTCGATTCGGACCGGTTCGGTTTGGTTCGAAACAATGTCGTCTTCTTCCTTCAGATGACAACACAGTTCAGTCATCGAAAAATCACGCAGGGCCAGTGAAGCTGAAAAGTTTCCGACCAGGGAGTTTCAGGCGATGAATGACTGCCATTAAGGTGCCAATTGGACGACTAAGAAGTCCCCGAGTTTCCTATATAAAGAGCCCCTCCTCATTCATCCTCTCCACTCCTGAAAACTCCATTCTCTCTCAACTGCCCCTCTTTCTGGTGAAGCTCAAACCAAAACTCTAACTTAGGCACTTTTCTGAGTCAAACAAGGCAGGGTTGGGTTCTTTCGAACTGGGGAGAAGTCAGCTACACACTTATAGTCTCTATTTGCTCCAAGGGTCGCCGGAGAAGCGCCGGCATGATAGAATAATGAAGCAGCTCTGGCGAACCGAAGCTGCCATATTTTGGCCGAGCTGAAATCAACCAATTTGAGCCCTCCTCAAGACAAACCGAGCCCTTCCAACACCTCCACAGCCCTCATACAACTAAATTAGAGCTAAAAGGTGAGCCAATTTGGCTACCCTCTGTAATTTTTGACCAGTGTTAGAGAGAGAACCGACAGAACTTAGACGATGAAACTCTCACTCAATTTGGCATCAATTGATATAATTCTTGATCCTAGGAGGAACCTCAGGACGCAAGCTATCTGCCCAGATCAAAAGCTTGGACCGCTGCGCCCCCAACGATAAGCTTTCGAAGCTCCGTTTTCCAGCGAAGCTTCGTTTGAGCATATTTGGCACCAAATCGTGTGATTCAAAGTTCATTTGAATCGTATGAAGGTGTATGAACTCCAATTTAACTTAAATTTCAATAATAGGGGGTAAATGGTAATTTTGGAAAGGTTGGGGGACCAAATTGGAAATTTGGGAAATTAGACCCCCTTTTGTGAATTTGAATAAATTGAGGTCCTAAGATAAATTTTAAAAGTTTTAGGACTCAATTTGAGGAAAAACTGACATTAGGGACTCAAAGTTAAAGAAAAATAACTTTAGGGACCTAAATGCAAATAAAGGAAAAGTGGGTTTTCTCATTCATTTAGGATGCATGAGGGCTATTAGGCCAAAGAATAATGAACAAGAATGTTCATATCGTGTAGGAACACGAAGTACTATGAACGCTAGCTAAATCGAGTTCGAGTAAGGACAACAAGCCGGTTAAGAGGAATTTCACTACACGATCAGGTGAGTCAGATTTCTATATCATACCCTGTTGGGATCATAAGCACCTCAAAAATGAAAACCCACTGCTAAGTGGTATTTTAAACATCACACCTTAGAGGAGTGATGAGAAAATTACGCGGAAAAACTACTTACCGGTTGTAAGTAGATAATACCCAATTTGTATGATGAAACTTTCTCGAGCGGAGATGTTCTCATACTCGGTTGGTACGATGGACAGTTGAAAAAGATATTTTTTCGGAAGTGCTCTCCTCTGGCTATGTGCCACTGCTTAAACCATTTGGGAGACCTTCTTGATGGGAGCTTCAATAGCTCTATTAGGTCGGAGGTCTCAGTTTTGGAACTTGGGGGCTAATACAACCAATTTTGAAAATCTCAAACATTGGGCCCTATGCTAGTTGACATGAGCAGGAACTCATAAACAAACATGATTTATATGCCATGAAAACTTAAGTAAATTAATTTTTTGGCCATGGTACCAAAACAGGATTGACATACTCTGTCAACTAGCGGTAGCATGACATGATAGGTCTACAGACTAGTCAATACAAACAGCTACAAGTTGGGTTGAGGGTCGGGGCCGTTGGATTAGTGGCACCACAAATGATATGGCATCATGTGAAAACTGTTGATTGTGCATGCACTGTGTTTACGGAACCTTCAAGATGCCCAAGAGGGATAGTGATGTGTCCTAAGGGCCTGGATGACCTAGTGGACATAAGGGCAGTTAGTCGTACTAGAAGCCTTGCGAAGCTCAATGTAGCTTCAAGCACATGAGATCAGGGTGGGGTTAAGATGAGGTCTCTGTCCTCATACGAACACGGATAATTGTTACGGGATTGAGGGTCGGATGTCATGAACATCCAGTCATTCTCATAGTAGAAGTGGATGTACTTCTATCTATGTGGCCGATAAAGTCGCTTCGACGCCTACGATTGGATGGGCTGGCCTACGATTATGTGTTTAACCTTCATGATGAAGGATGTGTGTTGGGTGATGACACACCATGGTAATAAGAAATGGTTATAAAAACCAAAATTTAGAATGAAAGGTTTTTAATAGAAAATAAGGAGTCTAGCACAATCCGAATCAAATATTTTTCCTAAAAAGTTATAATTTGAAAACCCATTCACTAAGTCGTTATACTCACCCCACCATTATATACCTTTTAGGTAACCCCGAAAAGCCTACCCCAAAGATAACCAGCTAATACTCTTGTAAGACAGGTATGATCAGTTTAAACTTTTATGCAGTTTTGATTTATGTTATTCTAGGAAAGGTGCAGGTTTAAAGGACGCCTTACTCTTCACGATTTATAAATAAGGGGCTACCCTTAGTAAACTGGGAGAGTGGCAGGTTGATCACGGGGATCCGACCAAACTGGGAAGGGGCGTGACAACTTGAGTGGTATCAGAGCCTGTTTCCTCGAATACATAATCAAGACTAGAAAATATAGTAACTAATAGGATTAATCTTAAAATTTTTAGATGGCCCCAAGAAAAGTAGCCAAACAAACCCACGTTATCATAGCCACCCTGGAAAGAAGGGAGAACCCCTTCCCAAGGGAGGAAATGAACCAAGAGTATAGAAGGACCCTTGGAGTAACCCCGGGTTGAAGAGGACTCAACAAGAAAACCTCCAAGGTGTTCAGGCTCAAGGATGGCAAGGCATTGAACCATCAACAACCCCTTAGAAAGGTCTCACAATGCTCAAAGTGTGGGAGGAACCATAAAGATCCACATAAGGAGATGACCTGTTATAAATGTGGGCAATGGGGACACAACAGTAGATGATGCCTGACATTTTGGAAGACAAGACCTGAGAGGATATGCTATGAGTGTAGGAAGGTGGGACACATAGCAAGGAATTGTCCCACACTACGAGGAATCCAAGTGAAACCTTCTAATAAGGACACCTCCACCCCTACAAAAGTTTGAAGGGATGACATTACAAGAACCACTATTGCAACTAGGGAACCCAATCTCACCTAGGAAGAAATTCCTCTAGACCATAGTTTAGTAGTGAATACTTCTCAACCCATCATTGTAACAATCTCCCTCAAGAGATGTTAAAACCCCAAACTGTATACTTACTTCAATAAATAAGATTATGAGTTTCTAATAAAATTTCTCTATTCCCTAATAATACGGTAACATGCCTCAATAGCTCGAGGAAGGATCACAAAAAGAAGATCAAGGGTAGGACCTTAAGAAAACCCATAAATAGTAGAATATAGATAAAGGGAATTTTCCTTAAAGAGCACTACAAACCACCTAGGAGCAAAGAAGGAAACATCTCCTCCATAGAAGACAAGCTGAATGATGAAAGACAACTAGAATACCTCAAGACAATAAGATATGATATACCTTGGAAAAACAGAGGAGTCAAGTAGGGTTATAGGCTAACCTAGCAAGGAAGGGGGAAGTGAAAAGGCTACAACGGTGGAAAGGAAGAATGAAGAAAACCCTTGAAGAAATAAATGGCCAAAAATAAAATGATGACTACACTCAAGCCATAAGGAGGATTTAGTAAGTCCCGCACAAAGATGTCTTGGAGCAAATAAGTGCCTGAGCCTTTCCCAAGGAATGAGACCATGAGAAGGCATATATGCTCCAATTAAGAAATAATGGACCAAGTAACGAAGGATGAGGAGATGAAGTGCACGTCGAGGTGAAAGAACCAATGGAAGTACATTAAGAGGACCCAAGGGGAAAGTTAAAACCAAGAAACGACTAAGTACAAATAGCATCAAATGACACAGCGACAAGTGAAAATGGGTGGGCTAGCCACCATAAGTAAATAGAGAAAAGAATATCCAAAAAACCTTGGGAAAGTAAGCCCTTCAATTTGGAAGAGGGTAAGGAGAAAACAACCAATGATATCAAGATTGGTCGTGGTCCACACTCACTTAATAGAGCCCAAGGAGTGTATAGCTGGACATAAAGGGTGCTAGGAACCAATCCATCACCAGGAGCTCTTCGAAAAGAGGATAAGGAATAAAAATGAAATGGAGGACAATGAAGGATAAAGAATAGGAAACAATACTGACCTTAGAAGGGTGTAAGAAGGAGGAAACTAGTAACAACAGGATGGTCAAGGAGAATAAATGAAACCATAGGAAGGATAGGGGAGTAGTAGAGACTACACTCTAAAGAAGGGTAATAGAGTTGGTATAGTGTTAAATACACGAAATAAGACTTGACGATCGACAAATGAATAAAGGTGGACAAAAGCCCAAATTCAAAAGGGTGTAAGAATGCGAAGGAAGGAAACCTTCAAGTTATAGTAAGAAATTCAAACATCTAGCACCTAAAGGGAAATCTTTACTTTGAAGGACATATTAAAGGATGAAAATCATTAAAGGAGAACGCCCTAAAAATGAAAGAATCGTGAAATGATCACAAGTAATGAGAATGAGTTTAAGGAAAAGGATAATCCTTGAGTAAAGGACATCACTAGAAATGAAGAAAGACATAAGAAGGGAAGAATCTCAACATATTGGTAAGTCATCAGGAAATTCAATAATTGGCACTAGAAAGACCCAATAAAGAAGTTGGGAAAGGATGAGTGGGTAAGAAAAATCGTCACTGTTATGTAAGACACGTTGTCAAGACACAAAGGATAATTGAATAATAGTAAAGGTAGTCGAGGAATACTACCCGATGAAATGTGGGATGAGATTATACAATCCCTGAAAGGTAGGAAAGTTGGAAGCAACCCTAAAGGAGGTGTTGTAGAAGTTGAAGGGATAGAGATAGGTTCTGAACTATGTCATGTCATAAGGGACATATAAGCACTAACAGTCCCGAACAAAATGTGTCTCGAGTAAGAAAGAGTTAGTTAGTAAGTATAACAAGGTCAAACATAAATTTTGACCGAAGCTGTAATCAATGATGGATGAAGGATGGGTCAAATTGGGACGAAGGAATAATAACATCGAAACCTCTTAAAACAAGTACGTAATGCTCAAAAGAATGTTGAGCTAAGGGTTTCAACGATGAAGAGAATAACTAGACAAAGGAACGATTGGGCACCTTGGAACTCCCAATCCTGAAATCTTGAGTAAGAACCCCAAAAGGAAGAACCTTACCTTAAGTAAAGGGAGATGTGAACCTAAGGATATACATTTGGATTAATGAGTCAGATATACCTCAATTTTATAACTCGATGGAGGGAGTAAGCATTATAAAGGAAAAGAAATTCCTTAAAGGAATGATTACGAGGATTAAGTGAAAGAGTAATCGAAATGTCAGCATGTCAAGTAAACCCAAGTTGACATTAAGGGAAATTATTCCCGATGTGGAATATATTGTTTAAGTTTTGGGGACAAAACACCTAAAAAGAGGGGAGAGTTGTAAACCCCGCCCTTTTGAGTTAAGGAAAATCAGGAAAAGAACTGGTCAAACTGAGTGAGAAACACCGAACTGGTTCACAAACTCAATCATCAAAGAATGTGTAATTTGGAAAATTACAACTCTCGAGTGACCCAAAGGTCCATCAAGCCTTGGGAAAGAATATTTGGGCAAATTGGAAGAGAAAAACCAGACCGATTCAAATAAACCAGATCCAACTGGATTGAACCAGTTTATGAACCGAGTCAGTTCATAAACCGGAACCGATAGAGAAAGAGCAAACCAAGAAATTTATGGATCCCGAGTGACCTAAAGAGTCACAAAAGTCAAGAAAAAGGACCTTAGGATGAATTGGAAATGGAAATCAAACCGGTTCAGGTGAATCGAATTGAACCAGTTTGGATCGGTTTGAACCACTATTCAATCGGATGCTAAATTTATTTTGCTAGGTGGCTTAGAAAATTCAAATTTGAGATTTGAGGCCACCATTAGATAGAAAATGAATTTAGATGAATTTATAAATTTTTAGATTTTAAATATTTTTTTGAATTGGAGGTGAACTGACCGGTTTAAGCTTTGAACCCTATTCGGACCGGTCCGGTCCTGTTCGGAACAGTGTCATCTTCTTCCTTTAGATGACATCACTGTTCACTCGCCAGAAAATTGCGCAGCATCGACAAAGCTGGAAAATCTTCGACCAGGGAGTTTCAGGCAATAAATGACAACCATTAAGGCAACAATCGGATGGCCAAGAAGTCCCCAAGCTTTCTATATAAAGAGCCCCTCATTCATCCTCTCCATACCTGAAAACTCCATTCTATCTCTACTACTCCATTTTTTGGTGAAGCTCGAATCAAAGCTTTGACTTGGGCACTTTTCTGAGCCAAACAACGTGAAGTCATGTTCTTAAGAACCCCGAAGAAGTCATTTACACACATGTAGTCTCCATTTGCTCTGAGGGTTGCTGGAGAAGCACCGGCATGATAGAAAAGTGAAGCACCTCTGGCGGACCGGAGTTGACCAGTTTTGGCCGAGCTGAAATCGGCCAATTCGAGCCCTCCTCAGGACAAACCAAGCCCTCCCAACACCTCCATAGCCCTCCTACAACTGAATTAGAGTTTAAAGATAAGCCAATTCAGCTCCCCTCTATAATTTCTAACTAGTGTTAGAGAGAGAACTGTCAAAACTTCAATGATGAACTTCCCACTCAAGTAGACATCAATTTATACAATTCCTAATCCTAGGAGGAACCTTAGGACACAAGCTATCTACCCAAATCGAAATCTCGGATCGTCGTGCCCTTGACAGTAAGCTTTCGAAGCTTTCTCTCTCTAAGTCCAGTTTTTCGGCGAAGCTCCATTTGAGCTCATTCTGACACCAAATCGTACGATTCAAAGTGCAATTGAATCATATAAAGGAGTAGGAACTCCAATTTAACTTCAATTTCAACAATTCAACTCATTTGATTGGTCAATTTAATGAAATCAAATTTGGTAGAGGTAGAAAGTTGAAATTTGGGGAAATTAGGGAATTTTAAAAATTAGAGGGACTAAAGTGCAATTTCATAAAATTGATGACCAATTGGGCATGATAAAGATGTTGGAGGATCAATTGGGCAATTTTTGGGGCAAAACTTACCATTTTTGTTAAGTAGGGGCATAATGGTAATTTTGGAAAAGTTGGGGGACCGAATTGGAAATTTGGGAAATTAGACCCCTTTTTGTGAATTTGAATAAATTGAGGTCCTAAGATAAATTTTAAAAGTTTCATGACTCAATTTGAGGAAAAACTAGTATTAGGGATTTAAAGTTAAAAAAATAACTTTAGGGACCTAATTACAAATAAAGGAAAAGATGGTTTTCTCATTCATTTGGGATGAATGAGGGTTACAAGGAAAAAGAATATTGAACAAGAATTTTCATGTCGTGTAGGAATACGAAGTACCGAGAACGCCAGCTAAGATGAGTTTGAGTAAGGACAACAATTCGGCTAAGAGGAATTTCACTACACGATCGGGTGAGTGGGATATTTATATCGTACCCAGTTGGGATGATAAGCACCTCGAAAATGAAAACCCACTGCTAAGTGGTATTTTAAACATCACACCTTATAGGAGTGATGTGAAAATTATGCAGAAAAACTACTTACCAATTGTAAGTAGATCATACCCGATTGGTATAATAAAACTTTCTCGAAGGAAGTGGAAAACCCGTTAATCGATTATGAGCGGAGATGTCCTCATACTCAGATGGTATGATGGACAGTTGAAAAAGATATTTTTTCCAAAGTCCTCTCCCCTGATTGTGTGCCACTGATTAAACAATTTGGGAGACCTTCTTGACATGAGCTCGAATAGCTTTTTTAAGGCTGGAGGCCTCGATTTTGGAACTTGGGGGCTAATACGCCCGATTTTGAAAATCTCGAATAGTGGGCCCTAAGTTAGTTAACACGAGCAGGAGCTCATAAACAAACATGATTTATATGCCATGAAAACTTAAGTAAATGAATTGTTTGGCCATGGTACCAAAACATGATTGACATACTCAGTCAACTCAACTAGCGGCAGTGTGACATGACAGGTCTTCGGACTAGTCAAGACAAATAGCTGCAAGTTGAGTTGAGGGTCGAGGCCATTGAACTAGTGGCACCACAAATTAAATGGCATCATGTGAAAATTGTTGATTGTGCGTGTAATGTGTTTATGGGACGTTCAAGATGCCCAAGAGGGGTAGTGATGTCTCCTAGGGCCTTGGACGACCTGCTGGATATAAGGGCATTTAGTTGTACCAAAAGCCTTGCGAAGCTCCATGTAGCTTCAAGTGCATGAGACCAGGGTGGGGTCAGGATGAGTTCTCTATTGTCATACAGACACGAAGAATTATTTCTTGATTGAGGTTCAGATGTCGCGAACATCCACTTATTCTCAAGGTAGATGTGGACGTACTTCTATCTAAATGGCCGACAAAGTCACTCCGACGCCACAAGTGGGTTTAGTGGATGGGCTGGCCTGCGATTGTGTGTTTGACCTTCATGATGAAGGATGTGTGTTGGGTGATGACACACCATGGTAATAAAAAATGGTTATAAAAACTGAAATTTAGAATGAAAGGTTTTTAAATGAAAATAAGGAGTCTGGCACACTCCGAATCAAACATTTTTCCTAAAATGTTAAATTTTGAAAATTTATTCACCAAGTTATTGTACTCACACCCTCCCTTATATCCCTTTCAGGTAACCTCGGAAAGCCAACCTCAAAGATCACCAGTTAATACGCCTGTAAGAAAGGTATGATCCGACCAAACCGGGTCGGGGTGTGACATCATGGGTTGCACTTAGTTCCCTAAAGTTCATTTTCCTTAACTTAAGGTCCCTAATGCCAATTTTTCCCCAAATCAAGTCTCAAGGCTTCCAAAATTCCCTTGGAGTCCTCAATTTATTCAAAATTGTATAAGGGGCTCAAGTTTTCCAAATTTCCAATTTGGTCCTCAACTTTTCAAAAATTACAATTTTGCCTCTACATTCCAAAAATGGCAATTCGACCCCAAATGTTCTAGAAATTGACCAATTGGTCCCTCAACATCTTTATCATGGCCAATTGGCCTTCAATTTTGGGAAATTGTAAAGTGGTCCCTCAATTTTCCGAAATTCCCAATTTTCCCAAACTTTTCTCCAATTTATCTCCTTCAAACTGACCAAATTTGATTTCTTCAAATTGGCTATTCAATCGGGGTTAATTGCTCCAATTGATGGATTACTTCATACACTTCCATACAATTTAATTGAGCTTTGAACCGCAACATTTGGATCCAAATTGAGCTAAAACGGAGCTTCGCCAGAAAACTGCTCATAGAGAGAGAAAGCTTTGAAAGGTTATCTTCGGAGGTGCGGCGGTCCAAGCTCTTAATGGGGAAGGTAGATCTTGTCCTAAGGTTCCTTCTAGGATCAAGAATCACTACAATTGAAGTAAAATTGAAGGTGAATTTAGTTAGTGAAATTTGACACTTTCTCTCTCCAACCTTGATTTGCAATGACAGAGTAGGGCCAAATTGGCTTACCTTTCAGCTCTGTTAAGGTCTTATGAGGGCTATGGGGGTGTTGGGGAGGCTTGGTTTAGCCAAAGTAGGGCTGAATTTGGCCCAATTTAGCTTAGCCGAAATAGGGCAGCTTCGGTCCTTCGAAGTTGCTTCACTGTTTGATTCCGCCTGCGCTTCTCCTACGGTCCTCAGTCGAAAGGTGGTTGCTGTTAGGTAGCTGACTTCCCCTAGAGTCTATTGGACCCAACCTTGCCGTATCAGGCTGAGAAAAAGGCCTATATTGAAGCTATGGTTGGAGCTTCACCAAAAAATGGAACAGTTGAGAGAGAATGGAGATTTGAGGTGTTTGAAGGATGAATGGAGAGGAGCTCAGGGACCCTCTGCCCCACAACTTTCCATTTTGGTCGAGCTTATCCTCACCCTAAAATGATCTGAATGAAAGGTTTCAGCTTCGCCTGCGATATCCATTTTCTACATTAATGAACAGTGATTTCATTTTGAGGAAGAAGATGATATTGTTTCGAACTGGACCGGACCGGTCCGACTGGGTTCAATGAGTAAATCGACTGGTTCATGCCCAATTCAACTAGTTTTCTCAAAATAAAAAATTTCTATATTAATCTATATTCATTCTCTATCTAATGGTGACTTCAATTACCCAATTCGAATATTTTAAGCCACCAATCAAAATGAATTTAGAAACTAGCTCGAGTATGGTTCAAACCAGTTCAATCCAGTTCATGTCCGATTTGCTCTAAACCGGTCTGGTTTTCTCTTTCCATTTGTCCCAAGGTTCGTTTCCATTATTTGTATGACTCTCTCGGGATTTGTTAATTCCCCAATTTATCCTTTCCTTATCGGTTATGGTTTGTGAACCGGCTTGGTTTTCTCTTTTGAAATAACCAGTTTTTTTTTCCTAATTTTCTTAACTATAAACGGACAGGGTTTACAAGAAGCATTTACACTTAGGGGTTTCGAAGCGGACCGATCTTACCTAAGAGAGGAGCTGGTACATAGAGTGTTAGGAGCCCTATCTTCGTTAGGCCCTGGAATCTTAGTCCATTCGCCATTGGATGAAGAAGTGGAAAGACATACCATACTAAAGGCTTTCAAGGTGGAAATAGGGGGTGGGATGCTAGAAGGAGACCTTATATCCCTACTCCTAAAGGATGTGTGTATCATTCTAGGGATGGATTGGCTATCGAGGCACCACACCAAGTTAGATTGTCAGAATAAGCTAGTAACATTCCACACTCAAGAAACTAACAAAATGGTATTCTAAGTTGAAAGAAATAGGAGCAAGCCCCATATAATCTTAAGCCTGAAGGCTTAGGAGATGAATAAGAAAGGATGTGCGATATTCTTGGATTGTGTCACGAGTACCTCAATGGTAGAACTGACACCAAATGATGTACTTGTGGTGTATGAATACCCGTACATGTTTTCGGAGGATTTAGCCAGACACCCACCGGATCGGTAGTTCGTCTTTGTAATAGAATTCATTCTAGGAACACACTTGCAAGCCTTGTGTTCCTTAAATAAAAGAACTAGAAATGAGAACAAGGAAATTTCAAAGGAAAACCGGGGTCCCGATTGAATAAGTGGTTACATAAACTAATCAATGTGGAATGAGAAATAACCCAAACACCCCAATTAGCAAAGAAATTAACCAATTGAGACAAGAACAAGACTAAACTGTGGTGAATCGAATAGAACCATACCAAATTGAGAGGAACCAATTCGAAGATTCATTTTTTGGGGTGATTAAAAAAGGGTATTTTGGTAAATTGAAGTCACAACCATATAGAAAATGAATTTATAAAATTTTAATTTTTAGAGAACCGGTCGAATTATGCTTGAACCAGCTAGTTTATGTCTTAGGTCACTAAAAACCAACTCAATTAGACCAGTCAATGACCAGACGAGGTTAGTAGACTGGATACCAAGTCAGCATTAAGTTAGTTTGTATGACTAATCAACGAGTGATGCATGGAGAGCACACCCCGTGAGCCATTAGGCCAACATATAAAAGCGCTAACCAATCAAAGTGTGACACGTAGTGAAAGTCAATGATGAAACTAACAAAATCCACATCAGTGGAACTGACCAACTAGAGGGAGACACATGGAAGATGTGTTGAGTCAGTAGGTGACCAGGATGCTTGAGAGAACTAGACAATCAGTAGACTACACATGGTGAAGCCACATCAAAAAATTCCAACCAATCCTAAGAGGAGACGTAGCATTGACAAATATTATGGAAGGGAATATTGACCAAAATAAATCAGCTAATTAGAGGACATCACGTGGAGAAGTCATCTGACGATTAGATTTGGTCAAATGCCATGTTGGATTAAGCAACTGATGGGCGGTTGCCATGTGGCAGGTCAAAAATTCAAATGATTATCTAGACCTTGAGTAGGATGCCATATTAGTGGACCTAACCAATCATAGCATGTCATGTGTCAGTTTGCGCATGTGAAACTCGCATGCGCGAGCAAAGTGTCATCTTTAACCTCGAGCCATCTTATGCAGATGAATAAATACCTTCCATTTCTGACGAGCAAATATTCACTCCAATAATGAGATATTTGGAAGGGATAAGGGTAGAAAAAATGGAAACCAATAGAGAGAGGGTGCCCAAGCTCCCTATTTAAAAAGCTCATCCCCTATCCTTCTTCTCACACCTCAACCACTCGAATTCTCCATACATCTCTATTTTCCGATAATCCTTCAACCAAAGCTCCAACAAGGGCCTCTTTCTTGATGAGAGAGGTCAGAAGAAGGTCCTCTAGACTTATGATGAAATCCTCTACATCGCAGAAATCTCCCTCTAGTCTAAGAACGGCCAGAAAAGCCCTGACGAGGCCTCAGATTAATGCAACTCCATCCCCGGAAGTGCGTCGTACTCCAATCGAGTTGAATTCAAGCTAACCATGACTATGCACAGCCAAACAAACGTCCCCACACCATCCCTATTTGTAAGACCACATTTCGGGAACCCAAAAATTTTGATCGAATGTTTGAATCGAGAATAAAAATAAATTGGGAATGGAATTTGTTAGATCGAGAATCAAATACAAGTTAGCATGGCTGTAATTTAGTTGGATAAAACCAAGTAAGTCAAGTTAACTAATATAAAAACAAATCGGGTTAAATTGGTGAGATGTAATCATTTTAATACTTGGGATTTAATCATATATAAATAAGTATATAGAAGGGCCTAAAGGGAGGCCTCACGTTCCTTAAACAAATCCTATTGTGATAGCAAATCCCAAACCATCCGGGCAACTTCAGTTGGTTGGAGCTGTTTCATTGTTCGATCACGTTGACACTTCTCCGATGACCCTTGGAGCAAATGGAGACTCAAGCATGTAGCGGACTTCTCCATGAATCCAAAGAACCCAACCAGGCCTTCTTTGGCTTAGAAAAGACCCTATATCTGAGCTCTGGTTTGAGCTTTACCAAAAATTGGAGCAGTTGAGAGAGAATGTAGTTTTCAGGTGTGGAGAGGATGAATGAGGAGGGGCTCTTTATATAGGAAGCTCGGGGACATCTTGGCCATCTGATTGGTAGCTTAATGGCGGTCATTCATTGCCTTAAACTCCCTAGCCATAGACTTTTCATCTTCGTCGATGTTATGCGATTTTATGGCGAGTGAACAGTGCTGTCATTTGAAGAAAGAAGATGACACTATTCCAAACCGGACCGGTCTGAACCGAGTTCAAAGCTTAAAACAACCGGTTCAGGCCCGATTCGACCAAAATTTTCAAAATTAAAAATTTCTAAATTCACCTAAATTCATTTTCTATCCAATGGTGGCCTCGAATCTCAAATTTTAATTTTCTAAGCCACCTAGAAAAATGAATTTAGCATCCGGTTCAATAGTTGTTCAAACCGGTTTAATTCGATTCGGATCCGGTTCACCTGAATCGTTTGGTTTCCATCTCCAATTCATCCTAAAGTCCTTTTTCTTGACTTTTATGACTCTTTAGGTCACTCGGGATATATAAATTTCCCGGTTTTCCCTTTCTCTATCGGTTCCGGTTCATGAACTGACTCGGTTCATAAATTGGTCAATCTAGTTTTTCTCTTCAAATTTGTCCTAAGGTTCTTTTTCAAGGTTTTATGAACACTTTTGGATCACTCAAGAGTTGTAAATTTCCAAATTTCCCTTTCTCTAATGACCGGGTTTGTAATCCGGTTTAGTGTTTCTCACTCGGTTTGACTAGTTCTTTTCCCGGTTTTCCATAACTCCAAAGGGTGGGGTTTACATAGGGCTTTCATTTGAGCTTCACCAGAAAATTGAGCACTTCGGAGGAGGAGAGGATTTGAGGTGTGTGGAGGATGAATTGATGGTATCTCTTTATATAGGGAGCTTAGGGACCCTCTGCCCTACTAGTTTCCATATTGGTCGAGCTTATCCTCTTTAGAGAATGCCCAAATCGGAGGGAATATTCCCTCGCCGGAGAAGGAAAATTTTTTCTACCATCTGAACAGTGTTGTCATCCCAAGGAAGAAGACCAACACTTTTTCTGGACCAGACCGGTTTGATCGGATTTGGCGACGAAAATTGGTAGGTTCAAGCCTTATTCGACCGGTTTTCTGAAAATTAAAATTTTCTAAATTAGTCTAAATTCATTTTCTATCTAATGGTGGCCTCAATTTTCCAAATTGAGATTTTCAAGCCAATTAGAAAAATGAATTAAGAATTTGGTTCATCCATGGTTCAACCCCGTTCAAGTCTGATTCACACTGAACCGGTCTGGTTTTCCATCCAATTTTCTTCATGGTTCTTCCCCATGATTTTCATGACTTTTTGGTCACTTGGGATTTTCCAATTTCTCATTTTAACCCCTTTTTATCATTCTCGTTTCCCTAAATGGTTCAGTTTTCTCATTAAATTGACCAATTTTTTCCCAATTTTCCTTGATCCAAGGTGATGGGTTTCACATATGGAGTATATTTCTTGTAAGGTTAGGTTTTATTTTGCGCAGGCCTAATATAAGGATAGTGGCCACTAGCCTTGGGCCCTCTACACATGTTTTTCAAAACTAGGCCTTAAGCCCTATGAGTTCAAAACCGAGGCCCCTAGCCTGTTAGAGTTGTTCTAGCTCTCGTTAAGAAGGTCATTCAAATAATTTAAGCAATGATACACAACTAGGGGAGAACACTTCTGACAAAATCTCCTTTTAACTCATCGCACCAACTAGGTGGGATGATAATGATAGGTCCACTTAAAATTGGTATGTAGGTTTTTCCTTTCAGTAAAAAAGTCCATCATACCAATTGGGTATGATGCTTAAATAATCCCACTTACAAACGATAAGTAGGTTTTTCATTTAATAAGAGTGCTCATCACCCCAATCGGGTATGGCATTAGATAATCTCACTCACCCGGTGACTGCAACATGTTCGCCCTCAATTAGCTTCCAAGTCCTGCTTGAGCTCCTTTACTCATGTCCTTATTTGAATTCGTTCCTACATGGTTTGAATATCCTCATGAGGAACAACTTGGCATGAATGACCCTTCTATTTACATGTATTTCTATTTAGGGCCTTATTTTTACATTATTGCAATTAGGTCTCTAAAGTCCATAATCTTCGACATTAGGTCCCTAGATGCTCAATTATTTTAATTAAGCCTCTGGGGTTTCTAATATCCCTCTTGGGTCCCTAATTTTCTCAAAATGTTATGAGGGTCTCAAATTTCCTAAATTTCCAAGTTGGTCCCCCAACTTTTACAAAATTACCATTTTGCCACTAAGTTCCAAAATGATCAATTGGCCCCAATTCTTTCAAAACTTAACCAATTGGTCCTCCAACATATTTCTCATTTCCAATTGACCTTCAATTTTGAGCAATTCCATCTGGGTCCTTCAAATTTTCGAAATTCCCAATTTTCCCCAATTTCACCCCTTTACATTGACCGAATTTGATTTCTTCAATTTGGCCATCTAAATGGGGCTTATTGCTCCAATTGATGGCATGGATCGGTTTCTACACTTCCATATGATCAAATGGAGCTATGAATTGCAGAATTTGAGTCCAAAACAAGCTCAAACAAAGCTTCGTTGGAAAATTATATGTAGAGAGAGAAAGATTCGAAAGCTTACTGTCGGAGGTGCAACGGCCTGAGCTCTTAATCTAGGAATGTAGCTCTCGTTCTTAGGGTACTTCCACGATCAAGAATCACTATAATTGATGTTAGGATCAAGGTGAATTTGGTTAGTGTAGTTCAACACTTTCTCTCTCTAGAATTGATCTACAATGATGGAGGATGGCTGAATTGGCTTACCTTTCACCTCTATGGTCGTGTGATGGCTGTGGGACTATGGGTAGGCTTGGTTTGGTCATAGGAGGTCTGAATTAGTCAAATTTTGATCGACCAAAATAGGGCAGCTTCGAACCAATGAAGCTGCTTCATTGTTCGATCCCGTCGGTGCTTCTCCGATGATCCTTGGGTCGAAGGAAGGTTGCTGTTAGGTAGCTGACTTCCCCCGGAGTCTATAGAACATGAGTTTTCCATATAAGGCATAGAAAAGTGATCAAGTTAGAGTGTCACACCCCAACTCGGTTTGGTCGGATCCCTGTGAACAACCCGCCACTCTTCTGGTTTATTAAGGGTTTGCTCCTTCTTTAAACTGTAAGGAGTAAGGCGTCTTTTAAACTTGTACCTTTCCTGGAATACCATAAATAAAAACTGCATGAAATTTTAAACTTTACATACCTCTCTTGTCAGTATAGTTATTTGGGGTCTTTGGATAGGTTTTTCCTTGGTTTACTTAAAAAGGGATATAAGGAAAGGGGTGAGTACAACGACTCAGTGAATGGGTTTTTAAAATGGACTTTTTCGGAAAAATGTTTGAATCAGAGTGTGTTAGACTCCTTATTTTCTTTTAAAAATATTTCATTCTCAATTCTTGGTTTCCATAACCATTTCTCATCATAATGATGTGTTTATAAACTAACACATGCCCTTCATCATGAAGGAAACACACATTCGTAGGCCAGCTCGTCCACTGTTCCCACTTGTGGTGTCGGAGCGACTTTACCAGCCACCTAGATAGAAGTATGTCCACTTCTACCTTGAGAATGAGTGGATGTTCATGACATCCGACCCTCAATCCCATAATAAAACTCCGTGTCTGTATGAGGACAGAGATCTCATCCCGTCCCCACCCCGGTCTCATGCGCTTGAAGCTACGTCGAGCTTCGTAAGACTTCTAGTACAACTAACTGCCCTTATACCCACTAGGTCGTCTAGAGCCCTGGGACGCATCACTACCCCTCTTAGGTGTCTTGATGGTCCTATAACATAGTGCATGCACAATCAACAATTTTTCACGTAAACCATATAATCTGTGGTGCCACTAGTCCAATGGCCCTGACCCTCAACTAGACCTGCAACTATTTGTCTTGACAAGTCTAAAGACCTATCATGTCGCACTATCGCTAGTCCATTGAGTATGTCAGTCCTGTCTTGGTACCATAGCCAAACAACTCATTTACTTAAGTTTTCATGGTTTAATATTCATGTTTGTTTACGAGGTCCTACTCGTGCCAACTGTCCCAGGGTCAACTGTTCGAGATTTTCAAAATCGGGCATATTAGCCCCTAAGTTCCAAAATTGAGGCCTTCGAACTTTATGAGCTATTCGAGCTCCCGTCAAAAAGGTCTCCCAAAAATTTTAACTAGTGGCACATAGTCAGGGAGAGCACTTCCGACAAAATAAACTTTTCAACTGTCTATCATACCAACCAAGTATGAGAACATCTCCGCTTATAACTGATAAGTAGATTTTCCACTTCCTTCTGGGAAGTTTCATCATACCAACTAGGTATGATCTGCTTACAACCAGTAAGTAGTTTTTTCGTATGATTTCTACATCAATCTTCTCAGATGTGATGATTAAAATACCACATAGTAGTGGGTTTTCATTTCCAAGGTGCTTATCATCCCAACTGGGTATGATATTAAATCCCACTCACCTGATAGTGCAGTGAATTTCCTCTTAGCTAGCTTAATGCCTTTACGCGAACTTGTCTTAGTTGGCTTTCTGGGTACTTCATGTTCCTACATGATATGAACATCCTTATTCATTATCCTTTGACCTAATAGCCTTCATTCATTCCAAATGAATTAGAAAACCAAACTTTTCATTTATTTGCAATTTGGTCCCTAAATTTATTTTTGTTTAACTTTATGTCCCTAATGTCGGTTTTTCCTCAGATTGAGTTCTAAAACTTATAAATTTAACCTTGGGATCTCAATTAATTCAAATTCACAAAAGGGGTTCAATTTTCCAAATTTCCAACTTGGTCTCCAACTTTTCTAAAATTTCCATTTTGCCCCTACTTTACAAAAATGGTAAGTTTTGCCCTAAAAATTCCCTAATTTTCCCAATTGGTCCTCCAATATCTTTATCATGCCCAATTGGCCCTCAAATTTATGAAATTGCACTTTAATCCCTTGAATTTTTGAAATTTCCAAATTTCCAGTTAAACGAGAATTTAGTCATCGAAGTTCTGTCAGTTCTCTCTCTAGCACTGAACGAAATTTACAGAGGGGAGCCAAATTGGCTTAACTATTCACTCCAATTTAGCTGTTGGAGGGTTGTGGAGGTATTGGGAAGCCTTGGTTTGGCCTGAGGAGGGCTCGAATTGGCCAATTTTAGCTTGGCCAAAAAGTCAGGATTGACAAGGTTTGATGGGCTAGCGGCCATGAGTCAAGGTTAGGTTGACAAACCGGCCAAACAAACAGCTACAGGCCAGGTTGAGTGTCGGGGCCGTTGAATCGTCGACACCAAAGAGAATGACTAAAAATATGAAAACTATTATTTGTGCATGCACTTTTGGTTTGGGACCATCAAGATGCCCAAGGGGTAGTGATGGGTTCCAAGGGCTGCTAGATGACATGGTGGCTATAAGGGAAGTGAGAAGCTACTGTGTTGGGGCGTCCTCGTCGTGCCAGTTAGTCATGAAACTACTGTGTTGGGGCTTCTTGTGCATTGAGACTGGGTGTAGGCGAGATGAAGTCTACATCCTCATACGGACACAGAGTTATGTGGAGTCTGAGGGCTTGGTGGCTAGGGCATCGCTTAGACTCAAGGTAGAAGTCAAGGACTTCTATCATATTGGACGGTAAAGACGCTTTAATCCATAAGTGGGTGCAGTGGGTGTGTTACACCGGTGAACGTGCGTACCCTTTATGATAAAGGGCATGTGTTTGTTTGCTAAATGCCTCCTGAGGCAACATGATGTGCTAAGAGAGCTAAACACACATAATAAGTGAAAATGGTGAAAGGCTTTGAGAAAATCTTTGAAAATGGTGATAAACTTTGAAATAATTTTTGATGAACTAAATATTTTTGAAAACTCACTCCCAACACCCACTCACTGAGTTATAGAAACTCACCCCTCCCTTTAACCCCTTTAAGGAAAAAGGAGACCAACCTTAGAGATCTCTCGCAGTTGAACCCTAAGTCAGGTATGTAAGTTTTTAAGCTATTAAGTTTTGTATAATGGTATTACAGGAAACCAAGTAAAAAGGACGTCTGACTCCTCGCGGTCTAGAAGGAAGAGTAATACTTCTTAAACTAAAGGGAGTAGCAGGTTGTTCACGGGGTTCCGGCCAAACCGGGTCGGGGTGTGACACCATAAATCAAATAAAAAATACTCAAGCCAACTAAAGGGCTAAGCCAAATTGACCACCTAAACTTAGTTAATTGTCCCCTATCATGCTCTTAATCATCTTCCCTATGTCCCCTAATTTATTCCTAGCTTTGAAACGCTAGAACCAACTAAGAAATGAGCTCAAATGAAGCTTCATCGGAAAATAATCCTAGAGAGAGAAAGCTTCAATTACTCATTGATGAGGGTCCGATGATCGAAGCTTTTGATTCCACTGAATTGCTCACTTCCTAGGGACTGAGAATTAGTGGCCTAAGAACTGCGAATTTCTCAACTTATTTTTCAGGCAAAACTGATTGTGAATAGTGAATTCTAACGAAGAGTGGCAGAGGGGACTTATCAACTCAGCTCAAGGAAGATCAGGACTCTTCTAGGGGTGGTCGGGGGAGCTTGGTTTGGCCGGAATTGGTCCAAGAGTGGCTCGAATTGAGTTTGACCAACTCTGTCTACAGACTACCGAGGGAGCAAAGGTATTGTGCAAGCCTGTCGGCACTTCTCCGTTTATCCTCGAGCTGAATGGAGTATGCATTCATGTAGCTGACTTTCTCAGTATTCTAGAGAACCCGAATTTGCCTTCGAAGGTAGAGAAAGGTGCCCAAGTCAGAGCTCTAGTTCTAGCTTCGTGAGGAAATTGAGAAATTCTTCTTATCTAGGTGTTTGAGGGGTGAGGGGGACAAATGGGTAGGAGCTCTTTATATATGGAGCTCGAGGACTGATAGGTCTATTCATTCATCAATCACTTGGCCCAATCTCTCCCATTTATGGCCATGACAGGAGGATTTTCAAGTCGCTGAATATCTAGCAGCTGAGCTGCCGGCCTTATCTTCTCACATGAAAGGTTGATGACGACACTCTATCACCCGTGCGAGCTTGACATGTGTGGGCTTGCCATGTGGCACTTTGTGATTGGCTAGCTTTGTTGACATGACTTCCTACTCAACATCCTAGTCAGCCTTTAACTCGTTGACTAGACACGTGGCAGCCTCCCATTGGTCGATCGTTCCAACGTGGCTGCAGACTGTGTTCGGTCAACCATTGACCGTGACAAGTGACATCCTCTAATTGGCTAATATAAATGCGTCTGATTTTTGACCTAGTGCCACTACTACGTGTCAGCCTTTAATTGGTTGAGGTCATCCAACATGGCATTGCCACGTGTTGAGCTCTAATTAGTCGGTCGTTTCTCCGACATCCTTGTCAGATGCTGATGTGGCATCCTTACCATGTGTCAACTCCTTATTGGCCAATTTTGCTCACAAGGCTTCTTCGACATTGACTGTTGATCAAGGACATGTGTCACTCTTCTATTGGCATGTCTTTGCTAACGTTGATTCTCCTCTTCTAATCATTGATCGAGAACATGTCTCACCTTTTGATTGGCCAATGCTTCTAGGCGCCGACTAAGCGATTGACTAGGCGTACTTCACCACACGTCCTGCAATGATTGGTCGCACCTACTAACTGGGCAAATGTAAACCACGTCTCTTTGAAAAAAAGAACTAAACCAGGGAAAAACCCAAATACTTGTGAAAGCAAATTGAGTGTCTATCGGGACCAAAAAGGGGTAAAATAAAGGTTTAAGATGAATATTTAGACATCCCAAGTGGTCAATAAATCACAAAAATCATGAAGTGGATAGGATATGAAAATTGGGCCGGTTCAAGGTGAACCGGATCTAAACCGGAGTGAATTGGGTTGAATCGTGAAAAACTGGTTCAAAGATGCATTTTTCTAGGTGGCATAAAATGTCAAATTATAAAATTGAAGCCACCATTAGATAGAGAATGAATTTAGATAAATTTAGAAAATTTTAATTTTTATAAAATAGGTCGAATTGGGCCTGAACCGATCGATTGACGATTTTAGGTTACCAGACCAGGTCGAACCAGACCGGTCAACGGACCACTGCCAGGTCAATGCCCAGTCAACAGGGGCAACCAATCATCATGTGATGCATGATGAGGTGCACCCAGTCATCTGCTCAATTAGTGTTAGGAAGCACATACCAATGAAGGACTGACACGTGTTCTTGGTCAATGGTCAGATGAGGAAAATCGACCAATAGAGATGTGACACGTGTCTCGATCAACGATCAATGTCAGACAAAGCCCCATTAGCAAAGGTCGACCATTGGGGAGCTGGTACGTGGCAAAAGTGCCATATCAATGTCCGACTAAGACGTCTAGGAATGACTGACCAATAAGAGGTTGACACGTGGTAGTGCCACGTCGGATGACCTTGGCCAATCAAAAGTTTAGATATTGAGCAAAAACAAACAACATAAGTTTACATGTGGCACTAGCACTATGTGTCAGGAGGGAAATCTGATGCATTTAAAATAGCCAATCAGAGAGTGCCACGTGTTATGGTCAATGGTCAACTAGGACTGGTTAGCATCATGTATGTAGGAGTAGCCAGTGAGAGGCTGTTACGTGTTCGGACAGCAAGTCAAAGGCTGACTAGGCTACTGATTGGGATGTTACATTAGCAAAACCAACCAGTATAGTACCATCACTCATGTGACCCTGAAACGACAAAAAAACTCGAGCTGAATTTCAGCCACCTCCGACCTCACGTGACTGGGCTAAGCTTCATTAGCTCCCCTAGACCAACCCCTGACCTAAAAGAACCTTAGAGGTAAGACAATTCTGCCCCATTTTGTCGAAATAGTGAAGTTGCAGAAAATGAAACATTGAAACTTCTCTATTCGAATTCTTCATGCTCATGCATCCAATTGACCTGAGGTTTATCCTGGGAGGTTCCCCTTAACGAGAACTAGCCAGCCCCAATCAGAGATCGAACCACCGCCCTGTCATGCCCAGACTCGGTTAGGTCGGATCCCCGCCACTCTTCGGGTTTATTAAGGGTTTTTCCCTTCTTTAAACTATGAGGAGTAAGACCTCCTTTGTACTTATACCCTTCCTGGAATAACATTAATCAAAACTGAATAAATTAAATTACATACCTATCTTGCAAGTTTAGCTAGCGAAATGTCTGTAGGTTGATTTTTTCCTCGGTTACCTGAAAAGGGGTAAAGGAGGGGTGTGAGTTCAGACTCCTTATTTTCTTTAAAACAATTCTTTCATTGAATTCCCAGTTATTCAAAACCAATTTCCTCACAATCGGTGTGTTTAACAATCAACACACGTCCATCATCATAAAGGGATCACACATTTGCAGGGCAGGCCATCCACTGCATCCACTTGTGGCATTAGAGTGACTTTACGAACCAACTAGATAAAAGCCCATCCATTCTACCCTAGGAATGAGTGGATGTTCATGACATCCAAGCCTCAAACCCAAAAAGAAACTACATGTCCATATGAGAATAGAGATCTCATCCCGACCCCACCTCGTTCCCGTGCGCATGAAGCTACGTCGATCATCCCTAACTACTAGCACAACAAACTACCCTTATCTCCACCATGTCGTCCAGTAACCCCTAGGACGCATCACTAACCCTCTTGGGTGTCTTAATGGTCATGAACCTCAAGTGCATGCACAAACAAAGTTTCTTCATAAAGCCATTTATATTTGGAGCCACTGGTCCAACGACCCCGACCCTCAACTTGACCTGCAAATGCTTGTCTCAACCAGTCCGTCGACCTAGTCTTGTTGCACTACCACTAGTCCATTGAGTATGTCGGCATGTTTTGGGACCATGGCCAAATCACATAATTCATACATTTAGAATTTTCATGGCTTATCAGCATGTTTGTTTACGAGCTCCTGCTCATGCCAATTGGCCTTAGGCCCACTATACGAGATTTTCAAAATTGGACATTTTAGCCCCCAAGTTGCAAAACTGAGGCCTCAAGGCTATCTGAGTTATTCAAGCTCCCATCAAGAAGGTCTCCCAAAATGTTTAAGCAGTGGCACATAGTCAGGGGAGAACACTTTTGACAAAATACTTTTTCACTCATCTATCACACCAACCGGGTGTGATGACATCTCCGCTTACAATCGGTAAACGAGTTTTCCACTTCCTTCTAGGAAGTTCATCATACAAACCTAGTGCCACTACTTAGCAAAACCAACCAATCATGTTAGCAAAACCAACCAATCATGACGCGCCACATGGCACCCCAACAAATGCGAAGCTTGCACGAGCACCATAGTGTCATCTTCCTCAGATTGCTAACAGGGAGAAGAGGATAAGGAAGGGGAAGGGAGCCACCGGTGACTCAGAAAAAGCTCCAATCTGGTAGCTAGTGAGCGAGGTAGGGGCCAGGTCTTACGCCGGTAGGTAGCCTAGATAGTTGCCTTGCTCCCTCTATAAAGAGCATCCCTCCCCTTGCATTCCTCATCCCACCAACAATCGAAGAACTTGAAGAGGTCCATTTTCTAATGAGTTGCAGACCAGAGCTCCAAAAAGGGCCCTTTCTCCAGTCTTAGAAGGCACATTTGAGCTCTAGAAAATTGGAAAGAAGTCCTCTACCTCACCCCACCTCCTTTCGAGCCAAGAATCCTCTTTGAAGCAATAGGGTATAGTACCATCACTCAGGTGACCCCGAAACGATAGAAAAACTCGAACTGAATTTTGGCCACCTTTGACCTCACGTGACTGGGCCAAGCTTCACCAGCTCCCCTAGACCAACCTCTGACCTAAAAGAACCTTATAGGTAAGCCAATTCTGCCCCATTTTGTCGGAATAGTGAAGTTGCAAAAAATGAATCATTGAAACTTCTCTGTTCGAATTCTCTATGCTTAGGCGTCCAATTGACCCGAGGTTTATCCTAGGAGGTTCCCCTCGACGAGCACTAGCCACCCCAAATTAAAGCTTGGACCACCGCCATGTCATTCCCCGACCCGGTTAGGTCGGATCCCTATGAGCAACCCACCACTCTTCGGATTTATTAAGGGTTTTTCCCTTCTTTAAACCATGAGGAGTAAGACCTCCTGTAAACCCTGCACTTTTGAGTTAAGGAAAACGGGAAAGAACCGGTCAAACCAATTAAGAAAACCGAGCCGGTTTACAAACCCGATCATTTGGGAACAGGCAATTTTGAAATTGACAACTTTCGGATGATCCAAAGGGATCATTAAACCTTGGAAAAGAAACTTAAGACAAATTAAAATAGAAAAACTAAATTGGTTTAGGTGAACAAGATTACATAAGAACTTTGAAGTTAAGCGTGTTTGCCTGAGAGTAGTGTGAGGATGGGTGACCTCTTGGGAAGTATGATTTTTTTGTAACCCGAAATTTTGATAAAAAAATTTTATGCGAGACTTATCATAAATAGCCATAAATTAACCTCGAAAGGAGAGGTCGGGCTCTTTAGAACTAGGGATAAGACAACTATCTAATAGCAAACTCCAGCCAATCTGAGAATCGCTGAAGAAGTGCCAGCATGATGGAACAGTGATGCAGCTCTGGCGGATCGAAGCTGCCCTATTTCAGCCAAGCTGAAATCGACCATTTTGAGCCATTCTCAAACCAAACCAAGCCCTCCCAACACCTCCTCAGTCCTTCATCGGTCGAATTAGGCCCGAAAGGTAAGCCAATTCAGCTCCCCTTTACAATTTCAGATTGTTGTTAGAGAGAGAGTCGGCCGAATTTCAATAAAGAAATTCTAATCCAATTCGACATCAATTGATGTAATTCTTGATCCTAGGAAGAACCTTTGGAGGGTTGCCACCTACCTAGAGAGAAAGCTCCGATCGCCGTGCCCTCACCGGTGAGAAATCAAAGCTTTCTCTCTCTACAATCTGTTTTCCTACGAAGCTCCGTTTGAGCTCATTCCGACATTAAAATCTGTGATTCAAAGTTCCTTAGAATCATATGAACATATAGTAATTTAATTTCAACTCCAATTTCAACAATTAGAGGTGTTTGATCGGTCAATTTGATTAAATCAAATTCGGCATTGTTGAAGAGTTAAAATTGGGGATTTTTGAAAATTTGAAGGAAGAAAATGTAATTTTCTAAAATTGAGGGTCAATTGGTCATGTTAAGAATATTAGAGGGCCAATTGAGAAATTTTAGAATTTTTGGGGCAAAATTTACCATTTTTCTATAGAAGGAGCAAAATGGTAATTTTGGAAAAATTGAGGGACCAAATTGGAAATTTGAGAAATCAAACACCTTTGTGTGAAATTAAATAATTTGAGGTCCTAAGCTAAATTTTAAAAGTTTCGGAACTCAAATTTAGGAAAAACTCGGTAATAGGGACTTAAAGTTAAAAAAAATAACTTTAGGGACCTAATTGCAAATATATGTAAAGTGGGGTTTTCTCATTCATTAGGAAGGAATGAGGGCTATTAGGCCAAAGAATAATGAACAATTATGTTCATTTCGTGTAGCAGAATAAGACATTGGGAATGCCAGTTGAGGTCCAGTTTGCTAAGGACAGAACTCGACTAAGTGGAATTTCACCGCACTATCAGGTGAGTGGGATTATATATCATACCCGGTTGGGGATGATAATTGCCTCGGTATAAAAACCCACTATTTAGTGGTATTTTAATCATCACCACTTAGTAAAAATGATGTCAAAATTTTGCGGAAAACTACTTACCGGTTGGTATGATGAGACTTGCTCGAAGGAAGTTGAAAACCCGTTCATCGGTTATGAACAGAGATGTCCTTATACCTATTGGTATAATGGACAGTGAAAACCTATTTTGTCGGAAGTGTTCTCCCTTGACTGTGTGCCAATGCTTAAACTATTTGGGAGACCTTCTTGATGGGAGCTCGAATAGCTCTTATAGGCTAGGGGCCTCAGTTTTGGAACTTGAGGGCTAAAATGCCTAGTTTTTGAAAAACTCGAACAGTGGGCCATAGGCCAATGCACACAGGCAGGAGCTCGTAAAAGAACATGATATATATATATATATATGTGCCATTAAAACTTAATAAGTGAATTGTTTGGTCATGGTACCAAGGCAGGTCTGACATACTCAGTCAACTAGTAGCAGTGCGACATGATCGGTCTCTGAACCAGTCAAGACAAACAACTACAGGTTGAGTTGAAGATCGGGACTGTTGGGACAAATGGCACCACATATTACATGGTAATTTAAGAAAACTTTCTTTGTGCATGCACCATGAGTATGGGATCATCAAGAAACCTATGAGGGGTAGTGATGTGTCCTAAGGGCCCTGGACGACCCGGTGAGTATAAGGGTAGATCATCGTTCCAGATGTCTGTGCGAAATTTGAAGTAGCACCAAGCGCATGAGACTGGGGTGAGGACAGGATGAGGTCTCTGTCCTCATATGGACACGAAGAAGCGATTTTGGGATTGAGGGTCGGATGTCACGTACATCCACTCATTCCTAGGGAATAAGTGGTCGTGCTTCTATCCGGGTGGCTGGAAAAGTCGCTCCGAAGCCACTAGTGGGTTCAGTAGTTGTACTTACCTATGAATGTGTGTAACCTTCATGATGAAGGATGTGTGTTGGGTGATGACACACCGTGGTAACTAACAAATACCCAAATTTTTAAATGAAGGGATTTTGAAAAGAAAGGAGTCTGACACACTTCATATAAAAGTTTTTTTTTTAAAGTTAAAAGTAGACCATTGAAAAACCCATTCATTGAGTCGTAGAAACTCACCCCACTTTTATACCCCTTTTTAGGAAAAGAGAAAATGAATTGAAGTAACACCGAGCTTTACCCTTTATCAGGTATGCTTAAATTTGTCTTTAAGCTTGCATTTTATTTGATATATGTCTTCCAGTGAACAAGGTTGAAATTTTGCCTGACTCCTCTAGACTAAAAGAAGGGGGAAACTCCTCTTGAACTCAGAAAGAGCGGCGGGTTGTTCACGGGGATCCAACCAAACCGGGTTGGGGAGTGACACCTCCTTTGTACTTATACCCTTCCTGGAATAACATTAATCAAAACTGAATAAATTAAATTACATACCTATCTTGCAAGTTTAGCTAGAGAAATGTTTGTAGGATGTTTTTTTCTCTCGGTTACCTGAAGAGGGGTAAAGGGGGGAGGGGTGAGTTCATACTCCTTATTTTCTTTAAAATCATTCTTTCCTTGAATTCCTAGTTATTCAAAACCAATTTCCTCACAATCGATGTGTTTAACAATCAACACACACCCATCAACATGAAGGGATCACACATTTGCAGGGCAGGCCGTCCATTGCACCCACTTGCAGTGTTAGAGCAACTTTATCGACCACCTAGATAGAAGCCTATCTATTCTAACCTAGGAATGAGTGGATATTTAGGACATCCGAGCCTCAAACCCGAAAAGAAACTTCATGTCCGTATGAGGACAAAGATCTCATCCTGACCTAACCTCGTTCTCGTGCGCATGAAGCTACGTCGAGCTTCCCTGACTGCTAGCACAACAAACTACCCTTATCTCCACCATGTCGTCCAGTAACACCTAGGACGCATCACTAGCCCTCTTGGGTGTCTTGATGGTCCTGAACCTCAAGTGCATGCACAAACAAAGTTTCTCCATAAAGCCATTTTTCTTTGGTGCCATTGGTCCAACGGCCTCGACCCTCAACTCAACCTGCAGATGTTTGTCTCGACCGGTTCGTCGACCTGGTCTTGTCGCACTACCGCTAGTCCATTGAGTATGTCCGCATGTCTTGGTACCATGGCCAAATCACATAATTCATACATTTAGAATTTTCATGGCTTATTAGCATGTTTGTTTACAAGCTCTTGGTCGTGCCAACTGGCCTTGGGCCCACTGTACGAGATTTTCATAATTGGGCATTTTAGCCCCCAAGTTGCAAAACCGAGGCCTCATGGCTATCTGAGCTATTCAAGCTCCCATCAAGAAGGTCTCCCAAAATGTTTAAGTAGTGACACACAGTAAGGGGAGAACACTTTTGACAAAATACTTTTTCACTCGTCTATCACACCAACCAGGTGTGATGACATCTCTGCTTACAATCGGTAAACGGGTTTTTCACTTCCTTCCAGTAAGTTCATCATACAAACCTAGTATGATCTACTTACAACCAGTAAGTAGTTTTTCCACATTTTTTCCACATCACTCCAACCAGTTGTGATGTTAAAATTTCATATGGTAGTGGCTTTTCATATTCGGGATATTCATCATCCCAATCGGTTATGATGTGAAAATCCCACTCACCCTATAAGTGTAGTGTATTTTCCTATAAAGTGGTTTTTTGCCTCCACGCGAGCTTATGCTTGCTAGCCTTCTCGGTCCTTTGTGTTCCTACATGATATGAACGTCCTTGTTCATTAACATTTTGCATAATAGCCTTCATTCCTCATGAATGAACAAAATGCCTAAACTTTAATTATTTGCATTTAGGTCCGTAATGTTCTTTTTCTTTAACTTTAGTTCCCTAATGCTAATTTTTCTCCAAATTGAGTCCTAAAACTTCCAAAATTCACGAACTTCAATTTATTCAAAATCACAAAAGGGGTTCAAGTTTCCCACATTTCCAATTTGGTCCCCAACTTTTCAAAAATTACCATTTTGCCCCTACTTTACAAAAATGACAATTTAACCCTAATAATTCCAAAAATTGACCAATTGGTCCTCAACATATTTTTCATGGCCAATTGGTCCTCAATTTTGGGAAATTGCACTTTGGTCCCTCAATTTTTCGAAATCCCCAATTTTCCCCAAACATTTCCCACTTTCAAACTGACCGAATTTGATTTTATCAAATGATTGATCAATCGAGGTTAATTGTTGAAATTGAAAGTAAGATTGAGTTCCTACACTTTCCCATGATTCAAGGGAACTTTGAATCGCGTCATTTGGATCCCAATTGAGCTCAAACGGAGCTTCATCGAAAAACTGGACTTAGAGAGAGAAAGCTTGGAAAGCTTACCGTCGGGGGTGTGACGGTTCGAGCTTCCGATAGGGGCAAATAGCTCTTGTCTTGAGGTTTCTCACGGGATCAAGAATTACATCAATTCATATTGAATTGAGGGAGAATTCGGTTAGTGAAGTTTCACCCATTCTCTCTCTAACACTGATCGAAAATTATAGAGGGGAGCCAAATTGGCTTACCTTTCTGCTCTAATTCAGTCATTTGAGAGATGTGGAAGTATGGAGAGAGCTTGGTTTGGCTTGAGAAGTGCTCAAATTGTTCATTTTCAGCTTGACCAAAATAGGGCAGCTTTGGTCCACGGGAGCTGCTTGACTGTTCGATCACGCCAATGCTTCTCTGGTGATCCTCGGAGCAAATGGAGACTATCGTCGGCTAGTTGACTTCTCCCTGAATATAAGGAACCCGACCTCGCCTTATTTGGCTTAGAAAAATGCCTAAGTCGGAGCTCTGGTTCTAGCTTCACTGGAAATTAGAGCAATAAAGAGAGAGAACTTTTCAAGTGTGAGGAGAATGAATGAGGAGGAGCTCTTTATATATGAAGCTCGGGGACTTCTCGACCCTCTAATTGGTGTGTTTATGACAGTCATTCATTGCCTAAAACTCCCTGAACGGAGACTTTTCACCTTCATCGGCATTGCTTGATTTTCCAGTGCGTGAACAGTGTTGTCATCTGAAGGAAGAAGACGACACTGTTCTGAACCGGATTGGACCGGTCCGAACCAAATTCAATGCTTAAACTGGCCGATTCAGGCATGATTCAACCAAGTTTTTCAAAATTAAAATTTTCTAAATTCATTCTCTATCTAATGGTGACTTTAATTATCCAATTTGAATTTTCTAAGCAACCTAGAAAAATAAATTTAGAAACCAGTTCGATAGTGGTTCAAACTAATTTAAACCGATTCAATCTAGTTCATGTTTGGCTCACCTAAAATGGTCTCATTTTCACTTCCAATTCATTCCAAAGTCCTTTTCCATGACTTTTATGACTCTTTAGGTCATCGGGATTTGTAAATTTCCTAATTTGCCCTTTCTCTATCAATTGGGGTTCGTGAACTGGTTCAGTTTTCTCAGTCAGGTTGACCGGTTCTTTTCCTAGTTTCCTTGTCTTTAAGGGATGGGATTTACAACTCTCCCCTCCTTTTAGGAGTTTTGTCCCCAAAACATAATTAGCAACCTTTGCATTAGGAATAATTTCCTTTTGTGTCAACTTGGGGTTTGCTTGACATGCTAACTCTTTAGTTGTTCTTTTAGTTAGCCCCTTTTATATCATTCTCTTAAGGAATTTCTTTTCCTTTCCATTGTTTTCTCACTTCATGGAGTTTATCATAATTAGGCATGTGTTACCAACTACTCCAAGGTACATCCTTAAGTTCACATCTTTCTTTGCTTAGGGCAAGATTCTTCCCCTTTAGGTTCTTACTCAAGATTTCAGGATTGGGAGTTCAAAGATGCCTAATCGTTACTGTGTCTAGTTATTCTCTTCATCGTTGAAACCCTTAGCTCGGTGTTCTTTCAAGCATTACATACTTTTTTTCATAGGTTTTGGTGTTATTACCCCTTCATCCTATTTTGACCCTTCCTTCATCCGTCATTTTATTACTACTTTGGTCAAAAATTTTTTTGACCTCGTCATGCTTACCAACTAAATCTTCCTTACTTGAGTCACATTTTTCCTCGAGATGGTTAGGCTTACATGCCCCTTACAGCATGACATACTCTAGGAAATGTCTTTGACCATTTTAAATTTTTAGAAAACTTCCATAATGGTTGTTTTTAACTTTCCAACCTTTTAGGGATCACATAACTTCATCATTCTTGTCGTTTGATAGTATTCCTTGACTATCTTTACCGTTATCCAATCAATTTACATAACTGTATCCGTAAACCCCGCACATTTGAGTTAAGGAAAATCGGGAAAAGAACCGGTCAAACTTAATAAGAAAACCAAACAAGTTTACATTTGGGAATAAGCAATATCGAAATTTACAACTTTCGGGTGATCCAAAAGGTTCATTAAACATTGTAAAAGAAACTTAAAACAAAATAGAAAACAAAAACCAAATTGGTTCAGGTGAAGTAGATTCTATAAGAACTTCAAAGTTAAGCGTGCTTACTTGAGAGTAGTGTGAGGATGGGTGACCTTTTGGGAAGTATGATTTTTTGTAACCCGAAATTTCGGTTAAAAATTTTTATGCGAACGTACGGCTTCTCATAAATAGCCATAAATTAATATATATTTAATTATTGGAATTAATACCAATAATTTATGGCAATATTAATACTAGTAATAAATCTCACCCATTTAATACACGGGTTTTACGACTATATAAGGAGGTCATCCCCATTTCATTCTCCTCACACCTAAACACTTCTCTCTCTCTCACTACTGCTCCATTTCCCGGTAAAGCTCGAACCAGAGCTTCGACTTGAACAAAGGTCGGGCTCTTTAGAACCGGGGAGAAGACAGCTATTTGATAGCAAACTCCAGTCAATACGGGAATCGTTAGAGAAGCGTCGGCATGATAGAATAGTGAAGCAGCTCTGACGGACCAAAGCTACCCTATTTCGACCAAGCTGAAATCAGCTATTTCAAGCCCTGCTCAGGCCAATCCAAGCCCTCCCAACACTTCCTCAGCCTTTCCACGGCCGAATTAGGACCGAAAGGTAAGCCAATTCGGCTCCCCTTTATAATTTTCGATTGGTGCTAGAGAGAGAGTCGACCGAATTTCAATGACGAAATTCTAATCCAATTCCGCATCAATTGATGCGATTCTTGATTCTAGGATGAACCTCAGGATGAGAGCTATCTGTCCTGATTGAAAGCTCGAATCGTCGTGCCTTCACCAGAACGTTAAATACCGGGACGCCAGCAAGGACAAGCTCACGTGAATACAAAGAACCAGTCTAGTGGAATTCACGGCATTAACAGGTGAGTGGGTTATTCACATCATACCCAGTTGGGATGATGAGCACAGTTTAAAGTTCAAAAAACCACTTACCGGTTGTGAGTGGGTTTATTCACATCATACCCAGTTGGGATGATTAGCACAGTTTAAAGTTAAAAACCACTTACCGGTTGTGAGTGGGTTTACTAACATCATACCCGGTTGGGGATGATAAGTGACTCGATATAAAAACCCACTATTTAGTGGTATTTTAATCATCACTACTTAGAGAAAGTGATGTGAAAGTTATGCGGAAAAACTACTTACAGGTTGTAAGTGGATCATACCCGGTTGGTATGATTAGACTTCCTCGAAGGAAGTTGAAAACCTGTTTATCGGTTATGAACGGAGATGTCCTTATACCGGTCGGTATGATGGACAGTAAAAACCTATTTTTGTCAGAAGTGCTCTCCCCTGACTGTGTGCCAATATTTAAACAATTTGGGAGACCTTCTCGACGGGAGCTCGAATAGCTCAAATAGGCCGGGGCCTCGATTTTGGAACTTGGGGGCTAAATGCCCGATTTTGAAAATCTCGTACAGTGGGCCCAAGGCCAGTTGGCACGAGCAGGAGCTCGTAAATGAACATGATATATGTGCCATAAAACTTAATAAGTGAATTGTTTGGCCATGGTACCAAGATAGGACCGACATGCTCAGTCAACTAGCGGCAGTGCAACATGACAGGTCGACGGACTAGTCAAGACAAACAACTACAGGTTGAGTTGACAGTTGGGGCCGTTGGACTAGTGGCACCACAGATTACATGGCAATATAAGAAAACATTGTTTGTGCATGCACTGTGAGTACGGGATCATCAAGATGCCCATAAGGGGTAGTGATGCGTCCTAAGGACACTGGACGACCTAGTGGCTATAAGGGTAGTTCGTCGTTCCAGGTGTCTGTGCGAAATCTGGAGTAGCACGAAGCGCATGAGACCGGGGTGGGGACAGGATGAGGTCTCTGTCCTCATATGGACACGAAGAAGTGATTTCGGGATTGTGGGTCGGATGTCACGTACATCCACTCATTCCTAGGGTAGAAGTGGTCGTACTTCTATCCGGGTGGTAGGAAAAGTCGCTCCGAAGCCACTAGCGGGTTCAGTAGTGATACTGACTTGCGAATGTGTGTAACCTTCATGATGAAGGATGTGTTGGGTGATGACACACCGTGGTAACTAAGAAATAATGGAAAAACCCGAATTTTTAAATGAAGAGATTTTTTAAAATAAAGGAGTCTGGCACACTCCATATAAATGTTTTTCTTAAAAGTTAAAAGCTTTTAAAAACCCATTCACTGAGTAGTCGTACTCACCCTCTCCCTTATATCCCTTTCAGGAAATCCCGGAAAGCCTCCCCTTAAAGACCGTCAACTAAGATGCATGTAAGACAGGTATGTAAAGTTTTAAATTTCATGCAGTTTTGATTATGCTATTCCAGGAAAAAGGTGCAGGTTAAAGGACGCCTTACTCTTTACGGTTTACAATAAGGGGAAACCCTTTAATAAACCGGGAGAGTGGCGGGTTGATCACGGGGATCCGACCAAACTGGGTCGGGGCGTGACAGTGTCGGTTTTTCCTTACCCACTCGTCCTTTCCCAACTTTCCTATTGGGTCTTTTCGGCTCCAATTATTGGGTTTCCAGATGATTTACCGACACGTTAAGATTCTTCCTTTCTTAGGTCTTTCCTCATTCCAAGTGGCATCCTTTACTCAAGGATTTTCCTTTGTCCTTAATCCACTCTTACTTGATCATGACCATTTCATGATTCCTTTGTTTGGGGAGTTCTCCTTTTATGATTTTCATTCTCTACTATGTCCTTCAAAGTAGAGACCCTCTTAAGGCGCTATATGTTTGAATTTCTTACAACTCCTTAAAGGTTTCCTACCTTCGCATTCTTACACCTTTTTGAATTAGAGCTTTTGCCCACCTTTCATCATTCACCGACCTTAATTTCCTGGTTCACCCTTTATTTTCCTACCTTAGGTTTCTTCAATCATTGGGTCTTATTTCGTTTACTCAACAGTATGCCCATCCTATTGCCCTTCTTTAAAGTGTAGTCTCCACTACTTCCCAATCCTTCTTAAAGTCATGTTTATTCTCCTTAACCATCTTGTTGCTACTAGTTGCTTCCTTCAGCTAGGTTAGTCGGAAATCCCTATTTGGCTTCTTTGCTCTTCCAAAACAGGTCACACTTGATCATCCCGATATACCCTCAACCACTTATGGTTCTTTATGAGGTTCCTTATATCGTGTTAAGCCTCTTATGATCCATCTGGCCATTCCTTAGCTTCGAGTTAAGGTCTCACTTCCTACTTTTATCCTTCTACCTAGGAACTCTGTCCTGGTTCAATCTTCCTAATGCTCCTCGGAGGTTTTTCCTTCTTTCCTTTCTTACACCCTTTTGAGGTTGGTATCGTTGTCTGATCTTTATATTTCCTTGTCCTCCATCTCATTTTTGTTCCTTATCCTCTCTTCGAGGAACTCCTGCTAATAGGTTGGTTTCTAGCATTTTGTTTTATGTCCAGCCATCCACTCCTTGAACTCTATTAAGAAAGTGTGGGCTACAACCGGTCTTGATGTCATTGGTTGTTTCCCCTTAACTACTTCCAAATTGGAGGGCTTACTTCTCCAAGGTTTTTCAAATGTTCTTTTCTTTATTTCCTTATTATGGGTAGCCCACCTCATTCTTACTTGTCACAGCATCCTTTGATATTATTTTCCTACTTACATGTTCCTTGGATTAACATTTTCCTTGGGTTCTCCTAGTATAATCCCTTGGTTCTTTCACCTCAGTATGCACTTCATTTACTCATCTTGCGTCATTTGGTCCATTACTTCTCAGTTGGGATATGTATGCCTCACCAGGGTTTCCTTTCTTGGAAAGGGTTCAGGCACTTTTTACTTCAAGACCTCTTTGTGTGAGACTTACTAAACCCTCCTTACAGCTTGAGTGTAATCACCATTTCATTTTTGGCTATTTATTTCTTCAAGGATTTCCTTCATCCTTCTTTTCCACTATTATGGCCTTTCCACCTCCTCCTCCCTTACCGGGGTTTAAATTTATAACCTACTTGAGGGTCAGTTCATTAACTGCCTCATCCCTACTACTATCCTTGTTTACTTGTCTCAGAACATTTGTCCTTCAATTTTACTCTTCCTTGATGCCTATCCCATCGTCCTTTTTAGGGGTATTCCTTACTATTCTTCTATTCTTCCTAGGGCATTTTCTCCAAAGTTTTCTAGTTACACCTTCTCATTAGCTTAGTCTACAACACTACTTGGCTCCTCTACTTTTCCTTGTTATCCTAAGACATTTCATCGTTAGAGGCTTATCTACTATGGAGGAGGTGCTTCCTTCTTTACTCCTAGGTGGCTTGTAATGTTCCTTAAGGGAAATTCTCTTTCATCCACATTCTGATATATCTAGTTATTATTAAGGTCTTATCCTTGTTCTTCTTCCTGTGATCCTTCCTCATGTAATTGAGGCAGACGATCGTATTATTGAGGGACAAAATTTTTTTAGGAACTTAGAATCTTATTCATTATTAAAGTATGAATACAGTTTGAGGTTTTAACATCTCTTATGGGAGATTGTTACAATGATGGTTTGGGAAGTACTCAGTACTACACTATGGTCTAGAAAGATTTCTTCGTGAGTGAGATTGGGATCCCTAGTCGGAATTGTGGTCCTTGTAATGTTATCCCTTTGGGCTTCTGTAGGGCTGGAAGTATAATTTTTGGAAGGTATCGCTTTGATTCCTTGTGGTGTGGGACAATCATTTGCTATGTGTCCCACCCTCCAACACACATAATAGATCCTCTCGGGTCTGGTCCTCCGAAATGTTGGGCATCTTCTTATGTAATGTCCCCATTGCTCACATCTATAACAGGTCATCTCCTTGTGTGGACCTTTGTTGTCACGCCCTGACCCGGTTTGGTTGGATTCCCATTATCAACCCACCACTCTCCCGGTTTGTTAAAGGGTTTCTCCTTATTATAAACCGTAAAGAGTAAGGCGTACTTTAAACCTGTACCTTTTTCTAGAATAACATAAATCAAAACTGCATAATATTTTAAATTTATCATACCTGTCTCACAGGTGTCTTAGTTGATGGTCTTTAAGGGTATGCTTTACAAAATTTCTTGTAAGGGATATAAGGGAGGGGGTGAGTACGACTACTCAGTGAATGGGTTTTCAAAACTTTTAACTATTAGGAAAAAGATTTTTATTGGAGTGTGTGAGATTCTTTTTCTTTCAAAAATCCTTTCTTTTCAAATCTCAAATTTTACCACCATTTCTTATTATTCATGGTGTGTCATCACCCAACACACATCATTCATCATGAAGGTCAAACACACATTTGCAAGCTAGTACGTCCACTAAACCCACTTGTGGCATCGGAGCGACTTTACCGGCCACCTAGATAGAATCATGTCAACTTCTACCCTGAGAATGAGTGGATGTTCGCAACATCCGACCCTCAATCTCGTAATAATTCTATGTGTCCATATGAGGACAGAGATCTCATCCCGACCCCACCCCAGTCTCATGCGCTTAATGCTACTCTAAATTTTGCATGGTCACCTAGTACGAGGAACTGCCTTTATACCCACCAGGTCGTCCAAAGCCCTTAGGACACATCACTACCCCTCTTGGCATCTTGATGGTCCCATAATCACAGTGCATGCACAATCAATATTTTCTTATCATGCCATATAATTTGGGGTGCCACTGGTCCAACGGCCCCGACCCTCAACTCAACCTACAACTATTTGTCTTGATTGGTCCATCGACCTATCTTGTCGCACTGCCGCTAGTTGACTGAGTATGTCGGTCCTGTCTTGGTACCATGGCCAAACAATTCATTTATTAAAATTTTATAGCACACATCTCATGTTTGTTTATGAGCTCCCGCTCATGCCCACTGGCCTATGATCCACTGTTTGAGATTTTCAAAACCGGGCATAATAGCCCCCAAGTTCCAAAACCGAGGCCCCCGAACTATAAGAGCTATTCAAGTTCCCATCAAGAAGGTCTCCCAAATTCTTTAAGCATTGGCACACAGTGAGGGGAGAGCACTTCCGACAAAAATATATTTTCAACTGTCCGCGTATAACCGATGAACGGGTTTTCCACTTCCTTCAAGGAAGTTTCATCATGCCAACTGGGTATGATCTACTTACAACTGGTAAGTAGTTTTTTTGCGTGATTTTCACATCCCTTCTCTAAGTTGTGATGTTTAAAATACCACTAAATGGTGGGTTTTCATTTCGAGGTACTTATCATTCCCAACCGGGTATGATATAAAATCCCACTCACCCACTAATGTAGTGAATTCCACTCAATCGATTCTTTGTATTCACGTGAGCATGTCCTTCCTGGTGTTCCCGGTACTTCGAATTCCTACACGATATGAAATCCTTGTTCATTATCCCTTAGCCTAATAGCCTTCATTCATTCCAAATAAATGAGAAAACTAAACTTTCTATTTATTTGCTATTAGGTCCCTAAAGTTATTTTTCTTTAAGTCCCTAATGCTGGTTTTTCCTCAAATTGAGTACCGAAACTTTTAAAATTTATCTTAGTACCTCAATTTATTCAAATTCACAAAAAGGGGTTTAATTACCCAAATTTCCAATTTGGCCCCCCAACTTTTCCAAAATTACCATTTTGCCCTTCCCTTACAGAAATGGTAAGTTTCACCCCAAAAATTCAAAAATTCCTCAATTGGCCCGCTAACATTTTTTATCATGCCCAAGACCCTCAATTTTATAAAATTGCATCTTGGTCCTTCGAATTTTCAAAAATTCTTAATTATCCCCAATTTTAAATATTAACACAGCCGAATTTGATTTTATCAAATTGACCGATCAAACACATCAAATTGTTGAAATTGAAGTTAAAATTGAGATCCTACATCTTCATACGATTCAATGCACTTTAAATCGCAAGTTTGATGCCGGAATGAGCTCAAATGGAGCTTCGCTGGGGGGCATGGTGGTCCGAGCTTTCGATCTGGGCAGATAACTCTCCTCCTGAGGTTAATCCTTGAATCAAGAATTGCATCAATTGATACTGAATTGAGTTAGAATTCCATCATCAAAATTCTACAGGTTCTCTCTCTAGCACCGGTCGAAAATGGTAGATGGGAGCCAAATTGGCTTACCTTCAGTCCTAATTCGACCGTGGAAGGATAGAGGAAGTGTTGGGAGGGCTTGGTTTGGCATGAGGAGGGCTCAAAATGGCTGATTTCAGCTCGGCCAAAACAGGGCAGCTACGGTTCGTCGGAGCTGCTTCACTGTTTCATCACACTGGCACTTCTTTGGCGACCCTCGGAGCAAACGGAGACTACATGCGTATAGCTGACTTCTCCCCAGTTCTAAAGAACCCGACCTCACTTTCTTTGGCTCAGAAATGACCCCATATCAGATTTCTATATTGAGCTTCACCGGAATACTAAGCAGCTGAGAGAGAGTGAGCTTTTCATGTGTGAAGAGGATGAATTGGGAGGGACTCTTTAAATAGAGAGCTCGGGGACTCGTCGACCGTCCGTTTGGCACCTTTATGATAGACATTGACGGCCTGAAATGTATTGAACGGAAACGTTTCTTCTTTGCCAACGCTGCTTCAATTTTCCGGTGAGTGAACAGTGCTGTCATCTGAAGGAAGAAAATGACACTGATCTGAATAGGACCAGACCATTATGAACTAGGTTCAAAGCTTAAACTGGTCGGTTCACCCCCCATTCAACCAAAATTTTTAAATCTAAAAATTTCTAAATTTATCTAAATTCATTTTCTATGCAATGGTGGCTTTAAATCTCAAATTTGAATTATTTAAGCCATCTAAAAAATTAATTTAGAATCTAGTTGAATAGTGGTTCAAACTAGTCCAAACCGGTTCAACCTGGTTGGGATCTGCTTCACCTGAACCAGTTTGGTTTTCATCTCCAATTAACCCTAAAGTCTTTTTTATGACTTTTATGACTCCTTAGGTCACTTAGGGTCCATAAAATTCTCCGTTTATCTTCTCTCTATTAGTTCCAATTCATAAACCGACTTAGTTCTTAAATCGGTTTAATCCAGTTCGTGTCCAGTTCACCCGAACCGGTTTGGTTTTTCTCTCCCACTTTGTTCTAAGGTTCCTTCCCAAAGTTTTTATAAATCTCTTTGGGTTACAAGAGAGTTGAAATTTCTCTAATTTGCACGTTCCCCAATAAATGGGTTTGTGAACCGGTTTGGTGTTTCTCACTCGGTTTGACTGGTTCTTTTCCCGATTTTCCTTAACTCAAAAAGGCGGTGTTTACATTTGTGGTTGCTCCAATAATTTGAGCATTGTGGGGCCTTTCTAAGGGATTCCTGGTGGTTCGTTGTTTTGCCATCCTTGAGCTCGAACACCTTAGAGGTTGTCTTGGTGAGTCATATTTGACCCGAAATAATAGCAAGAGTCCTCCTATACTTCTGATTCATTTCCTCCTTTGGGATGGGGTTCTCCCTGGTTTCTGGGGTGGCTAAGGTAACATAGGTTTGTTTGGCTACTATTCTTGGGGCATCTGAAATTTTTTTTAAATTATTCCTATTATTTAATATGTTATATAGTCTTGATAATGTATTTGAGGAAGCAGGCTCTAATACCACTCAAGTTGTCACGCCCCGACCCGGTTTGGTCGGATCCCCATGAGCAACCTACCACTCTTCTGGTTTATTAAGTGATTTCCCCTTCTTTAAATCGTGAGGAGTAAGGCGTCCTTTGTACCTGTACCCTTCTTGGAATAACATTAATCAAAACTGAATAAATTAAATTACATACCTATCTTGCAATTTTAGTTAGCGAAATGTCTATAGGTTGGTTTTTCTATGGTTACCTAAAAAGGGGTAAAGAGAGCAGGTGAATTCAACAACTCGGTGAATGGGTGATTGAAACATGAGTTTCTGAAAAATAGTTTGGATTAGAGTGTGCTAGACTACTTATTTTATTTAAAATCATTCTTTCCTTGAATTCTTAGTTATTCAAAACCAATTTCCTCACAATTGGTGTGCTTAACAATTAATACACGCCCTTCATCAAGAAGGGATCACACATTTGTAGGGCAGCCCGTCCACTACACCCACTTGTGGCGTTAGAGTGACTTTACTGACCACCTAAATAAAAGCCCATCCACTTATACCCTAGGAATGAGAGGATGCTCACAACATCTGACCTTTAAACCCGAAAAGAAACTCCGTATCCATATGAGGAAAGAGACCTTATCTCGATCCCACCCAGCTCTCCTGCGCATGAAGCTAGGTTGAGCTTCCCTGGCTACTGGCATGACAAACTGCCCTTATCTCCAACATGTTTCCCATTAGCCCCTAGGATTCATCACTACCCCTCTTGGGCATCTTGATGGTCCCGAAACTCAAGTGCATGCACAAAACAGTTTTTCCATAAAGCCATTTATCTTTGGTGCCACTGGTCCAATGGCCTCAACCCTCAACTCGACCTGTAGCTGTTTGTCTCAACCGGTTCGTCGACCTGGTCTTGTCGCACTACCACTAGTCCATTGAGTATGTTGGTCCTATCTTGGTACCATGGCTAAATCACATAATTCATACATATAGAATTTTAATGGCTTGTCAGCATGTTTGTTTACGACCTCCTGCTCGTGCCAACTGGCCTTGAGGCCACTGTACGAGATTTTCAACACCGGGCATTTTAGCTCCCAAGTTCCAAAACTGAGGCCTCACGGCTATCTGAGCTATTCGAGCTCCCGTCAAGTAGGTCTCCCAAAATGTTTAAGCAGTGGCACACAGTCAGGGGAGAGCACTTCTAACAAAATACTTTTTCACTCGTCTATCACACCAACCGGGTGTGATGACATCTTCGCTTACAACCGGTAAAGGGGTTTTCCACTTCCTTCCAGGAAGTTCATCATACCAACCGGGTATGATCTACTTACAACCAATAATTAGTTTTTTTAAGTAGTTTTCACATCACTCCAACCAGGTGTGATGTCAAAATTCCACATAGTAATGGTTTTTCATATTCGAGTTACTCATCATCCCAACCAAGTATGATGTGAAAATCCCACTCACCCGATAAGTGCAGTGTATTTTCCCCTAAATCGACCTTTTGCCTTTGCGCGAGCTTATCCTTATCGGCGTTCCCAGTCCTTCATATTCCTACACGATATGAACATCCTTGTTCATTAACATTTGGCCTAATAGCCTTCATTTCTCTTGAATGAATAAAATGTCCAAACTTTTATTTATTTGCATTTAGGTCCTTAAAGTTCTTTTTCTTTTACTTTAGGTCCCTAATGCTAATGTTTCTCCAAATTGAGTCCCAAAACTTCTAAAATTCACTTTGGGACTTCAATTTATTCAAAATCACAAAAAAGGGTTCAAGTTTCCCAAATTTCCAATTTGGTGCCCAACTTCTCAAAAATTGCCATTTTGCCACTACTTTACAAAAATGGCAATTTAACCCCAATTATTCCAAAAAATTGATCTATTGGTCCTCCAACATCTTTTTCATGGACAATTGGTCCTCAATTTTGGGAAATTGCACTTTGGTCCCTCAATTTTTTGAAATCTCTAATTTCCCCCAAAAATTTTCCCCAATTTCCCCTTTCAAATTGACCAAATTTGATTTCATCAAATTGACTGATCAATCAAGGTTAATTGTTAAAATTGAAGGTAAAATTGAGTTCCTACACTTCCCCATGATTCAAGGGACCTTTGAATCACGTCATTTGGGTCTGAATTGAGCTCAAACATAGCTTTGTCGGAAAATTGGACTTAGAGAGAAAGCTTACCGTCAGGGGGTGCGGCGGCCGGAACTTTTGATCGGGTCAAATAGCTCTCATCCTAAGGTTCCTTCTAAGATCAAGAATTACATCAATATGTATCAAATTGAGGAAATGGATACTACCGTCGGGTGGCTGATTTATCCTCAAATCTAAGGAACTTGACCTTGCCTTATTTGGCTTTAAAAAAAGCCTAAGTTGGAGCTTTGGTTTGAGCTTTACCAAAACTTGGAGTAGTAGAGAGAGATGAGTTTTCAGGTGTAATGAGGATGAATGAGGAGGAGCTCTTTATATAGGAAGCTCGGGGACTCGTCAACCGTCCGATTGGCGCCTTTATGGCAGTCATTCATTGTCTGAAACTCCCTGAATGGAGACTTTTCACCTTCGCCAATGCTGCTCGATTTTTCGACAAGTGAACAATGCTGTCATCTGAAGTCAGAAGATGACATTGTTCCAAACCGAACCGGATCGGTCCTAATCGGGTTCAATGCTTAAACCGCCCGATTCAAACCCGATTCGACCAAGTTTATCAAAATTAAAAATTTCAAAATTCATCTAAATTCATTCTCTATCCAATGGTGGTTTCAATTCTCTAATTTTAATTCTTTAAGCCACCTAGAAAAATGAATTTAGAAACTGGTTTAATAGTGGTTCAAATTGGTTCAAACTGGTTCACCTGAACCGGTCTGGTTTTCACTTCCAATTCATTCCAAAGTCTTTTTTCCATGACTTATTTTACTCTTTATGTTACTCAGGATTTGTAAATTTCCTGATTTTCCCTTTCTCTATCGATTGGGGTTCATGAACTAGTTTAGTTTTCTCACCCGGGTTGACCGGTTCTTTTCTTAGTTTCCTTGTATTTAAGGGACGGGGTTTACACGCCCCTCATTGGTAAGAGAATCAAGCTCTCTCTTTATACAAAACGTTTTTGATGAAGCTTCATTTGAGCTCATTTTTTAGCCAAATGAAGTGTTTCAAAGATTGACATGATGAGGGGAATGTGGGGAAAGTGACCCCGATCATGAATGGGGGCAATTAACTACGTTTGGGTGTTCAATTGAAAGAAACAAGTTTTTGGGGTCAAATGGCAATTTTTTTGGAAAAATCAGGCAAATTGGTATTTTTTGGGAAATTGGGGACCGAATTGAAATTTAGGGAAAATTCAAGGACTTCTATGAAATTAACTCACAATTGAGGTCCAAATTGGGCAATTTTACGAAAATGAGGACCAATTGACAATTCTTGTAAGTTCAAGGACCAATTGGCAATTCTTGAAAAAATTGAGGGCTAATTAGTGATTTTGGAAAAAAAATTAAGGACCTTGAGGGATAGTTGGAAATCCTGTGGACTTAATTGAAATTTTCAAATTTTGCGAGGTTTTTCATGTTGGGAATTTTCCTCACGAGAATGACCGAACACTATAGGGACATATAGGAAAAATAGTGTGTGAAGAAGCACAACCAAGACTGGAAGTCCAGCCAGGACACGCAAGTCACGTTTATCAGATGAGTGAGAATTTCTAGCATCTGTCCGAGTTGGGATGATGGTTATGCTCTTGAGATTAAAACCCATTTTCCCAAAAGTGGCGTCCCCTGATTGGTGACCCTACTTAAACAATTTGAGGGTCAATTCTAGTGTTGGGCTAGATGATGCAAGTAGGCCCAAGGCTGATGGGCACTGGTATAGGCCCGTTGAAAACTAGCATGTTACGAGCCATTAAAAATCTCGAAAATGGATAATTGTGTGTGACACCTACCGAACCAAGGCCGAGATGTTGGGCCAAACTGCTCCTAAGCCGAAGCCAAGTTGTCGAACCCGTTGGGCTGTTGCATGAGGGGCCGAAGCCAAGCCAATAGATTCATGGGAATGGTGGGCCAAATATAATGGCCTTGAATGAAAATACTTTGATTGTGCATGCATGAGAAGCAGAACCATCGAGTCGCCTGGTATGGGGTAGTAGTGGTTCCAATGGCTTTTAGACGACCTAGAGAGCATAAGGCGATTCATCTTCCAGTATGTCGAGAAGCTCTTGGAGCTTTATGCGCAAGGAGACCAAGGCAATAGGGTGAAAGAGGTCTCATCCCACAAAGCGGACATGGAGTATGGCTAGGGTTTGAGGGTCGGACAATTGATGTCCACTCAAACTCATGGTACAGGCCGTTGACCTCTATCAGGATAAACGGTAAAGGCGCTCTGGTCCACAAGTGGAATAGTTAGGGACTATTCTATGAACGTGTGATCCCTTTTTATGATAAAAAGGGCATGTGATTGTGTGCCAACCCAAGAAGGGTTAGAAAATGGAATATCATGAATATAATGAACACCCAAACAATTACATCCCTAAGATTTCCCCCCACTCACTGAGTTGTGAAACTAATCCCCTCTCTAAAAAAATTTTTTCGGAAGGAAAGGATCGTCTCAGAACTTCCCTCATCGAGTCTCACACCCAGGTACGAATTATGCTATTAGTTTTGTATAATGTCATTCCGAGGAATATGGAAGGTAATACACTTGACTCTTGATGATCTGGGGGAGGAGCAACCCCTTGAGGTCTAGGAGAGTGGTGGGTTGATCATGGGGTTTCGAACAAACTTGGTCGGGGCATGACAACTTAGGTGGTATACGAGCCTATTTTTCCCTCGAATGCATTGCAAAGACTTTATAACCAAATGACTAATTAAAAAATTTTTAACCCAGCCATAACACTCAAGAGATGAACCAAGAGAACAAAGGCAACATTTGCGGACTCTACCAACAACCCCTTTCAAGAGAAAGAATCATCGGGGGCCCAGCCAAAACCACATGGACTCAGCTCAAAACACCAATGGTTATATGAGTTCACTAGGGTGTTTGGAAAACCCAACCTCAATACCAAACCCCACTTGGACTTCGAGTCCAACACCCGGCCTAAGGAAGTACAGTTAGAGTCTACTTCCACCCATGCCCCACATCTCTTTAATATTCCAAAGTACCTGAAGACACTCCAATAGTTGGGGTGCAAGCCATACCATGGGAGAAGAATACTGGGGCAACTATAGATTAGCTAGCTAGCCTTAAGAAGTTTATGGGAGTCATAATCATGCCACTAGAAGAGATGGTGACTCTGGCTGAATTCTTTCTAGATTCTAGCACCAAGAGATGGTGGGGCAACGTGAGGAGCCTCTCCTCTGCCACACCCACCTAAGAGGAGTTCGAGGAAAGATACTCGGAGGAGTACCTAGCCCCTACTTAATCAACAAGAAGAAACTTGAGTTCTTCCAGCTTTGACAAGGAGCGAGTACAGTATCAGAGTATGAGACCAAGTTTAATGAGTTAAGGTCCTTTGCCCCTAACTTTGCTGGACCAGCAGATATCAGCTAGAAGTTCCTCGATGGACTCACTATGGACATGAGAAATGAAATGGGGGTATTGGGATGCCCTACCGACCGGCCCGCCATCGTCAGCATGGCCCATGAGTGCAAGCGTCAAGTCCAAACGAGATGCCACCAGATGGAGCATAACAAACGAAGGAAGGAGAGGGGCTAGAGTAGCAAGGGAGGCTAGAGAGAGCAAGGGGGATCACAATGGTGGACCAAGGCAAGGTTCCCAAGAAGAGGGGAGGGTTATCAAACCCCTAGGGAGGTGAACACACCCCCTCAAAGGAAGGGCCCCTACTGCCCCAGATGCTAGAGGACCCATGATGGAGCATGCCCCATGTGTTTTGGGTGCGGACATCTTGGGCGCCATGTGAGGAACTGTCCGACACTTTGAGGCAACACCTAGCAAAATGCCCTGTGCCCACCACTCGGAAATTAGAGGGTGCCCAATGGGGGGGAGGGAGGGAGGCGCCCACCCAAGTCTCGGCCAGAGTATACAACCTCACTCAGGAGGAAGCCCTGAAGGACCCCAGCGTAGTAGCTAATTTGTCCCAACCACTCTCTTAAGATGAGTTTGTAATCCTGAGTCGTGTAGTCTCTCATTCTAAATTAATAAAGTTTGTTCACTCAAGAAATCTTGTCAAATCTCACTCAAGTCATGAACAAGTATTCGAAAAGGAGATATACACTCTATTTGACTCATGGGTCGAGCGTCAAGGAGACCCTAGTTCCAGTCCTTCCTAGGAAACTCACACCTCTCACACCACCCCTCAACATCCTTACGCCATTAGGAGAGGAGCTAGCCCAACACGAGCACCTTAAGGTATGCAAAATCCATATAGGGGGAGTAACCTTGGAAGCAGATCTCATTCCCCTACCGCTAAGGGAAGTGGAAGTCATCCTAAGGATGGACTGGCTAAGCACGCACCATGCCAAGGTAGACTGCAGAAATAAGCGAATAACGTTCCACTCTCCAGGGAAGGAAGGGGCATCATTCTAAGGGGACAAAGGGAGATTTGGAGTGCAGTGGTGTCCTATGTGGAGGTGCAAAACATGCTGTGAAAGGGATGTAAGTTGTTCCTTGCATAGATGACTCACATGGATTCAAAGGGGAAAGGACTATAAGAGATCCAGATAGTGAATCGCTACCCGGATGTATTCCTTGAGGAGTTACCAGAATTACCCCCAGATTGCCAACTAGAGTTCATAATAGAGGTAATGACAGGGTCACACCCCATATCACAAGCTCCCTACTACATGGCGCCCACGAAACTTAAGGAACAATTGGACGAGCTACTGGAAAAGGGCTTCATATACCCAAGCCAATCCCTGTGGGGTGCACCAGTCCTGTTCGTCAAGAAAAATGATGGAAGTATAAGGCTCTGCATTGACTACCGAAAGCTGAACAAGGTAACCATCAAGAATAAGTACCCTCTTCTAAGGATAGATGATTTGTTTGACCAACTCTAGGGAGCCGCATACTTTTCATGGACCCAACAAAGATATAAACAATATCCAACTGGAGGATGCCCACCAGCCCAACCGAGATACGTTGTTTCCTCGGACTTGCAAGATACTACCGGAAGTTGTAGAGGATTTTCCAAAATTACAGCCTTGTTGACCTGCCTCACAAGGAAGGGGGTCGAATACAAGTGGGATGCTAAGTGTGAGAAGTCCTTCCAAGAGCTTAAGTCCCGTTTGACAACTACTCCTGTACCAACGTTACCCAACTCGAATGCGAGGGAGTATATGGTATAGAGTGATGCGCCTTGACAAGGATTGGGATGCATTCTGATGCAACAGGTAAAGGTCATCGCGTATGCCTCTCGACAATTGGAAACACATAAGAGGAATTACCCCACCCATGTCCTCGAATTGGCAGCAATAGTGTTCACCGTCAAGATTTGGTGGCACTACTTGTATGGGGTCAGGTGCTACATATACAGAGACCACAAGAACCTCAAGTGCTTTTTGATCCAAAAAGAGCTCAATCTACGATAGAGGGGGTGGGTAGAGTTAGTGAAGGATTACGATCTAACGATCAAATACCACATCGACAAGGCTAAAGTGGTAGCGAATACACTTAGCCGCAAGTATCACATGGGAGTAGCCTCAATAAGGACCGGCTACTTACCCTTACTAAGGCAGTTGTGTGGCCTAATGGTAAACCTCAGCCTAGATATAGGCTAGAGAGGCCTAATGGCTAACATAGTTGTGCGACCCAGCCTAGTAGACCAAATACGGATCCTACAAAGGGAATATGAGGAACTCCGTCTGCATTGGGACTAACCTGCCAGCGAACCAACCCAAGACCTTGTGGTTAGAAAAGATGGGTTGATGACCTTAAAAGGGAGGGTCTGGGTACCGAATAACAAAGAGTTAAAGAGGAGGATACTAGAAGAGGTGCACGATTCGGTATACGCCATGCATCCTGGCAGCACAAAAATATTTTGTACCCTAAAATCAGGGTACTGGTGGAGGGGAATGAAGAAGGACATTGCAGAGTATGTAGCAAAGTGCCTGTCATGCCAAAAAAATTAAGGCTGAACATAAAAAACCCTTTAGACTACTACAGCCCCTACCCATCCCCGAATGGAAGTGGGAACACATCACCATGGATTTTGTGACTGGAAAACCCGTGACAAAAAGGGGATGAGACACGATATGGGTCATCATAGATAGGTTGACCAAGTCCACCCATTTCTTGCCCATAAAGGTAACTTATCCCATAGAAAAGCTGGTCACCTTGTATGTAAAGGAGATTGTGAGGCTCCATGGGGTCCTAGTAAGCATAGTATCAGATTAGGATCCAAGGTTCACCTCCTAGTTTTGACCTAGCCTGCAAGATGCCCTGGAGACCAAACTCCACATGAGCACCACCTTCCATCCTCAAACAGATGGACAATCCGAGCGAACAATCAAGACCTTGGAGGATATGCTTCAAGCAAGTGCCCTAATGATGAACAAGGCCTAGTAAGACTATCTATGCCTCATGTAGTTCATCTACAATAATAGCTATCAGGCCAGCATAAAAATGGCATCGTATGAGACCCTCTACAGGTGACATTGTTGTACGCCCCTATTCTGGGAGGAGGTAGAGGAGAGAAGGCTTGAGAATTTTGAGCTGATAGAGGATGCAATGGAGAAGATCCAAATGATAAGAAGTCAAATTAAAGCGGCCCAGGATCAACAAAAGAGCTATGCCGACCACCAGAGGAAGGACCTAGAATTCAAGGTAGGAGACCGGGTATTCATCAAGGTGTCCCCATGGATAGGTATAGTTAGGTTTCAAAGAAAAGGAAGGTTGAACAAAGAATATATGATGTATTACACGTGTTGGTGCTACGAAAATATGAGCCCAACCCCAGCTATGTACTAGATCAACCACCACCCAAGCTAGAGGAAGCTTTGGACTATGAGGTGAAGCCAATACAAATCCTCGACCGATGAGAGAAAAACTTGGGGAACAAGAGGATTCCCATGGTGAAGGTCCTTTGGCAAAACGATCAAGTAGAAGAGGAAACATGGTTGACGAAGTCAGTCATGAGGAATAGGTACCCTCAATTGTTTAACGTGTAAAAGTTTTGAGGACAAAACTCTCAAAAGGTGGGGAGAGATGTAAACCCCGTCTCTTTGAAATAAAGAACTAAACTGAGGGAATACCCCAAATACATCCGAAAGAAAACTGGGTGTCTATCAGGACCAAAAAGGGGTAAAATAAAGGTTTAAAACGAAGATTTCAACATCCCATGTGGTCAATAAATCAAAGAGTCATGAAGGAGAAATATCAAGTGGATAGGATGTGAAAACTAGACCGATTCAAGGTGAACCGGATATAAACTGAAGTGAAATGGAGTGAATTGAGTTGAACTATGAAGAACCAGTTCAAAGATGCATTTTTCTAGGTGGCTGAAAAATGTCAAATTGGAAAATTAAAGCCACCATTAGATAAGGAATGAATTTAGATGAATTTAGAAAATTTTAATTTCTAGAAAATCGATTGAATCGGACTTGAACTGGCAGATTTACAATTTCAGATTACCGGACCCAGTTGGGCTGGTCAACGGTCCAACCGATCAACGAACCGCTGCTAGATTAATGCCCAGTCAGCAGGCACAACCAATTAGCGGGCGATGCATGTTGAGGCACACCTTGTCAGCCGCTCAATCAGCGTCTGGAAGCATAGGCCAATCAGGGTGTGACATGTGTCCTTGATCAATGATCAATGGAGGAAAATCCACATTAGCAAAGACCGACAAATAGGGACGTGGGACGTGTCTTGGTCAATGGTCAATGTCGGACAAAGCCCCATTAGCAAAAGCCAACCAATGGGGAGTTGACATGTGGAAAAAGTGCCACATAAGCATCCGATTGAGACGTCTAAGAATGACCGAGCAATCAGATGTCGACATGTGGCAGTGCCATGTCAGATTACCTCAACCAATAAGAAGCTAACACTTGGCACTGGCATTGTGTGTCAAGAGGAAAATCTGACGCATTTAAAATAGTCAATCAAAATGTGCCACGTGTCACTATCAACGTTCAACTGGGACCAGTCAGCATTCACATAGGAAGGATTAGCCAATTGGAGGTTGCCACGTGTCTGGTCAGCAAGTTAAAGGCTGACTAGGCTACTAATGGGGACACTACGTCAGCAAAACCAACCAATCATTATGCACCACATGGCAACTCGACACGTGCAAAGCTCACACGCGTGCCACAGTGTCATCTTCCTCAAATGGCTGATAGGGAGAAGAGGATAAGGAAGGGGAAGGGTGTCATGCCCCGACCAGGTTCGTTCGGAACCCTATGAGCAACTCACCACTCCCTTTGGTTAAAGAAGGATTTCTCTTCCTTCTAGACTACGAGGAGTCAGTCGTCCTTTTTACCTAGTTTCTTGGAATATCATTATACAAAACTTGAGTAACTTAAAGGCGAACTTGTCTTTGGGTTCAACTTCAAGAAAATCCTCTAAGGTTTTTTTGTCTCCTTTCCTGAAAGGGATAAAGGGAGGGATGAGTTTCTATAACTCAATGAGTGGGTGTTGGGAGTGAGTTTTCAAAAAAAAAAGATTTATTTAGTTCATTAAAATCATTCCCAAAATCTTTCATTTGTTTTCAATGCCTTTCACCATTTTCACCTATTATGTGTTTTTAACTCCTTTAGCACATCCCCTTTCCTTGGGAGACGTTTAGCAAACATACACACGCCCTTTATCATAAAGAATACAAATGTTCATTGATGCATCACACCCACTGCACCCACTTGTGGATCGGAGTGTCATTACTGTCTACATTGATAGAAGTCCTCGACTTCTAACCTGAGTTTAAGCGACGCCCTAGGCGCCAGACCCTCGGGCTCGAAATCTCTTCATGTTTGTATGAGGATGGAGATCTCATCCTATCCCCACCCTGGTCTCATGCGCAAGAAGCCTAAATAGTAGCTTCAAAAAGCCCAAATAAAATAGCTTCAAGAAGATCAAACATAGTTGCTCCATGACTAACTAGTACAATAAAATGCCCGTATCACATCCGGGTCATCCAACCACCCTTGGAACCCATCAGCCCTCTTAGGCGTCTTGATGGTCCCAAATTAGAGTACATGCACAAAAAATAGTCTTAGAATATTAGCCATTATCTTTGGTGCCAACGATCCAATGGCCATAACACTCGACTTAGCCTATAGTTGTTTGTCTGACAGGTTCGTCGACCTAGTCCCGGCACACTACCACTAGCCCATCGAGCCTTGTGAGTCCTGACTTGTTATTGTGGCAAATCACACAGCATTTACATTTTTATGAGAGTTTTCATGGCCCTTTTTACTCATGTTTGTTTACGGGCTCTAGCTCGTGCCCATTAGGCTTGGGCCAACTTCACGAGTTTTTCAAAAATTGGGCCTTGAGCCCTATGAGTTCAAAAGCGAGGCCCCCAGCTTGTTAGAGCTATTCTAGCTCTCGTTAGAATAATCTCCCAAAGAGTTTAAGCATTTGCACAAAGATAGGGGAGAACCTTTCCGACAAAATATTTTTTAGCTTAAAGTACTCATCACACCAACTGGGTGTGATGATAGGAGTATGTCAACTCACAAGTGGATTTTCACTTCTAAAAATCATGCTCATTACCCCAACCAGTTTTGACATTTAAAATATCCCACTCATAGTGGTCTTTCAAGTTGAAGTGTGCTCATCATCCCAACTAGTATGATATATAAAGTTCCCACTCACCAGATGACTGTTACGTGTTCGTCCCCAATCGGTTCTCCATGTCCAAATTGTGCTCCCTTTTTGGTTCACTTCTTGGTCCAACGTGTCCCTACACAGTTTGAGCATCCTTATAAGGAAGGGTTCGATGTCAAAGCATTCTTGTTCTCATGTATTGGCAACTAGGCTCAAATCTTGGTTTTGTTGCACTTAGTTCCCTAAAGTTCATACTTTTTTACTTTAGGTCCCTAGTGTTGCATTTTCCCCCAGTCAAGTCCCAAGGACTTCCAATATCCTCCACTGGCCTTAATGTTCTTAAAATTATAAATGGGGCTCAAATTTTTGAAATTTCCAAATCGGTCCCTAACTTTTTGGACATTACCGTTTTGCCCCTAACTTTCCAAAAATGGCCAATTGGTCCCAATTCTTTCAAAAATTGACCAATTGGTCCTCCAACATCTTTCTCACTACTAATTGACCTTCAATTTTAAGAAATTGCATTTAGATCCTTCAATTTTTCAAAATTCGTAATTTCCCCCAATTTTAACCCTTTCTACTGATGAATTTGATTTCTTAAAATTGGTCGTTCTAACAAGGTTATTTGCTCCAATTGATGGCATGGATCAGTTTCTACACTTCCATACAATCCTATTGAGCTTTGAATTGCAGAATTTGGGTCTGAAACGAGCTCCAATAGAGCTTCGCCGGAAAACAATACGTATAGAAAGAAAGCTTCAAAAGCTTACCACCGAGGACATGGCGATCCGAGTTCTTGATCTGGAAAGTTTGTTCTTGTCCTTAAGGACCTTCTAGAATCAAGAATTGGAACAATTGGAGTCAAGATCAACGAGAATTGATAAAAGAAATCTATCACTTTCTCTCTCTAGAACTGAACTATACTGATAGAGGAGGATCTAATTGGCTTACCTTTCTTCTCTAGAAAGATCGTGTGATGACCTTGGGGGATAAGGGAAGGCTCGATTTAGCTGTAGGAGGTCTGAATTGGCCGAATTTAGGTCAGCCAAAATAGGGCAGCTTCGAATTGACGAAGCTGCTCCAATATTCGATCTCGCCGACACTTCTCCAACGATCCTTGGGTTGAAGGGAGGTTGTTGTTAGGTACCTGACTTCCTCCAGAGTGTATAGGACCTAAGTTTTCCTTCTAAGGCTTAGAAAAGTGCCTATATCAGAGCTCTGGTTTGAGCTTCACCAAAAAATTGAGCACTTCGGAGGAGGAGAAGATTTGAAGTGTGTGGAGGATGAATGGAGGGGAGCTCTTTATAAAGGGAGCTCACGGACCCTTTGCTCTACCAGTTTCCATATTGATTGTTTTTATCCTCTTCAAAAAATGCCATAATCAGAGGGAATATTCCCTTCTTGGAAAAGGAAAGTCCTTCTGCCATTGATGAATAGTGTTGTCATCCAAAGGAAGACAATGACACTATTCTGGACCGGATCGGTCTGGTCCGACCAGGTTCGGTGATGAAAATCAGTCGGTTGAGGCCCGATTCAACCAGTTTTCCAAAATTTAAAATTTTCTAATTTAATCTAAATTCATTTTGTATCTAATGGTGGCCTCAATTTTCCAAATTGAGATTTTCAAGCGACCTAGAAAAATGAATTATCCAATTTGGTTCATTGTGGTTCAATCCAATTTTGGTCATGTTCATCCTGAACTGGTCCAGTTTTCCGATCCAATTTACTCCATGGTTCTTCCCCATGATTTTCATGACTTTTTGGTCACTTGGAATTTTTCAATTTCCCATTTTAACCCTTCTTTACCATTTTTAGTTCATTAAATGGTACGGTTTTCATATGAGAGTTGTCGGTTCTTTTCCCAATTTTCCTTGGTCTGAGAGTACATGCATATCCTTAGTCCAAAGGTATATCCTTAGGTCCACTTATTACTCTACTTAGGGCAAGACTCTTCCCCTTTAGGGTTTGTCCAAGATTTCAGGATTGGGAGTTCCAAAATGTTTAACCATTCTCATGTCTATTTATTCTCTGGATCGTTGAAACCCTTGGCTCAGTGTCCTTTCAAGCTTTTCATACTTATTTTCATAGGTTTAGGTGTTATCCACTCTTTGTCCTATATTGTTCCTTCCTCCATCCTTGGTTTATTACAACTCCAATCCAAGTTTTATGTTTGACCTTGTCATGCTTAACTAACTGACTCTTTCTTACTTGAGTCACATTTTCCTAGGACTATTGAACCTACATGTCCCTTACAACATGACATGTTTTAGACTTTTCTAAAACATTTTCTCGATAACGATACATGCCTTTCCAACCGTTTAGGAGTTGTATGGCTTCATTCCTTCTTGTTACTTGGTAGTGTTCCCCAACTGCCTTTGGCATTATCCCATTATCCCTTACCAACTTCCTTATTAGCTTTTACCTGGTTCCAACCATCAGGTTTTCTGGTCACTTCATGACTTACCTACATGTTGGGATTTTTTTTTCTTCCTTATGTCCTTTCACATATCCAATTCCATCCTTTACTCAAGTTTTCCCTTTCTTCATTCCTTCCTTACTCACTAGTAATCATTTCACGGTTCCTTATTTTGAGTAGATCCCTTTCGGTTAACATGTTGATTCTTTTGTTTGGGGAGTTCACTTTTTGATGGTTTTATTCTCAACTATGTCCTTCAAAGTAGTGAATTCCACCTTAGGAGCTACACGTTCAACCTTCACACCCCACGAAATGCTACCTAACCACTGCCCTTAATTTAGAGGGCACCCAATTGGGGAAGGGAGGCACCCACCCAAGTCTCGAACCAGGTCTACAACCTCACCCAAGAAGAAGCTCGGAAGGACCCCAGCATAGTGGCTGGTATGTCTCAACCACCCCTTTAAACCGAGTCTGTAAACCGTCATGTAGTCCTCTTTTTCCAATTAACAAAATGCATTCCCTCAAAGGTTCTATTAAATTTCACTCAGGTCATGTGCAAATGTTCGAGAAGGAGATGTATGCCCTCTTTGATTAAGGGGTAGAGTGATCCTTCATTAAGGAAGCCTTGGTTCCAAACCTCTGTAGGAAACTCGCCCCTCTCACACCACCCCTCAACATCCTCACACCACTAGGAGAGGCACTAGCACGACACGAGTTTCTTAAAGCATGCAGAATCCAGATATGAGGAATAACCCTAGATATAGACTTAATTCCCCTCTTGCTAAGGGAAGTAGAAGTTATCCTAGGAATGAACTGCCTAAGCACACACCGGGCCATGGTAGACTATTGGAATAGGAGAATAACGTCCCACACTCCTAGGAAGGAGGAGGCAGTATTTGAAGGAGATAAGAGAAGAGTCAGGATACCCTGATGTTTTGCATGGACGCATGGGACTTCTCGCGAAAAGGATGTAAGGTGTTCCTCGCATAGATCACATGCAAGGATTCGCCAGAGAAAGGATTGGAAGAAATTCTGATATTCAACAATTACCCTAACGTGTTCCTAGAAGAACAACACTGTCACTCCTGGGCCTAGATTGGTCAAATCCCCATGAGCAACCCGCCACTCCCTTTAGTCTATGGGGGGTTTCACCCCCTTCTAAACTGCTAGGAGTCAGACGTCATTTTTCCTATTTTTCCTGGAATAACATTATACAAAACTAATGATATTAAGTTTTCATACTTGTCTTATAGTTCATCTACAAGGGGTCTTTAAGGTTGGTCTTCGTCATTTACCTTAAAAGGGGTAAAGGGAGGGGGTGAGTTTCTACAACTCAATGAGCGAATGTTGGGAGCGAGTTTTAAAAAGAATGTTTAGATTCTTTATCAAAACCATGCCAAGGCTTACCATTCCTTTTATAAGAAATTTTTTCAAACTCAAATCTCAAAACCTTTTTCCATTTCCATATTAGGTGTGTTTAGTTCTCATAGCCCATGATTTTGCCTCAAGAGTCATTTAGCAAACAAACACACGCCCTTCATCTAGAAGGGTACACACATTTGCAGGGCAGTCACAAACAACACCCACTTAGGGATCAATGCGACTCTGTTGTCCACCTAGATAGAAGTCTCAGACTTCTACCCTAAGTCTAAATAGACATCCCAGATGTTCGACCTTCAGACCTGAATGTCACTTCATGTCCGTATGAGGATGGAGACATCATCCTGACCCATCCCGGTCTCATGTGCAAGAAGCTCCTAGAGCTTCAAGACTAACTGGCACGACAAACTACCCTTATCACCACCATGTTGTCTAGTAGACCTTGGAACCCATCGCTACCCCTTAGGGAGTCTTAATGGTTCTGTTCCTTAAGTGCATTCATAAACAAGAGTTTTCATGATTAAGCCATCATCTTTTGTGCCAACGGATCAATGGCCCTGACACTCAACCCGACCAACAGCTGTTTGTCTAGGTCGATCCGTCGACTTGGGCCTGACGCACTACCGCCAACCCATTGAGCACTGTTAGTCCTGACTTGATACTTTGGTGAATCACACAATGATTTCCATTTTAATTAGGAGTTTTCATGGCTCTTCTTAATCATTTTTGTTTACAGACTCCAGCCTGTTCCCACTAGCCTTGGGCCCACTGCATGTGTTTTTCCAAAATTGGGCCTTGAGCCCTATGAGTCCAAACAACGAGGCCCCTAGCCTATTAGAGCTGCTTTAGCTCCCGTCAAGAAGGTCTCCCAAATAGTTTAAGCAGTTGTCACATAGTTAGGGAGAAACCTTCTAACAATACTCACTTTTCAACTCATCACAGCAATTGGGTGTGATGAAGGATCCATTTACAACCGGTAGGCAATTTCTCCTTTCTTTAAGGAAACACATCATACCAACTAGTATGATGTATAAAAGTCCCACTCACTCTTTAACTGTGACATGTTTGTCCCTAGTCAGTTTCTAGTCAACGCTAGTTTTCTCTTGCTTGCGGTCGAGTCTCATGTGTCCCTACATGATTTGGGTATCATTATCGATAAGGATTCAGTATGACAGCTTTCATTTTTTTCACGTATGAGCGACTAGGCTGAAAAGTTTTGGTTTATTGCAATCAGGTTCCTAAAGTTCATTTTTCTTAACTTTAGGTCCCTAATGCTAAATTTTCCCCCAAATTGAACCCAAAGGTTTTCAATATCTTCTTTGGATCCTAAATTTACTCAAAATTGTGTAAGGGGCTCATGTTTTCCAAATTTCCAATTTGTTCCACAATTTTCCAAAAATTATGATTTTGCCCCTACTTTCAAAAAATAGCCATTTGGCCCCATATCTTTTGAAAATTGACAAATTAGTCCCCCAACATCTTTCTCATTTCCAATTGACCTTCAATTTTATGAAATTGCATGGAGGTCCCTCAATTTTTCGAAATCCCTAATTTTCACCAAAATTTTCACTCAATTTCTTCCCCTTTTCTGACCGAATTTGATTTCTTCATATTGGCCATTCAATTGGGCTTAATTGCTCCAATTGGTTCCATGGATTGGTTCTTACACTATCATACAATCAAATGGAGCTTTGAATTGCAGAATTTGATTCTAAAACAAGCTCAAATGGAGCTTCATCGTAAAATTATTTGTAGAGAGAGAGCTTCGATAGCTTACTATTGAAGGTGCGATGGTCCGAGCTCTTAATTTGGGGAGGTAGCTCCCATCCTTAGGATCCTTTTAGGATAAAAAATTGCTACAATTGAATTCCATATTAGGGTGAATTTTGTTAGTAAAATTCAGCACTTTCTCTTTCTAGCACCGATCTGCAACGACGGAGGAGGGCCAAATTGGCTTACCTTTTCACCTCTGTGGAGGTTGTGTGAGGGTCATGGGGACATTAGGGAGGCTTGGTTTGGTTTGAGGGGGTCTGAATTTGGCCGAATTTAGCTCAGCCAAAATAGGGCAGCTTTGATCCGTTGGAGCTGCTTCACTATTTGGTTCCACTGGGGCTTCTCCGATGATCCTTGGGTTGAAGGGAGGTTACTGTTAGGTAGCTGACTTCCCCTGGAGTCTGTAGGACCTGACCTTGCCTTTTGAGCCTGAGAAAATGCCCAAATCAGTGATCTAGTTTGAGCTTCACCGAAAAATGGAGACTTTGGGAGAGGAGGGCAATTTGAGGTGTGTGGAGGATGAATGGAGGGGAGCTCTTTATATAGGGAGCTCGGGGACCCTCTACCCGACCAGTTTCCATTTTGGTAGAGCTTATCCTCACCCAAAAATGCCTTGATCAGAGAAATATTCCTCTCGTTGAAAATGCAATGTTTTTGAACCGATGAACAGTGTTGTCATCCCAAGGAAGAAGACAACACTATTTTGGACCGGACCGATCCGGTCATACCAAGTTCAATGGCAAAAATCGGCCGGTTCAAGCCAGATTTGAGTGGTTTTCTCAAATCTAAAAATTTATAAATTTGTCTAAATTCATTTCCTATCCAATGGTGGCTTCAATTTCCCAATTCAATTATTTTAATTATCTAAGAAAAATGAATTTATAAATTAGTTCATGTATAGTTCAAACCGGTTCAATTAGGTTCAAGTCAGGTTCAACCTGAACCGGTCCGGTTTCTCTTTCAATTCATTCCATGGTTCTTCCCTATGATTTTTATGACTCTTTGAGTCACTTGGGATTTTCCAATTTCGCATTTTACTCCTTTACCGATTTCGCTTCGTTAAATGGCTCAATTTTCTCTTTTGAATTGCTTGGTTATTTTCCCAATTTTCTTATCCTTAAAGTAACGAGGTTTACAACTCTCCCCTCCTTTCAGAGGTTTTGTCCCCAAAATGTTAACATCCCAAATAGTTGGGGTACCCATCACTAATAACACTCTCAATTTCCTAGGTCTATGCTTGTACTGGTTTGTTATGCCAAAGAACCTTGACCATGGGAATCTTCTTGTTCCTCATGTTCTTGTCTCTCCGATCGATGATTTGCACCTGTTCCACTTGATAGGTCAGGTTCTCTTCTAACTCGAATGGGGGTCGGTCCAGCACATGACTGGGATCGGGCTGGTACTTCCGAAGTACCGAGACGTGGAATACATCATGTATTCTTTGTAAGTCATTTGGCAGTTCCAGTTTATATGCCACTGGCCTTATCCTTTGGATTATGGTGTAGGGACCGATGTACCTAGGTTTCAACTTCCCCCACTATTGGAACCTAAGTATTCCCCTCCATGGGGATAACTTGAGAAATACTTGGTCTCCCACACCAAATTCCAAGTCCCTTCTCTAATGATCCCCAAAGCTCTTTTGTCTATCATGAGCTGCCTTAAGTCGACTCCTTATAATATTAATTTTCTTGGTGGCATCTTCAATTAGCTCAACCCTTTCAAGCTTCCTTTCTCCCACCTCTTCACAAAATAAGGGGGTATGGCACAGTTGTTCATAAAGAGCCTCATAAGGAGCCATTTGAATACTAGCCTGGTAATTGTTATTGTAGGCAAACTCCATCATGCACAAGTATTCATCCCAACCTTTGTTAATGGTGAGTACGCATGCTCGTAGCATATCCTCTTTGGTTTGGATTGTCCGCTCAGACTATCCATCGGTCTAAGGATGGAATGTCGTACTCATGTGGAGTTTGGTTTCTAAGGCACTTTGTAGACTAGGCCAGAACCTTGAGGTAAACCTTGGGTTCCTATTTGACACTATGCTTACTGGGATGACATGGAGTTTCACAATCTCTCCTATGTGTAGAGTAGCTAGTTGTTCCACAAGATTGGTTACCCTTATTGGTAAGAAGTGGGCGGATTTGGTCAACCTATTCACAATGACCCAAATTGCGTCTCGCCCCTTCCTAGTCTCTAGTAGTCCCGTGATGAAGTCCATTATGATGTGTTCCCATTTCCATTTGGGAATTGGTAGGGGTTGTAGTAGTCTTGAGGGTTTATGGTGCTTAGCTTTGATCTACTAATAGGACAAGCATCTTGCTGCATACTCCGTGATATCACTTTCATCCCTTTCCACCAATAACCTTATTTGAGGGTGTAGTACATCTTGGTACTGCCCAGATGCATTGCATATACAAAGTCACGTGCCTCTTACAATACTAGTCTTTTCAGCTCCTTGTCCTAAGGCACACACACCCTACCTTTATATGTCAGCAATCTATTACCTCGAAGGTTATAGTTTGGGTTTGTCCCTTCATTTATCGGGTCCAAGTAGAATTGGAGTTCCTTATCCCCTTTTTGGTAGACCTTATTTTGCTCCATTAGGCTGGGTCTTACTGCTACGTCAACCACTAGGCATCTTTCTTCTTTATCTACCTTAAGGTCCACTTCCATTCTTCCCAACTACTATAGTAAGGGCTAGTAGCTCGTCTTTATCTTTGCCGCCTCGATTTGATACTTGCGACTTAGAGCGTCTGCCACCACATTATCCTTCCCCGGGTGGTATTCTATCACAAAGTCGTAGTCCTTTACCAACTTCAGTCATCTCCTCTAGCATAAATTTAACTCCCTTTGAGTTAAGAAGTACTTATGACTCTTGTGATCTGTATATATCCGGCACTTAACCCCATATAGGTAGTGTCGCCAAATCTTGAGGGCGAACACTATTGCGGCAAACTCTAAGTCGTGAATAGGGTAGTTCCTCTCATGTATCTTTAGTTGTTGTGAGGCGTAAGCAACAACCTTTCCCTATTGTATTAATACACACATGAGTCCTTGTTTGGATGCGTTGCTATAGAATGTATACTCCCCTGCACTTGGGCTAGGCAGAGTGAGTATGGACATCGTTATTAAACGGATCTTTAACTCCATAAAGGATTTCTCACAGTTTTCATCCCACTTGTACTCCAATCCCTTATTTGTGAGGCGGGTCAAAGGGGCCATTATCTTAGAGAAGTCCTTTACAAACCGTTAGTAGTACCCTGCCAATCCCAAGAAGCTGCATATTTCGGAGGGGTTCTTGGATGCCTTCTAGTTAGATATGGCCCCTACCTTTGCTGGATCTAACTTGACTCCATCTTTGGACACTATGTGCCCTAAGAACCCTACCTCTTACAACCAGAACTCACACTTGGAAAACTTTGCATATAAGTGATTGCTTCGTAGCGTATCCAAGGTGATAGCCATATGTTCCTCGTGCTTCAGCCTAGTTCATGAGTATATGAGTATGTCATCTATAAACACAATCATGAACTTGTCCAAGTGAGGTTGGAACACTCGATTCATCAAACCCATAAAGGTTGCGGGGGCATTGGTTAGGCCAAAAGGCATCACTCTATATTCATAATGTTCGTAATGGGACCGAAAGGCAGTCTTAGGTATATCTCCCTCTTGGATCCTGAGTTGGTGGTATCCTAACCAGAGATCTATCTTGGAGAAGTAGGCTGCCCCCTTTAGTTGGTCGAATAGGTCGCCAATCCGTGGGAGTGGGTACTTATTCTTTATAGTAACCTAGTTCAACTTTCGATAGTCTATACACAGTCTCATACTCCCATCCTTCTTTTTCATGAATAGTACTAGGGCACCCCATGGAGACTGACTAGGGAGTATGAAATCCTTCTCTAGTAACTCGTCCAACCATTCCTTTAATTCCTTCAATTGTGCTAGAGCCATGCAATAGCGGGCTTGGAATATGGGGTGTGTCCAGAGGATTACCTCTATTGTAAATTCTAATTAATGGCTTGGGGTAATTCTCGTAGATCCTTAGGGAATTCATCCAGGTAGTGTTCAACCACCAGAATGCCCTTTGGTCCTTTCTCCTCCGACTTCTCGTTGATTACCCTTGTCAGAGAAGCCTTTCAATCCTTCTACATCATCTTTTGGGCTTTTATATGGGACATCAAGTGTGTTTCTCCCTTCCTCCAGTCTCCTTGGAAATGTAGTCCAAGTGTTTCAGGAGTGTGGAAAGTTATCACTTTCTTATCACAGTCCACCTTGGCTTGATGGGTACTTAACCAATCCATTCCCAATATTATTTCCACCTCTCTTAAAGGTAATGGGATAAAATATGCCTCCAATTTTACTCCTCCAATCTTAATCTCACACCCCTTTAACTATTTGTCCCTATTTAGTCCTTCTCCTAAGGGTGTGAGGATGTTGATACTTTGTTCTAGGGAGGTAAGTTCTAGTGGAAGACCTGGAACTAGATCTTCCTTGATGAATGATCTCTTGCTCCTGAGTCAAAGAGAGAGTATACTTTTCTCCCCCATAATTGTATGTACCCTGATTGATGAAATACACGTTTTTAGAGAAAAATAATTTGAATTTCATTATTAAGTAGGATCGAATTACATGTTTTTGTCTAATTTTGGATAGGTAGGGTTTGGGAAGTACCTGCTATAGTACTAGGGTCTTTTTGGGCCTCCTCTTAGGGGAGGTTGTACACCCTAGCTGGTACCCTTGTTATGGTGGTTGTGTCCTACCTTGAAGTCCTCGGGTTCCCTTGGGATGGTTCAAGTACGTTCCATTGCTTATTCTCCCTAAGAGTGGGGCACTCTCTTGCAAAGTGTCCCACTTGTCCGCATCTGAAGCAGGTTGAACATGCTTCCTCGTGGTACCTCTGACATCTAGGATAATGAGGGCTTCTCTGTAGTATTGTGGCGATCTCCTCCCTTCGAGGTGGGTGTGCTTCCTTCCTCCTTTGGAAGCCCACCTTATTTCTCCACTTAGGACCACTTTGCTCCTTCTGTCCCCTGTGGTAACTTTGGTCTTTATCCTCCTTTCAGATGTGGCCTGCTCCATCCAGCGGCGTCAAGTTTGCACCAGACACTCACATTCGTGGGACATACTCATTATGGCTGCCAGATCTGTGGGGCATCCTAGTACTCCCATCTGGTCTCATATGTTCATATTAAGACCGTCCACAAATTGTTAGCAAATGTCTGCAGGTCCAGCTAGATCGAGGGCAAAGGGTCTTAACTCGTTAAACTTTGTTTCATACTCCAAGATAGAGTTAAGCCCTTGTTGAAGTTGGAAGAAGTCTTGCTTCTTCTTGTTGATCAGATGCGGAGCTAGGTATTTCTCCGTATACCTCTCCTCGAATTGCTCCCAAGGGTGGTGGTATGTAGGCTTCTGATGTTATCCCACCACCTTTTTGTGTTGGCTTCTAAGAAAAACTTAGTCAGGATCATCATATCCTCTGGTGGAATCCTAACTATCCCCATGAGTTTCTTGATGTTAGCTAGGCAGTCCATAGCAACTCTAGCATCATTCTCTCCTAGGAACGATTTACATCCCAGTTAAAGGAGGGTTTTGAGGAATTTGGGGATGTTAATTGGAGGAGTAATGTTAGTAGGAGTGGGATGAGACTGTACTTCCTCAGGCTCAGCTCGAGAGTTGGTGTCCACCTTGGGGGCGAGCTTAAGCCTTCCAAACACTCGGGTGAACTCTCCGTACAGCCTCTAATGCTCCAAGCTTAGTCCAGGTGGAATTGTCTAGGCTTCTTGAAGAGTTTCCACAAGAATGGGGTGTTGGGCAGCGTCAATGACTACGGTTCCTCTTTTAGGAGCCATCTGTAAATTATAAAACTTATTTCTCTTAGTTACTATGTTATATAGTCTTGATAATTTATTCGAGGAAACTGGATCTTATACCACTCAAGTTGTCACGCCTCAACTCGATTTGGTCGGATCCCCATGGGCAACCTGCCACTCCCTTCCGTCGATGGGGAGTTTCACCCCCTTCTAAATCGCAAGGAGTCACGCGTCCTTTTTCCTGTTTTTCCTATAATAGTATTATACAAAACTAAACATATTAAGTTTTCATACATGTCTTATAGTTCAACTAGAAGGGGTCTTTAAGGTTGGTCTTCCTCTTTTACTTAAAAAAGGGTAAAGGGAGAGGGTGAGTTTCTACAACTTATTGAGTGGGTATTGGGAGCGAGTTTTAAAAAAATGTTTAGTTTCTTTATCAAAACTATGCCAAGGTTTACCATTCCTTTTTTAAGGTTTTTTCTCAAATGCAAATCTCAAAACCTTTTTCCATTTCCATATTAGGTATGTTTAGCTCTCATAGCCCATCCCCTTGCCTCAGGAGCCGTTTAGCAAACAAACACATGCCCTTTATCAGGAAAGGTACACACATTTGTAGGGCAGTCCCAGACTACACCCACGTAGGGATTAGGGAGACTTTGCCATCCACCTAGATAGAAGTCCCAAACATCTACCCTAAGTTTGAATGGACGTCCTAGACGTTCGACCCTCGAACCCAAATGCCACTTCATGTCCATATGATGACGGAAACCTCATCCTTACCCCACCTCAGTCTCATGCCATGAAGCCCCTAGAGCTTCATGAATAACTGGTGCAACCAACTGCCCTTATCACCACCATGTCATCCAGCAGCCCTTGGAACTCATCACAACCTCCTAAGGCATCTTAATGGTTCTGTACCTTAAGTGCATGCACAAACAAGAGTTTTCATAATTAAGCCATCCTCTTTGGTGCCAATGGTTCAACGACCCCGACACTCAACCTAACCTGCAGCTATTTGTCTAGGTCGTTCTGTCAACCTGGCCCTAACGCACTATCGCCAGCCTATCAAGCATTGTCGGACCTGACTTGATATCATGGTGAATGACACAATCATTTCCATTTTAATTAGGGGTTTTCATGGTTATTCTTGTCATGCCCCGACCCGGTTTGGTTGGATCCCCGTGAGCAACCCGTCACTCCCTTTGGTTCATGAAGGGTTTCGCCCTTTTCTAAACTGCAAGGAGTAAGGCGTCCTTTTTCCTGTCTTTCCTAGAATAACATTATACAAAAATAAAAATCTTTTAAATAGGCATACTTGTCTTTACAGTTCCCATACAGGGAGGTTTTTAAGTTTGGTTTTCCCTTGTTTACCTAAAAGGGGTAAAAGGGAGGTGTGAGTTTTATAACTCAGTGAGCGGGTGCTGGGAGTGAGATTTCAAAATAGCCTTAGTTTATCCAAACCACGCCAAGGTTATCATTTCCTTTAAAAAGGATTTATTCCTAAATTTTGATTTTCAAAACCTTTACCCTACCAAGGGTAACATTTTCTTTCAAAAGATGTTTCCTCAAATTTAATTTTCTTTCCAAAACCATTTTCCAAGGTTTACCATTCCTTTTCCAAGGATTTTCAAGTCTCAAAATCTTTTTCCCATTTCCATATTAGGTGTGTTTAGCTTTATTAGCCCATCCCCTTGCCTCGGGAGGCGTTTAACAAACAAACACGCCCTTCATCAGGAAAGGTACACACATTTGCAAGTACAGCCCACCTACTACACCCACTTGTGGATCAGAGTGTCTTTACCATCCACCACAATAGAAGCTCGTCCACTTCTACACTAGGTCTGAAAGAATGTTCTCAACATCTGACCCTCAGATCCGAATGCCACTCCATGTCTGTGTGAGGACAAAGACCTCATCCCAACCACACCCCAATCTCATGCGCAAGAAGCTACTCTGAGCTTCCCAACTAACTGACATGACGAACAGCCCTTATTTCCACCATGTCGTCCAATAGCCCTTAGGACCCATCACTACCCCTCTTGAGCATCTTGATGGTCTTGTACCACTAGTGCATGCAGAAACAATAGTTTTTTTTTTACATATGGCCATTATCTTTGGTGTCAATGGTCCAATGGCCCCAACCCTCAACCCAACCTGCAGTTGTTTGTCTAGGCTTGTCCATCGACTAGGCCCTGACGCACTACCGCCAGTCCATCGAGTATTGTCAGTCCTAACTCGGTACCATGGCGAAATCTCACAAAAATTTCATTAGAAATTTTCATGGCTTTCCTTTACTCAAGCTTGTTTATGAGCTCTTGCCTATGCCCACTGGCCTTGGGCCCACTGCACGTGATTTTCCAAAATTGGCCCTTTAGCCCCATCAGTTCAAAACTCAAGGCCTCTAGCCTATCTGAGCTTTCTATCTCCTGTCAAGGTCTCCCTAATCTTTTAAGCATTGGCACACAATCAAGGGAGAACACTTCTGAAAGAAAGATTATTTTCAACATCATCACACCAACTAGGTGTGATGATATCTTCGCTTACAACTAGGCATGTCAATGGGACCCAAGACCTAAGCTTTGGGTCCCTACCCGACTCGAGCGAACCCGAGGAGCCTCAGGTCTGCTCAGGTTCATGCTCGAGTTCAGGTCCATCGATTGGACCCGAACCTGAAGTCTAGAAAAATGGACTCGAGCCTCGGGTTCAAATGGACCCAAAGGTGGTGCCACGATCCCTTTGAATTTTTTTCACTCTTTTAATGAAAACATGTTATTTCATTAAATGTAGGGGAAAATATTAGAAAATCCTAACAAAAAACTTATTTAAAAATTACTCTATTTTTTCTATCACATAATATTTTCTCGTCATACTATATTAGTTTTTTTTTCATTTTTTATACTCTAATAGATTTATAAATATATTATCGCCATACTATATTATTTCTTTTTCCTTTCTAATAGATTTATAAATATATTCTCATCATACTATATTACTTATTTTTCCTTTCTTAGAGCTTAATATATTATTTTTCCTTTCTTATACCATAATAAATTTATAAATAATTGGTAGAATTAGAAAGGAAAAATTCATATTACATTAAATTAATATCTCTAATTAACTATATTATTTGATACAAAATTATAATTTATATTCAAATTTTTGACATGCTTAAGAGATTTATAATTTATTTTTTACTAAATAATTGAATTTTAATTATATAAATAAAATTTTATATATCAATAATTATACAAAAAAATGTCAAATGAATCAACAGTGTTAATATAGGGATCACCCACATGAATGTGCATGCAACCCACACCATTATCTTTTTTGTGTATATAAATGAAGATCAACATTTACAAGTGAAAAAGTGATCAAAAAATAAGAGAAAGTGATGTAGATGAAGAAGTTCGTGGGAATATTCTTGGTGCTGCTCATCCTTCATCCCGTAAGTTGTAAATCAATTCGTCCTCATATCTTAATTTTCTCATATTTATTGTTTTCTCATTATTCACAAGCTAAATTTAATGAAAAATATACTAGTAATTTATTAGGTAAATTATAGCTAATAAACATTTGAAAAATTGAATATGCAAACAAATATTAAAAAATTTATATATTACAATAATTTGGAATTTTTTATATTTGGTAAAAATATATATATTAAAAAAATAAGATAAACTAGACTCGGGTCCAAATGGGCCTGAGCAGCGGGTTCTAGTCTAACTTCTGGACCAGACCCTCGGGTACAAGCAGGTATTCGGTCTAGCAGACACAAAATCGGGTTGGGTCTGGACCCGACCAAGTAGACCCAAGGCTCAGATCCACTTGGGTGCGGGTCTAGTAGACCAGAGCTCGGGTCGGGCGCAGGTCTGCTGGACTAGAGCTCGGGTCGAGCGCGGGTCTGCTAAAACCCACCCGACCCGAGCTATTGACATCCCTACTTACAATCGGTAAGCGAGTTTCTCCTTTCCTAAAGGAAGTTTATCATACCAACTGGGTATGATTAGCTTTACATAGGACCAATAAGTAGGTTGTCTATTATAAAAGTGAGCTCATCATCCTAACCAGTATGATGTATAAAATTCTCACTCACTTTTTATCTTGAGACATGTTCATCTTAGAGCGATTCCCAGGTACCAGTCCCTGATTGGTCTTATTGGTCTTTCTCTGCTCTGATACTTCCCAATTTTCCTTGAAGTTGGTTGTTGTAGGATGAATGTGGAGATTGAGAATTTCATAGGTAGGGAGTATTAATTTGGTAGATCTAATGTGATCATGGCAAAGATGATGTTTGAGATGTGAGCAAGTACTAGTGGACTAGATAGCTCTCTTCTACTTGAATTGCTCTCCTAGCTCAATTGGTGTGCCTCTAATCAATTGTTCTAAGCTTCTTATATAATCGTAGAATTAAATGGGGAAGATTTATTACTACATTATTTCTCATTAATATATTTTTATGGAATTCCAACCTTTATCTTCATAAATGAGAAAACTCTAACCATTTCTAGTTCTTATTCATGATACCCCAAATCACTATTCTCATTAACTCGACTTTTGATTCCTTATGTGCAGGTTTAATGCCGGTCTTATTATATAACATGGATGCCTTAACTCCATGTAATTTACATTTACTTTAATGATTTACATTAAATAGCCCATGTTAAATGGGACGCACCTTTAACTTTAGCCCCCATTGATTTTTAAGCATTAATATAGTTACCCTATTGAGTAACTAGGACTCAACATGTGGTGGATTGATAAAATTATATAAATTTATTGGTTGGACAAATGGTCTTTTCCCCTTCATTCCAATACTTGTTATGTGCTTTATGATATTTATATATTTCCAGCTATTTTCCTTAAATTAGGAAATCGAACTGGTTTTTGCAATTTATACTAAGTTGCATATGGGGTTTACTTTTATCCATTTTAAGAATTGATATTTATTTGGAAAGATGATATGGGAGATGTTTTATGATAGAGAATATATAATTATTATTCTTATAGTTATATTATCTTCTAGGAAATAAATGTAATAAGCCATATCTCTCCCATCTTGTAGAAATTCTACAAATTATTATTGTAGTTATGTTTTTCTTACCGTTATTCTTCCAGGTATGAGCTTTGAGAATATATAATTATTATTCTTGCTGTTATGTGCTTTTAGAATATATAATTATTATTCTTGTATTTATGTTATTCTTGCTCCTAGTCTATAATATTTATGTGTGTGTATAGTAGGTTAATTGGTGTCCCTATTTATAGTGAATGCAAGTTAGGATTCTTATTGCAACATACATAATTGTTTTTTTAGTTAATGTGACCATAAAAATTCTTCATTAATTTCTTGTCATAAAAGACTTTAATTATAAGAACCTTTCATTTAGTGGGAAGAGTTAATTTAGGTTTATCTTCTAAGACTTTCAAGGTAATTTCCTTCATTTTATTTTTATTGCTTCACATATATGTGAAAAAGATTTGGAATAGTTATTGTTATCTAATGAATTCACCTTAATTGAATATAATTATTAATTTATGGGTATTTATGAAAAGGGCATAGACTAATACACCAAAGTGCTAATAGTTTGGTACTAAACCAAATTCACATAATAATTTTGTTATTTTTACATAAAGAAATTTACTAGGTATTTACCCTATCCATTTCATTTAGATAATATAGAATAAATTTGTGAATATGTATGGTGAATTTTCACAAGGCCTAGGCTCTTGAGAACCCTTTTAATTCCACAACTGTTATTTCCTATGGTCCAACATTATATGAAACTATGTTTTATATCGGCATTCACTTAGTTGTATGATTGAGTGAAATTTTTATTTAAATTCCTCATGTAAACTTGGGTTTCAATCCTTTTTTTATAATATAACTATATTGGTACTTTGAACATCTTAATAAAATCATATGTGTATTTATTTGATAATGGTACAAACTCAACTCTCAAATCCCTTTCTCCTCTATATTTGATTGAAAATTAATTTTTTATAGGTATATATATATACTTTTATATGTAAAGATCTCTGCAACATTTATATATATGCATCATTAACAATTATATATATAATATTTAATTTTCACTTAAATTCAACGGACTTAACTCGATTCCATCGAGTTATTTATTTCGGTCAAACTGGCACTTTTTATTTTATTTTAAATTATATTTATTACAATTATATCAATTTAATTTTAAACTTATAATACAATTCTAGAAAAATTTCCAACCAAAATTTTGGGTTACTTAAAACACCGTGTTACAACTACTTCCCATCTTTTTAGGAGTTTTGTCCCCAAAACTCATGCAACATTAGTCTCTACTTAATACCCTCTTTGTGCACTTATGTGGTTTTATTTTCAGTAACTTTCTATAAAAAGATTTGTTTACTTTAACACAACAACTTCGCAAGATAGTGTTATCTTTTCTCAAGAATATTTATTTTATTAGTAAAAAATTTTACTCATGTTGTCTAATCTAATCCATCCCAAGCAAATTGGGTATTTAGCCATACATTCTTATCGGTTAAAATTTATGATTGGGGCTTCCTTATAAGGTTGAATTACACACGAAGTTAATGGTATATTTAGATCTTAATCTATCACTTAGTGTTTACAATAAAACTTTTGCCCTCTTTTGCGAGCATTGTTTATATACCATTCAAAAGGAAATATCACTTTTAGAGTATTTTCAAATACCTATCTCTCATTAGAGATTTGATGTTCTATGATCACATGGTCTTTATATTTACTAGTTGTTCATTTCCTTTAGGAGGTTCGTCTAACACCTTCTAATCCAACGAAGGTTATAAAAATCTTTAACAATTTTTACTCCACCGGTTCATGCATCCATCATTAGACGATATCCTCCCATTTCAGGGTTTCTTTTTCCACAAAGATTGTACGAACTGATTGGGTCTACAATACCATGTACTTTTTTATTTACTCCATTGTCCATCATTGTCATGCCTCGACCCGATTTTGTCGGATCCCCGTGAACAACCCACCACTCTCCCGGATTATTAAGGGTATTCCCCTTCTCTAAACCGTGAGGAGTAAGGTGTCCTTTTTACCTGTACCTTTCCTAGAATAACATTAATTAAAATTGAATATATTAACTTTACATATCTATCTTAAGATTCAACTTCCAACAGACATTTAAGGTTGGTTTCCCTTGGTTTCCTGAAAAGGGGTAAACAGAGGGGGTGAGTTTGACAACTTAGTGAATGCGTGTTTAAAACATGAGTTTCTAAAAAATAGTTTGAATTGGAGTGTGTCAAACTCCTTATTTTCTTTAAAAACATGTTTTCCTCAAATTCTAGTTTTCAAAACCTTTTTCCAAGGTTTACTAATTCTTTTCCTAGGATTCTCAAATCCTTTCCAAGGTTTTTATAACCTTTTTCCCATTTCCATATTACGTGTGTCTCACAAACAACAAACACCCTTCATCAGGAAGGGTTCACACACATTCACGAGATGCAGTTACGTCGACTGCACCCACTTGTATATCGAAGAGTCGTTACCATCCACCCTGATAGAAGTCTCTGACTTCTACCAAAAGTCTGAGTGAATATCTCTAACGTTCTTCCCTTCAGACCCAAAATACTTTGTGTCCATATGAGGATGGAGACTTCAACCCGACCCCACCCCGGTCTCATGCGCATGAAGCTACATTAAGCTTCCCTGACTTTTGGCACGATAAACTACCCTTATCTCCACCATGTCGTCCAGTAGCCCCTAGGACGCATCACGACCCCTCTTAGGCATCTTAATGGTCCTGTACCTCAAGTGCACGCATAAATAAAGTTTTCCATATAAGCTATTAATCTTTGGTACTACTGGTTTAATGGCCCCGACCCTCAACTCGACCTGTAGCTATTTGTCTAGACCGGTCCGTCGACCCAGTCCATCGAGTATGTCGGTCCTATCATGGTACCATGGCCAAATCACATCATTCATTTATTAAAAGTTTTCATGGATTAATCATCAGGTTTGTTTATGAGCTTTTGCTCGTGCCAATTGGCCTTGGGCCTACTATATGAGATTTTCAAAACCAGGCATTTAGCACCCCCCCTTCCAGTTCCAAAACTGTGGCCTCTAGCCTATCTGAGCTATTCGAGCTCTCATCAAGAAGGTCGCCCAAAATTTTTAAGCATTGGCACACAGTTAGGGGAGAACACTTCTGACAAAATAACTTTTTCACTTGTCTATCACACCAATCGGGTGTGATGACATCTCTGCTCATAACTGATAAGCGGGTTTTCTACTTCCTTCTAGGAAGTTCATCATACCAACCGAGTATGATCTACTTACAACCGGTAATTAGTTTTTCTACGTGTTTTCTCACATCACTCCAACCAGGTGTGATGTTAAAATTTCACATAATAGTGGGTTTTCATTTCCGAGGTACTCATCATCCCAATTGGGTATGATGAGAAAATTCCCACTCACCCCATAAGTGCAGTGTATTTTCCCCTAAAGTGGCTTTTTGCCTCCATGCAAGCTTATCCTTACTGGCGTTCCCAGTCTTTCGTGTTCCTACACGATATGAACATCCTTATTCATTATCATTTGGCCTAATAGCCTTCATTTCTCACAAATAAACAAAATGCCCAAACTTTTAATTATTTGCATTTAGGTCCCTAATGCTAATTTTTTCACAAATTGAGTTTCGAAACTTCTAAAATTCACTTTGGGACTTCAATTTATTCAAAATCACAAAAAGGGTTCAAGTTTCCCAAATTTGCAATTTGGTCACCAATTTTTCCAAAAATACCATTTTGCCCTTACTTTTCCAAAAATGGCAATTTGACACCAATAATTCCAAAAATTGACCAATTCGTCCTCTAACATCTTGTTCATGGCCAATTGGCACTCAATCTTGGGAAATTGCACTTTGGTCCCTCAATTTTTTGAAATCCTCAATTTCCCCCTTTTAAACTGGCCGAATTTGATTTTATCAAACTGACCAATCAATCGAGGTTAATTGTTGAAATTGAAGGTAAAATCGAATTCCTACACTTTCCCATGATTCAATGGAACTTTGAATCACATAATTTGGATCTGAATTGAGCTCAAACAGAGCTTCGTCAGAAAATTGGACTTAGAGAGAGAAAGCTTTGAATGCTTACCGTCGGAAGTGCAGTAGTCTGAGCTTTCGATATGAGCAAATAGCTCTCGTCCTGAGGTTTCTCCTAGGATCAAGAATCACATCAATTCATGCCAAATTGAGGGAGAATTTGGTCAGTGAAGGTTCGTCGGTTCTCTCTCTAACACTGATCGAAAATTACATAGTGAAGCCAATTTGGCATACCTTTCCACTCTAATTCTATCGTATGAGGGCTGTGAAAGTGTTGGGAGAGCTTGGTTTGACCCGAGAAGGGCCCAAATTAGTCATTTTTAGCTCAGCCGAAATCGGGCAGCTTCAATCCACCGAAGCTGCTTCACTGTTCAATCACACCGGTGCTTCTCTAGCGATCCTTGGAGCAAATGGAGACTATCGTCGGATAGCTGACTTCTCCCCACATCTAAGGAACCTGACCTCACCTTCTTTGGCTGAGAAAAACCCCAATGTCGGAGCTCTAGTTCGAGCTTCATTAAAAAATGGAGTAGTAGGGAGAGAGAGTTGTCATTTGTGAGGAGGATGAATGAGGAGGGGCTCTTTTTATAGGGAGCTCGAGGATTCCTTGGTCATTTGATTGGCACCTTTGTGACAGTCATTCATTGACTAAAACTCCTTGAATGGGGACTTTTCATCTTCATCGGCGCTGCTCATTTTTCCGACGAGTGAACAGTGTTGTCATCAGAAGGAAGAAGATGACACTGTTTCGAACTGGACCGGAACGGTCCGAACTGGATTCAATGCTTAAACAGTCGGTTCAGGCCAGATTCGATCGAGTTTTTCAAAATTAAAAATTTATAAATTCATCTAAATTCATTCTCTATCCAATGGTGGCTTCAATTCTCCCTTTTGAATTTTCTAAGCCACCTAAAAAATGAATTTAAAAACTAGTTCAATAGTGGTTCAATCCGGTTCAGGTCTGGCTCACCTGAACTAGTCTGATTTTCACTTCCAATTCATCCCAAAGTCCTTTACCCTGACTTTTATGACTCTTTAGGTCACTCAAGATTTGTAAATTTCCCATTTTGTCCTTTCTCTAAAGGTTGGGTTTGTGAACCGGTTTAGTTTTCTCACCGAGGTTGACTAGTTCTTTCCCCGATTTCCTTATCTTTAAGGGACGGGGTTTACAACTCTCCCCTCCTTTATGAGTTTTGTCCCCAAAAGTAGATCAGCATTTTTTTTCACTCTGGGATAAACTTCTCTTAATGTTAACATGGACATCTTAACACTTCAGTCGTTCTTTCACTTAAACCACTTTAAATCACGCGCTTAAGGAATTTCCTTTCCTTTACATTATTTACTCCTTCCATGGAGATTATCATAACTAGTATGTCTTGCCCGTGAGTCCAAAGGTATATCCCTATGTTCAAATCTTCCTTTGATTAGGGCAAAATTCTTCCCCTTGAGGTTCTTACTCAAGATTTCGTATTGGGAGTTCCAAGATACCCAATCATTACTATGTCTAGTTATTCTCTTCATTGTTGAAACCCTTAGCTTAGTGTTCTTTTGAGCATTACGTACTTGTTTTCAAACGTTTTGGTGAGACTGTTAGGCTTACATGCCCCTGACAACATGACATACTCTAGAACATGTATTTGACCATTTTAAATTTTTAGAACACTTCCATAATGGTTGTTCTTAACTTTCCAACCTTTTAGGGATCGTATTATTTCATCCCTCTTGTCATTTGATGGTATTCCTTGACTATTTTTACTATTATCAAATCAACTTTCATAACCGTGTCAGTTTTCCTTACCCACTCGTCCTTTCCTAACTTCCTTATTGGGTTTTTCTAGTTCCAATTATTGGGTTTCTAGATAATTTACTGACACGCCTGGATTCTTCCTTTTTTTAGGTCCTTCCTCATTCCCAGTGACATCCTTTACTCAAGTATTTTTCTTTGACCTTAATCCACTTTTACTTGCTCATGACCATTTCATGATTCCTTATTTTCGAGTTTATCCCTTTTTGGTCTATGTGTTGATTATTTTATTTGGGGAGTTCCCTTCTTACGATTTCATTCTCTAATATATCCCTCAAAGTAGAGATTTTTAACCTTAAGAGCTACATGCTCAACCTTCTTACCATTCCTTGATGATTTCTTCCTTCATTTCCTTACACCTTCTTCTATGTTGAGGCATTTGCCCACTTTAAATCCTTCCTCATCTTAAAATTTCATTTCATCCCTTATTCCTTATCTAAGAAATTTCTAATTATTGGTCTTATTTCGTGTACTCCACACTATACTCATCTGTCCATTCTTTAGGCTCCACTAAGTGAGCGTGGACCACGACCCGTCCTAGTGTTAGTGGTTGTTTCCCTAATTCACTTCTTAATTGAGGGCTTACTTTTCCAAGGTTTCTCATACATTCTTTTAATTTACTTCTTAAGCCCTCAAGATTATTTTTCCTTTATACTTGATCTTTCCATCTCAACCAACATTTCATTGATGAGCTTATCTTTCTTTCCACTTCGGTTGGTTTCTTTACCTCTTAGTTGGGATACAAATGCCTTTTTGGGGCTTCCTTCCTTGGTAGGATTCTTCCCCTTTCTCTCGGAATTCCTTTTTCATTCGTCCTTCAAAAATATCTAATCATTAAATGACATCCTTTGATGTCGTCCTTCCCGTGTATCCTTCCTAAGAAATCTGGCAGTATGCCCTTGTACCATTTCCTTAATTCTACATGTGGTGGATTGATAGCATTATATAAATTTATTGGTTTGGCAAATGGACGATATCTAGGAAATTCTATGGTCTTTTCCCCTTCATTTCAATATTTGTCATGTGCTTTATGATACTTAAATGTTGTCAGTTATTCTTATTAAATTAGGAAATCGAACTAGTTTTTGCAGTTCATACTAAGCTGCATATGGGGTTTATTTTTGCTGGAGTTATTAAAGTTCATCCAATAAAGGTATGATAGTGCATTCAGTGAAACTTCCTTTTATCCATTTTAAGAATCCATATTTATTTGGAAAAATGATATGAGATGTGTTTTATGATAGAGAATATATAATTATTATTATTGTAGTTATGTTATCTTATAGGAAATGAATGTACTAAGCCAAATCTCTTCCATACTGTTGAAATTCTACAAATTATTATTGTAGTTATGTTATACTTACAGTTATTCTTGCATGTATGTGCTTTGAGAATATATAATTATTATTCTTACAGTTATGTTATTTTTGCTCCTAGTTTGCATTCGTAATATTTATGTGTGTGTATGGTAGGTTAATTGGTGTCCCTATTTATAGTGCATGCAAGTTAGAATTCTTATTACAACATACAAAACTTTTTTTGAGTTAATGTGACCATAAAAATTCTTCATTAATTTCTTGTCATAAAATGCGTTAATTATAAGAACCTTTCATTTAGTGGGAAGAATTTATTTAGGTTTATCTTCTAAGACTTTCAAGGTAATTTCCTTCATTTTTATTGTTTCCCCTATATCTGAAAAATATTTGGAATAGTTATTGTTATATAATGAATTCACCTTAATTGAATGTAGGTATTGTTTCCCATATATCTAAAAAATATATGAATTCACCTTAATTGAATAGTTATTGTTATATAATGACTAATACTCGAAAGTGCTAATAGTTTGGTACTAGACCAAATTCACATAATGATGTCATTATTTTTACATAAAGGAATTTACTAGGTATTTACCATATCCATTTCATTTTAATAAGGTAGAATAAATTTGTGAATATGTATGGTGGATTTTCGTAGGGTTTAGGCTCTTGAGTACCCTTTTAATTCCACAACTGTTATTTCCTATAGTCCAGCATTACATGATTTAGGTATCATTATTAATAAGGATACGACATGAAAACCTTCGTTTTCTCAGGTATGAGCGACTAGGAGCAAAATTCTTGGTTAATTGCACCTAGGTCCCTAAAGTTCATTTTTCTTGACTTTAGGTTCCTAATGCTAAATTTTACCACAAATTGAATCACAAGGTTTCCAATATCTACTTTGGATGCTAAATTTACTCAAAATTGTGTAATGGACTCAAGTTTTCCAAATTTCCAATTTGGTTCCTAATTTTTCAAAAATTATGGTTTTGCTCATGCTATACAAAAATAGCAATTTGGCCCCAAATCTTTACAAAATTGACCAATTGGTCCTCTAATATCTTTCTCAGTGCCAATTGACCTTCAATTTTAAGAAATTACATAAAGGTCCCTTAATTTTTTGAAATCCCCAATTTTCCCCAAAATTTTCCCCCAATTTCTTCCCCCTTTTTTGACCGAATTTGGTTTCTTCAAATTGGCTATTCAATTGGTATTAATTGCTCCAATTGATGGCACGGATTGGTTCCTACACTTCCATATGATCAAATGAAGCTTTGAATTGCAGAATTTGAGTTTGAAAAGAGCTCAAATGGAGGTTCGCCGGAAAACTGTTCGTAGAGAGAGAAAGTTTCGAAAGCTTACCGCAGGATGTGCGGAAGTTCAAGCTCTCGATCTAAAGAGGTAGCTCTCGTCAGTAGGATTCTTCTATGATCAAGAATTGCTACAATTGAATGCCATATGAGGATGAATTTTGTTAGTGAAAATTGGCACTTTCTCTCTCTAGCACCGATCTACAACGATGGAGGAGGGCCAAATTGGCATACCTTTTACCTTTGTGTAGGTCCTGTGAGGGTCGTGGAGATGTTGGGGAGGCTCTGTTTGAACATAGGGGGTCTGAATTTAGTCGAATTCAGCTCGGCCAAAAGAGGGCAGCTTCGATCCGTAAGAGCTGCTTCACTATTTGATTCTATCGACGTTTCTCTGACCATCCTCGTGTCGAAGGGAGGCTGCTGTCAGATAGTTGACTTCCCCCAGAATCTGTTGAACCCGACCTTGCCTTCTGAGGTTGAGAAAAGTGCCCAAGTCGGAGCTCTGGTTTGAGCTTCACCAGAAAATGGAGCACTTGGGAGAGGAGAGCGATTTGAGGTGTGTGGAGGATGAATGGAGGGGAGCTCTTTATATAGGGGGCTCGAGGACCCTTTGTCTGACCAGTTTCCATTTTGGTCGAGCTTATCCTCACCTAAAAATGCCCTGATCAGAGGAATATTCCTCTTGCTAGAAATGGAAAGATTTTGGACCGATGAACAGTGTTATCATTCCACAGAAGAAGATGACACTGTTTCAGACTGGACCAGTCTGGTCTGACTGGGTTCAATGGTGAAAATGGGTTAGTTCAGACTTTATTCAACTGGTTTTGTCATGCATGGACCCGGTTTGGTTGGATCCCTATGAGTAACCCACCACTCCCTTTGGTCCATGAATTGTTTCACCATTTTCTAAACCGTGAGGAGTAAGGCATCCTTCTTTCCTATCTTTCCTGGAATAGCATTATACAAAACTAAATATATTAAAACCGACATACATGTCTTATAGGGAGGTCTTTAGGTTTGATTTTTCCTTGGTTACCTGAAAGGGGTAAAAGGGAGGGGGTACGTTCTACAACTCAGTGAGCAGGTGTTGGGTGTGAGTTTTCAAAATAGACTTAAGTTATCCAATTCATGCCAAGGATATCATTTCCTTTAAAAATAATGTTTTTCCTCAATTTTGGTTTTCAAAATCTTTACCCTGCCAAGGGTGAAATTTTCTTTTAAAAAAAGTTTTCCTCAATTTCAATTTCTTTTCCAAAAAAAACTTTTTCCAAGGATTCTTAGATCCTTTCCAAGGTTTTGAAAACTTGTTTCCCCATTTCCATATTAGGTGTGTTTAGCTTTATTAGCCCATCCCCTTGCCTCGGGAGGCATTTAACAAACAAATACAAGCCCTTCATCAAGAAGGGTACACACGTTCATAGATGCAGCCCGTCCACTGCATCCACTTGTGGATCGAAGCATATTTACCATCCACCAAGATTTCTGTCCATCCACTTCTACCCTAGGTCTGAGTGGATGTTCTCAACATCTGACCCCCGGACCCGAAATGCCATTTCATGTTCATATGAGGACAGAGACCTCATCCCGACCCCACTCCAGTGGCATATAAGCTGGAGTTGCCTCCGGACCTGCAAATAATACATGACGTATTCCACGTGTCGGCACTATGAAAGTATGAGTCCGACCCCAGCCATGTGCTAGATTAACCACCCCTAGAGATCAAGGAGGACATGGCCTACGAGGTAGAGTTGATACGAATCCTTGACCAATGAGAGAACAACCTTAGGAATTAGAGGATTCCCATGGTGAAAATCCTCTAGCAAAATGGTCAAGTAGAGGAGGAAACATGGGAGACCAAGTCGATTATAAAGGGTAGATACCCGCAATTGTTCAATATGTAAAACGTTTTGTGGAAAAAACTCCTAAAATGATGGAAGAGTTGTAAAACCCGTCCTCTCGGACCAAGGAAAATAGAGAAAAGAACCGGTCAACTTTTACATGAAAAATCGAGCCAACTAATGAGCTAAAAATAATAAAGGGTTAACATGGGAGATCAAAAAATCCCAATTCACCAAAAATTCACAAAAATCATGGGGAAGAACCATGAAGTGAATTGGATGGGAAAACCAAACTGGTTCGGGGCGAACCGGACTGAATTGGATTGAACCAAAGTGAACTAGTTCTTAGCATCCCACAATCGAGCGAAGAAAGTGAAGTGTCATAGTTTCAAACTAGAGCTCTAGCAACAGGACTTTTCTCGACCTCCGAAGCCACATTCAGTGTCATTAGAATCAAGGGAAAGTCCTCTACCTAGCTGCACCTTCCTTTCAACCCGAGGACCACTAGATAAGAGCAAGGAAGTTCAAATAGTGATGTCACTCCTCGACCAGGCAGCAGCCTGAACCACTAAAGCTCAAGTCAAGTCGTCCCCAAGCCAATTTTGGCCAAACCGAGCTCCCCATATTCCACCTAGAGGTGCCCCAACCTTTCCTAGAGCTAAGAAGGTAAGTCCCATCTGCCGCCCCTCATTGGAAAACACTGTTCACAGTGCATTTCTATAAAAACTTTAATTGAGAAATCCACACTACTCGGGCCACCAATTAAGGTGTGGTTTGATCCAAGAAGGATTCCCATGAAGAGAGCAACCCAGTGATGGCAAGAGCTCCAGTCACCAGACCCTCACCGATAAGATAACGAAGCTTTCTCTCTCTAGACTACATTATTCGGCGAATCTTCGTTTGAGCTCATTTCTAAGCCAAATGAAGCGGTTCAGGGCTTGAAATGATAAGGGAAACATAGGGAAGGAAGCTGATTCAAATCATGAATGGGGAAATTAATCGAGCTTTGGGGATCAATTTAACGAAATTGTGATTCGGGGACCAAATTATAATTTTTGAGAAATTGGGGATTTTGGGAAAATTGGGGGTCGAATTGTAATTTAAGGAAATTCAGGGGATTTTCATGAAATTAACTCCCAATTGAGGTCCAATTGAGCAAATTGGATGGAATGGAAGATGAATTGGCAATTTTGAGAAATTAAGAGCCAATTGGTAATTTTTGGGAAATTAAGGAACAAATGGAAATTTGGAAAATTAATGGCCAATTGGGGGTTTTGGAAAAATTAAGGACCCATGAGGGATAATTGGAAGTTCTAGGGGCTTAATTGAAATTAAAGGATGATTAGTGACCTAAATGTAAAATTATAAACTTTCAGAACCTAAATGCAATTAAGGCATAATGTGAGGATCTATGCGCAAATACTCAAAAGTATGCGGCATCTTATACCAATCCATCTGATATGGATACTCATACCATGTTGGAGCGAATTGCCCAAGTACTGATGCAATGAAGCACACTACAAAGTGAGGTCTCGTCAAGACGACCCCGTCGCAATTACTAGGTGAGTGGGAACTTTACAACATCGGTTCCAATTGGAACGATGGCTTTGCCTTAAAAACGATTTTCTCAGAATTAGCCTCCCCTGACTAGGTGACTCTGCTTAAAACATTTGGGAGCTAATTTTGAGGCTTAGGCTCGGTGATACCAATGGGCCCAAGGCCGATTGACATGGGTATGGACCTGTTCAGAATAAACATGTTATGAACTGCTAAAAGTCCTAATACTAGGTAATTGCATGTGATACCCACCAGGCCAAGGTTGGGATGTTGGGCTTGTATGGTCGTATAGCTACTAAGCCGAAGCCTGGTCGTCAAACCTATTGGGCTAGTACGCATGGGTCGAAGCCAAGCCAACAAACCTTTGAGCTAGAGGGTCAAAGATGACGGCTATAATTGAAAATACTCTTGATTGTGCATGTAAATGTGAACATGATATATGTGCCAAAAAACTTAATAAGTGAATTGTTTGGCCATGGTACCAAGATAGGACCGACATGCTTAGTCAACTAGCGGTAGTGCGACATGAGAGGTCGACGGACTAGTCAAGACAAACAACTGTGAATTGAGTTGAGAGTCGGGGTCGTTGGATCAGTGGCACCATAGATTATATGGCATAATGAGAAAAACATTGTTTGTGCTTGCACTATGAGTACGGGATCATCAAGATGCCCATGAGGGGTAGTGATGCATCCTAAGGGCCCTAGACGACTCGATGAGTATAAGGGCAGATCGTTGTTCCAGGTGTTTGTGCGAAATTTGGAGTAGCACCAAGCGCATGAGACCGGGGTAGGCACAGGATGAGGTCTTTGTCCTCATATGGACACGAAGAAGTGATTTCGAGATTAAGGGGCAAATGTCGCATACATCCACTCATTCCTAGGTTAGAAGTGGTCATCTTTCCATCCGGGTGGCTGATAAAGTCGCTCTAAAGCCACTAGTGGGTTCAGTAGGTGTACATGACCTACGAATGTGTGTAACCTTCATGATGAATGATGTGTGTTGGGTGATGACACACCGTGGTAAATAAGAAATGAAGGAAATGCCCAAATTTTTAAATGAATGGATTTTTGAAAAGAAAGGAGTCTGGCACACTCCATATAAATATTTTTCTTAAAAGTTAAAAGTAGACCTTTGAAAACCCATTCACTGAGTAGTCGTACTCACCCCCTCCCTTATATCCCTTTCAGGAGATCCCGGAAAGTCTACCCTTAAAGACCATCAACTAAGATGCCTGTAAAACAGGTATGTAAAATTTAAAATTTAATTCAGTTTTGATTATGCTATTTTAGGAAATGGTGCAGGTTTAAAGGATGTCTTACTCTTTACAGTTTATAATAAAGGGAAACCCTTTAATAAATCGGGAGAGTGGCGGGTTGATCACAGGGATCTGACCAAACCGAGTCGGGGCGTGACACAAGTAAAAATGTATTTTGTCATAAGTGTTCTCCCCTAAATGTGTGCCACTATTTAAAAAATTTTGGAGACCTTCTTGACAGAAGCTCAAATAGGCCAGAGGCCTCAGTTTTGGAACTTGGGGGCTAAAATGCCCAAGTTTAATAATCACGTACAATGGGCCCTATGCCAATTGGCACGAGTAGGAGCTCATAAATAAACATGATGATAAGCCATGAAAATTTTAAAGAATGATGTGATTTGACCATGGTATCAAGACAGGAGCGACAGTAAACCCCACCCTTTTGAGATAAGGAAAACCAGGAAAAGAATCGGTCAATCCGAGTGAGAAACATTGAACCAATTCACAAACTCGTTTATTGGGAAACATGCAAATTAGAGAAATTTCAACTCACTTATGACCAAAAGAGATTTATAAAAACCTTGGGAAGGAACCTTAGAACAAAGTGGGAGAGAAAAACCAGACCATTTCGGGTGAACCGGATTAAACCGGTTTAAGAACCGAGTCGGTTTATGAACCAAAACCGATAGAGAGATGGTAAACCGGGAAATTTATAGACCCTAAGTGACCTAAGGAGTCATAAAAGTCATAAAAAAGGACTTTAGAGTGAATTGGAGATGAAAACCAAACCGGTTCAGGTGAACAGGATCCGAAACTAGTTGAACCACTATTGAACTATATTATAAATTTATTTTTCTAGGTATCTTAAATAATTCAAATTTGAGATTTGAATCCACCATTGTATAGAAAATGAATTTAGATATTTTTAGATTTGAAAAATTCGGTCGAATGGGGGTGAACCGGTCGGTTGAAGCTTTTAACCCGATTCGAACCAGTCCGGTCCTGTTTGAAACAGTGTCGTATTCTTCCTTCAGATAACAGCACTGTTCACTCACCAAAAAATTGAAGTAGCGCTGATGAAGAAGAAACGTTTCCGTTCAGTATGTTCCAGGCCATCAATGTCAGTCATAAAGGTGCCAAACGGATGGCCGACGAGTCTCTGAGCTCCTTATATAAAAAGACCCTCCCCATTCATCATCTCTACAACTGAAAAGCTCACTCTCTCTCAGCTGCTTAGTTTTTTGATAAAACTCGAACCAGAGCTCTGATATAGGATCATTTATAAGCCAAAGAAGGTGAGGTCAAGTTCTTTAGAACTAGGGAGAAGTCAGCTACACGCCTGTAGTCTTTGTTTGCTCCGAGGGTCGTAATAAAAGCGCCAGCGTGATGGAACAGTGAAATAGCTCCAGCAGACCGAAGCTGCCCTATTTCGACCGAGCTGAAATCAACCATTTTGAGCCCTCCTCAAGCCAAGCCAAGCCCTCCCAACACTTCCTCAGCCCACCCACGGTTGAATTAAGACTGAAAGGTAAGCCAATTCGGCTTCCCTCTACAATTTCCTACCGGTGCTAGAGAGAGAACTGACAAAATTTTGATGATGAAATTCTAACTCAATTCGGCATCAATTGATACAATTTTGGATTCTAGGATGAACCTCAAGATGAGAGGTATCTACCCAGATCGAAAGCTCAGACCAACGTGCCCCCGACTGTGAGTAATTGAAGCTTTCTCTCTATATAGTCTATTTTCCGGCAAAGCTCCGTTTGAGCTCGTTCTGGAGTCAAAACTTGCGATTTAAAGTGCAATTGAATTGTATGAAGATGTAGGATCTCAATTTTAACTTTAATTTCAACAATTTGATGTGTTTGATCGGTCAATTTGATGAAATCAAATTCGGCTATGTTAAAGAGTTGAAATTGGGGAAATTTTGGGATTTTCAAAAATTCGAAGGACTAGGATTCAATTGTATAAATTGAGGGTCAATTGGGCATGATAAAAATGTTAGAGGGCCAATTGAGAAATTTAAAAAAAATTTGGGTGAAAATTACCATTTTGTAATGGAAGGGCAAAATGGTAATTTTGGAAAAGTTGGGGGACCAAGTTGGAAATTTGGGAAATTAAACCCCTTTTTGTGAATTTGATTAAATTGAGCTCCGAAGATAAATTATAAAAGTTTTGGGACTCAATTTGAGCAAAACCCGGCATTAGGGATTTCAAGTTAAAGAAAAATAACTTCAAGAACCTAATAGCAAATAAATAGAAAGTTTGGTTTTCTCATTCATTTGGAATGAATGAAGGCTATTAGGTCGAGGGATAATGAACAAAGATGTTCATATCATGTAGGAATACGAAGTACCAGGAATGCCAGCAAGGACAAGCTCGCGTGAATACAAAGAATTGGTCAAGTGGAATTCACTAACTTAACGGGTGAGTGGGATTTTATATCATACTCGGTTGGGAATGATAAGTACCTCGAAATTAAAACCCACTATTTAGTGGTATTTAAAACATTACAACTTAGAGAAGTGATGTGAAAATTGCGCAGAAAATCTATTTATCAATTGTAAGTAGATCATACCCGGTTGGTATGATGAAACTTTCTCAAAGGAAGTGGAAAACTCATTCATCGGTTATGAGCGAGATGTCCTTGTACTCGGTTAGTATGATGGATAGTTGAAAATATATTTTTGTTGAAAGTGCTCTTCCCTGACTGTGTGCCAATGCTTAAACAATTTGGGAGACCTTCTTGATGGGCACTCGAATAGCTCTTATATGTCGGGGGCCACGGTTTTGGAACTTGGGTGCTAATATGCCCGGTTTTGAAAATCTCAAACAATGGGCCATAGGCTAGTGGACACAAGTAAGAGCTCGTAAACAAACATTAGATATGTGCCATAAAAGTTTAATAAATGAATTGTTTGGCCATGGTACCAAGACAGGACAGACATACTTAGTCAACTAGCGGCAATGTGACATGACACGTCGACGGATCAGTCAAGACAAACTGTTGCAGGTTGAGTTGAGGGTCAGGGTTGTTGGACAAGTGGCACCCCAGATTATATAGCATGAAAAGAAAATACTGATTGTGTATGCACATGGTTTACAGGACCATCAAGATGCACAAGGCCGGTAGTGATGCGTCTTAAGAGCCCTACATGACCTGGTGGGTATTAGGGCAGTTTGTCGTAACGGGTGACCATGCGAAATTTGGAGTAGCAACAAGCACATGAGACCGGGGTGGGGATGGGATGAGGTCTCTGACCTCATATGGACATGGAGAATTGATTTCAGGATTGAGGGTCGAATGTCGCATACATACACTCATTCTCAGGGTAGAAGTAGACGTGCTTCTATCTAGGTGGCCGATAAAGTCGCCTCGACACCACAAGTGGATTCAGTGCAAATGTGAGTTTGACCTTCATGATGAAGCATGTGTGTTGGGTGATGACACACCGTGATTAATAAGAAATGCTGGTAAAGACCGAGATTTGAAATGAAAGGACTTTTGAAAGAAAGGAGTCTGGCACACTCCAATGCAAATCTTTTTCCTAAAAGTTAAAAGTTTTGAAAACCCATTCATTGAGTGGTCGTACTCACCCCTTCCTTTATATCCCTTTCAGAAAATTTTAGAAAGTCTACCCTTAAAGACCATTAACTAAGATGCCTATGAGACAGTTATGATAAATTTAAAATATTATGCAGTTTTGGTTTATGTTATTCCAAGAAAAAGTGCAGGTTTAAAGGACGCCTTATTCTTTACGATTTAAAGGCTAAAATGTTGAAAAAAATGGAGAAAGGAAATCCTTAAATAAACCAATGACCAAGACCAGATTTACTATCAAAAGGCCATGAGATGGTTAAGTGAGCCTCTTAAAGGATGATCAAGTGATTTTGAAACTAGGTGGATGTGAGCTCTCCCTAGAAAGAAATAGACATGTACTGGGGTACGAGTGAGAATGGGGATGAAGTACGAAAGACGTACCCGTAGGATCTCAAGAGTAAAGGTAAGCAAGAAAGAATAACATCAAGGGGCATCATTTAAAATTAGGTGTCTTCAAGATTAATGAAAAAGAAATTATAGGAGAAAAGGGTAAGAATCCTCCCTAATAAGGAAATCTTGAGAAAGGATATATGACCTAATAAAGAAGAAATGGAACTAGGTGATGAGAGGTGAGGAGACGAATTTTCAACTAGAATGCATGCTAAGGTGAAAGAAACCTAGGGAAGAATATTAAGAGAATCAAAGGAGTAGTTAAACTCAAGAAAAGGGTAAGTAGGAAGTTAGCATCAAGATATGCTATGACAAGTAAGAATGAGTGAACTATCCATAATAAGGTAATGCAGGAAAGAACGTCCAAGAAACATTGGGAAAGTGAACCCTCCAAATAAGAAGTGGTTAAGGAGGAATAACCACAATTGGAAAGACAGGTCATAGTCCACACACGCATACGAATCATAAAGAGTGGACGGCTGAGCATAGTGTGGAGTGTACGAAATAAGACTGAAAATCGAAAGTATCTCCAATAAGGAATAAGGGATGAAATAGAAGTTGTGAATAAAGAAGGATCCAATACGGGCAAATGCCCTCACATAGATAGGGTGCAAAGAAAGGGAGAAAGAACCCTACAATGAATGATAAGGAGGTTGAGCATGTAACTCCTAAGATGGAAATCTCTATTGTGATGAACAGAGTAGAGAATGAAACCGGAAGGAGGGAACCTTCCCAAGCAAAGAAATCGACACATAGATCGAAAGCGATTATTTTACAATGAAGAATCATGAAGTGATTACGAGTAAGTAAAAGTGGATTAAGGAAAAATGAAAAATCCTTGAATAAGGAATGCCAAGGACTTAAGAAGGAAAGAATCCCAGTTTGTTGGTAAACTATCGGGAAACCAAATAATTGGCATCAGAAAGACCTAATAAAGAAGTTGGGAAAGAACGAGTGGGTAAGGAAAACCGACATGGATATGTAAGACATGTTGTCAAGATACGAAGGATAATTGGATAACAGTAAAGGTAGTTGAGGAATACTACCTGATGAAAGGAGGGATGAAATTATACAATCTATCGAAGGTTGGAAAGTTGGAAATAACCCAAAAAGAGGTGTCGTAGAAGTCTGATTAATAGAGACAGGTTTAGAACTATGTCATGTCGTACGGGACATATAAGCACCACCAGTCCCGAGTAAAATGTAACTCGAGTAAGAAGGAGTCAGTTAGTAAACATAACAAGATCAAACATAAATTTGACTGAAGTTGTAATCAATGATGGATGAAAGATGGATCAAATTGGGACAAAAGAATAATAACACAAAAACCTGTGAAAACAAGTATGTAATGCTCGAAAGAACATCGAGCTAGGGGTTTCAATGATGAAGAGAATAACTAGACAAAGGAATGATTGGGCACCTTGGAACTCCCAATCCTGAAATCTTGAGTAAGAACCCCAAAAGGAAGAACCTTACCCTAAACAAAGGGAGATGCAAACCTAAGAATATACATTTGGATTAATGAGCCAGACATGCCTCGTTATTATAACTTCATGGAAGGAGTAAGCATGATAAATGAAAAGAAATTCCTTAGATGAATGATTATGGGGACTAAGCGGAAGAGCAATCAAAGTGTTAGCATGTCAAGGAAACCCAAGTTGACATTAAGGGAAATTATTCCCAATGTGGAGTATATTGGTTAAGTTTTGAGGACAACTCCTAAAAGGAGGGGAGAGTTGTAAACCTCGCCTCATTGAGTTAAGGACAACTAGGAAAAGAACTGGTCAAACCGAGTGAGAAACATTGAATCGGTTCACAAACCTGTTTATTGGGGAATGCGCAAATTAGAGAAATTTAAACTCCCTTGTGACCCAAAGAGATTTAGAAAAACCTTGGGTAAGAACCTTAGAACAAAGTGGGAGAGAAAAACTAGATCGAATCGGGTGAACCGAACCCGAACTAAATTAAACTACTTTAAGAACTGAGTCGGTTTATGAACCGGAACCGATAGAGAGATGGTAAATCGGGAAATTTATGGACCCTAAGTGACCTAAGGAGTCATAAAAGCCATAAAAAAGGACTTTAGGATGAATTGGAGATGAAAACCAAACCGGTTTAGATAAACTAGATCCGAACCGAGTTGAACTGGTTTGAACAACTATTGAACCGGATTCTAAATTCAATTTACTAGGTGGCTTAAATAATTCAAATTTGAGATTTGAAGCCACCATTGGATAGAAAATTAATTTAAATGAATTTCAAAATTTTTAGATTTGAAAATTTTGGTCGAATGGGGTGAACCGGCCGGTTTAAGCTTTAAACCCAGTTCAGACCGGTCCGGTTCGGAACAATGTCGTCTTCTTCCTTCAGATGACCGCACTGTTCACTCGCCAGAAAATCAAAGCAGCGTCGATGAAGAAAAAATGTTTCTGTTCAGTACGTTTCAGGCCATCAATGTCTGTCATAAAGGTGCCAAATGGACGGTCGCGAGTCCCCGAGCTCCCTATATAAAGAGCCCCTCCCCATTCATCCTCTCCACACCTGAAAAGCTCACTCTCTTTCAGCTGCTTAGTTTTTCGGTGAAGCTCGAACCAAAGCTCTAATATAGTGTCATTTCTGAGCCAAAGAAGGTGAGGTCGGGTTCTTTAGAACTGGGGAGAAGTCAGCTACATGCCTACAATCTCCGTTTGCTCCGAGGATCGTTGGAGAAGCGCCCACATGATGGAATAGTGAAGCAGCTTCAACAGACCAAAGCTGCCCTGTTTCGGTCGAGCTGAAATTAGCCATTTTGAGCACTCCTCAAGCCAAATCAAGCCCTCCTAACACTTCTTCAACCCTCCCACGGTCGAATTAGGACTGAAAGGTAAGCCAATTCGGCTCCCCTCTATAATTTTCGACTAGTTCTAGAGAGAGAACCGACAAATTTTTTATGATGAAATTCTAACTCAATTCGGCATCAATTGATGCAATTCTTGATTCTAAGATGAGACGATAGCTATCTACCCAGATTGAAAGCTCAGACCGACGTGCCCCCGACGATGAGTAATTAAAGCTTTCACTCTATATAGTTTGTTTTCCAGCGAAGCTCTATTTCAGCTCGTTCCGGCATCAAAACTTGCGATTTAAAGTGCCATTGAATTATATGAAGATGTAGGATCTCAATTTTAACTTCAATTTCAACAATTCGATGTGTTTGATTAGTCAATTTGATGAGATCAAATTCAGCTGTGTTAAGGAGTTGAAATTGGGGGAAATTTGGGGATTTTCAAAAATTTGAAGGACCAAGATGAAATTTTTAAAAATTAAGGGTCAATTGGGGTATGATAAAAATGTTAGAGGGCCAATTGAGGAATTTTAGAATTTTTGGGGTGAAAATTACCATTTTTTTAAAGGAAGGGCAAAATGGTAATTTTGGAAAAGTTGGTGGACCAAATTGGAAATTTGGGAAATTAAACACCTTTTTGTGAATTTGAAAAAATTAAGGTCCTAAGATAAATTTTAAAAGTTTCGGGACTCAATTTGAGGAAAAACCGGCATGAGGGACTTAAAGTTAAAGAAAAATAACTTTAGGGACCTAATAGAAAATAAATAGAAAGTTTAGTTTTATCATTCATTTGTAATGAATCAAGGCTATTAGGCCGAGGGATAATGAACAAGGATATTCATATCATGTAGGAATATGAAGTACCAGGAATGTCAGCAAGGACAAGCTCGCGTGAATACAAAGAACCGGTCGAGTGGAATTCACTGCATTAACAGGTGAGTGGGATTTTATATTATACCCAGTTTGGAATGATAAGTACTTCGAAATCAAAACCCACTATTTTGTGGATTTTAACCATCACAACTTGGAGAAGTGATGTGAAAATCACGCAGAAAAACTACTTATCGGTTGTAAGTAGATCATACCCAGTTGGTATGATGAAACTTCCTCGAAGGAAGTGGAAAACCCATTCATCGGTTATGAGTGGAGATGTCCTCGGTTGGTATAATGGATAATTGAAAATATATTTTTGTCGGAAGTACTCTCCCCTGACTGTGTACCAATGCTTAAATGATTTAGGAGACCTTATAGGTCGGGAGCTCAAATAGCTCTTATACGTCGGGAGCCTCGGTTTTGGAACTTGGGGACTAATATGCCCGGTTTTGAAAATCTCGAACAGTGGGCCATAGGCCAGTGTACACGAGTAGGAGCTCGTAAACAAACATGAGATATGTGCCATAAAACTTTAATAAATGAATTGTTTGGCCATGGTACCAAGACAGGACCAACATACTTAGTCAACTAGCGGCAATGCTACATGACAAGTCGATGGACCAGTCAAGACAAACAGCTGCAGGTTGAGTTAAGGGTCGGGGCCGTTAGACCAGTGGCACCACAGATTATATGGCATGATAAGAAAATACTGATTGTGCACACATAGTGATTATGGGACCATCAAGATGCCCAAGAGGGGTAGTGATGCGTCCTAAGGGCCTTAGATGACCTAGTGGGTATAAAGGTAGTTCGTCGTACCAGGTGACCATGCGAAATTTTGAGTACCATCAAGCGCATGAGACCGGGGTGGGGACAAGATGAGGTCACTATCTTCATACAGACACCAAGAATTGATTTCGGGATTGAGGGTTAGATGTCACGTACATCCACTCATTCTCAAGGTAGAAGTGGACGTGCCTCTATCTAGGTGGCTAGTAAAGTTGCTCCGACGCTATAAGTGGGTTCAGTGGACGTACTGGCCTACGAATGTGTGTTTGACCTTCATGATGAAGGATGTGTGTTGGGTGATGACACATCGTGATTAATAAGAAATGGTGGTAAAAACCAAGATTTGAAATGAAAAGACTTTTGAAAGAAATGAGTCTAGCACACTCTAATACAAATCTTTTTCCTAAAAGTTAAAAGTTTTGAAAATTCATTAACTGAGTAGTCGTACTGACCCCCTCCTTTATATCCCTTTTAGGAAACTCCGGAAAGTGTACTCTTAAAGACCATTAACTAAGATGCCTGTGAGACAGGTATGATAAATTTAAAATATTATGCAATTTTGATTTATGTTATTCTAGAAAAAAGTGCAGGTTTAAAGGATGCCTTACTCTTTACGGTTTATAATAAGGGGAGACCCTTTAATAATCTGGGAGAGTGGCGGGTTGATCACGGGGATCTGACCAAATAGGTTCAGGGCGTGACACCGACATACTCGATGGATTGGCAGCAATGCGACAAGACCCGGTCGACAGACTGCTTTAGACAAATAGCTGCAGGTCGAGTTAAGGGTCGGGTCGTTGGGCCAATTGCACCAAAGATTAATGGCTTATATGGAAAACTTTGTTTGTGCATGCACTTGAGGTTCATGACCATTAAGACGCCTATGAGAGTAGTGATGCGTCCTAAGGACTACTAGATGACATGGTGGTGATAAGGGTAGATTGTCGTACTAACAGTAAAGGAAGATCGATGAAGCTTCATGCGCACGAGACTAGGGTGGGGTCGCGATGAGGTCTCTATCCTCATACGGACACGAAGTTTCTTTTTGGGTTTGAGGGTCGGATGTCATGAACATCCACTTATTCCTAGAGTAGAAGTGGACGGGCTTCTATCTAGGTGGCCGATAAAGTCGCTCTGATGCCACAAGTGGATGTAGTGGACGGGTTACCCTGCGAATGTGTGATCCATTCGTGATGAAGGGTGTGTGTTGAGTGTTAAACACACTAATTGTGGATAATTAGGAGTTATGGTATTGAAAACTAAGAAATTAAGGAAGAAATAATCTTAAAGAAAATAAGGAGTCTAGCACACTCCAATTCAAAACTATTTTATTGAAAACTCTTTTTCAAATACCCATTCATTAAGTTGTAGAAACTCACCCACCCTCTTATCCCTTTTCAGGAATAGTGAGATGACTAGGGATAACACCAGGATTTACCCTCTGTTAGGTATGCTTAATTTTTTTTAAGCTTTCATTTTTATTGATACATGTTGTTCCAGGGAACATAATAGAAATTTCGTTTGACTCACTTGAGTGGTATTAGAAAGGCAATAAGGGGAAAACCTTTCTTAAACTGATGGAGCGGCGGGTTGATCACGGGGATTCGACCTAACTGGTTGAGGCATCATAACTTGAGTGGTATTAGAGCTAAGTTCCCATGAAACGTTATCAATACTATGCCCTAACACTAATAAAACTTTAACAACTGTGTAGGAAGAAGAATCCCTAGAAAATTCCATACCTAACCGTGAAAAAGACGCCTACCCCTAGAGAGGCAGATGTTCAACGGTTCCTAAAGGGTGAAAAGAGAGTGCCCAAGGACAAGGTTGAGGATTATCAGAAACTTGTGGGAGCCCTACTGGAGCGAGAAGGCATTATATACCCTCCTCAAAGGCAAGAGGAACCTATTTCTTCTACTAGAAGCCCAACCCCTCCTCTGGCCCCATAACAACCGGAGAGGAATCCCACTAAGAAGGAGGCTTGGGACAACTATTGGGATGTGTATGCCACCTTCATGAAAGTCCACCAAGTACCCCCACCTACTCAATCTAGCTTTAATCCCTCTCAATGGATGAAGTGGACATATGAGTGTTAGGCTGAGGTACTGAGGCGGCACAGACTAGAGGCCATACATGAAGTTCATCCCATAAGGGAATATGGATGGACTCCAACTAGTTCCTCAGAAACATATGATCATGAATCCCACAATCGTTCCAAGGCCAACTCTCGACCTATGACCCCAAGGGATTAGGGGGTAGAAAATCTCTATAATAAGCCAAGCATGACAAGAAATCATTTCTTGAATGAATGAAAGTCTAAATTTCCTGACAAACTTTTTTTGGGTCTCGTTGATGAATTCAAATAATAAGAGTGTGCTAATAAGGATCAGAGCAAAGGGCAGAAAACACATAAGGAAGGAAAAACAAATGGGTCATTATTAGTTAACCCGAACCTTTAAAGTAAAGTTACCCTCCAAAGAAGGGACAATAAGACTTGGCAAAGAAGACACTACTAGAGTTCATCCAAGGAAGACAAATCCTAACTAAGGAAAGGAAGGAGAAGTCTGGAGCAGGGGAAGTGAGTGTCAAAGTGCATGGAATGAGTGGAAGTCTAAGGAGTCAAGGAAAGACTATGGATAAAAGTAAGGAAACAAGAAGGATTGGATTATCCCAAGTAAAACCAATGGAATGGAAGCTGACCAATAAGAAAGAAATGGGAGCCATAAAGATGTCAATACAATTAAGACAAGACAAGGAGAAAGGAGAAAAAAAAAGAAGTACGATAAAAAGAAAACCTAGGAATAATACCAATACTTAGAAAAGAGTTAGGACACAAATCCTTATGAACACAATAGTAAGAAGGGACTTTTTGGAAGCACGGATGTGAAACAAAAAGGAATAGAAAATAGGGAAGAAATTCAGAGTGAGTAACCATACAAAGGTTAGAAGTATAAGAAAGAATAAAGGAAGAACTTTCGAGGAGCAGTAGGGAGATTGAACATGAAAATCTTAGAATGGAAGTCCCTAAAAGAAAGATAAGCATGGGAAGCGCGATCATAGAAGAGAAAGTTCCAACCTAAGATAACCAACAAATGAACCATCATAAAACTAGAGCCAAAATAAGAACCATATTAAAGAACATAAGAGACTAAGGAAATACTTGGATGACTAAATGTGACCTACTATGGGTAGCACTTCAGGCAAGCCCAGTTAAAGGAAATAACTCATGATGACAAGAGAATCTGGGAGAATAATGACGCCCTAAGATGGACGGGGAAGTAGTGAGGACTACGCCATAAAAGGGGAAATGAGACGAATATCAAGGATAATACGACTCAAAAGATGACGGCTTAAGGATCACTTTTCGAGGGGCAGGATGGGATCGAGACAGTTAACAAACTGACCCTCATGAAGGTCAAAACCCCAGTAAGAAAGGAAATGGTAGAAAGGCTAAAACCTTTGGGAAATAAGAATGGAGGAAAGCATTAAAAAGATCCATGGTTAATATAGGAGTAACGACCCAAAAGCCATGAGAAGGTTGAATAAACTTTTTGCAGGACGATCAAGAGATTTTGAAATAAAGAGGGTGTTAACTCCACCTCAAAGAAATAGATGGGTACTAGGAACAAGTTAGGATGAAGATGAAGTATGCAAGAAGTACATATAAGGTTTCAAGGGTAAAGGTAAGCAGGAGAGGATGGCATCAAGGAATGTTATTTAAGGTTAGATGTTCTCAATTGCAAAACTAGAAGAGAATTCCAAGAGAAAAGGGTGTAAAACCTACCAAGGAAGAAAACCTTGGAAGAACGTATGTGTTCCAATTAGGAAGTAATGGAACCAATAGGAGTGGAAAGAAGATAAACTCATCAAGACATGTTGTTGGAGATGGAAAGACAAAGTACAAAGGAAATGTACTTAGAAGTACCCAAGGAGCCAATTGAGTCCAATTAATGTGGAAGCAAGAAAACGCATTAAAGGATACCGAGCGAGTAAGGAAGGGGTGTATTGGCCATAAAATAGGAAACAGAGGAAAATATATCTAAGAACCTTAGAAAAGTAACCCATCATCTAGGAAGGGAATTAAGTGAAGGATCATTGACATCAGGATTGGTAGTGATCAATGCACAAATTGATATAGCCTAAAGAGAGAACGACTAGACATAGTGTGGAGTAACCGAAACAAGATCAATAATTGGAAATGTCTTAGGTAAGGAATAAGGAAAGAGACTGAAATTTTGGTTAGAGAAGGACCCAAAAGGATGAATACCCTATTTAGGAAGGGGTATGAAGAAAGGAAGGAATGAAAACTTCAAAGAAATGATGTGGAGGTTGAATGTGTAGTTCCTAAGGTGAAAGTCTTTGATGTAAGGAACAGGGTAGAGAGCAAAACTGAAATAAGGGAGCGATCAAAAGTAAGCAATCGATACTTAAACCGAAGGAGATTAACTCTTATGAGAATTTTGAAGTGATCACGAAAGAATAAGAGTTGACTAAAAGAAGAAAAAGTCCTTATGAAAAGGACGCCACTAGAATCAAGGAAGGACATAGGAAGGCACAAAATTGGATAAAAAGGAGTTGACACCAAAATCAATGAAGTGAGTAGATGGTGCTCAAGAGGACCCCGAACTAAGGGTTTTAATGACAAAGGAAGTGACTACATACAGGAATGAGTAAGTATCTTGGAACTCCCAATCTTGAAATCTTGAGTAAAGAACCTCAACAGAAAGAATTATGCTTTAAGGAAAGAGGGATGTGAATTTAAGAACATAACTTTAAACCTTCAAGTAAGCTATGCTTAGCTAAAGTAAGCTCCATGGAATGGATAATGGGAAGATAAAGAAAATTTGAGTGAGTGTGTGTTATACCCGGGGCTAAATGGAAATAACCGAGAGAGTTGTATGTCAATAAACTACAAGTGGATATCAAGTGAGGTTATTTCCTATGCGAAGAATGTTGAATAAGTTTTGGGGACAAAACTCCTAAAAGGAAGGGAGAGTTGTAAACCCCGTCCATTGGAGTTAAGGAAAACTGGGAAAGAACTTATCAAAACGAGTGAGAAAATCGAACTGGTTCCCGAACCCCAACCACTAGAAAATGGGCAAATTGGGAAATTTACAACTCCCGAGTGACCCAAAGATCATAAAAACCTTGAAAAGGGACTTTAGGACAATTTGGGAGAGAAAACCGGACCGGTTCATGTGAACCAAAACTGAACCAGTTTAAACCATCATTGAACCGGATGATAAATTCATTTCTCTAGATGGCTTAAAAAATTCAAATTGGAGAATTGAAGTCACCATTGGATAGAGAATGAATTTAGATGAATTTAGAAATTTTTAATTTTGAAAATCTTGGTCGAATCATACCTTAACCGGTCGGATTAAGCGTTGAACCTTGTTCGGACCGGTTCGGTACGGTTCGAAATAGTGTCATCTTTTTCCTTCATATGACAGCACTATTCACTTACTGAAAAATTGAGCAACACCGGTGAAAAGGAAACGTTTCCATTCAGGACGTTTCAGACCATCAATAAGTGTCATAAAAGTGCCAAACGGATGGTCGGAGAGTCCCCGAGCTCCCTATATAAAGAGCCCCTCTCCATTCATCCTCTACACACCTGAAAACTTCACTCTTTCTCAACTACTTAGTTTTTTGATGAAGCTCAAACAAAAGCTCCGACTTAGGGGTTTTTCTAAGCCAAAGAAGCATGGTTGGGTTCCTTAGACTCGGGGAGAAGTTAGCTACCCGACGGTGATCACCATTTGGTTCGAGGATCACCGGAGAAGCTCCGGCGTAATCAAATAGTGATATAGCTCCAGCGAACTAAAGCTGCCCTATTTCGATAGAGATTAAGATGGCCAAATTGAGCCCTCCTCATGCCAAATCAAGCTCTCCCAACACTCCCTCAGCCCTCATACGACCGAATGAGAGCAGAAAGGTGAGCCAATTTGGCTCCCCTCTGTAAATTCTGATCAGTGTTAGAGAGAGAACCGACAAAACTTTACTAACCAAATTCTCCCACAATTCAACATGAATTGAGGTGTTACTTGATCTTAGGAGAAAGCTCAGAATGAAGAGCTACCTACCCCGATCGAAAGCTCGAACCGCTGTAACTCCGACGGAAAGCTTTCGAAGCTTTCTCTCTCTAAGTCCAGTTTTCTAGCGAAGCTTTGTTTGAGCTCGTTCCAATGTCAATTTATGCAATTCAAAGTGCAATTGAATCATATGGATGTGTAGAAACTCAAGTTTACCTTAAATTTCAACAATTGACCTCGATTAATCGATCAATTTGATGAAATCAAATTCGAACAGTTTGAAAGGGGGAAATTAAGGGAATATTTTGGAGGAAATTGGGGATTTCAAAATTTTGAGGGACTAAAGTGAAATTTCCAAAAATTGAGGGCCAATTGGCCATGAAAAAGATGTTGGAGGATCAATTGGTCAATTTTTGGAATTATTGGGGTCAAATTGCCATTTTTGTAAAGTAGGGGCAAAATGGTAATTTTTGAAAAGTTAGGGACGAAATTGGAAATTTGGGAAACTTGAACCCCTTTTGTGATTTTGAGTAAATTGTGGTCCCAGAGTGAATTTTTTATGTTTCAGGACTCAATTTTGGGAGAAATTAGTATTAGGGGCCTAAAGGTAAAGAAAAATAACTTTAGGGACCTAAATGCAAATAATTTTAAAATTTTGGGCATTTTGTCCATTCATGAGGAATGAAGGCTGTCAGGCCAAATGTTAATGAACAAGAATGTTCAAATCATTTAGGAACACAAAGAACCTAGAACGCCATCAAGGATAAGCTCTCGTGAGGCAAAGAGCCAGTTTAGAGGAAAATATACTGCGAATATTAGGTGAGTGGGATTTTCACATCATACCCGGTTGGGATGATAAGTACCTCGGATATGAAAAGCCACTACTATGTGGAATTTTAACATCACGCCTGGTTAGAGTGATGTAAAAACTAGGCGGAAAAACTATTTACTAGTTGTAAGTAGATCATATCCGGTTGGTTTGATAAACTTCCTGAAAGGAAGTGGAAAACCCGTTTATCGGTTGTAAGCGAAGATGTCATCACACCGAGTTGGTGTGATAAATGAGTAAAAAAGTATTTTGTCAGAAGTACTCTCCCCTGACTGTGTGCCACTACTTAAAAATTTTGGGATACCTTCTTGATGGGAGCTCAAATAGCTCATATTGGTTAGAGACCTCGGTTTTGGAACTTAGGTGCTAAAATGCCCGATTTTGAAAATCTCGTATAGTGGGCCCAAGGCCAATTGCCACGAGTAGGAGCTCGTAAACAAACCTGATGATTAAGCCATGAAAACTTTTAATGAATGAATGATGTGAGTTGGCCATGGTACCAAGATAGGACCGACATACTCGATGGATTGGCGGCAGTGCGATAAGACCCGGTCGACGAACTGGTCTAGACAAACAGTTGCATGTCGAGTTGAGAATCGGGGCCATTTGGCCAATGGCACCAAATATTAATGGCTTACATGGAAAACTTTGTTTGTGCATGCACTTGAGGTTCGGGACTATTAAGACACCCAAGAGGGGTAGTGATGAGTTCTAATGGCTACTAGACGACATGGTGGAGATAAGGGCAGATTGTCGTACTAGCAGTTAAGGAAGCTCGGCGTAGCTTCATGCGCATGAGACCAGGGTGGGGTTGGGATGAGATCTATGTCCTCATACAGACACGGAGTTTCTTTTTGGGTTTGAGGGTCAGATGTCGCAAACATCCACTCATTTCGAGGGTAGAAGTGGATGGGCTTCTATCTAGATGGTCGGTAAAGTGGCTCTAATGCCACAAGTGGGTGCAGTGGATGGGCCGCCCTGTGAATGTGTGATCCCTTCATGATGAATGGTGTGTGTTGAGTGTTAAACACACTAATTGTGGATAATGATAAGTAATGGTATTGAAAACAAAGAAATTAAGGAAGAGATAATCTTAAAGAAAATAAGAAGTCTAGCACACTCTAATTCAAAACTATTTTATTGAAAACTCTTTTTCAAATACCCATTCACTGAGTTGTAGAAACTCACCCACCCTTTTTATCCATTTTCAGGAATAGAGAGAGTATTAGGGATAACACCAGAATTTACCCTCCGTCAGGTATGCTTAATTGTTTTTTTAAGCTTGCATTTTTATTGATACATGTTGTTCTAGGGAACATAGTAGAAATTTCGCATGGCTCCTCTTGATTAAAGAAAGGGGGAAACCGTTCTTAAACTAAGGGAGCGATGGGTTGATCACGGGGATCTGACCAAACAAGGTCGAGGCATGACATATGTAAACCTCGTCCCTTAGAGATAAGGAAACCGGGGAAAGAATCGGTCGACCCAAGTGAGAAAATCGAACTGGTTCACGATCCCCAACCGTTATAGAATGGGTAAATTGGGAAATTTAAAAATCCCAAGTGACACAAAGGGGCTTAAAAACCATGTAAAGGGACTTTGGGACCAATTGAAAGAGAAAACTAAACCAGTTCAGGTGAATCGGATCCAAACTGGATTGAACTAGTTTGGACCGGTTTGAACCATCATTGAACTAATTGATAAATTCATTTTTCTAGGTGGCTTAAAATATTCAAATTAGGGAATTGAAGCCACCATTGGATAGATAATAAATTTAAATAAATTTAGATATTTTTAATTTTGAAAAACTCGGTCGAATCGGGCCTAAACTGGCCGGTTTAAGCATTGAAGCCGGTTTGGACCAGTACGGTCCGTTTCATAATAATGTCTTCTTCTTCCTCTAGAAGACAGTACTGTTAACTCACTAGAAAAAGGACCAGTGCCGACTGAAAGGAAACATTTCCTTTCAAGACATTTTAGGCCATGAATGAACGCCATTAAGGTGTCAAATGGTCGGCTAGAGAGTCATCGAGCTCCCTATATAAAGAGCTCATCTCCATTTATTCTCCTCACACCTAAAAACTCCACTCTCTCTCAACAACATAGTTTTTCGATGAAGCTCGGACCAGAGCTCCGACGTTGAGGTTTTTTGAGCCTTAGAAGGCGAGGTCGAATTCCTTAGATTCGAGAGAAGTCAACTACCCGACGGCAGTCTCCATTCAATCCGAGGACCACTGGAGAAATGTCGGCATAATCAAACAATGAAGCAGCTTTGGCGGACCGAAGCTGCCCTGTCTCGACCTTGTAGAAATTGTCTGAATTAAGCCCTCCTCATGCCAAACCAAGCTCTCTCAACACTCTCACATCCCTCATACAACCGAATTAGAGCTAAAAGGTAAGTCACTTCAGCTCCACTTTGTCAATTCTGATCAGCGTTACAGAGAGAAACTATGAAACTTCATTGACCAAATTCTCCCTCAATTCAATATGAATTGTTACAATTCTTGATCCTAGGAGAACCTCAGGATGATAGCTACCTGTCTGGATAGAAAGCTCGGACCATCGCACCTCTAACGGTAAGCTTTCGAAGCTTTCTCTCTCTACGCACAATTTTTGAGCGAAACTCCATTTGAGCTCATTTCGACCTCAATTCATGCAATTCAAAGCTTAATTGAATCATATGGATGTGTAGTAACTCAATTATACCTTCAATTTCAATAATTAACTTCGATTAAATGGTCAATTTGATTAAATCAAATTCGGTCAATTTGAAAGGGGGAAATTAGGGATTTCATAAAATTGAGAGACCAAATTGCAATTTCCCAAAATTGAGGGCAAATTGGCCTTGAAAAGGATGTTGGAGGACCAATTGCTCAATTTTTTAATGTAATTGGGGTCAAATTGCCATTTTTGTAAAGTAAGGGCAAAATGGTAATTTTTGAAAAGTTGGGGACCAAATTGGAAATTTGGAAATTTTGAACCCCTTAAAGGATTTTGAGTAAATTGAGAACCCAAAGTAAATTTTTAGAAGTTTTAGGAATCAATTTGGGGAAAAGTTTGCATTAGGGACCTAAAGTCAAGGGAAAAGAACTTTAGGGACCTAAATGCAATTAATTGAAAATTTTGGGAATTTTAGTTCATACGTGAGGAATGAAGGCTATCAAACCAAATATTAATAGATAAGGATGTCCAAATCATGTAGGAACACGAAGGACCAAAACGCCAGCAAGGATAAGCTAGGGTGAAGGTAAAACCCGATTAAGAAGGAATACATTGCGATTATCGGGTGAGTGGGATTATTCATATCATACTCGGTTGGGACGATTAGCACTTCGGAAATGAAAAACCACTCCTATGTGAAATTTTAACATCACACCCAATTGGAGTAATGTGAGAACTATGCAGAAAATCTACTTACCAGTTGTAAGTAGAGAGATCATACCCAATTGGTATGATGGACTTCCTGGAATGAAGTAGATAACCCACTTGTCAGTCATAAGCAGAGGTGTCATCACACCCGGTTGGTGTGATGAATGAAAAATTATTTTGTTAGAAGTGTTCTCCCCTAACTGTGTGCCAATACTTAAAAATTTTGGGAGACCTTCTTGACGAGAGCTAGAGTAGCTCAAATAGGCCAAAGGCCTCGATTTTGGAACTTAAGGGCTAAAATGCCCGATTTTTTGAAAATCATGTATAGTGGGCCCAAGGCTAGTTGGCACGAGCAGGAGCTCATAAACAAACATGTGATATTTATGCCATGAAAATTCTAAATGAATTGAATGTGTGATTAGGCCATTGTACCAAGACAGGACTGACATACTCGATGGAGTGGCGGCAGTGCGTCAGAGCCAGGTCGACGGACCGGTATAGACAAACAGTTGCAGGTCGAGTTGAGGGTCGGGGTCATTGGACCAATGGCACCAAAGATAAATGGCATTGTGGAAAACTTATTGTTTGTGCATGCACTGGAGGTTCAGGACCATCAAGACACCCAAGAGGTGTAGTGATGCGTCCTAGGGGATACTGACGACATGGTGGAGATAAGGGCAGTTTGTCGTGCCAGCAGTCAAGGAAGCTTGACGTAGCTTCATGCGCATAAGGCCGGGATGGGGTTGGCATGCAGTCTCTGTTCTCATACGGACATAGAGTTGATTTTGGGTTTGAGGATCGGATGTCGTGAACATCCACTTATTCTCAATGCAGAAGTGGACGAGCTTCTATCTAGTTGGTCGGTAAAGTCACTCCGATGCCACAAATGGATGCAGTGGACGGGCTGCCCTACAAATTTGTGATCCCTTTCTGATAAAGGGCATGTGTTGAATTTTAAACACACCTAATGGGGATAATGAGGAATGAAAACTGAAATTTGAGGATGAGATGTTCTTAAAGGAAATATGGAGTCTAGCACGCTCCAATTAAAAACTATTTTTATGAAAACTCATTCCCAACATCCATTCACTGAGTTTTAGAAACTCACCCCTCTTTTTTGGTGCAATTAACCACGTTTGGGTGTTCAATTGAAGGAAACAAGTTTTCAGTGTCAATTGGAAATTTTTGGGGAAATCGGACAAATTGGGAATTTTGGGGAAATTGGGGGCCTAATTAAAATTTAGGGAACTTTGGAGGATTTTTGTGAAATTAACTCCCAATTGAGGTCTAAATTGGGAAATTTGGTGAAAATGAGGACCAATTGGAAATTCTTGGAAGTTCAAGGACCAATTGACAATTTTGGAAAATTTGAGGGGCAATTGGTGATTTTGGAAAAAAATTAAGGACCATGAGAGATAGTTGTAAATCTTGGCGACTTAATTGAAATTTTTTTAATTTTGCAAGGTCTTTCATGCTGGGAATTTTCCTCACGGGCATGACCGAACACTGTAGGGACATAATGGACCAGACAGTGAGCGAGGAAGCATAGCTAGGACTAGAAGTCTAGCGAGGACGCACAAGTCACGTTTATCGGGTGAGTGAGAATTTCTAGCATTGGTCCCAGTCGGGACGATGGTTATGCTCTTGAGATTAAAAACCATTTTTCCATAATTGGCCTCCCCTAACTAGGTGACCCTTCTTAAACAATTTGGGAGCCAATTACGGTGTTGGGCTAGATAATGCAAGTGGGCCAAATGCCGATGGGCATGAGTACGAGCCCTTTGAAAACTAGCAAGTCATGAGCCATCAAAAATCTCGAAAATGGATAATTGTGTGTGATACCTACTGAGCCAAGGCCGAGATGTTGGGCTTGTTGGGCCAAACCGCTGCTAAGCCAAAGTCGGGTCGTCGAACCCGTTAGGCAGTTGCATGAGAGGCCAAAGCCAAACCAATAGATCCATGGGACCGGTGGGCCAAAGTTAATGGCCTTAAATGAAAACACTTTGATTGTGCATGCATGATATGTGGAACCATTGAGTCGCCCGGTATGGGGTAGTGGTGGTTCCAAGGGTTGTTAGACAACCCGGGGAGCATAAGGGTGGCTTATCGTCCAGTATGACAAGAAGCAATAGGATCTTCATGCACAAGAAGGCCAAGGCAACAGGTGAAAAGGGGTCTCGTCCCACAAAGCGAACATGGAGTATGGCTAGGGTTTGAGGGTCAGACAATTGATGTCCACTCAAACTCAGGGTAGAGGTCGTGGACCTCTATCAGGGTGGACAGCAAAGGCGCTCTAGTCCACAAGTGGAATAGTCGGGGCTGTTCTGTGAATGTGTGATCCCTTTTATGATAAAAGGGTGTGTGATTGGGTGCCAACCTGAGAAGGGGTAGAAAATGGATTATCACGAATATAACAAACAACCTAACAATTACATACCTAAGATTTCCCCCCACTCACTAAGTTGTTAAACTCATCCCCTCTCCTTAACATTTTTTTCAAGAAGGAAAGGATCATCCTAGAACTTCCCTCGTCAAGTCTCAAACCCAGGTACGAATTATACTATCCATTTTATATAATGTCATTACACGGAACATGGAAGGCAATATGCTGACTCTTCACGATCTCGGGGAGGAACCTCGAGGTCTAGGAGAGGGGCGGGTTGATCACGGGATTTCGACCAAACTGGGTCAGGAAGTGATAACGTTGACCTGGCAATGATCCATTGACCAGTTGGACTGTTCACTGGTCCGGTCCGACCGGGTTAGGTGACCTAAAAACGAAAACCGACCGGTTCAAGCCTGATTCAAATAGTTTTCCAAATTTTAAAATTTTCTAAATTCTTCTAAATTCATTTTTTATCTAATGGTGGCTTCAATTTCCCAATTTTATCTAGGTAGTGTTGGTTATAAGGGCTACTGGATAGCAAGGTTGGTACAAGATAAGCTACACTATTCCAGTATTTTGTGGAGCTCTAGGAGCTTCGTGCGCATTTAGACCAAGGGGAATGAACGGTGAGGTCTCGTCCCACAAAAGTAGACACAAGCATCGAAAATGTTTGGGGGTTGGGAAATGGTGCTCACACAAACAAATGGCCGAGGTTGTATACTCGTACCAATGTGGTAGAGATTATAGTCACACACCAAGGTGGACGGTAAAGGCGCTTCAGGACACAAGTGGGACAAATCAAGGTTGTAGCCTCACAAGATCTATTCTGCGAATGATTTATCCTTTTAATGGTGTGTGTTTTTTTATTTGTCTAATACAAACTTATGGAAATTTTACCATAAACAAACCATGAAAAGTTTTTTCGGGTAGGAATGAACCTATCTTTAGCTTGTAAGACACAAGCCATGAAAATCCCTTTAATGAGAAAGGGTGAATGAGATTTGTTTGATACAAACCTAAGGGAAGTTTTACCATAAACAAATCCTGAAAGTTCTTCTGGGTAGTAAGGAAATTATTTTTGCTTGTGAGATATAAGTAGTGAATTTAAATCATGTGAAATACTTTTCAGTGATAAAATAAGTTATAGCTTGTTTAATTGGTTAACCAAAACCCTTGGTTTTTAAAGGAAATGAAATCCTTAAATCTTTTGCGTATGTTCTAAATCATGGACATGAAGTAACGATGTTAGTAAACCCTACAAAATTAGTTGTAGACTCACCCCCTCCCTTATACCTTGCAGGGCACAAAATGTCAAGGATGGCATTAGAAGACAAACTACCAAATTGGTATGTTAATCCCTTTTACAAATTTATTTACAACACTATATACATTCTGACATATTCTGGAAAATATAAAATAATACATTATTTTCCTCATTGTCTTGCGCCTTTCTACTGTCAATACTATGATAATGGAAGTGGCATCTATTATAGTATTGGGAGTGGTAGATTGTTCACAGGGTTTCGTCCTAACTGGGTGGGGGTGTTACACACGATGTCAGCTAAACTCTTTCACTGAGTTGTGAAACTCCCCTCCAATACTCATTTCATGAATGAAAATACTCTCTGAATACTTGAAGAATTGGAAAGTTTCATACAACAACAAGGTATGCCTTACATTAAATACTTGGTCCCGGTGTGGTTTCTAAATTTTATTTTCCAAAAAGTCAAATTTATTATATTTGGAAAATAATTTGAGTTATTTTATTTTGAGTCTTATACCCCGTCGAGTTTACAATGATAAGCCATCCATTGTTGTAAAACTAGGAGGATGTGGCGGGTTGTCTGCAGGTCCAACCGGAGAAACCGGGTCGGGGTGTGATATCGAAGGCTAGGAAGTATGTGCCATCCAGTATTTCTTGAAGTCAAGTTCAACTATACTTCATGAAATTGAAGCAATCCAGTTAGGACGGGGTGTAGCATCGAAGGCCAGGAAGTCTGTGCCGTCCAGTATTTCCTGAAATCAAGTCCATCTATACTTCATGAAATTGAAGTAACCCAGTTAGTTTCTTACAAATGAAGGCCATGATATTAACTAAACTAAGGAAAACTTCAAAAGCAAATATTGGGCTAACAAATGAGGAGTTTACCTGGACCTTATTTCCATAAAACCAGCCCATACCAACCATCCTTCAACAAAGAGACTCGACCTGCAAAAAATAAAAGTTGAATTAATGGGGAAATTGATTATGGGTGCCATGAATGAGAATGATGAAAGTTCATATTCCTTCTCATTCATGAGGAATGAATGCAAACAAGTAGATGAATTCCATTAGAAGATAACTGCTAAGAACATTGAAGAAAGATATAAAGATTACCTTCATCATATTGAGTTATCCTACCCCTATATAAGAACCTCAAGCAAACATGTGAAAACACACACGAAAATAATTCATAGATTACGCAAAAGAAACGAGGAAAGACTTGAGGCATACCTAATCAACAGACTATGGAAGAAATCCTGATGCCTGGGGGCATCTAATCAATGAATTGCGTGCAATTGTGGGCAATGTCTTCTAAGAAATAAGCCAAGTTGAATCTAAGCAAGATGTAGACAAAGTCTAGCTAGCCCGTCCATCTCTGTATAGAAGAACAAATACAAGAATATGAAGTATAATAGAACAAATACAAGAATATGAAGTATAATAGGAGGGGATGGGTATGTCTTAACAAATTGAGAGGTGGCAAAGTTGTTGCCACAACAAACCAAGCTTACGGTACATCTCAATTCTAAACACAATTGAACATAATCTCAATTAAAATAACTTGGTAATGACAATATACGACACTACCTAAAACTAGAGAGGGCCATGGAATGATCCTCCATGCTTGCAGGAAGGGAGCTACCAGAATCCGACGAGCAAAGCCAAACAAGAGGGTGATCAATGAACAACACCTTGAACGACCTACATTAGAGAGGAGATAGTAAATAAAACAATCTGTTAACTACAATTCATAGCTCAAGAAACATGAAGGGAACTAAATGAAGGATCTAAACAAACCTAGGCAACTGTCAAAGACGGAAATCAATAACTAAACTTGGGCAATCTCACGGATGGGTAGATGATGGAGCTAAGGACTTCGGCCGAGCCTCAGGATAAGAAAGAAGATGAAGATTCAGACGCCTAGAATGCACATTAGTTCCGAAGATAACAGAAACACTTGTGAAGTCACCGACGATAGGATTTGACGAACATCACTAGTGGATGAGTTAGGGCTTCCAGGAACAAACAACGACCATGAATTGATAATGAAGGAAGGGAGATAATGGAACCATACCATCGGAGACTATCTCACCAGTAGAATTCTGACAACCAGTAGCATAAGGACGACAAAGCCAAGCCTAAAGACCTATGTTTGATAACCTGCAAACATAAAGGGAAAACATGATTGAATAACACATGAGCTATCAGGTTTAGGGAGGGTAAGGAAAAGGGGGACATTGATGATTATGTCCCTACCTCCAACAAAGAAATTAGAGTGTGCCTCTTCTACAAAATGACCAAATTACCTCGAGACTTGGAAATAATTATCATTATGCCATCCTAGCCTAAATTATCGAATTTGCCCTCCCAATATTAGTAAAATAACGAGCCTGTCATTGGTGATTTAAATGTCCAAAATTACCTTGTGAAATTGACAAAAATTACAACAATACCATCAATGCCATATTTGGGAGGGTAAATAAAGTTAAGATGTCGAAAATTAAGAAAATGCCCCCGGGCATAATCGGAGTACAGAGGAAATCTCGAGCCTTAATAACCGATCTCATATTCTTCATGTACTAGATTTCGAGTGGAAGAAAGTAGAGCATAGACAATCGTGCGAGAGGAGCTCAAAGATTTGGGAATCACTTTGGTATGAACAATGTCATTAGATAATGCTGAGCAGAATTTAATATGTGTTATTTTGTATATATAAATTGTTAATGATGAGATGTGGGAGTAAGAGCTGGACGTAAGGTATTTATAAATACAAATATAATAAGTCTAATACATGAATAATAAGAGCCGTATAAAATTATGAAAATACATAAATTTGTAAAATTATTAAAAAAAAAATCTGTGTATATTTTTATGCTAATTCTAACACACAATTTTAATTTCAGTAATTCACTTAATAAGTTTTGAAATCACCCAATATGCTAACAATTATAAATAAAAGTCAAACGGTGAGTTACAAGTCTATACGGCACATACAAAATATATGTGACGTATATACTTTCAATTTACTTAAAATATTGAATTACATCTTGGTGAGATAAAAGACATGGTGCAACCAACACGTTGAGCCATGAAACGTTTTACATTGAGTGAAAAAACTATTATTTCTCTCCTATTTACCCAAAGCCGTCACATGCCTTGCACATGCTCACAAGATTTCTTCATTCATTTATTTTTTTTAAAAATCATGTGCAAAGCATGTGACTTTTTCCCGGTCAGATGCTTACTCATGCATTACACAAACTTTATGTTGGGTGGCCTAGCCAAACAATGTACACTTAAAGATACTTTTACTGGCAAAAATAGGTTCTTATATAAATTTCTATATGTCCAAATGACACGTCACTTAATAAGCCCATATGAAACCAAAAATCCATGATTCCAATGATCTTCATGCGTCCTCCTACCTCGCTAAGCCACACACATGGAGTAAAATATTAAGTGAGTTGAGTATAATTATTATGTGACTATATCAAACTTATTAACAGTCTGACACACATTAATTTTTTTCTTCTCATTTATTAAATTTTATGGCACGTGTGGTTTCGTTTTAAGGGTCTCAGCTCACCTCTCACCGGAAGCGGAGGTCGACGATCGTCTCCTTCAATTTATACAAGTTTTTTATTTCGTCTACCTCACCCGAAATCGGCTGAATTGTTAGATCCGGAACCCATAAAAAATGGGTTGATAAATCAGATCATGTAGGTGATGATTCCATGTTAAACAGGTTTAATCCATGGCCACATATAATTCAAACAAAGCCATTAATATGCGTAGTCAAATTGCTAACAGCCCATACATTTACAGTTTATGAGGGCTTCATTCATCTTTTCCTTCCAATCATTATCGATTTCAAGCTACTTCCCAAGCTCTAGCCCCGAGCTACGGCCGAGCTTCTCCTCCTCCTGTTGCTGCTTCAGTGTCTCGTATAGCGGAGCATTCCGCGTCTCCGGAAGCCATAGGCTAAGGCAGCCGCTGAATATCGACAGCACCCCGAAGACGAGGAAAGAGAGAGACGGACTCATGCGGCCGACGGCCACCAGCAGCGGCGCCACAGAGGCCCCCAGCATCAGCGCCTGCCGCAGCATAGACACGGCGAAGTTTCTCACGTTCGTGGGAAAAAGCTCGACACAGTAGATGTAGAGGACGTCGAAGGCGATGGAGCAGGCCATGAAGCTGATCCCTTCTATCACGAGCTGCGCCCAGTTTCCGGCTGTGCCGATTCCGCCGTGCTTGATATTGTCGTGGGGGGCCCGGTGGTGACGGGAGAATATGATGCAGAGGAGGCATGAGAGTCCGGCCGCGATAGCCGTTTGGGAGAAGAGTAGGCGGCGGTTGGTGAAGGCGAGGAGAAGGCTGCCGAGGAATACTGCGGGGATCTCCATGAGGGCATTGAGGCCCACGGATAAGTAGATGTTGAAGCTGAGATTCTCGACGTTGAGCTGGATCCCGTAGTAGACGAACCCGATTCCAAAACCGGCGAGCATGAGTAGTACCATCCGCCATGCAGCCCATTTCACCCTCCAGATACTCTCGGACCGGTTAGGCTTCACCTCAGCCGCACCTACTCCATCTCTGGTGCCTGAAACGATAGATGCCTCCGATTAAGAAATAATAATAATATTAATAATTAACAAATAATAATAATAAAGGGCGTTTCTTTCAACGTTTCAAGCTCACCTTCATGGGTCGTATTTCGGGACGGGTTGGAAAGGTAGAGGTTCTGTGGCAGCACCTTTCCGTTGAGGCGGGCCAAGTGCATGAGCACAGCAAGCGCCTCATCGCTACGGCCCTTCACCTGTAGCCACCGTGGGGATTCGGAGACTAAGGGGAGCAAGAAGACGGAGTATAAGAGAGGGAGAGCAGCTACAATCCTGTACAGGTTCCTCCAGTTAGACCTGGTTGGGTAGGCCATCGCTGGAAGGGAGAGGAAGCCAGCAGTGAAGAAGAAGAATCCGTACTGGCCGACCTGGCCTCGCCACTTCCGGCCCACCGACTCGGTCGACAGGACGAGGCAACAGATCCCGATCCCCGACCTCACGAGGCCGTTGGCCAAGCGGAGGAAAGCGTAGACCCAGACGTTCGGGGAAAATGACGTGAGGATGGTCGTGGCCGAGGTGAGCACGCAGGCCACCATGATTGTCCTTTTCCGGCCCAGCCATGCGTCTGCTAGCCGCCCGTAGGCGGCCGATCCTGAGAAGATGAACGGAAGTATTAGTATTTAGTACAGACAACCATGATGAGACAATAGGAAGAGTAATATGATATGAACTTTCATTATTGTGCAATTGGCCCATAAAAAGTTAAAAAGCTAAATAAGTGTATATATATAGAGAGAGAGAGAGAAATAAGACACCTAGGAAGGACCCGATGAAGAACAGCGATGCAGGCACGGCAGCCAGAAACTTGCGGTCGCAGACGAGGTCCCACTCAGCGATGATGGAGCTCGAGCTCCCTCCAATCCATTCCCACGTCCCGGGCTTCAGCCCACAAACTGGGCCGCTGCCGTCACCGGCGCATCCGTCCCCCGCGCCTCCGGGGACCTTGCACCGCCAGGCTTTGGGCTGGGCGTCGGTGAAGATGGTGACGAGGGTGATCTGCGCGTCGAAGATCCACGCTAGAGAAGCCAACAGGATATGCAATATCTGGGCGACTCCAAAGGACCCTACGTAGTCCTCGATCACCTCGTCCACTGTCAGCTCGAGGACAGAAGTGGTAGAATCCTGCGGCCCCAGGGAGGGGTTGTCGCTCCCATGGACGGGCTCTCCTGCACCAGCTTCCACTTCCATATTCGGAGCGTTTGTTTATATTTATTTTTATATTTATATTTATATGTTCTTATCTCACTTCCAACATATGTGATGCATGGCTCCATATATTTATACACGGGAGCTTGCTATAGTTTCTGCAAATATATTGAGTAAAAATGTATATATATACTTTAGTCCTCATTTTTATAGGTACTATCATTTTCCATCATGTTATTAACATCTTAGTCCTCGCCCACCAGGTCCACTTTTTCATAGATTCATATTATTTATAATAATTTCACAAATAAATTAAATATATTCAGGTCATACAAGTTTGTAATTATGAAAAGGAATCTAAAATGGTTAGTATAGTGGGTCAATATTAGTAATGGTTCCATTTGTGTATAGAGTGTATTTAAAATCTGAACGGACCCGCCCACCTTCGAGTTCAGATTCTACCTAAAATTCGGGTGTGTGCAAATATGAATCTATTGGAACCGATCTTTAAGTTGCATATCTTATAAAATCGACCCATATATTATCATCCGAGTTTGAGTAGCTTCCGGATATTGCCCACTTCACAACACTCCCCACCATAATCCTATAAAAATTTTTGAATTATGTCATAGGAATGCAAGGCTTGGAACTCAAGTTTTAGTAGCTTTAAGTAGGCACAAATTCCTATCACTCTCCAATTATGACCCATTTGGTAATTAGGAAATTGAAATAATAAAACTAACTTGAAAACACTATTGATTATATGCTCAATCCATTCTTTCAATTTTAAACTATGGAACTGCACCTGAGACTATCCAAAGGGCTCAGCTATAAAAATTCTCAACAGAAGACAAACCAAGAGAGTGTAGCACAAAATATTGGAACTGAAGCTAGAAATAAGTGTTTGGTGCAAAAAAAAAAGCTAGAAATAAGTGGATCCAACGTAATCATCAGTTGAGTGCCCAACAAGAGTGTAGTTGTCAGTGATTTGGGTGTTCTTTTTAGAGCACTTAGTTTATCATCCTAATAATTTAATCCACCAAAAGCTCCTTCAATGTGTAACAATTGGTGGTGGTCTGAGTAAGATTACATAACCCCGCACAGTAATAAATAAAGTCGTGTACTCTTCAATTGATCACCATTCAATGGAGATGGAGATTCCCCTACCACTAAATCTCCATACCATTCAATGGAGATTCCCCTACCACTGAATCTCCATCCTACTTGACTCAAATGAGGATGTTATTTCCCGTAAAGCTTTTCCCCGCAAAGGCCGGACCTTGCCTTGAGTAAAAATGGCATGAACTAACTCGAACAAACATCATAGTTTGAATTTTATATATAAAAAATAATATTATATTTTATTAATTCAACAAGATCAAATGTTGAAATCTTATTGACATTTTATGACAAATAAGCATCGTATTTTCCATGTTCTTACATGTAATCCAACAAGACGATGCAAACTCATGTTCTTACTTTAGCACAAGTCCAAATGTTGAAATCATATATGAAATATTATGTGAGGATACACGAGGAGCCAGCATCAACATTTTCCATGTTCTTACATGAAATCCATCTGACCATGCAAACTTAGACCAGCTGAGTTGCTAGCATACTGACATAATAGCATTCCCATGGAAATAGAATCAAAATTAAGATGATATGACGAGTCCCTCATGACGGAAAATGGCATTGATCTCATGGAATCATATCCAATCATGCTGAAAAAAAAGGCAGCATAGGCAGGGCCCATGGAAATGGAATTATTGAGCGCTAGGTGGATGAGGCTGCTTGTTAACTCCTCATGTGAACAACAATTCAGTAAGGAAATCGAAATGTCACACACATTCAAGAAAAGCCAGTGGGCCATGGCTTGTTTCCCACAGAAATCTTATTCTATTACCGCCCTTCCATTGAAATAAACTCCCAAGGCAGTGATATTTCCTCAATTTAAGAGACTGGACGGATCCATATGTTTGACAAGATTGGAACCACACATGCAGTTCAATGTTGAAACATCACTCAGGATATAGCACAAGCATCTCATATGTAACAAGAAGCATAAAACGCTCTTAACCATCCACATCCTAGAGCAAAAATTGCCAGTAGTGTTGTGGGTCAACTACCCAAGGGGGAACTCAACAAGTAAAAATTATGTATACCTTCATTTAACTAGCTTTATAGTCCAAGAAGAGCCGCAATTTCTGGAGTAGAGCCTCACGAGTGCCAAAAACAGGCTTTCCAGTAACAATCCAGTCCCTCTCTAGGAGACCTGATTTTCCAGCATTCTGCATCTCATCATGAAACACTGACACTATATGATATATGGACACCTTCAGAATATCTGCCACCGAATAAGCTCTAGTGTGTAAAAGGGAGCCCCTCTTCTTGCCCATCACAATGCTAGGGAAGTCCCTCCTCCCGGAATTTGGGGCAGCCCACCTGATGCCACCAGGCCCCACAAGCTGGTGCGATGATTGCATGTGAGATCTCTTTCCAGAGAAGGTTTCAACTGCCAGAAGGCAAGAGAGCAGGGTCGAGATAACCGAAGAATTGCTTCCTGAGAGCTGTGCAACCCCAAACCTGTCTTCAGTGTGTGAGTGGGCAGTGAGAGAAGCAATTGTTCTTGCACTCCAAGCACATAACTGCATAATTTGCATAAGAGAAGTTATCATTTCAGGATTCATTGAGGTGCAGTTAATTGCCAATACTTCTAATTTTCCTTCCCTAGGAAAACCAAAGGGCCAAAAACAGTTTCATTTAGGCCATATACAATGTCGATAAGAAGACAAGATCCATTAGAAAGTAAATTTGAAAGGATCTCCATGAAAAAAATGAAAATACTTCTTTGAAACATGAGCATATATATTAAAGAAAAAAAAATCACTCAATTCTTGATTACACGAGTAACTAAAACCCAAGATGAAACCACAATAGGATTCACTATTCAAGCACATCTAGAATTCTCTCTCATGGAAAAAAAAATAATATTTCCAAAACAAAGATAACAGATGGCCGAAAAAATAACTCGAATAGAGAAAAGCAAATCCTCCAACAAAAAAGAGAACATGTCATGTAAATTACTGCAGGACAACATCAACTTCTGTATGCAATGTAATGATAATGGAAAGCCACCTAATCAAAGATATATACCAGACGATAATTCATTTATTTATCCAGACCCACAACTTACATAAGCAATAGAAAAGGCAAATCACTTGATTAGATAGGAGAAAGCAGATGCGAATATAAATGGAAGGAATATTCCATTTATGAGAATGATAAAGAACCATCCATTAACAATAATTGGGCCATATTGCAACAACAACAAGAGATAAAGAAAAGTTGTTCAGATGATAATTACATAATTTAATATATCTTATAGAGAAGATGCTAGTACTATGGAAATGAATAGGACAAATCTTTCATGCTCACAGAAACATCACCCTCACCCCCACCCCCACCCCCACCACTATCTTCCTGTTTGTATAAAAATTGCACCTTTTTTTTCCATTTATTAATAAGGCAAATACCATGTTATTATGATAAAAGAAATCTGGAGTGAAGCTCTACATAGGAAAGGTTATTGGAAACACCTCAAAATTATATCCTGTTGAAATACATTTATGAAAGAAGTTTCAAGGGCTCTTAGATAGGTTCTACCTGTTTGCAGTAAAGCTACAGTTGGTTTGTCAGAAAAGAAAAACAAGTTGGAAAGAAATCACAATAGAAAACCAGATTATTCTATACTTTCATTGAAAAATATGTATTAAAATTGAAAATTTAAAAGTCTATTACTAGATTAAGAACAGCATCATTCTATCTCAACAAACAGATTATTGGAAAACAGCATCATTCAGCATAATAATTAAGAGAATAGGGAAAGGTGAATCATTGTTGCACCTGATAGTCATTTAGCAGCTCAAGCTGGGATTCATTTGAAGGGTGGAGCAACTGATTAGTCTGTTTCAAAGTATCATCAGTCAAAGAATTTTCAAGACTTCCAGCCAACTTTGATGCAAGACCTTCCAAGGGCCTTAAGCAGACAGCTACAACTCTCTTGTAAGTCTCACCAGTTTCTTCAAAGAAAGCAGCTCTCCTCCAACTGTCGACATTACTCTCACAGACCATGCATAGATCAAGATGTGCAAGATACTGTACTAGAGAGCTTGGGCTGCTCTCTTCAAGAGCAAAAAGAAGTGGTTCACTCGGGTTTGTTTCTGCTGCAGCAGATCCTCTTGGTGGAGCAAATATGGACCTTTTTGTGTGAAGTACCTACATAAATAACATAGTTTAAATGGTTGTTATAAGAGGAGCATAGTGGTTTCTTCTTAAAAATCTCAACAAACCAGATATTTTCAACGTGTTCAAATCCTCTTCCAGTGAAAGACTCGTTGAAGAAATTCCAGAGGCAATAACATAAAAAAAATACCAATTATATGAGATTTTCATAATGAGAATTCTGGAAATTAGCTAGACTCGGACACTTTGACATTAGGAGTGATAGAAGAAAAGTTAAGACTCTAATTTAAAAATGATAGTGAAGCAGTGTTCCTAATGATTCATACAATCTACAGATGTTTCAAATGTCAATTTTCAATAACACAGCAGAATAGAAAGTTAGACATATAATATAATTAGGAGTCAAGTAAATACTAAATACATTAATATTTGTTAGGTAGATATGATTCCAGTACCAAAAAATGCCTTTGACCCACAAAGGCCAGAGTCTAAACCGATGGACCAAGTGCATTCATGTTAATTGAGGAAGCTAATCATTTAAATATCAAAATACAAGTTGGCGTAATAAAACCAGCACAATTCAAGGCATAAAATATAAATTCCTCTAATACGAGAAGCTATGAGAAATGAGAGCATTGATCAATATCAATGTAAAGAGTTAACCTGATGTAGGTGGTGGCTCAATTCCCAACTGAGAAATACCACAAAGGTTCCAAAAAAGAAGATGATCTGCTCAAACATCAAGTTTTTCCCAGGCATATGAATCTTGAAATGGAATTTTACCAATGCCAAAAGGGCAGCTGAGAAAACATAAGCTATAGCAGAAAGTCTAAATGCAACTCTTATGGCTGAGGGCACTCCCATTTTGAAGCTGAAGAACAACGGACGCTGAAAGTTCAATTTCAACGAAGAGTCAGGAATCTCTCCCTTATCATCAACATTATATGCTATAATAAATAACATTATCAGCAAGATGAATTTAATAATCTAAAATACTTTATCTGCCTCTTACTTCAAGAAATGTCAACAAGTCATAAGCCCATAAAAACCTCAACATTAGGCAGGCAATGAGATAATATAAAGTTTTCAATACAAGCAATCTTTGATTGTGGTTATATGAAGATAACATACTAAAATCTATTATTAAGGAACCGAGTTCACAGTCCATCAGTGTCATGTATGATCGAATATCAATAACATTTTTCAGTTCCTGTAATTATTGCAAATATGTTAAACATAAAAAATTAACATCTTGTGAAATTATCTTATCAACTCTTATCAGGTATGTGTTTTACTTACAAAATTCCATGGACACCTATTAGTCACCAAAATAATCTTGCACAAATAGTCAGCATTCGCCTGGGTATATTGCATAAGAAGCTTCTTGTCTTGCAAAGCTTCAAGAGAACTCGTCCCAGTTTTATGAAATGCTAAATTTTACTAAACATTATAGGAACATCTTACAAAATCCTGGCGTGCTTAGCTGATCTTTACTTTAACTGAACTAGTACAGCCTTAAGATCAGAAACATTGGCATTAATCAAAATAATTATAAGTAAATTAATTGCAGGATGTATACAATTCAGATGCTTAGCAATTTCATATGAAATCAGATTTACTTAACCACCTGACCTTATCGCATAAGCAACATCAACATTGTTTCTTACTTTTAGGCATAGAATATTGATTAAGAGACTGAGCATGCATATATATAATTGTAAGAGAATGGAAACTTAGCTGACCTGAATAATAGGGAATTTCAAGAGCCACTTCTGCTTGTAAACATAGAACAAACTGTAAAACAGACCCACTGCAAAACCCTTAAAACCTATAACACTCACACTAAAGCCTCCACCTCCCAAAGCCCAGCATACAGCTACTACAGAAACTGAACCGGAGACAGCACAGGCAGCCACAAAAGCGGTGATCCTCAAAGACAGCTCCGCCCGTCTGCGAGCCTCAGGAGGCAGTGCCAGCGGCTGTGAACCAATGATCAGGCGTAGGAGAACAAGCCCGAGCTCGAACGGCGACGCGGGGCTGTTGAGGTTCGGACTAGATAGGGAAGATAGGGAGGCGGAGTATATGAGCTGAGAGAGCTCGAAGAATATTGTAGCGATCAAGAAACCCACCACCGAAGAAGATGCCGAAGCAGGCTTGGTGGCTTTTAGCAAGGAGACAGCCAATAGGGTCTTGAAGCAGAGGAAAAGCAAGGTGGAGTGGATGGATTGCCAAATAAAAAACCCTAGAAGTCTCTTTCGTGGGATGGTATCGGGATGTAGAGGGGACATTTTTCCGCTGGGTCTCCTGAAAAAGAAAATGGGGTTGAGTTGAGACTAAGATGTGTTCTAGGGTGAGCTCGACTCCTTGGAGGCTCACCGAAGAGAAAAGAAAGCGGGAAGAAGGTACAAGTTCTTTGAAGCTTTGGGTGGTCTTCAACAGCGGATTCTGAAAGAGTAGTGAGGCAAGAGCCCAGTCTTTCATGGGCTCTGAAACAAGAATGAATTTTCTTTATTTTTTCTCCTCAAGAGAATGAATCTTCTTGCCCGGTGGGCTGTCAACTCTAATCCAGAAGTAATCATGGGAATGGAATTCTATAAATTATTTCTCAACTGCAAAGAGAGTATATTGCCTTTTATTGTCTCAGTTACAGCTACAGCATAAGGGATCATTTTATTGGCCATATCTTCTAAGAAGGATTGCTCCAGCCCCATCTTCTCGAGCAACCTCAAAGACTTTATAGCATAAGAAGAAGAAGAAGATCTCGTTTCCAACCCGAAGAGTTCGCTCAGTTTCTATCTTCTCCTCGAGTGGAGTCCTCTCAGTCAGTCTCGGAGCCTTCTAGTACAGATGACGGTACAGCTTCAACAAGATGTAGTATGAAATCAAGAGCGTCGTGATCGTCAGGCAACACCAGTTCCACGGGCAGAGGACTCGATCTCTATCATCTCTTCCCTTTGAAGCTTTTCCTTCCTCATGGCCATCAACCCTGCAAAGAAGTAGCATTTCAAGTTCAAAAAAGGTGCTCTCCATGAGTAGTCGAGTCCATCGGAATGATATAAGAACTCCGAATTCCATGGCCGATTTCATGGAGCAAATATCAGTAGATTCTTATAGAGTCTGCATTCTTTTTACTAATTAGGGGAATTACCTATAAACAATGTGAGATTTTGCAGGGAAATTGCAAAATATATATCGCTTAAATCATGTTTGATGGGAAGGAATGGAATCATGGAATTGGAATTAGACTTGAGGAACATGTACCATGGAGTTGAAGGGTCTGCATGAATTAGTTCGGGTAATGGTTCTTCAGGTGCAGTGTCTGCCTTTGGCGGTGACAGCTTCGATGAAGGTTTGGTCGGCTGCTGTGGCGGCAATTCCTCCAGAGCCTCCTCTATCGGGACGGGGACATTCCTCGCCTGATGTTTTCCATACATAAGCAAACAGTAATGTCGGTATATACGAGGAATGCACATCCAACAAGCAAATCCAGATGAATATATTGTTTCTGCTCACCAGGTTCCTGAAAAGGAGACTATACAGAACTTGAATGTATCTGTGCTTTGCATTCTTTTGCTCCTTATTCATCTGCCTCCAGAGCCCATAAACCGAACCCATGTTCAGCACCTTCTTGGCATAGATCTTCCATGTGTAGCTGCAAAAAAAAAAAACGACGAAAAATCGAACATTAGACACGACCCTGAAAGATCAACTCACATGGCTTCTTTGCGGAGGATGATAGCACGGTACCACTCATTAATACGTTGCAGCCCAGCATTCGATATCCTCATCCAATGCTCGGGATCCTTTTTGCACCTCTCGAAGAAATCCACAATCTTGTTGCTCGATTCGTCCCCATTGTTCGGATCTACGTGGAATCCCGAGACCCCATCGACGATGATCTCCGCAGGTCCGCCTTGGTTGGTCGCAAAAGTGGGTAGCCCACAGTTCATGGCCTCGATGACCGTTAGCCCGAAGGCTTCATATAGCGCAGGCTGCACGAAAGCCCCTTTAGTGTCCGCTATGAACCGGTAAAGCTCACCGTTACGGTAGCGATCCGTCTGAGCGGCGATCCACCGGAACTGTCCCTTGAGGTTGTATTTGTCTATCAATGAATGCATCTTCTTGATCTCTGCAATTTCTTCGCGGTCCTTGCACTTTGATGGGTCAAAGAACCCCGCCACCACCACAAGATTGACCAGGTCCCTCAGCTGCTTGTTCTTGCCGTACCACTCCGTCAGCCCGGTGATGTTCTTCACCGTGTCGAGCCTTGCCATCGAGAAAATTATGGGTTTTTTAGGGTCCGCCAAATATCCCCTGTCAATTCAATATTGCTCCCAAGTCATTCTACTATCACGCTCGTTAAGATTTTCATCCACATAAAAGCTTTCTAGAAAATTGCAGATCAATCTATCACCATGCTTGAATATCACTTAAACTTATGAAATAGATAGACAATTTGCAAATATAGTGATCAGACGATTGGACCTACATATGCTCATTGTTGTCCTCCTTTTTGTACAGAAGCTCTTCAATGGAGGGGTGAAAGGAGGTCATCCTTCGATGCTTCTCCGAGTATGGAAAATAGACTGACTGATCAGCACCCGGGGCAGCGATATTGAACTTGGGCTCGAAGACGTTGATGCCGGAAACCACCCGGCAGAGCCCCGGCATTGTAAATGTTTCATGGCTTTCGTACTGCCCCGGCCTGTTTTTGCTGCAGAATTGAAGAAGCCAAAGGGGTCTCTCTCAGAGGAAGGAGGAGGATTAATCTTCAGAGGTAAAGGTGAGCAAAAAAAATGAAGATTTATATACTAACCTTCCAGCGATTTCCTGGTACGTGCTGGTGATGATGAAATCAGTGGCGTTCATCGCGATCAGATCGGCTGTGAACTGGCAAGAGAAGTGATATTTCGGATCAAGTTCCTTCCACTTAGCGTCGGAATCCTCGTACTTGGTCTTCTCCAGAGCATGAGCTATGGTTCCCTGCAAGCAACCATACCCAAAATGTAAAACCTTCATCAGTAAACTTCAAGATGAAATAAATCCTAACATTTTGTTAAATTTTGAAAATAAATGGTAAGAATTAGAAAGTGACTGTGATCATAAAAGTTAGGCACTAACTTTCACAAGCTAAGGTTCGGTTTCTAAGGACTTTCCATGATCGCTAACCTGAGTAATACCATGCTTGCTGGCGAATAGAGATGCCACGAGATTTCCGTCGGAGTAGTTCCCGATGACGAGATCAGGCTTGGACATCAGGTGTTCCATGATCTTCTCAGCAGCATCCTGTTGGGATGGAAACATACCAAATTAGAATCATAAACCAACTTGAGAATCTTTCTTATCTGATCACAATAGTTTATAATACATATGATAAACAATAATTGCCTGAGCGTATCTCTCCAAGTAAGGATAGATATCAAAGCGGGAAACCCATTGCCGGAGAACCCCTCTCGGCGTCTGGAAGGGGACCCGGAGGATGTATGAGTGCTTAGTTTCGAGTATTGGCTCCAGTTCCTGGTTGCACTTTGTCCCTTTAGCATCTGGTATCAGTCGAGTCACCTGTAGAAAGAAGTAAAAACTTTTACCCCATAATCAAGAGAAGATGAGAGAAAATGTTTATTTATTTGGCAACCTAGCTTGCTCACCACGACAATGTTGGGTTTGATGGTGAGGCCTTGCTTTTTGATCCTCAGTAGCATTTCCTCCTCTAGGGCCCTCACTTGATCGAGAATATAAACAACCTAAGGAAGAAAAGCATGCCCGATATGATTGTTAAGGACAAAATCGCAGTTTGTGTGAAATTGGTGGAGACAAATCTTATGGCCATTTTGCTGCATTGTACCTGGCCGCCGGTGTCGGGCAATCCTAGGACATCGGCCTGGCCGAAATATCCATGAGGGGAGAAGATAACCACATTGAAAATCACAGGGAGCCTGCTGACGAATGCCTCCATTTTCTCTGGGTCGGGAGCTTGGAGGAGCTCGGAGAGCAAGTGCATCGTCTCGGCTACTGTCTCGGCAGTGTCTCCCCATCCCTTTTCGAAGCCCAGATCCTTGATCCTGAGACACCATTACAAAAAAATGATGTTTAATCACATGTTCTGATGTATCTAGCAAGTGCAAGAAGGCAGATGATACAAAGATACACAAATTTCCCGAACTTTTTTTTTCAATTATATTACAAACTTTTAGCTTCTAGAAATAGTCACAAAATTAACAAAGTTGGCATATTCTCTGATGACCTGGATTCGAAGTTCTGGTAAGGGGTCTCTTTAGGGAACACTGAAACAAAAGCCTCAGCTGCTATCAGGGCCGCTTGAAGCTTTGCAACCGTGTCCAAGTTCTCATTGATCATAAGATTCTGCCAAAGAGAACATGTGTAGATGTGAACTGTCCACTTCTTATTATAATGAATTTTGCATGTTATTTGAGATTTTAGCCAGTTTAATTATGCGACTCACCTGCCCTTGATGGTTCAGGGAGAGTAAGAACTCAACCAAAGGCCTCGTGCTCTTGCTCGAGTCCTTGCCGATCCTTGAGGTGATGGTCTTTGTGATGAACCCGAGCCCGTTCCCTACCGACGAAGGGAGTGCCATTCGAGGAGTCGTGAAGTCCACCGCCTCAAAGTCGATCTCCAGGGCGTTCTCATCCATCGCCCTGCACTAGGCCATAATATTAGAAATACCATAGTGATGGAAAATGGTAGTATGCAGTAGTAGTTCAATACATACCAGCTCTCATCAAAGACCGTCTCCTTGAACTTCAGATACTCCGTGGCTGTGATTCCGCTGACTTCGAGGTTATCCGAGTTCACCTTCACGTACTCCCATATGCCAGGGCTTGGCCTTACTGCTAGAGCTACATGTGGGGGCACCACCGCCGCCTCCTACAGTATCTCAAAGTTAATTTTTTAAATGCATATTAACCCAATGAGTTGTTGGTGTTATTCATTTCTCTACAAACGGGTTTAAGAGTTCATAAACCCGGTTTTAAACTCCGGTTTTCTTGGCCTATGAAACCTGGAAATCCGGTTCTTGCGAAAACCAGGCTTGAAAATCAAATCAAGCGTGTCAACCGGTTCTGAGCGAGTCGGCTCGAATACCTGAGTGGAAGTGAGTATGAATCCGAGCTGACCTTCAAGAACTCTCCCTCTTTCAAGCTTGTCATCGATGGACTTGTCCACTTCATCCAAGATGTGGTGCCGTTTCATCAGCCTCTTCCCCATGGCCACAAACCTCAACAATCATTTTCATCCATGCCCATAAGTTAGTCTCGAGACATCAATTAACGAGTCAAAAAGCCGTACCAACAAGCTTGGATGGATGATAAAACCGCACCTTGCGAAGCATTTCTTGGTGTAGTACCGGCTGGACTTGACGGCATCGGGCATGTTATCCGCAATGGAATCGGATCTCTTGAGAGAAGGGGAAGAAGAAGCCATCTTTAGTCTGTCGAGACCGACGATTACAAAGGAGGTAAGTATATAATAAAATGGGATTGGTGAGTTATGTATTCTCAAAGGGGCAAATCTAGTAAGTTTATATAGGGATAGGGGATTGCTGGGGAAACAATGGACAATTCCATGGGATGAAAAAGAATGGCTGATGGGGAGGTGGAAAAAAAGGAGGATTCTTTGTCTGTGAGAAGTGTATAAGGTGAAAGAAAGGGATATGTTGGGGGGTGAAGGAAGCTATGTCAGATTGTTGCCTTACCGACATCTCAGTTTTATCATTGGAGGTAAAGTATTTCCCTGATCGTATGTTCGTGAATTCATTGGAGGTAAAGCCTTTATCTTGATTCCTTTCGTAGGATGGTGGACTATTTTCACATGGTATAATACATTGCATTATAGACTAGTCAGTGGTGATACTTTCTTCCCCTCTCAAGTTTGATTCATGAGGTGTTGTGTGTTCGTCCATTCCAAGGCCAACTCAAAATGCTTAAAGCTACAACTCCATTCTTTTTTGTCTTTCTCTCGATTTCACTGCAGCTAAAGATTATGGAGTATGGAACAAAGCATACTTGACTTAATTTTCTTTAATAGTACTCACTATATTCTTTATTATATTTTGCATAGGATTGAGGAGTGTTATTTTGTAATTTGAGTGTAGATTGACTTTTTTTAAATCATGTACATATCTCTTTCAATCAATTATAACAATAAACTAGTTAAATTAGTAAAATTATCACTTAATGTGCATTATTAATATGCACACAATAATTTATTTATCAAAACTAGTATAAACACAAATAATTTAAATAATCAATTGATCAAATTTCTTGATATACCCAATTTTATTCACTATATAACAAATAGAGAAAATGCATTTATTTCAATGGTAAAGTTTTTGAAACCATATTTTATTATATAATATTATATAAGAGTTTGTTGAGCAAAACAATTGACCAACCAGTAGTATAATAAAATATATTTGTTATATTCCTTTTATATTAAGGAATATATAAAAAAAATCTTGAAATAATATTAAAATATCCTAGGCATTTTTTCATTTTTGACTCACTCCCTAAAGTAGGAGGAAACAATTCATTAGATTTTTTTACTGAATCAATAAAATCTTCATTATAAAAGGTAATTTCAAGGTGTGTACTTAATGTTCATTCTCTTTAAAAATAAGTTAAATAATATAATAATTAGTAAAATTATCACTTATTTATGCGACTGAGGCAAAATTAAGCAAAATTATATACACAAAAATTTATTTGTCTATTTATCAAAACTAGTATTAATACAACTAATGAAAATAATTAATTGATCAAATTTATTCATCTACCCTATTTTATTGATTATATTAGAAATAAAGAAAATGCATTTATGAAATATGTTAAAGTTTTTTTAATCATATTCTATTATAAAATATTATATAAAAGTTTATTGAGTAAAAAAATTGACGAAATATATTATATTTCTTTTATATTACCGAATGTATCAAAAAGAATCTTAAAATAATGTTAAAATATCCCACCCATTCTTCATTTTTGCTCCCACTCGCCCCTATGGGTTATGATTAACTGCATTTCTCCGGACTCCTACAAAAGCTTCTAATTTAAGGTTGTGTACTTGACTATTCATTTTTTTAACAAGTAAAACAATATAATACACCTATTTAAACTTATGATTTTTCCATATATATATATATTATTGTTATTGAATTTGCACACAAATACAAATGAGCTTTTCTTCTCATCACTATTATTTTAACATTGAGGATTCCTCGAATGATTATTCTTAACTCTTAAATATATATACTATATCCACCAGTTTATTTTAGAATTCTTTCAAATAAGATATTCATATAATTTATTAGAGTACTCCATACCTATATTTTGTTTTGGCTCGTTCTCGTGGAGTGGCCATGAGCAGTCATCCGTCTCACTTTCATGCACACGTGTATATTATATCTGATATGGGATCCACCATAATACAAAATTTATGAGATTTTTTTGCTCAATAAATTCTTATATAATATTATTTAATAGAATTCGGTTTCAAAAACTTTTCCATACGTGATAAATATATTCACTCCATTTCTAATATTGAGCCCCAAATATTCATTATATGCCTGCAGGATGGTTGTTAATTTACATTACTGAAGTTTAGATAAAATTTTTGAGCAAAAAAAAACTTTAGATAAAATAAACATAATCTCTTCTATGTAAGGAGGGAGGTTGTATGGTGTCGTCATCCTATTTTCCCGCACATTGGTGTATAGGAATGTGAATCTATTTCGATAATAAATTTATTCCATCCTTAATTCCAAACGAATTCCTTCCCATATAACTTTCCTCTCAACTTTTAACACATGTATATAATAATTTTTTTTTCCAGTTGCACACAATAGGTTGCCTTCACGTCCCTTGTTATAACACTAACTCCTCTTACTATGGTAATATATTCAAATAATTCGTCCACGTTGATTTTCACAATATTCTACGGTGGTCGTCTTCACTCCCCGATTACCAGATTCTCACCCAAGTTCTCTCGAGTAGCACGTAGACATGAGATATTGTTCAAGTAGCTTAGTTCTTGAGGGGACGCCGTGAAATACCCTATCAACTCTTTAATATGAGTGGGGTGACCTTAATAGAGAGTTCGATTTCATTCTTTTCAAAGCCCAAAATGTTATGAAAATTCGACTTCTCAACTCTTGTTTGCCTCTCTAACTTATTTCAAATTACAAAACTAAAATTCAAACCAATCTACAATAGTTATGGTAGCCATATTCTTATATTTTAATACCACATGGTGTAACATCAAGATTCTTAGAATTGTAAATTTTCAATAAGTTAAATTGAAAATTCAATAGGAACGAAGCTGATTGATTTATTTGTGGTTAACTAATTAGGTTGCAAAGACTAACTTGGAGCATTTTAGTTAAAATGGTAAATTTTGAAATAATTAAATAATTTCAAATATTTATGGATATATATATAAATATTAATTTTATAAAAATAAGAATATAATATATAAATAAATATACAGGTATTTGACATTAAATATGCTTCATATTCTTAAAAATGGCTAAGCCCGACTTATTGTACATATTACCATGGGTTGGACCATATATCACCTATCAGTACCCAACAAATAGAGGAAATGGATTGAAAGTTTATTAAAAGAGTGGATCATTACATTTAAGGAACTAAATACAAGCACTCTAATTCTATACATGAACTTACTAAGTCCCATTAGACCCTTAAACAACATACATATACATAGAGTTGCTGGATGATTTAAAATTGTTGAAAATACGACCCCACATTGAATAAAATAAAGAAGTGTTGTGGGTTTATAAGGTTGAAAAATTTTCACTATTTATGAGAAATGAATTTTATTTAGACATGGGCTTAACCCCTCATCAGTCCATAATAAAGAGTTAATTAGATTTAACTCTATAAAAGTGGGCCCAGGGCCCAAAAACAATAGAAACATGTCCAAACCTTACAAAGGAACGATTCTCTTTTTTTCCAAAAGAAGAAATGCCTCGTTATTATAACTACATGGAAGGAGTAAGCATGAGGGGACTAAGTGAAAGAAATAAAAGTGTAGAACAATAGAAACATGTCCAAACCTTACAAAGGAATGATTGTCTTTTTTTCCAAAAGAAGAAATGCCTTGTTATTATAACTACATGGAAGGAGTAAGCATGAGGGGACTAAGTGAAAGAAATAAAAGTGTTTGCATGTCAAGAAAACCCAAGTTGACATTAAGGGAAATTATTCTTGATGTGGAATATACTAGTTAAGTTTTGAGGTAAACCTCGCCCTTTTGAGTTAAGGAAAACCGGAAAAATAACCGGTCAAACTGAGTGAGAAAATCGAACCAGTTCATAAACCCGATTATTAAGAAATGGGCAATTTGGAAATTTACAACTCCCAGGTGATCCAAAAGGTTCATAAAACCTTGTAAAAGAACCTTAGGACAAATTGGAAGAGAAAAACCAAACTGGTTTAAATGAACCGGAACCGATAGAGAAAGGGAAAACCGAGAAATTTATGGATCTCGAGTGACCCAAAGAGTCCCAAAAGTCATGGAAATGGACTTGAGAATAAATTGGAGATGAAAACCAAACCGATTCAAGTGAACTAGATCTAAACTAGATTGAACCGGTTTGGACTGGTTTGAACCACTATTGAATCGAATTCAAAATTCATTTTCCTAGATAGCTTAAAAAATTTAAAATTGAGATTTGAGGTCACCATTGGATAGAAAATCAATTTAGATAAATTTAGAAATTTTTAGATTTGAAAAATTTGGTCGAATGGGGGGGGGGGGGGCTGAACCGACTAGTTTAAGCTTTGAACCCGTTTCGGACTGGTGCGGTCCGGTTCGAAAGAGTGTCGTCTTCTTCCTTTAGATGATAGCCCTGTTCACTTGCCAAAAAATCGTGCAGCGCCATCGAAGATGAAAAGTCTTTGGCCAGGAAGTTTCAGGTAATGAATGACCACCATTAAGGCGCCAATCGAATGACCAAGAAGTTTCTTGTAATGAATGACCACCATTAAGGCACCAATCGGATGGCGAAGAAGTCTCGAGCTTCCTATATAAAGAGCCCCTCCCCATTCATCCTCTCCACACCTAAAAACTCCATTATCTCTCAACTGCTCCATTTTCTGTTGAAGCTCGAACCAGAGCTCCGACTTGGGTAATTTTCTAAGCTAAACAAGGTGAGGTCCAGTTCTTTAGAACCGGGGAGAAGTCAGCTACACACCTATAGTCTCCACTTGCTCCGGGGGTCATCGGAGAAGCGCCAACATGAAGGAACAATGAAGCAGCTCCGACAGATCGAAGTTGCCCTGTTTTGGCCAAGCAGAAATCGGCCATTTCGAGCCCTTCTCAGGCCAAAACAAGCCCTGCCAACACCTCCTTAGCCCTCCCATGGCCAAATTGGAATGAAAAAGTAAGCCAATTCGACTCCCCTCTATAATTTCCAACCGGTGCTAGAGAGAGAAATGGTAGAATTTTGATGATGAAATTCTAACTTAATTTGGCATCAATTGATGCAATTGTTGATCCTAGGATGAACATCAAGACGAGAGCTATTTGCCTAGATTGAAAGCTCGGACTGCCGTGCCCCTGACTGTGAGTAATTGAAGCTTTCTCTCTCTAAAGTTTATTTTTCGACAAAGCTCCATTTGAGCTCGTTAGGTGTCAAAACTTATGATTCAAAGTGCTATTGAATCATATGAAGATGTAGGAACTCAATTTTAACTTTAATTTCAACAATTAGAAATATTTAATCGGTCAATTTGATTAAATCAAATTTGGCTGTGTTAGAAAGTTAAAATTGGGGATTTTTAAAAATTCGAAGTATCAAGATGCATTTTTATAAAATTGAGGGTCAATTGGGTATGATAAGAATGTTAGAGGGCCAAATGAGGAATTTTAGTATTTTTGGGGTGAAACTTACCATTTTTGTAAATGAAGGGCAAAATGGTAATTTTGGAAATTTTGGGCGCCAAATCGGGAATTTGGGAAACTTGAACCCCTTTTAATGAAATTGGGTAAATTGAAGTCCTAAGAGTAATTTTAAAGGTTTTGGGGAGTCAATTTGATGAAAAACAGGCATTAGGGACTTAGAGTTAAAGAAAAGTAACTTTAGGGACCTAATTGCAAATAAAGGAATAGTTTGATTTTTCTCATTCATTTAGAATGAATGAAGGCTATTAGGTTGAGGGATAATGAACAAGGATGTTCATATCGTGTAGGAACACGAAGTACCGGGAACACCAACAAGGACAAGCTCACGTGAATACAAAGAATCGATTGAGTGGAATTCACTTCATTAATGGGTGAGTGAGATTTTTATATTATACCCAGTTCGGATGATAAGCACCTCAAAATGAAAACCCACTAATTAGTGGTATTTTAAACATCACAACTTAGAGGAGTGATGTGAAAATCACATGAAAAAACTATTTAGTAGTTGTAAGTAGATCATACCTGGTTGGTATGATGAAACTTTCTCGGAGGAAGTGGAAAACTTGTTCACCGGTTATGAGCGGAGATATCCTCATACTCGGTTAGTATGATGGATAGTTAAAATTATATTTTTGTCAGAAGTACTCTCCCTTGACTATGTGCCACTGCTTAAACATTTTAGGAGACCTTCTTGACGGGAGCTCGAATAGCTCTGTTAAGCCGGAGGCCTCGATTTTGGAACTTGGGGGCTAATATGCCTGATTTTGAAAATCTCGAACAGTGGGCCATAGGCCAGTTGGCATGAGTAGGAGCTCATAAAAAACATGAGTTATATGCCATAAAACTTTAAATAAATGAATTGTTTGGCCATGGTACCAAGATAGGACCAACATATTCAATCAACTAGTGGTAGTGCGACATGACAGGTCGACATACTAGTCAAGACAAACAGCTGCAGGTTGAGTTAAGGGTCGGGGCCGTCGGACCAGTGGGACCACATATTATATGGCATGATGTGAAAATACTGAGTGTGCATGCATTGTGATTACGGGACCTTAAACACACTTAAGAGGGGTAGTGATGTGTCCTAGGGCCCTGGACGACCTGGTGGGTATAAGGGCAGTTCGTCGGATCAGGTGACCTTGTGAAGCTCGACGTAGCTTCATGCGTACGAGATCGGGGTATGGTCAAGATGAGGTCTTTGTCCTCATACGAACACGGAGAATTGATGTCCGGATCGGATGTCGCGTACATCCACTCATTCTTAGGGTAGAAGTGGATGTGCTTCTATCTAGGTGGCCAGTAAAGTTGCTCCGACGCCACAAGTGGGTTCAGTTGACAGGCTGGCTTGCGATTATGTGTTTTTAACCTTCATGATGAAGGATGTGTATTGGGTGATGACACACCGTGATTAATAAGAAATGGTGATAAAACAAAGAGATTTGAAATGAAAGGATTTTTGAAATGAATTAAGGAGTCTGGCACACTCCAAACAAATCTTTTTCCTAAAAAGTCAAATTTAGAAAATCCATTCACCGAGTCGTTGTACTCACCCCTCCCTTATATCCCTTTTCAGGTAAACTATGGAAAACCTACCCAAGACCTTCTGTTAGTTACACCTGCATGATAGGTATGTAAGGTTAAAATTTTATGCAAGTTTTTATTTATGTTATTCTAGGAAGAGTATAGGTTTAAAGGACGCCTTACTCATACCAGGTTAAAGATGGGGAAACCCTTAATAAACTAAGAGAGTGGCGGGTTGCTCACGGGGATCCGACCAAACCGGGTTGGGGCGTGACATGAACACTCAGACCATGTATGATAGGCGATTCAAGGACTTGTGTGAAGGAACACGTAACCAGTGAACTAGCCGGGAACGAGTCACAACTACATATTGTGTGAAACCCATCATCTCAGACCGAGAAAATTGGGAAATGAATCGACAATTTTCATGAGAAAATTGAGCCATTAAATGTATCAAAATAGAAAAGAAGGGTTAAATTAGGAAATTGGAAAATCTCAAGTAACCAAGAAGTCATAAAGATCATGAGGAAGAACCACGAAGTGAATTAGAAGAGAAAATCGGACCGGTTCAAGGTAAATCAGACCTAAACCAAATTGAACTGATTAAATAATTTATTTTTCTATATCGCTTAAAAGGATCAATTTGGAAAATTAAGGCCACCATTGGATAGAAAATGAATTTAGATTAATTTAGAAAATTTTAATTTTTAAAAAACCGGTCGATTTTCATTTTCGGGTCACTAAACTCAGTTGGACCGGACCGATCAACGAACCACTAATAGGTCAACGCCCAATTAGCATGCATGATCAATTAGTATGAAACATGTGGCAAAGCACGCTCTGTCAGCCACCCGGTCTGCGCCTAAAAGTGCTGACCAATTAGAGAAGGATACGTGTCCGGTTAACGGTTAACGGACGCCCAATCAGCAGCCACATAGACATGAACAACCAATGGGAGGCTGCCATGTCACGCCCTGACCCAGTTTGGTTGGATCCCCTTGAACAACCTGCCACTCTCCCGGTTTATTAAAGGGTTTCCCCTTATTATAATCCGTAAAGAGTAAGGCGTCCTTTAAACCTGCACCATTTCTTGGAATAGCATAATCAAAACTGCATGAAATTTTAAACTTTACATACTTGTCTTACAGGCATCTTAGTTGATGGTGTTTCTAGGTAGGCTTTCCGAGATTTCCTGAAAAGAATATAAGAGAGGGGGTGGGTACGACTACTTAGTGAATGGGTTTTCAAAGGTCTACTTTTAACTTTTAAGAAAAAAATTTATATGAAGTGTGCCAGACTCCTTTCTTTTCAAAAATCCCTTCATTTAAAAATTTGGGTTTTTCCATTATTTCTTAGTTACGGGTGTGTCATCACCCAACACACATCCTTCATCATGAAGGTTACACACATTCGCAAGTCAGTATCACTACTGAACCCGCTAGTGGCTTCGGAGCGATTTTTCCTGCCATCCGGATAGAAGTACGACCACTTCTACCCTAGGAATGAGTGGATGTACGCGACATCTAACCCACAATCCTGAAATCACTTCTTTGTGTCCGTATGAGGACATAGACCTCATCCCGTCTCCACCCTGGTCTCATGCGCTTGGTGCTACTCCAAATTTCGCACAGACACCTGGAACGACGATCTGCCCTTATACTCACCGGGTCGACCAAGGCCCTTAACGACACATCACTACCCCTCATGGGCGTCTTGATGATCTTGTACTCATAGTGCATGCACAAACAATGTTTTCTTATCAAGCCATGTAATATGTGGGGCCCCTGGTCTAACTGCCCCGACTCTCAACTCAACCCGTAGTTGTTTGTCTTGACTGGTCCGTCGACTTGTCATGTCGCACTGCCGCTAGTTGACTGAGCATGTTGGTCCTATCTTGGTACCATGGCTAAACAATTCACTTTATTATGTTTTATGGCACATATATCATGTTCATTTACGAGCTCCTGCTCGTGCCAACTGGCCTTGGGCCCACTGTACGAGATTTTCAAAAATCTGGGTATTCTAGCCCTCAAGTTCTAAAACCGAGGCCCCCGGCCTACAAGAGCTATTCGAGCTCCCGTCAAGAAGGTTTCCCACATAGTTTAAGCATTGGCACACAGTCAGGGGAGAACACTTCCGACAAAATAGGTTTTTACTGTCCATTATACCAACCGGTATAAGGACATCTCCGTTCATGACCGATGAACGGGTTTTCAACTTCCTTCGAGGAAGTCTCATCATACCAACCGGGTATGATCTACTTACAACCGGTAAGTAGTTTTTTCGCATGGTTTTCACATCACTTTCTCTAAATTATGATGATTAAAATTCCACTAAATAGTGAGTTTTTATACCGAGGTACTTATTATCCCCAACCGAGTATGATATATAATTCCCACTCACAACCGGTAAGTGATTTTTATCTTTAAGTTGTGCTCATCATCCCAATCGGGTTTGATGTTAGTAAACCCACTTACCCGTTAATGCCGTGAATTCCACTAGACCGGTTCTTAGTATTCCTGCGAGCTTGTCCTTACTGGCGTTCCCGGTACTTCGTGTTCCTACACGATATGAACATCTTGGTTCATTATCCTTCAGCCTAATCGCCTTCATTCATTCCAAATGAATGAAAAAGTCAAACTTTCATTTATTTGCAATTAGGTCCCTAAATTTATTTCTCTTTAACTTTAAGTCCCTGCCGGTTTTTCCTCAAATTGAGTCCCGAAACTTCTAAAATTTATCATAGGACCTCAATTTATTCCATTTCACAAAAAGGGGTTTAATTTCCCAAATTTCCAATTTGGTCCCCCAACTTTTCCAAAATTACCATTTTGCCCTTCCTTTACAAAAATGGTAAATTTTGCCCCAAAAATTTCAAAATTTCCTCAATTGATCCTCCAACATTATTTTCATGCCCAATTGACCCTCAATTTCATAAAATTTCATTTTGGTCCTTTGAATTTCGAAAATCCCCAATTTTCCCCTAATTCCAAGTTCTTAACACAATCGAATTTGATTTTATCAAATTGACCCATCAAACGTTTCCAATTGTTGAAATTGAAGTTGAAGTTGAGTTTCTACATGTTCATACGATTCTTTAGAAATGTAAATCGCAAGTTTTAACACTTGGACGAGCTCAAACGGAGCTTCACCGGAAAATGAACTATAGAGAGAGAAAGCTTCGATTACTTACCGGTGAAGGCACGACGATCCAAGCTTTCGATTTGGGAAGATAGCTCTCATCTTGAGGTTCATCCTAGAATCAAGAATCGCATCAATTGATGCGGAATTGGATTAGAATTTCGTCATTGAAATTTGGTCGACTCTCTCTCTAGCACCGATCGAATATTGTAAAGGGGAGCCGAATTGGCTTACCTTTCGGTCCTAATTCGGCCGTGGAAAGGTTGAGGAAGTGTTTGGAGGGCTTGGTTTGGCCTGAGAAGGGCTTGAAATGGCTGATTTCAGCTTGGCCGAAATAGGGCAGCTTTGGTCCGCCGGAGCTGCTTCACTATTCAATTATGCCGGCGCTTCTCCAATGATTCTCGGATTGACTGGAGTTTGCTATCAGATAGCTGTTTTCTCCCAGGTTCTAAAGAGCTCGACCTCTCTTTCCGAGGTTAAGAAAAATGTTTAAGTTAAAACTCTAGTTCGAGCTTTACTAGGAAATCATACTTCCCAAGAGGTCACCCATCCTCACACTACTCTCAGTCAAGCACGCTTAACTTCAAAGTTCTTACGAAATCATGTTCACCTAAACCAATTTGGTTTTTGTCTTATGTTTCTTTTCCAAGGTTTAATGAACCCTTTGGATCACTTGGAAGTTGTAATTTCCTAAATTGCCCATTCACAATTGATCGGGTTTGTAAATTGGCTCAGTTTTTTTACTCAGTTTGACCGGTTCTTTTCCCGTTTTTCCTTAACTCAAAATTGTGGGGTTTACACGGGACGTGACAACTTGAGTGGTATCAGAGCCTGTTTTCTCAAATACATTATCAAGAATATATAATATAGTAACTATGAGGAATAAATTTTAAAATTTACATATGGCTTCCAAGGGAGGAACCAAGAGAATAAGAGTCAAAGTCACTGACACTACCCAACAACCCCTCACTATGCAAACTCCCCAAGAACCTTAGATAGTTCCACTTGGACTAAGCTCAGAGCACCAGAAACTATACGAAGAGTTCACCCGAGTGTTTGGACGGCCTAACCTCACTCCTAATGTGGACACCAACTCTTGAGCTGAGCCTAAGGAAGTACAATCCCATCCTCCTCCTACTAACGTTCCTCCTCCAGTTAACATCCCCAAATACCTCAAATCCCTTCGTCAACTAGGATGTAAGCCTTTCCTAGAAGAGAAGGATGTTGGGGCTGCTATGGACTGGCTAGCCAGCATCAAGAAGCTCATGGGGATAATTAGGATTTTACCAAAGGATATGGTAATCTTGGCAAAGTTTTTCCTGGAAGCCAGTGCGAAGAGGTGGTGGGATAATGTCAGAAGCTTGCATGCCACCACCCCCATAGGGGAGCAATTCAAGGAAAGGTATACAGAGGAATACCTAGCTCCACATCTAATCAACGAAAAGAACAAGACTTCCTTTGGCTCCGACAAGGGCTTAACTTTATCTTGGAATATGAAATCAAGTTTAACGAGTTAAGACTCTCTGCCCTCAACCTAGCCGAACCTACAGATGTTTGCCAACGATTCATGGATGAGATTAATATGGACATATGAGAACAAATAGGAGTACTAGGATGCCCCATAGATTTAGCTGTCATCATCAGCATGGCCCATGAATGTGAGCGTCAGGTACAAGCAAGATGTCGCCGAATAGAGCAGACTAGAAGGAAGGAGGAACGAGGCCAAAACTATCGGGGAAGACAAAAGGAGCCTGGTGGGTAGAAATGGGGAACAAGAATGGGGTTCCCTAGGACAATTGAAGGTTATCATACCCAAAGAGAGGCAAATATAGCTCCACAAAGGAGAAGCCCCTATTGCCCCAAGTGCCAAAAAAGCCATGAAAGACCATGTCGAGTATGCTACGAATGTAGACAGCTTGGCCACTTTGCGAAGAGTTGCCCACCCTTAGGGACAATATACAATGAGGTTCCCTACATCCACCTCAAGGAAACCCAAGGGCATTAGACGGAGGACAAGACATAGCCACTGCGTTAAGGGTACCAACCCGAGTATACAACCTCACCTAGCCACTGATCATAGTACCATAGCTCCCCTAGACAAATATAACCAAAACCTTGTAATTTCCCATCATTATAATAAATAAAAGTTCCATTTCTTACAAAAAAAATTAAACTTGTGATGAGATTCAAGTAAGAGAAAATCCTAAGGACGTACCCACCAAACCTCCAAGGAAAGGGGAAGCACGAAGGATGGCATCTGAGAATGTCAGGAAAGTTAAGGTTAGATACCCACAAGGGTGAATAAAAAGGTATTTCGGGAAAGAAGGGGAAGGATTCTCCCAAAGGAGGAAACCCTAGGGAGGCATACATATCTCCAACTGAGAAGAAATGGAATAAGTGACTAAGGATGAGGAGATGAAGTGCATGTTGAGGAGAAAGAACTAAGGGAAGCATACTAGGAGGATCAAAGGAGTAAGTTAAGCCCAAGGAATAGGTAAGTAGGAAGATATCATCAGAGGATGCTGTGACAAGTAGGAAAGGGGTGAACTACCCATAACAAAGGAATAGAGGAAAGAACACCCGAGAAACCTCTGAAGGGTAAGCCCTCCACTTTAGAAGTGAATAAGAGAAACGACCAAGACTGGTCATGGTCCACGATTGCCTAATGGAACCCAAAAGAGTGGACGACTATGCACAGGGTGGAGTACATGAAATAAGACCAACAATCGGAAATTCCTCATATAAAGGAATGTAATGGAATTTTGACAAGGAAGGAATCAAAGAGGGCAAATTCCCCAATATAGAAAGGGATGTGAAGAAAGGAAGAAAGAAACCCTTAAAGGAATGATAAGAAGGTTAAGCATGTAGCTCCTAAGGTGGAAGTCTCTTTTGTGAGGGACATAGTAGAGAATAAAATTGTAAGAAGGAAAATCCTTGAGGAGAGAACGCCACTGAAAATGAGGAAGGACATAAGAAGGGAAGAATTCCAATGTGTCACTAAATCATCGAGAAACCCAATGATTGGAACTGGAAAGACCCAATAAAGAAGTTGGGAAAAGATGAGTAGTTAAGGAAAACGATACGGTTATGTAAGATATGACGTCAAAGGCAAGATGGATGATGGGATAATAGTATGGGTAGTCGAGAAATACTACCAGACGAAAAGAGGGACAAAGTTATACTATCCCTAAAAGGTTGGAAGGTTGAGAACAACCATTATGGAAGTGTTCAAAATCTTTAAATGGTCAAATATAGGTTCTAGAGTATGTCATGCTATGAGGGACATGTAAGCCCAATAGTACTGAGGAAAATGTGACTCAAGTAAGGAAGAGTTAGATGGTAAGCATGACGAGGTCATACATAATTTGGACCGAAGTGGTAATAAATAATGGATGGAGGAAGTGTTAAAATAAGTTGAATGGGTAATAACACCAAAATCTATGTAAAGAAGTATGTAATGCTTGAAAGAACACCGAGCTAAGGGTTTCAACGATAAAGAGAATAACTAGACATAGGAACGATTGAACATCTTGGAACTCCCAATCCTGAAATCTTGAGTAAGAACCTCAAGGGTAAGAATCTTAACCTATGCAAAGGAAGAAGTGAAACTAGGAACCTTTGGACTCGCAGACATGACATACTAGTTATGATAAACTCCACGGAGGGAATAAACAATGTAAAGGAAAAGAAATTCCTTAAGCACGTGATTTAAAGTGCGTTAAGTGAAAGAATGACCGAAGTGTTAACATGCCCAAGTTGACATTAAGGGAAGTTTATCCTGAAGTTAAAAAAATGCTGATTAAGTTTTGAGGACAAAACTCTTAAAAGGAGGGGAGAGTTGTAAACCCCACCCCTTCAGAATAAAAAAAACAGGGAAAGAACTAGTCAACCAAAGAGAGAGAACCGAAGTGGTTCACTAACACCAACCGTTAGAGAAAGGGAAATTTGGGAAATTCATAAACCTCGAGTAACCCAAAGAGTTATAAAAACCATGGAAAGGGACTTTGGGACAAATTCGAAGAGAAAACTAGACCGGTTGAATTGAACCAGATCTGAACCAGACTTAACAAGTTTGGACTGGTTTGAACTGTCATTAAACCGATTGCTAAATTCATTTTTCTATGTGGCTTAAAATATTAAAATTGGGGAATTTAAGCCACCATTGTATAGAGAATGAATTTAGAAAATTTTAATTTTGAAAAACTTGGTCGAATCGGGCCTAAACCGGTTGATTTAAGCATTAAACCTGGTTCGAACCGGTCCGATATGGTTTGGAACAGTTTCGTCTTCTTCTTTCAGATGATGACATTGTTCACTCGCCAGAAGAATGGATAGCACTGGCGAAGATGAATCACCTCCATTCGGGGCATTTTAGGCCATGAATGTGCACCATAAAAGTGCCAAACGGTCAGGCAGAGAGTCCCCGAGCTCCCTATATAAAGATCTCATCTCTATTTATCCTCCTCACACACGAAAACTCCATTCTCTCTCTACTGCTCCATTTTTCGGTGAAGCTCAAAGCAAAGCTCCGACTTGCGTAGTTTTCTCAACCTCAAAAGGCGAGGTCGGGTTCTTTAGAATTTGGGGGAAGTCAAATATCTGATAGTAACCTCTGTTCAATTCAAGGACCGCTGGAGAAGCGCCGACTAAATCAAATAGTGTAGTAGCTCCAATAGACCGAAGTTGCCCTATTTCGACTGAGCTAAAATCGGTCGAAGTCAGCCCTCCTCCGGCCAAACCAAGCTCTCCCAACATCCCTACAACCCTCATAAGACCTCAATTGAGCTGAAAGGTAAGCCAATTCGGCCCTTCTGAGTTGTTGCAGGTTAGGGCTAGAGGGAGAAACTATAGAATTTCACTGAAAAAATTCTCCCTCAATTCAAGGTCAATTGTAGGAATTCTTGATCCTAGAAGGTATCTCAGGAAGAGAGCTACCTTGCCCGATAGAGAGCTCGAACCACCGCACCTCCGACAGTAAGCTTTCGAAGCTTTCTCTATCTATGTACACTTTTCTCGCGAAGCTCCGTTTAAGCTCTATTTAGACCCAAATGACGCGGTTCAAAGCTCAATTGAATCGTATGGAAGTGTAGGAGCTAATCCATACCTTCAATTGTAGCAATTAACCTCGATTGAATGGTCAATTTGATGAAATCAAATTCGACGAGTTGAAAGGAGGAAATTGGGAGAAAATTGGGGATTTTATAAAATTGAGGGACCATTTTGCAATTTTCCAAAATTGAGGGCCAATTGGCTATGGGAAAGATGTTAGAGAACAATTTGTTCAATTTTTGGAAAATTTGGGGTCAATTTTCCATTTTTGGAAAGTAGGGCAAAATGGTAATTTTTGAAAAGTTGGGGACCAAATTGGAAATTTGGAAATCTTGAGCCCATTACACAATTTTGATTAAAATGAGGACCCAAAGGGAATTTTGGAAACTTTGAGAGTCAAATTAGGTAAAGGTTTGCATTTGGCACCTAAAGCTAAGAAAAAAATAAACTTTAGGGACCTAAATGCAATTAATCGATAAATTGTGAGTGTAAACCCCGCTCTTTGGAGTTGAGGAAAACCGAGAAAAGAATCGGTCAAATCGAGTGAGAAAACTGAACCGATTCAAAAACTCGATCATCAGGGAATGAGCAAATTGGGGAATTTACATCTCCTAAGTGATCTAAAAGGGTTCATAAACCTTGGAAAAGAACCTTAGGACAATTTGGGAGAGAAAAACCACATCGGTTCGTGTGAACCGTATGCGAACCAGATTGAACCAGTTTATGAACCAAGCTAGTTTATGAATCGAAACCCATAGAGATAGGGCAAACCGGGAAATTTATGGATCCCAAGTGACCAAAAGAGTCACATAAGTCATGAAAAAGGACTTTAGGATGAATGGGGATGAAAACCAAACCAGTTCAAGTGAACCATATCTGAATCGGATTGAACCGGTTTGGATCGATTTGAACCACTATTGAACCAGATGCTAAATTCATTTTTCTAGGTGGCTTAGAAAATTCCAATTTGAGAATTGAGGTTACCATTTGATAGATAATGAATTTAGAAATTTATAATTTTGAAAAACTCGGTCGAATCGAGCATAAATCGGCAAGTTTAAGCTTTGAACTCGGTTCGGACCTATCCAGTCCGTAATAGTGTTATCTTTTTCCTTCAGATGATAGCACTGTTCACTCTCCAAAAAATTGAGCCAGTGCTGGTGAAGAGGAAACATTTATGTTCAGTACGTTTCGGGCCATCAATGACAATCATAAAGATGCTAAACGGACAGCCGACAAGTCATCGTGCTCCCTATATAAAGAGCCCCTCTCTATTCATCCTCTCCACACTTAAAAACCTCATTCTCTCTTAGCTACTTAGTTTTTTGGTGAAGCTCAAACCAGATCTCCAATATAGGGTCTTTTCTAAGCCAAAGAAGGCGTGGTTAGTTTCCTTAGAATCAGGGAGAAGTAAACTACATGGTTGTAGTCTCCAATCACTCTGAGGGTCACTAGAGAAGTGCCGGTGTGATCGAACAGTGAAGACCGGTGGACTAAAGCTGCCCTGTTTCTATCAAGTAAAAATCGGCCAATTCGAGCCATCCTCAAGCTAAACCAAGCTCTCCCAACACCTCCTCAACCCTACTACGACTGAATTAGAACTGAAAGGTAAGCCAATTTGGCTTTTCTCTGTAATTTTTGACAAATGCTAGAGAGAACCAGTATAATTTTGATATTAAATTTCTTACTCAATTCGGCATCAATTGTTGCAATTCTAGATCCTAGGAGAAACCTCATGCAGAGAGCTATCTGCCCAGATTGAAAGCTTGTACCGCGACGCTCCCAATAGTAAGCATTCAAAGATTTTTCTCCACATTCTATTTTTAGACGGAGCTCCATTTGAGCTCATTCTAATGTCAAATCATGCAATTCAAAGTGCAATTGAATCGTATGAAGATGTAGGAACTCTAATTTAACTTTAATTTCAACAATTAAACTTATTTGATCAGTGAATTTGATGAAATAAAGTTCGATTGTGTTGGAAAGTTGAAATTGGGGGGAAATTGGGGATTTTTATAAAATTTGAGAGACTAAAATGCAATTTTATAAAATTGAGAGTCAATTGGGCATGTTTTGAGTGTTGGAGGACCAATTGAGCAAAATTTGGAAAATTTGGGGTAAAACATACCATTTTTGTGAAGGAGGGGTAAAATGGTAATTTTGGAAAAACTGGGGTATAAATTGGGAATTTTGGAAACTTGAACCCCCTTTTGTAAATTTGAATAAATTGAGGTCCCAAGGAGAATTTTTAAAGTTTCTGGACTCAATTTGGGGAAAAACCGACATTTGGGGCCTAAAGTAAAAGAAAAAAAACTTTAGGGACCAAATTGCAAATATTTGAAAAGTTAGATATTTTTAGTCACTCATAATAATGAAGAAGGATGTTCATACTGTGTAGGAAAAGGAGATATCGAGAATGCCAACTAAGGCAATGCTTGCAAAGGGATGAAAGCCGATTTAGAGGAAATACATTGCACGATTGGGTGAGTGGGATATTTAATATCATATCCGTTTGGGATGATAAGCACCTCGGAAATGAAAACCCACTATTAAGTTGTATTTTAAACATCACATTTGAGAGGAGTGCTGTGAAAATCACCCGGAAAGACTACTTACCAGTTGTAAGTAGATCATACCCGGGTGGGTATGATGAAACTTCCTAGAAGGAAGTGGAAAACCTGCTTATTGGTAATAAGCGAAGATGTCCTCATACTCAATTGGTGTGATGGATGATTGAAAAGTTTATTTTAATGGAAGTGCTCTACCCTGACTGTGTGCCACTGCTTAAAAGTTTTGGGAGACTTTCTTGATGGGAGCTCGAATAGCTCTGTTAGGCTGGAGGCCTCAGTTTTGGAACTTGGAGTATAATATGCCCGATTTTGAAAATCTCGAATAGTGGGCCTTAAGCTAGTTGGCACGAGCAGGAGCTCATAAACAAAGATGATTATTAAGACATGAAAACTTAAGTAAAGGAGTTGTTTAGCCATGACATCGAGACAAGATTGACATACTTGATGGACTAGTAGTAGTGTGACATGATAAGTCTATGAATTAGTCAAGACAAACAACTGCGGGTCGAGTTGAGAGTCGGGGCCATTGGACCAGTGGTGCCACATATTATATGGCTTATGTGAAAAATTATTGATTTGTGCATGCACTGTGTTATGAGAACTTCAAGACGCCTAAGAGGGGTAGTGATGCATCTCAGGGCTCAGGACAACCTGGTGGAAATAAGGGCAGTTAGTCGAACTAGAAGTCTTGAGAAGCTCGATGTAGCTTCATGCTCATGAGACCATGGTGGGGACGGGATGAGGTCTCTATCCTCATATGGACACAGAGTTTTGCTATGGGATTGAGTGTCGGATGTTGCGTACATCCACTCATTCTCAGGGTAGAAGTGCATGTGCTTCTATCTAGGCAGCTGGTAAAGTCGCTCCGATGCCATAAGTGGGTACAGTGGACGAGTTGGCCTGCGAATATGTTATGGCTGCCCCCCGACTTACGGCCTTTACGTGTGTTCCTTCATGATGAAGGGCATGTGTTGGTTGATAAACACACTATTGTGATGAGAAATGATTATGAAAACTGAGATTTGAAAATGAGAAAATTTAAAGAAATTAAGGAGTCTGGCGCAATCCAATTTGAAAACTATTTGTTTACCGAAACTTCATTTTTGAAAATACCCATTCACTGAGTTGTAGAAACTCACCCCTCTTTTTATCTCTTTTTAGGAAATAGAGAAAATGACTAGGGATAAAACTAAGCCTTACCCTCAGTCAGATATCTTAATTTCTCTTAAACTTGCATTTTATTTAATATATGTCTATCCAAGGAACAAGGTTGAAAGTACGCCTGGCTCTTCTTGAGTTAAAGAAGTAGGAAACTCCTCTTGAACTAGGAGAGCAGCGGGTTGTTCATGGGGATTCGACCAAACTAGGTCGGGGCGTGACAATGAGTCTAGGATTTTATGCCAGAACCTAAGTGAAAAGGCTGCCCAATTCGTGTAGGGACAATTGTGATCGGAACGTCAGCATGAGAAAGCTCGTGTTAACTTGGAAAACAAACCAAGGACGAACATGTCACGGTTAACGTCTGAGTGGGAAAATTTACACTTTATACCCAGTTGGGATGATGAGCACCTTTTCTAAATTGGAAGCCACTGTGAGTGGGCATATTTAACATCATACCCGATTGGTATGAAAAATTTCCTTGAAGAAAGGAGAAACCTGCTTACTGGTTGTAAGCGGAGACATCATCACACCCGGTTGGTGTGATGAAGTAGAAAATACATTTTTGTCAGAAGTGTTCTCCCGTGACTATGTGCTATTGCTTAAACTATTTGGGAGACCTTACTAACAAGAGCTAGAACAACTCAAATAGGCTAGAGGCCTCGATTTTTGAAATCATGGGGGCTAAATACCCGATTTTGGAAAATCATGTACAGTGGGCCCAAGGTTAGTGTGCATAAGCAAAAGCTCGTAAACAAACATGAATAGAAAGAGCCATGAAAACTCTCATTGCAAGTGGAATTTACTGTGTGATTCACCACGGTACCAAGTCAGGACCGACAAGGCTTGGTGGGCTAGCGGCAGTACATCAGGGCTAGGTCGATGGACCAGTCAAACAAACAACTATAGGCCGAGTTAAATGTCGAGGCTGTTGGACCGTAGGCACCAAAGAGAATGGCTAAGAAAAATGAAAACTATTGTTTGTGCATGCACTTATGGTGTGAGACCATCAAGATGCCCTAGGGGGTAGTGATGACCCTAAGGGCTGCTGGACGATATGGTGGCAATAAGTGAAGGAGAAGCTACTATGTTTGGGTTTCTCGTCATACGAGTTAGTCATGGAGTTACTGTGTTTGGACTCCACGAAGTTATTGTGTTGGGACTCCACGAAGTTACCTTGTTTGGACTCCATAAAGCTACTATGTTTGGGGCTTCATGAAGCTACTGTGTTTGAGCTTCATGCATACAAGATCGAGATAAGGTCTTTGTCCTCATACGGACACATAGTGGTATTTAGGTCTGAGGGTTGGATGTCGAGTACATCCACTCAGACCTAGGGTAGAGGTGGACGGACTTCTATCTTGGTGGTCGGTAAAGACGCTTTGAGCCACAAGTGGGTGCAGTGAACATACTGCACATGCAGATGTGTGTACCCTTCCTAATGAAGGGTATGTGTTGTTTGCTAAACACACCTAACATAGAAATGGGAAAAAAGTGTTTTGAAAACCTTGGAAAGGATTTAAGAATACTTTGGAAATAATTGGTAAAACTTGGAAAGAGGTTTTGGAAATGAATTTGAAATTGAGGAAACCCTATTAAAAGAAAAATGTTACCCTTGACAGGGTAAATGTTTTGAAAAATTGAACTTTGAGGAAAACCTTTCTTCTTAAAGAAATAATAACCTTGGCGTGTCTATCTTTAAAACTCACTCCCAACACCCGTTCACTGAGTTGTAGAACTCACCCCTCCCTTTTACCCCTTTTAGGTAACCAAGGGAAAACCAAACTTAAAGACCACCATATACAAAGAGTTCACCCGAGTATTTGGACAGCCTAACCTCATTCCTGAGGTGGACACCAACTCTCAATCTGAGCCTGAGGGAGTACAATTCCATCCCCCTCCTACTAACGTTCCTCCTCTAGTTGACATCCCCAAATACCTCAAAACCCTTCGTCAATTGGAATGTAAGCCTTTAATAAGAGAGAAGGATACTAGGGCTACTATGGACCGGCTGGCCAGCATCAAGAAACTCATGGGGATAGTAAGGATTTTTCTAGAGGATATGGTAATCTTGGTTGATTTTTTCCTGAAAGCCAGTGCGAAGAGGTGGTGGGATAACGTCAAAAGCTTGTATGCTACCACCCCCACATGAGGGCAATTCGAGGAAAGGTATATAGATGAATACCTTACTCCGCATTTGATCAACGAGAAGAAACAAGACTTCCTCTGACTCCGACAAGGGCTTAACTCTATTCGGAATATGAAACCAAGTTTAACGAGTTAAGACCCTTTGCCCCTAACCTAGATGGACCTACAGATGTTTGCCAATGATTTGTGGACGGTCTTAATATGGACATACGAGACCGAATGGGAGTACTAGGATGCCCCATAGATTTGTTTATCATCATCAGCATGGCCCATGAATGTGAGCGTTTGGTACAAACAAGACGCTGCCGAATAGAGCAGACCTACATGAAGGAGGAAGGAGGCCAGAATAGTTGGGGAAGACAAAAGGAGCCTAGTGGGCAGAAATGGGAAGCAAGAATGGGGTTCCCTAAGAAAGTGGAAGATTATCATACCCAAAGAGAGGCAAGTACAGCTCCACAAAGGAGAAGACTCTATTGACCTAAGTGTCAGAAAAGCCATGAAGGACCATGCCGAGTATGTTACGAATATAGATAGCTTGGCCACATTACGAAGAGCTGCCCAGCCCTTAGGGACAATATACAACGATGTACACTACGACCACCTCAAGGAAACCCAAGGGCACTAGACAGAGGACAAGACATAGCCACTACTTCGAGGGTACCAACACGAGTATACAACCTCACCCAAGAGGAAGCACAAGATGATCATAGTACCATAGCTAGTACTTACCCTAGCTCCCCTAGAAAAAATATAAACAAAACCCTCTAATTCGTCAACATTATAATAAATAAAAGTTCCATTCCTTACAAAAAAATTAAGCTTGTGATGAGATACAAGTAAGAGAAAATTCCTAAGGACGTACCCACCAAACCTCCAAGGAAAGGGGAAGAGGGAAGGATGGCATCTGATAATGTCAAGAAAGTTAAGGTTAGATACCCACAGGGTGAATAAAAAGGTATTCCGGGAAAGAAGGGGAAGAATTCTACCAAAGGAGGAAACCTTGGGGAGGCATACATATCTCCAACTTAGAAGAAATGGAATAAGTGATGAAGGATGTGAAGATGAAGTGCATGTTGAGGTGAAAGAAATAAGGGTAGCATACTAGGAGGATCCAAGGAGTAACTTAAGCCCACGAAATAGGTAAGTAGGAAGATATCATCAGAGGATGCCGTGACAAGTAGGAAAGGGGTGAACTACCCATAACAAAGGAATAGAGGAAAGAACACCTGAGAAACCTCGGAAGGGTAAGCCCTCCACTTTAGAAGTGAATAAGAGAAACGACCAAGACTGGTCGTGGTCCACGATCGCCTAATGGAACCCAAAATAATGGACAGTTGAGCATAGGGTGGAGCACACGAAATAAGACCAACAATCCGAAATTCCTTAGATAAAGGAATGTAATGGATTTTTGATAAGGAAGGATTTAAAGATGGCAAATTTCTCCAATATAGAAAGGGATGTGAAGAAACGAAGAAAGAAACCCTTAAAGGAATGATAAGAAGATTAAGCATGAAGCTCCTAAGGTGGAAGTCTCTTCTGTGAGGGACATAGTAGAGAATAAAATTATAAGAAGGAAAAATCCTTGAGGAAAGAACGCCACTGAAAATGAGGAAGGACATAAGAAAGGAAGAATTCCAACATGTCACTAAATCATCAGGAAACCCAATGATTGGAATCGAAAAGACCCAATAAAGAAGTTGGGAAAAGACGAGTAGTTAAGCAAAATTGATACAGTTATGTAAGATATGACGTCAAAGGCAAGATGGATGATGGGATAACAGTAAGGGTAGTCGAGAAATACTATCAGTCGAAAAGAGGGACAGATTTATACTGTCCCTAAAAGGTTGGAAGGTTGAGAACAACCATTATGGAAGTGTTCAAAAATTTTAAATGGTCGAAGACAGGTTCTAGTGTATGTCATGCTGTGAGGGACATGTAAGCCCAACAGTCTTGAGGAAAATGTGACTCAAGTAAGGAAGAGTTAGATGGTATGCATAACGAGGTCGAACATAATTTGGATCGAAGTGGTAATAAATAACGGATGGTGGAAGTGTCAAAATAGGACGAAGGGGTAATAACACCGAAATCTGTGAAAATAAGTATGTAATGCTCGAAAGAACACCAAGGTAAGGGTTTCAACGATAAAGAGAATAACTAGAAACAAGAACAATTAGGCATCTTGGAACTCCCAATTCTAAAATCTTGAGTAAGAACCTTAAGGGTAAGAATCTTGCCCTAAGTAATGGAAGAAGTGAACCTAGGATATACCATTAGACTTGCGAGCATGACATACTAGTTATGATAAACTCCACGGGGGGAGTAAGTGATTTAAAGTGGGCTAAGTGAAAAAATGACTGAAGTGTTAACATGCCGAAGTTGACATTAAGGGAAGTTTATCCCGGAGTGAAAAAAATGCTGATTATATTTTGGGGACACAACTCCTAAAAGGAGGGGAGAGTTGTAAACCCCGCCCCTTCAAGATAAGAAAACTGGGGAAAGAACTATTCAACCCAAGAGAGAGAACCGTATCGATTCATGAATACCAACTGTTAGTGAAAGGGCAAATTGGAAAATTTACAAATCCTGAGTGACCCAAAGAGTCATAAAAACCATGGAAAGGGACTTAGGGAGAAATTGGAAGAGAAAACTAGACCGGTTCAAGTGAACCGGATCTAAATCGGATTGAACTGGTTTGGACCAGTTTGAACCATCATTGAACCAATTGCTAAATTCATTGTTCTAGGTGGCTTAAAATATTCAAGTTTGGAATTTAAGCCACCAATGGATAGACAATGAATTTAGAAATTTTTAATTTTGAAAAACTCGGTCGAATTAGGTTTGAATTGACTAGTTTAAGCATTGAACCTGGTTTGGATAGGTCTGATCGAGTTTGGAACAGTGTCGTCTTCTTCCTTCATATGACAACACTGTTCACTCACCAGAAAAATAGACAGCGTTGACAAAGATAAATCGCCTCCATTCAGGGCATTTCAGACCATGAATGAGTGCCATAACGGTGCCAAACGGTCGGGTAGAGTGTCCCTAAGCTCCCTATATAAAGAGCTTCTCTCCATTCATACTCCTCACACCTAAAAATGCCATTCGCTCTCTACTGCTACATTTTTCGGTGAAGCTAGAACCAGAGCTCTGACTTGGGCAGTTTTCTCAACCTTAAAAGGCGAGGTCTAGTTCATTTGGCTCTAGGGGAGGTCAGCTATCTGATAACTACCTTCGTTCTATTAGAGGACTATCGAAGAAGCGTCGACAGAATCAAATAGTGAAGCAGCTCTAGTGGATCGGAGATGCCCTATTTTGGCCACGCTAAAATCGGCCAAATTCAGCCCTTCTCCGGCCAAACCATGCTCTCCGAACATCCCCACAGCCCTCATACGACCTCAACTAAGCTGAAATGTAAGCCAATTCGACCCTCCTCAATCGTTGCAGGTGGGAGTTAGAGAGAGAAACTACATAATTTCACTAACGAAATTCTCCCTCGATTCAAGGTCAATTGTAGGAATTTTTTATCCTAGAATATACCTCAGGAAGAGAGCTACCTTCCTCGATAGAGAGCTCAAACCGCCGCACCTCTGATGGTAAGCTTTTGAAGCTTTCTCTCTACATACAATTTTTTGGCGAAGCACCGTTTGAACTCAATTTGGACCTAAATGATGTGGTTCAAAGCTCAAGTGAATTATATGGAAGTGTAGGAACCGATCCATACCTTCAATTGGAGCAATTAACCCAAATTGAATGGTCAATTTGATAAAATCAAATTCGATCAGTTAGAAAGGGTGAAATTGGGGGGAAATTTGAGGATTTTGTAAAATTGAGGGACCATTTTGCAATTTTCCAAAATTGAGGGCCAATTGGCCATGTAAAAGATGTTAGAGGACAAATTGGTCGACTTTTGGAATATTTGGGGTCAAATTGTCATTTTTGGAAAGTAGGGGCAAAATGGTAATTTTTGAAAAGTTGGGGACCAAATTGGAAATTTGGGATGCTTGAGCACCTTATACAATTTTGAGTAAAATGAGGGCCCAAAGGGAGTTTTGGGACCTAAAGTTAATAAAAAATACACTTTAGGGACCTAAATGCAATTTATCAATAAAATGTGAGTATAGGCTTTTATGCCGAACCTTAAGTGAAAAGGCTGTCCAATTTGTGTAGGGGCAAGTGTGATTGGAACGTAATCAAGAGAAAGCTCGCATCAACTTGGAAAACCAACCAAGGACGAACACGTCACGGTTAACGGGTGAGTGGGCTAATTTAGACTTCATAGCCGGTTGGGATGATGAGCACCTTTTCTAAATTGGAAGCCACCGTGAGTGGGCATATTTAACATCATACCCAGTTGGTATGATGAATTTCCTTGAAGAAAGGAGAAACTCGATTATCGGTTGTAAGCGGAGACATCATCACACCCGGTTGGTGTGATGAAGTGGAAAATACATTTTTGTCAAAAGTGTTCTCCCGTGACTGCGTGCTATTGCTTAAACTATTTGGGAGACATTATTGATGAGAGCTATAATAGCTCAAATAGGCTAGAGGCATTGATTTTTGAACTCATGGGAGGCTAAATGCCCGATTTTTTAAAATCACGTACAGTGGGCCCAAGGTCTGTGGGGACAAGTAGAAGCTCGTAAACAAACATGAATAGGAAGAGCCATGCAAACTCTCATTGAAAGTGGAATTTACTGTATGATTTGCCACGGTATCCAGTCAGGACTAACAAGGCTTGATGGGCTAGCGGCAGTGCATCAAGGCTAGGTCGACGGACCAATTAGATAAACAACTACAGGCTGGGTTGATTGTCGGGGTCGTTGGACCGTAGGCACCAAAGAGAATGGCTAATAAAAATGAAAACTTTTATTTGTGCGTGCGCTTGTGGTGCAAGACCATCAAGACGCCCTAAGGTGTAGTGATGGGTCCTAAGGGCTGCTAGACGACATGGTGGCGATAAGGGAAGGAGAATCTACTACGTTTGTGTTTCTCATCATACCAGTTAGTCATGGAGTTACTGTGTTTGGACTCCACGGAGTTACTGTATTGGGACTCCACGAAGTTACCGTGTTTGGACTCCACGAAGCTAATGTGTTTGGGGTATCCTAAAGCTACTATGTTTAAGCTTCATGTGCATGAGACCGAGATAAGGTCCCTGTCCTCATACAGTCATAGAGTGGTATTCAGGTCTAAGGGTCGAATGTCGAGAACATCTACCCAGACCCAGGGTAGAAGTGGATGGACTTCTATCTTGGTGGCCGGTAAAGATGCTCCTAGACACAAGTGGGTGCAGTGGACATACTGCACTTGCAAATGTGTGTACCCTTCCTGATGAAGGGCATGTGTTGTTTTCTAAACACACCTCACATAGAAATGGGAAAAAAAGGGTTTTGAAAACCTTGGAAAGGATTTAAGAATCCTTGGGAAATAATTGGTAAACCTTGGAAAGAGGTTTTAGAAAAGAAATTGAAATTGAGGAAACCCTATTAAAAGGAAAATGTCACCCTTGTCAGGGTAAAGGTTTTGAAAAACCAAACTTTGAGGAAAAACTTTTTTCTTAAAGAAATAATAACCTTGGCGTGTCAATCTTTAAAACTCACTCCCAACACCGCTCACTGTGTTGTAGAACTCACCCCCTCCCTTTTACCCCTTTCAGGTTACCAAGGGAAACCTAAACATAAAGACCTCCCTATATTAAGATTGTAAGACATGTACGTAAATTTTAAGATATTCAGTTTTGTATAATAATATTCCAGGAAAGAGTGGAAAGAAGGACGCCTTACTATTCACGGTTTAATAAAGTGTGTAACCCTTTATGGACCAAAGGAGATGGTGGGTTGCTCACGGGGATCCGACCAAACTGGGTCTGGGCATGAGAAGACCTCTCCCCCTTCTTCCTCGGTCTTAATTCGCATGAAGCTCCCCAAGCTTCTTGACTTACTGGATGACAAAACTTCCCTTGCGCTACCTAGGTCATCCAGCAGCCCTTAGAACTAACACAATCTCATATCGGACGCCTTCATGGTTACATATCTCAGCATGCACAAATAAGAATCTTTTAGTTAAGACCATTATCTTGGTGCTAATAGCCCCAAGAGCTTGCTAACTCAACTTCAGCCCAATCACCACTAGTCTAACGAGTTCGACGACCTGACTTCGGCTCGATAGATGCTAGCCCAACATGTTCAACAACCAAACCTTGGCTTAGTAGCTATGTCACACCATTTACCATTTATGTAAACTTTTTTCACAAGCTTATAACTTGTCTATTTTTCTATGGTTTAAGCTCATGCCCATTGGCCTTGGCACATTGCAGCAACCATAGCTCTTCTTGGAAATAGCTCCCAAATATTTTAAGCGTATTTAGACAGTCATGGGTGACTATTTTTTGGAAAATGGTTTTCAATGGGAAAGTATACTCATTATCCCTACCGGGTGTGATGTCGGAATTTCCACTCACCCGTATTCTAAGACTTGGTCATTCGAGTGATTTCCAAGCGCGCATGCTTTTCCTCTGCACGAACTTGTATATGATCTATTCCTATAGAGAATGTGGTGATTAAGTCCCAAACCGTAAGGTATTTACACATAAGACCCGTAATTTTACATAATTATGTTTGAGTCCCTAAGTATACCTTATTTCCAATTTTGTCCCTAAAATTATCAATTCTTTCTTGCGGGCCCCTAATCTCTTTAAATTCCCCCCGGGATACCATAATTCTCTTAATTACAGAAAATATCCAAATTATCAAAATTTGCAGCTTAGTCCCCAAATATTCAAAAAATTGTAATTTGGTCCTTAAACTTAAAGTTCATCAATTTGACCTGAGTTCCTCCCAATTGAGACTTAACATGGTACTAATCATCTTCCCCATGTCCCTCGATTCATTCCAAGATTTAAAACATCCATTTTGGCTTAAAAATGAGCTCCAATGGAGCTTCGTCGGAAAATGGTCATAGAGAGAGAAAGATTCGATTACTCATCGATGTGAAGTCGACGACCAGAGCTTTTGCTTCTACCGAATTCCTCTCCTCTTGGGGGTCTTCCTAGATCATATCTCACCTCAATTGGTGGCCCAAGCAGTTCAAATTAATAAGTTAAATTTTTGTGCTAAATGCACTTTGAATAGTGAATTCCAGTGAAGGGCGGTGGATTGGACTTACCAAGATGGCTTAGGGGAGGTCGGGGCTCCACTAGGGGAAGTCTGAGGGGCTTGGTTTGGCCATGGTTGGTGTGAGAGTTGCCCGAATTTGACTCTACTGATTCTGGTCACAGATGACCATGGGAGAAAGGTCACTATTCGAGCTCTCTGATGCTTCTCCGGTGATCCTCGAGCTGAAGGGAGGTTGCATCAAGGTAGAGTACTTCTTCTCGGTTTTAGGAAGCCCGAATTCACCTTCTAAGGTGGCAGAAAAGGCCAATTTCAGAGCTATGGTTCAAACTTTGTCAGGAAATATTATGGTTCATCTTCTTGAATCATTTGAGGGATGAGGAGGATGTTGTTGTGGAACTCTTTATATAGGGAGCTTGACAACTGATAAGGCTACTCAACCGTACCTAACTCGACACCAATCTCGTCCATCCATGGTTAGATCGAAGAGGATTTTTGGTCGTTGGAGATCGAACAATTCACTAGGTTCTTCTCTCTGCCAGCTATTAGAGGACGAAGATGACACTGTCCATCGCATGCGAGCTGCCACGTGGCACACCATGATTGGCTAGCTCTGCTGAAGTGGATTCTCACTCAACGTACAAGTCATTCTTTGACTCGTTCACCAGCCATGTGGTGACCTCCCATTGGCTGCTCATTCTAACATGGTTGTTGACTAGACTCGACTAGACATTTAACCGTGACACGTGGTGTAAACTCCATCCTTTTATAATAAGAAAAACTGGGAAAAGCACCGATCATTTCTAAAGAGAAAACCGAGTCGGTTCATGAATTCCAACCATTATTGAATGGGTAAATTGGGAAATTTACAAGTCCTGAGTGACCCAAAGAGTCTTAAAAGTCAGAAAAGGGCTTTGGGATGAATTGGAAGAGAAAACCAAACCGGTTCAAGTAAACTGGACCTAAACCGGATTGAACTTGTTTGAGTCAGTTCGAACAACTATTGAACCAATCTCTATATTCATTTTTCTCAGTGGCTTTAAAATTTCAAATTGGAGAATTGAAGCCACCATTGGATAGAGAATAAATTTAAAAATTTTTAATTTTGAAAAACTCAGTCGAATCAGGCCTAAACCGACCAGTTTAAGCATTGAACCCTGTTAGTATCAGTCCGATCCGGTTTAGAATAGTATCATCTTCTTCCTTTAGATGACATCATTGTTCACTCATCAGAAAAGCTAATAGTGCCAGTGAAGATAAAAAGTCTCCATTCAGGGTGTTTTAGGCCATGAATGATCACCATAAAGGTGCTAATCGAATGACCAGATAGTCCCCGAGCTCCATATATATAGAGCTCCTCTCCATTCCTTCTCCTCCCACCTAAAAACTCATTTGTCTCTCTAGTGCTCCAATTTCCAGTGAAGCTCAAACCAGAGTTTCGATTTGGGTATTTTTCTGAGCCTTAGAAGGCAAGGTCGGGTTCCTTAGATTTAGGGAGAAGTCAGCTACCTGACGGTAGTCTCCATTTGCTTAGAAGATCTTGGAGAAGCGTCGACGTAATCAAATAGTGAATTAGCTCCAGCGGACAAAAGTTGCCTTGTTTCGGCTGAGCTGAAATCGACCGAATTTAGCCCTCCTTCGGCCAACCCAAGCTCTCCCAACATCTCCTTAGCCCTTATATGACCTCAACTGAGTGGAAATGTAAGCCAATTTAGCCCTTCTCAATCATTGTAGGTCAGAGTTAGAGAGAGAAACCGTAGAATTTCATTGACAAAATTCTCCCTCAATTCGAGGTAAATTGTAGGAATTCTTGATCCTAGAAGATAACTCAAGAAAAGAGCTATTTTCCTTGATCGAAAGCTCGGACCGCCGCACCTCCGATGGAAGCTTTCAAAGCTTTCTCTACCTAAGTTCAGTTTTCCGGCAAAGCTCCATTTGAGCTCAATTCAGACCCAAATGACGCGGTTCAAAGCATAATTGAATCATATGGAAGTGTAGGAATTGATCCATACCTTCAATTGAGCAATTAACCTCAATTGAAGTGTCAATTTGATGAAATCAAATTTGGCCAGTTTGAAAGGGAGAAAATTGGGGAAAATTTTGGAGAAATTTGGGAATTTTGTCAAATTGAGGGACCAGAGTGTAACTTCCAAAAATTGAGGGCCAATTGGCCATGAAAAAGATGTTAGAGGACTAATTGGTCGATTTTTGAAAATAATTAGGGTCAAATTATAATTTATGGAACGTAGGGGCAAAATGGTAATTTTTGAAAAGTTAGGGACCAAATTGGAAATTTGGGAAACTTGAACCCTTATGTGATTTTAGAAAATTTCAAGACTCATTTGGGGAAAAAGATAGCATTGGAGACCTAAAGTCAGTGAAGGGGGATTTTTGGGACCTAAATGCAATTAACTAAAAAGTTTGGGGACTTTGTTCATACATGAGGAATGAAGGCTATCATGCCAAATGTTAATAAACAAAGATGGCCAAATCATGTATGAACACAAAGGACCAGAATGCCAGCAAGGATATGCTCGCGTGGAGGCCTAAAAGCCGACTAAGAAGGAATACAATACAAATATCGGGTGAGTGAGATTATTCACATCATATCGGGTTGGGATGGTGAGTACTTCGTAAATGAAAAACCACTTCTATGTGGAATTTTAACATCACTCCTAGCTGAAGTGATGTGAGAACTATGTGGAAAAACTACTTACTAGTTGTAAGTAGATCATACCCGGTTGGTATGATGAACATCCTGGAAGGAAGTAGAAAACTCGCTTACCGATTGTAAGCGGAGATGTCATCACTCCCGGTTGGTGTGATAGACGAGTTGAAAAGTTATTTTGTCAGAAGTGTTCTCCCTTGACTGTGTGCCAATGTTTAAAACTTTTGGGGAGACCTTTTTAATGAGAGCTAGAGTAGCTTAGATAAGTAGGAGGCCTTGGTTTTGGAACTTGAGGGCTAAAATGCTCGATTTTGGAAAATCATGTACAGTGGGCCCAAGGCCAGTTGGCATGAGCTAGAGCTCGTAAACAAACATGATGATAAGCCATGAAAATTCTTAATAAATGATTTATGTGATTTGGTCATGGTACCAAGATAGGACCGACATACTCGATGGACTGGCAGCAGTGCGACAAGACCAAGTCGACGAACCGGTCTAGACAAACAGCTGTAAGTCGAGTTGAGGGTCGGGGTTGTTGGAGTAGTGGCACCAAAGATAAATGGCCTTATTGAAAACTTTGTTTGTGCATGCACTTGAGGTTTGGGACCATTAAGATGCCCAAGAGGGGTAGTGACGCATAATTTTATTGAATTAAGAAAATCTTTTCTTTAAAAATATGCATTTCTCCAATCAGGGTATATGCATTTATGGGGACAAAAGGTCTACGCCCTCTTCGACTTAGGAGCAAAGAGATCTTTTATAAAAGATGACCTAATTCCAAGTTTATCCCTAGAACTCACCCCTCTAGGATAAAGTCTCAACATCCTCACACCCTTAGGAGAAGGGTTAAATAGGAACAAACAACTGAAGGGATATGAGATAATGATTGGAGGAGTCAAACTTGAAGCAAATTTGATTATGTTACCTCTGAGGGAGGTAGAAGTAATCCTTGGAATGGATTGGTTAAGTAATCATCAGGCTAGGATGGAGTGTGGAAAGAAGACAGTAACCTTCCAAACTCTAGAGACAAATGGATTGAAATTCCAAGGAGACTAGAGGAAGAGTGAAGTATAGATGGTGTCCCTTATAAAGGTCCAAAAGATGTTACAAAAAGGTTGTATGGCTTTTATGGCCATGATCATCGATGAGAAGTTTGAGGAAAAGGGACTCAAAGACATTTTGGTGGTTAAACACTATTTAGAAGTATTTCTGGAAGAATTACCTGAACTGCCTCCAAACCAAAAATTGGAATTCACCATAGAAATTATCCTAGGAACAAATCCCATATCCCAAGCCCCCTATCACATGGCTCCACCAAAGCTAAAGGAACTGAAGGAGTAACTAGATGAGCTGTTGGAGAAGGACTTCATACACCCTAGCCAGTCTCCATGGGGTGCACCGGTCCAATTCATAAAGAAAAAGTACGCGAGCATGAGACTGTGCATATACTATAGAAAGTTGAACCATGTTACCATTAGGAATAAATATTCACTTCCATGGATCGATGACCTATTCGATCAACTAAAAGGAGCAGTCTAGTTCTCCAAGATAGATCTTTAGGTTGGTTACCAACAACTCAGAATCAGAGAGGAAGACATTTCTAAGACCGCATTTCTGTCCCGATACAAGCATTACGAGTTTAGGGTGATGCCTTTTGGCTTAACTAATCCCCTTACAGCCTTCATGGATTTAATGAACTGAGTGTTCCATCCACACTTGGATAAGTTCATGATAGTATTTATAGATGACATTCTTATATACTCACAAACTAGGTTGGAGCACGAAGAACATTTGGCAATCACCTTGCAGATACTATAGGAAAACTGCTTATATGCAAAATTCTCCAAGTGTGAGTTCTAGTTGTAGGAGGTAGGGTTCTTAGGACACATGGTGTCCAAGGATGGAGTCAAGGTAGACCCAACAAAGGTGGAAGCCATATCCAATTGGAAGGCACCCAGTAATCCTTCAGAGATACGAAGTTTCTTAGGCCTGGCGAGATGCAACAGATGATTTGTGCAGGATTTCTCTAAGATAGTTGCCCCTTTAACTTGGCTTACCAGGAAATGATAGAGTATAAATAGGATGAAAGCTGTGAGAAGTCTTTCTTGGAGTTAAAAAATCGTTTGACAATTGCACCAGTACTCTCCCTTCCTGACCCAAGTGTGAGGGAGTACACCGTCTATAGTGATGCATCCGAACAAAGACTCGGATGTGTACTGATGCAACAAGGAAAGGTTATTGTCTATGCATCACGGAAACTTAAGGTACATGAGAGGAATTACCCTACCCATGACTTGGAATTAGCAGTGATAGTGTTCGCCTTAAAGATTTGGCGACACTACCTCCACGGGGTTAAGTGAAGGATATACACTGATCACAAGAGTCTTAAATACTTTCTAACTCAGAAGGAGTTGAACCTCCGCCAGAGGAGATGGCTAGAATTGGTTAAGGACTATGACCTTGTGATGGAGTATCACCCTAGGAAGGCAAATGTGGTGGTAGATGCCCTAAGTCTCAAATACCAAACTGAGGCGGCATCAGAAACCATCAAGACTGCTACAACCCTAAAGAAAAGTTACTTACCCTTATTGCAAAAGTTGAGAAGAATGGAGGTGGACTTGAAGGTGGACAATAGGGAGACATGCTTGTTGGCTGATGTGGTGGTGAGACCCAGCCTAACAGAGCAAATTAAAGTCCAACAAAAAGTAGATAAGGAGCACCAATCCTATTTGGACTCGGCTAATAGAGGGACGAAATCGGACCATGACTTGCGAGGTGACAGAGTACTAATCTACAAGGGAAGGGTGTGTGTGCCTCAAGATAAGGAATTGAAGAGGTTAACCCTTGAAGAGGCACATGATTCTGTGTATGCAATGCATCTGGGCAGTACTAAGATGTACCGCACCCTCAAACAAGGATATTGGTGGAAAGGAATGAAGAGTGATATTGCAGAATACATAGCCCGATGCTTGTCCTATTAGCAGATTGAAGCTGAGTATCAGAAACCATTAGGACTACTATAACCCTTGCCAATCCCAGAATGGAAATTAGAGCACATCACTATGGACTTTGTCACGGGATTACCTATGACAAAGAAGGGACGAGATACAATATGGGTCATAGTGGACAGATTAACCAAGTCCACCCATTTCCTACCAATAAGAGTGATGGAGGGAGATAGTAAGATTCCATGGTATCCTAGTGAGCATAGTTTCGGATAGAGACCCTAGATTTACATCAAGGTTCTGGCCAAGTTTGCAAAGTGTCTTGGGAACCAAGCTCTATACGAGTACATCATTTCATCATTAGACCGACGGACAATCTAAGTGAACGGTCCAAACCTTGGAGGACATGCTGAGAGCATGCGTACTCACCATGGATAAGGGTCGGGAGGAATACTTGTGCCTAATAGAATTTGTGTACAATAATAGTTATCATGCTAGTATTCAAATGGCTCCTTATGAAGCCCTTTATGGACGACCATGCCGTCCCCCTTTATTTTGGGAAGAAGTAGGGGAAAGGAAGTTGGAAAGGGTCGAACTAATCAAGGATACCATAGAGAAGATCAAGCTAATCAGGAGTCACCTTAAGGCCGCTTAGGACAGGAAAAAGAGTTATACGGATCATCGAAGAAGAAATCTAGAGTTTAATGTGGGAGATCAAGTGCTTCTAAAGGTATCCCCATGGAGTGGAATACTTAGGTTTCAACAATGGGGAAAGTTGAAACCAAGGTACATCGGTCCTTATCCCACTGTCCAAAGGATAGGACCAGTAGCATATAAATTGGAACTACCTCCAGACTTGTAGAGAATACATGCTGTATTCCATATCTTGGTACTCCGTAAGTACTAGACTGATCCTAGCCATGTATTGGACTGACCTCAACTAGAATTGGAAGAAAACTTGACCTATCAAACAGAGCCGGTATGAATCATTGACAGGAGGGATAAGAACTTAAGGAATAAGAGCATTCATATGGTAAAGGTTCTTTGGCAAAATGGACCCGTGCAGAAGAGACATGGGAGACCGAGAGCATGATGAGGGATGGGTACCCTCAATTTTTTGACTTGTAACTATTTTGGAGACAAAACCCCTAAAAGGAGGGGAGAGTTATAAACCACATCCTTTTATAACAAGAAAAATCAAGAAAAGAACCAGTCATTTCCAAAGGGAAAACCGAGTCAGTTCACGAATCCCAACCATTAGAGAATGGGTAAATTGGGAAATTTACAAGTCTCGAGTGATCCAAAGAGTTTTAAAAGTCATGGAAAAGGGCTTTGGGATGAATTGGAAGAGAAAACCAAATCAGTTCAGGTGAGCCGGACTTGAACCGGATTGAACCGGTTCAAACTAGTTTGAACCAATATTGAACAGATGCCTAAATTCATTTTTTAGATGGCTTTAAAAATTCAAATTGGAGAATTGAAGCCATCATTGGACAACACTGTTCACTCGTTGGAAAAGCTAATAACGCTGACGAAGATGAAAAATCTCTATTCAGGGCATTTTAGTCCATTACTAATTGCCATAAAGGTGCCAATCAGACGGCTAGAGAGTCCCCGAGCTCCCTATATAAAGAGCTACTCTCCATTCCTTCCCCTCACACCTAAAAACTTCTCTCTCTTCTATTTAATTTTTGGTGAATCTCGAACCAAAGCTCTAACTTGGGCATTTTTCTAAGCCTTAGAAGGCGAGGTTAGATTACTTAGATTTGGGGAGAAGTCAGCTACCCGACAGTAGTCTCCATTTGCTTGGAGGATCACTGGAGAAGTGTTGGAGTAATCAAACAGTGAAGCAGCTTCGGCAAACCGAAGCTGCCTTATTTTGGCTGAGTTGAAATCGACCGAATTCAGCCCTACTCCTGCCAAACCAAGTTCTCCCAACATCCCCTCAGCCCTTATACGACCTCAACTGATTGAAAATGTTAGACAATTTGGCCCTCCTCAATCATTGCAAGTCGGAGTTAGAGAGAGAAACTATATAATTTCACTAACAAAATTCTCCCTCATTTCAAGGAAAATTGTAGGAATTCTTAATCCTAGAAGATACCTCAGGAAGAGAGCTATCTTCCATGATCGAAATCTCAAACCGCCGCACCTCCAACTGTAAGCTTTTGAAGCTTTCTCTCTTTAAGTTCAGTTTTCTGGCGAAGCTCTATTTGAGCCCTATTCTGACCCAAATAATGCAGTTCAAAGCTCAATTGAATCATATGGAAGTGTAAGAACTGATCCATACCTTCAATTGGAGCAATTAACCCTAGTTGAAGGGCCAATTTGATGAAATCAAATCCAGCCAGTTTGAAAGGGGGAAATTGAGGAAAATTTTGGGGAAATTTGGGAATTTCATCAAATTGAGGGACCAAAGTGTAATTTCCCAAAATTGGGATGTGAATCTAGGATCTCTATCCTATAATATGCCCATTGGGACCGCATGTTACCTCACGATCTCTCCAACATAGAGCCTTGATAAACTTTCGATGGAGTTCATCACCTTTATAGGTAGGAAGTGGGCCAATTTAGTTAGTGATCTACTATGACCCATACGACGTTATGCCCCCTCTTCATTACTGGTAACCCGGTTACAGAATCCATGGTGATATTTTCCCACTTCCACTAGGGGATAAATAGGGGCTATAGCAGTCTAGTGGGTTTCTGATGTTCCACCTAAATTTGTTGACATGACATGCATATTGCCACGTACTCCGCTATGTCCCTTTTCGACCCCTTCCGCCAGTATCCTTGCTTTAGAGTACAATACATCTTGGTACTTCTAGGGTGCATTGCGTATACCAAGTCGTGGGCCTCTTCTAATACTGACTTTCTTAATTCTCTTTTATTTGATATGCACACCCTTCCCTTAAAAGTTAATAACCCATCACTCCTAATAGCGAAATCTTGTGTCCTTCCATTGGCTATTTTATCTAGGAATGACTTGAGCTCTTCATCCCGTTTTTGTTGTATCCCAATTTTCCATCAAACTAGGTCTTACGGCTATGTTAGCCATTAGGCATTACCTTTCCTTAGCCATGCCAAGATCTATTTTTAGCTTGCCCATTTGTTCCAACAATGGAAAATAAGTCGTTCTCACATAGGCCATATTAGTACAATACTTGCGGCTAAGCGCATCTATTTCTATGTTAGCTTTATCGGGATGGTATTCTAACATCAGGTCGTAGTTCTTCACCAGCTCTAACTACCATCTTTGCCTGAGTTTGAGCTCTTTATTAGTCAGGAAATACTTTAAACTTTTATGGTCGATGAATCTTTGACATTTGACTCCATATAGATAGTGTCACCATATCTAGAGGGCAAACACTATGGTAGCTAATTCCAAATCATGGGTGGGGTAATTTCATTAATGCGTCTTCAGCTATCACGATGCATAAGCTATAATCCTTCCTTGTTGCATTAAGACACACCCTAAGCCTTATCCGAAAGCGTCACTATACACCGTATATTCTGCCACGTTTGGATCATGTAAGGCTAGTTCTAGGGTTGTGGTTTGTTGAGTCTTAAGCTCTTAGAAGGAGTTCTCACACTTTTTATCACACTTGTACTCTATTCCTTTCCTTGTTAGTCGGGTCAATGAGGCTGCAATTCTTGAGAAATCCTCCACGAATTTTCGATAGTATCCTACGAATCCTAGGAAGTTGCATGTCTCCATCGGGTTGCTAGGGGCTTTCCAATTGGATATCATCTCTATCTTAGTTGGATCCACTTTAACCCCATCTTTCATGACGATATTCCCTAGAAAGCTCGCTTCTTTCAACCAAAATTCACACTTTGGGAACTTTGCATAGAGTTTGTTTTCCCTTAATACATCTAGGGTGATCCCCAAGTGTTCTTCGTGCCCCGTCTTAGTTTGTGAATAGATCAGTATGTCGTCTATGAATACTATCACAAATCTGTCTAGAGAGGGCTGAAATACTCTGTTCATTAGATCCATGAAGGTTGTCGGAGTGTTTGTTAAACCAAAGGGCATCACTCTGAATTTGTAATGTCCATAGCATGACCTAAATGTCGTCTTATGTATATCCTTCTCTCGGATCTTAAGTTGGTGGTACCTGAACCTTAGGTCGATCTTGGAAAAATAATTTTCCACTTTTAGCTGGTCAAATAAATCATCAATCCTCGGTAAAGGGTACTAGTTCTTAATAGTTACCTAATTTAATTTCCTAAAATTGATGCACAACCTCATACTCTCATCCTTCTTCACGAATAAAACGAGGGCACCCAATGGGGATTGACAGGGGTGTATAAAGCCCTTTTCTAGTGTCACCATCTCTTCTGGCGAGGTCCTTATGATTCTCATAAACTTATTAATGCTTGTGAGCTAGTCCATGGATGCTCCTGCTTCCTTCTCTCCTTGGAAGGGTTTACACACCAATTGAAAGAGTGTCTTCAGATACCGTGGGATGTCTAAAAGGGGAGGGGCGACCATGGGGTTGGGCTTGTACTGTACCTCTTCAGCCCTGGTGTTGGAATTGGTGTCCGAGTGGGTCTCGAGGGTGAGGTTGGGCCTTCTAAAGACACTAATGAATTACTCATACAATTTCTGGTGCTCAGGATTTAACTTGGGTGAGGTTGTCTGAGTCATCCTAGATCGTTCCTCAGGAATAAGATTTTCCACAGTCTCTATGGTATTAGCACGAGTTCTTTTCATTCCTCTCTTGGGAGCCATATCTATAGTTTTAGAATTTTGGTAATTGTTTTTAAGTTATAAAGTTTTGATAATTCATTTGAGGGAAACAAGACCCTCATACCACTCAAGTTGTCATGCCCCAACCCAGTTTGGTTAGGTCCCCATGAACAACCTGCCACTCTTCTCAGTATAGAAGGATACTCTCCACCTGGTCACTATTAAGAGTCAAACATAATTTGATTCTGCTTGGTTTCCCTGGAAAAATATTACTAAAACTATCTCAAAATAAGTGAGTTATACAAGTTGTACTTTAGTGGTTAAGGGGGCTGGTGGTACTTCTCTATGTGGTTGAGTCTTTCCTTCCTAAAAGGGAAAAATAGTTGGGGTGAGTTCTACAACTCAATGAGTGTAGATATTAGAAAACTGGGAAGGTTTGTTGGGTTTGTTTAATAGTTTATCTCCATTTTCTTAATGAGTTTGATAGACAAGCAAATGCTCTTTATAAAGGGATCATACATTTATAGAACAGTCCCCGACTACTCCACTTGTGGTCTAGAGCACCTTTACCAACCACCATGGTAAAAGGTCACACCTTCTACCACAATTTTGGGTGAGCCTTACCGCCCATCCCCCAAACCTAAATCCACTTCATGTTCGCTATAGTGGGAGGAGACCTCTTCCCCTTCTTCCTCAGTCTCAATGCACATGAAGCTCCTAGAGCTTCTTAACTTACAACATGACAAAACTTCCCATATGCTCCTTGGGTTGTTCAACAGCCCTTAGAACCAACACTACCCCATATCGGGCACCGCGATGGATCTGTATCTTAGCATGCCCAAATAAGAGTCCTTTAGTTAAGACCATTATCATTGGTGCTACCAACCCCCGAGCTTGCTAACTCGGCTTCGGTCCAATCATCACCAGCCCAACAAGTTTGATGAATCGTAGTTGCTAGCCTAATGACTTTAACAACCAAGCCTTGGCTCAGTAGCTATGTCACACCATTTACCATTTATGTAGATTTTTTTTCACAGCCCCATAACTTGTCTGTTTGTCTAAGGGTTTAAGCCCATGCCCATTGGCCTTGGGCCCATTAGAGCAACCCTAACTCTTCTTGGAAATAGATCCCAAAACTTTTAAGCAATTTCACATAGTTAGGGAGATTATTTTTGGAAAAATGGTTTTAAACAGGAAAGTATGTTCATCACCCTAACTGGGTGTGATGTCATAATTCCCACTCACCCATTGGGGTGATGGGAAAACCTTCCCATTGAAAACCATTTTTCTAAAAATAGCCTCCCCCGACTACGTGAAACTACTTAAAAGTTTTGGGAGCAATTTCTGAGACCATTGAGGCACCCATTATGGGGTAGTGTTGGTTATAAGGGCTTTTAGACGACCTAGGGTGCATAGGGGAAGCTTTTTTGTCCAATAAGTCAAGAAGCTCTAGGAGCTTCATGTGCATTGAGACCGAGAAAGAAGGGGGAGAGGTCTTGTCCCACTATAGCGGACACAAAGGTGATTCAAGTCTAGGGGATGGGTAGTAAGACTCACTCAAACTTGTGGTTGAAGGTATGACCTTCTACCAAGGTGGTTGGTAAAGGTGTTCCAAACCAAAAGTGGAGCAGTCGGGGACTGCTCTACGAACGTTTGATCCCTTTTATGATAAAGGGTGTTTTCTTGTGTGCTAAAACTAAATTAAGAAAATAGAAATGATAAGTTCTTTTCCAAGCGCACGACATATGAGTGAGTGGGATTTTCGACATCACACACGGTTGGAGTGATGGGCATACCTTCCCATTAAAAACCATTTTTTCCGAAAATAGCCTCCCTTGACCGCGTGAAACTACTTAAAATATTTGGGAGCTATTTTTTTAGAAGAGATAGGGTTGCTCTAGTGGGCCCAAGGCCAATGGGCACGGGCTTACCCTCGTAGACAAATAGATAAGTTATAAGCATTTGAAAAATCTACATAAATGGTAAATTATGTGACACGGCTACCAAGCTAAGGCCGGGTTGTTGAACATATTGGGCTAACAGCTACTGAGCCAAAGCTAGGTCATCAAACTCACTGGGTTGGTGGTTATTGAGTCGAAGGCGAGTTAGCAAGCTTGTGGGACTGTTAGCACCAAAGATAATGGTCTTAAATAAAAGACTCTTGTTTATGCATGTTGAGATACAATACCATCGAGGCGCCCAGTATGGGGTAGTGTTTGTTTTAAGGGCTGCTGGATGACCCAAAGAGCATAAGGAAAGCTTTTTCGTCTAGTAAGTGAAGTAGCTCTAGGAGCTTCATATGCATTGAGACCGAGGAAGAAGGGGGAGAGGTCTTGTCCCATTATAGTGGACACGAAGGTGATTCAGGTCTAGGGGATGGTTAGCAAGGCTCACTCAAACTTCTGGTGGAAGGTATGATCTTCTATCAGGGTGGTCGGTAAAGGCATTCTGAACCACAAGTGGAGTAATTGGGGACTACACTACAAATATATGATCCCTTTTATGATAAAGGATGTTTTCTTGTGTTCTAAAACTAAACTAAGAAAAATAGAAATGATAAGTGGTATTCCCTTGAATGTTTCCTTACTATATTACTCACTCACTGAGTTCTAGATTCACTCCTCCCTCAAACCCTTTTCAGGACAATATGAAGAGGAGCGTTGGGGAGGAGTACATCCCATGGTAAGCCCCATGCAACTTTTATGTTCCGACATGTTTTATAAATTGTTTAAAAGTGTTTAGGGTTTCACTTGACTCCTACTAGTATCTAAATAATTTGTACACTAGAAGGAGTAGCGAGTTAATCATGGGGATCCAACGATACTGGGTTTGGGTGTGACAAATTGAGTGGTATTAGAACAAAAGATTTTTGAACTTGTGTTTGGGGAAAATAATGATTTTTGAAAGTTGGGATAGTTGGGGAAATATTATTAAACCATGTCAAGATTAATTATAGCACAAACTTTACCCCCGGAAATATTAGACTTATATCGAAGAGCCATAAATGAACTTCTGGGAGGCCTACGCCTACTATTGGAGGGTTTTCCATAAGCCACCTTCGATGCATACCTAGGCCAAACCCATAAATCAGATGAGGCAAGCCTACGAATATGAAGTCATAGTACTAGAGAAGTACGAGATCTCCATCACCCAAAGGGGCAAGTTCAGGGAATCAAAGAGAAGTGTGTCTTCATCAAAATACGAAGAATCTAACATGAATGCCTACACTAAGTGCGGGATGTACCATGGAGGTTGATGCCCACCCAAGAAAAGAACCCTACCCTCCACCCCTTTCGATGAAGAATCCCACAACTTGTTAATGATAGACTCCAAGTCAGTTAACATGTGGGTTTAGAAGGGTAGATAGGGAAATTAACACACCTTGCTAGGGCTATGTAATAAGTCATCCATATGGAAATTGAAGTTGATAAATAAAATTTACTTTCGAGAATCCTTCTCAAACCATAACCAAAAAGGTCAAAATTTTTTTTATTATTTTCCACCATTCTAGGTAGGAACACAAAGGAAAGCACACTAGTAAGAGTTTGAAGGAGAATATTAACCCATGGAAAACGTGAAGTCAACACTTAAATATGTCATTTTATGAGGGTTAGATACCCATAACAAGGGACTTAAGAGAATAAACTTTCAGAAAGGAGAGTTAGAAACCCTAGAAGAGAGTTATGAAAAAGTACGTACATTAACCTAGTGCTGATTGAACCAATTCAGACAATAGGGTTATGAGGACATCGAGAGGGAACCCAAGGGGATAAATACTTGTCATAAGAGGGATCCTCCCAAGGGGTGGAGGGAATGATCTAGATTGAGGGATAGACACCCTTAAGGAAGGATGGTCCAAAACAAGTGGAGATATATGACGTGAAGCGGGAAAATGGCGAAAGGAATGAGGAAACTCGACAATTGGAACCAAGGATGACCAATAAGGGGGTAGTATGGAATAAGTGAATAAGCAATTCACAAAATTCATGGAAAGACCAAATGGTCATAGCTGTAGCATGACATTATGTAGGGAAGCGAGCAGACCGAATGTCTAGAAACAAGCTATGGAGGAATCGACGGATAGTAGGGGCAATGTCGTTTGGTAAGGGGCAGAAAGCTAATAACACCTAAACCAAAATATCTACAAGGAAACCATTTGTCACGCCCCGACCCGGTTTGGTCAGATCCCCGTGATCAACCCGCCACTCTCCCGATTTATTAAAGGGTTTCCCCTTATTGTAAACCATAAAGAGTAAGGCGTCCTTTAACCTGCACCTTTTTCTTGGAATAGCATAATCAAAACTACATGAAATTTAAAACTTTACATACCTGTCTTACAGGCATCTTAGTTGACGGTCTTTAAGGGAAGGCTTTCTGGGATTTCCTGAAAGGGATATAAGGGAGGGGGTGTGTAAACCCCGCACAATTGAGTTAAGGAAAACCGGGAAAAGAACCAGTCAAACTGAATAAGAAAACCAAACCGGTTTACATTTGGGAATAAGCAATATCGAAATTTACAACTTTCGGGTGATCCAAAGGGTTCATTAAACGTAGGAAAAGAAACTTAAAACAAAATAGAAAACAAAAACCAAATTGGTTTAGGTGAACTAAATTCTATAAGAACTTCAAAGTTAAGTGTGCTTACTTGAGAGTAGTGTGAGGATGGGTGATCTACTGGGAAGTATGATTTTTTGTAACCCGAAATTTCGGTTAAAAATTTTTATGCGAACGTACGACTTATCATAAATAGCCATAAATTAATATATATTTAATTATTGAAATTAATACCAATAATTTAATACCTAAATTAAATTATTGGAATTAATACCAATAATTTATGGCAATATTAATACTAGTAATAAATCTCACCCATTTAATACACGGGTTTTACGACTATATAAAGAGGTTATCCCCATTCCATTCTCATCACACCTGAACACTTCTCTCTCTCTCACTACTGCTCCATTTCCCGGTAAAGCTCGAACCAAAGCTTCGACTTCAACAAAGGTCGAGCTCTTTAGAACCGGGGAGAAGACAGCTATCTGATAGCAAACTCCAGTCAATACGAGAATCGTTGGAGAAGCGCTGGCGTGATAGAATAGTGAAGCAGCTCTGGCGGACCGAAGCTGCCCTATTTCGGCCAAGCTGAAGTAAGCCATTTCAAGCCCTGCTCAGGCCAATCCAAGTCCTCCCAACACTTCCTCAGCCTTTCCATGGCCGAATTAGGACCGAAAGGTAAGCCAATTCGGCTCCCCTTTATAATTTTCGATTGGTGCTAGAGAGAGAGTCGACCGAATTTCAATGACGAAATTCTAATCCAATTCCGCATCAATTGATGCGATCTTGATTCTAGGATGAACCTCAGGATGAGAGCTATCTGTCCAGATCGAAAGCTCGAACCGTCGTGCCTTCACCGATGAGTAATTGAAGCTTTCTCTCTCTATAGTTCATTTTCCGGTAAAGCTCCGTTTGAGCTTGTCCCGATATTAAAACTTGCAATTCACATTTCTGAAGAATCGTATGAACATGTAGAAACTCAATTTCAACTTCAATTTCAACAATTAGAAACGTTTGATGGGTCAATTTGATGAAATAAAATTCGGCTGTGTTAAGAAGTTGGAATTGGGGGAAAATTGGGGATTTTCAAAATTCAAAGGACCAAAATGAAATTTTATGAAATTGAGGGTCAATTGGACATGAAAATAATGTTAGAGGACCAATTGAGGAAATTTTGAAAATTTTGGGGCAAAAATTACTATTTTTGTAAAGGAAGGGCAAAATGGTAATTTTGGAAAAGTTGGAAGACCAAATTGGAAATTTGGGAAATTGTACCCCTTTTTGTGAAATGGAACAAATTGAGATCCCACGATAAATTTTAAAAGTTACGGGACTCAATTTGAGGAAAAACCGACATTAGGGACTTAAAGAGAAATAACTTTAGGGACCTAATTGCAAATAACTAAAAGTTTGGGTTTTCTCATTCATTAATGAATGAAGGCTGTTATGCCGAGTAATAATGAACAAGGTTGTTCATATCGTGTAGGAACGTTAAATACCGGGAACGCCAGCAAGGACAAGCTCACGTGAATACAAAGAACCAGTTTAGTGGAATTCACAGCATTAACGGGTGAGTGGGTTATTCACATCATACCCAGTTGGGATGATGAGCACAGTTTAAAGTTAAAAATCCACTTACCGGTTATGAGTGAGTTTACTAACATCATTCCCGGTTGGGGATGATAAGTGACTCGATATAAAAACCCACTATTTAGTGGTATTTTAATCATCACTTCTTAGAGAAAGTGATGTGAAAGTTATGCGGAAAAACTACTTACGGGTTGTAAGTATATCATACCCAGTTGGTATGATGAGACTTCCTCGAAGGAAGTTGAAAACTCGTTCATCGGTTATGAATGGAGATGTCCTTATACCATCGGTATGATGGACAGTAAAAACCTATTTTTGTCAGAAGTGCTCTCCCCTAACAATGTGCCAATGCTTAAACAATTTGGAAGACCTTCTCGACGGGAGCTCAAATAGCTCTAATAGGCCGGGGGCCTCGATTTTGGAACTTGGGGGCTAAATGCCCGATTTTGAAAATCTCGTACAGTGGGCCCAAGGCCAGTTGGCACGAGCAGGAGCTCGTAAATGAACATGATATATGTGCCATAAAACTTAATAAGTGAATTGTTTGGCCATGGTACCAAGATAGGACCGACATGCTCAGTCAACTAGCGGTAGTGCGACATGACAGGTTGACGGACTAGTCAAGACAAATAGCTGCGGGTTAAGTTGAGAGTCGGGGCCGTTGGACTAGTGGCACCACAGATTACATGGCAATATAAGAAAACATTGTTTGTGCATGCACTGTGAGTACGAGATCATCAAGGCGCCCATGAGGGGTAGTGATGCGTCCTAAGGGCACTGGACGACATGGTGGCTATAAGGGCAGTTCGTCGTTCCAGGTGTCTGTGCGAAATCTGGAGTAGCACCAAGAGCATGAGACCGGGGTGGGGATAGGATGAGGTCTCTGTCCTCATACGGACACGAAGAAGTGATTTCGGGATTGTGGGTCGGATGTCACGTACATCCACTCATTCCCAGGGTAGAAGTGGTCGTACTTCTATTCGGGTGGCAGGAAAAGTCGCTCCGAAGCCACTAGCGGGTTTAGTAGTGATACTGACTTGCGAATGTGTGTAACCTTCATGATGATGGATGTGTGTTGGGTGATGACATACTGTGGTAACTAAGAAATAATGGAAAAACCTGAATTTTTAAATGAAGTGATTTTTGAAAACAAAGGAGTCTGGCACACTCCATATAAACATTTTTTTTAAAAGTTAAAAGCTTTTAAAAACCCATTCACTGAGTAGTCATACTCACCCCCTCCCTTATATCCCTTTCAGGAAATCTTGGAAAGCCTCCCCTTAAAGACCGTCAACTAAGATGCCTGTAAGACAGGTATGTAAAGTTTTAAATTTCATGCAGTTTTGATTATGCTATTCTAGGAAAAAGGTGCAGGTTAAAGGACGCCTTACTCTTTATGGTTTACAATAAGGGGAAACCCTTTAATAAATTGGGAGAGTGGCGGGTTGATCACGGGGATCCGACCAAACCGGGTCGGGGCCTGACAGGTGAGTACGACTACTCAGTGAATGGGTTTTTTAAAAGCTTTTGACTTTTAAGAAAAATATTTATATGGAGTGTGCCGGACTCCTTTGTTTTAAAAAATCCCTTTATTTAAAAATTCAGAATTTTCCATTATTTCTTAGTTACCATGGTGTGTCATTACCCAACACACATCCTTCATCATGAAGGTTACACACATCCGCAAGTCAGTATCACTACTGAACCCGCTAGTGGCTTCGAAGCGACTTTTCCTGCCACCTGGATAGAAGTACGACCACTTCTACCCTGGGAATGAGTGGATGTACGTGACATCCAACCCACAATCCCGAAATCATTTCTTCATGTCCGTATGAGGATAGAGACGTCATCCTGTCCCCACCCCGGTCTCATGGGCATCGTGTTACTCCAGATTTCGCACAGACACCTAGAACGACGAACTGCCCTTATAGCCACCAGGTCGTCCAGTGCCCTTAGGACGCATCACTACCCCTCTTGGGCGTCTTGATGATCCCGTACTCACAGTGCATGCACAAACAATGTTTTCTTATATTGCCATGTAATCTGTGCCACTAGTCCAATGGCCCCGACTCTCAACTCAACCCGCAACTGTTTGTCTTGACTAGTCCGTCACCTGTCATGTTGCACTGCCGCTAGTTGACTGAGCATGTCGGTCCTATCTTGGTACCATGGCCAAACAATTCACTTATTAAGTATTATGGCACATATATCATGTTCGTTTACAAGCTCCTGCTCGTGCCAACTAGCCTTGGGCCCACTGTACGAGATTTTCAAAATCGGGCATTTAGTCCCCAAGTTCCAAAACCGAGGCCCCTGGCCTATCAGAGCTTATTCGAGCTCCCGTCGAGAAGGTCTCCCAAATAGTTTAAGCATTGGCACACAATCAGGGGAGAACACTTCCGACAAAATAGGTTTTGACTGTCCATTATACCAACCGGTATAAGGACATCTCCGTTCATAACTGATGAATGGGTTTTCAACTTCCTTCTAGGAAGTCTCATCATACCAACCGGGTATGATCTACTTACAACCGGTAAGTAGTTTTTTTCGCATAATTTTCACATCACTTTCTCTAAGTGGTGATGATTAAAATACCACTAAACAGTGGGTTTTTATACCGAGGTACTTATCATCCCCTACCGGGTATGATATAAAATTTCCACTCACAACCGGTAAGTGGTTTTTATCTTTAAGTTGTGCTCATCATCCCAATCGAGTACGATGTTAGTAAACCCACTCACAACCAATAAGTGATTTTTAACTTTAAACTGTGCTCATCATCCCAACCGGGTATGATGTGAATAACCCACTCACCCGTTAATGCCGTGAATTCCACTAGACTGGTTCTTTGTATTCACGCGAGCTTGTCCTTGCTGGCGTTCCCGGTATTTCGTGTTCCTACACGATATGAACATCTTGGTTCATTATCCTTCGGCCTAATCGCCTTCATTCATTCCAAATGAATGAGAAAGTCAAACTTTCATTTATTTGCAATTAGGTCCCTAAAGTTATTTCTCTTTAACTTTAAGTCCCAAATACCGATTTTTCCTCAAATTGAGTCCCTAAACTTCTAAAATTTATCATAGGATCTCAATTTATTCCATTTCACAAAAAGGGGTTTAATTTCCCAAATTTCCAATTTGGTCCTCCAACTTTTCCAAAATTACCATTTTGCCCTTCCTTTACAAAAATGGTAATTTTTGCCCCAAAAATTTCAAAATTCCTCAATTGGTCCTCTAACATTATTTTCATGCCCAATTGATCCTCAATTTCATAAAATTTCATTTTGGTCCTTTAAATTTCGAAAATCCCCAATTTTCCCCCAATTCCAACTTATTAACACAGCCGAATTTTATTTCATCAAATTGACCCATCAAACGTTTCTAATTGTTGAAATTGAAGTTGAAATTGAGTTTCTACATGTTCATACGATTCTTCAGAAATGTGAATTGCAAGTTTTAATGCCGGGTCAAGCTCAAACGGAGCTTCGCCGGAAAATGAACTATAGAGAGAGAAAGCTTTGATTACTCACCGGTGAAGGCACGACGGTTCGAGCTTTCGATCTGGACAGATAGCTCTCATCCTGAGGTTCATCCTAGAATCAAGAATCGCATCAATTGATGCGGAATTGGATTAGAATTTTGTCATTAAAATTCGGTCGACTCTCTCTCTAGCACCAATCGAAAATTATAAAAGGGAGCCGAATTGACTTACCTTTCGTCCTAATTCGGCCGTGGAAAGGCTGAGGAAGTGTTGGGAGAGCTTGGATTGGCCTGAGTAGAGCTTGAAATGGCTGATTTCAGCTTGGCCGAAATAGGGCAGCTTCGGTCTGCCGGAGCTTCTTCACTATTCTATCACGCCGACGCTTCTCCAACGATTCTCGTATTGACACCTTTGTTGAAATTTCGGGTTACAAAAAATCATACTTCCAAGGAGGTCACCCATCCTCACACTACTCTTAGGTAAGCACGCTTAACTTTAAAGTTCTTATGGAATCTAGTTCACCTGAACCAATTTGGTTTTTTTTTCTATTTTATTTTAAGTTTCTTTTCCAATGTTTAATGAACCCTTTGTATCACCCGAAAGTTCTAAATTTCGATATTGCTTATTCCCAAATGTAAACCGGTTTGGTTTTCTTATTTAGTTTGACCAGTTCTTTTCCTAGTTTTCCTTAACTCAAATGTGCGGGGTTTACAGCATTAATCAGGATGTAGGATGTGTGATTAGGAAAGAAAGAAAAGATGTAATGAGAAAATAAATCAAGGATACGTCTTCGTTCAACGTTAACGATAATATACCTAGAGAAACGCTCTAACAATAAATTGAGTGATGGACCATTCTAAAATAGTAAAAGGAGGGCTTAGGAGAATGAGCCTGACACATCGGATAAAAATTATGTGGGAATATCTTTTGAGGAAGGTAATGGAGAAGAATCGATACTAAGAAAGTTCATATAACAAATCATAGAGATGTATGTATTTAAAGTTTGTATTATGTTCCAGGTGGTTGAAAGATACTACCAAATTGTAAGAGGGACAGAGTTATAGGAGCCTGCTAGATTGAAGGGTGAACAATTGGAAGGAAATGTTCAAGGAATATATCTAGGGAAAGTACCCTATCTTACGAGGGACATGTAAGTCCAAACAAATGAGAATATTAGATTCACCCAAGAGGAGCTTGTTTGTCAGATTGAGACTATGTCAAAATAAAGTCTAGAGAGTAACTAGATGCCCATGCAAGACACGAGATGCCTTGAGTGGAGAGGTAAAAGCGAACAAGATGGTAGAGTCAAAAGCCTAGAGGGAAGGACACCCGATGAAGGAGGATACACCAACGGGTTACTCGAGTTGGATAACCAAAATCTTAGACTTGGATAAGGCGTGAAATTCTGGAATGAGAGGGGAGGGGGAGTTAAGACAAAAAGATGCATCTCCAGATGGTAGCACAAAGATAAAGATCTTAATAAAATGAATATTTATCTGTGTTTGTTGAGATACGGAACCATCAAGGCACCCTATATGGGGGTAGTGTTGGTTCTAAGGGCTACTGGAAAGCTTAGGGAGCATAAGGGAAGTCTTGCTGGTCTAGTATGTCATGGAGTGCTAGGAGCTCTGTGCGCATTGAGACCGAGGAAGAAGGAGGAGAGGTCTTGTCCCACAATAGTGGACAAGAAGTATCGAGAAGGTCTAGGTGTTGGGAAATGTTGCTCACACATACTATGTGGTAGAGGTGGAAGCCTCTCACTAAGGTGGACGGTAAAGTTGCTCCGGGCCACAAGTGGAACATTCGAGGACGGTTCTATGAAGGAATGATCCATTTGATGATAAATGGCATGTGATTGTTTGTTAAACCAAGAGAATGGTGAAATCTAACTAACAATGTCTTTCGCCCAGATTGGCCTGCCGAGGGCGGACCTTAGGTCCAAAAGAAGGGGAACTTCCCCACCTTCGATTTATGGAATAAGTAAAATAATGTTAAAATTAGTGGTATTTCACTTTTGCTCGAAGGCTCCCACATATTCTACACCTCTCAAGTCATTTCACAAAGTCGGACTAGAGTCAAGCTTAATAGGGCCATCTTTTCCTGTTTATTCTGCCAAGCTCGTACTCTTGGTTGTGGTTTCACTGGGATAGTGGGAATCTTGTTAATCCACTCATGTGCATCATAATTAGATGACGAGGCATTTGGCTACCTTAAGAGAGTCATAGTTACTCCCACCGTTTACTCGTGCTTGGTTGAATTTCTTCACTTTAACATTCAGAACACTAGGCAAAAATCACATTGCGTGAGCATCCGCAAGGACCATCTCAATGCATTGTTTTAATTAAACCATAAGATTCCTCTTGTCCATACCAGTTCTAAGTCGACTGATCGACGGTCGGAGGAGGCTCCCGAAGGAGCCTTTCCTAGTCCGTCCCCCGACCGACACGTAGTGACCTGCTCTTGCCACGAGAGCAGCTCGAGTATTCCACCAACAACAAATGGGTTCAGGACTGGGACCGTCATGCCCAACCCATAGAGCCAATCCTTTTCCCAAGGTTACGAATCCATTTTGCCGACTTCCCTTGCCTACATTGTTCCATCGACCAGAGGGTATTCACCTTGAAGACCTGATGCGGTTATGAGTACGACCAGGCATGAGTAGAACTAGGTCCTCCAGATTTTTAAGGGTCGTCAGGGGAGCATTAGACACCACACCATGTGCGGTGCTATTCTAGCCGCTAGACCCTACCTCCGGCTAAGCCATTTCCAGGGTGGGCAAGCTATTAAATAGAAAAGATAACTCTTCTCGAGCCCTCGCCGACATCTCCGGACTCCCTAACATGGTCATCACCCACCACATCTCAGTTCAAAAGTTTTAACCCGATTCCCTTTCGAAGCTCGCGCATGAGGCGCTATTAAATAGGTTTCCCTTGTCTCTTAGGATCGACTAACCCATGTACAAGTGTCGTTCCCATGGAACCTTTCCCCACTTCAGCCTTCAAAGTTCTCATTTTAATATTTGCTACTACCACCAAGATCTTCACCGACGACCGCTACGCCCAGGCTCGTGCCCTAGGTTTTACAGTGACCGTCACACCCTCCTATTCATCGAGGCCTGGAACTTGCCTCGATGATCGGGTATAGGTTGTGCGCTTCAATGCCATCCATTTTCAAGGCTAGTTGATTCGACATGTGAGTTGTTACACACTTCTTAGCGAGTTTCAATTTCCATGACCACCATCCTATTGTCTTAATCAACCAACACCCTTTGTGGGTTCTAGGTTAGCGCGTAGTTGGGCACCATAACCCAACTTTCGGTTCATTCTGCATCGTTAGTTCTGGTTACCAAAATTGGTCCACTTGGAGCTCTCAATTCCATGGAGTGGCTCAACAAAGAAGCCGCACCATCCTACTTATTTAAAGTTTGAGAAAATAGGTCGAAGGCATTGCGCCCCTGATGCCTCTAATCATTGGCTTTACCTGATAGAACTTGCTCTCGAGGTTCAACTATCCTAAGGGAAACAACTACAAGATGGTTTGATTAGTCTTTCGCCCCTATACCCAAGTCAAATGAATGATTTGCATGTTAGTATTGTTGCGGGCCTCCACTAGAATTTCCTCTAGTTTCACAATGCTTAGGCATAGTTCACCATCTTTCGGGTCCCGGTAGGCATGCTATCACTCGAACCGTTCTCATAAGATCAAGGTCAATAGATGGTGCACCCACAAGGGATCCCACCATTCAGCTTCCTTGTGCCTTAGAGGTTTCCCATCCATTGACTTACACACAATGCTCGATTTTCACGGTGGGCATTTCCCGGTTCACTCACCATTACTAGGAGAATTCTTGTTAGTTTTTTTCCTCCACTTATTAATATGTTTAAACTCAGCTAGTGGCCTCGCCTAACCTGAGGTCGCAAGTGTCTCGATGATAGAGGGCCCTTTGAGAACCTAGGAGAGATGACTCCAGACTGCATGTCGGGGGAATTTGATACCACCATAGTGCGTCACGGAGAGCATCGCTCCATCGCTCATTTTTTCGTCCAGTCACAGCCAAGAGGCCACGAGAGGCCATCGTTCACTCTCCACCATGTCATAGGCCTGTGAGAGGGCGACCGACGGGTGGGGCAAAATGTTGAGTGACACCTAGGCAGGCTGCCCTTAGCTAGAAGGCTTTAGGCGTAACTTACGTTAAAAGACTCGATGGTTCACGAGATTCTGCAATTCACACCAGGTATCTCATTTCATACCAGGTTTCCATATTGATCGAACTTATCCTCATCGGACAATGCCATAAACGGAGGGAATATTCCCTCACCGGAAATGGAAGGTGGAATCCTTCCATGAACAATGTTGTCATCCTAAGGAAGAAGATGACACTATTCATTGACCGGTTGGACTATTGACTAATCCGGTTCGACGGAGTTCGGTGACCCGAAATCATAAATTGGCTAATTCAGGCGCGATTCGACCGATTTTCCAAAAATTAAAAATTTCTAAATTAATCTAAATTCATCTTCAATTTATGTCACATCCCAATCCAGTTGGTCGTATCCCTGTGAGTAATCCGCTACTCACTCGGTTTATTAAGGGTTTTCCCCTTCTTTAAACTGTAAGGAGTAAGGCATCTTTTATACCTGTACATTTCCTGGAATAACATTAATCAAAATTGAATAATTTAAACTTACATACCTGTCTTGCGGAATGTCTCTAGGTAGGTTTTTCCCTCAGTTACCTAAAAAGGGGTAAGGAAAGGGGTGAGTTCAACAACACAGTGAATGGGTGTTTGAAACAAGAGTTTCTACAAAAAATAGTTTGAATTGGAATGTGCCAGACTCCTTATTTTCTTTAAAACCATTCTTTCCTTGAATTCCCGATTATTCAAAACCAATTTCCTCACAATCGGTGTGTTTAATAATCAACACACGCCCTTCATCATGAAGGTATCACACATTTGCAGAGTAGCCAATCCACTACACCCACTTGTGGCGTTGGAGCGACTTTACTGGCCACTTAGATAGAAGCCCATCCACTTCTATCTTGGGAACGAGTGGATATTCGTGACATCCGACCCTCATACTCGAAAAGAAATTCCATGTCTGTATGAGGACAGAGACCTCATCTCGACCCCACCCCAGTCTCATGCGCATGAAGCTACGTTGAGCTTCCCTGACTGCTAGCACGACAAACTACCCTTATCTCTACCATGTTGTCTAGTAGCCCCTATGATGCATCACTACCCCTCTTGGGTGTCTTGATGGTCTCGAACCTCAGTGCATACACAAACAAAGTTTTCCATATAAGCCATTAATCTTTGGTGCCACTAGTCCAACTACCCTGACCCTCAACACGATCTACAACAGTTTATCTAGACTAGTTCGTCGTCTTGTCTCGTTGCACTACCGTCAGTCCATCGAGTATGTCGATCATGTCTTGGTACCATGGCCAAATCACATAATTCATTAAAATTTTCATGGCTTAACATCATGTTTGTTTATGAGCTTCTGCTCGTGCTAACTGGCCTTGGGCCAACTGTATGAGATTTTCAAAATTGATAATTCTTGCCCCCCAAGTTCCAAAAAACTCAGGCCTCTAGCCTAATTGAGCTATTCGAGCTCTTGTCAAGAAGGTCTCCCAAAATTTTTAAGCAGTGGCACACAGTCAGTGGAGAACACTTCTAACAAAATCACTTTTTACTCGTCTATCACACCAACCGGGTGTGATGACATCTCCGCTTACTACCAGTAAACGGGTTTTCCACTTCCTTCTAGAAAGTTCATCATACCAACCGAGTATGATCTACTTACAACATATAAGTAGTTTTTTCGCATATTTCTCACATCACCCCTTAAAATCACCACTTATTAGTGGTTTTTCCTTTCCAAGTTACTCATCATCCCAACTGGGTATGGTGTGAAAATTCTCACTCACCCGATAAGTGCAGTGTATTTTTCCTCTTAACCGGCTCTTTACCTCACATGAGCTTATCCTTGCTAGCGTTCCTGGTACTTCGTGTTCCTACACAATATGAACATCCCTGTTCATTAACCTTTGGCATAATATCCTTCATTAATCATGAATGAATAAAATGCCCAACTATTAATTATTTGCATTTAGGTCCCTAAAGTTCTTTTTCCTTAACTTTAGGTCCCTAATGCAAACTTTTCCACAAATTGAGTCTTGAAACTCCTAAAATTCACTTTGGGACCTCAATTCATTCAAAATTGCAAAAAGGGGTTCAAGTTTTCCAAATTTCCAATTTAGTCCCTAACTTTTCAAAAATTACCATTTTGCCCCTACTTAAAAAAATGGCAATTTGACCCCAATAATTCTAAAAATTGACCAATTGGTCTTCCAACATTTTTTTCATGGCCAATTGGCCCTCAATTTTGGGAAATTGTACTTTAGTCCCTCAATTTTATGAAATTCCCAAATTTCCCCAAATGTTTCCCCCAATTTTCCCCTTTCAAATTGGCCGAATTTGATTTCTTAAAATTGACTATTCAATCGGGTTTAATTGTTGAAATTGAAGGTAAAATTGAGTTTCTACATTTCCACACAATTCAATGAAACTTTGAATCGCGTCATTTGGATCTGAATTGAGCTCAAACAAAGCTTCATCGAAAAACTGGACTTAGAAAAAGAAAGCTTCGAAAGCTTACCGTCGGAGGTGCGGCGGTCCGAGCTTTCGATCTGGGCAGATAGCTATAAGGTTCCTCCTAGGATTAAGAATCACATCAATTTATGCCGAATTGAAGGAGAATTTGGTCAGTGAAATTCCGCCGGTTCTCTCTCTAACACTGATCGGAAATTACAGAGGGGAGCCAAATTAGCTTACCTTTTTGCTCTAATTCAGTCGTATGAGGGCTGTGGAAGTGTTAGGAGAGCTTTGTTTGGCCTAAGAAGGGCTCAAATTGGCCATTTTTAGTTTAGCCAAGACAGAGCAGCTTCGGTCTGCCAAAGCTGCTTCACTGTTTGATCACGCCGACGCTTCTCCGGTGATCCTCAAAGCAAATGGAAACTACCATCGGGTAGCTGATTTCTCCCCGAATCTAAGGAACCCGACCTCACCTTCTTTGGCTAAAAAAAACCCCAATTTAGGATCTCTAGTTCGAGTTTCACCAAAAATAGGAGTAGTAGAGCGAGAGAGGAGTTTTCATGTGTGAGGAGGATGAACAAGGAGGAGCTCTTTATATAGGAAGCTCAAGGACTCCTTGGCCGTCCGATTGGTGCATTTATGGTGGTCATTCATTGCTTGAAACTCCCTGAGACTTTTCATCTTCATCAGTGCTACTTAATTTTTCGGCGAGTGAACAGTTATGTCATCTGAAGGAAGAAGACGACATTGTTCTGAATTGGACAAGACCGGTCCGAACCGAGTTCAATACTTAAACCGGCCGATTAAGGCCCGATTCGACCGAGGTTTTCAAAATTAAAACTTTCTAAATTCATGTAAATACATTCTCTATCCAATGGTGGCTTCAATTCTCTAATTTGAAATTTCTAAGCCACCTAGAAAAATGAATTTAGAAACCGATTCAATAGTGGTTTAAACCCGTTCCGCTCTAGTTCACTTGAACCAGTTTGGTTTTCCCTTCCAATTCATCCCAAAGTCCTTTTCCATGACTTTTATGACTCTTTGGGTCACTCGAGATTTGTAAATTTTTCAATTTTCCCTTTCTCTAATGGTTGGGGTTTGTGAACTGGTTCGATTCTTTCTCTTGGTTTTGACCGGTTATTTCCTCAGTTTTCTTATCCCAAAGGGGCGAGGTTTATAATTTAATGGTGGTCTCAATTTTCCAAATTGACATTTTTAAACCACCTAAAAATATGAATTATTGAATTAGTTCATCACGGTTCAACCCTATTCGATCCGGTTCAAGTACGGTTCACCTTAAACCGGACTGATTTTCCCATCCAATCCATTCCCTAGTTATTCATCATGATTTTTTTGGATTTCTTGGATACTTGGGATTTTTCAAATCCTTGTTTTAACCTATCTTTACCATTTTTGGTTCACTTAGGTTCTCGGTTTAATCTTGAAAAATCTCTGGTTTCCATTATCGGTTTCCTTGGTGTGAGGGGACAGGTTTCACAACTCTCCCTACCTTTTAAAGGTTTTGTCCACAAAACCAAATTATATATCCTTTACATCGAGAAAACTTTCCCTTGATTTCAACTTGGGATTTTCTTTGATATGCTACCCCTTCGGTTACCCTTCCACTTAGTCTTTTAGGAAATGCGCTTAAGAGATTTTTCGTCCCTTCAATTATCCACTTACTCCATGGGACGTATTACCATCGGCTTGTTTTAACCTTGTGTACAAAGGTAATTTCTTAGATCCAATTATATATCCTCTTGAGGGTTCTTGTCCAAACTACAAGTGTAAACCCTGCCCTTTGGAGTTAAGGTGTAAACCCCACACTTTTGAGTTAAGGAAAACCGGGAAAAGAACCAGTCAAACTGAGTAAGAAAATTGAGCCGGTTTACAAACCTGATCATTTGGGAACAAATAATTTGGAAATTTACAACTTCCGGGTGATCCAAAGGGTTCATTAAACCTTGGAATAGAAACTTAAGACAAATTAGAAGAGAAAAACCAAATTGGTTCATGTGAATGAGATCCCATAAGAACTCTGAAGTTAAGAGTGCTTGCCCTTTTGTAAACCGAAATTTCGGTCAAAAATTTTTATGCGAACCTAAGCCTTATCTTAAACAGCCATAAATTAATATATATTTAATTATTGTAATTAATACCAATAATTTAATATGTAATATTAATACTAGTAATAAATCTCTCCCATTTAATACATAATTTTACACCTATATAAAGAGGTTATCTTCATTCATTCTCCTCACACTTGAACACTTCTCTCTCTCTCTCTCTACTACATTTCCCGGTGAAGCTCGAACCAGAGCTTCAACTTGAACAATTTTCTTAACCTTAGAAGGAGAGGTTGGGCTCTTTAGAACCGGGGAGAAGTCAGCTATCTGATGGCAAACTCCAGTCAATCCGAGAACCACGGGAGAAGTGCCAGCATGTTGGAACAGTGAAGCAGCTCCGGCGGACCAAAGCTGCCCTATTTCGGCCAAGTTGAAATCGGCCAATTCGAGCCCACCTCAAGCCAAACCAATCCCTCCCAACACTTTCTTAGCCCTCCCACGACCGAACTAGGATTGAAAGGTAAGCCAATTTGGCTCCCCTCTACAATTTCTGATCGGTGTTAGAGAGAGAACCGGTAGAATTTCAATGATGAAATTCTAACTCAATTCGGCATCAATTGATATGATTCTTGATTCTAGGATGAACCTACAAGAGCTATCTGCCTAGATTGAAAGCTCGGACCGTTGTGCCCTCACCGGTGAGTAATCAAAGCTTTCTCTCTTTACAGTCTATTTTCCGGTGAAGCTCCGTTTGAGCTTGTTCCAGCGTTAAAACTCGCGATTCAAAGTTCTATGGAATCATATGAACATGGAGAAACTCAATTTCAACTTCAATTTCAACAATTAGAGGTGTTTGATCAGTCAATTTGATGAAATCAAATTCGGCTGTGTTAAAGAGTTAGAGTTGGGGGTTTTCAAAAATTTGAGGGACCGAAATGCAATTTCGAAAAATTGAGGGTCAATTGGGCATGATAAAAATGTTAGAGGGCCAATTGAGGAATTTTAGAATTTTTGGGGAGAAACTTACCATTTTTGTAAAGGAAGGGCAAAATGGTAATTTTGCAAAAGTTGGGGGACCAAATTGGAAATTTGGGAAATTAATCCCCTTTTTATGAAATAGAATAAATTGAGGTCCTATGATAAATTTTAAAAGTTTTGGGACTCAATCGGAGGAAAAACCGATATTAGGGACTTAAAGTTAAAGAGAAATAACTTTAGGGACCTAATTGCAAATAAATGAAAGTTTGACTTTCTTATTCATTTTGAATGAATGAAGGCTATTAGGCTAAAGGATAATGAACCGAGATCTTCATATCGTGTAGGAACACGAAGTACCCGGAACGCCAGCAAGGACAAGCTTGCGTGAATACAAAGAACCGATTTAGTGGAATTTATAGCATTAACGGGTGAGTGGGTTTACTAACATCATACTCGGTTGGGATGATGAGCACAACATAATGATAAAAACTACATACCGGTTGCCAGTGGGATTTTATATCATACCCGGTTGGGGATGACAAGCACATTGAAATGAAAACCCACTACTAAGTGGTATTTTAAACATCACGACTTAGAGTGGTGATGTGAAAACCATGCGGAAAAGCTACATATCGGTTGTAAGTAGATCATACCCGATTGGTATGATGAAACTCCCTCGAAGGAAGTTGAAAACCTGTTCATCGGTTATGAACAGAGATGTCTTTATATTGGGTCGGTACAATGGACAGATGAAAATATAATTTTGTTGAAAGTGCTCTCCCCTGACTGTGTGCCAATGCTTAAACTATTTGGGAGAACTTCTTGACGGGAGCTCGAATAGCTCTTATAGGTCGGGAGCCTCGATTTTGGAACTTAGGAGCTAATATGCCCGATTTGAAAATCTCGTACAGTGGGCCCAAGGCCAGTTGGCATGAGGAGGAGCTTGTAAACAAACATGAATTATATGCCATAAAACTTTAAATAAAGGAATTGTTTGGCCATGGTACCAAGATAGGACCGACATACTCAGTCAATTAGCAACAGTGCGACATGATAGGTCGAAGGACCAGTCAAGACAAACAACTGCGGGTTGAGTTAAGAGTCGGGGCCATTGGACTAGTGGCACCACATATTACATGGCTTGATAAGAAAACATTGTTTGTGCATACACTGTGACTATGGGACCATGAAGACACCCAAGAGGGGTAGTGATGTGTCCTAAGGGCACTAGACGACCTAATGAGTATATGGGCAATTTGTTGTACCAGGTGACCGTGCGAAATTTGGAGTAGCACTAAGCACATGAGATCGGGGTGGGGACAAGATGAGGTCTCTGTCCTCATATGGACACGAATAATTTATTCTATGAATGAGGGTCGAATGTCGCGAACATCCACTCATTTTTAGGGTAGAAGTGAACGTACTTCTATCCGGGTGGCCGGTAAAGTCGCTCCTACTTCTATCCGGGTCGAATGGTAGTCCCCAATTACTTTGAGGATCACCGGAGAAGCACCAGCATGATTAAACAGTGAAGCAGCTCTGGTGGACCGAAGCTGCCATGTTTTTGTCGAGCTAAAATTAGCCAAATTGAGCCCTCCTCAAGCCAAACCAAGCTCTCCCAACACTCCATTGACCCTCTTACGATTGAATTAGAGTGGAAAGGTAAGCCAATTTTGCTCCTCTTTGTGAATTCTGATCGGTGCTAGAGAGAATCGATGAATCTTCACAGACAAAATTCTCCCTCAATTCGACATGAATTGAGGCCATTCTTGATACTAGGAGGAACCTCAGGATGAGAGCTATTTGCACAGATCAAAAGCTCGGAGCATCGCGCCCTTGACGATAAGCTTTCGAAGCTTTCTCTCTCTACGTCCAATTTTCCAACGAAGCTCCATTTGAGCTCATTCTGGCGACAATTCATGTGATTAAAAATGCAATTTAATTGTATTGATGTGTGGGAACTCAAATCCACCTTCAATTTTAATAATTAACTTCGATTGATTGGTCAATTTGATGAAATAAAATTCGGTTAGGTTGAAAGGTTGAAATTTGGGGAAACTTTTGGGGAAATTGGGGATTTTGAAAATTCGAGGGATTAAAGTAAAATTTCCTAAAATTTAGGGCCAATTGGCCATGGAAAAGATGGTGGAGGACCAATGGGTCGAAATTTTGAATTTTTGGGGGTCAAATTGCCATTTTGTAAAGTAGGGGCAAATGGTAATTTTGGAAAAGTTGGGGATCAAATTAGAATTTGGGAAACTTGAACCCCTTTTTGTAATTTTGAATAAACTGAGGTCCCAAAGTAAAATTTTGAAGTTTTGGGACTTAATTTCAGAGAAAATTGGCATTAGGGACCTAAAGTTAAAGAAAAAGAACTTTAGGGACCTAATTGTAATTAATTTAAAATTTTGGGTATATTATTCGTTCGTGATGAATAAAGGCTATCAGGCCAAAGGATAATGAACAAGGATGTTCATACCATGTAGGAACACGAAGTACCAAGAATGCCAGCCAAGACAAGCTTGCATGGAGGCAAAAAGTCGGTTAAGAGGAATTTACTACATTAACAGGTGAGTGAGAATTTTCACATCATACCCGGTTGGGATGATGAGCATCTCGGTAATGAAAACCCGCTACTATGTTGGATTTTAACATCACACCTAGATGGGGTGTGTGAGAAAACACACGGATAAACTACTTATCAGTTGTAAGTAGATCATACCTAGTTACTATGATGAACTTCCTGGAAGGAAGTAGGAAACCCGTTCATTGGTTATGAGCGGAGATGTATTCACACCTAGTTGGTGTGATGGACAACTGAAAAGTTATTTTTGTCAGAAGTACTCTCCCCTGACTATGTGCCACTACTTAAACTTTTTGGGAGGCCTTCTTGATGGGAGCTTGAATTGCTTAGATAGGTCAGAGGCCTCGGTTCTGGAACTTGGGGGCTAAAATGCCCGATTTTGAAAATCTCATATAGTGGGCCCAAGACTAGTTGTCACGAGCGAGAGCTTGTAAACAAAAATGAGTTTAAGCCATGAAAACTTTAATGAATGATGTGTTTAGCCATGATAACAAGACAGGACTGACACACTCGATGGACTGGCAGTAGTGTAACAAGACAGGTCGACAGACCTGTCGAGACAAACAGCTGCAGATCGAGTTCAGGGTCGGGACCGCTGGACTAGTGGCACCAAATATTAAATGGCTTATGAGGAAAACTATTGTTTTGTGCGTGCACTGAGGTACGGAACCTTCAAGATGCCCAAGAGGGGTAGTGATGTGTCCAAGGGGCTATTGGATGACCTGGTAGAGATAAGGGCAGTTTGTCGTGCCAGCAGTCAGGGAAGCTCGAAGTAGCTTCATGTGCATGAGACCGGGGGTGGGATCAAGATGAGGTCTCTATCCTCATACGGACACAGAGTTTCCTTTCATGATTGAGGGTTGGATGTCTTATACATCCACTCATTCTCAGGGTAGAAGTGGATGGTCTTCTATCTAGGAGGCTGGTAAAGTCACTCCGACACCACAAGTAGGTGTAGTGTACGTGCTGCCCTGCGAATGTGTGATCCCTTTATGATGAAGGGTGTGTGTTGGTTGCTAAACATACTATTGTAGTTAATGATGAGAAATGTCTTTGAAAACCATGAAACCAAGGAAGAAAGAATTTTTAAGAAAATAAGGAGTTTGGCACACTCCTATTCAAAAACTAGTTTGTTGAAAATTTATTGTAAAATACCCATTCACTGAGTTATAGAAACTCACCCACCCTTTTTATCCCTTTTTAGGATTTGAGAATGACTAGGGATAACACTAGGATTTACCCTCTGTGAGGTATGCTTAATCTCCTCATAAGCTTGCATTATTATTGATTTATGATATTCCAAGGAATAAGGTTGAGACTACGCCTGGCTCCGCTTGAATTAAAGAAGGGGGAAAGCCCTCTTGAACTGAGGGAGCGGCGGGTTGTTCATGGGGATCCAACCAAATAGGGTCAGGGCGTGAAAACTTGAGTGGTATTAGAGCTAAGTTCGCTTGAAACATTATCAATATTATGCCATTACATTAATCAAACTTTAACTATCGTGTAGGGAGGAGAATCCCTAAGAAGTTCGCTGTGAAATCACATACCCTCCTCCTAGACCAGAGGAACTTGTACCTCCTCCTAGGAGCCCAACCTCTCCTCCAGCACTACAACAATCGAAGAGGCATCCAATTAAGAAAGAGGCTTGGGACAATTACTAGAATGTGTATGCCACCTAAATAAAGATTCACCAAGTTCCCCCACCTACTCAGTCCGACTTCAATCACTCTCAATGGATAAAGTGGACGTAAGAGTGTGAGGCGGAAGTATTAAGGTGGTACAAATTGGAGGCCATACATGAAGTTCGTCCCATAAGGGAATATGAATGGACCCCAACTAGTTCCTTAGAGCCATATGATCGAGAGTCCCATAACCGTTCTATGGCTAATTCTCGGCCTATGACCCCAAGGGATCAGGGGGTAGAAAATTTTTGTAATAAGCCAAGTATGGCAAGAAAATATTTCTTGAATGAATGGAAGTGAATTTTCTTGATAAAACTTCTAAGTCTCCTTGATAAACTCAAAACAATAAGGGTATGCTAATAAAGATCAAAGAAAAAGGTGGAAAATCACCTAAGGAAGGAAAAATGGGTTAAATCTAGTTAACCTCAACATTTAAGATTTTCCCTCAGAAGTAAAATTTGGTAAGGAAGACTCTTAGAGTTCACCCAAGGGAGATCCTAACTAAGAAAAGGAAGGAGAAGTTTGGAACAAAGGGAAGTGAGCATCAAAGAGCATGGGATTAGTGAGAGTTTAAGGAGTTAAGGAAAGGCTCAAAGAATAAGAGTAAGGAAAACAAAAAGGAATAGACTATTCCAATGGAAACTAAAGAAATGGAAGCGGATTGGGAAGAAAGAAAGAAGGTTATGGGGGACACTGAGTATGTTAAGAGAAGACAAACAAAAAAGCCCCAAGAATAGTGCTTACTTGGAAACAATTAGGATAAAAGTACTTAGGAACTCCATAAAATAAGAGGCTTATTGGAAACAAAGATATGGAATGAAAAGGGAGGAATCCAGTGTGAATAAGCCATACAGGATATGTAAGTATAAGATAAGAATGAAAGAAGAATTTTTAAGGAGCGGTAGGGAGATTAAACGTAAGAATCCCTAGAATGGAAGACCCTAGAAGAAGGATGAGAATAGGAAGTGGGATCGTGGAAGGCAAAAGTTCAAAGTTAAGAAAATCAACAAAGGAAATATCACAAAACTAGAGCTGAAATAAGGACCTTAGTAAAAATTACAAGTGGCTAAGTGAGTGCTTGGTGAGGTTAAGTATGATATACTTGCAAGAAAGCAAGGAAACCAAATAGGGATTCTAGACGGATCTAGTTGAAGGAAATAACCCATAACAACCCGATCATCCGGGAAAATAAACTAACCTCCAAGAAGGATTGGGGAGTAGTAAGGATCATACCCTAAATAGGGCAAAGTGATGGATACAATGACAAGAAGATTTGGAAGACAATCCTCTCAAAATAATTAAACTAAGAGGATAAAACGAGTGAGATAGTTAATGAATTGACCCTTAGGAAGGTCACAATCCCAATAAAGAACGAAAAGATGGAAAGGCCAAAATCTTTGAAAAATAAGGATAGAGGAAAACCATAAAGAGATCAATGGCTAAGATAGGAGTAACAACCTAAAAGCTATAAGAAGGTTAAATAAGCTTTCTGCAGGACGATAAAGAAATTGTGAAATGAAGGAGGATGTGAACTTCACCTCCAAAAAATAGATGAATACCGGGAGAAAGTGAGAATGAAGATGAGATATATAAGAAATAACCATAGGATCTAAAGGGTAAAGGTGAGCAGGAGAGGATGGTATCAATGAATGTCATTTAAGGTTGGACATTCACAATGGTAAAACTAGAAGAGAATTCTGGGAGAAAAGGAGTATAAAACTTACCAAGGAAGGGAACCTTGGAAAAACAAATGTGTTCCAATTAGGAGGAAATGGGACCAACAGAATTGGGAAGAGGATAAGCTCTTCAAAGACGAGCTATTGTAGATGAAAGGATCAAGTGCAAAAGAAAAGTAATCATAAGGGTCCAAGGGGTAAGTTAAACCCAAGTAAACAAGTAAGTAGGAAGACAACATCAAAATATGTCGTATGAGTAAGAAAGGAACAAACTTGGAATAGAGAATTGTGAAATGACCGCGAGTGAGTAAGAATGGATTAAAAAAAAAAAAGAAAAGCTCTTAAGGGAAAGGACACCATTGGGAATTAGGAATGATGTAAGAAGAAAGAGTTTCCGCATGTTAGTAAGTATTGGGAAACTCAAAGACTTGAAATTTGAAAGACCCAATAAAGAAGTTGGGAAAAGACGAATAAGTAAGGAAACCTATACGGTGATAAAGTATAAGACGTCAAAGGCAAAATGAACGAATGGATAATTATGATGATAGTCAAGAAATACCACTAGACGAAAAGAGGGAGGGTGTTATATCATCCCTGAAAGATAGAAAGATTGAGAATAATCATTATAAAAGTATTGGGAAACTCAAAGACTTGAAATTTGAAAGACCCAATAAAGAAGTTGGGAAAAGACGAATAAGTAAGGAAACCTATACGGTGATAAAGTATAAGACGTCAAAGGCAAAATGGACGAATGGATAATTATGATGATAGTCAAGAAATACCACTAGACGAAAAGAGGGAGGGTGTTATATCATCCCTGAAAGATAGAAAGATTGAGAATAATCATTATAAAAGTGCTTTAAAAATGTTAAATGGTCAAAGACAAATTCCAGGGAACGTCGTGCTGCAAGGGACATGTAAGCCTAACTGTCCCAGGGAAATATGACTCAGATAAGGAAGTGTCCATTATTTGAGCATGACAAGGTCAAGCATTAAATTTAGAATGAAGTTGTAATAACCAATGAATGAGGGAAGGATCAATGAAGGATGAAAAGGTGATAACACCAGCACCTGTGGAAGCATGTAAGTGGTGCTTAAATGGACACTGAGCTAGGGAAGTCAACAATAAAGAGAATAACTAGATACATGAATGATGCATTATTTTGGAACTCCCAATCCTAAAATCTTAAGTAAAGAATCTCGAAATGGAGAAATAGTTCTTTAAGGAAAGAAGGATGTGAATTTATGGATATGACCTTAAACCTTCCAATGAGATAGATTTAAGTAAAGTAAACTCCATGGAATGAGAAAGTAATGGGAAGGAAAAGAAAAAAATAAATCTCAAGTACATGTTATATAAAGGGTGAATGAGAATAACTGAGAAGGTAGAATGTCTATGAATAACAAATTGACATTAAGGAAAGTTACTTCTAGTGTGAAAAAAATTGAATAAGTTTTGGGGACAAAACTCCTAAAAGGAGGGGAGAGTTGTTAACCCCACCCTTTGGAGTTAAGGAAAACCGGGGAAAGAACCAGTCAAACCGAGTGAGAAAATCAAACCAGTTCACAAACCCCGATCACTAGAGAATGGGCAAATTGGAAAATTTACAACTCTCGAGTGACCCAAAGAGTTATAAAAACCTTGGAAAAGGGCCTTAGGACAATTTGGAGAGAAAACCAGACCGGTTCATGTGAACCAGATCCAAACCAAATTGAATCAGTTTAAACCACTTTTGAAACGAATGATAAATTCATTTTTCTAGGTGGTTTAGAAAATTCAAATTAGAGAATTGAGGCCACCATTAGATAGAGAATGAATTTAGATGAATTTAGAAATTTAGAAATTTTTAATTTTGAAAAACTCAGTCGAATCGGGTTTACACCGGCCGATTTAAGCGTTGAACCCGGTTCGGACCGGTCCGATCCAATTCGAAATAGTGTCGTCCTCTTCCTTCATATGACAACATTGTTCACTCACTAGAAAATTGAACAGAGCTGGCGAAGAAGAAATGTTACCATTTAGTACATTTCATGCCATTAATGACTATCATTAATGTGCCAAACAAACAGCCGGAGTGTCCCCGAGCTCCCTATATAAATAGCCCCTATCCATTCATCCTCCACACACCTAAAGACATCACTCTCTCTCATCTACTTAGTTTTCCAATGAAACTTGAATCAAAGCTCTAACATAGGGTCTTTTCTAAGCCAAAGAAGGCATGGTTGGGTTCCTTAGACTTGGGGATAAGTCAGCTATACAGTGGTAGTATCCAATTGCTCTGAGGATCACCGGATAAGCGTCAGCATGATTGAATAGTGAAGCAGTTCCAGCGGACCGAAGCTGCCCTGTTACTATCAAGCTGAAATCAGCTAATTCGAGCTCTCCTCAAGCAAAACCAAGCTCTCCCAACAATCCCTCAGCCCTCTTATGACCGAATTAGAGCGGAAAGGTAAGCCAATTTGGCTCTACTCTATGAATTTCGATTAGTGCTAGAGAGAGAACTGGAAAATCTTTACTAACCGAATTCTCCCTCAATTTAAGATGAATTGAGGTGATTCTTGATTATATGAGTAACCTTAGGATGAGAGCTATCTGCCCAGATCGAAAGCTCGAACTGTTGCACCCCCAACGAAAAGCTTTCAAAGCATTCTCTCTCTACGTCCAATTTTCCGGTGAAGCTCCATTTGAGCTCATTCCGGCATCAATTCATGTGATTAAAAATACAAATAAATCATATTGATGTGTAGGAACTCAAATCCACCTTCAATTCTAACAATTAACTTCGATTGATCAGTCAATTTGATGAAATTAAATTTGGTCAAGTTGAAAGGTATCAATTGGGGGAAAATTTTGGGGAAAATTGGGGATTTTGAAAATTCGAGGGACAAAAGTGTAATTTCCTAAAATTTAGGGCCAATTGGCCATGAAAAGATGTTGGAGGAACAACGGGTCAAAAATTCAAAATTTTGGCGGTCAAATTGCCATTTTTTGTAAAGTAGGGGCAAACTGGTAATTTTGGAAAAGTTGGGGACCAAATTGGGAATTTGGGAAACTTAAACCCCTTTTTGTAATTTTGAATAAACTGAGGTCCAAAAGTAAATTTTTGAAGTTTTGAGACTCAATAAGGGAGAAACTTGGCATTAGGGAACTAAAGTTAAAGAAAAAGAACTTTAGGGACCTAAGTGTAATTAATTGAAAAGTTTGGGTAGTTATTCATTCGTGATAAATGAAGGCTATTAGGACAAAGGATAATGAACAAGTATGCTCATACTGTGTAGGAATACGAAGTATCGGGAATGCTAGCCAAGACAAGCTTGCATGGAGGCAAACAGCCAGTTAAGAGGAATTCACTACATTAACAGGTGAATTGAAATTTTCACATCATAACAGGGTGGGATGATGAGCATCTCGATAATAAAAACCCGCTACTATGTGGGATTTTAACATCACACTTAGATGGGGTGATGTGAGAAAACACATGGAAAAACTACTTAACGGTTGTAAGTAGATCATTCCCGGTTGGTATGATGAACTTCATAGAAGGAAGTAGAAAACCCATTCATCGGTTATGAGCGGAGATGTCCTCACACCCGGTTGGTGTGATGGATAGCTGAAAAAATATTTTTGTTAGAAGTGCTCTCCCCTGACTGTGTGCCACTTCTTAAACTTTTTGGGAAACCTTCTTGACAGGTGCTCAAATAGCTCAGATAGGTCGGAGGTCTCGATTTTGGAACTTGGGGGCTAAAATGCACAATTTTGGAAATCTCGTACAATGGGCCCAAGGTGAGTTGGCACGAGGAGGAGCTCATAAACAAAAATGAGTTAAAGCCATGAAAACTTTAATGAATGATGTGTTTGTCCATGGTTACAAGATAGGACCAACACACTCGATGGACTGACAACAATGCGACAAGACAGGTCGACGGACCAATCGAGACAAATAGTTGTAGGTCGAGTTAAGGGTTGGGGTTGTTGGACTAGTGGATAAAACATTAAATGGCTTATGAGGAAAACTATTGTTTTGTGCATGCATTGAGGTACAGGACCTTCAAGACACCCAAGAGTGGTAGTGATGCGTCCTAGGGTCTACTGGACGACCTAGTGGAGATAAGGGCAGTTTGCCATGCCAGCAATCAGGGAAGCTCGACGTAGCTTCATGTGCATGAGACCAGGGTGGGGTCGGGATGAGGTCTCTATCCTCATACAGATACGGAGTTTCTTTTCGGGATTGAGGGTTAGATGTCATGTACATCCACTCATTTTCAGGGTAGAAGTGGACGGTATTCTATCTAGGTGGTCGATAAAGTTGCTTCGATGCCACAAGTTGGTGTAGTGGATGTGCTTCCCAGCGAATGTGTGATGCCTTTATGATAAAGGGTATGTGTTAGTTGCTAAACACACCGTTGTGGTTAATGATGAGAAATGGCTTCGAAAACCAAGAAACCAAGGATGAAATAATTTTAAAGAAAACAAGAAGTCTAGCACACTCTAATTCAGAAATTATTTTATGGAAACTTTATTTTAAAATACCCATTCACTGAGTTGTAGAAACTCACCCACCCTTTTTATCCCTTTTCAAGATTTGAGAATGACTAGAGATAACACCAGGGTTTACCCTATGTCAAGTATGCTTAATCTCATCTTAAGCTTGCATTATTATTGATTTATGTTATTATAGGGAACAAGGTTGAGAATACGCATGGCTCCTCTTGAATTAAAGTAAGGGAAACCCCTTTTAAACCAAGGGAGCGACGGGTTGTTCATGGGGATTTTACCAAATGGGGTTGGGACGTGACAACAAGATTGGAAGTTCCAAAATGTTCGACCGTCCTCGTGTCTATTTATTCCCTTGGTCATTGAAACTTCCTAGCTTGGTGTCCTTTTGAGCTTTTCGTACTTGTTTTCATGGGTGTCTGTGTTATCCGCTTGTCATCATATATTGGTCCTTTAATCCATTCTTTCAAACTTGAGTCCCACTTTCTTGGAACTTTTGGACTTACATTTCCCTTGTAGCATGACATGTTATAGAACTCTCTTTGTCCATTATAGTTTTAGAACATTTCCTCGATAACGGTTCAAGCCTTTTCAACCTTGTAAGAATCGTGAGGCTTCGTTCCTTCTTGTCACATGGTAGTGTTCCTCAACTACCTTCGGTGTTATCCAATCATCCCTTATGTATAACTCTTGTATTTGGTTATTTCTCATTAGACTCGAAATCGTCCTTACTTTGAGGTTCGGACCTTCCAGTACCGAATTCTTCCACTTTCATCCTTAGTGGGTGTTCCCATACTCTTCTTATTCTGTTGTTAGAGTGTTTCACTACTCGATTCCAGTTCATGCATCTCTTCCATGCACCTAATATCCCTTTACATTGATGTTGTGAAACACGTCATCTTAGACCAAGGAAACTGGAAAAAGAAACGGCAAATTTAATGAGAAAATCGAGTCTATTAATGAATCAAAAATGGTAAAGAAGGGATAAAATGGGAAATTGGAGAATTCCAAGTGACCAAAAAGTCATAAAAAAACTTGGGAACAAACCATTAAGGAAATTGGATGAGAAACCCGGACCGGTTCAGGGTGAATCAGATTGAACCAGGTTGAACCATAGTGAACCGAATTGGATTATTCATTTTTCTATGTGGCTTGAAAATCTCAATTTAGAAAATTGAGGCCACCATTAGATGGAAAATAAATTTATATTAATTTAAAATTTTTTAATTTTTAGAAAATCGGTCGAATCGAGCCTGAACTAGTTGATTTTCATCACCAAACTCGGTTGAACCAGACCAGTCAGGTCTAGAACAGTGTCATCGTCTTCCTTATGATGACAACATTGTTCATCAATGGCAAAAACACCTTCCTTTTCTGGTGAGGGAATATTCCCTCTGATTATGGTATTTTTTTAAAGAGGATAAGCTCAACCAATATGGAAACTTGTAGAGCAAAGGGTCATGCGCTCCCTATATAAAGAGCTCTCATCCATTTATCCTCCACACACCTCAAACCATCAAAGAAGGAGAAGTGCTCCATTTTTCGATGAAGCTCAAACTAGAGTTCTGACTTTGGCACTTCTCTCAATCTTAGAAGGTGAATTTGGATCTTACAGACTCTAGGGGAAGTTAACTACCTAATGACACTCTCCATTCGGCCTAAGGACCACTAGAGAAGCGTCATCTAGTCCAAACAGTGATGCAGCTCCGTCAGTCCTGAAGTTGCCCTGAGGACAAACCGAGCCTTCCCCTAGCCTCTACAGCTCGCACTCTACCACCCCAAGGAAAATGGTAAGTCAAGTCAGCCCTCCCTCATCATAATAGTTTGGTTCTAGAGAGAAAAAGTGTCGAATTTCACTAAACAAATTCCCACTGTGCAAAACACGAATTACAGCGATTATTGACCCTACAAGAACTCTGGGGATGAGAGCTATCTTCCTAGACCAAGAGCTAAGACTATCGCACCTCCAACAGTGAGTTCTCAAAGCTCTCTCTCTAAACATAGTTTTTCGACAAAGCTCATGTTGAGCTTGTTTAGGACTAATAAACGGTGATTCAAAGCTTTGTTTGATCATAGGGAGGTGAGGAAATCGATTAGCACCATGATAGGTGACAATTAACATGAATTGAATGGTAAATTTGATCTGATCAGATTCAGGTCAATGAAAAGGGTGAAATTGGGGGAGAAATTTTGGGAAAATTGAGGATTTCAAAAAATTGGTAAACCTTAATTTTTCAAAATTGAAGGTCAATTAGCAATGAGAAAGATGTTGGAGGACCAATTGGCTATTTTTGGAAAGTTATGGGCAAAATAGTAATTTTTGAAAAGTTGGGGACGAATTTGTAAATTTGGAAAATTTGAGCTCCATTTACAATTTTGAGAAAATTAAGGAACGAAGAGGGATATTGGAAACCCCAGGGACTTGATTGAAAATAATTGTGCATTAGGCACCTAAAGTCAAAGATTATGGACATTAGGGACCTAATTGCAATAATGCAAAAATAATGACCTAAATGTAAAATTATATGGAAATAGAAGGGCTATTCATGCGAGACGGTTCCTTATAAGAATACTCACACCATGTAGGAACGAATTCTGATAAGGACGTGAGGAAAGAAGCTTGAGCAGGACTTGAAAAGCAGACAGTGGATGAACACATCACAGTCATCAGGTGAGTGGGACATTTTAAACATCACACTCGGTTGGGGTGATGAGCACATTTTAAAATTTTAAAAACAACTTACCAGTTGTGACTGGTATATTTGTACATCATAACCGGTTGGTATGATGGATAATATTTGAAATAAAACCCACTTACTGGTTGTAAGTGGACATACGCTCTATCATCATACCCGGTTGGTATGATGAATGCATTTGAGATAAAAGCAAATCTTGTCAGAAATGTTATACCCTAACTGTGTGCAAAGGCTTAAACTCTTTGGGAGAGTTTCCTGACAAGAGATAGAATAGCTCCAACAAGCTAGGGGCCTCAATTTTGAACTCATATGGCTCAAGGCATAATTTTTGAAAAACACATGAACTGAGCCCAAGGCTAGTGGGCACAAGCTGGAGCCCATAGACAAACATGAGTAAAAAGAGCCATGAAAACTCTCATTAAAATGGAAATGATGTGTGATTTGCCACAGTACCAAGTCAGGACTTACAAGGCTAGATGGGCTAGTGGTAGTGTGCCAATATTAGGCCGACGGACCGGTCAAGCAAACAACTATAGGTCAAGTCAAGTGTTAGGGCTATTGATCCGTCGGCACCAAAGATAAATGATATTATGTGAAAACTATTGTTTGTGCATGCACTCTAATTTGGGACCATCAAGATGCCCAAGAGGGGTAGAGATGGGTTCCAAGGGCTGCTGGACGACCTAGTTGCAATAAGGGCAGTTATCATACTAGTTAGTCATAAAGCTACTATGTTTGGCCTTCTTGCACATAAGACAAGGTTGGGGACAAGATGAGGTCTCCATCCTCATATGGACACGAAGTACATTAGGGTTTGAGGGTCAGACAGGTAACGTTCACTCAAACTCAAGGTAGAAGTCGAGGACTACTATCAAGGTGGGCGGTAAAAACACTACGATCCACAAATGGGGTATGTCGGTGTACTGAATTGACAAACATTTGTACCATTTATGATAAAGGGTGTGTGTATGTTTGCTAAATGCCTCCTGAGGAAAGGGGAAGTACTAAAACGACCCAAACACACATAATAAGTGAAAATGGTGAAAGGATTTGAAAAAGGATGTGTTAAATGATGGTTTTTTATAAACTATATTTTTAAAACTCACTCCCAACACTCGCTCACTGAGTTGTAGAAACTCACCCTCTCCCTTTAACCTTTTTCAGGAAAAAGGAGACCAATCTTATAGATTTCTCGCAGCTGAACCCTAAGTTAGGTATGCAAGTTTTAAGCCATTAAGTTTTATATAATTGTCACGCCCCAACCCGGTTTGGTCGGATTCCTGTGAACAACCCGCCACTCTCCCGATTTATTAAAGGATTTCCCCTTATTGTAAACCGTAAAGAGTAAAGCATCCTTTAACCTGCACCTTTTCCTGGAATAGAATAATCAAAACTGCACAAAATTTAAAACATTACATACCTGTCTTACAGGCATCTTAGTTGACGGTCTTTAAGGGGAGGCTTTCCGGGATTTCCTAAAAGGGATATAAGGAAGGGGGTGAGTACGACTACTCAGTGAATGGGTTTTTAAAAGCTTTTGACTTTTAAGAAAAATATTTATATCGAGTGTGCCTGACTCCTTTGTTTTCAAAAATCCCTTCATTTAAAAATTCAGGTTTTTCCACCATTTATTATTTACCACGGTGTGTCATCACCCAACACACATCCTTCATCATGAAGGTTACACACATTCGCAAGTCAGTATCACTACTGAACCCGCTAGTGGCTTCGGAGCGACTTTTCCTGCCACCCAGATAGAAGTACGACCACTTCTACCCTGGGAATGAGTGGATGTACGTGACATTCGACCCACAATCCCAAAATCACTTCTTCGTGTCCGTATAAGGACAGAGACCTCATCCTGTCCCCACCCCGGTCTCATGCGCTTAGTGCTACTCCAGATTTCGCACAGACAGCTGGAATGACGAACTTCCCTTATAGCCACCAGGTCGTCCAATGCCCTTAGGACGCATCACTACCCCTCATGGGCGTCTTGATGATCCCGTACTCACAGTGCATGCACAAACAATATTTTCTTATATTGCCATGTAATCTGTTGTGCCACTAGTCCAACGGCCCCGACTCTCAACTCAACCCGCAGCTGTTTGTCTTGACTAGTCCGTCGACCTGTCATGTCGAACTACCGCTAGTTGACTGAGCATGTCGGTCCTTTCTTGGTACCATGGCCAAACAATTCACTTATTAAGTTTTATGGCACATATATCATGTTCATTTACGAGCTCCTGCTCGTGCCAACTGGCCTTGGGCCCAATGTACGGGATTTTCAAAATCGGGCATTTAGCCCCCAAGTTCCAAAATCAAGGCCCCTGGCCTATCAGAGCTATTCGAGCTCCCGTCGAGAAGGTCTCCCAAATAGTTTAAGCATTGGCACAGTCATGGGTGAACACTTCCGACAAAATAGGATTTCACTGTCCATTATACCAACCGGTATAAGGACATCTCCGTTCATAACCGATGAACAGGTTTTCAACTTCCTTCAAGGAAGTCTCATCATACCAACCGGGTATGATCTACTTACAACCAGTAAGTAGTTTTTTTCACATAATTTTCACATCGCTTTCTCTAAGTGGTGATGATTAAAATACCACTAAATAGTGGGTTTTTATACCGAGGTACTTATCATCCCCTACCGGGTATGATATAAAATTTCCACTCACAACCGATAAGTGGTTTCTATCTTTAAGTTGTGCTCATCATCCCAACCAGGTATGATGTTAGTAAACCCACTCACCCGTTAATGCCGTGAATTCCACTAGACCGGTTCTTGGTATTCAAGTGAGCTTGTCCTTGTTGGCATTCCCGGTACTTCGTGTTCCTACACGATATGAACATCTTGGTTCATTATCCTTCGACCTAATCGCCTTCATTCATTCCAAATGAATGAGAAAGTCAAATTTTCATTTATTTGCAATTAGGTCCCTAAAGTTATTTCTCTTTAACTTTAAGTCCCAAATGCTAGTTTTTCCTCAAATTGAGTCCCGAAAATTTTAAAATTTATCATAGGACCTCAATTTATTCCATTTCACAAAAAGGGGTTTAATTTCCCAAATTTCCAATTTGGTCCCCCAACTTTTCCAAAATTACCATTTTGCCCTTTCTTTACAAAAATGGTAAATTTTGCCCCCAAATTTTCAAAATTCCTCAATTGGTCCTCCAACATTATTTTCATGCCCAATTGACCCTCAATTTCATAAAATTTCATTTTGGTCCTTTGAATTTCGAAAATCCCTAATTTTCCCCCAATTCCAACTTCTTAACACGGCCAAATTTGATTTTATCAAATTGACCCATCAAACGTTTCCAATTGTTGAAATTGAGTTTCTACATGTTCATACGATTCTTCAGAAATGTGAATCGCAAGTTTTAATGGCGGGACGAGCTCAAACGGAGCTTCGCCGAAAAATGAACTATAGAGAGAGAGAGAGATTCAATTACTAACCGGTGAAGGCACGGTAGTTCAAGCTTTTGATCTAGGCAGATAGCTCTCGTCCTGAGGTTCATCCTATAATCAAGAGTCGCATCAATTGATGCGGAATTAGATTAGAATTTTGTCATTGAAATTTGATCGATTCTCTCTCTAGCACCGATCAAAAATTGTAAAGGGGAGCCGAATTGGCTTACCTTTCAGTACTAATTCAGCCGTGGAAAGGCTGAGGAAGTGTTGGGAGGGCTTGGTTTGGCATGAGGAGGGCTTGAAATGGCCGATTTCAGCTTGGCCGAAATAGGGCAGCTTCGGTCCGCCGGAGTTGCTTCACTATTCCATCATGTCGGCGCTTCTCCAACGATTTTCGGATTGACTAGAGTTTGCTATCAGATAGCTATCTTCTCCACGGTTCTAAAGAGCCCGACCTTTGTTCAAGTCGAAGCTCTGGTTCGAGCTTTACCGGGAAATGGAGCAGTAGTGAGAAAGAGAGAGAAGTGTTCAAGTGTGAGGAGAATGAAATGGGGATGACAAGCGTAAAACCCGTGTATTAAATGGGCGAGATTTATTAATAATGCCATAAATTATTGGTATTAATTCCAATAATTTAATTTTGGTATTAATTCCAATAATTTAATTTCGGTATTAATTCCAATAAATTAAATTTCTGTCTTAATTCCAATAATTTAATTTCGATATTAAATTATTTGCATTAATTCCAATAATTAAATATATATTAATTTATGGTTATTTATGATAAGGCGTACATACAAATTTTTTACCGAAATTTCGAGTTACAAAAAAAATTATACTTCACAAGAGGTCAACGATTCTCACACTACTCTCGGGCAAGCACGCTTAACTTTGAAGTTCTTATTAAATCTAGTTCACCTAAACCAATTTGGTTTTTATTTTCTAATTTTGTCTTAAGTTTCTTTTCCAAGGTTTAATTAACCCTTTGGATCACCCGAGAGTTGTAAATTCCCAACTTGCCCGTTCAGAAATAATCGGGTTTGTGAACCGGTTCTGAATCCTCACTTGGTTTGACCGGTTCTTTTCCTGGTTTTCCTTAGCTCAAAAGGGCGGGTTTTTCAATAATGCTATTCTCAAAAACAAGGTCAGAAGTTACGTCTGACTCCTCGTGGCCTCAAGAGGGAGTGATCCTTCTTAGACCAAAGGGTGTGGCAGGTTGCTCACGGGGTTCCGACCAAACCGGGTCGGGGCATAATAACTTAAGTGGTATCAGAGACTGTTTCCTTGACTACAATATCAATACTATATAACATAAGAACTAAGAGAAAAACTAGCTAATTTTTCAGATGGATCCCAGACAAGAAACCAAGAAAACTAGGATTGTCGTCACCAACACTACTCAAAATCCGGTTCCCGTAAGAGGATGACCCTAAAAGCTCTCCAATGCCCAAGGTATAGTAGAAGTCATGAAGGACCAAGAGACATTATGTGGGGGAAGTGTCCAGTACCACCAAGGAATGTAGTGCCAGGACTCGTTGAGGTCATAGCCCTGAGTATGAAGAGAGCCAACCTAATGCCATGAAAACCAAAAAGGGTTTATTATCTTACAAAGGATAATGCTTATCAAGAATCTAGTATAGTAGTTTTCCCAACCTAATTCATAACCACCTCTTTGTAATAGGGATAAAACCCCAATGTATTGTACACTTTCTCAACTAATAAAAATTTCTAAGTTCCAAAAATGCTGCTTCTCAAATAATATTGCGATCGTATGCCTCATCTATATGAGGAGGGGTCACAAAAGGCAAGAAGGACCGAAGGTAGGACCCTAAGAAACCGCAAACAGGACAGAGTGTAGATGAACGGAAATGAGCCATCGTGGAGCAAGAAAGGAAGCATCTCCACAAGAGAAGACAAATCCCGAATGTTGGACATTGAGGAGGTTGTCTCGGGAAGTAGTAAAGACTACGCCCTAAAAGAGTGACAGAATGGGCATCAAGGATGAGTCAACTCGAGAGACAACTGTCTTAAGACAATTGGACAAGGAGAGTAGTAGGAACGAGGTAGTTAACAAACTGAACCTCGTAAGAATCATGAATTTAAACCCAAGCGATGAAGGGAGAAGTGAAAGGGCCAAACATCGAAAAAGAAGGATGAAGAAAATCCTTAAAGAAATTCTATGGCCAAAACCGGACTGGAGACCAAACTCAAGCCACGAGCAGGATTAAGCAAGCTCTCAAAAGGATGTTAAGAAACCTCGAAACAAAAAGAGATCAAAATTCCTCCCCAAAAAAATATACTTCAAGTGATTACAAGTAGGGATAAAGACAAGGTACAAAGGAGGTGCTAGTAAGATTCCCAAAGCCAGGGTAATAGGAGAGAACGACATCGAAGGATGTTATGAGGCTGATTTAAAAGACATATACCCACAAAGACAAAGGAAAAAGGAAATCCTGTGAAAGAGGTGTAAGCCTACCAAGGAAGGAAGCCCTGGAGAGGCGTATATATCCCAATGGAAAGGTGATGAAACTAATTGAATTGGGAAAAGAAGATGAGCTCGCAAATGAACTGCAGGTTGAGGTGAAAAGATCAAGTACAAAGGAAGTGTACTCATGAAGGCCCAAGGAGTAAGTTAAACTCAAGGAATGGGTAAGTAGTAAGATAGCATCAAACGATGTCGTAACAAGTTGGAATGAGAGGAATACCCATAATAAGAAAATAAGAGAAAAAATATTTGAAAAACCCCAGAAGAGTAAGCTATACAATGAAGAGGATTAAAGGAAACAACCACAGGAATCAAGACTGATTGAGGTCTGCATTCATTTATTGGAGCTTGAGATTTGATGATTAGGCAAAATGATGAGTACACGACATAAGACCCAATGATCGGAAATTCCTCGCATAAGAAATAAGAGGTGAAATGGGAATTTAAAGGCAATGAAGGATCAAAGGTGGACAAAATGCATTAATATAAAATGAGTGTAAGGATGTAAAGGAAAGGAACCTTCAAGAAGTGGCAAGAAGGTTGAATGTGTAACTCCTAAGGCGGAAGTCTCTAATTTGAAGGACATAGTAGAGAATGAAACTATCAAAAGGGAACTCCCCAAACAAAGGAATCGACACATGGACCAAAAGGGATCAACTCAAAATAAGGAACCATGAAATGGTCACAAGTGAGTAAGGAAAGAATGAAGAAAGGAAATCCTAGAGTAAAGGACGTCATTGGAGATGTGGAAGGACATAAGGAAGGAAAAAATCCCAAACATGTCAGTAAGTCAAGAAGTGATTGGGAAACTCGATGGTTCAAACTGGGAAAACCCAATAAGGAAGTTGATAAGGAACGTGTAGATAAGGAAAATCAACACGATCATGAAAAGACATGACGTCAAAGGTAAAGGCATGATAGGATAACGCTGAAGGTAGTTGAGGAATACTACCAAATGATAATAAAGGGCAAAATTATACGACCCCCAAATGGTTGGAAAGTCAAGAAAAACCATCAAGAAAATGTTCTAGAATTATAATTGACACAGACAAGTTCTAGAACATGCCACGCTGTAAGGGACATGTAGATCCAATAGTCCTAGGAAAATGTGACTCAAGTAAGAAAGAGTTAGTTAGTTAAGCATGACAAAGTTAAACATAAAAATTGGATCGGAGTTGTAAACAAAGGATGGAGGAAGGACCCATATAGGATGAAAAGGGGATAACGCCGAAACTCATGAAAACAAGTACGAAATGCTCGAAAGGACACCAAGCTAAGGGTTTCAACGATCAAAAGAATAACTAGACATGGGAACGGTTAGACATTTTGGAACTCCCAATCTTGGAATTCTAAACAAAAATCCTCAAGAGGAAGAGTCTTACCCCTAAATGACAAGAAGCATTGGATCTAAAAAATTACTTGGACATGGGGGTAAGACAACCCAAAGGAATCAAGTACACGGGAGTAAATGAATAATTGAAAGGGAAGGAAATTCCTCTAGTATGTTGCATGCGGGACTAAGTGAAAGGGGTAACCAAAGCGGTAGCATTTCAAAACAAACCCCAAGTTAACATCAAAGGAAATTATTCCCTTTGTAAGGGATACATAATTTAGTTTTGGGGATAAAACTCCTAAAATGAAGGGAGAGTTATAAAACCCATCATCTCGGACAAATGAAATCGGTAAAAGAACCGGCAAATTTCATGAAAAAATTGAGTCAATTAATGAACCAAAAATGGTAAAAAGGGGTTAAAATGGGAAATTAGAAATTCCAAAGTGACCAAAAAGTTATAAAAATCATGGGGACGAACTATAAAGGGAATTGGATGAAAAAATCGGACAGGTTCAGGGTGAACCGGACCTTAATCGGATTGAACTAGGTTGAACCATAGTGAATTGAATTGGATAATTCATTTTTCTAGATGGCTTGAAAATTTCAATTTGGAAAATTGAGGTCACCATTAGATAGAAAATGAATTTATATTAATTTAGAAATTTTAAATTTTTAGAAAATTGGTCGAATCGTACCTAGACTGACTGATTTTCGTTACCGAACCCTGTCGAACCGGACTGGTCCGGTCCAAAACAATGTCATCATCTCCCTTAGGATGACAGCAATGTTCATCAATGGCAGAAAATCTTTCCTTTTCCGATGAGGGGATATCCCCTCCGATTATGTCATTTTTCAAAGAGGATAATCTCAAACAATATTGAGCTCCCTATAAAAAGAGCTCCCCTCCATTCATACTCCACACACCTCAAACCATCAAAGAAGTAGAAGTGCTCCATTTTCTAGAAAATCTCAAATTAGAGCTCTAACTTGGGCACTTCTCTCAACCTTAGAAGGTAGGTACTACAAATTTCGGGGGAAGTCAGCTACCTAACAGCACCCTCCATTTTGCTTAAGGACCATCGGAGAAGCATCGGCAGGTCCAAATAGCAACGCAGCTCCGTCGGTCCCAAAGTTGCCCTATTGTTGTCGATCAGAATTTGGCCAATTCAGACCTCTTGCAACCAAACAGAGCCATCCTCTAGTCTCTACAGCTCACACTCAACCTCCCCAATGAAAATGGTAAGTCAATTTGGTCCTCCCTCATCGGAATAGTTCGGTTCTAGAGAGAAAAAGTGCAAAATTTCACTACCAAATTCCCACTGCTTAGGACACGAATTGTAGCGATTCTTAATCCTAGAAGGACCCTACGGATGAGAGCTATCTTCCTAGATCAAGAGCTTAGACCGCCGCACCTTTGACAGTGAGTTCTCGAAGCTCTCTCTCTCTACACTTAGTTTTCCAACGAAGCTCCGTTTGAGTTTGTTTTGAACTCAAAAATGGTGATTCATAGCTTGTTTTGATTGTAGGGAGGTGAAGAAATTGATTAGCACCATGATAGGGGACAATTAACACGAATTGAATGGTCAATTTGATGTGATTAGATTTAGGTCAATGAAAAGGGTGAAATTTGGGGGAAATTGGAGGACCTTAGTGCAATTTCTCAAAATTGAAGGCAATTGGCAATGAGGAAGATGTTGGAGGACTAGTTGGTCAATTTTTGAAAGAATTGTGACCAATTGGCCATTTTTGGAAAGTTTGGGGCAAAACGGTAATTTTGGAAAAGTTGGGGACCAATTTGGAAATTTGGAAATTTTGAGCTCCATTTATAATTTTGAGAAAATTAAGGACCCAAGAAAGATATTGGAAACCCTAGGGGACTTGATTGAAAATTAGGGACCTAAAGTCAAAGTTTATGAACTTTAGGGACCTATTTGCAATAAGGTAAAAATAAGGTCCTAAATGTAAATACATGGAAATAGAAGGGCTATTCATATCATACCGTTCCTTATAAGGATACTCAAACTGTGTAGGAACAAATTCAAATAAGGACGTGAGCAAAAGAGCTTGAGCAGGACTTGGAAAGCTGACTGGGGACGAATACGTCACAGTCATCGAGTGAGTGGGACATTTTAAACGTCATACCTGGTTGGGGTGATGAGCACATTTTAAAGATTTAAAAACCACTTACCGATTGTGAGTGGACATACGCTCTATCATCATACCCGGTTGGTATGATGAATGCATGTGAGCTCAAAGCAAATTTTGTCCAAAATGTTCTCCCATGACTGTGTACAAAGGCATAAACTGTAAAACTCGTCCAATTGGACCAAAGGAAACTGGAAAAAAAAAGAACCAGTGTAGATGTATACATGAAGAATTGAGTCGTTTAATGAACAAAAAAATAGAAAACGTGGGAAATTGGGAAATTCCAAGTGACCAAAATTTCAGAAAAACTTCAAGAAAAAATCGGAAAGTGGAATTGAAGAGAAAATCGAACCGGTTCAGGGTGAACCAGACCCGAATCGGACAGAACTGGCATAAACCATAGTGAACCAGTTCGCAAATTCATTTTTCTTAGGCGGCTTAAAAATGTTAAATTGGAAAATTGAGACCACCATTTGATAGAAAATGAATTTAGATGAATTTAGAAATTTTTAAATTAGAGAAAACCTATTGAACTAGGTTCGAACAGGCCGACTTTTGAAATTTGGACCGTGAATCCGGTCGGACCGGACCGGTCAATGACCAGCCGGCGCCACGTCAACTGCCACATAGACACGGTCAGCCAATGGGAGGCTACCACGTGTCTGGTCAATGGCCAGATAGCGCCCCGTCAGCATGCCACACAAACACAAGCAACCAATGAGAGGCTGCCACATGTCTGGTCAACGGATGACACGGTGGCCAAGCTAGCATTCCATGTCAATAAAACTAACCAATCACAGTACGAAACGTGGCATGACTACCACATCATCGTCTTCAACCTTCAGTTGCTAACAGAGAAGAGAGAGAGAGAGAGAGAGAGAGAGAGAGAGAGGGAGTCACCAAAAAAGATGGAGTCTTCAGCAACTCGAAAAATGCTCGGGTCAAGTCTCCGACGGCCGAGCTGGAGGTCGAGTCTCACGCCGGCCAGTAGCTTGAGAAGTTGTCAACCTCCCTATATAAAGAGCACCCTCATTCTTTCTTAGCATCCCACAATCGAGCGAAGAAGAAGAAGAGTGAGTTTTCCAGCAAGCTTCAAACCAAAGCTGCGATGACGAGCGAAACCTCCACCAAAGGAGCTCCGAAGGGTGGCATTGGAACCAGGGAAGAATCCCCTAGCTCCAGACCTTCTTAGAGCAACCAGGGAGTGCTCAGGGTGGTGCGAGGGTGATTGCACAGTAAAGCTGATTCGGAGCTCGAAGCAGCGAGCTCCTGCCCAACACCACCTCGCCCCATCCAGCCCTTCCACCACCCACCGTGGCCACCATTGACCGCCTAAGACCCTCCACAACACCCCTACAGGCCCCGGTATGCTCAATTTTTCCTCCCCTCATCGAAATTTCCAAATTTTAGAGCTGCACCAACCGGAACTTCTCTCATCGAATTCCAGCAGGGTTGTCACACCCCGACCCGGTTTGGTCGGATCCCCATGATTAACCAGCCACTCTCCCAGTTTATTAAAGGGTTTCCCCTTATTATAAACCATAAAGAGTAAGGCTTCCTTTAACCTGCACCTTTTCCTGGAATAACATAAATCAAAACTATGTAATAATTTAGATTTATCATACCTGTCTCACAAGCGTCTTATTTCATGGTCTTTAAGGGTAGGCTTTCTGAAATCTCCTGAAAAGGATATAAGGGAGGGGGTGAGTACAACTACTCAGTGAATGGGTTTTCAAAAGTTTAGACTTTTAAGAAAACATTTATTATTGGAGTGTGTCAGACTCCTTTCTTTCAAAACCATTTCATTTGCAAATCTCGGGTTTATCACCATTTCTTTTTTAACCATGGTGTGTCATCACCCAACACACATCATTCATCATGAAGGTTACACACAATCGTAGGTCAGCACGACCATTGAACCCACTTGTGGCTTCAGAGCGACTTTAGCGGCCACCTAGATAGAAGTATGACCACTTCTACCATGAGAATGAGCGGATGTACGTGACATTCGGCCCTCAATCTCGAAATCGATTCTTCATGTCCATATGAGGACAAAGACCTCATCCCGTCCCCACCCCGGTCTCATGTGCTTGTTGCTACTCCAAATTTCGCACAGACACTTGGAACGACAATCTGCCCTTATACTCACCGGGTCATCCAGGGTCCTTGGGACGCATCGCTACCCCCTCATGGGCGTCTTGATGATCCCGTAATCATAATTCATGCACAAACAGAGTTTTCTTAAATTGCCATGTAATATGTGGTGCCATTTGTCCCAACGGCCCCAACTCTCAACTCAACCCGCAGTTGTTTGTCTTGACTGGTCCGTCGACCTGTCATGTCGCACTACCGCTAGGTGATTGAGCATGTCGGTCCTATCTTGGTACCATGGCCAAACAATGCACTTATTAAGTTTTATGGCACATATACCATGCTCGTTTACGTGCTCCTGCTCGTGCCAACTAGCCTTAGGCACACTGTACGAGATTTTAAAAATTGGGCATTTAGCCCCCCAAGTTCCAAAAATTGAGGCCCCTAGCCTATAAGAGCTATTCGAGCTCCCGTCTATAAGGTCTCCCAAATTGTTTAAGCATTGGCACACAGTTAGGGGAGAACACTTCCGACAAAAATATATTTTCACTGTCCATTATACCGACCCTTTATAAGGACATCTTCGTTCATAATCGATGAACGGGTTTTCAGCTTAAAACAGGTAAGTAGTTTTTCCACATGGTTTTCACATCACTACTCTAAGTCGTAATGTTTAAAATACCATATAGTAGTGGGTTTTCATTTCGATGTGCTTATCATCTCCAACCGGGTATGATATAAAATCCCACTCACAACCGGTAAGTGGTTTTTAACTTTAAGTTGTGATCATCATCCCAACCGGGTATGACGTTAGTAAACCCACCCACCCGTTAATGCCGTAAATTCCACTAGACCAGTTCTTTGTATTCACTCGAGCTTGTCCTTGTTGGTGTTCCTGGTACTTCATGTTCCTACATGATATGAATATCTCGGTTCATTATCTTTTGGCCTAATAGCCTTCATTCATTCCAAATGAAGGAGAAAGTCAAAATTTCATTTATTTGCAATTAGGTCCCTAAAGTGATTACTCTTTACTTTAAGTCCCTAATGCTGGTTTTTCCTCAAATTGTGTCCCAAAACTTTTAAAATGTATCATAGGACCTCAATTTATTCCATTTCACAAAAAGGAGATTAATTTCCCAAATTTCCAATTTGGTCCCCCAACTTTTCCAAAATTACCATTTTTCCCTTCCTTTATAAAAATGGTAACTTTCACCCCAAAAATTCTAAAATTCCTCAATTGGCCCACTAACATTTTTATCAAGCCCAATTGACACTCAATTTTAGGAAATTGCATTTCGGTCCATCGAATTTTCAAAAATCCACAATTTCCCCCAATTCCAACTCTTTGACACAGCCAAATTTCATTTCATCAAATTGACCAATCAAACACCTCTAATTGTTGCAATTGAAGTTGAAATTGAGTTTATCCATGTTCATGCAATTCCAAAGAACTTTGAATCGTGAGTTTTAACACCAGAACGAGCTCAAACAGAGCTTCGCCGAAAAATAGACTATAGAGAGAGAAAGCCTCGATTACTCACTAGTGAGGGCACGGCGATCCAAGCATTCAATTTGGCAAATACCTCTCGTTGAGGTTCATCCTAGAATCAAGAATCGCATCAATTGAAGCCGAATTGGATTAGAATTTTGTCATTGAAATTCGGTCGACTCTCTCTCTAACACTGATTAGAAATTGTAAAGGGGAGCCAAATTGGCTTACCTTTCAATCCTAATTTGATTGTGGAAGGGCGAAGAAGTGTTGGGAGGGCTTGGTTTGGCCTGAGGAGGGCTCGAAATGGCCGATTTCAACTCAGCCAAAACAGAGCAGCTTCGGTCCACCAGAGCTGCTTCACTGTTTCATCACGTCGGTGTTTCTCCAACGACCCTCAGAGCAAATGGAGACTACATGTGTGTAGCTGACTTCTCCCCGATTCTAAGGAACCCGATCTCGCCTTGTTTGGCTTAGAAAATACCCTATATCGGAGCTCTAGTTTGAGCTTCACTGGAAAACTAAGCAACTGAGAGAGAGTGAGCTTTTTAGGTGTGGAGAAGATGAATGGGGAGGGGCTCTTTATATAGGAAGCTCGGGGACCCGTTGGTTGTTCGTTTGGCACCATTATGACAGGCATTGAAGACCTGAAATGTACCAAATTGAAGCGTGTTTTTTACCGGCGCTGCTTCAATTTTTTTGGCAAGAATAGCGTTGTCATTCTGAAGAAGAAGATGACACTATTCCAAACCGGGTTCGAAGCTTAAACCGGCCGATTCACCCCTCATTCGACCAAGTTTTTCAAATCTAAAAATTTCTAAATTCATTTTCTATCCAATGGTGTCCTCAAATCTCAAATTTGAATTATTTAAGCCACCTAGAAAAATGAATTTAGGATCCGGTTCAATAGTGGTTCAAACCGGTCCAAACTGGTTCGAATCCAGTTCACATGAACGGGTTTGGTTTTCATCCCCAATTCCATCACAAGTCCATTTCCATGTCCTTCGTGACTCCTTGTGTCACTTAGGGTCCATAAAATTCTGAGTTTACCATCTCTTTATCGATTCTAGTTCATAAACTGACTTGGTCCTTAAATTGGTTCAATTCGATTCGAGTCCGGTTCACCCGAACCGATCTGGTTTTCCTCTCCCACTTTGTTCTAAGGTTCCTTCCCAAGGTTTATAAATCTCTTCGGGTCATAAGGGATCCATAAATTTCCCTATTTGCCCTTTCTCTATCGGTTCCGGTTCATGAACCGTCTCGATTCATAAATTGGTTCAATCTAGTTGGATCCAGTTCATCCAAACCAGTCTGGTTTTTCTCTTCCAATTCATCCTAGGGTTCTTTTCCATAGTATTATAAACCCTTTGGATCACCCAGGAGTTGTAAATTCCCAAATTGCCCGTTCACAAATGATCGGGTTTGTGAACCCCTTCAGTTTTCTCACTTGGTTTGACCAGTTCTTTTCCTAGTTTTTCCTTAGCTCAAAAGGGTGGGGTTTACAAGGGCAGTAGCGAATTGCAGCAGAACTCGATCCTGCTAGGTTCCCCTTAACTAGGTCTAGCTACTGCCACCACAAGCTCCGGCCACTGCCTCTCCACTGGTAAGAAATGCAAGCTTTCTCTCTCTACTATAACTTTTTCGATGAAACCTCAACAGGGCACAAAACTTAGCCAAATCAGAAATTCGAAGTGCAGGACAATCAAAGGGGTTGTAGGAGGTGATTAGAAGCAAGAATTGAAGAAAACAAGGACTTATAGGAAGCCAATTGGACGAGGTAAGATCCGAAGTGTCATATGCTCAAATTGAGAGAGAGGGTGAAGGCGATTTGGGGATTTGGGGGTCTTTTGTGCAATTTTCAAAAATTGGAGGGTTGAATGGCAATTTCATGAAATTGAGGGTGTCTTCATGAAATTCACCCCAATTGAGGGTCAATTGGGCAAATTGGACAAATTTAGGGCAAATTTGGAATTTTGAAAAGTTAACCAAACTACAATTTTTAGAAAATTTAAAGACTAAAGGGCAAATTGGTGAAATTTAAAGAGTTAAGGACCCAAAAAGAATAATTGGGAACCTAGGGAACCCAATAGAGATTAAAGAGAAATTAGGGACCTAGGTGTAATTTATGCAAAGTACGGGGCTTTAGGTGTAGATATGAGAAAGTATAGGATTGTGTGAAAGAACAAAAATGAATTAAATTTAAGAAAGACAAGATGAATTCAAGTAAACCATTATAGTAGTTCCCCTCACTGAGTATCATACTCACCCCCTCCCTCAAGCCCTTTGTAGGACATCACCCCGACAGGAAGTTCCGGAGATGCTCAGACCCTCAAGGTACGCTTCCTACACCCAACTAAAGTAAGGGTTCAAACATGGACACGCCTTCACCTTCCTTGCCTCATTTGGGTAGATATACCTTAATGATACATGGAAGGGTGGCGGGTTGAACACAGACTCTGACCAAACTAGGTCGGGGCATGATATAAACTCTTTGGGAGACTTTTCTGATGAGATCTAGAATAGCTCCAACAAGCCGAGGGCCTCAATTTTGAACTCATAGTGCTCAAGGCCCAATTTTTGAAAAACTCGTGAAGTGGTCACAAGGCTAGTGTGCATGGGCTGAAGCTCGTAGACAAACATGAGTAAAATGAGCCATGAAAACTCTCATTAAAATGGAAATGTTGTGTTATTTTCCATGGTACCAAGTCAGGACTAATAAGGCTCGATGGGCTAGTGGTAGTGCGCCAAGACTAGGTCGACAGACTGGTAAAGCAAACAACTATAGGCCAAGTCGAGTGTTAGGGTCGTTGGACCGTCGGCACTAAAGATAGAGGATATTATGTGAAAACTATTTCTTGTGAATGCACTCTAATTCGGGACCATCAAGATGCCCAAGAGGGGTAGTTATGGATTCCAATGGCTATTGGACGATCCGGTTGTGATAAGGGCAGTTGTCGTACCAGTTAGTCATGAAGCTACTGTGTTTGGGCTTCTTGCGCATGAGACCGGGGCGGGGATAGGATGAGGTCTACATCCTCATACGGACATGAAGTACATTTGGGTCTGAGGATCGAACAGGTAACGTACACTCAGACTCAGGGTAGAAGTCGAGGACTTCTATCAAGTAGGATGGTAAAGACGCACCGATCCACAAGTGGGTGTAGTCGATATACTGCATCGGCGAACATTTGTACCCTTTATGATAAAGGGCATGTGTATGTTTGCTAAATCCCTCTTGAGTAAAGAGGAAGTACTAAAAAGAGCTAAACACACATAATAGGTGAAAATGGTCAAAGGCTTTGAAAAAGGATGTGTTAAATGATGGTTTTTGATAAACTATATTTTTAAAACTCACTCCCAACACCTGCTCACTAAGTTATAGAAACTCACCCTCTCTCATTAACCCTTTTTAGGAAAAAAGAGACCAACCTTAGAGATTTCTCACAGCTGAACCCTATGTGATGTATGCAAGTTTTAAGCTATTAAGTTTTGTATAATGATATTCCCAGAAACAAGGTTAGAAGTTACGCCTGACTCCTCGCAGCCACAAGAGGGAGTGATCCTTCTTAGACCAAAGGGAGTGGCAGGTTGCTCATGTGCTTCCCACCAAACCAGGTCAGGGCATGACATATGTCATGCTTTTCATGAGCATTTAGGTTTTCCTTATTTATTTATCCTTCACCAACTTCCTTATTGGGCTTTCCCAGTTTCAACCATCAGGTTTCCCATTCACTTCTTGACTTACCGACATACTTGTGGTTTTCCTCCCTTCTGCCCTGCCTCCTATCCAATGGCGTCCTTACTTAAGGATTTCATTTCTCCAGTCCATCCTTACTCGCTCGTGACTATTTCACGGTTCTTTATTCTGAGTTGTTCTGTCATGCCCTGACCCAGTTTGGTCACATATCCGTAATCAACTCGCTGCTCTATTGTTTCAACAGGGGTTTCCCCCTTCTTTAATTCAAGAGTAGTCATGTGTAATCTCAACCTTATTCCCTAGAATAATATATATCAAGTATAATGCAAGCTTAAGAAAATTTAAGCATACCAGACAGAGGGTAAGGCTTGGTGTTATCCCTAGTCATTTATTTATTTCTTGAAAATGGATAAAAAAGGTGTGTGAGTTTCTAAAACTCAGTGAATGGATATTTTCGAAAAAATGAAGATTTAATAAAATAGTTTTTAAATTGGAGTGTGCCAGACTCGTTAAACTTTTTTTTTAAATATCTCATTCTCAAAATTTTGGTTTTCATAGCCATTACTCAATCCTCAATTATAACTAGTGTGGTTATCAACCAACACACGCCCTTCATCATGAAGGGAACACACATTCACAAGCCAGCCCCTCCACTGTACACACTTGTGGCATCAAAGCGACTTTACCGGCCACCTAGATAGAAGAATGTCCACTTCTACCCTAAGAACGAGTGGATGTACGCGACATCGAACCCTCAATCTCATAAATAAAAATTCGTGTCCGTATGAGAACAGAGACCTCATCCCGACCCCACCCCGATCTCATGTTCTTGAAGCTATGTCAAGCTTCCAAGACTACTGGCACAACTAACTGCCCTTATCTCCACCATGTCGTCCAGTAGTCCTAAGACACATCACAACCCCTCTTGGGCATATTGAAGGTCTCGTAACTCAGTGCATGCACAAAACAACAATTTTTCAACATGAGTAATTTAATATGTGGTGCCATAGGTCCAACGGCCACAACCCTCAACTTGACCTGCAGCTATTTGTCTCAACTAATCCGTAGACCTGTCATGTTTTAGTACCATGGTCAAACAAATCATTCATTTAAAGTTTTCATGGCTTAAACTCATGTTTGTTTATGAGCTCCTGCTCGTGCCAACTGGCCTAGGGCCCACTATATGAGATTTTCAAAATCGGGCATATTAGCCCCCAAGTTCCAAACTTGAGGCCTCCAACCTATCTGAGCTATTCGAGCTCCCATCAAGAAGGTCTCCTAAAACGTTTAAGTAGTGGCACACATTCAGTGGAGAGCACTTCCGACAAAAATAAACTTTTAGTCATCCATCACACTAATTGGGTATGAGGACATCTCCGCTTATAACCGATAAGCGGGTTTTCTACTTCCTTCAAGAAGTTTCATCATAGCAACCGGGTATGATATACTTACAACCGGTAATTAGTTTTTCCACGTAATTTCCACATCACTCGTCTCAAGTGTGATAGTTAAAATACCACTTATTAGTGGGTTTTTATTTTAGAGTCGCTTATCATCCCAATCGCGTATGATATAAAATATCCCACTCACCCGATAATGTAGTGAATTTCTTCTTAACCGGCTTGTTGCCTTCACGCGAACTTGTCTTAGCTAGCGTTCCCGGTACTTCGTGTTCCTACATGATATGAACATTACTTATTCATTATCATTTGGCCTAATAGCCTCCATTCATCACAAATGAAAGAAACAATCAAACTTTTCATGTCTTTGTAATTAGGTCCCTAAAGTTATTTTTCTTTAACATTTAGGTCCCTATTGCCAATTTAACCCAAATTGAGTCCCAAAAATTCAAAATTATACTTTGAGAGATCAATTTGTTCAAAATTACATAAAGGGGTTCAAGTTTCCCAAATTTCCAATTTGGTCCTCAATTTTTCCAAAGTTACCATTTTGCCCCTCCTTTAGAAAAATGGTAAGTTTTACCCCAAAATTCCAAAAATTGCCCAATTGGTCCTCCAAATCATTATCATGCCCAATTGGCCCTCAATTTTATGAAATTGCATTTTAGTCCATCAAATTTTTGAAATCCTCAATTTTTCCCCCAATTTCAACTCTCCAACATAGCCAAATTTGATTTCATCAAAATGACTGACCAAATGAGTTTAATTGTTGAAATTGAAGTTAGATTGGAGTTCTTACATCTTCATGTGATTCAATTGCACTTTGAATCACACGATTTGACGTCGAAACGAGTTCAAACGGAGCTACGCTAGAAAACTGAACGTAGAGAGAAAAAGCTTTGAATGCTTACCATCAGGGGTGCGGCGGTCAGAGCTTTTGATCTAGGCAGATAGCTCTCGTCCTGAGGTTACTCCTAGGATCAATAATTGCATCAATTGATGCCAAATTGAAGGAGAATTTAGTCAGTGAAAATCTAACGGTTCTCTCTCTAGCATCGATAGGAATTTATGAAGGGGGGCAAATTGGCTTACATTTTCGCATTAATTCGGTCGTATGAGGGTTGAGAGGGTGTTGAGAGAGCTTGGTTTGGCCTAAGGAGGGCTCTAATTAGTTGATTTTAGCTCGATAGAAATAAGGTAGCATTGGTCTGTCGGAGCTGCTTCACTGTTCAATTACGTCGACGCTTCTCTGGTGACTCTCGAAGCAATTGGAGACTACCTATCTGACTTCTCCCCGAGTCTAAGGAACCTGACCATGCCTTCTTTTTCTCAAAAAAGACCCTATATTGGAGCTTTGGTTCGAGCTTAACTAGAAAACTTAGTAGCTGAGAGAGAGTAAGGTTTTCAATTGTGGAGAGGATAAATAGGGAGGGGCTCTTTATATAGGGAGCTCAGGGACTCATCAGCCGTCTGTTTGGCACCATTATCATAGTCATTGATGGTTTGAAATGTACTGAACAAAAATGTTTCCTCTTCATCGATGCTAGTTCAATTTTTCGGTAAGTGAACAGTGTTGTCATCTGATAAAGAAGATGACACTGTTTCGAACTGGACAAAACTGGTCCGAACCGGGTTCAAAGTTTAAACCGGTCGATTCAAGTTAGATTGGACCGAGTTTTCTAAAATTAAAAATTTCTAAATTCATTCTCTATCAAATGGTGGCCTCAATTTTCAATTTGAATTTTTTAAGCCACCTAGAAAAATGAATTTAGCATTCGGTTCAATAGTGGTTCAAAATAAGACTCAAGTGGGTGCAGACACAAAATGGGGTTTGGACCATTTCCAACTATCTTGTTGTTCATGTTGTGGTCCTCTAGATTACGCCCAATCTCCAACTATCAAGTATTAAGCTCCATTAAGTAGGTGTGGACCACAACCATTCTTGTTGTTCATGGTTGTTTCCTTTAATCACTTCTTAATTTAAGGGCGTACTTCTCTAAGGTTTTTCGGATATCCTTTCCTTTATTTCCTTATTATGGGTATTCCACCCATTCCCACTTGTTATGGCATCATTAGATGCTATCTTCCGACTTACTCATTCCTTAGGTTTAACTTTACTCCTTGGGCCCTCATGAGCATGCTTCCCTTGAACTTGGTCTTTTCACCTCGACTTGCATTTCATTTATGAGCTTATCTTCTTATTTCAATTCAATTGGGTCCATTACTTCTCTGTTGGGGTATGTATACCTCTCCAGGGCTCCCTTTCAGGGTAGGCTTTTTCCTATTTTTCCCGTGATTTTCTTTTTCATTCATCTTCGAAGGTATCTAACCTTAAATCAACTTCATGACATCCTTTGATGCCATCCTCTTATACTTACTCTTTCTTTGGGAATCTTGTGGCCACATCCTTTGTACCCTTTCATTATTCCTACTTTTAATTACTACAAGATTACTTCATTACGGGAAGGGTCAAATCCTCTTTGTTTTGAGGTCTCTTGATCACCTTGCGGGGGGAGGGGTGGCTTACTTAATCCTTCTTGTGGCTTAAGTGTGGTCACCAATCTCTTTTGGTCATTGATTGCTTTAATGATTCCCTTCATCCTTCTTTTTCCAACATTTGGCATTTTCACTTCTCCCTTCTTTGTCGAGGTTTAAATCCATGATTTGCACGAGGGTTAGTTCGTTAACTGCATCATCCCTACTACTCTCCTTGTCCAATTGTCTTAAGAAAGTGTCTCTTGACTTTACATGTCCTTGATGCCCATCCTATCATACCCTGACCCGGTTTGGTCAGATCCCCATGATCAACCCACCACTCCCTTGGTTTAAGAGGGGTTTCCCCCTTCCTTTAATCAAGAGGAGCCAGGCATAATTTAACCTTGTTCCCTAGAGGGTCAGTTCATTAACTGCATCGTCCCTACTACTCTCCTTGTCCAATTGTCTTAAGAAAGTTGTCTCTTGACTTTACATGTCCTTGATGCCCATCCTGTCACACCCTAACCTGGTTTGCCTCGTGATCAACCCACCGCTCCCTTAGTTTAAGAGTGGTTTCCCCCTTCCTTTAATCAAGAGGAGCTAGGTATAATTTAACCCTGTTCCCTAGAATAGTATAAATCAATAAAAAATGCAAGTTGAATAGAACTTTTAAGCATACTTGAAAGAGGGTAGTTCCGAGTGTTTTCTTTTGTCATGTTTCCCTACTCCTGAAAATGGATGTAAAAGAGGGGGTGAGTTTCTATAACTAAGTGAGTGGGGGTTGGAAGTAACTTTTCAAAACAATAAGTTTTAACTAAAATTATGTCAGGGTTGTTTTCTTTGAAAGAAAGTTTTCCTCATGTTCCGATTTTTAAAATCCATATTCCTCATTTCCAAACTAGATGTGTTTAAACAACACACACCCTTCATCAAGAAGAGAACACACATTTGCAGGTGCAGCCCATCCACTGCACCCACTTGTGGCTCGGAGCGGCTTTACCAGCCACCAAGATAGAAGCATGTCCACTTCTATCCTGGGTCTGAGTGGATGTTTACGACATCTGACCCTCAGACCCGAATACAACTCAATGTTCGTATGAGGATAGAGACCTCATCCCAACCCCACCCTTATCTCATGTGCAAGAAGCTACGTCGAGCTTCCCGACTATTAGCATGACAATCTACCCTTATCTCCACCATGTCGTCCAGTAGCCCATAGGACACATCACTACCCCTCTTGGGTGTCTTGAAGGTCTTGAACCTCAAGTGCATGCACAAACAACAGTTTTCATATAGCCATTTACCTTTGGTGCCACTTGGTCCAACGACTCCGACACTCAACTCGACATGCAACTATTTGTCTAGGCCAGTTTGTCGACCTGGCCCTGACGCACTACCACCAATCCATCGAGTACTATCGCTCCTAACTTGGTACCATGGCAAAATCACACAACCATTTCATAAAGAATTTTCATGCCTTTCATATCTCATGTTTGTTTAGAGCTCCTACTCGTCCCAACTGGCCTTAGGCCCACTATAATTTTCCAAAACCGGCCATTTAGCCCCACAAGTTCAAAAACTGAGACCTCTGGCCTATCTAAGCTGTTCTAGCTCCCGCCAAGAAGGTGTCCCAAAGAGTTCAAGCATTGGCACACAGTCAGGGGAGAACTATCACGCCCCAGCCAGATTTGGTCGGATCTCTATGAGCAACCCGCCACTCTTCCCAATTTACTAAGGGTTTTTCCCTCCTTTAAACCCAGGAGGAGTAAGGCATCCTTTAAACCTATACCTTTCTTGGAATACATAAATCAAAACTGTGTAAAAATTTTAACTTACATACCTGTCTTGTAGGTGTGACTAATAGGATGTAAACCCTATCCTTTAATAATGAGAAAACCAGGCAAAGAACCGGTCAATTTCAAATTTAAAATCGAGTCGATCTATAAGCCTGATTAACAGGAGAGAACTTCTAACAAAACGTATGTTTTCTCCATCCATTATACTGCCCGAGTATAAGGACACCTCCGTTCATAACCGATGAACGGGTTTTCAACTTCCTTCGAGGAAGTCTCATCATACCAATTGGGTATGATCTACTTACGACCGGTAAGTAGTCTTTCCATGTGATTTTCACATCACTTCCTTTAAGTTGTGATGTTTAAAATACCACTAAATAGTGGGTTTTCATACCGAGGTACTTATCATCCCCAACCGGGTATAATATAAAATTCCCACTCACCCGATAGTGCAGTGAAATTCCACTTAGTCGGGTTCCATCCTTAGCAAGCTGGACCTTGACTGGTGTTCCCAATGTCTCGATCTCCTACACGAAATGAACATAATTGTTCATTATTCTTTGGCCTAATAGACCTCATTCGTTCCAAATGAATGAGAAAACCCAACTTTACATATATTTGCAATTAGGTCCCTAAAGTTATGTTTCTTTAACTTTAAGTCCCTATTGCCATGTTTTTCCTAAATTTGAGTCCCGAAACTTTTAAAATTTATCTTAGGACCTCAAATTATTTAATTTTGCACAAAGGGGTTTAATTTCCCAAATTTCCAATTTGGTCCCCCAACATTTCCAAAATTACCATTTTGCCCTTCCTTTACAAAAATGGTAAGTTTTGCCCCAAAAATTCCAAAATTCCTGAATTGGTCCTCCAACATTATTTTCATGGCCAATTGACCCTCAATTTCATAAAACTACATTTTGGTCCTTTGAATTTCAAAAATCCCCAATTTTTCCCCCAATTTCAACTCTTCAAAACTACCGAATTTGATTTCAACAAATTGACCGATCAAACACCTCTAATTGTTGAAATTGGAGTTGAAATTGAGTTCCTACATGTTCATACGATTCCAAGAAACTTTGAATCGCAGATTTTAACGCCGAAACGAGCTCAAACGGAACTTCACCGGAAAACAAATTGTAGAGAGAGAAAGCTTAGATTTCTCACCGGTGAGGACATGACAGTCCAAGCTTTCAATTTGGGTAGATAGCTCTCATCTTGAGGTTCATCCTAGAATCAAGAATCACATCAATTGATATCGAATTGAGTTAGAATTTTATCATCAAAATTCTGTAGGTTCTCTCTATAGCACCGGCCGGAAATTTGTAGAGGGGAGCCGAATTGGCTTACCTTTCAATCCTAATTCGGCCGTGGATGGGCTAAGGAAGTATTGGGAGGGCTTGGTTTGGCCTGAGGAGGGCACGAATTGGCCGATTTCAGCTTGGCCAAAATAGGGCAGCTTCAGTCCGCCGGAGCTACTTCACTATTCCATCATGTCGGCGATTCTTAGACTGACTGGAATTTGCTATCAGATAGCTGACTTCTCCCTGGTTCTAAAGAGCCTGACCTCTCCTTCTGAGGTTAAGAAAAATGTTCAAGTCGAAGCTCTCATTCGAGCTTCACTGGGAAATGGAGCAGTAGAGAGAGGAGAGAGAGAAGTGTTCGGGTGTGAGGAGAATGAATGGGGATGACCTCTTTATATAGGTGTAAAACCGTGTATTAATTGAGAGAGATTTATTACTAGTATTAATATTTCCATAAATTATTAGTATTAATTCCAATAATTTAATTTCGGGCAAGCACGCTTAACTTCAGAGTTCTTATGGATTCTCGTTCACCAAAACCAATTTGGTTTTTCTCTTCTAATTTGACTTAAGTTTCTTTTCCAAGATTTAATGAACCCTCTGGATCATCCAGAAGTTGTAAATTTCCAAATTGTTTATTCCCAAATGATCGGGTTTGTAAACCGGCTCAGTTTTCTTACTCAGTTTGACCGGTTCTTTTCCCGATTTTCCTTAACTCAAAAGTGCGGGGTTTACACAACTGCTTCAATTTTCGGTGAAGCTCAAACTAGAGCTCCAATATAGGGTCTTTTCTGAGCCAAAGAAGGCGTGGTCAAGTTCTTTAGATTTCAGAAGAAGTCAGCTACACGTGTGTAGTCTCCATTTGCTACAAGGATCGTCGAAGAAGCGTCAGCGTGATAGAATAGTGAAGCAGCTCCGGTGGACCGAAGCTGCCTTGTTTCGGTCGAGCTGAAATCGGCCAATTTGAGCCCTTCTCAGGCCAAACCAAGCCCTCCCAACACCTCCATAGTTCTACTATAGCTGAATTAGAGCTAAAAGATAAGCCAATTTGGCTCCCCTCTCTAAATTCCGATTGTGCTAGAGAGAGAACCTACAAAAATTTGATAACTAAATTCTCACTAAATTTGGCATCAATTGATGCAATTCTTGATCCTAGGAGTAACATCAGGACAAGAGCTATCTGTTCATATTGAAATCTCGGACCACTGCGCCCCCGACGGTAAGCTTTCAAAGCATTCTCTCTCTAAATCAAGTTTTCCGGCAAAGCTTTTTTTGAGCTCATTCCTGCATCAAATTGTGCGATTCAAAATGCAATATAATCATATGAAGGTATAGGAACTCCAATCTATCTTCAATTTCAACAATTAAACTCATTTGATCGGTCAATTTGATAAAATCAAATTCGGCTGAGTTAAAAGGTTGAAATTGGGGAAAATAGGGAGAAATTTGGGGATTTCAAACATTCGAGGGACTAAAGTGCAATTTCATAAAATGAAGGGTCAAATGGGCATGATAAAGATGTTGGAGGACCAATTAGGAAATTTTGGAATTTCTTGGGCAAAACTTACCATTTTTGTAAAGTATGGGCAAAATGGTAATTTTGGAAATTTCTAATTGGGCATGATCGGTTCAGGCCAGATTCAACCGATTTTCCAAAAATAAAAATTTCTAAATTTATCTAAATTAATCTTCTATTTAATGGTGGCCTCAATTTTCCAAATTGACATTTTTAAACCACCTAAAAAAATGAATTATTGAATTGGTTCCTCACAGTTCAACCCAATTTGATCTAGTTCAAGTCTAGTTGACCTTGAATTGGTCCTGTTTTCACATCCAATCCACTCCCTAGCTCTTCTTCATGATTTTTTGGATTTCTTGGATACTTAGAATTTTTTAAATCCTTGTTTTAACCCTTCTTTATCATTTTTTGTTCACTTAAGTTCTCGGTTTATTCTTGATAAATCTTCGGTTTCCTTTCCTGATTTCCTTGGTCCGAGGGACGGGTTTCACATTATAGATTCAATTTCCCCACATACGGGGCACACATTGGAAGTGGATATTTTCCTTACACACATATTATCATAAATAGGTAAAGCATTGGAGAGCACTCTCCATAAGAAATTCCTAATTTTGAAATGCAATTAATATGCTAAAGAGACTTCCACATGCTCTTAGATACCACAACTGATGTTGAAGTTGAAGTGTTTAGGGACTCACATGCCTTCCAATCTTAAACGAAGGCATATGCAGACCATATGGTTACCATACTCAACTTTTCCCATGGCCACACCATTTTGTCTTCCCTATTGATTGTAGTGAGTCGGATGGCCAATATTGCTTCTTGTTCTTCTAGGGTCAAGCGTTGTTCTATGAAATGTAGTCGCAAAGTGCATGTGTTACTATCTATAATGGAGCATGCTCTAATTGGATCATCATCTGCCTCAACTGGTCTATAGGTCAGACGCCCATTGGGGAGGCCTGAAATCCATCGTTCCCTAGATGTTGGCTTGGTGTCCATTACCTATATGCCATTACAACCCCTCTAGCAGTAGGTCTTTCCCTTCATGTAAGATTCTCTATAGTCAGGAGAGTTGTGTACCTATACCTGCAGAAAAATTGTTAGTATTTTGAAAATACTTACCCTTTAACAATCTAGCAAGGAGGGAGTCTAGTCGGTTGTGGATCATATATACATTTTTTTATTAATAATGCCTTATTGAAGGTATGAAGATCCTTGAGCCCTAGTCTGCCCCTCTCTTTAATGACAATAAGTTTGGTCCACTTAAGCCACGCTATCACCCTTCTATTACCAATTGTCCCCCACCAGAATTTTGAGATCATAAATGATATCTCAGATCACCAAACCAATAGTAAGAGTGTAGAAATTTAAAATAGGGGAGAAAAAGATGTTGAAAGATAGGCTTGGTAGGCTATAGGCAAGCCACGGGAATAATTGTTTATTAATAAGTGACTCAATGAATTATATATAGACGTGCCTATTTATAGGCTCATGATAATATAAATATAGAAATAAATAATATGATATAATATATATGATATAATATTGACTAGTTAACATTATATCATATATATTATAACTACCTAAAATAATATCATAATAATATATTTTAATATTTTAATATTTCTTCTCAAGATTAGCATGGTTATTACTCTCACGCAAGCTCAAAGGGAGTTCACGAAGAAAGCGGAAGCAAGTGGGTGATAAATCTTTGGTGAATAGATCAGCTAGTTGAGCATTAGTGCCAATAAAATGAATATTAAGAAAACCATGAGTAACTTGTTCACGAACAAAGTGATAGTTGATTTCAATTTTTTTGGTGTAAGCATGAAAAATAGGATCCGTCGTGAGGTAGATAGCTGATAGTTTGTCATACTAGAGTGTAGGAGAAGTGGAAAGTGATAGATCAAGTTCTTTGAAAAGAGATCGGATCCAAATAAGTCCAGCTGTTGCATTACCAAAACTCTTATATTCGACTTTTGTACTAGAATGTGCAACAGTGTATCGCTTCTTATAACTCCAGGAAATAACATTGCGACCGAGAAAAATAGCATATCCACTAACAAAACGACGATCATCAGGATTCCCGACCTAGTCAACATTAGAGAATTAATGGAGAGTTGTAGGGGAGTGGTGCCAAAGGGTAAGGTCAAGATGAATAGTTCATTGAAGGTAGCTAATTATGTGTTTGACAGCAATCCCATGAATATCAGTAGGTTAATGCATAAATTGGCATACCTGATGCATGACATAGGAAAGATCAGGGCGACTGATAGTGAGATAGTGAAGTGAACCCATAATCTGACAATACAGAGTGGGATCCAAAAGAGGTGTCTCAGCATTAAGGGAGAGTCATGATCCAGGAGCAATAGGCGAATATATAGACTTACAAGTATCCATGGCAACTTTAAATAATAAATCCTCGATGTACTTGGATTTAGTGAGATAAATACCATGAGGATGATTGTGGACTTCAATACCAAGAAAATGATGGAGTGGTCACTAAACTTTGATGGAGAATTCATGTTGTAGAGCATGTAAAGTTGAGTTGAGAGTGGCATTGGGAGATCTAGTAATAATGATATCATCAACATAGTTAAGTAAAAACATGATTAATGTGGATGTTTGATAGATAAAAATAGAGTTATCCATAATAAAACCATGAAAGTCCAATTGAGTGAGAAAAGAACTAAGACGCATAAACCAAGCGCGCAACGCCTACTTGAGACCATAAAGTGATTTACGAAGTCGACAAACATAATGAGGAAAAAGAGAGTAAATGAAACCTGGTGGTTGTTGCATGTTGACTTCTTCAACAAGATGGTCATAAAGAAACACATTATTGACATCCAACTAGCAAATAGGAAAATGAAGTGAAACAACAATAGAAAAAACCACTCGAATGCTAAATGGCTTAATAATAGTACTACATGTCTCATTATAATCAAGCCCATATTGCTCGAATAATCCTTTAGCAATGAGACGAGTCTTATATCAAGCAATAGAACCATGAGTATTTTCTTTTATTTTGTATACCCGCTTGAAACCGAAATTGGGTCGACCATGCGGTGAAGGCATCAAATCCCATGTGTGATTGTGGAGAAGGGTAGATAATTCTTCTTACATAGCACGCATCCAAGGGGCATGACGACATGCCTATGCATAAGTGCGAGGTTCTTGTGGAGTGGCAAAAAATACATAAAGGTCAATAGCAAAATGTCGCAGGAGCAGAGAGCCATCTTGTGAGTGAGTGACCATACGAGGAGGCTTAGCAATAAGGTCTTGGCCAGTAGGAGAGACAACTAGAGAAAGAGGGTCAATATGTGTAGTGGGGGAAGAGGGAGGTGACATACTTGAGTTTGAAACTGGAGTTGGGACAAGATGGGGGAACATTAGAGTGCTCTATAGAAGCGGAGGGAGGCGTACCATCTGTTGAGAATGAAAATATTGTTTCGTTAGAAAGAATGGCGTGACAGGTGAAGATGTGATTAGTATCAGGATCCAAAATGCAATACCCAAAATAATGAGAAGGATAGCCAAGAAAAATACAATACCAGATCGGGGATGATGAAGTACCTCATAAGGAGAAAGAAACCCTAGAAAATGAGTAAGAAAGTAGTAAATTATATAGGCAGATGTATCAAAGGAAAAATCCCAAAATTTTGATGGAGTATAAGAATGAATTAAAAGAGTGAGTCCCATGTCCACAATATGACGATGTTTACATTCAGCTGATCCATTTTGTTGGGGCATGTGTGGGCATGAGAAATGGGCAAATTGGAAATTTACAACTCCTGGGTGATCCAAAGGGTTCATAAAACCTTGGAAAAGAACCTTATGAAAAATTGGAAGAGAAAAATCAAACCGGTTTAGATGAACCAGATCCAACTAGATTGAACCAATTTATGAACCGAGTCGGTTCATGAACCATAACCGATAGAGAAATGGCAAACCGAGAAATTTATGGATCCTGAGTGACTCAAAGAGTCCCAAAAGTCATGGAAATATACTAGAGAATGAATTGGAGATGATAACCAAACCGGTTCAAGTGAACTGGATTGAACCAGTTTGGACTGGTTTGAACCACTATTGAAAAGGATTATAAATTCATTTTTCTAGGCGACTTAAAATTTTCAAATTTGAGATTTGAGGCCACCATTGGATAGAAAATTAATTTAGATGAATTTTGAAATTTTTAGATTTGAAAAATTTAGACGAATGGGGTGTGAACCGGACAGTTAAAGCTTTGAACCCGGTCTGGTTCGGTTCGGTTCGGAACAGTGTCGTCTTCTTCCTTCAGATAATAACACTGTTCACTCGTTGAAAAATTGTGCAATGCCGGCGAAGCTAAAAAGTCTATGCCCAGGGAGTTTCAGGCAATGAATGACCACCACTAAGGTGCCAATTGGACAGCCAAGAAGTCCCCAAGGTTCCTATATAAAGACCCCCTCCCCATTCATCCTCTCCACACCTAAAAACTTCATTCTCATTCAACTGCTCCATTTTCCGGTGAAGCTCGAACTAGAGCTCCAACTTGGGCACTTTTCTGATCCAAACAAGGTGAGGTCAGATTCTTTAGAACCGGGGAGAAGTCAGCTACACGCCTATAGTCTCTGTTTGCTCCGAGGGTCGTTGGAGAAGCGCCAGTGTGATGGAACAGTGAAGCAGCTCTGGCGGACTAAAATTGCCCTAATTTGGCCGAGCTGAAATTGGCCATTTCGAGCCCTCCTTAGGCCAAACCACGCCCTCCCAACACCTCCACAGCGCTCCTACAGCTGAATTAGGACTGAAAGGTAAGCCAAGTCGGCTCCCTTCTGCAAATTCTGACCCGTGCAAGAGAGAGAACCAGCAAAAGTTTGATGATAAAATTCTCATCCAATTCGGCATAAATTAATGCAATTCTTTATTCTAGGATGAACCTCAAGATGAGAGCTACCTGCCCAGATCGAAAGCTCAGACCGTCGTGCCGCCGACGATGAGTAATTGAAGCTTTCTCTCTCTATAGTCTGTTTTCTGGTAAAGCTCCGTTTAAGCTCGTTCTAGCATCAAAACTTGCGATTCAAAGTGTAATTGAATCGTATAAAGATGTAAAAACTCAATTTTAACAATTAGAAGTGTTTAATCAGTCAATTTGATGAAATCAAATTTGGTTATTTTAGGAAGTTGAAATTAGAGGAAAATTGGAGGAAATTGTAGGAAATTGGGGATTTTCAAAATTTTGAAAGACCAATATGCAATTTTGTAAAATTGAGGGCCAATTGAGGAATTTTAGAATTTTTTGGGTAAAACTTACCATTTTTTTTAAATGAATGGCAAAACGGTAATTTTGGAAAAGTTGGGGGACCAAAGTGGAAATTTGGGAAATTAAACCACTTTTTGTGAAATTGAATAAATTGAAAATATCGAACTTTGGGGCTAATATGCCCGGTTTTGAAAATATCTAACAGTGGGCCATAAGTCAATTGGCATGAGCAGAAGCTCGTAAAAAACATAAGATATATGTCAATTTTAAATAAATGAATTGTTTGGCCATGGTACTAAGACAGGACGTGCGACATGACAGGTCGAAGGATCAGTCAAGACAAACAGCTATAGGTTGAGTTGAGGGTTGGGGCCGTTGGACCAGTGGCACCACAGATTATATGGCATGATGAGAAAATATTGATTGTGCATGCACTGTGATTACGGGACCTTCAAGACACACAAGTGGGGTAGTGATGCGTCCTAGGGCCCTAGACGACCTGGTGGGTATAAGGGCAGTTCGTCGGACCTGGTGATGTTGCGAAGCTGGATGTAGCTTCAAGTGCACAAGACTGGGGCAGGGTCGGGATGAGGTCTCTGTCCTCATATGGGCATAGAGAATTGATTTATGGATTGAGGGTTGGATGTCACGTACATCCACTCATTCTCAGGGTAGAAGTGGATGTGCTTCTATCTAGGTGGCTGGTAAAGTCAATTCGATGCCACAAGTAGGTTCAGTGGACGGGCTGGCCTGCTATTGTGTGTTTTTTACCTTCATGATTAAGGATGTGTGTTAGGTGATGACACACTATGATTAATAAGAAATGGTGATAAAAACAGAGATTTAAAATGAAAGGATTTTTGAAAGAAAATAAGGAGTCTAGCACACTCCAATATAAATATTTTTCCTAAAAGTTAAATTTCAAAAACTCATTCACTGAGTAGTCGTACTCACCCCCTTCCTTATATCCCTTTCAGTAATTTCCGGAAAGCCTACCCTTAAAGACCATCAACTAAGACGCATGTGAGACAGGTATGATAAATTTAAAATTTTATATAGTTTTTATTTATGTTATTCCAAGAAAGGTGCAGGTATAAAGGACCCCTTACTCTGTATGGTTTATAATAAGGGGAAACCCTTTAATAAACTGGGAGAGTGGCGGGTTGATCATGGGGATCCGACTAAACCGGGTTAGGGCGTGACAACTTGAGTAGTATCAGAGCCTATTTCCTCGAATACATAATCAAGAATAGAAAATATTGTAACTAATAAGATTGATCTTAAAATTTTCAGATGGCTCCCAAGAGAGTAACCAAGAAAACTAGGAATGACTCTACTCAACACCCTGTCCACGTAAGACAACCCTAGAAGCTTCCTAATGCCCGAGACATAGTAGAAGCCCCAAATGACCAAATGGGGAAGTATCCAATACCACCAAGGAGTACGGTGCCAGGACATGTTGGGGTCATAGTCTTGTGTACAAAGGGAGCCATGCCTAAAGCCAGGAAGGCTAATACGATCATATAATCTTACCAAGGAGAATACTTACCAAGAAAACTATAGCTTCCTATCTATCATGTAACTATTTTTGTAATAGGGTTAAGATACAAATCTTTTGTACTCCTCTATTAATGAAGTACTCGAAATTTCAAAAAAAATCCTATCTCTCAATGATGTGATAATACTAAGAAGATGGTCCCAAGAATAGTAAACAAACTACCACTACCATAGAAATTAGGAAGAATCCCATCCCAGTAAAGAAAGCTGAATCAAGGAATTGAGAAATATAGGAGGACTCCTAGAGTGACTGTTTGGCAAAGAAGAAAACTCTCAAGGTATTCAAGGATGGCAAAGCACCAAACCATTAATAACCCTTGGAAAGGCCCCACAATACTTGAAGGAAAGGAGGAACCACAATGGTTCATGCAAGGGAATAACCTATTACAAGTGTGAACGAGAGGGATACTACGTGAAGAAGTGCCCAACCCTACTAAAGACAAGTACCAAGATAACATGTTATAGGTATAAGGGAATAGGACAGGTAAAGTAGAACTATTCCACACCTCATGGATATAGAGCAATACCTTCTCAAAGATCATGAAAGGCATGAAGGACTGGTTACCAAAACCATGGAGAAGGTTAAGTAAGCAGTTCACAAAGAGGTCAAGAAGTAGCGAGGTAAAAGACAAATTAAACTTTTTCCTAAGAAGGTCGAGCCGAGAAGGATACCACAACAATGGAGGTAAGAAAGTATACCTAGAACCCCCTCATAAGGGGCAAACGTGGAAAAATGTCATCTGGAAACTCTAGGAGTATGACACAGTAAGAGTGAAGAGGAGAAGAAATACGCTATGGAAGGAAACTTTGGAGAGATGCATATGACTAAGTATCCTTGAAGGAATCATTGATGGGCAGATGGATAGAATGTGGTGTGCAAGGAACCAACCCTTAATTAGGAAACTTTTCAAAGGAAAGAGGTATCGTGATGGCCCAGAGTGGTCTATTTGGAGAGAACAGAACAACCAAATAATAATTCCAAGAGAACCAAGTAGAAAGAAGAAACTAGTAGCAACGGGATAGTCAAAGAGAATAAACAAAACCCTAAGAAAGACTGGGAAGTAGTAAAGACTATACTCTATGAAGGACAATAGGATGGGCATGAAGGACGGGTGATACAACTATCTAGACAAGTAGACAGGCAAAATAGTAAGAAGGAGACAGTTAAAGAACTGGACTTTGAGAGAACCATGGATTTAAACTACGACAAAGAAGAGAGAAGTGAAAAAGGCCAAAACATTGGAAAAGAAGGACGAAGGAAAACCCTTAAAGAAATTAATGGCCAAAAATCGAATTTATAATTTAAAAGTCTTGAGATGGTTAAGTGAGCCTCATGAAGGACGATCAAGAGATTTTGAAACAAGGGGGATGTGAACCCTCCTTAAAAGGAAATAAGTTAAGGGCAAATAGGAAGTTAGCATCAAAAGATGTTGTGACAAGTAAGAATGAGTGGATTACCCATACTAAGGTAATAAAGGAAAGAACATCCGAGAAAAATTGGGAAAGTAGGTCCTCCAAATAAGATGTGGCTAAGGAGTAACCACAATTGGTAAAATGGGTCATAGTCTATATGCGCATATGAAGCCTAAAGAGGGGACGACTGAGAATAGTGTGGAATGCACGGAATAAAACCAATAATCAGAAGTTTCCCAAGTAAGGAATAAGGGATGAAACATAAGTTGTGTATAGTGAAGGATCCAAAGCAAATAAATGCCCTAACATAGATAGGGGTGCGAAGAAAGGGAGAAAGAACCCTACAAGGAATGATAAGAAGGTTGAGCATGTAACTCCTAAGATGGAAATCTCTATTGTGAGGGGCATAGTAGAGAACAAAATCGGAAGAAATGAACCTTCCCAAGCAAAGAAATCGACACATAGATCGAAAGCAATTATTGTAGAATGAAGAATCATGAAATGATTACAAGTAAGTAAAAGTGGATTAAGGAATAAGGAAAAATCTTTTGATAAAGAAGGCCAAGAACTTAAGAAGGAAGGAATCCCAACTTGTCGGTAAATTATTGGAAATCCCAATCATTGGAACTAGAAAGACTCAATAAGGAAGTTGAGAAAGGATGAATGGGTAAGGAAAACTGACATAGTTGTGTAAGTTGATTTGATAACGGTGAAAGTAGTAGAGGAATACTACCAAACAAAAATAGGGATAAAGTTATACAATCCCTAGAAGTTGGAAAGTTGGGGATAACCCTAAAGGAGGTGTTCTAGAAATCTAATAGAGATAGAGACAAGATCTAGAAAATATCATGTTGTAAGGGGCAGGCAAACCCAACAGTACTGAGGAAAACAAGACTCAAAATAAGGAAGAGTCAGTTAGTAAGCATGACAGAGTCAAACATAAAAATTTGGACTGAATTGTAATGAACAACGGATGAAGGAAGAGTCAAAATAGGACGAAAAGGTGATGACAAGAAAATCCGTGAAAACAAGTATGTAACGCTCTAAAGAACATCGAGCCAAAGGTTTCAACGACCAAGAGACTAATTAGACATGGGAATGGTTAGGTATCTTAGAATTCCCAATCCCAAGTATAGAACCTCAAAGGGAAAAACGTTGCTCTAAGTAAAGAAAGATGTAAATCTAAGGATATACCCTTAAGTAAGGTATATCTAATTATGATAAACTCCATGGAGGGAGTAAATACTATAAAGGAAAAGAAATTCCTTAAGTGAAGGATGTAAAAAAAAAGGGCTAATTGAAAGAACAAGAGAAGAGTTTGAAGGTTAAGCAAACACCAAATGGACATCAAAAGAAATGGTTCCTCATACAAGGTTGCTAATTAATTTTTGTGGACAAAACTCCTAAATGGAGGGGAGACTTGTAAACCCCGCCTTCTTGAGTTAAGGAAAACCGGGAAAAGAACTGGTCAAACCGAGTGAGAAAACTGAATTGGTTCACAAACTTGATTAACAAGAAATGTGCAATTTGGAAATTTACAACTCTTGGATGATCTAAACGGTTCATAAAACCTTGGAAAAGAACCTTAGGACAAATTGGAAGAGAAAAACCAGACCAGTTTAGAAGAACCGGATCCAACTGGATTGAACCAGCTTATGAACAAAGTCGGTTCATGAACCGGAACCGGTAGAGAAAGGGCAAACTGAGAAATTTATGGATCCCGAGTGAACCAAAGAGTCCAAAAAGTCATGGAAATGGACTAGAGAATGAATTGGAGATGAAAACCAAACCGGTTCAGGTGAACTAGATCCGAACCAGATTGAACCGGTTTGGACCACTATTGAACTAGATTCTAAATTAATTTTTCTAAGTGGCTTAAAATTTTCAAATTTGAGATTTGAAGCCACCATTGTATAGAAAATGAATTTAGATGAATTTAGAAATTTTTAGATTTAAAAAATTTGGTCGAATGGGGGGTGAACCGACCAGTTTAATCTTTGAACATGGTTCGGACCGGTCCGGTCTAGTTCGGAACAGTGTTGTCTTCTTCCTTCAAATGATAGCACAGTTCACTTGCCGAAAAATCGTGTAGCACCAGCGAAGCTGAAAAGTCTCCAGCCAGGGAGTTTCAGGCAATGAATGACCACCATTAAGGTGTCGATCGGATGGCCAGAAAGTCCCCGAGATTCCTATATAAAGACCCCCTCCCCATTCACCCTCTCCACACCTAAAAACTCCATTCTCTCTCAATTGCTCCATTTTTCGGTGAAGCTCGAACCAGATCTCCAACTTAAGCACTTTTCTGAGCCAAATAAAGCGAGGTCAGGTTCTTTAGAATAGGGGAGAAGTCAGGTATATGCATGTAGTCTCTATTTGCTCTGAGGGTCATTGGAGAAGCCCTGGCATGATGGAACAGTGAAGCAGTTCCGGCGGACCGAAGCTGCCCTGTTTCGGCCGAGCTGAAATCGGCCATTTTGATCCCTCCTCATGCTAAACCAAGCCCTCCCAACACCTCTACAGCCATCCTACAGCTGAATTAGGACTGAAAGGTAAGCCAATTCAGTTCCCTTCTACAATTTTCGACCGGTGCTAGAGAGAGAACTGGCAGAAGTTTGATGATAAAATTCTCATCCAATGCGGCATCAATTGATGCAATTCTTGATTCTAGGATGAACCTCAGGACGAGACTATCTGCCCAGACTGAAAGCTCGGACCGTCGTGCCCCCAACGATGAGTAATTGAAGCTTTCTCTCTCTACAAACTATTTTCCGACAAAACTCCGTTTGAGCTCGTTCCAGTGTCAAAACTTGCAATTCAAAGTGCTATTGAATCGTATGAAGATGTAGAAACTAAATTTTAACTTCAATTTTAAAATTAGAAGTGTTTAATCGTCAATTTGATAAAATCAAATTCGACTGTGTTAGGAAGTTGAAATTGGGGGGAAATTGGAAATTTTCAAAAATTTGAGGGACCAATTAGGCATGATACGAATGTTAGAGGGCCAATTGAGGAATTTTAGAATTTTTGGGGTAAAACTTACCATTTTTGTAAAGAAAGGACAAAATGGTCATTTTGGAAAAGTTGGGGAACCAAATTGAAAATTTGGGAAATTAAATCCCTTTTTGTGAAATTGAATAAATTGAGGTCCCAAGGTAAATTTTAAAATATTTTGGGATTTAATTTGAGGAAAAATCGGCATTAGGGACTTAAAGTTAAAGAAAAATAACTTTAGGTACCTAATTATAAATAAATAAAAAAAATTATTTTTCTCATTCATTTAGAATGAATGAAGGCTATTAGGTTGAGGGATAATGAACAAGGATGTTCATATTGTGTAGGAACACTAAGTACTGGGAAGGCCGGCAAGGACAAGCTCGCGTGAATACAAATAACCAATCTAGTGGAATTCACTGCATTAACAAATTAGTGGGATTCTTATATCATACCCGGTTGGGATGATAAGCACCTCGAAATAAAAACCTACTACTTAGTGGTATTTTAAACATTACAACTTATAGGAGTGATGTGAAAATAACTCGAAAAAACTACTTATTGGTTGTAAGCAGATCATACCCGGTTGGTATGATGAAACTTTCTCAGAGGAAGTGGAAAACCCGTTCATCGGTTATGAGCGGAGTTATCCTCATACTCAGTTAGTATGATGGATAGTTAAAAATATATTTTTTGTTAGAAGTACTCTCCCCTAACTGTGTGCCACTTCTCAAAAATAATTTGGGAGACCTTCTTGATGGGAGCTCGAATAGCTCTGTTAGGCTGGAGGCCTCGATTTTGGAACTTTGGGGCTAATATGCCCGGTTTTGAAAATCTCGAATAGTAGGTCATAGGCCAATTGGCACGAGCAGGAGCTCATAAACAAACATGAGATATATGCCATAAAAATTTAAATAAATGAATTGTTTGGTCATGGTACCAAGACAAGACCAACATATTCAATTAACTAGCGGCAGTGCGACATGATAGGTCGAAAGACCAGTCAAGACAAACAGATGCAGGTTGAGTTGAGGGTCGGGGCCATTGGACTAGTGGCACCACAGATTATATGGCATGATGAAAAAATACTAATTGTGCATGCACTGTGATTACGGGACCTTCAAGATGCCCAAGAGGGGTGGTGATGCATCCTAGGGCCCTAGACGACCTGGTGGGTAAAAGGGTAGTTCATCGGATTAGGTGACCTTGCGAAGCTCGACGTAGCTTCAAGCGCACGAAACCAAGGTGGGGTCGGGATGAGGTCTCTGTCCTCATACGGACACGGAGAATTGATTTCGGGATTGAGGGTTGGATGTCACGTACATCCACTCATTCTCAGGGTAGAAGTGGGCGTGCTTCTATCTAGGTGGCCGGTAAAGTCGTTCCGACGCCATAAGTGGGTTCAGTGGATGGGCTGGTCTGCAATTGTGTTTTTTTGACCTTCATGATTAAGGATGTGTGTTGGGTGATGACACACCATGATTAATAAGAAATGGTGATAAAAACAGAGATTTGAAATGAAAGAATTTTTGAAAGAAAATAAGGAGTCTAGCACATTCCAATACAAATATTTTTCCTAGAAGTTAAATTTCAAAAACCCATTCACTAAGTAGTTGTACTCATCCCCTTAAAGACCATCAACTAAGACACCTGTGAGACAGGTATGATAAATTTAAAATTTTATGCAGTTTTGATTTATGTTATTCCAAGAAAGGTACAGGTATAAAGGATGCCTTTCTCTTTAATGTTTATAATAAGGGGAAACCCTTTAATAAATCAGGAGAGTGGCGGGTTGATCACAGGGATCCGACCAAACTGGGTCGGGGCGTGATATGGTGACTAATGTCGGTAAATTGAAGTTAATATTGAAATGAGGTGAAAATAAATTCATTGGCACCATCTAATTGAAAATTTTTAATTCTTCAGTCAAACAAGTTTTCAACTTGCAAACGAAATGCTCAAAAAATAAATAGAATATTTGAACACTTTTTCATGATAAATAACTATGAGAACTTACTATAGTCATCAAAGAAATGAACATAGTAAAATTGACATGTGTGGGATGTAATAAGAGCGGGTCCCTATATGTTAATATGAATTAGTTCAAGAGGATGAGTGATGACATGGTGAGTTAAAGGGAAACAATATTGAAAGATTTTTCCACAAGAACATGAATCACATAATGATAAAGGTTAGATAGATTTCATTGATAAATGTTTAGAGAGCACACGACTAAAAATAGGAAAAGTCAGATGTCCTAAATGTTGATGTCATAATGAAGTTGGTTCAGTATAACTTACACAAGCAACTAAAGATAAGGTAGAAGGATTACAACTCGTATGAAGACAGTACAATACTCTCTTGTGACTTTCGTGCAATAACTCTTAGTGTGAAACGATACCTTTGATAAGTAAGTGAGTAGGGTGAAATTCAAAATAGTAAGTATTATCTTTAGTAAATTGGGAGACATGGAGTAAATTAAGGGAAATTTGAGAAACATAGTAGATATTGTTGAGACAAAAGCGATGAGTAGATGATCTAAGAGAAGTAAATCCGGAGGATAAAATTGGTAAACTTGTCTTATCTCCAATTAGAAGATGCTTAGGAAGTACCTCATTCTCTTGAATAGACATGTGAGATAAATTATTAGTAATATGAGTTGTCGCTTCTGAATCAACATAACAGTCAAGATGATTCGGACTAGCTTACTTGTCATAAGGAGAGAGAACTTGATGAGTCAGAGAGAGAAGTTGAGGAGTCTGAGAGAGAGCCTTGAATTCATAGGAAGGGCAATAATGAGCTTATTAAGAATATGATCTCAAATTGTATAAAATAGAGAAGTATTATGGGTTTATTAGTTGGAAATGTTCCACTACTTACAAGTAATAATTTTTAAATAGATATGGGTACAACTCTTTATCGGTCCACAATACCTTCTCACGTGGTATTATAGCTACTGGGCTCGCACCCGTACCTGACCCGAGACTAGAAATTCGACTCATGATCTGCCTAAGTATGGAGGAAAATACCCAACTCGAGGCCATTGTTCCCCCTCATCCGAGACCGGAAGAATAATACTCAACTCGTAGATAATTCTTGAGTGCGAGTTTAAAATTGCATGTGGCAAGTGTATCAATGTTGCACGTGAGGACGAGCATTGAGAATATTATCCCACATTGGATAAAATAGAAAAGTGTTGTGAGTTTATAAGTTTGAAAATTTTCCACTACTTAAGTGTCATGACTTTTAAGTAGATATGGGTCTGACCCCTTATCGGTCAACAATACCTTCTCACATATTATTAGAGTTTGTGGGCTCGCACCCATACCTGACTCGAGACTGTAAATCCGACTCGTGGTTTACTCGAGTATGGAGGGAAAATACTAAACTCAAGGCCATTGTTCCCCTTCTTCGAGACCGGAAGAATATTACCCAACTCGTAGATATTTGTTGAGTGCGGGTTAAAAATTGCACATGACAAGTGTATTCATGTTGCACGTGAGGGCGGGTTGAGAATATGATCTAATATTAGATAAAATAGAAAAATGTTGTGGATTCATAAGGTGGGCAGACCACGAGTCAGATTTCTAATCTCATATCGGGTACGAGTGCGAGCTAACTGGCTCTGATACCATGTGAGAAGGTATGTGGACCGATAAGGGGTTGGGCACGTATCTACTTAAAAGTTGTGACTTTTAAGTAGTGGAATTTTTTTAACCTTATAAAACCACAACACTTCTCTATTTTATTAAATGTATGATCATATTCTCAACATAGTAGAATGTCCATATTTGCCACAAAATTGATAGGACTTTAAAGGCCTAGAAGTGGGACAAGTGATTTGTTATTGGTGTGATCTCAATCTATAATATCTTGCAGTAGATCTAGACTAATAATTAGATTGAGACCCAAGCCCATTTGAAGTCGTCCACGCCCATACACATGAGTTGTCATTGGTGTTCATTTTTCGATTATAGTTAAGAGAAGTTATAGGGCGAGATGAGATATAACAATTGAAGTGATGAGTGCGTTTGGTAACAGGAGAAGGCCATAGAGATGGACGGTAATCTTATAGTCATATTTTTTTATTACAATAACTAATATTTGCTTGTTTGATTTGTATGTTCCCCTAAACAGTATTCATACCCAACTGTATTTAATAAATACTTAAAGAAAATTAAAGATTAAGTATTAACTATCATAGATTTGGTATTGTAATTATTAATATAGTAGTTGTGATACAATTACTCTAATACCGTATAGAAATTTAAAATATAAAATAAGAAAATATTGAAATACAAGTTTGATAGACCATAAATATAAGCCATACGAATAATTATTTATTAATAAGTGACTCAATTAATTAAATATATTTATTTATTTATAAAATAATTATAATATAAAAATAAAAATAAATAATATATATATATGATATAATATTAAATAGTTAAAATTATATTAAATAAATTATAATTAACTAAAATAATATTATAATATTATAATATATTTTTTCAACATGAGAAAATAATTTATAGTGTAATTAGCAATAATAGAAATAATAAATTTTATTATTATTTACCTATCATTTGGGTACAAGTAAGAAAATTCTCATGAGCTTTTTAGCTTTTTGAAGAATTTAAGTATTTTTATTTTGGTTACAGTGATGTATAAGATTGATGAAAGAAGGAAGATATGAGATTAAGTGGTCTTCCATCTATCCCCGAATTTATGAAATTGATTGAGACATAATTATGCAATATTTTAAATATTGAAGAAATTAATATTATATTTTGACATTAATTTTTTAATTATTTTGAATATAATTATTCACACGTATTTAGAATTATGGATGACAAAAATATTCATAAACTGATGAGATACAACTAGTTTTCACCGAATCTAGATGTTAAAGGGTATGTAAGCAGGTTAAGTGAGTCGAAGTCCCGGTCTTTTGGCTGGACTCGATGGTCTTTTTTGCTTAAAAATAATTTAAATTTTATTTTATTATCAATTATGTTCGAAAACAACATATATCCAATAATAAAATAGTTTTATCAACTAAAATAAAATAAATTATTTATATATTAAAAATATAAATATTATATTATAAAAATTAATTTAATAAAAAATTTTATAAAATCAAAATTAGGCGGAAATTTCATACGCATATCATTTTTAATTTATAGCTAAAAAACTTATTTAAATTAAAATATTTTTATTTTAAATAAAAAATAAAATTAACCATATTTAGTTAATAACTATAAATATCATTATTAATTTAATTATATGTTTAAGTATACTTATTAAAATAATCTATTTTAATTATTAAATTCTAAGTACGTATATCAAAATCCGATTTACATATTCAAAATGCGTTTGATAAACCAAATTATGGGATTTGATTCCACCTATACTCAGTACCTTCAATTATCACCACTATTACAATAGTTATTATTGCACCCTTGTCTTACCGTACTAACGTTAATTAAAATTTGAAATAAAATAATATAAAATATATATCATTTAGATTTTAATTAAAAATATATCAATTAGTAAAATGCACTATAAATTAAATAGAATGTACAAATTACAAAATATAATTATGTTAAAACTTGAATAAAGAATGGGTTTGGTGCCATCCAGGCACCCACGATCCTAGGGTAACGTCCCCCACACCCACCAAATCAATTCAGCTTATATAGTATATATTGAACGGAACCATTTAAATAGTTCAATTTAGTTGAGCATGATTATTATTATTGAATATTATGGTAGAAAAAAAAGTCAACTAATTTCCAATTAAAAGTTATATATATATATATATGATAAGTGTTAGAACTTTTTTCCCTCGTTCTCAAATGTCTCACCAAATTGTCTACAAGTGAAGTATTTCCAAAGTGAGATCAATGGGTAATAATGACCATCATGGCTAAAAATCACTAGCTAGGCTAAAACATGCATTCAATTTGGAGCGCCCGAATACGTGTCAAATGAGAGGTGTGAGCACAAATGCTCTCATATTATGTTATTGAAGATTGTGGGCTGATAAATATCAAACTTATTTTTAATTAAATGTCTTTTTTAACAAAAAAAAATTTTAAAAAAAACTTATCTTACAAGTAAAAATAAGATAAAGTATAATCATTATCTGGCAATAATTTTCAAAAATGTCTTAAAAGTTTCTCTTATAAAACTGATATTTTACAAGGTTGTAGGGTTTGGTGGTGCTTTCATTTTATTGGGACATGATGCATAGTTCCTTCCTAAGTTCCTAACACAGTTACAAGGACCTTTCAAGTTAATTGGAGCATAGGATGTTGAGCCTGGGCCAAATATTTCAGGATGGTAGACCAGACTGGAAGAGCGGATTTTTAAGGAAATGTTATGTTGTTCTATCATCACGTAATATATACTGCACAAAAAAATAATCATCACATAATACATGTATATTGAACGACCACGTCACACTAACCCTGAAGTTATTGATCATAGGACTAGTAGGATTCATATGCTTAACCGGCATTCGAGGCTAGGAATGACACTATTTAAACAAGAGCTAATAGTCAATATAATCTCAAAAACTTGTTCCAACCAACGATTGACACATTCATGATTAACCATCATGCCAATCCAAAACCTATCATTACCCATGCAAATGTAGACGCTGCCACGTTGGATTTGGAACCAGCGTGGTTATTAAACACTGAAAGTTTGAGCAAGATAGCGAAAATTGGAACCAAATTTTGGGTTAAGTAAAGCCAACGTGGAGAAGAAAAAACAAAGGAGTAAAAGACACGTCTATTAGCAGCAACAGACATAATCTTCAGAAAGTCAGAATGCTGATGTCAACATAAGGTCTCAACAACACGAGAACAGAGTTTGATACTGTCAGCACGTATAATTCAAGCCCTTGTTTAGCAGTAAAACATGACTCGCTTGACGTTCTCCTTGAGAGCAGGGAGTGGTCTTACTGCAGTGCTTGCACCAGCAGCCCGGGTGCTCCTTGTGCCACTGGACCCAGCAGCACCAGGCCCTCCTCGTCCAGGAGGTCCACTTATCATGGATCCACTGTCTGAGGTCTCAGGTTCCATGTAGAACCGAGCTCTGAATGCCGCAAGGTGGGCATAGTATGCTGGTGGCACTGCAAATCAGAGAAAAACATCCATCAGTTAAAACACACCTCAACACCAGTGCGGTATTTCTTCATTTACTGAATGTGATAAATCATCTGAGGCAAGGGTAAGCCACTTACCAATTGAGACCGAGCGAGTGCACCTTGCATAACTGTGGAGAAGAAAAGAGTAAAATTGCTTTGTGTTAGGGCCATGATCTAATTCAAACCCAACTCATTACCCATGACAGCTTTTTTCTGGCCAAACTAGTAATTGATTCAAGTTAAAATATTTTGAATTAAAAGTAATCAATTTTATCAAGGGAGCAATTCAAGCCAATTGACCTTTCACCATCTCATTGTAATCTATTTCTCAAGAGAAAATGAAAATGGAAAACAAATTTCGCATATATTGCTCAGTCTACAAAAATGCATCTTTCAGTCTTAATGTGTAAAGAGGCATGTTTCAATTTCAACCCACACAGAAGTCCAGTCAACCAACTGAGGCAACATATAGACAGAGCAAATCAAACACTTACGTATAGCAGAGGTTGTTCGTGAGGGACTGCAATCCATCTGCAGTAAACTTATTCTCATCCCACAAGACATGATAATGAGCAGGTCGACTAGTGCCCTACAAGCATGAGATTTCATGTATCAGGGAGATAAATACATATGATGATATTTAATCATCATAAAAAGTACCTGAATCCCAGCATGACTACATAGATAGAAATCAAATTCAGTAGGATGGCAAATCTTAGAGTCCACCACAGTGCCTGTTGCAATATTCCAAAAATAAATACATCAATGAAAAAGATAGCCATAAACTTAAAAGAATCCAAAAAGGTGCCTACTTCAATATTGCAAAAATAAATAAATCACAGACAAATTGGCGCTAACTAGTATTGCACTCAAGGATATTATACCAGGCAATATATTCCCACTCTTGTCAACAGCATTTCGGTCATGATGATTATTGGCAAAGAGCCTAGTGTGGTGACGTTTCTGAACCACCACAAAAGTAACTGGAGGCTGATAATTAGGCTCCAGAGAAGCACATGCCTGAAAGAAAACAGAAACGGTACAAGGACAGTAACCATGAGACTAATCACAACAGTAAAATCAATCTCATAAAAAAATTGAGTTTCATCTCCAATGAAGGAGGAAGTACCTTCCGAATAGCATCAAGTTCATATAGCAAGACCTGATAGAACTGCCCTTCACTAACCCCATCTCTGCATTAAACCGACCATCATATTGCACGGACCATAGCCACTATTTTTAGACTCAGAAGAAACTTTAGGAGAAGAATACCTGTAGAATATAATTCGCTGAGGTTTCTGTCCAGTGGCTCGACGAAATGAGATAAGCAGCTCCCTATATAACCACGAGATCATCAATGATCAAATCATTATACCCAATCACACATTCATACAAAAATGTAAAATTTCCTTAAGGGCAAGAAAAACTAACTTTATCATCCCACCAGTCACAGGACCCCTAATAGGATCCTGCCAAGTTTTGAAGAGGTCCTGAATAAGCTCCTGACGGTGTGCTTGCGCACATACCAGTCCAGCATATTTTGTGACCTCAGGCCAATCTTGAGATGCAACCACCTAAAATATTAAATACAAAAAAATCATTTAATGCTAGTAAGGCATACTAAAGGCATTCATAAAATGAAAGGACTGATATCCTTCCCAGGATGGGGATGAGTGACAGATAACTCACAGCAGCTATGGAAGGACTGGTATCCTCCCCAGGGTGGGGATGCGTGACATCTGCCCCAAATATTATTGTCGGGCGATCACTGACTAGGGGAATACGTCTGGAGAGTGCATCTACAAGAACAGTGTTCCTTCCGCCAACCTTAACATTGATCTTAAGGGCAACATTTGCAAGATATTGTTTACTTTTCTTGAATACATGCTTGGTTAAACAGCATTGTGAAACAAGCCCCAGATCAGTCTCACAAATCCTCTTCAAATCACCTTGACAATGGAGCCATATTGTATATCTAAATGGTTAGAAAATGGAAAACCAAGCAACAATGTTAGAGAAGATAAGGAGTTCAAGAAAAGTTCAATACCATATAGGGAGCCATTGTTATCTGGCAGAATTACAATAAGAAGATCAACATCTTTCCCCTTGGCTTGGAGCCTAGTCATGGCATCATGATATCGAGCTTTCAGTATCTTCTCTACTTGATCAGGACGGCCACTGATAGGAGGAAGTATGGGCTCAGGATTGAATGCCTAAAAAATGATAGACATGGAAATCACACATTTATCTGAAAGTCAAATTCCATCAAAGGCTTTACAAGAATCATATAGAGCTATACCATGCCAGAAATATAACACATGTGAGCCAACTCATTACAAAAGTCACGCGCCACAATTTCCTGGACGTTCCAAGAAAAGTTGATGCAGAACCAATTGTTCACAGTTCCACCATTGACCATTTTCTGCATAAAAGTAACATCACAAACTTTAATAAATGTTGATTACAGAAGATACAGAACATATGGCATTGCAAGACTATAGAAAAAGTACATATATTTCATGGAAATCAATATGAAAAAGCAAAATTTTTAGTTACCTTATTCATCATGTTCCAACATCCTACTTCAGGAAGACAATCTTTAATTCTTCCCGAATCATGATATTTCAGCTGCAACAGGAGTATAGATTCAACATTTAGAATATTCTTGAACCAAAATTCATATTGCAGAAAAAAGAATATAAAATTACCCAAGGTGCAGGAAGGATACGAGCTTCAACTTGGGCAAGCTTCTCACTAATCTTTATCCCAAACTCTTTTGCATAAGGATCACTGCCATATGCATTATGCTTAACAGTCTGTTAAATAAATAATACTGGTCAGGCCACTTGTCTAATGCCCAGTTAATAACAGGTCAAGCATGCAACTCATTAGTCACATAAAGAACAGACAATTAAAAGTAAAATTTATTAGAAAACCTGCATAATGTCATATTCCCTTTCTTGAGGACGCTGGCAAGTCACTTTCAGCAAGGCAGTTATTTGCCTTTCATTGAGCCTCTTTGAATAGCGTTGTCCCTCAACAATCTTACAAACCTAGATCATGTAAGACCCCAAATGGATCAATAAGAATACAAAACCATGCAACAAAACAAAAACTGAGGTATAAGTTCCTCAGTGATTTACCTCCATTGGGAGATAGTTAGGTCGGTTTTGGTTTCCAACTTGTAAGCACGGCCATTGTGTATGTTGTATGACAAAACCATAAGTTTCACGAAAGTATTCAACAACAGATTTTGTGGTCCCTCTGTCATCTACTGGAAAGCTGCATGTTTTAATAGAAAGTCAGCCATACATTTCCAGCCAGTCAGTCGTCAGAGATAAACGCACATACTATTATCCATTAAACCAACTGGTTGCACGAATAAAGATAAACATAAAAACTTACGTCAGCTCCCTCGTTGCCTGAGATGTCAACCCAGAAATCCTGTACTTCCTGCGCATATTACCTCGATGTGTAACTTCAACCTTCACTCCTCTAAGTGCTTTCTTAATCTGTTTACAATGTTTGAGCAGTAAAATAATTACGCACAATCTTCTAAAAAGGCATACACAACAATAAATGGATACAATTTTGATCGTAACTGCAATAATTGTTTGGAAAGATCCTAATAAAACAACAATAGAATAGAAACTCAAATATCACCTAACCATTTATGAAAATGATAATTAAAAAAATTAGAGTCCTACCTTCACTCTATCTGCATCAGATAATGGCCTAGAGGAGACATCACGATTTAACAACTGGTTGACAAATTCTATGACTGGCAGTGGTTCAATGAAAGCTGTGGACGACATGTCTGCACTTTAAAAGGGAGATGTTAGGTTCATTGCTTTTTATCAACAATCGATGTGGATCCTGTACCAAATTGTACTAATATAAGAAAAATACTAAGCAAAAACTTCTCTGGAAGAAACAAGTTGCATACCAATGTTGAGAGATAGTCCCATCTGAGTTGGACGAATACTTTGATAGAACCCTCGCCAACTCTCAAGGCCCTCCCCTAGAGACTGCCTCCTTCCAAGGTTAGGAGAATAGAAAGATCGACCCACAGGAGAGTATCTAAAGAAAGTTCACCAAATAATTTCCTTGTTTAATGTGACATTGTTGAAAATCAAAATATTAAATGCTCTTTTGGTAAAACTCAATCATACCGAGAGTTTGGCAGTTCGCGTAAAACAATGTCAAGCACTTGCAGTGCATCTTGGGGTGCCTCAGACTGTCTTCCTTGCAAGAACATACCTAAATGGTGTAAATCAGCCCGAGCAGCCAACTTGATGACAACCCTGAATTCCCGTTCTCTCCTAATCAAAATGATGGAGGCAAACACCTGAGACTTTAAGACTCAAGGTAATGTAGGCATACATAACATAGAAATATATGGATCAAGAAGTTATACCTTTGGTTACCTGCTGCTTCATCATCATCAATAAGTGTAATCCTAAATTCCCTCAAGACAAAGGGCAAAGGACCCGCTGTGTAAAGTGACTTACGACCATCATAAGCTGGCAGTCGCTTCCCTAGATGAGATTCCTTGTACAGATCGACCAGCTTCTTCATCACTTGCCTATTGACAACTCTAGATGACACCTCAGGTGTAATAGAGACCTGCCATATGTTCCAGCCGAGTAAATAAAAAGTAAAGAATCTTTCAGAATTTAGATATAGAAATTGTCTACAAGGATGCGCACATCATACTGATGCAAGTCCTTGTCTGGGAGCTCTGCAAAGAAGTGGTTCGCCTTAACCATGCACTTTACACCAGTGATACCTTTACCAGGTCGAAGGGGGAACTTCATTGCTTTACTAGAAGGAGCAACAGGTTGAATAGCTTGACTACTGCTGCCCTCCTCCTGGATTGAAACCTGAGAAATCAATTCTGTTATATCAGTTGGTTCAGCTACGACTGATGAAGAACTGGCCTCTACATGCACTGGCTGCATAGGCACCCCAGCTGGAATAGCTTGGTGCAGCTCGGGAAATGGTCTTGGCGGGCCTCCCTGGAGTCCTTCACGACTACCCCCTGAGCCACGACCACCTCGTCCACCACGTCCACCCTGTTGTGGAGGATGACCTCTTCCCCTAGGTTGGTACTCAGAAGGTCCACCATACTGTTGTTGTTGATATTGTTGCTGCTGATGTTGTTGCTGAAATCCCCTGCCGCCACCATAGCCTCCCTGCTGGGCCTGGGGAACCCAAGTCCTTCCACCATGGTGACCTCCTCCATGTTGCTGAGGACCACCTCTATCAGCAGCAGGTTGCTGGGAACCACGCCCACTTCCAGCAGAAAACTCTTGAGGGTTAGGCTCGCTACTACTGGGAAGATCAGTGCGCCTCTTTCTTCCCATGATTGAAAAATTCTCTAATAAAAATATAGCATTAAATTGGTGACTAAAAAGGGTTAGCTGTAGCTGAATCTCCAAAAAAAGAACAAACAAACAACAAACTGCATATCAAGTACTACAATCTATCCAATACTAATCTGTAAAATGTACTATCTAAAGACTCTAGTGGAAAGCTGACACCACAGGCATCTTCCACAACAACGATTGTAGAAACTGCGTCACGTCAAACCCTTCATTTTAAAATACAGTGAAGCAAAACGGAGCAAAAAAGGAAAATAAAAAAGCCATGGACGAATGCATTGAAAACCTAAAACCCATCTAACTAGCAAAACTATCAAACAAAGAGCCTTCTCAAAGAAATCTCAACACGACTGTCCACAAAGGCAGCACAATCCACAAGGATATCGATGCACCAAATGCACACGATCTTCGGACACACACGCAACGAAGAAGATGATAAATCTAAAACATCAGCCGCGGTAAGAAGCGCGGATCAGTTCAAAAGCACCAAAAGAACGCCTAAGACGACCATGGTTAGGATTCGACCACGGCGGATCCACTTACCAGAAAACCTAGCGGAGACTTCCGGCCAAAGTTAAGGCAGCAGAGGACAAAAGGTAGAGAGAGTAGATAAGAGGGATGAAGAAAGAGAAATGATAAAACTCAAGGCATTTGAGAGTGGGCAAGAGAAGGTAGGTGCTTGATAATGACAACTTCGTCTATGTGTGGGAAGGGCATTGCTAAACTGCGGCCAGTCCCACCCTACCTCTTTTTTTTGCTCAATCACCTTCCATTCCATCACTACTTTTCTATAACCGCCCCTCTTTTTTTCCTCTACTTTAACCGCCAAGAAAAAAACTCAAACTATTCCTATCCATTAAACCACAACATTAACTTCCGAGATTCTTTTGCGAATTACAAGGGGAGGAAACTGCCTTGCTTACTTGCTTGGCTTCCTGTTTTAGCACTCTATTTTACTTCCTTTCTTATCATGTAAAACCTACTTCAAATAACTTCTCTCGGAATTCTTCTCCCCAAATTCGTCGCTCGCCATTCCCTCGGCAACCAACCATCTTCCACGTGCACGTGCACCAAATGATATAAATTTCTCCTTTTATATATACAATTTTAATATTTAATAATATATTATCTAATTTTAAACACCATTTAATTTAATGTACCAATCCAAAATTTATACTATTTAAATGAAAATTTATCTTTATTAGGGTTTCTTATAAGGGTTAACAAGAATTCGTTGTGGCATGATATATATAATTATATATCTAAAATTATATAATTATTAAATTATTAAAAATATGTTATATTTATTTTAATTAATTATGAGTTAATGATTTTTAATTAGTATAATTTTTAAAAATATGTTATCACAATTCTCTTAATCTGGATTATATTTCATATATTTTTTTATTAATCATTAATTTTCTTTTTAATAATTTGTATTAAATATCATATAATTTTTTATTATTAATTGAATTTTTATGAGATAGTATGGAATGAAATATGACATTATTACTTAAATAAATTATACTCCTTTAAATTTGTTAAAATGGAAATCTAATTTAAACTCAAACCTTAGATCTGATCAAATAATTGGATTGGATAAATGAAGTAATTTAGGGCATTAAGATACCTATCATTTGTCATTTTTTTAGTTTAAAAGAAAAGGCCTTTTATTGGAACCGTTATCCTTGTGAGATATTTTGGAAATTTTCATTTCTCTCATTTCTTTTCTTGGAAGGCAATGAGATAGGTTGAGAGCCCGCTGAAGTAACCCCTACTTATAGGTAAGAGTTCTAGAAGGGATATCTTTTTATAGCAGCGAGGCTTTATTTTCTTCCTTGAATTATACCAAACTAGTGCAACAAATATGCTTAAGAGCAACTACGCTTGCTTTTAAATAAAAAAAATTAAAGCGCGTGAGGATTATGAGTACACAACAATTACCTTTAAAATGAAATTATTATTATCTCCCCAATTCGCTTCCAAGTATGCCATATAGACTATCCGATAATCAATCAAATAATCTAGTTCAATTGGATAAAGTAATAAATGGTCTATATATCTCAAGAACTATCGTAAAACACACTAGAGAATTATAATTATAAAAGTAAACGTCTACCTTCCCCTATCATATTGTAACGATATACTATTGCAATACCCATTTGATCAATTATACTTAGTTATATATATATAGGATAATTAGTCATGTTTAAAAAGGTATTCATACATGTATATGAAAAATAAGATGTACCTAACATGTTACACGTGGTTTTCTACTATTGAGAACTACAATAACCTAATCAAAGGTAAGGACACCACAAGTAAAAAGTATTAAAAATAAAAAAATATATATATTATTTATACTTAACAATTTTCAACATGTATATAATATGCATTATTTTATTATTTTCATAAATAAACTCGTATATTATAATATTCAAATTCAAAATAAATACGTACTATTATAAATATTACTTCTATAAACCTTTAATTAAGAAATTATCTAATTATTCTTTAATGTTTATACAATTTAGTTAAAGGATTTTCATGTCAAGTTTATATTTGATGAAAAATTAATCAATTTTAACATTTTTTTGTTTTATTATACTTGAACTAAATTATTGGTAATTTTGATCATTGATTTATTATCACATTATAATGGAATTTTTTTCTAAATAAGCATAACTTCAATAGTAAGTATTTTATTCATATTATCTTAAGTATACTTTTAGTTATGACCATGTGTTTCGTCTCTATTGTTGATTTGACGACCACATCATTTTTCTTATTTCTCCAATATACAATATTATCTTCAATAAACACACAATAACCTAAAATCGATCTTATATCATCTGCATAACTAGCCCAATCGATGTCATAAAATATTTCCACTCTATTACTAACTCAAGACTTGAGCCAAATCCCTTTACCTAAGCTACTCTTCAAATATCTTAATATTGGCATAGTTGTCTCTCAATGTTCTGTTCTAAGATAATACATATATCTACTCAAAATACTAAACATGTCACACACCAGCCTGTTTTATGGGTCGGTGGTCTCATGTCACTTCGCAAATCCTCTCAATGTTAGCATGGTTGGTACCTTCACCACATTAAAATTGGATTGACTGAGGCCTCCATTAAAACTTTCTCTTATTTTTCGGTGAAAATTTGAAACTTTTTTCTATAAAAGTATAGTGTGCCCCAACCAAAATAGTTTCATAAATAACCCGAGAATATAGTAGTTGATAAATAGTAAATATAACTTTTGTATGCAAGTAAAGAGGTCTACCTCGAGTTGTGTTCGTGTAGAGATGCTCTCCCGTTGTTACCTCGGGTTTCCTCAGCTTTTACCTGCAATGGTTTTGAGGGAGGGTGATCTCACAACTCAATAAATGAGGTACTGATATCGAAACACTTCATGATTTACAATTTCAAACATCTCATAAAATCTTATATCATGGGTATTCATTTTTGGGTTACCAAGATTCTCATTTCCCTTTCTCTCTATTCGACCCCAGTCTCAAGCCACCCATAACTGTGATCTCTCCTTATGGTCGGGTCCACTCCCATTTCCCTTAAATAGTTTATCACAATAAAATGTATAGTATGTACAATGCATCATAAACTGGGCACTCAAGACCCACACACATGGGTAACTCATGGCCTCATTTTTCCTTCATTCATTTTCATTCGTGTCCGGAGGATATGTCATAATACCCATCGGGTAATTCGTGCATGAAGGGTATGTCATAATACTCATCATGTGCTATTTGTGCCTAGAGTGTATGTCATAATATCGATCGGGTGCTATTAAGAGTGTGGTAGCCACGTGTACTCTTTCACAACCGATACCCCACGGGTTCATCTCTCACTGGGATGTATTTGCATACGGGGTCACAGCCAACTTTTTCACTTACAGTCTTACACATGCCCCCTTACACATAAAGGCGTAGAAGGGAGGTTGACGATCACTTTGGAACTGGTGGCTAGAGGTGACTGAATTTGGCCTTGAAAGGTCGTCGACGACGGGTAGAACTTCAGTCCTAAAACTAGGTCGGACACTAGTAGGTCGGGACCCAGCCATAAAACTTAAGAGTAGTCCATAAGCGGCATTTTGACACCAAGATTACCCCATCTAGTGATCAGACAAGAGAGAATTTCTCGTTCAAGCATTGGGAGGTCGAGTAGCTCTCTAAGATTAGGATTTCTGACTTTAAATCCAAAATTAGAGTTATCCAGGAGGATTTAATGCAATTAACTCTATAGAGAGATATTTAGCTCAGTTCCTAACTGATCTCTATAATTTGTTGTTGTAAGAAAACTAAATTAAGGAAAAAGAATATGTTGATAGATAGGCCATAGAGAAACAACTCTTTATTGATCACTGACTCAATAAATTACATAATAGACATGACTATTTATAGGCTAAGAATAACATAAATATAGAAACAAATAATAATAGAATATATGATATGATCTTAAGATTATATCATATATCGTGACTATCTTAAATAGAATATATGATATAATGTTAACTAATAAGATTATATCATATATCGTAACTATCTTAAATACTATCATAATAATATATTATAATATTTCAACACCCCTCAAGATGGGTGGTAAATATTTGTCATTTCTATCTTGTTATAAATATTAATCCACTATTTAGGTCTTAATCCTTTAATTAAACAATCAGCTAATTGTTTGCCAGTTTTCATATAATTTAGCTACACGATCTTACTCTCAAGTTTTTCTTTGATGAAAAATCGATCAATTTCAATATGTTTGGTCCTATCATTTTGAATTGTATTGTTAACAATGTTAATCGCTTATTTATTATCACACCAAAACTTAATGAGTTATTTTCTAAATAAACATAACTCTATCAATAAGTTTTTTATCAATATTATCTCACATATATCAATATGTATTCTGCCTCCATTGATCTTGCAACCACATCTTGTTTCTTACTTCTCCGGGATATAAGATTACCTCCAACAAATTCGCAGTACCTTGATATCGATCTTCTATCATCTGCACAACTAGATTAATCAAAGTCACAAAATCCTTACACTCTAGTATGACCTCGAGACTTGAACCAAAAGTCTTTTCCCTGGCCACTCTTTAGATATCTCAATATTCGCATATCTGCCTCCCAATATTTTGTTCTTGGATAATACATATATCTACTTATAATACTAACTGCATATGTGATTAAGGTCGTGTATAACACAAGTAGATAAATCATTCTACAATTCTATGGTGTTGTTATTTATCCACTAGGTCCCTTGATTGAGCACATAACTTATTATTTGGTTCAATTGGAGTGGAAGCAGTTCGACAACCCAACATCCATATTTCAGTAAGTAGATCCAATACATATTTTATTTGAGAAAACACTATTCATTTTCTAGACCTGACTATCTTAATACCGAAAAAATACTTATGGGGACCCAAATCTTTCACTTCAAATTTTTTGCTCAATCTTTGTTTTAGTTGTAATATCTCATCACTATCATTTGTAGTTACAATAATATTATCTACAAATACTACGAGAATAACAATCGACTATTTGAGTATCGATAGAAAACTATGTTATCTCTATTACACTTTTGATACTCCCATTCTAACTACTACATATGAAATCGGTTAAACCAAGTTCTTGGTAATTGTTTGAGTCTATACAAAGACTTCTTGAGTCTACATACCCTCCTAGTGGTTTTCACCGTATCAAATCCAGGTGGAATCTCTATATACACCTTCTCTTATAAGTCTCCATGCAAAAATGCATTATTTACATCTAATTGATGTAATTTCCATCCAAAGTTGGCAACACATGATATAAGTATTCTGATAGTAATCATCTTAATAATTGGTGCAAATGTCTCATCATAATCTATTATATACGTCAGGCTATAGCCTTTTGCTACCAATCTTGCTTTATAGCTGACAACCTTTCATTCAGCATTTTGCTTAATAGTGAATACCCATTTGCATCCAATAACCTTCTTTCCGCTTGGAATTTAGACTAGTTCTCAAGTCTTATTTTTCTCTAATGCATGCATCTCCTCATGCATTGCTGTAAGCCACTTTGGATCACTTTTGGCCTTTTGCCAATTTCTCAGTATGTGCACTAACTATAATTATACAATAAAGGTCTTGTATGTAGATGAGACAAATGCATATGAGACATAGTTACTTATATCATGTTAATAACCATATCTAATTATAGATTTTCTTGCATTAGCTTTAGATTATTTACAAATAGCAATGGGTAGAGATCCATTACCATCTAGTGTTGACGAGGAGTCGTTAGAAGATTAATGGGTATCTGTGACATATGTGGGCAATGGTTGTGGTATAAGTATTTGTTCTTGTCTCTCACCATCATCTTTTTTATCTTCCTTCCTGGAGCACAACTCTTTTTCCTTCTATTGTAAACTTTCAATTTTGGTTCATCAGTCCCTTTTTCATTTCTACTCAATCTCTTAGAACACATGATTACACCTACAATGACATATTCAACTATCTTATCACTAATTCACTTTTCATTTTTATATTATGGATAACTTTATTGATTCACCATAAAATATTTATTCTTGTCACGCCCCAACCCGGTTTGGTCGGATCCCCATGAACAACCCGCCACTCTTCTAGTTTATTCAGGGTTTTCTCCTCTCCTAAATTGTGGGGAGTAAGGCATCGTTCTTACATGTACCTTTCCTAAAATAATATTAATCAAAACTGAATATAAATTTTACATACCTGCCTTAAGGTTTGGCTAGAGATAAATTTTTAAGGTTGGTTTTTGCTTGGTTTCCTAAAAATGGGTAAATGGAGGGGGTGAGTTTGACAACTCAGTGAATGGGTATTTGAAAAATGAGTTTCTTATAAATGAGTTTGAATTGGAGTGTGTCGGACTCCTTATTTTCTTTTAAAACATTATTTCCTCACACTTTGGTTTTCAACACCTTTTCCCAAGGTTTACCAATTATTTTCCAAGGATTCTCAAATTCTTTCCAAGGTTTTCATAACCTTTTTCCCATTTTCATATTCAGTGTATTTCATAAATCACACACCCTTTATCATGAAGGGATCACACACACATTCACGAGATGCAGTTACGCCGACTACACCCACTTGTAGATCAGAGTGTCTTTACTATCCGCCCTAATAGAAGTCTCTGACTTCTACCCGAAGTCTGAGTGAATGTCTCTAACGTCCTACCCTCGGACCAAAAATACTCTATGTATGTATGAGAACAGAGACCTCATCCTGACCCCACCCCGGTCTCATGCGCAATGAAGTTACGTTGAGTTTCGCAAGACTTATGGTACGACTAACTGCCCTTATATCCACCAGGATGAGGTCTCTGTCCTCATACGGACATGAAGAAGTGATTTCGGGATTGTGGGTTGGATGTCACGCCCCGACCCAGTTTGGTCGGATCCCCATGATCAACCCGCCACTCTCCCAGTTTATTAAATGATTTCCCCTTATTGTAAACCGTAAAGAGTAAGGCGTCCTTTAACCTGCACCTTTTCCTGGAATAGCATAATCAAAACTGTATGAAATTTAAAACTTTACATACCCGTCTTACATGCATCTTAGTTGACGGTCTTTAAGGGGAGGCTTTTCGAGATTTCCTGAAAGGGATATAAGGGAGAGGGTGAGTACGACTACTCAGTGAATGGGTTTTTAAAAACTTTTGACTTTTAAGAAAAATATTTATATGGAGTGTGCCAGACTCCTTTGTTTTCAAAAAATCCCATCATTTAAAAATTTGGGTTTTTCCACCATTTCTTATTTACCACGGTGTGTCATCACCCAACACACATCCTTTATCATGAAGATTATACACATTCGCAAGTCAGTATCACTACTGAACCCGCTAGTGGCTTCGAAGCGACTTTTCCTGCCACCCGGATAGAAGTACGACCACTTCTACCCTAGGAATGAGTGGATGTACGTGACATCCGACCCACAATCCCGAAATCACTTCTTCGTGTCCGTATGAGGACAAAGACCTCATCCTGTCCCCACTCCGGTCTCATGCGCTTGGTGCTACTCCAGATTTCGCACAGACACCTGGAACGACGAACTGCCCTTATAGCCACCTGGTCGTCCAATGCCCTTAGGATGCATCATTACCCCTCATGGGTGTCTTGATGATCCCATACTTACAGTGCATGCACAAACAATATTTTCTTATATTGCCATGTAATCTGTGGTGCCACTGGTCCAATGGCCCCGACTCTCAACTCAACCTGTAGTTGTTTGTCTTGACTGGTCCGTCGACCTGTCATGTCGCATTACCGCTAGTTAACTGAGCATGTCGGTCCTATCTTGGTACCATGGCCAAACAATTCACTTATTAAGTTTTATGGCACATATATCATGTTCGTTTACGAGCTCTTTCTCGTGCCAACTGGCCTTGGGCCCACTATATGAGATTTTCAAAATCAGGCATTTAGCCCCCAAGTACCAAAACCGAGATCCCCGACCTATCAGAGCTATTTGAGCTCCAGTCGAGAAGGTCTCCCAAATTGTTTAAGCATTGGCACACAGTCAAGGGAGAGAACTTCCGACAAAACATATGTTTTCTCTATCCATTATACCACCCGGTATAAGAACACCTCCGTTCATAACCGATGAATGGGTTTTCAACTTCCTTCGAGGAAGTCTTATCATACCAATCGGGTATGATCTACTTACAACCGATAAGTAGTTTTTCCACATGATTTTCACATCACTTCCTCTAAGTAGTGATGTTTAAAATACCACTAAATAGTGGGTTTTCATACCAAGGTACTTATCATTCCCAATTGGGTATTATATAAAATTTCCACTCACAACCGGTAAGTGGTTTTAAAATTTTAAGTTGTGCTCATCATCCCAACCGGGTATGATGTTAGTAAACCCACTGACCCGTTAATGCAATGAATTACACTTGACTGGTTCTTTGTATTCACGCGAGCTTGTCCATGTTGGCGTTCCCGGTATTTCGCGTTCCTACACGATATAAACGTACTTGTTCATTATTACTCGGCATAATAGCCTTCATTCATTTCCAATGAATGAGAAAACCCAAACTTTTACTTATTTGCAATTAGGTCCCTAAAGTTATTTCTCTTTAACGTTAATTCCCAAATTTCGATTTTTCCTTAAATTGAGTCCCATAACTTTTAAAATTTATCTTGGGACTTCAATTTATTCAATTTCACCGAAAAGGGGTTTAATTTCCCAAATTTCCAATTTGGTCCACCAATTTTTCCAAAATTACCATTTTGCCCTCCCTTTACAAAAATGGTAAGTTTTGCCCCAAAAATTCCAAAATTCCTCAATTGATCCTCCAACATTATTTTCATGCCCAATTGCCCCTCAATTTCATAAAATTGCATTTTGGCCATTTGAATTTTGAAAATCCCTAATTTTTTTCCCCAATTTCAACTATTCAACACTATCGAATTTGATTTTATCAAATTGACCGATCAAACACTTCTAATTGTTGAAATTGGAGTTGAAATTGAGTTCTTGCATGTTCATACGATTCTAAGAAACTTTGAATGATAGATTTTAACGTCAGAACGAACTCAAAAGGAGCTTCGCCGGAAAACAGACTGTAGAGAGAGAAAGCTTCGATTTCTCAACGATGAGGGCACGACAGTCTGAGCTTTCGATCTAGGTTGATAGCTCTTGTAAACCCCGCACTTTTGAGTTAAGGAAAACCGGGAAAGAACCGGTCAACCCGAGTAAGAAAACCGAGCCGGTTTATAAAGTCGATCATTTGGGAACAATCAATTTGGAAATTTATAACTTCCGGGCGATTCAAAGGGTTCATTAAACCTTGGAAAGGAAATTTAAGACAAATTAGAAGAGAAAAACCAAATTGGTTCAGGTGAACAAGAATCCATAAGAACTTTGAAGTTAAACTTGGTTGCCTGAGAGTAGTGTGAGGATGGGTGACCTCCTGGAAAATATGATTTTTTTGTAACCCGAAATTTCGGTCAAAAATTTTTATGCTCTTATCATAAATAGCCATAAATTAATATATATTTAATTATTGTAATTAATACTAATAATTTAATACCTAAATTAAAATTTTGGAATTAATACAAATAATTTAATATCAAAATTAAATTATTGAAATTAATACCAATAATTTATGGCAATATTAATACCAGTAATAAATCTCTCCCATTTAATATACGGTTTTACACCTATATAAAGAGGTCATCCCCATTCATTCTCCTCACACCCGATCACTTCTCTCTCTCTCTCTCTCTCTACTTCTCCATTTCCCGGTGAAGCTCGAACTAGAGCTTCGACTTGAACAAAGGTCGGGCTCTTTATAATCGGGGAGAAGACAGCTATCTGATAGCAAACTCCAGTCAATCCGAGAATCGTTGGAGAAGCGTCGACATGATGGAATAGTGAAGCAACTCCGGTGGACCAAAGCTGCCCTATTTTGGCCAAGCTGAAATCGGCCATTTCAAGCCCTCCTCAGGCCAAACCAAGCCCTCACAACACTTCCTTAGCCTTTCCACGGCCGAATTAGGACCGAAAGGTAAGCCAATTTGACTCCCCTTTACAATTTTCGATTGGTGCTAGAGGGAGAGTCGACCGAATTTCAATGATGAAATTCTAATCCAATTTTGCATCAATTGATGCGATTCTTGATTTTAGGATGAACCTCAAGTCAAGAGCTATCTGCCAGATCGAAAGCTCGGACCGTCGTGCCTTCACCGGTGTGTAATCGAAGCTTTCTCTCTCTATAGTTCATTTTCCAGCGAAGCTCCGTTTGAGCTCATCTCGGCATTAAAACTTGCCATTCACATTTCTAAAGAATCGTATGAACATGTAGAAACTCAATTTCAACTTCAATTTCAACAATTGGAAACGTTTGATGGGTCAATTTGATGAAATCAAATTCGCTTGTGTTAAGAAGTTGAAATTGGGGGAAAATTGGGGATTTTTGAAATTCAAAGGACCAAAATGAAATTTTATGAAATTGAGGGTCAATTGGGCATGAAAATAATGTTGGAGGACCAATTGAGGAATTTTGAAATTTTTGGGGCAAAATTTACCATTTTTGTAAAGGAATGGCAAAATGGTAATTTTGGAAAAGTTGGGGGACCAAATTGAAAATTTGGGAAATTAATCCCATTTTTATGAAATGGAATAAATTGAGGAACTATGATAAATTTTAGAAGTTTCGGGACCCAATTTGAGGAAAAACCAACAGGGACTTAAAGTTAAAGAGAAATAACTTTAGGGACCTAATTGCAAATAAATGAAAGTTTGACTTTCTCATTCATTTGGAATGAATGAAGGCGATTAGGCCGAAGGATAATGAACCAAGATGTTCATATCGTGTAGGAACACGAAGTACCGGGTACGCCAGCAAGGGCAAGCTCGTGTGAATACAAAGAACCGGTCTAGTGGAATTCACGGTATTAACGGGTGAGTGGGTTTAATTACATCATACCTAGTTGGGATGATGAGCACAACTTAAAGTTAAAACCACTTACCGGTTGTGAGTGGAAATTTTATATCATACACGGTTGGGGATGATAAGTACTTCGGTATGAAAACCCACAATTTAGTAGTATTTTAAACATCACAACTTAAAGGAAGTGATGTGAAAATCATATGGAAAAACTACTTACCGGTTGTAAGTAGATCATACTCGGTTGGTATGATGAGACTTCCTCAAAGGAAGTTGAAAACCCATTCATCAGTTATGAATGGAGGTGTCCTTATACCCTGGCGGTATAATGGATAGAGAAAACATATGTTTTGTCGGAAATGCTCTCTCCTAACTATGTGTCAATGCTTAAACAATTTGGGAGACCTTCTCGATGGGAGCTCGAATAGCTCTGATAGGCCGGGGGCCTCGATTTTGGAACTTGGAGGCTAAATGCCCGATTTTGAAAATCTCGTACAGTGGGCCCAAGGCCAGTTGGCACGAGCAGAAGCTCGTAAACGAATATGATATATGTGCCATAAAACTTAATAAGTGAATTGTTTGGCCATGGTACCAAGATAGGATTGACATGCTCAGTCAACTAGCAGCAGTGCGACATGACAGGTCGATGGACTAGTCAAGACAAACAACTGCGGGTTGAGTTGAGAGTGGGGGCTGTTGGACCAGTGGCACCACATATTACATGGCTTGATAAGAAAACATTGTTTGTGCATGCACTATGAGTATGAGATCATCAAGACGCCCATGAGGGGTAGTGAAGTGTCCTAAGGGCCCTGGACGACCCGGTGTGTATAAGGGCAGATCGTCGTTCCAGGTGTTTGTGCGAAATCTGGAGTAGCACCAAGTGCATGAGACCGGAGTGGGGACAGGATGAGGTCTCTGTCCTCATACGGACACGAAGAAGTGATTTCGGGATTGTGGGTCAGATGTCGCGTACATCCACTCATTCCAGGGTAGAAGCAGTCGTACTTCTATCCGGATGGTAGGAAAAGTCGCTCCAAAGCCACTAGCGGGTTCAGTAGTGATACTGACTTACGAATGTGTGTAACCTTCATGATGAAGGATGTGTGTTGGGTGATGACACATCAATAACTAAGAAATAATGGAAAAACCTGAATTTTTAAATGAAGGGATTATTGAAAAGTAGGGAGTTTGGCACACTCCATATAAATGTTTTTCTTGAAAGTCAAAATATTTGAATCCCATTCACTAAGTAGTTGTACTCACCCCCTCCCTTATATCCCTTTCAGGAAATCCCGAAAAGCCTACCCTTAAAGACCGTCAACTAAGATGCTTGTAAGACAAGTATGTAAAGTTTTAAATTTCATGCAGTTTTGATTATGCTATTCTAGGAAAAAGGTGCAGGTTAAAGGATGCCTTACTCTTTACGGTTTACAGTAAGGGGAAACCCTTTAATAAACCGGGAGAGTGGCAGGTTGATCACGGGGATCCGACCAAATCGGGTCAAGGCGTGACAGCTCTCATCTTGAGGTTGATCTTAGAATTAATAATTGCATCAATTGATGCTGAATTGAGTTAGAATTTCATTATTGAAATTCTGTCGGTTCTCTCTCTAGCACCGACTGGAAATTGCAGAGGGGAGCCGAATTGGTTTACCTTTCAGTCGTAATTCGGCCGTGGGAGGGCTGAGGAAGTGTTGGGAAGGCTTGGTTTGGCCTAAGGAGGGCTTGAAATGGCCGATTTCAGCTTGGCCGAAATAGGGCAGCTTCGGTCCGCTGGAGCTGCTTCACTATTCCATCATGTCGACACTTCTCCAACGATTTTCGGATTGACTAGAGTTTGCTACCAGATAGTTGTCTTTTCCCCGGTTCTAAAGAGCCCGACCTTTGTTCAAGTCGAAGCTCTAGTTCGAGCTTTATTGGGAAATGAAGCAGTAGAGAGAGAGAGAAGTGTTTGGGGGAGAGAGAAGTGTTCGGGTGTGAGGAGAATAAATGGGGATGACCTCTTTATATAGGTGTAAAACCGTGTATTAAATGGGAGAGATTTATTACTAATATTAATATTACCATAAATTATTGGTATTAATTCCAATAATTTAATTTCAGTATTAAATTATTTGTATTAATTCCAATAATTTAATTTCGGTATTAAATTATTTGTATTAATTCCAATAATTTAATTTGGGTATTAAATTTTTTGTATTAATTACAATAATTAAATATATATTAATTTATGGCTATTCATACTTACCAAGAGGTCACTCAACCTCACACTACTCTTAAGTAAGCACGCTTAACTTTAAAGTTCTTATGGAATCTAGTTCACCTGAACTAATTTGGTTTTTATTTTCTAATCTATCTTAAGTTTCTTTTCCAAGGTTTAATGAACCCTTTGGATCACCCGAAAGTTGTAAATTTCTATATTGCTTATTCCCAAATGTAAATCGACTTGATTTTTTTATTTGGTTTGACCGGTTCTTTTCTCGGTTTTCCTTAACTCAAAAGTGCAGAGTTTACAACTACCCCTCTTGGGCGTCTTAAAGGCCCCGTAAGCACAGTGCATGCACAATCAACATTTTTCGCACGATGCCATATAATTTGTGGTGCCACTAGTCCAATGGCCCTGACCCTCAACTCGACCTGCAGCTGTTTGTCTTGACTAGTTCGGAGACCTGTTATGTCGCACTGCCACTAGTTGACTTAGTATGTCGGTCATATCTTGGTACCATGGCCAAACAATTTATTTACTTAAGTTTTCATGGCATATAAATTATGTTTGTTTACAAGTTACTGCTCGTGCCAACTGGCCTAGGGCCCACTGTTCAAGATTTTCAAAATTGGACATATTAGCCCCCAAGTTCCAAAACCAAGGCCTACGGCCTAACAGAGCTATTCGAGCTCCTGTCAAGGTCTCCCAAAATGTATAAGCAGTGGCACACAGTTATGGGAGAGCACTTCCGACAAAAATAATTTTCAACTGTCCATCATACCAACCGAGTATGAGGACATCTCTGCTCATAATCGATTAACAGGTTTTCCACTTCCTTCGAGTAAGTTTCATCATACCAACCGGGTATAATCTACTTACAATAGTAAGTTGTTTCTCCGCATGATTTTCACATCACTGCTCTCATGTGTGATGTTTAAAATACCACTTAGCAATGGGTTTTCATTTCCGAGGTGCTTATCATCCCAACCGGGTTTGTCAATACTAAGAAGACATACAGTTAATTAAATATATTGTCAATACCCCTTTACTCAATAGATATTTTCGAGTATTTATTGTAAATAAAAGAGTGCGAGTTAACTAGCACTCATATCCATGATATTCATAAGGATAGCCATGAAACACATAATTTAAAGATTTATGTTATAATTTATGGTATTAATGGTGTTTAAGGTATGGGTAACAAAAACAATTGAAGTAGCTGATAATGAGTGGGTTTATGATAAAGTAGAGAGTAAGATGTATTAAACTAAAGAGACTAGGTTGAAAGTTAATTAATTAGATAAATAGTCAAATGTATATAACTAGAATTGAGAGTAATAACAAGTGTGCCCATATATCAGGAATATGACAATTTTTTTTCTCTCATATTAATTCTATCCGAGAATGTGAGAAGAAGAGACGTAATGAATAATTATATTATATTATAATTCGAAAGTGAAAGAATTAAAGACAAATTCATGAGTAGTATGTGTATGAAAATTTTTGCCTAATGATAGAATTTGACTGATTTGTATAGTAACATTACAAAAGAGAAAGAAATATAAGAAAATATTATTAAATTATTTGAGAATTTTGTTCATTTGAATAGAATAGTAAGTGAATTGTAATGTATTGGTAAGTGCTATTATAAGCTCTAATAGTATGTTAAAATTTAAAATAAAAAATAAATGTACTACTTCAAATGTTTAAATCACCAAAATCTGATTTTATTTATAAAAGATTTAATGTATTATCTAAAATAGGTAATTATTTATAAAGTTAAAATAATATAAATATAAAAAATATTATCATATAATATTGACTAATAATATTATATTATATAATATTTTATCAATATATTATAATATTTTACCAATGTGAAACTACTTATATTTTTTATTTTTCAAAGTTTAAGACTTGCCATAGCATAAAAAATTAATATATGTGGCGATGTGGGTACTCATTTAAGTTAATTTAAGTTCATTAGATCATGTCTACTGTACAAAAAAAAGTAGATGGTGTAGGTACATTATTTGTATGCATGTAATAAATAGCTTGGAGTGTTGGGTCAGATCATACCTTAATATTTTGCAATATAAATCAAGATTGTGAAAATAATGAAATCCATATAGAGCACTAAACACTTCACATAATTTCTATGTTATCAAGTATTTAACACTAAAAAAATGCCAAGTACAATAAGTTAACTATTGGTCCACATGAGATCTAATTTAATTTTATCCCATTTAACTTGAGTCCAACCAAATGTTTGATTGAACCCAATATGGTGAGAGGTATCATCAATCCATCTTACCCATTTAACTGGGTGGTTCAAGAACTCGAACTCTCCCCGCAATGTTCTTGATCACTTAAAATTTTCATTGCATGTGCCTCCACCGGAGGATCCGAACCCGTTTGCCTAAACACGAATTCGGGAGAGACCGGGTCTATGTATTTTATCATCCTACTGTTAGGTTAATGTTCCATGCATGGGTCAACATCTTAGTTTTAATAGCATATTCTAAAAGTATATAATATATTGTTAAGGTGATTAATCAAATTTTCTAATATTAAGATACTCTATACATATTTTTATATCAAATAGGGATTTCAAAAGCACGGATGGAGGGGATTTGACCGATCCACACCCGACCCATAAGCAGGTCCAATAGACTCGCTCGTGTGGACCCGAATCAGAAGATTCCGGTCCTTTAAAATTGACCTGAGTGGAGCCTTCTCTTTTCCATAAGGATAAGTGCAAGTCACCCTATTGTAAAGTTCACTTGATAGGAATCCTATGGATTGGATAGACTGCCTTTTGATTCACTCATCTCCCTCATTACCTTTTCCCCCTTGCAATTTTCATTACAGCAGTTTGTATATGTATCATGCAGAAGAATGCATATATTCGAGAGCATCATCTCAATCCATGCAGAGGGAGAGACGCTACCTTACGTGGATATCCAAGATTAATTCAGTTCAGAAGTTGGTTAAGCTCCAAAATTCCTAAGCATATAAACAGTGAAGGGTTAATAGATTACAAGCACATCAACTTCTGCAGGTAATGATCAGCAAATAGGACACCTCACGAGACCATTTTCATTGCACTAAGTGCATTGCATCCTCTTCTTAGCATCTGCAGATATAACCCTGCAACTTTCGCAACCGGAAGTCGCCGCAATGCTGGCTAGAGCCGGTGGAGGAGTCGAGAGGGATGCCTTGCCGAAGCTCTCTGAGCTGGCCTCGTTCGTGCAGCCCTATGACCTCATCGGCACCTCCCACGAGCCTTCCCCTTATGAAGATCATGGGTGGACCCCTCTCAGGCTCGTGGAGTAGAACACCACGGAGCCAGCAATATCGTCAGTCCTACTCCTTACAAAGGACCCGAAGCTCGGGTCCTTACAACTAATAAAAAAATCTCATTGACTAAGCCATCAAATCTCCATTTAATCTGCAAGTGGATGAGAAAGAGGGCATGAATATGTAAAACTATGTTCTGTCTCCTTCATGTAGTGTGATTTCACATGTTATAAACTAAGAGAAAATACTCGCTCTGGTTTGGGAGTTCTCCACGGGCATGGAGATGGAATGGATTCTAGGTGTGGAGATTGGCCGCCGGGGGTTCGCTAGGATCAGCCTGGCGGTCCCCAAGGAGAAGTACCTTGGCCTTCTGACTTTGATGGCTGTCAAGTCCTCCTATCTCTCCAAGTCCGCCATCCTGAGGAACGAGCTCGAGATTCTCCGGCGCTCGGCGAGTCCCCCTACGTAATCCGGTGCTTCGGCTCTGATGTTGAGGGTGGGTCGGAGCTCTACAATCTCCTCCTCGAGTACGCCCCGGCGGCAGCCTGGTCAGTGAGATGAAGAAGCGCCGAGGGAAGCTGCCGGAAATGGACGTCCGCCGCCACGCCCACTCCGTCGTCCAGGCCCTCTGCCACATCCACCGTTGCGGGTTCGTCTACGGCAATATAAATGTCCAAAACATCCTCGTATTCCCATCGGTCGATGGTTGCGGGGCGGCTGCGGCGGTCAAGGACGCTGACTTCGGGCTGGCTAGGGAGGCAGGGTCTTGACGAGGAGCACTCCAGAAAACGACGAAGGCAGCGGAGAAGAAAGCAGCGGTGGCTTCGAGTGGAGGGGGACGCCACTCTACATGCCCCCTGAGTGAACATAAACGAGCACGAGGCTCCGTCGGAGAGCCCTCGGTTGCGCGGTGGTCGAGAAGGCCAGTGGCTATACGGGGTGGGACGAGCCTGCCGGCTCAAACGTCTACAGCCTCATGATCAGAATCGGCGCCGGCGACGAGGCAATGCGAAGGCGTCGTTTATTTTTTTTATTGCCTCTTTAAATGAAACGACCCCGTCAGCTGTGATACCTAGTCGGCCCCTCCTCGCTGTCTCCATGGAGAACTCCGTCATCGTTAGCTTCTCTTTCGTGTCATCTTACTTGATATTATTTTACCCTCCCTCCTAATTGCTTAACTTTAATATGCATTTATCTAATTTATACAATTTAAGATTTACCGTATATAATATTCAATTTTCTATTTTATTTAATTTATAATTATATTTTTAATAATACACAAACAATTATATCGAATTAAATATTTTTAATTACTATTCATTTGTTTTTCGTATGGATTGAATATTATAATGGTTAATTAGCTCTAATATGATTTGAGAAATTATTTTATATGGTAATTGTTCGAATATATTTATATTTAAAAATAATAACTTATTTTTTTATCTAATTTAAAATTATAAAATGTATAATATAGTTTGATTTTAAAAGGGTTCTGATTCAATTTAGGGTAATTTGTGACCGCCTCAATCTCTTTTACTTCTATATTGTCTAATAATACGGACAATTGCACTTGATTAGTTCAAGAGATAGACAGTCTACCCGTTATGAAGAAAAAGGATATGCAAGAGCCCTTGCTAGTTAGTGAAATTGTCATTCGTTTTGAAAAAAAGGAGTAATCGTTTCTATACGTAAAACTGTTGCCGGGATATTTGGACTTGTCGGTACATGTAGATATGTATCATAAATATACTATATAGAATGATGACAAATAATAATTAATACACGCGGCAGCTCGGGATGGGAAGCGCCCCGTAAACGCTGTGTGGGCAGGCATTCGACGGGGCAAGTGGACATATTAGGGGTATACATAGAGCGGTTGTGGGTTATCCTCAACTTCACCGCAGTGGTGCTCAGCCTGCTCTACGTTTTCGCTAGCTAGATCTTGAAGCTGATTGGCGCGGCCAGGATGCTGGCGCTATGGATGATCTCATGGAAGGCCTTCCACAACATCTGAAGCTTCAAGCGGCTGTTCCTTGCCTTCGCACTCATGCTCTCGTGAGTGATCCTCCATTACTATGTATACTCGAGGAATTATTCTAAAGAGTCCATAAAAAACTGAGACCACCGACTAAGGTTGGTCGTTTCGTTTACAAAAAAAAAAAAATTATAAGGAGCGGATCTATTTTTTGAATCCGAGTCTACGTTTTTAGTTGGGCTTGGATCCAATCAACGGAGCCGAACGTACTGACTAATTTTGGGTTCACTCGGGTCGAGTAAGTAGGGGAACTAGGTGTCGAGTCCGAGTCCGATCCCTTTGACAAGCCTACCCCCACAAAGCATCATATATCAAATTTGTTAATAATTAAATTAGAGAAATGAAATGAAGTAATTTAGGGCATTATGATACCTATCATTTGTCATTTTTTTAGTTTAAAAGAAAAACCTTTTTTGGGGACCGTTATCCTCTATCGACTATTTTGGAAATTTTCATTTCTCTCACCTATTCTTGGAAGACACTGAGATAGGTGAGAGCAACCACTACCAAAGGTAAGAGTTCTCTCCTAATATCTCTTTTAGGGAGGTTCTATTTTCTTCCTTGGATTATATCAAACTAATGCAACAATTATGCTTAGAGTAACTACGCTTGCTTTTAGATAAAAAAATAAAGCGCTTGAGAATCACGACTACACAACAAACAATGAAACCATTCAAATGAAATTATTATTGTTATCTCCAAATTTAATGTGAAGAACTACTTGGTTCGAATCGGGTTCAAATCTTAAACTAGTCGGTTTACCTTTTATTCAACCGAGTTTTTCAAATTTAAAATTTTTTAAATTCATATAAATTCATTCTCTATCCAGTGGTGTACTCAAATATGTAATTTGAATTATTTAATCCATTTAGAAAAATATATTTATGATTTGGTTTAATAGTGATTCAAATCGGTCCGAACCGGTTCACTTGAACCGGTTTGGTTTTCATTCCCAATTCTTTCACAGGTCCATTTCCATGTCTTTTATAACTCCTTGGGTCACTTGGGGTCCATAAAATTCCCGGTTTACCACCTCTTAATCGATTTCAGTTCATAAACCGGTTTAATCCGGTTCGTGTCTGGTTCACCCGAATCGATTTGGTTTTTCTCTCCCACATTGTTCTAAAGTTCCTTCCCATGAATTATAAATCACAAGAAATTCACAAACTTCTTGGTTAACTCATTCTCTATCAGTTCCAGTTCATGAATTAACTTGGTTCATAAACCGGTTCTATCCAGTTTGGACTCGATTCTCTTGAACTGCTTTGGTCTTTCTTCCTCATATCATCCTAGGGTTCTTTTCCCAAGTTTATGAATATTTTTGAGTCACATGGGAGTTAGAAATTTTCGAATTTGCTCGTCCCCTAATAGTCAGCTTGTAGACCAATTCGGTTTAACGATACATTGATCGGTTCTTTCCCGGTTTTTCTAATTACTAAAGGATGGGGTTTACAGGAGTGGTCTCTAACGATTCGGAAAGCTCTCTGATATAACCGCTGGCGAGCAAGACGAGTGTTGAGTGCTATGTTGTCTGTAGCCCTATCAGTTTCCGAGCTTCCTATATAAATAGCACCCATCCCCTTGACTTCCTCATCCCACAGACGAGCTGTGAAACCCATCATCTCGAATCAAGGAAAACTGGGAAAGAACCGGTCAATTTAATGAGAAAATTGAACTACTTAGGGAACAAAGAATGATAAAGACGGGTTATAATGAGACATTGGAAAATTCCAAGTGACCCAAAAGTCATTAAAATCATGGGGGAAGAACCATGAAGTAAATTGGATGGAAAAATCAGACCGATTCACGATGAACCAGACCTGAATCGTATTGAACCAGTTTGAACTATACATGAACTGATCTCTAAATTCATTTTTCTTGTTGGCTTAAAATGATCAAATTGAGAAATTGAGTCCACCATTAGATAAAAAATGAATTTAGACAAATTTAAAAATTTTTAGATTTGAGAAAACTAGTCAAATCGGGCTTGAACCGACCGATTTTTGCCATTGAACTCGGTCGAACTAGACCGGACCGGTCTGAAACAGTGTCATCTTCTTCCTTGGGATGACAACACTGTTCATCGAATCAATAACTTTCCATTTCTAGTGAAGGGAATGTTCCTCTGATCAAGGCATTTTTAGGCGAGGATAAGGTTAACCAGAATGGAAAGTGGTCGGGCAGAGGGTCCCCGAGCTCCCTATATAAAGAGCTTCACTCCATTCATCATCCAAACAACTCAAATCATCCTCCTCTCCAAAGTGCTCCATTTTTCGGTGAAGTTCAAACCAGAGCTCCAACTTGGGCACCTTTGTCAGCCTCAGAATGCAAGGTCGGGTCCTACAGACTCAAGAGGAAGTCAACTACTTGACAACAACCTTCCTTTGACCCGAGGATTGTCGGAGAAGCGCTGGCAGAATCAAACAGTGAAGTAGCTCCATCGGTTCGAAGTTGCCCTATTTTGTTCGAGCTGAATTTAGCCAAATTTAGACCTTCTCTGGCCAAACCAAGCCTTCCCAAAGTCCCCATGACCCTCACACGACCTCCACAGAGGTGAAAGGTAAGCCAATTTGGTCGTCCTCCATCGTTGCAAATCAATGCTAGAGAGAGAAAGTGCCGAATTTCATTAACAAAATTCCCATTCGTATGGACTTTAATTGTAGCAATTCTTGATCCTAGGAGGACCCTAAGGATGAGAGCTACCTCCTTAGATCAAGAGCTCGGACCGCTGCACCTCTGACGGTAAACTGTTGAAGCTTTCTCTCTCTACAAATAGTTTTTCGGTGAAGCTCCATTTGAGCTCGTTTCGGACCCAAATTATGCAATTCAAAGCTCTATTTGATCGTATAGAAGTGTAGAAACCGATCCATGCCATCAATTGGAACAATTAACCCCAACTGAATGTCCAATTTGAAGAAATCAAATTCGGTCAGTAAAGGAAGTAGAAATTGGGGGAAAATTGAGGATTTTAAAAAATTAAGGGACCTACAAGCAATTTCTCAAAATTGAAGGTCAATTGGCAATTAGAATGATGTTGGGGGATCAATCGGTCAATTTTCTAAAGAATTGTGGTCAATTGGCTATTTTTGGAAAGTAGGGGCAAAACCATAATTTTTGAAAAATTGGGGACCAAATTAGGAATTTGGAAAACTTGAGCCCCTTACACAATTTTAAGTAAATTGAAGATCCAAAGAGGATATTGGAAGCCTTGAGACTCGATTTGGGTGAAAAGTTAGCATTAGAGACCTAAAGTCAATAAAAATGAACCTTAGGGAATTAAGTGCAATAAAATAAGAATTGGGCCTAGTCGCTCATATGTGAGAAAACTAAGGTTGTCATGTCGAACCCTTACTGATAATGATACCCAAATCGTGTAGGGACACTTGAGACCGGAACACAAGTAAGAGAGAGCTAGCGTGGAATGGAAAATGACTAGGGACGAATACGTCACAATCAATGGGTGAGTGGGAACTTTATACTTCATACCCGATTGGGATGATGAGCACCTTTTGAAAGCTAAATACCTACTTACCGGTTGTGAGTGAGATTATCTAATATCATACTCGATTTGTATGTTTAGCTTCCTTAAGGAAAGGGAAAACCCACATACCGGTTGTAAGCGAATATATTATCACACCCGGTTGGTGTGATGAATTAAAAGAGATTTTTGTTAAAAGATATCCCCTGACTATGTGACAACTACTTAAACAATTTGGGAGACTTTTTTGACGGGAGCTGGAGCAGCTCTAACAGGCAAGGGGCCTCGGTTTTGAACTTATAGGGCTCAAGGCCCAATTTTTGAAAAACACGTACAGTGGGCCCAATACCAGTGGGCCGAATCCCAAATTATTTAAGCAGTTGTCACATAGTAAGGGAGAACACTTCTAACAAAATCCCCTTTAGTTCATGAGCAAGAGAGCAAGCGGAGGTCCGGAACGACCCTACGCGAGCAAGAGAGCAAGCGGAGGCTTGAAAGCCGGAGCGCGCGTCGTCTTTTGTCGCTAGCGCGTGTAGGCTCGATAGAGTTCACTTGCTCCCCTACGCTTGCTCTTCCCCTTATCTTATTTAGAAACCTTCCCTTGTACCAAGCCTCGTCATAGCCCTGGAAAGCTCACTCGAAGTTCTAGTTAGAGAATGGGATATGATTAACTACTTGCCTACTACTACCAGGCTTCCTTGGGAGATCGAAGAAGGTAAAGATAAGTGCATTCGCCACGCGAAAGCTTTCGTTTTGTTCACAGCTAAGAGTTTAAGAGTGATTGATGTCATACCAGCAACCTTTCTTCCAACAAAGGTTATTCTGCCTGCGGGTTCTGGAACAACTCCTTCTTACTCCCCTCGACCTATTTTACCTATCCAAGGCTCACTCACTGCCTTAAATCAGGCATGCCTTTACTAAACTTGCTATTACAAATGCCCTAACTAAACGACCAACAGATTGAATAACACCGTCGTCTTCCCGAGAAAGACCTGCAGAGCGTTGTCCGGAAGTGCCTTCGCTCCCAATTAGAAAGAAAGTAACCCGATGCAGTGCCTTCTCTTCAATTGAATGAAGTCAGTTCTCCTTCAATAGATCCGCTTATAACTGGTATGCAGGTTTTTCCTTTCCTTAAGGAAGCTCATCATACAAACCAGGTATGATGTTTGTTTAATCCTACTCACAACCGGTAAGTAGGTTTTTAGCCTTTAAAATAGTGCTCATCATCTCAACTGGTATGATGTATAAAAGTCCCACTCACAGTGGTCTTTCAATTTAAAGTGCACTCATCATCCCAACTAGTACAATGTATAAAGTTCCCACTCACCCGTCGACTATTACGTGTTCGTACTCAATCAATTTCTAGTCTACGCTAGCTCTCACTTGCTTGCATTCTTGTCCCACGTGTCCCTACACGGTTTGGGTATCATTATCAATAAGGGTTTGAAATAACAATCTTCATTTTATCAAGTATAAGCGACTAGGCCCAAATTCTCGGTTTATTGCACTTAGGTCCCTAACGTTCATATTTAATGAATTTAGGTCCCTAATGCTAACTTTTCCCCCAAACTGAATCCCAAGGTTTCCAATATCCTCTTTGGATCCTCAATTTACTTAAAATTGTGTAAGGGACTCAAGTTTTCCAAATTTCCAATTTGGTTCCCCAATTTTGCAAAAATTACCATTTTGCTGCTACATTCCAAAAATAGCCAATTGACACCAATTCTTTTAAAAATTGACCGATTGACCTTCAATATTGAGAAATTGCATGGAGGTCCCTCACTTTTTCGAAATCCCTAATTTTCCCCCAATTTCCCCCGAATTTCTACTCCCTTTACTGACCGAATTTGATTTCTTCAAATTGGTCATTCAATTAGGGTTAATTGCTCCAATTGATGGCATGGATCGGTTTCTACACTTCTATACGATCAAATAGAGCTTTAAATTGCATAATTTGGGTCTGAAGCTAGCTCAAATGGTGTTTCGCCGAAAAACTGTTCGTAGAGAGAGAAAGCTTCGAAAGCTTACCATCGGAGGTGTGGTGGTTCGAGCTCTAGATATGAGGAGGTAGCTCTCATACTTAGGGTTCTCCTAAGTATGATTTGCAACAATTGGATATTTTGTTAATGAAATTTGACACTTTCTCTCTCTAGCATTGATTTGCAACGATGGAGGAGGGCCAAATTGGCTTACCTTTCACCTTTGTGGAGGTCGTGTGAGGGCCGTGGGGACTCTGGGGAGGCTTGATTTGGCCGGAGGAGGTTTGAATTTGGTTGAATTCAGCTTGACCAAAACAGGGTAGCTTCGAACCGACGGAGCTGTTCAATGTTTGATTATGCTGGCGCTTCTTCGGCGATCATCGGGTCGAAGGGAGGTTGATGTAGGTAGATGACTTCCCCTGAAGTCTGTAGGACCCAACCTTCCCTTGTAAGGTTGAGAAAAGTGCCCAAGTCAGAGCTCTAGTTTGTGCTTTACCAGAAAATGGAGCACTTTGGAGAGGAGGACGATTTGAGATGTGTGGAGGATGAATAGAAAGGATCTCTTTATATAGGAAGCTCGAAGACATTCTGCTCGACCATTTTCCATTCTAGCCGAGCTTATCCTTGCCCAAAAAGGCTCTAATTGGAGGAATATTCCTCTCATAGGAAATTGAAAGTTTTTGAATCGATGAATAGTGATGTCATCCAAAGGAAGAAGATGACACTGTTCTAGACCAGATCGGTCTGGTACGACTGGGTTCAATGTAAAAAATTATCCGGTTCATGCTCGATTCGACCGGTTTTCTCATATCTAAAAATTTCTAAATTCATTTTCTATCCAACAGTGGCCCCAATTTCCCAATTTGATCATTTTAAGCCATTGAGAAAAATGTATTTAGAGACTGTTTCATGTATAGTACAAATCGGTTCAATTCTATTCAGGTCAGGTTCACCCTGAACCAATCCGGTTTTCCCATCCAATTTACTTCGTGGTTCTTCCTCATGATTTTCATGACTTTTTGGTCACTTGGGATTTTCCATTTTCCCATTTTAACCCCTCTTTATCATTCTTGATTCCATAAGTGGTCCAATTTTCTCATTAAATTGACTGGTTCTTTCTTGGTTTTCCTTAATCCGAGATGACGGGTTTCACAACTCTCTCCTCCTTTTAGGAGTTTTGTCCCCAAAACTTAATTAACATCATTTGCCTTGGGAATAATTTCCCTTGATGTCAACTTGGGCTTTGCTTGACATGCTATCACTTCGGTTGTTCCTTCACTTAGCCCTTTAATCCACACACTTAAGGAATTTCTATTCCTTTCCATTGTTTACTCAATCCATGTGGTCTATCATAATTAGGCGTGTCTTACCCACTAGTCCAAAGGTACATCCTTAGTTTCATTTCTTCCTCTGCTTAGGGTAAGACTCTTCCTCTCTAGGGTTCTTGTCTAGGATTTTACGATTGGGAGTTCCAAAATGCGTTATCGTTCTCATGTCTAGTTATTCTCTTAATCGTTGAAACCCTTGGCTTGGTGTTCTTTCGAGCATTGTGTACTTGTTTTCGTGGTTTACAGTGTTATCACCTTTTTATCCTATTTTGATCCTTCCTCCATACATTGTTTATTACAACTATGGTCCACATTTTTATATATTTGAACTTGTCATGCATAACTAATGGACTCTTCCTTACTTGAGTCACAATTTTTTTGAGGCTGTTGGGCCTACATTTCCCTTACAACATGACATGTTCTAGGACTTATCGTTGTCCATTAATATTATAGAACATTCCTTGATGGTTGTTCTCAACTTTCAAACCTTTTAGGGATCACATAATTTCGTCCGTTCTTTTCATATGGTAGTATTCCTCGCCTACCGTTATCCAATCGCTCTTTTACCTTTGGCGTCATGTCTTTCATGATCGTGTCGGTTTTCCTTATCTACTCGCCCCTTGCCAACTTTTGTCATTGGGTTTTCCTGGTTCCAACCATCGAGTTTCCCGATTTCTTCTTGACTTACCAACATGCTTGGGATTTTTTTCCTTCCTTATGTCCTGCCACATCTCTAATGGCTTCATCTACCCATGTATCCCTTTCCTCATTCCTTCCTTACTCATTCATGACCATTTCATGGTTCCTTATTCCGAGTTGATCCCTTCTGGTTTGCGTGTCGATTCCTTCTTTTGGGGAGTTCCCTTTTGATGGTTTCATTCTCTACTATATCCTTTAAAGTAGAGACTTTCACCTTAGGAGCTATACATTCGACCTTCTTACCATTCCTTGAAGGTTTCCTTCCTTCACATTCTTACACCCTTTTGAATTAGAGCTTTCACCCACCTTTAATCCTTCACCGACCTTAATTTCCTAGTTCACCATTTACTTCCTATCCAAGGCATCTCCGATTGTCAAGTCTTATATTGTGTCCTTTACATTAGGCTCCAACAATCAATCTTAAGCTCCATGGTCGTGGACTGAAATTTTTCCTAGTGTCCGTCGTTATTCCTTTAAATCACGTTTTGACTAGAGTGCGTCCTTTTCCAAGACTTTACTTCCTTCATAATTTATTTCCTTGTTCTTTTATTTGGGGTGTGCCACCCATTCCCACTTATTTCTACATCATTTGATGTTATGCTACCACTTACTCGTTCCTTGGCCAGAACCGATAGAGATCGAGCAAAACAAAGGAATTCAACTCCATTATACTCCAAAAAAATTCATAAACCTTGGGAAGGAACCTTAGAACAAAGTGGGAGAGAAAAACCAGACCGGTTCGGGTGAACCGGACCCGAACAGGATTGAACTGATTTAAGGACCAAGCCGGTTTATGAACCAATTTAAGGACCAAGCTAGTTTATTAATCGAAATCGATAAAGAGATGGTAAACCAGGAATTTTATGGATTCTAAGTGACCCAAGGAGTCACAAAAGACATGGAAATGGACTTGTGAAGGAACTAGGGATGAACACCAAACCTGGTCTGGTGAACTGGATCCGAACCGGTTCGGACCGTTTTGGACCACAATTGAACCAAATCCTAAATTCATTTTTATAGGTGGCTTAAATGATTAAAATTGGAGATTTGAGGCCACCTTTGGATAGAGAATGAATTTAGATAAATTTAGAAATTTTTAGATTTGAAAAAATCGATCAAATGGGGGGTGAACCTACCGGTTTAAGCTTTGAACCCGGTTCAAACAGAACCTAATTGCAAATAAATGAAAGTTTGACTTTCTCATTCATTTGGAATGAATGAAAGTGATTAGGTCGAAGGATAATGAACCGAGATGTTCATATCGTGTAGGAACACGAAGTACCGGGAACTCCAGCAAGGACATGCTGGTGTGAATACAAAGAACCAGTCTAGTGAAATTAATGGCATTAACAGGTGAGTGGGTTTAATAACATCATACCTGGTTGGGATGATGAGCACAACTTAAAGTAAAAACCACTTATCAGTTGTGAGTGAAAATTTTATATCATACCCGGTTGGGGATTATAAGTACTTCAGTAAGAAAACCCACTATTTAGTGGTATTTTAAACATCACAACTTAAAGGAAGTGATGTGAAAATCATATGGAAAAACTACTTACCTGTTGTAAGTAGATCATACCTGGTTGGTATGATGAGACTTCCTCGAAGGAAGTTAAAAACCCGTTCATCGGTTATGAACATAAGTGTCTTTATACCCGAGCGGTATAATGGATAGAGAAAACATATGTTTTTTCATAAGTGCTCTCCCCTGACTGTCTGCCAATGCTTAAATAATCTGGGAGACCTTATCAACAGGAGCTCAAATAGCTTTAATAGGCCGGGGGCCTTGGTTTTGGAACTTATGGGCTAAATGCCCAATTTTGAAAATCTCGTATAGTGGGCCCAAGTCTAGTTGGCACGAGCAGGAGCTCGTAAACGAACATGATATATGTGCCATAAAACTTAATAAGTGAATTGTTTGGCCATGGTACCAAGATAGGACCAACATGCTCAGTCAATTAGCGGTAGTGTGACATGATAGGTCGACAGACCAGTCAAGACAAACAACTAAGGGTTGAGTTGAGAGTCGGGGCCGTTGGACCAGTGGCACCACATATTACATGGCAATTTGAGAAAACGTTGTTTGTGCAGGCACTATGAGTACGGGATCATAAAGATGCCCATGAGGGGTAGTGATGCGTCCTAAGGGCACTGGACGACCTGGTGGCTATAAGGGCAGTTCGTCGTTACAGGTGTTTGTGCAAAATTTGGAGTAGCACCAAGCGCATGAGACCGGGGTGGGGACAGGATGAGGTCTCTATCCTCATACGGACACGAAGAAGTGTTTTCGGGATTGTGGGTCAGATGTCGCATACATCCATGGTAGAAGTGGTCATACTTCTATCCGGGTGGCAGGAAAAGTCTCTCCGAAGCCACTAGCAGGTTTAGTAGTGATACTGAATTGCGAATATGTGTAACCTTCATGATGAAGGATGTGTGTTGGGTGATAACACATCGGTAACTAAGAAATGTGGAAAAACCCCGAATTTCTAAACGAAGGGATTTTTAAAAAGAAAGGAGTCTGGCATACTCCAATAATAATTATTTTCTTAAAAGTCAAAAGCTTTTAAAATCCCATTCACTGAGTAGTCGTACTCACCCCCTCCCTTATATCCCTTTCAGGAAAGCCCGGAAAGCCTACCCTTAAAGACCATCAACTAAGATGCCTGTAAGACAGGTATGTAAAGTTTTAAATTTCATGCATTTTTGATTGTGCTATTCTAGGAAAAGGTGCAAGTTAAAGGACGCCTTACTCTGTACGGTTTACAATAAGCGGAAACCATTTAATAAACTAGGAGAGTGGTGGGTTGATCACGGGGATCCAACCAAACCGGGTTGGGGCGTGACAACTTGTCATGCCCCGACCTAGTTTGGTCGGATCCCCGTGATCAACCCACCACACTCCCTGTTTACTCAGGGTTGCCCCCTATTTATAAATCATGAATAGAAAGGCTTCCTTTAAACCTGTATCTTTCTTGGAATAACATAAATCAAAACTGTATAAAATTTTTAACTAATCATACCTGTCTTACAGGCGTATTAGTTTATGGTCCTTGGGGTAGGCTTTCCGGGAGTTGCTGAAAGGGATATAAGGGAGGGGGTGAGTACAACGACTTAGTGAATGAGTTTTAAAAATTTATCTTTTAGGAAAAATGTTTAATTTGGAGTGTGTCAGACTCCTTATTCTCTTTTAAAAACCTTTCATTTGAACCGACTTGGTTCATAAACCGCTTCAATCCTGTTGGACCTGGTTCATCCAAACCGGTCTAATTTTCCTCTTCCAATTCATCCTAAGGTTCTTTTCCATAGTATTTTGAACACTTTGGATCACCTGGGAGTTGTAAATTCCTATATTGCCCATTCACAATTATCGTGTTTGTGAACCGATTCGATTTTCTCACTTGGTTTGACCGATTCTCTTCCCGATTTTCCTTAGCTCAAAAGGGCGGGGTTTACAAGTCTCCCCTCCTTTTACGAGTTTTGTCCCCAAAACTTAGTTAGCAACCCTGCATGAATAATCATTTCCTTTAATGCCCCTTTGGTGTTTGCTTAAGATGCGAACTTTTCTCTTGTCCTTTTAATTAGCCCCTTTTACAACCTTCAATTAAGGAATTCTTTTTCCTTTATATTATTTACTCCCTCCATGGAGTTTGTCATAACTAGACATACCTTACCATAGGGTATGTTCTTAGATTTTATCTCTCTCTTTGCTTGGAGCAATATTCTTCCCCTTTAGGTTTTGTACTCAAGATTGGAAATTCCAAGGTAACTAACCATTTCTGTGCCTAGTTAACCGCTTGGTTATTGAAACCCTTAGCTCATCGTCCTATAGAGCATTTCATACTTATTTCCACAGATTTCTTTATCATCACCTTTTCATCCCATTTCGACTCTTTCTTCATTCGTTGCTCATTATAAATTGGTCCAAGTTATGTTTGACTTTGTCATGCTTATGAACCGACTCTTCCTTATTTTGAGTCATGTTTTCATCGGGATCGTTGGGTTTTCTTGTCCTTTACAGCATGACATTTTCTAGATCTTATCTCTATATCCATTAGATCTCCAAAACACTTCCTTTAGGTTTATTCCTTATTTTTCAATCTCTCAGGGATTGCATAACTTCATTCCTCTTTTCTTCTGTTAGTATTCCTGGACTACCTTTACTGTTATTAACTTAATTTACACAACTGTGTCGGTTCTCCTTACTCACTCATCCCTTTTTGACTTCCTTATTGAGTATTTCCAGTTCCAATTATTTGATCTCCACATGTTTTACTGACATGCTGGGACTCGTCCATTCTTAGGTTCATCATCACTCCCAATAACATCCGTTACTTAAGGATTTCCTTTGGCCTTAATCCGCTCTTACTTGTTTGTAACCACTTTATAGTTCGTTATTCCCATTATCCCTTTTTAGTCTATTGTTTTATTTCGGGGAGTTCCCTTTTTACGTTTTCATTCACTAATGTGTCCCTCAAAATAGAGACTTTCATTCTAGGAGCTACATGTTCACCCTTTTTACCATTGCTTGAAGGTTCCCTTTTCTCCCTTTCTTCATACCCTTATCTGTGTTAGGTTCTCTATTTTTCTTTGGATCCTTCTCCATCCATAACTTTTGTTTTATCCCTTGTTCCTTACATGGGAAACTTCTGATTATTGGTTTTATTCTGTGCATTCCACACTATGCTTTGTTGTCCACTCTTTAAGCTTCGTATGCGTGTGTGGGCTATGACCCGTCTTACCAATTGTGGCTATTCCTTCTTAGCTACACTCTATTAGGGGACTTACTTTCCCAACATCTTTTGGAACATTTTTCCTCTATTACCCGAGTATGGTTTGTCCAATCATTCATACTTATCACAGCATCTTTCGATGCTAACCCATTAAATAATTTCTGTTAAGGAGGGTTCACATCCTCCTTATTTCAAAATCTCTCCTTCGCCCTTCTTGAGGCTCACTTAACCGTTCCAAAACTTTAAACTATAAATCTGGTTTTGATAATCGATTTCTTTAAGGATTCCCCTTCGTTCTTAAAGAAATGTATAATTTAAAGAAATCGATTATCAGAACCAGATTTATAGTTTAAAGTTTTGGAACGGTTAAGTGAGCCTCAAGAAGGGCGAACAAGAGATTTTGAAATAAGGAGGATGTGAACCCTCCTTAACAGAAATTATTTAATGGGTTAGCATCGAAAGATGCTGTGATAAGTATGAATGATTGGACAAACCATACTCGGGTAATAGAGGAAAAATGTTCCAAAAGATGTTGGGAAATTAAGTCCCCTAATAGAGTGTAGCTAAGAAGGAATAGCCACAATTGGTAAGACGGGTCATAGCCCACACACGCATACGAAGCTTAAAGAGTGGACAACAAAGCATAGTGTGGAATGCACAGAATAAAACCAATAATCAGAAGTGTCCCATGTAAGGAACAAGGGATAAAACAAAAGTTGTGGATGGAGAAGCATCCAAAGAAAAATAGAGACCCTAACACAGATAAGGGTATGAAGAAAGGGAGAAAAGGGAACCTTCAAGCAATGGTAAAAAGGGTGAACATGTAGCTCCTAGAATGAAAGTCTCTATTTTGAGGGACACATTAGTGAATGAAAATGTAAAAAGGGAACTCCCCGAAATAAAACAATAGACTGAAAAGGGATAATGGGAATAACGAACTATGAAGTGGTTACAAACAAGTAAAAGCGGATTAAGGCCAAAGGAAATCCTTAAGTAACGGATGTTATTGGGAGTGATGATGAACCTAAGAATGGACGAGTCCCAGCATGTCAGTAAAACATGTGGAGATCAAATAATTGGAACTGGAAATACTCAATAAGGAAGTAAAAAAGGGATGAGTAGGTAAGGAGAACCGACACAGTTGTGTAAATTGAGTTAATAACGGTAAAGGTAGTCTAGGAATACTAACAGAAGAAAAGAGGAATGAAGTTATGCAATCCCTGAGAGAATAAAAAATAAGGAATAAACCTAAAGGAAGTGTTTTGGAGATCTAATGGATATAGAGATAAGATCTAGAAAATGTCATGCTATAAAGGACAAGAAAACCCAACGATCCCGATGAAAACATGACTCAAAATAAGGAAGAGTCGGTTCATAAGCATGACAAAGTCAAACATAACTTGGACCAATTTATAATGAGAAACGAATGAAGAAAGAGTCGAAATGGGATGAAAAGGTGATGATAAAGAAATCTGTGGAAATAAGTATGAAATGCTCTATAGGACGATTAGCTAAGGGTTTCAATAACCAAGCGGTTAACTAGGCACAGAAATGGTTAGTTACCTTGGAATTTCCAATCTTGAGTACAAAACCTCAAGGGGAAGAATATTGCTCCAAGCAAAGAGAGAGATAAAATCTAAGAACATACCCTATGGTAAGGTATGTCTAGTTATGACAAACTCCATGGAGGGAGTAAATAATATAAAGAAAAAAGAATTCCTTAATTGAAGGTTGTAAAAGGGGCTAATTAAAAGGACAAGAGAAAAGTTTGCATCTTAAGCAAACACCAAAGGGGCATCAAAGGAAATGATTATTCATGCAAGGTTGCTAACTAAGTTTTGGGGACAAAACTCGTAAAAGGAGGGGAGACTTGTAAACCCCGCCCTTTTGAGCTAAGGAAAATCGGGAAGAGAATCGGTCAAACCAAGTGAGAAAACTGAATCGGTTCACAAACACGATAATTGTGAATGGGCAATATAGGAATTTACAACTCCCAGGTGATCCAAAGTGTTCAAAATACTATGGAAAAGAACCTTAGGATGAATTGGAAGAGGAAAATTAGACCGGTTTGGATGAACCAGGTCCAACAGGATTGAAGCGGTTTATGAACCGAGTCGGTTCATGAACCAGAACCGATAGAGATCGAGCAAAACAAAGGAATTCAACTCCATTATACTCCAAAAAAATTCATAAACCTTGGGAAGGAACCTTAGAACAAAGTGGGAGAGAAAAACCAGACCGGTTCGGGTGAACCGGACCCGAACAGGATTGAACTGATTTAAGGACCAAGCCGGTTTATGAACCGATTTAAGGACCAAGCTAGTTTATGAACCGAAATCGATAAAGAGATGGTAAACCAGGAATTTTATGGATCCTAAGTGACCCAAGGAGTCACAAAAGACATGGAAATGGACTTGTGAAGGAACTAGGGATGAAAACCAAACCTGGTCTGGTGAACTGGATCCGAACCGGTTCGGACCGTTTTGGACCACAATTGAACCAAATCCTAAATTCATTTTTATAGGTGGCTTAAATGATTAAAATTGGAGATTTGAGGCCACCATTGGATAGAGAATGAATTTAGATGAATTTAGAAATTTTTAGATTTGAAAAAATTGATCAAATGGGGGTGAACCGACCGGTTTAAGCTTTGAACCCGGTTCAGACAGAACCTAATTGCAAATAAATGAAAGTTTGACTTTCTCATTCATTTGGAATGAATGAAAACAATTAGGTCGAAGGATAATGAACCGAGATGTTCATATCGTGTAGGAACACGAAGTACCGGGAACTCCAGCAAGGACATGCTCGTGTGAATACAAAGAAACAGTCTAGTGAAATTAACGGCATTAACGGGTGAGTGGGTTTAATAACATCATATCTTGTTGGGATGATGAGCACAACTTAAAGTAAAAACCACTTACCAGTTGTGAGTGAAAATTTTATATCATACCCGGTTGGGGATTATAAGTACTTCAGTAAGAAAACCCACTATTTAGTGGTATTTTAAACATCACAAATTAAAGGAAGTGATGTGAAAATAATATGGAAAAACTACTTACCTGTTGTAAGTAGATCATACTCGGTTGGTATGATAAGACTTCCTCGAAGGAAGTTAAAAACCCGTTCATGTTAGGGTCAAACCAAGAAGGATACCTCATGAAGGTAGAGTTTACTCAATATGTTAGGGTCTTTGTTGACTTTTAAGAAAATAATTATTATTGGAGTATGCAAGACTCCTTTCTTTTCAAAAATCCCTTCGTTTAAAAATTCGGGTTTTTCCACCATTTCTTAGTTTCCGGTGTGTCATCACCCAACACACATCCTTCATTATGAAGGTTACACATATTCGCAAGTCAGTATCACTACTGAACCCGCTAGTGGCTTCGGAGCGACTTTTCCTTCCACTTGGATAGAAGTACGACCACTTCTACCCTGGCAATGAGTGGATGTACTCGACATCCGACCCACAATCATGAAATCACTTGTTCATGTCCGTATGACGATAGGGACCTCATCCTATCCCCACTATGGTCTCATGCGCTTGGTGCTACTCCAAATTTTGCATAGACACCTGGAATGAAGAACTGCCCTTATAGCCACCTGGTCGTCCAATGCCCTTAGGATGCATCACTACCCCTCATGGGCATCTTGATGATCCCGTACTCATAGTGCATGCACAAATAACGTTTTCTCAAATTTCCATGTAATATGTGGTGCCACTGGTCCAACGACCTCGACTCTCAACTCAACCCACAGTTGTTTGTCTTGACTGGTCTATCGATCTGTCATGTCGCACTACCGCTAGTTGACTGAGCATGTCGGTGCTATCTTGGTACCATGGCCAAATAATTTACCTATTAAGTTTTATGGCACATATGTCATTTTCGTTTACGAGCTCATGCTCGTGCCAACTGGACTTGGGCCCACTGTACGAGATTTTCAAAACCGAGGCCCCCGGCCTATCAGAGCTATTCGAGCTCCCGTCGAGAAGGTCTCCCAAATTGTTTAAGCATTGGCACACAGTCAGAGGAGAGCACTTCTAACAAAACATATGTTTTCTCTATCCATTATATCGCATGGGTATAAGGACACCTTCGTTCATAACCGATGAATGGGTTTTCAACTTTCTTCGAGGAAGTCTCATCATACTAACCGGGTATGATCTACTTACAACCGGTAAGTAGTTTTTCCATATGATTTTCACATCACTTCCTTTAAGTTGTGATGTTTAAAATACTAATAAATAGTGGGTTTTCATACCGAAGTACTTATCATCCCCAACCGGGTATGATATAAAATTTTCACTCACAACCGGTAAGTGGTTTTAACTTTAAGTTGTGCTCATCATCCCAACTAGGTATGATGTAATTAAACCCACTCACCCATTAATACCGTGAATTCCACTAGACCGGTTCTTTGTATTCACACGAGCTTGCCCTTGCTGGCGTTCCTGATACTTCGTGTTCCTACACGATATGAACATCTCGGTTCATTATCCTTTGGCCTAATCGCTTTCATTCATTCCAAATTAATGAGAAAGTCAAACTTTTATTTATTTGCAATTCGGTTTCTAAAGTTATTTCTTCTTAACTTTAAGTCCCTAATGTCAGTTTTTCCTCAAATTGAGTCCCAAAACTTCTAAAATTTATCGCAGGACCTCAATTTATTCCATTTCACAAAAAGGGGATTAATTTCCCAAATTTCCAATTTGGTCCTCCAACTTTTCCAAAATTACCATTTTGCCCTTGCTTTACAAAAATGGTAAGTTTTGCCCCAAAAATTCTAAAATTTCTCAATTGGTCCTCCAACATTATTTTCATGCCCAATTGGCCCTCAATTTCATAAAATTTCATTTTGGTTCTTCGAATTTCAAAATCCTCAAAATTTCCCCCCAATTTCAACTCTTCAACACTGTCGAATTTGATTTTATCAAATTGACCGATCAAACACTTCTAATTGTTGAAATTGGAGTTAAAATTGAGTTCCTACATGCTCATAATGATTCTAAGGAACTTTGAATCACAGATTTTAACGACAGAACGAGCTCAAATGGAGCTTCACCGGAAAATAGACTATAGAGAGAGAAAGCTTCGATTTCTCACCGGTGAGGGCACGGCGGTCTGAGCTTTTGATCTGGGCAGATAGCTCTTATCTTGAGGTTCATCCTAGAATTAAGAATCGAATCAATTGATGCCAAATTGAGTTAGAATTTCATCATTGAAATTCTACCAGTTCTGTCTCTAGCACCGGCCGAAAATTGCAGAGGGGAGTCGAATTGGATTACCTTTCAATTCTAATTCGGCCATGGGAGGGCTGAGGAAGTGTTGGGAAGGCTTGGTTTGGATTGAGGAGGGCTCAAAATGGCCGATTTCAACTCGGCCAAAATAGGGTAGCTTCGGTCTGCCAGAGCTGCTTCACTGTTTAATCACGTCGGTGTCTCGTCGGCAACTCTCAAAGTGAACGGAGACTACAAACGTGTAGCTGACTTCTCCCTGGTTCTAAAAAACCCGACCTCGCCTTGTTTGGCTTAGAAAAGACCCGATGTCGTAGCTCTTGTTTGAGCTTTACCGGAAAATGGAGAAGTTGAGAGAGAATGAAGTTTTCAGGTGTGGAGAGGATGAATGGGGCGGGGCTCTTTATATAGGGAGCTTGAAGACCCGTTGGCCGTCCGTTTGGTACCATTATTGCTGACATTGAAGACCTAAAACATCCCAAACAGAAGTGTTTATTCTTCGCCGGCGTTTCTTCAGTTTCCTGGCGAGTGAATAATGCTGTCATCCTGAGGAAGAAGATGACACTGTTTTGAACCGGACTGGATCGGTCCGAACCGGTTTCAAAGTTTAATCCGGCCGGTTCACCCCCCATTCGATTGAGTTTTTCAAATCTAAAAATTTCTAAATCCATCTAAATTCATTCTCTGTCCAATGATGGCATCAAATATCCAATTTGAATTATTTAAGCCACCTAGAAAAATGAATTTAGGATTCGGTTCAATAGTGGTTCAAACCGGTCCGAACCGATTCGGATCCGGTTCACCTAAAGTGGTTTGGTTTTCATCCCCAATTCCTTCACAAGTCCATTTCCATGTCTTTTGTAACTCCTTGGGTCACTTAGGGTCCATAAAATTCCCGGTTTACAATGTCTTTATCGATTCCGATTCATAAATCAGCTTGGTCCTTAAACCGACTCAATCCGGTTCGGGTCTGGTTCAACCGAACCGGTCTGGTTTTTCTCTCCCACTTTGTTCTAAGGTTCCTTCCCAAGGTTTATGAATTTCTTTGGAGTTGAATTCCTTTGTTTTGCCCAATCTCTATCGGTCACGGTTCATGTACCGACTCGGTTCATAAATCGGTTCAATCTTGTTGGACCTGGTTCATCTAAACCAGTCTAATTTTCCTCTTCCAATTCATCCTAAGGTTCTTTTCCATAGTATTTAAAACCCTTTGGATCACATGGGAGTTGTAAATTCCTAAATTTCCCATTCACAATTATTGGGTTTGTGAATCGATTCGGTTTTCTCACTTGGTTTGACCGGTTCTCTTCCCGGTTTTCCTTAGCTCAAAAGGGCGGGGTTTACACAAGTGTTCTCCTCTAACTATTTGCCAATGCTTAAAATATTTGGGAGACCTTCTTGACAGGAGCTAAAATAGCTCAGATAGGCTAGGGGCCTCATTTTTCGAACTCATGGGGCTAAATGCCCTGTTTTTGGAAAATTACGTGTAGTGGGCCCATGGCCAATGGGCACGAGCAGGAGCTCGTAAACAAATTTTTTATAAAGAGCCATGAAAATTTCTATTGAAATTAATTATGTGATTTCACCATAAAACCAAGTCAGGACTGACAGTGTTCAATAGATTGGCAGCAGTGCATCAAGGCCATGTCGACGGACTGACGAAGACAAATAGTTGCGGGTCGGGTTGGGCGTCGAGGCTGTTGGACCATTGGCACCTAAGATAATGGCTTTATGTGGAAAACTCTTGTTTGTGTATGTACTTAGGGTACGTGGCTATCAAGATGCCTTAGGGGGTTGTGATGCGTCCCAAGGGCTGTTGGACGACATGGGGGCGATAAGGGCAGTTTATCGGGCCAGTCAATCATGAAGCTGTGGGAGCTTCTTGTGCATCAGACCGGGGTGGGGTTAGGATGAAGTCTCCATCCTCATACAGACACGAAGTGGTATTCAAGTATGAGGGTCAGACGTCTGGGACATTTCACTCAAACCTAGGGTAGAAGTGGACAGACTTCTATCTTGGTGGAAGGTTAAGACGTTCCGAGCCATAAGTGGGTGCAGTGGGTGGGCTACACCTCCGAATGTGTGTACCCTTCCTGATGAAAGGGCTAGGGGATGGGCTAAAAGAGCTAAACACACCTAATGTCGAAAAGGAAAAACATTTTGAAAACTAGAATTTGTGGAAAATCCTTCTTAAAGGAAATGATAACCTTAGCACGGTTTAAATGAAGCTATTTTTCTTGAAAACTAACTCCCAACACCCTCTCACTGAGTTGTAGAACTCACCCCTCCCTTTTTCCTCTTTCAGGTAATCAAGAGAAACCTTCAACCTAAAGACTCTCCTATATTGAAATCATAAGACAGGTACATTTATTTTAAAATATTCAGTTTTGTATAATGCTATTCCAGGAAAGACAGGTAAAAGGGCACCTTACTCCTCATGGTTCGAAAATGGGTAAGAACCCCTCACGAACCAAGGGAGTGATAGGTTGCTCACGGGGATCTGACCAAACTGAGTCGGGGCAAGACAACTCAAATCCTCCTTGTTTCAAGATCTCTTGATCACCTTACGAGAGGCTTACTTAACCTTCTTCTCATGGCTTGATTTCGGTCGTCAATCCGTTTTTGTCCATTGATTTCTTTATGGATTTCCTTCATCCTTCTTTTTTGATGTTTGGCCCTCTTTACTTCTCCCTTCTTTGTCTGGACTTAAATCCATAATTCTTACTAGTCAGTTCGTTAACTACCTCATCCCTACTAATCCCCTTGTTCACTTGTCTTGGGACAGTTTTCCCTCGAGTTCACTCATCCTTGATGCCTATCTTGTCGCCCTTTCTTAGGGTGTAGTCTTTATTACTTTATGGTCCTCCCTAGGGCGTCTTTTCCCATAGTTACTAGTTACATCTTTTTGCTAGGTTCGTCTGAAACCTTACTTGGGTTCCTTTGCTTTTCCAAAGCAACTCACACCTTGTTATCCCGATACATCCTATTTGTCTTTCAATGTTCGGGGCTTGTCTTCTCTGATGGAGGTGCTCCTTCTTTGCTCATAGATGGCTTGTAGTTCTCCTTAAGGGAAAATTCCCTTCATTTATATTATGCTCCATCTGTGTTTTCTTAAAGTCTTAACCTTGATCTTTTTCCCATGATTCTTCCTCATGTAGTTGAGGCACACAATTGCATCATTTTTTAGGGACAAAATTTTTTATGAACTCATAATTTTCTTTATTCATTATTGAAGTAGGAATACAGTTCGGAATATAGTACCCACTACTATGCTAGGGTCTAGAGGAATTTCCTCTTGTGTGAGATTGGAATCCCTAGCCAGAATCGTGGTTCTTGTGGTGTTATCCCTTTAGTCTTTTGTAGGTGAGGAGGTGTCATTATTGGAAGGTATCGCTTTAAATCCTTGCGATGTGGGATAGTCCTTTGCTATTTGACCTATTCCTCTATACCTATAATAGGTTCTCCTAGGACCTGTCCTTAGTAGTGTTAGGCACCTTCTCATGTAGTGTCCCCATTATCCACACCTGTAACAAGTCATCTCCTTGTGTGGACCTTTGCGGTTCCTCCTATACTTCGAGCATTGCGGGGCGTTTCTTAGGGATTGTTGGTGGTTCGGTGCTTCGCTGTCCTTGAGCCCAAACATCTTGAAGGTTATGTTTTCGAGTCTTCTATGACCAACGATTACTCCAAGAGTCCTCCTATACTCCTTAGTTCCCTGGTTCATTTCCTCCTTTGAGATAGGATTCCCCCTAGTTTTTGGGGTGGCTAGGGTAGCGAGGTTTGTTTGGCTACATTTCTTGGGGCCATCTTCCTACATGGTAAGTAGTTTTCGTTTAATTCTTATGTTATATAGTCATGATAATGTACTCAAGGAAACATGCTCTGATACCACTCAAGTTGTCACGCCTAGACCCGATTTGGTTGGATCGCCGTGTGCAATCCGCCGCTCCTTTTGGTTCAAGAGAATTTCACCCCCTTCTAAACCGTGAGGAGTTAGGCATCTTTTTCCCTGTTTTTCCTGGAGTAGCATTATGCAAAACTCAATGTATTTAGTTACATACCTATCTTAGGGTTCAACTGTGGAGGGGTCTTTAAAGTTGATCTTCCTTTCTCTTGAAAATGGGTTAAATGGAGAGGGTGAGTTTCCACAACTCAGTGAGCGGGTGTTGGGAGCGAGTTTTTTAAAAAAAGCATATTTTTTAATCAAAACCATGCCAAATTTTACCATTCCTTTTCAAAGATTTTTCTCAAATCTCTAATCTCAAGATTTTCCATTTCCATATTAGTGTGTTTAGATCTTTTAGCACATCCCCTTTCCTTGGGAGCTGTTTAGCACACAACACACACCCTTCATCATGAAGGGTATACACATTCGTAGGGCTGTCCCAAATTACACCCACTTGGGGATCAACACGACTTTGTTGTCTGCCCTGATAGAAGTCCCAGACTTCTACCCTGAGTTTGAGTGGACATCCTAGATGTCTGACCCTCTGACACAAATTGCACTTCATGTCCGTGTGAGGATGGAGATATCATCCTGACCCCACCTCGGTCTCATGCGCAAGAAGCTCCCAGAGCTTCATGACTAACTGGCATGACGAACTATCATTATCTCCACCATGTCGTCCAATAGCCATTGGAACCCATCACTACACCCTAGGGTATCTTGATGGTCTCCACCATGAGTGCATGCACAAACAATAGTTTTTCATGATTAAGCAATTCTCTTTGGTGCCAATGGTCCAACGGCCCCGACACTCAACCCGACTTATAGTTGTTTGTCTAGGTCGGTCTGTTCACTTGGTCTTTACGCATTACTGCCAGCCCATCAAGCATTGTCGGTCCTGACTCAATACCATGGTGAACCGCACAATCAATTTTCTATTTTAAATAGTAGTTTTCATGGCTCTTCCTAATCATGTTTGTTTTACGGGCTCCAGCCCGTGTCCACTGGCCTTGGGCCTATTGCACGTGTTTTTCCAAAACTAGGCCTTGAGCCCTTGAGTTAAAAAACCGAGGCCCCTAACCTTTTAGAGCTGCTCTCGCTCCCATCAAGAAGGTCTCCCAAATTGTTTAAGAAATTCTCTCATAGTTAGAGGAGAACACTTCTAACAAAATCCCTTTTAGTTCATCACACTAACCGGGTTAGATGATGGATTCGCTTACAACCGGCATGCGAGTTTTTCCTTTCCTTAAGGAAGCTCATCATACCAACCGGGTATGATGTTTGTTTAATCCTACTTACAATCGGTAGGTAGGTTTATTGCCTTTAAAATAGTGTTCATCATCCCAACTGGTATGATGTATAAAAGTCTCACTCACAGTGGTCTTCAATTTAAAGTGCGCTCATCATCCCAACAGGTATGATGTATAAAGTTTCCACTCACCCGACAACTGTGATGTGTTCGTCCTTAGTTAATTTTCAGTCCACACTAGCTCTCTCTTGCTTTCGTTCTAGTCCCACGTGTCCCTAAATGGTTTGGGTATCTTTATCAATAAGTGTTCGACATATCACCTTCGTTTTCTCACGTATGAGCGACTAGGCCCAAATTCTCGGTTTATTGCACTTAGGTCCATAAAGTTCATATTTCTTGACTTTAGGTCCCTAATGCTAACTTTCCCCCCAAATCGAATCCCAAGGTTTCCAGTATCCTCTTTGGATCCTCAGTTAACTTAAAATTGTGTAAGGAACTCAAGTTTTCCAAATTTCCAAACTAGTCCCCCAATTTTGCAAAAATTACCATTTTACCCCTACTTTCCAAAAATAGACAATTGACTCCAACTCTTTCAAGAATTGACCAATTCATCCCCCAACATCTTTCTCATTTCCCATTAACCTTCAATTTTAAGAAATATCACGGAGGCCCCTCAATTTTTCAAAATCCCTAATTTCTTCCCCCTTTACTGACCAAATTTGATTTCTTCAAATTGGTCATTCAATTGGGGTTAATTTCTCCAATTGATGGCATTTCGGTTTCTACACTTCCATGCAATCAAATGGAGCTCTGAATTGTAGAATTTGAGTCCAAAACGTGCTCAAACGAAGCTTTGCCAGAAAACTGTTCGTAGAGAGAGAAAGCTTCGAAAGCTTATCGTCGAATGTATAGCGGTCTGAGCTCTTGATCTGGGGAGGTAGCTCTCATCCTTAGGATCCTCCAAGGATCAAGAATCACTACAATTGAAGTCCATATGAAGGGGAATTTTATTTGTGAAATTCGGCTATTTCTCTCTCTAACATCAATCTGCAACGATGAAGGAGGGCCAAATTTGCTTACCTTTAACCTCTATGAAGTTGTGTGAGGGCCGTGGGGACTTTAGGAAGGCTTGGTTTGGCCGGAAGAGGTCTGAATTTGGCCGAATTCAACAAGGCCAAAATAGCATAGCTTCAAATTAATGGAGCTACTTCATTGTTTGATTTCGCTGGCGCTTCTCCGGCGATCCTCGGGTCGAAGGAAGGTTACTTTCAGGTAGCTGACTTCCCCCAGAGTTTATAGGACCCAACCTTGCCTTTTGAGCTTGAGGAAAGTGCCCATGTCGCAGCTCTGGTTTGAGCTTCACCGAAAAATGGAGCATTTTGGAGAGGAGGATGGTTTGAGGTGTGTGGAGGATGAATGGAGGGGAGTTATTTATATAGGGAGCTCGGAGACCCTCTACCCGACCAGTTTCCATTATGGTCGAGCTTATCCTCGCCTAAAAATGCCCTGATCAAAGAAATATTCCTCTCGCCAAAAATGGAAAGGTTTTGAATTGATTAACAGTGTTGTCATCCAAAGGAAGAAGACGACACTGTTCTGGACCGGACCGGTCTGGTCCAACCTGATTCAATGATGAAAATCAGCCGGTTCATACTTGATTCGATCAATTTTCTCAAATCTAAAAATTTATAAATATTTTCTATCCAATGGTGGTCTTAATTTCCCAATTTAATCATTTTAAGCCACCAAGAAAAATGAATTTAGAGACCAATTCATGTATAGTTTAAACCGGTTCAATCCTATTCTGGTCCATTCAACCTGAATCAGTCAGGTTTTCCCATCCAATTTACTTCATGGTTCTTCCCCATGATTTTCATGACTTCTTGGTCACTTGGGATTTACCAATTTCCCATTTTAGCCCCTCTTTATCATTCTCGATTCCCTAAGTGGTTCAATTTTCTCATTAAATTGACTAGTTCTTTCCCAGTTTTCCTTGATCCTAGATGATGGGTTTCACACCTCCCCACTTAATTTCATAATTTTTGGAGATACTTTGGTTATGGGTTAAAGGTTGGGGACTAGAATGCAAATAAGTGAAATTTAGATTACCCAAATAGGAATGAGCTTTTTATGGGGTCTTCCTAAGGGGTTGAATGAGGTTATAGGGATGATTGGAAAGTTTGGTGAGGATATGGGACTTGGTTTGCTTATTGTAGAAGGTCTAAAGACATATTTGTAATAAAGGTAAAGTTAGGGACTAAAGTGCAAATATAAGTATTTGCATGGCCAAAAGGTAAGTTTTGGGCAGTTCAAGGTGCTAAATGTGATTTGTGAATGTTTAAGGATTTGCATGAGAAACTTTGGGGTCAAAATGGATTTTGAAACCTAAGTCCTCAAGAAGAGGGTCAAAATATTAATGTTGACTAAACTTAGGTGGCTTTCAATAATTTGGGGAAATAGAGCTTGGAAATGTTCTAATGCCTATTTGGGGCTTAAATGGGACTCAAGAGAACTTGAGGGACCCAAATGGAAGTCTTAGGAAGTTCTTAGGTCCAAAGAAAGGCAAGTTGTAAAGTATAACGGTAAAATGGTAATTTTGCCCAAGTTGAGGACCAAATGGTAAATTGGGAAAAGTAGGATCACTAGGTGGTAAATAAATGAATGTTGGGAACTTCAATATGGAAGTGAAAAGAAAATGACCTTGAGCTCGAGTAACCAACCTTAGAGAAGGTTAGGGTAAAGGTCGGCTTACTCACTAGGGAGTTAGGTAGGCCGGACCTTTAGGGGAAAAATTGTAAATTCTAAAGTAAATTTACAGTGTAGTGATTTATGGTTTATCTAGAGGGAACTAATGTAAACCCCGCCCTTTTAAGTTAAGGAAAATCAGGAAAAGAACCGGTCAAGCCGAGTAAGAAAAACTAAACTGGTTCACAAACCCAATCATTTGGGAATGGGCAATTTTGGAAATTTACAACTCCCGGATGATCCAAATGGTTCATAAAATCTTGGAAAAGAACCTTAGGACAAATTGAAAGAGAAAAACCAAACCGGTTTAGATGAATTGGATCCAATTGGATTGAATCGGTTTATGAACCGAGTCAGTTCATGAACTAGAACCAATAGAGAAAGGGCAAACCGAGAAATTTATGGATGACGAGTGACCCAAAGAGTCCCAAAAGTCATGGAAATGGACTTGAGAATGAATTGCAGATGAAAACCAAATCGATGAGAACCAGATTGAACCGGTTTGAATCACTGTTGAGCCGGATTCTAAATTCATTTTTCTAGGTGGCTTAAAAAATGAAATTTGAGATTTGAGGCCACCATTGTATAAAAAATGTATTTAGAAATTTATAGATTTGAAAAACTCGGTTGAATGGGGGGTGAACCAGCTGGTTTAAGCATTGAACCTGGTTCGGACTGGTCCGGTCTGGTTTGGAACCGTGTCGTCTTCTTCCTTCAGATGATAGCACTATTCACTCGCCAAAAAATCGTGCAGCACCGGTGAAGCAGAAAAGTCTGGCCAGGGAGTTTTAGGCAATGAATGACCGCCATTAAGGCGCCAATCGGACGGCCAAGAAGTCCCTGAGCTTCCTATATAAAGTGCCCCTCCCCGTTCATCCTCTCTACACCTGAAAAGCTCACTCTCTCTCAGCTGCTTAGTTTTTCGACGAATCTCAAACCAGAGCTCCGATATAGGGTCATTTATGAGCTGAAGAAGGCAAAGTTAGGTTTTTTAGAATCGGGGAGAAGTCAGCTACACGCCTGTAGTCTTCGTTTGCTCTGAGGGTTGCCGTAGAAGCGCCGGTGTGATGGAACAGTAAAGCAGCTTCGGTGGATCGAAGCTACCCTATTTTGGCTGAGCTGAAATCGGCCAATTCAAGCCCTTCTCAGGCCAAACCAAGTAGTCCCAACACTTCCTCACAACACTTCCTTAGCCCTCCCATGCCCGAACTAGGACTGAAAGTAAATCCAATTTGGCTCCCCTCTGCAATTTCCGGTCGGTGCTAGAGAGAGAAACGACAGAAATTCAATGATGAAATTCTAACTCAATTTAGCATCAATTGATGCAATTCTTGATTCTAGGATGAACCTCAGAATGAGAACTACATGCCCAGATCGAAAGCTTGGACCGTTGTGCCCCCAACAGTGAGTAATTGAAGCTTTCTCTCTCTACTGTCTGTTTTCCGGCGAAGCTCCGTTTGAGCTCGTTCCGACGTCAAAAGTTGTGATTCAAAGTTCTATTGAATCGTATGAAGCTGTAGGATATTAATTTTAACATCAATTTCAACAATTAGAGGTGTTTGACTGGTCGATTTGATAAAATAATTCGGTTGTGTTAAGGAATTGAAATTGGGGGAAATTTTGGGGATTTTGGAAAATTCAAAGGACCAAGATGCAATTTTATAAAATTGAGGATCAATTGGGCATGATAAGAATGTTAGAGGGCAAATTGAGAAATTTTAGAATTTTTGGGGTGAAACTTACCATTTTTGTAAAGGAAGGGCAAAATGGTAATTTTGGAAATGTTGGGGACCAAATTAGAAATTTGGGAAATTAAATCTCTTTTTGTGAATTTGAATAAACTGAGGTCCTAAGATAAATTTAAAATGTTTCGAGACTCAATTTGAGGAAAAACCGGCATTAGGGACCTAATTGCAAATAAATAGAAAGTTTAGTTTTCTCATTCATTTGGAATGAATAAAGGTTATTAGGCCGAGGGAAAATGAACAAGGATGTTCATATCGTGTAGGAATACGAAGTACCGAGAACACCAACAAGGACAAGCTCGCGTGAATACCAAGAACCGGTCGAGTGGAATTCACGGCATTAATGGGTGAGTGGGCTAACTTACACTTCATACCCGGTTGGGATGATGAGCACCTTTTCTAAATTGGAAGCCACCATGAGTGGACTTACTAACGTCATACCCGGTTGAGATGATGAGCACAACTTAAAGTTAAAACCTACTTCCCGATTGTGAGTGGGAATTTAATATCATACCCGGTTGGGGATGATAAGTACCTCGAAATGAAAACCCACTACTTAGTAGTATTTTAAACATTACAACTTAGAGAAGTGATGTAAAAATCACGTAGAAAAGCTATTTACCAGTTATAAGTAGATCATACCCGATTGGTATGATGAAACTTCCTCGAAGAAAGTGGAAAACCTGTTCATCGGTCATGAGCGGAGATGTCCTCATACTCAGTTGGTATGATGGACAGTTAAAAACAAATTTTGTTGGAAGTGCTCTCCCCTGACTGTGTGTCAATGTTTAAACAATTTGGGAGACCTTCTTGACGGGAGCTCGAATAGCATTTATAGGATGGGGGCCTTAGTTTTGGAATTTATGAGCTATTATGCCCGGTTTTAAAAATCTCGAACAGTGGGCCATAGGCTAGTGGACACGAGCATGAGCTCGTAAACAAACATGAGATATGTGCCATAAAACTTTAATAAATGAATTGTTTGGCTATGGTACCAAGACAAGATCGATATATTCAGTAACTAGTGGTAGTGCGACATGACAGGTCTCCGAACCAGTCAAGACATACAGCTGCAGGTTGAGTTGAAGGTCGGGGCCATTTGACTAATGACACCACATATTATATGGCATGATAAGAAATTACTGATTGTGCATGCACTGTGATTACAAGACAATCAAGACGCCCAAGAGGGGTAGTGATACACCCTATCGGCCCTGGACGACCTGATGAGTATAAAGGGCAGTTCGTCGTACCAGGTGACCGTGTGAAATTTGGAGTAATACCAAGCGCTTGAGATCGGGGTGGGGACGAGATGAGGTCTCTATCCTCATACGAGCCCGGAGAATTGATTTCGGGATTGAGGGTTGGATGTCACGAACATCCACTCATTTTTAGGGTAGAAGTGGACATACTTCTATCTAGGTGGCCGGTAAAGTCACTCCAACGCCACAAGTGGGTTCAGTGGACGTACTGGCCTGCGAATGTATGTTTGACCTTCATGATGAAGGATGTGTGTTGGGTGATGACACACTGTGATTAATAAGAAATGTTGGTAAAATTCGATATTTGAAAAGAAAGGATTTTTTAAAGAAAGGAGTATGGCACACTCCAATACAAATCTTTTTTTACTAAAAGTTAAAAGTTTTAAAAACTCATTCTATGAGTCGTTGTACTCACCCACTCCCTTATATCCATTTTATGAAATTCCAAAAAGCCTACCCTTAAAGACCATCAACTAAGATGCCTGTGAGACAGGTATGATAAATTTAAAAAATTATGCAGCTTTGATTTATATTATTCTAGGAAAAGGTGTTGGTTAAAAGGACGTCTTACTCTTTACGGTTTATAATAAGGGGAAACCCTTTAATAAACCAGAAGAGTGGTGGGTTGATCACAGGGATACGTCCTAACCGGGTCGGGGCATGACAACTTGAGTGGTATCAGAGCTTGTTTCCTAGAATACATAATCAAGACTAGAAAATATAGTAACTAATATGATTGATCTTAAAATTTTCAGATGGCTCCCAGGAGAGGAACCAAGAAAAATAGGAATCACTCTATTCAATACCTTGTCTTCGTTGGAATACAACCCTAGAAGCTTTCCAATGTTTGAGGTATGATAGAAGACTCAAAATCCAAAAGGGGAATCCAAGAGGATGGTGCTAGGACCTATTGAGGTCACAACTCAAAGTATGAAGGAAGCCAAGCATGAAGCCATAAACGCCAGCAAAGGGCATATAACCTTACATAGGAGGATGCTTATCAAGAATCCTGTAACTCCCTAGTTATTTTGTGATCATTTTCTGTAATAGGACCAAAATATCCAATATACTGTACTCCTCTATTAATGAAGTAGTCCAAACACCTAAAAACCCCATTCCTCAAAGGATGTGATCTTCAAGGAAGATGGCCCCAAAGAAAGTGACCAAACAAGCCTGTACTACCATAGAAACTAAGGAGAATCCCATCCCAGTTAAGGAAATTGAATTAGGGAATCGAGAAATCTAGGACTCTTTGTGATCAATTGACAAAGAAGACTCTACAAGAAAAACTCTCAAGGTATCCATACTCAAGGACGAATGAGCACCAAAACTAACAATTCCCTAAAAAAATGCTAGGAGGAACCACTTATGTTCATGTAATTACAAGTTTGAACAATAGGGACACTGCGTGGAGAAGTGCCCAATCCTACTAAGGATAGGAATCAAGTTAACCTATAGGGGAATAGGACACAAAGTGAAAAAAAAAAACTATCCCACACCGCAAGGAGTCAAGACAATATTTTACAAGAATAAAAAAAGGGAGGGGCGGACTAAGGGTAGGACCTCGATAAACCACAAATAGAACAAAGAGAACTCTCCCTTGAAAGAAGAAAATTCTAAATATTAGGAGTAAAGAAGGGAGAGCAACTACAAGAGAAGACAAGACGAACATTTGACGACAAACAGGGTGTATTGGGATTACAAGAATGAATCACCTTGGAAAAAGCAATGAATCCAAATAGGAATTTTGGACCAACATGATAAAAGAAAACAAGTCGTTACAACAAGATAGTAAAAGAGAATAAATAACACCCTAAGGAAAACTGAGAGGTAGAAAGGACTACACCCTAAAAAGGTCAGTGAGATGGACGTTAAGGACAAGAGGACTCGAGAAACAACTACCCTAAAAAGTGAACTATCCATAATAAAGTAATGAAGGAAAGAACGTCTGAGAAACGTTGGGAAAGTGAACCCTCCAAATAAGATGTGGTTAAGGAGGAATAACCACAATTGGTAATACATGTCATAGTCCACATGCGCATACGAAGCTTAACGAGTGGACGGCTGAGCATAGCGTGAAGTGTACGAAATAAGACCGAAAATTGAAAGTATTTACAGTAAGGAATAAGGGATGAAACAGAAGTAACAGATAAAGAATGATCCAATACGGGCAAATGCCCTAACATAGATAGGGGTACAAAGAAAGGAAGAAAGAATCCTACAATGAATGATAAGGAGGTTGAGCGTGTAACTCCTAAAATGAAAATATCTATTGTGAGAGACATAGTAGAGAATGAAATCGGAAGGAGGGAACGTTCCCAAGCAAAGGAATCGACACATAGATTGAAAGCGATTATAGTAGAATGAGGAATCATGAAGTGATTATGAGTAAGTAAAAATGGATTAAGGAAAAAGGAAAAATCCTTGAATAAGGAATGTCAAGGACGTAAGAAGGAAAGAATCCCGGTTTGTTGGTAAACTATCAAGAAACCAAATAATTGGCACCAGAAAGACCCAATAAAGAAGTTGGGAAAGGACAAGTAGGTAAGGAAAACTGACACAGTTATGTAAGATATGTTGTCGAGATACGAAGGATAATTAGATAACAGTAAAGGTAGTTAAGGAATACTACCCAATGAAAGGGGGATGAAATTATACAATCCCTAGAAGGTTGAAAATTCGAAAACAACCCTAAAAGAGGTGTTGTAAGAAGTTTGATGGACAGAGATAGGTTCAGAACTATGTCATGTCGTAAGGGACATGTAAGCACTAACAGTCCCGAGTAAAATGTAACTCGAGTAAGAAGGAGTCAGTTAATAAACATAACAAGGTCAAACATAAATTTGACTAAAGTTGTAATCAATGACGGATGAAGGATGAGTCAAATTAGGATGAAAGAATAATAACACAGAAACCTGTGAAAACAAGCACGTAATGCTCGAAAGAATGTCGAGCTAGGGATTTCAATGATGAAGATAATAACTAGACAAAGGAACGATTGGGCACCTTGGAACTCCCAATCCTGAAATCTTGAGTAAGAACCCCAAAAGGAAGAACCTTACCCTAAATAAAGAAAGATGCGAACCTAAAAATATATATTGGGATTAATGAGCCAGACATGACTCGTTATTATAACTCCATGGAAGGAGTAAGCATGATAAATGAAAAGAAATTCCTTATATGAATGATTACGTGAACTAAGCAAAGAGCAATCGAAGTGTAAGCATGTCAAGAAAACCCAAGTTGACATTAAGGGAAATTATTCCCGATATGGAATATATGGTTAACTTTTAGGGACAAAACTCTTAAAAGGAGGGGAGAGTTGTAAACCCCGCCCTTTTGAGTTAAGGAAAACTAGGAAAAGAACTAGTTAAACCGAGTAAGAAAAATCGAACCGGTTCACAAACTCGATTATTTGGGAATGGGCAATTTTAGAAATTTACAACTCCCGAATGATCCAAATAGTTCCTAAAACCTTGGAAAAGAACCTTAGGACAAATTGAAAGAGAAAAACCAGACTGGTTTAGATGAACCGGATCCAATTGGATTGAACCGGTTTATTAACCGAGTCGGTTCATGAACTAGAACTGATAGAGAAAGGGAAAACCGAGAAATTTATGGATCCTGAGTGACCCACAGAGTCCCAAAAGTCATCGAAATGGACTTGAGAATGAATTGGAGATGAAAACCAAACTAGTTCAGGTGAACCGGATCCAAATCAGATTGAACCGGTTTGAACCACTATTGAACCGAATTCTAAATTGATTTTTATAGGTGGCTTAAAAATTTTAAAATTGAGATTTGAGGCCCATTGCATAGAAAATGAATTTAGAAATTTTTAGATTTTAAAAACTCTATCGAATGGGGGGTGAACCGATAAGTTTAAGCTTTGAACCCGGTTTGGACCGGTCCGGTCCGGTTTGGAACAGTGTCGTCTTCTTCCTTCAGATGATAGCACTGTTCACTCGCCGAAAAATCGTGCAGCGCCGGCGAAGCTGAAAAGTCTCTAGCTAGGGTGTTTCAGGCAATGAATGATAGGCATTAAGGCACCAATTGAACGGCCAAGAAGTCCTCAAGCTTCCTATATAAAGAGCACCTCCCCATTCATCCTCTCCACACCTAAAAAGCTCACACTCTCTCAACTACTTAGTTTTCCAGCGAAACTCGAACCAGAGCTCTGATATAGGGTCATTTCTGAGCCAAAGAAGGAGAGGTCGAGTTCTTTAGATCCGGGGAGAAGTCAACTACATGCTTGTAGTCTCTATTTGCTCCGAGAGTCGTCGGAGAAGCGCCGACGTGAGGGAATAGTGAAGCAGCTCCAGAGGACCGAAGCTGTCGTGTTTCGGCCAAGCTGAAATTGGCCAATTCGAGTGAGCACCTTTTCTAAATTGGAAGCCACTGTGAGTGGACTTACTAACGTCATACCCGATTGGGATGATGAGCACAACTTAAAGTTAAAACCTACTTACCGGTTGTGAGTGGAAATTTTATATCATACCCGGTTGGGGATGATAAGTACCTCGAAAAGAAAACCCACTACTTAGTGTAATTTTAAACATCACAACTTAGAGAAGTGATGTGAAAATCACGCGAAAAAACTATTTACCGATTGTAAGTAGATCATACCCGGTTGGTATGATGAAACTTACTCGAAGGAAGTGGAAAACTCGTTCATCGGTCATGAGCGAAGATGTCCTCATACTCGATTGGTATGATGGACCGTTGATAACATATTTTGTCGGAAGTGCTCTCCCTGGACTATGTGTCAATGCTTAAATAATTTGGGAGACCTTCTTGACAGGAGCTCAAATAGCTTTTATAGGTCGGGGGCCTCAGTTTTGGAACTTAGGGGCTATTATGCCCGGTTTTGAAAATTTCAAACAGTGGGCACGAGCAGGAGCTCGTAAACAAACATTAGATATGTGCCATAAAACTTTAATAAATGAATTGTTTGGCTATGGTACTAAGACAAGACTGATATATTAAGTCAACTAGTGGCAGTGCGATATGACCGGTCTCGGGACCAGTCAAGACAAACAGCTGCAGGTTGAGTTGAATGTCGGGGCCGTTGGACTAATGACACCACAGATTATATGGCATGATAAGAAAATACTAATTGTGCATGCATTGTGATTACAGGACCATCAAGATGCCCAAGAGGGGTAGTGATGCGTCCTAAGGGCCTTGGACGACCTGATGAGTATAAAGGGTAGTTCATCGTACCAGGTGACCGTGCAAAATTTGGAGTAGCACCAAGCACATGAGACCGGGGTGGGGACAAAATGAGGTCTCTGTCCTCATATAGACACGGAAAATTGATTTCGGGATTGAGGGTCGGATGTCGTGAATATCCACTCATTCTTAGGGTAGAAATGAATGTACTTCTATCTAGGTGGTTGGTAGAGTCACTCCGACGCCATAAGTGGGTTCAGTGGACGTACTAGCCTGTGAATGTGTGTTTGACCTTCATGATGAAGGATGTGTGTTGGGTGATGACACACCGTGATTAATAAGAAATGGTGGTAAATCCAAGATTTGAAATGAAAGGATTTTTGAAAGAAAGGAGTTTGGCACACTCCAATACGAATCATTTTTTCCTAAAAGTTAAAAGTTTTGAAAACCCATTCATTGAGTCGTTGCACTCACCCCCTCCCTTATATCCCTTTCAGGAAATTCCAAAAAGCCTATCCTTAAAGACCATCAACTAAGACGCCTGTGAGACAGGTATGCTAAATTTAAAATATTATGCAGTTTTGATTTATGTTATTACAAGAAAAGGTACAGGTTTAAAGGATGCCTTACTCTTTACGGTTTATAATAAGGGGAAACCCTTTAATAAATCGGGAGATTGGCGGGTTGATCACGGGGATCCAACCAAACTGGGTCGGGGCATAATAACTAACGCCTCTGTTTTCTATATATTGTAGAAAGAGAAAGTGATCACCTAAGTGAGACAAGGAGCGGGTTGTTCAAATCCCCCAAAACGAACAAGTTCCAAGACTTGATGTGAGTGGTTTTAGTTCCATTGTTGACGGTGTGTCCAATTGGACCGATTAAGATCATGACATTGCTTATTTGTGTGACTTGCATGTTTAAGTAACAAGTAGAGCTTTGAGAAATTATAATAGAAGTGTGAACCGGTAAAAGCATGGCCACTAAATAAAAAATCATTTGGAAAGTGCAAGAAAGAACCGGTCATGAGAACTAGGAGGCTAGATGAATGTCGATTTTTGAGAAACCGAGGAAAAATCATATGTTTGGATTAGAGTCTTATGTGAATTAGGGAGAGGGCAGTTGAGGACCAAAATCTCGATATGTGTGCATTGTGTTACTATGATAGTAATCAGGTTGGGTTTACGCTGTGAAATTCGAGCCCGGGGCCATTGGGCCAGTTGATTGAAAAGGGGAGCTGGCTAAAGAGCCAAGCTCCTGATTTTTGTGCATACATCTAAAAAAGGGAGGTGACCTATGAGGTCCAACCTCCCACATTTAACCATGTTTTTAGCATGAAAATTATGAGATGCTTCGGTATGCAAAGTGAGGGAGAGATAACATGTGTTGCACTGAGCACACAATAACATTGTGTGTGTCACACCGTTACAAGAAATAACCATGAGCGCCACAATTATGACTTGAAGTCATGCATGTTTTATTGCTATAACGGTATATATACCCGTGATTATAAAAATGGGCATTGTTAGCACGATTGAAGGGGTAGTAATAGTGCCTAAGGTAAGACTAGAAGTGGAGTAAGGAGGTGTAAGTGATACTTCTAGATCATCTGGTTCCATGTATACTTCTGTGCGTGACAATAGGGGTATACATATACTCGTGTGTGTAGTTGCTGGGGACAGTCAGAGTATATGGTGTGATGGGTAATGATATGTCTTTGACATCCACGAATGAGGTATGAAAGTGAAAAGAGGGCCTTGAGTAGCCCATGTGTGTGATGTTTGGGGGCCTGAGTAGACCCAAGGTGTTGAGACAACAAGCTACAAGAAGGCAGGAATGAGTTGCGGATGGTGAGAAGAGAGCCTTAGGCCTCCCACAGCCCAACTTCCCGATTTGAGATTTGCGAAAGTGGCAATCCATTACGGATGTGTGAATTGTTTGCCTTGGGGGCCATGAGATGTCCATGCTTTCGTTAGGTCCAAGTTAGCAGGTCGAGGCGTAGGCTGTAAGTAGTCCGGAAGTGCGGCCCAAACATATGTCATGTTTTCGTTTAGGCCTAAGTTGTCAAGTTGAGGCGCGAGCTGTGAATGGCCCGGTAGTGCCGCCCGAGCGTATGCCATCCATGTGTGTGGGACTGAGTCTCGATATTTGCCTTTAATGTGATAAAAGTAAAATACTAAAAAGGAGAGGCTAAGGATAACCTGACTATAGCTTAGACTATGAGTTGGATGGCCCGAGACATGAGTCTTAAGGGCATAAATAAACCACAGGACTCGTATTGGCAAATACAAATGATGTAAATATTATATCATGCTGGGTGTTTTATGGGAAGGATCATGGTTGTAAGCCATGTAGCGGCATGATATTAGTGTCCCTCTCACTAAGCAATGAGCTCACCCCCTTCCCCAAACTATTGTAGCTGCAAGGCAAGGAGACTAAGGGCGAAAGCAGGAAGCCTATCCCAAGTCACTGACCGTCTGAGTTAGCCTCCTACCTTGCTCACAAAGGTTGTAGTTTACTACTTATCAAATGTTTTATTCTCGGGTTCTTATTAAACTACTTTTGAAGTGTCACACTCTAATGAAAAGTTTCAAATTTCCACTGAAAAACAATTAGCATTTTCTATTATGAGCCTTAGTGTCCTTGATTTTATTTTGGTGAAAGATCGCACCACTATAACATTGAGTGGATTGGCGAGCTATACAGGACCGCCGCCCCAATGAATCGAACGGTGGTGTGACATCAAACCCTTCCTATTAGGACCCTAGACTTCTCAAAATATTTTATCTACGTTGTTAGACTTCCTTTAGTTTTATTTGAATCCTTGAGTTCCCTATAATCACTTATGGGCATCGAAATCCTAATATTTATATTTTGGTCCCTAAACTTTTCCTTTTGTTTCTTTTAGATCCTTAAGCATTCAAAACTCATCTTCTAAGTCTCAAACCTTTTTCATTCTTTCTTAATGGTCCCTATACCTTCTTTAGTGCTTAATAAAGGCCCCAAAGAAATCTCATTTCCAAATTGGTCCTCTAATTTTACCAAATTACATTTTGGTCCTTCATCTTGGTTACTTGACAAAATAATTCTAAAAAATTATCAAACTCAAGTATGATATTATCCCTAAGGACTCCCCTTGGTCGCCATGGCCTCTACTCGGTCATAGCTGACCGGAACAGTACCGATCTATGTCAGATCTAAAGCTCGTAGAAAATAAAGCAATAGGCAAGTCAATGTTTGGATCTCATAGGAGACGATGACTCGGTCAATGACACCAATATAATTAGAAAGTTGTCACGCCCCGACCCAGTTTGGTCGGATCCCCATAAATAAGCCGCCACTCTCCCGGTTTATTAAAGGGTTTCCCCTTATTATAATCCGTAAAGAGTAAGGCGTCCTTTAAACCTGCACCATTTCCTGGAATAGCATAATCAAAACTACATGAAATTTTAAACTTTATATATCTGTCTTACAGGCATCTTAGTTGATGGTCTTTCAAGGTAGGCTTTCCGGGATTTCCTAAAAGGGATATAGGGGAGGGGTGAGTACGACTACTCAATGAATGAGTTTTCAAAGGTCTACTTTTAACTTTTAAGAAAAATATTTATATGGAGTGTGCCAGACTCCTTTCTTTAAAAAAAATCCCTTCATTTAAAAATTTGGGTTTTTCAATTATTTCTTAGTTACCACAATGTGTCATCACCCAACACACATCCTTCATCATAAAGGTTACACACATTCACAAGTCAGTATCACTACTGAACCCATTAGTGGCTTCGGAGCGACTTTTACTGCCACCCCGATAGAAGTACGACCACTTCTACGTTGGGAATGAGTGGATGTACGTGACATCTGAGCCACAATCCTGAAATCACTTCTTCGTGTCCGTATGAGGATAGAGACCTCATCTTGTCCCCACCCCGGTCTCATGCGCTTGGTGCTACTCCAGATTTCGCATAGACAGCTGGAACGACGAACTGCCCTTATAGCCACCAGGTCATCCAGTGCCCTTAGGACGCATCACTACCCCTCATGGACGTCTTGATGATCCCATACTCATAGTGCATGCACAAACAATGTTTTCTTATATTGCCATGTAATATGTGGTGCCACTAGTCCAACGGCCCCGACTCTCAACTCAACCCGCAGCTGTTTATCTTAACTAGTCCATCGACTTGTCATGTCGCACTGCCGCTAGTTGACTGAGCATGCCGGTCCTATCTTGGTACCATGGCCAAACAATTCACTTATTAAGTTTTATGGCACATATATCATGTTCGTTTACGAGCTCCTGCTCGTGCCAACTGGCCTTGGGCCCACTGTACGAGATTTTCAAAATCGGGCATTTAGCCCCCAAGTTCCAAAACTGAGGCCCCCGACCTATCAGAGCTATTTAAGCTCACGTCGAGAAGGTCTCCCAAATTGTTTAAGCATTGGCACACAGTTAGGGGAGAGCACTTCCGACAAAAATAGGTTTTTACTGTCCATCATACCAACCGGTATAAGGACATCTTCATTCATAACCGATAAACGGGTTTTCAACTTCCTTCGAGGAAGTCTCATCATACCAATCGGGTATGATCTACTTACAATCCGTAAGTAGTTTTTTTTCACATCACTTTCTTTAAGCAGTGATAATTAAAAATACCAGTAAGCAGTAGGTTTTTAATACCGAGGTACTTATCATCCCGAACCGGGTATGATATAAAATTGCCACTCATAACCGGTAAGTAGTTTTTCATTTTAAATTGTGCTCATCATCCCAACCGGATATAATGTTAGTAAACCCACTCACCCGTTAATGTCGTGAATTCCACTAGACGGGTTCTTTATATTCACACGAGCTTGTCCTTGCTGGCGTTCCCGTTATTTCGTGTTCCTACACGATATGAACAACTTTGTTCATTATTACTCGGCATAACAGCCTTCATTCATTTCCAATAAATGAGAAAACCTTAACTTTTATTTATTTGCAATTAGGTCCTTAAAGTTATTTCTCTTTAACTTTAAGTCCCTAATTTCGATTTTTCCTCAAATTGAGTCCCATAACTTTTAAAATTTATCCTAGGACCTCAATTTATTCAATTTCACCAAAAAGGGGTTTAATTTCCCAAATTTCCAATGTGGTCTCCCAATTTTTCCAAAATTACCATTTTGCCCCAAATTTCCAAAATTCCTCAATTGGTCCTCCAACATTATTTTCATGCCCAATTGACCCTCAATTTCATAAAATTGTATTTTGGCCCTTTGAATTTCAAAAATCCCCAAATTTTCCCCCAATTTCAACTCTTCAACACTACCAAATTTTATTTCATCAAATTTACCGATCAAACACTTCTAATTATTGAAATTGAGTTCCTACATGTTCATACGATTCTAAGAAACTTTCAATCGCAGATTTTAACGCCGGAACGAGCTCAAATGGAGCTTCGCCAGAAAATAGACTGTAGAGAGAGAAAGCTTCGATTACTCACCGGTGAAGGCACGGCGGTCCGAGCTTTCGATCTGGGCAGATAGGTCTCGTCTTGAGGTTCATCCTCGAATCAAGAATTACATCAATTGATGCGGAATTGGATTAAAATTTTGTCATTGAAATTCGGTCGACTCTCTCTCTAGCACCGATCAAAAATTGTAAAGGGGAGCCGAATTGGCTTACCTTTCGGTCCTAATTCAGCCATGGAAAGGTTAAGGAAGTGTTGGGAGGGCTTGGTTTGTCCTGAGGAGGGCTTGAAATGGCCGATTTTAGCTTGGTCGAAATAGGGCAGCTTCGGTCCGTCGGAGTTGCTTCACTATTCCATCATGTTAGCGCTTCTCCAACAATTCTCGGATTGACTGGAGTTTGCTATCAGATAGCTGTCTTCTCCTTAGTTCTAAAGAGCCCGACCTTTGTTCAAGTCGAAACTCTAGTTCAAGTTTTACCGGGAAATGGAGCAGTAGAGAGAGAGAAGTGTTCTGTGAGGAGAATGAAATGGGGATGACCTCTTTATATAGGTGTAAAACCTGTGTATTAAATGGGCGAGATTTATTACTAGTATTAATATTACCATAAATTATTGGTATTAATTCCAATAATTTAATTTATGTATTAAATTATTGGTATTAATTACAATAATTAAATATATATTAATTTATGGTTATTTATGATAAGGCGTATATAAAAATTTTTGACCGAAATTTCGGTTTACAAAAAAATTCATACTTCCCAAGAGGTCACCCATCCTCACACTACTCTCAAGCAAGCACGCTTAACTTCAAAGTTCTTATGAAATATTGTTCACCTAAACCAATTTGGTTTTTGTCTTCTAAATTTTCTTAAATTTCTTTTCGAAGGTTTAATGAACCCTTTAGATCACCTATAAATTGTAAATTTCCATATTGCGTGTTCTCAAATGTAAATCGGCTCGGTTTTCTTACTCGGTTTGACCGATTCTTTTCCCGGTTTTTCTTAACTCAAAAGTGCGGGGTTTACAAAAGTTGACTACCAAAGGAGTTTGTGGCAACCTTTTTCACCTCAAAGAAAGGTTTGAGCAACCTAAAATGGTCATTTTACTATAATTTATTATTATTGAAGACTAGTCGGGACTTACATGAGTTTATTTGACTTCAATAGTTACCCAAAACATATATGGTTAGTGTGGTTCAAAAGCTATGAGTAAGAGGTGTATGTGGTAGTTTTCCGTGGTCATGTTTGGCCACCGTAGGCACCGAAGAAGGCTCGAGAATGAGATGTTATGTTTCTGACCGCGAGAGTATTTGTACTATTTGATTAAATTGGCATCAATATAGTGCACATTGGTGGTCATGGTATTGGAAAGCTAACTCGAGTAAGTTTCCAATGGCATTCAAAACACTCAATTTAGTGGTCGAAAAATGAAATTATGATTTTTCCAACTTGTATCTCCAAAAAATTTAGGTGTCTAACTTTTAAAGAGAATTTTAAAACCTTATATATTTATGTTCTAAACTTAATTGGCTATTTGATCATGTCGTATTTTCGTTATATCATATACCACAAATTTTTACAAGAATTAATTTATACGCGATGAGTTTTGAAAATGCAGCGGAGAAAATCAGTCAAAATTAGGTTTTAAGTTAAGCGGAGTGGACAACGCGTGTGAGGTGCATGTCCCGATTTGCTCGATGATTCAATATTGTTAAAAATCGGTTTACAGTTGATTTTTCGGTTGGTTCAGTTAATTTTGGTCATTTTTTGTCAGTTTACCTTTAATTCGACCAATTATTTATCCAATTTATTATTTAATAATAATTTAGTTCAATCATTTCTATTTTTTTATTTATATAATTTAGTTTAAAAATTATGGAGTTTTCGTAAATAGTCAATTTGATTACAAGACGAAGTGGTTTCTATATAATTTTTTCTCGATACTTGATTTAAAATTAAAGTGAGATTATTTGATAATAATTTATGTTACTTATTATATTTTTAAAATTTAAGTAAAAACTAATTTATAATTCATTTCAATTTTTAATTTCAATTCAAGATAACATTTCTAAATTACTAATTTAATTGAAATTTTAATTACTTACTTTTCAATTTTATTACCTATTTTTCTATAGAGTGACCCTATACTAGTATAACACCTCACTAAAATATGACTTGGCTTTCTAAATTTCTTAGTACTAGTGACTTACATACTCCCATTCTTATGCTAGTAACTTGGCTTAGTACGTGCACTATTTGGACTTGTTGGGGGAGAACAAGCTTCGATTAGTAGTACGCTGTACTGCCGTGAATTTTTATTTTTATTTATTAACTTATTATTTATTTATTTTTAAAAAATATTATTAATATGAGATCTATAAATTAAATTAAGAAATCTACAAATTACACTAAGAGATCTACATATTACACTATCTCAGATTCAGTTACAACTTTTGGCAAAAGACTCGAGTCTACTCGAATTAAAGAGAATAAATGAATAGACATGTCCATACCAAAAGATATGTCTGAAGACATGTACCTAATACTTGTACACTTACATGTATTATAAATTTAGGAAAATTTAATCATTGTAACATACTTGTGAAACGATATACATTTAGTATATTTTCTCTATTCTTTATGGTATAATAGTCGTATTGCTCTACAACATCCCGATCCTACGCTACCAAAGGTCAATTCAAGACTAATATCAAATCTAGAAGGTTCAATCAAAGTTTCTGTTGTCACCAAGCTCCTCCTCCAAGTCGTCTCCAACTACTCCAAGTACAGTTAATGTGATATTGTCTTTCTCCAACATTTATGATCTGAAGTCTTCGTAAGACAATTCTCTTATTTTAGTTTTCTATTTATTGAAGTAATCATCTCATAAGTCTCTACACCAAATATGAGTTCACTGGTTATCAATCTTCCAAGCAATATCCCGACTTTACCAATCAAATTGGACGGGACCAACTATTTCTTATAGCGTAATAATATGACGCCGTTGTTGGAGACATATCAGCAATTAGGGTATGCTGACGGCACAATTCCAACACCTTCATCAAGTATTTCTGGTCAGAAAGAAGATGACTCAACTACTATTATCAATCCTACTTATACTTCTTGGAAGATCTATGATCGTCTTTGTTTATCCACAATTTTGGGATCTCTCACTACTCAAGTTAATCTCCAAGTTATCGGTATTCAAAATTCAGCCGACATTTGGGAAAAATTGGAAACTCTCTACTCCATCCAAGTTCGTGCCCAAACCAACCGGCTTGATGAACAATGGCGGGATTTATACAAAGGCGGTCGCACCATGGTCATTTATCTCACTGCGACTGCAAATTTGGCTATTAGTTTCGCTCAAATTAGACATCCTAAAACCGAAGCTCAAATCAAGGATCACATTCTTGTTGGACTAGATGATGAATGGGAGGCACTTTGTCTTGCCCTTACACCGACTCTCGCACACCTTAGTCTCAACAGGCTCAAATCTATGCTATTGAGTGCAAAAGCGAAGTAAGATTACAAGAAAACTTGGGGACTTATTTCAGGATCTTCCAGGTGTTGATACTCATCAATTTGCCAATGCTGCATTTTCGCGCACACACCGACGATATCAAGCTCCTATGTTCTCATCTAACCATCGACCACGCTACTCATTGGGCACTCCCACACAACTTAGACGCAATAATCACCACAATGGGAAAAGAGATTGCACATTTATCCAAAATCACAATTCGTGGGGTTCTTCTGGCTTTCGTGGACTTCAACAACGGAAAGAGTCTATCCCACCTCATCGGAATAGGCATATTCCATCATCAACTAGATCTAATTCTCCTCTACCTCGTGCGCGTAATTTTCAGACCTGAAATTGTACACCTATCTACCAAGTTTGTCATGAATCCGGATACGTAGCTACAAAATGTCCATAATTCCCAACCAATTATCAGAATCCTCATGTCATTGTTGTCCATAACACAGATGTCGGCACACACACCCTTGATTGGTACATTGATTCAAGTGCCTCCAATCATGTAACCAATGATATCTCACATTTGTCATTATAAGAGGACATAACTCATCTAGATCAACTGCTCATAGGCAATGGTTCAGGTTTAAAATTTTCCTTTATTGGTTTTAATTTATTTTCCACTCCCACTATACAATTCTCTCTAAATAAAGTATTTTATGTCCCTATTATAGCCATGAACTTACTCTCAATCTCTCAATTTACCCAAGACAATTCTTGCTACTTTGAATTTCATACTCTATTTTTTGTTGTAAAGGATCGTCTCACCCATCAAGAATTGTTCCAGAGAGCTCGTAAAGGCGAATTGTACTACCTGTGTGTGACATATTTATCAAGAGTTAGTGCTTGTGCATTAAGTGTTCAGTTACCCCGTACTGTTTGGCATGCTAAACTTGGGCATTCTGCCCCTAATATTGTTTCTCATATCTTATCTAAGAATTCAATAAAAAGTAATTCTATTGATTCTCAATTTTGTGATTCGTGCTCCTTAGGTAAGATCATTAAAAAAATATTTTCTATTAACTAATCATAAAAGTGCTTATCATTTTCAACTTGTGCATACTGATATTTTGGGACCTACACCAATCAAATTATATACTGGTCATATTTATTATATTTATTTTCTTGATGATTATATCAAATATTCCTGGTATTTTGTTATGAAAAATCGTTCTAATGTTCTCCAAATTTTTTGCACTTTTTGTTTACGAGTTGAAAACTTTTTTTATAGAAAAATTAAATCTCTTCAAACTGATGGTGCAAAGGAATTTTTGTCATCTACCTTTCAAAATGAATTACACACTAATGGGATTACTTATCGAATTTCTTGCCCACATACACCACAATAAAATGGTTCCACCGAAAGGAAACATAGACATATTGTTGATATGAGACTTACACTTTTGCTACATTCTCATCTTCCTATGAAATTTTGGGATGTTGATGGGTCTTCTCCCGTCTCGCCACCCCGTCGCATACTCACCAGGTCTCAAGATGGCACCTTACCTCCATGACGATTTAAAATTGATCCTACTATGTTTCTTGTTTCCTCTATTCAGAATCCACAAACTTTTAAATAAGCTCAAACACAACCCTACTGGGTTGATGCTATGAATTCTGAATATGTAGCTCTTTTGAAGAACCACACATGGGATTTAGTGTCCCCTCCACCTGGTAGACATATTATCGGTTACAAGTGAGTCTACAAACTCAAACACCATCCAGATGGGACTCTTGCATGTTATAAAGCTCGTTTAGTTGCACAAGGATTCTCTCAACAAGAAGGATGATACTTTTAGTCCGGTAATTAAACTAGTCACTATTTGGGTTATTTTGTCACTTGTCGTCTCGTATAATTGGCCAATTCGACAACTTGATGTTGATAATGCATTTCTTCACGACCATCTCAATGAGAAAGTTTATATGAAACAACCACCAAGCTACACAGATCCATCATATCCTGATCACGTCTATCTCCTTCGCCGCTCATTATATGGATTGAAGCAAGCTCCTCGAGCCTAATTTCTCCAGCTGAGTACGTTCTTGTTAACATTTTGTTTTAAAGCTTCTGTTGTGGATACCTCTCTTTTTATCTACCGTACCCCTCAATTTGTTATGTTCCTCCTAGTGTATATGGATGATATAATTCTCACTGGCTCACCTAATGCTCCTCTAACATCTATTGTGTCTGCTCTCAAAGAGCAATTTTCTATTAAGGATCTTGGGTCCCTTCATCATTTTCTTGGGATTGAGGTAAATTCCCATTCTGGAGGTCTCATCTTGACTCAACAGAAGTATATTCATGATATTCTTACAAAATCATTAATGACCGACTGCAAACCTGTCTCTACACCAGTAACTCCCGGGTCTAAACTATCTCTATATGATGGCACTCCATTAGATAACCTTCGAATCTACATGTGAGTCGTTGGTTCTCTTCAATATTTAACATTAACTCGACCAGACATCTCTTATGCTGTCAATCAGGTCTGTCAATTTATGCACAAACCAACGACAACTCATTGGGTTGCAGTCAAGAGAATTTTACATTATCTCTGAGGAACATCCAGTCACGGATTATATTTCTAGAAAAACTCTCAGCCACATCTCCATTGTTTCTCTAATGCAAATTGGGCTGGCAACCCTGATGATCAGCGTTCCATAAGTAGGTTTTCAGTATTCTTGGAAATAACTTAATTTCGTGGAGTGCTAAGAAATAGTGCACAGTTGCTCGTTTCAGTACTGAATTGGAATATAAAAGTATTGGAAATGTAACTGCTGGACTCATTTGGATCCAGTCACTACTTCAAGAACTCAAATTCCATTCTTCATCTCCGCCAACTCACTGGTGTGATAATATGTAAGCAATTTATCTTAATGACAATCCAGTTTTTCATGGTCGTACTAAACATATTGAAATAGACTATCACTTCGTTCGTGAACGAGTCAATTGCGGAAAACTCTACATTCGTTTCATTGGTACAGAAGCTCAAATTGAAAATATATTTATCAAAGATATTTCTTCACACCAATTTTACACATTACACTTCAAGTTCAATATTTTAGACCTCTCGTTGTGTATGCGAGAGATACATACCAAAAGATATGTTTATATTAGAAAATATGTCCATAATACTTGTACCCTTATATTTATTATAAATTTAAGTTAATTTAATAATTGTAATATATTTGTTAAGCAATATATATTTAGTATATTTTCTCTATTATTTAATTATTTTAATATATATAAATAAAATTATTAATATTATTATGACCTTAATAAATATTTACGAGAATAACATGACTATGACCATCTATATGTACCATATTATAATATTTTATAGTTTATATATTAAAATATTATAAACTTAAAATATTTTATCATTTAGAATGATAACATGAATATTACCATCTATATACACCATATTATAATATTTTATAGTTTATATATTAAAATATTATAAACTTAAAATGTTTTATCATTTAGAATGAAGCTAAGTGTTCGTTTGACTCGGGCATTCTTCACCCATTTGCGCTAATTTTTCATTACTTTACAATGATGCTTGTGGGATAAACTTTTTGGAAGGAGGAGGGTGGTTAGTTGGTGATGATATAAATGTTAAAATTTTGTGATTATTTTATTAAAAAGTAAATTATAATCAAATAATAAAAAATAATAATTAAATATTTTTATTAAATATAAATTTTAATACTAGACTTAAATTTGAAAAGGGTCATTGGGCAAATCATAAATGTTGATCGTAGGCACTTTTCTTTTAATAACTAATGATTGAACATATTGTGAATGTGGCGGCATCAATGGAAATATTTATGCCTACTCCTTAATAATACCATAAATGATAAGTGATATTGAAATATATAAAATAATAAATTTAATCAGAATAATAGATATTATTTGATTACTAATATATCATGATAAATAATAAATCTTAAAAAAAATATATTCCTCCTTCTCCCTAATTATCTTGGGCCACCTGGATCTTCGCCACACACACCATAAGGCGACAGATTTGACTTTCCACATAAATATCCACAGCATGCATTATTCTTAATATGATATTAAGAGATTTTTTTTTGGGTAAAAAAATCTCGAATATTTATATAATTGTGGCATTTTTTTGTCCAATGTAATTACTAATTACTGGAGATGAAAAAAAAGGAAAATAGGGTATGGGGATGTCCATGGGCAACTCAGTGACTAAGGGGTAAGAGCATTGTCAGCCACAAGATCCACAAGCTTCTGGAACCCTCTATGGGAAAGAGGCATTTTTCTTTAAAACCCCGCTGGGAAATTAGATCCTACGTGGCACTGTCTCCTTTTATTCTCTCCACCCTGTCTGTCTCTCTCTTCCTCTTGCAAATTTCTCTTCTTCTTCGCTCTGTTTGCTGTGTAAGGTGATTTATTTTGTGTAGTGGTGGGGGTCTTTAAGTTTACCAGGGCTTCCAGCTCTCAGCTGAGCTCCTTCATCTGGGATTTGTTTGGAAGTTTCCTTTATTTGGTGTTCCCTTCCTTTTCTGGCGATTTCCCGTGAGTTTAGAGAGGAATTGTCTCTCCTCTGCAGGAAATTTGGACAATAAAGGCTCTCTTTTTTGCTTGGTTCGAGTAGTCTTGGCGGGAAAACAGTTTCCTTGTTGTCGATCACGACCGCAGTAAGTTGGTGATCTATTGCTTTCTGTGGCTAGAAAAAAAAATGAGCCTTTAGTCATGCTTTGTGCGATTTCGCACGATATGGTTTCCTAGATTCTCCTGTGAAAACTCTTATACTGAATTATTTTGAGGAAAAATCGAATATTTTGCTATTTTCATCGTTCCTTCCTTGTATGAACATTGTATTGTATTGTATGGGAAAAAACAGTTGGGCTTATCTCCAATTATACTTCTTCATTGGGATGGTACCTTTTAGTGGAAATTTTTTGTTGAAAATCAGCTTTTTTTAGTAGTAATGGTATTGATTTACAGTCAGTATCTTGTTCTCTCTTGCTGATCTGAGCTGGGATATGTACAATCTGTTGCAGGAAGACCTCTTGATTTGAACCATGGCGGCGGCCCAGGTACTATTCTTATCTCAAGGATCTTTCTCCCTACAAGATTTGAGTATCTTCTTGCCTTGTGAAATCTGTACTTGCCAGTCGTAGCTTCTAGAGTTGATAGATATTCCACGTTCACTGTACTAATGCTCTGTTCTTCCTCTGTTGGTGTTGTTCTGTCTCTTGGAAAATATATTTCTGGCTCAATATACTCTTTTTTCCTAATCTGGACATGTTCACTTTCTTGTCTTTACAATCTCTAGTCCCATATCCTCCATTCGACTTCATCTCATGTGGGATAACTATTTGTTTCTGTTGGTTGATCAACTGGAATTTCCATGCCCTTATTATCTGCAAGTTCTTCACTTTTATTCCCATCCTCAATTCATATGGAAACAGGACCAGAATGAAGGCACAGCAATCTCAACTGCCTCCAACATGAATCAAGATAGAGAGATTTGTTCATTTCCAAATGATATTGCACCTAAGGTTGATATTTCTTGCTTCATCTTATGCTTCGTTCATGACCCACTTATATTTGTCCCTTGTCTAATATTCCGTCTTCCTATATCTGATATGTTGTTTCTGATTTAGGTAAGGAAGCCTTATACTATAACCAAACAGCGAGAGAAGTGGACGGAAGAAGAGCATCAGAGGTTTCTTGAGGCTCTGAAATTGTATGGACGTGGCTGGCGTCAGATAGAAGGTTAAATCCGATTGACACTCCAGTTATGTATTGGAAGTTGTTCATTCTGTCTTCATGGATGGTAAAATTAATGCCTGCAGCAATTTTTCATGTGCAGTACATGTGGGCACAAAGACTGCAGTTCAGATTCGAAGCCATGCCCAGAAGTTCTTTTCAAAGGTTGAGCCCCCAAAAAGTGACGCTTCCTGCATGCAAATATTATGTTTGTCTACTCTGATGTATTCTGTAATTTTTCTGTCTGGTGACAGAATGTGTTTTCATTCATTCTTGATCGTAAAATTTCCTATTTTTGGTTTATGATCTTCAGATTTCTCGGGGTTTAAGTGAGAATCTGGATTGTTCTATTTTGCCAATTGAAATCCCCCCTCCTCGGCCTAAGAGGAAGCCCGTTCACCCTTATCCTCGCAAATCTCTTGATCACAAGGGGACTATGGATTCTTATCAATCAGAGAGGTCTCCTTCTCCCAACTCGAGCTTGGAGAAAGAGATTGGCTCTCCAGCTTCAGTTTTATCTGCTGTTTGTTCTGAAGGGCATCAAAGTGGTTCCTGTTCACCAAACTCGTGTACTACAGAGCAGCACCCTATCAATATTTCTGCTGCGAGAAGGGCAGCCGAATTGGGGAACGGATGTTTCACGTCTTGCCCAAACAAATTACCTCCAACAGTGAGTCGTCACTTCATCATCTGAAGATTATATATTTTCAGCATCAGTACTTGAAAATATGTTCTTATTTGCAGACTTCCTTTGGTTCTCAGACCTGTGATATGAATCTGAAGATCACTTCATTGCCTGATGGAATTGGAGGCACATGTTTTCCTCTTACAGCAATTAAGCTCTTCGGGAAGACTGTTATGGTGGATGAAGTTGAAAAACCATTGCCACAAGATACTAACAAGGTCAAAGAAAACTTAATCATCAAGGTGGATAGCAAGTTTGATGGGCCTTCCGCATTACATGAAAATCAATATAATACTCAACTGTCCCTGGGTAAGAACTACAGCAGTGCAGTTCCTCTAAGCTGTGTGCAATTCCAACCTAATGATCATCTTCAGTGGTGGCCAATGTATCAGACTCCACCCTTTATTTATTTGGCACATTGCAACTCAGCAGCACCAGCCCGGGAGCATACTGGTGAGAAGGAGAAATCTTGTTCAGGGTCTAATGTTACAAACTCCACCAGTGAAGCGGAGATAGGGGATAGGAATGTAGACAGCAGTGACTCCAACAAACCTTGCGAGGTGAGAAAGCTACGGAAAGGGTTTGTTCCATATAAGAGGTGTGCAGCCGATAGTGAGGAGAAACCAGGTGAAGTCACCAGCCTCCATGAGCGACAACCACAGAGAGCCCGGGTTTGTTCGTAGCACAGAAGAAACTTGTGCTAGCAGTTTGTGAAATACTTGCTGGATATGCTAGCCGCTCTTAATTAGATAGAGGCCTTAATTAGATAGTCTGAGGCAAAGTAATGTTAATACTGATTTTCTGGTGAGAAGATGCAGTCGAAGCTAGAATCCACTGATAGATGTGAAGTAATACTGAAGAGAACAGAAGAAGACTCTTGGCTCCCCCTGTTCGTTTTTTGACATCTTTAAGCGGTTGCTCCATTTTATTGTTGTAACTTAAAACGTTACAATGAGCTATTCTGGCTTGTCGCCTCTTGGTTGTTAATCATTCTTTTAGCTGAATAAAAAGTCCAAGTGATAAAAATTAGTGATCATCAATGTTGAGACCAAAAATCATAGCAAGAAAAATAGAGCGTCTTTTTCTTTAACCCCCCCAATTATCCCCAACTATCATAAAAAAGTACAAATTGAACAAGCTGAGATAAAAGGTATCACAAATACCAAATTACAAAAGCACATACAGCACTTGTAGATTGCACTATCCACTAACTGGCAGTCCCTGTATGAGATCGTTAATGTTTAGGTGCTTGTTCATCTGTAAGGTAACTCAAGCGTCGATGAATCTAATGTCGAATGAGTGAGGGTGAATCTGCCACACGTTTAGTGACGCATACTCCTCCAAGCATTCTTTCAGCTGAGTTTCACTGTATCCCTGCCATATGGAAAATAAAAAAAAAAGGTGTCCATCACATACAAATATTAGAAAAAAATTGCAATGGATGCTTCCATCAAATGCTGCAGTATGTGCAACTTGTAAAAGCCTCAATTCATACCAATACACAGGCTTGAAAATTCAAGGTGATGCTTCAGGGCATTTCAACAATCAAAAGACAATAAAGTGACCTATTTCAAATGGGAAAGCACAGAATGTCACAGTTGGATTTCCTCTTGTTTGGAGATCTTCCAAAACATACCTTTCTGGATATCCAGTTGAGTGCATTTGCGTAGCTAACATCAGTCTTGTTTGAACGAGCAGCTTCATCTCGCAGAATGGAGTAGATATCAGATATAGCATCAAGACCTGATCTTTGACGATCATCAGTGTACAATGAGAATTTTGACATCTGCATTAGCCTAAGTGCCTCATCCACATCACTTTGTGCCACAGTATTTGAGAATCGGAGCCTTGCAAGTGCCTGCAGTAAAAACACAATAGAAAGATGAAAACTGGATTCGATATGAACCCACACTGACCCTGAGCATATATAAACAAGTAACCTTCCAATCTAATTGAAGGGTAACTGAGTATTTCAAATTTAAAAGGAATGAACACTTTTAGACCCTTACCATAGTGCTTATAGAGTATCGGAAAGCAACCGGGATTTATGAGATATAATTAATTTGAGTACAGAAGGCTGGCTCTTTTTGTGTGTTGTTTAGTGACAAATGGATCTAGTAACTCAATATATGAAATAAATGTACATAAAGATGTCGAGAAGTTACCGCAGATATCCGCAAAATGCTGAGCAAAGTTCTCACTGTTGTGTAGGAATGAGGAGCATTTGTTTTAGCCTCTTCCTGCCGAATACTGGAATAAGCACTAGCAATGTACTCTTCAAGTTCCCTTGGAACATATGGGGAAAATCTTCTTGCAGAAGATATATATGCCCTGCAAAATTAAAAATATATGTAGTAATAATACAGGATGTTCTACATCTTTCTAAAAATGCATGAAAACATTTATATCTTATCTTTCTCTTTTCTCCCATTTGGCTAGAAAAACAGCCAAAAAGATAAGAAAAATAAATTGGTCAAATAGTGTTTATCACAGAAGAGCTTAACCGCATAATAGAAGGTTGAAGGGGAGTGAACCCCAGAGCAGGAGATTCTCTTTTCTGGTGAACGTAAACAACATGCCGAGCCATCTCAAGATCATTATCCATATCTGCCTTGTCAAGAATCAACCATAAAATATCAAATCGGGAAAGGAGAGCTGGAGGGAGATTGATATTTTCAGAAGGAGTTCTTCGAAGATCATATCTTCCCCTAAGTGAAAAATTATAGAAGCCCATCAGTAGATTCCACCTTGCTGCTAAAATAAAATAAAAATAACTAGAAGAAAGAATAGCTGCCGAGAAAATGACGAAAATTAAAAGGGACTTATACCAGGCGGGGTTAGCAGCAGCAAGAATAGCCGTTCTTGCATTCAGAGATGTGGTGATACCCGCTTTGGCTATACTAACAGTCTGCTGCTCCATAACCTCATGTATTGCAGTACGGTCAGATTCATCCATCTTATCAAACTCATCTATGGCACAAATACCCATATCTGCAAGGACCTGCAACAATGCAGACGTTTTTGTTTAATCCCCATAAGTTGTCCATAGCAGGCAACAACCCAGAATGTTGTGTTTAATCCTCATATTGTTCATAGCATAAAAAGTGGCACTTTCTTTTATGAAAAACAGGGATAGATTTCCCGGGTGGAAAAATAACATGTGAATATGACTTGTGGCCAATTTTCAATGGATAGATGAAAGGGAAAAGCAAACTAACCAGCCAACTACAATATTGACAACCTAAAAGAAAATAAAATTCACCTCATCCTCAGAAAATGAAAAAGAAAACAGAGTAAAGCTTACCAGGGCTCCTCCTTCCAGGACCATCTCATTTGTGACAGGATCCCTCTGAACAGCAGCCGTGAGGCCAACACCACTGCTCCCTTTTCCTGTTGTATATACTCCTCTGGGTGCAACATTGATGATATGTTTCAAAAGCTGACTCTTTGCAACACCGGGATCACCCATTAAGCATATGTGTAAATCCCCTCTAATCTGAAATCCAACAATAGTGATACTATGAATTGCATGAAACAGATTCTGAAAACTTTATTTTGAACAAAATACTGTCCACCTATCCTACAAGACCAAAAAACCCATAAATTAATCATCGTGATAAAGAGCACTGGCAAGTTCAAATCCGTGATGTGTCTATAAATCACATGGATAAATGCTAGTGGTCATAGTCATATAGATGAAAGAATGAAACAGTTCATACTTGCAGCATATTTTTTTATACTTACATTAAGCATTAATATAAGTTGGCTGTATTCCATTTTCATCACACATGGAATACTACCATGCCAAGAACAATATGTGAAAACAATGGTAAAAATCCAGCAACAGAAGACATCTCTAATTGCATGATAAAAGCAGAAATATGCTAGGCCATATAGAGGAAATGCATTCAGTGTTCAAAAGAGTTTAGATTCATCAATAAGAAAAAATAGAGGGACAGGAAGGATCATGGAAAATCATATAATAGGAAAACAATATTTTTTCACCTTCATCCCATCTTTCAATTTCCGGTGGGGTGCTCCAACAAGGAGGAGAAGTAGTGCCTTCTTTATATCTTCATGACCAAAAATTTCAGGTGCTAATGATCTTGCCAGCTTGCTGTATATATCACCATCCTCAGCTAATCGCATAATTTGTTCATCCTCTTCATCTCTAAGCTCATACCTGCATTTTAAAAATATGAACAATCTTCCAATATCATCTAAGCAAAGAATCAAAATGAACCTCTGATTACTTGTCCTGGAGTCAGTAAGCATGAATACTATTACCAATCAACATAAAGAAGCTTCAGAAAATTTCTCCTGTGGAAACACACATTGTCTATATATACCATGGTAGAGGTATCAACAGTTTGGGGCCTTTTCCTCAAACAGAAAAAAATACTGATCCAAGAGTGGGAAAATGTGTTAGATGAAAAAATATTTAGAAAGGCATGCCTTGGTGTTGATGACAGGTTGAAGGATAAGCTTACTGATCATATTTTTTCTTGAAATGGTTCACAGACATGGCCTCCAAGAAGGTATCTGCAACTAAGCCAGCACGCAAGGCTCTAAAGCCAGTGTAAGGAATGGGAAGAAAGATCCCTGATAATTCAACAATATCACCAGGAGCTACCTGGAAATTTCAAATGTTTAGATATTCCTCACATGGAACAAAATGTATAGTTTAATTAAGAAAATCATAAATGCTACAACTAAGATTTAGAGATGAAGAGTTCTGTTGCATTGACTAAAAATACTATCTAATCTACCACAAACCTTTCTCGTGAGTTCTCCCCTGAAATGAACAGTCATTGTTCGAGGGATATGACCTTTTGGGACATGCTCAGCTAATTCTTGAATCTTAGCCTGCATTTATACAACATAAAATCATCATAAAAGCAATATAATACTCTTAATAAAAGCAAAGAATCAATAAAAATATCATTTACATATTTCTTAAAACAAGGAAAAAAGCAGCCCAACATGCTAAATATTACAGTAAATGAACAAAAGAGAATTGCAAACCTCCTGGAATTTCAAAAATTTTGATGCTCTCTGTTGAAGGATGAGGTTCCCCTTGTTCCTGTTTACCTCACAACGCTTGGTTGGGCATTCAATACGGGGCATAAATACTCGAGCAGTCACTTCCTGTTTAAACAAAAAATGAAATTACTAAGCTTTGGTAAATGCTCATATACTCAGATATGCAACCAAACATTGTACAGAGAAAAGAATCAGAAATCTAGCATAGAATGCAACATATCCATCTACAAAAATTATTTGACCAGGAAAATCATATAAAAAATGATTACTTCAAGAAAGTTTGGCAAGGTCATATAAAGTATGAAATGATTAGATGGGGGAAAATGGTATTCATGACTATGTAGGGATGCATGCTACTTTTGAAATGAAGAAATAACTAAAGTTGGTTTTACCCTCACTTACCTGGTAAATTTCACACCCACAATCTTCACATGTATATACAGCCACCTGCATCAATGGCTTGACATCTGAACAGCGTGTTATAATACCAGATACATTCACGAGCTGACCAATATAAGAAGCTTTGACCTCCCTGATTGTGTATAACCTTCCTTTAGAAGATGCTCTAATATAAACTTCACTGCAGAACAGGATAAACTAGTCAACCATAGATGTTTCTTGAATCAAGTAGCAAAAGAGAGAATGCTGAATATCTGGGGAAAACATCATAGAAAAGTGAGGGAAAAAATGAACTGGTTTGATGAGACTCCTTAAGCCTATATCATTTGCTTTTAAGAATTATATTGCATCCATAGACTTATTCTATGTTACTTCTCGTAATGCTTTTATATGGTTCAATTCCTTTGACACTATAAGGATCTTATAACATCTACATCTTATTTAAGCTGCTTAGGTGCAGCACATATAAATTCAATAATTTACATAATTCTTCAAACATAGAAAACCAGGAAATAACGAGATAAATACAGCATTGTGAATTTAAGAGAGTCCACAACGGGGAAAGAATAAAAATAACAAGGGAACTCAATGACTTCCGTTACCCTTCAAACTATAGACCTTTTATTTTAAAAGTGACTAATACAATAAAGTAGGGTCATCATCAATCTTACAAGAACCGCTTGATTTCACATGGCATTCTCTGGCGAGGGTCCACGCCATCAGAATCCTTCCTCTCCTCGGATCTTTGTGTCAACAATATGTCATGGTCATCATCAGAGAAGGCCTCTGTGGGTTCTGGGAGAAGCTCGTCAATGGCATCAGCGAAAAGGGAAATGTAGCGACGAGTATTCTCAGTGACCCGTAAAATGAATTGCTCATCCGCATCCTTGTACTGAAGCCACAAATTAGCATCAAAATTAAGGTTCAAGCAGAAAGGAAAAGAAAATCTGATAACTAAATGAAGCATAATGACCCTCACATTGAATAGGTCCTCCACATCAATTTGGACTGCACGGGTCTTCCGATTCGCAACCTCTTGCTGAATTTATCAGAGAGTCATGTTATTAACTACCCATTATTAGGTAAACATCATTTTTACAACCCGGTTCGAGCAGACTCAGTTATTATTACACAAATGAAATTGATAGGGTCTTACGAGGATGTTCATGTACGTGGCATCTCCGTTGATGTCAGTGAAGTTGGAGAGGAAATCCTTGGCTAGGTCTGAGCAAAGGTAACAAAAATTTTAATCAGCTTTCCCATTGACGGATCGATCATACGGATTGAAGTTAGATGATTACCTTTGTCCGCCTTGAAATCGACATCCATCATGGCTGTGATTTACCAAGTTACGTCAACAGATATCGCTACACTTCCACGCAAACAGGTACATAAGCAGAGGGAGACGCCAGAAGGAATGCGTGGAGAATGAAAAGCTTAGAGGACTTTTGGCGGCAGACGCAGAGGCGAGAGAAGTTTTGGCGGGAAGACGGACGAGGAGATGGATCTTCTGCGGCAATGTGTAGCGTCCAACCAGGCATGATTGACGGCAGGGCTTCGTCCGGGGCTACCTGCTTTACTTTTGTTCCGTTTGATTGAACCGGTTTGATAATTGTCTGTCTGGTTTATTTGACCAGTATTGGCCAAACAGTTCAATATGTCCTTATTGTGCTAATATAATAGAAAGTTCATCAATTATAGAAAGCTCATATCACATTTTTTTCATTCACTATTCGCAATAATTCTTATTACCATACATTCTATATTATTTCCATTGTATTTTACTTATTATTAGGTTGAATGGAAAACAGTTAATGTAGATCATGGTAAATAATGATAGTAAAATAGTTGAGTAAATACAAATGAAAAACCCATTTATTAAAAGAACATAACTAATATTTTTATTTATTATTATTATTTTATTTAAGTTTATCAGCAATTAAGTCGTCACATACTTATATTGTCAATAAAAATAATAATTTATACTATGATATCAGGAGACGAATTAGCGTGAAAGTATTGATTAGAGCCTAATCCTTTTGTGCAAGCTTGAATATACTAATTATTAAACTTACCATCCTCCTCCAAAACTTTACCTTATATCGAAATTTTGTATTAAAATTTTAAATTTAATTATATAAATAAATAAAATTAAAAAAAAACTATTGCCATCAAACTCGTCTACAAAGTGAACATGTTCTTTGGGCAAAGGAAGATATGCCCCCTTCCTCTTCCTCTATTTTCGATTGTATCTTCGTCACCTTTGAATAGTCAAATAAAATAAAATGGATCGAATTTTCACCGTCAAAATGGGTAAGGAATTACTGCGTACACCTTATTCTCTTCTGCCTTTCATTCCCAATCATCGAGTCATTTTTGCTTGAAAATACCCTAAGAAGTTATATGATATTTGTTTTTGAAACCATGCTTCTCCACCCACGTCCCCAACACCAATGGTGATCGCCCGAGTTTCACTCCACATGAATTATCCTCTCCATCTCCCATTTCATGATGTCATGTTTTCATCTCCCTACAACATGGAGCTTGAGAAATGATGAAACCACATCTGCAAGCCTTGATCCCCGTTCATATACTCTCCTTAGTCTACCAATCGACCAATCTCAACCTCCATTTCACTCTTCTGGGTTGATTCCTATTTTTGTTGCCGCTTGTTCCCGACCCATGTGAGTGTTTCCTTACTATGTCAATCTCTTTTATCATCGAGATTTTTTTGCTATGCTGGGAATTGAGTAAGACCAAATCTAGAAGGTACTCCGTGATAATATTCTATTTTCAATTATTTTTATTATAGTGTTCGTACGGTATTTTCTAGCACAACAATTGTTCCCACCCATAGTTTTTCGATCACTCAAATACCTACAATAAGGTCGCCGATGCTCCCTAGCCTCTATGGTCTCCTTTTCGTGTGCCAACTGTGAGCTTTTTTCCCCTGACTCTATCAACCCTTTTTTTTTTCATGGAAAAAACCTACAACTGCCATAAAAAATGTTCGAAATAAATATTTAAGCTTTAAATTTGATTAATTGGATAATTAGTAGTTTGAAAGGAAACAATCTCAGTAATATTTTTAGAGTAGGTATAATACGGAAAATTTTCAAAACGATTACTAATAAATTAAATAAAAAAATCAATAATAAACCGGAAACGAAAAAATTAAATTGAAAATAGAAATTCAATTAGATTAAAAAACGATTCATACCATTACCTTAAAAGATAGGTAACTCAGGAGATTACTTTAAAAAAAAATCCCTCTTGATATAAAAAATTAAACATGTAGAAAATTTTAAATAAAAATTGGTTTAAATTGGGATTGAATAAATTTGGGACGAAAAATCTCAATTTTTAAAAGGAAAAAGACCAAGGAAAATAGAAGTTACCGATTATATTTAATATGTGATTGGATAAAAAATTCTTATAAAAATGAATAAGGTCAATAACTGGTCAAATAAGAGTTGAATTAGTTAAAAAATATTCAAAACCAATCGATACAGTTTGTAGTGGTAAAACAGATTTTTAGAAATGTTATTTAAATCTAAATGTGATTGTTCTTGAATCCAAATTGTAGAGAATTGGACAAATTATTTTTTAAAAAATAAACCAAGCTAAAAACCAGCCAAATTGGGGTGAACGGTTGAGAAATGACCAAACTGACAAATTTATTTAATGGAATTTGATTCGCTATAGTGCGAACCATGCAACGTATTGTGCCAGGAACATGAATACGCCGTAGGCGCGGGGTGCACTCACACACGCATGTGATCATCTTCCTTGTCCAACTAAATATCACATCCCGACCTGGTTTGGTCGGGTACCTATGATTAATCTGCCACCCTTACCTGAACTATCCTAATGTTATTGTCTTGATAGCCCGAATAAGGTAAAGGCATACATATAGTTGTTCTCTTAATATGATTTAAGTTTTGTGATGGGGAACGTAGCATGAGGGTTCGAGCCTTTGCTTGGAGGTTTAAATCCCTCCTGTTCCAATTTTTTTAAACATTCCTGAAAGGGGTGAGAGGAGTGAAATGAGTATATACTCGGTGAGAGAAAATTTCTACAACGATTGCTTCATTTAATTTAGTTGCTTAATTCATTATCCATATTATGCATAACATCCACACATCAACTACCCTTTTTATCATAGAAAGCGATCACACGTTCGCAGAACAGTCCCTAATCGTTCCACTTATAGATTGGAGTGCCTTTACCGTCCGCCTTGGTAGGGGTTTGTAATCTTTACCTTGGGTTGAGTAGGCATCATGAACTTGGCCCTCAAACCCTATTCATACTTTATGTTTGCTTTGTGCATAGGAAGCTCCCACGAGCTTTTTGATGTACTGAACGATAGACCGCCCTTATGCTCCCTAGGTTGTTTAACAACACTTAGGACTACCACTACCCCATATCGTACGTCTCGATGGTCCTGTATCACATGCATGCACAATCAAGAATTTTGTTCATTATAACCATTATATTTGACCCACTAGCCCGAGAGTTCATTGGCTCGGCTTTGACCCCATGCGCATCAGCTCAACAGGTTCGATGACTCGACTTCAACTTAGCAACTATTCGGCCCAACAACCCCAATGACCTACTCTGGGTGCGATTTTTTAGACACATAATTATCAATTATGAGGACTTTGAATAGCTCATAACATGCTCATTCTTAACGGGACCATACCCATGCCCATCGGCCTTGGGCCCACTTATATCATCTAGCATAAGTCCCGAAATTAGCTCCCAAATATTTTAATCCGAGTCATCTAGTCAGGGAAGGCCAATTCCAAGAAAAACTAGTTTTGAGGGAAAGCCATCATCCCAATCAAATCCGATGTTGTAGATTTCTCACTCACCCGTTAGCCATGACGCCTTCGTCCGATTGGAATCTACCCATGAGTGTGCTCTCTGACATAAGTCCTTATGGAGCTCGCTCCACCCAATTCGAGCTTCTAAACTCCTCGCGATTGAAATTGAACTTCAATTTCTTTAAAATTTCATAATTTGTTCTAGTTTATCAAAATTACGAAATTGCACCCAATGTTTTCCACTCATTTCATAAAAATCGGTAATTTAGTCCCCATAGTCCCTTAAAATCGCCAATTGCCCCTGATTTTCTCATTTTTATTCCAATTGGCCCTTGAATTCCGAATAATTGCATAAAAGCCCCGTACTTTGAAAAATCCCCAAAATTGCCCCCAAATTGAACCTTTGGATTCCCGATTCCTTACCTCGTCCAATTGACCGCCTGAATGTCTTTAATTTCTTCGTCTCTTGCTACTATTCATGTCACGCCCCGACCTAGTTTGGTCGGATCCCCGTGATCAACCCACCACTCTCCCAGTTTATTAAGGGTTTCCCCTTGTTTATAAACCGTAAAGAGTAAGGCGTCATTTAAACTTGCACCTTTCCTAGAATAAGATGAGACAGGCGTATTAGTTGATGGTCCTTGGGGTAGGCTTTCCAGGATTTTCTGAATGGGATATAAGGGAGTGGATGAGTACAACGACTTAGTGAATGGGTTTTTTAAAATTTAATTTTTAGGAAAAATGCTTGATTTGGAGTGTGTCATACTTCTTATTTTCTTTTAAAAACCTTTCCTTTCAAATCTTGGTTTTCATCACCATTTCTTATTAACCACAGTGTGTCATCACCCAACACACATTCTTCATCATGAAGGTCAAATACACAATCGTAGGTCAGTACGTCCACTAAACCCACTTGTGGCGTCGGAGCGACTTTACCGGCCACCTAGATAGAAGCACGTCCACTTCTACCCTGATAATGAGTGGATGTTTGTGACATCTGATCCTCAATCCTGTAACAATTCTCCATGTCTGTATGAGGACAGAGACCTCATCCCGACCCCATCCTGGTCTAATGCTCTTGAAGCTACGTCGAGCTTCGTAAGGCTTCTGGTACGACTAACTGCCCTTATATTCACAAGGTCGTCTAGGGCCTTAGGACACATCACTACCCCTCTTGGGCATCTTAAAGATCCCGTAAACACAGTGCATGCACAATCAACATTTTCACATGATACCATATAATTTGTGGTGCCATTGGTTCAATGGCCCCGACCCTCTACTCAACCTGCAGCTGTTTGTCTTGACTAGTTCGAAGACCTGTCATGTCGCACTGCTGCTAGTTGACTGAGTATGTTGGTCCTGTCTTAGTACCATGACCAAACAATTCAATTACTTAAGTTTTCATGGCATATAACTTTTTCCTTTATTTGTAATTAAGTTTCTAAAGTTATTTTTCTTTAACTTTAAGTCCCTAATATAAGTTTTTCCTCAAATTAAGTCCCGAAACTTTTAAAATTTTTCTTAGGACCTCAATTTATTAAAATTCACAAAAAGGGGTTTAATTTCCCAAATTTCCAATTTGGTCCCCAAACTTTTCCATAATTACCAGTTTTCCCCCACTTTACAAAAATGGTAAGTTTTGCCTCAAAAATTGCCCAATTGGTCCTCCAACATCTTTGTCAGGCACAATTGGTCTTCAATTTTATGAAATTGCATTTTGGTCCCTCAAATTTTTGAAAATCCCTACTTCCCCCCAATTTCAACTTCCTAACACAACCGAATTTGATTTTATCAAATTGACCGATCAAACACTCCTAATTGTTGAAATTAAACTTAAATTGGAGTTCCTACACCTTCATACGATTCAATTACACTTTGAATTGCATGATTTGATGCTGGAATGAGCTCAAATGGACCTTCGTCGAAAACCTGGACTTAGAGAGAGAAAGCTTCAAAAGCTTAAAGTCGAGGGCGTGGCGGTCTGAGCTTCTGATCTAGGTAGATTGCTTGTGTCTTAAGGTTTCTCCTAGGATCAAGAATTGCATCAACTGATGCCGAAATGAGTGAGAATTTTGTCATCAAAGTTCTATCGGTTCTCTCTTTAGCATTGATAAGAAATTATAGAGTGGAGCCGAATTAGCTTACCTTTCAGCTCTAATTTAGCTGTAGGAGGGCCGTAGAGGTGTTGAGAGGGCTCAGTTTGGCATGAGGAGGGCTCGAATTGGCCGATTTCAGTTTGGCCAAAAATAGGGCAGCTTCAGTCCGCCGAAGCTGCTTCACTGTTCTATCTCGCCGGCGTTTCGGTGACTCTCGGAGCATATATGGAGACTATAGGCGTGTAGTGAATTCTCCCCAGTTCTAAAGAACTTGACCACACCTTGTTTGGCTCAGAAAAATGCCCAAGTCGGAGCTCTAGTTTGAGCTTCACCAAAAATTGGAGCAGTTGAGAGAGAATGGAGTTTTCAGGTGTGGAGAGGATGAATTAGGAGGGGCTCGTTATATAGTAAGCTCAGGGACTTCCTGGCCATCCGATTGGCACCTTAATGGCGGTCATTAATTGCTTGAAACTCCCTTGCCAGAGATTTTTCAACTTCACCAACGCTGTGTGATTTTTCAACGAGTGAACGGTGCTGTCATCTAAAGGAAGAAGACGACACTGTTCAGAACTAGGTTCAAAGCATAAACCGGCTGGTTCACGCGCAATTCGACTGAATTTTTTAAATCTAAAAATTTCTAAATTTATCTAAATTCATTTCCTATCCAATGGTGGCCTCATATCCCCAATTTGAATGTTTTAAGCAACCTAGAAAAATGAATTTATCATATGGTTCAATAGTGGTTCAAACCGGTCCAAACTAGTTCAATTTGGTCCGGATCCGGTTCACCTAGGATAAAAATGGTGGGTGAGTTTCTACAACTTAGTGAATGTGTATTTAAAAAAAATTCAATAAAATAGTTTTTGAATTGGAGTGTGACAGAATCCTTATTTCCTTTAAAATTATTTCTTCCTCAATTTCTCAGTTTTCAAAAACCATTACTTATCATTAACACCAAACGGTGTGTTTAGCAACCAACACACACCTTTTATCATGAAGGGATCACACATTCACAGGACATCCTGTCCACTGCACCCACTTGTGGCATCAAAGTGACTTTACCGGCCACCTAGATAGAAGCCCATCCACTTCTACCCTGGGAATGAGTGGATGTTTGTGACATCTGACCCTCAAACCCGAAAAGAATCTTTGTGTTTGTATGAAGACAGAGACCATATCACGGTCTCATGCACATGAAGCTCAAAACAAAGTAGCATCAGGAAGCCCCAAACATAGTAGCCTCATGGAGTTCAAACACAGTAACTCTGAGGAGTCCAAATACAATAACTCCATGACTAACTAGTACGACGAGAAACTCAAACATAGTAGCGTCTCTTTCCCTTATCACCACCATGTTGTCCAACAGCCCTTAGGATGCATTACTACCCATATTGGGCATCTTTATGGTCATGTTACTCATGTGCATGCACAAACAAATACTTTTCCAAATAATCATTTATCTTGGGTGCCTATGATCCAATGGCCCCAACACTCAATCCGGCCTACAATTGTTTATCAGACTGGTCCGTCGACCTAGCCTTAATGCACTGCCGCTAGCCCAATGAGGCTTGTCGGTCCTAACTTGGTACCATGGCAAATTACATAGTGAATTCCACTCTTAATGAGAGTTTTCATGGCTTATCATTATGTTTGTTTACGTGCTCCTACTCGTGCTAATTGGCCTTGGGCACACTGTACAAGATTTTAAAAAATCGGGCATTTTAGCCTTCAAGTTCCAAAACCGAGGCCTCTAGCTTAATTGAGCTATTCGAGCTCCCGTCAAAAAGGTCTCCCAAAATTTTTAAGCAATGGCACACAGTCAGGGGAGAACACTTCTAACAAAAATTACTTTTCACTTGTCTATCACACCAATCAGGTGTTATGACATCTTCGCTTACAACCGGTAAACAAGTTTTCCACTTCCTTCCAGGAAACTTATCATACCAATTAAGTATGACCTACTTACAATCAATAAATTGTTTTTTGGCGTGTTTCTCATATCACCCCATCCAGGTGTGATGTTAAAATTCCACATATTAGTGAGTTTTCATTTCTGAGGTACTCATCATCCCAATCGGGTATGATGTGAAAATTCCCACTCACCCGATAGTGCAGTGTATTCCTATTATTTGGCTCTTTGCCTCCACATGAGCTTGTCTATCCTGACGTTCCCAGTCCCTTGTGTTCTTACATGATTTGAACATTCTTGTTCATTATCATTTGGTCGAATAGCCTTCGTTCCTCATGAATGAACAAAATACCTAAAATTTTTAATTATTTGCATTTAGGTACCTAAAGTTCTTTTCCTTTAACTTTGGGTCCCTAATGCCAATTTTCACCCAATTGAGTCCCAAAACTTTTGAAAATTTATTATGGGTCCTCAATTTATCCAAAATCCGATAAAAGGTTGAAGCTACCCGAAGTTTCAATTTGGTCCCTAACTTTTCAAAAATTAACATTTTGCCCATACTTTAAAAAATGGCAATTTGACCCCCAAAATTTCCAAAAATCAACCAATTGGTGCTCCAACACTTTTTCATGGCCAATTGGCCCTCAATTTTGGGAAATTGTACTTTGGTCCCTCAATTTTATGAAATTCCCAAATTTTGCCAAAAATTTCCCTAATTCCCTCCTTTCAAACTGGCCAAATTTAATTTCTTCAAATTGACCATTCAATAAAGTTTAATTGTTAAAATTGAAGGTAAAATTGAGTTCCAACACTTCCACACGATTAAATGGAACTTTGTACCATGATTAAATCGAACCTTATATCCACCAGGTCGTCCAGGGCCTTAGGACACATCACTACCCCTCTTGGGCATCTTAAAGGTCCCATAAACACAGTGCATGCACAGTCAGTATTTTCACATCATGCCATATAATCTGTGGTGACACTAGTTCAACGGCCCCAACCCTCAACTCAACATGCAGCTGTTTATCTTGACTAGTCTAGAGACATGTAATGTTACATTGCTACTAGTTGATTGAGTATATTGGTTCTATCTTGTTACCATGGTCAAACAATTCAATTATTCAAGTTTTCATGACATATAATTCATGTTTGTTTACGAGCTCCTACTCATGCCAACTGGCATAGGGCCCACTATTCGAGATTTTCAAAATTGGGCATATTAGCCCCCAAGTTCCAAAATTGAGGCCTCCGACCTATCAGAGCTATTCAAGCTCCCGTCAATAAGGTCTCTCAAATTGTTTAAGAAGTGGCACACAGTAAGGGGAGAGCACTTCTGACAAAAATATATTTTCAACTATCCATTATACCAACCGAGTATGAGAATATCTCTGCTCATAACTAATGAACGTGTTTTCCACTTCCTTCAAGGAAGTTTCATCATACCAATTGGGTGTGATCTACTTACAACCGTTAAGTAGTTTTTCCGTGTCATTTTCATATCACTACTCTAAGTTATGACGTTTAAAATTATTACTAGTAGTGGGTTTTCATTTCCGAGTTACTTATCATCCCAATTGGGTATGATATAAAAATCCCACTCACCCGATCGTGTAGTGAAATTCTACTTAGTCAGTTTCCATCCCTAGCAAGCTTAACTTCAGCTAGCATTCCAATGTCTCGTGTTTCTAGACGAAATGAACATCATTTTTCATTATCATTTGGCTCAATCACCTTATTCAGTTTGAATGACTAAATTCACAACTTTTCCAATATTTGCAAATTGGCCCATAATGTTATTTTTCCTTTTAATTTAGGCCCCAAATTGCCAATTTTTCCCCAAATTGAGTCCCAAAACTTTTAAAAATCCTCTTGGGATCTTAATTTACTCAATTTCATAAAAAGGGGTTCAAGTTTCCCAAATTCCCAATTTGGCCCCCAAAATTTTCCAAAATTACCAGTTTGCCCTTCCTTTACAAAAATGGTAAGTTTTACCCCAAAAATTCTAAAATTGATCAATTGGTCCTCTAACATTCTTGTCATGCCCAATTGGACCTCAATTTTATAAAATTACATTTTGGTCCTTCAAATTTTTGAAAATCCTCAATTTCCCCCAATTTCCCCCCAATTTCATCTTCCTAACACAACCGAATTTGATTTCATCAAATTGACTGATCAAACACTTCTAATTGTTGAAATGGAAGTTAAAATTGAGTTTCTACATCTTCATATGATTCAATAGCACTTTGAATTGTATGTTTTGACGCTAGAATGAGCTCAAACGAAGCTTTGTCGGAAAATAGAACATAGAGAGAGAAAGCTTCAATTGCTCATCGGCGGGGGCGCGACAGTCTGAGCTTCCAATTGGGGCAGATAGCTTTCCTCTTAAGATTCCTCCTAGGATAAAAAATTGCATCAATTGATGCCGAATTGAGTAAGAATTTCATCATCGAAATTTTGTCGGTTCTCTCTCTTGCACCTGTTTGAAATTGTAGAGGGGAGCCGAATTAGCTTACCTTTCTATTCCAATCCGGCCATGGGAGGGTTGAGGAGGTGTTGGGAGAGCTTGGTTTGGCATGAGGAGGGCTTGAATTGGTCAATTTTAGCTCGGCCGAAACAGGGCAGCTTCGATCCGTTAGAGCTACTTCACTGTTCGATCACGCAGGCATTTCTCCGGTGACTCTCGAAGCAAATGGATAATACAGGCGTGTAGCCGACTTCTCCCGGTTCTAAAGAACCCGACCACATTCGACCCTCAATCTTATAACAATTCTCCATGTCCTTTTGAGGACAAAGACCTCATCCCAACCCCACCCTGGTCTCGTGTGCTTGAAGCTACGTCAAGCTTCACAAGGTCACTTGGTATGACTAATTACCCTTATATCCAACAGGTCGTCTAGGGCCCTTAGATACATCACTACCAATCTTGGGTGTCTTGAAGGTCCTGTAGACATAGTGCTTGCCCAATCAGTATTTTTACATCATGCCATATAATCTGTGGTGCCACTAGTTCAATGGCCCCGACCATCAACTCAACTTGCAGCTGTTTGTCTTGACTAGTCTAGAGACCTGTCATGTCGCATTGCTACTAGTTGACTGAGTATGTTGGTCCTGTCTTATTACCATGGCCAAACAATTTAATTATTCAAGTTTTCATGGCATATAATTCATGTTTGTTTGCGAGCTCTTGCTCGTGCCAATTGGCCTAAGGCCCAGTGTTTGAGATTTTCAAAATTGGGCATATTAGCCCCCAAATTCCAAAACTAAGGCCTCTGGCCTATCAGAGCTATTCAAGTTCCCATCAATAAGGTCTCCTAACTCGTTTAAGAAGTGGCACACAGTCAGGGGAGAGTGCTTCTAACAAAAATATATTTTCAACTATCCACCATACCAACCGAGTCTATGGATATCTCCGCTCATAACTAATGAACGGGTTTTCCACTTCCTTCGAGGAAGTTTCATCATACCAATCATGTATGATCTATTTACAACCGTTAAATAGTTTTTCTGTGTTGTTTTCACATCACTCCTCTAAGTTGTGACTTTTAAAATTATCACTAAGTAGTGGGTTTTCATTTCCGAGGTACTTATCATCCCAACTGGATATGATATAAAAATCCCACTCACCCAATCGTGCAATGAAATTCCACTTAGTCGGTTTTTGTCCCTGGCAAGCTTAACTTGAGCTGGCATTCCTGTTGTCTAGTGTTCCTACACGAAATGAACATTATTGTTCATTATCATTTGGCTCGATCACCTCATTCAGTTTGAATGACTAAATTCACAACTTTTCCAATATTTGCAAATTGGTCCCTAAAGTTATTTTTCCTTTTACTTTAGGCCCCAAATTGCTGATTTTCCCCAAATTGAGTCCCGAAACTTTTAAAATTCCTCTTGGGACATCAATTTACTCAATTTCATAAAATGGGGTTCAAGTTTTCCAAATTCCCAATTGGGCCCCCAAAATTTTCCAAAATTACCATTTTGTCCTTCCTTTAAAAAAATGGTAAGTTTTACCCCAAAAATTCTAAAATTGAACAATTGGTCCTCTAACATTCTTGTCATGCCCAATTGGACCTCAATTTTATGAAATTGCATTTTGGTCCTTCAAATTTTTGAAAATGCTCAATTTCCCCCAATTTCCCCCCAATTTCATCTTCCTAACACAACCGAATTTGATTTCATTAAATTGATCGATCAAACACTTCTAATTGTTGAAATTAAAGTTAAAATTGAGTTTCTACATAGTCATACAATTCAATAGCACTTTGAATAGTAAGTTTTGACACCGAAACGAGCTCAAATGGAGTTTCGTCGGAAAATAGAATGTAGAGAGAGAAAGCTTCAAGTGCTCACCAGCGGGGGCGTGATGTCCGAGCTTCCAATTGGGGTAGATAGCTTTCCTCTTGAGGTTCCTCATAGGATCAAGAATTGTATCAATTAATGCCTAATTGAGTTAGAATTTCATCATCAAAATTCTGCCGGTTCTCTCTCTTGCACGGGTCGGAAATTGTAGAGGGGAGCCGAATTGGCTTACCTTCCTGTTCAAATTCGGCTGTGGAAGGGCTGAGGAGGTGTTAGGAGAGCTTGGTTTGGCTTGAGGAGGGCTTGAATTGGCTAATTTCAACTTAGCCAAAATAGTGCAGCTTCGGTCCACCATAGCTGCTTCAGTGTTCGATCACACCGACGTTTCTCCGGTGACTCTCAGAGCAAATGGAGACTACTAGCGTGTAGCTGACTTCTCCCCAGTTCTAAAGAACCTGACCATGCTTTCTTTGACTAAGAAAAGACCCTATATCGGAACTCTAGTTCGAGCTTCGCCGAAAAAATAAGCAGCTAAGAGAGAATGGAGTTTTCAGGTGTGGAGAGGATGAATGAGGAGGGGCTCTTTATATAGGAAGCTTGGGGACTTCTTGGCCATTCAATTGGTGCCTTAATGATGGTCATTTATTGCCTGAAACTCCCTGGCCGAAGTCTTTTCAGCTTCGCCAGTGCTGCACGATTTTCGGAGGAGTGAACAGTGCTGTCATCTGAAGGAAGAAGATGACACTGTTTCTAACCAGGTTCAAAGCTTAAACTAGTCGGTTCACCCCAAATTCGATCAAAATTTTCAAATCTAAAAATTTCTAAATTCATTTTCTATCCAATGGTGGCCTCAAATCTCCAATTTGGATTATTTAAGCCACCTAGAAAAATGAATTTAGAATTCGGTTCAATAGTGGTTCAAACCGGTCCAAACCGGTTCAATTCGGATTGGATCCGATTCACCTAAACCGTTTTGGTTTTAATCTCCAATTCATTTTTTAGTCCGCTTCCATGACTTTTGGGACTCTTTGGGTCACTCAGGATCCATAAATTCCCCGGTTTACCCTTTCTATATTGGTTATGGTTTGTAGACCAACTCAATTTTTAATTTGAAAAATGTTCGATTATTTCCTCGATTTTCTTATTATAAAAGGACGGGGTTTACATTGTGTCACTCAGGAGTTTTAAATTTCCTAATTTGCCCGTTCTCTAGTGTTCGAGGTTTGTGAGCCGGTTCTATTTTCTCACTCGAGTTGATCGGTTGTTTCCCAGTTTTCCTTAACTCCAAGGGCAAGGTTTACAGCCCTCCCCTCCGTTTAGGAGTTTTGTCCCCAAAACTTATTCAACATGATTTGTACTAGAATGAAATTCCCTTGATATCGGCATGTTGTTTATTGACATACAACCTTCTCGGTTATTTCCATTTAATTCCAGCGTAACACACTTATAAATTTATTTTCCTTCTCATTATCTTTTCCATGGAGCCTACTTAAGCTAAGCATACCTTACTCGTGGGTTTAAGGCTATATCCTTAAATTCATGTCCCTCTTTCCTTAAAGCATAATTCTTCCTCTTGAGTTTCTTTACTCAGGATTTTAGGATTGAGAGTTCTAAGATACCCATTCATTCCTATGTGTAGTCACTTCCTTTGTCATTAAAACCCTTAGTTCGGGGTCCTCTCGAGCACCATCTACTCACTTCATAGATTTCAGTGATAACTCCTTTTATCCAGTCTTGACCATTCCTATCTCCTTAGTTTCAGTGGCGTCATTTCATCAAGGACTTTCACTTCTTTTAGTCAACTATTATTCTTTCGTGATCACTTCAAAATTCTAATAACAGTAAATCTCCTTTGTGATTGTTCCTTATTTTAATTTTTCTCTCTATCCTATCCCTTACATCAGAGACATTCACCTTGGGAACTACACGTTCACCCCCCCATAATTTCTTTGAAGTTTTCATTCCTTCCTTTTTTCATACCCCTTCCTATAATAGGGTATTCATCCTTTTGAATCATTCTCTAACTGAAATTCAGTCTCTTTCCTTATTCTTTACCCGAGACATTTTCACTAATTGATCTTGTCCTGGTTACTCCACACTATTTCTAGTTGTTCTCTCTTTAGGCTCTATCAATTTGAGTGTTGATCACCACCAGTTCTGATGCTAGTGATCCTTTACTTGAATCCCTTCCTAATTAAGGGGTTAACTTTTCTAAGGGTTCTTAGATGTGTTTTCCTCCGTTTCCTCTTTTTATGAGTAATCCACCCCTCCTTACTTGCACGATCTCCTTTGATGTGTTTTTCCTATCTACACATTACTTGGACTTAAATTGCTCCTCGGGTCCTCCTAAGTACCTTTCCTTTGTACTTTATCTTTCCATTTCGACCAGCATATCTTGAATGAATTTATCTAGTCTCCATTTCCGTTGATCCCATTTCCTTTTAATTGGGTCATTTTTGTCCTTCCAAGGTTTCCTTCCTTGGCAGTTTATGTTCTTTTCTCTTGGGTGCTCTTCCCATCTTGCTATTTTAACTTATAAGGTATTCCCCGATGCCATCCTTTTCTACTTACACTACCCTTGATAACTTATATGCACTTCAACTTCATTCTCTTTTCTTTCCTATATCCATCCATTTCTTTTAGATGAGATTCACATAAGCCTTATTTTAAGATTTCATGATTATCCTGTGAGAGGCTTACCTAATCTTCTCCTATCTTGAGTTTGATTGTTAACCCAGTCTTGGTCGTTGATCTCTTTAAAGATTTTGTCTTCATCTTAAATTGCTAAATGTTTAAACCTTCCATCTCTCCCTCTTTACTGGAGTTCAAATTTATAATTCTCGTGCGGGTCAGTTCATTAATTACCTGGTTCTTATCATTCTCCTTGTCATATGATTTTGAGACCATCGTCTCTTGAGTCGTATTGTCCTTAATACCCATCTCATTCCATTTTTAAGGTGTAGTCCTCACTACTTTCTGATCCATCTTAGGATTTCATTTATTCTCCTAGATGATCTGGTGGTTATGAGTTATTTTCTTTAACTAGGTCTGTCTAAAATCCCCATTTGGTTCCTCTGCTCTCTTGCAAGTAGATCACACTTGGCCCTCCAGGTAGTTACTTAGTCACCTATGTCCTTTAATGCGGTACTGGTTTCTACTCTAGTTTATGATATTTCATCTGCTGATTACCATAGCTTGGAACTTCCTCCTTTCCACGATTCCACTTCCTATCTTCATTCTTCTTCTAGGGACTTCCATCTTGGGATTTTCACATTCATTCTCCCTACTACTCCTTGAAAGTTCTTCCTTCATTGTTTTCTTATACTTCTCAACCTTTGTATGGTGATTCACTCTAGATTTCTTCCCTATCTTCTATTCCTTTTTGTTCCACCTCCTTACCTCCAACAAAGTCCCTTATTACTATCAAGTTCCTAAGGATGTGTGTCCTAACTCTTTTCCAGGTATTGGTATTATCCTCGGGGTTTCTTTCTATTGTACTTCTTTCCTTCCTCCTTTCTCCTTGTCTTGTCTTATTTGTCTTAACATCGTCAGTGCTTTCCATATCTTTCTTACTTTCTCTTTGGTTAGTTTTCATTATTTTGGTTTTCCTTAGGATAGTCTAATCCTTCTTATTTCCTTACTTTTATCCATAGAGTCTTTCCTTAACTCCTTAGACTTCCACTCGTATCATGCTCGTTGATGTTGACTTTCCTTACTATAGACTTTTCCTTCTTTCCCTTAGTTAAGATATGTCCTCCTTGGTGAACTTTAGTAAACTCTTTTAGGATTCCTTGCCAAGTCTTTTTCCTTTCTCTGGGTGGAAAACTTACTTGGCTACCTTAGAGATTAGGTTAACTTGAATTTTTCCTTTACTCGTTACTTTGATCTTTATCAGTATAACCCTAATTCTATTAGTTGTATTTATCAAGAGACAAAATTTTGTGGAGAAATCGTACTTTTATTCATTCAAGAAATAGTTTATTGCCATTCTTGGCATATTACAAGTATTTCCTACCCTCTACGTTGGGGTCATAGGTCGAGAGTTAGCCTTGTAACGGTTGTGGGATTCCTGATCAGATGGCTCTGAGGAACTAGTTGGAGTCCATCCGTATTCCCTTATGGGATGAACTTCATGTATGGCCTCTAATCGGTACCACCTCAATACCTCATCCGCACACTCATATGTCCACTTCATCCATTGGGAGAGATTGAAGTTGGACTGAGTAGGTGGGGATACTTGGTGGACTTTCATGAAGGTGGCATATGCATCCCAATAGTTGTCCCAAGCCTCCTTCTTAGTGTGATTTCACTCCAGTTGTTGTGGGACTGGAGGAGGAGTTGGGCTTTTGGGAGAAGGAATAGGTTCCTCTTGTCTTGGAGGAGGGTATGTAATACCTTCTGGTTCCAGTAGGGCTCCTACAAGTTTTTGATAATCCTCCACCATATCTTTGGGTACTCTTTTCTTGCCCTTTAAGAATCATTGAACAGTTGCCTCCCTTGGGGTAGGTGTCTTTTTTAGGGTCATGTGTGGAGGATTAGATTTCATAGCAAACTTCCTAGGGATTCTCCTTCCTACACGGTAGTTAAAGTTTTATTAATGTTAGTGCATAGTATTGATAATGTTTCAAGGGAACTTAGCTTTGATACCACTCAAGTTGTCACGCCCCGACCCGGTTTGGTCGGATATCCATGATCAACCCGCCACTCTCTTGGTTTAAGAAGTGTTTTTCCCATTCTTTAATCAAGAGGAGCCAGACGAAATTTACAACTATGTTCCCTGGAATAACATATATGAATCAAAATGTAAGCTTAAAAGGAATTTAAGCATACCTGACAGAGGGTAAATCCTGGTGTTTTTCCTAATCATTTCTCTATTTCTTAAAAAGGATAAAAATGGTGGGTGAGTTTCTACAACTCAGTGAATGAGTATTTAAAAAAGATTCAATAAAATAGTTTTTGAATTGGAGGGTACCAAATTCCTTATTTCCTTTAAAATTATTTGTTCCACAATTTCACAGTTTTCAAAAACCATTATTCATCATTAACCACAAACGGTGTGTTTAGCAACCAATACACGCCATTCATCATGAAGCGATCACACATTCGCAGGGCAACCCATCCAGTGCACCCACTTGTGGCATTGGAGCGACTTTATCGGGCACCTAGAAAGAAGCCTGTCCACTTCTACCCTGGGAATGAGTGGATGTTCGCGACATCTGACCCTCAAACTTGAAAAGAAACTCCATGTCCATATGAGGTCAAAGACCATATCCTGGTCTTGTGCACATGAAGCTCAAAACACAGTAGCTTTAGGAAGCCCCAGACACAGTAGCCTCATGGAGTTCAAACATAGTAACTTTGTGGAGTCCAAACATAGTAACTACTAATTGGTATGACAAGAAACTCAAACACAGTAGTTTCTCTTTCCCTTATCACCACCATGTCATCCAGCAGCCCTTAGGATGCATCACTACCCCTCTTGGACATCTTGATGGTCTTGTTACTCAAGTGCATGCAAAAACAAATATTTTTCCAAATAGCCATTTATCTTTCGTGCCTACGGTCCAATGACCCCAACACTCAATCCGGCCTACAGTTGTTTATCAGATTGATTTGTCGACCTAGCCTTGATGCATTGCAGCTAGCCCAACGAGCCTTATCGGTCCTGACTTGGTACCGTGGTGAATTACACATTGAATTCCACTTTTATTGAGAGTTTTCATGGCTTTTCATCATGTTTGTTTACGAGCTCCTACTTGTGCCAACTAGCCTTGGGCCCACTATACGAGATTTTAAAAAATCGGGCATTTTAGACCCTAAGTTCCAAAACGAAGGCCTCTGGCCTAACTGAGCTATTCAAGCTCCCATCAAGAAGGTCAACCAAAATTTTTAAGTAGTGGCACAAAGTCAGGGGAGAACACTTCTGAAAAAAATCACTTTTCACTCATCTATCACACCAACCGGGTGTGATGACATCTCCACTTTCTACCGGTAAACAAGTTTTCCTCTTCCTTACAAGAACTTTATCATACCAATCGTGTATGATCTACTTACAATCGGTAAGTAGTTTTTCCGTGTGTTTCTCACATCATCCCATCTAGGTGTGATGTTAAAATTCCACATAGTAGTGGATTTTTATTTTCGAGGTACTCATCGTCCCAAGCGGGTATGATGTGAAAATTCCCACTCACCCGATAGTGTAGTGTATTCCTCTTATTTGGCTCTTTGTCTCCACACGGGCTTGTCTTTGCTGGCATTCTCGGTCCTTTGTGTTCCTATATGATTTGAACATCCTTGTTCATTATCATTCGGCCTAATAGCCTTCATTCCTCACGAATGAAAAAATACCCAAACTTTTTAATTATTTGCATTTAGGTCCCTAAAGTTCTTTTACTTTAACTTTAAGTACCTAATTCCAATTTTCCCCCAAATTAAGTTACGAAACTTTCAAAATTCATCATGGGTCCTCAATTTATCAAAAATCCCAAAAAGTGTTCAAGTTTCCCAAATTTCCAATTTGGTCCCTAACTTTTCAAAAATTAGCCCTCAATTTTTGGGAAATTGTACTTTGGTCCCTTAATTTTTTGAAATTGCCAAATTTCCCTAAAAGTTTCCCCAATTCCCCCTTTCAAACTTGCAAATTTGATTTAATCAAATTGACCATTCAATCGAGTTTAATTGTTGAAATTAAAGGTAAAATTGAGTTCTTACACTTCCACACGATTCAATGGAACTTTGAATCACATCATTTGGATCCGAGTTGAGCTCAAATGGAGCTTCATCAGAAAACTAGACTTAGAGAGAGAAAGCTTCGAAAGCTTACCGTTAGGGGTGCAACAGTCTGAGTTTTCGATCTAGGCAGATAGCTTTCCTTCTAAGGTTCTTTCTTGGATCAAGAATTGCATCAATTCTTGCCAAATTGAGGAAGAATTTGGTTTGTAAAGTTTCACCGATTCTCTCACTAACATTGATTAGAAATTATAGAGGGGAGCCAAATTGGCTTCCTTTCCACTCTAATTTGTTCATATGATGGTTGAGGTAGTGTTGGGATAGCTTAGTTTGGCATGAGGAGGGCTCAAATCAGTCGATTTTAGCTTGATAGAAATAGGGCAGCTTCAGTCCGTCGGAGCTACTTCACTGTTTGATCATGCCAGCGCTTCTCTAGCGATCCTCGAAGCAATTGGAGACTACTGTCGGGTAGCAGACTTCTCCCTGAGTCTAAGGAATTTGACCATGCCTTCTTTGGCTTAGGAAAACCCCAATGTTAGAGCTTTGGTTCGAGGTTGACAGGAAAATGGAGTAATAGGGAGACGGAGGAGTTTTTAGGTGTGAGGATGATGAATTAGGAGGAACTCTTTATATAGGAAGCTTGGCGACTTCTTGGCCAACCAATTGGTGCCTTTATGGCAGTCATTCATTGCCTGAAACTCCTTGGCTGGAGACTTCTCTTCTTCGCTGGCACTGCTCGATTTTTCGACGAGTAAACAATGCTGTCATCTGAAGGAAGAAGACGACACTGTTTCGAACCAGACCGGACCATTCCGAACTAGGTTGAATGCTTAAACTAGACAGTTCAGGCCCGATTCGACTGAGTTTTTCAAAATTAAAAATTTGTAAATTCATTCTCTATCCAATGGTGGCTTAAATTCTCCAATTTAAATTTTCTATGCCACCTATAAAACTGAATTTAGCATCCGGTTCAATGATGGTTCAAACTGGTCAAAATTGGTTAAATCTAGTTTGAATCCGGTTCACCTAAACCGGTCTAGTTTTCTCTCCCAAATTGTCCTAAAGTCCCTTTCCATGGTTTTTCTAAATCTTTGGGTCACTCGGGAGTTGTAAATTTCTCAATTTTCAGTTCTCTTGTGGCCGGGGTTTGTGAACCGGTTTGATTTTCTTACTCGAGTTGACTGGTTCTTTCCTGGTTTTCCTTAACTTTGAGGGCGTGGTTTATATTCTCATTCTTTAGTCCATCCTTGCTCACTTGTGGTCGTCTTACAACACTTTATTCTAGCTTATCCCGTACGGTTTCCCCTTGACCCCTTGGACCCGCTGGGGAGGGGTTACTCCATTGGTATTGTCTTCTGTTCCTTTATTCCTTATGTCTTGGGTCCGAACCTCCCTTGCCACCCTTGGGGATCTCTCTCATCATTCCCTTGCCCCTTTTTGGCCTTACTATCCTAAGGGTTTCTAGTTCCTGCCATCTTCCTTTGGGGTAGTCAGTACTAAACTTTGTAAAGCTGGGACAACTAATCCATCTTAAGTTTGTTAGGGTTTTTATTACTCCTCCTTTTTGCCTCATAAGGCTTTGTGGCACCACTTCCTCCGTTGCATGTATTTCATCTTGCAAGTACTTACCTGTGCCTACTCTCTACTTTTCCATCCCTAGGTTTTTCTTGGTTTACGAGTGTCATGCCCCGACCAAGTTTGGTCGGATTCCCGTGATCAACCCGCCACTCTCTTGATTTATTAAAGGGTTTCCCCTTATTATAAACCGTAAAGAGTAAGGCGTCCATTAAACCTGCACCAGTTCCTGGAATAGCATAATCAAAACTGCATGAAATTTTAAACTTTACATACCTGTCTTATAAGCATCCTAGTTGATGGTCTTTAAGGGTAGGCTTTCCTAAAAGGGATATAAGGGAGGGGGTGAGTACGACTACTTAGTGAATGCGTTTTCAAAGGTCTAATTTTAATTTTTAAGAAAAACATTTATATGGAGTGTGCCAGACTCCTTTATTTTAAAAAATCTCTTCATTTAAAAATTTAGGTTTTTTCATCATTTCTTAGTTACCATGGTGTGTCATCACCCAACACACATCTTTCATCATAAAGGTTACACACATTTGTAGGTCAGTATGACTACTGAACCCACTAGTATCTTCGGAGCGACTTTACCGGCCACCCGGATAGAAGCACAATTACTTCTACCCTGGGAATGAGTGGTTGTACGTGACATCCGACCCTCAATCTCTTCTTCATATCCATATGGGGAGAGAGACCTCATCCCGTCCCCACCTCAGTCTCATGCGCTTGGTGCTACTCTAAATTTCGCACAGACACCCAGAACGATGATCTGCCCTTATACTCACTAGGTTGTCGAGGGCCCTTAGGACACATCACTACCCTCATGAGTGTCTTGATGATCCCGTACTCATGGTGCATGCACAAACACTATTTTCTCATATTGCCATGTAATCTATGGTGTCACTGGTCCAACGGCCCCGACTCTCAACTCAACCCGCAGTTGTTTGTCTTGATTGGTCCGTCGACCTGTCATGTCGCACTGTCGCTAGTTGACTGAGCATATCAGTCCTATCTTAGTACCATAGACAAAAAATTCACTTATTAACTTTTATGGCACATATATCATGTTCGTTTATGAGCTCCCTCTTGTACCATCTAGCCTTGGGTCTACTATACGAAAATTTTCAAAATCGGCCATATTAGCCCCCAAGTTTCAAAACATAGGCCTCGGGCCTATAAGAGCTATTCAAGCTCCTGTCAAGAAGGTCTCCCAAATAGTTTTAGCATTGGCACATAGTCAGGGGAGAACACTTCCGATAAAATAGGTTTTCACTATCCATTATACCAACCAGTATAAGGACATCTCCGTTCATAACCGATGAACGGGTTTTTAACTTCCTTCGAGGAAGTCTCATCATACCAATAGGGTATGATATACTTACAACAAGTAAGTAGTTTTTCCGCATAATTTTCACATCACTTTCTCTAAGTGGTGATGATTAAAATACCACTAAATAGTGGGTTTTTATACCAAGGCACTTATCATTCCCAACCGGGTATGATATATAATCCCACTCACCCAGTAGTGCAGTGAAATTCCACTTATTCGAGTTCCCTCCTTAGCAAGCTGGACCTCAATTGGCGTTCCCGATGTCTCATTCCCCTACATGAAATAAACATAATTATTTATTATTCTTTGGCCTAATAACTCTCATTTGTTCCAAATGAATGAGAAAACCCAACTTTACATATATTTTCAATTAGGTCCCCAAAGTTAATTTTCTTTAACTTTAAGTCCCTATTGCCAGGTTTTCCCTAAATTTGAGTCCCAAAACTTTTAAAATTTATCTTAGGACCTCAAATTATTTAATTTCGCACAAAGGGGTTTAATTTCCCAAATTTCCAATTTGGTCCCCCAACTTTTCCAAAATTACCAAATTTTCTAAAATTGCTCAATTGGTCCTCCAACATTATTTTCATGCCCAATTGACCCTCAATTTCATAAAATTGCATTTTGGTCTTTTGAATTTCGAAAATCACCAATTTCACCCCAATTTCAACTCCTTAGCACAACCGAATTTGATTTCATCAAATTGACCGATCAAACACCTCTTATTGTTGAAATTGAAGTTAAAATTGAGTTCCTCCATCTTCTTATGATTCAATAGCACTTTGAATTGCAAGTTTTGACACCGGAACAAGCTCAAACAGAGCTTTGCCGGAAAACAGACTATAGAGAGAGAAAGCTTTGATTACTCACCGATGAGGGTACGACGGTTCGAGCTTTTGATCTGGGCAGATAGCTCTCATCCTATGGTTCATCCTAGAATCAAGAATTGCATCAATTGATGCCGAAAGAATTTCATAATTGAAGTTTTACTGGTTCTCTCTCTTGCACCGACCGGAAATTGTAGAGGGGAGTCGAATTGTCTTACCTTTCAGTCCTAATTCGGCCGTAGGAGGGCTGAGGAAGTGTTGGGAAGGATTGGTTTGGCTTGAGGAGGGCTCTAAATGGCCGATTTTAACTCGGCCAAAATAGGGCAGCTTTGGTCCGCCGGAGCTACTTCACTGTTTCATCACGTCGACGTCTCATTGGTGACCCTTGGAGTGAACAGAGACTACAAATGTGTAGCTGACTTCTCCTCTGTTCTAAAGAACCCGACCTCGCCTTGTTTGGATAAAAAAAGACCCCATGTTGGAGCTCTAGTTTGAGCTTCGTTGAAAGATGGAGCAGTTGAGAGAGAATGAAGTTTTCAGGTGTGAAGAGGTTGAATAGGGAGGGGCTCTTTATATAGGGAGCTCAGGGACCCGTTGGCTGTCCATTTGGCACCGTTATTACTGACATTGAAGACCTAAAACACCCCAAACAGAAGCATTTCTTCTTCACCAGTGTTTCTTCAGTTTCCCGACGAGTGAACAGTGTTGTCATCCTAAGGAAGAAGATGACACTGTTCCGAACCGGACTGGACCGGTCCGAACCGGATTGGACCGGTCCGAACCGGATTTAAAGCTTAAACTGACCGGTTCAGCCCCCATTCAACCGAGTTTTTCAAATCTAAAAATTTCTAAATTCATCTAAATTCATTTTATATCCTATGGCCTCAAATCTCCAATTTGAATTATTTAAGCCACCTAGAAAAATGAATTTAGGATTCGGTTCATCAGTGGTTCAAATCGGTCCGAACTGGTTTGGATCCGGTTCACTTGAACCAGTTGGGTTTTCATCCCCAATTCCTTCACAAGTCTATTTCCATGTCTTTTATGATTCCTTGGGTCACTTAGAGTCCATAAAATTCCTAGATTACCATCTCTTTATTGATTTTGGTTCATAAACCAACTCGGTTCTTAAACCGTTTCGGGTCTGGTTCGCTCGAACCAGTCTGGTTTTTCTCTCTCACTTTGTTCTAAGGTTCATTCCCAAGGTTTATGAATTTATTTGGAGTACAATGGAGTTGAATTCCTTTGTTTTGCCCGATCTCTATCGATTCCAGTTCATGAACTGACTCGGTTCATAAACTGGTTCATTCCAGTTGGACCCAGTTCATCCAAACCGGTCTAATTTTCCTCTTCCAATTCATTCTAAGGTTCTTTTTCATAGAATTATTAACCCTTTGGATCACCTATGAGTTGTAACTTCCTAAATTGCCCATTCACAATTGATCGGGTTTGTGAATCGGTTCAGTTTTTCTCACTCGGTTTGACCGGTTCCCTTCCCGGTTTTCCTTAGCTCAAAAGGGCTGGGTTTACAATTCTTCCCTCCTTTTAGGAGTATTGTCCCCAAAACTTAATTAGCAACCTTGTATGAGGAATCATTTCCTTTGATGCCCCTTTGGTGTTTGCTTAACACGCAAACCCTTCTCTTGTCCTTCCAATTAGCCCTTTTTACAACCTTCACTTAAGGAATTCCTTTTCCTTTATATTGTTTACTCCCTCCATGGAGTCTATCGTAACTAGACATACCTTATTTCAGGGTGTATTATTAAATTCATATTTTTCTTTGCTTAGATCACATTCTCCCCTTGGAGGTTCTGTACTCAAAATTGGAAATTCCAAGATACCTAACCATTCTTGTGTCTAGTTAACCCCTTGGTCATTGAAACCTGTAACTCGATGTTCTTTCAAGTGTTACATACTTATTTCCATGGTTTTCTTTATTGTCACTTTTCGTCCTATTTTGACCCTTCCTTCATTCGTTGTCTATTATAACTTCAGTCCAAATTGTTATATTTGACCTCGTCATGCTTATTAGCCGACTTTTCCTTACTTTGAGTCATATTCTCCTCGGGTTGTTGGGCTTACATGCCCTTATAGCATGGCATTTTTTAGGACTTGTCTCTGTCCATTTGATTTCTAGAACATCTCTTGGAGTGTCTCTCTTAGCTTTTAGACCTTTCAAGGATCGTATAACTTCATCCCTCTTTTCTTTTGATAGCATTTCTCAACTATCCTTTTTACCATTATCATCTCCTCCATCATGCCTTTAAAGTTATGTCTCACATAACCGTATGGATTCCTCTTACCTACTCATCTTTGCCCAACTTCTTTATTGGATCCTTTCGGTTCCCATTGATTGGGTTTTCCAATACTATACCGACAAGCTGTGATTCATCCTTTCTTAGGTCCCTCCTCATTCCCAATGACATCTTTTACTCAAGGATTTTACTTTGGCCTTAATCCATTCTTACTTGTTCGTAATCATTTCACAATTCTTTATACCGAGTCGATTCCTTTCAATCTACATGTCGATTTACTTGGTTTAGGGAGTTTCCCTTTTTACGATTTCATTCTCTACTATTTCCTTCAAAGTAGAGACTTTCACCTTAGGAGTTACATGTTCCACCTTATTACTATTTCTTGAAGGTTTCCTTTCTTCATCTCCTTATACCCTTTTTATATTAGGGCATTTGCCCGCTTTCAGTCCTCTGTTGTCTTAATTTTTTTTTCTCATTCCATCCCTTATTCCTTATTTGAGTAGTTTATTAATCTTTTTTCGAGTACTTCATATTATGCTCAGTCGTCCAATCTTTAGGCTTTATTATACGCATGTGGACTATAACCTATCTTATCAATTGCGATTATTCCTCCATAACCACATCTTATTTAGAGGGCTCACTTTCCAACGTTTCTCAGATGTTCTTTCCTTCCTTAACTCATTATGGATAGTCCACTTATTCTTACTTGCCACAACATCTCTTAATATGCTTCCTTGGGTTTCTTTCACCTTAGCATGCATTATATTTGTGAATTTATCTCCTCACTTCTCGCCACCAGGTTTCGTTTATTCTTTATTACGCCATGTATCCTTTCTTAGGATTTTCTTATTTGGGAGGATTCTTACCCTTTTCTCCAGTAATTTCTTTTCCACACATCCTTGAAGACACCTAACTTTAAATGATGCCCATTGATGGTATTCTTGTATGTTTACCTTTACTCTTGAGATCCTATGGATACATTTTTCGTACTTCATTCTCATTCTCACTCATACCTTCTTAGCACATGTCTAGAGCTTGCATCCACCTAGTTTCAACATCCCTTAATTACCCTTCGAGAGGTTCATTTAACCGTCTCAAGACTTTATAGTCCTGGTTCTAGCCATTGATTTCTTTTTAAGGATTTTCCTTTGTTCTTCCATTAAAACTATTTCCTTGGATCACTCAAGCATGCTTTCTTGGTTCCTTCACATTGGCTTGCACTTCATTTGTGAGTTTATCTCTTTGTCCCTTTCTCTTGGTTCCATTATCTCTTAGTTGGGATGCATATGTCTTTCCAAGATTTTCTTCCTCGGTAGGACTATCCCCCTTTTCCTGGTTCTACGGAATATTTGCCTTTAAATGGCATCCTTTGATTGTCATCTTCTTCTGTTTATCCTTTCTCTTGAAATTTTGTAGGTATATCTTTGGTTCCCTATCCTCATCCTTACTCATACCACAATACATGTTCATTTCTTTTAGGGAGAGTTTTAAAATTTTCCTTGTTTCAAGATTTCCTGACCATCATGTGAAAGGCTTACCTACTCCTTTCTTGACTTGAATTCTGTCATTAATTTGGTCATTAGTTCTTTTAAGGATTTCTTTCATCCTTCTTTTCTCCAATATTTGGCCTTTTTCACCCCTTCCTTCTTTGCTGGAGTTTACTCTATTACCCTCACGAGAGTAGTTTGTTACCTGTCTCGCCCCTACTTTTCGCCTTGTTTAGTTTTCTTGAGGTAGTTGTCTCTCTAATCTACTTGTCCTTAATGATCCTTCCAGTGCTCTTTTTAGGGTGTATTCCTTACTACTTCCCGGTCCTCCTTAGGGTGTCGTTCATTCTCTTTGACCATCTCATTGTCATGGTTTGCTTACTTCTATTATGTTGCTCCGAATTTTGACTTCTCTATATTTTTCCAAAGGAAGTTGTACCAAAAATTCTATCACTTTTCCAAAGTAGGTCAGTCTTGGCCTTTGATACATCCTCCCTTCAAGTAGTTTATAATGAAGGGTTGGTTCCTTCCACTCCACATTATGTCCATCCGTCAACCAATGATTCCTTCAAGGTACTTAGTTGTACGCATCCCTTCAGAGTTCCCTTTCCTAGCGTATTTCTTCTCTTCTTCACTCTCATTGTACCATTCCCTAGAGTTTCCAGAGGACGTTTCTCTATGTTTGCCCCTTATGAGAGGGTTCTAGATATACTTCCCATGTACCTTATCCCTACTCTTGAGGTATCTTTCTCGGTTTGACCTTCTTAAGAAGAAATTTAAATTTTGCATTCACCTCGTCATTTCTTGACCTCTTGGTGAACCGCTTACTTAGCCAGCTCCATGGTTTCGGTCTCCAGTCCTTCATGACCTTTGAGGAGGTATTGCCCTAAATTTATGAGGTGTGAAACACCCCTTCTTTCCTTACACCCATAATAGTTTATCTTGGTACTTGTCCTTAGTAGGGTTGGGCACTTCTTCAAGTAATGTCTCTATCGTTCATACTTATAATAGGTTATTCCCTTATATGGATTGTTGTAGTCTCTTCTTCTTTTGAGTAGGGCATTTCCAGGGTTACTATTGGTTTGGTGCTCAACCATTCTTGGGTCTGATCACTTTGACAATTTTCTTACTAAATATCCTTTGCTAAAGGGTCATGGTAAGAGTGCTCCTAGGTTTCCTGATTCATATCCCATCACTGGAATGTGACTTTTCCTTAGTTTCCAGGATAGTGTGGGTGTGTTTTATTTTCTTTAGGCCATATTCCTAGTAAGATCACATCCTCAGAAGTTAGAGTTTTGGAGAATTTGAATATTTTATTAACATGCGAATGCAAATGGTTGGGCTCTTAGCCCTATCACAGAAAATGGTGACAAATTAACTAGGGAGCAATGGGATTCTTGATAAGCATCCTCCTTTATACTTAGGGTTGTGCCATCAATAGGTCCTAGCACCATTCTTCAAGATACTTCCCCATTTGGTCTTTTGACATTTCTGCCAGGTCTCAGGCATTTGGGAGGCTTTTAGGGTTATCTCCCTATGAAGGTAAGGTGTTGAGTAGAGCCATTCCAAGTTTTCTTGGTTCCTCTCCTGGGAGCCATCTAAAAATTTTAGGATAAAACCTTTAGTTACTATATTTTCTAGTCTTTATTATATATTTGAGGAAACATGCTCTGATACCACTCTAGTTGCACGCCCTGACTCGATTTGGTTAGATCCCTATGATCAACCCGCCACTCTCCTAGTTTATTAAAGGGTTTCCTCTTATTATAAACCGTAAAGAGTAAGGCGTCCTTTAAACATGCAACATTTCCTAGAATAGCATAATCAAAACTACATGAAATTTTAAAATTTACATACCTGTCTTACAGGCATCTTAGTTGATGGTCTTTAAAGGTAGGCTTTCCTAAAAGGGATATACGGGAGTGGGTGAGTATGACTACTCAGTGAATAGGTTTTCAAAGGTCTACTTTTAATTTTTAACAAAAATATTTATATGTAGTGTGCCAAACTCATTTCTTTTAAAAAATCTCTTCATTTAAAAATTTGGGTTTTCTATCATTTCTTAGTTACAATGGTGTGTCATCACCCAACATACATTCTTCATCATGAAGGTTACACACATTTATAGGTCACTATGACTACTGAACCCACTAGTGGCTTCGGAGAGACTTTACTGGCCAACCGGATAGAAGCACAACCACTTCTACCTTGGGAATGAGTCCATATACACAACATCTGACCCTCAATCCCGAAATCGCTTCTTCATGTCCATATGGGGACATAGACCTCATCCCGTCCCCACCCTGGTCTTATGCGCTTAGTGCTACTCCAAATTTCGCCAAGACACCTAGAACGACAATCTGCCCTTATACTCAACGGGCCGTCCAGGGCCCTTAGAACACATCACTACCCGTCATGGGCATCTTGATGATCCCATACTCATGGTGCATGCACAAACAATATTTTCTCATATTGCCATGTAATCTGTGGTGCCACTGGTCCAACGGCCTCGACTCTCAACTCAACCCACAGTTGTTTGTCTTGACTAATCCGTCGACCTATCATGTCGCATTGCCTCTAGTTAACTGAGCATGTCGACCCTATCTTAGTACCATGGCCAAACAATTCACTTATTAAGTTTTATGGCACATATATCATGTTTGTCTATGAGCTCCTGCTCGTGTCAATTGGCCTTGTGCCCACTATACAAAAATTTTCAAAATCAGGCATATTAGCCCCCAAGTTCCAAAACCGAGGCTCCGGGCCTATAAGAGCTATTCGAGCTCTCGTCAAGAAGGTCTCCCAAATAGTTTAAGCATTGACACATAGTCAGGGGAGAACACTTCCAACCGGTATAAGGATATCTCCGTTCATAACCGATGAACAAGTTTTCAACTTCCTTTGAGGAAGTCTCATCATACCAATCGGGTATGATCTACTTACAACCGGTAAGTAGTTTTTCCGCATAATTTTCACATCAGTTTCTCTAAGTGGTGATGATTAAAGTACCACTAAATAGTGGGTTTTTATACCGAGGCACTTATCATTCCCAACTGGGTATGATATATAATCCCACTCACCCGATAGTGCAGTGAAATTCCACTTACTCGGGTTCCGTCCTTAGCAAGCTGGACCCCGACTGGAATTCCCGATGTCTCATTCTCCTACAAGAAATAGAAATAATTGCTCATTATTCTTTGGCCTAATAGCCCTCATTCATTACAAATGAATGAGAAAACCCAAATTTACATATATTTGCAATTACGTCCCTAAAGTTAATTTTCTTTAACTTTAAGTCCCTATTGCCGGGTTTTTCCTAAATTTGAGTCCCGAAACTTTTAAAATTTATCTTAGGACCTCAAATTATTTAATTTCACACAAAGGGGTTTAATTTCCCAAATTTCCAATTTGGTCCCCCAAGTTTTCCAACATTACCATTTTGCCCTTCATTTACAAAAATGGTAAGTTTTGCCCCAAAAATTCCAAAATTCCTCAATTGGTCCTCCAACATTATTTTCATGCCCAATTGACCCTCAATTTCATAAAATTGCATTTTGGTCCTTTAAATTTGGAAAATTCCCAATTTTCCCCCAATTTTCCCCCAATTACAACTCCTTAGCACATCCGAATTTGATTTCATCAAATTGACCAATCAAACACCTCTAATTGTTGAAATTGAAGTTAAAATCAAGTTCCTCCATCTTCTTACGATTCAATAGCACTTTGAATAGCAAGTTTTGACACCGGAACGAGATCAAATGGAGCTTTGCCGAAAAACGGACTATAGAGAGAGAAAGCTTCGATTACTCACCGGTGAGAGCACAACAGTCCGAGCTTTCGATCTGAGCATAACAGTTGAGGCTAAATAATTTAATGTTTCATGGCTTTCTTAATCAATTAAAGTTTGGCATAACAGTCGAGGCTAAAAAAATATCAATTAATAGCACTTAGGTCCCTAAAGTTCATTTTCCTTAACTTTAGGTCCCTAATGACAACTTTTCCCCAAATTGAGTACCAAAGCTTCCAAAATTCCCTTTGGGTCCTCAATTTGCTCAAAATTGCACAAGGGGCTCAAGTTTTCCAAATTTCCAATTTGGTACCCAACTATTCAAAAATTAAAAATTTGCCCCTACTTTCCAAAAATGGCAATTTGACCCCAATTGTCATGCCCTAACCTGATTTGATCAGATGCCCGTGATCAACCCACCACTCTCCCTATTTATTAAAGTGTTTTCCCTTATTATAAACCGTAAAGAGTAAGACGTCCTTTAAACCTGCACCTTTTCCTGGAATAACATAAATTAAAACTGCATAATATTTTAATTTTATCATACCTATCTCACATGCGTCTTAGTTGATGGTCTTTATGGGTAGGCTTTTCGAAATTTCCTGAAAGGGATACAAGGGAGGGGCGTGAGTACAATGACTCAGTGAATGGGTTTTCAAAATTTTTAACCTTTAGGAAAAGAACTGTATTGGAGTGTGCTAGACACCTTTCTTTAAAAAATCCTTTTATTTCAAATCTCAGCCTTTACCACCATTTCTTATTAACTACGGTGTGTCATCACCCAACACACATCCTTTATCATGAAGGTCAAACACACATTTTCAGGCCAGTACATCCATTGAACCCACTTGTGGCATCGAAGCGACCTTACCGGCCACCTAGATAGAAGAGTGTCCACTTCTACCCTAAGAATGAGTGGATGTACGTGACATTCGACCCTCAATCCCCAAATTTATTCTTCGTGTCCGTATGAGGATAGAGACCTCATCCCATCCCCACCCCAGTCTAATGCGCTTGGTGCTACTCCAAATTTCACAAGGTCACTTGGTAGGACGAACTGCCCTTATACTCACAAGGTCGTCCATGGCCCTTAGGATGCATCACTACCCCTCTTGGGCATTTTGATGGTCCCATAATCACAATGCATGCACAATTAGTATTTTCTTATCATGCCATAGAATATGTGGTGCCACTAATCCAGCGGCCCCGACCTTCAAATCAACCTGTAGCTATTTGTCATGACTGGTCCGGAGACCTATCATATCGCACTACCACTAGTTGACTGAATATGTCGGTCGTATCTTGGTACCATGGCCAAACAATTCATTTATTATAGTTTTATGGCAGATATCTCATGTTTGTTTATGAGCTCCTGCTCGTGCCCATTGGCCTATGGCCAACTTGTTCGAGATGTTTAAAACCGGGCATAATAGCCCCCATGTTCCAAAACAGAGGCCCTTGACCTATAAAAGCTATTCGAGCTCCGGTCAAGAAGGTCTCCCAAATCGTTTAAGCATTGGCTCACAGTTAGGGGAGAGCACTTCCGACAAAATATGTTTTCAACTGTCCATCATATCAACCAATATGAGGACATCTCTGCCCATAATTGATGAACGGGTTTTCTACTTCATTTGAGGAAGTTTCATCATAATTGATGAACCGATACGACTAGTAGGTAGTTTTTCTACGTAATTTTCACATCACTTCTCTAAATTGTGATGTTTAAAATACCACTAAATAGTGGGTTTTTCATTTCGAGGTACTTATGATTCCCAACCGGGTATGATATAAAATCCCACTCACAACCGGTAAGTGGTTTTTTAACTTTAAACTGTGCTCAACATCCCACCTAGGTATGACATTAGTAAGCTCACTCACCCGTTAATGCAGTGAATTTCACTAGACTGGTTCTTTGTATTCACGCGAGCTTGTCAATGTTGGCATTCCTAGTACCTCGTGTTCCTACACAATATGACATCCATGTTCAATATCCCTTGCCTAATAGCCTTCATTCATTCCAAATGAATGAGAAAACTAAATTTTTATTTATTTGTAATTAGGTCCGTAAAGTTATTTTTTTTAACCTTAAATCCCAAATGCCAGTTTTTCCTCAAATTGAGTCCCAAAACTTTTAAAATTCCCCTTGGGACCTCAGTTTATTTAATTTCACAAAAGGGGTTTAATTTCCCAAATTTCCAATTTGATCCCCCAACTTTTCCAATATTACCATTTTGCCCTTCCTTTATAAAAATGGTAAGTTTTACCCCAAAAATTCTAAAATTCCTCAATTGGCCCTCTAACATTCTTATCATGCCCAATTGACCCTCAATTTTATAAAATTGCATTTTGGTCCTTCAAATTTTGAAAATCCCCAATTTTCCTCAATTTCAACTCCTTAACACAGCTGAATTTGATTTCATCAAATTGATCGATCAAACACTTTTAATTGTTGAAATTGAAGTTAAAATTAAGTTTCTACATCTTCATATGATTCAATAGCATTTTGAATCACAAGTTTTGATGTTGGAACGTGCTCAAATGGAGCTTCGCCAGAAAATAGACTATAGAGAGAAAAAGCTTTGAAAGCTTTCCGTCGGGGGAACGTCAGTCCGAGTTTTCAATTTGAGCAGATAGCTCTTGTCCTGAGGTTCATCCTAGAATTAAGAATTGCATCAATTGATGCCGAATTGAGTTAGAATTTCCTCATCAAAATTCTGCTGGTTCTCTCTCTAACACCGGTTGGAAATTAAAGAGGGGAGCCGAATTGTCTTACCTTTCCATTCTAATTTGGCCGTGGGAGGGCTGAGTAAGTGTTCAGATGGCTTGGTTTGGTCTGAGGAGGGCTCAAATTGGCCAATTTCATCTTGGCCAAAATAGGGAGCTTCGGTCCGCCGGAGTTGCTTCACTGTTCCATCATGCCGACGCTTTTCCAGCAACCCTCGGAGCAAACAGAGACTAAAATCATGTAGCTGACTTCTCCCCAGTTCTAAAGAGCCCGACCTCTACTTCCGAGGTTAAGAAAAATGCTCAAGTCGAAGCTCTGGTTTGAGCTTCATCGGGAAATGGACTAGTAGAGAGGGAAGTGTTTATGTGTGAAGAGAATGAATGGGGATGAGATCTTTATATTGGTGTAAAATTGTGTTTTAAATGGGCTAGATTTATTACTAGTATTAATGTTGCCATAAATTGATGAGTATTTATTAGTATTAATTCATATAATTTAATTTAGGTATTAAATCTAATAATTTAATTTAGTTATTAAATTATTGGTATTAATTCCAGGAGACCACCCATCCTCGCACTACTCTCATGCAATCACGCTTAACTTCGGTGTTCTAATGGGATCTAGTTCATCTAAACCGATATGATTTTTCTCTTCTAATTTGTCTTAAGATTCTTTTCCAAGGTTTTATGAACCCTTTGGATCACCCGGAAGTTGTAAATTTCCAAATTGCTTGTTCCCAAATGATCGGGTTTGTAAATCGGCTCGGTTTTCTTACTTAGTTTGACCGGTTCTTTTCTCGGTTTTCTATAACTCCAAAGGGCGGGGTTTACACCAATTGTTCCAAAGATTGACAAATTGGTACTCCAACATATTTCTTATGGCCAGTTGGCCTTCAATTTTGGGAGATTGCAAATAGGTTCCTCAATTTTTTGAAATTCCTCATTTTCCCCAAAATTTCTCCCAATTTTCCCCTCCAAACTAACTGAATTTGATTGCTTCAAATTGGCCATTCAATCGGGGTTAATTGTTTCAATTAGAGGTATAAATCAGTTCCTATATTTCCATACGATTCAATTGAGCTTTGAATCACATGAATTGAGTCCGAAACGAGCTAAAATAGAGCTTCATTGGAAAATCGTTCGTAGAGAGAGAAAGCTTTGAAAGCTTACTGTTAGAGGTGCAACAGTTCGAGTTCTCTATCTGGGAAGGTAGCTCTCATCCTGAGGTTCCTTCTAGGATCAAGAATTTCTACAATTGATATCATATCGAGGGAGAATTCTATGATTAAAGTTTAGTACTTTCTCTCTCTAACTCCGACTAGCAATGATAGAGAAGGGCCGAATTGGCTTACCTTTTAGCTTGGTTGTGGTTGTGTGAAGGCCGTAGGGGTGTTGTGGAGGCTTGGTTTGGCCAGAGGAGGGCTGAATTTGGTCAAATTCAACTCAACCAAAATAGGACAACTTCAGTTCTTCGGAGCTGCTTCACTGTTTGATTCTGCCGAAGCTCCTCCGGTGGTCCTTGGGTTGAAAGAAAGTTGCTATCAGGTAGCTGACTTATACATGAGTCTGTATGATCTGACCTTATCTTTTAAGGCTGAAAAAAAGGCCTATATCGAAGCTCTAATTCGAGCTTCACCGGAAATTGGAGCAGTTGAGGGAGAATGGAGATTTGAGGTGCGTGGATAATGAATGGAGACAAGATATTTATGTAGGGAGCACGAGGACCCTCTGCTCGACAACTTTCCATTTTGGTCAAGCTTATGCTCACCCTGTAATAGCCTGATCGGAGTAATTTCAGCTTCGTTGGCATTCGTTTTCTACATTAATGAACAGTGCTGTCATCCTAAGGAAGAAGATGACACTGTTCCATACTAGACCGGACTGGTCTGACCAGGTTCAATGCATAAATCGGCCGATTCGACTAGTTTTCTCAAAATAAAAAATTTTTAAATTCATTTTCCATCTAATGGTGGCTTAAATTCCCAATTTGAACATTTAAGTCACCAAGAAAAATGAATTTAGAAACTGGTTCAATCCAGTTCACATAAGATTTGCCCTGAACTGATCTAGTTTTCTATTCCCATTTGTCCTAAGGTTATTTTCCATAATTTTTATGACCCTTTGTTTCACTTGGGATTTGTCAATTTCCCATTTTACCCTTTCTCTATCGATTAAGGTTCATGAACCGGCTTGGTTTCCTCTTTTGAATTGACCGGTTCTTTTCCTGGTTTCCTTATCTTTAAAGGACGAGGTTTACAACTCTCCCGTCCTTTTAGGGGTTTTGTCCCCAAAACTAAGTCAGCAATCATTTACACTAGGAGTGACTTTCCTTGATGTCCTCCTAGGGTTTGCTCAGTATGTTATTACTTTGGCTATTTCTTTCATTTAGTCCTTTAGCCATGTCTTTGAAAAGTCTTTCTTCCTTTCTATTTTCCACTCACTCCATGGAGTGTATCACGATCAATCATATTCAAACTACTCATCACAAGGTACTTCCTTTGGTTTACTTCTTACTCCACTCAGGGTAATACTCTTCTTCTCAAGGGTTCTTATTTGTGTCATTGGGTTGAATGTTCCATATACACCCAATCGTCCCTATTTCCCAACATTTCCTAGATTGTTGATTCTCTTAGTTTAGTATCTTTTAGGACTTTTTATCCTTAACCCCTTAGGTTTTGATATAATTCCTTCCTTATCTTAATTTTGGTCCTTCATTTTTTATTTACTATGATTCTAGTTCCATTTCTTAGATTTGTCTAACGGATTCAGTCTCAGTTGGGTCACCTTTCTTGGAAAGGTTGACAATACACGTTCTTTACAACATGACCCATTCTGGAAATATCTTTGTCCATTATGGTTCTAGAATGTGTACCCTTGATAACTGTTCATACTTTTTGATCCGTTTAGGAGTCATAACACTTCGTTCCTTCCTACTACCCAATAGTGTTTCCCAACTACCTTTTATATTGTCCAATTATCCTTTAAATTTCTTAACACCAAAATCATGTCGGTTTCCCTCTATGGGTTTTCCTTCGGTTCTAACCATCGGTTTTCCTGATAGCTTACCGACTCATTGGGATCTTTTCTCACTTATGCCCTTTTACATTGGTATCCTTTACACAAGGGCTTTCCTTTCCTACATCCTTTCTTGCTTGCTTGTGACCATTCACCAAATCCTTATTTCGAGTTGACCCCTTTTCGGTCTACGTTTTGATTCCTTGTTTGGGGAGGTTTCCCTTTTATGGTTTTCATTCTCTACTATGTCCTTCAAGTATAGGCTTCTATTTTAGGGTTATACATTTGATCTTCTTACCATTCCTTGAAAGTCCCTTCCCTTTTACCTCCCTACACTTTCTTTATTTTGGGACATTTGCCCGCTTTTAATTCTCCATTGTCTTAAAATTCCCGTTTTGTCCCTTATTCCCTGATGAACTTATGATTTGCAGGTTTGATTTAGTGTATTCCACCCTATGCCCAGCCGTCATCCTTTAGTCTCCGTTAAGTGAGCATGGACCACGACAAGTCTTGATGTCAGTGGTCGTTTCAATTATCCATATCTCAATTGGAGGGCTTACTTCTCCAAGGTTTCTTAGGTAGTCTTTCCTCTATTTCCTTATTATGGGCAATCCACCCCTTTCTTACATGTATGACATCTTTCGATGCTACCTTCCTATCTATCCATTTCTTGGGTTTCACTTACTCCTTGGGTTCTGGGTAAATTTCCCTTATAACTGGTCATTTATTCCCGACTTGCATTCCATTTGTAACTTCACCTTCTATTCCACTTTAGTTGGGTTCATTATTTCTTCGTTAGGATATGTATGCCTCTTGAGAGTTCCCTTCCTTGTTAGGCTTCCTCCTCTTTTCCCTAGATTTTCATTTTCCTTTATCTTCTTGAGTATCTATATTTAAGGCAACCTCATGACATCCTTTGATGCCATCCTCTCCTACTTACCCTCACTTAGGGAAATCTTACTGGCACATCTCTTGTACCTTGTCTTTATTCTATCTTGTACTCATTACAATTTTATTTCTATTAGGGAAGGGTTTTCGATTTCTTTCCTTTCTATGTTTCTAAATCTCCTTCTAAGAGTTTACTCAATCCCTTCCGTGGCTCGAGTTTGGTTGTTGATTAGTTCTCGGCTATTTATTTCATCAAGAATTTCTTCATCCTTCTATTTCCAATGTTTGGCCTTTCCACCTTTCCCTTCCTTGTAGGAGTTTAAATTTAAGGTCTTCTCGAGGGTCAATTCGTTAACTACCTCATTCCCACTATTCTCCTAGTCCACTTGTCTTGGAACGATTGTCCTTCGAGTTTACTCATCTTTGATGCCTATCCCATCGTCCTTTTTAGGGTGTATTCCTTACTATGTTTTCGGTCCTTCATAGGGCATTGTTTATTCTCCTTGATCATTTCGTTGTTTCTTGTTACTTTCAGCTTGGCTATTCTCCTTTTTCCAAAATAGGTCACACTTGCCATCCCCACACATCCTTAACCACTTCTGTCCCTTTTTAAGGTTACTTATTTCAAGTTAAACCTCTTTTGATCCTCCTTTTGGTTCCTTAGCTTGGGAGTTTCCTTTCCACGATCTCACTTCCAACCTTTATCCTTTTTCTTAGGGACTTCCATCCTGGGATTTTCATGTTTGCCTCCCTAACGCTTCTTGAAGGCTTTTCTTTCTTTCCTTTCGGACACCATTCTGACATCAGTATGGTTATCCACCCTTAATCCTTCTCTGTCCTCTAATTCCCTTCTTGTTCCTTGTCCTCCCTTTGAGGAGTTCCTGATTATGGATGGATTTCTAGCACTCTATGTCACACCCTAACCTGGTTTGGTCGGATCCCCATGATCAACCTGGCGTTCTCGGTATTTCACGTGCCTACACGATATGAGCACCCTTGTTCATTATTACTCGACATAATAGCCTTCATTCATTTCTAATGAATGAGAAAACCCAAACTTTTAATTATTTGCAATTAGGTCCCTAAAGTTATTTCCCTTTAACTTTAAGTCCCTAATGCCAATTTTTCCTCAAATTAAATTCCGCAACTTATAAAATTTATCTTAGGACCTCAATTTATTTAATTTCACCAAAAGGGGTTTAATTTCCCATATTTCCAATTTGGTCCCCCAATTTTCCCAAAATTACCATTTTGCCCTTCCTTTACAAAAATGGTAAGTTTTGCCCCAAAAATTCCAAAATTCCTCAATTGGTCCTCAAACATTATTTTCATGCCCAATTGGCCCTCAATTTCATAAAATTACATTTTGGTCCTTTGAATTTAGAAAATCCCCAATTTTTCCTAATTTTCCCCCCAATTTCAACTCCTTAGCACAACCGAATTTGATTTCATCAAATTGACCAATGAAACACATCTAATTGTTGAAATTGAAGTTAAAATTGAGTTCCTCCATATTCTTACTATTCAATAGCACTTTGAATCGTAAGTTTTGATGCCAGAACGAGCTCAAATGGAGCTTTGCCAGAAAATGGACTATAGAGAGAGAAAGCTTCGATTACTCATCGGTGAGGGCATGGCGGTCCGAGCTTTTGATTTGTGTAGATAGATCTCATCTTGAGGTTAATCCTAGAATCAAGAATCACATCAATTGATGCCGAATTGAGTTAGAATTTTATCATTGAAATTCTGTCGGTTCTCTTTCTAGCACTGACCAAAAATGGCAGAGAGTAGCCAAATTTGCTATCAGATAGCTGTCTTCTCCCTGGTTCTAAAGAGCTCAACCTCTCCTTACGAGGTTAAGAAAAATGTTCAAGTTGAACCTCTAGTTCGAGCTTCACTGGGAAATGGAGCAGTAGAGAGAGAGAAGTGTTCAGGTGTGAGGAGAATTAATAGGGATAACCTCTTTATATAAGTGTAAAATCGTATATTAAATGGGAGAGATTTAGTACTAGTATTATAATTCTAATAATTTAATTTAGGTATTAATTACAATAATTAAATATATATTAATTTATGGCTATTTATGATAAGGTCACCCATCCTCACACTACTCTCATGCAAGCACACTTAACTTCAAAGTTCTTATGAGATATCGTTCACCTAAACCAATTTGGTTTTTCTATTCTATTTTGTCTTAAGTTTCTTTTCCAAGGTTTAATGAACCCTTTGGATCACCCATAAGTTGTAAATTTCCAAATTGCTTTTTCCCAAATGATCGGGTTTGTAAACCGGCTTGGTTTTCTTACTCGGTTTGACCGGTTCTTTTCCCGATTTTCCTTAACTCAAAAGTGTGTGGTTTACACTCTACATTATGTCCAGCTACCCATCAATGGTTCCTTCAAGGGTATTTAGTCCCATTCATTCCTCCGGGGTTCTCTTTTCTAGCACATTTCTTTTCCTATTCACTCTTACCGTGTCCTATCCTAGAGTTACCTGAGGAGGTTTTCTGTGTTCACCCTTTTTGGGAGGTTCTTGTACCTTATCCCTCCTCTTGGTTATCTTTCATTCAATTGGTTCTTCTTAGAGGCAACCCAATTCCCCTTGGTTTCCTAACTCTTGTATGATGTTCTCTTTCAATTCCTTATGGTCCTTAGGCTTTCCTCTACTCTTCCTGCACCTCTTAATGCTACATTCCCTTTTCCTAGATTTTGATTCTGCTTCCCTTATACTGGACCCCTTATGAACACACTCTTTCCCTTTTCCTACCCTTGGTTAGGGTATGTCCTTTCTAGTGACTCCCTTTCTAGGTATACTCTTAGTTCTTTTCTAGAACCTTCCTTCCTAGTCTTGTTGCCTTGTTACTCGAAGTTTCCTTACTCTTGTGAGGGAACTATTTAGGCCATCTTTTTCTTCCTTAGGTGGCCTCCTCTCTATTTATTACTTGTTATTATCAGGGGAAAACTAACTTTTAAATAAAGAAAATAGTCTTTAGTCATTAAATGAGGTAGTTTATTGTCGTACTCAGCTTATTACAAGAATTTCTCACTATTTCCTAGTCCCTTGGAGTCATAGGCCGGGAGTTAGCCTACGAATGGTTTCAAGATTCATGGTCTGAGGGCTCTGATGAACTAGTTGACGTCCATCCATACTTCCATCGGGCTTCCCTAATAGGACAAACTTCATGGATTGTCTTGAGTTTGTACCTCCTTAGCACCACCACCTCACACTCATAAGTTTACTTCATCCACTGGGAAGGGTTAAAGTTGTTTTAAGCTAGTAGGGGTGCTTGGTAGACTTTCATAAAGGTGGCGTAGGTATCCCAATAGTTATCCCATGCCTCCTTCTAAGTTGGGGTCCTTTTAGGTTATCGCGGGACTGGTGGAGGTGTATCGGGCTCCTTGGAGGAGAGAGAGGTTCTTCTTGCCTAGGAGGAGGATATGTGATGTCTTATGACTATAATAATGCTCCAACAAGTTTCCTATAGTCCCCGACCATATCTTGAGGTACTCTCTTCATGACCTCTATGAACATTTGGACAGCTGCCTCTCTGGAGGTAGGCGTCTTTTTCATGATCTCATGCATGGGTTTGGTTTGTACGGTGAATTTCCTAGGAACTCTTCTTCCCACAGTGTAGTTAAGTTTTCATTAGGGTCAGAACATGGCTCTAATACCACTCAAGTTGTCACGCCCCGACCCGATTTGGTCGGATCCTCGTGAACAACCCGCTGCTTCCTTTAGAGGGGTTTTCCCTTCTTTTAACAAGAGGAGCCAGATGTAATTCAAACCTTGTTCCCTATAATAGCATAAATCAATCAACATGCAAGCTTAAAAGTAGCTTTAACAATACCCGACAAAGGGTACATCTTCATGTTTTCTTTTGTCATATTTACTTACTCCTAAAAGGGGTAAAAGAGAGGGGGTGAGTTCTACAACTTAGTGAGTGTGTGTTGACTTTTCAAGACAAATAGTTACATTTAAATGGTGCCAAGGTTATCATTTCCTTTCAAAGAAGTTTTCCTCAAAGTTCGGTTTTCAAAACTTCTTCCCATTTCCATAGTAGGTGTGTTTAGCAAATAACACACGCCCTTCATTAGGAAGGGTACACACACTTTGTCACGCCCCGACCCGATTTGGTCGGATCCCCATGATCAACCGGCCACTCTCCCGGTTTATTAAAGGGTTTCCCCTTATTATAGACCGTAAAGAGTAAGGCGTCCTTTAAACCTGCACCTTTTCCTGGAATAACATAAATCAAAACTAAATAATATTTTAAATTTATCATACATGTCTGGTAGGCGTCTTAGTTGATGGTCTTTAAGGGTAGGCTTTCTGGAATTTCTTGAAAGGGATGTAAGGGAGGTGGTGAGTACAACTACTCACTGAATGGATTTTCAAAATTTAACTTTTAGGAAAAAAGATTTGTATTGGAGTGTTCTAGACTCCTTATTTTCTTTCAAAAATCCATTCATTTCAAATCTCTATTTTCATCACCATTTCTTATTAATCACGGTGTGTCATCACCCAACACACATCTTTCATCATGAAGGTCAAAACACACAATCGCAGGCTAGCCCGTCCACTGAACCCACTTGTGGTGTCAGAGCGACATTACTGGCCACATAAATAGAAGCACGTCCACTTCTACCCTGAGAATGAGTGGATATATGCAACATCCGACCCTCAGTCCTGAAATCAACTCTCCGTGTCTGTATGAGGACAGAGACCTCATCCTGACCCCACCCTAGTCTCGTGCGCTTGAAGCTAAATCGAGCTTCGCAAGGTCACCTGGTCCGACGATCTGCCCTTATACCCACCAGGTCGTCCAGGGCCCTCGGACACATCACTACCCCTCTTGGGCATCTTGAAGGACCCGTAAACACAGTGCATGCACAATCAGTATTTTCTCATCATGCCATATAAGCTATGGTTCCACCAACTGACCCCGACCCTCAACTCAACCCGCAACTATTTGTCTTGACTGGTTCGTCAACCTGTCAAGTCACACCGGCGCTAGTTTACTGAGTATGTCGGTCCTGTCTTGGTACCATGGCCAAACAATTCATTTGTTTAAAGTTTTATGGCATATAACTCATGTTTTGTTTATGAGCTCCTGCTCATGCCAACTGGCCTTGGGCCCAATGTATGAGATTTTCAAAATTGGGCATATTAGCCCTCATTTTGCAACATTGAGGCTTCCAGCCTATCAGAGCTATTCGAGCTCCTGTCAAGAAGGTCTCCTAAATTATTAAAGCAGTGGCACATAGTCAGGGGAGAACACTTCCGACAAAACATATTTTCAACTATCTATCATACCAACCGGGTATAAGGATATCTCCGCTCATAACCGATAAACGGGTTTTTCACTTCCATCGAGAAAGTTTTATCATACCAACTGGATATGATCTACTTACAATTGGTAAGTAGCTTTTCCATGTCATTTTCACATCACTCTTCTAAGTTGTGATGTTTAAAAGTACCACTTAATAGTGGGTTTTCATTTCGAGGTACTTACCATCCTCAACTGGGTATGATATAAAATCCCACTCACAACCTGTAAGTGGTTTTTTTAATTTTAAGTTGTGCTCATCATCCCAATCGGGTATGACGTTAGTAAGCCCACTCACCCGTTAATGCAGTGAATTCTACTCTATCGGTTCTTTGTATTCATGTGAGCTTGTCCTTATAGGCATTTCCAGTACTTTGTATTCCTATACGATATGAACATTCTTGTTCATTATCCCTCAGCCTAATAGCCTTCATGCATTGCAAATGAATGAGAAAACTAAACTTTTTATTTATTTGCAATTAGGTCCTTAAAGTTATTTTTCTTTAAGTCCCTAATACCGATTTTTTCTCAAATTGAGTCCCAAAACTTTTAAAATTTATCTTAGGACCTCAATTTATTTAAATTCTCAAAAAGGGGTTTAATTTCTCAAATTTCCAATTTGGTCCCCCAAATATTCCAAAATTACCATTTTCCCTTCCTTTACAAAAGTGGTAAGTTTAACCCCAGAAATTCTAAAATTCCTCAATCGGCCCTCTAACATTCTTATCATGTGAAAATGATGCGAAAAAACTACTTACGAACCATGAGTAGATCATACCCGGTTGGTATGATGAAGCTTCCTCGGAGGAAGTGGCAAACCCATTCATTAATTATGAGCGGAGATATCCCCATACCCGATTGGTATGATGGATAGTTGAAAACTTATTTTTGTCGGAAGTGCTCTCCCCTAACTATGTGTCAATGCTTAAACGATTTGGGAGACCTTCTTGATGGGAGCTCGAATTGCTCTTGTAGGCCGGGGGCCTCGATTTTGGAACTTGGGGGCTAATATGCTAGGTTTTGAAAATCACGAACTGTGGGCCAGAGGCCAGTGGGCACGAGCAGGAGCTTGTAAACAAACATGAGATATGTGCCATAAAACTTTAATAAATGAATTGTTTTGCCATGGTACCAAGACATGCCTGACATAGTTGTAAACCCCGCCCTTTTGAGCTAAGGAAAACTGGGAATGGAACCGGTCAAACCAAGTGAGAAAACCGAACTGGTCAAACCAAGTGAGAAAACCGAACCGGTCAAACCAAGTGAGAAAACCGAACCGGTTCACAAACCCGATCAATTGTTACTGGGCAATTTAGGAAATTACAACTCCCAAGTGATCCAAAGGGTTAATTAAACCTTGGAAAAGAAACTTAAGACAATTTAGAAGATAAAAACCAAATTGGTTCATGTGAACAAGATTCCATAAGAACTTTGAAGTTAAGCGTGCTTGCTCGAGAGTAGTGTGAGGATGGGTGACCTCTTAGGATGTATGATTTTTTTTGTAACCCGAAATTTCGGTCAAAAGAAATTTTTATGCGAACATACGCCTTATCATAAATAGCCATAAATTAATATATATTTAATTATTGTAATTAATACAAATAATTTAATACTGAAATTAAATTATTGGAATTAATACCAATAATTTATGGCAATATTAATACTAGTAATAAATATGTCCCATTTAATACACATTTTTACATCTATATAAAGAGGTCAAGGAGAATAAATGACACCCTAAGAAAGACAGGGAGTAGAAAGGACTACACCCTAAAAAGGTCAGTGAGATGGATGTTAAGGACAGGAGGACTCGAGAAACAGCTACACTAAGAAACTTAGACCAAACAAATGGTGGAGGCAAAGCAGTTAATGAACAAATACTCGGGAAAGCCATAATGTAAGTTCCAACAAAGAAGAGAGAGGCGGAAAGGTCAAATTCTCGGGAAAAGAAGGATGCAAGAAATTTTTAAAAGGACCAAAGGACAATTAATGACTAAACTCAAGCCAAGAAAGGAATAGGCAAGCCTCTCCCACAATTATCCTGAAACAAGGAAGATTTGTACGCTCCCTAAATAAATAGACATGTACTAGGTACGAATAAGGATGCAGATAGATCATAAAAGATGCCTACAAGATTTGAGGAGTAAAGGTAAATATGGGAAGACAACATCAAGGGATGTCATTTAAGGGTTGAAATCCCCTAGAGCAAATGTAAGAAAAGAATGTCAGGGGAAAGGCAAAGAATCCTACCAAGGAAGGAAGCCCCAAAAAGACATGCGTATCCCAATTAAGACGAAATGAAACCAATCCTTATTTAGGAAATGTTTTCCAAGGAAGTATTGTAATGGTCCAATGTGACCTGTTTGGAGAGAATAGGAGAACCATGTGGAAAGAGGAAAACTAGTAACCGTAGACAGCCAAAGATAATGAACAAAACCCTAAGAAAGGATGAGATGTAGTAAAGACTACACTCTATGATGGAGAATAGGATAGGCATGAATAAAGCTACCTAGATGATAAGACTAGAAAAATAAAGTGAAAGAGACAGTTAAAGAATTGGTCTTCGAGAGAACCATCGATTTAAACCACAACAAAGAAGGGAGAAGTGAAAAGGCCAAAACATTGGGAAAGAAGAATAAAGAAAAATCCTTAAAGCAATCGATGGCCAAAACCGGGTTTATGGACTTAAGACAGTTAAGTGAGCCTCACGAAGGGCGAACAAGAGAATTTGAAACAAGGAGGATGTGAACCCTCCTTAAACGAAAATAATCTAACGAATTAGCACCAAAAGATGTTGTGACAAGTATGAATGAGTGGACAACCCATACTAAGGTAATAAAGGAAGAATGTTACTCTAAGTAGAGAAAAAGATAAAATCTAAGAACATACCTTGAAGTATGGTATGTCTAGTTATGACAAACTCCATGGAGGGAGTAAATAATATAAAGGAAAAAGGAATTCCTTAAGTGAAGGTTGTAAAAAGGGCTAATTGAAAGAACGGGAGAAGAGTTTGCATGTTAAGCAAACACAAAAGGGGCATCAAAGGAAATGATTCCTCATACAAGGTTGCTAATTAAGTTTTGGGGACAAAACTCCTAAAAGGAGGGGAGAGTTGTAAACCCCGCCCTTTTGAGCTAAGGAAAACTGGGAAGGGAACCGGTCAAACCAAGTGAGAAAATCGAACCAGTTCACAAGCCCGATCAATTGTTAATGGGCAATTTAGGAAATTACAACTCCAAGTGATCCAAATGGTTCATTAAACCTTGGAAAAGAAACTTAAGACAATTTAGAATACAAAAACCAAATTGGTTCATGTGAACAAGATTCCATAAGAACTTTGAAGTTAAACGTGGTTGCTCAAGAGTAGTGTGAGGATAGGTGACCTCCTAGGAAGTACGATTTTTTTTGTAACCCGAAATTTCGGTCAAAAGAAATTTTTATGCGAATGTACGCCTTATCATAAATAGCCATAAATTAATATATATTTAATTATTGTAATTAATACCAATAATTTAATACCTAAATTAAATCATAGGAATTAATACAAATAATTTAATATCAAAATTAAATTATTAGAATTAATGCCAATAATTTATGGCAATATTAATACTAGTAATAAATCTCTCCCATTTAATACACGTTTTTACATACATATATATATATATATAAAGAGGTCATCCCCATTAATTCTCTTCACACCCGAACACTTCTCTCTCTCTCTACTGCTCCATTTCCCGGTTAAGCTTAAACCAAAGCTTCGACTTGAACATTTTTCTTAATCTTGGAAGGAGAGGTCAGGCTCTTTAGAACTGGAGAGAAATCAGCTATCTGATAGTAAACTACAGTCAATCCGAGAATCACTGGAGAAGCGCCGACATGATGGAACAATGAAGCAGCTCCAATGGAGCGAAGTTGCCCTATTTCGACCGATTTGAAATTAGCCATTTCGAGCCCTCCTCAAGCCAAAGCAAGCCTTCCCAACACTTTCTTAGCCCTCCCACAATCGAATTAGGACTAAAAGTTAAGCCAATTAAGCTCCCCTCTATAATTTTTGGGCGGTGCTAGATAGAGAACCGGTAGAATTTCAATGAAATTCTAACTCAATTCGGCATTAATTGATGTAATTCTTGATTCTAGGATGAACCTCAAGATGAGAGCTATCTGCCAGATCGAAAGCTCGGACCGTCGTGCCCTCACCGGTGAGAAATCGGAGCTTTCTCTCTCTATAGTCTATTTTTTGGCGAAGCTCCGTTTGAGCTCGTTCCGACGTTAAAATCTGTGATTTAAAGTTCCTTAGAATCATATGAACATGTAGGAACTCAATTTCAACTCCAATTTCAACAATTAGAGGTGTTTGATCAGTCAATTTGATGAAATCAAATTTGGCAGTGTTGAAGAGTTGAAATTGGGGGAAAATTGGGGATTTTCGAAATTCAAAGGACCAAAATGCAATTTAATGAAATTGAGGGTCAATTGGGCATGAAAATAATGTTGGAGGACCAATTGAGGAATTTTGGAATTTTTGGGGCAAAACTTCTCATTTTTGTAAAGGAAGGGCAAAATGGTAATTTTAGAAAAGTTGGGGGACCAAATTGGAAATTTGGGAAATTAAACCCCTTTTTGTGAAATTGAATAAATTGAGGTCCCAAGATAAATTTTAAAAGTTTCGGGACTCAATTTGAGGAAAAACCAGCATTTGGGGACTTAAAGTTAAAGAGAAATAACTTTAGGGACCTAATTACAAATAACTAAAAAGTTTGAGTTTTCTCATTCACTGGAAATGAATGAAGATTTTTAAGTTGAGTAATAGTGAACAAAGATGTTCATATCGTGTAGGAACAGGAAATACCGAGAACGCTAGCATGGACGAGCTCACGTGAATACAAAGAACCCGTCTAGTGGAATTCACTGCGTTAACGGGTGAGTGGGTTTACTAACATTATACCCGATTGGGATGATGAGCACCATTTAAAATTTAAAAACCACTTACCAGTTGTGAGTGGAAATTTTATATCATTTCCGGTTGGGAATGATAAGTACCTCGGTATGAAAACCCACTATTAAGTGGTATTTTAAACATCACTACTTAGAGGAAGTGATGTGAAAATCATGCGGAAAAACTACTTACCATTTATAAGTAGATCATACCCGGTTGGTATGATGAGACTTCCTTGAAGGAAGTTGAAAACCCATTCATTGGTTATGAACGGAGGTGTCCTTATACTTGGGTGGTATAATGGATAGAGAAAACATATGTTTTGTCAGAAGTGCTCTCCCCTGACTGTGTGCCAATGCTTAAACAATTTGGGAGACCTTCTCGATGGGAGCTCGAGTAGCTCTGATAGGCCGGGGGCCTCGGTTTTGGAACTTGGGGGATAAATGCCTGATTTTGAAAATCTCGTATAGTGGGCTCAAGGCCAGTTGGCATGAGCAGGAGCTCGTAAACAAACATGATATATGTGCCATAAAACTTAATAAGTGAATTGTTTGGCCATGGAACCAAGATAGGACCGACATGCTCAATCAACTAGCGGTAGTGCGATATGACAAGTCGACAGACTAGTCAAGACAAACAGCTGCGGGTTGAGTTGAGAGTCGAGGTCGTTGGACTAGTTGCACCACAGATTACATGGCAATATAAGAAAACATTGTTTGTGCATGCACTGTGAGTACGAGATCATCAAGACGCCCATGAGGGGTAGTGATGCGTCATAAGGGCACTGGACGACCTGGTGGCTATAAGGGCAGTTCGTCGTTCCAGGTGTCTATGCGAAATCTGGAGTAGCACCAAGCGCATGAGACCGGGGTGGGGACAGGATGAGGTCTCTATCGTCATACGGACATGAAGAAGTGATTTTAGGATTGTGGGTCGGATGTCACGTACATCCACTAATTCCCAGGGTAGAAGTGGTTGTACTTCTATCCGGGTGGCAGGAAAAGTCTCTCCAAAGCCACTAGCGGGTTCAGTAGTGATACTGACTTGCGAATGTGTGTAACCTTCATGATGAAGGATGTGTGTTGGGTGATGACACACAGTGGTAACTAAGAAATAATGGAAAACCCCAAATTTTTAAATGAAGGGATTTTTTAAAAGAAAGGAGTCTGGCACACTCCATATAAATGTTTTTCTTAAAAGTTAAAAGTAGACCTTTAAAGACCCATTCACTTAGTAGTCATACTCACCCCCTCCCTTATATCCCTTTCAGGAAATCTCGGAAAGCCAACCCTGAAAGACAATCAACTAAGATGCTTGTAAGACAGGTATGTAAAGTTTAAAATTTCATGTAGTTTTGATTATGCTACTCCAGGAAATGGTGCAGGTTTAAAGGACGCCTTACTCTTTACGAATTATAATAAGGGAAAACTCTTTAATAAACTAGGAGAGTGGCGGGTTGTTCATGGGAATCCGACCAAATTAGGTCGGCGTGTGACAGACATACTCAGTCAACTAGCAGCAGTGCGACATGACATGTCGACGGACTAGTCAAGACAAACAGTTGCATGTTTAGTTGAGGGTCAAGGCCATTGGACTAGTGGTACCACAGATTATAAGGCATGATGTAAAAATACTGATTGTGCATGCACTATGATTACATGACCATGAAGATGCCCAAGAGGGGTAGTGATGCGTCCTAAGGGCCCTAGACGTCCTAGTGGGTATAAGGGTAGTTCGTTGTACCAGGTGACCATGCAAAATTTGGAGTAGCATCAAGCACATGAGACCGGGGTGGGGATGGGATGAGGTCTCTGTCCTCATACGGACACAGAGAATCGTTACGGGATGGAGGGTTGAATGTCATAAACATCAACTCATTCTTAGGGTAGAAGTCGACATGCTTCTATCTAGGTGGTTGGTAAAGTCGCTTCAACGCCACAAGTGGGTTCATTGGACGTACTGGCCTGCGAATGTGTGTTTGACCTTCATGATGAAGGATGTGTGTTGGGTGATGACACACAGTGATTAATAAGAAATGGTGATAAAAATAGAGATTTGAAATAAAAAAGGATTTTTGCAAGAAAATAAGGAGTTTGGCACACTCCAATACAAATCTTTTTCTTAAAAATTAATTTTCGAAAACCCATTCACAAAGTTGTAGAAACTCACCCCTCTTTTCTATCCCTTTTTCAGGAAAAGAGAAAATTACTAGGAATACCACCGAGCCTTACCCTCTGTCAAGTATGCTTAATTTTCCTTAAACTTGCATTTTATTTGATATATGTCTTTCCAGGGAACAAGGTCGAAATTATACCTGTCTCATCTCGAGTTAAAGAAAAAGGAAACTCCTCTTGAATTTAGAGAGCGGCGAGTTGTTCATGGGGATCTAGCCAAACCGAGTTGGGGCGTGACAACTAGAGTGGTATTAGAGCCTAGTTCCCTTGAAACATTATCAATATTATGCCTTGATATTAACCCAACTCTAAACTATCGTGTAGGAAGGAAAGTCCCTAGGAAATTCGTGGAAAAATCCAGTTCTTCCCTTATAATCGTGAAAAAGATATCGAACCCAAGGGAGGAAGCCGTTCAAATGTTTCTAAGGGGCGAAAAAAGGGTGCCCAAGGACATGGTGGAAGACTACTGGAAACTAGTCGGAGCCTTATTAGAACCAGAACCTATCATATACCCTCCTCCCAAACAAGAAAAACCAGCATCACCTCCTAGAAGTCCAACCCCTCCTCCTCCAATGCCACAACAACCGAAGAGGAATCCCATGAAGAAGGAGGCCTGTGATAACTATAGGAATCCACCTTCATGAAGGCCCACCAAGTACCTCCACCCACTCAACCTGACTTCAATCTGTCTCAATGGGTGAAGTGGACTTATGAGTGTGAGGTGGAAGTACTAAGGCGACACAGATTGGAGGCCATACATGAAATTTGTCCTATTGACGAGCACGAATGGACCTCAATCAGTTCTTCAGAGCCTTCTGATTGAGAGATCCCGTAATCGTGCTAGGGTTAACTCTAGCCCTATGACCCCAAGGGATTAAGGGGTAGAGAGTTCATGTAATAAGCCAAATTATGGCAAGAAAATATTTTTTGAATAAATGAAGGTAGAAGTTTATTAAAACCCTTGAGTTCCTTGAAGAAAATTATAAAGTATGATAATAAAAGTTTACATAAAAGGGAAGAAACCTCTCTAAGGAAGAATGGATTATGGATAGTTAAACTCAACCCTTAAGACTTACCCTTAGAAACACGATAAGGAGAAATTCATCTGATGGAGATCCTAAGAAAATAAAAAAGGGAGTTGGAGGAGCAGCCATCCAAGAGTACATAATTTTGAGAGACCAATAAGTTAAAACTAAATTCTTAGAATTTAGGCTAAGAAACAAAATTCGGGAGGAAGTATAACATCCCAAAAGGATCCAAAAAAATAGAAGTTGATCGAGAAGAAAAATAAATTAAGTATAGAGTCCACCAGGGAAAGATGGAGAGAAAATACAACAACAAGAAGTCCCAGGTGTAACCAATTATTATTAAAGAACTAAGATACAGATTCCTTAGAAATTCCAATGGATAAGAGACATGTGGAAGTTAAAGCATGAGTCAAATAAAGAAGAAAAACAAGAGTAGATAAATCGTACTAGGTCCTTAAGTTTAGGAGAAATTTTCCAAAAGAAGAAAAACAAGAGTAAAATCCCACTCACCCGATTGTGCAATGAAATTCCACTTATTTAGTTTCCATCCCTAGCAAGTTTAACTTTAGCTAGCATTCCCAATGTCTCATTTTCCTACACAAAATGAAAATAGTTGTTCAATATTCTTTGGCCTAATAGCCCTCATTCGTTCCAAATGAATGAGAAAAACCAAATTTTCCTTTATTTGTATTTTGGTCCCTAAAGTTATTTTTCTTTAACTTCAAGTCCAAAAATGCCAGTTTTTCCTTAAATCGAGTTCTGAAACTTTTAAAATTCTTCTTGGGATCTCAATTTATTCAATTTCATAAAAAAAGTTCCAGTTTTCCAAATTCCCAATTTGGTCCCCCAACTGTTCCAAAAGTACCATTTTGCCATTCCTTTACAAAAATGGTAAGTTTTACCCCAAAAATTCTAAAATTCCTCAATTAGCCCTCTAACATTCTTATCATGACAAATTGACCCTCAATTTTAGAAAATTGCATTTTGGTCCTTCGAATTTTCGAAAATCTGCAATTTCCCCAAAATTTCCCCCAATTTCAACTCACTGACACAAATGAATTTGATTTCATCAAATTGGTCGATTAAATACTTCTAATTGTTGAAATTGAGTTTCTACATGTTCATACAATTCTATAGCACTTTGAATTGTAAGTTTGAATGCTGGAACGAGCTCAAACGGAGCTTCGCCATAAAATAGACTATAGAGAGAGAAAGTTTCAATAGCTCATCTGTGAGGATGTGACGGTATAAGATTTCTATCTGGACAGGTAGCTCTCCTCTTGAGATTCCTCTTAGGATCAAGAATGACATTAATTGATGTCGAATTGGATTAGAATTTTGTCATTTAAATTTTGTCGACTCTCTCTCTAACACTGGTCGAAAATTGTAGAGGGGAGCCGAATTGGCTTACCTTTTGATCCTAATTCGGTCGTGGGAGGGCTGAGGAAGTGTTGAGAGGGCTTGGTTTAGCCTAAGGAGGGCTCGAATTGGCCGATTTTAGCTCGGCTGAAACAGGGCAGCTTCCTTGTGATTTATAATCCTTGGGAAGGAACCTTAGAACAATGTGGGAGAGAAAAGCCAGATCGATTTGGGTGAACCGGACCCGAACCAAATTAAACTAGTTTAAGAACCGAGCTAGTTTATGAACTGAAATCAATTAAGAGGTGGTAACCCGGGAATTTTATGGACCCTAAGTGATCTAAGGAGTCACAAAAGACATGGAAATGGACTTGTGAAGGAATTGGGGATGAAAACCAAACCAGTTCAGGTGAACCGAATCTGAACCAGTTCGGACCGATTTGAATCACTATTGAACCGAATCCTAAATTCATTTTTCTAGGTGGCTTAAATAATTCAAATTGGAGATTTGAGGCCACCATTGAATAGAGAATGAATTTAGATGAATTTATAAATTTTTAGATTTGAAAAACTCGGTCGAATGAGGGGTTAACCGGCTAGTTTAAGTTTTGAACCCAGTTCCAACCAGTCCGGTCCGGTTCAGAACAGTGTCATCTTCTTCCTTAAGATGATAGCACTGTTCACTTGCCAAAAAATTGAAATAGCGCCGGTGAAAAAGAAACATTTCCATTCGGTACGTTCTAGGTCTTCAATGCCTGTCATAAAGATGCCAAACGGTCGGTCAACGGGTCCCCGAGCTCCCTATATAAAGAGCCCCTCTCCATTTGTCCTCTCCACACCTGAAAAACCCACTCTCTCTCAGTTGCTTAGTTTTCTGGTGAAACTCGAACCAGAGCTCCAATATAGGTCATTTTTGAGCCAAAGAAGGTGAGGTCAAGATCCTTAGAACCGAGGAGAAGTCAGCTACACGGTGGTGACATCCACTCATTCTGAGAGTCGCCGGAGAAGCGTCGGCGTGATCGAACAGTGAAGCAGCTCCGACAGAACGAAGCTGCCCTGTTTCAACTAAGTTGAAATCAGCCAATTCGAGCCCTCTTCAGGCCAAGCAAAGCTCTCCCGACACCTCCTCAACCCTTCCACGGCCGAATTAGCACCGAAAGGTAAGCCAATTCGACTCCCCTTTACATGTTAGAGAGAGAGTCGACCAAATTTCAATGAAGAAATTCTAATCCAATTTGAGATAAATTGATGCTATTCTTTATCCTAGGAAGAACCTCTAGAGGAGAGCTACCTGCCCAGATAGAAAGCTCCGACTGCCGCACCCTCACTGGTGAGAAATCGAAGCTTTCTCTCTCTACAGTCTCTTTTCCGGTGAAGTTCCGTTTAAGCTCGTTCCGACGATAAAATCTGTGATTCAAAGTTCCTTAGAATTGTATGAACATGTAGGAACTCAATTTCAACAATTAGAGGAGTTTGATCGGTAAATTTGATGAAATCAAATTCGGTAGTGTTGAAGAGTTGAAATTGGGGGAAAAATTGGGGAAATTTGGGATTTTCAAAAATTCAAAGAAGAAAAATATAATTTTCTAAAATTGAGAGTCACTTGGTCATGATAAGAATATTAGAGGGCCAATTGAGAAATTTTAGAATTTTTGGGGCAAAATTTACCATTTTTCTAAAGAAGGGGCAAAATGGTAATTTTGGAAAAATTGAGGGACCAAATTGAAAATTTGGGAAATTAAACACTTTTGTGTGAAATTAAATAACTTGAAGTCCTAAGATAAATTTTAAAAGTTTCGGGACTCAAATTTAGGAAAAACCCGGCAATAGGGACTTAAAGTTAAAGAAAAATAACTTTAGAGACCTAATTGCAAATATATGTAAAGTTGGGTTTTCTCGTTCATTTGGAACGAATGAGGGCTATTAGGCCAAAGAATAATAAACAATTATGTTCATTTCGTGTAGGAGAAGGAGACATCGGGAACGCCAGTCGAGGTCTAGCTTGCTAAGGACGGAACCCGACTAAGTGGAATTTCATTGCACTATTGGGTGAGTGGGATTATATATCATACCCGGTTGGGGATGATAAGTACCTCGATATAAAAACCCATTGTTTGGTGGTATTTTAATCATCACCATTTAGAGAAAGTGATGTGAAAAATTTGCGAAAAAACTACTTACTGGTTGTAAGGAGATCATACCCGGTTGGTATGATGAGACTTCCTCGAAGGAAGTTGAAAACCCGTTCATTGGTTATAAACGGAGATGTCCTACCGGTCGGTATAATGGACATTGAAAACCTATTTTGTCGGAAGTGTTCTCCCCTGACTGTGTGCCAATGCTTAAACTATTTGGGAGACCTTCTTGATGAGAGCTCGAATAGCTCTTATAGGCTGGGGGCCTCAGTTTTGGAACTTGAGGGTTAGAATACCCAGTTTTTTTTAAAAACTCGAACAGTGGGCCATATGCCAATGGAAACGAGCAAGAGCTCGTAAAAAAATATGATATATATGTGCCATTAAACCTTAATAAGTAAATTATTTGGTCATGGTACCAAGGCAGGTCCGATATATTCAAACAACCAATAGTAGTACGACATGACCGGTCTCCGAACAAGTCAAAACAAACAGCTACCGGTTGAGTTGAAAGTCGGGACCGTTGGGACTAATGGCACCGCATATTACATGGAAATTTAAGAAAACTTTTTTTTGTGCATGCACTATGAGTATGAGATCATTAAGACGCCCATGAGGGGTAGTGATGTGTCTTAAGGGCCCTGGACGACCCGGTGAGTATAAGGGCAGATCGTCATTCTAGGTATCTATGCAAAATTTGGAGTAGCACCAAGCACATGAGACCGGGGTGGGGACGGGATGAGATCTATGTCCTCATATGGACATTAATAAGTAATTTTGGGATTTAGGGTTGGATGTCACTTACATCCACTCATTCCTAGGGTAGAAGTGGTCGTGCTTCTATCCGGGTGGCTGGTAAAGTCACTCCGAAGCCACTAGTGGGTTCAGTAGTCGTACTAACCTACGAATGTGTGTAACCTCTTCATGATGAATGATGTGTGTTGGGTGATGATACACCGGTAACTAAGAAATAATTGAAAACCCCAAATTTTTAAATGATGGGATTTTTTAAAAGAAAGGTGTCTGGCACACTCCATATAAATGTTTTTCTCAAAAGTTAAAAGATTTGAATCCCATTCACTAAGTAGTTGTACTCACCCCCTCCCTTATACCCCTTTTAGGAAGTCCCAGAAAGTCGAACCTTAAAAGACTTGCGCAATTAAACGTCTGTAAGACATGTACGATTAATTTAAATTACTATAAAAAAACTAAGGCCTTTAGCCTATCTGAGTTGTTCTAGCTCTCATCAATAAGGTCTCTCAAAGAGTTTAAGCATTGGCACACAGTCAAGAGAGAACACTTCTGAAAAAATATAATTTTCACTTCATCCCACCAACTAGGTGTGATGATACCTCCGCTTACAACTGGCAAGCGGGTTTTTTCTTCTTTCAAGGAAGTCCATCATACCAACCGGGTATGATTTCCTCTACTTGTAACCGATAAGTAGGTTTTAGCTTCATTTTCCAATTCCCCAACCGGGTATGGTGCCAAAATTACACTTACAAGCAGTTTTTGTTTCTAAAGTGCTCATCATCCTAACCGGGTATGATGTGAATAAACCCACTCACCCGAAGACTGTGGCGTATTCTTCTCCAGACGATTTTCGCCTCCATGCTAGTTTATCCTTGCTAGCTTTCCAGTCTCTCATATTCCTACATGATTTGTGCACCCTTATCTATTAAAGTTTGGCATAATAGCCTTCGTTTCTCACATATGGGCGACTAGGCTCAAAATTGTTAGTAAATTGCACTTAGGTCCCTAAAGTTTATTTTCTCTAACTTTAGGTACCAAGTGTGAACTTTTCCCTAAGTTGAGTACCGCACTTCCAAAAATTCTCTTTACATCCTCAATTTACTCAAAATTGTTTAAGAGGCTCAAGTTTTCCAAATTCCCAAATTGGTTCCCAACTTTTCAAAAATTACCATTTTGCCCCTACTTTCCAAAAATGGCAATTTGGCCCCAAATGTTTCAAAAATTGATCAATTGGTCCTTCAACATCTTTTTTCATGGCCAATTGTCCCTCAATTTTGGAAAATTGCACAGTGGTCCATGAATTTTATGAAATCCCCAAAATTTTCCCCTAATTTCCCCCTTTCAAATTGGCTGAATTTGATTTCTTCAAATTGACCATTCAATCAGGGTTAATTGCTTCAATTGGAGGTCTAAATCAGTTCCTACACTTTCATACGATTCAATTGAGCTTTGAATCGTATAAATTGAGGCCGAAACAAGCTCAAATAGAGCTTCGCGGGAAAATTGTGCATAGAGAGAGAAAGCTTCCAAAGCTTACCGTTGGAGTAGTGCAGTCTGAGCTCTCTATTGGGGAAAGTAGCTCTCTTCCTAAGGTACTTTCTAGAATCAAGAATTCCTATAATTAACCTCGAATTGAGGGAGAATTTCGTAGTTTCTCTCTCTTATTCTGACCTGCAGTGACTGAGTAGAGTCGAATTGGCTTATCTTTTAGCTAAGTTGAGGTCATATGAGGGCTGTGGTGATGTTGGGAGGGCTTGGTTTGACCAGAGGGGGGCTGGATTTGGCCAATTTCAACTTGACCAAAACATGGCAACTTCTCTACTTTGGAGCTGCATCACTGTTTGATTCCGCCAACACTTCTCCGACAATCCTCGGGTCAAAAAGAGATTGCCTCAAGTAGCTGACTTCCCTCGGAATCTAAAGAACCCGACCACGCCTTTTGAGGCTAAGAAAAATGCCTATGTTGGAGCTCTGGTTCGAGCTTCATCGAAAAATGGAGCAGTTGAGAGAGAATGGAGATTTCAGGTGTGAAGAGGATGAATGGAGAGGAGCTCTTTATATAGGGAGCTTGGGGACTCTCTGCCCGACCGTTTCACATCTGTGTCAAGCTTATCCTCACCCTAAAATGTCCTGAACAGAGTCATTTTTCCTTCATTGGTGATGCCCGTTTCTGTATTGAATGAACAGTGCTGTCATCTAAAGGAAGAAGATGACATTGTTCTGAACCGAACCAGACAAGTCCGACCGGGTTCAATGCTTAAACCAACTCGTTCAGGCCCTATTCGATTGATTTTCTCAAAATTAAAAATTTCTAAAATTCATTCTCTATCTAATGATGACTTCGATTCCCCAATTTCCCCCCATTTCTCCCCTTCAAACTAACCGAATTTGATTTCTTCAAATTGGCCATAAAATTGTGGTTAATTGTTTCAATTGGAGGTATAAGTCAGTTCCTACACTTCCATACGATTCAATTGAGATTTGAATCGCATGAATTGAGGTCGAAACGAGCTCAAGTGGAGTTTCACCAGAAAATCATTCGTAGAGAGAGAAAGCTTCGAAAGCTTACCGTGGGAGGTGTTGCGGTTCTCAATATGGAAAGGTCCCGAGGTTCCTTACAGCATAAAAAATTTCTACAATTGATATCACATCGAGGGAGAATTTTATCAATAAAGTTTATCACTTTCTCTCTCTAAATCTGACTAGTAATGACAGAGGAGGGCCAAATTGGCTTACCTATAAGCTTGGTGGTGGCCATGTAAGGACCGTGGGGGTGTCGGGGAGGCTTGGTTTGGCCGAAGGAGGGCTGAATTTGGACGAATTCAGCTTGGCTAAAATAGGGTAGCTTCGGTCCTTTAGAGCTCCTTCACTGTTTGATTACGTCGACACTTCTTCGACGGTCCTCGGCATGAAAGAAAGTTGTTGTCAGGTAGTTGTCTTCCCCCTTAGACTATAGGACCCGACATTGTCTTCTAAGTCTGAGAAAAAGGCCTATATTAAAGCTCTAGTTCGAGCTTCACCAGAAACTAGAGCAATTGATAGAGAATGGAGATTTGATGTATGTAGAGGATGAATGGAGAGGAGCTCTTTATATAGGGAGCTCGGGGACCCTTTGCCTTAGAACTTTCCATTTTGGTCGAGCTTATCCTCATCCTAAAATGGCCTGATCGGAGCAATTTTAGCTTCACTGGTGTTATCCCTTTCTACATATATTGAACACTATTGTCATCCTAAGGAAGAAGATGACACTGCTTCGAACCGGACCAAACCGGTCTAACCGGGTTCAATGCGTAAATTGGTCGGTTCAAGCCCAATTCGACCGGTTTTCTCAAAATTAATAATTTCTAAATTCATTCTCCATCTAATGGTGGCTTCAATTCCCCAATTTAATTATTTTATGTCACCAAGAAAAATGAATTTAGAAACTAGTTCAAGTTGTTTAAACCGGTTCAATCTGATTCATGTCCAGTTCGCCCTGAACCGATCTGGTTTTCTCCTCCCATTTGTCCCAAGGTTCTTTTCCAAAATTTTTATGACCCTTTGAATCACTCGGGATTTGTCAATTTCCCATTTTACCCTTTCTTTATCGGTTAAGGTTCACGAATCAGCTCAGTTTCCTTTTTTTAATTAACTCATTATTTTCCCGGTTTCCTTATCTTTAAAGGACAGGGTATACAGACACTATGCTTATAGGGACACCATGGAGTCTCACAATCTCCCCTATGTATAGAGAAACTAGTTGTTCCACGAAATCGATCACCCTTATTAGTAAAAAGTGGGCCGATTTGGTCAACCTATCCACAATGACCCAAATCATGTCTCGCCCCTTCCTAGTCACTAGTAGTCCTGTGACGAAGTCCATAATGGTGTGTTCACATTTCCATTTGGGAATTGGTAGGGGTTGTATCAGTCTTGAGGGTTTCAAGTGCTCAGCTTTAATCTGCTGATAGAACAAGCATCGTGCTACATACTCTATGATATCCCTCTTCATCCCTTTTCCACCAATAACCTTGTTTGAGTGTGTGGTACATCATTGTACTGCCCGGATGCATCGCATATACAGAGTCATATGCCTCTTCCAATACTACTTTCTTCAATTCCTTGTCTTGAGGTACACACACCCTACCTTTATAGGTCAGCAATCCATTACCTCGAATGATGTAGTTTGGGTTTGTCCCGTCGTTGATAGAGTCCAAGTAGGGCAGAAGTTCCTTATCCCCTTTTGGTGGGCCTTAATTTGCTCTATTAGGTTAGGTCTTACTACTACGACAGCCACTAGACACCTTTCCTTTTTGTCTACTTCAAGGTCTACTTCCATCCTTCCCAACTACTCAATAGGGGTAGGTAGTTCGTCTTTATCTGTGCCACCTCGGTTTGATACTCGCGACTTAGAGCATTTGCAACCACATTGGCCCAACCGGGGCGGTATTCTATCACAAGGTCATAGTCCTTTACCAACTCCAGCCATCTTCTCTAGTGGAGATTCAACTCCCTTTGAGTTAGGAAGTACTTAAGACCCTTGTGATTTTTATATATCCTACACTTAACCCCATTTAGGTAGTGTTACCAAATCTTGAGGGCGAACACTATTGTAGCTAACTCTAAGTCATGAGTGAGGTAGTTTCTCTCATGTACCTTTAGTTGTCGTGAGGCGTAAGCGATAATCTTTCCTTGTTGCATTAATACATACCCGAGTCCTTGTCTGGATGTGTCACTATAGACTGTATACTCCCCTGCACTTGGGTTAAGCAAAGTGAATATGGGCATCATTGTTAAACGGGTCTTCAACTCCAAGAAAGATTTCTCACAGTTTTCATCCCATTTGTACTCCACTCCCTTCCTTGTGAGACGGGTCAAAGGGGCTGCTATCTTAGAGAAGTTCTGTACAAACTATTGATAGTACCCTACTAATCCCAACAAAATATGTATCTAGGAGGGGTTCTTGGGTGCCTTCCAGTCATATATGGCCTATACCTTTACTGGATCCACCTTAACTTCGTCTTTGGACATTATGTGCCCTAAGAACCCTACCTCTTGCATCTAGAACTCACACTTGGAAAATTTCCCATATAAGCAATTGTTTTGTAGTGTCTCCAAGGTGATAGCCAGATGTTCCTCATGCTCCAACTGAGTTTGAGTATATGAGTATGTCTTATATAAACACAACCATGAACTTGTCCAATTGAGGCTAGAACACTCGGTTCATCAAATCCATAAAGGGTACAGAGGCATTGGTTAGACCAAAAGGCATCACTCTAAATTCATAGTGTTCGTATCGAGACTGAAAGGTGGTCTTATGTATATCTTCCTCTCGGATCCTGAGTTGGTGGTATCCTGACCGGAGGTCTATTTTGGAGAAGTAGGCCACCTCCGTTAGATGGTCAAATAGGTCATCAATCCGTGGAAGTGGATACTTATTCTTTATAGTGACCCGATTCAACTTCCTATAGTCTATACAAAGCCTGATACTCCAATCCTTCTTCTTCACGAATATTATTGGGGCACCCCATGGAGACTGACTAGGGCGTATGAAACCCTTCTCCAATAACTTAACCTTTATAGTGACCTGGTTCAACTTCCGATAGTCTATACACAACCTCATACTCCCATCCTTCTTCTTCATGAATAATATTGGGGCATCCCATGGAGACTGACTAGGGTGTATGAAACCCTTCTCCAATAACACATCCAACTGGTCCTTTAATTCCTTCAATTCTGTTGGAGCCATGCGATAGGGGGCTTGGGATATTGGATGTGTTTGGGGGATTACCTCTATGGTAAATTCTAGTTGTCAGCTTGGGGGTAATCCTAGAATTCCTCAGGGAACACATCCTGGTAGTGTTCAACCACCGAGATGGCATCTGGTCCTTTCTGCTTCGACTTCTCGTTGATGACCATCGCGAGAAAAGTCTTGCAACCATTCTGCATCATCTTTTGGGCTTTTATATTAGACACTAAGTGTGTTTCTCCCTTCCTCCTATCTCCTTGAAAATGAAATCCGAGTGTTTTGGGAGTGTGGAAAGTTATCACTTTCTTCCCATAGTCCACCTTGGCTTGGTGGGTACTTAACCAATTTATTCCCAGTATTATTTCTACTTCTCTTAGAGGTAATGATATCAAATCTACCTCCAGTTTTACTCCTCCAATCATAATCTCACATCCCTTTAACTGCTTGTCCCTATTTAGTCCTTCTCCTAAGGGTGTGGGGATGTTGAGACTTTGTTCCAAGGAGGTAAGTTCTCGTGGATAACCTAGAACTAGATTTTCCTTTATGAAGGATCTTCTACTCCTGAGTCAAAGAGAGCGTAGACTTTTCTCCCCCATAATTGTATGTATCCTAATCGAAGAAATGCACATTTTTAGAGAAAGAAAATTTTGAATCTCTTTATTAAGTAGGATCGAATTATAGATTTTTTGTCTAATTTTGGTTAGGGAGGGTTTGGGAAATATCCGCTACAGTACTAGGGTCTTTTCTAGCCTCCTCTTGGGTGAGGTTGTATACCTTAGTTGGTACCATTTTCGTGGTGGTGGTGTCCAGCCTTGGAGTCCTCGGGTTCCCTTGGGATGGTCCAAGTGTGTTAAACATGTTCCCTTGTGGTACCTCAGGCACCTACGACAGTGAGGGCTCCTCTGTAGTATAGTGGGGATCACCTCCCTTAAAGGTGGGTGCACTTCCTTCCTCCTTGGGAAACCCATCTTGTTTCCCTACTTAGGAATACTTTAGTCCTTCTGTCCCCCATGGTGGCCTTGGCTTTATCCTCCTTTCAGTTGGCCTGCTCCATCTGGCGGCGTTGTGTTTGCACTAGACGCTCACATTCATGGGCCATACTAATTTTTGTTGCTAGAGAGTCCCCCAGCTCCCTATATAAAGAGCTCCTCTCCATTCATCCCCTCACACCTGAAATCTCCATTCTCTCTCAACTGCTCCATTTTTCAATGAAGCTCGAACCAGAGCTCCAACATAGGCATTTTTTTAGCCTCAAAAGGTGTGGTCGGGTCCTTCAGATTCTAGGGGAAGTCAGTTACCTGACGGCAATCTCCATTCGACTGGAGGACCACCGGAGAAGTGTTGGAGGAATCAAATAGTAAAGTAGCTCCAAAGGACCGAAGTTGCCCTATTTTTGCCGAACTAAAATTGGCCAAATCCAGCCCTCCTCTAGCCAAACCAAGCCCTCCCAACATCCCCACAACCCTCATACAACCTCAATTGAGATGAAAGGTAAGCCAATTTAACCCTCCCCAGTCTTTGCGGGTCGGAATAAGAGAGAGAAACTACAAAATTTCACTAACAAAATTCTCCCTCAATTCGAAGTCAATTGTAGGAATTCTTGATACTAGAAGGTACCTCACAAAGAGAGCTACCTTTCCTGATAGAGAGCACACAATTTTTCTGCGAAATTCCATTTGAGCACAATTCAGACCCAAATGACGCGGTTCAAAGCTCAATTGAATTGCAAGGAACTATAGAAACTAATCCATGCCTTCAATTGGACCAATTAACCCTAATTGAATGGCCAATTTGAATAAATCAAATTCGGTCAGTTTGAAGGGGAGAAACTGGGGATTTCATAAAGTTTAGGGTCTTCTTTGCAATTTCCCAAAATTGAAGCCCAATTGACCATGGAAAAGATGTTGGAGGACCAATTTGTCGATTTTTAGAACAATTGGTGTCAAATTGCCATTTTTGGAAAGTAGGGGCAAAATGGTAATTTTTGAAATGTAAGGGAACCAAATTGAAAATTTGGAAAACTTAAGCCACTTATGCAATTTTGAGTAAAATGAAGACTAAAAGGAAATTTTGGGAATTTTGGGACTCAAATTGGGCAAAAGTTGGCATTAGAGACCTAAAGTTAAAAAAATAAACTTTAGGGACCTAAATGCAATGTATCGATAATTTATCTGCTTAGGCTTTTATTACAAACCTTAAGTGAAAAGGCTACCCAAATCATGTAGGGACAAGTGCGGTCGAAACGCCCACAAGAGAAATCTCGCGTCGACTTGGAAAACCAACTGAGGACGAACACGTCATGGTTAGTAGGTGAGTGGGCATATTTACATCATAAACAATTGGGATGGTGAGTACTTTAGAAATGAAAAGCCACTTGTGAGTGGGCTAATTTACACTTCATACCCAGTTGGGATGATAAACACATTTTCTAAATGGGAAGCCACTGTGAGTGGGCTTATTTACATCATACCCGATTAGGATGATTAGCACTTTAGAAACAAAAAACCACTTATAAGTGAAATTTTGACATCACACTCGATTTGTAAACCCCACACTTTTGAGTTAAGGAAAATCGGGAAAAGAACCGGTCAAACCGAGTAAGAAAAACGAGACGGTTTACAAACCTGATCATTTGGGAACAAGCAATTTGGAAATTCATAACTTCCGGGTGATCCAAAGGGTTTATTAAACCTTGGAAAAGAAACTTAAAACAAATTAGAACAGAAAAACTAAATTGGTTCAGGTGAACGAGAATCTATGAGAATTCTAAAGTTAAGCACACTTGCTTGAGAGTAGTGTGAGGATGGGTGACCTCCTGGGAAGTATAATTTCTTTTGAAACACGAAATTTCGGTCAAAACTTTTTATGCAAACGTACCCTTATCATAAATAGCCATAAATTAATATATATTTAATTATTATAATTAATACCAATAATTTAATACCTAAATTAAATTATTGGAATTAATACAAATAATTTATGGCAATATTAATACTAGTAATAAATATCTCTCATTTAATACACGATTTTTACACCTATATAAATAGGTTATCCCCATTCATTCTCCTCACACCTCAACACTTCTCGCTCTCTCTCTCTCTACTCTCTACTCTCTACCGCTCCATTTCCCGATGAAACTCGAACCAAAGCTTCAACTTGAACATTTTTCTTAACCTTGGAAGGAAAGGTCGGGCTCTTTAGAATCGGGGAGAATGCATCTATCTGATAGCAAAACTCTTTGGAGAAGCATTGGCATGATGGAACAGTGAAGCAACTCCGACGGACTGAAGCTGCCCTATTTTGGCCAAGCTGAAATCGGCCATTTCGAGCCCTCCTCATGCCAAACCAAGCCTTTCCAACACTTCCTTAGCCCTCCCACAACCGAATTAGGACTGAAAGGTAAGCCAATTCGACTCCTCTCTATAATTCCCAGTCAGTACTAGAGAGAGAACCGATAGAATTTCAATGATGAAATTCTAACTCAATTCGGCATCAATTGATGTGATTCTTGATTCTAGGATCAACCTCAGGATGAGAGCTTCAGATCGAAAGCTCGGATCGTCGTGCCCTCACCGGTGAGTAATCGAAGCTTTCTCTCTCTATAGTCCGTTTTCCGGTGAAGCTCCATTTGACCTCGTTCTGGCGTCAAAACTTGCAATTCAAAGTGCTATTGAATTGTAAGAGGATGGAGGAACTCAATTTTAACTTCAATTTCAAAAATTGGAGGTGTTTGATCGGTCAATTTGATGAAATCAAATTCGGTTGTGTTAATGAGTTAAAATTGGGGGAAAAATTGGGAAAATTTTGGCAATTTTCGAAATTCAAAGGACTAAAATGCAATTTTATGAAATTGAGGGCAATTGGGCATGAAAATAATGTTGGAGGACCAATTGAAGAATATTGAAAATTTTGGGGCAAAACTTACCATTTTTGTAATAGAAGGGAAAAATGGTAATTTTGGAAAAGTTGGGGGACCAAATTGGAAATTTAGGAAATTAAACCCCTTTTTGTGAAATTAAATAAATTGAGGTCCCAAGATAAATTTTAAAAGTTTCGAGACACAATTTGAGGAAAAACCTACATTTGGGGACTTAAAGTTAAAGAGAAATAAATTTAGGAACCTAATTGCAAATAACTAAAAAGTTTGGGTTTTCTCATTAATTGGAAATGATGAAGGTTGTTAAGTCGAGTAATAGTGAACAAGGATGTTTATATCGTGTAGGAACACGAAGTACTGGGAACGCTAGCATGGACGAGCTCGCGTGAATACAAAGAACCAGTCTAGTGGAATTTACTACATTAACGGGTGAGTGGGTTTACTAACATCATACCCGGTTGGGATGATGAGCACAATTTAAAATTAAAAACCACTTATCGGTTGTGAGTGGGATTATATATATCATACTCGGTTAGGGATGATAAGTACCTCGGTATAAAAACCCACTATTTAGTGGTGTTTTAATCATCACCACTTATAGAAAGTGATGTAAAAATATTGCGAAAAAACTACTTATCGGTGGTAAGTAGATCATACCCGGTTGGTATGATTAGACTTCCTCGAACGAAGTTGAAAACCCATTCATCGGTTATGAATGGAGATGTCGTTATATCGGTCGGTATAATGGACAATGAAAACCTATTTTGTCGGAAGTGCTCTCCCCTGACTGTGTGCCAATGCTTAAACAATTTGGGAGACATTCTCGACGGGAGCTCGAATAGCTCTGATAGGCCAGGAGCCTCGATTTTGGAACTTGGGTGCTAAATGCCCGATTTTGAAAATCTCATACAGTGGGCCCAAGACCAGTTGGCACGAGTAGGAGCTCGTAAAAAAATATAATATATGTGCCATAAAAATTAATAAATGAATTGTTTGGCCATGGCACCAAGATAGGACCGACATGCTCAATCAACTAGCGGTAGTGCGACATGACAGGTTGACGGATCAGTCAAGACAAACAACTGCGGGTTGAGTTGAGAGTTGGGGCCATTGCACCAGTGGCACCACATATTACATGGTAATATGAGAAAACATTGTTTGTGCATGCACTATGAGTATGAGATCATCAAGACGCCCATGAGGGGTAGTGATGTGTCCTAAGGGCACTAGACGACCTGGTGGCTATAAGGGCAATTCATTGTTCCAGGTGTCTGTGCGAAATTTGGAGTAGCACCAAGCGCATGAGACCGGGGTGGGGATAGGATGAGATCTCTGTCCTCATACGGACACAAAGAAGTGATTTCGGGATTGTGGGTCAGATGTCACGTACATCCACTCATTCCCAGGGTAGAAGGGGTCGTACTTCTATCCGGGTGGTAGGAAAAGTCACTTCGAAGCCACTAGCAGGTTCAGTAGTGATACTGACTTGCGAATGTGTGTAACCTTCATGATGAAGGATGTGTGTTGGGTGATGACACACCAGTAATTAAGAAATAATGGAAAAACCTTAAATTTTTTTTAATGAAGGGATTTTTGAAAAGAAAGGTGTCTGACACACTCCATATAAATGTTTTTCTTGAAATTGAAAATATTTGAATCCCATTCACTGAGTAGTTGTACTCAACCCCTCCCTTATACCCCTTTCAAGAAGTCCTCAAAAGTTGAATCTTAAAAGATTTGTGCAATTAAATGCGTGCAAGATAGGTACGATTAATTCAAATTACTATGCATTTTTTATTTATGATATTCCTGGAAAAAGGTGTAGGTCTAAAGAACACCTTACTCTTTACGGTTTATAATATAAGTGGAAACCCTTTAGTAAAACGGGAGAATGGTGGGTTGATCACGGGGATCTGAGCAAACTCGGTCTGGGCATGACACGGTTGGAGTGATTTTTAAACTAAGCTAAAATCTACTTACCAATTGTAAGTAGAGTTCATACCCGGTTGGTATGATGGACTTCCTGGAAGGAAGGAGAAACCCATTTACTGGTTTTAAGTGGAGATATCATCACACCCGATTGGTGTGATGAAGTGAAAATGTGCTTTGTCAGAAGCGTTCTCCCCTGACTTATATGCCAATGCTTAAACTTTTTGAAAGACCTTCTTGATGGGAGCTAGAACAACTCAGATAGGCTAGAGGCCTCGATTTTGAAATTGTGCGGCTAAAATGCCCAATTTTGGAAAATCACGTTTAGTGGGCCCAAGGTCAGTGGACAAGAGCAGAAGCTCATAAACAAACATTAGATATGAAAGCCATGAAAATTTCTAATGAAATAAATGTGTGATTTCACCATGGTACCAAGACAGGATCGACAGTACTCGATAGATTGGCAGTAGTGCGTTAGGGCCAGGTTGATAGACCAACCTAGACAAATAGCTGTAGGTCGGGTTGAGGGTCAGGGTTGTTGGACCAGTGGCACAAAAGATAAATGGCTATATGAAAACTTTACTTGTGCATGCACTTGAGGTACATGACCATCAAGATGCTGAAGATAGGTAGTGATGCGTCCTAAGGGCTACTAGATGACATGGTGGAGATAAGGGTAGTTTATCATGCCAACAGTCGAGAAGCTCGATATAGCTTTTTGTGCATGAGGCTGGGGTGGGGTCGAAATGAGGTCTTTGTCCTCATACGGACATGAAGTTGTTTTTGAGTTTGAGGGTCAGATGTCGTGAACATCCACTCAGACTTAGGGTAGAAGTGGACGGGCTTCTATCTTGGTGGCCAGTAAAGATGCTCCAATCCACAGGTAGATGCAGTGGACAGGTTGCCCTACAAATGTGTAATCCCCTTCTCGATGAAGGGGCATGTGTTGACTGTTAAACACACCTAATGTGGGAAATGAGGAAAAAGGGTTTTGAAAACCGGAATACGAGGAAAGATCATTCTTAAAGAAAATGAGAATTTTTGGCACACTTTGATTAAATCTATTTATGAAAACTCACTCCTAACACCCATTCACTAAGTTGTAGAACTCATCCCTCTCTTTACCCTCTTTCAGGTAACCAAGGGAAATCGAACCTAAAGATCTTCTTGTAGCTGAACTTTAAAACTGGTTTATAAGATTTAATATATCCAATTTTGTATAATGCTATTCTAGGAAAAATAGGAAAAAAGACGTCTTACTCCTCGCGGTTCAGAAGAGGGTAAAATCCTTCATAAACCAAAGAGAGTGAGGGGTTGCTCATAGGGATTCAACCAAACTGGGTTGGGGCGTGATAGGTAGTGTTAGTGACTACGACTCTAGTTCTTTTGGCTCCTCTTTTGGGAGCCATCTGTAAATTTTAAAACTTATTTATCTTAGTTACTATGTTATATAGTCTTGATAATGCATTTGAGGAAATAGTCTCTGATAGCACTCAAGTTGTTATGCCCCGACTCAGTTTGGTCGGATCCCCATAAGCAACTCGCCACTCCCTTTGCTCTAGAGGGGTTTCACCCCTTTCTAAATCGCGAGGAGTTAGGCGTCCTTTTTTTCTTGTTTTTTCCTAGAATAGCATTATACAAAACTAAATATATTAAAATTTTCATACTTGTCTTTACGGTTCAACTGCAAGGGGTCTTTAGATTGGTATTCCTCTTTTGCCTAAAAAGGTGTAAAGGGAAGGGGTGAACTTCTACAACTCAGTGAGTGGGTGTTGGAGTGAGTTTTCAAAATATCTTTAGTTTATCAAAACCATGCCAAGGTTAACATTTCCTTTTTAAAGGATTTCGTCAAAGTCAAATTTCCAAAACCTTTTTCTATTTCCTTATTAGTTGTGTTTAGCTCTCTTAGCCCATCCCCTTCCCTCGGGAGGCGTTTAGCAAATAAACACATGCCCTTCATCAAGAAGGATACACACATTCGTAGGGCAATCCTAAACTGCACCTACTTGGTGATTAGCGCGACTTTGCTGTCCACCCTGGTAAAAGCCCGTCCACTTGTACCCTAAGTCTGAGTGGACATCCCAAACATCCGAACCTCATACCCGAATGCCACTTCATGCCCGTATGAGGACAGAGACCTCATCCTTTCTCCACACTGGTCTCATGCGCAAGAAGCTCCCAAAGCTTCATGACTGACTGGCATGACAAACTTCCCTTATCGCTCCCATGTCGTCCAATAGCCCTTGGGACCCATCACTACCCCCTAGGAAATCTTGATGGTCTTGATCCTTAAGTGCATGCACAAACAAAAGTTTTTCATATATTTATCCATCTTCTAGCTCCCGTCAAAAAGGTCTCCCAAACAGTTTAAGTAGTTGTCACATAGTCAAGGGAGAACACTTCTAACAAAAATTACTTTTTATCTCATCACACCAACTGGGGGTGATGATGGATCCGCTTACAACCGATAGACAGTTTTCTCCTTTCTTTAAGGAAACTTATCATATCAATTGGGTATGATTTTTGTTTATTCCTACTCACAACAAGTAAGTAGGTTTTATCCATTAAAAATAATTCTCATCCTCCCACCCGGTATATTATATAAAAGTCACACTCACCTGTTGTCTATGACGCGATCGTCCCCAGTCAGCTTCCAAGTTCATGCTAGCTTTTTCTTGTTGGTGTTCTAGTCTCACATGTCCCTACACGATTTTGATATCATTATCAATAAGGATTTGGCATGTTAGCCTTTGTTTTCTCATGTATGAGCAATTAGGCCCAAATTTCAGATTTATTGCTCTTAGGTCCTTAAAGTTTATTTTTCTTAACTTTATGTCCCTAATGCTAACTTTTCCCCCAAATTAAATCCCAAAGTTTCCAATATCCTCTTTGGATCCCCAATTTACTTAAAATTGTGAAAGGGGCTCAAGTTTTCCAAATTTCCAATTTGGTCCCCAATTTTCCAAAAATTATGGTTTTGGCCCTACTTTCCAAAAATAGCCATTTGTCCCCAATTCTTTCGAAAATTGACCAATTTGTCTCCTAACATCTTTCTCATTACCAATTGACCTTCAATTTTGAGAAATTGCATGGAGGTCCCTTAATTTTTTGAAATCCCCAATTTCCCCTAAAACTTTCCCCAATTTCTTCCCCTGTTACTAACCGAATTTGATTCCTTCAAATTGGCCATTCAATTGAGCTTAATTGCTCCAATTGATGGTATGGATCAGTTCCTACACTTCCACATGATCAAATAGAGCTTTGAATTGCCGAATTTGAGTTCAAAACGAGCTCAAACGGAGCTTCGTTGGAAAAGTATTCGTAGAGAGCGAAAGCTTATCGTCGAAAGTACGGCGGTCCGAGGTCTCGATGTGGGGAGGTAGCTCACGTCTTTAGGATCCTTCTTGGATCAAGAACTGCTACAATTGAAGTCCATACGAGGGTGAATTTTGTTAGTGAAATTTGGCACTTTCTCTCTCTAACACTGATCTGTAACAACGGAGGAGGGCCAAATTAACTTACCTTCACCTCTATGGAGGTCGTGTGAGGGCCGTGAGGACATTGGGGAGGCTTGGTTTGGCTGAAGAGGGTTTGAATTTGGCTGAATTCTACTTAGCCAAAACAGGGCAGCCTCGGTCCATCGGAGCTGATTCAATGTTTGATTCCGCCAACACTTCTTGGGCGGTCCTAGAGTTCAAGGGAGATTGCTATAAGGTAGTTGATTTCCCCTAGAGTCTGTAGGACTCAACCTTCCCTTTTAAGGCTGAGAAAAGTGCCCAAGTGGGAGCTTTGGTTTGAGCTTCACCAAAAAAATGGAGCACTTGATAGAGAAAGGCAATTTGAGATGTGTGAAGGATGAATGGAAGGGAGCTCTTTATATATGGAGTTCGAGGACCCTCTACCCGACCAGTTTCCATGTTGGTCGAGCTTATCCTCTTCAAAAAAATTCCCAAATTAAAGAGAATTTTCCTTTGTCGGAGAAGGAAAATTTTTGAACTGATGAACAGTGCTATCATCATCAGCAAGAAGACGACACTATTCCCAATCGGATCGGTCCGACCAAGTTCATTAACGAAAATCAACCGGTTCATGCCCGATTCAACCGGTTTTTTCAAATCTAAAAATATTTGAATTTTTCTAAATTCATTTACCATCCAATGGTGGCTTCAATTTTATGATTTTATCATTTTAAAACACCAATAAAAATAAATTTAAAAATCAGTTCAATCTGGTTCAAGTCCAGTTCACCCTAAACCGGTCCATTTTTCTTTTTCAATTTGTTCCATGGTTTTTCCCCATGATTTTTATGACTATTTGTGTCATGCCCCGACCTAGCTTGGTTGGATCCCTAAGATCAACCCGTCACTCTCCTGGTTTATTAAAGGGTTTCCCCTTATTATAGAATGAAAAGAGTAAGGTGTCCTTTAAACTTCCACCTTTTTCTAGAATAACATAAATCAAAATTGCATAATATTTTAAATTTATCATACCTATCTCACAGGCATCCTAATTGATGGTCTTTATGGGTAGGCTTTCCGAAATTTCTTGAAAGGGATATAAGGGAGGGGTGAGTACAACGACTTAGTGAATGTGTTTTCAAAACTTTTAATATTTAGGAAAAATACTTGTATTGGAGTGTGCCAGACTCCTTTCTTTCAAAAATCCTTTTGAATCAAATCACAGTTTTTTATCACCATTTCCTTGTTAATCATGGTGTATCATCACACAACACACATCCTTCATCATGAAGGTCACAAACATTTGCAGGCCAGCCCGTCTACTAAACCCACTTGTGGCATCGGAGCGACTTTATCGGCCACCTAGATAGAAGTATGTCGATTTCTATCTTGAGAATAAGTGGATATTTGTGACATCTGACCCTCAATCCTGAAATCAATTCTTCATGTCCGTATGAGGACAGAGACCTCATCCCATCCCCACCTCGGTCTCATGCCCTTGGTGCTACTCCAAATTTCACACGGTCACCTGGTATGACAAACTGCTCTTATACCTACCAGGTCATCCAATGCCCTTAGGACGCACCATTACACCTCTTGGGTGTCTTGATGGTCCCGTAATCATAGTGCATGCATAATCAATGTCTTCTTATCATGCCATATAATCTATGGTATCACTGGTCCAACGGCCCCGACCCTCAACTCAACCCACAGTTGTTTGTCTTGACTGGTCCATCGACCTGTCATGTCGCACAGCCGCTAGTTGACTGAGTATGTTGGTCCTGTCTTGGTACCATGCCCAAATAATTCCTCTATTTAAAGTTTTATAACTCATATTTTTTTACAAGCTCCTGCTCGTGCCAACTGGCCTTGGGCCCACTGTACGAGATTTTCAAACTCGGGCATATTAGCCCCCAAGTTCCAAAACTGAGGTCGTCGGCTTATAAGAGCTATTCAAGCTCCCGTCAAGAAGGTCTCCCAAATCATTTAAGTATTGACACAGACTTAGGGGAGAGCACTGCCGACAAAAAGATGTTTTCAACTGTCCATCATACTGACCAGGTATAAGGACATCTCCACTCATAACCGATAAACGGGTTTTCAACTTCCTTCGAGGAAGTTTCATCATACCAACCGGGTATGATCTACTTACAACCAGTAAGTAGTTTTTCCACATGTTTTTCACATCACTCCTCTAAGTTGTAATGTTTAAAGTACCACATAATAGTGGGTTTTCATTTTGAGGTACTTATCATCCCCAACCGGGTAGGATATAAAATCCCACTCACTCGTTAATGTAGTTAATTCCACTAGACCGGTTCTTTGTATTCACGTGAGCTTGTCCTTGCTGGCGTTCCCGGTACCTCGTGTTCCTACACGATAAGAACATCTTGGTTCATTATCACTTGGCCCAATAGCCTTCATTCATTCCAAATGAATGAGAAAACTAAACTTTTATTTATTTGCAATTAGGTCCCTAAAGTTATTTCTCTTTAACTTTAAGTCCCTAATGCCAATTTTTCCTCAAATTGAGTCCTGAAACTTTTAAAATTTATCATAGGACCTCAATTCATTCCATTTCACAAAAAGGGGCTTAATTTCTGAAATTTCCAATTTGGTCCCCCAACATTTCCAAAATTACCATTTTTACCTTCCTTTACAAAAATGGTAAGTTTCACCCCAAAAATCCTAAAATTCCTCAATTGGCCCTCTAACATTTTATCATGCCCAATTGACCTTCAATTTTAGGAAGTTGCATTTCGAAAATCCCCAATTCCAACTTCTTAATAGTCGAATTTGATTTCATCAAATTGACCGATCAAACATTTCCAATTATTGAAATTATAGTTGAAATTGTGTTTCTACATGTTCATAAGATTCTTTAGCAATTTGAATCGCAAGTTTTAACGTCAGAACGAGCTCAAACGTGGCTTCGCTAGAAAATGAACTGTCGAGAGAGAAAGCTTCGAAAGCTTACCGTCGGGGGCATAGCGGTCCTAGCTTGTGACCTGGGCAGATAGCTCTCGTCCTATGATTCATCCCAGAATCAAGAATCACATCAATTGATGACGAATTGAGTTAGAATTTGATCATCAAAATTTTGACGATTCTCTCTCTAGCACCGACTGGAAATTGGCAGAGGGGAGTCGAATTGGTTTACCTTTTAGTCCTAATTCGATCGTGGAATGGCTAAGGAAGTGTTGGGAGGGCTTGGTTTGTCCTGAGGAGGGCTTGAAATGGCCAATTTCAACTCAGCCGAAACAGGGCAGCTTCGGTCCACCAAAGCTGCTTCACTGTTTCATCACGCCGACACTTCGTCGGCGACCCTCAGAGCAAACGGAGACTACAGGCATGTATCTAACTTCTCCTCAGTTCTAAGGATCTTGACCTCACCTTCTTTGGCTCAGAAATGACCCTATATCGAAGCTCTGGTTCGAGCTTCATCAGAAAACCAAGCAACTAAGAGAGAGTGAGCTTTTTAGGTGTGGAGAGGATGAATGGAGAGGGGCTCTTTATATAGGGAGCTCGAGGATTCATCGGCCGTCCGTTTGCCACCTTTATAACAGACATTGATGTCTAGAAATGTATTGAACGGAGACATTTTTTCTTCGCTAGCACTGCTATGATTTTCCGATGAGTGAACAGTGATGTCGTCTGGAGGAAGAAGATGACACTATTCCGAACCAGACCAGACTGGTCCGAACCAGGTTCAAAGCTTAAACCGGCAAGTTCACCCTTCATTCGTCCGAGTTTTTCAAATTTAAAAATTTCTAAATTCATTTTCTATACAATGGTGGCCTCAAATCTCAAATTTGAATTATTTAAGCTACCTAGAAAAATGAATTTATGATCTGGTTCAATAGTGGTTCAAACCAGTCCAAACTGGTTCGTATCTGGTTCACCTAAACCGGTTTGGTTTTCATCTCCAATTCCTTCACAACTCCATTTTCATGACTTTTGTGACTTCTTAGGTCACTTAGGGTCCATAAATTTCCCTATTTACCATCTCTCTATTAGTTCCGATCAATGCAAGGGAGGAAGTCGTACAAAGGTTTCTCAAGGGTGAGAAAAGGGTGCCCAAGGACATAGTGGAAGACTATCAGAAACTAGCAGGAGCCTTACTGTAACCGGAAGGCATCATATACCCTCCTCCCAGACAAGAGGAACCAGCATCACCTCCTAAAAGTCCAACCCCTCCTCCTTCAGTCCCACAACAACCAGAAGGGAATCACACCAAGAAAGAGGCATGGGATAACTATTTGGATGCATATGCCACCTTCATGAAGGTCCACCAAGTACCTCCACCCACTCAACCTAGCTTCAATCCTTCTCAATGGGTGAAGTGGACTTATGAGTGTCAGGTGGAAGTACTAAGGCGGTATGGATTAGAGGCCATACATGAAATTCATCCTATTAGGGAGCGGAAAAGATGGGTTATTTATAGTTAAACTCAACCCTTAAGACTTACCCTTGGAAACACGATAAGGAAGAATCCATCTAAAGGAGATCTTAAGAAAAGGAAAAAGAAGTTGGGGAAGCAACCATCCAAGAGTACATATTCTTAGAGAGTCCAAGAAGTTAAAGCTAAGCTTTGAGAATGAAGAATAAGGAAAAATCAGGAGGAGTAGAACATTCCAAAGGAAACCACAAGAATAGAAGCTAATCGAGAAGAAAAAGAAATAAGTATAGAGAGCACTAAGGAAAGATGGGAAGAAAGTAGAATAAAAGGAAGGCCCAAATGTAACAACTACTTATAAAGAACTAAGATACAATTCCTTAGGAACTCCATAAGACATGAAGACTTATGAAAAACAAATGTATAAACCAAATGAGGAAGAAAAGCATGAGTAGATGAATCATACAAGATCCTTAAGTTAGGTGAAGATTTAAAAGGAAGAATTTCTAAAGAACGGTAGGGTGACCAAATTAAGGATCCCATAATGGAAGACACTGCTAAGGGGTATTTTAAACATCACACCTGAGAGGAGTGATGGGAAAATCATGCAGAAAAACTACTTATCGGTTATAAGTATATCATACCTAGTTGGTATGATGAAATTTACTCGAAGGAAGTAGAAAACCCATTCATCTATTATGCGCATAAATGACCTCATACTCGGTTGGTATGATGGACTGCTGAAAATATATTTTTGTCAAAAGTACTCTCCCCTGACTGTTTACCACTGCTTAAACAATTTGGAAGACCTTCTTGATGGGAGCTCGAATAGTTTTGTTAGGCTGGAGGCCTCGGTTTTTGAACTTGGGGGCTGTTATGCCCAATTTTGAAAATCTAGAATAGTGGGCCCTAGGCCGGTTGGCACGAGCAGGAGCTTATAAACAAACATTATTTATATGCCATGAAAAATTAAGTAAATGAATTGTTTAGCCATTGTAACAAGATAGGACCGAGATACTCAATCGACTAGCGACAATGCGACATGACAGTGCGATATGACAGATCTCCGGACTAGTCAAGACAAATAGCTATAGGTCGAGTTGAGGGTCAAGGCCATTGGACCAATGGCACCACAGATTATATGGTTTCATGTGAAAAAATGTTGATTGTGCATGCATTGTGTTTACGGGACCTTAAAGACACCCAAGAGGGGTAGTGATGCGTCCTAGGGCTTTGGACGACCCGATGGATATAAGGGTAGTTAGTCATACTAGAAGTCTTGCGATGCTTAAAGTAGCTTCAAGCACATGAGACCAAGGTAAGGGACAGGATGAGGTCTCTGTCCTCATACGGACATGAAGATTTGTTACAGGATTGAGGGTTGGATGTCGTGAACATCCAGTCATTCTCAGGGTAGAAGTGGACGTGCTTCTATCTAGGTGGTCGGTAAAGTCGCTCCGATGCCACAAGTCGGTTCAATGGACGTACTGGCCTACGATTGTATGTTTGACCTTCGTGATGAAGGATGTGTGTTGAGTGATGACACACCGTGGTAATAAGAAATGATTTTGAAAATCGAGATTTTGAAGATGAGAAATTTTAAAGAAATTAAGAAGTTTGGCACACTCCAACTTGAAAAGTTTTTTTTGAAACTCCATTTCTAAAATACCCATTCACTGATTTGTAGAAATTCACCCCTTTTTTCTATCCATTTTTTAGGAAAAGAGAAAATGACTAGGAATAACACTAAGCCTTACCCTCTGTTAGGTATGCTTAATTACTCTTAAGCTTGCATTTTATTTAATATATGTCTTTCCATGGAACAAGGTCGAAAATACGCCTAGCTCCTCTTGAGTTAAAGAAGGGGGAAACTTCTCTTGAACCGAGAGAGCGGCGGGTTATTCATGGGGATCCAACCAAACTGGGTTAGGGCATGACACCAGCCAAGAAGGAGGCATGAGACAACTATTGGGATACCCATGCCACCTTTATGAAAGTTCACCAAGTACCACCACCAGCTCAATCCAACTTCAACCCTTCCCAATGGATGAAGTGGACCTATGAGTGCGAGGCTAAGGTGTTGAGAAGGTACGGACTCAAAGAAGTCCATGAAGTTTGACCCATCAGGGAAATCCAAAGGGAGTATGGATGGACTTCAACTAGTTCATCTGAGCCTTCAGACCATAAATGCCTAAACCATTCAGAGGCTAACTCCTGGCCTATGACTCCAAGGGACTAGGAAGTAGTGAATTCCTGTAATAAGTCAAGTACGGCAAGAAACTACCTCTTTAAATGAATAAAAGCTCAATTTTCCTTAATTAAAATTTGATCTTTTTGATAATGACAAGTACAACTAATAGATTAGAAGTATACCAATCATGATCGGGATAGTAGATGGAGAGAAGACCACCTAAGGAGGAAGACTATGGGTCACCTCAAGTTAACACTAACCCTAAGATAGCCAAATAAGTTCCCCCACAAGAACTAGGAATGTGGAGTAATAAAGCAACCATACTGGAAAAAAAGTTCCAGAGAAGGACCAAGAGTCTACCTAGAATCACCAGAAAGGACATGCTCTAACCATGGGTAGGAAGAAGAGAGAGAGTGTGAGGTTCGGTGTAAAGGAATTAAGCATCAAAAGGTGCAGGAGTAGTAAAGGAAAACCTAAGGACCATAAGGGATTGAGAAAGAGTCCTCATACGAGAGTTAAGAAATCAAGAGGAATTGGGTGACCTCTAAGAAAAACCAAGGAAGGAAAGGACCACAAGGAGCATTAGGGAGGATGAACATGAAAATTCTAGGACGGAAGTCTCTAAGAAAAAGAATGACGGTGGAAAGTGTGACCATGAGAAGAAAATCCCAAACAAAGGAACTAAAGTGTGGATCATAAGAGGCATAACCCAAAATAAAAGAACCAAGGAGTATAAGTAGGTAAGGATGTCTCTCAATGATAGGTACAACTTGCTTTGGAAAAAGGAGAGTAGTCAAGTGGGAGGTAACTAGAAATAAATAAATGATCATGGTAAATAAACAACGCCTTATGAAGGATCGGAAAATAGTACAGACTACATCTAAGAAAGGGCAACAGGAGAGGCCCTGAGGTCAAGTAAACTCAAGGACAACTGTTCCAAGACAAATGAACCAGGAGAGGAGGGGGAACGAGGTAGTTAATGAACTAACCCTCGATACAACAATAAATTTAAATTCCAGCAAGGAAGGGAAAGGTGGAAAGGCTAAAACATTGGGAAAATAAGGATGAAGAAATCCTTGGAGAAATAAATAGCTGAGAACTAACCGACAACCAAACACAAACTATGGGAGGTATTAAGTAAGCTCTCACCTATGGGAAGAAAAATCTTAGTAAATAACAAGTTGGAATAAAAGACAAGGATAAGGAGTGTGCTAGCAAAAACTCCCAACATAAGGATAAGTCAGATGGATGATATCAAGGATGTCAAGAAGTCAACTTAAGATAGATAATTAAGAAGATGAAGGAAAGAGGAAATCCGGGGGAAGAAGAGGAAGCCTACCAAGGAAGGGAGCTCGGAAGAGGCATACATATTCCAAAGGAAAAGTAATGGACCCAACTAAAGAAGAAGAGAGGAGAAAAGTTTCAAATGGGATGCAAGTTGGGAATAAAGTACCAGTACAAGGCAAGATTTCCTAGAACCAAAGGAGTAAGTTAAAACCCAAGGAATGGGTAAATAAGAAGATAGCATCGAAGGATGTTGTATAAGTGAGAAAGGGGTGCATTGCCCATAATGACATAGAGGAAAGACTAACTGAGAAACCTTGAGAGAATTAAGCCTCAAATTAAGAAGTGGATGATGAAACGACCACAGACATCAAGACTTGTTGTGATCCACATTCACTTAATGGTGCCTAAAGAAGAACGGTTGGGCAGAGTGTGGAATACACGAGATAAGATCCAAAAACCTAGGTGCATTGGATAGGGATAAGGGATGAAATGAAATCTAAAGACAACAAAGGATTTAATAAAAATGGCACACGTCCCAAAATAAAGAAAGTGTAGAGAAGTAAAAGGAAGTGCCTTAATGTGGAAGGCTTTACCTTGAAGGACATAGTAGAGAAAGGAAACCTTAAAAGGGAGACCTCCCCCAAAACAAGGAAACATTACGTAGACCGAAAAAGGGTCAATTCGGATGAGAAATGGGGGAAGGTCATAAGTAAGCAAGAAAGGACGAAGGAAAGGAAAGCCTTGAGAAAACTATGCCAGAGTAAATGAGGAAAGACGTGAGTGAGAAAGGATCCCAATGTGTCAATAAGCTAGAAACGAATGGTTGGAACCAAGGGAAAAACATAGGAAAGTTGGTAAGGAATGAGTAGAAAAAGGGAACTCACACGATTCTGTTATCAAGAAAGTTAAAGGACAATTGGAATTACAAAGGAAGTAGATGGGAAACACTACTAAGTAGTAGGAAGGAACAAAGCCCTACGACTCCTAAACAGATGGAAAGGCATAAACCATTATCTGTGATACACATTCTAGCAACCATAAGGGGTAAAGATAACTCCATAAAAAATCATATTGTGAGGAACATGTGGTGCCAACAGTTCCAAGCAAGATGATCCAAGTAGGACTGAATCCGATAGTCAAACCTAAGAAATTGAACAAGAATCGTGGTAAACCAAACATGGAGGAAGGATCAAAATAAGATAAGGAAAAAAGTATGTCCAAATCCATGGAATTAAGGATGAAGAGTAAAAAAGGATACCAAATTAAGAGCATCAATAATCTAGGAAATGAAGGGAAACAGAGATAATCGCATGTATATAGAACATCCAACCAAATGACACGGATAAAAACCCTTAAAAAGAAAAGTCATACCATGAGTGGAGTAAGAAGGAGACCTAAGGAAGTACCTTGGGATAAATAATTTCAACATGATCAGTCATGATACACTCTGTGGAGTGAATGGAAGATATAAAGGAAGAAAGACTTCTCAAGTACGTGGCTAAAGGACTAGATGAAAGGAGTAGCCAAAGAGATAGCACACCGAGCAAACCCTAGGAAGATATCAAAGAAAGTCACTTCTAACACAAATGGGGGCTGACTTAGTTTTGGGCACAAAACCCCTAAAAGAAGGGGAGAGTTATAAACCCTATATCTTAAAGATAAGAAAATCGAGGAAAGAAATGGTCAACTCAAGAGAGAAAATCGAACCAATTCATGAATCGTAAGCGGTAGAGAAAGGGCAAAATGGGAAATTGACAAATCCCAAGTGACTCAAAGAGTCATATAAAATATGGAAAAGGACTTTGGGACAAATTGGAAGAGAAAACCAAATCGGTTCAGGTGAACCAGACCTAAACTGGATTGAACTGCTTTGAACCATCATTGAACCAGTTGCTAAATTCATTTTTCTAAGTGCCCCAAAATATTCAAATGAGGGAATTGAAGCCACCATTGGATAGAGAATTAATTTAGATGAATTTAGAAAATTTTAATTTAGAGAAAATTAGTCAAATTAGGCTTGAACCAGCCGGTTTAAGCATTGAACTCGGTCAGTTCGGAACAATGTCGTCTTCTTCCTTCATATGACAGCATTGTTCATTCAATATAGAAATGGACAGCACCGGTGAAGGAAAAATGACTCTGTTCAGGCCATTTCAAGGCAAGGATAAGCTTGACTAAGATGTGAAATGATCGGGTAGAGAGTCCCCAAGCTCCCTATATAAAGAGATCCTCTCCATTTATACTTCTCACACCTGAAATCTACATTCTCTCTCAACTGATCCATTTTCTGGTGAAGCTCAAACTAGAGTTTCAACTTGGGCAGTTTTCTAAGCATTAGAAGAAGGGGTCAGGTTCTTTAGACTTAAGGGGAAATTAGCTATCTAATAGCAACTTTTGTTCGACCCGAGGACTGCCGGAGAAGCACCAGCAGAATCAAACAATGAAGTAGCTCTGAAGGACCAAAGCTGCCCTACTTTGGCTGAGCTGAAATCCGCCAAATTCAGCACTCCTTTGGCCAAACCAAGCCCTCCCGACACCCACAAGACCCTCACATGACCGCAACAGAGTTGAAAGGTAAGACAATTTGGCCCCCCTCTGTTATTTTCATTCAAAGTTAGAGAGAGACATTACGAAATTTCACTAACAAAATTCTATCTCGATTCGAGGTCAATTGTAGAAATTCTTGATCTTAGGAGATACCTTAGGATGAGGTCTACCTACCCAGAAAGAGAGCTTGGACCATCGCACCTCCAACGGTAAGCTTTCTCTCTCTACGAACAATTTTTCGGTGAGGCGCCGTTTGAGCTCATTTCGGCCCTAATTCATGTGATTCAAAGCTCAATTGAATCATATGGAAGTGTAGGAACTAATTTACACCAATTGAAGCAATTAACCCCGATTGAATGGTACATTTGAAGAAATCAAATTCAGCTAGTTTGAAAGACGAAAATTTTGGGAAAATTGGGGATTTTGTAAAATTGAGGGACCTTTTTGCAATTTCTCAAAATTGAGGGCCAATTGACCATGAAAAAGATGTTGGAGGACCAACTGGAAAGACTTTGGGTCAAATTTCCATTTTTGGAAAGTAACAAATGGTAATTTTTGAAAAGTTGGGGACCAAATTGGAAATTTAGAAAACTTAATCCCCTTAAATAATTTTGAGGCCTCGATTTTTGAACTTGTGGGGCTAAATGCCCAGTTTTGGAAAATTACGTGCAGTGGGCACAAGGCTAGTGGGCACGAGTAGGAGCTCGTAAACAAACTTGAATTGAGAAAGTGATAACTCTAATGAAACTGATGTGTGATTTCGCCATGGTACCAAGTCAGAACTGATAGTACTTGTGGACTAGCAGCAGTGCGTCAGGGCTAGGTTGACGGACCAACCTAAACAAATAGCTGCAAGTTGGGTTAAGGATTGGGGTTATTGGACCAATGGCACCAAAGATAAATGGCTATGTGAAAAGTATTATTTTCTGCATGGACTTGAGGTACAGGACCATTAAGACGCCCAAGAGAGATAGTGATGCATTCTAAGGGCAACATGATGACATGGTGGAGATAAGGGCAGTTTGTTGTGCCAACAGTAAGGAAACTCAAAGTAGCTTCTTGCGCATGAGACTAGGGTGGGGTCGGGATGAGGTCTTTGTCCTCATACGGACACGGAGTTGATTTCAGGTCTAAGGGTCGGATGTCACAAACATTCACTTAGACCCAGGATAAAAGTGGACGAGTTTCTATCTTGGTGGTCGGTAAAGATGCTTAAAAGTTTTTTTAAGCTTGCATTTTATTAAATTATGCTATTCCAGATAACAAGGTTTAAATTGAGAAACCCCCTCTTAAACTAAGGGAGCGGCGGGTTGATCATGGGGATCCAATCAAACCAGGTCGGGTCGTGACACAGAGTATGATGCAAAAAGGATACAAGGCATTTGTCACGCCTCGACTAGGTTTGGTCGGATCCCCGTGAACAACCCACCACTCTCCCGATTTATTAAAGGGTTTCCCCTTATTATAATCCGTAAAGAGTAAGGCGTCCTTTAAACATACACCATCTCCTGGAATAGCATAATTTAAACTGTATAAAATTTAAAACTTTACATACCTGTCTTACAGACATCTTATTTGATTGTCTTTCAGGGTAGGCTTTCCGAGATTTCCTGAAAGGGATATAAGGGAGGGGGTGAGTACGACTACTCAGTAAATGGGTTTTTAAACGTCTAATTTTACTTTTAAGAAAAACATTTATATGGAGTGTGCCAGACTCCTTTCTTTTCAAAAATCCATTTATTTAAAAATTTGGGTTTTTCCATTATTTCTTAGTTACCGGTGTGTCATCACCCAACACACATCCTTCATCATGAAGGTTACACACATTCACAAGTCAGTATCACTACTGAACCCGCTAGTGGCTTCGGAGTGACTTTTCCTACCACCCAGATAGAAGTACAACCACTTCTACCCTAGGAATGAGTGGATGTACACGACATCCGACCCACAATCCCGAAATCACTTCTTCATGTCCGTATGAGGATAGAGACCTCATCCTGTCCCCACCCCGATCTCATGCACTTGGTGCTACTCCAGATTTTGCACAGACACCCGGAACGATGAACTGCCCTTATAGCCACAAGGTCCACCAGTGCCCTTAGGACGCATCACTACCCCTCATGGGCGTCTTGATAATCCCGTACTCACAGTGCATGCACAAATAATGTTTTCTTATATTGCCATGTAATCTGTGGTGCCACTAGTCCAACGGCCTCGACTCTCAACTCAACCCGTAGCTGTTTGTCTTGACTAGTCCGTCGACTTATCATGTCGCACTGCCGTTAGTTGACTGAGCATGTCGGTCGTATCTTGGTACCATGGCCAAACAATTCACTTTTTAAGTTTCATGGCACATATATCATGTTTGTTAACGAGCTCCTGCTCGTGCCAACTAGCCTTGGGCCCATTGTACGAGATTTTCAAAATCGGGCATTTAGCCCCAAGTTCCAAAACCGAGGCCCCCGAACTATCAGAGCTATTCGAGCTCCCGCCGAGAAGGTCTCCCAAATTGTTTAAAGCATTGGCACACAGTCAGGGGAGAGCACTTCTGACAAAACATATGTTTTCTCTATCCATTATACCACCCAAGTATAAGGACACCTCCGTTCATAACCGATGAACGGGTTTTCAACTTCCTTCGAGGAAGTCTCATCATACCAACCGGGTATGATCTACTTACAACCGGTAAGTAGTTTTTCCGCATGATTTTCACATCACTTCCTCTAAGTAGTGATGTTTAAAATACCACTTAATAGTGGGTTTTTATATCGAGGTACTTATCATTGCCCAACCAGGTATGATATAAAATTTCCACTCACAACCAGTAAGTGGTTTTTAATTTTAAGTTGTGCTCATCATCCCAACCGGGTATGATGTTAGTAAACCCACTCACAACCGGTAAGTGGTTTTTAACTTTAAGTTATGCTCATCATCCCAACCGGGTATGATGTTAGTAAACCTAATCACAACCGGTAAGTGGTTTTTAATTTTAAGTTGTACTCATTATCCCAACCGGGTATGATGTTAGTAAACCCACTCACCGGTTAATACCGTGAATTCCACTAGACCAGTTCTTGGTATTCACGCAAGCTTGTCCTTGCTAGCATTCCCGGTACTTCGTGTTCCTACACAATATGAATATCTTGATTTATTATCCTTTGGCCTAATCGCCTTCATTCATTCCAAATGAATGAGAAAGTCAAACTTTCATTTATTTGCAATTAGGTCCCTAAAGTTATTTTGTCTTTAACTTTAAGTACCAAATGCCAATTTTTCCTCAAATTGAGTCCTGAAACTTTTAAAATTTTCATAGGACCTCAATTTATTCCATTTCACAAAAAGGGGTTTAATTTCCCAAATTTCCAATTTGGTCCCCCAACTTTTACAAAATTACCATTTTGCCCTTCCTTTACAAAAATCGTAAATTTTGCCCCAAAAATTTCAAAATTCCTCAATTGGTCCTCCAACATTATTTTCATGCCCAATTGACCCTCAATTTCATAAAATTTCATTTTGGTCCTTTGAATTTTGAAAATCTCCAATTTTCCCCCAATTCCAACTTCTTAACACAGCCAAATTTGATTTCATCAAATTGACCCATCAAACGTTTCCAATTGTTGAAATTGAAGTTGAAATTGAGTTTCTACATGTTCATACGATTCTTCAGAATTGTGAATCGCAAGTTTTAATGCCGGGACGAGCTCAAACGAAGCTTCACTGGAAAATGAACTATAGAGAGAAAAGCTTTGATTACTCACCGGTGAAGGCACGACGGTTCGAGCTTTCGATTTGGGCACCTCTCGTCTTGAGGTTCATCCTAGAATCATGAATCACATCAATTGATGCGGAATTGGATTAGAATTTCATCATTGGAATTTGATCAACTGTCTCTCTAGCACTGATAAAAAATTGTAATAGGGAGCCAAATTGGCTTACCTTTCGGTCCTAATTCGGCCATGGAAAGGCTGAGAAAGTGTTGGGAGGGCTTGGTTTGGCCTAAGGAGGGCTTGAAATGGCCGATTTCAGCTTGGTCAAAATAGGGCAGGTTCGGTCCGCCGGAGCTGCTTCACTATTCTATTATGCCGGCGCTTCTCCAATGATTCTCGGATTGACTGGAGATTGCTATTAGATAACTGTCTTCTCCCCGGTTCTAAAGAGCCTGACATTTGTTCAAGTCAAAGCTCTAGTTCGAGCTTCATCGGGAAATGGAGCAGTAGAGAGAGAGAGAGAAGTGTTCAGGTGTGAGGAGAATGAATGGGGATGACCTCTTTATATAGGTGTAACCCGAAATTTCGGTCAAAAATTCTTATGAAATCTAGTTCACCTGAACCAATTTGGTTTTTATCTTTTAATTTGTCTTAGGTTTCTTTTTTCAAGGTTTAATAAACCCTTTGGATCACCTGGAAGTTGTAAATTTCCATATTGCTTGTTCCCAAATGTAAACCGGCTCGGTTTTCTTATTCGGTTTGACTGATTCTTTTCCCGGTTCCTCTTAACTCAATAGTGCGGGGTTTACAACTCTCCCCTCCTTTTAGGAGTTTTGTCCCCAAAACTTAGTTAACATCCTTGCATGAGCAATCATTTCCTTTGATGCCCCTTTGGTGTTTGCTTAACATGCAAAGTCTTCTCTTATTCTTTCAATTAGTCCTTTTTACATCCTTCACTTAAGGAATTTCTTTTCCTTTATATTATTTACTCCCTCCATGGAGTTTATCATAACGAGACATACCTTACTTCATGGTATATTCTTAGATTTATATCTTTCTTTGCTTAGAGCACATTCTTCCCTTTAAGGTTTGTACTCAAGATTGGAAATTCCAAGATACCTAAACATTCCCGTGTCTAGTTAATCCCTTGGTCGTTGAAACCTTTAGCTCAATGTTCTTTTGGGCATTATGTACTTGTTTCCACAGTTTTCTTTATTATCACTTTTTCATCCTATTTTGACCCTTCCTCCATTCGTTGTCTATTATAACTTCAGTCCAAATTTTTATATTCGACCTCGTCATGCTTATTAGCCGACTCTTCCTTACTTTGAGTTATATTCTCCTCGGGATTGTTGGGCTTACATACCCCTTACAGCATGGCATTTTCTAGGACTTGTCTTTGTCCATTAGATTTCTAGAACATCTCATTGAGGGTCTCTCTTAGCTTTTTTTGGGGACCTTTCAGGGATCATATAACTTCATCCCTCTTTTCTTTTGATAGCATTCCTCAACTATCCTTTTTACCGTTATCCTCTCATACATCATGCCTTTGAAGTTATGTCTCACATATCCGCATGGATTTCTCTTACCTACTCATCCTTTCCAAACGTTTTTATTAGGTCCTTTCAATTCCAATCGTTGCATTTCCTAATGATTATTGACATACGAGGATTTTTTTCCCTTCTTATGTCCTTTCTCTTCTTTAGTGACATCCCTTATTCAATTACTTCCTTTTTCCTTAATCCACTTTTACTTGCTCATAAATCACTTCATGATTCTTCATTCTACAATAATTGCTTTCGATCTATGTGTCGATTACTTTGCTTGGGAAGGTTCACTCCTTCCAGCTTTGTTCATTATCTTTGGCTGTCCGCCGTTACTAGTTTTCCTCTTTCTACATGGTTCTCCTATTCTCTCCAAATAGGTCATACTAGACCATTACAATACTTCCTTCCTATGAAACCATTTCCTAAATAAGGGTTGGTTCCTTTTCCTATTAATTGGGATACACGTCTTTCTAGGGCTTCCTTCCTTGGTAGGATTCTTTGTCTTTCCCCTGACATTCTTTTCTTACATTTGCTATAGGGGATTTCTACCCTTAAATGACATCCCTTGATGTCGTCTTCTCCTATTTACCTTTACTCCTCAAATCTTCTAGGCACATCTTTTATGTTCTATTTGCATCCTTATTCGTACCCAGTACTTGTCTATTTCTTTAGGAAGCGTACAAATCTTCCTTGTTTCAGGATCATTGTGGGAGAGGCTTGACAATTCATTTCTTGGCTTGAGTTTAGTCGTTAATTGGCCTTTTAAGGATTTCTTGTATCCTTCTTTTCCCGAATATTTGGCCTTTCCGCCTCTCTCTTCTTTGTCGGAACTTACATTATGGCTTTCCCTAGTATTTGTTCGTTAACTGCTTTGCCTCCACCATTTAGGGTTCTTAGCAGCTATTTCTCGAGTTCTCCTGTCCTTAACATCCATCTCACTAACCTTTTTAGGGTGTAGTCCTTTCTACCTCCCGGTCTTTCTTAGGGTGTCATTTATTCTCCTTGACCCTATTTGGCTTCATTACTTTTTCCAAGGTGATTCATTCCAATACATCCCATTATTTGGCTCAATTACTCTTCCAAGGCAGGTCATAATTGGCCTCCAATACATCCTTCCATCAAGAAGTTTCTAACGGTGGGTTGGTGCCTTGCACTTCACGTTATGTCCATCTGCCAATCCAATGATTCCTTCAAGGTACTTAGTTGTATGCATCCCTCCAGAGTTTCCTTTCCCAGCGTATTCCTTCTCTTCTTCACTCTCATTGTGCCATTCTCTAGAGTTTCCAGAGGACGTTTCTTTGTGTTTGCCCCTTAGGAGAGGGTTCTAGATATACTTCCCATGTACCTTATCCCTACTCTTGAGGTATCTTTCTTGGGTTGACCTTCTTAAGAAGAAATTTAAATTTTGCATTTACCTCGTCATTTCTTGACCTCTTGGTGAACCGCTTACTTAGCCAGCTCCATGGTTTCGGTCTCCAGTCCTTCGTGGCCTTTGAGGAGTTATTGCCTTGAATTTATGAGGTGTGAAACACCCCTTCTTTCCTTACACCTATAATAGTTTATCTTGGTACTTGTCCTTAGTAGGGTTGGGCACTTCCTCAGGTAATGTCTCAATCATTCATACTTGTAATAGGTTATTCCTTTACATGGATTGTTGCGGTCCCTTCTTTCCTTCGAGTAGGGCATTTCCAGGGTTACTATTGGTTTGGTGCTCTACCGTTCTTTGAGTCTAATCACTTTGATAGTTTTCTTACTGAATCTTCTTTGCTAAAGGGTCATAGTAAGAGTTTTCCTAGGTTTCTTAATTCCCTGATTCATCTTCCATAACCGGGATGTAACTTTTCCTTAGCTTCCAAGATAGTGTGGGTTTGCTTTATTTTCCTTAGGCCATATTCCCAACAAGACTGCATCATCAGGAGAGAGAGTTTTGAGAATTTGAGTATTTTATTAACAAGGGGATACAAAAGATTAGGCTTTTAGCCCTATCACAGGAAATGGTTGCAAAATAACTAAGGAGATATGGAATTCTTGATAAACATCTTCCTCCATACTTAGAGTTGTGCCACCAATAGGTCCTAGCACCATTCTCCAGGATACTTCCCCATTTGGTCTTTTGACATTTCACCGTGGTCTCAAGCATTTGGAAAGCTTCTAGGGTTGTCTCCCTACGGAGGTAGGGTGTTGAGTAGAGTCATTCCAAGTTTTCTTGGTTCCTCTCCTAGGAGCCATCTGAAACTTTTAGGATAAATCCTAATAGTTACTATAATTTCTAGTCTTGATTATGAATTCGAGGAAACAGGCTCTAATACCACTCTAGTTGTCACGCCCTGACCCGGTTTGGTCGGATCCCCGTGAACAACCCGCCACTCTCCCGATTTATTGAAGGATTTCCCCTTATTATAATCCGTAAAGAGTAAGGCGTCCTTTAAACCTGCACCATTTCCTGGAATAGCATAATCAAAACTGCATGAAATTTAAAACTTTACATACCTGTCTTACATATATCTTAGTTGATTTCCTTTCAGGGTAAGCTTTACGGGATTTCCTAAAAGGGATACAAGGGAGGGGCTGAGTACGACTACTCAGTGAATGGGTTTTTAAAGGTATACTTTTAACTTTTAAGAAAAACATCTATATGGAGTGTGCCAGACTCCTTTCTTTTCAAAAATCCCTTCATTTAAAAATTTGGGTTTTTCCATTATTTCTTAGTTACCGGTGTGTCATCACCCAACACACATCCCTCATCATGAAGGTTACACATATTCGCAAGTTAGTATCACTACTGAACTCGCTAGTGGCATCGGAGCGACTTTTCCTACCACCCGGATAGAAGTACAACCACTTCTACCCTAGGAATGAGTGGATGTACACGACATTGGACCCACAATCCCAAAATCACTTCTTTATGTCCATATGAGGATAGAGACCTCATCCCGTCCCCACCCCGGTCTCATGCGCTTTGTGCTACTCTAGATATTGCACAGACACCTAGAACGACGAACTGCCCTTATAGCCACTAGGTCGTCCAGTGCCCTTAGGACTTATCACTACCCCTCATGGGCGTCTTGATGATCCCGTACTCACAGTGCATGCACAAACAATGTTTTCTTATATTGCCATGTAATCTATGGTGCCACTAGTCCGACGGCCCCGACTACTACCGCTAGTTGACTGAGCATGTCGGTCCTATCTTGGTACCATGGCCAAACAATTCACTTATTAAGTTTTATGGCACATATATCATGTTCATTTACGAGCTCCTGTTCGTGCCAACTGGCCTTGGGCCCACTGTACGAGATTTTCAAAATCCGGCATTTAGCCCCCAAGTTCCAAAAATTGAGGCCATGGCCTATTAGAGCTATTCGAGCACCCGTCGAGAAGGTCTCCCAAATTGTTTAATCATTGGCACACAGTCAGGGGAGAGCACTTCCGACAAAAATAGGTTTTTACTGTCCATCATACCGATGAACAGTTTTTCAAGTTCCTTCGAGGAAGTCTCATCATACCAACCGGGTATGATCTACTTACAACCCATAAGTAGTTTTTTCGCATAATTTTCACATCACTTTCTCTAAGTAGTAATGATTAAAATACCACTAAACAGTGGGTTTTTATATCGAGGCACTTATCATCCCCAACCGGGTATGATGTTAGTAAACCCACTCACTCGTTAATGCCGTGAATTCCACTAGACTAGTTCTTTGTATTCACGCGAGCTTGTCCTTGCTGGCGTTCCCGGTATTTAACGTTCCTACATGATATGAACAACCTTGTTCATTATTACTCGGCATAACAGCCTTCATTCATTAATGAATGAGAAAACCCAAACTTTTAGTTATTTGTAATTAGGTCCCTAAAGTTATTTCTCTTTAACTTTAAGTCCCTAATGTCGGTTTTTCCTCAAATTGAGTCCCGTAACTTTTAAAATTTATCGTGGGACCTCAATTTATTCAATTTCACCAAAAAGGGGTTTAATTTTCCAAATTTCCAATTTGGTTAACCAATTTTTCCAGAATTACCATTTTTCCCTTCTTTCACAAAAATGGTAAGTTTTTCCCCAAAATTTCCAAAATTCCTCAATTGGTCCTCCAACATTATTTTCATGCCCAATTGACCCTCAATTTCATAAAATTGTATTTTGGCCCCTTTGAATTTCAAAAATCCCCAAATTTTTCCCCAATTTCAACTCTTCAACACTACCAAATTTGATTTCATCAAATTAACCAATTAAACACTTCTAATTATTGAAATTGGAGTTGAAATTGAGTTCCTGTATGTTCATACGATTCTAAGAAACTTTGAATCGCAGATTTTAACATCGGAACGAGCTCAAATGGAGCTTTGCCGGAAAACAGATTGTAGAGAGAGAAAGCTTCGATTACTCACCGGTGAAGGCACGACTGTCACGCCCCGACCCGGTTTGGTCGGATCCCCGTGATCAACCCGCCACTCTCCCGGTTTATTAAAGGGTTTTCCCCTTATTATAAATCGTAAAGAGTAAGGCATCCTTTAACCTGCACCTTTTTCCTGGAATAGCATAATCAAAACTGCATGAAATTTAAAATTTTACATACCTATCTTACAGGCATCTTAGTTGATGGTCTTTAAGGGGAGGCTTAACTCAACCCGCAACTTTTTGTCTTAACTAGTCCGTCCACCTGTCATGTCGCATTGCTGTGAGTTAACTGAGCATGTCGGTCCTATCTTGGTACCATGGCCAAACAATTCACTTATTAAGTTTTATGGCACATATATCATGTTCGTTTACGAGCTCCTGGTCGAGCCAACTAGCCTTGGGCCCACTGTACGAGATTTTCAAAATCGAGCATTTAGCCCCAAGTTCCAAAACCGAGGCACCCGGCCTATCAGAGCTATTCGAGCTCCTGCCAAGAAGGTCTCCCAAATTGTTTAAGCATTGGCACACAGTAAGGGAGAGCACTTCCGACAAAACATATGTTTTCTCTATCCATTATACCACCCAGGTATACGAAAACCTCCGTTCATAACCAATTAACGGGTTTTCAACTTCCTTCAGGGAAGTCTCATCATACCAACTGGGTATGATCTACTTACAACCGGTAAGTAGTTTTTCTGCATGATTTTCACATCACTTCCTCTAAGTAGTGATGTTTAAAATACCACTTAATAGTGGGTTTTTATACCGAGGTACTTATCATTTCCCAACCAGGTATGATATAAAATTTCCACTCACAACCGGTAAGTGGTTTTTAACTTTAAGATGTACTCATCATCCCAACCGGGTATGATGTTAGTAAACCCACTCACAACCGGTAAGTGGTTTTTAATTTTAAGTTGTACTCATCATCTTAACCGGGTATGATGTTAGTTAACCCACTCACCCGTTAATTTTGTAAATTCCACTAGACCGGTTCTTGGTATTCACTCAAGCTTGTCCTTGCTGGCGTTCCCGGTACTTCATGTTCCTACACGATATGAACATCTTGGTTCATTATCCTTCGGCCTAATCGCCTTCATTCATTCCAAATGAATGAGAAAGTCAAACTTTCATTTATTTGCAATTAGGTTCCTAAAGTTATTTCTCTTTAACTTTAAGTCCCAAATGCTAGAGCTGAAGAAGGCTCTTAAAGGGGAGCTAAATTGGCTTACCTTTCGGTCCTAATTCGGTCGTGGAAAGGCTGAGGAAGTTTTGGGAGGGCTTGGTTTAGCCTAAGGAGGGCTTGAAATGGCCGATTTCAGCTTGGCCAAAATAGGGTAACTTCGGTCCGCCGGAGCTGCTTCACTATTCCATCATACCAGCGCTTCTCCAATGATTCTCAGATTTACTAGAGTTTGCTATCAGATAATTGTCTTCTCCCCGGTTCTAATGAGCCCGACCTTTGTTCAAGTCGAAGCTCTAGTTCGAGCTTCATCGGGAAATGGAGCAATAGAGAGAGAGAGAGAAGTGTTCAGGTGTGAGGAGAATGAATGGGGATGACCTCTTTATATAGGTGTAAAACCGTGTATTAAATGGGAGAGATTTATTACTAGTATTAATATTACCATAAATTATTGGTATTAATTCTAATAATTAAATATATATTAATTTATGGCTTTTATGATAAGCCGTACGTTCGCATAAAAATTTTTGACCGAAATTTCGGGTTACAAAAAAATCATACTTCCCAAGAGGTCACCCATCCTCACATTACTCTCGAGCAAGCACGCTTAACTTTAAAATTCTTATAAAATCTAGTTCACCTGAACCAAATTGGTTTTTATCTTTTAGTTTGTCTTAAGTTTCTTTTTTTAAGGTTTAATAAACCCTTTGGATCACCCGGAAGTTATAAATTACCATATTGCTTGTTCCTAAATATAAATCGGCTCGGTTTTCTTATTCAGTCTGACCGATTCTTTTTCCAATTTTCCTTAACTCAAAAGTGTGGGGTTTACAACGTTCCTTGCAATGATCACCAATGTGAGCTCATTAAAGAAGGGGCTAGAAGGTATTACGGTAGTGAAGCACTACCCAGACGTATTCCTAAAAGAAATACACGGGTTGCCTCCAACCATCAACTAGAGTTCACCATAGAAGTGATGCCCGAGATGCATCCCATATTGCAAGCCCCTTACCGTATGGCTCCTACAGAGCTAAAGGAATTGAAGGAACAAATAGACGAGCTATTGTAGAAAGGTTTCACATGCCCTAGTCAGTCTTCGTGAGGTGCACTAGTATCATTTTAAAGAAGAAGGACAGCAGTATGAAGTTGTGTATAGATTACCGGATGTTAAACCATGTAATCAATTAAGATGGGTGGCCTACTTCTTGAGGATTGATCTTTGATCATGATACCATCAGCTAAGGATCCGAGAAGGTGGTGTACAAAAGACTGCATTCCGGTCGTGACACGGGCAATATGAGTTCAGAGTAATGCCCTTTGGATGAACAAACACCCCCATAGCCTTCATGGACTTAATGAATCAGGTGTTCCAACCTCATTTGAACAAGTTCATGATAGTTTTTATAAATAACATTCTCATATACTCACGAACCAAGGCGAAACACAAGGGACATCTGGCCATCACCTTAGACATACTACAGGAGAAGCAACTCTACGCAAAGTTCTATAAGTGTGAATTTTGGCTGCAAGAGGTGGGTTTCATGGGGCATATTGTGTCTAAGGAAGGGGTTAAGTTAATTGCACTTAATTCACTAAAGTTCATCTTCCTTGACTTTAGGTCCCTAATGGTAACTTTTTCCCAAATTGAGTGCCGAAACTTCCAAAATTATCTTTGAGTACTCAATTTACTCAAAATTGAATAAGGGCTCAAGTTTTTAAAATTTCCAATTTGGTCCCCAACTTTTCCAAAATTATAATTTTGCCCCTACTTTTCCAAAATTATAATTTTGCCCCAATTGTTCCAAAAATTGACCAATTGGTCCTCCAACATTTTTCTTATGGCCAATTGGCCATCAATTTTGGGAAATTTCAAAGAGGTCCCTTAATTTTCCGAAATTCCCAATTTTTCCCCCAATTTCTCCCCTTCAAACTGACCAAATTTGATTTCTTCAAATTGGCCATTCCATCGGGGTTTATTATTTCAATTGGAGGTATAAACCAGTTCCTACACTTCCATACGATTCAATTTAGCTTTGAATTGCATGGTTTGAGTCTGAAACGAGCTCAAATAGAGTTTCGCTAAAAAATCGTTCGTAGAGAAAGAAAGCTTCGAAAGCTTACTGTTGGAGGTGCGGTGGTCCAAGCTCTCTATCTAGGAAGGTAGCTCTCATCCTGAGGTTCCTTCTAGGATCAAGAATTGCTACAATTGACATCAAATTGAGGGAGAATTTCATTAGAGAAGTTTAGCACATTCTCTCTCTAAATCCAACAAATAATGATAGAGTATGGTCAAATTTGCTTATATTTCAGCTCTAATGCGGTCGTGTGAGGGCCCTAGGGGTGTCAAAGAGGCTTGGCTCAGGTGAAGGAAGGCTGAATTTGACCAAATTTAGCTCGGCCAAACTAGGGCAGCTTTAGTCCTTCAAAGCAGCTTCACTATTTGATTCCATCAGCAGTCCTCAGGTCGAAAGGAAGTTGATGTCAAGTAGCTAACTTCCCCCAGAGTCTATAGGACTCGACCTTGCCTTCTAAGGCTAAGAAAAAGGCCTATATCGGAGCTCTGGTTTGAGCTTTATCAGAAAATGGAGCAGTTGAGAGAGAATGGAGATTTGATGTATGTGGAGGATGAATGGAGATGAGCTCTTTATATAGGGAGCCCGAGCACCCTCTGGCCGACAACTTTCCATTTTGGTTGAGCTTATCCTTGCCCTAAAACGGCTTGATCGAAGCAATTTCAGCTTTGGCAGTGTTATCCATTCTTGGCATTAATTAACAGTGTTGTCATTCTGAGGAAGAAGATGACACTGTTCCGAACTGGACCGGACCGGTCCGACCGGGTTCAGTGCGTAAATCGGCCAGTTCAGGCCCGATTCGACTAATTTTCTCTAAATTAAAATTTTCTAAATTCATTCTCTATCTAATGGTGGCTTCAATTCTCCAATTTGATCATTTTAAGCCACCAACAAAAATGAATTTAGAAATCGGTTCAAGTTTGGATCAAACTGGTTCAATCGTATTCAATCATGTTCATGTCCGGTTCGTTCTGAACCGGTCTAGTTTTCTCTTCCCATTTGTCCCAAGGTTCTTTTCCATGATTTTTATTACCCTTTGAGTTACTCCAGATTTATCGATTTCCCATTTTACCCTTTCTCTATCGATTAAGGTACATGAACCGGATCAGCTTCCTCTTTTGAATTAACTAGTTCTTTTCCCAGTTTTCTTACCTTTAAAGAATGGGGTTTACAACTCTCCCCTCCTTTTAGGGGTTTTCTCCCCAAAACTAGGTCAGCAATCATTTGCACTTGGAGTGACTTTCCTTGATATCCTCCTGGGGTTCGCTCGGTATGTTATCACTTTGGCTATTCCTTTACTTAGTCCTTTAGCCACGTATTTGAGATGTCTTTCTTCCTTTCTATTTTCTACCCATTCCATGGAGTGTATCACGATCAGTCATGTCCAACTACCCATCCCAAGGTACCTCCTTATGTCTACTTCTTGCTCTACTTAGGGTGAGACTTTTCTTCTTTTTTTAAGGATTCTTGTTCATGTCATTGGGTTGGACATTCCATATACCTCTGATCGTCCCTGTTTCCCATCATTTCCTAGATTGTTGATGCTCTTAGTTTAGCATCCTTTGGAACTTTTTGTCCTTAACCCCTTATGTTTTGATATAATTTCTTCCTTATCTTATTTTGGTCCTTCCTTCATTTTTGGTTTACCACGACTCTAGTTTCATTTCTTACATTTGAATAATAGACTCGGTCTTACTTGGGTCACCTTTCTTAGAACTGTTGGCACTACATGTTCTTTATAACATGATTTGTTTCGGAATTATCTTTGCTCGTTATGGTTCCAGAGTGTGTATCCTTGATAAATGTTCATGCTTTTCAATCTATTTAGGAATCGTATAGTTTCGTTCCTTCCAACTACCTGGTAGTGTTTCCCAACTACCTTTTATGTTGTTCAATTGTCCTTTAAATCTCTTAATATTATAATTGTGTCAATTCTCTTTATCTACTCATTCTTTACCAACATTTCTATGGGTTTTCCCCCGGTTCCAACCATCGATTTTCCTGATAGCTTACCGAACATTGGGATCCTTTCTCACTTATGTCCTTCCTCATTTTCATTAGCGTCTTTTACTCAAGGGCTTTCCTTTCATCCATCCTTTCTTGCTTGCTTGTGACCATTCACCATTCCTCATTCCGAGTTGACCCTTTTTCGGTCTACGTATTGATTCCTTATTTGGGGGGCTCTCTTTTATTGTTTTCATTCTCTATTATGTCCTTTAAAGTAGAGACTTCCATTTTAAGGTTATACCTTCGATCTTCTTACTATTCTTTAAAATTCCTTCCCTTCCTACACTATCTTTAATTTGGGACATTTACTTGATTTTAATTCTCCATTGTCTTAAAGTTCCCATTGGTCTAATTTCGTGTATTCCACACTATGCCCAGTCGTCATCCTGTAGGCTCCCTTAAGTGAGCGTGGACCACGACAAGTCTTGATGTCAATGGTCGTTTCCATTATCGATTTCTTAATTGGAAGCTTACCTCTCCTAGGTTTCTTAGGTAATCTTTCCTCTATATCCTTACTATGGGCAATCCACCCCTTTCTTATTTATACAACATCTTTGAAGCTATCTTCCCATTTACACATTCCTTGTGTTTAACTTACTTCTTGTGTTCTGGGTAAACTTTCCTTGTACCTTGTATTTATTCTAACTTGTGCTCGCTATAATTTTTATTTCTACTAGGGAAGGATTTTCAGTGTTTTTCCTTTCAAGGTTTCTTAATCTCCTTCTAAGAGCTTACATCATCCCTTACGTGGCTTGAGTTTGGTCGTCGATTCGTTCTCGGCCATTTATTTATTCAAGGATTTCTTCATTCTTCCTTTCTAATGTTTTGGCTTTTACACCTTTCCCTTCCTTGCTAGAGTTTAAATTTATGGTCTTCTTGAGGGTCAGTTCGTTAACTGCTTTGTTCCCACTATTCTCTTGATCCACTTGTCTTGGAACAGCTGTCCATGAGTTTACTCGCCTTTGATGTCTATCCCATCTTCCTTCTTAGGGTGTTGTCCATACTATTTTCCAGTCTTTCCTAGGGCGTCATTCATTCTCCTTGATCATTCAGTTGTTACTAGTTGCTTCCTACTTGAATACACTCCTTTTTCCAAAACAGGCCACCCTTGCCATCCCAAGGCATCCTTAACCACTTACGCACCTTTTTAAGGTTCCATATTTTGGGTTAAGCCTCTTATGATCCATCTTTTGGTTCCTTAGCTTGGTAATTCCCTTTTTATGGTCTCACTTCCTACCTTTGTCCTTTTTCTTAGGGACTTTCGTACTAAAATTTTCAAGTTCAACCTCTTTAATGCTCCTTGAAGGCTTTTCCTTCTTATCTTTCTTACACCCACCTGATATTGGTATCATTGTCAACCCTTAATCCTTCCCTATCCTCCAATTCCCTTTTTGTTCCTTATCCTTCCTTGGAGGAGTTCCTAATTATTGGTGGGTTCCTAGCACTTTACGTTATGTCTATCCGCCTATCAATGGTTCTTTCAAGGGTACTTAATCATATACATTCCTCTAGAGTTCTCTTTCCTATCACATTTCTTTTCCTCTTCACTCTTACCGTGTCCTACCCTAGAGTTACAGATGAGATTTTTCGTGTTTGCCCTTCCTAAGGGGGTTATTATACCTTGCCTCTCTTCTTTGTTGTCTTTCATTCAACTGGTTCTTCTTAGAGGCAACTCAATTCCCCTTGGTTTCTTAACTCCGGTACGAGGGCTCGCTCAATCACTTAGGGTCCTTAAGCTTTCCTCCACTCTTCCTACATCTTTTGATGTTGCCTTCCCTTTTCCTAGATTCATCCTATTCTTTGACTCTGCTTCCCTTATACTAGACCCCTTATGAACACACTCTTTCCCTTCTTCCTACCTTTAGTTCCTCTCTAGAAACTCCCTTCCCAGTCCTTTGTCCTGTTGCCTTGTTACTCGGCAGTCCTTTGTCCTGTTGCCTTGTTACTCGGCATTTCCTAGTTCTTGTGGGGGAACTATTTAGGTTGGCTATCTTAGGGTTAGTGTTAACTAGAGGTGACCGGTAGTGTTCCTTCTTAGGTGGTCTTCTCTCCATTTATTACCTAGTCATGATTGGTATACTCTAATCTATTAGTTGTACATGTCGTTATTAGGGAGTCTAACTTTTAATTAAGGAAATAAAATGAGTTTTATTCATTCAAAGAAGTAGTTTCTTGCCGTACTCGACTTATTATAGGAATTCATCTCTTCCTAGTCTCTTGGAGTAATAGGTTAGGAGTTAGCCTCCTAATGGTTTTGGGATTCATGGTTTGAGGGCTCTGATGAACTCGTTGACGTCCATCCATACTATCGTCGGGCTTCCCTAATAGGACTGACTTCATGGAATACCTCGAGTTTGTACCTCCTAAGCACCTTAGCCTTGCACTCATAGGTCTACTTCATCCATTGGGAAGAGTTAAAGTTGAATTGAGCGGGTGGAGGCGTTTGGTGGACTTTCATACAGGTGGCGTGGGCATCCCAATAGTTATCCAAGGCCTCCTTCTTAGTTGGAGTCCTTTTAGGCTGTTGCGGGGCTGGTGAGGGTGTCAGGCTCCTTGGAGGAGGGATAGGTTCTTCCTGCCTTGGAGGAGGATATGTGATGCCTTCTGGCTCTAATAATACTCCAACAAGATTCCTATAGTCCCTAACCATATCTTGAGGTACTCTCTTCTCGACCTCTATGAAACTTTGGACGGCTACCTCATTAGAGGTAGGCGTCTTTTTCATGATCTCATGTGTGGGTTTGGTTTGCATGGTGAATTTCCTAGGAACTCTTCTTCCTACAGGGTAGTTAAGTTTTCTTGTTAGTGTCATGGCATAGTATTGATAATGCTTTCAAGGGAACAATGCTCTGATACCACTCAAGTTGTCACGCCCCAACCCAATTTGGTCAGATCCTCGTGATCAACCTGCCACTCCCTTGATTTAAAGGGGGTTTTCCCTTCTTTAATCAAGAGGAGTCAAGCACAATTTAATCCTTGTTCCCTGGAATAGCATAAATCAATCAACATGTAAAATTAAAAGTGACTTTAAGCATACCTAACGGAGGGTATATCTTCACATTTTCTTTTGTCATTTTTCCTTACTTCTGAAAGGGGTAAAAGAGAGGGGGTGAGTTCTACAACTTAGTGAGTGGGTGTTGGGAGTGAGTTTTCGAGACAAATAGCTTCATTTAAATTGTGCCAAGGTTAACGTTTCCTTTGAAAGAAAGTTTCCTCAAAGTTTGGTTTTCAAAATATTTTTCCCATTACCATATTAGGTGTGTTTAGCAAACAACACACACCCTTCATTAGGAATTGTACACACATTCGCAGGTGCAGTTCGTCGACTATATCCACTTGTGGATTAGAGTATCTTTACCATCCACCAAGATAGAAGTTCATCCACTTCTACCATGGGTCTGAGTGTATGTTCTCGACATTTGACCCACAAACCCGAATGTCACTCCGTGTCCGTATGAGGACAGAGACCTTATCTCGACCCCACCCCAGTCTCATGTGCAAGAAGCTACTCTGAGCTTCTTGACTAACTGGCATAACGAACTGCCCTTATCCCCATCATGTCATCCAGTAGCCCTTAGGACCCATCACTACCCCCCTTGGGCCTCTTGATTGTCATGTACAACAAGTGCAAGCACAAACAATAATTTTTCATCATATCAATCGGGTATGATTACCTCTACTTATGACCGGAAAGTAAGTTTTATCGATTAAAGATGGTACTCTTCATCCCAACAAAGTATGAAGTTAGAAAATCCCATTTACAACCGGTATGTGGTTTTTATCTTAAATCGCTCATCACCCCAACCAGGTATGATGTTAAAGTCCCACCCACAAGTGGTTTTCATTTCTAAAGTGCTCACCATCCCAATCAAATATAATGTATAAGTATTCCCACTCACTCAATAACTGTGACGTGTTCGTCCCTAGTCGATTTCCAAGCCCATGCTAGCTCTTTCTTACTAATGTTCGGTCTCTCATGTCCCTACACGTTTTGGGCATCATTGTCAATTAAGGTTTGTCATGACAGCCTTCGTTTCTCACATATGAGCGACTAGGCTCAAAATTCTTAGTTAATTGCATTTAGGTCCCTAAAGTTCATTTCCTCAACTTTAGGTCCCTAATGCTAACTTTTTCCCAAATTGAGTCCCAAACTTCCAAAATTTTATTTGGGCCCACAATTTACTCAAAATTGAATAAGGGGCTCAAGTTTTCCAAATTTCTAATTTGGTCCCTAACTTTTCAAAAATTACAATTTTACCCCTACTCTCCAAAAATCGCAATTTGGCCCCAATTGTTCCAAAAATTAACCGATTGGTCCACAAACATCTTTCTTATGGCCAATTGGCCTTCAATTTTGGGAAATTGCAAAAAAGGTCCCACAATTTTTTGAAATTCCCATTTTTCCCTAAAGTTTCCCCAATTTCTCCACTTCAAACTGACCGAATTTGATTTACTCAAATTGGCCATTCCATAAGGGTTAATTGTTTCAGTTGGAGGAACAAATCAGTTCATACACTTCCATATAATTCAATTGAGCTTTGAATCGCATGATTTGAGTCCAAAACGAGCTCAAATGGAGCTTCGCCGAAAAATTGTTCATAGAGAGAGAAAGCTTCAAAAGCTTAATGTCAGAGGTGCGGCGGTCCGATTTCTCTATATAGAAAGGTAGCTCTTGTCCTGAGGTTTCTTCTAGGATAAAAAATTGCTACAATTGAAATTAAATCGAGGGAGAATTTTATCAGTGTAGTTTAGAACTTTCTCTCTCTAACTTCAACCTGCAATGACAATGTAGACCCGAATTGGCTTACCATTCAGCTCTATTGCGGCCGTGTGAGGGTCATGGGGGTGTTGGGGAGGCTTGGTTCAGCCGGAGGAGGGCTGAATTTGAACGAATTCAGCTTGGCCAAAATAGGGCAACTTCGGTCCTTCAGAGTTGGTTGCTTCAATGATTGATTTCGTCGACGCTTCTCTAACGATCCTTGGGTCGAAAGGAAGTTGCTGTCAGGTAGCTGACTTTCTCCATAGTCTATAGGGCCCGACCTTGCCTTCTGAGGCTGAGAAAAAGGCTTATATCGGAGCCCTGGTTTGAGCTTCACCGAAAAATGGAGCAGTTGAGAGAGAATGAAGATTTGACGTGTGTGGGGGATGAATGGAGAGGAGCTCTTTATATATAGAGTTCGGGGACCCTCTACCGGATAACTTTCATTTTTTGGTCGAGCTTATCCTTGCCCTGAAATGCTCTGATCGGAGCAATTTCAGCTTCGCCGGCATTATTTGTTTTCTGCATTAATGAACAGTGTTGTCATCCTAAGGAAGAAGATGACACTATTTTGAACCGGACCGGACTGGTCCGACCAGGTTCAATGCGTAAATTGATCGGTTCGAGCCCAATTTGACCAGTTTTCTCAAAATTAAAAACTTCTAAATTTATCTAAATTCATTCTCTATATAACGGTGGCTTTAATTATCCAATTTGATCATTTTAAGCCACCAAAAAAATGAATTTAGAAATCGGTTCAGGTATGGATCAAACTGGTTCAATCTTGTTCATGTTCGGTTCCCCCTGAACTGATCTAGTTTTCTCCTCCCATTTGTCCCTTTTCCATGATTTTTATGACCCTTTGAGTCACTCGAGATTTGTTGATTTTCCATTTTACCCTTTCTCTATCAATTAAGGTTCATGAACCAGCTTGATTTCCTCTTTTGAATTGACCAGTTCTTTTACCAGTTTTCTTACCTTTAAATGACGGGGTTTACAGCTCATTTCCTACCAATAAGGGTAACTGAATCTGTTGAATAAATAGTCCTTCTGTATATGGGGTCCCGCTGAGCATAGAATCAGATCGAGACCCGAGGTTCACCAACAAGTTATGCCCCAGCCAACAGGATGCCTTGGGAACCGAACTCCATGTGAGTACTGCATTAATGAATGGTCAGTCTGAGCGAACCATCCAAACCTTGGAAGATATGCTCTGGGTATGCATTCTGATGATGAACAATGGTTCGGAGGACTATCTCTGCCTCATGGAGATTGCTTATAACAATAGTTACCTAGCCAACATATAGATGGCACCTTATGAGGCCCTCTATAGGCAACCATGTTGCACAACCCTATTCTATGAAGAAGTAGGGGAAAGGATGCTTGAGAAGATCGAGCTTATAAAGGATGCTTGAGAGGATCGAGCTTATAAAGGATGCAATGGAGAAAATCTGAACCAAAAGGAGTCGACTTAAGGCAACCCATGATAGATAAGTGTTATGTCGAACAATAAGGACCTACATTTTGAAGTAGGAGACCGAGTGTCACGCCCCAACCTTGTTTGGGTGTGATCAACCCACCACTCTCTTGATTTATTAAAGGGTTTCCCCTTATTATAGACCATAAAGAGAAAGGCGTCCTTTAAACCTACACCTTTTCTAGGAATAACATAAACAAAACTGCATAATAATTTAAATTTATTATACATGTATCACAGGTGCCTTAATTGATGGTCTTTAAGGGTAGGCTTTCCAAAATCTCCTAAAAGAGATATAAGGGAGGGGATGACTACGACTACTCAGTGAATGGGTTTTCAAAAGCTTTTTACTTTTAAGAAAACAATTATTATTGGAGTGTACCAGACACCTTTCCTTTCAAAATCCCTTCATTTATAAATTTGAGTTTTTCCATCATTTCCTAGTTATCACGGTGTGTCATCACCCAACACACATCCTTCATCATGAAGGTTACACACATTCACAGGCCAGTACGACTACTGAACCCACTAGTGGCTTCGAAGCGACTTTACCGACCACCTAGATAGAAGCACGACCACTTCTACCCTAGAAATGAGAGGATGTACGCGACATCCGACCCTCAACCCCAAAATCACTTCTTCATGTTCATATGAGGATAGAGACCTCATCCTGTCCCCACCCTAGTCTCATGCGCTTGGTGCTACTCCAAATTTCGCACAGACACCTAGAACAACGAACTGCCCTTATAGCCACCAGGTCGTCCAGTGCTCTTAGAACGCATCACTACCCCTCATGGGCGTTTTGATGATCCCGTACTCATAGTGCATGCACAAACAATGTTTTCTTATCAAGCCATGTAATATGTGGTGCCACTAGTCTAACGGCCCCGACTCTCAACTCAACCCGCAGTTGTTTGTCTTGACTAGTCCATCGACCTGTCATGTCGCACTGCTGCTAGTTGACTGAGCATGTCAATCCTATCTTGGTACCATGGCCAAACAATTCACTTATTAAGTTTTATGGCACATATATCATGTTCGTTTACGAGCTCTTGCTCGTGCCAACTGGCCTTGGGCCCACTGTACCAAATTTTCAAAAACTAGGCATTCTAACCCTCAAGTTCCAAAATCGAGGCCCCCGACCTATAAGAGCTAATCGAGCTCTCATTAAGAAGGTCTCCCAAATAGTTTAAGCATTGGAACACAGTCAAGGGAGAACACTTCTGAAAAAATAGGTTTTCACTGTTCATTATACCAACCGGTATAAGGACATCTCCGTTCATAACCGATGAACGGGTTTTTAACTTCCTACTAGGAAGTCTTATCATACCAACCAGGTATGATCTACATACAACTGGTAAATAGTTTTTCCTCATAATTTTCACATCACTTTCTCTAAGTGGTGATGATAAAAATACCACTAAACAGTTGGTTTTTATACTGAGGCACTTATCATTCCCAATCAAGTATGATATAAAATCCCACTCACAACTGGTAAGTGATTTTTATCTTTAAGTTGTGCTCATCATCCCAACGAGTATGATGTTAGTAAACCCACTCACAACCGGTAAGTGGTTTTTAACTTTAAGTTATGCTCATCATCCCAACCGGGTATGACGTTAGTAAACCCACTCACCCATTAACACAGTGAATTCCACTAGACCGATTCTTTGTATTCACGTGAGCTCGTCCATGTTGGCGTTCCCAGTATTTCACGTTCCTACACAATATGAATATCCTTGTTCATTATTACTCGGCATAACAGCCTTCATTCATTTCCAATGAATGAGAAAATCCAAACTTTTAATTATTTGCAATTAGGTCCCTAAAGTTATTTCTCTTTTAACTTTAAGTCCATATGTCAGCTTTTCCTCAAATTGAATCCCATAACTTTTCAAATTTATCTTGGGACCTCAATTTATTCAATTTCACCAAAAAGGGGTTTAATTTTCCAAATTTCCAATTTGGTCCACCAATTTTTCCAAAATTACCATTTTGCCCTTCCTTTACAAAAATGGTAAGTTTTGCCTCAAAAATTCCAAAATTTCTCAATTGGTCCTCCAACATTATTTTCTTGCCCAATTGACCCTCATTTTCATAAAATTGTATTTTGGTCCTCTGAATTTCGAAAATCCCTAATTTTCCCCAATTTTTCCCCCAATTTGAACTCCTTAGCACAGCCAAATTTGATTTCATCAAATTGACTGATCAAACACATCTAATTGTTGAAAATGAAGTTAAAATTGAGTTCCTCCATCTTATTACGATTCAATAGCACTTTGGATCGTAAGTTTTCATGCTAGAACGAGCTCAAACAGAGCTTTGCCGGAAAATGTACTATAGAGAAAGAAAGCTTCGATTACTCACCGGTGAGGACACGACGGTCCGAGCTTTCTATTTGGGCAGATAGCTCTCATCCTGAGGTTCATCCTAGAATCAAGAATCGCATCAATTGATGCCAAATTGAGTTAGAATTTCATCATTGAAATTCTATCGGTTCTCCCTCTAGCACCGACCGGAAATTGCAGAGGGGAGCCGAATTGGCTTACCTTTCAGTCCTAATTCGGTCATGGGAGGGCTGAGGAAGTGTTGGAAAGGCTTGGTTTAGCCTGAGAAGGGCTTGAAATGGTCGATTTTAGCTTGGCCGAAATAGGGAAGCTTCGGTCCGCCGAAGCTGCATCACTGTTCCATCATGCTGGCGCTTCTCCGGTGATTCTCGGATTGACTAGAGTTTGCTATTAGATAGTTGTCTTCTCCCCGGTTCTAAAGAGCTTGACCTCTCTTTCTGAGGTTAAGAAAAATGTTCAAGTCAAAGCTCTAGTTCGAGCTTCACCAGGAAATGGAGCAATAGAGAGAGAGAAGTGTTCAGGTGTGAGGAGAATGAATGGGGATGACCTCAATTGTGTATCAAATGGGAGAGATTTATTACTAGTATTAATATTTCTATAAATTATTGGTATTAATTCCAATAATTTAATTTCAATATTAAAGTATTTGTATTAATTTAAGCACGCTTAACTTCAAAGTTCTTATGGAATCTCATTCACCTGAACCAATTTGGTTTTTCTCTTCTAATTTGTCTTAAGTTTCTTTTCCAAGGTTTAATGAACCCTTTGGATCATTGGGTACTTGTAAATTCCTAAATTTCCCATTCACAATTGATCGGGTTTGTGAAACGATTCAATTTTCTCACTCGATTTGACTGGTTTCCTTTTCGGTTTTCCTTAGCTCAAAAGTGCGGGGTTTACAACTCTCTCCTCCTTTTAGGAGTTTTGTTCCTAAAACTTAATTAGCAACCTTGTATGTGGAATCATTTCCTTTGATGCCCCTTTGGTGTTTGCTTAACATGCAAACTCTTCTCTCGTTCTTTCAATTAGTCCTTTTTACAATCTTCACTTAAGGAATTCCTTTTCCTTTGTATTATTTACTCTCCCATAGAGTTTGTCATAACTAGACATACCTTACTTCAGGATATGTTCTTAGATTTTATCACTTTCTTTGCTTTAGAGCAACATTCTTCCCCTTGAGGTTCTGTATTCAAGATTGGAAATTCCATGATAACTAACCATTTTCGTGTCTAGTTAACCGCTTGGTCATAGAAACTCTTAGCTCGACATCCTTTAGAGCATTACATACCTATTTTCACGGATTTCTTTATCATCACTTTTTCATCCCATTTCAACTCTTCCTTCATTTGTTGCTCATTACAAAACAGTCCAAATTATGTTTGACTTTGTCATGCTTATGAACCGACTCTTCCTTATTTTGAGTCATGTTTTCATCGGGCTTGTTGGGTTTTCTTGTCCCTTACAGCATGACATTTTTCTAGATCATGTCTCTATATCCATTAGATCTCTAAAACACCTCTCTTATGGTTATTTCTTATTTTTCAACCTCTCAAGAATTGCATAACTTCATCCCTCTTTTCTTCTGGTAGTGTTCCTCGACTACCTTCACCATTATTAACTCAACTTACACAACTGTGTCGGTTCTCCTTACCCACTCGTCCCTTTTCAACTTCCTTATTGAGTATTTCCAATTCCAATTAATTAAATTTCCAGATGTTTTACCAACATTCTAGGAATTGTCCTTTCTTAGGTTCATCATCATTCCCAATGATATCCTTTACTCAAGGATTTTCTTTTGGCCTTAATCCACTCTTACTTGTTCGTAACCATTTCACAATTCTTTATATCGAGTTGATTCCTTTCGGTCTACATGTCGTTTGCTTGGTTTGGGGAGTTTCCCCTTTTTACGGTTTCATTCTCTACTATTTCCTTCAAGGTAGAAACTTTCATCTTAGGAGATACATGTTCAAACTTCTTACCATTTCTTGAAGGTTTCCTTTCTTCATCTCCTTACACTCTTTCCATATTAGGGCATTTGCCCGCTTTTAGTCCTTCATTGTCTTAAATTTTTTCCATTCCATCCCTTATTCCTTATTTGAGTAGTTTATTAATCTTATTTTGGGTACTTCATGTTATGCTCTGCCTTCCACTCTTTAGGCTTTATTATACGCGTGTGGACTATGGCCTGTCTTACCAATCGTGGTTATTCCTCCATAACCACATCTTATTTGAAGGCTTATTTTTCCAATGTTTCTCAGACGTTCTTTCCTTCCTTACCTTATTATGGATAGTCCACTCATTCTTACTTGACACAATATCTCTTAATATTCTTCCTTGGGTTTCTTTCACCTTAGCATGCATTTTATTTGTGAATTTGTCTCCTTACCTCTTGTCACCAGGTTCCGTTTATTCTTTATTACGTCATGTATCCTTTCTTAGGATTTCCTTGTTTGGGAGGATTCATACCCTTTTCTCTTGTAATTTCTTTTCCATACATCCTTGAAGACACCTAACTTTAAATGATGTTCCTTGATGCTATTCTTGTATGCTTACCTTTACTCTTGAGATCCTATGGATACGTTTTTCGTACTTCATTCTCATTCTCACTCGTACCTCAGCACATGTCTAGAGCTCGCATCCACCTAGTTTAAAAATCCCTTGATTACCCTTCGAGAGGTTCATTTAACCGTCTCAAGGCTTTATAGTTTTGGTTCTGGCCATCGATTTCTTTTAAGGATTTTCCTTCATTCTTCTTTTACAATGATTTTCCCTTTTTCACTTCTCCCTTCTTTATCGTGGTTTAAATCCTTAGTTCTCTCGAAGGCTAGTTCTTTAACTACCTCCTTCACACTATTTTTCTGATCCAATCATCTGGGCAGTTGTATCACTCTTCCTTCATGCCTATCCTTTTGTTCTTCATAGAATGTAGTCTTTACTACATCTCAGCCTTTCTTAGGATTTTTTTTATTCACTTTGGTCGTCCCTTTGTTACTCGTTTCTTCTTTCTACTCAATTCTACTGAAATTATTGTTTGGTCCTCCAGCTTTCTCCAAACAAGTCACACAGGGCAATCACAATACTTCTTTCCTTTTGAAACATTTCCCAATTAAGGGTTGGTTCCTTGCACTCCACATTATGTCCATCCGCCCATCAAAATTCCTTCTAGGGTAGTTAGCCGTATGCATCCCTCCAAAGTTTACTTTCATAGTGTATTTCTTTATGGAGCGTTCAAATCTTCCTTGTTTCAAGATTTCTTGACAATTATGTGAGAGGCTTTTCTATTCTTTTCTTGGCCTGAGTTTAGGCGTTAATTTGGCCTTTAGTCCTATTAAGGATTTCTTTCATCCTTCTTTTCCTGAGTATTTGGTCTTTCTGCCCCTCTCTTCTTTGTTGGAACTCAACTTATGGCTTTCCCGTGTATTAGTTCGTTAACTGCCTCGTCTCCATCATTCTTTTGGTCTAAGTTTCTTAGGGCAGTTGTTTTCTCGAGTCCTCCTGTCCTTAACATCTATCTCACTGACCTTTTAGGTTGTAGTTCTTTCTACCTCTCGGTCTTCCTTAGGTATGTTGATCAGAGACTTCGATTTTTTACTTTTCTGCTTTTTCCAAAAGAGGTAGTACTTTAAAATTATATCACTTTTCCAAAGCAAGTTGGTCTTAGCCTCCGATACTTCCTTCCTTCAAGTAGTTTCTAATGAAGGGTTGGCTCCTTGCACATCTGCCAACCAATGATTCCTTCAAGGCACTTGGTTGTATGCATCCCTCCAGAGTTTCCTTTCACAGCATATTCCTTCTCTTATTCACTCTCACTATGTCATTCCCTAGAGTTTCGGGGGACGTTTTTCTGTGTTTGCCCCTTATGAGAGGGTTCTAAGTATGCTTCTCATGTACCTTATCCCTATTCATAAGGTATCCTTCTTGGTTTGACCTTCTTAAGAAGTTTTTGTATTCACCTCATCTTTTCTTGACCTCTTTGTGAATCATTTACGTAACCCGCTCCATGGTATCGGTCTCCAATCCTTCATGTCCTTTGTGACCTTTGAGGAGGTATTGCCCTGAATCTATGAGGTGTGGAACATCCCTTCTTTCCTTACACCAATAATAGTTCATCTTGGTATTTGTCCTTTAGTAGGGTTAGGCATCTCTTCAGGTAATGTCCCATCGTTATTCCCTTACATGGATCGTTGTGGTTCTTTCTTTCCTTCAACTAGGGCTTTTTCCAGGGTTACTAGTGGTTTGGTGCTTTACCGTTCTTGAGTCTGATCACTTTGACAGTTTTCATGCTGAATCACCTTTCCTAAGGGTCAAGATAAGAGTCCTCCTATGTTTCCTAGTTCATCTTCCATCACTGGGATGCGACTTTTCCTTAGTTTCTAGGATAGTGTGGGTTTGTTTTATTTTCCTTAGGTCATATTCCTAGTAAGATCACATCCTTAGAAGATATAGTTTTGGGGAGTTTGAATCTTTTATTAACATGGGGATACAAAAGGTTAGGCTCTCAGCCCTATCACAGATAATAATCACAAATTAACTATGGAATTCTTGATAAGCATCCTCCTTTATACTTAGGATTGTGCCATCAATAGGTCCTAGTACCATTCTCCAGGATGCTTCCCCATTTGGTCTTTCAACATGTCTGCCAAGTCTCAAGCATTTGGGAAGCTTCTAGGGTTGTCTCCCTACGAAGATAGGGTGTTGAGTAGTGTCATTCCAAGTTTTCTTAGTTCCTCTCTTAGGAGCCATCTAAAAATTTTAGGATAAATCCTATTAGTTAATATATTTTCTAGTCTTGATTATGTATTCGAGCAAATAGGCTCTGATACCACTCTAGTTGTCACGCCCCGACCCTGTTTGGTTGGATCCCCGTGATTAACCTGCCACTCTCCCAATTTATTAAAGGGTTTCCCCTTATTATAGACCGTAAAGAGTAAGGTGTCCTTTAAACCTACACGTTTTCCAGGAATAACAAAAACAAAACTGCATAATAATTTAAATTTATTATACATGTATCATAGGCGCCTTAGTTGATGGTCTTTAAGGGTAGGCTTTCTGAAATCTTTTGAAAGGGATATAAGAGAGGGGGTGAGTATGAAAACTCAGTGAATGGGTTTTCAAAAGCTTTTGACTTTTAAGAAAACAATTATTATTGGAGAGTGCCAAACTCCTTTCCTTTCAAAATCCCTTCATTTAAAATTTTGAGTTTTTCCATCATTTCTTAGTTACCACGATGTGTCATCACCCAACACATATCCTTCATCATGAAGGTTACACACATTTACATGTCAGTACGACTACTGAACCCACTAGTGGCTTCGGAGCGACTTTACCGGCCATCCGGATAGAAGCACGACGACTTCTACCCTAGGAATGAGTGGATGTACGTGACATCCGACCCTCAATCCCAAAATCGCTTCTTCGTGTCCATATGAGGACAGAGACCTCATCATGTCCCCACCTCGGTCTCATGCGCTTGGTGCTACTCCAAATTTCGCACAGACACCTGGAACGACGAACTGCCCTTATAGCCACTAGGTCGTCCAGTGCCCTTAGGACGCATCACTACCCCTCATGGGCGTCTTGATGATCCCGTACTCATAGTGCATGCACAAACAATGTTTTCTTATCAAGCCATGTAATATGTGGTGCCACTGATCCAACGTCCTCGACTCTCAACTCAACCCGCAGTTGTTTGTCTTGACTAGTCCGTCGACCTGTCATATCACACTCCCGCAAGTTGACTGAGCACGTCGGTCCTATCTTGTTACCATGGCCAAACAATTCACTTATTAAGTTTTATGGCACATATATCATGTACGTTTACGAGCTCCAGCTCATGCCAACTAGCCTTGGGCCTACTGTACGAGATTTTCAAAAACTTGGCATTCTAGCCCTCAAGTTCCAAAATCGAGGCCCCCGGCCTATAGTAGCTAATCAAGCTTCCATCATGAAGGTCTCCCAAATAGTTTAAGCATTGGCACACAGTCAGGGGAGAACACTTCCGACAAAATAGGTTTTCACTGTTCATTATACCAACCGGTATAAGGACATCTCCGTTTATAATCGATGAACGGGTTTTCAACTTCCTTCGAGGAAGTCTTATCATACCAACCGGGTATGATCTACTTACAACCAGTAAATAGTTTTTCCACATAATTTTTACATCACTTTCTCTAAGTGGTGATGAGTAAAATACCATTAAACAGTGGATTTTTATACCGAGGCACTTATCATTCCCAATCGGGTATGATATAAAATCCCACTCACAACCGGTAAGTGGTTTTTATCTTTAAGTTGTGCTTATCATCCCAACCGGGTATGAGGTTAGTAAATCCACTGACAACCGGTAAGTGGTTTTTAACTTTAAATTATGCTTATCATCCCAACCGGGTATGACGTTAGTAAACCCACTCACCTGTTAACGCAGTGAATTCCACTAGACCAGTTCTTTTTATTCACGTGAGCTCATCCATGCTAGTGTTCCCAGTATTTCACGTTCCTACACGATATGAACATACTTGTTCATTATTACTCGGCATAACAGTTTCATTCATTTCCAATGAATGAGAAAACCCAAACTTTTAATTATTTGCAATTAGGTCCCTAAAGTTATTTTTGTTTTAACATTAAGTCCCTAATATCGATTTTTCTTCAAATTGAGTCCCGTAACTTTTAAAATTTATCTTGGGACCTCAATTTATTCAATTTCACCAAAAAGGGGTTTAATTTCCCAAATTTTCAATTTGGTCCCCCAATTTTTCCAAAATTACCATTTGCCCTTCCTTTACAAAAATGGTAAGTTTTGCCTCAAAAATTCCAAAAATCCTCAATTTGTCCTGCAATAGTTTTGAATCGATAGCACTTTGAATCGTAAGTTTTGATGCTAGAACGAGCTCAAACAGAGCTTCGCCGGAAAATGGACTCTAGAGAAAGAAAGCTTCGATTACTCACCGGTAAGGGCACGACGGTCCGAGCTTTCGATTTGGCAGATAGCTCTCATCCTGAGGTTCATCCTAGAATCAAGAATCGCATCAATTGATGCCAAATTGAGTTAGAATTTCATCATTGAAATTCTGTCGGTTCTCCCTCTAGCACCGACCGGAAATTGCATAGGGGAGCCGAATTGGCTTACCTTTCAGTCCTAATTCAGTCGTGGAAGGGCTGAGGAAGTGTTGGGAAGGCTTAGTTTAGCCTGAGAAGGGCTCGAAATGGTAAATTTCAGCTTGGCCGAAATAGGGAAGCATCAGTCCGCCGGAGCTGCATCACTGTTCCATCATGCCGACGCTTCTCCAGTGATTCTCGGATTGACTAGAATTTGCTATTAGATAGTTGTCTTCTCCCCGATTCTAAAGAGCCTGATCTCTCTTTCTGAGGTTAAGAAAAATGTTCAAGTCAAAGCTCTAGTTTGAGCTTCACAAGGAAATGGAGCAGTAGAGAGAGAGAAGTGTTCAGGTGTGAGGAGAATGAATGGGGATGAACTCAATCGTGTATTAAATGGGAGAGATTTATTACTAATATTAATATTACCATAAATTATTTTTATTTATTCCAATAATTTAATTTTGATATTAAATTATTTTTATTAATTCTAATAATTTAATTTAGGTATTAAATTATTGGTATTAATTACAATAATTAAATATATATTAATTTATTGCCATTTATGATCAGGCGTATGTTCGCATAAAAAATTTTGACTGAAATTTCAAAGTTTAAAGTTCTTATGGAATCTCGTTCACATGAACCAATTTGGTTTTTCTCTTCTAATTTGTCTTAAGTTTCTTTTCCAAGGTTTAATAAACCCTTTGGATCATCTAGGACTTGTAAATTCCTAAATTGCCCATTCACAATTGATTGGGTTTGTGAACCAGTTCGATTTTCTCACTCGGTTTGACCAGTTCACTTCCCGGTTTTCCTTAGCTCAAAAGGGCAAAGTTTACACCGTGTGTTTCTCAAGGTATCACCATATAGAGGGATACTCAGGTTTCAACAGCAAGTGAAGTTGAAACTCGGGAAAAATGGTCCATATACCATAATTCAGAGGGTGGGACTGATGGCATACAAGCTCGAGTTACCTCTGGATCTACAAAGGATACACGATGTGTGCCATTTGTTAGTACTACGAAAATATTAGCCCAATCTGTCACGCCCCAACCCGGTTTGGTCGGATCTCCGTGAACAACCCGCCACTCTCCTAGTTAATCTAGGGTTTTACCCTCTTTTAAACCGTGGGGAGTAAGGCGTCCTTCTTACATGTACCTTTCCTAGAATAACATTAATCAAAATTGAATATAAATTTTACATACCTGCTTTAAGGTTGATTAGTTTTCTCTTAGTTTCCTGAAAATGAGTAAAAGGGAGGGGTGAGTTCAACAACTCAGTGAATGGGTGTTCAAAGATTTATTTTTAGAAAAATAGTTTGAATTTGAAGTTTGTTAGACTCCTTATTTTTCTTTTCAAAATATTTCATTCTCAATTCTTGGTTTCCATAACTATTTCTCATCATAACGGTGTATTTATCAACCAACACACACCTTTCATCATGAAGGAACACACAATCACAGGCCAGCCCTTCCACTATACCACTTATGACATTGGAGGGACTTTACAAGCCACCTAGAAAGAAGCATGTCCACTTCTACCCTGAGAATAAGTGGATGTTCGGGACATCTGACCCTCAATCTCATAACAAAACACCATGTCTATATGAGGACAGAGACCTCATCCCATCACCACCCCAATCTCATGTGCAATGAAGCTACGTCGAGCTTCGCAAGACTTCTAGTACGACTAACTGCTCTTATTTCCACCAGGTCATCTAAAGCCCTGGGACGCATCACTACCCGTCTTGGGCATCTTGAAGGTCATGTAACATAGTGCATGCACAAATCAACAATTTTTCACATAAGCCATATAATCTATGGTGTCCCTACTCCAACGGCCACGACCTTTAACTTGACCTACAGTTGTTTGTCTTGACTAGTCCGAAGACCTATCATGTCGCACTACCGCTAGTCCATCAAGTATGTCAGTCATGTCTCGGTTCCATGGCCAAACAACTCATTTACTTAAGTTTTCATGGCTTAATAATCATGTTTGTTTACGAGCTTTTGCTCGTGCCAACTGGCCTAGGGCCCACTGTTCAAGATTTTCAAAATCGGGCGTATTAGCCCCCAAGTATCAAAACTGAGGCATCCGGCCTATATGAGCTATTCGAGCTTCTGTCAAGAATGTCTCCCAAAAATTTTATGCAGTGGCACACAATTAGGAGAGAGCACTTCCGACAAAATAAACATTTCAACTATCCATCATACCAATCGAGTATGAGGACATCTTCGCTTATAACCAATAAGCGGATTTTCAACTTCATTTTAGGAAGTTTCATCATACCAACTGGGTATAATCTACTTACAACCGGTAAGTAGTTTTTACGTATGATTTTCACATCACGCCTCTCGAGTGTGATGGTTAAAATACCACTTAGTAGTGGGTTTTTATTTTCGAGATGCTTATCATCCCAACCGGGTATGATATTAAATTCTCACTCACCCAATAGTGCAGTGAATTTCCTCTTAGCCAGCTTGTTGTATTTACGCGAACTTGTCTTAGTTGGCATTCCCGGTAATTTGTGTTCCTACACGATATGAACATCTTTATTCATTATCCTTTGGCCTAATAGTCTTCATTCATTACAAATGAATGAGAAAACCAAACGTTTCATTTATTTGCAATTAGGTTGCTAAAGTTATTTTTCTTTTACTTTAAGTCCCTAGTGCTAGTTTTTCCTCAAATTGAGTCCCAAAACTTTTAAAATTCACCTTGGTACCTCAATTTATTCAAATTCATAAAAAGGGGTTCAATTTCCCAAATTTCCAATTTGGTCCCCCAATTTTTCCAAAATTACCATTTTGCCCCTACTTTACAAAAATGGTATGTTTTGCCCCCAAAACTCCAAAATTTATCCAATTGGTCCTCCAACATCTTTATCATGCCCAATTGGCCCTCAATTTTATGAAATTGCACTTTAGTCCCTCAAATTTTCAAAATTCCCAAATTTCCCTCAATTTTTCCCCTAATTTCAACCTTCTAACTCAGTCAAATTTGATTTTATCAAATTGACCAATCAAATGAGTTTAATTGTTGAAATTGACGTTAGATTGAAACTTTATACGATTCAATTGCACTTTGAATTGCATGATTTGATGTTGGAATGAGCTCAATTGGAGCTTCGCCGAAAAACTTGACTTATAGAGAGAAAGTTTCAAAAGCTTGTCGTTGGGAGCACGGCGGACCGAGCTTTTAATCTAGGCAGCTAGCTCTTGTCCTAAGATTTCTCATAGGACTGAACCAGTCTGAACCGGGTTTAAAGCTTAAACCGGCTGGTTTAGGCCCGATTCAATCTAATTTTTCAAAATTAAAATTTTCTAAATTTATTCTCTATCCAATGGTGGCCTCAAATCTCAAATTTGAATTTTCTAAGCCATCTAAAAAAATGAATTTAGCATCTGGTTCAATAGTAGTTCAGACCGGTCTAAATTGGTTCAATCCAGTTCACTTGAACCGATTTGGTTTTCATCTCCATTTCATCCTAAAGTCCTTTTTCATGACTTTTGTGACTACTTAGGTCACTCGGAATCCATAAATTTTTCAATTTGCCCTTTCTCTATCGGTTCAGGTTTATCAACCCACTCGGTTCATAAACCGGTTCAATCCCGCTCGAATCCGGTTCTCCTGAACCAATCTAGTTTTCTCTCCCAAATTGTCCTAAGATCTTTTTCCAAGGTTTTAAGAACTCTTTGAGTCACTCGGAAGATGTAAATTTCCCAAATTGCCCGTTTTTTTATGATACATTTATGAACCGGTTCAGTGTTTCTCACTCGGTTTGACCGATTCTTTTCCCGATTTTCCTTAACTTCAAAGGGTGGGGTTTACAACTCTCACTTCATTTTAGGAGTTTTGTCCCCAAAACTAAATTTAACTCTGGAATAACTAATCTACAATACATAAAAATAGTTAATATAAACTAATCAACAAATCTAGAATATATTATATAAAAAACTATTAAATATAAATATTTAAAAATTAAACAAAAAAATTACAAATATAATTTAAAATTAATTAACTAAATTTATTTAATTAAAAATTAAAACCAACTTCAACTAGTGAAAGGCAATAAGAAGAATAAGAAAGTAAGAGTAAATAGTAATAAAAAAATAAGTAACTTTTTTTATTATATATAAAAAGAAAGATAAAAATATTAATATTATTTTAATTAAAAAATTACATTTCCCTCCAAATCCCTCCAAACAAATTGAATGACCTCTCCAATTGAATACAAATCTCTAGATCCAAACATGTTAAAGTTTAAAGTATGAGTTAAATTTTATAAATATAATTAAAGTCAACCACTATCAGATTTCGATGTAAATTCTAAGTGATATATGATATTGTTAATTGTGCATGATGATATATAATCACTTTGAAATACAGTGATATAATTACTTCACATATTATATAAAAATAATGGATCATATGTGAGTTTTTAAGAAAGAGAAATTAAATAAATAATTTTAAAATTTTAAAATTAATAAAATGCTTCATAGAAATATTTTTGAACCATTTGTAAAATATATATTTTTGGAAACCACTTAATCAATAACACCAAAATAAGTAATTTTACAAGAACAATTATAAAATATATTTTAAACATCATAAATTTTATATGAATTCACAAGTGTGTGGTTCTAATTATTTATAATATCTTATTATTTATAAATTATTTTAAATTTTAAGTTAGATATTTTTTTTTGTGTGAGCACTCAAATATCAATTAACTCACTCTCTCATTCATTAAAACACACTCTAAAATTGTTAAATTTATTGTGAATTTATTTTTATTAATATTCAAATTATGAGTATCCTTCTAAGTTTCTAAAATTATGATTTTCTTGATATATGTATTGGATTAAGTGGATGAATGTGTTATGCAACCCATACCCAATTACTAATTGGGGTATCACAAGTTTAGGCGTAAGAGATTTATTTGTATAGTTTCATTTTAAAGAAGAAAAAACCATCATAAGAAAATTTGAATAATAAAGAAAAATAACGGGTGCCTCATTTTTTATAATCACTTTATAGGAGAAATAATAAAATAAATAAATAATATTTTAAAATCGAAATATTATAAAACATTTAAAATGTAGCAATTGAACACATTATGTTTTTAAAAAGTTATATTGAATTATACAAATTATTAAATATGTACTTATACAATTAATATATATTAACATAACAATGCTAATAATTTAGGATTTTTTTAGAGCAATCTTAACCGTTATCAAAATAAAACATTAAATTTAAATAAAAAAACAATGGGACAAGCGTCGAGTTTCTGCTAAGGTAATCATATGCGTCATCAAGGGTGACTAATTAAAATATGGAGCGGCCAATAAGGGCCTCTTCCTCCATATGGTCAATGGAGGGGCGGGTCGTCCGTGTACAAGTGTACAGTGGTAATTGATAAATAAAATATATTAATTTAATTAATTAATTCGAATATACAATTAAATAAATATTAATATTGATATTATACTAACTAAATTATATTTAATTTTATTATTTATTTAAAATAAAAATATTTTAATATAAATAAATTTTTATTTGATAAAGTTAAAAATCCTATCACTATAAAATTTCTCGTCTAAAATTTTAAAATTTTTATAATATAATATTTTATATTATAAATATATAATTTAATTTAATTTTACTTGGTATATTTATTTTGTTTATTCAAGTTTAATGGATAAAAAAAATAAAATTTGGATGATTTTTAACAAAAAAAGGTATATCCATCCTTCTACATCCAATCAAAACAAACAGGACATGATGATAGGGTCCTTTTCCTAATCCATACTCCAATCCATTAAGCTATGGATCCGTACCTAGCCTACTGTGATAAAAAAAAGATAAATATAAAAAATCGTGTTGATTTTTATTAAAAAAATTAATTAAAATATAAAAGATGTACAATTTCAATAGTTGTAAAAATATGTTTACGGACCAAATCAACCATCGGTCGTCCAATGAACCAGAATGCATTGTGCTTACCCGGTCTGATCCATAGTACCATGACCCGTGGAATGTGACCCAGACGGTACAAACAAACTAACCCTTCCAAGACGGTCCATGAACCATCGGACTGGCTCGCGTGCAGCACTAATGACAAACTAGACAGGAAAGTCAACGGAGATTACTACAAATCAAAGTTACTAAAAAATTAACCTATCCGTCTTACAAAGATTACTTTATGTGAAATTCATTTCCGAGAGGGAAATGTAGATTAGAAAATAATGAATTGATGAGCTTTCAAAAAAAGGAAATAAAATAAAAATAAAAAGCCACTCGTAATTCCCTGCCATCAGAGTTCATATCATATTTTGCACTAGACGGATAAACTATAATTCATGAGATACCAATCAGCTTTCAAAATGTGCTGAAATGATATGGAAAGCTCCACTCAAAATGAACATGCTGAAGAATAGTGATCTCATACAATGGGCAGATCGACCGATCATAGGACAGATTGAACTGATTCCGGTAACTGCACAGGGGCACAATCTCGGAGTTTGCACTGAAGATGATAAACAGCAAAAAACGTGTTATTAACTCCAGAGCTCTTGAAGTTCAATAGTTAGGCCCAAGCTATCCTTTTGCCAACTTTGCTTGTATCAGTTTGTCCAATATTGGTGGCTCCAGAGGAATCGGGTCCAGGCAGCGCTCCGAAGCAGCAACAATCACCTGCCCCATACATTGCTTAAAATATTAGACAATATGACATTAAGGCACCTTATGGGATCCCAGAAAGATATACTGAGCTGTTCAACATAAACAATTTCAAAACCATGATCAGAGCGTAGATATAATTTAGGCTTGAAATTCTATCAAACAGGTCGTGGCATTTTCAATTTGTTAACCCCAAAGATAGAATGTGTTCACGATACTTCCATGTCAGTGCTACTCCCCTCTTTCTATTACCTCATCTAGCAGAAAGTCAACTGCAGCCTCATCCTCAGAAATTTCTTTTAAGGGCAACCTCAAGAACTGAATGTCTAATTGAATTTGCTGAAACCCACTCCGATTGAATGTTTGGAGTCGAACAAACTCTTGTAGACTTTTGAGGGACAGTTTCACAATTGTTGATACAACAGACTCCTGAAGAAAAAAACCCAGATCATATACCACAGCATTGATACTGCCTGTTTCAAAAGAATAGTGAGAGTCTAACCTGTGTATATTCAACCTTGGTAAAAATCTCAACTTTTTGCTTGAACAGTTTCGCTAGATGTGTTTCTAGAAGCTGACTCCTTGCCCTACTGGTATTAGATCGACCGAGTCTGTCATCCCTAAGGGGATTGCTGCGTGAGGAAGCTGTACTTCCATTGCTATCCGAGTGGCGGTGCTTTCGGATTCCTTGTGGTAAAATTTGCTTTACTTCAGATCCAGCTGCTTCTAACTATCAAAAGTAAGTTACAAATTTTAGTGGGCAACTGGTAGGAGGCTTGACTATCCAATCATCCAGTTCTATAAAAACCCAACCATTGATTTCATGGAGTTTTGAAGGACAACTAGAAGTAGGGTGCACTGTTTCTTCTCATCCATATGCAATAAAACATAAGGAAATAAGAACAGTTTACCTCTCGAAGTAGCAGATCCACAAACATGTGTACATCCCTTGGCTCCTTGTGCTGTTGAGGAAATAAGCATTAGCAAATTCATACAGCAATCTGAAAGATTATACTAGTCTTTCGATTGGGTTGCTTAAGGAAGATATCTACACTGACCTTGATCCAGTTGGGGGTCATGAATCTCTTCCTCAAAATAACAGAGATACGCTGTGTTCTCATTTTGATGTACTGTGAAAGAAAAATATGCAAGTATAGATCAGTTTATTCATACAGTGAACAAGTTTCATACTAAATGAGCAGGGGGGAAAGTGCAGGCATTCTGAACAAACATATCAAAAGACAATCAGTAAAAGCAGCAAGTCATGACATGCTACAGATATCATTTATCTCACAATACTATGATACTCGATGCATTAAGATATATTAACTCTCTTAAACAAGGCATATTTATGTTCAGAAAAAAAAAAAAGATGAGCCACAATTTTCTCTGAGACAATTGAATATATGTTCAGCAAAATACTTGCAATATAATATATATCTCTATCTCAGATGTCTTACTAACCTTATCACTTACAACTTCTGTATTGAAAGTTAAATCACTTGCAACTTAAAAAGCCTGAATTGCACTAGGGTGATTATTTATCCAATTTCAACCAACAAAACAAGTAGTCAGTAAATTTGTATTAAAAAGAAATATATAACATCACCGTACACTTCATAGTCTTTCACCAAATATTTTATTTTATCCATTTTTTTATTCCCACTCCATCAATCCTCTATATACTATTCACATAATTCCCCTCCCTCCAATAAGTCAAATTGCTATTGTGAAGTTCTTATCTCTAATTTGAATAAAATCAAATTGATTTATTGTGGCACAGATATTACAAGTAATAGTGATCAACAATAAAAAGAAAGTAATGAAAATAGAAAATTTAAATAACTAGTCTGGTTCATCCCTGATTAATAGAACTTGACTTTTGTCTTCCAATTTTCAACCAAATCTTATTCTATTATTTCTCCAGACCTAAAAGTCACTCATTTCATTTCTGGTTGGACTGGCTGCTCTGTTCTGACAGATGAAAATCAAGAACATGAAAATATATGTTCAATAATATGTCAGGTAACAATTGTGGTGTTAAAGTTCAGATTCATACAAGATTTATAAATTTGTCGCCAGCTGATCGAAATCTTCGGCAAATTTCTCCTGGCACAAATGCAGGACCATACTCATATCCTCGAGCCCCACCTCCAGAAAAAGAGGAGGCAATTTCCTGTAAAGGAATAAGGAAGTAGATTATCAAATTGCTTGTGATAGGATGTAAGATGAGTACAGTACAAGATACCAATACATTATTCTTGCCTCTGTGATTCTGGGAATGGCACCCTGTTCTATGAAGACTGAAATTTGAGACAGAACAAGGACAAGACCCGTGAGAGCTTTATCTGATTGTGCCATCTCCTTCAAACCTTGCTCAGAAGCACTCTTTTTCTCAGAAAGCAACACAAAGCAATCATACAATGTTCTAAAGAAACCTTGGAACCCTTCTTGGACATAATCAATAATTAAATCTCTCAAATTGACAACAGGCTCTAACTTATCATCTAGAAGCAGCCGGAAGTCCTACAATAAATATATTGAAGAACCCATTAAAGGTACATCAATGATAATCTGGTAGGAGAAAAAAATAGCAAAACAGTTGATGGCAAACTCCATATTTTATCAAAAAAGGAAACAAAATAGATATCACTATCAGAACCCCATAGTAAAAGATGCAGAAGAAACTCAAGGGCAATTAAAGTACACAAAAGGTAGGTGCTTTCAATAATGCTCAGCAATCTCAAGAAAGGGAAGCATCATTATGGTGTGAAACGATGAAACAGCATGATCACTGGAATGTGCATGTGCATCACATCCCTGAATATTTATAAGCATGAACAAGAATGGGAGAATAACTCACTTTCACCAAAATTAACTTAAGGAAAATACAACATTTTCTAAAAAGAAATTTCATGAGAAGCTAGCCCCTAACAATTACCAGTAAGGCATCCATGCTGCCTTGAAGGACAGTCTTCTTTCCAGTCTCCAAAGCAACCTGCAATGTGTATTCTTCCACTCTTTCCTTTGGACCAACAAGAGAATCTGGCATTTTAAATTCAATTTATTTTATTTTTGATAATTATTTAACAAGTTAACAAAATACAACAATAAATATGTTTTATATACTCTTTATTTGACCAGCTAGATACAAAGCTTTATAGGCAAGTACAATCTTCATCTACCAAGGCATGCAATATCCAATTATATCCTGCTACCACATTTTATTGATATCCAGAAGAAGTGGCATATAAAAGTGCAATATGAAGTTTATAACAACTCAGCCGCAAATAACCTGAAATGTCCTGTTGAAAGATAGAAAACTTGCTGGAAATGTACTTCTTCACTACAACCTGAGCAGCCTGAGACCATAAGAATTTGACAATTCAAACTGAAAATTTTGAGCCACCATATCATTTAACAAAAACTAACACCGGAATGATACTTGTGCATAATTAATAATGGGAACCTCTAATGAAACAACAGGAAGACCAGCCTCCTCTAGCACATTGTCCAACAGGAGAACATCAGTCCAGATGATTTCTGGTTACAAAAGAATAACAAGCAATCAACAACTTCACTAATCTGAGTAATCCTTTGTTTGAGTAACCTGGAATCAATAAAGTTCCCATCTACTTTCTCATATTAAACAGTTCAAAAGAATAAGACCAGATTTTAGATTGCAAATCTAAAACAATATGCACATAATGCTGGAATGTGTGTTTTCCCCAAATTTTTAGAAATGTATATCATACTTGATCTTTTCCTTCTATAAATTCTCTAAATATATCTTTCTAGCAAATACTCATAACAAAGTGTTATCATTACTGCACTTTCATATACATATTGTTTCCTTTGAAAATATTTTTCCACTATACCTTACCTTACATAGTGGAACATCAAGGAAATAGCCCAAAACTTATAATATAATGGTAAATTTTCAAGATATGTATCTTAGCCTGTGAAAATTTGAGAGACTGACTTCTATGTGAATGAAGCACAAGAAAAAACACTTACTGAGGATATTAACCAAATCTGCAGAAGAAATGCGTTCATGCACATATTGCTGCAATGCTTCGAAGTGCCTAGACACCATGAAAAGATCCTTATCATTCACATACAGAACTCCAAATTTGATAATTAAAGAGAATCTATGAACAATTAAAGATATATTAAAAAATTCATCCCTACCTGCTAAGCAAATCTCGAGAAAGTGAAATCAGTTGATTCTTGGAATCAGGAAAAATTACTAGATAAGCGCGGACAGCCTCGGAAAACTCCCGAACAGAATCCTAAAATATATCAATTTAAAGTGACAGAATGGCATACTCAAGCGAGTTTAGCAAACATAAATAGTTCACCTGTTTATCATCTCATAAGTATGCAATCTTTAAGCATGTGCAATAAACAAACAAGTAATATATCAATTCCCTTTTACCTCATGATTATCAACAAGACTTCCACCTTGGTAAAGATTACTAGAATCTTCTCCAGCAGGTTCCAATTTTTCAATCTTCAGCTCAAGGTCTGCCAAAGATTGCTCCAACTTTTCGAGGAGTTTGACCTTCAAACTGTCCACCTGTTTAAGAAAAACTCAAGATCATTACCATTAGTCAATGAACCATGCATTTTCAAGTAATAACATACATGGCACACAAAACACAAAGACAAAGAGAGATATGATAGTAAAATTAGATAAGATCTTCATTCTTTATGAAGGGTTGATTTGTCCAATAGGAGAACAAACCCAAACCATTATTTTCTTCTTCTTAAAGGCTATAAATTTAGCACAACCAAAGAAGAAAATCGTGCATATTAAACAATGAGAGAAGAAATGAGAGTAGCACCTGCATGTCAATAAGTAAAGAATCAACAAGCCTCAGTATTACTGGAATCTTTTCACAAATTCTTAAACAACTAAGCTATATCAATTTATTCAGAACATACTCCAGCATATGATAGCAACTGCTTTACTGGATAAAACAACCTAAGAACTTGAAGCAAGAAGAACAAACCGGAAAATCCAATTGCTTGAGAAGTACAGCAGCCTCTGCTCGAGATTGTATGGATTCAGAATCAGAGAATAGCTTACCCTGAATGTCACAGGAAAGTAACAATTTACTGTCAGAACTATCATCAGCACATTTTGGACAACAGGTGAATGCTATGTTAACATAGATTAAAACTTGCAATATGCTCTCATGGGAATGAGAAATCAAAGTGAAGTTGGTATTGGATGTGACGTTTTCACATGAAGAACCATGTCACTATGTTAACGAACAACCACAGGATAAAAACTTTCATGAATGAGCACGATCCCACTTCTCTTGGATGTTTTAATAAAATAACTGAAACAGCAAAGAGTACAAACCATAACCCCATCATTGCTTAAGTAAAAACAGAAGTTCCATCTTTCACTTTCAAAATATAATCTCCCAATCAAGAAAGGGTCATATAGCATATTTTAATCTAGAAAAAGAACAAAATCTTGAGAGATAAAAAGTAAACAAAAAGAAAAAGAAAAAGAATGCTCTTCAATATTGGATGCATCAGCGGGATGAGGAAATCATTATTGAAGGTTGTCACCATTATTTGGTGCTTTCTGAGTAAGGAATCATGCTAAACTTGAGGAGTAGTCTGTAAAACAAGTATAATCAAGTAGAAATAAGCAAAAAGATTTCATAAAAGGCAAATACCTGCAAGTTTCTTATAATTGTTTGCATTGCTTCCTCGGATGCTCTTTTACAATCTTGGAAGGAAGAGTCACCGTATGTCTGGTAAGAAGAGGATGTTACTGGCTATTGATTAAAAAGTAAACACATCACACAATTGAATGTAAAACCTGCATGAAGAAGTAGAAGAGATTTTCAAGCAGTAACAGACCCTAAATATTGGCATGGCACCGGTGTAGAACTTGACAGCATCAGCATATGCTTCTGATTTGATGCACTTTCCAAGTCTAGCTGGCAGATCATATATAAACTGTCCTATCCAAAAGCAGATGAATTGTGTGTAACTTGAGCATGGTTAACAGCATATAATAGAAAACTATTTGACAATTTTGAATCAATGCATTTAGGGAAAATTCACGACTTTCCAGTTAAATTTGCAAAATAACCATCCCATATGAAGAAACTAGCATTCGATCCATGCAATGCATGATGATCAATTTAAATATAGCAAAATACAAGGAGCATATTTGTATTTACATTGGAACAAATAATATAAAATATATCTATAAGATCATTAGTTGGTTGTTATATGCATATTATATGATGAATATGAATAAGTTAATTATCAAATGCACATAACCATGGCAAGGCAATCTACAGGATTAACTGATTGGTAAACAAGGAAGATTGAGTAGTGTGTGCATTGTAGATAGTTTTTTCCTTTTAAATTGACAGATAATTTGCCTCTTTTTCTTAGTGTGAAACACAGTTTTTTGCTAAAAATAGGGAATGGGTTGCGACATGGTGAACATGGTGAACATGATGAAAGGACAGTTAAGTCCTCTTCTTATATAGATAATTACAATAAATACCCGGCCATGATGAAATAAAATGCAAGGGTATAAATGGAAAGAAGGAAAGTAGAGATTATTACACCAATTTTGATAATTGATAATATTAATTTATACTCAATATCATTAACCAGCCTGGTTAGGGAGCAAGCAAGAGTACATGAATATCGACAAGTTGGAAAGTAAAACAATTAAGCATAAGGAAAGAAGATACTGCTCAGAAAGTTCATAAGGTGCACAGAATAAGTATACTCAGATAGTCAACTGTGTACCTGAACTTTGCGGAGAAGATTACGTGTACGATGTAGTTTCTCTATGTGCTCTCTCTTTTCAAAAAGAGAAGTATTCACACCATCACTTCTAGATTGAACAGATGTTATCTGAAACAAAATCCACAGTCTATGAGTTCAAATCAACAGTTACACTAATGTAAATAAAGGGGCCAACTGTGAAGAGGCTTATAGGGATTGATTGATCCATTTACCTTCTCCAAAAGCTGTTCCATATTTGTTTCCATACCAACAATGTTACTCTTCATTCTGTCACAATAACAAAGGCATTGCTTTCATTGTCCATTATACAACCTAACTGTATATGAAAACTTCAGGAAAGAACATCATTATCATCTCCTAAAATGCCAAAGCATTTATCCGCTAAGGGTTGGCCTACAACACCCTCCTGAAGGCCCCAATATTCTTAAGGTAATATCAGCAGTTCACTTTTTCAATATGGCAGGCATTAATACCTTTTGATTGTATCAGTGGCACTGATAAACTTGTTATAATTCTCATAGACCAACATTTGCAGGTCAGTGTCCAAATTTTTTATCTCAGCGGCCATTTCAACATGTCTCTTTAGGAGCACTTCCAAATTGGATTTTTGCACCTGCATGAGGGAAAAACATCATAATTGTGAAGGACTGAAACTTTTCTTCAAGCCAATTTCCTCATAATAGTACATTAAAATCTTTGCTCACTTGAACACATCATCATCTCATAAGGCATAATTGCACTTGTACTTGTACATTTCAATATGAATACACTAGAGAGAATAAAATGAAGCTGTAGAAGAACAGACTCAGGCACTTTAGAGCAAGAATTATGAACGATTTGCCAGGGAAAAAAGGTCTATCAGCTACCTACTTATTTAAGCACCATCATGATGCATAGATCATCCCTCAGACAATCCCTTCAGCACTCACAGAGCAACCTGACAAAACTTTCCAACAACAAGCACCATTTCAGACAAGCGAGTTGGGAATCCACGTACCAGGAGATTCATGTACTGGTTGGCGTCGAAGGAGGCAGTGTTGATGGAGTCGAGAGATGCGAGCTTAGGTGAGCTGCTAGACATGGAAGGGTCTGGCGAGTAGAAGCTCGACAATAGATCTCTCATTCGCTTCGCCTTGTCGTCCAGAGGAACGTCGTTAGCGGCCATCCTCTCTGCCAAGCTCAATCCGTCAATTTGGATCTGGATCGCAGATTGCTCCTTGTCTAAAGCGAGAAAAACAGTTCTGCTGAACAGACCCCACAGACTCCGGGGAATTAGAAGAGTACGAAGCCGATGGGGGTCGGAAGAAAGGAAGACATCATTGGCAAAGAAGAAGGGAGGATACAGGTTGATTGTACAAAGGGTGGTAAAATTATACGAGTACACTATAATCTCTTTGGTGTAAAATCTCTAGCCAATAGGAAATGTCTCCATTAATTATTAATGTAGAATTGGGATACTAGATACTGCTATTTTATTTATTTAATATATTTATAATATAATATAAAATTTTAAAAGAACTAGTAATGGCATAAATTTTTTTAATTAATTGAAATTCGAAAAAATCGAACTATAGTCCACGGTAAAAAAATTGAATAAAAACTAAAATTAAAGTGAACTCAAAATCTTATACTTATTTTTTTTAATTTACTATTCTAAGTATATATCTAATATTAATTTTATATCCATATTTATATTTATGAGCTATATATTATTCATATTGCACAATTATTCATATTTTTATAGATTTATAAATAATTTAATTTAAATTATATATTTATATTAAATTTTAGAGTTAAAAAATCATCTAAAAAACGTAAACATGTAATGAGTTGTTTTTTTATTTGTCTAAACAGTTTTGTTATGTGTGTTTAATTGTTTTAAATTATATATTTATATTTAATTTTCGAGGTCAAAAAATTATCTAAAAAAATATAATATAATGAGTGATTTATGAAAAAATTGAACAAAAAAATTGAAATTGTAATACCAAAACTCAAGTTAAGTCTAAGTATATAGTAAATCGAGTTTGAAATAAAAATTAAATCTCAAACTAAGAATAAGTTTATGAGTCGGAAATTGTGATCCCAAATTAAGTGTAAGAACCAAAATCGAGAATGGAAACTCAGATTTGTAAAGTTAAATTCGGATCATTACCCAAGATTAGAAATGAGATATGAAATCTGATTTTAGAACTAGTGATCCGATCGGATTTGAAATCAGATTCACATACACGAAAATCGAATTTTTTTGAAAAAGTTAGTTTTCGTCAGAATAGTGTCCGAATTTCAAATTTAATTATCGAAATAACCTAAAAAGGATAAAATGGTAATTTAAAGTTAAAAAGCAAAGAGGAAAAGAAGAGAGGTCTGGTTAGATAGAATTGAGTCGGGTCGACCCGACTCACCCGCGAGTAACTGTGTCATTTTTTGATAAAATTGAGTGTTACAAATTATAAAAATCAGCTAAAAACTAAGCTATCAGTCTCTATATTGAGTTAATGACATTAACTACTCATGTATTGCTCAAATTTTGGATTCAAAGTCGAAAATCCCGATCTCGAAGAGCTACCCTGTCGCGTCCTGTCCGGGTTTGGTCAGAACCCCATGGATAACTCGCTAGCTCTCATTGTACCACCCAAGTATCTTGATCTGAATATAATAATAAAAGTAAATGTGTCATGTTAACTGATTTTTTCCAAATCAAATAAATCAAAATAAAGTATGGTTAAATTCGTACCTTAATGATTGAATGCTTCCTGCTTGTCGTTTTTCTTCTCCCAGTGTATGTTCTACCCTGAAAGTGGTTAAAAGAGGGGTTGAGTTGAAATTCAGTGAGTGGTTATTAGGATGAGTTTTTAAAATCATTTTTATTCACAAATTTTCTTATGTTATTCATAGAAAACATTTCAATTCTCCCCTTTCTTAGGATTGGTTTAGCATACAATCACAAATTATTTATTAAAAAGGGTTCACACATTTGCAGATATAATACGCTGACTGCATCCGCTTGTAGACCGAGCATCTTTGTCATCCACCCTAATAGAAGTATACATTGAGTTTGAGTGGACATTAATTGTCTAACCCTCAGACCCGTAATTATCCGTGTCCGCTATAGTGGGACGATATCTCTCCCCCTTCCACATCAGTCTTAGTGCACAAGAAGCTACTCCGAGCTTCAAGACTTACTGGACGTTGAGACTTCCCTTATGCTCCCTAGGTCATCCAACAGTCCTTAGAACAAACACTACCCCATATTGGACGTCTCGATGGTTCTGTAATCAGTGCATGCACAAACAATGGTTTTATTATTTATATTCATCATCTTTGGGGCTATTGGTCCAATGATCGCGACACTCGGCTTTGGCTCCATAACTACTATGCCCAATAAGTTCGATGACTTAACTTCAGCTCAGCAACTACTATCCCATTGAGTTGATGGTCCGGCTTCGATTATGAAAATATTTCTTAGCTCATAAGCTTATTTGTCTACAGGCTTCAGCCCGTGCCCATTGGCATTGGGCCCACTTCATGAGTTTTCCAAAAATGGGGCTTTGAGCCCTATAAGTTTTAAAACTAAGGCCTTCGACCCAATGGAGGAGCTATTCCAAATCTTATCAGAAATATCTCCCAAAAATGTTTAAGCAGTTTCACACAATCATGGGAGTACATTCTTGGAAAATAGTTTTTAATTGAAAAAAATGTACTCACCACTCACCTGGTAATAGTGACGTGATCTTCCTGTTAAGATTTCGATCTGTAATGTGTTCTTCTGCACAGATACTCGGACAACCAGCTTATACATGGTTTGAGTATTCTCATTAAGAAAAACTTGCATTAAGAGACCTTATAGTTTTGTGTATTTGCACATAGCTACTCACATTATACCTTAATTACAATTAGGTTTTTAAAGGTCATAATTTTACCTTTAGGTCCCTAATGCTCAATTTATCTTTAATTAGGTCCCTAAGAATTCCAATTTTCCTCTTAGGTCCCTAATTTTCCAAAAATTACAATTGGTCCTTAATTTTTTTCAAAATTACCAATTGTTCCCCAATTTTCCTCAAAATCACTAATTGACGATCAATTTCATCTAAATTATGAATTGGTCCTCAATTGGAAGTTAATTTCATAAAAATCCCTCAATTTTCCTTTAATTGCAATTATGCCCCCAATTCTCCAAAAATTCCCAAATCCCCAATTTTTCCAAAAATTACACTTTGACCCGCAAATTCTCATTTCATTCAATTGACCTCTTAAACTTGGTTAATTGACCCTTACCATGCTGCTAATCATTTTTCCCATCTCCCTACGAGTATTTTGACCTTTGAACAACATCAATTGGCTCACCGTTGAGCTCAAATGCAGCTTCATTGGAAAAACTTTCTAGAGAAGAAAGTTTCGATTTTTTACCGATGGAGGGGTGGCGTTCGAAGCTCTAGATAGGGGCTTAATCGCCTAATCCCTAGACTCACATTTGTACTTCATGTCCGTAAATGTGGGATAAGACTTCTCCCACTCCGACCTCAATCTCAATGCGCATGAAGCTCCTCGAGCTTTCCAACTTACTAAATGACAAAGCTTCCCTTATGTTCCCTGTGTCGTTCAACAGTCTTTAGAACCACCATTACACTATACTAGGCGCCTCGATGATTTCGTATCTCATGCATGCACAAATACAAGCCTTTTTCATTTAATACCTTTTATTTTTTGTGCTACCAAGCCCCATGAGCTTGCTGACCCAACTTCGGCTTGGTATTATCAACCAAACGGGTTTGATGACCTGACTTCGGCTTGGTAACCACTAGCTAAATAAGTTTGACAACCCTAGTCATGGCCTAGTAGTTATCACACACAATTTGCCCATTATATGAGTTTTCATATGTTCAGTACTTATCTATTTGTCTACGGGCTTAAGCTCTTGCCCAATGGCCTTGGGGCCACTTGAGTAGTACTAGGTCTAGTTACTGCATGATTCATGCTCTTATCGTAAAAGTCTCCCAAAAATTTTAAGCTAGTTCAAGCAATTAGGGGAGAGCATTTCCGAAAAATAGTTTTCAATTTAGGGAGGTGTGTTCATTAGCCCAACAGGATGTGATACTAAAACCCACTCACCCAGTACGTCATGACTTGCCACGGTTAGATCTCGGTCGACTACTAGCTCCTCTTCACCAGTCCTTGAATCGTCCATCCTACATGTCCGAGCGTTTACATTAGTACAATTGTCATGGGCCCTCTATTTACACTTATTGGCACGTGTCCTTAATCATGCCTTAATCGCACTTAGGTCCCTAAAGTTCATAATTTTTTTCCTTTAGGTCCCCAAATGCCCAATTTATCTACAATTAGGTCCCTAAGGTTCTCAATTTCCCTCTTAGGTCCCTAATTTCCTCTTATTTTCCCTCAAGTCCTCAATTTTCCTTTAAATGTAATTCGACCCACAATTTCTTAAAAATTCCCATTTTCTTCTAACGTTGCACTTTGGCCCTTGAATCTTTGTTTCATCAAATTACCCACTCAAACTTGGTTAATTGTCCCCTATCATGCTGCTCGTCACTTCCTCTTCTCTCTACAATCATTTAAGCATTTGAATCACTTCATTTGGTGAAGATTAGAGCTCAAACAAAGCCTCATCGGAAAAAGTTCTTAGAGAGAGAAAGCTCGATTTTCTTACTAGTGAAGGGGTGGCGACCTGAGCTCTAGGTAGGGACAGCTAGTGCTTTTCTCGAGGATCTTCCTAAGATCAAATTATGGGTCAATTGGGTGTGTAAACCCTACTCTCTAGAGTTAAGGAAAACTGGGAAAGAATCGGTCAAACCAAGTGAGAAAAACCGAATTGGTTCACAAAACCGATTATTGGGGAACGGGCAAATTTGAGAAATTTCAACTCCCAAGTGAACCAAAAAGGTTCATAACCTTGGAAAAGAACTTTAGGACAAGTTGGGAGAGAAAAACTAGACCGGTTTGGGTGAACCGAACCCGAATCGAATTAAATTGGTTTATGAACCAGGCTGGTTTATGAACCGAAACCGATAGAGAGAGGGCAAACCGGAAAATATATGGACACCAAGTGACCTAAAAAGTTACATAAGTCATGAAAAAGGACTTTAGGATAAATGGGGGATGAAAACCAAACCGGTTTAGGTGAACTAGATTGAACTGGTTTGGACTAGTTTGAACCACTATTGAACCGGATGCTAAATTCATTTTTCTAGGTGGCTTAAAAAATTCAAATTTGAGATTTGAGGCCACCATTGGATAGAAAATAAATTTAGAAATTTTTAGATTTGAAAGATTCGGTTGAATTGGGGGTGAACCGCCCGGTTTAAGCTTTGAACTCGGTTCAGACCGATCCAGTCCAATTCAGAATAGTGTCGTCTTCTTTCTTTAGATGACAACATTGTTCACTCGCCGAAAAATCGCATAGTATCAACAAAGCTGAAAAGTCTCTGGCTAGGGAGTTTCAGGCATTGAATGACCACCATTAAAGCACCAATCGGACGTCCAGGAAGTCCCCGAGCTTCCTATATAAAGAGCCCCTCCTAATTCATCCTCTCCACACCTAAAAACTCCATTCTCTCTCAACTGCTCCAATTTCCAGCGAAGCTCGAACCAGAGCTCCGACTAAGGCATTTTTCTAAGCCAAACAAGGCAAGGTCAGGTTCTTTAGAACTGGGGAGATGTCAGCTACACGCCTATAGTCTCCATTTGCTCTAAGAGTCGTTGGAGAAACACCAACATGATAGAACGGTGAAGCAGCTCGGGCGGACCGAAGCTGCCCTGTTTTGGCCGAGCTGAAATTGGCCAATTCGAGCCCTCTCAACATCTCCACAACCCTTCTACATCTCCACAAACCGTTGCCCACCCCCCCCCCCCCCCCGACGGTAAGCTTTCGTAGCTTTCTCTCTCTAAGTACAGTTTTCTGGCGAAGCTCCATTTGAGCTTATTTCAACACCAAATCATGCGATTCAAAGTGTAATTGAATCATATGAAGGTGTAGAAACTCCAATCTAACTTCAATTTCAACAATTGAACTCATTTGATTGGTCAATTTGATGAAATCAAATTCAACAGAGTTAGAATATTGAAATTGGGGAAATTTTGGGAATTTTGAACATTCGAGGAACTAAAGTACAATTTCATAAAAGTGAAGACCAATTGGGCATAATGAAGATGTTGGAGGACCAACTGGGGCAATTTTGGAATTTTTGGGGCAAAACTTACCATTTTTGTAAAGTAGGGGCAAAATGGTAATTTTGGAAAAGTTGGGGGACCAAATTAGAAATTTGGGAAATTGAACCTCTTTTTGTGAATTCCAATAAATTGCGGTCCCAAGGTGAATTTTAAATGTTTCGGGACTCAATTTGAGGAAAAACTGGTATTAGGGAGTTAAAGTTAAAGAAAAATAACTTTAAGAACCTAATTGCAAATAAAGGAAATATTTGGTTTTCTCATTTGTTTGGAATGAATGAAGGCTACTAGGCCAAGAGATAATGAACAAGGATGTTCATATCGTGTAGGAATATGAAGTACTAAGAATGCCAGCAAGGACAAGCTCGCGTGAATACAAGGAATCGATTGAGAGGAATTCACTGCATTAACGTGTGAGTGAGAATATTATACATCACACTGATTGGGATGATGAGCACTTTTATTTAAGGAAAACCTACTTACCGGTTGTGAGTAAGATTTTTTATATCATACCCGGTTGGGAAGATAAGCACATCGAAAATGAAAACCCAGTGCTAAGTGGTATTTTACACTTCACACCTGAAATTAGTGATGTAAAAATCACGCAAAAAAACTACTTACCTGTTTTAAGTAGATCATACGCGGATGGTATGATTAACTTTAAGAACCTAATTGCAAATAAAGGAAATATTTGGTTTTCTCATTTGTTTGGAATGAATGAAGGCTACTAGGCCAAGAGATAATGAAAAAGGATGTTCATATCGTGTAGGAATATGAAGTACTGAGAATGCCAGCAAGGACAAGCTCGCGTGAATACAAGGAATCGATTGAGAGGAATTCACTGCATTAATGTGTGAGTGAGAATATTATACATCATACCGATTGGGATGATGAGCACTTTTATTTAAGGAAAACCTACTTACCAGTTGTGAGTAAGATTTTTTATATCATACCCGGTTGGGAAGATAAGCACATCGAAAATGAAAACCCAGTGCTAAGTGGTATTTTAAACTTCACACTTGAAATTAGTGATGTAAAAATCACGCAAAAAAACTACTTACCTGTTTTAAGTAGATCATACGCGGATGGTATGATTAAACTTCCTCGAATGAAGTGGAAAACCCATTCATCGGTTATGAGCGAAGATATCCTCAGACTCGGTTGGTATGATAGATAGTTGAAAAATATATTTTGTCAGAAGTGCACTCCTATGACTATTTGCCACTACTTAAATAATTTTGGAGACCTTCTTGATAGGTGCTCAAATAGCTCTATTAGGCCGAAGGCCTTGGTTTTGGAACTTGGGGGCTATTATGCCCAATTTTGGAACTTGGGGGCCAACTGGATGGCATGAGTAAAAGCTCGTAAACAAACATGATTTATATGCCATGAAAACTTAAGTAATTGAATTGTTTGGCTATGGTACCAAGACAGGTTCGACATACTTAGTCAACTAGCGGTAGTGTGACATGACAGGTCTCTGGACCAGTCAAGACAAGCAACTACATGTTGAGTTGAGGGTCAGAGCCATTGTACTTCACTACAGATTATATGGCATCATGTGAAAAATGTTGATTATGTATGCAGTGTGTTTATGGGACCTTCAAGATGCCCAAAAGAGGTAGTGATGTGTCCTAGAGCCCTCGATGACATGATGGATATAAGGGCAATTAGTTGTACCAGAAGCCTTGTGAAGCTTGAGGGAACTTCAAGTGCATGAGATTGGTGTGGGGTTAGGATAATGTCTTAGTGCTCATATGGACATGGAGAATTGTTACGACATTGAGGGTCGGATGTCGCGAACATCCACTCATTCTTAGGGTAGAAGTGGATGTGCTTCTATCTTGGTGGCCAGTAAAGTCGCTCCTACAACACAAGTGGGTTTAGTGGACGTACTGGTATGCGATTGTGTGTTTAACCTTCATGATAAAGGATGTGTGTTGGATGATGACACACTGTAATTAATAAGAAATGCTGATAAAAATCAAAATTTAAAATGAAAGGTTTTTAAAAGAAAATAAGGAGTCTGACACACTCCGAATCTAACATTTTTCCTAAAATATAAAATTTTAAAACCCTTTCACTGAGCATTGTACTCACCCCCTCCCTTATATCCCTTTTAGGAAATCCCGAAAAGCCTACCCCAAGACCATCAACTAATACGCCTATGAGACAGGTATGATCAGTTTAAAATTTTATTTAGTTTTGATTTATGTTATTCCAGGAAAGGTACAGGTTTAAAGAATGCCTTACTCTTTACAATTTATAAACAAGGGGAAACCCTTAATAAATTGGAAGAGTGGCGGGTTGATCACAGGGATCTGACCAAACCAGGTTGGGGCATGACAACTTGAGTGGTATTAGAGCATGTTTCCTCGAATACATAATCAAGACTAGAAAATATAGTAACTAATATGATTGATCTTAAAATTTTCAGATGGCTCCTAGGAGAGGAACTAAGAAAACTTGGAATGACTCTACTCAATACCCTGTCCTCGTAGGAAGACAACCTTGGAAGCCTCCCAATGCCCGAGGCATAGTAGAAGTCTCAAAAGACTAAATGGGGAAGTATCTTGGAGGATGGTGCTAAGGCCTATTTAGGTCACAACTCTAAGTACGAAAGAAGCCAAGCATGAAGCCATAGACGCTAGCAAATGGCATATAACCTTACCTAGGAGGATACTTATCAAGAACCTCGTAGCTCCCTATTTATTTTGTGACCACTTTCTGTAATAGGGCTAAAACCCCTAACATATTATACTACTCTATTAATGAAATACTCTTAATTCCTAAAAAGACCTGTCTCTTAAAAGATGTAATCTTACAAGGAAAATGGCCCCAAGAAAAGTAATCCAACAAAACTGCAATTTCCTAGACACCACGAAGATCAAGTATAAATAAATGAATCAAGGAGATTATATGAAAACCATCATAGTAAGGAGTCTAGAAGAACTCTTAGAGTAACAACTGGGCAAGGAAACAATCTATCACAAGGTACATGAAGTGAAGGACTGTCCCACACCACTAGGATTTGGAACAATACTTTTCAAGAATGACGCCCTCACAGCTATAGAAAATCTGGAAGGATACCATCCCAAATAACACGACTCCAGCTCATAATTTCAACCATAGATAGGAGGAAGCTCTTCAAGATCTTAGCAAAGTGGCAGGAAGGAAAAAGAGCTAAAGTTAGGATCTCAATAAAACCACAAACAGAACAAAAGGTAGCTGAAGAGAATTCTCACTTAAAAAAGAAATTTCCAACAATTTAGGAGCAAAGAAGGGAGTGCATCCACAAGAGAAGACAAGCTGAGCATTTGATAACAAATGGGATGTCTTGAGATTGCAAGTACAACTTCCTTTGGAAAAAAATAGAGAAGTCAAATTGGAGTTTCAGACCAACATAGTAGAAGTAAGCAAACCGTAACAACAAGATAGTCAAGGAGAATGAACGACGCCCTAAGGCGGATCAGGAAGTAGTACGAAATACATCCTAAAAAGGGCAATGGAAGGGACATTATGGACAAGAAGACTCGAGAGACAATTGCCTCAAGAGAATTAGACAAGGCGAATAGTAGAGGCATGGTAGGTAACAAACTAACCCTTGTGAGGGCCATAGATTAAACTCTATTAAAGAAAGAAAAGATGGGAAGGCCAAACATTTGGAAAAGAAGGATAGAGGAAATCCTTAAGGAGATCAATAGCCAAGACCAAATTGATGACCAAACTCAAAGCCAAAAAAAAGATTAAGTAAGCCTCGCACAAAGAGCTCTTGAAACAAATCATGTCTGAACTTTTCCCAAGTAAGAAAACTTGTGCAGGATACAAGGAAAATTAAGGAAATAAGTTAACAAGTAGATAGGAAGTTAGCATCAAAAGATGTTGTAACAAGTAAGAATGAGTGGACTATCCATAATAAGGTTGTAAACCACGCCCTTTTGAGCTAAGGAAAACCGGGAAGGAAATCGGTCAAACAAAGTGAGAAAACTGAATCGGTTCACAAACTCGATCAATTTTGAATGGGCAATTTAAGAATTTACAACTCCCAGGTAATCCAAAGGGTTGATAATACTATGAAAAAAAACCTTAGGATGAATTGGAAGAGGAAAACTAGACTGGTTTGGATGACACGGGTCCAATAGGATTGAACTGGTTTATGAACCGAGTCGGTTCATGAACCGGAACTGATAAAGATCGGGCAAAATAGAGGAATTCAACTCCATTGTACTCTAAAGAAATTCATAAACCTTGGGAAGAAAAATTAGAACAAAGTGGGAGAGAAAAACCAGACCGGTTCGGGTGAACCGAACCCAAACCGGATTGAACCGATTTAGGGACTGAGTCAATTTATGAACCAGAATCGATAAAGAGATGGTAAATCGGGAATTTTATGGACCCTAAGTGATCCAAGGAGTCACAAAAGACATGGAAATGGACTTGGGAAGGAATTGGGGATGAAAACCAAACCTGTTCAGGTGAACCGGGTTCGAACCGGTTCGGATCCGTTTGAACCACTATTGAACTGAATCCTATATTCATTTTTCTAAGTAGCTTAAATAATTCAAATTGAAGATTTGAGGCCACCATTGGATAGAGAATGAATTTAGATAAATTTAGAAATTTTTAGATTTGAAAAACTCGATCGAATGGGGGAGGGGGGGTGAACCGGCAATTTTAAGCTTTGAACCTAGTTCGGTCCGGTTCAGAACAATGTTATCTTCTTCCTCAGGATGACAGCACTGTTCACTCGCCGGAAAACTGAATAAACACTTTTGTTCAGGGCATTTTAGGTCTTCAATGTCAGTCATAACAGTGCCAAACAAACAACCAACGAGTCTCTAAGCTCCATATATAAAGAGCCCCTCCCCATTCATCCTCTCCAGACCTAAAAACTCCATTCTCTCTCAACTGCTCCATTTTCCGGTGAAGCTCGAACCAGAGCTCTGACATGAGGTCTTTTCTAAGCCAAACAAGGCAAGGTCAGGTTCTTTAGAACCGGGGAGAAGTAAGCTACATGTCTGTTGTCTCAGTTCACTACGAGGGTCGCCGGCGAGACATCGGCATGATGAAATAGTGAAGCAGCTCCGGCGGACCGAAGCTGCCCTGTTTCGGCCGAGATGAAATTGGCCATTTCGAGCCCTCCTCAGGCCAAACCAAGCCTTTCCAATACTTTCTCAATCCTCAGGCCGAATTAGGACTGAAAGGTAAGCTAATTCGACTCCCCTCTGCAATTTCCGGTCGGTGCTAGAGAGAGAATCAATAGAATTTCAATGATGAAATTCTAACTCAATTCAGCATCAATTGATGCGATTCTTGATTCTAGGATGAACATCAGAATGAGAGCTATCTACACAGATCAAAATCTCGGACCGTCGTGCCATCATTAGTGAGTAATCGAAGCTTTCTCTCTCTACAGTCTATTTTTCGGCAAAGCTCCGTTTGAGCTCGTTCCGATATTAAAACTCACGATTCAAAGTTCTATGGAATCGTATGAACATGGAGGAACTCAATTTCAACTTTAATTTCAATAATTAGAGGTGTTTAATTGGTCAATTTGATGAAATCAAATTCGGCTGTGTTAAAGAGTTGGAATTGGGGAAAAATTGGGGATTTTCAAAATTCAAAGGACCAAAATGCAATTTTTTGAAATTGAGGGTCAATTAGGCATGAAAATAATGTTGGAGGATCAATTGAGGAATTTTGGGGCAAAACTTACCATTTTTGTAAAGGAAGGGCAAATGGTAATTTTGGAAAAGTTGGAGGACCAAATTGGAAATTTGGAAAATTAATCCCCTTTTGTGAAATAAAATAAATTGAGGTCCAATGATAAATTTTAGAAGTTTCGGGACTCAATTTGAAGAAAAACCGGCATTAGGGACTTAAAGTTAAAGAGAAATAACTTTAGGGACCTAATTGCAAATAAATGAAATTATAACTTTCTCATTAATTTGGAATGAATGAAGGCGATTTGGCTGAAGGATAATGAACCGAGATGTTTATATCGTGTAGGAACACAAAGTACCGAGAACGCCAGCAAGGACAAGCTCGCGTGAATACAAACATCATACCGGTTGAGATGATGAGCACAACATAAAATTTAAAAACCACTTACCGGTTGTGAGTGGGATTTTATATATCATACCTGGTTGAGGATGATAAGTACCTCGGTATAAAAACCCACTGTTTAGTGGTATTTTAATCATCACCACTTAGAGAAAGTAATGTGAAAATTATGCAGAAAAACTACTTACCGATTGTAAGTAGATCATACCCGGTTGGTATGATAAGACTTCCTCGAAGGAAGTTGAAAACCCGTTCATCGGTTATGAACAGAGATGTCCTTATACCTGTCGGTATAATGGACAGTGAAAACCTATTTTGTCGGAAGTGTTCTCCCCTTACTGTGTGTTAATGCTTAAACCATTTGGGAGACCTTCTTGACGGGTGCTTGAATAATTCTTATAGGCCGGGCGCCTCGATTTTGGAACTTGAGGGCTAATATGCCCTATTTTTGAAAAACTCGAACAGTGGGCCATAGGCCAATGGACATGAGCAAGAGCTCGTAAAAGAACATGATATATATGTGCCATTAAACCTTAAAAAGTGAATTGTTTGGCCATGGTACCCAGGCAGGTCCATCATACTCAGTCAACTAGTAGTAGTGAGACATGACCGATCTCCGGACCAGTCAAAACAAACAGCTACAGGTTGAGTTGAAGGTCGAGACCATTGGGACAAATGGCACCACATATTACATGGTAATTTAAGAAGACTTTGTTTGTGCAAGCACTATGAGTATGGGATCATCAAGATGCCCATGAGGGGTATTGATGTGTCCTAAGGGCTTTGGACGACCCGGTGAGTATAAGGGCAGATCGTCGTTCCAAGTGTCTATGCAAAATTTGGAGTAGCACCAAGCACATGAGACCGGGGTGGGAACGGGATGAGGTCTCTATCCTCATATGGACACGAAGAAGCGATTTTGAGATTGAGGGTTAGATGTCGCGTACATCCACTCATTCCCAGGGTAGAAGTGGTCATGCTTCTATCCGGGTGGCCGGTAAAGTCGCTCCGAAGCCACTAGTGGGATCAGTAGTCGTACTGACCTGGGAATGTGTGTAACCTTCATGATGAAGGATGTGTGTAGGGTGATGACACACCGTGGTAAATAAGAAATGATGGAAAAACCTGAATTTTTAAATGAAGGGATTTTTGAAAAAGAAAGCAGTTTAACACACTCCATTTAAATGTTTTTATTAAAAGTTAAAAGTAGACCTTTGAAAACCCATTCACTAAGTAGTCGTACTCACCCCCTCCCTTATATCCCTTTTAGGAAATCCCGGAAAGCATACACTTAAAGACCATCTACTAAGATGCCTATAAGACAGGTATGTAAACTTTAAAATTTCATGCAATTTTGATTATACTATTCCAAGAAATGATGCAGGTTTAAAGGACGCCTTACTTTTTACGGTTTATAATAAGGGGAAACCCTTTAATAATTCGGGAGAGTGGTGGGTTGATCATGGGGATCCAACCAAACCGGGTCGGGGCGTGACAACTAGAGTGGTATCTGAGCTTGTTTCCTCGAATACATAATCAAGACTAGAAAATATAGTAACTAATAGGATTTATCCTAAAATTTTCAAATGACTCCCAGGAGAAGAACCAAAAAAACTTGGAATGGCTCTACTCAATACCCTACCTTCGTAGGGAGACAACCCTAGAAGCTTGCCAAATGCCTGAGACCTGGCATAAATGTCAAAAGACCAAATGGGGAAGTATCCTGGAGAATGGTGCTAGGACCTATTGATGGCACAACCCTAAGTATAAAGGAGGATGCTTATCAGGAATCTCATAGCTCCCTAGTTAATTTGTGACCATTTTCTGTGATAGGGTTGAGAGCCCAACCATTTGTATTCCCATGTTAATAAAATATTCAAATTCTCCAAAACTCTATCTTCTGAGGATGTGATCTTACTAGGAATATGGCCTAAGGAAAATAAAACAAACTCACACTATCTTGGAAACTAAGGAAAATTCACATCCCAATGATGGAAGATGAATCATGAAACCTAGGAGGACTCTTACCATGACTCTTTAGCAAAGGAAATTCAGTAAGAAAACTGTCAAAGTGATCAAACTCAAGAACGGTAGAGCACCAAACCAATAGTAACCTTGGAAATGCCCTACTCGAAGGAAAGAAGGGACCACAACAATCCATGTAAGGGAATAACCTATTACAAGTATGAACGATGGAGACATTACCTGAAGAAGTGCCCAACCCTACTAAGGACAAGTACCAAAATAAACTATTATAGGTGTAAGGAAAGAAGGGGTGTTTCACACCTCATAAACTTAGGGCAATACCTCCTCAAAGGCCACGAAGGACTAGAGACCGAAACCATGGAGCTAGCTAAGTAAGTGGTTCACCAAGAGGTTAAGAAATGATGAGGTGAATGCAAAATTTAAATTTCTTCTTAAGAAGGTCAAACCGAGAAAGATACCTCAAGAATAGGGATAAGGTACGTGGGAAGTATATCTAGAACCCTCTCATAAGGGGCAAACACAGAGAAACATCCTCTGGAAACTCTAGGGAATGGCACAATGAGAGTGAAGAAGAGAAGGAATACGCTAGGAAAGGGAACTCAGGAGGGATGCATACAACTAAGTACCTTGAAGGAATTATTGGATTGGCAGATGGACATAACGTGAAGTGCAAGGCACCAACCCACCGTTAGAAACTTCTTGATGGAAGGATGTATTGGAGGCCAATTATGACCTGCCTTGGAAGAGTAATAGAGCCAAATAATGGGATGTATTGGAATGAAGCACCTTGGAAAAAGTAATGAAGCCAAATAGGGTCAAAGAGAATAAATGACACCCTAAGAAAGACCGGGAGGTAGAAAAGAATACACCCTAAAAAGGTCAGTGAGATGGACATTAAGGATAGGAGAACTCGAGAAATAGCTGCCCTAAGAAACTTAGACCAAACAAATGGTGGAGGCGAAGCAGTTAACGAACAAATACTCGGGAAAGCCATAATTTGAGTTCCAACAAAGAAGAGGGAGGCGAAAAGGCCATATACTCAGGAAAAGAAGGATGAAAGAAATCCTTAAAAGGACCAAAGGCCAATTAACGACTAAACTCAAGCCAAGAAAGGACTAGGCAAGCCTCTCACACAATTGTTAAGAAATCTTGAAACAAGTAAGATTTGTACGCTCCCTAAAGAAATAGACAGGTACTGGGTACGAATGAGGATGCAGATAAGTATAAAAGATGTGCCTACAAGATTTGAGGAGTAAAGGTAAATAGGAGAAGACGACATCAAGGGATGTCATTTAAGGGTAGAAATCCCCTAGAGCAAATGTAAGAAAATAATGTTAGGGGAAAGGCAAAGAATCCTACCAAGGAAGGAAGCCCCGAAAAGACATGTGTATCCCAATTAAGAGGAAATGGAACCAACCCTTAATTAGGAAATATTTCCAAGAAAGGAAGTATTATAATGGCCAGTGTGACCTGTTTGGAGAGAACAGGAGAACCATGTAGAAAGAAGAAAACTAGTAACGGCGGACAACCAAAGAGAATGAACAAAACCCTAAGAAAGGATGAGATGTAGTAAAGACTACACTTTATGATGGACAATAGGATGGGCATGAATATAGCTTCCCAGATGATAGGACTAGAAAAATAAAGAGAAAGAGACAGTTAAAGAATCGGTCTTCGAAAGAACCATGAATTTAAACCACAACAAAAAAGGGAGAAGTGAAAAGGCCAAAACATTAGGAAAGAAGAACAAAGGAAAATCCTTAAAGCAATCGATGGCCAAAACTGGGTTTATAGTCTTAAGACGGTTAAGTGAGCCTCACGAAGGGTGAACAAGAGAATTTGAAACAAGGAGGATGTGAACCCTCCTTAAATGGAAATAATCTAACGGGTTAGCTCTAAAAGATGCTGTGACAAGTATGAATGGGTGGACAACCCATACTAAGGTAATAAATGAAAGAATGTTCAAGAAACGTTGTGAAAGTAAGTCCCCCAAATAAATGTGGCTAAGAAGGAATAACCACAATTGGTAAGATGGGTCAGAGCCCACACGCACATATGAAGTCTAAAGAGTGGACGACTGAGCATAGTGTGGAGTACACGAAATAAGATCGATAATCGGAATCTACTCAAATAAGGAATAAGGGATGGAATGAAAAATTTAAGACAATGGAAGACTTAAAGCGGGCAAATACCCCAATATAGAAAGGGTGTAAGGAGATGAAGAAAGGAAACATTCAAGAAATGATAAGAAGGTGGAACATGTAACACCTAAGGTGAAAGTCTCTACTTTGAAGGAAATAGTAGAGAATGAAACCGTAAAAAGGGAAACTCCCCAAAACAAGCAAATCGACATGTAGATCGAAAGGAATCAACTCGATATAAAGAATTGTGAAATGATTACGAATAAGTAAGAGTGGATTAAGGCCAAAGAAAAATCCTTAAGTAAAGGATGTCATTGGGAACGAGGATGGACCTAAGAAAGGATGAATTCCAACTTCTTGGTATAGTATTGGAAAACCCAATCAATTAGAATCGAAAGGACCCAATAAAGAAGTTGGGCAAAGATGAGTCGGTAAGAGGAATCCATGCAATTATGTGAGACATAACTTCAAGGGCTTGATGGAGGAGATGATAATTGTCACGCCCCGACACTGTTTGGTCGGATCCCCTTGATCAACCTGCCTCTCTCCCAGTTTATTAAGGGGTATCCCTTTATTATAAACCGTAAAGAGTAAGGTGTCCTTTAAAGCTACACCTTTTCCAGGAATAACATAAACAAAACTGGATAATAATTTAAATTTATTATACATATATCACAGGTGCCTTAGTTGATGGTTTTTAAAGGTACACTTTCTGAATTCTCCTGAAAGGGATATATGAGAGGGGGTGAGTACGACTACTTAGTGAATGGGTTTTCAAAAGCTTTTGACTTTTAAGAAAACAATTATTGTGCCAGAATCGTTTCCTTTCAAAATCCCTTCATTTAAAAATTTGAGTTTTTCCATCATTTCTTAGTTACAACGGTGTGTCATCACCCAACACATATCCTTCATCATGAAGGTTACACACATTCGCAAGTCAGTACAACTAATGAACCCACTAATGGCTTCGGAGCGACTTTACCGGCCACTCGGATAGAAGCACGACCACTTCTACCCTAGGAATAAGTGGATGTACGTGACATCCGACCCTCAATCCCGAAATCGCTTCTTTGGGTCCATATGAGGACAGAGACCTCATCTTGTCCCCACCCCGGTCTCACGCGCTTGGTGCTACTCCAAATTTTGCACAGACACCTGGAACGACGAACTGCCCTTATAGCCACCAGGTCGTCCAGTGCCGTTAGGACGTATCACTACCCCTCATGGGCATCTTGATGATCCCGTACTCACAGTGCATGCACAAACAATGTTTTCTCATATTTCCATGTAATTTGTGGTGCCATTGGTCCAACGGCCCCGACTCTCAACTCAACCCGCAGTTGTTTGTCTTGACCAGTCCGTCGACCTGTCATGTCGCACTGCCAGTAGTTGACTGAGCATGTCGGTCCTATCTTGGTACCATGGCCAAACAATTCACTTATTAAGTTTTATGGCATATATATCATGTTCGTTTACGAGCTCCTACTCGTGCCAACTGGCCTTAGGCCCACTGTACGAGATTTTAAAAATCGGGAATTTAGTCCCCAGGTTCCAAAACTTAGGCCCCCGACCTATTAGAGATATTCGAGCTCCCGTGGAGAAGGTCTCCCAAATTGTTTTAGCATTGGCACATAGTCAGGAGAGAGCACTTCCAACAAAACATATGTTTTCTCTATCCATCATACCGCTTGGGTATAAGGACACCTCCGTTCATAATCGATGAACGGGTTTTCAACTTCCTTAGAGGAAGTCTCATCATACCAACCGGGTATAATCTACTTATAACTGGTAAGTAGTTTTTCTGCATGATTTTCACATCACTTCCTCTAAGCAGTGATGTTTAAAATACCACTTAATAGTGGGTTTTCATACCGAGGTACTTATCATTCCCAACCGGGTATGATAAAAAATTTCCACTCACAACCAGTAAGTAGTTTTTAAATTTTAAGTTGTGCTTATCATCCCAACCGGATATAATGTTAGTAAACCCACTCACCCATTAACGTAGTGAATTCTACTATACCATTTCTTTATATTCACGCGACCTCGTCCATGCTGGCGTTCCCGGTATTTCACGTTCCTACATGATATGAACATTCTTTTTCATTATTACTCGACATAACAGTCTTCATTCATTTCCAATGAATGAGAAAACCCAAACTTTTAGTTATTTGCAATTAGGTACCTAAAGTTATTTCTCTTTAACTTTTAGTCTCTAATGTCTATTTTTCCTCAAATTGAGTCCCATAACTTTTAAAATTTATCTCGCGACCTCAATTTATTCAATTTCACCAAAAAGGGGTTTAATTTCCCAAATTTCCAATTTGGTCCCCCAATTTTTCCAAAATTACCATTTTCCCTTCCTTTACAAAAATGGTAAGTTTTGCCCCAAAATTTCCGAAATTCCTCAACTGGTTTTCCAACATTATTTTCATACCTAATTGGCCCTCAATTTCATAAAATTGCATTTTGGTCCTTTGAGCTTCGAAAATCCCCAATTTTTCCCAATTTCAACTCCTTAGCACAACCGAATTTGATTTCACCAAATTGATCAATCAAACACATCTAATTGTTGAAATTAAAGTTAAAATTGAGTTACTCCATCTTCTTACGATTCAATAGCACTTTGAATCGTAAGTTTTGACGCCGGAACAAGCTCAAACGGAGCTTTACCTGAAAACGGACTGTAGAGAGAGAAAGTTTCGATTACTCACCAGTGAGAGCACGACATTCCAAGCTTTTGATTTGGGCAGATAGCTCTCATCCTGAGGTTTATCATAGAATCAAGAATTGCATCAATTGGTAATGAATTTAGTTAGAATTTCATCATTGAAATTTTGTCGGTTCTCTCTCTAGCACCAACTGAAAATTGTAGAGAGGAGCCGATTTGGCTTACCTTTCAGTCCTAATTCGGCCGTGGGAGGGCTAAGGAAGTGTTGGAAGGGCTTAGTTTGGTCTGAGGAGGGCTCGAAATGGCCGATTTCAGCTTGGCCGAAATAGGGCAGCTTTTGTCCGCCGGAGCTGCTTCACTGTTCCATCATGTCGACGCTTCTCCCGCGATTCTCGGATTGACTAAAGATTGCTATTAGATAGCTGTCCTATCCATTTGAGTTTAAGAAAAATGTTCAAGTCGAAGCTCTGATTCGAGATTCACCGGGAAATGAAGTTGTAGAGAGAGAGAGAAGTGTTCATGTGTGAAGAGAATGAATGGGGATGACCTATTTATATAGGTGTAAAATGGAGAGATTTATTACTAGTATTAATATTGCCATAAATTATTGGTATTAATTTCAATAATTTAATTTCGATATTAAATTATTTGTATTAATTACAATAATTTAATTTAGGTATTAAATTATTAGTATTAATTACAATAATTAAATATATATTAATTTATGGCTATTTATAATAAGGCGTAGGTTTGCATAAAAAATTTTGATCGAAATTTCGGGTTACAAAAAAAATCATACTTCTGAGGAGGACCAAAGCTCTGGTTCGAGATTCACGTGTAAGGAGAATGAATGGGGATGATCTATTTATATAGGTGTAAAATCGTGTATTAAATGGAAGAGATTTATTACTAGTATTAATATTGTCATAAATTATTGGTATTAATTTTAATAATTAAATATATATTAATTTCAATATATATAAATTATTGGTATTAATTAACTTCCTAGGAGGTCACCCATCCTTCACTTGAACCAATTTGATTTTTCTCTTCTAATTTATCTTAAATTTCTTTTCCAAGTTTTAATAAACCCTTTGGAACACCTAGTAGTTGTAAATTCCTAAATTGCCCATTCACAATTGATCGGGTTTGTGAATCGGTTCAATTTTCTCACTCGGTTTGACCGGTTCCCTTCCCAGTTTTCCTTAACTCAAAAAGGCGGGGTTTACAACTCTGTGTGCCAATGCTTAAACAATTTGGGAGACATTCTCGACGGGAGCTCGAATAGCTCTGATAAGTCGGGGGCCTCGGTTTTGGAACTTGGGGGGCTAAATGCCCGATTTTGAAAATCTCGTACAATGGACCATAACCAACGATTGTACACGTACCTCGAATTTAGTCATGTCTGAGTCCAACAATTGAACCTTGACCCAACCCTAATTTGAATCTAGTTGATCCCAAATTTGACTTAGTTAGAATTGAATTGATTTTTTTTATCATATTTTAGTAATTAATTTTACATTAGTTTTAATAAATTGATCAACGAAGAATAATTAATATTATTTAATTATTTTAGAGTTATTTAAATCTCTCTATTTATATTAAAATATAATTTTTACATTTGTGAGATCGGGTGAATGGCTTTTTAGTTAAAATAATTTTAATATTATTTTATATATTTATCTTAGTTTTTATGTATTTTAAATAATGTATTAATAATATTTTACATATGGTTATATAATATAGTTATATAATAAAAATATTATAAATAATATAATTTTATATATACATATATATTATTTTTACTTTTGTCATTATCTAATATTTATATATAAATATTATTATATAATTAATATTTTTATTGTAAAAATAACTAATGTGTTATTCCATAAAAATGAGATAAATAAAAATAAATATGATGTATTTATTATATACAAATGGTTTTGTTCATATTACACGATATTTATATATAAAATATTATTATTTAATTATAATAATATTCTATTTATATTATAAAATTATAATATATAAAAGGTATATCTTATATAATTCATAATTTATTATATATATTATATTATATAATTAATATTAATTTTTTTATTATTATAACAATAATAATTATGTTATATAATACATTTATATATTTGTTTTTAAGAATATATTTACTTATATATAATTTTATTATATATTAATATATTATTTTATTATAAATTACATAATTCTTATTATTATAATTTAATTAAATTACATATAAAAATTAATATGCTATTAAAAATAATAATTTTATGATTTTATATTTTTTTTATAAAGTTAACTCTAGTCGCCCAAAAATTTGGTCGTGCAAATCCTTCAATTCCTCCCAATTAATACAAATTCATAAATTTAAACAAATTCTAAAACTAAAAAAATAAATTTTTGATATTTTGAATTATTAAGTTAAAAATTAATTTTTATGTATAGTTATCTTAAATATTTGAGATAAATATATACATTTTGAATATATATCTCAAATACTTTTAATATTATTAATTTTATTTATCCAAGTTATCTAATAAATTTACAAACACAACACCATAACCGAGCAACATATGGTTGGCACCCCAACTTCATTACTAAGTCTGGCTTTTTATTCAATTTGGCTCCTTATCATTTCTAATATTTTGAAATCATTTATACTAAAAAAATAGCAATCACATTTGATACACTTAGTGTAATGGTCGTATCTTCTTTATTATTGTTACTAGCAAGAGGCGCCCTGCAATGTGTTTTCTGATGTAATTTGGATCATGATTTTCATTCATTGAGCATACTATCAAATCAAGCATAATGGACTTGAAAATTATAAGTTTATGAACCGATTATTTCGAAATAAATAATTAAATGAATTATCAATATTTAAATTACTCAGACCAATATCACTTAAATGATGGATTGATATATTTTTTTTTGGAGCTAGACAAGTAGAAGAAATCACCCCTTTTGGTTGATTGTGTCGACTCAATAAGAATGATGACATTTGATGCAGGGAGGGAGGATTGAAATTATTAATGGATTGTAAATATATATTATTTTTATTCATTTATTATACTTAATAGATTTATATTGTATAAAACTAAAAATATGTTTGTACTTAATTAATTAAAATTTTTCTGAGTAATATATTAATAAACTAATCACATTTATCAGGGAGTATTTGTTTGTAATTTAATTATTTTATGATAAGTGAGTATAATTAAATTAGCATCAATTTATATTTTTTAAAATATAAAAATTGGTTCAACAAATTTAAATTAATTTATTTTTGTTCGACTTTATAGAAATAAATTTGAAGTCTTAATTAAAAAATAACCATGTAACTTTGAATAATTAGGTCGAGAGTGCTATTGCAATCCATGAATGCAGCAACTCACTTCTGACTTACCTCCTTTTGCTTCCTTTTATCTATTTCTACTAGTTAGCAAGCAAAAAAGTAAATTACATTGTTGGTATATAAATTGTATAAAATATTTTAAATGTTAATACAAACATTTATAAAATACATAATCTTAGTATAAAATATTTCTAAATTGTAGCCACGATTTACAAAATCTAAGAGGTCTCAAGAGGTCCACCAAAGATATAAATGATTAGAACAGTAACTCTTTTAAATATTTTAATTTTTAATTTTAAAATAATAGTTTGTAATAAAATTTTATACAAATATATAATACAAAATTAATATTTATAATAATATAAAATATTAAATCAAATTCACATATAATGGAATATATAATTTTAATTATTTTATTACATTATTTTGGGCATGCAATTGATATAATCCTAAAGAATATTGTGTTATCTACCTTTATATAATATTTAATGCACATATAAATATTATTTATATATTTTTAAGTATAGTTGTGAGCTAGATGTGCACCTATACTTGAGTCAAACCTACAATACGAACTATCATTCTTTATGTTTAGTATAAGCGTAGAAATGAAATAGAGTAAACTCCATGGATGTTATTACCAGGTTGTAAATGTCAGAGGGTTGAGTACATGGGAAGGACGTACTCGAGATACATACCTCAAATCATACTTAAGTAATAGACATAGATTTTATGCGAAATAAATATTTGAGATCGGGTTGAATCGAATCTTGATCCCGATAATTGATAAATATATTTAGATGATAATGTGAATGAAAAATAGAATTATATAAATTTTTTTTAAGGAGTTTAGTTATTTGTGTACAAATTTAAGGGTGTGAAGCTGTGTCGACCGTACTAAGTCTATAAAAGGAGCATTGTCTACAAGATAATAATATTTATAACTCTACTCCTCCTAGCCAAAGAGATGATATGATTTTCATCTTTATTTTTCTCATTACACATCCATTATATAATGGAATCCACCATTTTGATCCGCTCAATTCTTGATAACTTACTCCTAAAACCAGTCTGATCCTTCTTGGAGTATATTTTCATCACCTCTTCAAGTGCAAGACTAATAAGGTCACACTCGTAATGGATGAGTTCTCTAATGGCCTTATTTGGACGCGGTCAGATTTAACTAATTACGAGAATTGACCCTTATGTTGACTGTCTCAACTACTACAATAAGAAGCAAATATCTATCGGATTGAGAAACAAGTAGAGGATCACTGACACTTACTAATGGATCGAGCTCAACTAGAAGGTTTTTCGAGCTTAACTTCGAGAAGAGGCACAATGAGACGATCTTGACCTCATACGTGCCTTTTATACATGCAAGATATTGACATTTATAACTCTCCTCCTTATTAACATACTTTTCGTGAGAGAGATGATGTCATCTCATTCCTCACTTTTCTCAGCCTACGTATCAATCATGGAATCCACCATAAACATATTAAGAGATGTTGTGACAAGTAAGAATGAAGTAGACTATCCATAATAAAGTAATGAAGCAAAGAACGTCTGAGAAAAGTTGGGAAAGTAAGCCCTCAAAATAAGATGTGGTTATGGAAGAATAACTACAATTGGTAAGACAGGCCGTAGTCCACACACGTATAATGAAGCCTAAAGAGTGGACGACTGAGCATAGTATGAAGTACACGAAATAAGATTAATAAGTTCCTCAAATAAAGAATAAGGGAAGGACACTAAGCCGACAAATTCCACAGTATAGAAGGAAAGTAAGGAAAACGGAGGAAGAAACCTTCAAGGAATGGTAAGAAGGTTAAGCATTTAGCTCCTAGAATGAAAGTCTCTACCTTGAGGGACATATTAGAGAATGAAATCGTAAAAATGGAACTCCCCGAACAAAACAATAGACTAAAAAGGGGTCAAACGGAAATAATGAACTATGAAATTATTACTAACAAGTAAGAATGGATTAAGCCCAAAGGAAATCCTTGAGTAAAGGATGTTATTGGGAATGAGGATGGACCTAAGAAAGGATGAATCTCAGTATGTTAGTAAAACATCTAGAAATCAAATAATTGGAACCAGAAAGACTCAATAAGGAAGTTAAAAAAGGACGAGTGGGTAAGGAGAAACGACACAGTTTTATAAGTTGATATAGACAACGATTAAGGTAGTCGAGGAATACTATCAAAAGAAAAGAGGGATGAAGTTATACAATCCCTGATAGGTTGGGAAGTTAGGAATAATCCTAAAGAAGGTGTTCTGGAAATCTAAGGGACATAGAGACAAGATCTAGAAAACATCATGCTGTAAAGGGTAGGTAAACCCAACAGTCCCGAGGAAAATATGACTCAAAATAAGGAAGAGTTAGTTAGTAAAAAATGACAATGTCAAACCTAAAATTTGGACTGAATTGTAATGAGCAACAGATAAAGGAGGACAAAAAAGTGATGACAAGGAAATCCGTGAAAATAGGTACGCAACACTCTAAAGGACGTCGAGCTAAGGGTTGCAACAACCAAGAGGTTAACTAGACACAGGAATGGTTTGGTATCTTGGAACTCCCAATTTTGAGTACGGGACCTCAAAGGGGAAAATGTTGCTCTAAGCAAAAAGAGATGTGAATCTAAGAATATACCCTTAAGTAAGGTATATCTAGTTATGAAAAACTCCATGAAGGGAGTAAATGATATAAAGGAAAGGAAATTCCTTAGGTGAAGGATGTAAAAAGGGCTAGTTGGAAGAACAAGAGAAGAGTTTGCATGTTAAGCAAACACCAAATAGATATCAAAGGAAATGATTCCAGATGCAAGGTTGCTAAATAAGTTTTGGGGACAAAACTCCTAAAAGAAGGGGAGAGTTGTAAACCCTCGCCCTTTTGAGTTAAAGAAAACCGAGAAAAGAACCGGTCAAACCGAGTAAGAAAATCGAATCGGTTCGTGTAACCGAACAATTGAGAATGGGCAATCTGGAAATTTACAACTCTCAGGTGATCCAAAGGGTTCATAAAACCTTGGAAAATAACCTTAGGACCAATTGGAAGAGAAAAATCAGACCGGTTTAGATGAATCGGATCTAATCGGATTGAACCAGTATATGAACCGAGTTAATTCATGAATCGGAACCGATAGAGAAAGGGAAAACATGGAAATTTATGGATCCCTTGTGACCTGAAGAGATTTATAAACTTTGGGAAGGAACCTTAGAATAAAGTGGGAGAGAAAAACTAGACTGGTTCGGGTGAATCGAACCCGAAACAGATTAAACCAATTTAAGAACCGAGCCGGTTTATGAACTAGAACCGATAGAGAGATGGTAAACCGGGAAATTTATGGACCCTAAGTGACCTAATGAGTCACAAAAGTCATGGAAATGGACTTGTGAAGGAATTGGAGATGAAAACCAAACCGTTTCAGGTGAACCAGATTCGAACCGATTGGACCGGTTTGAACCACTATTGGACCAGATCGTAAATTCATTTTTCTAGGTTGCTTAAATAATTCAAATTTGAGATTTGAGGCTACCATTAGATAGAAAATGAATTTAGAAATTTTTAGATTTGAAAAACTCGATCGAATGAGTGGTGAACCGGCCGATTTAAGCTTCGAACCCTGTTCGGACCGGTCCGATCTGGTTTGCAACAGTGTCATCTTCTTCCTCCATATGATAACACTGTTCAGTAGCCAGAAAATCAAAGTAGCACCAGCGAAGAAGAAAAATCTCTGTTCAATACGTTTTCGGTCATCAATGTCCGTTATAAAGGTGCTAAACGGACAATTGCTGAGTCCCCGAGCTCCCTATATAAAGTGCCTCTCTCCATTCATCCTCTCCACACCTGAAAAGCTCACTCTCTCTCAGTTGCCTACTTTTCCAGCGAAACTCGAACCAGAGCTCCGATATAGGGTCATTTCTAAGCCAAAGAAGGTGAGGTCGGGTTTTTTAGAACCAGGGAGAAGTCAACTACATGCTTGTAGTCCTCGTTTGCTCCAAGGGTCATCGAAGAAGTGCCGACATGATGGAACAATGAAGCAGCTCTGGTGGATTGAAGTTGCCCTATAAACCTCGTCTTTTAGTAATGAGAAAACCGGGGAAAGAACCGGTAAATTTGAATCTTTAAAGCAAATTGGTATACAAGCCCGATTGTTAGGGGATGAGCAAATTTGAAAAATTCTAACTCCCATGTGACTCAAAAAGGCACATAAACTCGAGAAAAGGACCCTAGGATGAAATAAGGAGGAAAGACCAAAGCAATTCAAGAGAACCGGGTCCAAATTGGATAGAACCGATTTATGAACCGAGCTGATCCATGAACCAGAATCGATAGAGAATGGGTAAACCAAGAAGCTTATGGATCCCTTGTGATTTAAAGAGATTTATAATCCTTGGGAAGGAACCTTAGAACAATTTGGGAGAGAAAAACTAGATCGGTTCGAGTGAACCGGACCCGAACTGGTTTAAGAATCGAGCCGGTTTATGAACCAAAATCGATTAAGAGATGGTAAATCGGGAATTTGTATGGACCCTAAGTGACCCAAGGAGTCACAAAAGACATGGAAATGGACTTGTGAAGGAATTGGGGATGAAAACCAAACCAGTTCGGACTAGTTTGAATCACTATTAAACTGAATCATAAATTCATTTTTCTAGGTGGCTTAAATAATTCAACTTTGGAGATTTGAGGCCACTATTGGATAGAGAATGAATTTAGAAATTTTTAGATTTGAAAAACTCGATCGAATGAGGGGTGAACCGGCCAGTTTAAACTTTTAGCCCGGTTCAGACTGGTCTGGTCTGGTTCGGAATAGTGTCATTTTCTTCCTCAGGATGACAATACTATTCACTCGCCGAAAAATTGAAGCAGCGCCGACGAAAAATAAATATTTCCATTCGATACATTTCAGGTCTTCAATGCCTATCATAAAGATGCCAAACGGACGACCAACGGGTCCCCAAGCTCCCTATGTAAAGAGCCCCTCTCCATTCGCCCTCTCCACACCTTAAAAGCTCACTCTCTCTCAATTGCTTAGTTTTTTGACGAAGCTCGAACCAGAGCTCCAATATAGGGTCAATTCTGAGCCAAAGAAGGTGAGGTCAGATTCATTAGAACCAGGGAGAAGTCAACTACATGGTGGTGACATCCGTTTGTTCTAAGAGTCGTCGGAGAAGCGCCGGTGTGATCGAACAGTGAAGTAGCTCCGGTGGACCGAAGCTACCCTATTTTGGCTGAGTTGAAATCGGCCAATTCGAGCCCTTCTCAGGCCAAACCAAGCTCTCCCGACACCTCCTTAGCCCTTCCACGGCTGAATTAGGACCAAAAGGTAAGCCAATTCGGCTCCCCTTTACAATTTCCAATCAGTGTTAGAGAGAGAGTAAACCGAATTTCAATGACAAAATTCTAATCCAATTTGACATCAATTGATGTCATTCTTGATCCTACGAAGAACCTCTGGAGGAGAGCTACCTACCCAGATAGAAAGCTCGGACCACCGCGCCCTCACCGGTGAGAATTCGAAGCTTTCTCTCTCTACAGTCTATTTTTCGGCAAAGCTCCATTTGAGCTCATTTCGGCATTAAAACCTACGATTCAAAGTTCCTTAGAATCATATGAACATGAAAAAAAATCAATTTCAACAAATAGAGGTGTTTGATCGGTCAATTTGATGAAATCAAATACTGTGTTAAAGAGTTGAAATTGGGGGAAATTTGGGGATTTTCAAAAATTCGAAGGACCAAAATGTAATTTTCTAAAATTGAGGGTCAATTGGTTATGATAAGAATATTAGAGGGCCAACTGAGAAATTTTAGAATTTTTGGGGCAAAATTTACCATTTTTGTAAAGGAAGGCCAAATTGGTAATTTTGGGAAAATTTGGGAAATTAAACCCCTTTTTGTAAAATTTAATAAATTGAGGTTCTAAGATAAATTTTAAAAGTTTTGGGACTTAATTTGAGGAAAAACCTGGCAATAGGGACTTAAAGTTAAAGAAAAATAACTTTAGGGACCTAATTACAAATATATATAAAGTTGGGTTTTCTCATTCATTGGAACAAATGAGGGTTATTCGGGATTGAGGGTCGGATGTCACGTACATCCGCTGATTCTCAGGGTAGAAGTGGTCGTACTTCTATCTAGGTGGCCGGTAAAGTCGCTTCAAAGTCACAAGTGGGTTCAGTGGTCGTGCTGGCTTGCGAATGTGTGTAACCATCATGATGAAGGATGTGTGTTGGGTGATGACACCATGATAATAAGAAATTGTGGAAAAACTTGAATTTTTAAATTAAGAGATTTTTAAAAAGCAAGGAGTTTGGCACACTCTAGTATAAATATTTTTCCTAAAAGTTAAAAGTAGGCTTTTGAAAAACCCATTCACTGAGTTGTAGAAACTCATCCCTCTTTTCTATCCCTTTTCAGGAAAAGAGAAAATGACAAGGAGTAACACCGAGCCTTACCCTTTATCAAGTATGCTTAATTTTTCCTTAAGCTTGCATTTTAATTAATATATGTCTTCCAGGGAACAAGGTTGAAATTTCGCCTATCTCCTCTTGAGTAAAAGAAGGAGGAAACTCCTCTTGAACCGAGAAAGAGCGGCAGGTTGTTCACGGGGATCCAACCAAACCAGGTTGGGGCGTGACAAGCCCTGTTTCGGTCGAGTTGAAATCGGCTATTTAGAGCCCTCCTCAAGCCAAACCAAGCCCTTCAAACACTTTCTCAGCCCTCCCACGGCCGAATTAGGACGGAAAGGTATGCCAATTTAGCTCCCCTCTACAATTTTCGTTCGGTGTTAGAGAGATAATTGACAGAATTTCAATGATGAAATTTAGGAAATTAAACCCCTTTTGTGAAATAGAATAAATTGAGGTCCTATGATAAATTTTAAAAATTTCGGGACTCAATTTGAGGAAAAACTAGCATTTGAGACCTAAAGTTAAAGAGAAATAACATTAGGGAATTAAATTCAAATAAATAAAAGTTTATTTTTTTCATTCATTTGGAATGAATGAAGGCTATTAAGCCGAGTGATAATAAACCGAGATGTTCATATCGTGTAGGAACACAAGGTACTAGGAAGGCCAGCAAGGACAAGCTCGCGTGAATACAAAGAACCGGTCTAGTGGAATTCACTGCATTAACGGGTGAGTGGGATTTTGTATCATACCCGGTTGGGGATGATAAGCACCTCAAAATGAAAACCCACTACCAAGTGGTATTTTAAACATCACAACTTAGAAGGGTGATGTGAAAATCATGCAGAAAAACTACTTATCGGATGTAAGTAGATCATACTCGGTTGGTATGATGAAACTTTCTCGAAGGAAGTTGAAAACTCGTTCATCGGTTATGTCCTTATATCCAATCGGTATAATGGACAGTTAAAAACATATTTTTGTCAGAAGTGCTCTCCCCTGACTGTGTGTCATTGCTTAAACGATTTGGGAGACCTTCTTGATGGGAGCTCGAATAGCTCTTATAGGCTTGGGGCCTCGGTTTTGGAACATGGGGGCTATTATGCCTAGTTTTGAAAATTTCGAACAAGTGGGCCATAAGCTAGTGGACGCGAGCAGGAGCTCATAAACAAACATGTGATATGTGCTATAAAACTTTAATAAATAAATTGTTTGGCTATGGTACCAAGATAGTACTGACATATTCAATCAACTAGTGGCAGTGTGACATGACAGGTCTCCGGACCAGTCAAGACAAACAGCTACAAGTTGAGTTGAAAGTCGGGGCCGTTGGACTAGTGGCACCACAGATTATATGGCATGATAAGAAAATACTGTTTGTGCATGCACTATGATTATGGGATCATCAAGACGCTCATGAGGAGTAGTGTTGCATCCTAAGGGTCCTAGACGACCCAATGAGTATAAGGGCAGTTCGTCGTACTAGGTGACTATGTGAAATTTTGAGTAGCACCAAGCGCATGAGACCGGGGTAGGGATGGGATGAGGTCTATGTCCTCATACGAACACAAAGAATTGATTTCGGGATTGAGAGTTGGATGTCGCGAACATCCACTCATTCTCAGGGTAGAAGTGGACATACTTCTATCTGGGTGGCCGGTAAAGTCGCTCCGAAGCCACAAGTGGGTTCAGTGGATGGGCTGGCCTACGAATGTGTGTTTAACCTTCATGATGAAAGATGTGTGCTGGGTGATGACACATCGTGGTTAATAAGAAATTGTGGTAAAAACCGATATTTGAAATGAAAGGACTTTTGAAATAAATGAGTCTAATACACTTCAATACAAATCTTTTTCCTAAAAGTTAAAGTTTTTGAAAACCCATTCACTCAGTAGTCGTACTCACCCCCTCCCTTGTACCCTTTCAGTAAATTCTGGAAAGCCAACCCTCAAAGACCATCAACTAAGACGCTTGTGAGACAGGTATGATAAATCTAAATTATTATGCAGTTTTGATTTATGTTATTCCTGGAAAAGATGTAGGTTTAAAGGATGCCTTACTTTTTACTGTTTATAATAAGGGGAAACCCTTTAATAAACTGGGAGAGTGACGGGTTGCTCACGAGGATCCGACCAAACTAGGTCGGGGCGTGACAATGAAGGAGTAAGAAATAAGAAATAGTTGCCCAATCATTAGCAGATCATAGTACAGATCAATAACTCAAACTATTAGCGAGTTAATTTGGATAAGAAACTTACTAATGGAGCTTCACATCTTTAGAGAAAAACTTATGAAGTTGTAGTGCAATAACAAGTCTGCTATAAATATTGCTAACAATCCAGTTCAACATGATAGGACCAAACACGTGGAAATTGATTGATTTTTCATCAAAGAAAAATTTGACATGAAGATCGTGGAACTGCAATATATGAAGACCAGTGGACAACTAGCAGATTTTTTAACTAAAAGTTTAGGTTACAAAGAATGGGATGAAAATTTTAACAAAATTGGAATGGTAGATATCTACCGTCCATCTTGAGTGGGAGTGTGCAATATTAATAAGTTAAGGGTATATTTGTAAATAGTGCAAATATACCCTATATATATTATTAATATTATTTGCTAGGTGTGGATTCTATTTTTCAATATTCAATAGATGGGTTCTCGAGGTTGATGGCATCCCACACCCCAAACTCGTAGCCACTCGAGAAGCGATAGAGCATGTACATCTTCAATACCCTCTCCTTCATAATTAGCTCTTTGGCCATTTCATGTATAAAAGGCACGTAGGAGGTCAAAATGGTTTTCTTGTTCCCCTTCTCAAAGCTAAGCTCGAAGGACCTTCTAGTCAAGCTCGATCTATTGATAAGTGTCAGTGAGTCTCTCGTTCTTTCTTGATTTAGATGGATATCTACTTTTTGTTGTAGTAGTTGAGGCGGTCAATATGGGGGCCAATAATCGTACTTACGTAAACCTTGACCCCATATGAATGAGGCTATTGGAGAACTTGCCCATCACGAGTGTGACCTTATTCGTCTTACACTTGAAGAGGTGGTGGAAGATGACCTCCAAGAAGTATCATACTAGTTTAGGGAGTAAGTTATTGAGGATAGAGTGAATCATAATTGATCAAAATGGATCAGAATGGTATATTTTATAATGGACACGTAGAATGAGAAAAGTGAGTAAGGAGATGACATTATCTCTCTCATGAAAATCATGGCTAAGAGGAGTAGAGTTTTGAGTGTAAATATCTTGCAATGTTCTGTATAAAAGGTAGGTAGGAGATCAAGATTGTCTAATTGTGCCTATTCTCAAAGGACATCCCAGTTGAGCTCGATTCATTGGTAAGTGTCGGTGAGTTTATCGTTCTTTCTCGATGTTAATGGATATTTGCTTTTTGTTGTAGTAGTTGAGGCGATCAACATGGTCATCAATCCTTGTGCTTAGGTAAATCCGAACAGCGTTTGAATGAGGTCATTTAGAAATCTCGTTCATTACGAGTGTGACCTTATTGGTCTTGCACTTTAAGATGTGGTGGAAGATGGCCTCCAAGAAAAAATGGTACCGATTTTGGGAGAAAGTTATTAATAATAAAACACATCAAAATGGATCAAAATTTATCATAATGATAGATTAAATGACCATTATATTATTTTAACATATCAAAATATATCATAATCAAAATGGATCAGAATGTTGATTTAAATGACCATTATATTATTTTACTAATAAGTTGACATTACAAATTATTTTTTCTCATTAATCTATTTTCAATTAATTAATCTAATGCTAATTAATGAAATGCACCTATTTAAATATGGGTATTCTCCCAATTTATTATCAATACTAATTATTATAAATGAACTCATTAAATGTATATAATACCAAATTAACTATTTAAATATTGGTATTCTCACATATTTATCTATTCATAATTTTAATTATATTAAAATATTATTGCATTCTTTACATAATTTTTCAAAAATTTTAAATATGTTTACAAGGTAATTTAAAAATATATATTTTAATTAATTTTAATTATTAGTATATAAAATTATTTCAATATATTTAGTATTTAGAAAATCATTTAACTTATTAGTTTATTAGGGAACTATCTCTAAAACCATAATTCAAATATAAATTATAATATTTTTACATGACTATAAAATTGTAGTTGATATAAATAAATTTTCTTTATAAATATAAAATGTATAAAATTGGCTTGAAAGATGTTGATAATGGTGAGGAAATGTAAGGAGAAGGTAGATGTGAAAGAAAAACGAGGACTAATGAGTAGAGTAAATGTGAATATGTTGTAAGTAGGCCTCCCTTTTTCTAGATAAGGATTGTGGTGCTTATCGTTCGTGTTCTTTCATTTAACAAATTAACTTAATTAAAAAATTTTAAAATTTTGACATTAATAGGATAAATATTTTAATAAAATTACTATTATATATATTTAATAGTTTTATTTTATATATATAGTAAATGGGTATACAAGAAGAAAAATGATATTAGAGAATCACTTATACACACTAATATTTTTTACAAAATATATTTATTTATTATAAACCATATAAGTGACGCACATCATGTCGTGCCCAAATTTCTGAATGGCAGATTACTAAAGTAATTAAAATATTGAGATTTACATATAAGTGACTGACGCATACCATCATTAAAAAATAACTTTATATCTTGTATTATGAATGAGTAAGAAACAAGAAATAGTCATCCTATCATTAGTGGAATCGAAGTACGGATCAATAGTTTAAACTATTTGTGAAATAATTTAGATAACAAATTTACTAATTGAGTTTTTCATCTTGAGAGAAAAACCTATTAAGTTGTGGTGTGATAATAAGTCTGCTATAAATATTGCCAACAATTCAGTTCAAAATGATAGGACCAAATACTTAGAAATTGATCGATATTTTATTAAAGAAAAAATTGATATGAAGATTGTGGAACTACAATATATGAAGACTAGTGTACAACTAGTAGATTTTTTAACTAAAGGTTTAGGTTAGAGTGAATGAGATAATATTTTTAACAAGATTGGAATGGTATATATCTACATCTTGAGTGTGAGTGTGCAATATTAATAAGTTATGGGTATATTTATAAATAGTGTAAATATATCATATATATATATATATATATTCTTAATGTAATTTACTAGGTGTGAATTCTATTTTTAAATATTCAATAGAAGGGTGCTCAAGGTAAATGGCATCCCACACCCCAAACTCGTGGTCACTCGCAAAGTGACAAAGTGTGTACATCTTTAATATCCTCTCCTTTGTAATCAGCTCTTTGGCCATTTCATGTATAAAAGGCACGTAGGAGGTCAAAATAGTTTTCTTGTTCCCCTTCTCGAAGTTGAGCTCGATGGACCTTCTAGTCGAGCTCGATCTATTGGTAAGTGTTAGTGAGTCTTTTGTTCTTTCTCTATTCAGATGGATATCTACTTTTTGTTATAATAGTTGAGGCAGTTAATATGGGGGCCAATAATCGTACTTATGTAAACCTCGACCGCATACGAATGAGGCCATTGGAGAATTCGTCTATCACAAGTGTGACCTTATAGATGTTACACTTGAAGAGGCGGTAGAAGATGACCTCCAAGAAGTACCGTACTGATTTAGGGAGTACATTATTGAGGATGGAGTGAATTAGAATTGATCAAAATGGTATATTTTATAATGGGCACGTAGAATGAGGAATGTGAGTAAGGAGACGACATCATCTCTCTCACGAAAAACATGACTAGGAGGAGTAGAGTTTTGAATGTCAATATCTTGTCATGTTTTGTATAAGAGGTAGGTAGGAGATCAAGATTGTCTAATTGTGCCTATTCTCGAAGGACAATCCAGTCGAGCTCGATTCATTGGTAAGTGTCGGTGAGTTTATCGTTATTTCTCAATGTGGATGGATATCTGCTTCTTGTTGTAGTAGTTGAGGCGATCAAAATGATGGCCAATCCTTGTGCTTAGGTAAATTTGGGTCACGTTCAAATGAGGCAATTTAGAAATCTCATTCATTACGAGTGTGACCTTATTGGTCTTACACTTTAAGAGGTGGTGGAAGATGGCCTCCAAGAAAAATGATAACGGTTTGGGGAGAAAGTTATTGATGATAAAACGGATAAGAATAGATAAAAATGAATTAGAATTGATTAAAATGGATAAGAATGGATTAGAATTGATCAAAATGGATTAGAATAATAGATTAAATGAATATTATATTATTTAAATGGATCAAAATATATAAGAATTAAAATGGATGAGAATGTTGATTTAAATGATCATTATATTATTTTACTAATAAGTTAAAATTATAAATTATTTTTCCTCAATAATCTACTTTTTAATTAATTAATCTAATCCTCATTAATGAAATGCAGCTATTTAAATATGGGTATTTTCACACATTTATTATCAATACTAATTATTATCAATGAACTAATTAAATGTATATAATACCAAATTAACTATTTAAATATGGGTATTCTCACATATTTATCTATTCATAATTTTAATTATATTAAAATATTGTTGCATACTTAAGTCTCCTGTATGTATATATATATATATATATATTTATTGCCTAATATTAAATTTACACAATGTATCAAAAAATTTTAAATATGTTTACAAGGTAATTTTATAAAAAAATTATTTTAATTAATTTTAATTATTTGTATATAAAGTTATTTTAATATATTTGATATTTAGAAAATAATTTATCTTGTTGGTTTATTAGGGAACTATACATTGAGTATTGTAATCCATCTCTAAAATCATAATTCAAATATAAATCATAATATTTTTACTTGATTATAAAATTATAATTGGTATAAATAAAATTTTTATATAAATATAAAATATATAAAATTAGCTAAAAAGATGTTGATGATAGTGAGGAACTGCCCGGAGAAAGTAGATGTCATGATCGAGGCTTATGAAAGAAAAACTAGAACTAATGAGTAGAGTATTTAAAAAGGATAATGTGAATATGTTGTAAGTTCTGCGGCCGAGAAAAATGAGGAAGGAGATACATCATAAGGAGGAGAGTTATAAGTGTTAATATTTTGCCTGTATAAAAGGCACGTAGTAGATCAAGATCGTCTCATTGTGCCTCAAATCTGAGCTCAAAAAACTTTCTAGTCGAGCTCCATTCATTCGTAAGTGTTAGTGATCCTCTCCTTGTTTCTCAATGTGATGGACATGACTAGTAGTATGTAATTTATTAGGTGGAGGGTGGATTCTATTTCTCAAAAAAATCTTATTGTAGTAGTTGAGACAATTAACATGGGATCAATTCTCGTAATTAGGTAAATCTGATCGCATCTGAATAAAGCCATTAGAGAACTCGTCCATTATAAGTGTGACCTTATTGGTCTTACACTTAAAAAGGCGGTAAAAGATGTATTATAAGAAGGATCAGACTAGTTTTGGAAATAAGTGATAAAGAACTGAGTGGATCAAAATAGTTGATTCCATCGTAATGAATATGTAACCTGAGAAAAATGAAGATGAAAACGACATCATCTCTTTGGGAGGAGTAGAGTTATAAATATTATTATCTTGTAGAAAAAGCTCCTTTTATAAACATAGTAAGGCAGGCTTCACACCCTTAAATTGTATACAATAAATTATATACAAAAAATTAAATTGCTTATAAAAAATATATATATAATTCTATTTTTCATTAGCCATATCATCTAAGTATATTTATCAATTCATACTTTTGAATTTATATTTATAGAATTGAGATTCGATTTAACCCGATCTCAAAAATTCATTTCCCTTGAAATCTAAGTCTATTACTTGAATATGATTTGAGGTTTGTATCTCCAGGTCCTATGTACCCACTCTCTCATGAACTCGTACAATCACATTTACAACCTAGTAATAAGCTCTCCATGTAGGTGAGACTCACAAGTATTGGTGCACATCTCTCTCACAGCTATACATAAAAATATATAAATAATATTTATATGTATTAAATATTATAAAAAGGTAAGTAACACAATATTCTTTAGGATTATATTAATTGCATATTTAAAATAATGTCATAAAATAATTAAAATTATATATTCTGAATTTGATTCAATATTTTATATTATTACAAATATTAATTTTGTATTATATATTTGTATAAAATTTTATCACAAACTATTATTTGTAATTTTGTTCGTACAATTTAGAAATATTTTGTGCTAAGGTTATGTATAAAATATTTGTATTAACAATAATGACATATTTAAAATATTTTATACAATTTATATACTAATAATGTAATTTACTTTTTTGATTGCTCACTTGTAGAAATAGATAGAAGGATGCAAAAGGACGTAAGAGAGAAGTGAGTTGCTACATTCATTCATTGCAATACCACTCTCCACCTAATTATTCAAAGTTACACGGCTATTTTAATTAAAACTTTAAATTAGTTTTTATAATTTCAAACAAAAATAAGTTAATTTAAATTTTTTTATCTAATTTTTATAATTTTAAAATATATAAATTAATGCTAATTTAGTTACACTCACTTATCATAAAATAATCAAATTACAAATAAATACTACAGCTCAAATGTGATTGATTTATTAATATATTATTCAGTAAGGTAAATAATTGAAAGAAAAAATAATAATTAATTGAGTCCAAACATATTTTAAGTTTTATACTATATAAATCTAAAAAGTATAATAAATAAATAAAAATAATATATATTACTATCCATTAATAATTTCAATCCTCCATGCATCAAATGTGATCCACCTTATTAAGAAGCCCTTAATGACACAATGAACAAAAAAATATTAATCCGTTATTTAAGTGATATTGGTCTGAGTAATTTAAGTATTTATAATTCATTTTAAAATTGTTGGTTAATAAACTTATAATTTTCAAGTTTGTGCATTATACTTGATTTGATAGTATGCTCAAATGAATGAAAATTATGCTCTAAATTCCATCAGAAAACACATTGCATGGCGCCTCTAGCTAGTAGCAATAATAAAGAAGACACGACCATTGCACTAGAGTGTATCAAATGTGATTACTTTTTTTTCCGTATAAATGATTCTATAGTCAAAATATTGGAAATGATAAGGAGTCAAATTGAATAAAAAGCTAGACTTAGTAATGAAGTTGGGGTGTCGACCATATGTTACTCGGTTATGGTGTTGTGTTTGTAAATTTATTAGATAACTTAGATAAATAAAATTAATAATATTCAAAGTATTTGAGACATATATTTAAAAAGTACATACTTATCTTAAATATTCAAGATAACTATACATAAAAATTAATTTTTAACTTAATAATTCAAAATATCAAAAGTTTATTTTTTTTACTATAATCTTTCAACTTTGTAACTCTATTCTAAATCTAGAGATCATTAATTAATTTTAGAATTTGTTTAAATTTATGAATTTGTATTAATTTGGAGGAATTGAAGGTTTGCACGTCCAAATTTTTGGGCAATGAGAGGTAACTTTATGAAAAAATATAAAATGATAAAATTTATTTTTAATAACATATTAATTTTTATATGTAATTTAATTAAATTATATTAATAAGAATTATGTAATTTATAATAAAATAATATATTAATATACAATAAAATTATATATAAGTAAATATATTCTTAAATACAAATATATAAATGTATTATATAAAATATACATTTTATATATTATAATTTTATAATATAAATAGACTATTATTATAATCAAATAATAATATTATATATATATATAAATATCGTATAATATGAACAAAATCATATGTATATAATAATTAATAATAAATATATCATATTTATTTTTATTTATCTCATTTTCAAGGAATAACACAAGAGTTATTTTTACAATAAAAATGAATATTAATTATATAATAATATTTATATATAAATATTGGATAATGATAAAAGGAAAATAATGTATATGTATATATAAATTTATATTATTTATAATTTTTTATTATATAATAATATATAATACATTATTTAAAATACATAAAAATTAAGATAAATATATAAAATAGTATTAAAGTTATTTTAACTAAAAAAGTGATTCTCCAAATCTCACAAATGTAATAATTATATTTTAATGTAAATAGAGAGATTTAAATACCTCTAAAATAATTAAATAATATTCATTATTCATCCTTCATCCATTTATTAATACTAATGTAAAATTAGTTACTAAAATATGATAAAAGAACTAATGCAATTCTAACTAAGTTAAATTTGGGATCTACTAGATTCAAATTACATGAGTTGATCCGCCATTAGGAATGACAAATGTGATAATTGTACTTAGACATGGCTAGAACGTGTATAACAATTGAACATGTTCCGGTCAGTCTCGCGTATTATTAGTCGAGTACACTTGCATACAATTAAAATTGATAACTAAAATATATTGTTTTAATAAACAATATTAAAATTATAATTATACTACCTAAACTATTATTAATAGACCTAAAATTTTAAAATTTAAATTACTACGAATTAAGTATTTTAATATAATATTTATATTTTAAATATATAATATAATTTATCTAAATTTTGTTCATAAAATTCTTTTATTCTGGTATTTATTTTGTATGTTCAAAATTTATTGATAGTAAAATAAATTTTAGTTTATTTAACATAAAAAAAAAGGCGAATTCACTCCATGCCCAATCATTGGATTTATACTCTAGACGAGTACCCGATCCTGGAGTATAATAAAAATAATTGGTAACTAACCATTTCATTATTCAAATATTTTCTATATTACTTGGATATATACCATTCTTGACTCGATCAAGTAATACCCCTATCCATTATCATTACATAATAATTATTGATATATCCATTATCATTATATAATGACTATTGATATATTAGTGATAGTAGAAAGATAAAAAAAATGTGGGATGAAAATAGAGTAAATTTAGAATATTAACTAATTTGGATCGAATTACATCAAAATGAAATTATATAAATTATGTGGTGATTTAATTATTTATTAAAATTAAAAAAAATGTATTGTGGAAAATTATTAGCATACTTTCTCTCACATTTTCTAAGTATATTTTCCCCTCTTATTATTTATCTTTCTTTGCTTGCTCTGATTGTGTTATCTCAATGTCAATCAATTCTAATAGTCACTTTTAACCTATCATAAAAGCTAAATAGTAATAGACAAAATATTAATTCTTTCATTCTCTATTTACTATGACTCGTTTGTGTCAAAATATTTATTTGCAATAAAATTTGTAGTTTATATCATTGTATGAAAATTTAATTTATATTAATTTGAAAATGATGGAACATTTTATAAATTCAACAAAATAAAATTGTCCTATTTTCCTAATAGTTGATTCTTAGTATGCAATGAGTATTTTTTATTTAATAATGGTTACTATAGTTAAGTTTTTGATTTAGTATTCTCTATAAAGTGAAATATGGAGTCTCCCTTTGACTAATGGGCAACTATATTAAATATGAGATAATACTTGTATGAACTTGATTAAGTAATGTGTTAACTACAAGTGAGAATTTATTAGTTTGTTCCCAATGGAAGCAAAATGTTGAGTTTTAAACTTTAGCCAATTAATTTAATATAATAGTTATCACCAAATCATGAGATATCAATAACTTAACATTATTTTTCTACATTAAGGAGAAAAAGAACAAATAAGATAGTAATTACTAATATATAGTGAAATATATTACAAGTATTATTAAAATTATCAAGTTTTTAGATATTTAATATAGATTTTAGAAGTATCTAAATTCGCATAACTTCATTAGATTTTTTTCTCTAGTTTTCTCTTTTTTGAAGAGATAAAATTTTATTTTATTTATAAAAAAGGTTTTAAGATAAAATTATTTGTACTCCGTTGGTGAATTTGAATCATGTTTGTGGATTCTTGTGAAATTATTAAATAATATTTAATGATAGAGTCAAACAAATAAAGAATTGAAATATTTAATGTATATGTATTTATGTCAATATATTAGTATTATAATTAACTTATATAATTATAATTGGATAATATTTAGATGGTAAATAGTAATTGGTGGCAAATATTTACATATTAAAATAATAAAATTTGGAGTTATATACAACACTAGACTATTTACCATTATTATACTTAAAACGGTTTGATGGTAAGGGAGTGAGGTGATTTTTTGCATTTGGTAGGTTGGATTAAATTGGTTGAGTTGGATTTTGCTTTATTAAAATATTATGTGGATATATTATTTAGAATATATTTTATATTATAATAAATCATACTTTTTGAATTATAAAATATCAATAAATCAATTTAATATATAATTAAAATATAATTATAAACATTTTATTATTTTTTAAATTATTGATAAATTATTTATAGTCTTATTTTTATATATTTCATAATGTATAAATTTATTATATATTGTAATTATGCCTTATATTTGTTTTCTAAGTTTTATATTTAAATGATTAACATACAATTTATAAAATTTCCATGCATTTTAATGAAATAAATAATATAAGATTTAATATTAATAGTCTAGTGTGTATTTTATCTTATTTCACATGAATTATATTAATAAAATAGAGAAATTTCTTCTATTATTTAATCTTTATACATATGTATTTTTGGGATGTGTACGAGTATTGTCGATTTAAAATTAGTTATTTATTATATATTTAATGAAATTATATCCCATTAAAAAAACAACATCCTATTAATATTGATTCAAAGAAAAAATGTTAATATAAGAAAACATATGGTATGGAAAATAGAGAAAAAATATTTATATTATTTGACTAATAAGTTAAACTTGCAAGTTACTTGTACTGAATAATTTACTTTTCAATTAATTAATATATTGCTCATCAATTAAATGTATACAAGATATAAATATACATTATTATCAATAAACTAATTAAATATATATAATACCATATTAACTATTTAAATATGGACATTCTCACACATTTACCTATCCATAATATTAATTATATTAAAACATTGTTAAATACTTAATTTTGGTATATATGTATAGTATTAACTTCTATTTACACAAATTTTCAAACATTTTGAATATATTTACAATGTACTTTTATAAAAAATATTATAATTGATTTTAATTATTTGTATATAAAGTTATTTCAATATATTTAATATTTAGAAAACCATTTAACTATACATTGAGTATTGTAATTCAACTCTAAAACCATAATTCAAATATAAATCATAATATTTTTACTTGACTATATAAAACTGTAGCTGTCCTAAATAAATTTTCTATATATCAATATAAAATGTACAAAAATGGCGAGAAAGATCATTGATGATGGTGAGAAAGTTTAGGGAGAAGGTAGATGTCATGAGTACTAATGAGTTGAGTACTTGAAGAGGATAGTTTTGTAAAGAGGCCACCCTTTTTCTGGATTTGATTGTGGTTACTGTTCTTTCATTTAACAAATTAACTTAATTAAAAACTTTAGAAAATTCGACATAAATAGGGTAAAATATTTTAATAAAATTACTAATTTATATATATATATGATAGGATAGTGGATCATATATATGTCTCTCAATTCACCATTCACGAACTCCTCCGCAATTTCTGTCGATTTCACCTCCGTCCTGACAATCAGTCTCTCAATTTCTGCGAGTACGCGGCAGTGGCAGCGACCGAGGCCTATGAGATCCCTAGGTAGATTTATGCAAGAATCTAACCAAGGAAAGTACTGTTGGAGGATGTACATGTTCATCCGCCTCGGGCGGAGCAGCGCCGGATCAAGTTTCTCGACGTGATTGGTGGTAAATATTAAGCTCAATAGCCCCAAAAGTGTAATGCAGTAAGTAATGAAGAAAAATAATTTCATATAAAAATAACTAGTAATTTCTAGTAAATATGTCAATATATATTATTAGTCGTATTTGTGATTAGAAAAAAACGATAATAATTACTGTTATTGTTTTTGTTGCTAGTTTCTCTACTGACCAGTAGTAGGCGATCTGGTAGGTCGATTCTGCAGTCAATGTCCTCGATCGCTAGAATGGACCGGTTTCCTATACCTAGTAAGAGGTTCCGTAGTTTTGATTAAGCTCCGACATTAGACAATTGGAGATCGTAAACCTCCAACTTGAGGTAGTTAGCCATGGCAACGACCAAACTCAATTTTTTTTGTCACTGGCAACCTATAGAGCAAGTAGCCTTGTTTTCATGCTCGGCCAACCCGCTTGTAGAACTCCTTCCGGAAAATAAATCAATCTAGGTACGCCATCATTGCCATCTTCTGCTACGCCTAAATGGCTGGAGTAGCGAAGGTGGAAGAGTGCTCGAGGTTGATGGCATCCCACACCCCATAATTGCGTTCAGTGGGGAAGCAATTGAGCGTGTACATCTTCAGTACCCTCTCCTTCATAATCAGCTCTTTAGTCATTTCATGTATAAAAGGCACGTGGTCTCCTTATTCCCCTTCTTAAAGTCGAGTTCGAATAACTTTCCAGTCGAGCTCAATCTATTGGTAAGTATGATTGTGTCTATTGTTCTTTCTCAATTCAGATGAATATCTATTTTTTGTTATAGTAGGTGAGACAGTTAATAATGGATGCGTATGATGAGAAAAGTGACTAACTGGACGATATTATCTCTCTCACAAAAAAGTTGGTTAGTAGAAGTAGAGTTTTGAGTATCAATATCTTGTTATATTCTGTATAAAAAGTAGGTAGGAGATCAAGATTATCTAATTATGTCTCTTCTCAAAGGAAATTCCAGTCAAGCTTGATTCATTGGTAAGTGTTTATGAGTCTGTTTATTTTCAAAGTGGACGGATATTTGCTTCTTGTTGTAGTAGTTGAGCCGATCAATATGGTGGCCAATCCTGTGCTTAGATAAATCTCGATCGTGTTTGAATAAGGCCATTTAAAAATCTCCTTCATTACGGGTATGAAATTATTAATTTTTCACTTAAAAAGATGATGAAATATGATCTTAAAGAAAACGATACTAGTTTGGGGATAAAGTTTAGAAAAATGAAGATGAAAACGACATCACCTTTGACTAGAAGGAGTAGAATTATAAATGTTAATATTTTGTATACAAGTCTCCTTTTATAGACTTTGGCTCCACACCTATAAATTTATAAATAAAAAAAGAAACCCCTCACAAAAAAATTATATAATTATATTTTTTAATCACGTTATCATCCAACTATATTTATCAATTCATACTTTTGTATCACTACTGGAATGAAAATCCCATTCAACCTAAACTCTAAAATTTATTTGACTTGAAATTTAAGTCTATTACTTGAATATAATTTGAGGTGTGTATCTCAAGTATCCACTCTCCCATGTTACTCAACCCTATGACATTTAATAAAATCCATAGAGTTTTCTCTATTTTATTTATGCTTATATTAAAAATAAAAGATGATAGGACGAGCTTGTAGGAGAGACTCTCCGGGTCTCTCTAACAATTATACATAAAAATATATAAATAATATTTATATGTGTATTAAATATTATAAAAAGGTAGATAATACAATATTTATGAGGATTGTATTAATCAAATACCTAAAATAATTAAAATTATATATTTCATTATATGTGAATTTAATTTAATTTAATATTTTATATTATTATACATATAAATTTAGTATTATATATTTGTATAAAATTTTATCACAAAATATTATTTTTAAATAAAAAATTAAAATATTTAAAAGAGTTAGTGTTCTAATAATTCTTACTCGATATGGATGGATATCTGTTTCTTGTTATAATAGTTGAGGCGATCAAAATGGTGGCCAATCCTCGTACTTAGGTAAATCTAGGTCGTGTTCAAATGAGGCCATTTAAAAATCTTGTTCATTATGAGTGTGACCTTATTGGTCTTGCAATTTAAGAGGTGGTGGAAGATAGCCTCCAAGAAAAACGGTACCGGTTTGGGGAGAAAGTTATTGATGATAAAATGGATAAGAATGGATTAAAATAGATTAGAATGGATCATAATTGATCAAAATGGATCCGAATTAATCAAAATAGATTAGAATGATAGATTAAATGACCATTATTTCATTTGGAAGGATCAAAATATATCAGAATCAAAATGGATCAGAATGTTGATTTAAATGACAATTATATTATTTGAACAAATCAAGATATATCAGAATCAAAATGGATCAAAATGAATTAGAATTGATCAAAATGGATAAGAATGATAGATTAAATGATCATTATATTATTTGAACGGATCAAAATATATCCGAATCAAAATGGATCAGAATGTTGATATAAATGACCTACTATCTCCTTTGTAATCAACTCTTTAGACATGTAATGTATAAAAGGCACATAGGAGGTCAAGATTGTCTCCTTGTACATCTTCTTAAAGATGAGCTCGAAGGACCTTCTAGTCGAGCTTGATCCATTGGTAATTGTCAGGGAGCCTCTCGTTCTTTCCCGATATGAATGGATATATGCTTCTTGTTGTAGTACTTGAGGCAATCAACATGTGGGTAAATCCTCATGCTTAGGTAAATCTCGGCCACGTCTGAATGATGCCATCGGAGAACTCGTCCATAACGAGTGTGACCTTATTAGTCTTGCACTTGAAGAGGCAGTGGAAGATGGTCTCCAAGAAAAACCAGACCGGTTTGGGAAGAAATTTATTGAGGATGCAGCGAATTAGAATGGATCAAAATGGATCAGAAAGGTGGATTCCATTATGGACGCTTAGGTTGAGAAAAGTGAGGAAGGAGACGGCATCTTCACTCTCACAAAAGTATGGCGATGAAGTGGAGAGTTATGAGTGTCAATATCTTGCCATGTTCTATATAAAAGGTAGGTAGGAGAGCAATATTGTCTAATTGTGCCTATTCTCGAAGAACATTCCAGTCAAGCTCAATTTATTGGTAAAGTGTCGGTGAGTTTATCGTTCTTTCTCGATGTAGATGGATATCTACTTCTTGTTGTAGTAGTTGAGGCGATCAACATGGTGGTCAATCCTCGTGCTTAGGTAAATCTAGGTCGAGTTCGGATGATGCCATTTAGAAATCTTGTTCATTACAAGTGTGACCTTATTGGTATTGCAATTTAAGAGGTGGTGGAAGATGGCCTCCAAGAAAAATTGTACCGGTTTGTAGAGAAAGTTATTGATGATAAAACAGATTAGAATGGATCAAAATGGATCATAATTGATCAAAATGGATCTGAATTGATCAAAATGTATTAGAATGATAGATTAAATGACCATTATTTTATTTGAATGGATCAAAATAGATCAGAATAAAAATGGATCAGAATGTTGATTTAAATGACAATTATATTATTTGAACAAATCAAAATATATCAGAATCAAAATGGATCAAAATTGATCAAAATTGATCAAAATGGATCAAAATGGATCAAAATGATAGATTAAATGACCATTATATTATTTCAATGGATCAAAATATATCAGAATCAAAATGGATCAGAATGTTGATTTAAATTACCTAGCATCTCCTTCGTAATCAACTCTTTAGCCATGTTCTGTATAAAAGGCACATAGGAGGTCAAGATCGTCTACTTGTACCTCTTCTAAAAGATGAGCTCGAAGGACCTTCTAGTCGAGCTTGATCCATTGGTAATTGTCAGGGAGCCTCTCGTTCTTTCTCGATATGAAAGTATATATGCTTCTTGTTGTAGTACCGGAGGCGATCAACATGTGGATCAATCCTTATGCTTAGGTAAATCTCGGCCGCGTCCGAATGATGCCATCGGAGAACTCGTCTATCACGAGTCTGACCTTATTGGTCTTGCACTTGAAGAGGCAGTAGAAGATGGTCTCCAAGAAAGACCAGATCAGTTTGGGAAGAAATTTATTGAGGATGTAGCGAATTAGAATGGATCAAAATGGATCAGAATGGTGGATTCCATGATGGACGCTTAGGTTGAGAAAAGTGAGGAAGGAGATGACATCTTCACTCTCACAAAAAGTATGGCAATGAAGTGGAGAGTTATGAGTGTTAATATCTTGCCATGTTCTGTATAAAAGGTAGGTAGGGCATCAATATTGTCTAATTGTGCCTATTCTCGAAAAACATTCCAGTTGAGCTTGATTTATTAGTAAGTATCGGTGAGTTTATCGTTCTTTCTCGATGTGGATGGATATCTACTTCTTGTTGTAGTAGTTGAGGCGATCAACATGGTGGCTAATCCTCGTGCTTAGGTAAATCTAGGTCATGTTCAAATTAGGCCATTGATAAATCTCGTTCGTTACGAGTGTGAGCTTATTGGTCTTGCAATTTAAGAGGTGGTCAAAGATGGCCTCCAAGAAAAATGGTACCGGTTTGGGGAGAAAGTTATTGATGATAAAACAGATCAGAATGGATCAAAATAGATCAGAATGAATCATAATTGATCAAAATGGATCCGAATTGATCAAAATGGATCTGAATTGATCAAAATGGATTAGTATGATAGATTAAATGACCATTATTTTATTTGAACATATCAAAATATATCAGAATAAAAATAGATCAGAATGTTGATTTAAATAATAATTATATTATTTGAACGAATAAAAATATATCAGAATCAAAATTGATCAAAATGGATTAGAATTGATCAAAATAGATTAGAATGGATCAGAATTGATCAAAATGGGTCAGAATGATTGATTAAATGACCATTATATTATTTGAACGGATCAAAATATATCATAATCAAAATGGATCAGAATGCTAATTTAAAAGACAATTATATTATTTGAATGAATCAAAATATATCAGAATCAAAATGGATCAAAATGGATAAGAATGGATCAGAATTGATCAAAATGGATTAGAATGATAGATTCAATGACCATTATATTATTTGAACGAATCAAAATATATCTTAATCAAAATGGATCAGAATGTTGATATAAATGACCTACCATCTCGTTCTTAATAGATTCTTTGTCCATGTCCGGTATAAAAGTTGGGCTTGTACCTCTTCTCAAAGATGGGCTCGAAGGACCTTCTAGACGAGCTCGATCCATTGGTAAGTGTTAAGGAGCCTCTCGTTCTTTCTCGATAAGAATGGATAGATGCTTCTGGTTGTAGTAGTTGAGGCGATCAACATGGGGGTCAATCCTCATGCTTAGGTAATCCTCGGCTGCGTCTGAATGAGGCCATTTGAGAACTCATCCAACACGAGTGTGACCTTATTGGTCTTGAACTTAAAGAGGCACAGGAAGATGGTCTCCAAGAAAGACCAGACCGGTTTGGCAAGTAATTTATTGAGGATGCAACGAATTAGAATGGATAAGAATGGATCAGAATGGTGGATTCCATGATGGATGCTTAGGCTGAGAAAAGTGAGGAAGGAGACAACATCTTCATTCTCACAAAAAGTATGGTGATGAGGAGGACAGTTTTGAGTGTCAATATCTTGCCATGTTCTATATAAAAGATAGGTAGAACATCAATATTGTCTAATTGTGCTTATTCTCGAAAAAATTTTCAGTCAAGCTCGATTTATTGGTAAGTGTCGGTGAGTTTATCATTCTTTCTCGATGTGGATGGATATCTACTTCCTGTTGTATTAGTTGGGGCGATCAACATGGTGGCCAATCCTCGTGGTTAGGTAAATCTAGGTTGTGTTCGAATGAGGCCATTTAGAAATCTCATTCATTACGAGTGTGACCTTATTGGTCGTGCAATTTAAGAGTTGGTGGAAGGTGGCCTCCAAGAAAAATAGTACTAGTTTGGGAAGAAAGTTATTGATAATAAAATGGATCAGAATGGATCAAAATAGATCAGAATTGATCATAGTTGATTAAAATGATAGATTAAATGACCATTATAGTATTTGAACGGATCAAAATATATCAGAATCAAAATGGATCAGAATGTTGATTTAAATGACAATAATCAAAATATATCAGAATAAAAATGGATCATAATGGATCATAATTGATCAAAATGGATCAGAATGATAGATTAAATGACCATTATATTATTTGAACAGATCAAATATATCAACATCAAAATGGAACAGAATGTTGATTTAAATGACCTACCATCTCCTTCATAATCAACTTTTTTGCCATATCCTTTATAAAAGGCACATAGGAGGTCAAGATCGTCTCCTTGTACCTATTCTCAAAGATGAGCTCAATGGACCTTGTAGTCGAGCTCGATCCATTGGTAAGTATCAGGGAGATTAATGGGCATCAATATTGCCTAATTGTGCTTATTCTCGAAAAACTTCCTAGTCGAGCTCAATTTATTGGTAATTGTCAAGGAGCCTCTCGTTCTTTCTCGATAAGAATGGATAGATGCTTCTGGTTGTAGTAGTTGAGGCGATAAACATGGGGGTCAATGCTCATGCTTAGGTAATCCTCGGCTGCGTCTGAATGAGGCCATTTGAGAACTCGTCCATCACGAGTGTGACCTTATTGGTCTTGAACTTAAAGAGGCAGAGGAAGATGGTCTCCAAGAAAGACCAGACCGATTTGGCTAGTAATTTATTGAGGATGCAAGGAATTAGAATGGATAAAAATGGATCAGAATGGTGGATTCCATGATGGATGCTTAGGCTGAGAAAAGTGAGGAAGGAGGCAACATCTTCATTCTCACAAAAAGTATGAGGAAGGAGACAACATCTTCATTCTCACAAAAAGTATGGCGATGAGGAGGAGAGTTGTGAGTGTCAATATCTTGCCATGTTCTATTTAAAAGATAGGTAGGACATCAATATTGTCTAATTGTGCTTATTCTCGAAAAACTTTCCAGTCGAGATCGATTTATTGGTAAGTGTCGGTGAGTTTATCATTCTTTCTCGATGTGGATGGATATCTACTTCCTGTTGTAGTAGTTGGGGCGATCAACATGGTGGCCAATCCTCGTGGTTAGGTAAATCTAGGTTTTGTTCGAATGAGGCCATTTAGAAATTTCATTCATTATGAGTGTGACCTTATTGGTCGTTCAATTTAAGAGTTAGTGGAAGGTGGCCTCTAAGAAAAATAGTACCGGTTTGGGAAGAAAGTTATTGATAATAAAATGGATCAGAATGGATCAAAATAGATTAGAATTGATCATAGTTGATCAAAATGGATCCAAATTGATCAAAATGGATTAAAATGATAGATTAAATGACCATTATAGTATTTGAACAGATCAAAATATATCAGAATCAAAATGGATCAGAATGTTGATTTAAATGACAATAATCAAAATATATCAGAATCAAAATGGATCAGAATGGATCATAATTGATCAAAATGGATCAGAATGATAGATTAAATGACCATTATATTATTTGAACAGATCAAATATATTAGCATCAAAATGGAACAGAATGTTGATTTAAATGACCTACCATCTCCTTCGTAATCAACTTTTTTGCCATATCCTTTATAAAAGGCACATAGGAGCTCAAGATCGTCTCCGTGTACCTATTCTCAAAGATGAGCTCAATGGACCTTGTAGTCGAGCTCGATCCATTGGTAAGTATCAGGGAGCCTCTCGTTCTTTCTCGATATGAATGGATATATGCCTCCTGTTGTAGTAGTTGAGGCGATCAACATGGGGGTCAATCCTCATGCTTAGGTAAACCTCGGCTGCATCCGAATAAGGCCATTAGGTAACTCGTCCATCACGAGTGTGACCTTATTGGTCTTGCACTTGAAGAGGCAGTGGAAGATGGTCTCCAAGAAAGACCAGACCGGTTTGGGAAGAAATATTTTGAGGATGCAGTGAATTAGACTGGATCAAAATGGATCAGAATGGTGGATTCCATGATGGATGCTTAGGCTAAGAAAAGTGAGGAAGGAGAGACATCTTTACTCTCACGAAAAGTATGGCGATGAGGAGGAGACTTATGAGTGTCAATATCTTGCCATGTTCTGTATAAAAGGTAGTTAGGACATCAATATTGTCTAATTGTGCCTATTCTCAAAGAACATTCCAGTCGAGCTCGATTTATTGGCAATCGTTCTTTCTCGATGTGGATGGATATCTACTTCTTGTTGTAGTAGTTGAGGCGATCAACATGGTGATCAATCATCGTGCTTAGGTAAATCTAGGTCGTGTTTGAATGAGGCCATTTAGAAATCTCGTTCATTACGAGTGTGACCTTATTGGTCTTGCAATTTAAGAGGTGGTGGAAGATGGCCTCCAAGAAGAAAAACATTACTAGTTTGGGAAGAAAGTTATTGATGATAAAATGGATCAGAATGGATAATAATTGATCAAATGGATCCGAATTGATCAAAATGGATTAGAATGATAGATTAAATGACCATTATTTCATTTGAAAGGATCAAAATATATCAGAATAAAATTGGATAAGAATGTTGATTTAAATGACAATTATATTATTTGAACAAATCAAAATATCTCATAATCAAAATGGATCAGAATTGATCAAAATGGATAAGAATTGATTAGAATGGATCAGAATTGATCATAATTGATCATAGTTGATCAAAATGGATTAGAATGATAGATTAAATGACCATTATATTATTTGAACGAATTAAAATATATCCGAATCAAAATGGGTCAAAATGTTGATATAAATGATCTACCATCTCCTTTGTAATCAAATCTTTATCCATGTCCTGTATAAGAGGCACATAGGTGGTTAAGATTGTCTCCTTGTACCTCTTCTCAAAGATGAGCTCGAAGGACCTTCTAGTCGAACTTGATCCATCGGTAATTGTCAGGGAGCCTCTCATTCTTTCTCGATATGAATGGATATATGCTTCTTGTTATAGTACTTGAGGCGATCAACATGAGGGTCAATCCTCATGCTTAGGTAAACCTCGGCCACGTCCGAATGATGCCATCGGAGAACTCGTCCATCACGAGTGTGACCTTATTGGTCTTGCACTTGAAGAGGCAATGAAAGATGGTCTCCAAGAAAGACCAGACTGGTTTGGGAAGAAATTTATTGAGGATGCAGCGAATTAGAATGGATCAAAATGGTGGATTCCATGATGGATGCTTAGGTTGAGAAAAGTGAGGAAGGAGATGACATCTTCACTCTCACAAAAAGTATGGCGATGAAGTGGAGAGTTATGAGTGTAAATATCTTGCCATGTTTTGTATAAAAGGTAGGTGGGACATCAATATTGTCTAATTGTGCCTATTCTCGAAGAACATTCCAGTCGAGCTCGATTTATTGGTAAGTGTCGGTGAGTTTATCGTTATTTCTCGATGTGGATGGATATCTACTTCTTGTTTTAGTAGTTGAGGCGATCAGCATGGTGTCCAATCCTTGTGCTTAGGTAATTCTAGGTTGTGTCTGAATGAGGCCATTTAGAAATCTCTACGAGTGTGACCTTATTGCTCTTGCAATTTAAGAGGTGGTGGAAGATGGCCTCCAAGAAAAATGGTACCGGTTTTGGGAAGAAAGTTATTGATGATAAACGGATCAGAATGGATCAAAATATATTAGAATGGATCATAATTGATAAGAATGGATCCAAATTGATCAAAATGGATTAGAATGATAGATTAAATGACCATTATTTTGTTTTAAAGGATCAAAATATATCAGAATCAAAATGAATTAGAATGCTAATTTAAATGATAATTATATTATTTGAACAAATAAAAATATATCAGAATCAAAATGGATCAAAATGAATCAGAATAGATCAAAATAGATCAAAATTGATTAGAAAGGATCAGAATTGATCAAAATGGATCAGAATAATAGATTAAATGACCATTGTATTATTTGAACGGATCAAAATATATCTAAATCAAAATGGATCAGAATGTTGATATAAATGGCCTACCATCTCCTTCGTAATCAACTCTTTAGCTATGTCTTGTATAAAAGGCACATAGGAGGTCAAGATCGTCTCCCTGTACCTCTTCTCAAAGATGAGCTCGAAGGACCTTATAGTCGAGCTTGATCTATTGGTAATTGTCAGGGAGCTTCTCGTTCTTTCTCGATATGAATGGATATATGCTTCTTGTTGTAGTAGTTGAGGCGATCAATATGGGGGTCGATCCTCATGCTTAGGTAAACCTCGACGGCGTTCGAATGATGCCATCGTAGAACTCGTCCATAACGAGTGTGACCTTATTGGTCTTGCACTTGAAGAGGCAGTGGAAGATGGTCTCTAAGAAAGACCAGATCGGTTTGGGAAGAAATTTATTGAGGATGCAGCGAATTAGAATGGATCAAAATGGTGGATTCCATGATGGATGCTTAGGTTGAGAAAAGTGAGGAAGGAGATGACATGTTCACTCTCACAAAAAGTATGGCGATGAAGTCGAGAGTTATGAGTGTAAATCTCTTGCCATGTTCTGTATAAAAGGTAGGTGGGACATCAATATTGTCTAATTGTGCCTATTCTCGAAGAACATTCCAGTCGAGCTCGATTTATTGGTAAGTGTTGGTGAGTTTATCGTTATTTCTCGATGTGGATGGATATCTACTTCTTGTTGTAGTAGTTGAGGCGATAAACATGGTGTCCAATCCTTGTGCTTAGGTAATTCTAGGTTGTGTCCGAATGAGGCCATTTTGAAATCCCGTTCATTACGAGTGTGACCTTATTAGTCTTGCTATTTAAGAGGTGGTGGAAGATGGCCTCCAAGAAAAATGGTACAGGTTTGGGGAGAAAGTTATTGATGATAAAACGGATCAGAATGGATCAAAATAGATGCAAATTGAACAAAATGGATTAGAATGATAGATGAAATAACCATTATATTATTTGAACGGATCAAAATGGATCAAAATATTGATTTAAATGACAATTATATTATTTGAACGAATCATAATATATCTGAATCAAAATAGATCAGAATGGATTGGAATTGATGAAAATGGATCAAAATGATAGATTAAATGACCATTATATTATTTGAACGTATCAAAATATATCATAATCAAAATGGATAATAATGTTGATTTAAATGACCTACCATCTCCTTCGTAATTAATTCTTTGGCCATGTCCTGTACAAAATGCACATAGGAGGTCAAGATTGTCTCGTTGTACCTCTTCTCAAAGATGAGCTCGAAGGACCTTCTAGTCGAGCTCGATCCATTGGTAAGTGTCAGGGAGCCTCTCATTCTTTCTCGATATGAATGGATATATGCTTCTTGTTGTAGTAGTTAAGGCGATCAAGATGAGGGTCAATCCTCATGCTTAGGTAAACCTCGGCTGCGTCCGAATGAGGCCATTGGAGAACTCGTCCATCACTAGTGTGATCTTATTGGTCTTGCACTTGAAGAGGCAGTGGAAGATGGTCTCCAAGAAAGACCAGACCTGTTTGTGAAGAAATTTATTGAGGATGCAGCAAATTAGAATAGATCAAAATGGATCAGAATGGTGGATTCCATGATGGACGCTTAGGCTGAGAAAAGTGAGGAAGGAGACAAAATTTTTAGTTTCACAAAAAGTATGGCGATGTGGAGGAGAGTTATGAGGATCAATATCTTGCCATGTCCTGTATAAAAGACACGTTTGAGGTCAAGATCGTCTCATTGTGCCTCTTCTCGAAGTTGAGCTCGAAAGAACTTCTAGTTGAGCTCTATCCATTAGTAAGTGACAGTGAGCCTTAACTTCTTTCCCGATGTAGATGGATATCTGCTTCTTATTGTAGTAGTTGAGACAGTTAACATAGGGGGTAATCCTTGTGATTAGGTAAATCTTGAGTGTGGACTTGTTGATCTTACACTTTAAGAGGCGGTGGAAGATGTACTCCAAGAAGGTTCATACCAATTTTAGGGAAGAAGGTATTAAGGATAGAGCGGATCATAATGGATAAAAATGGATTAGAATGGTGTATTCTATGATGGACGCATAGGCTGAGAAAAGTAAGTAAGGAGACAACATCATCTCTCTCACGAAAAGTATGACGATGAGGAGGAGACTTATTAGTGTCAATATCTTGCCATATCCTGTATAAATGGCATGTTGGAGGTCAATATCATCTGCTTGTGCCTCTTCTCGAAGTTGGACTCAAAATACCTTCCAATCGAGCTCGATCCATTGGTAAGTGCTAGTGAGCCTCTTTTTCTTTCTTGATGCGGATAGATATATGCTTATTGTTATAGTAGTTGAGATGGTCAACATGGGGGACAATCCTCGTGATTAGGTAAATCTGGACCGCGTCCAACTGAGGCCATTAGAGAACTCGTCCATCATGAGTGTGACATTATTGTTCTTGCATTTAAAGAGGCAGTATATGATGTACTCAAAGAAAGATTGGGGAATTGGGGAGGAAGTTATTGAGGATGAAGCATATTAGAATTGATCAGAATGGATAAGAATGGTGGATTCCATGATAGATGCGTGGACTGAGAAAAGTGGGGAAAGAGATGACATCATCTCTCTCACGAAAAGTATGGTGATGAGAAGGATAGTTATTAGTGTCAATATCTTGCCATGTTCTGTATAAAAGGCACTTAGGAGGTCATGATCGTCTTCTTGTGCGTCTTCTCGAAGCTGATCTCAAAAAACCTTCCAGTTGAGCTCAATCCATTGGAAAGTGTTAGTGAGCATGTCCTTCTTTCTCAATGTGTATGGATATCTACTTCTTGTTGTAGTAGTTGAGACAGTCAACATGGGGGTCAATCCTCGTGATTAGGTAAATCTCAACCACATCCAAATGTGGCCATTAGAGAACTCGTCTATCACGAGTGTAGCCTTATTGGTCTTGCACTTAAAGAGGCGATGGAAGATGTACTCCTAAAAGGATCGGACCAGATAGGGAAGTAAGTTGTTGAGGATGGAGCAGATTAGAATTGATCAAAATGGATCATAATGGATCAGAATGGGGGAATCTCTGATGGACTCGTAGGTTGAGAAAAGTGAGGAAGGAGATGATATCATCTCTCTAACGAAAAGTATGGCAATGAGGAGGAGAGTTATGAGTGTCAATATCTTGTCATGTCCTATATAAAAGGCACGTAGGAGGTCAAGATCATCTCCTTGTGCCTCTTCTTGAAGATGAGCTTGAAAGACCTTCCAGTCGAGTTCGATCCATTGGTAAGTGTCAGTGAGCCTCACCTTCTTTTCCAATGCGGATGGATATTTGTTTCTTGTTGTAGTAGTTGAGACGGTCAACATGGGGGGCCAATCCTTGTAATTAGGTAAATCTCGACCACGTCCGAATGAGGCCATTAGAGAACTCGTCCATCCCAAGTGTGACCTTATTGGTCTTGCACTTGAAGAGGTGATAGAAAATATACTACAAGAAGGACCATAATATATTTAAGGTAATTACGATATAATCTTTGTAATTAAGATTATATCATATATTCTATTTAAGGTAGTTAATAAATAGACATATATATAATTGAGTTAGGGTTTGGAGAAAATAAGGAGGTTTCAATTTCTCATCCCCATGGCCTCTCTATCAATATATTTGTTTTCTCTTTCCCTAATTCAGTTTTCTAACATGGTATCAGAACTAAGGTTTTTTGCTATTTTCAAGGTTTTTTTATCTGAAGGCTCAAGACATGGCATAGCTAAATTGTCGTAGAAGATGGAGAAAATGGATGCAGCATTAACAAGAAGGGAGTTGAAGGAAATTTTAGAAGATATGGTCAAATTTCTTGTAGGAAGAGACGATGTATCGCCTCAACATAACAATACTCTCAATCGGGATTTGAAGTTGAAATTACTCCCAATAGAGTAGAGACTTGAAGGAACGAAAAACTATTTGAGTTGGTCGAGAAAGATAAGACTCATACTAGAGTCAAAATATTTGGAAGACTATATTGACGACTCATATGAAGAACCCACTGATACTACCAGCACATCATGGAAGGTGTGGAGGGCGACTAATTCTTTGGTGGTTGCATAGATAATAGGATCACTTTCTCCTTTTATCGCAGGGTTGGTAGAAGGTATTAGTAAAGCATCTGATATATGGAAGATTTTGGCTACTCAATTCTCTGGTATTGGGAATATGACGACTGTGATTGAGATTGAAGATAAGTTGGATGCACTAAAGTAGAGGGAGCAAAGTATAATAGAATACAGTACTGAGCTGAAAAGGTTATGGTTCGAACTTGATTATTATGATCCATTAATTATATCTAATCCTTCAGATACAACTTCTATTAGAGCATGGATGGAGCGACGATGTGTGATTCGCCTCCTGAGGGGACTAATGCTAGAATATGAATACAAGAGAGCAATTATATGTCATTAGTCTCCAATTCCTCCGATGGAAGATGTTATTGCTGCACTAATTCATGAGGAGTTAAGAAAAAGGTTATGAATACTTCTAAGATATCAACAATACCAGTTCGCTCTACTCTAGCAAAATCATTATTGACAACCGACAATGTTATAATTGTGGGAAGAATGGACATATTAGCTGGAATTGTTCCTCGACACATATTCCTACATGGGGTGGAACAAGTCATAGTATCAAAGGACATGGAGCCCGAGGTCAAGGTCGAGGTTGTGGACGATTTGTGGGACAAACTTATCGTGCTAAAAGTGCTGACATTTTAAACGACAACATGTGTTATGCTAAAGCTGACTCAGATACCATTGCACATGCATTTTCTTCTAAACCATCTTCCACAGAATGGATTATTGATTCAGGCGCATCTAGACACGTGACATGAACATCAGTAGAGTTTATTACATACACTGGTTCTCCACCTTTTTCCCATAATAGAGTTCAAACTGCTGATGGCACATTTCAACCAGTTAGGGGATTCGACTCGATTAAATGCACTTCATCAATTACATTATCATCAGTTCTACATGTCCCATCATTTCTGGTTAATCTATTATCAGTTAGTGTAATCAGTGATCAATTGAACTATCAAGTAATCTTTGATCGAGATTCATGTGTCATTCAGGAAAGGAATACTAAGAGAATAATTGGGACTGGATGGAGGTTTGATGGATTATGGTATCTTATGAGAGATGAGTCTAGCGCAGCTTTAACCACTACTTTGTTTGAACGAGCAATGAATGAAGTCATATTGGAGCATCGTCATCTTGGTCATCTATCGTTTGAGAATCTTAAGAGGGTAAGGCCTGACTTGATGAATAATGTAGAATGTAGCAAGCTTGTATGTGATGCTTGTGAGTTTGGAAAACATACAAGAACACGTTATTCTTCTACTAGTTTAAGAAGTATTTCACCATTTTCGTTGATACATTCTGATTGGGGACCATGTCTAGTTACTTCAATTGGCAGATTCAGATGATTTATTACATTTATTGATTGTTACTCAAGGATGACATGGGTATATTTGATGAAAAATAAATCTGAGACATTGGTTTGCTTTAAAATTTTTTTAGCTTTGGTGTAAACACAATATAATGCCAAAGTGAGTACTCTTCATACAGATAATGGTACTGAATATGTTAATAGAGAATTCTCATCGTATTTATCTACAAAGGGGATTCTGCATCAGATCACATGTCCAGATACACCAGAACAGAATGGAGTGGCAGAATGGAAGAATCGACACTTGTTAGAGGGAGCTCTCACTCTTCTATTTACAATGAATGTTCCAAAATATCTATGGAGTGAAGCAGTATTGACGACAACATATTTAAATAACCGGATGCCTTCTCAGATATTAAACTTTTAATCTCCTTGTGAACTTTTGATGGGACGCAACATACATGCAGTCCATCCTCGTGTATTTGGTTGTGTATGTTTTGTGAGAGATCATCGTCCCACAATAACTAAATTTGATCCACATGCATTGAAGTGTATTTATGTAGGCTATTCTAGCAATAAAAAAGGTTACAAGTGCTGGTGTCCAAGCGAGAGAAGACTTTTTGTGATTATGGATGTAACATTTCGTGAGAATAAACCCTTTTATGGTGAATCAACAATGTCATCCACAATGCTAGATGATTTGACTGAAGCATAACATGGAAATGAAGAGAGAATTAGTGATAATAAAGAAGATGATGTCATTGTAGGTATAATCACATGTCCTAAGAGATCGAGTAGCAATGAAGGAGAGACCAATGAACCAAAATTGAAGGTTTATAGTAGAAGGAACAAGAGTTGTGCTCAGGGGGAGGAAGATAAAGAAGATGATGGAGAGCGACAAGAATAGATACTTATACCACACTCATTGCCCCCATATGTCCCAGATACCCATCAATTTTCTAACGATTCCTCATCATCACCGGATGTCCCAAATACCCATCAATCTCCTGACAATTCCTCATCATCACCAGATGGTAATGAATCTCTACCCATTGCTATTCGTAAAGAACCTAGAACTAATACAGGAAAACCTCCAATTAGATATGGTTATGAACATGATATATCTAACTATGTCTCATATGAATCTGTCCCACCTACATACAAGACCTTTATTGTATCATTACAGTTAGTGCGCATACCAAGAAATTAGCAAGAAGCCAAAAATGATCCAAAGTGGCTTGCAGCAATGCATGAGGAGATGCGTGCATTAGAGAAATATAAGACTTGGGAACTGGTATTACTTCCAAGCGGAAAAAAGGTTGTTGGATGCAAATGGGTATTCACTGTTAAGTAAAATGCCGAAGGAAAGGTTGAAAGGTATAAAGCAAGATTGGTAGCAAAAGGCTACAGCTAGACGTATGGAATAGATTATGATGAGACATTTGCACCAGTTGCTAAAATGAGTACCTTCAGAATACTTATATCATGTGCTGTAAACTTTGGATGGAAATTACATCAATTAGATGTAAAGAATGCATTTTTGCATGGAGACTTACAAGAAGAGGTATATATATGGAGATTCCACCTAGATTTGATATGATGAAGACCACTAGAAGGGTATGTAAACTTAAGAAGTCTTTGTATGGACTCAAGCAATCACCAAGAGCTTGGTTTGACCGATTCCGACATGCAATAGTTAGAATGGGGTATCAACAATGCAATGGAGATCACACAGTTTTCTATCGATACTCAAATAGTCATGTTGCTATCCTTGCAGTATATGTAGATGATATTATTATAATTGGAGATGATAGCGATGAGATATTGCGACTAAAGCAAAGATTGAGCAAAGAATTTGAAGTGAAAGATTTGGGTGCACTTAAGTATTTTCTCGGTATTGAGATAGTCAGGTCTAGGACAGGCATAGTGCTTTCTTAGAGAAAATATCTATTGGATCTACTTATTGAAACAAGGATGTTGGGTTGTCGAACTGCTGCCACTCCAATTGAACCAAATCATAAGCTATGTGCTCAGTCAGGGGACCTAGTGGATAAAGAACAATACCAAAGAATTGTGGGACGACTTATCTACTTGTGTCACACATGACCGGACATCACATATGCGGTTAGTATTTAAAGAGTAGCCCGGGAAAAGACCTTTGGTTCAAGTCTCAAGGTCATACTAAAGTTGAAGGATTTTGTGACTCTAATTAGGCTAGTTGTGTAAATGATAGAAGATCGACATCAGGTTATTGCGTGTTTGTTGGAGGTAATCTTGTATCTTAGAGAAGTAAGAAACAGGAGGTGGTCGCAAGATCAACCACAGAGGCAGAATACAGAGCTATGACTTAAGGCATATGTGAGATAATATGGATAAAGAACTTATTGATGGAGTTATGTTTATTCAGGAAAGAACCCATCAAGTTATGGTGTGATAATAAATCAGCAATCAGCAATCAGCATTGCTAACAATCCAGTTCAACATGATAGAACTAAACATATTGAAATTGATCGATTCTTCATCAAAGAGAAACTTGAGAGAAAGATCGTGGAGCTACACTACATGAAGACTGGCGAACAATTAGCAGATTGTTTATCTAAAGGATTAGGACCTAAAAAGTGGATTAATATTTGTAACAAGATGGGAATGATAGATATTTATCGCCCATCTTGAGGGATAGTGTTGAAATAGTATAAGATATTTAAGGTAATTACTATATAATCTTGGTAATTAAGATTATATCATATATTTTATTTAAGGTAGTTAATAAATAGATATGTATATAATTGAGTTAGGGTTTGGAGAAAATAAGGAGGTTTCAATTTCTTATCCCCATGGCCTCTCTATTAATATATTTGTTTTCTCTTTCCTTAATCCAGTTTTCTAACAGGATCAAAATGGTGGATTCTATTGTTGATGCATAGGCTAAGAAAAGTGAGAAATGAGATGACATCATCTCTCTCACGAAAAGTATGGCGATGAGGAGGAGATTTTTTTGTGTGAATATCTTGCCATGTCATGTATAAAAGGCACGTAGGAGGTCAAGATTATCCCCTAGTGTCTCTTCTCGAAGCTAAGCTCAAAAGACCTTCTAATCGAGCTTAATCCATTGTTAAGTGTTAGTGAGCCTCTCGTTTTTTCTCAATGTGGATGGATATCTACTTATTATTGTAGTAGTTGAGATGGTCAACATGGGGGCCAATCCTCATGATTAGGTAAATCTTGACCGCATCCGAATAAGGCCTTTAGAGAACTCGTCCATCACGAATGTGCCATTATTGGTCTTGCACTTGAAGAGGCAGTGGAGGATGTACTCCAAGAAGGATCAGACCGAATTGGGGAGAAAGTTATTGAGGATAGAGCATATCAGAATTGATCAAAATGGATCAGAATGGTGGATTTCATGATAGACACATAGGCTAAGAAAAGTGAGGAAGGAGACAACTATGGCGATGATGAGGATAGTTATTAGTGTCAATATCTTGCCATGTCTTATATAAAAGGCACGTAGGAGGTCAAGATCATCTTATTGTGCCTCTTTTCGAAGTTGAGATCAAAAGGCCTTTCAGTCGGGCTCAATCCATTGGTAAGTGTTAGTGAGCCTCTCCTTCTTTCTTGATGTGGATAGATATTTGCTACTTGTTGTAGTAGTTGAGATGTTCAACATGGGTGCCAATCCTCGTGATTAGGTAAATTTTAATCGCATTCGAATGTACCTATTAGAGAACTCGTCTATCACCAATGTGACCTTATTAGTTTTGCACTTGAAGAGATAGTGGAAGATGTATTCCAACAAGGATTGGACTGGATTGGGGAGTAAGTTATTGAGAATAGAGCGGATCATAATTGATCAAAATGGATCAGAATGGTGGATTCCCTGATGGACGCTTAGGCTGAGAAAAGTGAGGAAGGAGATGACATCATCTCTCTCACGAAAAGTATCGCAATAAGGAGGAGAGTTATAAGTGTTAATATCTTGCCTGTATAAAAGGCACGTAAGAGGTCAAGATCGTCTCATTGTGCCTTTTCTCAAAGTTAAACTCGAAAACCCTTCCAGTCGAGCTCGATCCATTGGTAAGTGTCAGTGATCCTCTCCTTGTTTCTAGTAGTTGAGGTAGTCAACATGGGGGTCAATTCTCGTAATTAGGTAAATCTGACGGCGTCCGAATGAAGCCATTAGAGAACTCGTCCATTATGAGTGTGAAGTTATTGGTCTTGCACTTGAAGATGTGGTGAAAGATGTACTGCAAGAAGGATCGGACTAGTTTTGAAAGTAAGTTATCGAGAATTAAGCGGATCAAAATTGTGGATTCCATTATAATGGATGTGTTACATGAGTAAAATGAAGATGAAAATGATATCATCTCTTTGGCTAGGAGTAGAGTTATAAATATTATTATCTTGTAGACAAGACTCCTTTTATAGAATTAGTATGGGTGACACAGTTGCACACCCTTAAATTTGTACACAAAAAATTAATCCGCTTACAAAAAAATTATATAATTTCATTTTTTATTCACGTTATCATCTACGTATATTTATTAATTTATACTTTTCAGTTCGTATTTATACCAGAATCGAGATTTGATTCAACCTGATCTCAAAATTTTATTTTGCTTAAAATCTAAGTCTATTACTTGAATATGATTTGAGGTGTATCTCGGGTACGTCATATGTATCCACCTCCCATGTACTCATAGTCAACCCTATGACATTTGCAACCTAGCAATAAAATTCATGGAGTCTACTATATTTCATTACGACCCTTATACTAAATATAAATGATGATAAGTCGTCCTGGTAGGTGAGACTCACAAATATTGAAATATTGGTGCATATCTTTTGTCACAACTATACATAAGAATATATAAATAATATTCATATGTGTATTAAATATTATAAAAAGATAGATAACACTATTTTTTAGGATTATATCAATTGCATACTCAAAATAATGTCATAAAATAATTAAAATTATATATGTGATTATATGTTAATTTTATTCAATATTTTATACTATTACAAATATTAATTTTGTATTATATATTTGTATAAAATTTTATCACAAACTATTATTTTTAAATAAAAATTGAAATATTTAGAAGAGTTACTATTCTAATCATATATATTTTATTGTGTGTACCTTTTGATATTTTGTAAATTATAGGTAAATTTAGAAATATTTTATATTAAGATTATATATTTTACAAATGTTTGTATTAATAATAATGAAATATTTAAAATATTTTATACAATTTATATACCAACAATGTAATTTACTTTTTGTTTGCTCAAAATAGATAAAAGGAAGCAAAAGGACTTAAGATAAAAGAGAGTTGCTAAATGATTGATTGCAATAGCACTCTCCATCTAATTATTCAAAGTTAGATTGTTATTTTTTAATTAAAACTTCAAATTCCTTTTTATAAATTTGAATAAAAATAAGTTAATTCAAATTTGTTGAACTAATTTTTATATTTTTAAAAATATAAATTGATGCTAATTTAATTACACTCACTTATCATAAAATAATCAAATTACAAATAAATACTCTTACTCAAATATGATTGGTTTATTAATAGTAAGGTAAATGATAGAAAGAAAAAATTATAATTAATTGAGTACAAACATATTTTTAGTTTTATATTATATAAATCTAAAAGGTATAATAAATAAGTAAAAATAATATATATTACTATCAATTAATAATTTCAATCCTCCCTCCCTCCATCAAATGTCATCCTCCTTATTAACGAGTCCTTAATGACACAATCAACGAAAAGCTAGACTTAAGTGATATTGGTGTAAGTAATTTAAACTTGTAATTTTCAAATTTGTCCATTATGCCTAATTTAATAGTACGCTCAAATGAATGAAAATCATGTTCCAAATTCTATCAAAAACACATCGCACGCCGCCTCTAGCTAGTAGCAATAATAAAGAAGACACATCATTACACTAGAGTGTATCAAATGTGATTACCATTTTTTCCGTATAAATGATTCAACGGTCAAAATATTGGAAATGATAGAAATGATTAGGAGCCAAATTGAATAAAAAGCTTGACTTAGTAATGAAGTTCCGGTGTCAACCCATATCTTGATCGGTTAGGGTGTTGTGTTTGTAAATTTATTAGATAACTTGGATAAATAAATAATTTATTTTTAATATCCTATTAATTTTAATATGTAATTTAATTAAATTATATTAATAATAATTATGTAATTTATAATAAAATAATATATAAGTAAATATATTGTTAAATAAAAATATATAATTGTATTATATAACATAATTATTTATTGTTATAATAATAAAATAATTAATATTAATTATATAATATAATATATATAATAAATTATGTATTATATAAGATATACATTTTATATATTATAATTTTATAATATAAATATACTATTATTATAATCAAATAATAATATTTTATATATAAATATAATATAATATGAACAAAACCATATGTATATAATAAGTAATAATAAATACATCATATTTATTTATATTTATCTCATTTTCATGGAATAACACGAGTTATTTTTATAATAAAAAAATGAATGTTAATTATATAATAATATTTATATATAAATATTGGATAATGATAAAAGGAAAAATAATGTATATGTATATATAAATTTATATTATTTATAATATTTTTATTATATAATAATATATAAAATAATATTAAAGTTATTTTAACTAAAAAGGTAATTATTGTGCAAAAAAAACTAAAAAGGTGATTCTCTAAATCTCACAAATATAATAATTATATTTTAATATAAATAGAGAGATTTAAATACCTCTAAAATAATTAAATAATATTAATTATTCATCATTCATCCATTTATTAATACTAATGTAAAATTAGTTATGATAAAAGAACTAATTCAAGTCTAGCTAAGTTAAATTTGGGATCAACTAGGTTCAAATTACATGAGTTGATATGCTATTAGAAGTGACAATTTTGATGGTTGGACTTAGAGATGGCTAGATCCAAGGTACATGTACAACTGTTCAACGTGAACCGATCATCAAGCTAGCATTAGGCTTTGTGATGGGATCAAGTACACTTAGATACGATCGAAATTAATAATTAAAATATATTATTTTAACAAATGAATTCATAATTATAATATAATTATTAATAGTATTAACACTATACCATCTAAACTATTATTAATTGACCTAAAATTTAAAATTTTACATTTATTATGAATCAAGTCTTTTAATATAATATTTATATTTTAAATATATAATATAATTTATCTAAATTTAATTTATAAAACTCCAAATTTATTAATAGTAAAATAAATTTTAGTTTATGTAACATAAGAAAAAGACAAATTCACTTAATAAATTTAGTTTATAAAACTCTTTTATTCTCGTGTTCGAAATTTATTAATAGTAAAATAAATTTTAGTTTATGTAACATAAGAAAAAGACAAATTCACTTAATATTTGTCTAATCATTGGATTTATACTCTAGACTCGTACTGGATCATCGAGTATAATAAAAACAATTGATACTTAACTATTTAATTATTCAAATCTGTTTTATATGACTCAGACATATACCATTAATCCCTTGACTCGATCATTTAATAGTCTAACTGGATATTTTTTACACCCCTATCAATTATCATTACATAATGACTATTTATATATTAGTGATAGTAGAAAGATAGAATATGTGTGATCTTAATGGAGTAAATTTAGAATATCAACTAATTTGGGTGGCATTACGTCCAAACAAAATTATGTAAATTATGTGATAATTCAATTACTTATTGAAATTAAAAAAATGCATTATTAAAAATTATTAGCATCTTTTCTCTCACATTTTCTAAGTATTTTTTTCCTCTCATTATTTATCTTTCTTTGCCTTTGCCCTCTCAAGATTCTCCTTGGTAAAATATGTGTTATCTCTCCATGCCAATCAATTCAAATGGTCAATTCTTTAACCTATCATAAAAGTGAAATTGTGAGAGGCAAAATATTAATTCTCTCATTCTCTATCTATTATGTTTCAATTTCGGGTCGTAGTAGAAATGGAGTAGGGAAAAGTGCCTGTATCAAAATATTTATTTGCAATAAATTTTGCAGTTTATATCATTTGAAACACATGAAAATAGAGTAAAAAATTAATTTGTATTGATTTATGAAAATGATTGAACATTTTAAAAATTCAACAAAATAAAATTGTCCTATTCTTCTAATAGTTGATTCTTAGTATGCATTGTGTATGTTTGATTCAATTATGGTTACTATAATTAAGTGTTTGATTTAGTACTCTCTGTAAAGTGAAATATGGAGTATTCTTTTAACTAATGGGCAACTATATTAAATATAAGAGGATACTTGTAAGAACTTGATTATGTAAGTAGTGTGTTAACTACGAGTAAGAATTTATTAATTTGTTCCCAATGGGAGCAAAATGTTGAGTTGTGTGTGCTTTTAAACTTTAGCCAATTAATCCAATATAATAGTTATCACCAAATCATGGGATATCAATAACTTAACATTATTTAAAATTAGTTATTTATTATATATTTAATTAAATTATACCCATTAAAAAAACAACATCCTATTAATATTGATTCAAAGAAAAAAAATGTTAATATAAGAAAACATATAGTATGGAAAATAGAGAAAAAATATTTATATTATTTAACTAATAAGTTGAACTTATAAGTTATTTTTGCTTAATAATCTATTTTTCAATTAATTAATATATTACTCATCAATTAAATGTATACAAGATATAAATATACATTATTATCAATAAACTAACCAAATATATATAATACCAAATTAACTATTTAAATATGAATATTCTCACACATTTACCTATCCATAATATTAATTATATTAAAACATTGTTACATACTTAATTTTTGTATATATGTATATTTTCCTAGTATTAACCTCTATTTGAACAAATTTTCAAAAATTTTGAATATATTTACAATGTAATTTTATAAAAAATATTATAACTAATTTTAATTATTTGTATATAAAATTATTTCAATATATTTAATATTTAGAAAACCATTTATCATGTTGATTTATTAGGTGAACTATACATTTAGTATTGTACTTCTACTATAAAACCATAATTTAAATATAAATCATAATATTTTTACTTGATTATATAAAACTGTAGCTGGTATAAATAAATTTTCTATATATCAATATAAAATGTATAAAATGGCAAGAAAGATCATTGACGATGGTGAGAAAGTGCAGGGAGAAAGTAGATGTCCTCATTTTTTCTCAAATAAGGAATGAAATGGAATTTTAAGATGAACAAGGATTTAAAGTGGGCAAATGCCTCAACATAGAAGAAGGTGTAAGGAAATAAAGGAAGAAATGTCCAAATAATGGTAAGAAGGATGGACATGTAACTCTTAAGGTTGAAATCTCTACTTTGAGGGACATAGTAGAGAATGAAACGGTAAGAAGGGAACTCCCCAAATAAAATAATCAACACATAGACAAAAAATGGATCAACTCGAAATAATGAATCGTGAAAGGGTAACGAGCAAGTAAGAGTGGATTAAGGATAAAGGAAAATCTTTGAGTAAAAGATGTCACTAGGAATGAGAAAGGACCTAAGAAAGGAAAAATAATCATTATGAAAGTGTTCTAAAAAATTAAAATTGTCAAAGACATGTTATAGAGTATGTTATGTTGTAAGGGGCATGTAAGCCCAACAATTTCGAAGAAAAATGTGTCTCATGTAAGGAAGAGTCAGCTGGTAAGCATGACGAGGTCAAACAAAATTTTGACCAAAATTGAAATAAATGACGGACAAAGAAAGGGTCAAAATAGGATGAAGGGGTAATAACATCGAAACCTGTGAAAAACAAGTATGCGATGCTTGAAAGAACATCGAGTTAAGAGTTTCAATGATGTAGAGAATAACTAGACACAATAACGATTGTGCATCTTGGAACTCCCAATCCAGAATTTTGAGTGAGAACCTCAAGGGGAATAATCTTGCCCTAAGCAAAGGAAGATGTGAACCTAGGGAAATACCTTTGAACACATGGGCAAGACATACTAGTTATGTTAAACTCCATGGAAGGAGTAAATAATGTAAAGGAAAGGAACTTCCTTAAGTGCATAATTTAAATTGGTCTAAGTGGAAGAATGATCGAAGTGTTAACATGTTCAAGTTAACATTAAGGGAAGTTTATCCCAAAGTGAAAAATGCTGATTTAGTTTTGGGGACAAAACTTCTAAAAGGAGGGGAGGGTTGTAAACCACACCCTTTGGAGTTTAGGAAAACCGGGAAAAAGAACCGGTCAAACCGAGTGAGAAACATCGAACTAATTCACAAACCCAATCATTAGAAAATGGGCAATTTTGGAAATTTACAACTCTTGAGTGACCCAAAGCATTCATAAAACCTTGAAAAAGGACCTTAGGACAATTTGGGATAGAAAACCAAACTGGTTAAGGAGAACCGGATCTGAGCCAGATTGAACTGGTTCATGAACCGATAGAAAAAGGGCAAACAGGGAAATTTATGGATCCCGAGTTACCTAAAGAGTCACAAAAGTCATGAAAAAGGGCTTTAGGATGAATTGGAGATGAAAATCAAACCGGTTTAGGTGAATCGAATCCAAATCGAATTGAATTGGTTTGAACCACTATTGAACCGGATGCTAAATTCATTTTTCTAGGTGGCTTAGAAAATTCAAATTAGAGAATTGAGGCCACCATTAGATAGAGAATGAATTTAGAAATTTTCAATTTTAAAAAACTCGGTCAAATTGGGCCTAAACCGGCCAATTTAAGCTTTGAAACCAGTTCAGACCGGTCTGGTCCAATTTGGAATAGTGTCATCTTCTTCCTTTAGATGACTGCAATATTCACTCACCGAAAAATCGAGCAGCACCGGCGAAGATGAAAAGTTTCTAGCCAGGGAGTTTCATGCAATGAATGACTGCCATTAAGGCACCAATCGAATGACCAAGAAGTCCCCGAGCTTCCTATATAAAGAGCCCCTCCTCATTCATCCTCCTCACACCTGAAAACTCCATTCTCTCTCAACATCTCCATTTTCTAGTGAAAGTCGAACTAGAGCTCTGACTTAGGCATTTTTCTAAGCCAAAAAAGGCGTGGTTGGGTCCTTTGGATTCAGGGAGAAGCCAGCTACACTCTTATAGTCTCCATTTGCTCCGAGAGTCGCCGAAGCAACGCTAGCATGATAGAATAGTGAAGAAGCTATGACAGACCGAAGTTGCCCTATTTTGGCGGAGCTAAAATTGGCCAATTTGAGCCCTTCTCGAGGTAAACCAAGCTCTCCCAACACCTCCTCAGCCCTCCAACGGCTGAATTAGAGTGGAAAGGTAAGCCAATTTGGCTCCCCTCTGTAAATTTCGATCGGTGCTAGAGAGAGAACCGATAGATTACCAATTTGGCTCCCCTCTAAACTCTCTGTCAACTGGGTGTAAACCCTTCCTCGAAGAAAAAGATGCTGGTGCCGACATGGATTGGCTGAAAAATATTAAGAAGCTTATGGGAATCGTTAGGATACCACCAGAGGATATGGTGATCCTAACAGAATTCTTCCTGGAGGGAAGTGCCAAATGATGGTGGGACAATGTCCGAAACTTGCATACCACCATCCCTAATTGGGAACAGTTTGAGGAGAGGTACTTAGAGGAGTACCTAGCACCTCATTTGATAAATGAGAAGAAGCAAGAGTTCATCTGACTTCGACAAGGGCTTAACTCAATATTGGAGTACGAAACGAAATTCAATGAATTAAGACCCTTTGCTCTTGATCTAGCTAGGTCAGCAGACATATGCCAGAGGTTCATGGACGGTCTTAATATGAACATTCGAGACCATATGGGAGTACTAGGATGCCCCACAGACTTGGCAGTAGTAATTAGTATGGCTCATGAGTGTGAGCGACTGGTGTTGACCGGGCGTCGTCAGATTGAGTAGATGACCCGGAAGGAGGATAAGGATCAAAACTGTCAGGGAGGATGGAAGGAGCATAATGGCTCAAAATGGGGATATAGGATGGCATTTCAAAGGAGAAAGGACATGCCACCACCTCTCCAGAGAATAGTCCCCACCTTGCCTCAGGGAAACCCTCGATGTCCAAGGTATCAAAGGAACCTTGAGGGAGCATGCTTGACCTACTTTGCATGCGGACAAGTAGGGCACTTTGCAAAGGACTGCCCCACTCTTAGGGAGAACAAACAGAGGAATACCCTTGGACCACCTCAAGGGAACCCCAGGAATCCTAGGCCAGATGCTACAGCATGAGTACTAGCTAGGGTATACAACCTCACCCAGGAAGAGGCTAGAAGAGACCCTAGCACTATAGTGGGTACATCCCAAAACCCTCCAAACTAGTTCAAGAGAATCTTGTAAACTGAAAATTTTATTTAATAAAGAAAAATTTTCCTCTAAATTAAATGCTTCTTAAATCAGGACATATACAATTATGAGGACAACAAGTCTATGCCCTCTTCGACTCAGGAGCTGAGAGATCCTTCATCAAGGAAGAGTTAATTTCAAGTGTACCCATAGAACTTACCCCACTAGAACAAACTCTCAACATCCTCACACTTTTAGGAGAAGGGTTAAACAAGAATAAGAAATTAAAAGGATGTGAGATAAATATTGGAGGAATCAAACTTGAAGCTAACTTGATTCCATTACACTTGAAGGAGGTTGAAGTAATCCTTGGGATGGATTGGTTAAGTAAGCATCAAGCTAGGATGGACTGTGGAAATAAGACGGTATCCTTCCACACTCCTAAGACGAATTGATTAAAGTTCCAACGAGATCGAAGGAAATGCGAAGTACAGATGGTGTCCCATCTAAAAGCCCAAAAGATGATACAAAAAGGCTGTATAGCTTTCCTGGCCATGGTCGTCAACGAAGAGTCTAAAGAGAAGAGACTTGAAGACATTCTAGTAGTTAGGCACTATCCAAAAGTATTTCCAGAAGAGCTACTTGGACTACCTCCAAGTAGGCAAGTGGAGTTCACTATAGAAATAATCCTAGGAATAAACCCCATATCCCAAGCCCCATATCGTATGCCTCCGACGGAATTATATGAATTAAAGGAGAAATCGGACAAATTATTGGAGAAGGATTTCATACGTCCTAGCCAGTCTCCATGAGGTGCACCCGTCCTATTCATAAAGAAAAAGGATTGAAGCATGAGACTGTGTATAGACTATAGAAAGTTGAACCAAATCACCATCAAGAATAAATACCCACTTCTACAAATTGATGACATGTTTGATCAATTAAAAGGAGCATCGTACTTCTCCAAAATAGACCTTCGGTCGGGCTATCTTCAACTCAGAATTCGAGAGGAGGACATTCCCAAAACGACATTCTGATCCCAATATGGACATTACGAATTTAGAGTGATATTGTTCGGATTAACGAATGCCCCTGCAACCTTCATGGATTTGATGAACCATATGTTCCAACCACAATTGGATAAGTTTGTGATATTGTTCATAGATGACATCCTTATATACTCACGAATGAGGTTGGAACATGAAGAATATTTGGCAATCAAATTGGAGATATTGAAGGAGAATCACTTATATGCAAAATTCTCCAAGTGTTAGTTCTGGCTGCATGAGGTAGGATTCTTAGGACATAAAGTGTCCAAGTGTTAAGTCAAAGTAGATCTAGCCAAGGTGGAAGCCATATTAGATTGGAAGGCTCCAAGGAATCCTTCAGAGATACAGAGTTTCTTAGGTCTGGTAGGATACTATAGATGGTTCGTGCAAGACTTTTCTAAGATAGCAGCTCCTCTGACTCGGCTCACCAGGAAAGGAGTTGAGTATAAGTGGGATGAAAGCTATGAGAAGTCTTTCTTAGAGTTAACGACTCGATTGACAATTGCACCAGTACTCTCCCTACCTGACCCTAATGCAGGAGAGTACATCGTCTATAGTGATGCATCCGAACAAGGATTGAGATGTGTATTGATGCAACAAGGGAAGGTTATCGCTTATGCCTCATGACAACTTAAGGTACAAGAAAGAAACCATCCAACTCATGATCTGGAATTAGTTGCAATAGTGTTTGCTCCAATGATATGGCGACACTATCTTTACGAGGTTAAGTGTAGAATATACATATATTAAAAGAGTGAACAATGTTGTCATCTGAAGGAAGAAGGCGACACTATTCCAAACTGGACTGGACCGGTCTGAACTAGGTTCAAAGATTAAATCACTCGGTTCACCCCCGATTCAATCGAATTTTTCAATCATAAAAATTTCTAAATTCATTTTCTATACAATGGTGGCTTCAAATCTCAAATTTGAATTTTCTAAACCACCTAAAAAATGAATTTAGCATATGGTTCAATAGTGGTTCAAATCGGTCCAAACCGATTCAATTCGGTTCAGATCTAGTTCACATGAACCAATTTGGTTTTCATCTCTAATTCACCCTAAACCAGCTCCTTAGGTCACTTAGGGTCCCTAAATTTTTCGGTTTCCCAACTCTCTATCGGTTTCGGTTCATAAACCAGCTTGGTTCTTAAACCGGTTCAATCTAGTTTGGGTCTGGTTCACATGAACCGGTCTAGTTTTTCTCTCTCAATTTGTCCTAAAGTTTTTTTCCAAGGTTTATGAACTTCTTTGGGGTCAATTGGGAGTTAAAATTTCTCCAATTTGCCATTCTTCAATAACGGGTTTCTGAACCGGTTCGGTTTTCTCACTCAGTATGACCGATTCTTTTTCTGGTTTTTCCTTAACTCAAAAGAGCAGGGTTTACAACTCTCCCCTCCTTTTAGGAGTTTTGTCCCCAAAACTTATTTCACATTATTCGCGTGTTGTCTTAAACTTTTATTGTTATAAAAATTTTCTATTCCATCATCCTACAACCTTCTCGGTTATTTTCGTTCATCCCTTTCATCACGTGTTTAAGATTCTCATCTGATTCTCATCCTTTCATCATTCCATGGAACTGACCTTAGCCTAGAGTATTTTCCTTGAAAATCTATGATCATTTCCTTTCGTTACGTCCTTCTTTCTCAAGGCACCATTTCACATCCCAAGCTTCATTTACTCAACATTTTAGAACTATAAATTTTGGCATTTATTGTTTTTTCATCCTACATGGATTCCTTCCTCATTTTTTTGGTTATCACCATTATGCTTGACTTCGTTTTGTCTTACTCATAGACCATTCTTTGCCTAAGTTGTATTTCTTTGAGTCAGTTGGATTTACATTCCCCCTTACCGCATGGCATTCTTAGTGATGTATTAACTTTACGTCCTTATAACAATATTGATTTTTGTACTTCCCATCTTTTCCAAATTTCTTTATTCAGTCATTCCACCTTCAAACCCTTAAATTTCCCGATACTTAATGACATATTAAAATTTCTTATCTTTTACTTCATTCTTCATTCCCACTAGTGTCCTTCCTCCTTAAGATCTCTTCTCTTTTTAAATCCATACTTGCTCTTATCAACGTTACTCCCACTATTATTCATTCTGAGTTTAGTTCATTTCTTACTCATACGATATCTTTTGATGTCATCTTCTGACATATACATTTCCTAGGTTTGAATTATCCCTTGATTCTTTACGATTTCCTTCTCCTGGTACACGATCCTTTCTTTTCCAGCATTTTGTTCTTGAGGAGTTTATTCTCTTTCTTATTTTGTTGGTTCCATTTTCTCTCCTTGGTACACCCATGTCTTCCCAAGATTTCTTTCCCTAGCTAGTTTCACATTCTCTTTCCCTCGGTATTTCCTTCTAGTTCTACCATTGAAATCCTTAAATTCTGGAGTATCTTTTTGCCGATATTTTCACCAACTTACTCTTCATCTTTGGATCCATGAGTACCTTTTGTTGATCCTGCTTCATTCCCACTTGCTTCAGTATTTGTTTATTCCCTTCAGGTGGACCTCTCATCCTCATTATGTCCAATCCTTTAGTACCTTCGTATCCTTGGTATTCCCTTTTTGTCTTGTTTAGGGTGTATTTTTTTACTACTCTCCATCTCTTTTTAAACTTCGTCTACTCCTTCGAATGATTTGGACCATGTAAGTTATTTCCTTATATTGGATTCTTCTAAAGTTTCCATCATGAATTTCCAGATCTTCTTGTAGTAGATCACGCTCAACCTCCCAATACTTTCACGTTGCCACTTGTACTCCTTACTGAGAACCGTATTTCTTCTCTGGTTTGCAACCTTTCCTAGATTGTTTGTCTTTACCTGAAGTTTCCTTCTTCCTCGCCCCAACTTCCTATTTTTATCTTCCTTCTTGTATCTTTCATTTTGGGATTCCCTTTTTTTTGTTTAATCATCTTACCTCCCTTTAGGAATTTATTCCCTTAAATCTTCTCATGACTTAAGGGCCTTGTATGACTTATCTACTCTGGTTTCTCTTCCTCTTTTGATTCATACTTTTGTCTCCCACATATCTCCTTATCCTTTGGAGTTCCTAAGGAACTGTATCTTAGTTACACCTGAACCTTCCTATTACTTTACTTTCTCTCCATCTTTCCTTGGTGACTTCTATACTTATTACCTTCTTCTTGATCAACTTCTATTCTCGTGGTTTTCATTAGAATGTTCTACTCCTCCTGGTTTTTCCTTATCCTTCACCCTTAGAGCTTAGTTTTAATTTCTTGGACTTTCCAAAACTCTTGGATGGTTGCTTCCCTAGTTTCTTTTTCCTTTTCTTACTATCTCCTTTAGACGGACTATTCCTTATTGTGTTTCCAAGGGTAAGTTTTTAGGGTTTAGTTTAACTATAAATAACTCATCTTTTCTCCCCTAGGTAAATTTTTATCTTTTTTTTCACTTAAACTTTAAATTTTACCAAAGAACTCAGAAGTTTTAACAAACTTTTACTTTCATTACTCGAGAAATATTTTCTTGCCATAATTTGGCTTATTACAGGAATTCTCTACCCCTTAATCCCTTAGGGTCATAGGACTAGAATTAACCCTATAACGATTATGGGACTATTGATTAGAAGGATGTACACTCTTTAGGCTTCATATGTGCGTGTGGACTATGATCTGTCTTACTACTTGTGGTTATTCCTTCTTAGCCACGTCTTATTTGGAGGACTTACTTTCCCAATGTTTCTCGAATATTATTTCTTTTATTACCTTAGTATGGGTTGTCCACTCATTTATAGTTGTCATAGCATCTTTTGATGCTAACCCTTTAACTTATTTCTGTTTAAGGAGGGTTCACATCCTTCTTATTTAAAAATCTCTTGTTCATCCTTCGTGAGGCTTGCTTAACCATCTTAAGTCTTTAAATTATAAATCTGGTCTTGGCCATTGATTTCTTTAAGGATTTTCCTTCGTTCCTTTTTTTCCAATGTTTTGGCCTTTTCACTTCTCCCTTCTTTGTCATGGCTTAAATCCATGGTTCTCTCGAAGACCAATTCTTTAACTGTCTCTTTCTCTCCATTTCTCTGGTCCAATCTTTTGGGCAACTGTATCACTCGTCTGGGCAGCTGTATCACTCGTCCTTCATGCACATCCTATTGTCCTTCATAGAGTGTATTCTTTACTACATCTCAGCCTTTCTTAGGGTTTTGTTTATTCTTTTTGGCCATCTCGTTGCTACTAGTTTCTTCTTTCTACTTGGTTCCTGTAAACCCCATCCTTTGATAATGAGAAAACAGGGAAAGAACCGGTCAATTTTGAATTTTAAACCGAATCGACCTACAAGCTCGGTTGATAGAAAATAGGCAAAATTGAGAATTTAATCCCTACATAAGACTCAAAATGGTTCATAAATCTTGGAGAAGAACCTTAGGACGAAATGGGGAAAGAAAACTAGATCGGTTCAAGTGAACCGGGTCCAAACCGGATAGAACCAATTTAAGGACCGAGTCGATTTATCAACCGGAATCGATAAAGAGATAGTAAACCGGGAACGTTATGGACCCTAAGTGACCCAAGGAGTCACAAAAGTCATGGAAATGGACTTGTGAAGATATTGGGGATGAAAACCAAACCGGTTCAAGTGAACCATATCCGAACCGGTTTGGACTGGTTTGAACCACTATTGAACCAAATCCTAAATTAATTTTTCTAGGTGGCTTAAATAATTCAAATATGAGATTTGAGGTCATCATTAGATAGAAAATGAATTTATAAATTTTTATATTTGAAAAACTCGGTCAAATGAGGGATGAATCGGCCGGTTTAAACTTTGAACCTAGTTTGGACCGCTCCGGTCCGGTTCGGAATAGTGTCATCTTCTTCCTTCACATGACCGCACTATTCACTCGTCAGAAAATTGAAACAGCACCAGCAAAGAGGAAACGTCTACATTCAATACATTTTCGACCATCAATTCCTATCATGAAGGTGCCAATCAGACGACCAAGAAGTCCCCGAGCTTCCTATATAAAGACCCCCCCTCCCCATTCATCCTCTCCACACCTGAAAAGCTCACTCTCTCTTAGTTGCTTAGTTTTCTAGTGAAGCTCGAACCAGAGCTCTGATATAGGGTTATTTCTGAGCCAAAGAAGGTGAGGTCGGGTTCCTTAGAACCGGGGAGAAGTCAGCTACACGGTGGTAGCATCCATTCATTTCGAGAGTCGCCGAAGAAGTGCCGGTGTGATCAAACAATGAAGCAGCTCTGGCTAACCGAAGCTGCCCTATTTCGGCCAAGTTGAAATCGGCCAATTCGAGCCCTCTTCAGGTCAAACCCAGCCCTCCCGACACTTCCTTAGCCCTCCCGACACTTCCCCAGCCCTTCCACGGCCAAATTAGGACTGAAAGGTAAGCCAATTCGAAATCAGGCATGTTAGCCCCCAAGTTCCAAAACCGAGGCCCCTAGCCTATAAGAGCTATACGAGCTCCCGTCAAGGTCTCCCAAATCATTTAAGCATTAGCATACAGTCAGGGGAGAGCACTTTCAACAAAAAGATGTTTTCAACTGTCCATCATACCGACCGGGTATAAGGACATCTCTGCTCATAACGGATGAACGAGTTTTCAACTTCCTTCGAGGACGTTTCATCATACCAATCGGGTATGATCTACTTACAACCGGTAACTAGTTTTTCCGCATGTTTTTCACATAACTCCTCTAAGTTGTGATGTTTAAAATACCACATAGTAGTGGGTTTTCATTTCGAGGTACTTATCATCCCTAACCGGGTAGGATATAACATCTCACTCACTCATTAATGCAGTGAATTCCACTAGACCGGTTCTTTGTATTCACACAAGCTTGTCATTGTTGGCGTTCTCGGTACCTCATGTTCCTACACGATATGAACATCTCGGTTCATTATCATTTCTCTTTAACTTTAGGTCCCTAATGTCGATTTTTCCTTAAATTGTGTGCCAAAACTTTTAAAATTTATTATAGGACCTCAATTCATTCCATTTCACAAAAAGGGATTTAATTTCCCAAATTTCCAATTTGGTCCCCCAACGTTTCCAAAATTACCATTTTGCCCTTCCTTTACAAAAATGGTAATTTTCACCCCCAAAATTCAAAAATTCCTCAATTGGCCCTCTAACATTTTTATCATGCCCAATTAACCCTCAATTTTAGGAAATTGCATTTTGGTCCTTCAAATTTTTGAAAATCCCCAATTTCCTCCCAATTCCAACTTCTTAACACAACTGAATTTGGTTTCCTCAAATTGACTGATCAAACATTTCCAATTGTTGAAATTGAAGTTAAAATTGAGTTTCTACATGTTCATACGATTCTTTAGCAATTTGAATCGCAAGTTTTAATGTCGGAACGAGCTCAAATGGAGCTTAAACGTAAAATGGACCGTAGAGAGAGAAAGCTTCAAAAGCTTACTGTCGAGGAAACAGCGGTCCGAGCTTTTGATCTGAGCAGATAGCTCTCATCCTGAGGTTTATCCTAGAATCAAGAATTGCATCAATTGATGCCAAATTGAGTTAAAATTTTATCATTGAAATTCTACCGGTTCTCTCTCTAGCACCAGCCGAAAATTGTAGAGGGGAGCCGAATTGTCTTACCTTTCAGTCCTAATTCGGCCGTGGGAGGGCAGAGGAAATGTTGGGAGGGCTTGGTTTGTCCTGAGGAGGGCTCAAAATGGCCGATTTCAACTCGGCCAAAATAGGGCAGCTTCGGTTCACCGGAGCTACGTCACTGTTTCCTCACGCTGGCACTTTGTGGACGACCCTTGAAGCAAACGGAGACTACAGGCGTGTAGCTGACTTCTCCCCAGTTCTAAGGAACTTGATCTTGCCTTCTTTGGCTAAAAAATGACCCTATATCAGAGCTCTAGTTCAAGCTTCACCGAAAAACTAAGCAATTGAGAGAGAGTGAGCATTTTAGGTGTGGAGAGGATGAATGGAGAGGGGCTCTTACATATGGAGCTTGAGGACTCATCGGTGGTCTGTTTGGCACATTTATAATAAATATTGATGGCCAGAAACATATTGAAAGGAGACGTTTCTTCTTTGTCGACGCTGCTTCAATTTTCTGGCGAGTGAACAGTGCTATCATCTAAAAATTCGACCGAGTTTTTCAAATCTAAAAATTTCTAAATTCATTTTCTATCCAATGGTGGCCTCAAATCTCAAATTTGAATTATTTAAGCCACCTAGAAAAATAAATTTAGGATCTGGTTCAATAGTGGTTCAAACTAGTCCAAACCGGTTCGGATCCGGTTCACCTAAACCAGTTTGGTTATCATCTCCAATTCCTTCGCAAGTCTATTTCCATGACTTTTGTTACTCTTTAGGTCACTTAGGGTCCATAAATTTCTCGCTTTACCATCTCTTTATCAATTCTAGTCCATAAACCAGCTCGGTTCTCACCCGAACTAGTCTGGTTTTTCTCTCCCACCTTATTCTAAGTTGGTTATCGAAAGACAACTTTAGATAGAGAAAGCTCGATGAGTTTACCAGAGGAGGGGTGGTGGCCGAAGCTCTAGGTGTGGGCAGCTAGTACTCGTTATGGGGGTTCTACTAGGATTGGGTCTAGTTGCAATTCTCCACCGGACCACGGGAATCAGAAGAGAGAAGTTTTGGGGAAGTGAGGTCTAGAATTCAAATAATTTGACGAGAATAGGTGAAATAGGGCTTGCCTGGTGTTTGGAAGGGGTCAGGAAGTATCTTAGAGGAGTCAAAGAGGGTCGAATTTAGTTGTAGGAGATTAGAGAAACCCCGTGTTGAACTGTTCGAAATTGCTATACTTCGAGTCATTGGGGCAGCTTCACTGTGCAGTTGCCTTGATGCTTCCTAGGGAGTCCTCAGGTCCAGCCAAGGTGCCTGCTAGCTGGAGTCCCCAATTCCATTGTCACTAGTCGAAGCTCCTTTGGTTGCGAAGTGGTCCATCGTCGTAGCTTTGGTCGACACTTCATCAGAAAAGGGATAGTTTGTCTTTAGAGGATGCCTAAGCGATGGGAAGGCCAAGTGGGAGGGTGCCCTATTTATAAGGTGCTTGAAAACTAACATGGCTACTGGCCTTTAGTGGTTTAGGTGTTTGACTCGCTCGATTCCGTCGAAGGCGGCCATTTTTCTGAAGGTGGAAGTTCTGGTCCTCCTTCAACGGTTGTAGATCACTCATCATACTGTGGCACCTCGTGATTAGTTGGATTTGCTAACGTGGCATCCCACTCAATGGTCCAGCCTTTAACCCGCTGACTGGACATGTGGTAGCTTCTCATTAGCTGCTTATGCCTACGTGGTTGTTGATCGGGTTCCTTTGACCACTAACCATGACACATAGTACCCTCTGATTGGCTATTTTAAATGCATCGGATTTCCTTCCTAGCACACAGTATCACTACCATGTGTCAACCTCTGATTGGCAAGGGTCCTCCGATGTGGCGCTACTACGTGTTTGATTGTGATTGGCTGGTCGTTTCTCCGACATGCTTGTCGGACATTGACGTCGCACTTTTGCCACGTGTCAGCTTCCCATTTGTGACACCCCAACTTGATTCGGTGGGAGTCCTCTGATCAACCCGCCACCCTTCCTCGTACTAATTTAGTGTTTCTACCAAATAGACCGATGGAGGTAAAGGGGTAGAAGCACTCATGTTTTCCATAACAAAATTTACAAAACAATCAAATAATGGGTTACCTGTTCGTGGTACCTTTTGGCTTGCTCCCATAGCTTATACTCTTCTCGACAAGTTGCTTCTCTTGAAAAGGTTTAATGGGAGGGGGTGAGTTTCTACAACACAGTCAGCAGGGGTTGGAGAGTGAGTTTTCATAACAAAAAGTTTATCAAAGCATTTTATCATTTTAGTTCATTGTGATATGAGTTCATCACTTATTTAGCACTTCCCCTTGCTCGAGAGGTGTTTAACCAACATTCACATGCGCTTTCTATCATACAAAGGGATCACATGTTCATAGAATAGTCCCCAACTGTTCCATTGGTGGTTTGGAGCCTCTTTACCATCCACCCAAATAGAAGTCTTAGACTTCAACCCTGAGTTTGAGTGGACATCAATTATCTGACCCTCAAACCCTAAATCATACTTCATGTTTGCTTTGTGAGACGAGACCTCATTTCCCTTATTGCCTCGGTCTCAGCATGTAGGAAGCTCCCGGAGCTTCACGACTAACTGGCATGACAAACCTGCCCTTATTACATCCATGCCATCCAACAGCCCTTGAGATCCATCGACTACCCCTCTCAGGCATCTAGATGCTCATGGATCCTCATGCATGCATAACATTATTTTTGAATCATTAACCATAGTCTTTGGTGAAAATGGTCCAACGGCCGTAACACTCGACCTGGCCTGTAGCTATTTGCCTTGACCGGCCCGTCAACCTAGTCCTAGCGCACTTCCACTAGCCCATCGAGCCTTGCCTGTCCTATCTTGGCCCGTGGCAAGTCAAACAACATTTCCCATTTTATGATATTTTTCATGGTTCTTATAATCATGTTTGTCTACGAGTTCCAACTCGTGCACATTGGCCTTAGGCCCACTTCACGAGTTTTCCAAAACTGGGCCTTCAGCCCTATTATTTTTAAATTCAAGGCCTCAAGTCTGTTAGAGCAATTCTAGCTCTTATCAGGAACATCTCCAAAAATGTTTAAATAGTTTCACGCAATTAGGGGAGACCATTCCTAGAAAAATGATTTTTCAAACTCAAACGGTTTTCATCACCCCTAACCGGGTATGATGCTAAAAATTCCACTCACCTGGTAATAGTGACGTGGCCATCCCAATGAGATCTCTATTCATGGTGCACTCCTTCGCACCAATACTTAAACAACCAGCTCCTACATGGTTCGAGTATCCACGTCAGGAGAATTGACACAAGGGACCACATACATTCATGTATTTGTGCCTATTTCCTCACACTATGCCTTAATTGTAGTTAGGTCCCTTAAGATTTATAACTTTACATTTAGGTCCCTAATCTTCACTTAATGTCAATTAAGTCCCTAGGACTTCAAATTTTCCAAAATTACCAATTGGCCCTCAATTTTTCCAAAATTGCCAATTGGTCCTTATTTTTCCATAAATTCCCCTTTGGCCTTAAAATTTCTCAAAAATTGCCAATTGACCCTCCATTTCATCCAATTGCCTAAATGGACCTCAATTGAGAGTTAATTTCATGAAAATCCCCCAAATTTCCTTAAATCCCCAAATTGCCCAATTTTTCAAAAATTGTAATTTTATCCCCGAATCATTATTTCGTTAAATTGATCACCAAAACATGGTTAATTGTTCCAATTAGTGATCTGAATCATCTTTCCTATGCCTCCCTCTTCATTTTGAGCTTTGAAGCACATCATTTGGCTAAAAATGAGCTCAAAGGAAACTTCACTAGAAAACTAAGTCTAGAAAGAGAAAGCATTGATATCTTATTGGCGAGGGTCCAGTGACCGGAGCTCTTGCTTTCTCTAAATTGCTCTCCTATTGAGGATCCTTCCTGGATTAAACCACGCCTCAATTGGTGCCTAAGCAATGCGAATTTCTCAATTTAAGTTTTAGCATAAACACAATGTTAACAGTATTTTTCGGTGAGGGACGGTGGAGGGGACTTACCTACTCAGCTCAGGGAAGGTTGGAGCACCTCTAGGTGTGGTCTAAGGATTTTGCTTTGGCCAAAATTGGTCTAAGGATGGCTCGAATGGAGCTCAAGTAGCTTCGGTTGTAGACTACCGAGGAGCAATGGTACTGTGCTAGATTTTCGGCTCTTCTCCGGTGGTCCTCGGGCTAGAGGGAGGGTGCAGCTGGGTAGAGAACTTCCTTCCAATTCTAAAGACACTGAATGTAGTTTTAGAGGTTGAGAAAAGTCCCAATGTTGGTGCTTTGGTTGGCTGCTCAATGGAAAATTGAGTACTTCAACTTCTTCCCTCGTTTGTGGGATGCTGAGAATGAATGGAGGGGTACTCTTTATATAAGGAGCTCAACAACTAACTAGGCTACCAGATGGCATAGGACTCGCACTATGACTCGACCGCCGACAGTCATACCGGAGATCTTCCCGGGTCATTGGAGGAATCGCCCTCCCTCTCTCTATCCTTTATGTCAGCTGACTAAGGAAGACGACAATGGCGTGGCAGGCATACCACATGGCACACAATGACTGGTTGGTTTTTATGATGTGGCATTCCAACTCAGCCATCATGTCAGCCGTTGATCGGACACATGGCAGCCTCCCATTAGCTGCTTACGTCTACATGGCAGGCTGACCGGTTGTTTGCTGATCGTTGACCGGACACGTGGCAGCCTCCCATTGGTTGCCCATATCTGTGTGATTGTTGATTGGGCACCCGCTAACCGTTGACCGGTCTGGTCTGTTGACTTGCTGGACTGTTGACCAGCTGGACCATTGAGCAGTTCGACCATTGACCAGTTTGGTCTGTTGTCCAACTAGATCGTTGGTCGGTTTGGTCTAACCGAGTTCAATGATTCGAATTAAAAAATCGGTCGGTTCAAGACCGATTGGACTGGTTTTCTAAAAATTTAAAATTTTTAATTTGATCTAAATTCATTTTCTACACAATGGTGGCTTCAATTTTCCAATTTGACATTTTTAGGCCACCTAGAAAAATGAATCAATGAATCGGTTCACCACGGTTCAATACGATTCGGATCCGGTTCACCCTAAATCAGTCCAGTTTTCACATCTAATTCTCTTAATGGTTCTTCCCCATTATTTTTTATGAACTTTTGGTCACTTTGGATTTTCCAATTTCCCATTTTAACCCTTCTTCACTATTTTCAGTTCACTTAACGGCATGGTTTTCTCATGAAAATCATGGTCCTTTTCCTAGTTTCCTTGGTCCAAGAGGATGGTTTTCACACCATTGGTCAGTTTTTGCTGACTAGGCCTTTTAGATATTAATAGTTGATTGGGACACGTGTCACTCTCCTATTGGTCGGTCATCGCTGAAGTGGATTTTCTTCTTCTAACCGTTGACCAGGGACACATGTCGGGCTCAGATTGGCCAGTGCTTCTAGGCTGACTAGGTGTGCTTTGCCACATGTCATGCACTGACTGGTCACGCCTGTTGTCTGTGCGCTAACTTGGCAGTGGTCCGTTGACCAGTTGGATCGTTGATCGATTCGGTCCGACTGGGTTCGGTGACACAAAATTGTAAATCGGTCGATTCAGGCACGATTCAATCGATTTCCTAAAAATTAAATATTTCTAAATTAGCCTAAATTCATTTCCTATCTAATGGTGGCTTCAATTATCTAATTTGCTATTTTTAAGCCGCCTAGAAAAATGGATCTTTGAACTCGTTCTCCATAGTTCAACCTAGTTCACTCCCATTCCATCTGGTTCAGGTCCGGTTCACCTTGAATCGGTCTTGTTCTCACACCCAATCCACTTCATGGTTATTTGACATGATTGTTGTGATTTATTGGCTACTTAGGATTTTCAAATTTCCTAATTTGACCCTTCTTTACCCAATTCCATTTCAATTAAGCCCTCGGTTTTCCCACTCTCATGAAGCTCCCGGTTCCTCTTTCCTATTCTCTTGGTTCTAAAGGATGGGGTTTCCAACTCTTCCCACTGTTTAGGAGTTTTGTCCCCAAAACTCGTTGTACATCTCTTAAATGTTGAATAATGTCCCCCTTCCTTCTTCCTCCTTCCCATTCTGCCAATCCGGGTAGCATGTCCTTGCCATCTAATTTTCTTTAGGCTCACATCTCCCTTTTTGCTCACTTGTGGCTCGACCTTGATCTGGTAGCATATGACACATCCCTTTCCTAGCCGTACCTCCCTGGTGGCATCCTTTGTTTCTTTGTCTTGGGAGGTTGGCTATCTTATCCACTACCCTACCATCGCCTTGAATGGCGTGATCTTATGTTTCCTTGCTCCCTTCATGTCTTGTATTAGTCCGTTATATCTCTCCTTAGAGCATCTGAACCTGCATTCCCCTAGTAGCCTGATATGTTCTAGATCTATTGTCATCCATAATACTTCTCGAACATCCCTTCCATAATCTTCTGATTTAATCCTTTAGGGATCGTAGGACTCCATCCTTTTTTATCGCCTGGTTGCGTTCCTCAACTACATTGGGTGTTATCCAATCACCCAATGTATACACCCATGACTTGGGCCTTTCTCCCATACCCCATAGGTCTCCACATCTTGAAATCTAGCTTTTTCAATACCGAACCCATTACCGTTTCTCCCAGATAAGGGTATCCTCCTATGCCCTCGTTCATATGCAGGTAGGATGTTCTAGCACTCATTCTTTTTTACTTGTTCTTCCTGAGTATCGAATTACCCTTCGTTGCCTTCCTTATATCACACCTCGACCAAGCTCTATCGTAGACTCCGTACTTGATCTCTCAAATCTCCCACATCATTTTAATGACATTTTTGTTGTTTCCGAATCTTATGCAAGGATTATTCTCGATTCCTCTGTCAGGGTTCCCTATTACTTCACCATCGGCTTAACTTACCTCTTACTTCTCCGTTCGGGTTGAATTCTCCTCCTCATTCCTTAATTGACTCGCACTTGTTCTTTACCACCCATGATTATCCTCATTTGTTACTTACAAGGGCTCCTTTGAGGTGGGGAAAACTCCCTTTTGATTTCCTCAAGAGGGGTCTTTGGCCTACCCCAATTTCTGCTCGTGTATTAGGGGTTGGGACTTCCATCTTCATGACTAAGCACCCATCCTATTGTCATCCCTGGCAGGTGTCCTCCCTTCATATCTTCACTCCCACTTTTGTGGTTGCATCTTTAGTTCCCACCATTGGCTACTCGATCCCTACTTGGTTCACCAACCGTCTCTCACCATTCCTTCGATTGCCAACATCCCTACTTAGGTTCTCGTTCTTTAGTCCATTGTTGCTCGCTTGTGATCATCTTACAACACTTTATTCTTGCTTATCCTGTATGGTTTCCCCTTGACTCCCTAGACCCGCTGATGAGGGATTATTCAATTGGTATGGTCTTCTTTTCCTTTATTCCTTAGGTCTTGGTTCCAAATCTCCCTTGCCACCCTCAGGGATCTCTCTCAACATTCCCTTGCCCCTTTTTGGCCTTACTATACTAAGGGTTTTCAGTTCCTACCGTCTTCCTTTGGGGTAGTCAATACTAAACTTTTTAAAGGTGGGACGACTAATCCATCTTAAGTTTGTTTCTTGACTGAGGTTTTTATTACTCCTCTTTTTTGCCTCCTAAGGCTTTGTTGCACCCCCTGCCTCCATTGCATGTATTTTCTCTTGCAAGTTCCTCCCCGTGCCTACTCTCTACTTTTGCATCCGGTTTTCTTGGTTTACGAGTACTCGGTAGGCTAAGTTTGTTCTAAAGAGTTTTCTAGTCCCTTCGTCCTTCCACGGGGTACTTTAACTTTCCGAGGGTCCCTCGTGTTGGGGGGTCACTTCCATCCTTCTTATTTTTCATTGCGCGAGAGTGAAATCAAATAGAGCTTTTGATTCATTAACTGGTGGAGCCCTATTTATGTCTTATTACTGCAATTGAGCTAAGGAATTTATCATTCCGATCCTAACATCTCATGTTAACTAACATAGTGTTTAACATGGGTGTGTTGTGAGATTCTGTGTCGGTTGTCCTAATGCGCCTACCCCTTCTCCTAGGTGGGCAGTCACCTCCATGGTGTCTCCCACATCTAGGGCATAGATTCATACTCGGCTCTTCAAATTCTGAGGAAGATGGCATGTTGGCATCCCTCTTGGTTCATACCTCTTGTGCAACCTTGACTCTATACTTGTTCAGAACCTTGGCCTCATATGCGTAAGCGTGTTACATATGGTTCACCATACATGTGTCACCTTGTATCAGAGGTTATTCGCGGAAGACTCTTACATAGTTGGCATAGGCTTCACAAAAATTCCTTTCCACCTCTTCTCGGATCTGAGCCTAATTCCGTTCTCAGGGTGGAGAGGTCTCATCTTCCACCGAGTGGGGAGGGGTCCTCCCTCAAGGTTCTCTCCATGGGACGTACTCCTCTAACTCCTCTATCCTTTGCTACATGGCATTTCTCCAGGGAATGAATTCTCCATTTGCTTTCCCATTCACGGTTCTCTACAAAGTTTTGGGGGTTAGGGACTTGGTTTATGAGGACTGGTTAGGAAAATTATGCTATGATATCACTCAAGTTGTCACACCCCGACCTAGTTTGGTTAAGGACCTATGATCAACCTGTCACCCTTCCCCAAACCATCCTAATGTTCATGTCTTGATGGTCTAAAGAAGGTAAAGGTATACCGATAGTCATTCCCTTAATATGATTTAAGTTTTATGATGGGGAACGTACCTTGAGGGTTCGTGCCTTCGCTTGGAGCTTTAAATCTCTCTTATCCTAATTCTTTTAAATGTTCCTGAAAAGGGTGAGAGGAGGGGAATGAGAATATACTTAGTGAGGCAAAATTTCTACAACGATCACTTCATTTAATTTAGTTGCTTAATTCACTATCCATATTCCGCATAACATCCACACATCAACCACTCTTTCTATCATAGAAAGGGATCACATGTTCACAGAACAGTCCACGACCATTACACTTGTGGATCAAAGCGCCTTTACCGTCCACCTTGGTAGGGGTTTGTAACCCCTACCAAGGGTTGAGTGGGCATCACAAAACCGACCCTCAAACCTTATTTACACTTTGTGTTTGCTTTGTGGGACAAGACCTATTTCCCCCTACTGTCTTGGTCTCCATGTGCAGGAAGCTCCTCGAGCTTCTCAACGTACTGAACGACGGACTACCCTTATGCTCCATGGGTCGTTCAGCAGCACTTGTAACCACCACCGCCCCATATCGGGCGTCTCGATGGTCCTACATCACATGCATGCACAATCAAGAATTTTGTTCATTATAACCATTATCTTTGGCCACCAGCTTAAGGGTTCGTTGGCTCGGCTTCAGCACCATGTTCATCAACCCAACGGGTTCGATGACCAGGCTTCAGCTTAGCAGCTATTCGACCCAACAAATCCAACGACTTGCTCTGGATGCGATGGGTTAGACACAATTATCCATTATGAGGAATTTTAATAGCTCATAGCATGCTCATTCTTAATGGGTCTGTACCCGTGCCCATAGGCCTTGGGCCTACTTATATCATCTAGTCTAAGTCCCGAAATTAGCTCCCAAATATTTTAAGTAGAGTCACACAGTCAAGGAAGGCTAATTCCGAGAAAAACTAGTTTTGAGGCAAAGCCATCGTCCCAATCAAAACTAATGTTATAGATTTTCCACTCACTCGGTAGTCGTGATGAGTTCATACGATTGGAATCCACCCCCGAGCGAGCTCTCTAATGTAAGGTCTTGTGGGGCTCGCTCCATCCGATCTGAGCTTCCAAACTCCTCATAACAGAAATGCCCTCATTTCATAAAAATTGATGATTTAGTCCCCACAGTCCTTTAAAATTTCCAATTGGCCATGGATTCGTCATTTCTCCAATTAGCTCTCGAATTTTGAATAATTGCATAAAATCCCTCATACTTTGAAAATTCCCCAAAATTGCCCCCAAATTGAACCTTTGGATTCCATATTCCTTACCTCGTCCAATTGACCACCTGGATGTCTTTAATTTCTTCGTCTCTTGCTACTATTCACCTCCTCTAGCTTCCCACAATTATCCTACACTTCGAATTTCTAAATTTGGCTAAATTTCAAGCTTCGTCGAACTCCATCAGAAGATAGCGTTAGAGAGATAAAGCTCAATGAGCTTACTAGAGGAGGGGCGGTGGCCGGAGCTCTAGGTGTGGGCAGCTAGTACTCGTTGAGGGGGTTCTACCAAGATTAGGTCATGTTGCAATTCATCGCCGGATGGCAGAAATCAGAAGAGAGAAGTTTTGGGGAAGTGAGGTTCTGGAAATCAAATACTCCAATGTGAAGAGTTGAAATTGGGCTTACCTAGTGTCTAGGAGGGGTCAAGAAGAGTCTTAGGGGAGTTGAAGAGAGTTGAATTTAGTTGTAGGAGGTCAGAGAAACCCTATCTTCAGCTGGTTGGAATTGCTCTACTTGAGATCGTCGGGGCAACTTCACTTTGCGATTGCCTCGATGCATCCCAGGGAGTCCTCAGGTTCGGCCGAGGTGTCTGCTAGCTAGAGGACTTCTTCCCGGTTCCGTTGCCACCAGCCAGAGCTCCTTTGTTTGCGAAGTGATCCGTCTTCAAAGTTCCATTACCTCCCATTGATCGGTCATTGCCATCTAGGCCTTTCAAACATTGATCATTGACTGGGACACATGAAATATTGATAATATTTCAAGGGAACCTGGCTCTGATACCACTCTGGTTGTCAGGCCCCAACCTAGTTTGGTTGGATCCCTATGAACAACCCGCTGCTCACTCGGTTCAAGAGAACTTTCCCCCTTCTTTTACTCGAGATGAGCCATGCGTATTTTCAACCTTGTTCCTTGGAAAGACATATATCAAATAAAATGAAAGCTTAAGAGAACTTAAGCATATCAGATAGAGGGTAAGGCTCGGTGTTATTCCAAATCATTTTCTCTTTTCCTAAAAAGGGATAGAAAAGAGGGGTGAGTTTCTAGACTCACTGAATGGGTATTTAAGAAAATGGAGTAAACAAAATTTCAAGTTTGGAGTGCACCATACTCCTTAATTTCGTTTAAATTTTCTCTAATTTAAGAATCTTTGTTATCAAAGAACATCCCTCATGATGAAGGTCAATCACACAGTCGTAAGCCGATACGTCCACTTAACCCACTTGTGGCGTCAAAGCGACTTTACCAATCACCTAGATAGAAGTACGTCCACTTCTACCCTGAGAATGAGTGGATGTTCATGACATCCGACCCTCAATCCCATAACAATTCTCCATGTCCGTATGAGGATAGACAACTCATCCCGTCCCCACCCCGTTCTCATGTGCTTGAAGATTCTCCGAGCTTCGCAAGGTCACCTTGTCCGACAAACTGCCATTATACTCACCAGGTCATAAAGGGCCCTAGGACACATCACTACCCCTCTTGGGCTTCTTGAAGGTCCAGTAAACACAATGCATGCATAATCAGTTTTTTCACATCATACCATATAATCTGTGGTGCCACGGGTCCAATGGACAGGATCCTCAAATCAACCTATATTTGTTTGTCTTGACTAGTCCGGAGACCTATCGTGTTGCACTACCACTAGTTGATTGAATATGTCGGTCATGTCTTGGTACCATGGCCAAACAATTCATTTATTTAAAGTTTTATTGCACATAACTCATGTTTGTTTATGAGCTCCTGCTCATGCCAACTGGCCTATAGCCCACTGTTCGAGATTTTCAAAACTGGCAGCTCCCAAGTTCCAAAATTGAGGCCTTTGGCCTATCAGAGCTATTCGAGCTCCCGTCGAGAAGGTCTCCCAAATCGATTAAGCAGTGGCACATAGTAAGAGGAGAGCACTTCCGACAAAATTATACTTTCAAGTATCCATCATACCATTTGATTATGAGGATATCTCCACTCATAACCGATGAACGGGATTTCCACTTCCTCCGATGAAGTTTCATCATATCAACCGGGTATGATCCACTTACAATCAATAAGTAGCTTTTTCATGTCATTTTCACATTGCTCCTCTAAGTTGTGATATTTAAAATACCACAAAGTAGTGTGTTTTCATTTTCGAGGTATTTATCATCCCAACCGGGTATGATATATAAATCTCACTCACCCAATTTTGTAGTGAAATTCCTCTTAGCTGGTTTGTTGTCCTTACTTGAACTCGTCTCAGCTAGCATTCTTGGTACTTCGTGTTCCTACATGACATGAACGTTCTTGTTCAATATTCTTTGGCCTAACAACCCTCATTCATCACAATTGAATGAGAAAATTAAACTATTCCTTTATTTGCAATTAGGTCCCTAAAATTATTCTTCTTTAACTTTAAGTCCCTAATGTTGGTTTTTCCTCAAATTGAGTCCCAAAACCTTTAAAAGGGGTTGAAGTTTTCCAAAATTACCATTTTGCCCTTCCTTTACAAAAATGATAAGTTTCACCCCCAAAAATTCTAAAATTTATCAATTGGCACTCTAACATTCTTATCATGCCCAATTGACCCTTAATTTTATAAAATTTTATTTTGGTCCTTCGAATTTTTGAGAAACCCCAATTTCCCCAAATTTTCCGTCAATTACAACTTCCTAACACGGCCAAATGTGATTTCATCAAATTGACCGATCAAACACTTCTAATTGTTGAAATTGAGTTTCTACATCTTCATATGATTCCATAGCACTTTGAATCGTAAGTTTTAATGTCTGAACGAGCTCAAACGGAACTTTGATGGAAAACAAACTTTAGAGAGAGAAAGCTTCAATTACTCACCGGTGAGGATGCGGTGGTCTGAGCTTTCTATCGAGCTGATAGCTCTCCTCCTGAGGTTCTTCCTAGGATCAAGAATGACATCAACTGATGTCAAATTGGATTAGAATTTTGTCATCAAAATTCTAATGGTTCTCTCTCTAGCACCGATCGAAAATAGTAGAGGGGAGCCGAATTGACTTAACTTTCAGTCCTAATTCAGCCGTGGGAAGGCAAAGGAAGTGTTTGGAGAGCTTGGTTTGGCCTGAGGAGGGCTCAAATTGGCCGATTTTAGCTCGGCTGAAACAGGGCAGCTTCAGTCCCTCGGAGCTACTTCACTATTCTATCATGCTGGTGTTTCTCCGGCAACTTTCAAAATGAATGGTTGAGACCACTGTGTAGCTGACTTCACCCCTATTCCAAGGAACTCGACCTCACCTTTTTTGGCTAAAAAATGACCCTATATCAGATGTCTGGTTCAAGCTTCATCAGAAAACTAAGTAGTTGAGAGATAGTGAGCTTTTCAGATGTGAAGAGTATCAATGGAGAGGGGCTCTTTATATAGGGAGATCGGGGACTCGTTGGCCGTTCGTTTGGCACCTTTATGACAGACATTGATGGCTTGAAACGTACTGAACAAAAATGTTTCCTCTTCGTTGGCGCTTCTTCAATTTTTCAGTGAGTGAATAGTGCTGTCATCTAAAGGAAGAAGGCGAAATTGTTCCGAACCAGACCAAACCCCGCCCTTTTGAGTTAAGAAAAACTGAAAAAAAGAACCAGTCAAACCAAGTAAGAAAACAAAACTGGTTTACAAACCCGATCATTTAGGAATAGGCAATTTGGAAATTTAAAACTCAGGTGATCTAAAGGGTTCATAAAACCTTGGAAAAGAACCTTAGGACAATTTGGAAGAGAAAAACCATACCGGTTAACCGATAGAGAAAGAGCAAACCAGGAAATTTATGGATCCCAAGTGACCCAAAGAGTCCCAAAAGTCATGGAAATGGACTTGAGAATGAATTGGAGATGAAAACCAAACTAGTTCAGGTGAACCGGATTGAACCGATTTGGATCGGTTTGAACCACTATTGAACCGGATCGAACTGGTTTGGACCGGTTTGAACCACTATTGAACTAGATTCTAAATTCATTTTCCTAGGTGGCTTAAAAATTTCAAATTTGTGATTTGAGGCTACCATTGGATAGAAAATGAATTTAGAAATTTTTAGATTTGAAAATTTCGGTCGAATAGGGGGTGAATCGGCCGGTTTATACATCTTACATGAATTTCTACCTTTTACTTAAATTTTTTATTATTATACTCTTTTATTTTAAATTTTATCAAGAACTCAGAAGTTTTAACAAATTTTTACTTTTATTCACTCAATAAATATTTTCTTGCTATACTTGGCTTATTACATGAATTTTCTACCCCCTAATCCCTTGGGGTCATAGGACTGGAATTTACCCTAGAACGGTTGTGAGACTCTTGATCAGAAGGCTCTGAGGTATTGGTTGGGGTCCATTCATGCTCCCTAATAGGGCAAATTTTATGTATGGCCTCCAATCCGTATCGCCTTAGTACCTCAACTTCACAATCATAAGTCCACTTCATTGGAAGGGATTAAAGCCATGTTGAGTGGGTGGAGGTACTTTGTGGACCTTCATGAATGTAGCATACGCATCCCAATAATTATCCCATACCTCTTTCTTGGTTGGATTCCCTTCCGGTTGTTGTGGGACTAGAGGAGGAGAGTTGGACTTCTAGGAGGTGATGCTGGTTCCTCTTGTCTAGGAGGGTATATGATGCCTTTCGGTGCTAGTAAGGCTCCTACTAGTTTCTGATAGTCTTCCACCATGTCCTTGGGTACTCGTTTCTAACCCTTTATAAACCTTTGTATGGCTTCCTCCCTTGGGTTGGATGTCTTTTTCAAGGTTATAGGTGGAGGACTGGATTTCACTGCAAATTTCCTAGGGACTCTCCTTCCTACATGATAGTTTAGAGTTAGGTTAATGTCAAAGCATAATATTGATAATGTTTCAAGGGAACTTGGCTCTGATACCACTTTAGTTGTCATGCCCCGGCCCGGTTTGGTTGGATCCTCGTGAACAACCCGCCGCTCTCTCAGTTCAAGAGGAGCCAGACGTATTTTCGACCTTTTTCCCTGGAAAGACATATATCAAATAAAATGCAAGCTTAAGAGTAATTAAGTATACCTGGCAGAGGGTAAGGCTCGGGTTATTCCTAGTCATTTTCTCTTTTCCTGAAAAAAGAATAGAAAACAGGGGTGGGTTTCCACAACTTAGTGAATGGGTATTTTAAAAATGGAGTTTCAAAAAAATTTTCAAGTTGGAGTGTGCTAGACTCATTAATTCCTTTGAAATTTCTCATCTTCAATATCTTGGTTTTCAAAATCATTTTTTATTACCACGGTGTGTCATCACCCAACACACATCCCTCATCATGAAGGTCAAACACACAATTGTGGTGCCACTGGTCCAACAGCCCTGACCCTCAACTCGACCTATAACTGTTTATCTTGACTAGTCTGGAGACCTGTCATGTCGCATTGTCGCTAATTGACTAAGTATGTCGGTCCTGTCTTGGTACCATGGCCAAACAATTCATTTACTTAAGTTTTCATGGCATATAAATCATGTTTGTTTATGAGCTCCTACTCGTGCCAACCGGCCTAGGGCCCACTGTTTGTGATTTTTAAAATTGGGCATAATAGCCCCCAAGTTCCAAAACCGAGGCCTCCGGCCTAAAAGAACTACTTGAGCTCCCATCAAGAAGGTCTCCCAAATTGTTTAAGTAGTGGCACACAGTTAGGGGAGAGTACTTCTGACAAAAATATATTTTCAGCGATCAATCATACCAACAGAGTATAAGGACACTTCCATGTGATTTTCACATCACTCCTCTCAGGTGTGATGTTTAAAATACCCCTTAGTAGTGGGTTTTCATTGTCGAGGTTCTTATTATCCCAACCGGGTATTATATAAAAATCCCACTCACCGATCGTGCAGTAAAATTCCACTTAGTCGGTTTTTGTCCCTAGCGAGCTTAACCTTAGCTAGCGTTCCCGATGTCTCGTGTTCCTACACGAAATGAACATTGTTGTTCATTATCATTTGGTTTAATCACCTTCATTTAGTATTAATAACTAATTTCTTAAATTTTCAAACATTTTCAAATTGGTCCCTAAAGTTATTTTTCCTTTTACTTTAGGCCCCCAAATGCTAGTTTTTCCCTAAATTGAGTCCCAAAAATTTTAAAATCCCCCATGGGACCTCATTTTACTCAATTTCATAAAAAAGGGTTCAAGTTTCGTAAATTCCCAATTTTCCCCCCAAATTTTTCAAAATTACCATTTTGCCCTTCCTTTACAAAAATGATAAGTTTTACCCCAAAATTTTAAAATTGCTCAATTGGTCCCCTAACACTCTTATTATCCCCAATTGACCCTCAATTTTATAAAATTACATTTTGGTCCTTCGAATTTTTGAAAATCCCTAGTTTCTTCCTACCATAGCCGAATTTGATTTCATCAAATTAACTAATCAAACACTTCTAATTGTTGAAATTGAAGTTAAATTTTTTGTTTCTACATCTACATACGATTGAATAGCACTTTGAATCATAAGTTTTGACGCTGGAACAAGCTTAAACGGAGCTTTGCCGAAAAATTGAACATAGTGAGAGAAAGCTTCAATTGCTCACCATCGGGGGCGCGACGGTCCGAGCTTCCAATTTGGGCAGATAGCTCTCCACCTGAGGTTTCTCCTAGGATCAAGAATTACATCAATTGATGCTGAATTGGGTGAGAATTCTATCATTAAAATTCTACGGGTTCTCTCTCTAGAACCGGTCCAAAATTGTAGAGGGAAGTTAAATTGGCTTACCTTTCAGTTCTAATTCGGTCGTAAAAGGGTTGAGGAGGTGTTGGAAGAGCTTGGTTTGGCTTGAGGAGGCTTGGATTGGTCAATTTCAGCTCGCTCGACCCTCGTAGCGAATGGATGTTACCACTGTTTAGCTGACTTCTCCCCGGTTCTAAGGAACTCAACCATGCCTTCTTTGGCTCAGAAAAGAGCCTATATTGGATCTCTAGTTTAAGCTTCACCAGAAAACTAAGCATTTGAGAGAGAGTGAGGTTTTTTAGGTGTGGAGAATGTGAATGGAGAGGGGCTCTTTATATAAGGAGCTCGGTGACTCATCAGCCGTCCGTTTGGCACCTTTATGACAATTATTGATGGCCTAAAATGTATTAAATAGAAACGTTTCTTCTTCTTTGACGCTGCTTTGATTTTTCGGCGAGTAAACAATGTTGTCATCTGAAGGAAGAAGATGACACTGTTCCGAATAGGATCGGACTGGCCCGAATCGGGTTCAAAGCTTAACCCGACCGGTTCACCCCCAATTCGACCAAAATTTTCAAATATAGAAATTTCTAAATTTGTCTAAATTCATTTTCTATCCAATGGAGGCTTCAAATCTTAAATTAAAAATTTTTAAGCCATCTAAAAAAATGAATTTATTATCTAGTTCATTAGTGGTTCAATCTTGTCCAAATCGGTTCAATCTGGTTCGGATTAGGTTCACTTGAACTGGTTTGGTTTTCCTCCCCCATTCATCCTAAATCCTTTATCATGACTTATGTGACTCTTTTGGTCACTTGGGGTCCATATATTTCTCGATTTTCCCTCTCTCTATCTGTTCTGGTTCATAAATTTGTTCAATTCGGTTCACCTGAACCGGTCTGGTTTTTCTCTCCCAATGTGTCCTAAACTTCTTTTCCAAGGTTTATGAATCTATTTGGGTCACATGGAAGTTGAATTTTCTCCAATTTGCCCGTTCCTCAATAATCGGTTTTGTGAATCGGTTCGATTTTCTAACTCAGTTTGACCGGTTCTTTGCCGATTTTTCCTTAACTCCAAAGAGCATGGTTTACAGTTGGAGGGGTGTCGGGCCCCTTGGAGGAGGGATAGGTTCTTCCTTTCTTGGAGGAGGATATACAATATCTTCTGTCTCTAATAGGGCTCCAACAAGTTTCCTATATTCCTCAACCATGTCATTGGGCACTCTCTTCTTGACCTCTAGGAATCTTTGAACAATTGCCTCTCTGGGGTAGGCGTCTTTTTCACGATCTGGTGTGTGGGTTTGGTTCGCACGGTGAACTTCCTAGGGACTCTTCTTCCTATAGGGTAATTAAGTTTTTGTTAGCATCGATGCATATTATTGATAATCTTTCAAGGGAACTTGGCTCTACCACTCAAGTTGTCATGCCCCGACCTAGTTTGGTTGGATCCTCATGATCAACCCATCACTCCCTTGGTTTAAGAGAGGTTTTCCCCTTTCTTTAATCAAGAGGAGCCAGGCATAATTTAAACCTTGTTCCCTAGAATAATTCAATAAAATGCAAGCTTAAAATAACTTTTAAGCATACCTGGAGAGGGTAGATTCTAGTATTTTCTTTAGTCATGTTTTCCCCTACTCCTAAAAAGGGATATAAAAGTGGGGGTGAGTTCTACAACTCAGTGAGGAGAGGTTGGAAGTGAGTTTTCAAAACAATGAGTTTTAACTAAATTGTGCTAGGGTTGTTATTTTCTTTCAAAGGAAGTTTTTCTCATGTTCTAGTTTTCAAAACTTTTTTCCACATTTCCATATTATGTGTGTTTAACATACAACACACGCCCTTCACCAAGAAGGGAACACACATTTGCAGGTGCAGCCCATCCACTGCACCCACTTGTGGTTCGGAGTGTATTTACCGGCCACCAAAATAGATGCCCGTCCACTTCTACCCTTGGTCTAAGTGAATGTTCGCGACATCCGACCCTCAGACCCAAAAGCAACTCCATGTCCGTATGAGGATAGAGACCTCATCCCGACCCCACCCTGGTCTCATATGCAAGAAGCTACTATGAGCTTCCCAACTACTAGCATGACGAACTACCCTTATCTCCACCATGTTGTCTTATAGCACTTAGGATGCATCATTACCCCTCTTGGGCATCTTGATGGTTCTGTACCTCAACCATCAATACGACTTGTAGCTGTTTGTCTACGTTGGTCTATCGACCTGGCCTTGATGCACTACCGCTAGTCCATCGAGTACTGTCGGTCCTGACTTGGCACCATGACGAAATCACACATCAGTTTCATTATAGTTTTCATGGCTTGATCAATTCAAGTTTGTTTATGAGCTCCTGCTCGTGTCCACTGGCCTTGGTCCCACTACACTTGATTTTCCAAACTTGGGCATTTATCCCTACAAGTTAAAAAACTAAGGCCTCTGACCAATCTGAGCTATTTTAGCTCCCATTAAAGAAGGTCTCACAAAAGGTTTAAGCATTGGCACATAGTTAGGGAAGAACACTTCTGACAAAACACATTTTCACATCATCACACCAATTGGGTGTGATGATATCTCCGCTTAAAATCGGTAAGCGAGTTTCTTCTTTCTTCAAGGAAAACCATCATACAAACCGGGTATGGTTTCCTATACATATAACTGGTAAGTAGGTTTTAGCTTAGTTTGCCATCACCCCATCTGAGTATGATGTTAAAAATCCCACTTACAAGTGGCTTTTCGTTTATAAAGTGCTCACGATCCCAACCGGGTATGTTGTAAATAAGCCCACTCACCCGATAACCGTGACATGTTCGTCCTCGGTTGGTTTTCCAAGTCAACACGAGCTTTCTCTTGTTCACGTTCCCATCACACTTGTCCCTATACAATTTGGTCAGCCTTATAAATTTCGGTTTGGCATAAAGCCTAAACTCACACATTATCCATAAGATGCATTTAGGTCCCTAAAGTTTTTTCTTAAATTTAGGTCCCTAATGCCAACTTTTGCCCAATTTGAGTCCCGAAACATCCAAAAATTTCTTTTGGGCCTCAATTTACTCAAAATTATTTAAGGGGCTCAAGTTTTCCAAATTTCCAATTTGGTCCCCAACTTTTAAAAAATTACCATTTTGCCCCTACTTTCCAAAAATGGCAATTTGTCACCAAGTCTTTCAAAAATCGACCAATTGGTCCTCCAACATCTTTTTCATGGTAAATTGGCCCTCAATTTTGGGAAATTGTAAAAAGGTCGCTCAATTTTATGAAATCCCCAATTTTCCCCCTTTCAAACTAGCTGAATTTGATTTCTTCAAATTGACCATTAAATTGGGGTTAATTACTTCAAATGGAGGTGTAAATTAGTTCCTACACTTCCATACGATTCAATTGAGCTTTGAATTGCATGAAATGAGGCCGAAATGAGCTCAAATGGAGCCTCGCTGGAAAATTGTGAGTAGAGAGAGAAAGCTTCGAAAGCTTACCGTTGGAGGAGTGGTGGTCCGAGCTCTCTATTTGGGTAGGTAGACCTCATACTAAGGTACTTCATATGATCAAGTATTTCTACAATTGACCTCGAATCGAGGGAGAATTTCGTCAGTGAAATTTCATAGTTTCTCTCTGTAACTCTGACCAGAAATATCAGGAGGGGTCGAATTGGCTTACCTTTCAGCTCTGTTGCAGTCATGTGAGGATCATGGGGTGTTGGGAGGGCTTGGTTTGGTTGGAGGAGGGCTGAATTTGGCCAATTTCAGCTCAGCCGAAACAGAGCAGCTTCGGTCCTTTGGAGCTACTTCATTTTTTTATTCTGCTGGCGCTTCTCCCGTGGTCCTTGAGTCAAACGAAAATTGCTATTAGGTAGTTGACTTCCCCCAATATCTAAAGAACCTGACCTCACCTTCTAAGGCCAAGAAAACTGCCCAAGTCGGAGCTCTGGTTTGAGCTTCACTGGAAAATGGAGCAGTTGAGAGAGAATGGAGATTTCAAGTGTGAGGATGATGAATGGAGAGGAGCTCTTTATATAGGGAGCTCGAGGACTCTTTGTCCGACTGTTTCATATCTTGGTCAAGCTTATCCTTGCCCTGAAACAGCCTAAACGAGGCCATTTTTCCTTCATCGAGGCTGTCCATTTCCATATTGAAGGAAGAAGATGACATTGTTTCAAACCAGACCAGGTCGGTCCGACCGGGTTCAATGCTTAAACCGACTGGTTCAGGCCCGATTTGACCGATTTTCTCAAAATTAAAAATTTCTAAATTCATCTAAATTCATTCTCTATCCAATGGTGGCTTCAATTTCCCCAATTGAAATAAATTTAGTAACCAGTTCAATGATGGTTCAAACCGGTTCAATTCGATTCAGGTCTGGTTCACGTGAACCGATCTGGTTTTCTCTTTCAATTTATCCCAAAGTCCTTTTCATGATTTTTATGACTATTTTAGTCACTTGGGATTTATCAATTTCCCATTTTACCCTTTCTCTACCGGTTACAGTTCATGAACAGGTTTGATTTTCTCTCTTGAGTTGACCGGTTCTTTCCGCGATTTTCTTATATTTAAGGGATGTGGTTTACACTCTAAGCCTTCATATGTGACACCAGGTGTACTCCTTCCTTCCTTTTGTCCCTTCGAGCCTTACTTCTGGCATCCTTGGGGCATGGAAAGTTATCACTTTCTTCCCATAGTCTACCCTGGCTTGGTGAGCACTCAAGCAGTCCATCCCCAATATTATCTCAACTTCCTTTAGGGGTAATGGAATTAGGTTTTCTTCTAAGTTCACCACGTCGATCTTAACGTCAATTCCTTGTAAATACTTGTCTCGGGTTAGTCCTTCTCCTAATAGGGTGAGGATGCTGAAACTTGGCTCAAAAAAGGTAAGTTCTTGGGGAAGGTTTTGAACGAGGCTTTCTTTGACAAAAGATCTTTCGACCCTTAAGTCGAAAATGGCGTAGACTTCCCTCCCAAATAATTGTACGTATCCTATGTATGGGAAATAACTAGACTTATTTAGGAAATATAACTTTTTATTTATTTTTATTTATAAACGAAATACATAACTCTAGCTATATTTGTCCAGGGAGGGTTTGGGAAGTACCAGCTATAGTGTTCAGATCCTTCAAGGCTTCTTCCTACGTGAGGTTGTACACTCTAGCTGGTACCCTCGACACAGTAGCTATGCCTTGTCCCCTGTTTGGTGCCCTAGGGATCCCCTAAGGTGATTGGAGGGTATTTCATTGAGTATTGCCCCAAAGAGCTGCACAGCTCCTTGCAAAGTGCATGAGTTGACCACATCCGAAACATGCTTGGCATGTCACATCATGTTTTTTCTAGCACTTGGGGCAGTAGAGGTTCCTCCTTTGTTGGGCTGTGCTTACCTCCCTTTGGGTCTGGTAGTCTTCCCTTCTCCTAAGCAACCCCATCCTTATTCCCCACCTCATCCTAGCTTGCTCCTTTCGACCTTCTTGACAGCTCTAGCCCCTTTCCTCCTTTCCCTCAGCCTGCTCTGCCCGACAGCGTCTCATCAGTACTTGATGCTCACATTCATGGGACATGCTGATGATGGAGGCCAAATCTGTGAGGTGTCCCGATACTCCCATCTGGTCTTGTACAACCATGTTGAGACGTCCATGAACCATTGGCAGATATATGTCGGTCTAACCAAATTTGGAGCAAAAGGCCTTAGATCATTAAACATTGTCTCGTATTCCGAGATGGTGCAGGATCATTGTTGGAACCGGAAGAATTCCCACTTCTTCTCATTGATGAGATGGGGAGCTAAGTATTCCTCTAAATACCTCTCTTCAAATTGCTCCCAATGGGTATGGTGGTGGATAGATTCCTTATGTTGTCCCACCACCTTTTGAAGCTGATCTCCAAGAAAAAATAGGCCTGGTATCAAGCCCTGCCCCAGTTTGGTTGGATCTCTACGAGCAACCCACCACTCCATTTGGTCTATGAAGGATTTCACATCCTTCTAAACTATGAGAAGGATTTCACTTCCTTTTTACCGGATTTTCCTAGAATAACATTATACAAAACTTAATATATTAAAAACTTTACATACCTGTCTTAAGGGTTTAGCTTCGAGGTATTCCTTAAGGGTTCGTCTTCCTTCCTAAAAAGGGTTAAAGGGAGGAGTGAGTTTCTACGACTCGGTGAGTGGGTGTTGGAAAATGAGTTTTTCAAAAATACTCTTTTTTCACAAAAATCTTTGGGTTTCTCTTTGAAAAATAAATCATCATCTTGAAATTTCTTCACTGTTATGTGAGTTTAACTCTTTTAATACTTCCACTTGCTCGGGAAGTGTTTCACGTTCAACCGTAGATGCCCCTATATCATAAAAGGGTTCACGCATTTTCCAAACAAAGTAGCTTTGTGGAGCCCAAATACAGTAGCTCCATGACTAACTGGTATAACGAGAATCCCAAAAAAAGTAGCTTCTCGTTCCCTTATCTCCAACATGTTGTCCAGCAGCCCTTGGAACCCATCACTACCCCTTTGGGCATCATGATGGTGTTGAATCCATAGGTGCATGCATAAACATGAGTTTTCATAATTTAGCTATTCCCTTTGGTCCCGACGGTCCAACAGCCCTGACACTCAACATGGCCTGTAGCTTTTTCTATGGCCGGTTCGTCACCTGGCCTTGACACACTACAGCCAACCCATTGAGCATTGTCGGTCCTAACTTGGTATCGTGGTGAATCACACACTTAATTTCCATTTTAAATAAGAGTTTTCATGTCTCTTCCTGTTCATATTTTTTTACGGGCTTCAGCCTGTGCCCACTGGCCTTGGGCCCATTGCACGTGTTTTTCAAAACTGGGCCTTGAGCCTTATGAGTTCAAAACTAAGGCCCTAGCCTATTAGAGCTGTTCTAGCTCTCGTCAAGAAGGTCTCTCAAATGTTTTAAGCATTGACACACAGTATGGGAAGAATACTTCCAACAAAACCTTCATTTTTACTCATCACACTAACCGAGTGTGATGATAGGTTCGCTTACAATCGGTATGTGGGTTTTTCCTTTTAGTAAGGAAGCTCATCATACCAACCAGGTATGATGTTTAATTAATCCCACTTATAACCGGTAAGTAGGTTTTCCTTTAATAAAAGTGCTCATCACCCCAACCAGGTATGATGTTAGAAAATCTCCACTTACAACCGGTGAGTAGCTTCTTTTAAATATGTACTCATCATCCCAACCAGGTATGAAGTGTAATTAAGCCCACTCACCCGATGACTGTGACGTGTTCATCCCCAGTCGGTTTTTCAAGTCCACGCTATCTCTCTTGCTTGTGTTACAATCCCAAGTGTCCTGTCGGAGGTGCGGCAATCTCAATTCTTGATCTGGGAAGGTAGCTCTCGTCCTTAGGGTTCTTCTTGGATTAAGAATTACTTTCACCTCTATGGAGGTCGTATGATGGTCGTAGGGACTATGGCGAGGCTTGGTTTGGCCATAGGATGTATGAATTGGCTGAATTTAGGTCAACTAAAACATGGTAGCTTCGGTCCGACGAAGCTGCTTCACTGTTCGATCTCACTGGCGCTTCTCCGATGATCCTTGGATCGAAGGGAGGTAGCTGACTTCCCCCGAAGTCTGTAGGACCTAAGTTTGCCTTCTAAGGCTGAGAAAGTGCCTAAGTCAGAGCTCTAGTTTGAGCTTTGCTGGAAAATGGAGCACTTCAGAGGGGGAGAGGATTTGAGGTGTGTAGAGGATGAATGGAAGGAAGCTCTTTATATAGGGAGCTCAAGGACCCTCTGCCCTACCTGTTTCCATGTTGTTCGAGCTTATCCTCTTTAGAAAATGTCCAAATAGGATGGAATATTCCTTCGTCGGAGAAGGAAAGTTTTTCTACCATGTGAACAATGTTGTCATCCCAAGGAAGAAGACGACATTGTTTTGGATCCAATCGGACTGGTCCAACCGGGTTCAATATAGAAAATCGGCCGGTTCAGGCCCAATTCTACCAGTTTTCTCAAAATTAAAAATTTTTAAATTCATTTTCTATCTAATGGTGGCCTTAATTTTCTAAATTGAGATTTTCAAACCACCTAGAAAAATGAATTTTCCAATCCAGTTCATTATGGTTTAACCCAATTCAATATGGCTTAGGTCCAGTTCACCCTGAACCAATTTGATTTTCCCATCTAATTTACTTCATGGTTCTTCCCCATGATTTTCATGACTTTTTGGTCACTTGGGATTTTCCAATTTCCCTTGTTTACCCCTCTTTATCATTCTAGATCCCTTAAGTGGTTCGAGTTTCTCATTTAATTGACCGGTTCTTTCTTAGTTTTTCTTGATATGAGGTGATGGATTTCACACCAGGGTTCTCATCACCTCCAGAGGCATCCTTGTGATTCACATGAATTTCCTAATACTAGCTAGCTAGTCCATGGCTGCCCCAACATCCTTCTCTCCTTGGAAGGACTTACACCCCAATTGACAGAGTGTTTTGAGGTATTTTGGAATGTCAATTAGGGGAGGCATATGGACGGAGGTGGAGTGAAATTGTACTTTCTTAGGTTCAGTGTGGGAGTGGGTATAAACTTCGAGGGTTAAGTTGGGTTTCCCAAACATCCGTGTAAAATCTTCATATAACTTTTGGTGTTCAGAACTTAGTCTTGGTGGGGTCACCTAAGCCCCTTTGGATTCTCTTTCGGTAATACTGTTTCTAGTAGTGTCCATGATTGCTGCCTTGGTTCTCTCGGTTCCTTTTCGAGGAGCCATTTGTGGAGGGTTAGGTATTTGTTTTGTTTTGTTTAAGTTATTTAGTGTTGATAATGAATTCGAGGGAACATGGCTCTAATACGACTCAAGTTGTCATGGCTCTAAATGGTCGTCTTCTTTCCTGAAAATGGTTTAAAGAGAATGAGTGAGTTTCTATAATTCAATGGGCATATATTTATTTGAGAGATAATTCTGGGACTTAGGCAATATGATATAAGTGGGCCCAAGGCCGATGGGCACGGGTATGGACCTGTTAAGAATGAGCATGTTACGAGCTATTAAAAGTCCTGATAATGGATAATTGTGTGTCTAACCGACCGCACCCAGAGCTGGTCGTTGGGCTGATGCGCATGGTGCCGAAGTCGAGCCAACGGACCCTCAGGCTGTTGGGCCAAAGATAATGGTTATAATTAACACATTTCTTGATTGTGCATGCATGTGATGCGGGACCATCGAGACACCTGGTATGGGGTAGTGGTGGTCCCAAGGGCTGTTGAATGACCCAAGGAGCATAAGGGCAGTCTATCGTTCAGTACATCAAGAAGCTAGGGGAGCTTTTTATGCACGGAGATCGAGGTAGATGGGGGAAAGAGATCTTGTCCCACAAAGCGAACACAAAGTGTGAATAGGGTTTGAGGGTCGGGTTTGTGATGCCTACTCAATGTAGGGTAGACGTTACAAATCCTTACCAAGGTGGATGTTAAAGGCACTCTGATCCAAGAGTGGAATGGTCGGGGACTGTTCTGTGAACATGTGATCCCTTTCTATGATAGAAAGGGTGGTTGATGTGTGGATGCTATGCAAACTATGGATAATGAATTATGCAACTAAATTAAATGAAGCGATCATTGAAGAAATTTTCCATCACTTAGTATATACTCATTCCCCTCCTCTCACCTCTTTCAGGAACGTTTAAAAGAATTGGGACAGGAGAGATTTAAAGCTCCAAGCAAAGGCTCGAACCCTCACGGTACATTCCCCACCACAAAACTTAAATCATATTAAGGGAACGACTATCAATATACCTTTACCTACTTCGGGCCATCAAGACAAGAACATTAGGATGGTTTGGGGAAGGGTGGGGGGTTGATCACAAGTCCCTGACCAAACCAGGCCGATGTGTGACAATTTGAGTGGTATCAGAGCATAGTTTTCCTAACCAGTCCTCATAAACCATAGTCCCTAACACCCGAAACCTTGCAGAGAACCATGAAAGAAAACACAAACCAGAGAACCATGGAGCAAAGGATAGAGGAGTTGGAGGAGTATGTCCTATGGAGGGAATCTTGGGGGGTGGGTGCGAGACCCCTCCCCACTCGGCAGAAGATGAGACCTCTCTACCATGAGAACCAGATGAGGCAGAAAGGAACTTTTAGACAATGCGCCTACGCATACGTGCCCAGTATGAAGGCTCAGATCCAAGAAGAGCCCAGTATGAATCCGTGCCCCTGATATGGGAGATACCATTGAGGCGACTTTCCACGAAGGAGAAGGGGTAGGCGTGTTAGAAAAATTGAGGTCGAATCTCGCAATCCACCCATGTTAAACTCTAGGTAAGTTAGCATGAGAGGTTAGGATTGAAACGATAAATTCCTTAGTTCTATTGTTGTAATAAGCCATAACCAAGGCTCCACCAGTTAAGGAATAAAAAGCTCCATTTGATTTCACTCTCGCACAACGAGAAATAAGAAGGATGAAAGTGACCCCCAGCACGAGGGACCCCTTGGAAAGTTAAAGTACCTTGTGGAAGTTCGAAGGGACTGGAAAACTCTTCAAAACTAACTTAGCCTATTGGGTACTCGTAAACCAAGAAAACCTTAGGGACACAAAAGTAGAAAGTAGGCATGAGGAGGTACTTGCAAGAAGAAATACATGCAATGGAGATAGGGGGTACCACAAAGCCTTGGGAGGCAAAAAGGAGGAGTAATAAAAACCCAAGTCAAGAAACAAACTTAAGATGGATTAGCCGTCCCAGCTTTACAAAGCTTAGTATTGACTACCCCAAAGGACAAAGGGAAGAACTGAAAACCCTTAGGATAGTAAGGCAAAAAAGGGGCAAGGGAATGTTAAGAGAGATCCTGAGGGTGGAAAGGGTGGTTCAGACCCAAGACCGAAGGAATAAAGGAACATAAGACAATACCAATGGAGTAACCCCTCCCCAACGGGTCTAGAGTGTCAAGGGGAAACCATACAAGATAAGCTAGAATAAAGTGTCGTAAGACAACCACTAGCGAGCAATGATGGACTAAAAAATGAGAACATAAGTAGGGATGCTAGCAACCAAAGGAAGGGTGAGACACGGTTGGTGAACTGAGTAGGGATCAAGGAGCCAATGGTGGGAACTAAAGATACAACCACAGAAGAGGGTGTGAAGACACGAAGGGAAGACACCTGCCAGAGATGACAATAGGGTGGGTGCCTAGTCATGAAGATGGAAGTTCCAACCCCTAATACACGAGCAGAAATTGGGGCACATCAAAGTCCCTACCAAGGAAATCAAAAGGGGATAATCATGGGATGGCATTGAACGAGTGCGTGTCGATTAAGGAACAAGTAGGAGAATTTCAACCAAATGGAGAAGTAAGAGGTTAGTTAAGCCGGTGGTGAAGTAATAGGGAACCCTGAGAGTGGAATCGAGAATAATCCATGCATAGGATTCTAAAACAACCAAAATGTCATTAAAACGATAAGGGAGATTTGAGAGAATAAGTATGGAGCCTGCGATAGAGCTTGGTTGAGGTGCGATATAAGGAAGGCAATGAAGGGAAATTTGATACTTAGGAAGAACAAGTAAAAAGGAATGAGTGCTGGAACATCCTACCCGTGTACGAATGAAGGCATAGGAGGATTGTAAACCCTACACTTTTGAGTTAAGGAAAATCAGGAAAAGAACCGGTCAAACTGAATAAGAAAATCGAGCTAGTTTACATTTGGTAATAAGCAATATGGAAATTTACAACTTTCGGGTGATCCAAAGGGTTCATTAAACTTTGGAAAAGAAACTTAAGACAAACTAGAAAACAAAAACCAAATTGGTTAAGGTGAACTAGATTCCATAAGAACTTTGAAGTTAAGCTTGCTTGCCCGAGAGTAGTGTGAGGATGGGTGACTTCCTGGGAAGTATGATTTTTTTGTAACCCAAAATTTCGGTCAAAAATTTTTATGCGAACTTACGGCTTATCATAAATAGCCATAAATTAATATATATTTAATTATTGTAATTAATACCAATAATTTAATACCCAAACTAAATTATTGAAATTAATACAAATAATTTAATATCGAAATTAAATTATTGAAATTAATACCAATAATTTATGGCAATATTAATACTAGTAATAAATCTCTCCCATTTAATACACGTTTTTACACCTATATAAAGAGGTCATTCCCATTCATTCTCCTCACACCCGAACACTTCTCACTCTCTCTCTACTGCTCCATTTCCCAGTGAAGTTTAAACCAGAGCTTCAACTTGAACATTTTTCTTAACCTCGGAAGGAGAGGTCAGGCTCTTTAGAATCGGGGAGAAGTTAACTATCGGATAGCAAACTCCAGTCAATCCAATAATCACTAGAGAAGCACCAAAATGATGGAACAATGAAGCAACTCCGGCGGACCGAAGCTGCCCTATTTTGGCGAAGTTGAAATCGACCATTTTGAGCCCTCCTCAAACCAAACCAAGCCCTCCCAACACTTCCTCAGCCCTCCCATGGTCGAATTAGGATTGAAAGGTAATCCAATTCGACTCCCCTCTACAATTTCCGGCCGGTGCTAGAGAGAGAACCGACGGAATTTCAATGATGAAATTCTAACTCAATTTGGCATCAATTGATGTGATTCTTGATTCTAGGATGATCCTCAAGATGAGAGCTATCTGCCCAGATCAAAAGCTCGGACCGCCATGCCCTCACCAATGAGAAATCGAAGCTTTCTCTCTCTACAGTCTATTTTTCGGAGAAGCTCCGTTTGAGCTCATTCCGGCATTAAAATCTGCGATTCAAAGTTTCTTAGAATTGTATGAACATGTAAAAACTCAATTTCAACTCCAATTTCAATAATTAGAAGTGTTTGATCGGTCAATTTGATGAAATCAAATTCGGTAGTGTTGAAGAGTTGAAATTGGGGGAAAATTTAGGGATTTTCGAAATTCAAAGGGCCAAAATGCAATTTTATGAAATTGAGGGTCAATTGGGCATGGAAATAATGTTGGAGGACCAATCGAGGAATTTTGGAATTTTTGGGGAAAAACTTACCATTTTTGTAAAAGAAGGGCAAAATGGTAATTTTGGAAAAATTGGAGGACCAAATTGGAAATTTGGGTAAATTAAACCCCTTTTTGGTGAAATTGAATAAATTGAGATCCCGTGATATATTTTAAAAGTTATAGGACTCAATTTGAGGAAAAATCGACATTAGGGACCTAAAGTTAAAGAGAAATAACTTTAGGGACCTAATTGCAAATAACTAAAAGTTTGGGTTTTCTCATTCATTTCCAATGAATGAAGGCTGTTATGCCAAGTAATAATGAACAAGGTTGTTCATATCATGTAGGAATGCGAAATACCGGGAACACCAGCAAGGACAAGCTCGCGTGAATACAAAGAACCGGTGTAGTGGAATTTACGGCATTAACGGGTGAGTGGGTTTACTAATATCATACCCGGTTGGGATGATTAGCACAACTTAAAGTTAAAAACTACTTACTGGTTGTGAGTGGATTTACTAACATCATACCTGGTTGGGATGATGAGCACAACTTAAAGTTAAAAACCACTTACCGGTTGTGAGTGGTTTTCTAACATCATACCCGGTTGGGATGATGAGCACCACTTAAAATTTAAAAACCACTTACCGGTTGTGAGTGGAAATTTTATATCATACCCGGTTGGGAATGATAAGTACCTCGGTATGAAAACCCACTATTTAGTGGTATTTTAAACATCACTACTTAGAGGAAGTGATGTGAAAATCATGCTGAAAAGCTACTTACCGGTTGTAAGTAGATCATACTTAGTTGGTATGATGAGACTTCCTCAAAGGAAGTTGAAAACCCATTCATCGGTTATGAATGGAGGTGTCCTTATACCGGGTGGTATAATGGATAGAGAAAACATATGTTTTGTTGGAAGTGCTCTCCCCTAACTGTGTGCCAATGCTTAAACAATTTGGGAGACCTTCTCAACGGGAGCTCGAATAGCTCTGATAGGTCGGGGTCCTCGATTTTGGAACTTGGGGGCTAAATACCCAATTTTAAAAATCTCGTATAATAGGCCCAAGGCTAGTTGGCACGAGCAGAAGCTCATAAACGAACATGATATATGTGCCATAAAACTTAATAAGTGAATTGTTTGGCCATGGTACCAAGATAGGACTGACATGCTCAGTCAACTAGCGACAGTGCGACATAACAGGTCGACGGACCAATCAAGAAAAACAATTGCGAGTTGAGTTGAGAGTCAGGGCCGTAGGACCAGTGGCACCACAAATTACATGGCAATATGAGAAAACATTGTTTGTGCATGCACTATGAGTACGGGATCATCAAGACGCCCATGATGGGTAGTGATGCGTCCTAAGGCCACTGGACGACCTGGTGGCTATAAGGGCAGTTCATCATTCTAGGTGTCTGTGCAAAATCTAGAGTAGCACCAAGCGCATGAGACTGGGGTGGGGACAGGATGAGGTCTCTATCCTCATACGGACATGAAAAAGTGATTTCGGGATTGCGGGTAGGATGTCACGTACATCCACTCATTCCCAGGGTAGAAGTGGTCGTACATCTATCCGGGTGGCAGGAAAAGTCACTCTGAAGCCACTAGCAGGTTCAGTAGTGATACTGACTTGCAAATGTGTGTAACCTTCATGATGATGGATGTGTGTTGGGTGATGACACACCGTGGTAAATAAGAAATGGTGGAAAAACCCGAATTTTTAAATGAAGTGATTTTTGAAAACAAAGGAGTCTGGCACACTCCATATAAATATTTTTCTTAAAAGTCAAAAGCTTTTAAAAACCTATTCACTGAGTAGTCGTACTCACCCCTCCCTTATATCCCTTTCAGGAAATCTCTCAAAGCCTCCCCTTAAAGACCGTCAACTAAGATGCCTCTAAGATAGGTATATAAAGTTTTAAATTATATGCAGTTTTGATTATTTTATTCCAGGAAAAGGTGTAGGTTAAAGGATGCCTTACTCTTTACGGTTTACAATAAGGGGAAATCCTTTAATAAACCGGGAGAGTGGCGGGTTGATCACGGGGATCCGACCAAACCGGGTCGGGGCGTGACAAGGATACCCTTTCATGGGAGAAACGATAATGGGTTCCGTACAGAAAAAGCTGTAATTCAAGAAGTGGAGACCTAAGGGGTAAGAGATAAATGCCCAAGTCATGGGTGTATACATTGAGTGATTGGATAATGCCCAATGTAGTAGAGGAACCCTACTAGGCGATAAAGAATGATGGAGTCCCACAATCCCTAAAGGATTAAATCAGAAGATTGTGGAAGGGATGTCCTAGAATTATTGTGGATGCCAATAGATTTAGAACATATTAGGCTACTAGGGGCATGTAGTTTCAGAGGCTCTAAGGAGAGATATAATGAACCAATACAAGATAGGAAGGGAGTGAGGACACAAAAGATCATGCCATTGAAGGCGATGGTAAGTTAATGGATAAGATAGCCAACCTCCCAAGATAGAGAAATAAAGGATGCCACTAGGGAGGTATGACTAGGAAAGGGACATGTCATACGCTACCATATCAAGGTTGAGCCACAAGTGACCAAAAAGGGAGATGTGAGCCAAAATCAAATTAGTTGGCAAGGACATGTTACCTAGATGGGCAGAATGGAAAAGGAAAGGAGGAAGAAGGAAGGGGGACAATATTCAACATTTAAGAGATGTATAACGAGTTTTGGGGACAAAACTCCTAAAAGGTGGGGGAGTTGTAAACCCCAACCTCTAGAACCAAGAGAATTGGAAAGAGGAATCAGGAGCTTCATGAGAGAGGGAAAATCGAGGGCATAATTGAAATGGAATTGGGTAAAGAAGGGTCAAATCAGGAAATTTGAAAATCCTAAGTAGCAAATAAATCACAACAATCATGGCAAATAACCATGAAGTGGATTGGGTGCGAGAAGCGCACCAGTTCAAGGAGAACCAGACTTGAACCAGGTGGAATGGGAGTGATTTGGGTTGAACCATGAAGAACCAATTCAAAGATCCATTTTTCTAGGTGGCTTAAAAATAGCAAATTGAAAAATTGAAGCCACCATTAGATAGAAAATGAATTTAGGCTAATTTAGAAAATTTTAATTTTTAGAAACTGATCGAATCGGGTTTGAATAGACTAATTTACAACTTCGGGTCACCGGACCAGTCAACAGACCGCTGCAAGGTTAGCACCTAGTCAGCAGGCACGACTAGTCAGAACATAACACATGGCAAAGCACACATAGTCAGTCACTCAGTCAGCGCCTGGAAGCATTGGCCAATCAAAGTGCGACATGTGTCCTTGGTATACGGTAAGAGGAAGAAAATCCACCTCAGCGATGACCAACCAATTGGTGTGGAATGCATGGAATAAAACCAATAATCAGAAGTATCCCATGTAAGCAATAAGGGTTAAAACAAAGTCATGGATAGAGAAAGATCCAAAGCAAACAGATGACCTAACATAGATAGGGCAGTGAAGAAAGGGAGAAAAAAACCTTCAAGGAATGGTAAGAAGGTCGAGCATGTAGCTCCTAGAACGAAAGTCTATGCCTTGAAGGACATATTAGAGAATGAAATCGTAAAAAGGGAACTTCCTAAACAAAACAATAGACTAAAAAGGGTCAAACTGGAATAATGAACGATGAAATGATTACAAACAAGTAAGAGTGGATTAAGGCCAAAGGAAATCCTTGAGTAAAGGATGTTATTAGGAACGAGGATAGACCTAAGAAAGGATGAATCCCAGCATGTCAGTAAAACATCTGGAAATCAAATAATTGGAACTGGAAAGAATCAATAAGGAAATTGAAAAATGACGAGTAGGTTAGGAGAAATGACACAGTTTTATAAATTGATGTGGACAACGTTTAAGATAGTCGAGGAATACTACCAAAAGAAAAGAGGGATGAAGTTATACAATCCCTAAAAGGTTGAGAAGTTAGGAATAATCCTAAAGGAGGTGTTCTGGAAATCTAAGGGACATAGAGACAAGATCTAGAAAATGTCATGTTGTAAAGGGCAGGTAAACCCAACAGTTCCAAGGAAAACATGACTCAAAATAAGGAAGAGTCAGTTAGTAGTATAAACGACAATGTCAAACCTAAAATTTGGATTGAATTGTAATGAGCAACAAATAAAGGTGGACGAAAAGGTGATGACAAGAAAATCCGTGAAAACAAGTACGTAACGCTCAAAAGGACGTTGAGATAAGGGTTGCAATGACCAAGAGGTTAACTAGACACGGGAATGGTTTGATATCTTGAAACTCCCAATTTTGAGTACGGGACCTCAAGGGGGAAATTGTTGCTCTAGGCAAAGAGATATGTGAATCTAAAGATATACCCTTAAGTAAGGCATATCTAGTTATGGTAAACTCCATGAAGGGAGTAAATGATATAAAGGAAAAGAAATTCCTTAGGTGAAGGATGTAAAAAGGACTAGTTGGAAGAATAAGAGAAGAGTTTGCATGTTAAGCAAACACCAAATAGATATCAAAGGAAATGATTCCTCATGCAAGGTTGCTAATTAAGTTTTGGGGACAAAACTCCTAAAAGGAGGGGAGAGTTGTAAACTCCGCCCTTTTGAGTTAAGGAAAACTAGGAAAAGGACCGGTCAAACCAAGTAAGAAAATTGAACTGGTTCGCGTACCCGTTCAATTAAGAGTGGGCAATTTGGAAATTTACAACTCTCGGGTGATCCAAAGGGTTCATAAAACCTTGGGAAAGAGCCATAGGACAAATTAGAAGAGAAAAATCAGACCAGTTTAGATGAACCGGATCCAATTGGATTGAACCGGTTTATGAACCGAGTCGGTTCATGAACCGGAACTAATAGAGAAAGAGCAAATAGGGAAATTTATGGATCCCTTGTGACCCAAAGAGATTTATAAACCTTAGGAAGGAACCTTAGAACAAGGCGGGAGAGAAAAATCAGATTGGTTCAAGTCAACCGAACCCAAACCAGATTAAACCGGTTCAAAATAGTGTTATCTTCTTCCTTCATATGAAAGCACTACTCACTCATCGGAAAACCATGCAGCGCCAATGAAGCTGAAAAGTCTCTAGTTAGGGAGCTTCAGACAATGAATGACTGCCATTATGGTGCCAATCGGACGACCAAGAAGTCCCCGAGCTTCCTATATAAAGACCTCCTCCCCATTCATCCTCTCCACACCTGAAAACTCCATTCGCTCTCAACAGCTCCATTTTTCGGTGAAGCTCAAACCAGAGCTCTGACTTGGACACTTTTCTAAGCCAAATAAGGCAAGGTTGAGTTCTTTAGAACCGGGGAGAAGTCAGCTACATGCTTGTAGTCTCGTTTACTCCGAGGGTTGCCAGAGAAGCGTCAGCGTGATGTAACAGTGAAGCAGCTCTAGTGGACCGAAGCTGCCCTATTTCATCCGAGATCAAATCGGCCAATTCGAGCCCTCCTTAGGCCAAACCAAGTCCTCTCAACACTTCCTCAGCCCTCCCACGACTGACTTAGGACTGGAAGGTAAGCCAATTCAGCTCCCCTCTACAATTTTCAACAAGTGCTCGAGAGAGAACCGACAGAATTTCGATGATGAAATTCTAACTCAATTCAGCATCAATTGATATAATTCTTGATTCTAGGATGAACCTTAGGATGAGAGTAATCTACCCAGATCGAAAGCTCAGACCACCCAACGGTGAGTAATTGAAGCTTTCTCTCTCTATAGTCTGTTTTCTAATGAAGCTCCATTTGAGCTCGTTCCGACATTAAAACTTGCTATTCAAACTGCTATTGAATCATATAAAGATGTAGAAACTCAATTTTAACTTCAATTTCAACAATTAGAAGTGTTTAATCAGTCAATTTGATGAAATCAAATTCGATTGTGTTAAGAAGTTGAAATTAGGGTGAAAATTGGGGATTTCCGAAAATTCCAAGGACCAAGATGCAATTTTATAAAATTGAGGGTCAATTGGGCATGATAAGAATGTTAGAGGGCCAATAGAGGAACTTTATAAATTTTTGTGTGAAACTTACCATTTTTGTAAAGGAAGGGAAAAATTGTAATTTTGGAAAAGTTGGAGGACCAAATTGGAAATTTGGGAAAGTAAACCCCTTTTTGTGAATTTGAATAAATTGAGGTCCTAAGATAAATTTTAAAAGTTTCGGGACTCAATTTGAGGAAAAACCGGCATCAGGGACTTAAAGTTAAAGAAAAATAACATTAGGAACTTAATTGTAAATAATAGAAAGTTTGGTTTTCCCATTCATTTGGAATGAATAAAGGCTATTAGGCAGAGGGATAATGAACAAGGATGTTCATATCGTATAGGAATATGAAGTATCGGGAACACCAGCAGGCACAAGCTCGCATGAATACAAAGAACCAGTCGAGTGGAATTCACTACATTAACAGGTGAGTGGGATTTTTATATCAAACCCGGTTGGGATGATAAGCATCTCAGAAATGAAAACCCACTACTAAGTGGTATTTTAACCATCACACCTGAGAGGAGTGATGTGAAAATTACGCGGAAAAACTACTTACCAGTTGTAAGTAGATCATATCCGGTTGGTATGATGAACTGCCTGAAAGGAAGGAGAAAACTCGCTTATCGGTTATAAGCGGAGATGACCCCACACCCTGTTGGTGTGATGGATAAATTAAAAGATTATTTTGTCGGAAGTGCTCTCCCCTAACTGTGTGCCACTACTTAAACTTTTTGGGAGACCTTCTTAACGTGAGCTCGAAATGCTCATATTGGTTGGAGGCCTCGATTTTGAAACTTGGGGGCTTATATGCCCAATTTTAAAAATCTTGTATAGTAGGCCCAAGGCCAGTTGGCACGCGCTAGAGCTCATAAACAAACATGAGTTATATGCCATAAAACTTTAAGTAAATGAATTGTTTGGCCATGGTACCAAGACAGTACTGCCATACTCAGTCAACTAGCGGTAGTGCAACATGAGAGGTTGATGAACCAGTCAATACAAACAGTTGAGGATCGGGGCCGTTGGACCAGTGGCACAACAGATTTTATGGCATGATGAGAAAATAATGATTGTGCATGCAGTGTGGTTACAGGACCTTCAAGATGCCAAGAAGTGTAGTGATGTGTCCTAGGGCCTTGGACGACCTAGTAGGTATAAGGGCAGATCATCAGACCATGTGACCTTGCAAAGCTCGACGTAGCTTCAAGTGCATGAGACCGGGGTGGGGTCAGGATGAGGTCTCTGTCCTCATACGGACACGGAGAATTGATTTCGAGATTAAGGGTTGGATGTCGTGTACATCTACTCATTTTCAAGGTAGAAGTGGATGTGCTTCTATCTAGGTGGCCAGTAAAGCCGCTCTGATGCCACAAGTGGGTTCAGTGTACGGGCTGGCCTACGATTGTGTGATTGACATTCATGATGAAGGATGTGTGTTGGGTGATGACACACCGTGATTAATAAGAAATGGTGATGAAAACAGAGGTTTGAAATGGAAGGATTTTTTAAAGAAAATAAGGAGTCTGGTACACTCCAATACAAATCTTTTTCCTAAAATTTAAATTTTGAAAACTCATTCATTGAGTAGTTGTACTCACCCCCTCCCTTATATCCCTTTCAGGTAGACCAAGGAAAACCTACCCAAGACCTCCTATTAGTTATACATGTATGATAGGTATGATTAATTTAAAATTTCATGGTTTATAAACAAGGGGCAACCCTTAATAAACAAGGAGAGTGGCGGGTTGATCACGGGGATCTAACCAAACTGGGTTGGGATGTGACAACTTGAGTGGTATCAGAGCCTATTTCCTTAAATACATAATCATGACTAGAAAATATAGTAACTAATAGGATTTATCTTAAAATTTTCAGATGGCTCTGAGGAGAGGAACCAAGAAAACTAGGAATGACTTTACTCAACACCTTGTCCTCGTAGAAAGACAACTCTAGAAGCTTCCTAGTGCCTGATATATAGTAGATGCCCCAAAGGCCCAAATGGGGAAATATCCAATACACCAAGGAGTACGATGCAAGGACATGTTAGGGTCACAGTCCTGTGTACAAAGGGAGTCAATCCTAAATCCAAGAATGTTAGTTAGTACGAATGTATAATCTTACCAAGGAGGATACTTGCCAAGAAAACTGTAGCTTCCTATCTATTCTATGACTACTTTTTGTGATAGGTCTAAAATCCCAACCTTTTGTATTCCATTATTAATGAAGTACTCAATTCTTAAATTCCTATCTCTCAATGATGTGATCTTGCTAGGAAGATTGCCCCAAGGAAAGTAACCAAACAAACCCACACTACCATAAAAACTAGATAAAATTTCCATTTCAGTTACGAAAATTGAATCAGGGAATTAAGAAATCCAGAAGGACTATTAGAATGACCCTTAGCAAGGGAGACTCAGCAAGGAAACTATCAATGTGTTCAACTCAAGAATAGCAAAGCACCAAACCACCAGCAACCCTAGAAAGACTTGGAAATGCTTGAAGTCAAGAAGGAACCACATCAGTCAATGCAAGAAATAACATAATATGGAATAAAAGAATAAGACAGGTAGTCAAGGATAGTTCCATATCCCATGGACTGAGGGTAACTCCACCTAAGGACCATGCTGACTATTAAAGTCCAAGGACACAGAATACTTGTAGGACTAAAGGCCAAAGACTGTGGAGCGAGTTATGTAGGCTATTCACAAGGAGGATAAGAAATAGCGATGTAAAGGAAGGAAATTCAAACTTCTTCTTAAGAAGGTCAACCATAGAGGAATACCACAAGAATAGAGGTAAGGTATATGGGAGGTACACCTAGAACCCCCTCAGAAAGGGGTAAACACAGAAAACATCCTCTGGAAATGTCAGGTAGGATATAGTAAGAATGAAGAAGAGAAGAAAGGAGTTACAAAAAGGAACTCTAGAGGGATGCATATGATTAAGTACCCTCTTAAAGGGATCATTGGTTGGCAGATGAACATAACATGGGGTGCGAGGAACCAACCCATCATTAGAAACTTATTGAAGGAAGGATGTATCGGAGGCCAAGTCTGACCTGCTTTAGAAGAGTAACAGAGCTAAATAATGATTCCAGGAGAAACTAGTAGAGAGAAGTAATTAGTAACAATAGTATGGGCATGAAAGACAAGTGATACAGCTATCCAGACAGTTGGATAATAAAAATAGTAGGAACGAGGTAGTTAACGAACTGACCTTTAGGAGAACCAAGGATTTAAACCACGACAAGGAAGAGAGATGTGAAAAGGCTAAAATGTTAAAAAAAATGGATAAATGAAATCCTTAAAGAAATCAATGACCAAGCCCGACTTTACGATCAAAAAGCCATGAGATAGTTAAGTGAGCCTCTCGAAGGATGATCAAGGGATTTTGAAACTTGGTGGATGTGAGCTCTCCCTAGAAAGAAATAGACATGTACTGGGGTACGAGTGAGAATGAGGATTGAGTACGAAAGACATACCCGTAGGATCTCAAGAGTAAAGGTAAGCATGAAAGAATGGCATCAAGGGACAACATTTAAAGTTATGTGCCTTCAAAGATGAATGAAAAAGAATTCATAGGAGAAAAGGGTAAGAATCCTCCCAAATAAGGAAATCCTAAGAAAGGATACATGACCTAATTAATAAGAAATGGAACAAGGTGACGGGAGGTGAGGAGACGAATTTGCAAATAAAATGCATGCTAAGGTGAAAGAAACTCAGGGAAGCATATTAAGAGAATCTAAGGAGTAAGTTAAACTCAAGAAAAGGTTAAGTAGGATGTTAACATCAAGAGATGTTGTGACAAGTAAGAATGAGTGGACTATAGATAATAAGGTAATGAAGGAAAGAACGTCCGAGAAACATTAGAAAAGTAAGCCCTCCAAATAAAGATGTGGTTAAGGAGGAATAATCCCAATTTGTAAGACATGTCATAGTCCACACGTGCATACGAAGCTTGAAGAGTGGATGACTGAGCATAGTGTGAAGTGCACAGAATGAGATCAAAAAATTGAAAGTATCTCTAGTAAGGAATAAGGGATGAAACAGAAGTTATGGATAAAGAAGGATCCAATATGGGCAAATGCCCTAACATAGATAGGGGTGCGAAGAAAAGAAGAAAGAAACCTACAAAGAATAATAAGAAGGTTGAGCATGTAGCTCCTAAGAGGGAAGTCTCTATTGTGAGGGACATAGTAGAGAACGAAACTGGAAGAGGGGAACCTTCTCAAGCAAAAGAATCGACACATAGATCAAAAATGATTATTTTAGAATGAAGAATCATGAAATGATTACGAGTAAGTAAAAGTGGATTAAGGAATAAGAAAAAAAATCCTTGGATAAAGAACACCAAGGACTTAAGAAGGAAAGAATCCCAGCATGTCAGTAAATCACCTAGAAACTAAATAATTGGAACCGAAAAGACTCAATAAGGAAGTTGAGAAAGGACGAGTGGGTAAGGAGAACCCACACAGTTTTGTAAGTTGATTGGATAACGGTAAATGTAGTTGAGGAATACTACCAAAAGAAAAGAGGGATGAAGTTATACAATCCCTAAGAGGTTGGAAAGTTGAGAATAACCCTAAAGGAGGTGTTCTGGAAATCTAATGGACATAGGGACAAAATCTAGAAAATGTCATGCTATAAGGGGCAGGTAAACCCAACAGTCTCGAGGAAAACATGACTTAAAATAAGGAAGAGTCAGTTAATAGGCATGACAAAGTCAAACATAAAATTTGGACTGAATTGTAATGAGCAACGGATGAAGGAAGCGTCGAAATAGGATGAAAAGGTGATGACAAGGAAATTTGTGAAAACAGCTTTGTAATGCTCTAAAGGACGTCGAGCTAAGGGTTTCAATGACCAAGAAGTTAACTAGACATGGGAATGGTTAGGTATCTTAGAACTCCCAATCCTGAGTATAGGACATCAAAGGGAAAAATGTTGCTCTAAGCAAAGAAAGATGTGAATCTAAGAATATACCCTGAAGTAAGGTATGTCTAGTTATGATAAACTCCATGGAGGGAGTAAATACTATAAAGGAAAAGAAATTCCTTCAGTAAAGATAAGAGTTTGCATGTTTAGCAAATACCAAACGGACACCAAAGGAATTGGTTCCTCATGCAATGTTGTAAATAAGTTTCGGGGACAAAACTGCTAAAATGAGGGGAGAGTTATAAACCCCGCCCTTTTGAGTTATAAACCGGAAAAAGAACCGATCAAACAGAGTAAGAAAACCAAAACAGTTCACAAACTCGATCATTTTGGAATGGGCAATTTGGAAATTTACAACTCCTGGGTGATCCAAAGGGTTCATAAAACCTTGGAAAAGAACCTTAGGAGAAATTGGAAGAGAAAAACCAAACCGATTTAGATGAACCGGATCCAACTGGATTGAACTAGTTTATGAACCGAGTCGGTTCATGAACCAGAACTGATAGAGAAAGGGCAAACTGGGAAATTTATGAATCCTTAGTGACCCAATGAGTCCCAAAATTCATTGAAATGGACTTGAGAATGAATTGGAGTGGAAAACCAAAGCAATTTAGGTGAACTGGTTTGGACCGGTTTGAACCACTATTGAACTGGATTATAAATTCATTTTTCTAGGTGGCTTAAAATTTTCAAATTTGTGATTTGAGGCTACCATTGGATAGAAAATGAATTTAGATTAATTTAGAAATTTTTAGATTTAAAAAATTCGGTCAAATGGGGGGTGAACCGGCCAGTTTAAGCTTTGAACCTGGTTCGTACCGATACGATCCGGTTCGAAATAGTGTCATCTTCTTCCTTCAAATAACAACACTATTAACTCATCGAAAAACCACACAACACCAATGAAGCTGAAAAGTCTTTGGATAGGGAGTTTTAGACAATGAATGACTGCCATTAATATACCAATCAAATGGCCAAGAAGTCCCTGAGCTTCCTATATAAAGACCCCCTCCCCATTCATCCTCTCCACACTTGAAAACTCCATTCTCTCTCAACTGCTCCATTTTCCAGTGAATCTCAAACTAGATCTCCAACTTAGGCACTTTTCTAAGCCAAACAAGGTGAGATTGGATTCTTTAGAAATGGGGAGAAGTCAGCTACATGCCTGTAGTCTCTGTTTATTCTAGGGTCATCGGAGAAGCGTCGGCATGATGGAAGAGTGAAGCTGCTTTGGTAGACCGAAGTTGCCCTGTTGCAACCAAGCTGAAATTGGCCAATTTGAGCCCTTCTCAAGCCAAACCAAGCCCTCCCAACACTTCCTCAGCCCTCCCACAACCGAATTAGGACTAGAAGGTAAGCCAATTCGGCTCTCCTCTACAATTTTTGACCGGTGCTAGAGACAGAACCGGCAGAATTTCAATGATAAAATTCTAACTCAATTCGGCATCAATTGATGCAATTCTTGATTCTAGAATGAACTTCAGGATGAGAGCTATCTACCTAGATTGAAAGCTCGGATCGTCGTGCCCTCCACGGTGAGTAATTAAAGCTCTCTCTCTATAGTGTATTTTCCGACAAAGCTCCGTTTGAGCTCATTCTAGCGTCAAAACTTGCAATTCAAAGTGCTATTGAATCATATGAAGATGTAAGAACTCAATTTTAACTTCAATTTGAACAATTAGAAGTGTTTAATTGGTCAATTTGATGAAATCAAATTCAGTTGTGTTAAGAAGGTGAAATTGGGAGGAAAATTGGGCATTTTTTAAAATTCGAAGAACCAAGATGTAATTTTATAAAATTGAGGGTCAATTGGGCATGATAATAATGTTAGAGGACCAATTAAGGAATTTTAGGATTTTTGGGGTGAAACTTACCATTTTTGTAAAGGAAGGGCAAAATGGTAATTTTGGAAAAGTTGGGGGACCAAATTGGAAATTTGGAAAATTAAACCCCTTTTGTGAACTTGAATAAATTGATGTCCTAAGATAAATTTTAAATGTTTCGGGACTCAATTTGAGGAAAAACCAGCATTATGGACTTAAAGTTAAAGAAAAATAACTTTAGGGACTTAATTGCAAATAATAGAAAGTTTAGTTTTCTTATTCATTTAGAATGAATGAATATTATTACGTTGAGGGATAATGATCAAGGATGTTCATATCGTGTAGGACCAGTCGAGTGGAATTCACTGCATTAATGGGTAAGTGGGATTTTTATATCATACCCGGTTGGGATTTTAAGCAACTTGGAAATGAAAACCCACTACAAAGTAGTATTTTAACCATCACACCTAAGAGGAGTGATGTGAAAATTATGTGGAAAAACTAATTACCCGTTGTAAGTAGATCATACCCAGTTGGTATGATGAAGTTACTGAAAGGAAGGAGAAATCTCGCTTATCGGTTATTAGCGAAGATGATCTCACACCTGGTTGGTGTGATGCATAGATTAAAGGATTATTTTGTCGGAAGTGCTCTCCCCTGACTGTGTGCCACTGCTTAAACTTTTTGGGACACCTTCTTGACGGGAGTTCAAAATGCTTAGATTGGTCGGAGGCCTCAATTTTAAAACTTGGGGGCTTATATGCCCGATTTTGAAAATCTCGTACAGTGGGCCCAAGGCCAGTTGGCATGAGTAGGAGATCCTAAACAAACATGAGTAATAATGCCATAAAACTTTAAATAAATGAATTGTTTGGCCATGATACCAAGACGGGACTGACATACTCAGTTAGCTAGCAGTAGTGAGACAAGACAGGTCGACGAACCAATCAAGACAAACAGCTGCGGGTTGAGATAAGGGTCGGGGTCGTTGGACTTGTGGCCCCACAAATTATATGGCATGATGAGAAAATATTAATTATGCATGCATTGTGATTATGGGACCTTCAAGATGCCCAAGAGGTGTAGTGATGCGTCCTAGGGCCCTCGACGACCTAGTGGGTATAAGGGCAGATCGTCGGACCAGGTGACCTTGCGAAGCTCAACGTAGCTTCAAGAGCATGAAACTGGGGTGGGGTCAGAATGAGGTCTATGTCCTCATACGGACACGGAGAATTGATTTTGGGATTGAGTGTCAGATGTCGCGTACATCCACTCATTCTCAAGGTAGAATTGGACATGCTTCTATCTAGGTGGCCAACGCTCTAATGCCACAAGTGGGTTCAGTGGACGGGCTGGCCTGCGATTGTGTGATTGACCTTCATGATGAAGGATGTGTGTTGGGTGATGACACACCGTGATTAATAAGAAATGGTGATGAAAACAAAGATTTGAAATGGAAGATTTTTTAGAGAAAATAAGGAGTCTGGCACACTACAATACAAATCTTTTTCCTAAAAGTTAAATTTCGAAAACTCATTCATTGAGTAGTTGTACTCACCGCTTCCTTATATCCCTTTCAGGTTGACCAAGGAAAACTTACCCAAGACCTCATGTTAGTTACACCTATCAGATAGGTATGATTAATTTAAAATTTTATTGAGTTTCGATTTATACTTTTCCAGGAAAGTTGCAAGTTTAAAGGACGCCTTACTCTTCATGGTTTATAGATAAGGGGCAACCCTTAATAAACTAGGAGAGTGGCGGGTTGATCATAAGGATCCGACCAAATTTGGTCAGTGCATGACACCCTCCCTTTATCCCTTTTTAGTTAACCTAGGGAAACCAACCCTAAAAGACCTCCCTATAGTCAAACCTTAATATAGGTCTGTAAGATTTAATGTCATGCCCCGACCCTATTTGGTCAGATCTCCATGAGCAACCCGCTATTCTTCCTGGATTACTAAGGGTTTTCCCCTATTTTAACCTGGGAGGAGTAAGGCATCCTTTAAACCTAAAGTTGTCACACCCCGACCCGGTTCGGTTGGATCCCCGTGAACAACCGGCCTCTCTCTCAGTTTATTAAGGGTATTTCCCTTCTCTAAACCATGTGGAGTAAGACATCCTTTTTACCTGTACCTTTCCTAAATAACATTAATCAAAACTGAATATATTAACCTTACATAGCTATCTTAAGGTTCAACTACCGACAGATCTTTAAGATCAGTTTCCCTTGGTTACCTGAAAGGGGTAAAAGGGAGTGGGTGAGTTCTACAACTCAGTGAACGGGTGTTGAAAGTGAGTTTTAAAAACAACTTTATCCAACCCGTGCCAAGGGTAAATTTTTCTTTTAAAAAAAGTTTCCTCAATTTCAATTTCTTTTTCCAAAACTTTTTCCAAGGTTTACAATTTCTTTTTCAAAGGATTTTCAAATCCTTTCTGAGGTTTTCTTAACCTTTTTCCCATTTCTATATTAGGTGTGTTTTACAAATAACGCACACCCTTCATCATGAAGGGATCACACATATTCGCGAGATACAGTTATGCTAACTGCACCCACTTGTGGATTGAAGCATCTTTACCATCCATCCTAATAGAAATCCATGACTTCTACCCGGAGTCTGAGTGAACGTCTCTGACGTACTACCCTCAGACCCAAAATACTCCTTGTCCGTATGAGGATAGAGACCTCATCCTCACCCCACCCTGGTCTCATGTGCAATGAAGCTATGTCGAGCTTCGCAAGGTCACCTGGTCCGACGAACTACCCTTATGCCTACCAGGTCGTCCAAGGCCCTAGGACACATCACTACCCCCTCTTGGGAATCTTGAAGGTCCCATAAACACAGTGCATGCACAATTAGTATTTTCACATCATGTCATATAATTTGTGGTGCCACTAGTCCAACAGCTGAGCTAAAAAGGGTTAATTGAAAGAATAAGATAAGAGTTTGCATGTTAAGCAAATACCAAATAAACATCAAAGGAATTGGTTTCTCATGCAAGGTTGCTAATTAAGTTTTGGGGACAAACTCCTAAAAAGAGGGGAGAGTTGTAAACCCCACCCGTTTTAGTCAAAGAAAATTGGGAAAAAAAACTGGTCAAATAGAGTAAAAAAACTGAATCGGTTCACAAACCCGATCATTTGAGAACGGGCAATTTGGAAATTTACAACTCTCGGGTGATCCAAAGGGTTCATAAAACCTTGGAAAAGAACCTTAGGACAAATTGGAAGAGAAAAACCAGACCGGTTTAGATGAACTAGATCCAACTGGATTGAACTAGTTTATGAACCAAGTCAGTTCAATAACTGGAACCGATAGAAAAAGGCCAAACTGGCAAATTTATGGATCCTGAGTGACCCAAAGAGTCCCAAAAGTCAGGGAAATAGACTTGAGAATGAATTGGAGATGAAAATCAAACCAGTTCAGGTGAACCTGAATTGAACTAGATTGAACCGGTTTAGACAACTATTGAACCGGATTCTAAATTCATTTTTCTAGATGGCTTAAAAAATTCAAATTTGAGATTTGAGGCCACAATTGGATAGAAAATGAATTTAGATGAATGTAGAAATTTTTTAATTTAAAATTTTGAAAAAATCGGTCGAATGGTGGTGAACCAGCCGGTTCAAGCTTTAAACCCGGTTCGGACTGTACTGGTCCAGCTCGGAACAATGTCGTCTTCTTCCTTCATATGATAGCACTGTTCACTCGCCAGAAAATTGCACAGCACCGACGAAGATAAAAAGTCTCCAGCCAGGGAGTTTTAGGCAATGAATGACTGTCATTAAGGTGCCAATCGAACGGCCAAGAAGTCCCCGAGCTTCCTATAGAAAGAGCCCCTCCCCATAAATCTTCTCCACACCTGAAAACTTCATTTTCTCTCAACTGCTCCATTTTTAGGTGAAGCTCAAACCAGAGCTCTGGATTGGGCATTTTTTTTAGCCAAAAATGGAAAGGCCTGGTTCTTTAGAACCAGGGAGAAGTCAGATACACGCTTGAAGTCTCCGTTTGTTCTGAGGTTCATCGGAGAAGCATTTGCGTGATGGAACAGTGAAGCAGCTCTAGTGGACCGAAGCTTCCCTATTTTGGCCAAGCTGAAATTGGCTAATTTGAGCCCTTCTGAGGCCAAACAAAGGACTCCCAACACCTTCACAGCACTCCTACGGCTGGATTAGGGCTGAAAGGTAAGCCAATTCGACTACCCTATGTAATTTTCGACCGGTGCTAGAGAGAACCGACAGAAATTTGATGATAAAATTCTCATTCAATTCGGCATCAATTGATACAATTCATGATTCTAAGATGAACCTCAGGATGAGAGCTAACTGCCTAGATCGAATGCACGGGTCGCTATGTCCCCAACGGTGAGAAATTGAAGCTTTCTCTCTCTACAGTCTATTTTCCAATGAAGCTCTGTTTGAGCTCGTTCCAGCATCAAAACTTACGATTCAAAGTGCTATTGAATCGTATAAAGATGTACGAACTTAATTTTAACTTCAATTTCAACAATTAGAAGTGTTTAATAGGTCAATTTGATGAAATCAAATTCAGTTGTGTTAGTAAGTTGAAATTGAAGAAAAATTGGAGAAAATTTGGGATTTTCAAAAATTTGGGGGACTAATATGCAATTTTGTAAAATTGAGGGTCAATTGGGTATGACAAGAATGTTAGAGGGCCAATTGAGCAATTTTCGAATTTCTATGGTAAAACTTAAAATTTTTGTAAAAGAAGGGCAAAATGGTAATTTTGGAAAATTTGGGGGCCAAATTGGGAATTTGGGAAACTTGAACCCCTTTTTGTGAAATTGAATAAATTGAGGTCCCAAGGTAAATTTAAAAGTTTTGGGACTGAATTTGGGGAAAAGCCGACATTAGGGACTTAAAGTTAAAGAAAAATTACTTTAGGTATTGAATTGCAAATAAATAAAAAGTTAGCTTTTCTTATTCATTCAGAATGAATAAAGGCTATTAGGTCGAGTGATAATGAACAAGGATGTTCATATCATGTAGGAACACAAAGTACCGGGAATGCCATCAAGGACAAGCTCTTGTGAATACAAAGAACCAGTTGAGTGGAATTCAGTGCATTAACGAGTGAGTGGGATATTTATATCATACCCGGTTGGGATGATAAGCACCTCAAAATGAAAACTCACTACTTAGTGGTATTTTAAACATTACAACTTAGAGAAGTGATGTGAAAATAATGCACAAAATTTACTGGTTGCAAGTAGATCATACCCGATTGGTATGATGAAACTTCCTCGGAGGAAGTGGAAAACCCGTAAATCGGTTATGAGCAGAGATATCCTCATACTCGGTTAGTATGATGGATAGTTAAAATTATATTTGTAAACCCCACACATTTGAGTTAAGAAAACCAGGAAAAGAACCGGTCAAACCAAATAAGAAAACCGAGCCGATTTACATTTGGGAATAAGCAATATGGAAATTTACAACTTTCGGGTGATCCAAAGGGTTCATTAAACCTTGGAAAAGAAACTTAAAACAAACTAGAAAACAAAAACCAAATTGGTTCAGGTGAACTAGATACCATAAGAACTTTAAAGTTAAGTGTGCTTACCCGAGAGTAGTGTGAGGATGGGTAAAAAATTTTTATGCCAACGTACGGCTTATCATAAATAGCCATAAATTAATATATATTAAATTATTGTAATTAATACCAATAATTTATGGCAATATTAATACTAGTAATAAATCTCTCTCATTTAATACACGGTTTTACACCGATATAAATAGGTCATCCCCATTTATTCTCCTCACACCTGAACACTCATCTCCCTCTCTCTACTGCTCCATTTCTTGGTGAAGCTCGAACTAGAGTTTCGACTTAAACATTTTTCTTAGCCTCGGAAGGAGTGCTTGAGCTCTTTAGAACTGGGGAGAAGTCAGCTATCGGATAGCAAACTCCAGTCAATTCGAGAATCACTAGAGAAGCGCCGACATGATGGAACAGTGAAGCAGCTTCGGCGGATCGAAGCTGCCCTATTTCGGTGAAGCTGAAATTGGCCATTTTGAGCCCTCCTCAGACCAAACCAAGCCCTCCCAACACTTCCTCAGCCCTCCCACGGCTGAATTAGGACTGAAAGGTAAGCCAATTCCACTCCCCTTTGAAATTTCCGGCCGGTGCTAGAGAGAGAACCAACGGAATTTCAATGATGAAATTCTAACTCAATTTGGCATTAATTGATGCGATTCTTGATTCTAGGACGATCCTCAAGATGAGAGCTATATGCCCAGATCGAAAGCTCGGACCGCCATGCCCTCACTAGTGAGAAATCGAAGATTTCTCTCTCTACAATCTGTTTTCTGGCGAAGCTCCGTTTGAGCTCGTTGCGGTGTTAAAATCTGTGATTCAAAGTTTCTTAGAATCGTATGAACATGCAGGAACTCAATTTCAACTCTAATTTCAATAATTAGAAGTGCTTGATCGGTCAATTTGATTAAATCAAATTCGGTAATGTTGAAGAGTTGTAATTGGTGGAAAATTGGGGATTTTCGAAATTCAAAGGGCCAAAATGCAATTTTATGAAATTGAGGGTCAATTGGGCATGAAAATAATGTTGGAGGACCAATTGAGGAATTTTGAAATTTTGGGGTAAAACTTACCATTTTTGTAAAAGATGGGCAAAATGATAATTTTGGAAAATTTGGGGGACCAAATTGCAAATTTGGGAAATTAAACCCCTTTTTGGTGAAATTAAATAAATTGAGGTCCCAAGATAAATTTTAAAAGTTACGGGACTCAATTTGAGGAAAAATCGACATTAGGGACTTAAAGTTAAAAGAGAAATAACTTTAGGGACCTAATTGCAAATAACTAAAAGTTTGGATTTTCTCATTCATTGGAAATGAATGAAGGTTGTTATGCTGAGTAATAATAAAGAAGGTTGTTCATATCGTGTAGGATCACGAAATACCGGGAACGCCAGCAAGGACAAGCTCGCGTGAATATAAAGAACCAGTCTAGTGGAATTCACGGCATTAATGGGTGAGTAGGTTTACTAACATCATACCCGGTTGGGATGATGAGCACAACTTAAAGATAAAAACCACTTACCGGTTGTGAGTGGAAATTTTATGTCAAACCCGGTAGGGAACGATAAGTACCTCGGTATAAAAACCTATTATTTAGTGGTATTTTAATCATCACCACTTAGAGAAAGTGATGTGAAAATTATGCGGAAAAACTACTTACCGGTTGTAAGTAGATCATACCCAGATGGTATGATGAGACTTCCTCGAAGGAAGTTGAAAACCCGTTCATCGGTAATCAACGGAGATGTCCTTATACCGAGCGGTATAATGGACAGTGAAAACATATGTTTTGTCAGAAGTTCTCTCCCTTGAATGTGTACCAATGCTTAAACAATTTGGGAGACCTTCTCGACGGGAGCTTGAATAGCTCTTATAGGTCGGGGGCCTCAGTTTTGGAACTTGGGGGCTAAATGCCCGATTTTGAAAATCTTGTACAGTGGGCCCAAGGCCAGTTGGCACGAGCAGGAGCTCATAAACGAACATGATATATGTGCCATAAAAATTAATAAGTGAATTGTTTGGCCATGGTACCAAGATAAGACCAACATGCTCAGTCAACTAGCAGTAGTGCGACATGATAGGTCGACGGACTAGTCAAGATAAATAGCTGCGGGTTGAGTTGAGAGTCGGGGGCCGTTGGACTAGTGGCACCACAAAGTAGATGGCAATATAAGAAAACATTGTTTGTGCATGCACTGTGAGTACGGGATCATCAAGACACCCATGAGGGGTAGTGATGCATCCTAAGGGCACTGGACGACCTGGTGGCTATAAGGGCACTTCGTCATTCCAGGTGTCTGTGCGAAATCTGGAGTAGCACCAAGCGCATGAGACCGGGGTGGGGACGGGATGAGGTCTCTATCCTCATACAGACACGAAGAAGTGATTTTGGGATTATGGGTCGAATGTCGTGTACATCCACTCATTCCCAGGGTAGAAGTGGTTGTACTTCTATTCGGGTGGCAGGAAAAGTCGCTCCGAAGCCATTAGCGGGTTCAGTAGTGATAATGACTTGCAAATGTGTGTAACCTTCATGATGAAGGATGTGTGTTTGGTGATGACACACCGGTAACTAAGAAATAATGGAAAAACCCAAATTTTTAAATGAAAGGATTTTTGAAAAGAAAGGAGTCTCGCATACTCCATATAAATGTTTTTCTAAAAAGTTAAAAGTAGACTTTTAAAAACCCATTCACTGAGTATCCGTACTCACCCCCTCCCTTATATCCCTTTCAGGAAATCCCAGAAAGCCTACCCTGAAAGACAATCAACCAAGATGCATGTAAGATAGGTATGTAAAGTTTAAAATTTCATGCAGTTTTGATTATGCTATTCCGGGAAATGGTGCAGGTTTAAAGGATGCCTTACTCTTTATGAATTATAATAAGGGGAAACCCTTTAGTAAATCGGGAGACTGGCGGGTTGATCATGGGGATCCGACCAAACTAGGTCGGGGTGTGACAATATTTTTGTCGGAAGTTCTCTCCCATGACTGTGTGCTACTACTTAAACGATTTGGAAAACCTTCTTGATGGGAGCTCGAATAGCCCTGATAGGTCGGAGGCCTCAGTTTTGGAACTTGGGGGCTAATATGCCTAGTTTTAAAAATCTCGAATAGTGGGCCATAGACCAGTTGGCACGAACAGAAGCTCATAAACAAACATGAGATATATGCCATATAACTTTAATTAAATGAATTGTTTGGCCATGGTACCAAGACTGGACTGACATATTCAGTCAACTAGTGGTAGTGCGACATGACAGGTCTCTGGACTAGTCAAGAGAAACAGTTGCAGGCTGAGTTGAGGGTCAGGGCCGTTGGACCAGTGGCACCATAGATTTATATGGAATGATGTGCAAATACTAATTGTGCATGCAATGTGTGTACGAGATCTTCAAGACGCCAAAGAGGGGTAGTGATGTGTCCTAGGGCATTGGATGACCTAGTGGGTATAAGGGCAGTTCATCAGACCAGGTGAACTTGCAAAGCTCGACGTAGCTTCAAGCGCACGAGACCGAGGTGGGGTTGGGATGAGGTCTATGTCCTCACACGGACATGGAGAATTGATTTCGAAATTGAGGGTTGAATGTCACATACATCCACTCATTCTTAGGGTAGAATTTGACGTGCTTCTATCTTGGTGGCCGGTAAAGTCGCTCTAATGCCACAAGTGGGTTCATTGGGCGAGATGGTATGCGATTGTGTGTTTTTTACTTTCATGATGAAGCATGTATGTTGGGTGATGACACACCGTGATTAATAAGAAATGGTGATAAAATAAAGAATTGAAATGAAAGGGTTTTTGAAAGAAAATAAGAAGTGTGGAACACTCCAAACAAATCATTTTCCTAAAAGTTAAATTTTGAAAACCCATTCACTGAATCGTTGTACTCACCCCCTCTCTCATATCCCTTTTCAAGAAATCTTGGAAAGCCTACCCTCAAGGACCACCCACTAATATGCCTGTGAGATAGGTATGATAAATTTAAAAATTATACCTCAAGGCCTCGGTTTTTGAAATACTATAGGCCCACTGCCATCTTTTGCAAAACTTGTGAAGTGGGCCCAAAGCCAATGGGAATGGGCTTAGACCCATAGAAAAATTATGAATTTTGAAGCCTTATGAAAACTTTTATAAATGGTTATTTTGTGTGACTTTAATTGAAGTTGAGTCATCAAACTTTTTGGGCTAGTGGCACCAAAGATAAAGGCCTTAACTGAGAGATTATTGATTGTGCATGTTGAGATATGGAACCATCGAGGCGCCCAGTATGGGGTAGTGTTGGTTCTAAGGGCTGCTGGATGACTCAGCGAGCATAAGGGAAGCTTTGTCATTCCAGTATGTCGAGAAGCTATGGGGGCTTCATGCGCATTGAGGCTAAAGAAGAAGGGTGAGAGGTCTTATCCCACAATAGTGGAAATGAAGTTCGAAAAAGTATGGGAGTTAAGCAATGGTGCTCACACAAACTTGTGGTTGAGGTGGAAGACCTTTCACCAAGATGGACGGTAAAGTCACTTTGATTCACAAGTGGAACAATCGACGAATGTTCTGCAAAGGAATGTACCCTTTAATGAAAAAGGGTGTTTGCTTGTTTGTTAAACTAAAAACTTATGATTGAGAATAGATTTGATCAATTAATAATCCCTTGAACCGTATTTTTCTACCTTATTACCCAATCACTGAGTTGTAGACTCACCCCCTTCCTTAAACCCCTTTCAGGAAAAATCATAAAGAGAAACTTGTGTGAAGACTTAACTTCCTGGCATGTTTTAAGCATTATTATTGTTCTAGTACATTTTATGAAATCTTATTATCTTGGAAATTGTTTTTAAATATTTTTAAGTTATGCCTGACTCTTTCGGGTACTACAGTTGGGTTCATATTTTGGAAGAAGTTGCGGGTTATTCACAGGGTAACCGGGTTGGGGTGTGACCAGCAAGGCTTGACGGGGCTGGGCGTCCGAATGCAGTCATAGGGAATATGTTGTGAAGCTAAATCACTGCCTTCCATGGGTGTGTTGGGGAGAATAATGCATGCATAAGAGAGAGGGGTTAGGGAATTTAGCAAAGAGAAAGATGTGAATCTCAGTCAAGGAGTGGATGACCTTACCTGAAGAACAGAGCTAAAAGCTCGAATGAACCTTGGCATCCCATAACTCCTATAGAGAATTAAGGGGCAATCATTATTACAATTGAATCATCAAAAAAGGAAGCAAAAAACATGAACAAATGGGAACGGAAGACATCATATGATCGAGGGAGCAAATGCACAGCCATAATGCCCTTTAGTCAACCTAAGACCAAGATGGAAATTAAGGATCTAAGAGTAATTACTACACCCTTCTAAATGAGAGGAGCAAGACGATGATGATGAGGTTCGAGCGACGACACGGGATCATTTGGTCATCAACCGAGGAAAGATGAGTAGGGAGGAGATAGTATCAGTGGACAACCTTCAACTGAGAGCGTTTCCTAAAGGGAATGAGCTTCAAGTTCTATGAAGGAATTGGGGGCAAACGGAAGGAGGTGAAAACAATTGTCATGCCATCAGGTGTTGCACCTATTTACCTGTTGCCCCTTCCTTACCAAATGACCAAATAACCCTCTAATGCACAAAGACAAATTTACCCTTCAAGATGGCTTTAATTACAGGCTTGGCATTGAAAATTTATATATAATGCCCTTGGAAGTTTGAAATAACTACAGACCCTACCATTTATCCAATTTTACCTAATTGCCCTTTAAATTTGATGAAATTATGAGCAAGCCATTTGGTAAATTAAATGACCAAAATACCCTTGTGAAATAGATAAAATTAAAAGAATGACATCAAGTGTATATTTGGGAGGATAAATGAGGTCGGTATGCCGAAATTATGAAAATGTACATGATGGCATAATTGGAGTACTGGGAAATTTCGAGCCTTGATTACTGGCCTAGATTCTTCAATTACCTAATTTTGAGTGGAAAGTACAAAGGTTAGATTTTTTTTTCTTATTTAATAGATATAAATTTAAATAAGAAAATAGGATATAAAGGCAAAACCAAAAATTTTGGAAGTATTTAAGTATAGTCTAATAAAGGTTTGGATTGCGGCCCAGAGAACATTTATTGAACCATGTATCATATGTAGGGAGTAAAAAATACATGATCGTCCGAGAGGAGCACGAAGATTTGGGACTCTTTCAGGGATGAACAACTCCTCAGATAAATATGAGTGGGATTTCTAGCATTGAGTCTGATTGTATCGATGATGTGATACTACTCGAAAAAATTTACTGTATAATTTATTATAAAATTAATTTTCCATAGATATAATTCCATGAATATGTGACATTGCTTAAACTATTTTGAGATGTATATTTGTGTTTGGAGCATGAATCCTAATTTTAGTATTTCCTGTGGAAAGTGTGTGGACACACTCCAAGTGTACAATCTAATTCAATTGTCGATGTCAGATATGGGTAGGACCTATAATCAACAAAAGGTTGATTAGATTTAGCTCTATGAAAGTGGGTCCAAGGCCATAGTTTTTTAAAGAGAAGTAGGCCCAAGGCCATGTTTTGAAAACTCGTATCAGTGGGCCCAAGGGCAATGAAAATGGGATCATTCTCATAGATAAGTTTGATTTAAGAACCTGATAAAAATTATCACAACTGATAATGTTTAGTGAAGTTGTAGAGCTAGAGTCGGGTTGGAGCTCATTGGGCTAGCAGCGCAATGATAAAGATCTTAAATCAAAAGACTTATGTATGTGATTGGAATCGTTCGGAACCAAAGAGATGCCCGGTATGGGCTAGTGTTGGTTCTAAGGGCTACTAGACAGCAAGATTAGTATAAGGAAAGTTGTGTTGTTCTGGTAAGTTTTGAAGCTCCGGGAGCTTCGCGCGCACTTAGAGCATGGGGATAGAAGAGTGAGGTCACACCCCCTCTGTATGGGAACGAAGTATCAATAAGTCTAGGGTTAGGCCAAGGTGCTCACATAGACAATGTGGTGGAGGTTGTGGCCTCTCATCAAGATAGAAGATAAATACGCTCTGGGCCACTAGTGGAATAGATCGAGGTTGAAGCATCTAAGTGTATGTTCTACAACTTCTTGATCCCTTTATTGAAAAAGGGTGTTTTGTCGTTTGTTCGATACAAATGTATGTGAATTTTACCTATAAAAAAATTGTAAAAGACCTTTCAGGTAGGAAGAACATAATTTTTTTCTTGTGAGATATAATCGGTAAAATTTCAATGAAAATCACGTGAGAGATTTTTAAAAATAAACAAGTGGTGACTTGTTAAGTGGAAACCCCAACCCATTGGGATTAAAGTAAAAGTATCCGTAAAAACATTCAGTTTTTCTAGTTTACTCATTATAAATACAAGTGAAATTCTCAAGGCTTGTTAAGATGAACCCGAGGATAATTTTTTTTCGATAAAATGAATGTATTTCAAACTTGTTAAATACAAGTAATTCTTGAAAACTCTATAAGCTTGCCGATGGTGAATCCCTGTTTTACCAAAACTACTTGAAATCCTATGTAGAGTACGTGTTGAATTATGGACATGAAGTCACGATGTTGGCTAAGCCCTCTCACTAAGTTGTTGAACTTATTCCCCTCCAATTACCCCTTTCAGGCAACAATGGTGATTAAGGAAATATGTTGATGGGAAAAGCCAACCCAAACCAAAGGTACTTCCTACATAAGTACATAGTCCTGGTATGGTTTCCGAAGTTTATTTTCCAAAAGTTCAATTTTTTAATTTTGTAAAATAATTTCAGTCATTATGTTTTGAGGCTTGCACCATGCGGGTTTATAATAATGAGGCACCCATTGTTATAAAATCGAGAGGATGCGGTGGTTATCTACATGTCCAATTGGAGAAATCGGATCAGGGTGTGACATTGTTTATAAACCAGTTCAAACCAAAAGATTTGAGAAAAATGGGTAAGACCACCAAAATACCATCAAAACATCTTTAAGGATCATGTATCGAGGGGCGGAAGAGGCCAAGTTAAAATCGGCCCACATGGGGACTAAATCAATTTAAAATAAAAGGCCTCTAATTTTTAAGAGGATCTAAAAAAATCATAAAATGGAAGATCTTGAGCCCAATCAATAGAGAATGGGAAGAGTAAGTTTTAGAAAAATAGATTGCGCCAAGAACAGGTTGAATTGGAGGTCATTCGACCAAGGGATCATTGAAACAGATCAAACCGACTCACAGCAATAACCCCTCCCCCCCATCCACCATAGAAATTTAATCATTCCCAGAGCTACATGCCATGGAATGACTCGTGAAAGCTATGGATAGATAAGCATGTAAGTGTTAAAGCAATCCATATAAAAATTGGATGTTCCCTTTTTGGATTTAGATCAGAATTCTTTCTAGAAGCTGAGCATCTCGTGAGTCTAGTGATCTAACTTGTAGAGAGCTCTGCTCCACCATTTGACAACCTCTGAGGGCAGTCTTGTATCCCTAGAAAGCTAAGGAGCTTTCCATCACTACCTCTTTCGTCCCTCAACTCTCCCTCTATAGGTTCCAATGAAATTGAATAGTACCCAATCTTCAGTGATTGCAAATACAGTAGTTGATTGGAAGGTGAATTCCAATGGCCTCGACAGCCCTTGAAGGCTATGAAAACTTCAGCAGAATCCTCACATCACCACATAGCCACTAGCCTTGCTCCATTTGATTTAGTATAGAAGGAGTTTTAAATCTTTCAAATTTTAGTTTTTGGGTGAAGTGGTTAAGCAAACAAAAATGAATACTACAGTTGCTACAGACCACCAATCAATGTGATTCAAGTGGCACTTACTCCATGAGGAGCCAGCTTTCAAACTACATTGGCCTTAATGATCGAGGTGTCATCTCTGGCGAGTTCCCGACTTTGACCCAACTAATATTCTTTCTATTTTATGTTTCTAACCAGGTTTGATTGTCACTTTTTTGGCTGACCCCAGCCAAATAGAGTTTATGATGGCCTAAAGGTCGGCCATTGGGACCTTGTGACTTAGTTTGACAATTTTTTAAGATATTCCCACCATGAGCCAAAGGTCGGGGACTAAACTACAAATAAGTAAAAGATAGATGACCCAAAAGTATATAAGCTTTTTATGGGGTCTTCTTAGGAGGCTAAATAAATTTTTGGGATCAATTCAAAAGTTTGGTGAAGTTCGGGGATGAGGTTAGCAAGCTTTGCCTATGGACCTAATTGCAATAAAAGAAAGTAAAAGACAAAAGAATAGATAATGGTATTTGTGTTGCTAAAATGTAACTTTTGAGTAGTACAAGGGCCTAAACATAATTAAAGAAAGTTTAGAGACCCAAATAAGAAATATTAGTGACAAAGGAGTCTCGGGGGTCAAGTTGTAAAGAAAAATAAGGGATAAATCATAATTTTGCCTAAACTTAGGGATTATTGAGCAATTAGCAAACAACAGAGCTTGTAATTATTCCAAAGCATATTGAGAACCAGAATGGTACTAAAGGAAACTTGAGGGACCCAGATGGAAGGCTTGAGAAGTCTATGGTCCTAGGGAGATAAGTGTTAAAGAGTAAGGGCAAAATGGTGGTTCTACCTTACTTTGGGCACTATTTTGTAAATAGAGGAAAAATGAGATCAAGGAATTTCCTAAGGTAATTTGAGTACTTTAATGGAACATAAGAAACTTGAGAACCCAAGTAAAGGGCTTGAAAAAGTTTAGGGTCCAAAAAGGACAATTGTTCGACAAGTGAATTGAGTAAACTGAGTACGAGGGGTAAAACTATAATTCATGAGTGGGATTTCGGTGTATTATTTATAGGGTTCATTGGGGTACTTAAACTAACCCCAAATCTTTTTCTCTAACTATTATAGAGAAAGTACAAGAATGTCTGAGCAAGGATCATTGAATTAGAGAACAGATGAAAACATATCAGAATAAACAAGTTTTCATGGTAATGGTGAGTGGGATTTTGACTTTGCATTCAATTGGACCGATGTTGCACTTACTCAAAATTATATAAAATTCTAATGTAATATTTTGGAAATGTATTTTTGAAAAGCCTAGAAAATCTGACACCTAGATATTTTTCTAGGAATTAAAGATGTACGATCAATCAGTTTTGAAATGAATGAACCAAGAATCAGTAGTGGAATACAATTGGGTAAGAATCAAGGGTTAAGGAAGGATGAAATCACAACCCTTACATTTCCATAAGTAAAAAGGGATTATCGAGCCTTCGTAACTATAGGAGGTGACCATACATTAAAATAGACTCTGGATGTCACACCCCAACTTGGTTTGGTCAGAACCCCATGAGCAACCCGCCACTCTTCCCAGTTTACTAAGGGTTTTCTCCTCCTTTAAACCCGAGAGGAGTAAGGCGTCCTTTAAACCTATACCTTTCCTGGAATACATAAATCAAAACCTGCATAAAAATTTTAACTTACATACCTGTCTTGCAGGCGTGACTAAGAGTAGATCTTTGGGTAGGTTTACCTTGGTTACCTGAAAAGGGATATAAGAAAGGGGGTGAGTTCAACGACTTAGTAAATGGGTGTTTAAAGTTTGAATTTTAGGGGAAAATATTTAAATTGGAATGTGTCAAACTCCTTATTTTAAAATTTCTCATTTTCAAAATCTCAGTTTCATCACCATTACTCACTCCTCAACAATAACTGGTGTGTTTATCAACTAACACGCACCCTTCATCATGAAGGGAACACACATGATTAAAATTCTATGTCCGTATGAGAACAGAGACCATATCTCGGTCTTGTGCACATGAAACTCAAACACAGAAGCTCTAGGAAGTCCTAAACACAGCAGCTTCACAAAGTCCAAACACAGATACTCCACGGAGTACAAACACAGAACTTCGTGAATTACAAACACGGAACTTCGTGAATTACAAACACAAAACTCCATGACTAACTGGTAAGACAAGATACACAAACCCAGTAACTTATCTTTTCACTTATCGCCACCATGTCATCCAGCAGCCCTTATGACGCATCACTAACCCTCTTGGACATATTAATGGTCACGAACCTCAAGTGCATGCACAAACAAAGTTTTTCCTCAAAAGCCATTTAATCTTTGCTGCCACTAGTCCAATGGCCCCAACCCTCAACTCGACCTGCAGCTGTTTCTCTTGACTAGTCCATCGACCTATCATGTCACACTATTACCAGTCTATCGAGTATGTTGGTCCTATCTCGGTACCATGGCCAAACAATTCATTTACTTAGTTTGCATGGCTTATAATCATGTTTGTTTACGAGCTCCTGCTCATGCCAATTGGCCTAGGGGCCCACTGTTCGAGATTTTTAAAATCGGGCATATTAGCCGCCAAGTTCCAAAACCGAGGCCTCCGGCCTATATGAGCTATTTGAGCTTCCATCACTTAGGTCTCCCAAAATGTTTAAGTGGTGGCACACAGTCACGGGAGAGCACTAACCCATGAACAGGTTTTCCATCATACCAACCGTGTATGAGGACATCTTCGCTCATAACCGATGAACGGGTTTTCCACTTCCTTCGAGAAAGTTTTATCATATCAATCGAGTATGATCTACTTACACTAGTAAGTAGTTTTTTTTGCATGATTTTCACATCACTCCTCTCAAGTGTGGTGTTTAAAATACCACTTAGTAGTGGGTTTTCATTTTTGATGTGCTTATTATCCCAACCGGGTATGATATAAAAATCCCACTCACAACCGATAAGTGGTTTTTAACTTTAAATTGTTCTCATCATCCCAACCAGGTATGACGTTAGTAAGCCCACTCACAACCGATAAGTAGGTTTTCATTAATTAAAAGTGTCAATCATACCAACCAATATGATGTATAAGATTCCCACTCACAACCAGTAAGTAGGTTTTCATTAAATAAAAGTGCTTATCATCCCAACCGGTATGGTATAAGATTCCCACTCACAACCAGTAAGTAGGTTTTCATTAAATAAAAGTGCTCATCATCCTAACTAGTATGATGTATAAGATTCTCACTCACAACCGATAAGTGGTTTTTAACTTTAAATTGGGCTCATCATCACAACCAGGTATGACGTTAGTAAGCCCACTCACTCGTTAATGTAGTGAATTCCTCTCAACCGGTTTTTTATATTCACGCGAGCTTGTTCTTGTTGGCGTTCCCAGTATTTTGTGTTCCTACACTATATGAACATCCTTGTTCATTATCCCCCGACCTAATAGCCTTCATTTATTCCAAATGAATGAGAAGACCAGACTTGTCATTTATATGAAATTTGTAAACCCTGCACATTTGAGTTAAGGAAAACCGGGAAAAGAACCAGTCAAACCGAATAAGAAAACCAAGCCGGTTTACATTTGGGAATAAGCAATATGAAAATTTATAACTTTCGAGTGATCCAAAGGGTTCATTAAACCTTGGAAAATAAACTTAAGACAAACTAGAAAACAAAAACCAAATTGGTTCAGGTGAATTAGATTCCATAAGAACTTTAAAGTTAAATGTGTTTGCCTTAGAGTAGTGTGAGGATGGGTGACCTCTTGGGAAGTATAATTTTTTGTAACCCGAAATTTCGGTCAAAAAATTTTTATATTTAATTATTGTAATTAATACCAATAATTTAATACCAAAATTAAATTATTGGAATTAATATCGAAATTAAATTATTGAAATTAACACCAATAATTTATGGCAATATTAGTAATAGTAATAAATCTCGCCCATTTAATACACGGGTTTTACGCCTATATAAAAAGGTTATCCCCATTTCATTCTCCTCACACCTTAACACTTCTCTCTCTCTACTGTTCCATTTCCCAGTAAAGCTCGAACCAGAGCTTCAACTTGAACAAAGGTCGGGCTCTTTAGAATCGGGGAGAAGATAGCTATCTGATAGTAAACTCCAGCCAATCCGAGAATCGTTGAAGAAGCGCCGACAAGATGGAATAGTGAAGCAACTCCAGCGGACCGAAGCTGCCCTATTTCGGCCAAGCTGAAATTGGCCATTTCAAGCCCTCCTCATGCCAAACCAAGCCCTCCCAACACTTAAAAGTTACGGGACTCAATTTGAAGAAAAACCAACATTAGGGACTTAAAGTTAAAGAGAATTAACTTTAGGGACCTAATTGTAAATAACTAAAAGTTTAGGTATTCTCATTCATTGGAAATGAATGAAAGTTGTTATGCCGAGTAATAATGAACAAGGTTGTTCATATCGTATAGGAACGTGAAATACCGGGAACGCCAGCAAGGACAAGCTCGCATGAATACAAAGAACAAGTCTAGTGGAATTCACGACATTAACGGGTGAGTGAGTTTACTAACATCATACCCGGTTGGGATGATGAGTACAACTTAAAGATAAAAACCACTTACTGGTTGTGAGTGGAAATTTTATATCATACCCGGTAAGGGATGATAAGTACCTCGGTATAAAAACCCAATGTTTAGTGGTATTTTAATCATCACCACTTAGAGAAAGTGATGTGAAAATTATGCGAAAAAAACTACTTATCGGTTGTAAGTAGATCGTACCCGGTTGGTATGATGAGACTTCCTCAAAGGAAGTTGAAAACCCGTTCATCAGTTATGAACGGAGATGTCCTTATACCGGTTGCTATAATGGACAGTGAAAACCTATTTTGTCGGAAGTGTTCTCCCTTGACTGTGTGCCAATGCTTAAACTATTTGGGAGACCTTCTCGATGGGAGCTCGAATAGCTCTGATAGGCCAGGGGCCTTGGTTTAGGAACTTGGGGGCTAAATGCCCGATTTTGAAAATCTCGTACAGTAGGCCCAAGGCTAGTTGGCACGAGCAAGAGCTCATAAACGAACATGATATATGTGCCATAAAACTTAATAAGTGAATTGTTTGGCCATGGTACCAAGATAGGACCGACATGCTCAGTCAACTAGCGGTAATGCTACATGACAGGTCGACGAACTAGTCAACACAAACAGCTGCGGGTTGAGTTGAGAGTCGGGGCCGTTGGACTAGTCGCACCACAGATTACATGGCAATATAAGAAAACATTGTTTGTGCATGCACTATGAGTACGGGATCATCAAGAACCCATGAGGGGTAGTGATGCGTCCTAAGGGCACTGGAAGACCTGGTGGCTATAAGGGCACTTCGTCGTTCCAGGTGTCTGTGCGAAATCTGGAGTAGCACCAAGCACATGAGACCGGGGTGGGGATAGGATGAGGTCTCTATCCTCATACGGATACGAAGAAGTGACTTCGGGATTGTGGGTCGGATGTCACGTACATCCACTCATTCCTAGGGTAGAAGTGGTCGTACTTCTATCCGGGTGGCAGGAAAAGTCACTCAGAAGCCACTAGCGGGTTCAGTAGTGATACTGACTTGCGAATGTGTGTAACCTTCATGATGAAGGATGTGTGTTGGGTGATGACACACCGTGGTAACTAAGAAATAATGGAAAAACCCGAATTTTTAAATGAAGGGATTTTTTAAAACAAAGGATTCTGGCACACTCCATATAAATATTTTTCTTAAAAGTCAAAAGGTTTTAAAAACCCATTCACTGAGTAGTCGTACTCACCTCTACCTTATATCCCTTTTAGAAAATCCCGGAAAGCCTCAATTTATTCAATTTCACAAAAAGGTGTTCAACTTCCCAAATTTCCAATTTGGTCCCCCAACTTTTCCAAAATTACCATTTTGCCCCTACTTTACAAAAATGGTAAGTTTTGCCCCAAATTTTCCAAAATTGCCCAATTGGCCCTCCAACATCTTTATTATGCCCAATTGGTCCTCAAATTTATGAAATTGCACTTTAGTTCCTCAAATTATCGAAATTCCCCCATTTCCCCTAATTTCAACCTTCTAACTCTGTCGAATTTGATTTCATCAAATTGACTAATCAAATGAGTTTAATTGTTGAAATTGAAGCTAGATTAGAACTTTTACACCATCATATAATTCAATTGCACTTTGAATCGCACGATTTGGTGTCGAAATGAGCTCAAACAGAGATTCACCGGAAAACTAGACTTAGAGAGAGAAAAATTCAAAAGCTTACTGTCGAGGGCGGGGCGGTCCGAGCTTTTAATTTGGGTAGATAGCCCTTGTCCTGAGGTTCCTCCTAGGATCAAGAATTGCATCAATTGATGTCGAATTGAGTGAGAATTTCATCACCAAAGTTCTATCGGTTCTCTCTCTATCACCAGTCGAAAATTGCAAAGGGGAGCCAAATTGGCTTACCTTTCAGCTTTAATTCAGCTGTAGAAGGAATGTGGAGGTGTTGGGAGGCTTGGTTTGGCCTGAGAAGGGATCAAATTGGCTGATTTTACCTCAACCGAAATAGGGCAGCTTTGGCCTGTCGAAGCTGCTTCACTGTTTAATCATGTCGGCACTTCACAGGTGACCATCATGGCAAATGGAGACTACAGACGTGTAGCTAACTTCTCTAAAGAACTTGACCTCACCTTGTTTGGCTTAGAAAAGTGCCCAAGTCAGAGCTCTGATTTGAGCTTCACTGAAAAATGGAGCAATTGAGAGAGAATGGAGTTTTCAGGTGTGGAGAGGATGAATGAGTAGGGGCTCTTTATATAGGAAGCTCGGGGACTTATTGGTCGTCTAATTGGTGCCTTAATGGCAATCATTCATTGCATAAAACTCCCTGGCCAGAGACTTTTCAGCTTCATCGATGTTGTGCGATATTCCGGCGAGTGAATAGTGACGTAATCTGAAGGAAGAAGACGACACTATTCCAAATCGAACCGGACCGGTTCGAACTGGGTTCAAAGCGTAAACCGGCCGGTACACCCTCAATTCAACTGAATTTTTCAAATCTAAAAATTTCTAAATTCATTTTCTATCCAATGGTGGCCTCAAATCTCAAATTTGAATTTTTTAAGCCACCTAGAAAAATAAATTTAGCATTTGGTTCAATAGTGGTTCAAACCGGTCCAAACCGGTTCAATTCAATTCATATCCAATTTGGATCCAGTTTACCTGAACTGGTTTGGTTTTCATCTCCAATTCATCCTAAAGTCTTTTTTCATGACTTTTGTGACTCCTTAGGTCACTCAAGACGCATAAATTTCCTGATTTGCCCTTTCTCTATCGGTTCCGGTTATGAACCAACTCGGTTCATAAACCGGTTCAATCTGGTTTGAATCCGGTTCTCCTGAACTGGTTTGGTTTTCTCTCCCAAATTATCCCAATATCCTTTTTCAAGGTTTTATGAACCCTTTGGGTCACTCAAGAGTTGTAAATTCTCAAATTGCTCGTTCCCTAATGATCGGGTTTGTGATCATGTTCAGTTTTTCTCATTCGGGTTAATCAGTTCTTTCCCCAGTTTCCTTATTTTAAAGGGATAGAATTTACACTGGACTTGTCTTAGAAAAAAAGATAATGTCCATATTAAGGGAATGAGCCTAGACTCACGCTTTGAGAAATGGCATAGATCCACAAGTCAGTCAAGGGAGCATAATGCTCACCAAGTCTAAAAGACCATGAACTTAGGGGACCAAGTAAAGCCCCTAGATAACATAAAGGTGATGACATAAGACCAATAACCGAAATGAGGTCCAGAGATGGGACCTAACAGTGATCCATGGGGAATCATGAGATGATCCCCGAAGAGGGTTGTGCATGGGGTCGTCTAGTAAAGCGGCAAACCCCAAAGAGGGTTGTCCCATATACGATGTATCATAGGAGGGAGATGACCTGGTGAGGATTGTGTTCCCAAGGAGATCATTGTGTTCAAAAATGATATACCCATGAATTAACATGAAATGGAAACGGTGGAGTGAAGATCGTGCTCCAAGAATGAATACAGTAGATGTGTTGGATATATTGAGGCAAGGCATGAATGCCTACCTCATGAGTTAATCATTGATAGATGGATTGGGCCAATAGTGAGCCCATCCATAATGAATTCTGAAATATTGCATACATGCATTGCATTTGCATCAGTGTGGATAAAAGGGGAGTCATTTTTATGCCCGATCGGGAAATAAGGGTGAAGATACCTTTTAACGAGAGGATATTATTGGGAGAATTATTTGTTGTTTGTGTGAGACAGGACACAAGTGTGGCACTTGAAGACCGAAAAAATAAAAGGAAAATATATGTGTGTTTTGCTTTATGTTGCAATTAAATTAGTTGTGCTAGTGAACGAGTTCCCGTGAGAGCCATAGCTCCGCTCGGGAACTAGGCCTAATTTGTGAAATCATGTTTAAATCGTGGAATACCCTTAAGAACCTTTCATGTAGAGGTAGTCTGGTCATGATAAATACAACCGAATAGGATAATGAAATCCTCTGGAATTACAAATGACATGAATGTAAAATCCACCAAAACCAAATAAGGAAATGAGAGGCATTTGGGATGCCAGCATAGAATGGCTAAGTAAATTACAATGAGAGGATTTCGAAAGTAACCATTGTAGATAAGTGTTTTTGAAAGAGATTCGGATGGGGTACATAACCCCAAGATTGTTTTGATGAATAAACACTAAAAAGAAATGAAATGATATAACCTTCAGTTTTGAGTAGAGGTGACATCAAGACATGAATAACTTGATGAGCAGTACTCTCACTCACTGAGCATTGGCTCAGCCCCTCCCCGAATACATTTTTCCATGTGTTAGGGAAGAGAGATGGAGGAGAGGAATATTTCGTACATTGGGAAGTAGATTTGGCAGAGCCGTTAATCGAGGTAGATAACCTCAAAAGGAATGCCATGAGGATTTTTCATTAAGTAAGTCATTATTTTTTTTTCCATGGTTAAATAATTCTACTCACGAGAAGTAGGTCCTTTGTAAAATATTTTAAATTCCATTACAAATTTGGGTGTATTTTATATTTTGAGCATTAGTTCTATTGGTACTACTTATTGAAGGTACCCACTATGGTAGTATTGGGAGGATGTAGCGAGATGGCACGTGTACTCTGACCTGGAGTTTTGGGCGGGGGCGTGACATAACGTGGCATCTCCTCCACACATCTAAACCTTAGAGAACCCGAACCATGTCAAACATTGATCATCCTCAAACCCGAGCTTCGACATCGACCATTTCCTCCACCTCTGAATGTGAAATCGGATTTCCCAGATTCCTAAAGAAGTCATCTACCATACTGCCTACTCCATTCATCTCAAGGATTACTAGAGATGCACCGACGAGACTACATAGTAACCTTGCTCTGATGGCCCACTCCTAGATCATTTCAAGCTCAATTTGAGTCACCTCTGGGCCTCCTACGACCAATCCAACCTATCCCTGACCCTCCTAAGTTGAGCCTCAACTTCCTTAGATCCTACCGCTGCCCTTCAACAGAATATTTTATTAACATAATGAACTTTGTTGGATTTTACTAAATTGAATTCTCACTACTCATGCCACCAATTGGAGTCTTATTTGATCCTAGGAGAATCCCTTGAAGAGAGAAAGCTTCCCACATCAAGAGTTCTGGTAATCGAACCTTTGTCGCTAAAAAATCGAAGCTTTCTCTCTCTAGAATATTTTTTTGGCGAATCTTCATTTAAGCTCAAATCTAAAAAAATGATTCTTCAAAGCATGAAATGATTGTAGGGACATGGGGAAGATGATTAAAATCATGTTGGGATAAAATTGAGAAAGCTTAACATGATTAATCAATGTATTAAGATTTAGGGACTAAATTACTATTTTTGAAAAGTTGAGAACTAAATTGTAATTTTTGAAAATGTGAGGATTTGAGTATAATTAATGAGAATTGAATTATCCAAATGAAAGGGAAGAGTAATTAAGGATCGAAACGAGTTGGAAATTTTAGTGACTTAATTGCAAATAAAGTAAATTTAGGGACCTATATATAAATATGAGAAATTATAGGGACTTAAGTGCATATTGTGTATGTCATGGAACTCAAATGTTCAAATTAATGTAGGGACAAGACCTCCTACATACGTGGACAATTTCAAGATTAAGACTTCAAAAATCCATATAGGATGAACAAGTAATGGACCCCGAGTGGGATTTCTCATATCAAGTTTGATAGGACTAATAAACGCAAAGTACTGTTTCAAATAATAGTATGAGATTGGTAAAAGCTCTTTTCTAGAAATATACTCCCATGATTGTGCGATCCCTGCTTAAAACCTTTTTCGGAAGATATTTCTTTTGCAAGCATGAAGTATGAATTCTATTTATTGATTATGAATCATGCTGCTAAAGTGGGCCCAAGGCCGGTGTTTTTCAAATGAGAAGTGAGGCCAATGCTATCTTTTGAAAACTCATGAGATGATATTGATGTACCTTGTTCCATATACAATATTACCCATGTGTAATATAGATTCAAATGATTATGTGAATAAGTTACTATCATGTAGGAAACAGGTTCGTCCAACAAAGCTAGTAGTGCAAAAGATAATGATCTTAAGATAAAACACTTGTTTGTGTTTGCTTATCTATACAGTACCATAAGACATTCGATATGGGGTAGTAATGGTCCTAAGGACTACTCGTCAGCAAGGTCAATACAAGCGAAGCAATCACTGGTCCAATATACCAAGGGGCTTCTAGAGTTATATGCACATTTAGACCTAGTAGAGGTGAAAGATCTAGTCACTCTATAGCAGACAACTAAATCAGTATGTTTGGGGTTGGGGAATAGTGCTCACACAGACAGATGGTCGAGATCATAACCTCGTAGCAGTATGGTAAAGGTTGTAGCCCTATTGGAAAGTGGTCAGTAAAGGTGATTCAGACCATAAGTAAGACAGAAGGATTTTTGTCTTGAGATTGAATGATCCCTACCATGAAGGAACGAGTGTTTGTCTTGTATGACATGTATTCTTTAATAATTACAAAAACCATAAAGTGGAATATTTTGTTTAACTTTTAAAAATACCCTAAAAATAAAACTAGAAATATCTAGTCTTATAAATTTCTACTCACTAGTTGTCGAACTCATCCCTGCTTTAAACCTTTCAAGAATCATGAAGAGAGACATATACGCATATATCCCTGTCTGGTATGGTTTATACAACATAATCTAATATTAATCCAATATATTGTAAAGTTTATTAATCTCATATTAATCTAGTAGATTATACAGCATAATTGCCATGTCTGCATAGTCATTATTCGACTAGCCTCAGCTGAAACAGTGCCATTTTGGTCGCAATTGTTGGGCATTGCACAAAAGTTTACATATTTCGAGAATATGTCGGGAACTCATCGGAGATGGCGAGTCGATCATTGGCATGGCTAGGGATGGAAAGACAACTCCTTTATGTGTTCATGGCTTCTTGACTCACCATAAATTGAGGTCTAAGCAACTTGAAAAATGTGATTTACAGTGAGTTCTTAAAATAGAGGTATTATTAAAGTTTTAAAGAATTATCACAACCACGAGACTTTCCTTCAACTCAAATGGTCGATGGTGTTGGCTCGATGGACTGAGAGAAGTCTTCATAATTATTTTGAGCCATGTTTGTCTGTTATGAAGGTCAAGGTAAGGTTAGGAAGTCACTGCTCTATTTTTGGATAAGGGAGCAATGTTAATATATGATCTTGACAGCGCTGATAGAGGGCATGTTGGTGTTAGGGAGAGGTGTGGTTTTAAAGTTAGCTTTAACATGATTCCAATGCCACTACAATGACAAAGTTTGGTGGTCAAAATGAAAGTTTTAGGCTCTTGTAGCAAGGTCATTAGAAAACTGAGGGAGTTGGATTTTAGAGAGAATTCTGGTCGGTGAGAGCAAGGCTGAGTTTTATATGGCTATGTCAGGGGATAAATGATCTATCATACAATGGCCATAGCCGGTCAAATGGTACTTATTGACCCTACATTTCGTTTAATTCTTGTTAGGGGTATGATTCCAGAAATCATACTAAAATTAGGTTATTTTCGGGTTTAGGTTGGGTATCGGGCATTGAGTAAGGTGAAGTAGATAACCACGTGCACACATGGGTGCACCTTGCACCCCGTGCATGTGCCCGACGTAACACACTATTTCACACTATAGTAAAATGGTTTCTGACAAATAAATAGGTCTATTCAACCAATTTTGATCTTTCATTGGTTGATTTCCTCCAATTTAATTAGTTCTTGCTCCAATTTATTTTTCTAAAAAAGTTTCATCTAATTTCCTATAAATTATGCTCAAGAATGCCCATTTTCTAAATTATATGGCCCCTTCTCAAAATTTGGGTGGGAGGGGAAGGGAGATTTACTACTATGATCCTGTTCGATCATTTTTTTTACTGCTTTTAATTGATTTACCTCCTATTAGACGAGTTCTTGACAAACTTTATTTTTCTAAAAATGCTTTATCCAATTTAATTTGGCTAAATAATTGCTATTTTCCAATATATATTATTCTTCCTAAAAATTATGAATTTTTTCCATGTTAGTTCGATACTAAATCACACCAGTTTTCTATCAAGCTTTTGTCGATCCTTGATTTCCAATAAGGGGTTATGACCCGATCCATTTTAATTTGATTTCACATCTCAATATTATGTTTTTATTTTCAGATTTAACGATGGTTTTCGATTCATTTCAGTTTTATTTTCAATTTCATAAATTCAACTTAGATTAAGATTCCAATGTAGTTATGATTGAACTAATAGGTATTTTCCGCTTATAGTTGTTAGTGGACTAGAGGGCGGAGGCTTCTCCACATGTTCACTAAGCAAGCCAAAGGTAAATATGTTCATTAAATGTAATGTATTTTTTTTGTTACTTTAAGTATTCGGGTTTTAGTTTATTGGTTCTAGCCCCCTTTTCTTTTGTGATGGGTTTAGTGTACTTATCTTTTATTTTCTTTTGAATTTTGACGAATGTACTAGAGAGTTTAGCCCCTTTTCTTTCATTTTATTTCACCTTTTCAATGATTAATACAAATTTATATTTATGTTTAATAATATCAATAAAGCCCTTCATATATATATATATATATGAATTTATTTAATTATTATATGCATCCACACATTTAAATTAGATCATTATATTTTAATTAACTCAAATAGATTTAAATATTTTTTAATTTATTCAATCTGATTTAACAAAATAATTTTATTATATCCAATTAAAGACTCGATATCAAAAGTTAATTATTAAAATGTATTATCCAACAAAATGCCAAAAATTCTTATATATTTAGACAAATTTACCAAAATATTTTTAAGGTGATACTTGACCGAAAGTAAATAAAGATCGTTGTTTAGAGAAAAATAAAATGAAATGTCAAATTCTCAAAAATATTCCTGAAAGATATTTGAAGTATGGGAGAAATGTTAAATCTTACTAATTAATCACAAATTCTTCCAGTATTAAAATGAGATGAGAAAATATAAAATTTATAAAATAGTTTATAAATTTATGCCAAATTCTTAAAAATACCCTGAGGGTGAAAAATCTAATTTTTTGAAAATTGAGTTATAGTATAACATGAATATTATAATCTAATTAAACGTGTAAACATTATTAGTAAATTTATTTTGAAGCATAAGTTAAACATATCAAATTTTTATTATTCGAACATATAATTTTTTTTAATGATGAAAAATATGTATTTGTATAATATGTTTGTACTGTACCAGTTTAATAAACTTTAACCCTGGTTACAAGTAAAACTAGTGAAACATATTTTTATGATGGTGTACTTATTGTAAATTAGACAAATAGGATTTAGTATATTTAAACTTTAAACTTATTCATTAAATGATCTTATAAAATGTTTACTAATATATATTTTATAACTGTTTAGAGTTTGTGGTTAATTATAGATAATATCAAAATTTCAGTCAATTTTACTTAATAAGTTATTAATTCACTATATTTCAATACTCATTTAAGAGAATTAAATTATTTAAATAGTTAAAGTAATGAAAAATCACAATTAAAGGTATATCTTATATTTAATATTTAATATATATATATATATTATTTATTAAATTTATTTTTTAATTATAAATTAAAATTATTAAAAAATAATTGAAATTTTTTATTTTAAGTATTAAATCTTATCATTATACCATAATAAGGTTTAGTTATAAAATCGAGAATATATGGAGGTTTTCCACCACATTTTTTTATACGGATTAGATTAATAATTGTCCTTATAAAATAATATATCATTCCACAATCCAACACTAAGAATATAAAATATTTGAGAATGCAATGCATAACTCATATAAATACAATCACTTTTTCAAAGTGTGATATCATTGCACAGGCTACCACTTCGACCTCCACACAATCCCCACAATCCGGAGGCTGCCACTTCGACCTCCGCACAATCCCTTCGACCTCCGCACAATCCCCACATTGAGAGTGTGATAACATTTTGGCTATTTATGTTACTAATAATCATGTGTTTCACGTGCTTGATCCATAATATGTTAACATTGCTCATCATTTGAAATTTGATTCGAGAATGAATTCGTGAGAAACAAGTGCTCATCCAATTTATTAGGATTGATGCTTAATTGGTTGACCTATTATGAGAGGTTGTTGTTCTCTTCCTTTTGATAACATTTTCAAGGTTGTTGCAATGGAGTAATAACATACTTATCTTGTACTAAGAGGAGAGACCACCATATATCACCAGGAGCCATGACTCTTTGCAAAAAAACACCTGCCACAACTTCACCACTAGGCACCACTCATTAGATCATCCAAAGCATCCAAGAGCGACAAGACATCACTAAATGATTGTCTCTATACATCTGTTCTATTATTCAACAGATCCCATATTCAAATTCAATGTTCTTACATTTACATAGAACAAGAACAAGGTCTCCATAGATGAAGTGGTAGGTGTACTTAGTGTTGTTCTTGAGTGGAAAGATGAGGTGCGTATAACTGTATCTTCATATGAAGTCCAAGAAAGATGCAGCGTCACTTGCATAGTCCGCGTTTACTCCATCGTGGGCGGTCACATCCTGGATTAAACTCTGAGTCACCTGCTGGGCGGCGCCTTCTGCGAAGCCGTTAGCCACCGCCACGGCCATGCCCGCCGCAAATGACGCAGTCACCGGACGAGGATAGTTGATCTGCGGCTGTACCCCTGGAAATCCACTTACATAAGACGGAAGCGCTGACTGATGTTGATTGTTAGCAGCCGCCTCCGACTTCACACAGCTCATATGGGCGTTGAAGTTACAGAGACTGCAGCGGTACAGCCAGTGGTTCGACCCGGTCTGGCTGCACACGTTACATATGAAGGCACTATTCTGGTAGGGAGGGCAGGAGGCGAGGCTGAGGGGGTGAGGGTGAGAGCGGTGGTTTGCCACCAGCGGCTTGCTGGCGCAGACTATGTGGAGGTCGAAGTCGCAGCTCGGTAACGTGCAGCGGTAGCTGAAGCTGTTACCGTGGTGGCCGCAGCCGTCGCACCTGAAGATGCCGCCGGGGTGGGCCGGGACGGTGTGGAGGGCAAGGTGGTGGCTAGAGTTGAAGTGGGCCGAGTGGACTATGGTCTTTGGGTGGCGGGCGCATGATGCGTGAATGAAGAAGCTGCAGCCGATGCTGCAGGCGTATGTCCAGCTGGAGAGGTTCGTTGTGCAGGCGGCGCACATCAGCGGAGGGACCATGTGGCAGGTCCGGGAAGCGTCTATGAGATGCAGAGGATGGGGGTGGCTGAAGTGGGTGATTCTCTCCATCTTAATCAATTAATTCTTTCGATCTCTCCTTCCTTGGTATTTCCATAGAAACAGCAATTGAATGGTGAAAGAGGAGAGGGAGGATAAGATATTTTATGAACAAGGGAGCCTCAGTTGACTTTTCATTTTCTGACCATGTCAAAGTCTTTATTATTGCGGGCTCACTCACTCTTGCCTTAGCCAGCACTCAGTCAACTCAGTCGAATCAAAATAATAATGGTGACACGTGGATTTTAAGAAGGGGTCTTCCGTTGTAATACAAAATTTAGTCATGAGAGCCCATTTGTTGGATGAATTAACACGTTTTTAAAGCATATATCTCCTATTTAAGATATTGTAAGTGAAAAAAACTTATTTAATAGTTTAATTCAATCAAATTATTTTAATAATAGTTCTATTAAATCAAAATGTTATATTAAATCACATGCACATTCACGTATTAATTATTCAATTACATCATCTTCTATTATTAAATTACTAGTGTAATCAATTGATATTATCAGCTACACATGAATTACCTGTGTTTGCAATTAAAGATATCATATATATTACACTTATACATCAATTACATCACTTCTATTAATATAATTAATTAATTTTATCACAACTACAAATTGTACCAATTTATTATATTTAATTTGTCATTTAATATACTAAATATATATATATATATCAATTACATCACTTCTACTAATATAATTAATTGATTTTATCACAACTACAAATTATACCAATTCATTATATTTAATTTATCATTTAGGACACTAAAAATGTATATATTGAAACTTGTTATTTAATAAATCGATATATTGAGCAAAAAAAAAATAATAAATCGGTATGAATAAATTTAATACACTATTAATTCAATACAGTTTTTTATTTTACTCTTATTATTTGCCCTCTTCAGTTTTAGTATGTTTTACATATCTAATCCTCTAATTTGAACAAAAAAAAACTAACAACCCTATAATATAAGTGATTTTTTTGCACATTTCTTAAAGATTTTCCTACGTAAATATCTCAAAAGTCATCTAAATTTTTCCATATTTTTGGTTTTATAACTTCGTTCACTACATACTCAACAAATCCTATTTTACTAATAAGCTCTTAACTTTTTTTAATTTACTAAAATTTTCAAAAAAATTTCTTATTTACACTTGTGTCTAAACTTTTTCATAATGGTAATTATATTGTTATTTCTTTTATTTAGTTATATATCCCTTAAACTTTCTTTTATTCCATTAAGATTAGATTTTAAACATTAAAATTAATACTACGTACTTCTAATTATATTCTCCTTACTCTCATAATTATTTTTCGGCCTAACTATAATGAAATAAGCCATTTTTTTGATCGAATTTTAAGATTTGTGGAAAAAATTAATAAAAGAAACAAACATTAAAAAACTCATGCAAGTTAGTCCGACATGTGGATACTTGTAAGTAGCTTGAGCCTCTTAGATTTTTTCCTAGATCAAATTGTTATGGGAAGTGGCTAAAATGTGAGTTGGATGGAGTTCTATCAAACTGAACAAAAGAAAAACTCAATATCATTGTGATCTTAGGTCATTAGACTTACCAATGTCATATATTCCTGTCAATCCATTGGACGGACTAACTTTTGGAATCACATTACTTCTCGGACAAGAACCTCCTCGAGCTCCAAGGAATTCAAAATCCCTCAAATATGGACAAGGGTCCACTGCTCGAGCTTTTCTGAATATCACTTATCCATGCCATAGGCCTTTCTTCTGTCATGGCTAAAATCCTCCCTATTCCAATGCAGCCCGCTTCTCCAAAATCTACTAGTTTGGTATATAGGCTAGCGTTTCCTCACCATGAAGTATGTAACAGACCTTTAAACATGAGGTGTGGTTGCCACGTGGACTTGAACCTGAAAGGACACATGATCTACCGTCATGGGTAACTTCCCATATGCGAGCACAACTTATAAGGGTGAAAATCTCACATATAGTATGGAAAAGGAATAATTTCCCAATAATAAAAAGTATTATATTTCTATAAGTTTATATCGATATAAAATTAAAATTTATTATTTATAAATAATGTAATTATTCTAAATTTTATATTCCAAATATTTATTTATTTTATATAATATTTCATTGTTATTTATGTTAAATATGAATATATTTATAGCATATAATTTTAAACACAATACTAGAAAATAGTATATAATTCATATATAATTCTTTTAATAGGTAATAAGTGGAAGTAAACAATTACAAATTAGATAAATTATAAGTTGGATTTACAAGTGTAAATTTATTGTTTATACTATTATATAATAGAGTATTATTAACAATAAATAATTATACATATATATATAATTAAAAGTAATAATAAAATAAATTTAAACTTATATATAAACATTTTTTTCATTTTATGAAATGTATTACAACATTAAAATAAGCGGTCAAATTACCTATTTTAGAGCCCATCCAAGTGAAAGGAGGATACATGCTATGGATGTCGACTAGTCCACATTCTTGGACTAATTGGCAAATACGTGTGACCGATCTTGGATCCAAAGGCACTTCACAGTCCCCTCTTTGTTGAGATGATCTCATTAAAAGGCACCTATTAATCACAACTTCCCAAGTTGTCGGTTAGCCATGGATCTTATTTCACCCCGTAGCTAATGACGGAGGGCTCTGTTTGGGCTGCATAAATAAACACATGAGTTCATGAGGTCACGCCACCATCCCACTCCGCTTTGATATGGATAAACTACATGCGATTTTCTGTCGTGGCTGTGGTGACCTCTTCCATAAAACCCATATACCTCTAGAAAATCCTATAACATCAAGCTTAATGTGGTCGAACCCCCCAAAAGCTACGCATAACTTTCTCGCCTCGGGTTCCGCTGATACGAGGTTCCAGCACAATGACGAAATCCGAGAAATGAAGGTGAATATATTCTTAGGTGACCTATCTGAAGTGACCACACCCAGCACCTCTACAAATGATGACTGGACGTGTCAACGCTTACTGGATGGGCATATGGAGAATTCCAGCGTACTGGATCAGGTCTTGGAAGGGTCCAACACCGAGCTACTGCATGTGAGATAGCACAGACTGGCGAGAGCAGCTTTGGGTTTTTTAGGGGTATATATATGGGTTTTATGGAAGGGTTAACTCGTTGGGCGGTTCAGCTCCTCAGTCCATTTCGCAGCATCCAGCTAAGGCCGAGAGGCCTGGTGAATATAGTGTGGGCTGCTGTAGCTCCAGTCCGTGTGCAGAAGTGTGAGGCTAGGCCCATGCTAACAACGTTGTGTCTGCCCAGTCCATTTTTTTTGAAATTAGTGACTGATCGGGCCTGTCTGGAGCTATTATTTACCCGGACCAGAATGACCGGAGGAAGGGTGGCGTTGGGCCGAATGGTAATGAAGAGGTGGACTGTATGCTACCTAGTAATCTTCTTGCCCAGCTGCGTCTTGTGATTCGGCGATTTGAGAAATATTCCTCGGATGTAAATTATTCTCGTGATTGGAATGAAAAAAATTGTGGATTCCAAAAGATTGCACTATTACTCGTTATTGGATAACTATTAAACTTCATAACTTCTTACTACAAAAACAATCCTACTCTACTCATAAAATTATTGAATTCTTTTTTAAATAAAATTATTACTTTCGATAATCTCTTATTTCGGACTCCATTGACCACATTTACGGGAGAAGTCCCCCTTCCCATAGTTGAACATAATTGCACCATTGTTAGATATTACCAGTGATTGGAGCCATACTCACCGGTTTAATCAATAATCTAATAAGAGTAGAAAATAGATTCTAACTTTTCCGACCTTCTCTAACCTTTCCCGACAAACAAAAACTACCAAGAAAGTCTCATTGGGATCCTCCACCTCTTCTTCATTCTCCTGGTGGCTTGAATTCATTAGAGTTTTGCCTTAATTCTCCATTTCTATTAATTTTTTAGTTGGCATTGACCTATTCAAGTAAATTATGCAAATTCAAATAAATTAGAAGACCCAATTACAATTATTGGAAATTTAGGGAATAAAGGAGGATATTGGAATGTTTAAAGACTTGGAATGAAATATTGGGAAAGGTAGGGTCCTAAATGTGATTATTGAAATCTTAGGGATCTAGAGGTGTAAATAGAAAGTTTTGGCGGTATAAGAAATAATGATAGAACTCGAATGGAAAATAATCGAAAATACTCACTAAGGAAGCTAGCCCCTAATCCAGGTGAGTAGATTTTATTAGTATTTGAATTCGAATGAACCGAACCCAACTGTCTACAACTTTGAAAAATATACTAGTTGTGTGTGTTTTGAAATTATACGTTGAATGATAAAAAAAACATGGAGTTCATCTAAGATTTTAGAAAACAAGTTATCACCAAAGTTTAAGAAAATGAGCCAAGATCGAATATTTATAAAAGGGAAAAATACATATTGTTTGTCATGTCCTAATCTACTTTGGTCGGATTCCCATGAAAAATCCGTTGCTCCATTGATTCAAGAGTGGTTTACCGCTTCTTTAATTCAAGAGGAGACAGACGTAATCTTAATCTTGTTCCCTGAAAAATATATATCAAATAAAATACAAACTTAATAAAATTAAGCGTACCTAACAAAGGGTAAGGCCTGTTGTTATCCCTAATCATTTCTATATTTCCTAAAAATGGATAAAAAAGGTGGTTGAGTTTCTACAAATCAAGAATGGATATTTAAAAAAAATAAGGTTTCAATAAAATAGTTTTTACATTTTAGTGTGTCAAACTCCTTATTTTCTTTAAAACATTTCATTCTCAAAATCTCGATTTTCAAAACCACTATTTCTCATTACCCATAATTGGTGTGTTTAACAATCAACACACGCCCTTCATTATGAAGGGATCACACATTTGCAGGGCAGCACGTCCACTGCACCCACTTGTGGTGTTAGAGTGACGTTAGCGGCCACCTAGATAGAAGTTTGTCCACTTCTACCTTGAGAATTAGTGGATGTACGTGACATCCGATGTAAACCCCGCCCTTTAGAGTTAAGGAAAATCGAGAAAAGAACCGGTCAAACCAAGTGAGAAAACCGAATCGGTTCACGAACCCTGACCATTAGAGAATGGGAAAATCGGGAAATTTACAACTCCCGAGTGACCCAAAGAGTCATAAAAACCTTGGAAATGGACTTTAGGACAATTTGGGAAAGGAAACCAAACCGGTTCAGGTAACTAGATTCGAATCGAATTGAACCAGTTTGAACCGGAAGCTATATTAATTTTTCTAGCTGGCTTAGAAGATTCAAATTGGAGAACTGAGGCCACCATTTGATAGAGAATGAATTGGTTAAACCGAGTAAGAAAATCGAACTAGTTCACAAACCTGATCATTTGGGAATGGGCAATTTGGAAATTTGGAACTCCCGGGTGATCCAAAGGGTTCATAAAACCTTGGAAAAGAACCTTAGGACAAATTGGAAGAGAAAAACCAGACCAGTTTAGATGAACTAGATCCAACTGGATTGAATCAGTTTATGAACCGAGTCGGTTCATGAACCGGAACCGATAGAGAAAGGGCAAACCAAGAAATTTATGGATCCCGAGTGACCCAAAGAGTCCTCAAAGAAATGGAAATGGACTTGAGAATGAATTGAAGATGAAAACCAAACCAGTTTAGGTGAACTGTATCCGAACCAGATTGAATAGGTTTGGACTGGTTTGAACTACTATTGAACCGTATTCTAAATTCATCTTTTTAGGTGGCTTAAAAAATTCAAATTAGAGATTTGAGGCCACCATTTGATAGAAAATGAATTTATATGAATTTAGAAATTTTTAGATTTGAAAAAATCGATCGAATGGGAGGTGAATATTGTGCAAAAAAAAAGAATGGGAGGGGGGGGGGGGGGAAGAGGGGGAACTCGGTCCGTCTTCTTCCTTCAAATAACAGCACTGTTCACTCGGCGAAGTTGAAAAGTCTTCGGCTAGGGAGTTTTAGGCATTGAATGATCGCCATTAAGGCGCCAATCGGACGACCAAGAAGTCCTTGAGCTTCCTATATAAAGAGCCCATCCCCATTCATCCACTCTACACCCGAAAAGCTCACTCTCTCTCAGCTGCTTCGTTTTTTGGTGAAGCTCGAACCAAAGCTCCAATATAGGGTCATTTCTGAGCCAAAGAAGGCAAGGTCGGGTTCTTTAGAACTAGGGAGAAGTCAGCTACATGCCTGTAGTTTCCGTTTGCTCTAAGGGTCGTAAAAAAGCGCTAGCGTGATAGAATAGTGAAGCAACTCCAGCGCACTGAAGCTGCCTTGTTTTGGCTGAGCTGAAAATAGCCAATTCGAACCCTCCTCAGGCCAAACCAAGCCCTCCCAACACTTCCTCAGCCCTCCCACGGCCGAATAAGGACTAAAAGGTAAGCCAATTCAGCTTCCCTCTATAATATCTGACCGGTGCTAGAGAGAGAACTGACAGAATTTTGATGATAAAATTATAACTCAATTCAACATCAATTGATGCAATTCTTAATTTTAGGATGAACCTCAAGACGAGAGCTACCTACCATATAGAAATCTCAGACCGTCGCGCCCTCACTGATGAACAATTGAAGCTTTCTCTCTCTACAATCTATTTTCCGGCGAAGCTCCGTTTGAGCTTGTCCCGACATTAAAACTTACGATTCAAAGTGCTATAGAATCGTATGATGATGTAGGATCACAATTTTAACTTCAATTTCAACAATTAGATGTGTTTGATTGGTCAATTTAATTAAATCAAATTCGGTTGTTTTAAGGAGTTGAAATTGGTGGAAAATTGGGGATTTTCGAAAATTCGAAGGACCAAGATGCAATTTTATAAAATTGAGAGTCAATTGGGCATGATAAAAATGTTAGAGAGCCAATTGAGGAATTTTATTATTTTTGCAGTGAAACTTACCATTTTTGAAAATGAAAGGCAAAATGGTAATTTTGGAAAAATTGGGGGGACCAAATTGGAAATTTGAGAAATTAAACCCCTTTTTGTGAATTTAAATAAATTGAGTTCCCTAGGTGAATTTTAAATGTTTCGGAACTCAATTTGAGGAAAAACCGGAATTAGGGACTTAAAGTTAATGAAAAATAACTTTAGGGACCTAATTGCATATAAATAGAAAATTTAGTTTTCTCATTCATTTGGAATGAATGAAGGCTATTAGGCCAAGGTATAATGAACAATGGTGTTCATATCATGTAGGAATACGAAGTACCTGGAATGCCAACAAGGACAAGCTCAAGTGAATTCAAAGAATCGGTCGAGTGAAATTCACTAAATTAATGGGTAAGTGGGATTTTATATCATACTCGGTTGGGAATGATAAGTAACTCAAAATGAAAATCCATTATTTAGTGGTATTTTAAACATCACAACTTAGAGAAGTGATGTGAAAATCACGCGGAAAAACTATTTACTGACTGTAAGTAGATCATACCCGGTTGGTATGATGAAACTTCCTTGTAGGAAGTGGAAAACCCGTTCATCGGTTGTGAGCGGAGATGTCCTCATACTCGGTTGGTATGATGGACAGTTGAAATTATATTTTTATCGGAAGTGCTCTTCCTTAACTGTGTGCCAATGCTTAAACGATTTGGGAGATCTTCTTGACGAGAGTTCGAATAGTTCTTATAGGTTAGAGGGCCTTGGTTTTGGAACTTCGGGGATATTATGCCCTGTTTTGAAAATCTCGAACAAGTGGGCCATAGGCAAGTGGGAACGAGCATGAGCTCATAAACAAACATGAGACATGACCAATATAAAACTTTAATAAATGAATTGTTTGGTCATGGTACAAAGACATGACTGATATATTCAATTAACTGGTGGTAGTGCGATTTGACAAGTCTCCGGACCAGTCAAGAGAAATAGCTACTGGTTGAGCCATATATTATATGGCATGATAAGAAAATACTGATTGTGCATGCACTATGATTACGTGACCATCAAGACGCCCAAGAGGGGTAGTGATGCGTCCTAAGGGTCTTGGACGACCTGGTGAGTATAAGGGCAGTTCGTCGTACCAGGTGACCGTGCGAAATTTGGAGTAGCACCAAGCGCATGCGAAATTTGGATTGAGGGTTGGATGTCGCGTACATCCACTCATTCTCATGGTAGAAGTGGACGTGTTTCTATATAGGTGGCCGATAAAGTCTCTCCGATGCCACAAGTGGGTTCTGTGGATGTATTGGCCTGTGAATGTGTGTTTAACCTTCATGATGAAGGATATGTGTTGGGTTATAACACACTGTGATTAATAAGAAATGGCGTTAAAAACCGAGATTTGAAATAAAAGGATTTTTTAAAGAAAGGAGTTTGGCTCACTACAATATAAATTTTTTTCCCTAAAAGTTAAAAATTTTGAAAACTCATTCACTGAGTTGTTGTACTCACCCCTTCCCTTATAACCCTTTCCGGAAATTCCAAAAAGCTTACCCTTGAAGACCATCAACTAAGACAACTGTGAGACATGTATGATTTATTTAAAATTTTATGTAGTTTTAATTTATGCTATTCTAGGAAAGGTGCAGGTTTAAAGGACACCTTACTCTTCATGGTTTATAAATAAGGGTTAACCCTTAATAAACTGGGAGAGTGGTGGGTTGATCATAGGGATATGACCAAACCGGGTCGGGGCGTGACAACTTGAGTGTTATCAGAGCCTATTTCCTCGAACACATAATTAAAACTAGAAAATATAGTAACTAATAGGATTTATCTTAAAATTTTCAGATGTTTCCGAGGAGAGGAACCAGGAAAACTAGGAATGATTCTACTTAACACCATGTCCTCGTAGGAAGACAACTCTAGAAGCTTCCCAATGCCTGAGATATAGTAGAAGCCCCAAAGGACCAAATGGGAAAATATCCAGTACCACCAAGGAGTACGGTGCTAGGACATGTTAGGGTCACAGTCCTGTGTACGAATGTATAATCTTACCAAGGAGGATACTTTCCAAGAAAATCGTAAGTTCCTATCTATTCTGTGATAGGGCTAAAACCTCAACCTTTTGTATTCCCCTATTAATGAAGTACTCAATTCTTAAATTCCTATCTCTCAATGATGTGATCTTGATAGGAAGATTGCCCCAAGGAAAGTAACGAAACAAACCGACACTACTATAAAAACTAGGGAAATTTTCCATTTCAGTTAAGGAAATTGAATTAGGTAATTAAGAAACCCAGAAGGACTATTAGAATGACCCTTAGCAAGGGAGACTCAGCTAGGAAACTATCAAAGTGCTCAACTCAAGAACAACAAAGCACCAAACCTCCAACAACCCTAGAAAGACCTGGAAATGCTTAGAGTCAAGAAGGAACCACATCGGTTCACACAAGAAATAACATAATATGGAATAAGAGAATAAGACATGTATTCAAGGACAGTTCCATACCCTGTGGACTGAGGGCAATGCCACCTATAGACCATGCTGACTATCAAAGTCCAAGGACACGAAATACTTGTAGGACCAAAAGCCAAAAACTGTGGAGCGAGTTAAGTAGGCTATTCACAAGGAGGACAAAAAATAGCGATGTAAAGGAAGGAAATTCAAACTTCTTCTTAAGAAGGTCAAGCCAAAAAGGATACCACAAGAATGGAGGTAAGAAAGTATACCAAGAACCCTCTCTTAAGGGGCAAATGCGGAAAAATGTTCTCTGGAAACTCTATGGGTATGACACAGTAAGAGTGAAGAGGAGAAGAAATACACTATGAAACTAAACTTTGGTGGGTTACATACAACTAACTACCCTTGAAGGAATCATTGATGGGCGGATGAACATAATGTGGAGTGCAAGGAACCAACCCTTAATTAGGAAACATTTCAAAGGAAGGAGGTATCGTGATGGCCCAGTGTGATCTATTTTGAGAGAACAGAAGAACCAAATAATAATTCCATGAGAACCAAGTAGAAAGAAGAAGTTAATAGCAACGGGACAACCAAAGAGAATAAACAAAACCCTAAGGAAAGCTGAGATGTAGTGAAGACTACACTCTATGAAGGATAATAGGATGGGCAAGAAGGACAAGTAATATAGCTACCTAGACGATTGGACCAAAAAAATAGTGAGAAGGAGGCAGTTAAAGAACTGGTCTTCAAGAGAACCATGGATTTAAACTAGGACAATGAAGGGAGATGTGAAAAGGCTAAATGTTGAAAAAAAATGGAGAAGGAAAATCCTTAAAGAAATCAATGACCAAGACCGGATTTACTATCAAAAGGCCATGAGATGGTTGAGTGAGCCTCCGAAAGGATGATCAAATGATTTTGAAACTAGGTGGATGTGAGCTCTCCCTAGAAAGAAATAGACATGTACTGGGGTACGAGTGAGAATGAAGATGGAGTACGAAAGATGTACCCGTAGGATCTCAAGAGTAATGGTAAGGATGAAAGAATAGCATCAAGGGACGTCATTTAAAGTTAGGTGTCTTCAATATGAATGAAAAAGAAATTACGGGAGAAAAGGGTAAGAATGTCCCAAATAAGGAAATCTTGAGAAAGGATACATGACCTAATAAAGAAGAAATGGAACTAGGTGACGAGAAGTGAGGAGACGAATTTGCAAATAAAATGCATGCTAAGGTGAAAGAAACCTAGGGAAGCATCTTAAGAGAATCTAAGGAGTAGTTAAACTCAAAAAAAGGGTAAGTAGGAAGTTAGCATCAAGAGATTCTATGACAAGTAAGAATGAGTGAACAATCCATAATAAGGTAATGAAGGAAAGAATGTCCGAGAAACGTTGGGAAAGTGAACCCACCAAATAAGATGTGGTTAAGGAGGAATAACCATAGTTTGTAAGACAGGTCATAGTTCACACACGCATACGAAGCTTAAAGAGCGGACGAGTGAGCATAGTGTGAAGTGTACGAAATAAGACCGAAAATCAAAAGTATCTCTAGTAAGGAATAAGGGATGAAACAGAAGTTGTGGATAAGGAAGAATCCAATACAGGCAAATGACCTAACATATATAGGGGTACGAAGAAAAGAAGAAAGAACCCTATAAGGAATAATAAGAAGGTTGAGCATGTAGCTCCAAAAAGGGAAGTCTCTATTATGAGGGACATAGTAGATAACGAAACTGGAAGAAGGGAACCTTCCCAAGCAAAGGAATCAACACATAGATCAAAATCGATTATTTTAGAATGAAAAATCTTGAAATGATTATGAGTAGGTAAAATTGGATTAAGGAATAAAAAAAATCCTTGGATAAACAATGCCAAGGACTTAAGAAGGAAAGAATCCCATCATGTTAGTAAATCACATGGAAACCAAAAAATTGGAACTAGAAAGACTCAATAAGGAAGTTGAGAATGGACAAGTGGGTGAGGAGAACCCACACAGTTTTTGTAAGTTGATTGGATAACGGTAAAGGTAGTTGAGCAATACTACCAAAAGAAAAGAGGGATGAAGTTATATAATCCCTAAGAGGTGGGAAAGTTGGGAATAACCCTAAAGTAGGTGTTTTGGATATCTAATGGACATAGGGATAAAATCTAGAAAACATCATGCTGTTAGGGGCAGGTAAACCCAACCATCCTAAGGAAAACATGACTCAAAATAAGGTAGAGTCAATTAATAGGCATGACAAAGTCACACATAAAATTTTGACTGAATTGTAATGAGCAACAGATGAAGGAAGAGTCAAAATAGGACAAAAAGGTGATGACGAGGAAATTCGTGAAAATAGGTACGTAAGGATCTAAAGGATGTCGAGCTAAGGGTTTCAACGACCAAGAGGTTAACTAGACATGGGAATGGTTATGTATCTTGGAAATCCCAGTCCTGAGTATAGGACCTCAACGGAAAAAATGTTGCTCTAAGCAAAGAAATATGTGAATCTAAGAATATAACCTGAAGTAAGGTATGTCTAGTTATGATAAACTCCATGGAGGGAGTAAATAATATAAAGGAAAAGAAATTCCTTAAGTGAAGGATGTAAAAAGAGTAAATCAAAAGAACAAGATAAGAGTTGCATGTTAAGCAAATACCAAATGGACATCAAAGGAATTGGTTCCTCATGCAAGGTTGCTAATTAATTTTTGGGTACAAAACTCCTAAAAGGAGGGGAGAGTTGTAAACCCCGCCCTTTTGAGTTAAGGAAAATTAAGAAAAGAACCTGTTAAATCGAGTAAGAAAACCGAACCGGTTCACAAACCTGATCATTTGGGAATGGGCAATTTGGAAATTTATAACTCCCGGTTGATCTAAAGGGATCATAAAACCTTAGAAAAGAACCTTAGGACAAATTGGAAGAGAAAAACTGGACCAATTTAGATGAACCGGATCCAATTGGATTGAACTAGTTTATAAACCGAGTCGGTTCATGAACTGGAACTGATAGAGAAAGAGCAAACTGGGAAATTTGTGGATCTTGAGTGACCCAAAGAGTCCCTAAAGACATGGAAATGGACTTGAGAATGAATTAGCTGTGAAAACCAAACCGGTTTAGGTGAACCGTATCCGAACTGGATTGAACCGGTTTGGACTACTATTGAACTAGATTCTAAATTCATATTTTAGGTGGCTAAAAAAATTTAAATTTGAGATTTGAGGCCACCATTGGATAGGAAATGAATTTAGAAAATTTTTAGATTTGAAAAACTCAGTCAAATGGGGGGTGAACCGGCTGGTTTAAGCTTTGAACTTGGTTTAGACCGGTTCGGAGCAGTGTCGGCTTCTTCCTTAGATGACAACACTGTTCACTCGGTGAAAAATCATGCAATGTCGGTGAAGCTGAAAAGTCTCCGACCAGGGAGTTTCAAGCAATGAATGACCGCCATTAAGGTTCCAATTAGACGGCCAAGAAGTCCTCGAGCTTCCTATATACAGAGCCCCTCCCCACTCATCCTCTCCACACTTGAAAAGCTCACTCTCTCTAAACTGCGTAGATTTTTGGTGAAGCTCAAATTAGAGCTTCGATATAGGGTCATTTCTGAGCCATAGAAGGTGAGGTCAGGTTCCTTAGAATCGAGGAGAAGTCAGTTACACACCTGTAGTCTCCGTTTGCTCAGAGGGTCGCTGGAGAAGCACCAACGTGATGGAAGAGTGAAGCAGCTCCAACGGACTAAAGCTGCTCTATTTCGGCCGAGCTGAAATTAGTCAATTCTTGCCCTCCTCAGGCCAAACCAAGCCCTCCCAACACTTCCTCAGCCCTCACATGGCCGAATTAGGACTAAAAGGCAAGCCAATTCAGGTCCCCTCTACAATTTTCAGTCGGTGCTAAAGACAGAACCGGTAGAATTTCGAAGATAAACTTCTAACTCAATTCGATATCAATTGATGCAATTCTTGATTCTAGGATGAAGCTCAGGATGAGAGCTAACTGACCATATAGAAAGCTCTGACCGCTGTGCCCTCACCGATGAGCAATTGAAGCTTTTTCTCTCTATAGTCTATTTTCCGGCGAAGCTCCGTTTGAGCTTGTCCCGACATTAAAACTTATGATTCAAAGTGCTATACAATCATATGGAGATGTAGGATCTCAATTTTAACTTCAATTTCAACAATTAGATGTATTTGTTCGGTCAATTTGATAAAATCAAATTCAGCTGTGTTAAGGAGTTGAAATTGGGGGAAAATTGGTGATTTTCAAAAATTGAAAGGACCAACATGCAATTTTATAAAATTGAGCATCAATTGGGCATGATAAAAATATTAGAGGGCCAATTGAGGAATTTTAGAATTTTTGGGGTGAAACTTACCATTTTTGTAAAAGAAGGGCAAAATGGTAATTTTGGAAAAGTTTGGGGACCACATTGGAAATTTGAGAAATTAAACCCCTTTTTGGTAAATTTGAATAAATTGAAGTCCCAAGGTGAATTTTAAAAGTTTTGGGACTCAATTTGAGGAAAAACTGGTATTAGGGACTTAAAGTTAAAGAAAATTAACTTTAGGGACCTAATTGCAAATAAATAGAAAGTTTAGTTTTCTCATTCATTTGGAATGAATGAAGGCTATTAGCCTGAGGTATAATGAACAAGGATGTTCATATTGTGTAGGAATACGAAGTACTGGGAATGCCAACAAGGACAAGCTCGCGTGAATACAAAGAACCGGTCGAGTGGAATTCATTGCATTAACGGGTGAGTGGGATTTTATATCATACGCGGTTGGGAATGATAAGTAACTCAAAATGAAAATCTACTATTTAGTGGTATTTTAAACATCACAACTTAGAGAAGTGATGTGAAAATCATGCGAAAAAACTACTTACCGGTTGTAAGTAGATCCTACCCGGTTGGTATGATGAAACTTACTCGAAGGAAGTGGAAAACATGTTCATTGGTTATAAGGAGAGATGTCCTCATACTTGGTTGGTATGATGGACAGTTGAAATTATATTTTTGTCGGAAGTGCTCTCCCCTGACTGTGTGCCAATGCTTAAACGATTTGAGAAACCTTTTTGACAGGAGCTCAAATAGCTCTTATAGGCTGGAAGGCTTCAGTTTTAGAAGTTGGGGGCTATTATGCCCGGTTATGAAAATCTCGAACAAGTGGGCCATAGGCCAGTGGGCACGAACAGGAGCTCATAAACAAACATGAGATATGTGCCATAAAAATTTAATAAATTAATTGTTTGGCCATGGTACCAAGACAGGACCGATATATTCAGTCAACTGGTGGTAGTGCGACTCGACAGGTTTCTAGACCAGTCATTACAAACAGCTACAGGTTGAGTTAAAGGTCAGGGCCGTTGGATTAGTGGCACCACATATTATAGGGCACGATAAGAAAATACTGATTGTGCATGCAGTGTGATTATGAGACCATCAAGACACCCAAGAGGGGCAGTGATGTGTCCTAAGGGTCATGGATGACCTGGTGAGTATAAGGGCTATTCATCGTACTAGGTGACCGTGCTAAATTTGGAGTAGCACCAAGCGCATAAGACCGGGGTGAGGACAGAATGAGGTCTCTATCCTCATATGGAAACGGTGAATTGATTTTGGGATTGAGGGTCAGATGTCACGTATATCCACTCATTTTCAAGGTAGAAGTGGACATGCTTCTATCTAGGTGGCTGGTAAAGTCACTTCAACATCACAAGTGGGTTCAATGGACGTACTAGCCTATGAATTTGTATTTGACCTTCATGATGAAGGATGTGTGTTAGGTGATGACACACCGTGATTAATATGAAATGGTGGTAAAAATCGAGATTTGAAATGAAATGAAAGGAGTCTGGCACACTCCAATACAAATCTTTTTCCTAAAAGTTAAAAATTTTGAAATCTCATTCACTAAGTCGTTGTACTCACTCCCTCCCTTTTATCCCTTTCAGGAAATTCTAGAAAGCATACCCTTAAAGACCATCAACTAAGATGCCTGTGAGACAGCTATGATTAATTTAAGATTTTATGCAGTTTTGATTTATGCTATTCCAGGAAAGGTGCAAGTTTAAAGGACGCCTTACTCTTCATGGTTTATAAACAAGGGGCAACCCTTAATAAACTGGGAGAGTGGCTGGTTGATCACGGGGATTCGATCAAATCAGGTTGGGGCGTGACAATATCCGATTGGGATGATAGGATTCTCAGAAATGAAAAACCACTACTAAGTGGAATTTTAACCATCACACTTTAAGTAGAGTGATGTGGAAATTATGCAGAAAAACTTCTTACCAGTTGTAATTAGATCACACCTAGTTGGAATGATGAACTTCCTAGATGGAAGTAGAAAACCTGCTTGTTGGTTATAAGCATAGATGTTATCACACCCCGTTGGTGTGATGGACAGATGAAAAGATTGTTTTGTCGGAAGTTCTCTCCCCTAAGTGTGTGCCACTACTTAAACTTTTTGGGAGACCTTCTTGACGGGAGCTCGAAATGCTAATATAGGTAGGAGGCCTTAGGTTTGGAACTTCGGGGCTAATAAGCCTAATTTTGAAAATCTCGTGTAGTGGGCCCCAGGCCAGTTGGCACGGGCTGGAGCTTGTAAAAAAATGAGTTTAAGCGATGAAAACTTTAAATGAATGATATGTTTGGCCATGGTACCAAGATAGGACTGACATACTCGATGGACTGGCGGCAGTGCGACAAGACAGGTCGATGTACCAGTCAAGACAAACAGTTGCAGGTCGAGTTGAGGATCGGGGCAGTTGGACTAGTGGCACCAAAGATTAAATGACTTATGAGGAAAACTATTGTTTTGTCCATGCACTGAGGTTTGAGACCATCAAGACACCCAAGATTGGTTGTGATGCGTCCTAGGGGCTACTGGACGACATGGTGGAGATAAGGATAGTTTGTCGTGCCAGCAGTAAGGGAAGCTCGACATAGCTTCATGCGCATGAGACCGAGGTGGGGTCGGGATGAGGTCTCTGTCCTCATATGGACACGAAGTATTTTTGGTCTAAGGGTAGGATGTCAGAGACGTTCACTCAGACTTCGGGTAGAAGTCAGAGACTTCTATCAGGGTGGATGGTAAAGACGCTCCAATCCACAAGTGGGTGTAGTCAGCATAACTGCATCTCATGAATGTGTATGAACCTTTCCTGATGAAGGACGTGTGTTTTTTGTGAAACACACCTAATTTGGAAATGGGAAAGAGGTTATAAAAACCGTGGAAAGGATTTGAGAATCCTTGGAAATGAATTGGTAAACCTTGGAAAAAGGTTTTGATAAATCGTAATCTGAAGAAAAGCATTTTTAATGAAATGAGGAGTCTGACACACTCCGATTAAAATTGATTTTTGTGAAAACTCTCACCCAACACTCATTGACTGAGTTGTCGAACTCACCCCATCCCTTTACCCTCTTTTTAGGTAACCAAGGGAAAAGCCACCTGCAAGACAGGTATGTAAGGTTAATATATTCAGTTTTGATAATTGTTATTTCAGGAAAGGTATAGGTGAAACAGGAGACTTTACTCCCCACGGCTTAGAGAAGGAGAAAACCCTTAATAAACCAGGAGAGTGGCGGGTTGTTCACGGGGATCCGACTAAATCGGGTCGAGGCATGAAAAATTGAGTGGTATCAGGGCCTCTTTCCTCGAATACATTATCAAGACTATATAACGTAGTAACTAAGAGAAAATTTTAAAATTTTCAGATGGCTCCTAGTAGAGGAACCAAGAAAACTAGGACTGGCATTACCAACACCAACCAACACTCTGTCCCCGGAGGAAGATCACCCTAAAATACCGAGACGATTAGTGGAAAGTATCCAGGAGGATGGTGTCAGGACCTGTTGAGGTCACAATCCTAAGTATGAAGGTAGCCAAGCCTAATGCCAGAAACGCCATCAAGGACTTATAACCTTACTAAGGAGGACGCTTGTCAAGAACCCTATAGCTCCCCATATGTTTCGTAAACACTTTTTGTAATGGGGCTAAGACCCCAACCTATTGTACTACCTCTTCACTAATAAAGAACTCCAAGTTCTTAAAATCATATCTCTCAAAATTATGTGACCTTGCACCTCAGTTGTAGGAAGATTTCCCAAGGAAAGTAACCAAATCCGCATTACCTTAGACACTACGGAGACCAAGGAGATTCCCATCCTAAATAAAGGAATGAATTAAGGGAATTGTTAGGCAAAGAAGGCACAATAAGAAAAATTGTCAATTTAATTAAGGAGTCTAGAAGAACTCTTGAAGTAACAAATGAACAAGGAAACGACTTGTTACAAGTGTAAGGGAAATGGGACATGAAGTGAAGGACCGTCCCACTCCACAAGGATTTAGGATAAGACTTTCCAAGAATAATGCCCCCACAGCTATAGGAAATCCAAAATGATACCATCCCTAAAAACACGACTCATGCTCGAAATTTCAACTATATCTAGGAGGAAGCTCTTCAAGATCCTAACATACTGGTAGGATGGAAAAAAAGAATTGAAGGTAGGACCTTGATAAACAGCAAACAAGAACAAAGTATAGCTGTAGAAAAATTTTCCTTAAGGAGAAATTTCCAGCCATTTAGGAGCAAGGAAGGGAGCGCCTCCATGAGAGAAGACCAGCCGAGCATTGACAACAAATGAAATGTCTCGAGATGGTAAATACGACTCGCTTTGGAAAAAAATAGTAAAGCCAAATAGAAGTTTCAGACAAACATTGGGGAAGGAAGCAAGTCGTTACAACAAGATAGTAAAGGAGAATAAATGATGCCCTAAGGAAGATCGAGAAGTAGAAAGGACTACACCCTAAAAAAGTAGTAGGATGGACATTAAGGACAAGAAGACTTGAAAAACTACTGCCCTAAGGAAATTAGGCCAAAGGAATTGTAGAGACGAGGCAATTAACGAACTGATACTCGTGAAAGCTATAATGTAAGCTCCAATAAAGAAGGGCGAGGTGGAAAGGCCAAATAGTTGGAAAATGAAGGATGAAGTAAATCCTTAAAAAGATCAATGGCCAAATTAATGAACAAACACAAACCAAGAGAGGAGTAGGCAAGTCTCTCACATGATCAAGAGATCTTGAAATAAAGAGGATTTGAGCCCTCCCTAAAAGAAATAGACATGTACTAGGGTACAAATGAGGATGAGGATAGAATACAAAAGATGTACTCGCAAGATTTCAAGAGTAAAGGTAAATAGGAGAAGACGACATCAAAGGATGTCATTTAAGGGTAGATATTCCCTAGAGCAAATGAAAAAGGAATTTTAGGAGAAAGGGAAAGAGTCCTACCAAGGAAGGAAACCCTGGAAAGGAATATGTTTCCCAACAAATGAAGAGATAAACTTGCAAATGAAGAGCAAGCTAAGGTGAAAGAACCAGGGAAGCATACTAAGAGGATCCAAGGAATAAGTTAAACCCAAGGAACGAGTAAATAGGAAGTTAGCATCAAAAGATGATGTGACAAGTAAGAATGAGTGGACTATCCATAATAAGGAAATAATGGAAAGAACGTCTGAGAAATGTTGGGAAAGTAAGCCCTCCAAATAAGATGTGGCTAAGGAGGAATAACCACAAATAGTAAGACGTGTCGTAGTCCACACACGCATAATGTAGCGTAAAGAGTGGAGGGTTGAGTATAGTATGGAGTGCACAGAATAAGACCGATACTCAGAAGTATCTCGAGTAAGGAATTAGGGATAAAACATAAGTTGTGGATAGAGAAGAATCCAAAATGGGCAAATGCCTTAACATAGAAAGGGGTGTGAAGAAAGGAAGAAAGAACCCTTCAAGGAATGATAAGAAGGGTGAGCATGTAGCTCATAAGATGGGAGTCTCTACTATAAAGGACATAGTAGAGAATGAAACTGGAAGAAGTGAACCTTCCCAAGCAAAGGAACTCACCCAACACCCATTCACTGAGTTATCGAACTCACCCCATCCATTTACCCCCTTTTCATGTAACCAAGGGAAACCCACCTAAAGCTAAACCTGCAAGACAGGTATGTAAGGTTATTATATTCAATTTTGATAAATATTATTCTAGGAAAGATCTCATCTTGACCCCACCCCGATCTCATGCGCATGAAGCTACGTCGAGCTTCCCTGACTGTTGGTACGACAAATTGCCCTTATCTCCACCATGTCGTCCAGTAGCCCCTAGGATGCATCACTACCGCTCTTGGACGTCATGAAGGTCTCGTACCTCAATGCATGCACAAAACAAGAGTTTTCCTCATAAGCCATTTAATCTTTGGTGCCACTAGTCCAACGGCCCCGAGCTTAAACTCGACCTGGAGCTATTTGTCTCGACTAGTCCGTCGACCTGTCTTATCGCATTACCACTAGTACATCGAGTGTGTCGGTCCTGTCTTGGTACCATGGGCAAACACATAATTTATTAAAGTTTTTGTAACTTAATCTAATGTTTGTTTACGAGCTCCTGCTTGTGCCAACTAGCTTTGGGCCCACTATATGAGATTTTCAAAATCGGGCATATTAGCCCCCAAGCTCCAAAACGAGCCTTCTGGCCTATTTGAGCTATTCGAGCTCACATCAAGAATGTCTCCCAAAAAGTTTAAGCAGTGGCACACAGTTAGGGGAGAGCACTTCTGACAAAATTATCTTTTCATTCAATAATCACAGCAACCGGGTGTGATGACATCTCCGCTTACAACTGGTAAACAGGTTTGCCACTTCCTTCCAGGAAGTCCATCATACCAACTGCGTATGATCTACTTACAACCGGTATGTAATTTTTTCATGTAATTTCCACATCACTCCATCTAGGTGTGATGTTCAAAATTCCACTTAGTAGTGGGTTTTCTTTATCGAGGTACTCATCACCCCAACTGGGTATGATGTGAAAATCCCACTCACCTATTAATGTAGTTAATCCTTCTTATCTGGCTTTTTGTCTCCTCATGACCTTGTCTTAGCTGGCATTCTTGGTACATCGTGTTCCTACATGATATGAACATCCTTGTTAATTATCCTTTGGCTTGGTAGCCTTCATTCATCACAAATGAACAAAATACCTAACTTTTCAATTAATTGCAATTAGCTCCCTAATGTACTTTTTCTTTAACTTTAGGTCCCTAATGTCGAATTTTCCCCAAACTAAGTCCCAAAACTTCAAAAATTTACTTTGGGACATCAATTTAGTCAAAATTACAAAAAGGGATTCAAATTTCGTAAATTCCCAATTTGGTTCCCAACTTTTCCAAAATTACCATTTTGCCCCTACTTTACAAAAATGGTAATGTTCACCCCAAAAATTCCAAAAATTTTCCAATTGGTCCTCCAACATCTTTTTCATGCCCAATTGGACCTCAATTTTCGAAAATTACACTTAGTCCTTCAAACTTTTGAAATCCCCAAAGTTTCCCCAATTTTTCCCCCAATATCAACCTTTCAACATGATCGAATTTGATTTCATCAAATTGACCAATTAAACGAGGTTAATTGTTGAAATTGAAGGTAAATTTATGTTCCTACACACCCATACGATTCAATTGCACTTTGAATGGCATGAATTGACCCCAAAACAAGCTCAAATGGAGCTTTGCCGAAAAACTGAACGTAGAGAGAGAAAGTTTGAAAAGCTTTCCGTTAGGGGCACGACGATATAAGCTTTCAATCTGGGCATATAGCTTTCATTCTGTGGTTTCTCTTAGAATCAAGAATCTTCTCAATTTATGTCAAATTGAGGGAGAATTTAGTTAGTAAAGATCTATTGGTTCTCGCTCTAGTACCGATCGGAATTCATAAAGTGGAGCCAAATTGGCTTACCTTTCCCTCCTAATTCAGTCGTATAAGGGTTGAGGAAGTGTTAGGAGAGCTTAGTTTGGCATGAGAAGGGCTCAAATCGGCTGATTTCAACTCGATAGGAATAGGGTAGCTTCGGTCCACCGGATCTGCTTTACTGTTCGATCACACCAACGCTTCTCCAGCAATCCTCGGAATAATTGGAAACTACCAACGTGTAGCTGACTTTTCCCTGAGTCTAAGCAATCCGACCATGCCTTCTTTGGCTCAGAAAAGACCCTATATCAGAGCTCTAGTTCGAGCTTCATCGGAAAACTGAGTAGCTGAGAGAGTGAGGTTTTTAGCAGTGTGGTGAATAAATGGAGAGGGGATCTTTATATAAGGAGCTCGGGGACTCTCCAACCATCCGTTTGACACCTTAATGACAATCATTGATGGCATGAAATGTACTGAACAGAAACATTTCCTCCTCGTTGGTGCTATTGAATTTTCCTGCGAGTGAATAGTGTTGTCATTTAAAGGAAGAAGACGACACTATTCCGAACTAGACTGTATCAGTCCGAACTAGGTTCAACGCTTAAACTATTCGATTTAGGCTCGATTTGATCAAGTTTTTCAAAATTAAAAATTTGTAAATTCATCTAAATTCAATCTCTATCAAATGGTGGCCTCAATTCTCTAATTTGAATTTTCTAAGCCACCTAGAAAAATGATTTGAGCATCCAGTTCAATAGTGGTTCAAACCGGTCCAAATTGGTTCAATCTGGTTCACCTGAACCAGTCTAGTTTTTTCTCCCAAATATTTCTAAGGTCCTTTTCAAAGGTTTTGGTGACTCTTTGGGTGTCACAACCTAACCCTGTTTGGTTGGATCCCTGTGAACAACTCGCTGCTCTCTTGGTTTGAGAAGGGTTTCCCTTTCTTTAACTAAAGAGGAGCTAGGCGTAATTTCAACCTTATTCCCCGGAATACACATATCAATAAAAATGCACCTTAAAGTAATTAAGCATACCTGACAAAGGGTAAGGCTTGGTGTTATCCCTAGTCATTTCTTTATTTCTAGAAAAGGGATAAAAATGGTGGATGAGTTTCTACAGCTCAATGAATGGGAAATTTTGAAAATAAAGTTCCAATAGTTTTTTTGAATTGGAGTGTGCCGACTCCTTATTTTCTTTAATATATTTCCTCCTCAAAATCTCAGTTTTTATAGCCATTTCTCACCATTAACCTGAAACGGTGTGTTTATCAACCAACACACGCCCTTCATCATGAAGGGAACACACATTCACCCAGCAAGTCCACTGCACCCACTTGTGGCGTCGGAGTGACTTTACCGGCCACCTAGATAGAAGCCCGTCCACTTCTACCTGGAGAATGAGTGGATGTATGTGGCATCTGACCCTCAATCCCATAAAGAAACTCTGTATCAGTATAAGGGCAGAGACCCCATCCTGATCCCACCCTCGTCTCATGCGCATGAAGTTACGTCAAGCTTCCGTGACTGCTGGCACGACAATCTACCCTTATCTCCACCATGTTGTCCAATAGCCCCTAAGAAGCATTACTACCCCTCTTGTGCGTCTTGAAGACCCCGTACCTCAGTGCATGCACAAAACAACAATTTTCCTCATAAGCCATTTAATCTTTAGTGCCACTAGTCCAACGGCCCCGACTCTCAACTTGACCTGCAGCTATTTGTCTCGACTAGTCCGTCGACCTGTCTTGTCACACTGCTACTAGTCCATCGAGTATGTCGGTCCTGACTTGGTACCATGGCCAAAAACATCATTCATTTAAAATTTTCATTGCTTAAACTCATGTTTATTTATGAGCTCCTCCTTGTGCCCAATGGCCTTGGGCCCACTATACGAGATTTTCAAAATCGGGCATATTAGCCCCCCGAAGTTCCAAAACCGAGGCCTCCTATCTATCTGAGCTATTCGAGCTCCCGTCAAGAAGGTCTCCCAAAAAGTTTAAGCAGTGGCACACAATTAGGGGAGAGCACTTCCGACAAAATATTCTTTTCATTTGTTCATCACATCAATCGGGTCTGAGGACATCTGTTCTTATAACTGATAAGCGGATTTTCTACTTCATTCTAGGAAGTTTATCATACCAATTGGGTATGATTTACCTACAACCGATAAGTAGTTTTTTCGCATAATTTCCACATCACTCCATTCAGATGTGATGCTTAAAATTCCACTTAGTATGGATTTTCTTTATCAAGGTGCTCATCATCCCAACTGAGTATGATGTGAAAATCCCACTCACCCAATAACATGGTGATTTCTTCTTAACCAGTTCTTTCACATCACGTGAGCTTGTCCTTGCTAGCATTTTTGGTTGTCACGCCCTGACCCGGTTTGGTCGGATCCCCGTGAACAACCTGTCACTCTCCTAGTTCAAGAGAACTTTCCTCCTTTAACTCAAGAGAAGCCATGCGTACTTTCAACCTTGTTGCGTGGAAATACATATATCAAATAAAGTGCAAGCTTAAAAGAAATTAAGCATACCTGATAGAGGGTAAGGCTTTGGGCTATCCCTAATCATTTTCTCTATTTCCTAAAAATGGATAAAAAGAGGGGTGAGTTTCTACAACTCAGTGAATGGGTATTTTTAAAAATGAATTTTTCGATAAATAATATTTTTCAATTTTGAGTGTGCTAGACTCCTTAATTTCTTTAAAATTTTCCATTTTGAAATCTTTATTTTCATAATCATTTCTCACCACAACGGTGTATAAATCAACCAACACATGCCCTTCATCATGAAGGACACACAATCACAAGTGTCACGTCCCGACCCGGTTTGGTCGGATCCCCGTAAACAACCCACCACTCTCCCGGTTTATTAAAAGGTTTCCCCTTATTATAATCCGTAAAGAGTAAGGTGTCCTTTAAACTCTGACCATTTCCTAGAATACAATAATCAAAATTGCATGAAATTTTCAATTTTACATACTTGTCTTACAGGCATCTTAGTTGATGGTCTTTCAAGGTAGACTTTTCGGGATTTCCTAAAAGGGATATAAGGGAGGGGGTGAGTACGACTACTCAATGAATAGGTTTTCAAAGGTCTACTTTTAACTTTTAAGAAAAACATTTATATGGAGTGTGTCAGACTCCTTTCTTTTCAAAAAAATCCATTCATTTAAAAATTTGGGTTTTCCCATTATTTCTTAGTTACCGGTGTGTCATCACCCAACACACATCCTTCAACATGAAGGATACACATTCGCAAGTCAGTATCACTACTGAACCCGCTAGTGGTTTCGAAGCGACCTTTCCTGCCACTTGGATAGAAGCACGACCACTTCTACCCTAGGAATGAGTGGATGTATGCGACATCCGACCCACAATCCCGAAATCACTTCTTCGTGTCCGAATGAGGACAGACACCTCATCCTGTCCCCACCCCGGTCTCATGCGCTTGGTGCTACTCCAGATTTCGTACAGACACCTGGAATGACGAACTGCCCTTATAGCCATTAGGTCGTCCAGTGCCCTTAGGACACATCACTACCCCTCATGGGCGTCTTGATGATCCCGTACTCACAGTGCATGCACAAACAATGTTTTCTTATCAAGCCATGTAATCTGTGGTGCCACTAGTCCAACGGCCCCGACTCTCAACTCAACCCGCAGTTGTTTGTCTTGACTGGTCCGTCGACCTGTCATGTCGCACTACCGCTAGTTGACTGAGCATGTCGGTCCTATCTTGGTACCATGGCCAAACAATTCACTTATTAAGTTTTACTGCACATATATCATGTTCGTTTACGAGCTCCTGCTCGTGCCAACTGGCCTTGGGCCCAGTGTACGAGATTTTCAAAAAACTGGGCATTCTAGCCCGCAAGATCCAAAATCGAGGCCTCCGGCCTATAAGAGCTATTCGAGCTCCCGTCAAGAAGGTCTCCCAAATAGTTTAAGCATTGGCACACAGTCAGGGAGAACACTTCCGACAAAATAGGTTTTCACTGTCCATTATCCCAACCGGTATAAGGACATCTTCGTTCATAACAGATGAACGGGTTTTCAACTTCCTTCGAGGAAGTCTCATCATACCAATCGGGTTTGATCTACTTACAACCGGTAAGTAGTTTTTCCGCATAATTTTCACATCACTTTCTCTAAGTGGTGATGATTAAAATACCACTATAAAATTTCCACTCACAACCGTTAAGTGGTTTTTATCTTTAAGTTGTGCTCATCATCCCAACCGGGTATGATGTTAGTAAACCCACTCACAACCAGTAAGTGATTTTTAAATTTTAAGGTGTGCTCATCATCCCAACCGGGTATGATGTTAGTAAACCCACTCACCCGTTAATGCCGTGAATTCCACTAGATTGGTTCTTTGTATTCACGTGAACTTGTCCTTGCTGGCGTTCCCAGTACTTTGTGTTCCTACACGATATGAACAACCTTGTTCATTATTACTCGGCATAACAGCCTTCATTCATTTCCAATGAATGAGAAAACCCAAACTTTTAGTTATTTGCAATTAGGTCCCTAAAATTATTTCTCTTTAACTTTAAGCCCCTAATGTCGGTTTTTCCTCAAATTGAGTCCCGTAACTTTTAAAATTTATCCTAGGACCTCAATTTATTCAATTTCACCAAAAAGGGGTTTAATTTCCCAAATTTCCAATTTGGTTCCCCAAAATTTTCCAAAATTACAATTTTGCCCCAAAAATTCCAACATTCCTCAATTGGTCCTCCAACATTATTTTCATGCCCAATTGACCCTCAATTTCATAAAATTGTATTTTGGCCCTTTGAATTTCAAAAATCCCCAAATTTTCCCCCAATTTCAACTCTTCAACACTACCGAATTTGATTTCATCAAATTGACCGATCAAACACTTCTAATTATTGAAATTGAGTTCCTGCATGTTCATATGATTCTAAGAAACTTTTAATCTCAGATTTTAACGTCGGAATGAGCTCAAATAGAGCTTCGCCGAAAAACAGACTGTAGAGAGAAAAAGCTTCGATTACTCATCGGTGATGGCACGGCAATCTGAGCTTTCGATCTATGTAAATAGCTCTCATCTTGAGGTTCATCCTAGAATCAAGAGTCGCATCAATTGATATCGAATTGAGTTAGAATTTCATTATTGAAATTCTGTCGGTTCTCTCTCTAGCACCTACCGGAAATTACAGAAGGGAGCCGAATTAGTTTACCTTTCAGTCGTAATTCGGCTGTGGGAGGGCTGAGGAAGTGTTGGGAAGGATTGGTTTGGCCTGAGGAGGGCTTGAAATGGCCGATTTCAGCTTGGCCGAAATAGGGCACCTTCGGTCCGCCGGAGTTGCTTTATTATTCCATCATGCCGGCGCTTCTCCAACGATTCTCGGATTGACTGGAGTTTGCTACCAAATAGTTGTCTTCTCCCCGGTTCTAAAGAGTCCGACCTTTGTTCAAGTCGAAGCTCTAGTTCGAGCTTCACCGGTAAATGGAGCAGTAGAGAGAGAGAGAGGTGTTCAGGTGTGAGGAGAATGAATGGGGATGACCTCTTTATATAGGTGTAAAACCGTGTATTAAATAGGAGAGATTTATTACTAGTATTAATATTACCATAAATTATTGGTATTAATTCCAATAATTTAATTTCTGTATTAAATTATTTGTATTAATTCCAATAATTTAATTTGGGTACTAAATTATTGGTATTAATTACAATAATTAAATATATATTAGATTATGACTATTTATGATAAGTCATTTGCATAAAAAAATTTTACCGAAATTTCGGGTTACAAAAAAAATCGTACTTCCGAGGAGGTCAACCATCCTCACATTACTCTCGGACAAGCACGCTTAACTTCAGAGTTCTTATGGATTCTTGTTCACCTAAACCAATTTGGTTTTTCTCTTCTAATTGTCTTAAGTTTCTTTTCCAAGGTTTAATGAACCCTTTGGATCACCCGAAAGTTGTAAATTTCTATATTGCTTGTTCCCAAATGTAAACCAGCTCGGTTTTCTTATTCAGTTTGACCGATTCTTTTCCCAATTTTCCTTAACTCAAAAGTGCGGGGTTTACATGACAGGTCAACGGACTAGTCAAGACAAACAGTTGCGGGTTGAGTTGAGAGTCGGGGCTGTTGGACCAGTGGCACCACAGATTACATGGCAATATGAGAAAACATTATTTGTACATGCACTATGAGTACGAGATCATCAATACGCCCATGAGGGGTAGTGATGCGTCCTAAGGGCACTGGACAACCTGGTGGCTATAAGGGTTGTTCGTTGTTCTAAGTGTCTGTGCGAAATTTGGAGTAGCACCAAGCGCATGAGACCGGAATGGGGACGGGATAAGGCCTTTGTCCTCATACGGACACGAAGAAGAGATTTCAAGATTGTGGGTAGGATGTCGCGTACATCCACTCATTCCTAGGGTAGAAGTGGTCGTACTTCTATCCGGGTGGCAGGAAAAGTTGCTCCAAAGCCACTAGCATGTTCAGTAGTGATATTGACTTGCGAATGTGTGTAACCTTCATGATGAAGGATGTGTGTTGGGCGATGATACATAGGTAACTAAGAAATAATGGAAAAACCCGAATTTTTTAAATCAAGGGATTTTTTAAAAGAAAAAAGTCTAGCACACTCCATACAAATGTTTTTCTTGAAAGTCAAAAGATTTGAATCCCATTCACTGAGTAGTTGTACTCACCCCCTCCCTTATACCCCTTTCAGGAAGTCCCGGAAAGTCGAATCTTAAAAGACTTACGCAATTAAATGCCTGCAAGACAGGTACGATTAATTTAAATTACTATGCAGTTTTGATTTATGATATTCCTGGAAAAAGGTGTAGGTCTAAAAAATGCCTTACTCTTTATAGTTTATAATATAAGGGAAAATCCTTTAGTAAATCGGGAGAGTGGCGGGTTGATCACGGGGATCCGACCAAACCAGGTCGGGGCGTGACATCTCATATATGAGCAACTATGCTCAAAATTGTTAGTTAATTGCACTTAGGTCCCTAAAGTTCATTTTTCATGACTTTAGGTCCCTAGTGCTAACTTTTCCACAAATTGAGTCCCGAAACTTCCAAAAATACACTTTAGGCCCTCAATTTACTCAAAATGGTTTAAGGGGCTCAAGTTTTCCAAATTTCCAATTTTGTGCCCAACTTTTCAAAAATTACCATTTTACCTCTACTTCTCAAAAATGGTAATTTTACCCCAATAATTTCAAAAATCGACCAATTGGTCCTCCAACATCTTTTTCATGACCAATAGGTCCTAAATGTTGTGAAATTGTAATGAAGTCACTCAGTTTTATGAAATCCCCAAATTTTCCTAAAATTCCCCCCAATTCCCCCCAATTTCCCCCTTTCAAACTAGTCGAATATGATTTTATCAAATTGACCATTCAATTGGGGTTAATTGCTTTAATTGGGGGTATGAATCAGTTCCTACACTTCCATACAATTCAATTGAGTTTTGAATAGTATGAATTGGGACTGAAACGAGCTCAAACTTAGCTTCACCGAAAAACTGTGCATAGAGAGAGAAAGCTTCGAAAGCTTACTATCGAAGGTGTGACAGTTCAAGCTCTCTAAATGGGCAAGTAGCTCTCATCCTAAGGTTCCTCCTAGGATCAAGAATCTCTACAATTCTTATCAAATCGAGAAAGAATTCTGTCAATGAATTTTCACAGTTTCTCTCTCTAATGCCGACCAAAAATGATAGAAGGGGCTAAATTGGCTTACCTTTAAGCTTAATTGTGGTCGTATAATGGTTGTGGGGATGTTGGGAGGGTTTGGTTTGTTCGAAGAAGGGTTGAATTTGGCCGATTTTAGCTCGGCCGAAACAGGGCCGCTTCAATCCTTCAAAGCTTCTTCACTATTTGCTTTTTCCGATGCTTCTCTGACGGTCCTCAGGTCGAACAGAAGTTGTTGTCAGGAAGCTGACTTCCCCAGAATCTAAAGAACCCAACCTCGCCTACTAAGGCTCAGAAAAATTCCAATGTTGGAGCTCTGGTTCGAGCTTCATCGGAAAATGGAGCAGGTGAGAGAGAATGGAGATTTCAAGTGTGAGGAAGATGAAAGGAGAGGAGCTCTTTATATAGCGAGCTCGAGTACTCTCTGCTCGACTGTTTAACATCTTGGTCAAGCTTATCCTTAATCTGAAACGCCATGAACGAAGGCATTTTCTCTTCATCGACACTGTTTGTTCATGCATTAAGTGAATAGTATCGTCATCTGAAAGAAGAATACAACACTATTTTGAACCGGATCGAACCGGTCCGACCTGGTTCAATACTTAAACCAACCGGTTCAAGCCCAATTTGACCAATTTTCTCATAATTAAAATTTTCTAAATTCATCTAAATTCATTCTCTATCCAATGATGGCTTAAATTCTCCAATTTGAATATTTTAAGCCACAAAGAAAAATGAATTTAGCAACTGATTCAATGATGGTTCAAACCGGTCAAAACCAGTTCAGGTCTGGTTCACCTTAACCGGTCTTGTTTTATCATCCATTTTGTAGCAAAGTCCTTTTTCATGATTTTTATGACTCTTTAGGTCACTCGAGATTTGTAAATTTCCCATTTTGCCATTTCTTTATCAGTTAAGGTTCATGAACTAGCTCGGTTTTCTCTTTTGAAACGACCATTTTTTTCCCGGTTTTCTTATCTATAAGGGATGAGGTTTACAAATCTCCACTCCTTTTAGGAATTTTGTCACCAAAACTTAATTGGCATCAGTTGCATTGGGAATAATTTCCCTTGATGTCAACTAGGAGTTTGCTTGACATGCTAACACTTCGGTTGTTCTTTCACTTAGCCCCTTAAAATCGCACACTTAAGATTTTTCTTTTTCTTTCCATTGTTTACTCATTCGATGGAGTTTATCATAACTAAGCATGTCTTTCCCGTGAGTATAAAGGTATATCCTTAGGTTCACATCTTCCTTTTCTTAGGCAAGATTCTTACTCTTGAGGGTTCTTGCTCAGGATTTCAGGATTGGGGGTTCCAAGATGCCCAATCGTTCATGTGTCTAGTTATTCTCTTTATCGTTGAAACCCTTAGCTTTGTGTCCTTTCGAGCGCCATGTACTTGCTTTTCATAGGTTTCGGTGTTATTACCTTTTTGACCTATTTTGATCATTCCCTCATCTGTTTATTACAACTTCGGTCCAAATTTATGCTATGTTTGGATTGAGGGGTTTGGAGGGGGAGAGGTTCGGTGGGGTGGAGAAATCCCTCATTTGGTAAAAAAAAATGGAGGGGTTTGGAGGGATTTGGAGGGACTGAGAATCACCTCCAAACCCCTCCAACCCCTTCTTTTACACTATGACACAATCCCTCCAAAAGTGGAAGGATTTGGAGGGATTGTGTCATTTAATGCTTAAATTACTTTAATATCCTCATTTACTTTTTATATTATTTATTTATTTATTTATTTATTTATTTATTTATTTATTTTTATATACTTTAAATAAATTTATATATTAATAATATTTTATATAAATATTATAAATAAAAAATTATTATAAAAAATATTTTAAATATAATTTAATAATATATAATAGCTAATAAATTATTTAATTTAATTAAAAAGGTAAATTTGTCTTTCTTATTATTTCATTAATAATCCTTCCCCTCACTTCCCCTCACCCCTTCCTACTTACCCATTACTTGGGTTTAACTTACTCCTTGGGCCCTCATGAGTACTTTTCCTTTGTACTTAGACTTTCCATCTCAACCAACATGTCATTTATGAGCTTATTTTCTTTTCCACTTCTCTTGGTTCCATTGCCTCTTAGTTGTGACACATATGTCTTTCCAAGGTTTCCTTCCTTGGTAGGATTTATACACTTTTCTCCCGAAATTCTCTTCTCGTTTGTCATTGAGGATATCTAACCTTAAATGACATCCTTTGATGCCATCATCTCCTGCTTACCTTTACTCTTGAAACCTTACGTGCACATCTTTTGTACCCCATCCTCATTCTCACTTGTATCCTAGTACATGTCTATTTCTTTTAGGGAGAGCTCACATTCTCTTTGTTTCAAAATCTCTTGATCATCTTGTGATAGGCTTACTTAACCTTTTCATGGCTTTTGGTCGTTAAGCCTGTCTTGGCCATTAATCTCTTTAAGGTTTTCCTTCATCCTTATTTCCCAAATGTTTTGGCCTTTCCATCTCTCCATTCTTTGTTGGAGTTTTCACCTTTACAAGGGTCAGTTCGTTAACTGCCTCATTCCTAATATTCTCCTTGTTTAATTATCTTGAGACAATTGTCTCAAGAGTCTTCTTGTCCTTAATGTCCATCTCATTACTTTATTTAGGATATAGTCCTTACTACTTCTCAATCCTTCTTAGGGCGGCGTTTATTCTCCTTGACTATCTTGTTGTTACTAGTTGTTTCCTTTCACTAGGTTCATCTGAAATCCCTATTTGGCTTCTATTCTCTTCCAGAGCAAGTCACACTTAGCCATCCCGGTACATCCTTAACCACATATGCCCTTTAATGAGGTTCCTTATTTCATTTTAAGCCTCTTATGATTCATTTGTCTATTACTTAGCTTGGAAATTTCTATTTCCATGGTACCACTTCCTATCTTTATCCTTCTTCCTAGGGACTTTGTCCTGGGAGTTTCACATTCAACCTCCCTAAAGCTCCTTGAAGGCTTTTCCTTCTTTCTTTTCTTACACCTTTCTAACATCGGAATGGTTATTCGCCCTTGATCCTTCTCTGTCCTCCAATTCCTTTTCATTCCTTATCCTTCCTTTAAGGAACTCCTCATTGTTGGTGAGTTCCTAATAATTTATGTTCTACCTATCACTAACTCTTTCAAGGGTACTTGTGTATTCCTCAGGAGTTCTCCTCCTATAACACTTCTTTCCCTCTTCCCTCTCTCCATGTCTTACCCTAAAGTGGCTTAGCACTTTCCATGCTCATACTTATTCCTTACATTCCTCTCAGTTAGCTTCCATTACACTAGTTTCCCTTCGGCATCCCAATTCTTCTTGGTTTCCTAACTTTTATATGGGGGCACTTCCTTAACTCCTTATGGTCCTTAGGTTTTCCTTTACTACTCCTGCACCTTTTGATGCTTACTTCCTTTACACCATACTTCACACTCTTCTTCTTCTTCCTACCCTTAGTTAGAGTATGTCTTTCCTGGTGACTCTAGGCAGACACCTCTAGAATTTCTTTTCCAGCCTTGTTGCCTTGTTACTCCATATTCTTGGTTTTTGTGGAGAAACTTATTTGACTATCTTAGGGTTAGTGTTTAACTAGAGGTGACATGTAGTACTCCTCCTTAGGTGGTCTTTTCTCTATCTACTACTCTGGTCATGATTGGTATACTTCCAATCTGTTAGTTGTGCTTGTTATTATCAGGGAGATTAAATTGTAATTAAGGAAAACTGAACTTTCATTCATTCAAGGAAATAATTTCTTGTCATGCTCAACTTATTACAGGAATTCACTACTTCCTAGTCCCTTGGAGTCATATATCGGGAGTTAGCCTCTGAACGGTTGCGGGATTCATGGTCTGAAGGTTTTGATGAACTGGTTGAAGTTTATCCATATTCCCTTTAGATTTCCCTAATAGGATGCACTTCATGAATGGCCTCAGTCCGTATCTTCTCAACACCTCAACCTCACACTCGTATGTCCACTTTATCCATTGGGAAGGATTGAAGTTGGATTGAATAGGTGGGGGTACTTGGTGGATTTTCATAAAGGTGACGTGGGCATCCCAATAGTTTTCCCAAGCCTCCTTCTTAGTGGGAATCCATTTTGGTTATTGTGGGGCTAGAGGAGGTGTTGGGCACCTTGGAGGAGGGATAGGTTCTTCATGTCTTGGAGGAGGATAGGCGATGCCTTCTGGCTCTAATAGGGCTCCAATGAGTTTCCTATAATCCTCGACCTTGTTATTGGGTACTCTCTTCTTGCCCTCCAAGAACCGTTGAACGACCGCTTCTCTAGGGTAGGCGTCTTTTTCACGATCATGTGTGGGGGTTTGGTTCGCACGACAAATTTCCTAGGAACTCTCATTCCTACATGGTAATTAAGTTTTCATTAGTGTCAGGGTATAGTATTGATAATGCTTCAAGGGAACAGACTTTGATACCACTCAAGTTGTCACGCCCCGACCCGATTTGGTCGGATCCCCGTGATCAACCCGTCGTTCCCTTGGTTTAAGAGGGGTTTCCCCCTTTCTTTAATTAAGAGAAGTCATACATAATTTAAACCTTGTTCACTAGAATAACATAAATCAATAAAAATGTAAGCTTAAAATAACTTTTAAGCATACTTGACAAAAGGTAGATTCGGGTGTTTTCTTTAGTCATGTTTTCTTTAGTCCTGAAAATGGATATAAAAGAAGGGTAAGTTCTACAACTTAGTGAGTGGGAGTTTGAAGCCAAATTTTCGAACAAATAGTTTTTGACTAAGTGTGCCAAAGGTTGTATTTCTTTCAAAAGAGATTATCCTCAGAATTCAGTTTTCAAAACTCTTTTTGCTCAATTCCACATTAGGTGTGTTTAGCAGACAACACATCACCGTCATCAGGAAGGGAACACACATTCTCAGGTGTTGTCCGTCCACTGCACCCACTTGTGTCTCGGAGTGTTTTTACCGACCACCAAGATAGAAGCTTGTCCACTTCTACCCTGAGTTTGAGTTGATGTTCGTGACATCCAACCCTCAGACCCAAAAATAACTTCATGTCCATATGAGGACAAAGACCTTATCCCGACCCCACCCTGGTCTCATTCACAAGAAGCCATGTCAAGCTTTCCGACTACTAGCACGACAAATTACCCTTATCTCTTCCATGTCGTCCAATAGCCCTTAGAAGGCATCACTACCCCTTTTGGGCATCTTGATGGTCATGTACCTCAAGTGCATGCACAAACAATAGTTTTTCCATATAGCCATTTATCTTTGGTGCCACTGGTCCAACGGCTCCAACCCTCAACCCGATTTACAGCTGCTTATCTATGCTGGTCCGTCTACATGGCCCTGGCGCACTGCTGTGAGTCCATCGAGTATGTCAGTCCTGTAATGGTACCATGGGAAATCAAATAACCCTTTCATTAAGAGTTTTTAGGGCTTTCATATCTAATGTTTGTTTATGACCTCCCACTCATGTCCATTAGACTTGGGCCCATATTAAGTGATTTTCCAAAATCGGGCATTTAGCCCCATAAGTTTAAAATGAGGCCTCTGGCCTATCTGAGCTGTTCTAGCTCCTGTCAAGTAGATGTAGCTCCACTGTCTCATCATCTGAGAAGGCGATCCTGGTGTCCCTAGAAAGCTAAGGAAGTCTACTTTCTAACGCCACCTCTTGTGAACATCAACTCTTAGTCTTCCTACGTCAGCTTGATCACACAACACGGGAGTGCCAATGGCTGGAAATAGATTTGTTGCTTAGAGGTCCAACTTTGATGACCTCAATGACCCTCGACAATTGAGAAAAATTCAACAGATTACTTAGACCACCAACATTCCATAGCCACCAACCTTGCTCGATTTGTGCGAGTATAGAAGGAGAATTAAATGATTCAAATTCTGATTTTTCGATTAAGTGGGTGGGTTGACTAAAATGGACATTATATGTAAACCCCATCCCTTGAAGACAAGGAAACCAGGGAAAGAACAGATCAACCCGGGTGAGAAAATCGAACCGGTTCACAAACCACAACCGTTAGAGAAAGGGTAAACTAGGAAATTTATAGATACTGAGTGACCTAAATAGTCACAAAAGTCATGAGAAAGGACTTTAGGATGAATTGTAGGTGAAAACCAAACCGGTTCAGGTGAATTGGACCTAAACCAAATTGAACAGCTTTGAACCACTATTGAACCAGTTTCTATATTCATTTTTTAGGTGTTTTAGAAAATTTAAATTGTAAAATTAAGGCCACCATTGGATAGATAATGAATTTAGATGAATTTAGAAAATTTTAATTTTGAAAAACTCGGTCGTATCAGGCCTGAACCAACCGGTTTAAGCGTTGAACCTGGTTCGGACTGGTCTGGTCTGATTCGGAAAAATGTCGTCTTCTTCCTTTAGATGACAGTACTGCTAACTCATCAGAAAATTTAGCAGCGCTGGAGAAGATGACAAGTCTCTGGCCATGGAGTTTTAGGCAATGAATGACCGCCATTAAGGCGCCAATCGAATGACCAAGAAGTCCCCAAGCTTCCTATGTAAATAGCCCCTCCTCATTCATCCTCCTCACACCTGAAAACTCCACTCTTCGTTTGAGCTCGTTTCAGCCTCAATTCATACAATTCAAAGCTCAATTGAATCATATGGAAGTGTATAAATTGATTTACACCTCCAATTGAAGAAATTAACTCTAATTGAATGGTCAATTTGTTGAAATTAAATTCAGCCAGTTTGAAAGGGGAAATTGAGGGAAACTTTTGGGAAAAATTGGGGATTTCATAAAATTGAGGGACTTTTGTGCAATTTTCCAAAATTGAGGGCCAATTGGCCATGCAAAAGATGTTGGAGGACCCAATTTGTTGATTTTTGAAATAATTGGGGTCAAATTGCCATTTTTGGAAAGTAGGGGCAAAATGGTCATTTTTGAAAAGTTGGGGATCAAATTGGAAATTTGGAAAACCTGAGTCCCTTAAACAATTTTGAGTAAATTGAGGAACCAAAGTGAATTTTTTTATGTTTTGGGACTCAATTTGGGGAAAAGTTAGCACTAGGGACCTAAAGTCAAGAAAAATGAACTTTAGGGAACTAAGTGCAATTAAGTAACTATTTTGAGCCTAGTTTCTCATATGTGAGAAACGAAAGCTATTATGCCAAACTCTAATAGATAAGGTTTCCCAAAATGTGTAGGAACACGAGAGACCGGAACGCCAGCAAGGATAAGCTAGCGTGGAGACAAAAACCGACTGGTAAGGAATACACAATTGTTATCAGGTGAGTGGGTTTATTCACACCATACCCAGTTGGGATGATAAGCACTTTAGAAATGAAAAAACACTTGTAATTAGAATTTTGACATCATACCCGGTTGGGGTGATGGGAAAATGAAGTTAAAACCTACTTACCGGTTGTATGTACATGAAATCATACTCGGTTGGTATGATAGACTTCGTTGAAGGAAAAAGAAACCCACTTGCCAGTTGTAAGCACAAATATCATCACACCCAATTGGTGTGATAAAGTGAAAATACATTTTTGTCATAAGTGTTCTCTCGTGACTGTGTGTCAATGCTTAAACTCTTTGCAAGTCGGGTCATTGGAGTTGGGATCTATCTGTGTTCCATAGAGAATTTTGATCAAATTTTGATGAGGGAATACCTTATATTTATATGATTAGATTCTAGACTCACATGGAAATCCAACCAAAGCTCTATTTCATCAATTCATAGCTTCTGGTACTAGGAATGAATTAATTTCCCTAAGTAGTGGCTTTTGGGTTATCTGTCGATGTTTATTGGGTTTTTTCATGAAAATCAGGTTGGGGTCGGGGTCAGGGTCGGGCGAAGGAGATGATTTCCAAATAAAAGTTGGTTCTAACGTTTTAAGTCCAACTTACTTTTTATCAATGTCTAAAATCATAATTCGAACCAACTCCCAATTCAATTCATTCTTTTATCCTAGTTCAAATCTGATTTTCGATCCCCATTAGTTTTAAATTTATTTCTTGGAAAACTCATGGTTTTACACTCAAATGTATATTAGATAATAAGTGTTTTTGGGAGAGGATTTCAAATCTATCATCATGCCATGAAATGGATAGTGCTCGATATCCATATGGAATCAACACATATCCCAAAGCAGAATTTGCACTATCTTCACATTCTGAAAATTTTCTTTCTGACATTTTTTATCTCTATAAGGAACATAATATATGGTTTGTGGTTCCTTATTAGATCCTTAAGATGTCACTGTTAAGGGATCTAAGCCCTTGGCAGTTATAGAAAAATAACTTCATAGATCTCTTGTCATTATAGCAGGCTAGTCACCACTACCTTAAGTTCTTAGTGTAGGTGTAAACCCCACCCTTTAGAATTAAGGAAAACCAGGAAAATAACCGGTCAAACCGAGTAAAAACTGAACCGGTTCACATACCTGATCAATTGGAAACAAGCAATTTAGAAATTTATAACTCTCGAGTGATCCAAAGAGTTCATAAAACCTTGGAAAAGAACCTTAGGACAAATTGGAAGAGAAAAATCAGACCGGTTTAGATGAACCAGATCCAATTGGATTGAACCAGTTTATGAACCAAGTCGGTTCATGAACCAGAACCGATAGAGAAAGGGAAAACAGGGAAATTTATGGATCCCTTGTGACCTGTAGAGATTTATGAACCTTGGGAAGGAATCTTAGAACAAAGTGAGAGAGAAAAAACTAACTAGTTCGGGTGAACCAGACTCGAACCGAATTAAATTGGTTTATGAACCGAAACTGATAGAGAGATGGTAAACCGGAAAATTTATGGACCCTAAGTGACTTAAGGAGTCACAAAAGTCATGTAAATGGACTTGTGAAGGAATTGGAGATGAAAACCAAACCGGTTCAAGTGAACCGGATCCGAACCGGTTTGAACCGATTTGAACCACTATTGAACGAGATCATAAATTCATTTTTCTAGGTGGCTTAAATCATTCAAATTTGAGATTTGAGGCCACCATTGGATAGAAAATGAATTTAGATGAATTTATAAATTTTTATATTTGAAAAACTCGGTCGAATGAGGGGTCAATCGGCCAGTTTAAGCTTCAAACCCGGTTCGAAACAGTGTCATCGTCTTCCTTCAGATGACAACATTATTCACTCACCGAAAATCGAAGCAGCACCGATGAAGAAGAAACATTTTCATTCGGTACATTTCAAGCCGTCAATATCTGTCATAAAGGTGCCAAACGGACAGCCAACGAGTCCCTGAGCTCCCTATATAAAGAGCCTCTCCCCATTCATCTTCTCCACACCTGAAAAAGCTCACTCTCTCTCAATTGCTTAGTTTTTTGGTGAAGCTCGAACTAGAGCTCTGACATGGACACTTTTCTGAGCCAAACAAGGCAAGGTCAGATTCTTTCGAACCGGAGAGAAGTCAGCTACACGCCTATAGTCTCCGTTTGCTCCGAGGGTCGCTGGAGGAGCGCCAGCGTAATGGAATAGTGAAGCAGCTCCAGCGGACCAAAGCTGCCTTGTTTCGGCTGAGCTGAAATCGGCCATTTTGAGCCCTCCTCACGCCAAACCAAGCCCTCCCACGACCAAATTAGGACTAAAAGGTATGCCAATTCGGCTCCACTTTGTAATTTCCGGCCGATGCTAGAGAGAGAACCGGCAAAATTTCGATGATGAAATTCTAACTCAATTCAGCATCAATTGATGCAATTCTTGATTCTAGGATGAACCCTAGGATAAGAGCTATCTGCCCAGATCGAAAGCTCGAACTGTCATGCTCTCACCGGTGAGTAATCGAAGTTTTCTCTCTCTATAGTTCATTTTCCGGCAAAGCTCCGTTTGAGCTCATCCTGACATTAAAACTTGCGACTCATATTGCAAAAGAATCATATGAAAATGTAGAAACTCAATTTCAACTTCAATTTTAACAATTGGAAATTTTTTATTAGTCAATTTGATGAAATCAAATTCGGTTGTGTTAAGAAGTTGGAATTGGGGGAAAATTTGGGGAAAATTGGGGATTTTCAAAAATTCAAAGGATCGAAATGCAATTTCCTAAAATTGAGGTTCAATTAGGCATAATAATAAAGTTAGAGGACCAATTGAGGAATTTTGGAATTTTTGGGGCAAAACTTACCATTTTTGTAAAGGAATTGCAAAATGGTAATTTTGGAAAAGTTGGGGGACCAAATTGGAAATTTAGGAAATTAAACCCCTTTTGTGAAATTAAATAAATTGAGGTCCTATGATAAATTTTAAAAGTTTTGGGACTCAATTTGAGAGAAAACCAGCTTTAGGGACTTAAAGTTAAAGAGAAATAACTTTAGGGACCTAATTGTAAATAAATGAAAGTTTGATTTTCCCATTCATTCAGAATGAATGAAGGCTATTAGGCCGAAGGATAATATATCGAGATGTTCATATCGTGTAGGAACACGAATTACCAGGAACGCCAGCAAGGATAAGCTCACGTGAATACAAAGAACTGGTCTAATGGAATTCACTACGTTAACAAGTGAGTGTGTTTACTAATGTCATACCTAGTTGGGATGATAAGCACAACTTAAAATTGAAAATCACTTACCAGTTGTGAGTGAGATTTTATATCATACCCTGTTGGGGATGATAAGTACCTTGAAATGAAAACCCACTACCAAGTGGTATTTTAAACATCACAACTTAGAGGAGTGATGTGAAAATCATGTGAAAAAACTACTTACCAATTTTAAGTAGATCATACCCGGTTGGTATGATAAAACTTCCTCAAAGGAAGTTGAAAACCCGTTCATCGGTTATGAGCGGAGATGTCATTATACTCGATCGGTATAATGGATAGTTAAAAACATATTTTTGTCGGAAGTGCTCTCCCCTTACTGTGTGCCAATGCTTAAACGATTTCGGAGACCTTTTTTATGGGAGCTCGAATAGCTCTTATAGGTCAGGGCCTCGATTTTAGAACTTGGGGGCTATTATGCCCGGTTTTGAAAATCTCGAACAAGTGGTCCATAGGCCAGTGGGCATGAATAGGAGCTTATAAATAAACATGAGATATGTGCTATAAAACTTTAATAAATGAATTGTTTGGCCATGGTACCAAGATAGGACCAACATATTCAATCAACTAGTGGCAGTGTGACATGACAGGTCTCCGGACCAGTCAAGACAAATAGCTGCAGGTTGAGTTGAGGGTCGGGGCCATTGGACCAGTGGCACCACAGATTATATGGTATGATAAGAAAATATTGTTTGTGCATGCACTATGATTACAAGATCATCAAGACTCCCATGAGGAGTAATGATGCGTACTAAAGGCCCTGGACGACCTGGTGAGTATAAGGGCAGTTCGTTGTACCAGGTGACCGTGCAAAATTTGGAGTAGCACCAAGCGCATGAGACCGGGGTGGGGACGAGATGAGGTCTCTGTCCTCATAGGGACACGAATAATTGATTTCAGGATTGAGGGTCGGATGTCGCGTACATCCACTCATTATCAGGGTAGAAGTGGACGTGTTTCTATCTAGGTAGCCGATAAAGTCGCTCTGAAGCCACAAGTGAGTTCAGTGGTCGTGCTGGCCTGTGAATGTGTGTTTGACCTTCATGATGAAGGATGTGTGTTGGGTGATGACACACCGTGATTAATATAAAAATGGTGGTAAAAATCGAGATTTAAATTGAAAGAATTTTTGTAAGAAAGGTGTTTGGCACACTCTGATACAAATCTTTTTCATAAAAGTAAAAGTTTTGAAAAACTCATTCACTGAGTAGTTATACTCACCCCTCCCTTATATCCCTTTCAGGAAATTTCTAAAAGTCTACCCTTAAAGATCATCAACTAAGATACATGTGAGATAAGTATAACAAATTTAAAATATTATATAATTTTAATTTATGTTATTCTAGAAAAAGGTGCAGGTTTAAAGTACACCTTACTCTTTACGATTTATAATAAGGGGAAACCCTTTAATAAACCAGAAGAGTAGCGGGTTGATCACGGAGGTCCGACTAAACCGAGTTGGGGCGTGACAGTAAGGGAGGTGTCAATGTTAATTATCATTGAGTGAAGAGTGTTAGTAGTAGCAGCTCCTTTTTTACTAGAATCGTGTGTCTTGTAGTTTTCATTTTGTAATTGTTAGGTTGTTTAGGCATTTTACCAACACTTAATCATTTTTATTGGAAATGCAATTTTCTAGTTTGGTGTGTTTTTGCTGAAGTGGTTCTCATAATTCCTATTCACTGTCTTGGTTTGTTATACCTCTATTCGTGGATAGTCCATTGTTCACTAAGTTAGTATGGTACCAGCTCTATTGAAACATTGTTGTGTCATTTATTTTATTTGACAATTCCATATAGTAATTCAAACATGTAGAAATTATTTTATTCACAAAATCACAATTCTTATTGCATGAGAAATCTAGGTCAGTTTCCATACCATCTAGAGAGGGCTCATTTTAAGTAGCCTCATTACTACGAGCCTTCCTTTTATTATCATTATCTCCCTGTTGGAGTATTGGATGTAGTTGAGGTTATTTCTTGCTCGGAGAGGTCTTTATTCTTCTTTGGTGTGTGAGCAATGTCTAATGTCAGTATCATGTGGGAGCTATTTGGGATATTGTTTGATTGAGTGGACTAACTTACCATATATATATAGCAGATAGATCATATTCACCTATATTTAAACTAAATCTAGTGTTTCTCTCTGTTGGGTTGTTATTCCATACACATACTAGAAAAGTATCTCCAACATTGATATTCACTATTAAATACAAGTTATTATTCATGGTACTCCTTTCTTGAACTTTACCTACACTCATAATTAATACATTTATCATTATTCACTAGTAAATAGTTTCTAGCTAATCCATCAATTTGTATTTAAATTGGCACCAAGGTGAGATCCATTTTATCATATATCATGTCTCCATCCTAGATTGATAAGAACTATGGTTCTCTATGGACCAAGAGCTATCAGTATCTTTAAACTCAAAAGAAAAACAATTATATTCTAAAATAACTACTATTAGTGGTCCAAAATTGGTCCATTACTATTTTAGTACACTTGAATTAATACATTAACTGAAATTACCAATCATACTATTTTTAATTTGCCTTTTAGACACATTGTACACTAATGAATGAATTTCTATACGGATTACTTGATCCATTTCTCCTGGCCTTTGGCGATTCCATGTTGATTCATGTAAGATCATCTCTGCTCAATTTCGTTTAATTCTCGTAAGACTTTACAATCAAAACACACACAAGTAGAGATCAGATGACCTCTCATCCACTAGGTGAGTGTGGATTGGGGTGCTAAGGCTACACACGATCCAACGAGCCTTGCCCGGTCGAGAAATAGGTAGCTTGGGTCGGACTACGGGGCTCGACTCCGGAATGTTGATGCGCAATGACAGCAGCTAACAAAGGTCGAACAAGCACGCTGCCTATAGTAGTAGGAGTATAGTGTAGGAGGCAAAGGAAACGACATATGAACATTATTCACACCCCTCTGTTAGTAGGCGGCAAAGGAAACGACATATGAGCATTATTCACACCCTCTGTTAGAGGCGGATGTTGTCCCTATAGACAAAGAATTGAGGGGCTTTGAGCCGTAAATAAAAGGCAACAATGGGATGATCGAATAAAATGACGTTGATGGGATTTGCGCCTGCCTTGCCTTCATGAAAAATTATTTGTCACCACCCGAGGCCAGAGAGCGGCCAGTAGTGCTTGCGAGTGACAGTTCGACCATAATAGAAGTGCGACAGAAAGATTTCAGTCCATTTCTGAAAATTTCTCGACAAGAGGAAGCTTTCGGGCGACAATTAACTCTAGTTAATTAAATTGGGGACCGGATGGAAAAACGAGAGCAGATGAGATCGGATGTGGTAACTATTGGTATCCAACTTGTCGTTAAAATTCAGGAGAGGAAAAACGGTCCAATATGAATCATATTCAAGAAATAATCAGTGTTGATAAATTCTAAAGACTAGCATAAGTGGAAATTCTACATAGAACATAAAGATAATCCCACTTTTTTCTTTTAGAGACAAGGGTGTTTTTTTAGAAACCAACTCAGCAAGATCTGGCAATGCCAGAGGTTATGCTGCGATCCATGCCACATTTCGATTCCATGGGAGGAGATGACAATTACCTGCAGAATATTTTGAATAAATATTTCCAAGAATTCCAGGTGCTGTCTTGTCTCACCAGTCATTAGTCCCCTCTCCTGCCGCATCCGTCCAATATATAAAGAGATGGACGGCATAGATTGTGAATAAATTTCTGGCCTATTATAGACTCCTCTCTAAAGCTTAATCGCCATTTTCTTCCACATCTTTCTTTCTTTCTCCCTCTTTTTGCTCAATATCACTCTTGGGATAAAGCTCAAACAAGCAGTTAGAGCTTATAGGAGACTTGGCCCGAAAATAGAAAAGTTTAGAAGAGAAGTTCTGCAACAACTTAGTGTTCATGTCGATGGTGCCCGTGCATGAACAGTGTTCCCGGTTAGTTTCATCCTCATCTCATCTCGATAGTTCAACGGTAGCTCTCCATGATCTATGTTCTGTTTTGTCAGAACCTGGATGTATTGCAGGTCGCCTAGGGATAGGACTTGAGTTCTTTTTTCGTCTTCCATCGCCTGCTCAGTAGGCTTAATCACCACTAGGGCCGTAAAGCAAGCATGAATTTCTTCTGTTTCATGATCGAGAATATTCAAACCGTTTTGTATGGTAGATTTTTGCTTAGCTAATATCTCCTTGCACATTGAACAAGCGACGTTTAGACTGACATAATTCCACATTGGTTGTTCTTGATCGTACTCTGAAGGCTCATCGCTAGAATGAATCCTTCTTGGTTTGTGACGGAGAAAAAGTCTCCAGAAAGATTTTTCTGAACAATCAAACAATTAGTTGTTAATTCATAAAAGAATACACCTAGCTAACAAATTATGCATCAATAAGCCCGGACGTGTTTCTCGACCAGGAAAAACCTTTTCTCGCTGAAAATCTTTGTCGGCTAACTTGTCTTTCTCTACTGATTTCGTTAACGTGGACAAGATATTGCCAATGATTGCCATTTCAAACATAATTCGTCTATTATTATCTGACAAACAGAGAGGCTAGAACAGTCTTATTACTGTACAGTTTAGTTTGAGTAATGGCCGTGTGACAATTAATATGTAATTAAGTGACGATCGATCCGGGAAAGGAACTGTACTAACGTTGTGAATATTGAGAGAGATCACAATGTTTTCTACAACTGTTGCATAGAGATCTGCGCCTTTCTGCGCCATTATGCTCTCTGCAATCTTTTCTCGAATAGAACGGTTAGAATTGTTGTTAGGTCCTGTTTTCGTACCATCATTGCCATAAATTGCAGGTGAAAGGAGTTGGGAAGGGTTCGTAGTTTCAACAGAGGATCTCCCTCCGAGACTAACGTAACAGTGGTTCAATTTTTTGATGGAGTGGGTTTTTTATTATTGAACAGAGAAATGAATGGCCTGGGACCCTCATTGTCGTGGGAGACAACTTCTGAGATATGCAACGACTCTGAGGCGGAGGGCCCGTGGCAGATGCCGTCAGATCAAGCCTGCGACCCACTTGTCCTGCCGACAAAGGGCTTCTCCGTCGCCGCCGCTACTGCGGCCATAGCCCCTCCGTGGCTTCTGTCCTCCCTGGCAGGTAATACCTCTCTCTCCCAGTTCCATTTTTCTTCGCCAGTCCGGGATTCTTGAATACCACTAATAATTCATACAATCTCTCACCGATACAACAAATATCAAGGGAAGATGCAATATGTTCTCGTTTTTGCAGCACGCCAGTTTATTTGCTGTTTTCGGCCTTATTAGTAGCAGCATCATCAGGACATTATTACAATTGATCACACTATTTGGCATTAGTGGATATCCCTTTATTCTACGGTTCAATTATGTTTCCCAACAATGCATGTGGCAAGAGGACTTAGATTTGAACTTTAGGGGTCCACTTGTTAGTACTGCATGTGGACAGATTTTTCCAACATGTTTCTTGTGGGATAAAGGAGTAATGTGAATTTATGAACGACCTATCCATCCCTTCCTTTTGGATAATGATTAAAGTACTACATCATCCTAAACTTATTTTTTTGAATTTCAATAATAAATTTTTAAAACAATTTTTTCACTCATAAAACTTATATTTTGTAATTTTCTAAAGATTTTCATCGGAAAAGATCTTTATATCTCTGATTTAACATTTTCATAATAATAAGTAAAACGTTCAATAAACAATAAATTAACTACATATAAATCGAACTCAATTAATTTGATCAGGAAAAAAATATAATTATTTTGGTTCAAATAAGAAAAAGTCTGGCTCTTTTCAAAATTTGAAAAGAGCTGTTCCTTTCATGACATATAACTTCTATCCCCTTATTGGTCTTAACATCACATCACTCTATTATTTTTCCCCAAGATGCCCTAGGCGAGCTGTCTTTTTGAAATTCGAAATCCTTTGTTTTGTAGTATCCTGATCACCATTCAGAATCGTGTTCTATCTTGGTTCCCTGTTCTATAGACTATGAAATAATTGCCCTTGTTTCCATTCTCTGATAAGGACTGCTCCAACTTTGGTCCTATCTGTAAAAGCTGTCATACTTTGTACCTACCTACTACCACCCTCTCAGGGTAAAGCAAAAATCTACGCATTGGCCTTCCCAACTGGTGCAGGATTTTGAGTTTTTGACGTCTTTAGGGGTTAATTGCACCAATGGGACAAAAGAATTCTTGGAATATTGGGCATAATGTAAAATTGTTCCTGCTGAGTAGAAGATTTTGGAAATGTAGTGCAAGAATTAGAAGTGCCAACAGAATTTTTTTTTCACATTGCTCTCCCATGTTCACACTATATATTTATGAGTTTTGTCGTATATAATAAATTATATATACAATTGAATACTATTATATAAAATATATAATTTATGGCATAATTATATTATATATGTAAATTATACGTGTGTATATATATATGATAAAATTATATAATTACATCATATGCTATTATAAATTATTATATAAACGTGTCTGATAAAGTTTGTATGATTAAAATTTTATTGACAACATTTTTTATTCAAAATGAATTATGTGAAATATAATTTATTGTGCCATAAAATATATATCATTATGCATAATTATATTATATATAAAAATATTACTAGAAAATTTATCATATATAATAATATAATTTTTATTATTAAATAAAATATTATGTTAAATAAAATAAATTAGACCATAATATATTAATAATATATGACAAATAACATTCTATATACACTATTCACTATATGATAAAGAAATATTTTGTATATGATGATAAAATTTTATGAAAAAATAAAAAGACCTTAATATAATATATTATAAATATATAAAGTACATTATCAATAATTTATATCTTTCAATAAATGCTTCACCAAGTACATTAATCATTGCGTTGGAAATACTTTTAAGCCCACTTTCTTGTCTTGATTTGATAAAAGGAAAATGTGAACAATGGTCTGTTCTTGTACTAAACAGATCTTAAGGAGAAAATGGGGTTGATGGCTTTAGACAATCCCGGACAAGACGATACGGGAGAGACTTTTGGTGAACGGTCCGAGTCGTACTATCGGAAAAGGCCTCAACTCCTAGCCTTCCTTCAGGACCTCTACAGGGCGTACGTTTCCCTCTCTGACCGTTACGCGCAACTCCTCTCCAAGAACAACTTAGCACACCACAGCCGCCAATCTTCCCAATCCTCCACCGTAACCATCGATAACAAGTGCTCCACCTCGGAGAACGATCATGGGGAAGATCTCTCTGATGCCGAGAGCTCTCTTTCCTTCCAGCAGGCTCTCCAATCCAATTCCAGCACATGCCAGCAATTGGATGTGGATGCTCTGGTTGCAGAGATTGTGATAAAGAACGTGGACTGTGACATTCTGCTGCACGAGGCAGAGACCAGTGGCCTCAGGAGCGACAATGCCTCTAGGAAGATCGAGCTCCAGAGGAGCCTGCTTGAGGTGCTCGAAGCGGAGAGGCTGATGTTGCTTAACGAGAATGTGAGGTTGGGGTACAGAGTGGATGCTTTGATTGAGGAGAACCGGGATCTTGCTGCGGAATTGGTGTTCATGAAGAGCAAGGTTGGTGAATTAGCGCAGTGCTTGCTGAAGGTGAGGGAGGAGCAGACAGCGTGCCGGCTGAGTCGTAAGATTGAAGATCTCCAGGGCCAGATATACAGGTTGGAGAGGAGGAATAAGGATTATCAGGAGAGGTTGGCTCGAATGGAGCTGGAAGGTAAAGCTCGGAAGGGTAATGGAGGGAGCAGAGACTTAGCATCTCAGCAGGACGAGGAGAGGAGATTGAAGCCGTGGAAAGGTGCTGCTGTTGAAAGGGAAAAGAAGGTGATCGGGTGGTGGGAGAGGGTCAAGAAGATGGATATGTTCGTGTGCGGGATGATGCATACCAAACACAGCTGCGAATGAAGTTTTTCAGACTTTAAGGTAAATGCAGCTTAGTTTCTTCCCCCTGTCATTTATTACATAAGGGTTGGTTCTCTTTTTTTTTTCCCATCTTTCTGGAGAACTATTGTGATGATATGATGGATTATTCAATAGAGCACAAGTGAGGCATCTAAAAACACGAAAGTCGTGCATGCTGCCACCCACTCGCGTGGCCTAAAATGGGTGGTCCAAGTCCAAAAGTGTCCGTGCCATGGGTCATAGTTGGCCTATGAACTTCCATTTACCTAGATTTCATAGTTGGCCGATAGGCCACGAATCAAGGCAGACTCTCTAGTTCTTGTTTGAACGTTGAGGCCAGGCTTGCACTTTCGGATACGATCTAAGGACGAAATAGCCATTCTTGTTATTACCGAGAATATTTTTTTACCGATCACACGAAGATAGAGGATAACATAGCCATATTCGGCGTCAAATTTTCAAATAGGAAAACCATTGATGCACATAAATCTACAATGTAAATATTACAAGGAAAATAAGTATGCAATATTTGATTATGCAGATCACACCATTATTAGTAAACTTACGCTACAAGAATACCCATTTTTTATGGCGCCCTTCCAAATTTCTAGACTTTGCTGTTAATATATGATTACTGGAGACAGAAGGGGGTTGAATAAGTGTTGAAGATGAGTAGACCTTATTGAGATCAGTTGAGATGGGAACCTCGTGATTTGGTGGTAGAGATAGTAAAAGATGACTTGTGTGGAAGAGTAAGAAACATAGATAAAGGATTGGTGAACAAAAATAGTTACAAGTGTTATAAATTGGAAAATTTTCCATATAAATACCCAAAATGTTAAGAGAGTACATATTATGCCGACTTAAATTAGGAGGAAAGAATGATGTTCAATGACATTAAAAAGCAAAATAGTTGAATGTGATTAAAATGTGGTCCTTAAATTTCAATCACATTTGAGAGTGACACGAGTTGTTATTGGACTACACCCTTTAATTAAATGGGCCTGTGAAATTAGGTACAAATCACATTAGTATAACAACTGGTTACTTATATCATTTAATTCATTTACATTTGTCACTCTTGGATACTCTAGAGAGTGCAAAACATTTGGTTAATTGAATGACACAATTTTGAGTAAAAAATTAATTTTTATATGCCACCATTTGATACATAAAATACTTATTTTCACAAATTAACATATATTTTTCTAATTTTCACAATTTGGTCCCATCTCTTAGCATTTTAAAGTTGTTCTATTTACATTTAAAATTTTTATATTAGTTTTTATAATTTTTAGATTTTCAAATTCTTTCATTAGATCTCAATTTCATAAAATTTTTCCATTCAACTTTTTTATTTCTGACTTAATTCGGACATTTCTAACTTCATTACTCAATTTTTTGTTTATTAGAATAAAAAATAAAGGAATGAAAGAATAAGAGAGTAGTTATAGAGGTGGGTGGAGGTTGAGCAGATCCTCTAGAGCGCTCTACATTGGAAATTGTCCAATTATGGCATTTGTATTCGTTTCCGTCGTAGAAGTAACGATTCTTCCGTTGGAAAAATAGGGGACGAGGTATGATATATAACAAGGGGTATTTTGAGAGGAGTATCGCTTGAAATCAATGGGACAAGCATAGTCAACGGTGGAAGATGTTGGAGGAGGAAAAAATCGTTGATTTTCGTCACTTTCCACCCTCTATTACGATTCTTATAGAAACATATTCATGGATATTATGTGGAAGAAAATAACAGGGATGGTAAATCAATCAAATAGAAAAATGGAAGGAGGTTGGGATGAATGATTAGGAGGTTCACAAGAGGAAATGATTGTGAGTTAGTAGTTTTCCATTGCTCTTATTTTTGTAAAGGAAAGATGGAAGTGAAAATAAAGGTAAAAATATTTTTAAAAAATCTGATTTACGTTAGATCAGGGTTAAATTACGATTAATTTTTTAAATTATATTTTTATTTATTTATTCAATTGACATTAAAATTTCAGTGAGACCCAATAACCAATGAATCCATCTGTCTTATTTTGGATCCGGTCATGTCTTGGAATTATGGCCGAAACAATTAATTGGCAAAAAAGCGGGCAATATAGTCTATACAGAACTTTGCAGGGTCAGTTTGGCGCCTACGATGGAGTAGAAAATTCCCCACCAGTCCCTTCGGCTAATGTCTTGTATAAATAGATAATGGTACCAGACTTCAATTTGCTCTAGCTCCTCTTTAGTCCGTCTCTCTGCAGCGCAAGGTAGGCTCTGCCGTTGATAGATCACAACGACCGATACGTACTTCCACCTTTATGGTGCCATGCTCTTGTCTTCCTCATTCTCTTCCATTGAAATTGCTTACTCTTTTCGTGATAAAGTCATTCCCCAAGGCTGCCAAATCACTCAATCGCCTCAGTGCTCTGCAATTTTCCAGCTTTCCGCTTATGAACTTGGACATCAGATGAATTAGACTCCCAGTTTAAATGTTCATAATTCGAAATGCGGACCATCTTCTTTAGTTCCGCTCAATTAGTAGCTAATCTCATCCGTGATAGACGATGATGATTATATCGGAAAGACAGGCTCTGAGCCGCGCTTGTTCTCTTGCCCACATATGCCTATAAGCCACTTCTTGTTCTCTTTTGAGAATTGTGATATGCCTGGTAGATGATGCGAAATAAGATGTGATATCTCATTATTAATGCTGATTCTTAGAGACCATATTGCTAATATTTTTACTTTTTATCATTACTCACCAGTGATGTAATCCTAATCACAGGTTTTTGTTGAACTGAGGTTTGGCCTGGTGAATATATGGATCAGGTAGTGCAATCTCCCTTTTCTCCTCCTTATTTGTTCTTTTTTCTTCTCATAATGTTGACAAATCATTGCTACATTAATTTGTTTAACAGTATCCAAGAACTGAGAAGATTGCTGATCAGTATTACAGAATTCAGAAGATTGGTGAAGGGACATATGGAGCAGTTTACAAGGCTATAAATCTTTTGACCAATCAGATTTGTGCTCTGAAGAAAATTCGAGCGGATCAGAATGATGATGGAGTGTCATGCAGTGCAATACGTGAAATATCCATCTTGAAAGAGATGCAACATGAGAACATTGTCAAGTACGTGACAATTACAAATATACTCTGATATTTTATTTCCACTTTTGTAAGGCCAAGTCTAGGTTTTGCTTCCAAGATAGATGAGCTTAATTTTAGACTTGCAAATATTTTGCTATAAACAGTCAAATGTTTATTATACCACTATTGGATCATAATATTCATTACATTCAAAAAGAAAAATCATCCTTGACTTTGTATGCATTGAACTTACACATGAGACCTAGAGAGGGATACCTAGTTTTAAGAGATAGCACACAATTCCTTTAGGGACGTTATTTCAACTTCATAAAATTCTTACCGTTCCGAAAAGGGCTCTTGCTTTTCATTGGATCTCTTTTATGAAATACAAAAATATTACCATATTATACATGAGCAAGTTGATCTTAGTTAATATCTTAAAGGAATAAGTTTAGGTAGAGTGAAAACAAGCCAGTGAGTTTAAGGTTAAGCATCCAATTTCCACGAGCAACTCTTGTTTAAAGTAAATGATGTTTGAAGTTACTGTTAGTTTCACTATGCTATTGAATTGTTACAATTGTCCTGCCTCCTCCTGTTACAAAATATGCTACATTTATGTTATCTTACCCACTAAAATAAATGTAGATGATAAGTTGATGGGATCTGCAATTAACAGGTTGCAGGATGTTTTGCAACATGGAGAGAGTTTATGGATAGCACTTGAGTATCTGGACATGGACTTGAAGAAGTATATGGATTCTCACCCTACAATTGTAAAAAATCCAAGCATGATAAAGGTGAAGGCTAACTCTGTTTTCCATTATTCACAAGTTTCTTTATACTAAACTTGAAGATCAGCAATATCATCATTAGAATATAGGATAGGCATGGAATTTGATATTATAAAAACAGCCATTCATATGATTTTCCTGTTTAGCAGTAATCAATTTGGTTTAACTAGAAAATGGAATGGAGAAAAATCGCTTGCTTGTTAGTTGACTGCTTATAAGACAGAAGATCATTATCTATCCAGGGTTATGATAGGAGACATAAATTCCAGGATTATTTGAACTATGAATACAAGGTAAAAAATGATCGATATTATTAAAAGATAGCTTCTCTCTGCTTATTTTTCCTTCATCCAGTTAAAACTCTTTGAAGAAATAGATACAGCTTCCAATGATGTTTTTTTTTTTTTTTTGTTTTTTGGCTCGCAGAGGTTCATGCACCAAATGCTATCCGGTATTGCACATTGTCATTCTCATAGAATCATGCATCGAGACTTGAAACCTGCTAACCTGTTGTTAGATTGCCATACTAATACCCTGAAGCTAGCTGATTTTGGAATGGCTAGAGCAATTCAAATACCCATCAGAGCATATTCCCATGAGGTATTTCTCTTGTAGTTCCTGTACATAATATGTTGACCAATTGTACCAACTTTGCCTGTAAATTGTTACTATCCATCAATCCTTAATGCCCATCAAATACTTCATTTGATCCCTGCAACTAAAATTATTTTTCAGATGACCCTTGTGAATCTTGAAAGTCTAACAAGCATTTTGCTGCCCATTTGGGAAAAAATCCATCAGATCTTGCCGAAAGAAGAAATCCAATGAGAGGCTGATGTCATGTACATTACTGGCACTGTCAATGTCACTTTAATCATGTTTTCCTGTACCCTTGGAATGCTTAGCTAATAATATATACTATTACAGAAATTTGAAAGATGTACCAGGATTTATAATATAAAACAATTTCAATTTCCTTGATCCTTCCTTTGGGTCTATCTGTGTTTTCTCTTGCTATCTCTGTGGGTGGTAACGTTAGGCTACAGAGCCCCAGAGATATTGCTTGGACTACAAAACTACTCTCTTCCGGTTGATGTATGGTCAGCAGGCTGTATATTTGCTGAATTGCTTAGAGGCGAACCGCTATTTTCCGGATCATCTCAGATCAGCCATCTCTTTCGGATTTTCAGGTGTTATGTACAGTATCTCTTATTTAAACATGTTCTGTCTATTGAGCAAAAAAAACATGTTCTGTTTATGCTGCCCACTAATTCAAGGTTCAAATATTCCTTCTTGTGATTGTACCAGCTACTGGTATTTGTAGGAAAGTCAGCTATATAGAAATTTTCATATTTTTATTATGTAAGGACATATCGTAACATTATCTACTCCGTCAGATACTTAGATTATGGAAAAAGAACTAATTATATTTGGTACTATTTCTGAAAATGCTGAAAACATTTTTTTATTCACAATTTCCCGTCTATCCTTCTTTAAAAAGTATTGGATTCACTTGTATAGTATTATAATATTTCACTTGTATAGTATTATAATATTCTTCCCCACTGACGTGTAATTAAAAAATTCTTTTCTTGGTGCTAAGGTTGTTGGGCACACCAGATGAAAAATCATGGTTTGGAGTGTATTATTTGTCTCATTTCCAACCAATATTTCCTCAGTGGTGTCCGCAGGTATCTAATCAAATTATTTACATACAATACTCACTCGAAAGTCGATTATTTGCTAGTTTGTAACTGGAGAAGAAGATTAAGTCAAGTAGCTTGTCTTTTCAGGACCTTCAGATTGAGTTTCCTGGAGCTGATCCTGATGGAATTGATCTTCTATCTGTATCTTCTAATACCATACCACTAATGCTTATGTTTATCCTCGTCTCCTTCTGGAAGTCTTATATATAAGAACCTATTTGTTCCCATGTTATGTTGTTGATTGCTTGCATCGCAAATCTAACACTTGATATGATGTGATATCCCAGCGAATGCTCCAATTGGATCCTTCCAGAAGAATCACAGCCAAGGAAGCTCTCTCGCACAGATACTTCATTGATGTAGGGCTAAGAGTCTAAGACCCCGTGCTCTTTCCAGTCCCACGCACATCGACACAGAAGTCGGTAGATCCCTTTCAAACCTATAGCCACATGACAAACATACAGACACACATAGACACATCGCTTGCACACTTATTTTTATTGTCTCTCTCACAGATGTAACTACACAATTCTTATTGGGGGTCTCCTTGTTGCAACATTTTGAGTGTTGGGGCTTATTTTTAAAATTAATGTGAACATTGGGTGCTTGTTTGAAAAGGACGATCTCTTTCTTCAGGTGAAAGACTATTGTGTAATATCAGCCAAGGCACATTGTTGATTGAAATTAATCCTCAATCATGATGAATGGTTGTATCTATAAAAATTTTATATATATGAAAGACATATGAGACTAAACACACAGTCAATATGATGGGATTGCTATATAGTATGGGATATAGTATTCTTTTCTTATATGAGAATGCTATGATTGATAGAACTATAATACCACGATCAATGTTAGATTTAAACGATAACATTTTTAAATAGTCAAATAAAAGAGAATATCCATAAATTCACATATTTTCCAACACTATAAAAATAATTGTTAAATTATAAAATAATCTCAAACTAATTCAACGATAAAATGTGGGCCTAATTGAATGGATAATCTCTTATTTCGCAATTAAATAAAGCATGAAAATGATATTGACAGTTATGGTAACAAAGGGATAAAGTATACAACAGTATGTTTCAAAGAGGGATGAGAGAGTCAATTGGATGGAAGAGGAAGAGTCAATCAGATTTCTATAATTTTTTCACGAATTTATACAAATTTAAGGGATGTTAAAACCTAGAACAAGTGCGGGAGCTATCAAAACAATGATAACTCATTTTTATAAATTAATCTCTTATTGCATACTTACCGATTTTTAAGTAAAATGGATAACTTTGTAGTTATGAGCAAAATATGAAGTTTTGTAGTTTTGAGCAAAATATAAAGTGAGTATCGGTAAATATAATGAGATATTCTACGCTCTCGGATATTATATAGTGCATGACATTGCTTTTGTGGTGATGGAGTTTTTTTAGAATGACTTAAATTTTAAAAATTTTAAATTAGATATATAATATAAAGTATCTCAATTTATATTTATATGTTTAGGTAATTTTATTTATAGGATTATCTCTAAATTTATAATGAATTAATTAAAATTTATAAATTATATATCATCGATAAGATACGAGAGGTGTTTTCATTCATGGAAGAATAATTCATTATAACATAACATCAGTAGCTAATGTGTATTTTTCCGAAATTAAGATAGATATGAACTGAATGAGAATTCTTAAATAGCGTACCCTCTACCACAAAATGGGGTTTGATAATATTTTTACTAACTATATTATTAAGTGTATTTTTTTAGTATTCTACATGTTGATTATTAATTAAGCACGCTCACAGGTATTCTATTGGGAGCCAACACTAAGAGAGGGCCCTCAATTTTTAGTGTACAATAAAATATTATGATATTTAATATATTAATTATAGGCTACAATACTTTCCCTCATCCAGTCCTCCATCTGTTTTCTCCCTTCTCACTGTCACGTCTTCTCTTAATATAAATGTAAGATCCGTGTTCGATCCAAGCTCGGGGCCAACGTACCCGTTCGAGTAAATTTGAGTATCGGATTTATTTGGTCGAGTTTAAACCCAATTCGAGATAATGGACACAATACTTGAATTTATAAGTTGAATTCGAATATGCTGATAGAGTTAATTTATACTCGAGTCGAATTTATTTTATTTTTTTATTAAACATAAAAAATTTAAATTATTATAATATATAAATTTTTTAATAATTTAATTAGTAAATAAGAACGGTGAATTTAATAAAATTAAGATATGAAAATAAATTAAATACTAATTTTAATTTATATATACAAAATAGATAATGGTTCGAATCGAATAAGGATATGGGGTAATCATATTAACACTATTAATTTATTGATATTTTTTTATATAATTATTGATATATAAAATTTTATTTATAAAATTTAAATTTAATTTTTTAGTTAAAAATAAATTTTAAATTTATTAACCATGTAAAAATTTAAATATTAGTTATATTTTTGTATTACATAATATAATTAATTAAAGATATAAGTTAATTTAATATAAAATTTTCCTCTTTAATTCTTACCATTATTAGTGTATAATAAAAAAATAATAAATATAATATAACGAGATATTTATAAGTATATTAGGGTATAATAAAAGAAAAAAATATATTAATGTGTAAGAAAATAAAAAAATGAATATATTATTATAAAAAGATATTACATATTAAAATTATTTTAAACTATATTTTTTATTAAAATTTTCTAATTTTTTTCGTAAATTTAATAAAATAATATTATTTTATTAAAAAAATTTCAAAAAAAATGTGGGCCCATCTTCGATCTATTCACGATCCAAGTCCGTAGAAATCAGACAGCTAGACCTGAGACTCGGAGTCTAATCTATTAAATGAAATCCAAGCACAGACTCGGGCAGATCTGAAGCTCTTCAGGTCCGCTCGGGACCCAAGGCTCCAATCTCAGCTCCCATTGATGCCTCTTATTCAGCTGCTTTTCCTCTCTCCAGTGTCTGCTGCCATCTTTGACTCTTTTCCCTATGCTAAACCCTCTGCAATGGTACTCTCTCCCTCTCCCATTACTTAAGTAAGTTAAATAAGATATTTATATATAAATTATGATATTATTAAATTATAAATATATTTTTATAAAATATTTAATTTATTATTTTAAATTAATTAAAAAATATTATTATATAAATTTAAATTATAATTTTATTAAGTAAAACTTGTACCAATTATATATATATATATATATATATAACATCAGTATTATTGAAATTATAGTTTAAGCTCATTAGATCGATAATTACTATTGAATCGTGAATTAAAATATGAGAACTGTGATTTGGGAATCGGTTCAGACCAATAACTTAGACAATGGGTAAGTTCACACAAATTACCCTAAAAATTTACTATTATTGGATATAAATGATCGAGAAAGATTTTGAGTGAAAATAGACCCAAATTGAAATCACTAATTTAAGTTAAATTGACTTGGAATTTTAATAGAATTTAAATAAATCAAGAAATAAAAAATTTTGAAACCAATCAAGAATAAATGACAAGTAAGATTTTTTTAAAAAAAATATTTGGCTCAAGAATCGATCGGATCGAATGTGAAATGACCAAAGGAAGGCTAAAATCGATCGAATCGACCGAGAGTGATAGAACCCCCAATTTTTAGAAGTGATTAATTAAATTAAAAATTGGTCATTTTGAGCTCAAATGATAGAAAATTCAGTAAGAAATTTTTAGAATTTTAATTTGGGCGAAGAATTAGTCGAATTGGAGGCGAACTGACCTAATAAAGGACAAAATTGGTCAACCAGCCAAGAAATTTGTCAGAATATAGTTCGCTACAGTGTGAACTGGTTGGCGCACCACACCAAGCGTAAGCACGTGCCACACAAACGTGCATGTGTGTTATATTCTCCACTCAAATACCCAACCTAGATCTAGATAAAAATCCCGAAATAACTCGGCAGTCAAACGATTTCTACATAGTGTTTTCCCCAAAAAAATTAAATGGAAAGTAGATGCTAGAGAGTCTTATCTGGTCGACTATGAACATGAACGAAGAATCAACTTAGTCCCCAACCTCTCTATATAAGTGCTGGCCCTCCTCTCACCAAAAAATCATGAGAATTTTCTTTGAAAGCTCGGAGGGTTAGTTTTTTAGTGACCTTCAAACCAAAGATTCCCATTTTCTCCTTCAACTACCAACCTTGGCAAATAGGTGTCATTAGAATCGGGGGAGACTCAGCTTTCAAACCCTATCTCTCTCCACCACATATATGCTCTCTAGCGGCAGATATTCAATGGAATAGTAACATTGCTTCATCGGCTGAAAACAAAGCAAAGTTTTCAAGGCTCACCCCAACCTCCTTGATGGCCAAACACAATCAAAATTAAAGATGGGCGCTTCTCTTGATCCCCTCTAGACAACCCCATTAGTCGTTTGGTTGAAAGGTAAGTCTCGTGGCCATGAAAAATATGAGAATCTCTAGTAACGCTCTATTTTTGACATCGCTTTGTAAATCAGGTGTTATAGGCGACTCTGCCCACTATAGAGCTAGATCTAGGTGTCCATGAACTCGTGGGAGAGTAAGCTACACAACCTCATTACCATCAGATGTCACTGCTTCTTGTCCGGTGAGTTTTCGACCAAAACCCAAATTTGTGTCTATTTTTGGTGAGGGTCTGATAAAGCTCCGATTATCACTGTTTTGATCGAGGATGATCGAAAAGTGATAGTGGTGACTTAGGTAAGATGACGAGGGACCTAGAAAAGGGGTTTTTTTTGGGAGATGGAAGAGATATAAGTTTGGGAACTAAATCACAATTTTTGAAAAGTATAGTGGTCAAACCGTGACTTCGTTAAAACAAGGACCTAAATGAGACTCAATAGAAGCCTAAGGATTTTAATGGAAACATGGGAAAGCTTGAGAACTTGAAGAGATGGCTTGGAAGAGGCTAATGACCCAAGTAAATTTTTTGGAAAAGTTTAAGGGACTAAAGGGTAATTTTGAAAAGTTGGAGGACCAAAATAAAATTTAAGAAAAGTTAGGGACCTCCAATGAACTCCAAAAGGCCAGAGGACCTAAGGTGAAAGATGATTTGAGTTCAAGTCAAATAAAATGAGTAAGGAGAAAGTAGAGGGACCGAAGTGTAATTTTGAAAAAGCTTAGTGGAAAAGTTGTAAATATAGAGAAGTATGGGTCAATAATGAAGTTCTAAGAATGTGAGGTCTCCAAGTGAGGCCAAGGGAAGTCAGGGGACCTTAAATGAACCCATTGAAGGGTTAGACTCTTCAAATGAACAAATGAAAAATATAAGTGCATTTTGGTAATTTTGGAAAGTTTAGGGACCAAAATGTAGAAAAGGAAAAGTTGAGGATCTAAGTGAGAAACTTAGAGTCCTAAGGGAATTTTGGCAAATAAGACCATATATAGGTGTAAGCCTAAAGTAGTGAGAAGAAATAATGAACACGAGTTAGTCATGATAATTTTGTCAACACGCGAAAATCGAGCAAACTAAGCTTGGAGGACAAAATCATAATTTTGGGGAAAATTGTGAGGGAGTATACAAGCCCATGGTAAGGGTCAAAACTGACTCAAGTTTATGATTTCAAATGTGTAGAAAACAAATCTTAAGGGAGTCATGCGCCCAGAGACAAGGAGAAAATGTTGGGACGAACACGTCTCGACTACAATAATGAGTGAAAATTTTGACTTTGTGTCTAATTGGACCATTGTTATCAATACTTATGGTTTTATGGGAATTACTGTTATTGTCATGTCCCAACATGATCTCCTAGACCGGGGAGCCGATGACAACCCACCACGTCCCCTCGATGCTATAATGGTGGGTAACTTCACCAAATTAGTACCGATAGGACAAAGGCTTTAGAATAAATAGTTACTAAAATTTGCAAAAATTTAAAACTTTTATAAAACAAGTAGTGTGCCCAAAAATTTACAAAACATCCTGGGAATATAGAAACTGATAATAAAAATTTAGCCTTCGTGCATGCCTTTCGAGTCCATTCCTCGATTGAATGCCCTTGGGTGTTATGGTTGTTGTAGGGCCTCCTATGCTCCTTCGCACATACCTGTAATTGGTTAGGGAGAGGGGGTGAGCTCACAACTTAGAAAATGTATTTATTGATGTTGAGTCACGACATGATTTATGACCCAATCCCTATTTAACCTTTTTAATTATAGAATTCTCCTAGTTTAGTTCATAATTTTGTTTACCTTTTTCACATCTTATTTTCAAAAACTCGGGAGTTCATCTCCCTTTTCACAACCTTACTAGTTGAGTGCATAAATAAAAATCCCGTGGTCTCACCCACACAAAACTCCGGGCTATGAGAGGTATGTGTGTACGTATTCTGCATTCGAAAGAAAAATCCTGAGATGACCTCCCCCCATGTACCATTGTCAATGGAACTCATGCCATCACAACAACACACATGGTGGCTTCACCATCGTATCCCCTGAGATCTCACACATGAGCATCTTAGGATGTGAGAGGTAATGTGCATTATGTAACCGCACTCACTTGGAACATCTCAGATGGATCGTCCCCTTTATATGAATATTGATGATGTGTCGTCTAACACCCTGCATCATGTGATCTAGCTCGAACCATCTTCTAGATCACATATAACATTAGAAGTTTTAGATCTAGTGTTATACGTGCACCCGTTATAGCATGTTGATCGGTCTACATTGTAACAAACCGATTTTTGGTGAATTTATCAACAAGTTCAATGGTTTTTGGCTCGGTTCACCCATTTTTCTGTCTGTTCTTGAGAAAATAAAAATAACCAAAAATTCTACATTCAATTAGATTTTCTTAGTAGGTTCAAGAATTGCCTCAATTGGATTTTTTATCCCCCTTAAAAATTCAAGGGGTTTTCCTGCTTTGAGTCAGTTCGATTAGTTCCAGCCATTCTGAGGTTGGTTCACCTCCGACTCAACCGGTTCTTTGCCCAAACTATTTTTTCTAAAAATTCCTCCTCTCATCCCCTATTGATTGGGCTTAAGATCTTCTCTTTTTGGAGTTGTTTCGATCTCCTTAAAATTTAGGGGCATTTTCCCGTAAAACGACTTATCTCCGATTTTGGCCGATTTTCACTTGGACCCTTTTCCACCCCTCGATTATTGTCCTTAAGAATCTCTTGAGGATATTTCTAGTGGTATTAACCACTTCTTCATATCTTTGGGTTTTGAATCAGTTTACAACTTGATTTTTACTCCAACTCTCTATTCTCAGGTATCTAGTCCCGGCTCAATGATAGTTTTCTAGTCGAAGAGTGTCACTCCTCGACTTGGTTTGATCGGGGTTCGTGATCAACCTACCACCCTTACCTGCATCATCCATGTATTACTACCCGAATGGGACAAAGAAGGTAAAGATGTGTTTACGTTCAAACCCTTACTTTAAGTTAGGGGTAGGAGACATACCTTGAGGGTCCAAGCGTGCCCCGAAACTTTTCGTCCTGGTGCTAGCCTCAAAGGGGGAGAGAAGGAAAATGAGTACAACATACTTAGTGAGGAAAACTACTATAACATTTACTTGAATTTATTTCTCTATTCTTTTAAATTATTCATTCATTGTTATTCACACATTTCACATGATTAACAACCGCCCTCCTATCATAAAAGGGATCACACATTCGTAGAACGGTCCTCAACCATTCCACTTGTGGACCAAAGCTCCTTTACCGTCCACCTTGATAGAGGTGTACTATCTCTACCCGATGTTTGAGTGGACAACAATAGTCCGACCCTCAAAACCTAATCACTCCATCATGTCCGCTTAGTGGGATGAGACCTCATTTCCCCTACTGTCTCAGTCTCCTTGAGCTTCACGACCTACTGAATGACATACTACCCTTATGCACCCTGGGTCATCCAGTAGTCCTTGGGCTCCATCACTACCTCATGCCAGGTGTATTGATGGCTCGAATCTCACAGTGCATGCACAATTAATTGTCTTTTAATTATAGCTTTTATCTTTGGCCCTCTAACGCAATGGTCTTTCGGCTTGGCTTCGGCCCATGCGTACTAGCCTATCAGGTTCGATTACCTGGCTTCAATAGAGTAGCAGGTTAGCCCAACAAGCTCAACAACTCAGACTTAGCTCGACGGGTATCACACACAATTTCTCATTATTTGGATCTTTTAGCATTATTTATCACATACTAGTTCTGGATGGGTCCATACCCATATCCATCGGCCTTGGGACCACTAGCATATCGAGCCTAAACCCCATAATTAGCTCCCAAACATTTTAAACAAAGTCACCCAGTCAGGGGAGGCTAATTACGAGAAAATCATTTTCAAAAGAATTGTCCTTCTAATCGGAATATATGTTATAGAGATTCCCACTCACCTGGTGATTTCGGTAGGGTCGTGCCGGCGGAGTCTTATCCTCGGTGCGCTTCCGGGGGCCGGCGCTCGAATAGTCTGTTCCTGCATGGTACGAGTGTTTGTATCAGGATGCATTGACTAAGAGGTCACATATTCTCTCGTATTTGCACCTAGGGTTCTATACTTTGCCTTAATTGCACCCATGTCCTAGATTTCTCTTTAATCTCTATTAAGCCCTTGGGGTTTCCAATCATTCTTTTTGGGTCCTTAACTCTTTTAATTTCACCAAATTGGCCCTTAATTTACCAAAATTACCCTTTAGTCCTTTATTTTCCAAATATAGCAATATGGTCCTCAACTTTTCAAAATTTCCAATTTGCCCTCTATTTTGCCCAAATTGCCTAATTGGCTCTCAATTGGGGTGAATTTTATGAAAATAACTTCAATTTCATAAATTTGCCATTCAAACCTTCAATTTTTCGAAAATTGCACAAAAGTTCCCAAAATCCTCAAATTGAACTTTATCTTCTTACCTAATTCAAGCATATGATCCTTCATATCTTAGCTCATCCAATTGGCGGCCTATAAGTCCTTGATTTCTTCGATTCTTGCCTCAATTCGTCTTCTCCAGCTCCCTTTGATCATCCTACACTTCAAATTTTTGAATTTGGTTGAGTTTTAAGCATCATCGAGAAATTTATAGTTAAGAGAGAAAGGTTGATTATCTTATCGATGGAGGGGTGATGGCCGAAGATTGTGGCGGGCGCAGCTAGTGCTCGTCGAGGGGAACCTACCAGAATTGAATCCTGCTGCAATTCGCCACTGTCCTGCGGGAAATTGAAGAGAGAAGTTTTAGGGGATGCAACTCTGAAACTTTGAAATTCCAACGAGAAGAGGCGAAATTGAGCTTACCGAGGTCTATAGGGGGTTGTTGAGGGTCTTAGGCGGCTAGAGAAGGCCAATGCAGACGGCGAAATTGTCACGCCCCGACCCGGTTTGGTCAGATCCCCGTGAACAACCCGCCACTCTCCCGGTTTATTAAAGGGTTTCCCCTTATTATAATCCGTAAAGAGTAAGGCGTCCTTTAAACCTGCACCATTTCCTCGAATAGCATAATCAAAACTGCATGAAATTTTATACTTTACATACCTGTCTTACAGGCATCTTAGTTGATGGTCTTTTAAGGTAGGCTTTCCGGGATTTCCTGAAAGGGATATAAGGGAGGGGGTGAGTACGACTACTCAGTGAATGGGTTTTTAAAAGCTTTTGACATTTAAGAAAAATATTTATATGGAGTGTGCCAGACTCCTTTGTTTTAAAAAATCCCTTCATTTAAAAATACATCTTTTTCTATTATTTCTTAGTTACCACGGTGTGTCATCACCCAACACACATCCTTCATCATGAAGGTTACACACATTCGCAAGTCAGTATCACTACTGAACCCGCTAGTGGCTTCGGAGCGACTTTTCCTGCCACTCGGATAGAAGTACGACCACTTCTACCCTGGGAATGAGTGGATGTACGAAACATCCGACCCACAATCCCGAAATCACTTCTTCGTGTCCGTATGAGGACAGAGACCTCATCCTGTCCCCACCCCGGTCTCATGCGCTTAGTGCTACTCCAGATTTCGCACAGACACCTGGAACGACGAACTGCCCTTATAGCCACCAGGTCGTCCAGTGCCTTTAGGATGCATCACTACCCCTCATAGGCGTCTTGATGATCCCGTACTCATAGTGCATGCACAAACAATGTTTTCTTATATTGCCATGTAATATGTGGTGCCATTAGTCCAACGGCCCCGACTCTCAACTCAACCCGCAGCTATTTGTCTTGACTAGTTCGTCGACCTGTCATGTCGCACTGCCGCTAGTTGACTGAGCATGTCGGTCCTATCTTGGTACCATGGCCAAACAATTCACATATTAAGTTTTATGACACATATATCATGTTCGTTTACGAGCTCCTGCTCGTGCCAACTGGCCTTGGGCCCACTGTACGAGATTTTCAAAATCGGGCATTTCGCCTCCAAGTTCCAAAACCGAGGCCCTTGGCCTATCAGAGCTATTCGAGCTCCCGTCGAGAAGGTCTCCCAAATAGTTTAAGCATTGGCACATAGTCAGGGGAGAACACTTCCGACAAAAATAGGTTTTTACTATCCATCATACCGACCGGTATAAGGACATCTCCGTTCATAACCAATGAACGGGTTTTCAACTTCCTTCCAGGAAGTCTCATCATACCAACCGGGTATGATCTACTTACAACCCGTAAGTAGTTTTTCCACATAACTTTCACATCACTTTCTTTAAGTAGTGATGATTAAAATACCACTAAACAGTGGGTTTTTATATCGAGGTACTTATCATCCCCAACCGGGTATGATGTTAGTAAACCCACTCACAACCGGTAAGTGGTTTTTAACTTTATAAGGTGTGCTCATCATCCCAATCAGGTATGATGTTTGTAAACCCACTCACAACCGGTAAGTGGTTTTTAACTTTAAACTGTGCTCATCATCCCAACTTGGTATGATGTGAATAACCCACTCACCCGTTAATGCCGTGAATTCCACTAGACCAGTTCTTGGTATTCACGCGAGCTTGTCCTTGCTGGCGTTCCCGGTACTTCGTGTTCCGGTGAAGGCATGGTGGTCCGAGCTTTCGATCTGGGCAGATAGGTCTCATCCTGAGGTTCATCCTTTCGGTCCTAATTCGGCCGTGGAAAGGCTGAGAAAGTGTTGGGAGGGCTTGGTTTGGCCTGAGGAGGGCTTGAAATGGTCGATTTCAGCTTGGCCGAAATAGGGCAGCTTCGGTCCGTCGGAGTTGCTTCACTATTCCATCATGTCGGCGCTTCTCCAACGATTCTCGGATTGATTGGAGTTTGCTATTAGATAGCTGTCTTCTCCCCGGTTCTAAAGAGCTCGACCTTTGTTCAAGTCGAAGCTCTCGTTTGAGCTTTACCGGGAAATGGAGCAGTAGAGAGAGAGAGAGAGAGAAGTGTTCAGGTGTGAGGAGAATGAAATGGGGATGACCTCTTTATATAGTCGTAAAACCCGTGTATTAAATAGGCGAGATTTATTACTGGTATTAATATGGCCATAAATATTTGGTATTAATTCCAATAATTTAATTTCAGTATTAATTCTAATAAATTAAATTTCAGTATTAATTTCAATAATTTAATTTTGATATTTAATTATTTGTATTAATTCCAATAATTTAATTTAGGTATTAAATTATTGGTATTAATTTATGATAAGGCGTACATACAAATTTTTGACAGAAATTTCGGGTTACAAAAAAATTCATACTTCACAGGAGGTCACCCATCCTCACTTTCCTCACTTTACTCTCAGTAGAGCACGCTTAACTTTAAAGTTTTTATAGAATCTAGTTCACCTGAACCACTTTGGTTTTTGTTTTCTAATTTGTCTTAAATTTCTTTTCCAAGGTTTAATGAACCCTTTGGATCACCCGAGAGTTGTAAATTCCCAACTTGCCCGTTCAGAAATAATCGGGTTTTTGAACCGGTTCTGAATCCTCACTTGGTTTGACTGGTTCTTTTCCTGGTTTTCCTTAGCTCAAAAGGGTGGGTTTTACAGGAATGGCCAAGAGTGTCAATGATGGGTTGGTCAAAAGCTCGCTATTTCGAGCTCTGAAGTAACTTTACTATGCGATCCTCTTTCCACCTCTCTGGTCAGTCTCGGGTCATTCTAAAAGTGTCTAAAGCTAGAGCACTCTTCCCCGGTTCCAATGCCATCCTTCAGAGCTTCTTTGGTTGAGATTTTTCCCATCGTCGGAGCTCTTGTAAAACCCATCCTTTAAAGATAAGAAAATTGAGAAAAGAAATGGTCAATTCAAAAGAGAAAATCGAGCTGTTTAACAAACCTAAACCGGTAAAGAAAGGGTAAAATGGAAAATTGGAAAATCCCAAGTGACTTAAAGAGTCATAAAAATCATGGAAAAGAACTGTCATGCCCCAACCCAATTTGGTTGGATCCCTATGAACAACCCGCCGCTCTTTCTCGGTTCAAGTGGAGTTTCCCCCTTCTTTTACTCGAGAGGAGCCATGCGAAATTTCAACCTTGTTCTCTGGAAGAGATATATCAAATAAAATGCAAGCTTAAGGAAGAATTAAGCATACCTAAAAAAGGGTAAGGCTCGATGTTACTTCTAGTCATTTTCTCTTTTCCTAAAAAGGGGTAGAAAAGAGGGGTTAGTTTCTACAATTCAGTGAATGGGTTTTTCAAAAGTCTACTTTTAAATTTTAAGAACAACATTTGTACTGGAGTGTGCCAGATTCCTCACTTTTCAAAAATCCCTTCATTTAAAAATTCAGATTTTTCACCATTTCTTATTATCACGGTGTGTCATCACCCAACACACATTCTTTATCATGAAGGTTACACACATTCGTAGGTCAGCACAACCACTGAACCCACTTGTGGTGTACCGAACGAGAATGTTTCTTTTTCACCGGTGCTGCTTCGATTTTCCGGCGAGTGAACAGTGCTGTCATCCCGAGGAAGAAGATGACACTGTTCCGAACTTGACCGCACCGGGTTCAAAGCTTAAACCGGCCGGTTCACCCCAATTCGACCGAGTTTTCAAATCGAAAAATTTCTAAATTCATCTATATCCATTCTCTATCCAATGGTGGCCTCAAATCTCCAATTTGAATTATTTAAGGCACCTAGAAAAATGAATTTAGGATTCAGTTCAATAGTGATTCAAACCAGTCCGAACTGGTTCGAATCCGGTTCACTTGAACCAGTTTGGTTTTCATCCCCAATTCCTTCACAAGTCCATTTCCATGTCTTTTGTGACTCCTTGGGTCACTTAGGGCCCATAAAATTCCCAGTTTACCACGTCTTAATTGATTTCAGTTCATAAACTAGCTCGGTTCTAAAATCGGTTTAATCTGGTTCGGGTCCGGTTCACCCAAACCAATCTGGTTTTTCTCTCCCACATTGTTCTAAGGTTCCTTCCCAAGTATTATAAGTCACAAGTAATCCAATAGCTTCTTGGTTCACTCATTCTCTATCGGTTCCGGTTCATGAATCAACTCGGTTCATAAACCGGTTCGATCTAGTTCGGACATGGTTCTCTTGAACTACTTTGGTCTTTTCTCTTTATTTTGTCCTAGGATCCTTTTTCTAAGTCTATGAACCTTTTTGAGTCACATGGGAGTTAGAATTTTTCAATTTTTCTCATCCCCTAACAATAAGGCTTGTAGACCAATTCGGTTTAAAGATTCAAATTTACCGGTTATTTCCTCGGTTTTCTCATTACTAAAGGATGGGGTTGACAACTCTCCCCTCCTTTTAGGGGTTTTGTCCCCAAAATAGTTACACATTAAATAACTAAGGATAACTATCCCTCATCATAGACTCGATTTCCCAGGTCTCTTCCTGCACGGGTCCATTCTGCCACAACACCTTGACCATAGGAATTTTCTTGTTCCTCAAATTCTTGTCTCTTCGGTCAATAATTCGTACTGGCTCTATTTGGTAAGTCAGGTTCTCTTCCAATTCTATTCGAGGTCTGTCTAGTATGTGACTAGGATCAGGCTGATATTTTCGAAGTACTGAAATGTGGAATGCGTCATGTATTCTCTGTAGATCAGGAGGCAGTTCTAATTTATAAGCTACCGTCTCTATCCTTTGAATAATAGGATATGGACCAATATATCTGGGTTTTAGCTTTCCTCTTTGCTAAAACCTAAGTATTCCTCTTCATGGAGATACTTTGAGGAATACCTGATCACCCACTTTGAACTCTAGATCTTTCCTTCGATTGTCTACATAACTCTTCTGCCTGTCTTGTGCATTTTAAGATGACTCCTTATTATTTTTATCTTCTTCATGGCATCCTCTATTTTCTCTGTCTTTTATAACTCCCCCCCCCACTTCTTCCCAAAATAAAGGGGTACGACAAGGTTGTGCATAAAGGGCTTCATAGGGAGCCATCTGGATATTGGCCTGATAACTATTATTATACGCAAATTCCATCAGGCATAAGTATTCGTCCCAACTTTTGTTCATGGTGAGCACATATGCTCTCAGCATGTCTTCCAAGGTTTGGATGGTTTGCACAGACTGTCCATCTGTCTGAGGGTGGAATGCCGTACTCATATGGAGCTTGGTTCCCATGGTGTTTTGTAAACTTGGCCAAAACTTGGAAGTAAATCTAGGATCTCTATCGATACTATACTCACCGGGACACCTTGAAGTCTTATCATTTCTTTCGTGTATAGGACGACCAGCTGTTCTACTGTGTCCATCACTTTTATAGGTAGGAAATGGGCTGATTTGGTCAACCTATCCACTATTACCTAGGTCGCATCTTGACCCTTTTTGGTCACTGGTAGGCCTGTGATGAAGTCCATGGTGATATGCTCCCATTTCTACTCCGGATTTGGTAAGGGTTATAGTAATCTGGACGGTTTCTGATGCGCTACTTTTATCTTGTTGGCAAGACAAGCATCGTGTTACATATTCCGCAATGTCCCTCTTCGTACCATTCCACTAACATCCATATTTGAGGGTGCAGTACATCTTAGTACGCCCATTCACCCATTCTTTAGGCTCCATTAAGTGAGCATGGACCACAACCCGTCCTGACGTTAGTGGTCATTTTCCTGAATTGATTTCTTAATCGATGGCTTACTTCTCCAAGATTCCTCCTAAATTCTTTCTTTTACTCTCTTATTATTGTAGTCCACCCACTCTTATTCGTTACGACATTCTTTGATGCTACCATGCTATTTATCCATTCCTTTGGTTTAATTTACTCCTTAGGACCTCATGAATACTTTTACTTGCTATTCGATCTTTCTATCTCAACCAACATTTCATTTGTGAGCTTATCATTCTTTCCATTTCAGTTGGGTCCATTCCCTCTTAATTGGGATACGCATGTCTTTCCGGGGCTTCCTTCCTTGGTAGGATTCTTTCCCTTCCTCTTGACATTCTCATTTTCTCTAGGGGATTTCTACCCTTAAATGGCATCCCTTGATGTCGTCTTCTCCTATTTACCTTTACTCCTCAAATATTGCAGGCACATCTTTTATACTCTATCTACATCCTCATTCGTACCCAGTACCTGTCTTTTTCTTTAGGGAGCGTACAAATCTTCCTCGTTTCAAGATTTCTTGACCATATTGTGAGAGGCTTGCCTATCCCTTTCTTGGCTTGAGTTTAGTCGTTAATTGGCCTTTGGTCCTTTTAAGGGTTTTCCTTCATCCTTCTTCTTTTTTTTCCTGAGTATTTGGCCTTTCCACCTCTCTCTTCTCAATTGTTGTAACATGATATGTAATTTGTCTTTACTTATGTTGACTCAGTTCGATGCTCGCGATTTTAAGCCTCTGCTACCACATTAGCCTTTCCGGGTGGTATTTTATTGCAAGATCATAATCCTTCACCATTTTTAGTCATCTCCCCTAACGGGGTTTAATTCCATTTTAGTTTGGAAGTATTTATAGCTCTTGTGATCTTTGTATATCTTGTACTCAATCTTGTAAAGGTAGGGGCACCATATCTTTAGGGCCAACATTATCACAGCTAATTCTAAGTCATGAGTTAGGTAATTTCTTTCTCCGATGGGCTTTCCATTCTCCTTCCCTCCGTATTTCCTTCTAATTATTCCATTGAGCTCCTTAAATTTCGAGCTTATTCTTGCTCTTTGGATCCAGTAGTACCTTCGATTGACCTTGCTTTATTTCCACTTGCTTCCATATTCGCCTACTCCCTTGAGGTGGGTTTTTTATCCTTATCGTTTTCAAAGCTTTTGTACCTTTATATCCCTAGTGTTTCCCTCTTTGTGTTGGTGGGGGTGTATTTTCCCACTATTCCCTATCTTCGGTTAGACTTTGCTTACTCCTCCAAATCATTTGGTCCAATTAAGTTATTTCCTTACATAATATTCCTTTGATGTTCCCAATTCGAGTTTTCTAGGCCTTCTTGTAGTGGATCATGCTCAATCTCCTGATATTCTTACCTAACCACTCGTACTTTCTAGGGTTTGATCCCCTTATTCTTTGGAAAATTCTCTCCTATCTTGTAAACTTGGCACGCTTCATCTACTCTTGTTTTTCTTTGATTCATACTTTACCTTCCATATGTTTCTTATCTTCTTAAATTTCTAAGGAATTTGTTATACTTGGAGCTTCCTATTGTTGCTCTTCATCTTTGCCAAATGAAACCTTAATCTCTCTTCCCTATCAATCAGCTTATATTCTTGTAGTTATACTTCCTCTTGGGTCTCTCGAAAGTTATGTGCTCTTGAATGGTTGTTCCTCTAACTCCATTTTCCTTTCCTTAGGATCTCCACCAAATGAATTTCTCCTTTTCTAAGTACTAAAGTTTGAGTTTAACTATCCATAAGCCATTCTCCTTTAGGCGGATTTTCTTCTCTTAAACTTTTATCTACTTAGATTTTTCTCAAGGAACTCAGGAGTTTAAATAAACTTCTAATTCATTCGGGAAATATTCTCTTGCCAAAAATTTGGCTTATTACATGACTTCCCCACCCCCTAATCCCTTGGGGTCATAGGACTAGAGTTAACCCTAAAACGATTATGAGACTCCTGGTCAGAAGGCTCTGAGTAATTGATTGGGGTCTAGTCGTGCTACTCAATAGGGCAAATTTTGTGGGTGGCCTCCAACCCGTACCGCCTTAGTACTTCCACCTCACACTCATATGTCCATTTCATCCATCGAGATGGATTGAAGTCAGGTTGAGTGGATGGGGGTACTTGGTGGACCTTCATGAAGGTGGCATAAGCATCCCAATAATTATCCTATGCCTCCTTCTTGGTGGGGTTCTTCTTTTGTGGTTGTGGTATTGGAGGAGGGATTGGACTTCTAGGAGGTGGTGATGGTTCCTCTTGTTTGGGGGGAGGGTATATGATACCTTCTGGTTCTAGTAAGGCTCCAACTAGCTTCCGGTAGTCCTCCACCATGTCTTTGGGTACTCATTTTTCGCCCCTTAGGAACCTCCGAACAGCTTCCTCCCTTAGGTTGGATGTCTTTTTCACGCTTATAGGGGAAGGACTAGATTTTCTTGCGAATTTCCTAGGGATTCACATTCCTACAACATAGTTTAGAGTTGGATTAATATCATGGCATATTATTGTTAATGTTTCAAGTGAACTAGGCTCCGATACCACTCTAGTTGTCACGCTCCAACCCGACTTGGTTGGATTCCCGTGAACAACCCATCGCTCTTTCTCGGTTCATGAGGAGTTTCCCCCTTCTTTTACTCGAGAGGAGCCAAGCAAAATTTCAACCTTTCCCCTGGAAGACATATATCAAATAAAATGCAAGCTTAAGGAAGAATTAGGCATACCTGATAAAGGGTAAGGCTCGGTGTTACTTCTAGTTATTTTCTATTTTTCCTGAAAAGGGGTAGAAAAGAGGGGTGAGTTTCTACAACTCAGTGAATGGGTTTTTCAAAATTCTACTTTTAACTTTTAAGAACAACATTTGTATTGGAGTGTGCCAGACTCCTCACTTTTAAAAAATTCCCTTCATTTAAATATTCAGGTTTTCACAATTTCTTATTATCACTATATGTCATCACCCAACACACATTCTTCATCATGAAGGTTACACACATTCACTGGTCAGCACTTCCACTGAACCCACTTGTGGCTCCGGAGCGACTTTACCGACCACCTAGATAGAAGCACGACCACTTCCATCTTGATAATGAGTGGATGTACGTGACATTCGACCCTCAATCCCGAAATTGATTCTTCGTATCTGTATGAGGACAGAGACCTCATCCCATCCCCACCCTAGTCTCATGTGCTTGGTGCTACTCCAAATTTCGCACGGTCACCTGGAACGACGAACTGCCCTTATACTCACCGGGTCACCCAGGGCCCTTAGGACGCATCACTACCCCTCATGGGCATCTTGATGATCCTGTACTCATAGTGAATACACAAGCAATATTTTCTTAATATGCCATTTAATCTATGGTGTCATTAGTCCAACGGTCCCGACTTTCAACTCAACTTGTAGCTGTTTGTCTTGAATAGTCCGGAGACCGGTCATGTCACACTACTGTTAGTTGATTGAGAATGTCGGACCAGCCTTGGTACCATGACCATACAATTTACTTATTAAAGTTTTGTGGCACATATATTATGTTCTTTTAAGAGCTCCTGCTCGTGCTCATTGGCCTATGGCCCACTATTCGAGATTTTAAAAAACCGGGCATATTAGCCCCCAAGTTCCAAAACTGAGGCCTCCGGCCTATAAGAGCTATTTGAGCTCCCATCGAGTATGTCTCCAAAATTGTTTAAGCATCGGCACACAGTCAGTGGAGAACACTTCTGACAAAATATGTTTTCACCGTCCATTATATCGATCCGATATAAGGACATCTCCGTTCATAACCGATGAACGGGTTTTTAACTTCCGTCGAGGAAGTTTCATCATACCAACTGGCTATGATCTACTTACAACTGGTAAGTAGTTTTTCCGCATGGTTTTCACATCAAAACTCTAAGTCGTGATGTTTAAAATACCACTTAGTAGTGGGTTTTCATTTCGATGTGCTTATCATCCCCAACCGGGTATGATCTAAAATCCCACTCACCCGATCGTGTAGTGAAATTCCACTTAGTCGAGTTCCGTCACTTGCACGTTGGACCTCAACGAGCGTTCTCGATGTCTTGTTCTCCTACACGAAATGAACATAGTTGTTCATTATTCTTTGGCCTACTAACCCTCATTCATTACAATGAATGAGAAAATCCAAATTCAGACCTCTTCCAGCCAAACCAATCCTCCCCGACACCCTTGCGACCCTCACACGGCCTCAACAGAGCTGAAAGGTAAGCCAATTAGGCCCTTCTCCATCGTTGCCGATCGATGTTAGAGAGAGAAAGTGCTAAATTCACCCTCATTTGAACTTCAATTATAGCAATTCTTGATCCTAGAAGGAACCTTAGGATGAGAGCTACCTCCCCAGATCGAGAGCTCGGACTGCTGCACCTTCGACAATATGCTTTTGAAGCTTTCTTTCTTTACGAATAGTTTTTCAGTAAAGCTCTGTTTGAGCTCGTTTTGGACTCAAATCTTGCAATTTATAGCTCAATTGAATCGTATGGAAGTGTAGGAATTGATACATACCATCAATTGGAGTAATTAACCCTGATTGAATGGCCAATTTGAAGAAATCAAATTCGGTGAGTATAATGGGGAGAAATTGGGGGGGGGGGGAGGGGGAGGGGATGTGGAATTTTGGGGAAAATTGAGGATTTCAAAAAATTGAGGAACCTTCATGCAATTTCTCAAAATTGAAGGCCAATTGGCAATGAGAAAGATGATGGGGGACCAATTGATCAATTTTTGAAACATTTAGGGCTAAATCATAATTTTTGAAAAATTGGGGACCAAATTGGAAGATTGGAAAACTTGAGCCCCTTACAGAATTTTGAGTAAATTAAGGATCCAAAGGGAATATTAGAAATCTTGGTACTCAATTTGGGGGAAAAGTTAGCGTGGACTTTAGGGATCTAAGTTAGGAAAAATGAACTTTAGGGATCTAAGTACAATAAAACAATAATTTTGAGCTTAGTCGAGAAAATGATTGCTGTTGTGCCAAACCTTAATTGATAAGAATACCCAAATCATGTAGGGACACGAGAAACTGGAACTCCAGCAAGGAAAATCTAGCGTGGACTAGGAAGCGGACTAGGGACGAATTTGTCACGGTCACTAGGTGAGTGGGATGATGAGCTTACTTTTATGAAAAGAAAACCTATTTACTGGTTGTAAGTAGGAATTATTGAACACCATACCTGGTTGGTCATGCCCCAACCTGGTTTGGTCAGATCCTCATGATCAACCCGCTGCTCCCTTGGTTCAAGAGGGGTTTCCCCCTTTCTTTACTCAAGAGGAGCCAGATATAATTTAAACCTTCTTCCTTGGAATAGCATAAATCAATAAAATTGCAAGCTTAAAAGAACTTTTAAGCATACCTGATAGAGGGTAGATCCTGGTGTTATCTTTATTCATTATCCCCTACTCCTAAAAATGGATATAGAAGAGGGGTGAGTTTCTACAACTCAGTGAATGGGTGTTGGGAGTGAGTTTTCATAAATAAAATAGCTTTAATCGGAGTGTTCCAAACTCCTTATTTCCTTTAAGAATATTCTTTCCTCAAATTCTGGTTTTCAAAATTATTTTTCCTCATTTTCCACATTAAGTGTGTTTAACAGTCAACACACGCCCTTCATCAGGAAGGGATCACACATTCGCAGGACAACCTGTCCACTACACCCACTTGTGGTTCAGAGTGTTTTTACCGGCCACCAAGATAGAAGCCCAGCCACTTCTACCCTGGGTTTGAGTGGATGTTAGCGACATCCGACCTTCAAACCCGAAAACAACTCCTTGTCCGTATGAGGACAGAGACCTCATCATGACCCCACCCTAATCTCATGAGCATGAAGCTATGTTGAGCTTTATTGATTGTTGGCATGACAAACTGCCCTTATCTCCACCATGTCATCCAATTGCCCTTAGGATGCATCACTACCCCTCCTAGGCATCTTAATGGTCATGTACCTTAAGTGCATGCACAAACAATATTTTTTCCACATAGCCATTTATCTTTGGTGCCACTGGTTCAACAACTCTGACCCTCAACTCGACCTATAACTATTTGTCTAGGCCAGTCTATCGACTTGACCCTAACCCACTACCGCCAATCCATCAAATATGTTGGTCCTATCTTAGTACTATGGCAAAATCACATAACCATTTCATTATGAGTTTTCATGGCTTTCATAATCTCATATTTGTTTACGAGCTCCTGCTCGTGCCCATTGGCCTTGGGCCCACTCTACGTGATTTTCCAAAATCGACATTTTAGCCCCATAAGTTCAAAACCAAGGTCTCTAGCCTATCCCGAACTCAAACGGAGCTTCGCTGGAAAACTGTGCGTAGAGAGAGAAAGCTTTGAAAGCTTACTGTCAGAGGTGTGGTGGTTCGAGCTTTCTATTTGGGTAGGTAGCTCTCGTCATGAGATTTTTCCTAGGATCAAGAATCGATACAATTCATATCGAATCAAGGAAGAATTCGGTTAGTGATGTTTTTACAGTTTCTCTCTCTAATGCCAATCCGAAATGATAGAGAGAGCTAAATTGGCTTAGCTTTTTGCTCTATTACGGTCGTGCGAGGGTCGTGGGAGTGTTGGGAGGGCTTGGTTTGGCCAGAGGAGGGTTGAATTTGGCCGAATTCGGCTCAACCGAAACAGGGTAGCTTCGGTCCGTGAGAGCTCCTTCACTATTTGATTCCACCAGCACTTCTCCGATGGTACTCAAATCGAACAGAGATTATCGTCAGGTAGCTGACTTCTTCTAGAATCTAAAGAACCTAACCTTGCCTTCTAAGGCTAAAAAAATTCCTATGTTGGAGCTCTGGTTTGAGCATTGCCAGAAAATGGAGCAATTGAGGGAGAGTGGAGATTTTAGGTGTGAGGAGAATGAATGGAGAGGAGCTCTTTATATAGGGAGTTCAGGAACTCTCTTCTATCAACCGTTTGGCATCTTGGTCAAGCTCATTCATTACCTGAAATGCCCTAAATGAAGGCATTTCATCTTCATCAATGCTGTTCGTTCATCCATTGAATGAATAGTGTCGTCATCGAAAGGAAGAAGACGACACTGTTCCGAATTGGACCGGACTGGTCCGACCGGGTTCAATGCTTAAATAGGCCAGTTTAGGCCTAATTTGATGAAGTTTTTCAAAATTAAAAATTTATTAATTCATCTAAATTTATTATCTATCCAATGGTGGCTTCAATTCCCCAATTTGAATATTTTAAGCCACCTAGAAAAATGAATTTAACAACTGGTTCAATGATGGTTCAAACCAGTCCAAACCAGTTCAATCCGGTTTAGGTCCGGTTCACGTGAACCGGTCTGGTTTTCTCCTACAATTTATCCCAAAGTCCCTTTCCATGGTTTTTATGACTCTTTGGATCACTCGGGATTGGTAGCTTTCCTAATTTACCCTTTCTCTAACTGTTGCAGTTTGTGAACCAGTTCGGTTTTCTCCATAGGGTTGACCTGTTCTTTCCATGTTTTTCTTATCTTTAAGGGACAAGGTTTACAACTCTCCCCTCATTTTAGGAGTTTTGTCCCAAAAACTTAATCAACATCCTTTGCATAGGAAATAACTTCCCTTGATGTCAACTTGGAGTTTGCTTGACATGCTAACACTTCGGTTGTTCTTTCACTTAGCCCCTTTATAACATGCACTTAAGGAATTTCTTTTCCTTTCCATTGCTTACTCATTCAATGGAGTTTATCATAGCTAAGCATGTCTTTCATGCGAGTTGAAGGGTATATCCTTAGGTTCACATCTTCCTTTGCTTTGGGCAAGATTCTTACTCTTGAGATTCTTACTCTTACTTGTCCCAACATCTTTTGATACAAACTTCCTATTTCCCCATTCCTTTTAACTTATTCCTTAGATCCTCCCAGTATGCTTTCTCGGTTCTTGCACCTCAGTTTGCACTTCATTTGTAAGTTTATCTCTTTGTACCTTTTACTTGGTTCCATTATGTCTTAGTTGGGATACATATGTCTTCCCAGGGTTTCCTGCCTTGGTAGGACTCTCTTCTTTTTTCCTTGGTTCTAGGGAATATCTATTGTTAAATGGCATCCTTTGATGTCTTCATCTTCTATTTATCCTTCCTCTTGAAATCTTGCGGGTACATCTTTTGTACTCTATCCTCATCCCCACTCGTACAATAGTACGCGTCTATTTCTTTTAGGGAGAGTTCAAAATCTTACTTGTTTCAAGATTTCTTGACCATTATGTGAGAGGCTTGCCAACCTCTTTCTGGCTTGAGTTTAGTCGTTAATTTAGCCATTGGTCTTTTAAAGGATTTCTTTCATCCTTCTTTTCCCCAATATTTGGCCTTTCCACCTCTTCCTTCTTTGCTAGAATTTAAATTATGACCTTCACAAGTATCAGTTTGTTAACTGCCTCGTCTTTACCATTCTCTTGGTCTAATTATCTTAGGACAGTTGTTTCTCGAGTCTTCTTGTCCTTAATGTCCAGCCTATTGCCCTTTTTACGGTGTAGTCCTTTCTACTTCCCGGTCTTCCTCAGGGCGTTGTTTTATCCTCCTTGTCTATCTTGTTGTAACAACTTGCTTCCTTCTACTATGTTTGTCCAAAACTTCTATTTGACATCACTGCTTTTCCAAAGTGAGTTGTATTTGAACTCTCGAGATATTTCATTTGTCGTCAATTGCTTGGCTGGTCTTCTCTCGTGGAGGCTCTTTGCTCCTAAATGGCTGGAAATTTCTCCCTAAGAATAACTTTCTGCTCCAACCCAATTTGGTCGGATCCCCATGATTAACCCACTACTCTCCCAACTTACTGAGGGTTGCCCCTTCTTTTTAAACCGTGAGGAGTAAGGCATCCTCTAAAATTACACCTTTCCTAAAATAACATAAATCAAAACTATATAAAAATTTAAACTTTTCATGCCTAACTTACAAGTGTATTAGTTGGTTGTCTTCGGGTAAACTTTCCGAGATAACCTAAAAGGGATATAAGGGAGGGGGTGAGTACAATGACTCAGTAAACGGGTTTTCAAAATTTAGCTTTTAGGAAAAATGTTTGAATTGGAGTGTGCCAAACTCCTCATTTTCTTTTAAAAACATTTAATTCTCAATTTCGGTTTTATAACCATTTCTTATTAACACGGTATGTCATCACCCAACACACGCCCTTCATCACCCACTTTACCGACCACTTAGATAGTAGCACTTCCACTTCTACCCTGAGAATGAGTGGATGTTTGCGACATCCCACCCTCAATCCTATAATAAATCTCTATGTCCGTATAAGGACAGAGACCTCATGTCATGCTCCGACCCTCTTTGGCCAAATCCCCGTGGGCAACCCGCCACTCTTCCCGGTTTACAAAGGGTTTTCACTTCTTGGAAACCCAGGAGGAGTAATACGTCCTTTAAACCTAAAGTTGTCACGCCCCGACCCGGTTTGGTCGGATCTTCGTGAACAATCTGCCACTCTCCCAGTTTATTAAGGGTATCCCCCTTCTCTAAACCGTGAGGAGTAAGGCGTCCTATGTTGGGAGTGAGTTTTCATAAACAAAATAACTTTAATCAGAGTGTGCCAAACTCCTTATTTCTATTAAGAATATTCTTTAATAAAATACTAGTTTTTAAAACATTTACCTTACCGAGGGTGGCATTTTCTTTCAAAATTTCTTTCCAAAACTTTTTCAAGGTTTTTGCATTTCTATTTCCAAGGATTCTCAAATCCTTTCTGAGGTTTTCTTAACCTTTTTCCCATTTTCATATTAGTCATGTTCCATAGACAACATACACCCTTCATCATGAAATGATCACACACATTCGTGAGATGCAGTTATGCCGACTCACCTACTTGTGGATCAAAGTGTCTTTACCGTCCACCCTGATAGAAGTCCTTGACTTCTACCCAGAGTCTGAGTAAATGTCTCCGACATCCTACCCTCAGACCCAAAATACTCCTTGTACATATGAGGATAGAGACCTCATCCCTTTCCCACCCCAGTCTCGTGTGCATGAAGCTACGTTGAGCTTTCTGACTGCTGACACGATGACGACCCTTATCTCCACCATGTCATCCAATAGTCCTTAGGACACATCGCTACCCCTCTTGGGCGTCTTGATGGTCCTGTACCTCAAGTGCATGCACAAATATTAATTTTCCACAAATCCATTTATCTTTGGTGCCATAGGTCCAATGGCCCCGACCCTTAACTCGACCTGCAACTGTTTGTCTAGGCTGGTTCGTCGACCTAGCCTTGACGCATTGCCGCAAGTCCATCGAGTATGTCGGTCCTTACTCGGTACCATGGCGAAATCATATAATCCATTCATTAAAAATCTTCATATCTTTAACATATCATGATTGTTTATGAGCTCTTGCACGTGCCAACTGGCCTTGGGCCTATAGTACGTGATTTTCCAAAGTCGGGCGTATTAGCCCCCAAGTTCCAAAATCGAGGCCTCTGGCCCATCTGAGCATTTCAAGATCCCGTTAAGAAGGTCTCCCAAATCGTTTAAGCAGTGGAACATAATTAGGGGAGAGCACTTCTAACAAAAATAAATTTTCAACTATCCATCATACCAATCGAGTATGAGGATATCTCTGCTCATAGCCGATGAACGGGTTTTCCACTTCCTCCGAGGAAGTTTCATCATACCAACTGGGTATGATCTACTTACAATGTGTAAGTAGTTTTTCTGTGTCATTTTCACATCACTCCTCTAAGTTGTGATGTTTAAAATACCACAAAGTAGTTGGTTTTCATTTCGAGGTACTTATCATCCCCTACCGGGTATGATATAAAATCCCACTCACAACCGGTAAGTGGGTTTTAACTTTAAAATGTGCTCATCATCCCAACCGGGTACAGCATTAGTAAGCCTCCTTCTGAGGTTGAGGAAAAAAAATACTCAAGTCAAAGCTCTGGTTCGAGCTTCACTAGGAGATGGAGCACTATAGAGAGAGAGAAAGAGGAGTTTTCAGTTGTGAGGATAATTAATGGGGATGAGCTCTTTATATAGTCTAAAATTGTTTATTAAATGAGGAAGATTTTTTACTAGTATTAATGTTGCCAAAATTGATGGGCATTTATTAGTATTAATTCATATAATTTAATTTAGGTATTAAATTATGGGTATTAATTCCAATAATTAAATTTATGTTTTAATTTATGGGTATTTATGATAGGGCATACGATTAATACTAATTAAACCAAATTCCCATAAAACTTTTTGACTAAAATTTTGGGTTACAAAAAAAAAAATACTTCCTAGAAGGTCACCCATCCTAACACTACTCTTCTGCAAGCACACTTAACTTTAGAGTTCTAATGGGATCCAATTCATCTAAACCAATCTGGTTTTTCTTCTCTTCTAATTTGTCTTAAGGTTCTTTTCCAAGAGTTTATAAACCCTCAAATGATCGGGTTTGTGAACCGGTTCGATATTTCTCACTCGGTTTAACTAGTTCTTTTCTCAATTTTCCTTAACTCAAAAGGGTGGTGTTTACACCTCATCTTGACCCCACCCCGGTGTCATGCGCTTGAAGCTACGTCGAGCTTCACAAGGCTTATGGTATGATTAACTGCCATTATATCCACCAGGTCGTCCACGGCCCTAGGACGCATCACTACCCCTCTTATGCGTCTTGAAGGTCCCAAAAACACAGTGAATGTACAATCAAACATTTTTCACATGATGCCATATAATCTATGGTGCCATTGGTCCAACGGCCCCGACCCTCAACTCTACCTGCAGCTATTTGTCTTGACTAGTCCGGAGACCTGCCATGTCGCACTGCCGCTAGTTGACTGAGTTTGTCGGTACTGTCTTGGTACCATGACCAAACAATCCATTTTCTTAAGTTTTCATGGTATATAAATCATGTTTGTTTATGAGCTCCTGCTCATGCCAACTAGCCTAGGGCCCATTGTTTGAGATTTTAAAAAATGGGCATATTAGACCCCAAGTTCCAAAACCGAGGCCTCTGGCCTAACATAGTTATTCAAGCTTCCATCAAGAAGGTCTCCCAAATTGTTTAAGTAGTGGCACATAATAGGGGGAGAGCACTTCCGACAAAAATATATTTTTCAATGGTTCATTGTACCAACCAAGTATGAGAACATCTTCACTAATAACCGATGAATGAGTTTTCCACTTCCTTCGAGAAAGTTTTATAATACCAATCGTGTATGATCTACTTACAACCAGTAAGTAGTTTTTCCACTCCTTTTATGTGTGAAGTTTAAAATACCATTTAGCAGTGGGTTTTGATTTTCGAGGTGCTTATCATCCCAATTGGGTATGATATAAAAATCCCACTCAAATGTTAATGTAGTGAATTCCTCTTGACTGGCTCTTTATATTCACGCGAGCTAGTCCTTACTGGCGTTCCCGGTACTTTATGTTCCTACACGATATGAACATCCTTTTTCATTATCCCTCAACCTAATAGCCTTCATTCATTCCAAATGAATGAGAAAACTAAACTTTTCATTTATTTACAATTAGGGGCATAAAGTTATTTTTCTTTAACTTTAAGTCCCTAATGCCAGTTTTTCCTCAAATTGAGTCCTGAAACTTTCAAAATTCACCTTGGGACCTCAATTTATTCAATTTCACAAAAGGGGGTTAAATTTCCTAAATTTCCAATTTGGACCTCTATCTTTTCCAAAATTACCATTTTGCCCCTACTTTACAAAAATTGTAAGTTTTGACCCAAAAATTACAAAATTGCCTAATTGGTGCTCCAACATCTTTATCATGACCAATTGGTCCTCAATTTTATGAAATTGCAATTTAGTCACTCAAATTGTTGAAATTTCTAAATTTTCCCCAATTACCCCCAATTTCCCCCAATTTCAACCTTCTAAGTCAGCCAAATTTGGTTTTATCAAATTGATCGATCAAATGAGTTTAATTATTGAAATTGAAGTAAGATTGGAGTTCCTACACCTTCATACAATTCAATTACACTTGAATCGCACGATTTGGTGTTGGAATGAGCTCAAACAGAGGTTCGCCAGAAAACTGGACTTAGAGAGAGAAAGCTTCGAAAGCTTACCGTCAGGGGCATGGCGGTCCGAGCTTTAGATCTGGGCAGATAGCTCATGTCCTAAGGTTTCTCTTAGGAACAAGAATTGCATCAATTGATGTCGAATTGTTTGGGAATTTTATCATTGAAGTTCTACCGGTTCTCTCTCAAGCACCGATTGGAATTTATAGTGGGAAGCCAAATTGGCTTATGTTTTTATCTCTAATTTATCTGTAGGAGGGCTGTAAAGGTGTTGGGAGGGCTTGGTTTGGCCTGAGGAGGGCACAGATTGGCTATTTTCAACTCAACCAAAACAAGGCAGCTTTGGTTCACAGGAGCTACTTTAATGTTCTATCACGTCGGCATCTCTCCAGTGACCTTCGGAGCAAATGGAGACTACCATCGGGTAGCTTACTTCTCCCCGGTTCTAAAGAACCCGAGCACACCTTCTTTGGCTAAAAAAAGACTATATCGGAGCTCTAGTTCGAGTTTCACCAGAAATTGGAGGAGTTGAGAGAGAATAGAGTTTTAAGATGTGGAGAGGATGAATGAAGAGGGGTCTTTATATTGGAAGCTTGAGGACTTCTTGGCTATCCAATTGGCACCTTAATGGCGGTCATTCATTACCTGAAACTCCATGGTCAGAGACTTTTCAGCTTTGTTGGTGCTATGGAATTTTTCGGCGAGTGAACAATGTTGTTATATGATGGAAGAAGACGACACTGTTTAGAACCGGACCAGATCGGTCCGAACCGGGTTCAAAGCTTAAACTGGCATGTTCATGTTCGATTAGACCAAATTTTTCAAAATTAAAATTTTTTAAATTCATCTAAATTCATTTTCTATCCAATGGTGGCCTCAAATCTCAAAGTTGAATTTTCTATGCCATCTAGAAAAATGGATTTAGCATCCGCTTCAATAATGGATCAAACTGGTCCAAACCGGTTCAATCTGGTTTCGATCATGTTCACCTGAACCAGTTTGGTTTTCATCTCCAATTCATCATAATGTCCATTTTTTTTAATTTCGTGACTCTTTAGGTCACTTGGGATCCATAAATTTCCCAGTTTGCCCTTTGTCTATCTGTTCGAGTTCATGAACTAGTTCAGTTTATAAACCGATTCAATCCAGTTGGATCTGGTCTGGTTCATTTGAACCGGTCTGGTTTTTCACTTCCAATTTGTCCTAAGGTTCCTTTCCAAGATTTTTTGAACCCTTTGGATCTTTCGAGAGTTGTCAATTCCCCAAATTGCCCATTCTTTGATGATTGGGTTTGAGAATCGGTTCGGTTTTTCTTACTCGGTTTGACCGGTTCTTTTCTTAGTTTTCCTTAACTCAAAAGGGCAATGTTTACAGGTGTGATGTCAAAACTCCACTTACAAGTGTGTTTTTATTGCTAAAGTACTCAGAATCCAAACCGGGTATGATGTACTTAAGCCCACTCACCCGTTAACTGAAGTGTATCATTCTCTAGTCAATTTTTACTTCCACGCTAGCTTATCCTTGCTGGCGTTCTGGTCTCTCATGTTCCTACATGATTTGGGCACTTTTATCTGTTAGAGTTTTGCATAATAGTCTTTGTTTTCTCACATATGAGTGACTAGGCTCAAAATTATTAGTTAATTGTACTTAGGTCCCTAGTGCTATCTTTTCCACAAATTGAGTCCCGAAACTTCCAAAAATTTACTTTGGATCCTCAATTTACTCAAAATTATTTAAGCAGCTCAATTTTCCCAAATTTCAGATTTGATCCCCAACTTTTCAAAAATTACCATTTTGCCCCTACTTTCCAAAAATGGCAATTTGATCCCAAATCTTTCAAAAATCAACCAATTGGTCATCTAACATCTTTTCCAAGGCCAATTGGCACTCAATTTTGAAAAATTGCAAAATGGTCCCTCAATTTAATGAAATCGCCAAATTTCCCCAAAAGTTTCCCCAATTTCCCCTTTCAAACTGGCTAAATTTGATTTCATCAAATTAGCCATTCAATCATGGTTAATTGCTTCAATTGATGTGTAAATCAGTTCCTCATTTCCATATGATTCAATTGAGTTTTGAATTGCATGAATTGAAGCTGAAATGAGCTCACATGGAGCTTCGCCAAAAAATTGTGCGTAGAGAGAGAAAGCTTTGAAAGCTTACTATTGGAGGTGCAGCGGTTCGTGCTTTCTATTTGGATAGGTATCTCTCCTCTTGAGGTTCCTTCTAGTATCAAGAATTAATACAATTAATATCGAATTGAGGGAGAATTCGGTCAGTGAAGTTTTCACAGTTTCTCTCTCTAACTCTGATCGAAAATGACAAAGAGGGCCGAATTGGCTTAACTTTGAGCTCTATTACGGTTGTGTGGGGGTTGTGGGAGTGCTAGAAGGGCTTGGTTTGACTAGAGGAGGGCTGAATTTGGTCGAATTCAGCTCGTCTAAAATAGGGAAGATTTGGTCCATTGGAGCTGCTTCACTGTTTGATTCTACTAACGCTTCTTCAACGATCCTCGGATCGAACGAGGATTGCTATCATGTAGCTGACTTCTGCCAGAATCTAAAGAATTTGACCTCACCTTCAAAGGTTTAGAAAAACCTCTATGTCAGAGCTCTGGTTCAAGTTTCACCAGAAAATGGAGCAGTTGAGAGTAAGTTGAGATTTCAGGTGTGAGGAGAATGAATGGAGATGAGCTCTTTATATAGGGAGCTCGGGAACTCTCTTTCTGACCATTCAACATCTTGGTCAATGCCCTGAATGGAGGCATTTCATCTTCACCAGTGCTGTCTGTTCATCCGTTGAATGAATAGTGTCGTCATCTGAAGGAAGAAGACTACACTGTTCTGAACCAGATCGGATCGGTCTGACCTGGTTCAATGCTTAAATTGGCTGGTTCAGGCTCAATTCGATTGAGTTTTTCAAAATAATTTTTTTTAAATTCATCTAAATTCATTCTCTATCCAATAGTGGCTTCAACTCCCCAATTTGAATATTTTAAGCCACCTAGAAAACTGAATTTAACAACCGAATCAATGATGGTTCAAACCGGTCCAAAACGTTTCAGGTCCGGTTCACTTGAATCGGTTTGGTTTTCCCTTCCAATTTATCCCAATGTCCATTTCCATAGTTTTTATGACTCTTCGGGTCACTTGAAATTTGTAAATTTCCCAATTTGCCCTTTCTCTAATGGTTGTGATTCGTGAACCGGTTTGGTTTTCTCACTTGGGTTGACCGGTTCTTTCCCTGGTTTTCTTATCTATAAGGGATGGGGTTTACATGGTTGGTATGATGAGTTTTCTTGAGGAAAGGAGAAACCCGCCTATAGGTTGTAAGCGGAGTTATCATAAAACCTGGTTTGTGTGATGAGTTAAAAGTGGATTTTGTTAGAAGTATTCTCCCCTTACTTTTTCAATGCCTAAAATATCTAGGAGACCTTCTTGACGGGAGTTAGAATGGCTCATATAGGTTTGGGGCCTTGATTTTTAAACTTATGAAGCTAAATGCCCAGTTTTGGAAAAACATGTGTAGTGGGCCCAAGGCTAGTGGGCACGAGCAGAAGCTCGTAAACAAACTTAATTAAAGGGAGCCATGAAAATTTCTAATGAAATGGACTGTGTGATTGCGCCACGGTATCGAGTCAGGATTGACAGTGCTCGATAGACTAGCAATAGTGCGTCAAGGCCAGGTCGACGGACCTACCTAGATAAACAGCTGCATGTCGGGTTGAGCGTTGGAGCCGTTGGATCATTGGTAGCAAAGAGAATGGCTATTATGTGAAAACTCTTATTTGTGCATGCACTTATGGTACATGACCATCAAGATGCTCTAGAGGGGTAGTGATGGGTCCCATGGGCTGTTGGACGACATGGGAGGCAATAAGTGCAGTTTGTCATGCTAGTCTATTATGAAGCTCTAGGTGCTTCTTGCACATGAGTCTGGGGTGGGGCCAAGATGAGGTTTCCATCCTCATACAAAGATGTAGTGGCATTCAGCTCTCAGGATGGGACGTCTAGGACGCCCATTCAGACCCAAGGTAGAAGTGGACGGGCTTCTATCTTGTTGGATGGTAAATATGTTCCGATCCACAAGTGGGTGTAGTGGATGGGCTACACCTACGAATGTATGTACAATTCCTAATGACGGGCGTGTGTTTATTTGCTATACACCTCATGTAGTAAGGGGATAGGTAAGGAGAGCTAAACACACCTAATATGGAAAAAGGAAAAAAGTTTTGAAAACCTGAATTGGAGGAAAAACCGTTTAAAAGGAAAATAATAACCTTGGCATGGCTTTTATAAACCAAAGTTATTTTGAAAACTCAATCGCTCACTGAGTTATAGAACTCACCCTCTCTCTTTACCCCTTTTTAGGTGTAAGGAGATAAAATGAAAGAGAGCGTGGAGATGTACCCTTTGTGAGGTATGCTTAAAGTTCCTTTTAAGCTTGCATTAGATTGATTTATGCTATTTCAGGGAACAAGGTTTGAATTTACGCATGGCTCCACTTGAATAAAAGAAGTGGAAAGAAGGATATGCATAAATTTTTTCATGCACTATGTTACGGGACCTTCAAGATGCCCAAGAAGGGTAGTGATGCATCCGAGGGCTCTAGACGACATGGTGGAAATAAGGGTAGTTTGTTGTACTAGAAGTCTTGCGAAGCTCGACGTAGCTTCATGCGCATGAGACTAGGGTAGGGACGGGATGAGGTCTCTGTCCTCATACAGACATGGAGTTTTGTTATGGGATTGAGGGTCGATTGTCGTGAACATACACTCATTCTCAGGGTAGAAGTGGACATGCTTCTATCTATGTGATCGGTAAAGTCGCTCCGACGCCACAAGTGGGTACATTGTACGGGCTGGCCTGCGAATGTGTGTTTCCTTCATGATGAAGGGCATGTGTTGGTTGATAAATACACCATTGTGATGAGAAATGGTTATGAAAATCGAGATTCAAGAATGAAATGTTTTTAAAAGAAAAAAAAGGAGTATGGCACACTTCAATTCAAACTATTTTTCTGGAAGTCATACCCTAAAACACCCATTCACTAAGTCATTGAACTCACCTCCTCCCTCATATCCCTTTCAGGTAACCCCAGAAAGCTTACCCAAAGACTTCTAGTTAACTACACCTACAAGTCAGGTATGGAAAGTTTAAATTTCATGTAGTTTTGATTAATGTTATTCCACGAAAGGTACATGTTTAAAGGATGCCTTACTCCTCACGTTTTGAAGATGGGGAAACCCTTTATAAATTAGGAGAGTGATGGGTTGGTCATGGGTATCTAACCAAATTGGGTTGGGGCATGACAAAAATAACCATGGAACAAATTGGAAGACAAAACCGAACCGGTTCAAGGTAAACCGGACTTGAACTAGATTGAACCGATTTGAACCATACATGAACTGATTTCTAAATTCATTTTTCTTAGTGGCTTAAAATGTTTAAATTGGGAAATTGAAGCCACCATTAGATAGAAAATGAATTTAGATTAATTTAGAAATTTTTAGATTTGAGAAAATCGGTTGAATCGGGTCTGAACAAACCAATTTTTGCCATTTAACCCGGTTGGATTGGTCTAGTCCGGTTCGGAACAATATCGTCTTCTTCCTCAGGATGACAACATTGTTCATTAATACAGAAACTTTCCTTCTCTTGTGGAGGAATATTTGCTCTGATCAGGGCAGTTTCGGGCAAGGATAAGCTCGACCAAATGGAAAGTGGTCTAGTAGAGGGTCTCCGAGCTCCCTATATAAAAATCTCCACTCCATTCATCCTTCACACACCTAAAATTGCCATTCTCTCTCATCTTTTCCATTCTCCAATGAAGCTCAAACCAGAGCTCTGACTTGGGAATTTTTCTTAGCCTCAAAATGCAAGGTCAGGTCCTACAGATTTCGGGGGACCCGAGTACTACCATAGAAGCTCATGTGAAATCAAATAGTGAAGTATCTTTGACGGACCGAAGTTACCCTATTTTGGCCGAGCTGAATTTGGTCAAATTCAGACCTTCTCTGGCCAAACCAAACCTCTCCGACACATCCACGACCTCAATAGAGCTGAAAGGTGAGCCAATTTAGCCCCCTCTGTCGTTGCTGATTGGTGTTAGGGAGAGAAAGTATCAAATTTCACTAATAAAATTCACCCTCATTTGGACATCAATTGTAGCAATTCTTGATCTTAGAAGGAAACTAAGGATGAGAGCTACCTTCCTAGATCGAGAGCTCGGACCGCCGCACTCCGATGATAAGCTTTCGAAGCTTTCTCTCTCTACGAATAGTTTTCCAACGAAGATCCGTTTCAGCTCGTTTTAGACTCAAATCATGCAATTCAAATCTCTATTGAATCGTATGAAAGTGTAAGAACTAATACATACCACCAATTGGAGCATTTAACATTGATTGAATGGCCAATTTGAAGAAATCAAATTTCAATTAGTATAAATGGGAGAAATTAGGGGAAAAATTTGGGGAAAATTGGGGATTTCAAAAAATTGAGGGATCTCCATGCAATTTCTAAAAATTGAAGGCCAATTGGCAATGAGAAAGATGTTGGGGGACCAATTGGTCAATTTTTGAAATATTTGGGGCCAAATTGCTATTTTTGGAAAGTAGGGGCAAAATCGTAGATTTTGAAAAATTGGGACCAAATTGAAAATTAGGAAAACTTGATCCCCTTACACAATTTTGAGTAAATTGTGGATCCAAAGGGAATATTGGAAACCTTGGGACATAATTTGGGGGAAAAGTTAGCATTAGGGACCTAAAGATAAGAAAAATGAACTTTAGGGACCTACGTGCAATTAACCAACAATTTTGAGCCTTGTCCCGCATACGTGAGAAAGCGATGGCTGTTATGTCAAACCTTAATTGATAAGGATACCCAAATCTTGTAGCAACACGATAAAATGAAATGTCAGCAAGGAAAAGCTAGTGTGGACTTGGAAGTTGAATGGGGATGAACAAGTCACAGTCACCCGTGAGTGGAAATTTTATACTTCATACCGGATGGGATGATGAGTTTTCTTGAGGAAAGGGGAAAATCGCCTACAGGTTGTAAGTGAAGTTATCATCACACCCAATTGGTGTGATGAGTTAAAAGTGGATTTTGTTAGAAGTGTTCTCCCGTGATTGTGTGTCATTGATTAAAATATTTGGGAGACTTTCATGACAAGTGCTATTACAACTCAGATAGGCTAGGGGCCTCGATTTTTGAACTCATGGGGCTAAATGCCCAGTTTTGGAAAAACAAGTGCAGTGGGCCCACGACCAGCGGGCATGGGCAGAAGCTTGTAAACAAACTTGATTAAAAAGAGCCATGGAAATTTCTAATGAAATGGATTGTGTGATTACGCCATGGTACCTAGTCAGGACCGATAGTGCTCGATAGACTGGCGACAGTGTGTTAGGGCAAGGTCGACAGACCGTCCTAGACAAACAGATGTAGGTTGGGTTGAGCGATAGGGCTGTTGGATTGTTGGTCCCAAAGTGAATGACTATTATGTGAAAACTCTTATTTTTGCATGCACTTGTGGTACGAAACAATCAAGACGCCCTTGTGGGGGGGAGGGGGGTCGTGGTGGTGTAATGATGGGTCCCAAGGGTTGTTGGACGACATAGAGGGCGATAAGGGCAGTTTGTCATGCCAATCAGTCATGAAGCTCTCAGAGCTTTTTGCGCATGAGACTAGGGTGGGGTTAGGATGAGGTCTCCATTCTCATATGGACACTAAGCGACATTTGAGTCTGAGGGTCGAACATTTGGGGCGCCCACTCAGACCTTAGATAAAAGTGGATGGGCTTCTATCTTGGTGTACGGTAAATACGCTCTGATCCACAAGTGGATGCAGTGGCCGGGATGCACCTACGAATGTGTGTACCCTTCTTGATAAAGGGCGTGTGTTTGTTTGCTAAATGCCTCTCGAGGTAAGGGGATGGGCTAAGAGAGCTAAACACACCTAATGTGTAAAAGGGAAAAAGGTTTTGAAAACCTGATTGGAGGAAAAAGTGATTAAAATGAAAATAATTACCTTGGCATGGCTTTTATAAACCAAAGTTATTTTGAAAACTCAACTGCTCACTGAGTTGTAGAACTCACCCCCTCTCTTTACCCCTTTTCAGAAGTAAGGAGATAAAATGAAAGAGAGCCTGAAGATGTACCCTCCGTCAGGTATGCTTAAAGTTCCTTTTAAGCTTACATTAGATTGATTTATGCTATTTTAGGTAACAAGATTTGAATTTACGCCTGGCTCCTCTTGAATAAAAGAAGGAGGAACCTATAAACCCCATCCCTTAGAGATAAGGAAACTGAGGAAAGAACTGGTCAACCCAAGTGATTAAATTGAACCGGTCCCCGAACCCCAACTGTTAGAGAATAGGCAAATTGGGAAATTTACAAGTCCTGAGTGACCTAAAGAGTCTTAAAAACCATGGAAAGGGACATTGGGATAATTTGGAAGAGAAAACCAAACCGGTTTAGGTGAACCAAATTTAAACCAGATTGGACCGGTTTGAACCATCATTGAATCGGTTGCTAAATTCATTTTTCTAGGTGGCTTAAAATGTTCAATTGTGGGAATTGAAGCCACCATTGGATAGAGAATGAATTTAGAAAATTTTAATTATGAAAAACTCAATCGAATCAGGTCTAAACCGACCAATTTAAGCATTGAACCCGGTTTGGACCCGTCCGTTCCGTTTGAAATAGTGTCATCTTCTTCCTTCAGATAACAACACTGTTCACTCGTCGGAAAAATGAACAGCTCTAACAAAGGTGAAAAGTCTCCATTTAGGACGTTTCATGCCATGAATGAGCAACATAAAGGTGCCAATCAGATGGCCAGAAAGTCCCCGAGCTCCCTATGTAAAGAGATCCTCTCCATTCCTTCACCTCACACCTAAAAACTCCTCTCTCTCTCAACTACTCAGTTCTTTGACAAAGCTCGAACCAGAGCTCCAACATTGAGGTTTTTCTAAGCCTTAGAAGGTAAGGTTGGCTTCCTTAGACACGGGGACAAGTCAACCACCTGACGACAGTCTCCATTCGATCCGAGGACCACCGGAGAAGCATCGACGTAATCAAACAGTGAAGCAGCTCCGATAAACCAAAGCTGCCCTATTTCGGCCAAGCAAAAATCGACCGAATTTAGCACTCTTCCTGCCAAACCAAGCTCTCTCAATGTCCCCTCAGGCCTTAGATGACCTCAACTAAGCTGAAAGATAAGCCACTTCGGTACTACTCAGTTGTTGCTGTTCGAAGTTAGAGAGAAAAACTATAAAATTTCACCGATAAAATTCTCCCTTAATTCGAGTTCAATTGTAAGAATTCCTAATATTAGAAGATACCTCAGGAATAGAGCTATCTTCCCCGATAGAGAGATCAGACCGCTGCACCTCCGACGATAAGCTTTTGAAACTTTCTCTCTCTACATATAGTTTTCCGACTAAGCTACGTTTGAGCTCATTTTGACCTCAATTCATGCGATTCAAAGCTCAATTGATTCGTATGGATGTGTAGGAACCCAATTATACCTTTAATTTCAATAATTAACCTTGATTGGATGGTCAATTTAATGAAATGAAATTCGACCAATTTGAAAGTGGGAAATTTTAGGGAAAATTTGGGGATTTCGTAAAATTGAGGAACTGAATTACAATTTCCAAAAATTGAGAGCCAATTAGCCATAGAAAGGATATTGGAGGATCAATTTATTGATTTTTTGAATTTATTGGGGTCAAATTGCCATTTTTGTAAAGTAGGGGCAAAATGGTAATTTTTGAAAAGTTATGGACCAAATTGGAAATTTGGAAAACTTGAGCCCCTTAAACAATTTTCAATAAATTGAGGACCTAAAGTGAATTTTTGATGTTTTGGGACTCAATTTAGGCAAAAGTTAGCATTAGGTACCTAAAGGCAAGAAAAAACAAATTTAGGGCCTAAATGCAATTAACAAAAAATTTTAGGCATTTTTGTTCGTAAGTGTGAAATGAAGGCTATAATATTAAATATTAATAGATAATGATGTCCAAATCATGTTGGAACATGAAGGACCAGAACGCCAGCAAGGATAAGCTAAGAAGGAATACACTGCGATTATTGGGTGAGTGGGTTTATTCACATAATACCCAATTGGGATGATGAGCACTCCAGAATTGAAGATCCACTTCTATGTGGAATTTTGACATCACACCTGATTGGAGTGATGTGAGAACTATGCGAAAAAACTACTTAACGGTTGTAAGTAGATCATACCCGGTTGGTATGATGGACTTCCTAGAAGGAAGGAGAAAACTCACTTACCGGTTGTAGGCGGAGATATCACCACACCCCGTTGGTGTAATTAATGGAAAATTATTTTGTTAGAAGTGTTCTCCATTGACAGTTTGCCAATGCTTAAAAGTTTTGGGAGACCTTATTAACGAGAGCTAGAGCAGCTCAGACAGGCCAGGGGCCTTGGTTTTGGAACTTGAGGGCTAAAATGCCCAGTTTTGGAAAATCACTTACAGTGGGCCCAGGGCCAGTTGGCACGAGCAAGAGCTTGTAAAGAAACATGTGATATTTATGCCATGAAAATTCTAAATGAATGGATGGTGTGATTTCGCCATGGTACTAAGATAGGACCAACATACTTGATGGACTAGCGGTAGTGCGTCAGGGCCAAGTCGATGGACCGACCTATACAAACAACTACAGATCGAGTTAAGGGTTGGTGTCGTTGGACTAGTGGTACCAAAGATAAATGGCATTGTGGAAAAATTATTGTTTGTGCATGCACTTGAGGTTTGGGACCATTAATACGCCCAAGAGGGGTAGTGATGTGTCTTAAGGGTTACTAGACGACATGGTGGAGATAAGGGCAGTTTGTCGTGCCAACAGTCAGGGAAGCTCGACGTAGCTTCATGCGCATGAGATTAGGATGGGGTTGGGATGAGGTTTTTTCCTCATACGAACTTTGAGTTGATTTTGGGTTTGAGGGTTGGATGTCACGAACATCCACTCATTCCCAAGGTAGAAGTGGATGAGCTTTTATCTTGGTAGCCAGTAAAGTCGCAAAGCCACAAGTGGGTGTAGTGGATGGGCTGCCTTGCGAATGTGTGATTCCATTCCTGATGAAGGGAGTGTGTTGATTGTTAAACACACGTAATGTGAAAAATGGTTTGAAAAACCTGGAATTTATGGAAAGAATAGTTTTTTTTTAAATAGAAATAAGTAGTATGACACACTCTAATTAAAAATATTTTTTTTGAAAACTCCTTCCCAACACTCATTGACTGTATTGTAGAAACTCACCCCTCTTTTCTATCCATTTTTAGGAATAGGAAAAATGACTAAGGAAAACACCAGGACCTACCTTTTGTTAGGTATGCTTAAAAGTTATTTTATTATTGCATTTTTATTGATTTATGTTATTATAGGGAATAAGGTTAAATTATGCATGACTCATCTTGATTAAAGAAAGGGGAAACCCCCCTTAAATCAATGAAGCGGCAGGTTGATCACGATTGATCTGGCCAAACCGGGTCGGGGCATGACATAACCTCTCTTAAACCAAGGGAGCGGAGGGTTGATCACGGTGATCCAACCAAACAGGGACAGGGCGTGACAACTCTAGTTTGCTGCTCGTCGAAAAATGTACTCTTCTTCTTCTTCGTCAAATTGTGGGATGCTTAGGATGAATGGATGGGTGCTCTTTATATCGGGAGCTCGACAACTGTTCAGGTTACTCGCCGGCGTAAGACTCGGCTGCTAGTGACCTGATTGGAGAGTTTTTCAAGTCGCTAGAGACTCCAACTTTTTTTGCCTCTCTCTCTACTACATTCTCTCTGTTAGCGGTTGAAGGTTGAAGATGATGATGTGGTAGTCATGCCATGTGGCATGATGTGATTGGTCAGTTTTTTTGACATGGAGGTCAAACTCGGCTGCCACGTCAACCATTGACCCGTTGACCGGACATGTGGCAACCTCTCATTGGCTGCTCGTGTTTGTGTGGCATGATGATGGGTCGCAAGCTAACCCTTGACTGACATGTGGTAACCTCCCATTGGTTGCCCATGTATGCATGGCTGCTGATGAGGCACCGTTGACCTTTGACCGGTTCGGTTCAATGACTGGTCGAACTGTTGATTAGTCTAGTCCAACCGGGTTCGCTCTCCCGAATTAAAAAATTGGTAGGTTTGGACCCGATTCGACAGGTTTTCTAAAATTTAAAAAATTTTAAATTCATCTAAATTCATTTTCTATCTAATGGTAGCCTCAATTTCTTAAATTGACATTTTAAGCCACCTTGAAAAATGAATTATTGAACCAGTTCTCTATGGTTCATCTTGGTTTAGTTCGGTTAAGGTCATGTTCACCTCGAATCAGTCTGGTTCATCCCGAACCGGTCCGGTTCATCCCCTAATTCCCCTTCCTGACTCTTCCTCACAATTTTTGTGAATTTTTGGTCACTTGGGATTTCCCAATTTCCCGCGTCAACCCTTCTTCACTATTTTCTATTTACTAAATTCACCCAATTTTTGGTAATAGGGTCGGTTCTCCTCCCTGTTTCTTTAGTCAAGGGGACGGGTTGCATAACTCTCACCTCCTTTTAGGAGTTTTGTCCACAAAACTCTACTTGTCACGGCCCGACCCGGTTTGGTCGAATTCCCATGATCAACCCTCCACTCACTCAGTTTATTAAAGGGTTTCCCCTTATTGTAAACCGTAAAGAGTAAGGCATCCTTTAACCTGCACCTTTTCCTGGAATAGCATAATCAAAACTGCATGAAATTTAAAACTTTACATACCTATCTTACAGGCATCTTAGTTGACAGTCTTTAAGGGTAGGCTTTCCGGGATTTCCTGAAAGGGATATAAGGGAGGGGGTGAGTACGACTACTTAGTGAATGGGTTTTTAAAAGCTTTTGACTTTTAAAAAAAACATTTATACGAAGTGTGCCAGACTCCTTTGTTTTCAAAAATCCCTTCATTTAAAAATTCAGGGTTTTCCCACCATTTCTTATTTACCACGGAGTGTCATCACCCAACACACATCCTTCATCATGAAGGTTACACACATTCGCAAGTCAGTATCAGTACTGAACCCGCTAGTAGCTTTGGAGCGACTTTTCCTACCACACGGATAGAAGTACGACCACTTCTGCCATGGGAATGGGTGGATGTACGTGACATCCGACCCACAATCCCAAAATCAATTCTTCATGTCCGTATGAGGATAGAGACCTCATCCTGTCCCCACTCCGGTCTCATGCGCTTGGTGCTACTCCAGATTTCGCACAGACACCTGGAACGACGAACTGCCCTTATAGCCACCAGGTCGTCCAGTGCCGTTAGGACGCATCACTACCCCTCATGGGTGTCTTGATGATCCCGTACTCATAGTGCATGCACAAATAATGTTTTCTCATATTTCCATGTAATCTGTGGTGCCACTGGTCCAACGGCCCCGACTCTCAACTCAACCCGCAGTTGTTTGTCATGACTGGTCCGTAACCTGTCATGTCGCACTGTCGCTAGTTGACGGAGCATGTCGGTCCTATCTTGGTACCATGGCCAAACAATTCACTTATTAAGTTTTATGGCACATATATCATATTCATTTACGAGCTCCTGCTCGTGCCAACTGGCCTTGGGCCCACTATATGAGATTTTCAAAATTGGGCATTTAGCCCCCAAGTTCCAAAATCGAGGCCCCCAGCCTATCATAGATATTCGAGCTCTTGTCGAGAAGGTCTCCCAAATTGTTTAAGCATTGGCACACAGTGAGGGGAGAGCACTTCCGATAAAACATATGTTTTTTCTATCTATTATACCGCCCGAGTATAAGGACACCTCCGTTCATAACCGATGAACGGGTTTTCAACTTCCTTCAAGGAAGTCTCATCATACCAACCGAGTATGATCTACTTACAATTGGTAAGTAGTTTTTCCGCATAATTTTCACATCACTTCCTCTAAGTAGTGATGTTTAAAATACCACTTAATAGTTGGTTTTAATACCGAGGTACTTATCATTTCCAACCAGGTATGATATAAAATTTCAACTCACAACCAGTAAGTGGTTTTTAACTTTATGCTGTGCTCATCATCCCAACCAGGTATGATGTTAGTAAACCCACTCACAACCGGTAAGTAGTTTTTAACTTTTAGTTATGCTCATCATCCCAACCAAGTATAATGTTAGTAAACCCGCTCACAACCGGTAAGTGGTTTTTAATTTTAAGTTGTGCTCATCATCCCAACCGGGTATGATGTTAGTAAACTCACTCACCCGTTAACGTAGTGAATTCTACTTGACCGGTTCTTTGTATTCACGCGAGCTCGTCCATGCTGGCATTCCCGGTATTTCGCGTTCCTACACAATATGAACATCCTTGTTCATTATTACTCGGCATAACATCCTTCATTCATTTCCAATGATTGAGAAAACCTAAACTTTCATTTATTTGCAATTAGGTCCCTAAAGTTATTTCTCTTTAACTTTAAGTCCCTAATGCCGATTTTTCCTCAAATTGAGTCCCGAAACTTCTAAAATTTATAATAGGACCTCAATTTATTCCATTTCACTAAAAGGGGATTAATTTCTCAAATTTCCAATTTGGTCCTCCAAGTTTTCCAAAATTACCATTTTTCCATTCCTTTACAAAAATGGTAAGTTTTGCCCCAAAAATTCAAAAATTTCTCAATTGGTCCTCTAACATTATTTTCATGTCCAATTAGCCCTCAATTTCATAAAATTTCATTTTGGTCCTTCGAATTTTGAAAATCCCCAAATTTCCCCCAATTTCAACTCTTCAACACTGCCAAATTTAATTTCATCAAATTAACCGATCAAACACCTCTAATTGTTGAAATTGGAGTTGAAATTGAGTTTCTACATGTTCATACGATTCTAAGGAACTTTGAATTGCATATTTTAATGTCGGAACGAGCTCAAACGGAGCTTCACCGGTAAACAGATTGTAGATAGAGAAAGCTTCGATTTCTCACCAGTGAAGGCACGACGGTCTGAGCTTTTGATCTAGGCAGATAGCTCTTATCTTGAGGATCATCCTAGAATCAAGAATTGTATCAATTGATGCCGAATTGAGTTAGAATTTCATCATTGAAATTCTGCCAGTTCTCTCTCTAACACCGGCAGAAAATTGTAGAGTGGAGCCAAATTGGCTTACCTTTCAGTACTAATTCGGCTGTGGGAGGGCTGAGGAAGTGTTGGGAGGGCTTGGTTTAGTCTGAGGAGAGCTTGAAATGGCTGATTTCAGCTTGGTCGAAATAGGGCAGCTTCGGTCCGTCGGAGCTATTTCACTGTTCCATCATGCCGACGCTTCTCCAACGATTCTCGGATTGACTGTAGTTTGCTATTCGATAGTTGTCTTCTCCCCGATTCTAAAGAGCCTTACCTTTGTTCAAGTTGAAGCTCTGGTTCGAGCTTCATCGAGAAATGGAGGAGTAGAGAGAGAGAGAGATGTGTTCAGGTGTGAGGAGAATTAATGGGGATGACCTCTTTATATAGGTGTAAAATCTTGTATTAAATGGGAGATTTTTATTACTAATATTAATATTGACATAAATTATTGGTATTAATTCTAATAATTAAATTTTGGTATTAAATTATTTGTATTAATTTCAGTAATTTAATTTAGTATTAAATTATTGATATTAATTATAATAATTAAATATATACCATAAAAATTTTTGACCGAAATTTCGGGTTACAAAAAAATTATACTTCCCAAGAGGTCACCACTCTCAAGCAAGCACGCTTAACTTCAAAATTCTTATGTGAACTCGTTCACCTGAACCAATTTGGTTTTTCTCTTTTATTTTGTCTTAAGTTTATTTTCCAAGGTTTAATGAACCCTTTGGATCACCCAGAAGTTGTAAATTTTCAAATTGCTTGTTTCCATATGATCGGGTTTGTAAATCGGCTCGGTTTTCTTACTCGGTTTGACCGATTCTTTTCCCGGTTATCCTTAACTCAAAAGTGCGGGGTTTACACTACTGTTCCTCTTTTCTCTCCAAAAGAATCCATCTACGGTCTCCTTGGGGGTACAAGTCAGTCTCCTAGTGTTTTGGTTCACTTCTTTTTCCTTGCTTTCTTTACTCTATGGGATTTAGTCAGTTTGACTCGTCCTTTCACATGGTGTACTCGAAGTCCTTGAAATATAGATGTCAGACTCCTTATATGAGTTTGGGGTTTCCCGTGTTTATCAGTTCTATTCCATCTCCGTATTGAGTTTGCTTGTCTCTCTCTATCGGGTTTCTAGCCCCCCTAGATTGGCCCTATTGACCTATCAGTTCTCTTGCCTCTATCCATTCTTACATTTGATGGAATTCTCCAGATAGCAAGGGATCCTTCCTTTTTCTCGCTCCTCTATTCTCTCTTGGCCTAGGGGTCATTACACATGCCGATCTGTAATGACTGGACTCTTTTGGATTTATCCTTTTCTCTAGTCCTTGATGGAGAGGCTTGCTGTTTAATTCTACGATGATCTTCCAGATTAATTCTTTTCAAAGTCGTCCTTGAGGGACTTCTCCCTCTTCCGACATCCACCTTTCTCGTGGGACTGATGAGGTTCTTTGGAGGTTTCCCCACTTGTTCTGAGATACGGTCTCAGGTTCTGTTCTCGAGGACTCGAGGGCGGGTCCTCTCTTGCTAGTCCTCAGTTGCTCTGTTTGGATCATCATCCCATTTCAGCTCATTAGGCTACCCACTCCTCACTTGATGTTGTCATGCCTATATGTCAATCCTTCCTTCCCTAGTTTGTGCTCCTCTTTGGGTTTGGGGTCTGTGCTTGTAAACCCCATCCCTTAAAGATGAGGAAACTGGGGAAAGAACTGGTCAACCCAAGTGATAAAATCGAACAGGTTCACGAACCCCAACCATTAGAGAATGGGAAAATTGGGAAATTTACAAATCTTGAGTGACATAAATAGTCATAAAAGTCATGGAAAAGGACTTTGGGACAAATTGGAAAAGAAAACCAGACCGGTTCAGGTGAACTGGACCTGAACTAGATTGAACTAGTTTGAATCGGCTTGAACCAACATAGAACCTATTTCTAAATTTATTTTTCCAGGTGGCTTAAAATATTCAAATTGGGGAATTGAACACATCATTGGATAGAGAATGAATTTAGAAATTTTTAATTTTGAAAATCTCGATTGAATCGGGCCTGAACTAGCTGATTTTAGCATTAAACCCGGTTCGGAATAGTGTCATCTTCTTCCTTCAGATGACAGCACCGTTCACTCGCCGGACGAGTGAACAGTGTCAGCGAAGCTGAATCGTCTCTGTACAGGGTGTTTTAGGCCATGAATGAGTGCCATAAATGTGCCAAATGGATGGCTAGAGAGTCCCCGAGCTCCCTATATTAAGAGCTCCTCTCCATTCATTCTCCTTACACCTTAAAACTCCATTCTCTCTCAACTACTCTAATTTTTAGGGAAGCTCGAACCATAGCTCTGACTTGGGCATTTTTCTCAACCTCAGAAGGTGAGGTTGAGAAAAATGCCCAAGTCGGGTTATTTAGACCCCGGGAGAAGTCAAATTTATGATAGCAATCTCCATTTAGTCCGAGGATCATTAGAGAAGCGCCGGCGTAATCAAACAGTGAAGTAGCTCCGACGGACCGAAGCTGCCTTATTTCGGCCAAGCTGAAAATGGTAGAATTGAGCCCTCCTCAGGCCAAACCAAGCTCTCTCAACATCCCCACAACCCTTAGACGTTCTCAATTGAGCTGAAAGTTAAGCTAATTGGACCCTCCTTAGTCATTGCAGTTCAAAGCTAGAGAGAGAAACTACATAATTACATTGTCAAAATTCTCCCTCAATTCAAAGTCAATTGTAGGAATTCTTGATCCTAGAAAATACCTTAGGAAGAGAGCTATCTTCCTTGATAGAGAGATCGAACTGCTACACCTCCGACGGTAAGCTTTCAAAGCTTTCTCTCTCTTTGTTCAATTTTCTAGCGAAGCTCCATTTGAGCTCAATTCGGACTCAAAAGACGCGGTTCAAATCTCAATTTAATTGTATAGAAGTGTAGGAACTAATCCATACCTTCAATTGGAGCAATTAACCCTGATTTAATGGTAAAATTTGATTAAATCAAATTTGACCAGTTTGAAAGGGGGAAAATTGAGGAAAATTTTGGGGATTTCATAAAATTGAGGGACTAAATTGTAATTTCCCAAAATTGAGCACCAATTGGCCATGGAAAGGATATTGAGGATCAATTGGTCGATTTTTGGAATTAATTGGGGTCAAATTACCATTTTTGTAAATTAGGGGCAAAATGGCAATTTTTGAAAAGTTGGGGACCAAATTGGAAATTTGGAATGCTTGAGCCCCTTAAACAATTTTTAGTAAATTGAGGACTCAAAGTGAATTTTGGAAGTTTTGAGAATCTTTTTGGAAAAAGTTTGAATTAGAGACCAAAAGTCAAGGAAAATAAACTTTAGGGAGCTAAGTGCAATTTACTGGAAATTTTGAGTTAGTTATTCTTAAGTGAGGAACCAAGGCTATTATGCCGAATATTAATAGATAAGAATGACCAAATCGTGTAGGCGCTTGAGGAACCGGAACACTAGCAAGAGAAGCTCACGTCGAGTTGGGAAAAATCAACCAAGGATGAACACGTCACGGTTAACAAGTGAGTGGGTTTATTCACATCATACCCAGTTGGGATGATGAGTACTTCGGAAATGAAAAACTACTTTTATGTGGAATTTTAACATCACATCTGGTTGGAGTGATGTGAGAACTATGCAGAAAAAATACTTATCGGTTGTAAGTAGAGCAATCATACCCGATTGGTATGATGGACTTCATAGAAGGAAGGAGAAAATCCGCTTGCTGGTTATAAGCGGAGATGTCATCACATCTGGTTGGTGTGATGAGTGGAAAGATTGTTTTGTTAGAAGTGTTCTCCATTGACTATGTACCAATGCTTAAAAATTTTGGGAGACCTTCTTGATGAGAGCTAGAATAGCTTAGATAGGTCAGATGCCTCAGTTTTGGAACTTGAGTGCTAAAATGCTCAGTTTTGGAAAATCACGTACAGTGGGCCCAAGGCCAGTTGGCATGAGTAGGAGCTCGTAAACAAACATGTGATATTTATGCCATGAAAATTCTAAATGAATGGAATGTATGATTTCGCCATGGTACCAAGACAAGACCAACATACTCGATGGACTGGCGGTAGTGCGTCGGGGCCAGATCGACGGATCGGTCTAGACAAACAGCTGTAGGTCGAGTTGAGGGTCGGGGCCGTTGGACTAGTGGCAACAAAGATAAATGGCATTGTGGAAAAAAAATTATTGTTTGTGCATGCACTTGTGGTTCGGGACCATCAAGATGCCCAAGAGGGGTAGTGATGTGTCCTAGGGGCTACTGGACGACATGGTGGAGATAAGGTCATTTTGTTGTTCCAGCAGGCAGGGATGCTCGGCTTAGCTTCATGCGCATGAGGTCGAGGTGGGGTCGAGATGAGGTCTCTGTCCTCATATGAACACAGAGTTGATTTCAAGTTTGAGGGTTGTTTGTCGCGAAGATCCACTAATACCTAGGGTAGAAGTGGACGGGCTTCTATCTACATGTCCGGTAAACGTCGCTTTGATGCCAGAAGTGGGTGCAATGGATTGGCTGCCCTGTGAATGTGTGATTCCCTTCCTGATGAAGGGCGTGTGTTGATTGTTAAACACACTTAATGTGGAAATGAGGAAAATAGTTGGAAAACAAGAATTTGAGAAAAGAATATTTTTATATAAAATAAGAAGTTTGGCAAAGTCCGATTAAAGATGTTTTGATTATGTTAACTCTCTCGCAACACCCATTCACTGAGTTGTCGTACTCACCCTCTCCCTTTACCCCTTTTTAGGTAACCAAGGGAAAACCCACTTAAAGACTTTCTTGTAGCTGAACCTACAAGATAGGTATATAAGGTTTAATGTATTCAGTTTTGATTAATGTTATTCAAGGAAAGATATAGGTAAAAATGACGCCTTACTCCTAAGGGGAAAGCCCTTAATAAATCAGGAGAGTGACGGGTTGATCATGGGGATCTGACCAAACCGGGTCGGGGCATGACAACTAGAGTGGTATCAAAGCCTGTTTCCTCAAACACATTATCAAGACTATATAACATATTAACTAAGAGAAAATTTTAAAATTTTTAGATGGCTCTTGAGGGAGAAACCAAAAAAACTTGGACCGGCATTACCAACACCATCCAACACTCTGTCTTCGTAGGAAGATCACCCTAAAAAGCCCTTCAATACCCGAGAAGTCCCCAAGAACCAAGAGAAGTTAGTGGGAAGTATCCAGGAGGATGGTGCCAAGACCTGTTGAGGTCACAATCTTGAGTACGAAGGTAGTCAAGCCTAAGGCCAGGAACACCATCAAGGGCTTATAACCTTGCCAAGTAGGACGCTTGTCAAGAACCCGTAGCTCCCCATCTATTTTGTAACCACTTTTTGTAATTGGGCTAAGACCCCAACATATTGTACCACTTCTCCACTAATAAAGAGAACTCCAAGTTCCTAAAACCATATCTCTAAAAAATGATGTGACCTTATTCCTTAGCTGTAGGAAGATTGCCCAACAAAAGTAACCAAACAAACCTGTGTTACCCAAGACATCATGGACACCAATGAGATTCCCATCCCAAATAAAGGAATGAATCAAGGGAATTATTGGGCAAACAAGGCACGACAAGAAATCTGTCAAAGTAGTTAAGGAGTCTAAGAGAACTCTTGGAGTAAACATTTGGGCAAAGAAACGACCTACTACAAGGTGTGGACAATAGGGACACTACTTAAGAAAGTACCCAACACTACTAAGGACATGTATCAAGATAACCTGATATATGTATAAGGAAAATGGGACATGAATTGAAGTACTGTAGCACACCACAAGAATTTAGAACAATACTTTCCAAGAATAATGCTTCCATAGCTATAGGAATCCGAAAGGATACCATCCTAAGAAACACGACTCCAGCTCAAAATTCCAACCACATCCAGGAGGAAGCTCTTCAAGATCCTAGCGTAGTGGCAAGTACTTCCCAACCCAACCTCCCTTTAAGTAAAGCTAAAGCCCCAAGTTGGTAATCCTAATTTGAAAATAAACGCTTTAGTTCCTAGAACTTTTATGTCCCTCAATGACAGTGCAATGGTGTGCCTCAACTGCATGAGGAAGGAAAAAGGATTGAAGGTAGGACCTCGATAAAATAGAACAAAGGGTAGATGAAGAGAATTCTTCCTTATGAAGAAATTTCCAACCATTTAGGAGAAAAGAAGGGAACGCCTCCACAAGAGAAGATAAATGGGGCATTTGATGACATATGGGATGTCTCGGGACTGCAAGTACGACTCACTTTGGAAAAAGCAGTGAAGCTAAATAGGAGTTTCAGACCAACATAGCGGAAGTAAGCAAGTCATAACAACAAGATAGTTAAGGAGAATAAATGACTCCCTAAGGAAGACCGTGAAGTAGTAAGGACTACATTCTAAAAAGGGTAGTAGGATAGACATTAAGGACAAGAAGGCTCGAGAGACAATTGTCCTAAGATAATTAGACTAGGGGAATGGTAAGGACGAGGCAGCTAATGAACTGATACTCGTTAAGGTCATAATTTAAGCTCCAACAAAGAAGGGAGAGGTGGAAAGTCCAAACATTTGGAAAAAGAAGGATGAAGGAAATCCTTAAAGATACCAATGGCCAAGATTGGATTAACGACAAAACTCAAGCCAATAGAGGGGTAGACAAGTCTCTCACATGATGATCAAGAGACCTTGAAACAAGGAGGATTTGAGCTCTCCCTAATAGAAATAGACATGTATTGGGGATGAGGATATGGTATAAAAGATGTGCCCATAAGATTTTAAGAGTAAAGGTAAACAAGAGAAGACGACATCAAATGATGTCATTTAAGGGTAGATATTCGCTAGGGCAAATGAAAACTGAGAGAAAGGGGAAGAGTCCTACCAAGGAAGGAAACCCTAAAAAGGCATATGTATCCCAACTGAGAGGCAATGGAACCAAGTGAAGAGAGATAAGGAGATGAACTTGCAAATGAAGCGCATGTTGAGGTGAAAGAACCAAGGGAAGCATACTAGTAGGACCCAAGGAATAAGTTAAACCCAAGGAACATGTTAGTAGGAAGTTAGCATCAAAAGATGTTGTGATAAGTAAGAATGGTTAAACTACCCATAATAAGGAAATAAAGGAAAGTACATCCGAGAAACGTTTAGGAAGTAAGCCCTCCAAATAAGAAGTTGTTAAAGGGGAACAACTGCTAATAGTAAGATGGGTCGTGGTCCACATGAGTATAAAGGAGCCTAAAGAATGAGCGGCTGGGCATAGGGTGGAGTACACGAAATAAGACCAATAATCAGAAGTTACTCAAATAAGGAATAAGGGGTGAAATGGAATTTTAAGACAAGGAAGGATTCAAAGTGGGCAAATGCCTCAATATAGAAGGAGGTGTAAGGAAATGAAGGAAGAAACCTCCAAGGAATGGTAAGAAGGTTGAACATGTAGCTTCTAAGGTTGAAATCTCTACTTTGAGGGATATAGTAGAAAATGAAACCGTAAGAAGGGAACTCCCCAAACAAAGCAATCGACACATAGATCAAAAGGGATCAACTCGAAATAATGAATCGTGAAATGGTCACGAGCGAGTAAGAGTAGATTAAGTTAAAGGAAAGTCCTTTAATGAAGGACGCCACTAGAGAAGAGGAAGGACATAAAAAGGGAAGAATCCTTGCATGACGATAAGTCATCGGGAAACCCAATGATTGGAACTGGAAAGACCCAATAAAGAAGTTGGAAAATGGCGAGTAGGTAAGAGAAATTGACACGGTTATGTGAGACATGACGTCAAATGCAAGATGGATGAGAGGATAACGGTAAAGGTAGTCGAGAAATACTACCAGACGAAGAGAGAGATGAAGTTATATGTAAACCCTGCACTTTTGAGTTAAGGAAAACCGGGAAAAGAACCGGTCAAACCGAGTAAGAAAACCGAACCGGTTTACATTTGAGAACACGCAATATGGAAATTTACAACTTCCGGGTGATCTAAAGGGTTCATTAAACATTAGAAAAGAAATTTAAGAAAATTTAAAAGACAAAAACCAAATTGGTTTAGGTGAACAAGATTCCATAAGAACTTTAAAGTTAAGTGTGCTTGCCCGAGAGTAGTGTGAGGATGGGTGAACTCCTGGGAAATAGGAATTTTTTTTGTTACTCGAAATTTTGGTAAAAATTTTTTATGCCTACGCCTTATCATAAATAACCATAAATTAATATATATTTAATTATTGTAATTAATAACAATAATTTAATGCCTAAATTAAATTATTAGAATCAATACAAATAATTTAATACCGAAATTAAATTATTGGAATCAATACAAATAATTTAATACCGAAATTAAATTATTGGAATCAATACAAATAATTTAATACCGAAATTAAATTATTGGAATTAATACCAATAATTTATGGTAATATTAATACTAGTAATAAATCTCTCCCATTTAATACACCGGTTTTACACCTATATAAAGAGGTCATCCCCATTCATTCTCCTCACACCCGAACACTTCTCTCTCTCTTTCTCTCTCTCTACTGCTCCATTTCCCGGTAAAACTTAAACCAGAGCTTCGACTTCAACATTTTTCTTAAACTCGAAAGGAGAGGTCAGGCTCTTTAGAATCGGGGAGAAGACAGCTATCTGATAGCAAACTCCAGTCAATCTGAGAATTGTTGGAGAAGCGCCGACATGATGGAACAGTGAAGCAGCTCCGACAGATCGAAGCTACCCTATTTCGACCAAGTTGAAATCGGCCATTTCAAGCCCTCCTCAGACCAAACCAAGCCTTCCCAACACTTCCTCAGCCCTCCCACGGCCGAATTAGGATTGAAAGGTAAGCCAATTCAGCTCCCCTTTGCAATTTTTGACCGGTGCTAGAGAGAGAACCGGCCAAATTTCAATGATGAAATTCTAACTCAATTTGGCATCAATTGATGCGATTCTTGATTCTAGGATGATCCTCAAGATAAGAGCTATCTGTCTAGATCGAAAGCTCGGACCGACGTGCCCTCACCGGTGAGAAATCGAAGCTTTCTCTCTCTACAATCTATTTTCCGACCAAGCTTCGTTTGAGCTCGTTCTAGTGTTAAAATCTACGATTCAATGTTCCTTAAAATTGTATGAACATGTAGGAACTCAATTTCAACTCCAATTTCAGCAATTAGAGGTGTTTGATCGATCAATTTGATAAAATCAAATTCACCAGTGTTGAAGAGTTGAAATTGGGGGAAATGGAATAAATTGAGGTCCTATGATAAATTTTAGAAGTTTCGGGACTCAATTTGAGGAAAAATCGGCATTAGGGACTTAAAGTTACAGAGAAATAACTTTAGCGACCTAATTGCAAATAAATGAAAGTTTGACTTTCTCATTCATTTGGAATGAATGAAGGCAATTAGGCCGAAGGATAATGAACCAAGATGTTTATATCGTGTAGGAACACGAAGTACCAGGAATGCCAGCAAGGACAAGCTCGCGTGAATACAAAGAACCGTCTAGTGGAATTCACGGCATTAACGGGTGAGTGGGTTTACTAATATCATACCCGGTTGGGATGATGAGCACAACTTAAAGATAAAAACCACTTACTAGTTGTGAGTGGAAATTTTATATCATACCCGGTAGGGGATGATAAGTAACTCGGTATAAAAACCCACTGTTTAGTGGTATTTTAATCATCACCACTTAGAGAAAGTGATGTGAAAATTATGCGAAAAAAACTACTTACCAGTTATAAGTAGATCATACCCGGTTGGTATGATGAGACTTCCTCGAAGGAAGTTGAAAACCCGTTCATCGGTTATGAACAGAGATTTCCTTATACCGGTTGGTATAATGGAGAGTGAAAACCTATTTTGTTGGAACTGTTCTGCCCTGACTGTGTGCCAATGCTTAAACTATTTGGGAGACCTTCTCGACGGGAGCTCGAATAGCATTGATAGGCTAGGGGCCTCGGTTTTGGAACTTGGGGGCTAAATGCCCAATTTTGAAAATCTTGTACAGTGGGCCCAAGGCCAGTTGGCACGAGCAGGAGCTCGTAAACGAACATGATATATGTGCCATAAAACTTAATTAGTGAATTGTTTGGCCATGGTACCAAGATAGGACCGACATGCTCAGTCAACTAGCGGCACTATGACATGATAGGTCGACGGACCAGTCAAGACAAACAACTGCGAGTTGAGTTGAGAGTCGGGGCCATTGGACAAGTGGCACCACATATTACATGGCAATATGAGAAAATATTGTTTGTGCATGCACTGTGAGTACGGGATCATCAAGACATCGATGAGGGGTAGTGATGCATCCTAAGGGCACTGTACGACCTGTTGGCTATAAGGGCAGTTCGTCGTTCCAGGTGTTTGTGCGAAATCTGGAGTAGCACCAAGTGCATAAGACCGGGGTGGGGATAAGATGAGGTCTCTGTCCTCATATGGACACGAAGAAGTGATTTCAGGATTGTGGGTCGGATGTCACGTACACCCACTCATTCCCAGGGTAGAAGTGGTTGTACTTCTATCCGGGTGGTAGGAAAAGTCGCTCTGAAGCCACTAGCGGGTTCAGTAGTGATACTAACTTGTGAATGTGTGTAACCTTCATGATGAAGGATGTGTGTTGGGTGATGACACACCAGTAACTAAGAAATAATGAAAAAACCCAAATTTTTAAATGAAGGGATTTTTTGAAAAGCAAGGAGTCTGGCACACTCCATATAAATGTTTTTCTTAAAAGTTAAAAGTAGACCTTTGAAAACCCATTCACTGAGTAGTCATACTCACCCCTCCCTTATATCCATTTTAGGAAATCCCGGAAAGCCTACCTTGAAAAACCATCAACTAAGATGCCTGTAAGACATGTATGTAAAGTTTAAAATTTCCTGTAGTTTTGATTATGCCATTCCAGGAAATGGTGCAGGTTTAAAGGACGCCTTACTCTTTACGGATTATAATAAGGGGAAACCCTTTAATAAACTGGGAGAGTGGCAGGTTGTTCATGGGGATCCGACCAAATTGGGTCGGGGCGTGACACTATACGATCCCTAAAAGGTTGGAAGGTTGAGAACAACCATTAAGGAAGTGTTCTAAAATTTTATTGGTTAAAGATGGATTCTGGAGCATGTCATTCGGAAAGGGACAAGCAAGCCTAATAGCCCTAGGGAAGGATATGTCTCAACTAAGGAAGAGTCAATTAGTTAAGCATTATAAGGTCAACATCGAATTTGGACCGAAGTTGTAATAAACAATGGATTGGGAGGGGGGGGGGGGCAAAGGGTCAAAATAAGACAAAGTGGTGATAACACCGAAACCCATGAATGCATGTATGTAGCACTCAATAGGACACCGAGATATGAGTTTTAATGACCAAGACAATAACTAGACAAGGGAAAGATTGGGCAGCTTGGAACTCTCAATCCTAAAATCTTGAGCAAGAACCCTTAAGAGAAAGAATCTTGCCCTAAGTAAAGGAGGAAGTGAACTTAAGGATGTGCCTTAGAATAGTAGGTAAGACATGCCTAATTATGATAAAACTCCATGGAATGAGTAAGCAATGGAAAGGAAAGGAAATTTCGTAAGTGCACGTTATAAAGGGGCTAAGAGAAAATAACCGAAGTGTTAGCATGTCAAACAAACTCCAAGTTGACATAAAGGGAAGCTATTTCCTATGCAAAGGATGTTGAATAAATTTTGAGGGCAAAACTTCTAAAAGGAGGGGAGAGTTTTAAACCTCATCCCTTAAAGATAAGGAAACTATGGAAAGAACCTATCAACCCAGGTGAGAAAATTGAACCGGTTCACATACCCCAACCATTAGAGAATGGGAAAATTGGGAAATTTACAAATTCCGAGAGACCTAAAGAGTCATAAAAGTCATGGAAAAGGACTTTTGGACAAATTTGAAAAGAAAACCAGTCCGGTTCAAGTGAACTGGACACGAACCGTATTGAACCAATTTGCACCAACATTAAACCAATTTCTAAATTCATTTTTTAGGTGGCTTAAAATATTCAAATATGGAAATTGAAGCCACGAATGGATAGAGAATGAATTTAGAAATTTTTAATTTTATAAAACTCGGTCAAATCGAGTCTGAACTGACCGGTTTAAAGCATTGAACCTAATTCAAACTGGTTTGGTTTGGTTTGGAATAGTGTCGTCTTCTTCCTTCAGATGACATCAATGTTCACTCGTTGGAAGAATGAACATCACCAACGAAGTTCAATCGTCTTCGTTTAGGGCATTTCATGCCATGAATGAGCACCATAAAGGTGCCAAATGAATGACCAGAGAGTCCCCGAGCTCTCTATATAAAAATCTCCTCTCCATTCATTCTCCTCACACTTGGAAACTCCATTCTCTCTCAATTGCTCCAATTTTTGGTGAAGCTTGAACGAGAGCTCTAACTTGGGCATTTTTCTCAACCTCAGAAGGCGAGGTCGAGTTCTTTAGACTTGGGGAGAAGTCAACTTTTTGAAAGCAATCTCCATTTGGTTCAAGGATTGGCAGAGAAGCACCAGTGTGATCAAATAGTGAAGCAGCTTCGGTAGACCAAAGTTGCCCTGTTTCGATCGAGCTGAAAATGGCTGAATTGAGCCCTCCTCAATCCAAACCAAGCTCTACCAACATCCTGACAGCCCTTAGACAACTTCAACTGAGCTGAAAGGGAAGCCAATTGGGCCCTCCTCAATCGTTGCAGGTTTTGATCCTAGAAGATACATCAGGAAGAGAGCTATCTTCCCCGATAAAGAGATTGGACCGTCGCACCTTCGAAAGTAAGCTTTCGAAGCTTTCTCTCTGTATACTCAGTTTTCTAGCGAAGCTCCATTTGAGCACAATTCTAACCCAAATGACGCGGTTCAAAACACAATTAAATAGAGTAGGAACTGATCCATACCTTCAATTGGAGCAATTAACCCCAATTGAATGGTCAATTTGATAAAATTAGGTTTGGCCAATTTGAGAGGAAAATTGAGGAAAAAATTGGAGATTTCGTAAAATTGAGGGACTAAATTGTAATTTCCCAAAATTGAGGGACAATTGGCCATGGAAAGGATAATGGAGGACCAATTGGTCAATTTTTGGAATTAATTGGTGTCAAATTGCCGTTTTTGTAAAGTAGGGGAAAATGGTAATTTTTGAAAAGTTGGGGACCAAATTGGAAATTTGAAAAACTTGAGCCCCTTAAACAATTTTTAGTAAAATGAGGATCCAAAGTGAATTTTGGAAGTTTTGGGACTCAATTTGGGGAAATGATTGCATTAGAGACCTAAAGTCAAGGAAAATGAACTTTAGGGACCTAGGTGCAATTAATTGGAAATTTTGAGTTAGTCGTTCATACGTGAGGAACAAATGTAGTTATGCCGAATATTAATAGATAAGGATGTCCAAATTGTGTAGGAGCATGAGGGACTGGAATGCTTGCAAGAGAAGCTCTCGTCGACTTGGGAAAAATCAAACAAGGACGAACACGTCACGGTTAATGGGTTAGTGGGTTTATTCACATCATACCCGGTTGGGATGATGAGCACTTCAGAAATGAAAAACAACTTCTATGTGAAATTTTAACATCACATCTAGTTGGAGTGATGTGAGAACTATGCGGAAAAACTACTTAACAATTGTAAGTAGAGATATCATACTCGGATGGTATGATGGACTTTGTTGAAGGAAGGAGAAAATTTGCTTGCCGGTGGTAAGCGGGGATGTCATCACTCCTAGTTGGTGTGATGAGTGGAAAGATTGTTTTGTCAGAAGTGTTCTCCATTGACTGTGTGCCAATGCTTAAAAATTTTGGGAGACCTTCTTGACGAGAGCTAGAGCAGCTCAGATAGGCTAGATGCCTCGATTTTGTAACTTGAGGGCTAAAATGCCCGATTTTGGAAAATCACATACAGTGGGCCCAAGGCAAGTTGCATGAGCATGAGCTCGTAAACAAACATGTGATATTTATGGCATGAAAATTCTAAATGAGTGGAATGTGTGATTTCGCCATGGTACCAACACAGGATCGACATACTTGATGGGCTGGCAGCAATGTGCCAAGGCTAGCTCGACGGATCGGTCTAGACAAACAGCTATAGGTTGAGTTGGGGGTCGAGGCTGTTGAACCAGTGGCACAAAAAATAAATGGCATTATGGAAAAAAAATTATTGTTTGTGCATTCACTTGAGGTTCGGGACCATCAAGATGCCCAAATGCTAAATTCATTTTTTAGGTGGCTTAAAATATTCAAATTGGAGAATTGAAGCCACGATTGGATAGAGAATGAATTTAGATAAATTTAGAAAATTTTAATTTTGGAAAACTCAGTCGATTCGGGTATGAACTGGCTGGTTTAAGCATTGAACCTGGTTTGGACCGGTCCGGTCTGGTTTAGAATAGTGTTGTCTCCTTCCTTCATATGACATCACTGGTCACTCATCGAAAAATCGAACGGCACTGGCAAAAAGGAAGCATTTCCATTCATGACATTTCATACCATCAATGAGTGTCATTAAGGTACCAAACGGATGGGTGGAAAGTCCCCAAGCTCCCTATATAAAGAGCCCCTCTCCATTCATCCTCCACACACCTAAAAACTTCATCTCTCTCAACTACTCAGTTTTCCGATGAAGCTCAAACCAAAGATCCGACATAGGTGTTTTTTTGAGCCAAAGAAGGCGAGGTTGGGTTCGTTAAACTCGGGGTACCCGATGGTGGTCACCATTCGGACCGAGGATTGCTTAAAAAGCACCGACGTAATCAAACAGTGAGATAGCTCTAATGGACCGAAGCTGCCCTATTTCGGTTGAGCTGAAGATGGCCAAATTGAGCCCTCCTGAGGCCAAACCAATCTCTCCCAACACCCTTTCAGCCCTCATACGACCAAATTAGAATCGAAAGGTAAGCCAATTTTGCTCCCCCTTGTAATTTCTGATTAGTGCTAGTGAGAGAACCGATGAAACTTCACTAACTTAATTCTCCCTTAATTCAATATGAATTGATGCGATTCATGATCCTAGGAGGAAGCTTAGGATGAGAGCTACCTAGCCCCATCGAAAGCTTGAACCGCCGTACCCCCGACGATAAGCTTTCTCTCTCTAAGTCCAATTTTTCGGAGAAGCTCCATTTGAGCTTATTCCAATGTCAATTCATGGGATTCAAAGCTCAATTGAATCGTATGGATGTGTAAGAACTCAATTTTACCTTTAATTCCAACAATTAACCTCGATTGATTGGTCAATTTGATGAAATCAAATTCAGCCAGTTTAAAAGGGGAAAATTAGGGATTTCGTAAAATTAGGGACCTAAATGCAAATAATCAAAAGTTTGAGCATTTTGTTCATAAGTGAAGTATGAAGGCTATTATGCCAAATATTAATGAACAAAGATGTCCAAAAATGTGTAGGAACACAAAGGACCAGAATGCCGATAAGGATAAGCTCGTGTGAAGGCAGAAAGCCGATTTAAGAGGAATACACTACACTATCGGGTGAGTGGGATTATTCACATCATACTCAGTTGGGATGATGAGTACTTCAGAAATGAAAAACCACTTCTATGTGGAATTTTAACATCACACCTGGTTGGAGTGATTTGAGAACTACGTAAAAAATCTATTTACCGGTTGTAAGTAGATCATACCCGGTTGGTATGATGAACTTCCTGGAAGGAAGTAGAAAACCTGGTTACCGGTTATAAGTAGAGATGTCATCACACTTAGTTGGTGTGATGGACGAGTTGAAAAGTTATTTTGTCAAAAGTATTCTCCATTGACTGTGTGCCAATTATTAAATCTTTTGGGAGACCTTCTTGATGAGAGTTGAAATATCTCAAATAGGCCAGAAGCCTCGGTTTCGGAACTTGAGGGCTAAAATGCCCGGTTTTGGAAAATCACATAGAGTGGGCCCAAGGCTAGTTGGCATGAGCAGGAGATCATAAACAAACATTATGATAAGCCATGAAAATTCTTAATGAATGATTTATGTGATTTGGCTATGGTACCAAGATAGGACATGCATACTCGATGGATTGGCGGTAGTGCGATAGGACCAGGTCGACGGACCGGTCTAGACAAATAGCTCCAGGTCAAGTTGAGGGCTGAAGCCGTTAAACTAGTGGCACCAAAGATAAATGGCTTTATGGAAAACTTTGTTTGTGCATGCACTTGAGGTTCGAGACCATCAAGATGCCTAAGAGGGGTAGTGATGCGTCATAGGGGCTACATGATGACATGGTGGAGATAAGGGCAGTTTGTCATGCCAGTAGTCAAGGAAGCTCGACGTAGCTTCATGCGTATGAGACTGAGGTGGGATCGGAATGAGGTCTCTGTTCTCATATGTACATGGAGTTATCTTTCGGGTTTGAGGGCTGGATGTCATGAACATCCACTCATTTCCAAGGTAAAAGTGGACAGGCTTCTATCTAGGTGCCCGGTAAAGTCACTCTGACGCCATAAGTGGGTGCAGTGGATGGGCTGCCCTGCGAATGTGTGATCCCTTCATGATGAAGGGCGTGTGTTGATTGTTAAACACACCGATTGTAGATAATGATGAATTATGGTTTTGGAAACCGAGAATTTGAGAATGAAATAATCTTAAAGGAAATAATGAGTCTAGCACACTCCAATTTAAAACTATTTTATTAAAATTTTTTAAGCACCCATTCACTGAGTTGTAGAAACTCACCAACCCCTTTTATCCCTTTTCAAGAATAGAGAAATGACTAGGAATAACACTAGGATTTACCCTCTGTCAGGTATGCTTAAATTTCTTTTTATGTTTGTATTTTTATTGATATAATTATTCCAGGGAACAAAATTTGTAATTTTGCCTTGCTCCTCTTGATTAAAGAATGGGAGAAACCCTTCTTGAACCAACGAAGCGGCGGGTTGATCACGGGGATCTGACCAAACCATTTCAGGGCATGACATCACTCTTCTACTGGCATGACGAACTGCCCTTATCTCCACCATGTCGTCCAGTAGCCCTTAGGACCCATCACTACCCCTCTTGGGTGTCTTGATGGTCCAGTACCTCAAGTGCATGCACAAAACAATAGTTTTCACATAGCCATTTATCTTTAGTGGCAATGGTCCAACAACCTCGACCCTCAACTCGACATGCAGCTATTTGTCTAGGCCGGTCCGTCGACCTGGCCCTGACGCACTTCCGCCAGTCCATTGAGTATTGTCAGTCCTGTCTTGTTACCATGATGAAATCACACATCCCTTTTCATTAGAAATTTCATGGCTTCATATAACTCATGTTTGTTTACGAGATCCTGCTCGTGTCCACTGGCCTTGGGCCCACTATACATGATTTTCCAAAAACTAGGCATTTCACCCCACAAGTTCAAAACCAAGGCCTCCAACCTATCTTAGCTATTCTAGCTCCCATCAAGAAGGTATCCCAAAATGTTTAAGCATTGGCACAGAGTTAGGGGATAACACTTCTAACCAAAACATATTTTTACTTCATCACACCAATCGGATAACACTTCTTCCTTAAAGGAAAACCATCATACCAATTGGGTATGATTTCGTCGACTTACAACTAATAAATAGGTTTTAGACTAAGTCACCCATCATCCTATTCGGGTATGATGTTAAAATCCCACATATAAGTGGCTTTTCATTTCTAAAGTGCTCACCATCCTAACCAGGTATTATGTAAAATTTCCCACTCACCCAATAATCGTGACGTGTTCGTCCTTGGTCAATTTTCCATGTCTACGTGAGCTTGCTCTTGCTTGCGTTTCGGTCACACTTGTCCCTACACAATTTAGGTAGCCTTTTCACTTATCATTTGGCAAAAAGCCTAGACTCACAAATTATTGATAATTTGCACTTAGGTCCCTAAAGTGTTTTTTCTTAACTTTAAGTCCCTAATGCCAATTTTTGCCCAATCTGAGTCCCAAGGTTTCCAAAATTCCCTTTGAGTACTCATTTTACTCAAAATTGTATAAGGGGTCAAGTTTTCCAAATTTTCAATTTCGTCCCTAACTTTTAAAAAATTACCATTTTGCCCCTACTTTCCAAAAATGGCAATTTGACCCCAATTGTTCCAAAAATTAACCAATTGGTCCCTCAACATCTTTCTTATGATCAATTGTCCTTCAATTTTGGCAAATTGCAAAGAGTTCCCTCAAATTTCCAAAATTCCCAATTTTCCCTAGAATTTCCCCCAATTTCCCCCTTCAAACTGACCGAATTTGATTTCTTCAAATTGGCCATTCAATCAGAGTTATCTGCTCAAATTGAAGGTATATATCAGTTCCTACACTTTCACATGATTCAATTGAGCTTTGAACAGTATTATTTGGGTTCGAATTGAGCTCAAACGGAGCTTTATCGTAAAATTACTAGTAGAGAGAGAAAGCTTCAAAAGGTTACTGTCGAAGGTGCGGTGGTCCAAGCTATTTATCTAGGCAGGTAGCTCTAGTCTTGAGGTTACTCCTAGGATCAAGAATCACTACACTTAACCTCAAATCGAGTGAGAATTATATCAATGAAATTTTGCACTCTCTATCTAACTTTGATATGTAGCAACTGAGTAGGGCCAAATTGGCTTACCTTTCAGCTTAGTTGAGGTCGTATGAGGGCTGTAGGGGTATTGGGAAGGCTTGGTTTGGCCGAAGGGGGCTAAATTGGAAGATTTCAGCTAGGTCGAAACAAGGTAGCTTCGGCCCGTTAGAGCTGCTTCACTATTTGATCTTGTCGGCGGTCCTAAGGTCAAAAGGAAGGTGCTATTAGATAGCTGACTTCCTCATAGTTTGTAGGACCCAACCTTGCGTCCTAAGGCTAAGAAAAATGCATATGTCAGAGCTCCGGTTCGAGCTTCGTCGAAAAATGGAGCAGTTGAGAGAGAATGGAGATTTCAGGTGTGTGGAGGATGAATGGAAATGAGCTCTTTATATTGGGACCTCGGGGACCCTCTGCCCGACAACTTTCCTTTTTGGTCAAGCTTACCACGCCCTAAAACGGCCTGATCGGAGCCATTTTTCCTTCACTGACGTCGTCTATTTCTGAAATGAATGAACAGTGTTGTTATCTAAAGGAAGAAGATGACATTGTTCCGAATTGGGCCGACCAGGTTCAATGTGTAAATCGGCCGATTCAAGCCCGATTCGACCAGTTTTCTAATAATTAAAATTTTCTAAATTAATCTAAATTTATTCTCTATCTAATGGTGGCTTCAATTCCCCAATTTGAATATTTTAAGCCATCTAGAAAAATGAATTTATAAAACTGGTTCAATTTGGTTCACTTTGAATTGGTCTAGTTTTCCCTTCCCAATTATAATAAAGTTCTTTTTCATTCTTTTTATAACTCGTTAAGTTATTTGGGATTTGTAAATTTCCCAATTTACCCTTTTCTTATCGGTTATGGTTTGTGAACCAGCTCGATTTGCTCTTTTGAAATGACCGGTTCTTTTCCCCGGTTTTCTTATCTATAAAGGGACAGTGTTTACATTTATCTTTGTGCTGCTAGCCCAATCGCTTCCAACCCGACTCTGGTTCAATAACTTTGGCAAACATTATCAATTTGTGATAATTTTATTAGGCTCTTAAGTTAGAACTTATTTATGGGTTTGACCCATTTCCATTGGCCTTGGACCCACTCATACGAGTTTTCAAAACACAACCTATGACCCACTTCACTTTTTCAAAACTGTGTCATTGGCCCCACTTTAAAAAAAACTAGATCTAGCCAACCTTATATCGACCATGGGACACACCCATTTCCTACATCGAGGGTCGGAACTTGACCATTACTCTTGAAGTGTTTCTATACACCAATCAAGGGTAGTCCTATTATCATACTTCATGATTTCTTCAAAAATATAATCCCTAAAGGTTTGAGCGATTTCACATTGTCAAGGGATTATATTTCTAAAAAATTGGATTTTCAAAATAATTATGCTTTCAAGTATGAATCATCGATCCAATGAGACTAGATGCCAGGAATCCTACTCACACGAGATTCCTGACTAGTTCTTCTCAGTCGAATTTTCGATGTCTTGGGTTGGACTTGCGATTGTAGGTAAAGGTCTTCCTTTCACACATACATGATCACGAATAATGTATCCATCAATTATCCAATATTTTCACTTAGGTCACTATGTTTTCTTTAATTCACACATAAATCCCTAAGTTTATTTTATTGACAAATAAATTCCCAAGTATCTGCCATAATTTCCTCAATTTACTTTATTTGCAATTTTATCCCCCAAATAATTTTATTTAAATTAAAATTATCCAAAATTATGAATAAAGCTTCATATTCATTTTTAATTATAATTAAATTTCCAAAAATTAATTTTAATTTCAATGAAGTCCTACAACTCTTCTTATTTACCAGTTTACCATTAATTTATGTCAATTACATAAAAATCCCCAAATTGGCCAATTTCTCCAAAATTGCATTTTAGCCCCCGAAATCTCAAATTATTAAATTGACCAATTAAACTAGATTAATTATCTCCTATCATGCTGCAAATCATCTTCCCTACCTCTTCATGATCATTTCAAGCTTTGGATTGTCCAATTGGGCTTAGAATTGAGTTAGAACGAAGCTTCACTAGAAAATATTTCTAAAAAGAGAAAGCTTTGATTTCTTAATGGCATGGGCGTGGTTGGCAAAGCTCTTAATATGGGGAGTTAGCCCTCGTCGAGTAGATCCTCTTAGGATCAAATTTCACCTCAATTGGTGACATGAGCAAGGATAATTATATAAGCAAAATTTTCACAATTTTCTCTATGTAAATTCACTATTCTGGTGAAGGGCTACGAAAATAACCTCCCTCAAAAGCTTAGAGAGGATGAGGCTCAATCGTGGAGAGTCGTGCGAGGGTTGAACTAGCCTTAGAAGGTTTGAGGGTGGCCCAAATTTAGCTCGAAAGTTTCTACTCAAATTCAACCATCGGAGTGACGGTACTATGTGACCTCACCAGCAGTTATTTGGTGATCCTCTAGCTGAAGGGAGTACGAAACAAGGTAGAGGACTTCTTCAGGGTTCCAGATAACTCAATTATGCATTTGGAGGTAAAGAAACAGGTTAATGTCGGAGCTCTGGTTTAGGGATGGTCACAAATTGGAGTGGTTCGTCTTCTTCACACTTTTGAGGGATAAAGATGATGATTGAAGGGGAGCTCTTTTATCATGCCCCGACCCAGTTTGGTCGGATCCCCATTATCAAACCACTGCTTCCTTGGCTTAAGAGGGTTTTTCCTTCCTTTAATCAAGAGGAGCCAGACATAAATTCAAACATTGTTCCTAGAAATAGCATAAATCAATCAAATGCAAGGTTTAAAGTTACTTTAAGCATACATGAGGGAGGGTACATCTTCACGTTTTCTTTTGTTATATCTCCTTACTCCGAAAAGGGGTAAAAGAGAGGAGGTGAGTTCTACAACTAAGCGAGCGGGTGTTGGGAGTGAGTTTTCAAGATAGCTTTTGTTTATCAAACCATGCCAAGGTTATCATTTCCTTTTAAAAAGAAAGGTTTCCTCAAAGTTCAGTTTTCAAAACTTTTTCCCATTACCATATTAGGTGTTTTTAGCTCTTTTAGCGCATCCCCTTGCCTCGGGAGGTGTTTAGCAAACAAACACACGCCCTTCATCAGAAAGGATACACACATTCACAGGTGCAGCCCGTCCACTGCACCCACTTGTGGATCGGAGCATCTTTACTATCTATCAAGATAGAAACCCGTCCACTTCTACCTTGGGTCTGAGTGAATATTCTCGACATCCGACCCTTAGACCCAAATGCCACTCCATGTCCGTATGAGGACAGAGACATCATCTCGACCCACCTCAGTCTCATGCATAAGAAGCTACTCGAAGCTTCCAGACTAACTAGCACGATGAACTCCCTTATTCTCCACTATGTCGTCCAATAGCCCTTAGGACCCATTAGTACCTCCCCCCCCCCCCCCCCCCCCCCCCCCCCCCCCCCACCTAAGGCATCTTGATGGTCTGACACCAAAAGTGCATGTACAAATAATAGTTTTCCACATATAGCCATTTATCTTAGGTGCCTATGGTCCAAGGGCCCTAACACTCAACCTGAATCACAACTGTTTGTCTAGGCTTGTTCGCCGACGTGGCCCTGACTCTCCACCGCTAGTTCATTGAGCACTATCGGTCCTAACTCGGCACCATGGCGAAATCATACAACAAATTTCATTAGTAATTTTCATTCCTTTCTTTAATAAAGTTTTTTTATGAGCTCCTACTCATGCCCACTGGCCTTGGGCCCACTACACGTGTTTTTTCAAAATCGGGCATTTAGCTCCATGAGTTAAAAAACTTAGGCCTCTGGCCTATCTGAGCTGTTTCAGCTCCCGTCAAAAAGGTTTCCCAAATAGTTTAAGCATTGGCACACAGTCAAAGGAGAACACTTCTAGCAAAATTCATTTTTAACTTCATCACACCAACCGGGTGTGATGATATATCTGCTTACAACCGATGTGCAGGTTTCTCCTTTCCTTAAGGAAGTTCATCATACAAACTGGGTATGATTATCTCTACTTACAACTAGTAAGTAGGTTTTAATAGTTAGGGGAGAGCACTTTCGACAAAAATAAATTTTCAACTATCCATCATACCATCTAAGTATGGGGATATCTCTGCTTAAAATCGATGAATGGATTTTCCACTTCCTCTGATAAAGTTTCATCATACCAATTAGGTATGATCTACTTACAACCAGTAAGTAGTTTTTCCCTGCCATTTTCACAACACTCCTCTAAGTCATGATGTTTAAAATACCACTAAGTAGTGGGCTTTTATTTTCGAGGTACTTATCATCCCAACTGGGTATGATATAAAAATCCTACTAACCCGATCGTGCAGTGTAATTCTTCTTAGTCGGTTTCCGTCCCTAGCAAGCTTAACTTCAACTAGCGTCCCCAGTGTCTCATGTTCCTACACAAAATGAACATTATTGATCATTATCATTTGACTTGATCACCTCATTCAGTATTAATGCCTAAATTCACAATTTTTTCAATATTTGCAATTTGGCCTCTAAAGTTATTTTTCCTTTTACTTTAGGCCCCAATTACCGGTTTTTCCCCAAATTCAGTCCTGAAACTTTTAAAATTCCTTTTGGGACTTAAATTTACTAAATTTCATAAAAATGGGTTTAAGTTTCCCAAATTCCTAATTTGGCCCCCAATTTTCTAAAATTACCATTTTGCCCTTCCTTTACAAAAATGGCAAGTTTTATACAAAAAATTCTAAAATTTGCTCAATTTACCATCTAGCATTCTTATCATGCCCAATTGACCCTCAATTTTATAAAATTGCATTTTGGTCCTTTGAATTTTCAAAAATCCTCAATTTCCCCAAATTTCCCCCCAATTTCAACTCCCTAACACAACCGAATTTGATTTCATCAAATTGACCGATCAAACACTTCAAATTGTTGAGATTGAATTTGAAATTGAGTTTCTAAATGTTCATACGATTCCATAGCACTTTAAATTGTATGTTTTAACGCCAAAACGAGCTCAAACGGAGCTTTACCAGAAAACAGACTGTAGAGAGAGAAAGCTTCAATTGCTCACCTGTGAGGGCGTATCGATTTGAGCTTTCTATTTGTTATTAGAAGAAGAAGGCGCTCTGGTGGGATCCTCATGGACAAAAAAAGATTGCAGTCGGTTTGATAACGATCGAGTAACATTGCTTCTTCGGCCCAAACAAAGGAATCCCTTAGATATGATGCAAAATGGATCTTTTCTATCGTTGATCAGAGATTTCTCTATGAAAAATTTGAATCGGGGTTTGAAGAAGTGGAAGGAGTCCTCGACCCACAACAGATAGAGGAAGACTTATTCAATCACATAGTTTGGGCTCCTAGAACATGGTGCCCTTGGGGCAGGTAACTCTCCTCCTAAGGTTCCTCCTAGGATCTGAATGACACCAATTGATGCTGAATTGGATTAGAATTCTTTCATTGAAATTCTGCCGATTCTCTCTCTAACACTGGTCAGAAATTGTAGAGGGGAGCCAAATTGGTTTAAATTTTAGTCCTAATTTAGCCGTGGGAGGGCTGAGGAAGTGTCAAAAGAGCTTGGTTTGGCCTGAGGGGGAGCTCAAATTGGCTGATTTTAGCTCGGCGGAAATAGGGCAGCTTCGGTCCACTGGAGCTACTTCACTATCGATCACACTGTCGCTTCTCCGGCGATTCTCAAAGCGAATGGATTTCACCACCGTGTAGCAAGCTTTCCCTCGGTTTTGAGGAACCTGACCTTTCCTTCTTTGGCTCAGAAATGACCCTATATCAGAGCTCTAGTTCAAGCTTCGATGAAAAACTGAGCAGTTGAGATAGAGTGAGCTTTTCAGGTGTGGAGAGGATGAATGGAGAGGGGCACTTTAAATAGGAAGCTTGGGAACTCATTAGCCATCCGTTTGGCACCTTTGTGATAGATATTGATGGCCTAAAACGTACTGAACGGAAATGTTTCCTCTTCATCAGTGCTGCTTTAATTTTTCGGTGAGTGAATAGTGTTGTCATCTGAAGAAAGAAGACGATATTGTTCCGAACCGGACCAGACCGGTCTGAACCGGGTTCAAAGCCTAAACCAGCTGGTTCACCCCCGATTCAATCAAAATTTCTAAATTCATCTAAATTCATTTTCTATCCAATGGTGGCCGCAAATCTCACATTTAATTTTTTAAGCCACCTATAGAAATGAAATTAGCATCCGGTTCAATTGTGGTTCAAACCAGTCCAAATCGGTTAAGATCTGGTTCACTTGAATCGGTTTGGTTTTCATCTCCAATTCATTCTAAATTCATTTTTCATGACTTTTATGACTCTTTAAGTCACTTAGGGTCCCTAAAGTTCCCGGTTTGCCCTCTCTCTATTAGTTCCGATTCATAAATTGACTCGGTTCTTAATCCGGTACAATTCGGTCCGGGTCCGGTTCACCCAAACCGATCTGGTTTTTCTCTCTCAATTTGTCCTAAAATATTTTTCCAAAGTTTATGAACCTTTTTGAGTCACTTGGGAGTTGAAATTCCTCCAATTTGCCTGTTCCCCAATAAACGGGTTTGTGAACTAGTTTGATTTTCTTTCTCAGTTTGACTAGTTCTTTCTCGGTTTTCATTAACTCCAAGGAGTGGGGTTTACAACACTATTATCAATCGGACCAGTTTGGTCCCACTAGGTTTAGTAGCGAAATTGACAGGTTCAAGCCCGATTCGACTGGTTTTCTCAAAATTAAAAATTTCTAAATTAATCAAAATTCATTTTCTATCTAATGGTGGCTTCAATATCTCAATTTAAATATTTTAAGCCATAAAGAAAAATGAATTTAGAAACCGATTCAAGTATGGTTCAAACTAGTTCAATTTGGTTCAGGTCTCGTTCACCCTAAAATCGATATGGTTTTCTCTACTTACTTGTCTCAAGGTTCTTTTCCATAATTTCTATGACTCTTTGAGTCATTCGTGATTTGTCAATTTTCCCATTTAACCCTTTCTTTATTGATTATGGTTTGTGAACTATTTTGGTTTTTCTCTTCTGAAATGATTGGTTCTTTTCTTGATTTTTCTTACATTTAAAGGACAAGGCTTACAACTCTCCCCTCCTTTTAGGGATTTTTTCCCCAAAACTAAGTTCGCAATTGTTTACAGTGAGAGTGACCTTCTTTGATGTCCTCTTGAGGTTTGCTCGGTATGTTATCACTTTGGTTATTCCTTTCACTTAGTCCTTTAGCCACATATTTGAGAAGTCTTTCTCCCTTTCTATTTTCCACTCATTCCACGTAGTGTATCACGATCAATTATGTCCAAACTACCCATCCCAAGGTACCTCGTTAGATCTACTTCTTTCTTTTCTTATGGTAAGACTCTTCTTCTTAAGGTTCTTATTCATGTGATTGGGTTGTACGTTTCATATGTATCCGATCATTCCTATTTCCAATCATTTCCAATATTGTTGATGCTCTTAGTTTAGCACCCTTTAGGACTTTTTGTCCTTAACCTCATGAGTTTTGATATAATTTCTTCCTTATCTTATTTTTTATCCTTACTCCATTTTTGGTTTACTAAGACTCTAGTTGCATTTCTTTGGTTTAACTAAACGACTCGGTCCTACTTGGGTCACCTTTCCTTGGGGCAGTTGGAACTATAGGTCCTCTACAACATGACATATTCTAGAGATGTCTGTATCCATTATACTTCCAGAATGTGTGTCCTTGATAACGGTTCATACCTTTCCATTTATTTAGGAGTCATATAGCTTCGTTCCCTTCTATTACCCAATAGTATTCCCAACTACCTTCGGTGTTGTCCAATTATCCTTGAGATTTTCACATTAGGATGGTGTCAGTTTCTCCTTATTTACTCATTCCTTACCAACTTCTCTGTGGGTTTTTCCCTGTTAGCTTACTAACACTTTGGGATGTTTTCTCACTTATGTCCTTCCTCATTTACAATGGCGTCTTTTACTCAAGAGCTTTCCTTTCTTCCATCCATTCTTGCTTGCTTGGGACCATTACACCATTCCTTATTCTAAGTTGACCCCTTTTTTGTCTACTTATTGACTCCTTGTTTGGGGAAGTCTCCATTTTATGGTTTTCATTCTCTCCTATGTCCTTCAAGGTAGAGACTTGCATCTTAGGGCAATACCTTTACCATTCCTAAAGGTTCCTTCCCTTTACCTCCTTACGCTCTTCTTTATCTTGGGGCGTTTGCCCACTTTTAAATCTTTCATCATCCTGAAATTTCTATTTCATGCCTTATTCCTTATTTGAGAAATTTCCAATTATCTGTCTTATTCCACGTACTCCACCCTATGCCTAGCCATCCACTCTATAGGCTTAAGTGAACGCGAACCACGACCAATGTTTATGTCAGTGGTCATTTCCTTGATGCCATTTTTAATTGGAGGGCTTACTTCTCCATGTTTTCTTAGAGGTGCTTTCCTCTATTTCCTTATTATGTGTAGTCCACCCCTCTCTTATTTGTACAACATCTTTTAATGCTATCTTCCCACGTACCCATTCCTTGGATTTAACTTAATCTTTAAGTTTTGGGTATACTTCCCTTGTTATTGGTCCTTTATCCTAACTTGCATTCCCATTGCGATTTTTCCTTCTATTCCAATTTAACTGGGTTCTTTTCTCCTTGTTGGGGTATGTATGCTTTCTTGGTAGGCTCCTTCCTCTTTTCTCGGATTTCCTCTTTTCTTCATCTTCTTGGGTATCTACCTTTAGGTTGACCTTATGATATCCTTTGATATCATCCTCTCCTGCTTACCCTTGCATTGAAAAATCTTATGGCACGTTATTTGTACCCTATCATTATTTCAGCTTGCATCCTTGTACCAATCTTATCTCTTTTTGGGCGATATTCATACCCATTCTGTTTCAATGTCCCTTATTCGCCTTGCTAGAGGCTCACCTAATTCTTCTCATGGTTTGAGTTTGGTCGTTTACCCATTTTTGGACATTTATTCTTTTAAGGATTTCCTTCATCCCTCTTTCCGATGTTGGAGTTATTCACTTCTCCCTTCTTTGCCGTGGTTTAAAACCATGTTTCTCCTGATAGTCAGTTTGTTAATCTTCATTCCTACTAATTTCTTCTCCAACTATTTGGGGCAGCTATTTCTAGGATTCACTCATCCGTGATGTCCATCTTGTCGCCCTTTATAGGGTGTAGTTGATACTATTTCTCGATCCTTCGTAGGGGGTCTTTTATTTTCCTTGATCATTCCGTTGTTACTATTTGTTTCCTACTTGGCCACTCTCCTTTTTCCAAAGAAAGTCACACTTGTCATTCTGAAATATCCTTAACCACTTATACCCCTTTTTGAGGTTCCCTTACTTCGGCTTATGGCTCTTATGATCCGCTTGTCGGTTCCTTAGCTTGGGAATTTCCCTTTTGTTCCTTATCCTCCCTTCGAGGAGTTCCTGGTTATAGATTGGTTCCTTGCACTCATTGTTATGTCCAGCAGCCTATCAATGGTCCCTTCAAGGGGTCCTTATTGGTACACATCCTTCCAAAGTTCCCTTTCCTAGCACATTTCTTATCCTCTTCACTCTTACCATGTCTTACCCTAGAGTTACTAGATGGCCTTTTCTAAGGGGGTTTTTTTGGTGTAATTGCCTTGTACATTACCTCTATTTTTTGTTGTCTTTCATTCGACTTGTCCTTCTTAGAGGTAACTCAATTCTTCTTTGTCTCTTATCTCCTGTATGAGGGCTCACTCAATTCCTTATCGGTAGTTTGGTTCTCCTTCTAGTACTAATCCTCCCACTACTCTTGCATCTCTTGATGCTACCTTCTCCTTTTCCCTTTCCATAGGTTGATCCTATTCTTTGACTTCGTAGATGTTTTGATTCCCTTATACTTGACCCCTTATGAGCACACTTTTTTCCTAGGCTAGGGCATGTTCTTTCTAATGACTTCCTTTCTAGGTAGGTTCTTTGTTCCTTCTTAGAAACTTTCTTCTTAGCCTTTTGTCTCAACTTGTTGCCTTGTGTTGGGAGTTCCTTAGTTCTTGTGGTGTACTATTCGACTTTAGGTTGGCTATCTTAGGGTTATCAGTTAGGGTTAACTAGAGGTGGTCTATAGTCTTCCCTCTTAGGTAGCCTTCTCTCCATCTATTACCCTGGGTCTTGATTGGTATACTACAATCTATTAATTGTTCTTGTCATTAATAGGGAGACTAACATTTAAATAAAGAAAAATGTTCTTTATTCATTCAAAGAGGCAGTTTCTTGCCATACTTAGCTTATTACAGGAATTTCTCACTACTTCCTAGTCCCTTGGAATCATAGGCTAGGAGTTAGCCTTCGAATGGTTTCGAGATTCGTGGTTTGAGGGCTCTGATGAACTAGTTGGTATCCATCCATACTCCCGTTGGGCTTCCATGCTAGGATGGACTTCATGGAATACCTTGGGTCCGTACCTCCTTAGCACCTTAGCCTCGCACTCATAGGTCCACTTTATCCATTGGGAAGGGTAAAAGTTGTATTGAGCTGGTGGGGTTGTCCGATGGACTTTCATAAAGGTTGCGTGGGCATCCTAGTAGTTGTCCTAGGCCTCCTTCTTAGTTGGAGACCTTTTTGGCTATCATGGGGTTGGAGGGGGTGTTGGGTTCCTTTGAGGAGGGGTGGGTTCTTACTGCCTTGGAGAAGGATAGGTGATGGTCGGGCTTTAATAATGCTCCAACAAGTTTCCTATTGTCCACGACCATATCTTTAGGCACTCTCTTCTCGACTTCTACGAACCTTTGAACGGTTATCTCGAAGGAGGTAGAAGTCTTTTTTTTACAGTTTCGTGTGTGGGTTTAGTTCGCACGTTGAACTTCCTAGGAACTATTCTTCCTACAAGGTAGTTTAGTTTTTGTTAGTGTTAGGGCATAGTATTGATAATTCTTTCTAGGGAATATGGCTCTGATACAACTCAAGTTGTCACTCCTAGACCCGGTTTGGTCAGATCCCCGTGATCAACCTACTGTTCCCTTTGGTTAAGAGGGGTTTCCCCTTCGTTTAATCAAGAGGAGCTAGGTGCAAATTTAAACCTTGTTCCTTGGAAAAGCATAAATCAATCAAATGAAAGCTTAAGAGGAACTTTAAGCATACCTAACTAAGGGTACATCTTCACATTTTCTTTTGTTTTATCTCCACACTTTTGAAATGGGTAAAAGAGTGGGGGTGAGTTCTACAACTCAGTGAGCGTGTGTTGGGAATGAGTTTTCGTGATAGCTTTTGTTTTTCAAACCATACTAAGGTTATCATTTCCTTTTAAAAAGAATGGTTTCCTCAAAGTTTGGTTTTAAAAACATTTCTAATTACCATATTAGGTGTGTTTAGCTCTTTTAGCCCATCGACTTGCCTCAGGATGTGTTTATCAAACAAACACATGCCCTTCATCGGGAAGGGTACACACATTCGTAGGTGCAACCTGTCCATTGCACCCACTTATGGATCGAAGCGTCTTTACCATCCACCAAGATAGTAGCCCGTCCACTTCTACCCTGGGTCTGAGTGGATGCTCCTGACATCCGACCCTTAGACCCGAATGCCACTCCGTGTCCATATGAGGGTAGAGACATCATCCCGACCCCACCCCAATCTCATGCGAAAGAAGCTAATCTGAGCTTCTAGACTGACTGGCATGACGACTGGCTTCTAGACTGACTGGCCTTATCTCCACAATGTCATCCAATAGCCTTTAGGACCCATCACTATCCCCTAGGGAGTCTTAATGGTCCCGTAACACAAGTGCATACACAAATAATAGTTTTCCACATATAACCATTTATCTTTAGTGCCTACTGTCCAAGGGCCTCGACGCTCAACCCAAACTGTAGCCATTTGTCTAGGCTAGTCCGTCGACCTGGCCCTGACGCACTACCATCAGTCCATTGAGCACTGTCGGTCCTGACTCGGTACCATGGCAAAATCATACAACAAATTTCATTAGAAATTTTCATGGCTTTCTTTAATCAAGTTTGTTTACGAGCTCCTGCTCATGCCCACTAGCCTTGAGCCCACTGCATGTGTTTGTCTAAAATTGGGTATTTAGCCCCATGAGTTCAAAAATTGAGGCATCTGGCCTATCTGAGTTGTTCCAGCTCCTGTCAAGAAGGTCTCCCAAATAGTTTAAACATTGGCACACAGTTAGGGGAGAACACTTCTAACAAAATTCATTTTTAACTTCATCACACTAATTGGGTGTGATGATATCTCCGCTTACAACTAGTGAGAGTGGGTTTCTCCTTTCCTTAAGGAAGTCCATCATATCAATCGGGTATGATTATCTCTACTTATGACCAGTAAGTAAGTTTTATCAGTTAGAGACGACACTCATCATTCCAACCAGGTATGAAGTTAGATAATCCCACTCACCCGATGACTGTGATGTGTTCGTCTTAAGTCGATTTCTGAATCCACGCTAGCTTTTCCTTGTTGGCATTCCAGTCTCTCATGTCCCTACCCGATTTGGGCATCCTTATCAATTAAGTTTTGAAATAACGGCCATCGTTTTCTCACGCGTGAGTGACTAGGCTAAAAAATGTTGATTAATTACACTTAGGTCCATAAAGTTCATTTTCCTTAACTTTAGATCCCTAATGCCAACTTTTCACCAAATTGAGTCTTAAAGCTTCCAAAATTCCCTTTGAGTCCCAAATTTCCATTTTGTTCCCCAACTTTTCAAAAATTACAATTTTGCCCCCACTTTCCAAACATGGCAATTTGACCACAAATGTTGTAGAAATTGACCAGTTGGTCCTCCAACATCTCTCTTATGAACAATTGGCCTTCAATTTTTGGAAATTGCATAGAGATCCCTCAATTTTTTGAAATTTCCACAATTTTCCCAGTATCTCTCCTTCAAACGGACCGAATTTGATTTCTTCAAATTGGCCATTCAATTGGGGTTAGTTGTTTCAATAGGAGGTATAAATTAGTTTCTATTCCTCCATACATTTCAATTGAGCATTGAATCACCTAATTTGTGTCCGAAACAAGCTCAAACAGAGCTTTACCAGAAAATTGTTTGTTGAGAGAGAAAGATTCAATAGCTTACCATCAGAGGTGTGACTATCATGCCTAGACACGGTTTGGTCGGATCCCTGTGATCAACCAGTCACTCTACCAGTTTACTATGGGTTGCTGCTTGTTTAATAACTGTGAAGAGTAAAGTGTCCTTTAAATCTGTACATTTCCTGGAATACATAAATCAAAAGTGCATAAAAATTTTAACTTACATACCTGTCTTGCTGGTGTGACAGGGGGTCTTTGGGTAGGTTTCCCATGGTTACCTAAAAAGGGATATAAGGGAGGGGGTGAGTACAACTACTTAGTGAATGGGTTTTCAAAATTTATATTTTAGGAAAAAGATTTGTATTGGAGTGTGCCAGACTCCTTATTTTCTGTTAAAATATTATTTTCTCAAATTTTGGTTTTCAACACCTTTTCTCAAAGTTTACCAATTATTGTTCCAAGGATTCTCAAATCCTTTCCAAGGTTTCCATAACCTTTTTCCCATTTCCATATTCAGTGTGTTTCACAAATCACATACCCTTCATCATGAAGGGATCGCACAAACATTCACGAGTTGCAGTTACACCGACTACACCCACTTGTAGATCAGAGCATTTTCACCATCCACCTTGATAGAAGTCCTTGACTTCTACTCGAAGTCTGAGTGAACGTCCCTGACGTCCTACCCTCAGACCAAAAATACTCTCTGTCCGTATGAGGATAGAGACCTCATCTTGACCCCACCCCAGTCTCGTGCGCAATGAAGTTACGTCGAGCTTCGCAAGGTCACCTAGTCAAACAAACTGCCCTTATACCCACCAAGTCGTCTAGTGCCCTAGGACACATCACTACCTCTCTTGGGCATCTTGAAGGTACCATAATCATAGTGCATGCACAATCAATATTTTTCACATCATGCCATATAATATGTGGTGCCATTGGTCCAACAGGCTCGACCTTCAACTCAACATGTAGCTGTTTGTCTTGACTAATCTGGAGATAGGTCATGTCACACTGCCGCTAGTTGACTGAATATGTCGATCATGTCTTGGTACCATTGCCAAACAATTTATTTATTTAAAGTTTTATGGCATATATCTCATGTTTGTTTATGAGCTTCTACTCGTGCCCACTAGCCTATCACCCGCTGGTCAAGATTTTCAAAACTGGACATAATAGCCCCCAAGTTCCAAAACCGAGGCATCTGACCTAACAGAACTATTTGAGCTCCCGTCAAGAAGGTCTCCCAAATCGTTTAAGCAATGGCACACTGTCAGGGAGAGCACTTCCGACAAAATATGTTTTCAACTGTCCATCATACCGACCGGGTATAAGGACAACTCCACTCATAAACGATGAATGGGTATTCCACTTCCTTCAAGGAAGTTTCATCATACAAACAGGGTATGATCTACTTACAACTGATAAGTAGTTTTTCTACGTAATTTTCACATCATCCTCTAAGTTGTGATGTTTAAAATACCACTATGTAGTGGATTTTCATTTCGATGTACTTATCATCCACAACCGGGTATGATATAAAATCCCACTCACACGTTAATGCAGTGAATTCCACTCGACCGGTTCTTTGTGTTCACGCGAGCTTGTCCTTGCTGGCGTTTCCGGTACTTCATATTTGTACACGATATAAACATCCTTATTCATTATTCCTCAACCTAATAGCCTTCATTCATTCCAAATGAAAGAGAAAGCTAAACTTTCTACCTATTTGCAATTAGGTCCCTAAAGTTATTTTTCTTTAAGTGCCTAATGCCGGTTTTTCCTCAAATTGAGTCCCAAAACTGTTAAAATTTATCTTAGGACCTCAATTTATTCAAATTCACAAAAAGGGGTTTAATTTCCCAATTTCCAATTAGGTCCCCCAACTTTTCCAAAATTACCATTTTGCCCTTACTTTACAAAAATGGTAAGTTTCAACCCAAAAATTCTAAAATTCCTCAATTGGCCCTGTAACATTCTTATCATGCCCAATTGACCCTCAATTTTATAAAATTGCATCTTGGTCCTTCGAATTTTTGAAAATCCCCAATTTTCCCCAATTTCAACTTCCTAACCCAACCGAATTTGATTTCATCAAATTGACCAATTAAACACTTCTAATTGTTGAAATAGAATTTAAAATTGAGTTTCTACATCTTCATACATTTCAATAGAACTTTGAATCTCAAGTTTTTATCTCGGAACAAGCTCTAATTGAGTATCGCTAGAAAAAAGACTGTAGAGAGAGAAAGCTTCAATTACTCATCATCAAGGACATGGTGGTCCGAGCTTTCGAACTGGGCAGATAACTCTCGTCCTGAGGTTTATCCTAGAATCAAGAATTGTATCAATTGATACTGAATTGAGTTAGAATTTCATCATCAAAATTTTATCGGTTGTCTCTCTAGCACTAGTCAGAAATTGTAGAGGGTAGTCGAATTGGCTCACCTTTCAATCCTAATTCGGTCGTGGGATGGTTGAGGAAGTGTTGGGAGGGTTTGGTTTGGCCTGAGGAGGGCTTGAATTGGCCGATTTCAACTCGGCCAAAATAGGGCAGCTTCACTGTTCCTCACGTCGGCGCTTCTCCGATGACCCTGGGAGTGAACATAGACTATAGGCATGTTGACTTCTCCCTGGTTCTAAAGAATTTGACCCCACCTTGTTTGGCATAGAAAAGTTCCCAAGATGGAGCTCTTGTACGAGCTTCACTGAAAAATTGAACAGTTCAGAGAGAATGGAGTTTTCAAGTGTGGAGAGGATGAATGGGGAGGGGGTCTTTATATTGGAATCTCGGTGACTTCTTGGCCATCCAATTGGCACCTTTATGGCAGTCATTCATTGTTAAAAACTCTCTGGCTAGAGACCTTTCAGCTTCACTGATGCTTCGCTATTTTTCGAAGAGTGAACAATGCTGTCATCTAAAGGAAGAAGGTGACACTATTCCGAATTGGACCGGTTCGAACCGGTTTCAAAGCTTAAACCGGTTGATTGACCCCCCATAAAACCGAAATTTTCAAATCTAAAAATTTCTAAATTCATTTTCTATCCAATGGTGGCCTCAAATCTCAAATTTGAATTTTTTAAGCCACCTAGAAAAATGAATTTAGAATCTAGTTCAATAGTGGTTCAAACTAATCCAAACCGGTTCGACCCGATTTAGATCCGGTTCACCTGAACCAGTTTCGTTTTCATCTCCAATTCATTCTCAAGTCCATTTTCATGACTTTTGGGACTCTTTGGGTCACTCTGGATCCATAAATTTCCTGGTTTGCCCCTTCTCTATCGGTTCCTATTCATGAACCAACTCGGTTCATAAATCGGTTCAATCTAGTTGGATTCAGTTCTTCTAAATCGGTTTTGTTTTTCTCTTCCAATTTGTCCTAAGGTTTTCCAAGGTTTTATGAACCCTTTGGATCACCTAGGAGTTGTAAATTTCTAAATTGCTCATTCCCAAATGATCAGGTTTAAGAATCGGTTTGTTTTTCTTACTTGGTTTGACTAGTTCTTTTCCCTGTTTTCCTTAACTCAAATGGGTGGGGTTTACAACTCTCCCCTCCTTTTAGGAGTTTTGTCCCCAAAACTTAATTTGCAACCTTGCGTGAGGAACCAATTCCTTTGATGTCCATTTGGTATTTGCTTAACATGCAAGCTCTTATCATGTTCATTCAATTTACCCTTTTTACATCATTCACTAAAGGAATTTCTCTTCCTTTATGTTATTTGCTCCCTCCATGGAGTTTATCATACCTAGACATATCTTACTTAAGGGTATATCCTTTGATTCGCATCTTTATTTGCTTAGAGCAACATTTTTTTTCCTTTGAGGTCCCATACTCATGATTGGGAATTCCAAGATACCTAACCATTCCCACGTCTAATTAATCTCTTGGTCGTTGAAACCCTTAGCTCGATGTCCTTTAGAACATTACATACTTGTTTTCACAGGTTTCCTTATTATCACCTTTTCATCTTATTTCAACTCTTCCTTTGTTCGTTGTTCATAACAATTTCAGTCCAAATTTTATGTTTGAGCTTGTCATGTTTGCTAATTGACTCTTCCTTATTTTGAGTCATGTTTTCCTCGAGACTATTAGGTTTACATGACCCCTTGATGCATGACATTTTCTAGACCTTGTCTCTATGTCCATTATATTTCCAGAACACCCCCGTTAAGTTTATTCCCAATTTTCCAATCTCTTAGGGGTTGTATATCTTCATCACTCTTTTCTTCTGGTAGTATTCCTCGACTACCTTTACCATTATCAACTCAACTTACATAACTGTGTCGATTTTCCTTACCCATTCATCCTTTCTCAACTTCCTTATTAAGTCATTCTGGTTTCAATGATTTGGCTTTTCCTATAATTTATCAACAAGCTGGGATTCCTTCCTTCTTAAGTTTCGAACCAGACCGGATCGGTCCAAACCGGGTTTGAAGCTTAAACCGGCCGGTTCACCCCCCATTCGACTGGATTTTTCAAATCTAAAAATTTCTAAATTCATTTTCTATCCAATGGTGGCCTCAAATCTCAAATTTTAATTTTTTAAGCCAACTAGAAAAATGAATTTAGAATTCGGTTTAATAGTGGTTCAAACTGGTCCAAATCAGTTCAATCCGGTTCAGATCCGGTTCACTTGAACCAATTTGGTTTTCATCTCCTATTCATTCTAAAGTCCATTTCCATGACTTTTAGGACTCTTTGGGTCACTCGGGATCCATAAATTTCTAGGTTTGCCCTTTCTCTATCGGTTCTAGTTCATGAGTCATAAACCAGTTCTATTTGGTTCGGACCAAGTTCATAAACCAGTTCTATCTAGTTCAGACCTGGTTTATAAATTGGTTCTATCTTGTTCGGACCCGGTTCATAAACCGGTTCTATCTAGTTCGGACCCGGTTCATAAACTGGTTCTATCTGGTTCAGACCCAGTTCACTTGAACCAATCCAGTTTTTCTTCCCAATTCGTCCTAAGGTTCTTTTCCAAGATTTATGAACCATTTTGAGTCACATGGGAGTTGTAGATTCTCAATTTGCATGTTTCCTAATAATCAAGCTTGTAGACCGATTTGGTTTTAAAATTTGAAACTGATCGGTTCTTTCCCTGGTTTTCTCCTTATCAAAGGACGGGGTTTACAACTCTCCCCTCCTTTTAGGGGTTTTGTCCCCAAAACATGTACACATTAAATAATTGAGGGTAAAATATCCCTCATCATACACTTGGTTTCCCATGTCTATTCCTGCACGGGTTCGTTCTGCCACAATACCTTCACCCTAGGAATTTTCTTGTTCCTCAAATTCTTGTCTCTTCGGTTGATGATTCGTACCATTTCTGTCTGATAGGTCAGGTTTTCTTCTAGTTCCATTAGAGATTGGTCCAATACATGACTAGGATCATGCTGATATTTTCGAAGCACTGAGATCTGGAATACATCATGTATTCTCTACAAATCAGGACGTAGTTCCAATTTATAAGCTATCGGTCCTAGCCTTTGAATGATGGGATATGGATCGATATATCTTGGTTTCAACTTTCCTCTTTGCTGAAACCTAAGTATTCCCCTCTAGGGAGACACTTTGAGGAACACTTGATCTCCTACCTCAAACTCTAGTTCTTTCCTTTGATTGTCCACGCAACACTTTTGTTTGTCTTGTGTGGTCTTAAGACGACTCCTTATTAATTTTATCTTCTCGGTGGCATCCTCAATTAATTCTGCCCTTTCTATCTTCCTTTCTCCAACTTCTTCCCAAAATAAAGGGGTATGACATGGTCGTCCATAAAGGGCTTCATAGGGAGCCATCTGAATACTAGCCTGATAATTATTGTTGTAAGCAAATTCCAATAGACACAAGTATTCCTCTGAGTTTTTATTCATGGTAAGTACACATGCTCTCAGCATGTCTTCTAAGGTTTGGATGGTTCACTCTGACTGACCATCTATCCGAGGGTGAAATGACGTGCTCATATGAAGTTTAGTCCCCATGGCCTTTTATAAACTTGGCCAAAACCTAGAGGTAAATCTCGGATCTCTATCTAATACTATACTCACCAGTACACCATGGAGTCTTATGATTTCCTTCATGTATAGGATGGCTAGTTGTTCTATCGTGTCCATCACTTTTATAGGAAGGAAATATGCTGATTTGGTCAATCTATCCACTATGACCCAAATCGCATCTCAGCCCTTTTTGGTCACCGGTAGGCCCGTGATGAAGTCCATGGTGATGTGCTCCCTTTTCCACTCTGGAATTGGTAAGGGTTGCAGTAGTCCTGATGATTTCTGATGCTCCGCTTTTATCTATTGACAGGACAAACGTCGGGATACATATTCCACAATTTCCCTCATCATACCCTTCCACCAGTATCCTTGTTTGAGGGTGCGGTTGTCACCCCCGACCCGGTTTGGTCGGATCCCCGTGATCAACCCGCCACTCTCCCGGTTTATTAAAGGGTTTCCCCTTATTGTATACCGTAAAGAGTAAGGCGTCCTTTTCCTAGAATAGCATAATCAAAACTACAAGAAATTTAAAACTTTACATACCTGTCTTACAGGCATATCAGTTGACGGTCTTTAAGAGTAGGCTTTCCGGGATTTCTTGAAAGGGATATAAGGGAGGGAGTGAGTACGACTACTCAGTGAATGGGTTTTTAAAAGCTTTTGATTTTTAAGAAAAATAATTATTATTGGAGTGTGCCAGACTCCTTTCTTTTTCAAAAATCCCTTCGTTTAAAAATTTGGGTTTTTCCACCATTTCTTAGTCACCGGTGTGTCATCATCCAACACACATCCTTCATCATGAAGGTTACACATATTCGCAAGTTAGTATCACTACTGAACCCGCTAGTGGCCTTGGAACGACTTTTCCTGCCACCCAGATTGAAGTACGACTGCTTCTAACTTAGGAATGAGTGGATGTACGCGACATCCGAGCCACAATCCCAAAATCACTTCTTCGTGTCCGTATGAGGATAGAGACCTCATCCTATCCCCACCCCAGTCTCATGCGCTTGGTACTACACTAGATTTCGCACAGACACCTGGAATGACGAACTGCCCTTATAGCCACCAAGTCTTCCAGTGCCCTTAGGACGCATCACTACCCCTCATGGGCGTCTTGATGATCTCGTACTCATAGTGCATGCACGAATAATGTTTTCCCATATTGCCATGTAATTTGTGGTGCCACTGGTCCAACGGCCCTGGCTCTCAACTCAACCTGCAGTTGTTTGTCTTGACTGGTCCGTCGACCTGTCATGTCGCACTGCTGCTAGTTGACTGAGCATGTCGGTCCCATCTTGGTACCATGGCCAAACAATTCACTTATTAAGTTTTATGGCACATATATCATGTTTGTTTACAAGCTCCTGCTCGTGTCAACAGTCCTTGGGCCCCCCACTATATGAGATTTTCAAAATCGGGCATTTTGCCCCAAGTTCCAAAACCGAGGCCCTCGGCCTATCAGAGCTATTCGAGCTCCCATCGAGAAGGTCTCCCAAATTGTTTAAGCATTGGAACACAGTCAGGGGAGAGCACTTCCGACAAAACATATGTTTTCTGTATCCATTATATCGCCCGGTATAAGGACACCTCCGTTCATAACTGATGAACAGGTTTTCAACTTCCTTCGAGGAAGTCTCATCATACCAACCAGGTATGATCTACTTACAACCGGTAAGTAGTTTTTTCGCATGATTTTCACATCACTTCCTCTAAGTAGTGATGTTTTAAATACCACTAAATAGTGGGTTTTCATACCAAGGTACTTATCATTCCCAACCGGGTATGATATAAAATTTCCACTCACAACTGGTAAGTAGTTTTAAAATTTTAAGTTGTGCTCATCATCCCAACCGGGTATGATGTTAGTAAACCTACTCACCCGTTAATGCCGTGAATTCCACTAGACCGGTTCTTAGTATTCATGCGAGCTTGTCCTTGCTGGCGTTCCCGGTACTTCGTGTTCTTACACGATATGAACATCTTGGTTCATTATCCTTCGGCCTAATCACCTTCATTCGTTCCAAATGAATGAGAAATTTAAACTTTCATTTATTTGCAATTAAGTCCTTAAAGTTATTTCTCTTTAACTTTAAGTCCCAAATGTCGGTTTTTCCTCAAATTGAGTCCCGAAACTTCTAAAAGTTATCATACGATCTCAATTTATTCCATTTCACTAAAAGGGGATTAATTTCTTAAATTTCCAATTTGGTCCTCCAACTTTTCCAAAATTACCATTTTGCCCTTCCTTTACAAAAATGGTAAGTTTTGCCCCAAAAATTCTAAAATTTCTCAATTGATCCTTCAACATTATTTTCTTGCCCAATTGGCCCTCAATTTCATAAAATTTCATTTTGGTCCTTCGAATTTTGAAAATCCCCAAAATTTCCCCAAATTTTCTCCCAATTTCAACTTTTCAACACTACCGAATTTGATTTCATCAAATTGACCGATAAAACACCTCAAATTGTTGAAATTGGTGTTGAAATTGAGTTTTTATATTTGCATACGATTCTAAGGAACTTTGAATCACAGATTTTAATGCTAGAACGAGCTCAAACGCATCTCCGAGCTTTCGATCTAGGCAGATAGATCTCATCTCGAGGATCATCCTAAAATCAAGAATCACATCAATTGATGTCGAATTGACTTAGAATTTTTGTCGGTTTTCTCACTAGCACCAGCTGGAAATTGTAGAGGGGAGTCGAATTGGCTTACCTTTCAGTCCTAATTCGACCATGGGAGGGCTGAGGAAGTGTTGGGAGGGCTTGGTTTGGTCTGAGGAGGGCTCAAAATGGCCGTTTTCAGCTTTGCCGAAATAGGGCAGCTTCGGTCCGCCAGAGCTGCTTCACCGTTCCATCATGCTCGTGCTTCTCCAACGATTCTCGAATTGACTGGAGTTTGCTATTAGATAGTTGTCTTCTCCTTGGTTCTAAAGAGCTCAAACTCTCCTTCTAAGGTGAAAAGAAATGTTTAAGTCGAAACTCTGGTTCGAGCTTCACCGGGAAATGGAGCAGTAAAGAGAGAGAGAGAGAAGTGTTTAGGTGTGAGGAGAATGAATGGGGATGACCTCTTTATATAAGTGTAAAATCGTGTAATAATGGGAGAGATTTATTACTAGTATTAATATTGATATAAATTATTAGTATTAATTCCAATAATTTAATTTCGGTATTAAATTATTTGTATTAATTCCAATAATTTAATTTAGGTATTAAATTATTGGTATTAATTGCAATAACTAAATATATATTAATTTATGGCCATTTATGATAAGGCGTACATTCGCATAAAAATTTTTGACCCATCCTCACACTACTCTTGAGCAAGCATACTTAACTTCAGAGTTCTTATGGGATCTTGTTCACCTGAACCAATTTGGTTTTTCTCTTTTATTTTGTCTTAAGTTTCTTTTCCAAGGTTTAATGAATCCTTTGGATCACCCGGAAGTTGTAAATTTCCAAATTGCTTGTTGCCATATGATCGGGTTTGTAAACTAGCTTGGTTTTCTTACTCGGTTTGACCGGTTCTTTTCCCGGTTTTCTTACTACTACCCAGATGCATAGCATACACCGAATCATGTGCCTCTTCTTGAATTATTCTTTTCAACTCCTTATCTTGAGGCACACATGCTCTAACCTTATAGGTTAGTACTCCGTTACCTCGCACGTCATAGTCCGGTTTTCATTCTCTACTTACCAGGTCCAAATGAGGCTGGAGTTCTTTATCAGTCCTTTGTTGAGTCTTAATATGCTCATTTAGACTGGGTCTTACCACCACATTAGCCACCAAGCATTTTTTTTGCTTGTCTATCCTCAGATCCACCTCCATCCTTCCCAATTATTGTAACAAGGGTAGGTAACTTGTCTTTACTTGTGCCGCCTCAGTTTGATACTTGTGACTTAAGGCATATGCTACCACATTAGCCTTTCTAAGGTCATATTCTATCACAAGATCATAATCCTTCACCAATTCCAACCATCTCCTTTGATGGAGAGTGAACTCCTTCTGAGTTAGGAAGTACTTAAGGCTCTTATGATCTGTGTATATCCTACACTTAACCCCGTAAAGGTAGTGTCGCCATATCTTTAGGGCAAACACTATTACAGCTAATTCCAAATCGAGTAGGGTAATTTCTTTCATGTACCTTTAGTTGTCACGAGGCATATGTGATAACCTTCCCTTGTTGCATTAAGACACATCCAAGCCCTTATCTAGAGGCATCATTATAAACTGTGTACTCTCCCGTATTAGGATCAGGTAAGGAGAGTACTAGTGTGGTTGTTAGTCGAGTCTTTAACTCTTGAAAAGACTTCTCACAACTCTCATCCCATTTATATTCAACTCCCTTCCTAGTGAGTCGAGTTAGTTGAGCTGCTATTTTATAAAAGTCTTGCACAAACCATCTATAGTATCCTACCAATCCTAAGAAAATTCTTATTTCTGTAGGATTCCTTGGAGCCTTCCAATCTAATATGGCTTCCACCTTAGCAGGATCTACTTTAACTTCATCCTTAGATACGATGTGCCCTAAGAATCCTACCTCCTGCAACTAGAACTCACACTTGGAAAACTTTGCATATAATTGGTTTTCTTTCAATATTTCCAATGTAGTTACCAAATGCTCTTCATGTTCTGTCCTGGTTCGTGAGTATATAAGGATGTCATCTATAAATACTATCAAGATGACATCACTGTTCACTCACCGAAAAATTGAAGCAACGCCGGCGAAAAAGAAATGTTTTTGTTCGGTATATTTTAGGCCATTAATGTCTATCATAAAGGTCCAAACGGACAACCAACGTGTCCCTGAGCTCCCTATATAAAGAGCCCCTCTCGATTTGTCCCCTCCACACATGAAAAGCTCACTCTCTCTGAGTTGCTTAGTTTATCGGCGAAGCTTGAACTAGAGCTCTGACATAGGGTCTTTTCTAAGCCAAAGAAGGTGAGGTGGGTTTCTTTAGAACTGGGGAGAACTCAACTACATGCCTGTAGTCTCCGTTTGCTCCGAGGGTTGCCGGAAAAACGCCAGCGTGATGAAACAGTGAAGCAGCTCCGGTGGACCGGAGCTGCCCTTTTTCGGCCGAGTTGAAATTGGCCATTTCGATCCCTACTCAAGCTAAACCAAGCCTTCCCAACACTTACTCAGCCCTGCCACGACCGAATTAGGACTAAAAGGTAAGCCAATTCGGCTCCACTCTGTAATTTCCGGCAGGTGCTAGAGAGAGAACTCGCAGAATTTCAATGATGAATTTCTAACTCAATTTTGCATCAATTGATACAATTCTTGATTCTAGGATGTGAGCTATCTGCCCAAGTCGAAAGCTCGGACCGTCGTGCCCTCACCGATAAGTAATTGAAGCTTTCTCTCTCGACAGTCTATTTTCCGACGAAGCTCCATTTGAGCTCGTTCTGGCGTTAAAACTCACGATTTAAAGTTCTATAGAATTGTATGAACATGGATAAACTTAATTTCAACTTCAATTTCAACAATTAGAGGTGTTTGATCAATCAATTAGATGAAATCAAATTTGGCTGTGTTAAAGAGTTGGAATTGGGGGAAAAATTGGGGGAAAGTTGGGATTTTTGAAAATTTGATGGACCGAAATGCAATTTCCTAAAATTGAGGGTCAATTGGGCATGATAAAAATGTTAGAGGGCCAATTGAGAAATTTTAGAACTTTTGGGGTAAAATTTGCTATTTTTGTAAAGCAAGGGCAAAATGGTAATTTTGGAAAAGTTGGGGGACCAAATTAGAAATTTGGAAATTTAAACCTTTTTTCGTGAAATGGAATAAATTGAGGTCTTGTTATAAATTTTAAAAGTTTCGGGACTCAATTTGAGGAAAAACCGGCATTAGGGACTTAAAGTTTAAGAGAAATAACTTTAGGAACCTAATTGCAAATAAATGAAAGTGGACTTTCTCGTTCATTTGGAATGGATGAAGGCTATTAGGCCGAAGGATAATGAACTGAGATGTTTATATCATGTAGGAACACGAAGTACCGGGAACACCAGCAAGGATAAGCTTGCGTGAATACAAAGAACTGGTCTAGTGGAATTCACAACATTAATGAGTGAGTGGGTTGACTAACATCATATCCGTTTGGGATGATGAGCACAACTTAAAGTTTAAAAACTACTTTCTATTTGTAAGTAGATCATACTTGGTTGATATGACGAAACTTCCTCGAAGGAAGTTGAAAACCCATTCATCATTTATGAGTAGAGATGTCCTTTAACCCGGTCGGTATAATGGATAATTGAAAATATATTTTGTCGAAAGTGCTCTCCCCTGACTATGTGCCAATGCTTAAACTATTTTGGAGACCTTCTTAACGGGAGCTTGAATAGCTCTTATAGTATGGGGGCCTTGGTTTTGGAACTTGGGGGCTAATATGCCCAATTTTGAAAATCTCGTATAGTAGGCCCAAGGCCAGTTGGCACGAGCAGGAGCTCATAAACAAACATGAGTTATATGCCATAAAACTTTAAATAGAGGAATTTTTTGGCCATGGTACCAAGATAGGACCGACATACTCAGTCAACTAGCCATAGTGCAACATGATAGGTCGACGGACCAGTTGAGACAAACAACTACGGGTTGAGTTGAGAGTCGGGGCCGTTGGACCAGTGGCACCATAGATTATATGGCATGATAAAAAAAATACTAATTGTGCATGCACTGTGAGTACGGGACCATCAAGACACCCAAGAGGTGTAGTGATGCATTCTAAGGGTACTGGACGACCTGGTGGGCATAAGGGTAGTTCAGCACCAAGCGCATGAGACCGGGGTGGGGACGGGATGAGGTCTCTATCCTCATACGGACATGAAGAATCAATTTCAGGATTGAGGATCCGATGTCACGTACATCCACTCATTCTCAAGGTAGAAGTGGATGTACTTCTATCTAGGTGGCCGATAAAGTCGCTCTGAAGCCACAAGTGGGTTCAGTGGTCATACTGACCTGCGAATATGTGTTTGACCTTTATGATGAACGATGTGTGTTGGGTGATGACACACTGTGGTTAAATAAGAAATGGTGGAAAAACTGAGATTTTTTAATAAAGGGATTTTTGAAAGAACGGAGTATGCCACACTCCAATAATAAATATTTTCTTAAAAGTCCAAACTTTTGAAAACCCATTCACTAAGGAGTTGTTTGTACTCACCCCTCCCCTATATCCCTTTTCAAGAAATTCTGGAAAGCCTACCCCTATGGACCATCAATAAGACGACTGTGAGACAAGTATTGTGAATTTAAAATGCTATGCAGTTTTGATTAATATATTCCAAGAAAAGGTGCATGTTTAAAGGACTCCTTACTCTTTATGGTTTATAATAAGGGGAAACCCTTTAATAAATCGGGAGAGTGGCGGGTTGTTCACCGAGATCCGACCAAATCGGGTCGGAGCGTGACAATTGGAGTGGTATCAAAGCCTTTTTCCTCGAATACATAATCAATACTAAAATATAGTAACTGATAGGATTTATCTTAAAATTTTCATATGGCTCCTAGGAGAGGAACCAAGAAAACTGGAGATGACTTTGCTTAGTCCCTTGTCCTCGTAGGAGGACAACCATTGAAGCTTCCCAAATGCTTAGGGCATGGTAGAAATCCCCAAGGACCAATTGACAAAGTATCCAAGAGGATGATGCTTGGACCTGTTGAGGTCACACCCCTGAGTACAAAGGGAGCCAAGCTTGAAACCAGGAACACTAGCTAGGGCTTATAACCTTACCATGGAGGATGCTTATCAAACACCCTATAGCCCTCTATCTATTTCATAACCACCTTTTTGTAATATGGTTAAGAACCTAACATATTGTACTCGTTCTCCATTAATGAAGAATTCCAAGTTCTTGAAACTATGTCTCTAAAAAAGGATATAAGCCTACGCCTCAACTATAGGAAGATTGCCCCAAGAAAAGTAACCAAACAAACTGTGGGGACCGAGGAGAAACCCATCCCAAAAAAGGAAATGAACCAAAAGACTAAAGAGTCTAGGAGAACTCTTAAGGGAAAACTATTAGGTAGAGAAGGCTCGACAAGAAAACTGACAAGGAGACTAAGGAGTGAGAACTCTGGTAGTAACTAATGGGCAAGGAAATGACCTGTTACAAGGTGAGGAAAATAGGAACACTGCTTAAGAAAGTGCTCAACACTACTAAGGATAAGTATCAAGATAAGTTTTTATAGGTGTAAGGGAAATGGGGCATGAAGTGAAGGATTGCCCCACATTGCAAGGATTTAGAACAATACCTTCCAAAAACAACGCCTCTACAACTACATGAATCTAAAAGTATTCCACCCCATGAAATATGAGTCCTGCTCGAAACTTACCCCACAACCAAGAGGAATCTCTTCAAGATCCTAGCATAGTGGTGGGTACTTCCCGACCCAATCTCCTTTCTGAAAAGCTAAAGCTCCAAGTTGGTAATCGTATTTCGGAAGTAAATTTTGAGTCTCTAAAACTTTTTGTCCCTCAATGATGGTGTAATGGTGTGCCTCAACTAGATGAGGGAGGAAAAGGACTGAAGGTAGGACCTCGATCAATCGCAAATAAAACAAAGGGTAGATGAAGAGAATTCTTCCTTAAGAAGAAATTTCCAGCCATCTGGGAGAAAGGAAGGAAGCACCTCTTCAAGAGAAAAGAAACCGAGCATTAGACGACAAATGGGATGTTCGGGGATGATAAGTATGACTTGCTTTGGAAAAAGTTGAGAAGTCAAGTTTCGGATCAACATAGCGGAAGGAAGCAAATTGTAACAACAAGATAGTTAAAGAGAATAAACGACACCCTAGGGGGGACTGGGAAGTAGTAAGGACTACACCCTAAAAAGGACAATGGTGTGGGCATTGAGGACAAGAAGACTCGAGAGATAACTATCTCAAGATAATTAGATAAGGAGAATAGTAGGGACGAGTCCGTTAATGAACTAACCCTCGTGAATGTCATAAATTTAATCTCTAGTAAAGAAGGGAGAGGTGGAAAGGCCAAATATTTGGAAAAAAAGGGATGGAGGAAATCCTTAAAGTGATCAATGGCCAAGAACGGATTGACGACCAAACTCAAAGCCAGGAGAAGATTAAGTAAGCCTCTCGCATGATGATTAAGAGATCTGGAAACTAGGAGGATATGAGCTCTACTTAAAAGAAATAGACGTGTACAAGGGTACATGTTGGAATGAGAATGAGGTACAAAGGATGTACCCGCAAGATTTTAAGAGTAAAGGTAAACGGAAGGGGATGGCATCAAAGGATGTCATTCAAGGATAAATACATACGAAAACGAATGAAAAAGGAATTTTGAGAGAAAGGGAAAGAATCTCACCAAGAAAGGAAACCCTGAGGAGGGATACATGTCCCAACTAAGAGGTAATGGGACAAAGTGACAAGGGATGAGGAGACGAACTTGCAAATGATATGCATGGTGAGGTGAAAGAACCAAGGGAAACATAATAGGAGAACCTAAGGAGTAAGTTAAACCCAAGGAACGAGTAGGTAGAAAGATAGCATCAATAGATGCCATAACAAGTAAGAATGGGTAGACTACCCATAATAAGAAAATAAAGGAAAGAACATCCGAGAAACCTTGGGAAAGTAAGCTCCCTAAATAAGAAGTGGTTAAGGGGGAAGCAACCACTAATATCAAGATGGATTATGGTCCACACTTGTATAATAGAGCCTAAAGAGTGGATGGTTGGGCATAGGGTGGAGTACACGAAATAAGACCGATAATCGGAAGCTACTCAAATAAGGAATAAGGGATGGAATGGAAAATTTAAGACAATGGAGGACTGAAAGCAGGCAAATGCCCCAATATAGAAAGAGTGTAAGGAGATAAAGAAAGGAAACCTTCAAGAAATGGTAAGAAGGTTGAACATGTAACTCCTAAGGTGAAAGTCTCTACTTTGAAGGAAATAGTAGAGAATGAAACCATAAAAAGGGAAACTTCCCAAACCAAGCAAATCGACATATAGACCGAAAGGAATCAACTCGATATAAAGAATTATGAAATGATTACAAACAAGTAAGAGTGGTTTAAGGCCAAAGTAAAATCCTTGAGTAAAGGATATCATTGGGAACGAGGATAGACCTAAGACAGGATGAATCCAAACTTGTTGGTATAGTATTGGAAAACCCAATCAATTGGAACCGAAAAGACCTAATAAAGAAGTTGGGGAAAGATGAGTAGGTAAGAGGAATCCATGTGGTTATATGAGACATAACTTCAAAGGCATGATGGAGGAGAGGATAATGGTAAAAATGATAGTTGAGGAATGCTATCAAAAGAAAAGAGGCATGAAGCTATACGATCCCTGAAAGGTTGAAAAGCTAAGAGAAACCCTCAAAGAGATGTTCTAGAAATATAATGGACATAGATAGATCCTAGAAAATGCCATGCTGTAAGGGGCATGTAAGGGGCACGTAACGCTCGAAAGAACATCGAGCTAAAGGTTTCAACTACCAAAAGGATAACTAGACACATGAATGATTAGTTATCTTGGAATTCCCAATCGAGTACAGAATCTCAAAGGAAATAATGTTGCTCAAAGCAAAGAAAGATATGAATCTAAGGATATACCCTAGAATAAGGTTTGTCTAGTTATGATAAACTTCACGGAGGGAGTAAATAATATAAAGGAAAAGAAATTTCCTTAACTGAAGGATGTGAAAAAAAGGGGGGCTAATTGAAAGAACAAGAGAAGAGTTTACATGTTATGCAAACACCAGAGGGACATCAAAAGAAATGATTCCTCATGCAAGGTTGATAATTAAGTTTTGGGGACAAAACTCCTACAAGGACAGGAGAGTTGTAAACCCCGCCCTTTTGGGTCAAGGAAAATCGGGAAAAGAACTTGTCAAACTGAGTAAGAAAACCAAATTGGTTCACGTACCCGATCAATTGGGAACTGCCAAATTGGAAATTTACAACTCCCGTGTGACCCAAAGGATTCATAAAAACCTTGGGAAGGAACCTTAGAACAAATTGGAAGAGAAAAACCAGATCGGTTTGGGTGAACTAGACCCGAACTCGATTGAACCTGTTTAAGGACCGAGTCAATTTATGAACTGGAATCGATAAAGAGATGGTAAACTAGGAATTTTATGAACCCTAAGTGACCCAAGGAGTCACAAAAGACATGGAAATGGAGTTGTTAAGGAATTGGGATGAAAACTAAACCGGTTCAGGTGAAGCGGATCCGAACTGGTTTGAACCACTATTGAACTAAATCCTAAATTCATTTTTCTAGGTAGCTTAAATAATTCAAATTTGAGATTTGAGGCCACCATTGGATAGAAAATGAATTTAGATGAATTTAGAAATTTTTAGAATTGAAAAACTCGGTTGAATGAGGGGTGAACCGGCCGGTTTAAGCTTTGAACCCGGTTCGGAACAGTGTCATCTTCTTCCTCAAGATGACAGCACTATTCACTCGCTGGAAAATCGAAGCAGTGCCGTCGAAGAAGAAATGTTTCCGTTCAGTACATTTCAAACCATCAATGTCTATCATAAAGGTGCCAAAAGAACGAACAACGAGTCCCCGAGCTCCCTATATAAAGAGCCCTATATTTTTCAATGAGTCTTTATATAGGGAGCTCGGGCACTCGTCGGTCGTCCGTTTGGCAACTTTGTGATAGAAATTGATGGCTTGAAACATATTGAAGTGAAGACGTTTCCTCTTCGCCGGGGCTACTTCAATTTTTTTCGGCAAATGAACAATGATGTCATCTAAAGGAAGAAGACGACATTGTTCCGAACTGGGTTCGAAGCTTAAACTGATCGATTCACCCCACGTTCGACCGGATTTTTCAAATCTAAAAATTTCTAAATTCATTTTCTATCTAATGGTGGCCTCAAATCACAAATTTGAATTTTTTAAGCCACCTAGAATATTGAATATAGAATTTGGTTCAATAGTGGTTCAAACCGGTCCAAACTGGTTCGGTTCCGGTTCACCTGAACCGGTTTGGTTTTCATCTCCAATTCATTCTCAAGTCCATTTCCATGACTTTTGGGACTCTTTTGGGTCACTCGGGATCCATAAATTTCTCGGTTTGCCCTTTCTCTATCGATTCCGGTTCATGAGTCGACTTGGTTTATAAACTAGTTCTATTTGGTTCGGACTCGATTCACTTGAACCAGTCCGATTTTTCTTCCCAATTTGTCCTAAGGTTCTTTTCTAAGATTTATGAACCATTTTGAGTCACCTGGGAGTTGTAAATTCTCAATCTGCCCATTTCCTAATAATCAAGCTTGTAGACTAATTTGGTTTTAAAATTTCAAACTAATCGGTTCTTTCCCCAGAAAATGTAATAGTAGAGTGAGAGAGTGAGAGAAATTTTCAGGTATGAGTAGGATGAATGGGGATGAGCTCTTTATATAGGTGTAGAATTGGGGAAGATTTATTACAACATTTTGGCCATTATTCTCATTAAATTGGAAATTGATGGGTATTTATTAAAATTAATTTTAATAATTAAATGTAGGTATTAAATTATGAGTATTAATTCCAATGATTAAATGTAGGTATTAATTTATGAGTATTTATGGTAGGGCGTAGGATTAATACTAACTAAACAAAAAAATATCATTATCTCATTATTTTCACCAAAAAGAATTTACTAGGTATTTATTTATTTCGGTCAAAACAACATTTTCATTTTATTTATTCCAATTATATCAATTGAATTTTAAAATTATATTATAATTACATAAAATATTTTTAACCGAAATTTTGGGTTACTAAAGATACAACTTCCCAAGATGTCACCCATCCCTGCACTACTCTAACCTAAGCACGCTTAACTACGGAGTTCTGATGGGATCCAGTGCATTAATGCTGGTATGTTTTTTCTAATTTTGAGTTACTAAAAACATGGTGTTACAAAGAGTCTAAAGAGAAGAGACTCGATGACATTCTGGTGGTTAGGCACCACCCAAAAGTATTTCCATAAGAACTACCCAGACTATCTCCAAGTTGACAAATAGAGTTCACCATAGAAATAATCCCAGGAACAAACCCCATATCTTAAGCCCCATATCGCATAGCACCAGCAGAATTGAAGGAATTGAAAGAGCAATTGGACGAATTATTGGAAAATGATTTCATACACCCTAGCCAGTCTCCGTGGGGTGCACCCGTCCTATTCATAAAGAAAAAAGATGGAAGCATGAGACTATGCATAAACTACAGGAAGTTCAACTAGGTCACCAACAAGAATAGATACCACTCCCACGGATTAATGACCTATTCAACCAATTAAAAGGAGCAGCTTACTTCTCCAAAATAGACCTTTGGTCGGTCTATCACCAACTTAGGATCTGAGGGGAGGACATTCCCAAGACGACATTCTAATCCCTATATGGACATTACGAGTTCAGAGTGATGCCATTCGGATTAACGAATTTCCTTACAGCCTTCATGGATTTGATGAACCGTGTATTCCAACCACACTTGGATAGGTTCATGATAATATACATAGATGACATTCTTATACACACATAAACCAGGTTGAAGCATGAAGAACATTTGGCAATCACCTTAGAGATATTGAAGGAAAATCATTTATATGCAAAATTCTCCAAGTGTGTGTTCTGGCTGCAGGAGGTAGGATTTTTAGGACTTATAGTGTACAAGGATGGAGTCAAGGTAGATCCAACAAAGATGGAAGCCATATCAAATTAGAAGGCACCAAGGAATCCTTCAGAGATACGAAGTTTCTTAGGTGTGGCAGGATACTACAGACGGTCCGTGCAAAACTTTTCTAAGATAGTAGATCCTCTAACTTGGCTCACCAGGAAAGGAGTTGAGTATAAGTGGGATGAAAGCTACAAGAAGTCTTTCTTTGAGTTGAAGATTCAATTGACAACCACACCAGTACTCTCACTACCTGACCCTAGTGCGGGAGAGTACACCATCTAGAGTAATGCATTCGTACAAGGACTCTGATGCATATTGATGCAACAAGGGAAGGTTATCACTTATGCCTCACAACAACTTAAGGTACATGAAAGAAACTACCCAGCCCATGATCCAAAATTAGCAGCAATGGTATTTACCTTAAAGATTTGGCGACATTACCTTTACGGGGTTAAGTGTAGGATATACACGGATCACAAGAGTCTTAAGTACTTCTTGACTCAGAAAAAGTTAAATCTCCGCCAGAGGAGGTGGCTGGAATTGGTGAAGGATTACAATCTTGTTATAGAATATCACCTCATAAAGGCGAATCTGGACGCAGTTGCCTTAAGTCGCAAATATCACACCAACGCGGTACAAATAAAGTCAAGCTACATACCCTTGTTGTAACATCAAGGACGAATGGATGTGGGTCTGTGGATAGACAAGTGGGAGAAGTGCTTGTTGGCCAATGTGGTGGTAAGGCCAACTCTAAACGAGTAGATTAAGGCTCAACAGAAGACTCATAAGGAACTCCAAACCTATTTAGATCCAGTTAATAGAGAAACAAAACCGGACTATGACCTACCAGGTGATGGAGTGCTAACCTACAAGGGTAGGGTTTGTGTGCCACAAGATAAGGAGTTGAAGATGTTAATTATGGAAACAACACATGATTCGGTGTATGCAATCCATTCTGGCAGTAATAAGATGTACTGCACCCTCAAACAAGGATATTAGTGTAAGGGCATGATGTCACGCCCCGACCCGGTTTGGTCGGATCCCCGTGAACAACTCGTCACTCTCCCGGTTTATTAAAGGGTTTTCCCTTATTATAATCCGTAAAGAGTAAGGCGTCCTTTAAACCTGCACCATTTCCTCGAATAGCATAATCAAAACTGCATGAAATTTTATACTTTACATACCTGTCCTAAAGGCATCTTAGTTGATTGTCTTTCAGGGTAGGCTATCTAGGATTTCCTGAAAGGGATATAAGGGATGGGGTGAGTACGACTACTCAGTGAATGGGTTTTTAAAAGCTTTTGACTTTTAAGAAAAATATTTATATGGAGTGTGTCAGATTCCTTTGTTTTCAAAAATCACTTCATTTAAAAATTTGGGTTTTTCCACCATTTCTTATTTACCACGGTGTGTCATCACCCAACACATATCCTTCATCATGAAGGTTACACACATTTGCAAGTCAGTATCACTACTGAACCCGCTAGTGGCTTCGGAGCGACTTTTCTTGCCACCCGGATAGAAGTACGACCAGTTCTACCCTGGGATTGAGTGGACGTACATGATATCCGACCCACAATCCTGAAATCACTTCTTTGTGTCCGTATGAGGACAGAGACCTCATCTTGTCCCCACCCCGGTCTCATGCGCTTGGTGCTACTCCAGATTTCGCACAGACACCTGGAACGACGAACTGCCCTTATAGCCACCAGGTCGTCCAGTGCCCTTAGGACGCATCACTACCCCTCATGGGCGTCTTGATGATCCCATACTCACAGTGCATGCACAAATAATGTTTTCTCATATTTCCATGTAATTTGTGGTGCCACTGGTCCAACGGCCCTGACTCTCAACTCAACCCGCAGTTGTTTGTCTTGATTGGTCCGTCGACCTGTCATGTCGCACTGTCGCTAGTTGACGGAGCATGTCGGTCCTATCTTGGTACCATGGCCAAATAATTCACTTATTAAGTTTTATGGCACATATATCATGTTCATTTACGAGCTCCTGCTTGTGCCAATTGGCCTTGGGCCCACTGTACAAGATTTTTAGAAAATTGGGCATTCAAGCCCTCAAGTTCCAAAATCCAGGCCCCCGACCTATAAGAGCTATTCGAGCTCTCGTCAAGAAGGTCTCCCAAATAATTTAAGCATTGGCACACAGTCAGGGGAGAATACTTCCGACAAAATAGGTTTTCACTGTCCATTATACCAACCGGTATAAGGACATCTCCGTTCATAACCGATGAACGGGTTTTCAACTTCCTTCGAAGAAGTCTCATCATAACAACCGGGTATGATCTACTTACAACCAGTAAATAGTTTTTCCGCATAATTTTCACATCAATTTCTCTAAGTGGTGATGATTAAAATACCACTAAATAGTGGGTTTTTATACCAAGGTACTTATCATCCCCTACCGGGTATGATATAAAATTTTCACTCACAACCGATAAGTGGTTTTTATCTTTAAGTTGTGCTCATCATCCCTACCGGGTATGATATTAGTAAACCCACTCACCCATTAATCCCGTGAATTCCACTAGACTAGTTCTTTATATTCACGCGAGCTTGTCCTTATTGGCATTCCCAGTATTTCACGTTCCTACACGATATGAATAACCTTGTTAATTATTACTCGGCATAACAGCCTTCATTCATTTCTAATGAATGAGAAAACCCAAACTTTTAGTTATTTGCAGTTAGGTCTCTAAAGTTATTTCTCTTTAACTTTAAGTCCCTAATGTCGATTTTTCCTCCAATTGAGTCCTGTAACTTTTAAAATTTACTCTGGGACCTCAATTTATTAAATTTCACCAAAAAGGGGTTTAATTTCCCAAATTTCCAATTTGGTCGCCCAATTTTTCCAAAATTTCCATTTTGACCTTCTTTTAAGAAAATGGTAAGTTTTGCCCCAAAATTTCCAAAATTCCTCAATTGGTCCTCCAACATTATTTTCATACTCAATTGACCCTCAATTTCATAAAATTGTATTTTGGCCCTTTGAATTTCAAAAGTCCACAAAATTTCTCCTAATTTCAACTCTTCAACACTATCAAATTTGATTTCATCAATTTGACCAATCAAACACTTCTAATTATTGAAATTGGAGTTGAAATTGAGTTCCTGCATGTTCATACAATTCTAAGAAACTTTGAATCGCAGATTTTAACACCGGAACGAGCTCAAATGGAGCTTCATCAGAAAATAGACTATAGAGAGAGAAAGCTTTGATTACTGACCGGTGAAGGCACGACAATCCGAGCTTTCGATCTAGACAGATAGGTTTCGTCCTGAGGTTCATCCTAGAATCAAGAATTGCATCAATTGATGTGAAATTGGATTAGAATTTTGTCATTGAAATTCGGTTGACTCTCTCTCTAGCACCGATTGAAAATTGTAAAGGGGAGCCGAATTGGCTTACCTTTCAGTCCTAATTCGGCCGTGGAAAGGCTGAGGAAGTGTTGGGAGGGCTTGAAATGGCCAATTTCAGCTTGGCCGAAATAGGGCAGCTTCGGTCCACCGGAGTTTCTTCACTATTCCATCATGTCGGCGCTTCTCCAATGATTCTCGGATTGACTGGAGTTTGCTATCAGATAGTTGTCTTCTCCCCGGTTCTAAAGAGCCCGACCTTTGTTCAAGTCGAAGCTCTGGTTCGAGCTTTACAGGGAAATGGAGCAGTAGAGAGAGAGAGATGTGTTCAGGTGTGAGGAGAATGAAATGGGGATGATCTCTTTATATAGGCGTAAAATCCATTTATTAAATGGGCGAGATTTATTACTAGTATTAATATTGCCATAAATTATTGGTATTAATTCCAATAATTTAATTTTGGTATTAATTTCAATAATTCAATTTTGATATTAAATTATTTGTATTAATTCCAATAATTAAATATATATTAATTTATGGTTATTTATGATAAGGCGTACATAAAAATTTTTTACCGAAATTTTGGGTTACAAAAAAAATTCATACTTCCCAAGAGATCACCCATCCTCACACTACTCTAAGGCAAGCACGCTTAACTTTAATGTTTTTATGAAATCTAGTTCATCTGAACCAATTTGGTTTTTGTTTTCTAAAGTTTCTTAAATTTATTTTCCAAGGTTTAATGAACCCTTTAGATCTCCCGAAAGTTGTAAATTCCCATATTGCGTGTTCTCAAATGTAAGCCGGCTCGGTTTTCTTACTCGGTTTAACCGGTTCTTTTCCCGATTTTTCTTAACTCAAAAGTGCGAGGTTTACAACTCTCCCCTCCTTTTAGGAGTTTTGTCCCCATAACTTAACCAATATATTCCACATCAGGAATAATTTTGCTTAATATCAACTTGGGTTTTCTTAACATGCTAACACTTTGATTGCTCTTTCGCTTAGTCCCCGTAATCATTTATCTAAGGAATTTCTTTACATTTATCATGCTTACTCCTTCCATGGTGTTATAATAACAAGGCATGTATGGCTCATTAATCCAAATGTTTATTCTTAGGTTCACATCTCCCTTTATTAAGGATAAGGTTCTTCATTTTGGGGATTTTACTCAAGATTTTAGGATTGGGAGTTCCAAGGTGCTCAATCGTTCCTTTGTCTAATTATTCTCTTCATCGTTGAAACCCCTAGCTCGATGTTCTTTCAAGCATTACATACTTGTTTTCATAGGTTTTTGTGTTATTATTCTTTCGTCCCAATTTAACCCATCCTTCATCCGTCATTGATTACAACTTCGGTCAAATTGATATTTGACCTTGTTATGTTTACAAACTAATTCCTTCTTACTCGAGTTACATTTTACTTGGCATTGTGGTACTTATATGTCCCTTATGATATGACATAGTTCTGAACTTGTCTCAGTCCATCAGACTCCTATAACACCTCTTTTAGGGTTGTTTCCAACTTTCCAGCCTTCCCGGAACTGTATAATTTCATCACTCCTTTCGTCAGGTAGTATTCCTCAACTACCTTGACTGTTACCCAATTATTATTCGTATCTTCACAACATGTCTTACATAATCGTATCAATTTTCATGCCCAATTGACCCTCAATTTCATAAAATTGTATTTTGGACCTTTGAATTTCGAAAATCCCCAAATTTTCCCCCAATTTCAACTCTTCAACACTATCGAATTTGATTTCATCAAATTGACCTATGAAACACTTCTAATTATTGAGATTGGAGTTGAAATTGAGTTCCTGCATGTTTATACAATTCTAAGAAACTTTGAATCGCAGATTTTAACACCGGAATGAGCTCAAATGGAGCTTCACCAGAAAACAGACTGTAGAGAGAGAAAGCTTCGATTACTCACCGGTGAAGCCATGGCGGTCCGAGCTTTCGATTTGGGCAGATAGGTCTCGTCGTGAGGTTCATCCTAGAATCAAGAACTGCATCAATTGATGCGGAATTGGATTAGAATTCCGTCATTGAAATTCGGTCGACTCTCTCTCTAGGACCTATTGAAAATTGTAAAGGGGAGCCGAATTGGCTTAACTTTCAGTCCTAATTCGGCCATGGAGAGGCTGAGGAAGTATTGGGAGGGCTTGGTTTGGCCTGAGGAGGGCTTGAAATGGCCAATTTCAGCTTGGCCGAAATAGGGCAACTTCGGTTCGCTGGAGTTGCTTCACTATTCCATCATGTCAGTGCTTCTCTAACAATTCTCGGATTTACTAGAGTTTGCTATCAGATAGAGCTATAATCCCTGGTTCTAAAGAGCCCGACCTTTGTTCAAGTCGAAGCTCTAGTTTGAGCTTTACCGGGAAATGGAGCAGTAGAGAGAGAGAGAGAGAAGTGTTTAGGTTTGAGAAGAATGAAATGGGGATGACCTCTTTATATAGGCGTAAAACCCGTGTATTAAATGGGCGAGATTTATTACTAGTATTAATATTGCCATAAATTATTGGTATTAATTCCAATAATTTAATTTCGGTATTAAATTATTTTTATTAATACCAATAATTTAATTTAGGTATTAAATTATTGGTATTAATTACAATAATTAAATATATATTAATTTATGGTTATTTATGATAAGGCTTATATAAAAATTTTTGACCGAAATTTCGGGTTACAAAAAAATTCATACTTCCTAGGAGGTCACCCATGCTCACACTACTCTCAAACAAGCACGCTTAACTTTGAAGTTCTTATGAAATCTAGTTCACCTCAACCAATTTGATTTTTATTTTCTAAAGTTTCTTAAATTGCTTTTCCTAGGTTTAATTAACCCTTTAGATCACCTAGAAGTTGTAAATTTCCATATTGCATGTTCGCAAATGTAAACCGGCTCGATTTTCTTACTCGGTTTGACCGGTTCTTTTCCTGGTTTTTCTTAACTCAAAAGTGCGGGGTTTACACATGAAGTGGGACATTGCGGAGTATGTAGCTCGGTGCTTGTCCTGTCAGTAAATTAAAGTTGAGCATCAGAAGCCATCAAGACTGTTGAAACCCATACCAATCCCAAAATGGAATTGGGAGGACATCACTATGGACTTTGTCACAAAATTACCTATAACAAGAAAAGGACGAGATGCAATATGGGTCATATTGGACTGATTAACCAAGCCCGCCAATTTTCTACCAATAAGAGTGATGGATTCAGTTCAATAACTGATCCTCCTATATATGAGGGAGATAGTAAGACTCCATGGCGTTCCGATGAGTATAGTATCACATAGAGATCCGAGATATACTTCATGGTTTTGGCCAAGCTTACAAAGTGCTATGGGAACCAAGCTCCACATGAGCACAACGTTTCATCCTTAGACTGATGGACAGTCTGAGCGGACCACTCAAACCTTGGAGGATATGCTAAGGCCGTGTGTACTCACCATAAACAAAGGTTGGGAGGAATACTTGAGCCTATTGGAATTTGCTTACAATAATAGTTAGCAGGCCAGTATTCAGATGGCTCCTTATGAAGCCTTTTATGGACGACCATGTTGTACCCCTCTATTTTGGGAAGAAGTGGGGGAAAGAATGCTGGAAATGGTAGAGTTAATCGAGGATACTACAGAGAAAATAAAGTTAATCAAGAGTCACCTTAAAACCTTTCAGGACATGCAAAAGAGTTATGCGAGCCATCAGAGGAAGATCTAGAGTTTGATGTGGGAGATCATGTGTTTCTCAAGGTATCCCCAAGGTGGGGAATACTTAGGTTTAAACAAGGGGAAAGTTGAAACAAAGGTATATCAGTTCATATCCCATCATTCAAAGGATAGGATCGGTGGCCTATAAATTGGAACTACGTTCCAGACTTGTAGAGAATACACGACGTATTCCATATCTATATGCTTCGGAAGTACCAACCTGATCCTAGCCATGTATTGGACCAACCACCACTAGAGTTGGAAGAGATCTTGACCTATCAAACAGAACCGGTATGAATCATCGATCGAAGGGATAAGAACTTAACGAATAAGAAAATTCCTATGGTCAAAGTTCTGTGGCAAAATGGACCCGTGCAAGAAGGGACTTGGGAAACTAAAAGTGTAATGAGGGAAGGTTACCCTCAATTATTTAACATGCAAACTATTTTAGGGACAAAAGCCCTAAAAGGAGGGGAGTGTCAGAAACCTCGTCCTTTGATAATAAGAAAACTGGGAAAAGAACCGGACAATTCCAAAGAGAAAATTGAGTTAGTTTATAAATTGGAACCGATAGAGAAAGGGGAAACAATGAATTTTATCGACCCCGAGTGACCTAAAGAGTCGCAAAAATCATGAAAAAGGACTTTAGAATGAATTGGATGTGAAAACCAAACTAGTTTAGCTGAACCAGACCTAAACTAGATTGAATCGGTTTAAGTGAACTAGACCTGAACCGGCTTGAACCACTATCGAACCGGTTTCTAAATTCATTTTTCTAAGTGGCTTAGAAAATTCGAATTTGAGAATTTAGGCCACCATTTGAAGAGAATGAATTTAGATGAATTTATAAATTTATAATTTTGAAAAATTCGGTCGAATTGGGCCTGAACTGGCAAGTTTAAGCATTTGACCCGGTTCCTACTGGTCCAATCCAGTTTGAAATAGTGTCGTCTTCTTACTTCAAATGACAACATTGTTCACTCGCCGAAAAATCAAGCAGCGCCAACGAAGATGAAAAGTCTCCAGCTAGGGAATTTCAGGCAATTAATGACTGCCATTAAGGTGCCAATTGAATGACCAAGAAGTCCCCGAGCTTCCTATATAAAGAGCCCCTCTTCATTCATCCTCCTCACACCTAAAAACTCCTCTCGCTCTCTACTGCTCCATTTTCCGGTGAAGCTTGAACTAGAACTCCAACATGAAGGATGTGAGATAAAGATAGGAGGAATCAAACTTGAAGCAAATTTGATTTCATAGCCCTAGGATGAGGTAGAAGTAATCCTTGAAATGGATTGGTTAAGCAACCATCGGGCCGAGATGGACTACGGAAAGAAGGGAGTAACCTTCCACACTCCCGAGACAAACGAATTAAAATTTCAAGGAGATGGAAGGAGGGACGAAGTGCTATTGGTGTCCCATATGAAAGCTCAGAAGATGATACAGAAAGGCTGTACAACCTTCCTAGCCATGGTCATCAACGAAGAGTTTAAAGAGAAGAGACTCGATGACATTCAAGTGGTTAGGCACTACTCAAAGTTATTTCTAGAAGAACTACCCGAACTACCTCCAAGTCGACAAATAGAGTTCACCATAGAAATCATCCCAGGAACAAACTCCAAATCTCAAGCCTCGTATCGCATGGATCCAACAAAATTGAAGGAATTGAAAGAGCAATTGGAAGAATTATTGGAGAAGCATTTCATATTCCCTAGCCAGTCTCCTTGGGGTGCACCGGTCCTATTCATAAAGAAAAAGGATGGAAGCATGAGACTATGCATAGACTATAGGATGTTGAACTAGGCCACTATCAAGAATAGATACCCACTTCTGCGGATTGATGACCTATTCGACAAATTAAAAGGAACAACTTCCTTCTCCAAAATAGACCTTCGGTCGGGCTATCACCAACTTAGGATCCGAGAGGAGGACTTTCCCAAGACGGCATTTCGATCTCGTTACGGACATTACGAGTTAAGAGTGATGCCATTGGGATTAACGAATGCCACTGTAGCCTTCATGGGTTTGATGAACCATATTTTTCAACTACACTTTGATAGGTTCATGATAGAATTCATAGATGATATTCTTATATACTCACGGACCAGGTTGGAGTAGGAAGAACATTTGGAAATCACCTTGGAGATATTGAAGGAAAATCACTTATATGCAAAATTCTCCAGGTGTGAGTTCTAGCTATAGGAGGTAGGATTTTCAGGACATATAGTTTCCAAGGATGAAGTCAAGGTAGATCCAACAAAGGTGGAAGCCATATAAGATTGGAAGGCACCAAGGAATTCTTCATAGATACAAAGTTTCTTAGGTCTAGTAGGATACTACAGATGGTTTGTGCAAGACTTTTTTAAGATAGCAGCTCCTATAACTTGACTCACCAGGAAAAGAATTGAGTATAAGTGGGATGAAAGCTGTGAGAAGTCTTTCTTAGAGTTGAAGACTTGATTGACAACCGCACTGGTACTCTCCCTACTTAACCCTAGTGATACACCCAGACAAGGACTTAGACGCGTATTGATGCAACAAGGGAAGTTATCGCTTAGGCCTCACGACAACTTAAGGTACCTGAAAGAAACTAACCAACCCATGATTAGAAATTAGTTGCAATAGTGGTTTCCTTAAAGATTTTGCAACATTACCTTTACAGGGTTAAATGTAGGATATACACGGATCACAAGAGTCTTAGGTACTTCCTCACTAAAAAAGAGTTAAATCTCTGCCAAAGAAGATGGCTGGAATTGGTGAAGGATTATGATCTTGTGATAGAATATCACCCTAGAAAGGTGAATGTAGTGGCAGATGCCTTAAGTAGCAAATATTAGATAGAGGTGGCATAAATAAAGTCATGCTACATACCCTTCTTGTAACAACTAGGAATAATGTAGGCATGTCTTAGGATAGATAAGCAGGAGAAGTGCTTGTTGGCCAATGTGGTGGTAAGGCCTTGTAAACCCCGCCATTTTGAGCTAAGGAAAATCGGGAAAAGAACCGGTCAAACCGAGTGAGAAACTGAACCAGTTCACAAACCCGATCATTTGTGAATGGGCAATTTGAGAATTTACAGCTCTTGAATGATCCAAAGGGGTTCATAATACCATGGAAAAGAACCTTAGGATGATTTGGAAGAGAAAAACTAGATCGGTTTAGATGAACCGGATCCAACTAGATTGAACCAGTTTATGAACCGAGTCGGATCATGAACCGGAACCGATAGAGAACGGGAAAATCAGAGAAATTCAACTCCCTTGTGCTCCAATGAAATTCATAATGCTTGGGAAGGAATCTTAGAACAATGTGGGAGAGAAAAACCAAATCGGTTCGGGTGAACCGAACTCGAACTAGATTAAATCGGTTTAAGAACCGAGTCGATTTATGAACTGGAATCGATAAAGAGATGGTAAACCGGGAATTTTATGGACCCTAAGTGACCTAAGGAGTACAAAAGTCATGGTAATGGACTTGTGAAGGAATTGGGGTTGAAAACCAAACCAGTTCAGGTGAACCAGATTCGAACCAGTTTGAACCACTATTTAACCAAATCCTAAATTCATTTTTCTAGGTGGCTTAAATAATCAAATTAGAGATTTAAGGCCACCATTGGATAGAGAATGAATTTAGATGAATTTAGAAATTTTTAGATTTGAAAAACTCGGTTGAATGGAGGGTGAACCGTCCGGTTTAAGCTTTGAACCTGGTTCGGACCAGTTCGGTCTAGTTCGGAACAATGTCATCTTCTTCCTCAGGATGACAACACTATTCACTCCCCGGAAAAATGAAGCAACGCCGACAAAAAAGAAATGTTTCCGTTTGGTACGTTTCAAGTCTTCAATGCCTATCATAATGGTGCCAAACAAATGGCCAACAGGTCCCCGAGCTCTCTATATAAAGAGCCCCTCTTCATTCGTCCTCTCGACACCTAAAAAGCTCACTCTCTCTCAGTTGCTTAGTTTTTGGGTGAAGCTCAAACCAGAGCTCCGATATAGGGTCAATTCCGAGCCAAAGAAGGCAAGGTCAGGTTCAGTAGAACCGGGGAGAAGTCAGCTACACAGTGGTGACATTCGTTCATTTCGAGAGTTGTCGGAGAAGCATCGCCGTGATCAAATAGTGAAGCAGCTCCGGCGGGCCGAAGTTGCCCTATTTCGGCCGAGTTGAAATCAGCCAATTCGAGCCCTAATAAGGCCTAACCAAGCTCTCCTGACACCTCCTCAGCCCTTCCACAGCCAAATTGGGACCGAAAGATAAGACAATTCGGCTCCCCTTTACAATTTCGAATCGGTGTTAGAGAGAGAGTCAACCAAATTTCAATGATAAAATTTTAATCCAATTCGACATCAATTAATGTCATTCTTGATCGTAGGAATAACCTCTGGAGGAGAGCTACCTATCCAGATAGAAAGCTTGGACCACCACGCCCTCATCGGTGAGAAATCGAAGCTTTCTCTCTCTACAGTTTGTTTTCCGACGAAGCTCCGTTTTAGCTCGTTCCGGCGTTAAAACCTACTATTCAAAGTTCCTTAGAATCATATGAACTTGTAGAAACTCAATTTCCACTTCTATTTCAATGAATAGAGGTGTTTAATCGGTCAATTTGATAAAATCAAATTCGGATGTGTTAAAGAGTTGAAATTAGGGGAAATTTGGGGATTTTTGAAAATTTGAAGGGACCAAAATGTAATTTTCTAAAATTGAGGGTCAATTGGTCATGATAAGAATATTACAGGGCCAACTGAGAAATTTTATAATTTTTGGGGCAAAATTTACCATTTTTGTAAAGGAATGGCAAAATGGTAATTTTGGAAAAATTAAGTGACCAAATTAAAAATTTGGGAAATTAAACCCCTTTTTGCAGAATTTAATAAATTGAGTTTCTAATGTAAGTTTTAAAAGCTTCGGGACTCAACTTGAGGAAAAACCTGACAATATGGACTTAAAGAAAAATAACTTTAGGGACCTAATTGCAAATATATATAAAGTTGGGTTTTCTCATTCATTGGAACGAATGAGGGCTATTAGGCCAAAGAATAATGAACAACTATGTTCATTTCATGTAGGAGAATGAGACATTGGGAAGGCCAGTTAAGGTCCAGCGTGCAAGGGACGAAACTCGACTAAGTGGAATTTCACTGCACGACCGGGTGAGTGTGATTTTATATCATATTCGGTTGGGGATGATAAGCACATCAAAATAAAAACCCACTACTATGTGGTATTCTAAACATGACGACTTAGAGTAGTGATGTGAAAACCATGTGGAAAAACTACTTACCAGTGGTAAGTAGATCATACCCAGTTGGTATGATGAAACTTACTCGGAGGAAGTTGAAAAGCCGTTCATCGGTTATGAATGGAGATGTCCTTGTATCGGGACGATATAATGGACAGTGAAAACATATTTTTTTCAGAAGTGTTCTCCCCTGACTGTATGTCAATTCTTAAACAATTTGGGAGACCTTCAAGACGGGAGATCGAATAGCTCTAATAGGTCGGGGGCCTCGATTTTGGAACTTGGGGGCTAATATGCCCGATTTTTTAAAATCTCGAACAATGGGCCATTGGCCAATGGGCACGAGCAGGAGCTTGTAGACTTTAGAAAAACCCATTCACTGAGTTGTAGAAAGTCACCCCTCTTTTCTATCCCGTTTCTGGAAAAGAGAAAATTACTAGGAGTAACATCGAGCCTTACCCTTTATCAGATATGTTTAATTTCCTTAAGGTTTCATTTTAATTGATATATCACTTCCATGGAACAAGATTGAAATTTCGCCTGGCTCCACTTAAGTAAAAGAAGGAGGAAACTCCTCTTGAACTGAGAAAAAGCAGCGGGTTGTTCACAGGTATCCAACCAAACCGAGTTAGGGCATGGCAGGCCTAGTCTAAACGAGCAGATTAAGGCTCAATAGAAGACTCATAAGGAACTCCAAACCTATTTTGATCCAGTTAATAGTGAAACAAAACCAGACTACGACCTACGTAAAGATAAGGAGTTGAAGATGTTAATTTTGGAAGAGGCACACGATTCGGTGTGTGCAATGCATCCTAGCAGTACTAAGATGTACTGCACCCTCATACAAGGATATTGGTGGAAGGGCTTGAAGAGGGACATTGTAAGTAGCCCGATGCCTATCCTGTCATCAAATTAAAGTCGAGCATCAGAAGCCATCAGGACTGCTATAACCCTTACTAATCCTAGAATGGATATGGGAGCACATCACTATGGACTTTGTCATAGGAGTACTTGTAACAAGAAAATGATGATATTCAATTTGGGTCATATTGGACTGATTAACCAAGTCCGCTCAATTTCTATGAATAAGAGTGACGGATTTAGTTGAACATCTAGTCGTCCTATATATGAGGGAGATAGTAAGACTCCATGGCATTTTGGTGAGTATAGTATCAGATAGAGACCCAAGATTTACTTCAAAGTTCTGGCCAAGCTTAGAAAGTGCTATGGGAGCCAAGCTCCACATGAGCACAGTGTTTCATCCTTAGACTGATGGACAATCTGAGCGGACTATTCAAACTTTGGAGGATATGCTAAGGGTGTGCGTACTCACCATGAACAAATGTTGGGAGGAATAATTGTGCCTATCAGAATTTGCTTACAATAATAGTTAGTAGGCTAGTATTTAGATTGCTCCTTATGAAGCCCTTTATGAACGACCATGTCGTACCTCTCTATTTTGGGAAAAAGTGGGGGAAAGAAGGCTAGAAAGGGCAGAGTTAATCGAGGATGCAACAGAGAAAATAAAGTTAATCAAGAGTCGCCTTAAGACAGTTCAGGACATGCAAAAGAGTTATGTGGACCATTGGAGGAAGATTTGGAGTTTGATGTGGGAGATCAAGTGTTCCCCAAGGTATCCTCATGGCGGGGAATAGTTAGGTTTCAATAATGAGGAAAGTTGAAACCAAGGTATATTAGTCCATATCCCATCGTTCAAAGGATAGGAGCGGTGGCCTATAAATTGGAACTACTTCCAGACTTGCATAGAATATACGATGTATTCCATATCTCTATGTTTCGAAAGTACCAGCCTGATCCTAGCCATGTATTGGACCGACCACTAACTGGAGTTGGAAGAGAACTTGACCTATCAAACAGAACCGGTACGAATCATTGATCGGAGGGATTAAAACTTAAGGAATAAGAAAATTCCTATGGTTAAAGTTCTATGGTAAAACGGACCTGTGCAAGATGAGACATGGGAAACTGAAAGTGTAATGAGGGAAGGTTACCTCAATTATTTAACATGTAAACTGTTTTGGGGACAAAACTCCTAAAAGGAGGGGAGAGTTGTAAACCACGCCCTTTGTTAATAAGAAAACTAGGAAAAGAACCGGACATTTCCAAAGAGAAAACCGAGTCGGTTTATAAACTGGAACCAATAGAGAAAGGGCAAACTAGGAAATTTATGGACCCCGAGTGACCTAAAGTGTCACAAAAGTCATGAAAAAGGACTTTAGCATGAATTGGAGGTGAAAACCAAACAGGTTCATGTGAACCGGACCTGAACCGGTTTGAATAACTATTGAACCGATTTCTAAATTCATTTTTCTAGGTGGCTTAGAAATTTAAAATTTGAGAATTTAGGCCACCATTCGATATAGAATGAATTTAGATGAATTTAAAAATTTTTAATTTTGAAAAACTCAGTCGAATTGGGCATGAACCAACCGGTTTAAGCATTTAACCCAGTTCATACTGGTTCAGTCTGGTTCGAAACAGTTTTCTCTTCTTCCTTCAGATGACAACACTGTTCACTCACCGGAAAAATGAGCAGCACTGACGAAGATGAAAAGTCTCTGACTAGGGAGTTTTAGGCAATGAATGACTGCCATTAAGGCGCCAAGCCGACGACTAAGGAGTCCTTGTGCATTCTATATAAAGAGCCCCTCCTCATTCATCCTCCTCACACCTGAAAACTCCTCTCTCTACTGCTCCATTCTCTTGTGAAGCTCGAACTAGAGCTCCGACTTGAGCACTTTTCTGAGCCAAACAAGGTGAGGTCGTGTTCTTTAGATTCAGTGAGAAGTTAGCTACATGAATGTAGTCTCCATTTGCTCCGAGGACTGCCGGAGAAACGTCGGTGTGATAGAATAGTGAAGTAGCTCTGGTGGACCGAAATTGCCTTGTTTTGGCCGAGTTGAAAATGGCCAATTCAAGCCCTTCTCAGGCCAAGCCAAGCCCTCCCAATACTTCTACAACCCTTCTACATCTGAATTAGAGTGGAAAGGTGAGCCAATTTGGCTCCACTCTATGAATTTTGATTGATGCTAGAGAGAATCTATAGATTTTTACTGACCAAATTCTCTGTCAATTGGACATGAATTGAGATGATTCTTGATTCTAGGAGGAATCTCAGGATAAGAGCTATCTACCCAGATTGAAAGCTCGGATCGCTGCGCCCCCGATGGTAAGCTTTTGAAGCTTTCTCTCTCTACACTCAATTTTCCGGCGAAGCTCCGTTTGAGATCATTTAAGCGTCAAATCGTGTGATTCAAAGTGCAATTGAATTGTATGGAAGTGTAGGAACATAAATCTAACTTCAATTTCAATAATTAATACCGATTAATCGGTCAATTTAATGAAATCAAATTCAGTCGGGTTAGGAGGTTGAAATTAGGAGAAATTTGGAGATTTCAAAAATTCTAGGGACTAAAGTGAAATTTCCTAAAATTGAGGGTCAATTGAGCATGGAAAAGATATTGGAGGACCAATTGGCTAATTTTTAGTTTAAAATGTACGATTTTTGTAAAGTAGGGGCATAATGGTAATTTTGGAAAATTGATGACCAAATTCAGAATTTGGAAAACTTGTATACCTTTTTGTAATTTTGAATAAATTGAGGTTTGAGGTGAATTTTAGAAGTTCAGGACTCAATTTGAGGGAAAATTGGCATTAGGGACCCAAAGTTAAGAAAAAGAACTTTAGGGACCTAATTGAATTTAATTGAAGAGTTTGAGTATTTCATTTATTCATGATGAATGAACTATATTAGGCCAAGGGATAATGAACACAAATTTTCATATCGTGTAGGAATACGATGTACTGGGAACACCAGCAAGGACAAGCTCGTGTAAAAACAAAGAACCGGTTAAGAGGAAATCACCACATTACCGGGTGAGTGGGATTTTTATATCATACCTAGTTGGGATGATAAGCACCTCGGAAATGAAAACCCACTACTAAGTGGAATTTTAACCATCACACCTAAATGGAGTGATGTGAAAAATACATGAAAAAACTACTCACCAATTGTAAGTAGATCATACCTGGTTGGTATGATGGATTTCCTATAAGGAAGTAAAAAAACTCGCTTATCGGTTATAAGCGGGGATGTCCTCACACCCGATTGGTGTGATGAAGAGATGAAAAGATTATTTTGTTGGAAGTGCTCTCCCCTGACTGTGTGCCACCACTTAAGCCTTTTGGAAGACCTTCTTGACGAGAGCTAGAAATACTCATATGGGTCAGATGCTTCTGTTTTGGAACTTGGGGGCTAATATGCCCGATTTTGAAAACCTCGTACAGTGGGCTCAAGGCTAGTTGGCACGAGTAGGAGCTTGTAAACAAACATGAGTTTAAGCCATGAAAATTTTAAATGAATGATGTGTTTGGCCATGGTACCAAGACAGGACCAACATACTCGATGGACTAGCGGCAGTGCGACAAGACAGGTCGACGGACTAGTCGAGACAAACAACTGCTGGTCGAGTTGAGGGTTGGGGTAGTTGGACTAGTGTCACCAAAGATTAAATCGCTTACGAGAAAAACTATTATTTTGTGCATGCACTGAGCTATGGGACCTTCAAGACACCTAAGAGAGGTAGTGATAAGTCCTAGGGGCTACTAGACGACATGGTGGAGATAAGGGGAGTTTGTCGTGCCAGTAGTCAGGAAAGCTCAGCGTAGCTTCATCCGCATGAGATCGGGGTGGGGTCGGGATGAGGTCTTTGTCCTCATACGGACATAGAGCATTTCTTTACAGGAGTGAGGGTTGGATGTCATGTACATCCACTCATTCTCAAGGTAGAAATGGACGGGCTTCTATCTAGGTGGCCAACAAAGTCGGTTTGATGCCACAAGTGGGTGCAGTGGACATGCTGCCCTACGAATGTTTGTTCCCTTCATAATGAAGGGCGTGTGTTGGTTGATAAACACACAAGGTGTGATTAATGATGTGAAATGTCTATGAAAACTCAGATTTGAAGATGAAATGTTTAAGAGAAAATAAGGAGTCTGGCACGCTATTTTCTATAAGTCATATTTTTAACACCCATTCAGTGAGTCATTGAACTCACCCCCTCCCTTAAACCCCTTTATTCTTTATCCAATAGTGGCTTTATTTCTCCAATTTGTATATATTAAGCCATCTAGAAAAATGAATTTAGAAACCTATTCACTAGTGGTTCAAACCGGTTCAATCTAGTTTAGGTCCAGTTCACCTGAATCTGTCTAGTTTTCTCTTCCAATTCATCTCAAAGTCCTTTTCCATGACTTTTATTACTCTTTAGGTCACTCAAGATTTGTAAATTCCCCTTTTTACCCTTTCCTTATCTGTTGTGGTTTGTGAATCTACTCGATTTTCTCACTTGGTTTGACCGGTTCTTTCCCCTATTTTCTTACCTTTAAAGGATGGGGTTTACAACTCTCCCCTCCTTTTAGGATTTTTGTCCCCAAAACTAAATTAACATTCCTTGCCTCGGGAATGATTTCCCTTGATGTCCACTTGGGGTTTGCTTGACATGCTAACATTTTGTTTGTTCTTTTATGTAGACCCTTTTTAAACATGCACCTCAGGAACTTCTTTTCCATTCCTCTATTTACTCTTTCCATGGAGTTTGTCATAACTAGACGAGTCTTATCCACTATTCCACAAACACATCTTTAGGTTCACTTCTCCCTTTGCTTAAGGAAAGATTCTTTCTCTTGGGATTCTTGCTCATGTCTTTAGGATTGGGAGTTCCAAAAATGCCCAATAATTCATGTGTCTAGTTATTCTCTTCATCATTGAAACCCTTGGCTTGGGGTTCTTTCGAGCATTACGTACTTATTTTCACAGGTTTCGGTGATACCCCCCCTTCGTCCTATTTCAACCTTTCCTCCATCTATTATTTATTACAACTTCAGTCAAAATTATGTCTGACTTCGTCATGCTTACCAACTGACTCTTCCTTACTTGAGTCACATTTTTCCTCAAGACTATTGGGCTTACATGCCCCTTATAGCATGACATACTCTAGCACCTGTCTTTGACCATTTTAAATTTTAGAACACTTCCACAATGGTTGTTCTTAACTATACAACCATTCAAGGATTGTATAACTTCATCCCTCTTTTTGTGTGGTAGTATTCAATGACTACCCTTACCGTTATCCAATCAACTTACATAACCGTGTCGGTTTTCCTTATTCACTCATCCTTTCCCAACTTCCTTATTGGGTCTTTCCGGTTCCAATTATTGGGTTTCTAGATGATTTACCGACACACTGGGATTCTTCCCTTCTTAGGTCCTTCCTCATTCCCAATGGCATCCTTTACTCAAGGACTTTCCCTTTCCTTAAATCCATTCTTCCCCACCTGTGACCATTTCACGATTATTTATTCCGAGTTGATCCTTTTCGGTCTGCGTGTCAATTTCTTTATTTGGGAATTTCCTTTCTTATGATTTCGTTCTCTACTATGTGCCTCAAAGTAGAGACTTTCCACGTACGAGCTACACATTCAACTTTCTAAACATTTCTTGCAAGTTCCATTTTCTTCATCTCTCTACACCTTTTATATGGGGGCATCTGCCCGCTTCCAATCCTCCATTGTATTAAAATCTTCATTTCATTTCTTATTACCTATCCAAAAACAACCTACTATTGGTCTTATTTCTTGTATTCCACCCTACGCTTTTGGGCTCCATTAGGCGATCATGGACCACGACCAGTCTTGACGTCACTGTTTGTTTCTTTTATTCACTTCTAAAGTGGAGGGCTTACCTTTCTGAGGTTTCTCAGGTGTTCTTTCCTCTATTCATTTAGTGTGGGTAGTTTAACCCTGTCTTACTTATCACTGCATCCTCCATTTCTATCTTCCTTACCTACCTATTCCTTGGGTCCTCCTAGTATGCTTTCCTCGGTTCTTTCACCTCAGCATACTCTTCATTTCTCCATCCTTCATCACTTGGTCCATTACTTCTCAATCAAGACATGTATGCCTCCCTAAGGTTTTCTTCCTTGGGAGAATCCTTCCCCTTCTTTCCCAAAATTCCTTTTTATTCACCCTTGAGGGCATCTAACCTTAAATTTACTTCTATGACATCTTCAGATACCAACCTTCTTGTCTTCCTTTCTATGGAGATTGGGTGGATATGTCCTTGGGATTTTTTTCTTTTACTTGTATCTCATCACAAGTTTATTATTATAGGAAATGAAACTTTTATTTATTGTAATGATAGTGAATTACAGGGTTTTGGCTATATTTGTCTAGGGGATCTATGGTAAGCACTAGCTATTGTACTAGGGTCATTCCGTGCTTTCTCCAAGATGAGGTTGTATACTCTGGTCGGTACCCTCGACGTAGGGGCTTTGTCTTGTTCTTCGTCTAGTACCCTTGGGTTCCCTTGAGGTGGTTGATGGATACTTCTTCGTGTATTACCTCGAAGGGTTGGACAACTCTTTACAAAGTGTTCGAGCTGTCTACATTCGAAGCATGCTCAACATGACCCTTCATGTTTTTTTTGGCACGTAGGGCAATAGGGGTTTATCCTATGTGGGGTTGTACTTGTCTACCTTTGGGCATGATAACCGTCATTTCTCCTAAAGGGCCCCATTCATGCCCCCCATCTTTGCCCACCAAGCTCCCTTTGACTTCTCTGGCTATTATGTCCTTCTTCTTCCTTCTGATCGACTTGCTCTATCTAGTGATGTTTTGTCTATACCATATGCTCACACTCATGGGCCATGCTAATGATGGCAGCCAAATCCATGGGGCATCCTAGTACTCCCATCTGGTCTCGTATGTCCATGTTGAGACCGTCCATGAACCATTGACAGATATCTGCCAATCCGACTAAATTTGGAGCAAAATCTCTTAGCTCATTAAATCTAGTCTCATACTTCGAGATAGTGTGGGATCCTTGTCGGAGTCGAAAGAATTCTTGTTTCTTCTTGTTGATCAGATGTGGGGATAAGTATTCCTCTAAATACCTCTCCTTGAATTGCTCCCATGTGGGAGTGGAGGCATGTAAGCTTCTGACATTATCCCACCACCTCTTCGCACCGTCTTCTAGGAAAAACTCTGTAAGGATTACCATATCTTTTGAATGAAATCATGTCTATCCCCATGAGTTTCTTGATGATGACTAGCCAGTCCATAGTAGATCTGAATTACCATATCTTCTAGGAATGGCTTACATCCTAGTTATCGGAGAATTTTGAGGTATTTGGGGATGTAAATTGGAGGAGGAACGTTAATAGGAGGGGATGAGATTGTACTTCCTCGGGCTTAGTTCAAGAGTTGGTGTCCTGGTTAGGCCGTCCAAACTGTCGAATGAATTCCTTGTACAATCTCTGGTGTTCTAAGCTTAGTCCAGGTGGAACTGTCTAGGTTTCTCAAGGAGTTTCTATAGTAAGGGGTTGTTGGGCAGCACCAGGAACCACATCTCTTATTCTATTGGTTCCTCTCTTGGGAGCCATCTAAAATTTTAAAATTTATTCCTATTAGTTACTCTGTTATATACTCTTGATATTGTATTCAAGGAAACAAGCTCTAATACCACTCAAGTTGTCACACCCGACCCAGTTTGATTGGATCCCCGTGAACAACCCGCCACTCTCCTGGTTTATTAAGTGTTTTCCCCTTCTCTAAACCGCGAGTCGTAAGGCGTTCTTTTCATTTGTATATTTCATGGAATAACATTAATCAAAACTGAATACATTAACTTATATACTTGTCTTGCAGGTTTAGCTATTAGAAAGTCTTTAAGTGGGTTTTACCTTGATTACCTGAAAAGGGGGTAAAGGGAGGGGGCAAGTTCGTCAATTTAGTGAATGGGTGTTAGGAGAGATTTTTCATAAACCAAAACATCTTTAATCGGAGTGTGTCAAACTCCTTATTTCCTTTAAAAATATTATTTTCTCAAATTCCAATTTTATAAATCCATTTTTCAAGGTTTACCAATTCTTTTCCAAGGATTCTCAAATCCTTTCCAAGGTCTTCATAACCTTTTTCCCATTTTCATATTAGGTGTGTTTCACAAACAACACACGCTCCTCATCAGGAAGGGTAAACACATATTCGTGAGAGGCAGTTACACCGACTGCACCCACTTGTGGATAGAGATCTCATCTCTACCCCACCTCAATCTCATGTGCATGAAGCTACATTGAGCTTCCCTGACTACTGGCATGCCAAACTACCCTTATCTCCACCATATCATCCAATAGCCCCTAGGATGTATCACTACCCCTCTTGGGCATCTTGATGGTCATGAACCTCAAGTGCATGCACAAACAAAAGTTTTCCACAAAGCCATTTATCTTTGGTGCCACTAGTCCAACGACCCCGATCCTCAACTCGACCTGCAGCTATTTATCAAGATTGGTCCATCGATCTAGTCCTGTTGCACTGCTGCCAATCCATCGAGTGTGTCGGTATTGTCTTGGTACCATGGCCAAATCATATAAATAATTCATTAAGAGTTTTCATGGCTTATCACAATGTTTGTTTACAAGCTCCTGCTCGTGCCAACTGGCCTTCGGCCCAATGTATGTGATTTTCCAAAATTGGGCATTTTAGCCCAGGCCTCTGGGCTATGTGAGCTATTCCAGCTCTCGTCAAGAAGGTCTCCCAAAAGTTTTAAGTATTGTCACATAGTGAGGGGATAACACTTCTAACAAAATAACTTTTTCAAATCGTCCATCACACCAACCAGGTGTGATGACATCTCCGCATACAATTGGTAATTTCTACTTCCTTCAAGGAAGTTCATCATACCAACCTGGTATGATCTGAATAATCTCACTCACCTGTTAACTGTGACGTGTTCATCCTCGGTTGGTTTTCCAAGTCGGCGCGAGCTTCTCTTGCTAGTGTTCTGGTCCCTCGTTCTCATATACGATTTGGACATTCTTATATATTAATATTTGGCATAACAACCTTCGTTCCTCGCGTATAAATTACTAAGCTCAAAATTTTCAATTAATTGCATTTAGATCCCTAAAGTGCTTTTTCCTTGACTTTAGGTCCCTAATGCTAACTTTTTTCCCAAATTGAGTCCTGAAAGCTCCAAAAATTCACTTTGTGTCCTCAATTTACTAAAAAACATTTAAGGGGTTCAAGTTTTCCAAATTTCCCATTTGGTCCCCAACTTTTCAAAAATTACCATTTGGCCTCTACTTTACAAAAAATGGCAATTTGACCCCAATTAATTTAAAAAATAGACCAATTGGTCCTCCAACATCATTTCATGGTCAATTGACCCTCAATTTTAGGAAATTGCAATTTGGTCCCTCAATTTTACGAAATCCCCAAAATTTTCCTTAATTTTCCCCCTTTCAAACTGGCTGAATTTGATTTTATCTAATTTACCATTCAATAAGGGTTAGTTGCTCCAATTTAAGGTATGGAACAGTTGCTACAATTACATACAATTCAATTGAGCTTTGAATCTCATCATTTGGGTCCAAAATTGAGCTCAAACATAGCTTCGCCGGAAAACTAAACTTAGAGAGAGAAAGCTTCGAAAGATTACCTTTGGAGGTGCGGCGGTCCAAGCTTTCAATCAACGCAGGTAGGTCTCATCCTGAGGATCCTCCCAGGATCAAGAATTGCAATAATTCATGTCAAATTGAGTGAGTATTTGGTCAGTGAAGTTTCACTATTTCTCTCTCTAACACTGATGGGAATTTATAGAGAGGAGCCAAATTGGCTTACCTTTCAGCTTTAATTCAGTCGTCTGAGGGTTGTAGAAGTGTTGGGAGAGCTTGGTTTGGCCTGAGAAGGGCTCAATTTAGCCATTTTTAGCTCGGCCAAAATAAGGCAGATTCAGTCTACCAAAGCTACTTCACTATTTGATTACGTTGGCACTTCTCTAGCGATCCTCAAAGCAAATGGAGACTATCGTCGAGTAGTTAACTTCTCCCCAAATCAAAGGAACCCGACCTCACTTTCTAAGGCTCAGAAAAATGCCCAAGTCAGAGTTCTGGTTCGAGCTTCACCGAAAATTGTAGCAATAGAGAAAGAGGGAAGTTTTTAGGTGTAAGGAGGAGGAATGGAGAGGAGCTCTTTATATAGGGAGCTTAGGGACTACTTGGTTGTCCGATTGGTGCCTTTATGGCACTCATTCATGGCCTGACATACCTTGAAAGAAGACTTTTCACCTTCGTCGGCGCTATTCGATTTTCCAATGAGTGAACAGTGATGTCATCTAAAGGAAGAAGACGACACTGTTCTGAACCGGGTTCAATGCTTAAACTGGCTGGTTTAGGCCTGGTTCGATCGAGTTTTTCAAAATTAAAATTTTGTAAATTCATTGTCTATCCAATGGTGGCTTCAATTCTCCAATTTGAATATTTTAGGCCACCTAAAAAATGAATTTAGAAACTAGTTCAATAGTGGTTCACGCCGGTTCAGGTTCGATTCACCTGAATCGGTCTAGTTTTCTCTTCCAATGCATCCCAAAGTCCTTTTTCATGACTTTTATGACTTTTTAGGTCACTTAGGATTTGTAAATTCCCCTTTTACCATTTCCTTATCAGTTGTGATTTGTGAACATACTCGGTTAATTCCCCAGTCTTCTTACCTTTAAAGGACAGGGTTTACAGTGGACAACAAAGTTGCACTGATCCCCAAGTGGGTGCAGTCTCAAACTGCCCTACGAATGTGTGTACTCTTTATGATAAAGGGCTTGCGTATGTTTGCTAAATGCCTCCCGAGCAAGGGAAAGTGCTAGAAAGATCTAAAACACACATAATAAGCAAAAAGGAAGGAATGTTTTGGAAAAAGAAATTGGCTAAACGATTTATTTTTTTAAATTCACTCCCAACACCTGATCATTGAGATGTAGAAACTCACCCCTCCCTTTAATCCTTTTCAGGAAAAAAGGAGACAAATCTTAGAGAATCCATAAAGATGAATCCTAAGTTAGATATGCTTAAGTTTCTTTTAATCTATTAAGTTTGTACAATGTTATTCTTGGGAATAAGAACAATAATTATGCCTGACTCCTCACGGTCTTATGAAGTAGTGGCTCTTCTTAGACCAAAGGGAGTGGTGGGTTGCTCATGGAGTTCCAACCAAACCGGGTAGGGGCCTGGCAAACGTGCCACTCCCTTTGGTCTTGAAAGAGTCACCACTTCCAAAATTGCAAGTAGTCAAGCGTACCTTCTATCATTGTTCTTTAGAATAACATTATACAAAACTAAAAACATTAAAAGTAAATTACTTGTATTTATAGGCTTGGCATAAAAATTCCCTAAAAGGGTCATCTTCTTCCTTGAAAAAGGTTTAAATGGAGGGGGTGAATTTCTACAACTCAGTGAGCGGGTATTAGGGTGAGTTTTCAAAAGATTTCATAGCATCTTTCTTGTTCACAGATTTGTGAGTTCAACTTCCTCATTAAAATACATATTAATCTTCCCCTTGCTCAAGATTTGTTTAGCATTCAATCACACGTTCTTTAACAAAAACTGTTAAAACATTCGTAAAATGCTGTTACATCGACTGCACCCACTTGGGAATTGGAACATCTTTACAATCCACCCTGATAGAAGTCCTCGAATTCTACCCGGAGTCTGAGTGGACATCAATTATTTGACCCTCAGACCTAAAAATACTCTGTGTGCACTGGGGGATGAGACCTCTTCTGATCCCGCCTCGATCTCAATGTGTAGGAAGCTACTATGAGCTTGAGACTCATTGGACTACCCAACATCCCTTATGCAGCCAATGTCGTCCACTATTTCTTAGAACCAATACTACCTCACATTGGGCACCTCGATGGTTTTGTATCTTAGTGCATGCACAAATAATAGTTTTAGGAATTATATCATTTATCTTTGGTACTACCAGTCCAGCAATTCTGACAACTCGGCTTTGGCTCCATAACTGCTAGCCCAACAGGTTTGACGACTTAGCTTCGGCTCAACAACTACTAACCTATCGAGTCTGTCGGTCTGACTACGTCATAGTGGAGATTCACACAAATAACTAATTATAAAAGATTTCCATGGCTCATAGCTTATTTGTCTATGGGCTCTAGCCCATGCCCATTGGTCTTGGGCCCACTTCACGAGTTTTCCAAACATTGGGCCTTGGGCCCATTTCACAAATTTTCAAAAAAAAACCAAGCCTCCATCCTACTAGACCAATTCCAGCTCTCAGAAACGTCTCCCAAAGTGTTTAAGAAGTTTCAAGTAGTTAGGGGAGACCATTCTTGGAAAATGGTTTTCAAAATTGAAAACGGTGCTCATCACCCCAATCGAGTATGATGATGGAAAATCCAACCCACAGTCAGGGGAGACTGTTTCTGGAAAATAGTTTTCAAAATGTGCTCATCACCCCAACTGGATATGATATTAAAAGACTTACAAACCGGATAACTGTGACGTGTTCATCCCAGCTAAATTTCATCGAGTGATGTGCTCCTTTGCACAAGTACTCGTACAACCAGATCCAACATGTTTCGAGTATTTCACATAAAGAAGGTTTGGCATAAGAGACCTTTTTCTTCCAAGTATTTACATACTGGTCCTCAATTTATGCCTTAGTTCACTTTGGTACCTAAAGTTCAAAATTTTAACTTTAGGTCCCTAATGCTCAATTTATTTTCAATTAAGTCACTATAGTTTCCAATATTCCTCTTAGGTCCTTAATTTTTCCAAAATTATGAATTTATTTTTAATTTCCTCAAAATTACCAATTCATCACTTAACTTTCCAAAAATTAACAACTCACCCTCAATTTTTTCAAAATTGTCAATTGTCCCTCAATTAGGAGTTAATTTCCTAAAAATCCCCCAATTTACTTTTTAATTGCAATTTAGCCCCCAATTTCCAAAAATCCCCAAACTGCCCATTTTTGCAAAAAATTAAAATTTATCCCCCAAAATCTTATTTCGTTCAATTGACCACTTTAACTCGGGTAATTGACCCCTTTCATGATCTCATTCATCTTCCCTATGTCTCACTCGTCATTTCAAGCTTTAGCACACTAAAAATGGTTCAAAAATGTGCTCGAATGGAGTTTCGCTAGAGAATCGGTCTAGAGAGAGAAAGCTTCAATTTCTTACTGGTGAGGATTCGACAATTGGAGCTTTTGATTCCAATGGATTGCTCTCTTTATAGAGATCCTTCCTACATCAAACTGCACTTCAATTGGTGGCATGAGCAGTTTGAATTTTGCAATTTTATTTTCAGGCAAAATCGATTGTGAATAGTAAATTCCAGTGAAGGGCGACGGTGGGGACTTACCAATTCAGCTCAAAGAAGGTCGAGTAACTTCTAGGGATGGTCTCAAGAGCTTGATTTGGCAGGAATTGGTTCGAGGATGGCTCGAATTTAGCTCAAGCAGTTAGGGTTGTAGACACCTGAGGAGCAATGGTACTATGCGAGCTCACCGGTGGTTCTCCGATGATCTTCAAGCTGAATGGAGGATGTCATCATGTAGCTGACTTCCTCAGGATTCTATAGAACCCAAATTCAACTTCGGAGGTGAAGAAAAGTGCCCAAGTTGGAGCTCTAATTTGTGCTTCATCGAAAATTGGACACTTCTTCTTCTCCAAGTGTTTGAGGGGTGAGGAGGAAAAATGGAGGGGATATCTTTATATAGGGAGCTCGAGGAGTGACCTTCATATCCGTTACTCCATCAATTAGCCATTAACTATCCAATTTAAGGCCTTTTCAGAGGAGTTTGTTGGCTGTCGGAGGAAGGCGTCCATTTTTTACTCTCTCTCTTCCCTGTTGTTTGAAGGTAGAAGACGACCTTATGCTGCACATGCAGACTTGCCATGTAGCACTGTGTGATTGTTTGGCTTTGCTCATGTGGCTTCCTATTCAGCAGCCTAGTCAGCCTTTGACACATTGACTAGACATGTGGCAGCCTCTTATTAGCCGTTCGTTCCAATGCGGCAACTCACCGGGGACATGTGTCATTCTCCTATTGGTTGGTCATTGCTGATGTGGATTCCCTTATTCTTATAGTTGATCAAGGACATGTGTCACCTTCTGATTGGCCAGTGCTTCCAAGCACTAACTATATGCTAACGGGTCACACTTTGCCACGCATCTGCTGACTGGGCGTTGACTTGGCAGCGGTTCATTGACTGACTGGACCGTTGATCGGTCCAGTCCGACCAAGTTAGGTGACCTGAAAAAGTAAAAAGGTTGGTTCAAGCTTGATTCGACCGATTTTCCAAAAATTATAAATTTCTAAATTTATCTAAATTTATTTTATATCTCATGGTTGCTTCAATTTTCCAATTTTCTATTTTTAAGCCACCTAGAAAAATGAATCTTTGAATCGGTTCTTCACGGTTCAATAAGGTTTAGGTCTGGTTCACCCTTAACCGGTTATGTTTTCACATCCAATCAACTTTATGGTTCTTTTCCATGATGTTTGGGTATCTCTTGGCCACTTGGGATTTTCAAATTACCATTTTGACCCTTCTTTACTAATTTCGATTCACTTGGATCCTCAGTTTCTCTCAAAAATCTTTGATTCCCTATTCTAGTTCCTTAGTCCAAGAGGATGTGGTTTACATGATGCTATTTGGTAATTTGGATAATTGAAGTAACTCAATATTTGTGACAACATAGGTGTGAAGAGAAGATTCCTGACCTACAACTACAACACATTCCAAATCTATCGAAAATCCATCCAAGATGAACAAGTCATGAAATTCGAGTGACTGGGATTTCTGGCATCATTCCTATTTGGGATGATGTACGTACTTTTGTATTTTCCAAAAGCTAGAAACATTTTCTAGAAATAGTCTCACTTGACTATATGAAATTGCTTAAACAACATTTGTGAGATATTTCAAATAAGAGCATGAATCACGTATTTTATAGAGTTAGAATTGCTCTAATGGGCCTAAGGCCTCAGGTTTTGAAATAAAGTGGGACCAATGACATGTTTTGGAAAACTCGTGAAGTTGGCCCAAGGCCAATGGAAACGGGACTAGACCCGTAGGCAAATTATGATTTGTAAGCCTTATGAAAACTTTCATAAATGGTTAAATCATGTGTTTTAGCTACTAAGCTGAAATCGAGTCATCGAACTCATTGGGAAGGTGGCACAAAGATAAAGGTCTTAAAAAATGACTGTTGTTTGTGTTTGATGAGATACAAAACCATCGAGATGCCCGATACAGGGGTAGTGTTGAATCTAAGGGCTGTTGGACAGCTTATGGAGCATAAGGGAAAATTTGTCGTTTTAGTATGTCAAGGAGCTCTAGGTGCTCTATGTGCATTGAGATCAGGAAGAAGAATGAGTGGTCTCATCCCACAATAGCATACATGAAGTTTTGAATAAAGTCTACGGGTTGGACAATGGTGCTCACACAGACTTGTGGTAGAGGTTACAGCCTCTTACTAGGGTGGATGGTAAAGTCCCTCGAGGCCACAAGTAGAACAGTTGGGGACTGTTCTATGAATGAATGAACCCTTTGATGATAAAGTGCGTGTGACTATTTGTTAAACCAAAACTCATGAAGGAGAATGTTGTTAATAAATAAATAATCCTTTAAACATTCTTAAGTAATTATCATGTTACCCACCCACTGAGTTGTATAATTCACCTCCTCCCTTAAACCCTCTTCAGAAAAATTATGAAGAGGAACTAGTGTGATGATTTAGCTTCATGGTATATTTTATTCATTATATATATTGCGATATATTTTTTGAAAAGATATTTCTTTGAAATTACTTTGAAATATTTTTAGGTTACGCTTGACTAATATTGGTACCATAGTAGTGGTTATCCATTTTATACTCGGAGGAATGATGGATTGTTCACATGGTTCCAACCAAACCAGTTGGGGTGTGACAAATAAAGCAGTATCAGAGCAAATAATTTTCAAACTCGAGTTTAAGAATTAAACTATTGTTTTAAATCAAGTTGTTTGGGAAAATATTTTTAAAATAATACTAAAAGTAATAACTGTATAAAACTTTTCTCAAGGGAAAGAGAACCTACTGAATCTCGGTCGAAGATGAGACACCTCCACCAAAACCCCAAAGGCCATAGCTGACCCATGCCTAGATAGAAGCTGAAAAGAACTTCTAGGAAGCCTATGCTAACTATGTGCAAGTCTTCAAGAAACTACCACCTATCCATACAAATCTAGAACCAGTAAATCTTATGCGGCAAGCTTACGAGTATGAAGCGGTAGTACTAGAGAAGTACGATATCTCTATAACTCAAAAGGCCAAATTTAGGAGTTCATGGAGTGAAATGTCTTCATCGAAGTATGAAGAGCCAAGTATGAACCAATGTACTAGGTGTGAGAAGTACCATGGATTATCATGCCCACCACTAATAGCAGAACCCCTCTATTGGGAACCCCAAAAGGATTGTCTCAAACTACAGTTAAGAAGAACTCTGAGTCGGTCAATAAGAAAGTGTAGAATAAACATTTATGTAACCCACTTGTAATAAGTTGAGTTTTTCAGCTAAAAATTAATAAAATATAATTAATGAGAAATTATTGAAGCTAGTATTTCCCATAGAATATTTTTCTAATGGGTCAAAAATTTTTACCTGAATTTGGTTTAATTAGCATTAATCTTACGCCTTATCATAAATACTCATAAATTAACACTAATAAATACCCATCAATTTATGGCAACATTAATACTAGTAATAAATCTTCCACATTTAATACATAATTTTATACCTATATAAAGAGCTCATCCCCATTCATCCTCCTCAAACCTGCACACTTCTCTCTCTCTCTCCCTCTATTGCTCCATTTCTCAATAAAGCTTGAACCAGAGCTTTGACATGGGCATTTTTCTTAACCTCAGAAGGAGAGGTCGGGCTCTTTAGATTCTGGGAAAGTCAACTATTTGATAGCAACATTCATTCAATCTGAGGATCACCGAAGAAGCGCCAACATAATCAAACAGTGAAATAGCTTGGGCAGACCGAAGCTGCCTTGTTTCGGGCAAGCTGAAATTGGCCAATTCAAGCCCTCCTCAAGCCAAACCAAGCCTTACCAACACCTCCACAACTCTCCTACAGCTGAATTAGGATCAAAAGGTAAGTTAATTCAGCTCTCCTATGCAATTTCCGACGGGTGTTAGATTTTGGGGGAAATCAACCATTTGATAGCAACCTCCATTCAATTTGAGGATCGACGAAGAAGCGTCGACATAATCAAACAGTGAAACAGCTCCAGTAGACCGAAGCTGCCCTGTTTTGGCCGAGCAGAAATTGGCTAATTCGAGCCCCCCTCAGGCCAAACTAAGCCTTACCAACACCTCCACAGCCTTCTTACAGCTGAATTAGGACTGAAAGGTAAGTCAATTCGGCTCCCCTATGTAATTTCTAACCAGTGTTAGAGAGAGTCGGCATAATTTCAATGACAAAATTTTAATCCAATTTGACATCAATTGATGTCATTCTTTATCCTAGGAGGAACCTCAGGAGGAGAGCTACCTACCCAGATAGAAAGCTTAGGTCACCACGCCCTCACCGGTGAGCAATTGAAGCTTTCTCTCTCTACAGTCTATTTTCCAATAAAGCTCCATTTGAGCTCGTTCTGACATTTAAGTTTGCGATTGAAAGTGTTATGGAATCGTATGAACATGTAGAAACTCAATTTCAACTTCAATTTCAACAATTAGAAGTGTTTGATTAGTCAATTTGATGAAATCAAATTCAGCTGTGTTATGGAGTTGAAATTGGAGGAAATTTTAGGGAAATTAGAGGAAATTTTAAGGAAATTGGGGGTTTTTGAAAATTCAAAGGACCAAAATGCAATTTTATAAAATTGAGGGTCAATTTGGGAAATTAAACCCCTTTTTGTGAAATTGAATAAATTGAGGACCCAATGGGAATTTTAAAAGTTTTGGGACTCAATTTGAGAAAAATCGGCATTAGAGACTTAAAGTTAAAGAAAAATAACTTTAGGGACCTAATTGCAAATAAATAAAAGTTTGGTTTTCTCGTTCATTTGAAATGAATGAAGGCTATTAGGCCGAGGGATAATGAACCGGGATGTTCATATCATGTAGGAACACAAATTCTAGAAATGCCAGCAAGGACATGCTCGCATGAATATAAAGAACCAGTTTAGTGGAATTCACTACATTAACGGGTGGGGGGGTTTATATCATACCCGGTTGGGATGATAAGCACATCATAAATGAAAACCCACTACTAAGTGGTATTTTAACCATCACACCTAAGAGGAGTGATGTGGAAATTACACTAAAAAACTACTTATCGGTTGTAAGTAGATCATAACTAGTTGGTATGATGAACTTCCTAAAAGGAAGGAGAAAACCCGCTTATCGATTATAAGCGGAGATAACCTCACACCCAGTTGGTGTGATGGATAGATTAAAAGATTATTTTTTTGAAAGTGCTCTCCCCTGGTTGTGTGCCACTGCTTAAACTTTTTGGAAGACCTTCTTGACGGGAGCTCAAAATGCTCAGATAAGCTGGAGGCCTCGATTTTGGAACTTGGGGCTAATATGCCCAATTTTGAAAATCTCGAATAGTGGGCCATAGGCCAATTGGCATGAGTAGGAGCTCGTAAATAAACATGAGATATATGCCATAAAACTTTAAATAAATGAATTGTTTGGCCATGGTACCAAGATAGTACCGACATATTTAGTCAACTAGTGGCAGTGCGACATGACAGATCTCTGGACTAGTCAAGACAAGCAGCTATAGGTTGAGATAAAGGTCAGAGCCGTTGGACCAGTGGCACCACTAATTATATGGCATGATGTGAAAATACTAATTGCGTATACACTGTGTTTATGGGACCTTGAAGACGCCTAAGAGGGGTAGTGATGTGTCTTAGGGCCCTAGATGACCTGATGGGTATAAGGGTAGTTCATCGACCCAAGTGACCTTGCGAAGCTCGACGTAGCTTCATTGCGCACGAGATTGGGGTGGGGTCAGGATGAGGTCTCTGTCCTCATACAAACATAGAATATTTTTGGGCTGAGGGTAGGACATCACAGATGTTCACTTAGACTTCGGGTAGAAGTTAGAGATTTCTATAAGGGTGAATAGTAAAGACGCTCTAATCCACAAGTGGGTGCAGCCAGCGTAACTGCATCTCACGAATGTGTGTGTGATCCCTTCATGATGAAGGGTGTGTGATTTGTGAAACACACTGTATATGGAAATGGGAAAAAGGTTATGGAAACCTTGGAAATGATTTGAGAATCCTTGGAAAAATAATTGGCAAACCTTGGGAAAAGGTGTTGAAAACCAGAATTTGAGTAAAGAATATTTTAAAAGAAAATAAGTAGTTTGGCACACTCTAAATCAAGCATTTTTCCTAAAAGATAAATTTTGAAAACCCATTCACTAAGTCATTATACTCACCCCCTCCCTTATATCCCTTTTCAGGTAACCAAGGGAAACCTATCCAAAGACCTCCTATTAGTCACACCTACAAGACAGGAATGTAAGTTAAAAATTTTATGTAGTTTTGATTTATGTATTCTAGGAAATGTACAGGTTTAACGGATGTCTTACTCTTTATGGTTATTAAACAAGGGGCAACCCTTAGTAAACCGAGAGAGTGGCAAGTTGATCACGGCGATTCAACCAAACTGGGTCGGGGCGTGACAACTTGAGTGGTATCAGAGCCTGTTTCCTCGAATGCATTATCAAGACTAGAGAACATAGTAATTAATATGGTTACTTTCAAAATTTACAGATGGCTCCCAATAAAGAAACCAAGCTAACTAGAGTTGCCATCTCTGACACTACCCAGCCACCCTTCCCAGTAGAAACTCCCCGAGAAACCCAAACAGTTCCACCTAGACCAAGCTCAGAACATCGGAGGTTGTATGAAGAGTTCACTCGAGTATTTGGGCAACCTAACCTCATCCCTGAGGCAGGCACCAATTCTTGGGCTGAACCAGAGAAAGTACAAATTCATCCTCCTCCTATTAATCATTCACCTCCAATTGATATTCTAAAGTATCTCAAGACTCTTCATCAACTGGTGTAAGCCTTTTCTCAGAGAGAAAGATGCGGGAGCCGCCATGGACTGGCTGGCTAATGTTAAGAAGCTGATGGGGATAATTAGAATATCACCAGAGGATATGGTGATCCAGACAGAATTTTTCTTGGAGGGTAGTGCCAAAAGATGGGGGGATAATATCCGGAGCCTACATACTTTCAAACCCACCTAGAAGAAGTTTCAGGAGAGATACACTTAGGAGAACTTGGCCCCTCACCTAATTAATGAGAAGAAGCAAGATTTCCTCCGACTACGACAAGGGCTTAACTCTATATCAGAATATGAGACAAGGTTTAATGAGTTAAGATCTTTTCCTCCAAACTTAGCCAGACCAGCAGATATCTGCCAACAGTTTGTGGATGGTCTCAACATGGATATAATAGACCGGATGGGAGTGCTAGGATGCCCCACAGATTTTGCTACCATCATTAGTATGACCCATGAGTGTGAACGTCTAGTACAGACAAGACGCCGTCAGATCGAGCAAGCCGGCTGGAAGGAAGAGGAAAGATAGAGCAACCGGAGATGTCAAAAGGAGTCTGATAGACAAAAATGGAGGATAAGAATGGGGTCCTTTAGGAGAAAGGAGGGTTACCATTCTCAAAGAGAGGCAAGAACAACCCCATAAAGGAGAAACCTCTCTTGCCCTAGGTGCCAGAAAAGTCATGAAGGGTCATGTCGAGCCTGTTTCGAATGTGGACAGATCAAACACTTTACAAAGAGTTGTCTAGCCCTTCGAGGTATTACCCAATGAAGTGACCATCCACCACCTCAAGGAGACCCAAGGGTACTAGACGGAGGACAAGACATAGCCACTACATCAAGAGTACTAACACGGGTATACAACCTCAACCAGAAGGAAGCACGGGATGAACCTAGTACTATAGTTAGTATTTACCATAGCTCTCCAAGACCTATATAACCAAAAACCTTGTAATTCATCAGCACTATCATAAAAGTCACATTTTCTTATAAAACTTGTTATACAAGTAAAAGAAAATCCTATGGACGTACCCATCAAACCTTGAAGGTAAAGCAGGAAGGATGACATTCAAGGATATAAGGAAAGTTAAAAATTGGATACCCACAAGGACGAATAAATTCTGAAAAAGAAGGGTAAGGATTCTCCTAAAGAAGGAAACCTAAGGGAGCATACTAGCAAGACCCATGGAATAAGCTAAACCCAAGGAACAAGTAAGTAGGAAGATGGCATCAAAAGATATCATGACCAATGGACTACTCATAAAAAGGAAAGAAGGAAAAGTCTCCAAAAGGCGTTAGAGAGGTTGAACCAGGACGAGAATCTTTAGGTAAAGAATACAAGAAGGAAGTGGCCTCAAAAAGGGAAGTTCCAAAGCTAAGGAACCACCAGATGGATCCTAAGAGGCTTAAACTGACATAAAAAAAACCTCATAAAGAACCATAAGTGGTTAAGGGTATGTCAAGATAACCAAGGTACTAGGTAATTGGAAGAGCAAAGAAGCCAATTAGAGATTTTCGACAAACCTAAGAAAGAAGGAAGCAACTGGTAGCACCATCATGGTCAAGAAGAATAAATGAGGCCCCAAGAAGGATCGGGAAGTAGTGAAGACTACACTTTAATGAAGAGTAATAGAGTGGGCATGGTGAGGAGTACATGAAATAAGACCCAACAATCGGGGATACCATGGATAGGAAAGTAAAGGGTGAACTAAGAAATTAAGGTCGATGAATGATTAAAGGTAGTCGAGGAATACTACCAAAAAAAAGAGGGATGAAGTTATACAATCCCTAAGAGGTTGGAAAGTTGGGAACAACCCTAAAGGAAGTGTTCTAGAAATCTAATGGACATAGAAACAAAACCTAGAAAATGTCATGTTGAAAGGGGCATGTAAGCCTAACAATCCCAAAGAGATCATGACTCAAAATAAGGAAGAGTCAATTAGTAAGCATGATAATGTCAATTATAAAAAAATAATAAAATTTGACTGAAATTTTAATGAACAATAAATGAAGGAAGAGTCGAAATAGGACGAAAAAGGTGATAACAAGGAAACCCATGAAAACAAGTATGCAATGCTCTAAAGAACATCGAGCTAAGGGTTTTAACGACCAAGAGGTTAACTAGACACGGGAATGGTTAGGTACCTTGGAAAAGAAATTGTTGCTCTAAGCAAAAAAAGATGTGAATCTAAGGATATACCCTTAAGTAAGGTATGTCTAGTTATGATAAATTCCATGGAGGGAGTAAATAATATAAAGGAAAAGTAATTCCTTAAGTGAAGGATGTAAAAAGGGCTAATTGAATGAACAAGAGAAGAGTTTGCATGTTATGCAAACACCAAAATGGACATCAAAGGAAATGGTTTCTCATGCAAGGTTGCTAATTAAGTTTTGGGGACAAAAATCCTAAAAGGAGGAGAGAGTTATAAACCCTTCCCTTTAGAATTAAGGAAAATAGGGAAAAGAACTGATCAAACCGAGTGAGAAATACCGAACTGGTTCACAAATCTGATCATTTGAGGGTTTATAAAACCTTGGAAAACAACATTAAGACAAATTAAAAGAGAAAAACCAAATTATTTTAAATAAACTAGATCCCATTAGAACTTTAAAGTTAAGTGTGCTTGCGCGAGGTAGTGCTAGGATGGGTGACCTCCTAGGAAAATTTCATTTGGTTTAATTAGTATTAATCTTACCCCTATCATAAATACTTATAAATTAATATATATATATATTTAATTATTAGAATTAATACTCATAATTTAATACCTGCATTAAATTATTGGAATTAATATTAATAAATATCCATCAATTTATGGCAACATTAATACTAGAAATAAATTATTCCCATTTAATACACAATTTTATCTCATCCCCATTCATCCTCCTCACACTTGAATACTTCTCTCTCTCTCTCCCTCTTTGCTCCATTTCCAGGTGAATCTCAAACCAGAGCTTCGACTTGGGCATTTTTCTTAACCTTAGAAGGAGAGGTCGGGCTCTTTAAATTCTGGGGGAAGTTAGCTATCTGATAGCATTATCCATTCGATTTGAGGATCGCCAAAGAAGTGCTGACATAATCAAATAGTGAAACAGCTTTGGAAGACCAAAGCTGCCCTGTTTCGATCGAGCTGAAATAGGCCAATTTGAGCCTTCCTCAAGCCACACTAAGCCTTACCAACACTTCCACAGCCCTCCTACAGCTGAATTAGGACGGAATGGTAAGGTAATTCAGCTACCCTATGCAATTTCCGACCAGTGTTAGATTTCGGGGGAACTCAGCTATATGAAAGCAAACTCCATTCGATTCGAGGATCGCCGAAGAAACACCGACATAATCAAACAATGAAACAGCTCTAGTAGACCGAAGCTGCCTTGTCTTGGACGAGATGAAATAGGCCAATTTGAGCCATCCTCAGGCCAAACCAAGCCTTACCAACACCTCCATAGCTCTCCAACAACTGAATTAGGACTGAAAGGTAAGTCAATTCAGCTCCCCTATGTGATTTCTGACCAGTGTTAGAGAGAGAGTCGGCAAAATTTCAATTACAGAATTTTAATCCAATTCGACATCAATTGATATCATTCTTGATCCTAGGAGGAACCTTAGGAGGAGAGCTAGCTGCCTAGATAGAAAGCTTAGGCCGACGTGCCCTCACTGGTGATAAATTGAAGCTTTCTCTCTCTACAGTCTATTTTTCGTCGAAGCTCCGTTTGAGCTCCTTCCTACATTTAAGCTTGCGATTCAAAGTGCTATGGAATCATATGAACATTAGAAAATCAATTTCAACAATTAGAAGTGTCTGATCAGTCAATTTGATGAAGTCAAATTCGGTTGTGTTAGGGAGTTGAAATTGGGGGAAATTTTATGGAAATTGGGGATTTTCAAAAATTTAAAGGACCAAAATGCAATTTTATAAAATTGAGCATCAATGGGGCATGATAAGAATGTTCGGAGGCCAATTTAGGAACTTTAGAATTTTTGGGGTAAAACTTACCATTTTTTAAAGGAAAGGCAAATTTGTAAATTTGGAAAAGTTGGGGGCCCAAATTGGAAATTTGGGAAATTAAACCCCTTATTGTGAAATTGAATAAATTAAGGTCCCAATGGGAATTTTAAAAGTTTTGGGACTCAATTTGAAGAAAAACCGACATTAGGGACTTAAAGTTAAAGAAAAATAACTATAGGAACCTAATTGCTGATAAATAAAAGTTTGGTTTTCTCGTTCATTTGAAATGAATGAAGGCTATTAGGCCGAGGGATAATGAACCGGGATGTTCATATCGTGTAGAAACACGAAGTACTGGGAATGCCAGTAAGGACAACCTCGCATGAATACAAACAACCAGTCTAGTGGAATTCACTACATTAACGGGTGAGTAGAATTTTTATATCATACCCGGTTGGGATGATAAGCACATTAGAAATGAAAAGCCACTACTAAGTGGTATTTTAACCATCACACCTGATAAAAGTGATGTGGAAATTATGCGTAAAAACTACTTACCGGTTGTAAGTAGATCATACCCGATTGGTATGATGAACTTCCTGAAAGGAAGGAGAAAACCTACTTATTGGTTATAAGTGTAGATGACCTCACACCCCATTTGTATGATGGATAGATTAAAAGATTATTTTGTCGGAAGTGCTCTCCCCTCACTATGTGTCACTGCTTAAACTTTTTGGGAGACCTTCTTGATGGGTTCTCGAAATGCTCATATAGGCTGGAGGCCTAGATTTTTGAACTTGGGGTCAAATATGCCCGATTTTGAAAATCTCGAATAGTGGGCCATAGGCCAATTGGCACGAGCAAGACCGACTTATTCAATCAATTAGTGGCAGTGCGACATGACATGTCTCTTGACTAGTCAAGATAAACAACTACAAGTTGAGTTGAAGGTTGGGGCTGTTGGACCAGTGGCACCACAGATTATATGTCATGATGTGAAAATACTAATTGTGCATGCACTGTGTTTACGGGACCTTCAAGACACCCAAGAGAGATAGTGATGTGTCCTAGGGCCCTGGACGACCTGGTTAATATAAGGGCAGTTCATCGGACGAGGTGACCTTGAGAAGCTTGACATAGCTTTATTGCGCACGAGACCAGGGTGGGGTAGGCTGAGGTCTCTGTCCTCATATGGACATGGAGAATTTTTGGTCTGAGGTTTGGACGTTAGGGACATTCACTCAAACTTCGGGCAGAAGTCCGAGTGGATGGTAAAGACACTCCGATCCACAAGTGGATGCAATCGATATAACTGCATCTCGCGAATCTGGGTGATCCCTTCATGATGAAGGGTGTGTGATTTGTAAAACACACTGGATATGGAAATGGGTAAAAGGTTATGGAAACCTTGGAAAGGATTTGAGAATCCTTGGAAAAATAATTGGCAAACCTTGGGAAAAGTTGTTGAAACCAGAATTTAAGGAAAGAATATTTTAAAAGAAAATAAGGAGTCTGGCACACTCCGAATCAAGCATTTTTCCTAAAATATAAATTTTAAAAATTCATTCACTGATTCGTTGTAATCACCCCCTCCCTTATATCCCTTTTCAAGTAACCGAGGGAAACCTACCCAAAGACCTCCTATTAGTCACACTTGCAAGACAGCTATGTAAATTAAAATTTTTATGCAGTTTTGATTTATGTATTCCTGGAAATGTACAGTTTTAAAGTACGCCTTACTCTTCACAGTTCTTAAACAAGGGGCAACCCTTAGTAAACCAGGAGAGTGGCGTGTTGATCATGGGGATCCGACCAAACCGGATCTGGGCGTGACATCCTAGCTGGGGGGGAATAATGAAGGATGTTCGACACAGACATAGTGTGCACACTTGAAAAAGACGAGCCCGGGAGAAGAAACCCATCTGATAATGGACACAAACAAGAAGTAATGAGGACAATAAATGTAGAAGAATCTACACTATCCTCGGTTAGGAAAAATCCCCCATCGATTGGAAGGAGATCGAACCACGATTTCTTTTTTTTTTCTGAACGAATTGGGAAACTTTAGAGTTGGTTGCAGGATGGACAACATTCCATAAGGAGGAGTTTCATATGTAAACACAAGGAGAAACTACTATCATATGGACCCAAAAGAGAACCACAAAACCTCGCAACCTGAGTGCAATACAAGTTGAAGAATTCTAACTGAAAAAGACATACATTTAGGATGCATAAACCACCCTAGGATGAGATTAGTAAGGGAGATAACGTAAGAAGACCAAATTGGAAAGTTGAAAGTGCGGGACTCAAATTAGAAGATATACAAGGCCATGCTTCGTGATAAGTTAACGTGATCCAAGGTACGGTGACAAGTTGTCACTAAGTGATTCAAAGCATATGACCTTACCACCCATATTGTTTAGATAATAACCCTTACCAGTTACTTGGGACACGAAGCTGTATAACCTCATGACAAGGAGGAAGTGTTTCAAAAGGATGAATAGTTGACGTGAAGAAACTTTTCAGGTGGCCTAAGTGAAAAAAAAAAGGAAAATACATAATATTTTAACTGAGTGCCCCCATTGAACAAATGGTTAAAGATTAGTATTATGGATTTTCGGGGAGAAACTAGGGAATTAATAAGGAATCAATGGTGATTAAGTATGAAGGAAATACTTAAAGAATTATGTAATGGTGTTGGGAATAATCACATGAGTGAGATTCCAACGATCCTTGTCATCCGATGAAAGAAATGGAATGTGACGTGCCGAGAGAGTATTTTGGAAATATATTGCACACTTTCCTAGAACTCAAGATAGAGAAAAAAATGAAAAATGAACAACTATCAATTCATAGCAGTGACAGATGGAAGCATTACTACAGTGTGGAAAATAAACGAAAGACCCACATTGCCTCAATGGAGAAACAATATTAAAAGTGGTGGGGCCATAGTATGAGCCTATCAAAGAAAAGATACCCAAAGACTGGAGACACAAGGTCTACCAACTTATAAGAATTATCTTGAGATAAATTGAGAAAGCGACCGCTTCTTCGAGGAAAGAAGGGAGATGGTTATGGTTGACATAGGTTTCAAGCATATAGAAGGAGAGATTAAAATGGATGAGGCACAATGTTTAAAACCAAATTGGTGTTCTAATATGCATAAGGAGCGGAGTAATAAGGGACCTTCCAATGAGTAGAGGGAACAACAACACGGGATGAAATCATGATACGAAATTAAAAGTTTGGATGAATTACGTTAAGGTGGCCTTGCGAAAAAGGGACCAGATTTATAAGATCAAAGTATGGAGGGTCTTATCCTGAAGTAAAGCTCAGAGGATAAAAGAAAATCTTTGGAAATGAGTTGAATAAAATGAGTTATTATGTGTGTCATGCCTTGACCCGGTTTGGTCAAATCCCCGTGAGCAACCCGCCGCTCGATTGGTTCAAGAGGGGTTCCCCCTTCTTTTAGACAAGAGGAGCAAGGTGAAATTTCAAATCTGGTTCCTTGGAATAGCATTAATCAATCTTAAGCAAACTTAAAAGAACTTTAAGCGTACCTAACTTAGGGTTCATCTTCTCATCTCCCCTAATTGATCTCCTTTTTCTTGAAAAATGGATAAAGGAAGGGGGTGAGTTTCTATATCTTAGTGAGCGGATGTTGGGAATGAGTTTTAGTAAAACCATACTTATTTTATTAAAACCCTTTTTAATATCTTCCTTAAATCCTCGGTGTGTCTAGTAATATTAACACCTCCCCTTGCCTCGAGAGGCATTTAGCAAACAAACACATGCCATTCATCATGAAGAGTACAAACATTCATTGGGCATTCCCATACTTCACCTACTTGGGGATCAGTGCTACTTTGCTGTCCACCCTAAGAAAAGTCCCAGACTTCTACCCTAAGTCTGAATGGACGTCCTAGACGTTCTACCCTCAGACTTGAAATCCACTTCTTGTTCGTATGAGGATGGAGACCTCATCCTGAGCCCACCTCGGTCTCATGTGCATAAAGCACCTAGAGCTTCATAACTAACTGGAATGATGATCTGCCCTTATCTCCACCATGTCATCCAGTAGCCCTTGAAACCCATCAGTACCCCCTAGGGTTTCTTGATGGTCTCGTATACATGAGTGCATGCACAAACATGAATTTTTCATGATTATGCCATTCTCTTTGGTGCCAACGGTCCAACGGCCCTGACACTCAACTCGACTTGCAACTGTTTGTCTAGGCCGGTCAGTCAACCTGGCCCTAACGCACTGTTGCCAGCCCATCGAGCATTGTCATTCCTGACTCGATACCATGGTGAATCACACAATCATTTTCCATTTTAAATGGAAGTTTTTATGGCTCTTCCTAATCATGTTTGTTTAGGGCTTCAGCCCGTGACCATTTGTCTTGGGCCCACTGCACGTGTTTTTCAAAATTGGGTCTTTAGACCTATGAGTTCAAAACCAAGGCCTCTGGCCTGTTATAACTATTCTAGCCCACATCAAGAAGGTCTCCCAAATGGTTTAAGCAGTGGCACACAGTCAGGGGAGAACACTTCTAATAAAATCCTCTTTTAAGTCATCACACTAATCGGGTGTGATGATAGGTCCGCTTGCAACCGGTGTGTGGGTTTTTCCTTTCCTTAAGGAACCTCATCATACTAACCAGTTATGATGTTTAAATGAACTTACTCACAACTGGTAAGTAGGTTTTTAGCTTTTAAAATGTGCTCATCACCCCAACTTGGAATGACATTTAAAATGTCCCACTTACTAGGTAACTCTAGCGCGCTCATCCCTAGTCGATTCTCCAAGTCCGAGTTTGGTTCCCTTGTTAGCGTTTTGGTCTCAAGAGTCCCTATAGGGTTTGACCACTCTTATTCGTTAGGGTTTGGCGTAAAAGTTTCTCTGCTTTTAAGTATTGGCAACTAGGCCCAAATTTTCTAGTTTATTAGACTTAGGTCCCTAAAGTTCATAATTTTTTACTTTAGGCTCCTAAGAATAAATTTTCCCCAAATTAAGTCCCAAAGACTTCCAATATCCTCCTTGGGTCATTAATTTACTTAAAATTGTGAAAGGGCTCAAGTTTTCCAAATTCTCAATATGGTGTCCAATTTTTCAAAAATTACTGTTTTGCCCCTACTTTCCAAAAATAGCCATTTGGTCCCAAATATTTCAAAAATTAACCAATTGGTTCCCCAACATCTTTATCATTGCCAATTGACCTTCAATTTTGAGAAATTGCATGGAAGTCCCTCAATTTTTCGAAATCCTCAAAATTTCCCCCAATTTCTACCCCCTTTACTGACTGAATATGTTTTCTTCAAATTAGCCATTCAATTGGGGTTATTTCTTCAAATTGATGATATGAATCACTTTCTATACCTCCATACAATTCAATTGCACTTTGAATTATAGGATTTGGATCCGAAATTAGCTCAAACGGAGCTTCACTAGAAAACTGGACGTAGAGAGAAAAAGTTTTGAAAGCTTACCGTTAGAGGCACAACAATCCGAGGCCACGTGGCAGCACGTGATTGGTTAGTCCTACTAACATGGCGATCCGAATCAACTGCCACATTAGCCATTGATCGGTTGACCAAACATGTGGCAGCTTATCATTGGTTGGTCCTACTAACACAGTGATCCAACTCAGCTATCATGTCATCCATTGACTAGTTGATCAGACACGTGCAACCTCTCATTGGTTGGTCGTGTCTACGTGGATGCTGACTAGGCACTCGTTGATCGTCGATCATTGATCGGCTGACAGAGCGCACCTCACTACGCGTCATGCTCTAACTGGTTGCGTGCATGCTGACTGGGCGCTCATCGGTCAGCAATCTGTTGACCAATCCAGTCCAACTATATTTAGTGACTAGAAAGTGAAAATCGGCTAGTTTAGGCCCGATTCAATTGGTTATCTCAAAATTTAAATTTTCTAAATTTGTCTAAATTCATTTTCTATTAAAGGGTGGCCTCAGTTTTCCAAATTAATCATTTTAATCCACCAAGAAAAATGAATTTAGAAACCAATTCATGTATAGTTCAAACGGGTTCAATCTAGTTTAGTCCAATTCAGGTGTGGTTCACCTCGAACCGGTCTAGTTTCTCATCCAATTTCCTTCATAATCATTCCATAAGATTTATGTGACATCTTGGTCACTTCGGATTTTCCAATTTCCCATTTCGACACTTCTTTATTGTTCTCGATTCCTCAAGGGTTTCAGTTTTCTCCTCAATTTGACCGGTTCTTTCCGGGTTTCCTTGACTTGTGGATGACAGGTTTCACAATGTGACTCATCGACTTGGGTTATGTAGTAGGAGAAATAGACAATACAAGATCATGGAATACGGTTAACTAGGAAGTTACGACAAATAATAAAGAGATTAGAAATAAAAGATGGAACCACTATTGGTACGAAGTGTGAATCCTTTAGGAATTATTTGTTTATGGAAGCAAGTACCTAGTAACCAATACGGTGATACCAATTGACAAAGGAGGCCAAAAGGGATAAATCTCAATAGAATCACACGGAATTTACCAACATATCCTAGAGAGAAGGAGATTCAATATTTCGAAGTTGAAATATGTGAATATATGGGAAAAGATGTCACTATAATTCAACTTCACCATCAAGATCATATTAGATCAAGGGGTTAGAGAAGTCCAAACAGAGCAAATTGGAATGTATGATGGAATCTAAATCTGGATATGATCTTGGATGAAGGTTCAAGACGGGAGTAACAAAGGATGATCATAAGAAGATAAATACTCCAACAAAAGAAAATGGGGAACTATTTTAGTCATTGGAATTCAAGAAGAAGAGGAGGACCGAAATTATCATCAAGAACTTTTAATAATATAAAATTGGTTTTGAGGATAAAACTCCTAAAAGAATGGGAGAAGTTGTAAACCTAATTTTCCAATGCCAAATAAGCCAGAGAGGTAAATCAAAAATTTTGGAAAGAAAACCATGGATCAAAGTCAATTGAAATTTTGTAAAGAGAAACAAAATGGGTATTTGGAAAATCTCAAGTGGTCAATGAAGACCCAAATATCATGGAAAAGAATCATAAATGAAATTGGATGTGAAAATAAGACCTGTTTAGGGTGAAGCGGGCCTGAACCAGATTGAACTAGAAAGAACCAGTTCAAAGATTCATATTTTTTAGGTGACTTAAAATATCAATTTGGGAAATTGATGTCATAAATGTGTAGAAAATAAATTTAGAAATTTTTAATTTTTTGAAAATTGGCCAAATAGGGCATAAACTGACTGATTTTCAATTTTTGTTCACCAAACCTGATCCAATTGAACCAGACAATGGTCCAGTCGGTCAACGAACCACCTGTGTCGCACCCCAACCCGGTTTGGTCGGATCCCCATGATCAACCCGTCACTTTCTCGCTTTATTTAAGGGTTTCCCCTTATTATAAACCGTAAAGAGTAAAGCATCCTTTAACCTACACCTTTCCTGGAATAACATAAATCAAAACTGCATAAAAAGTTTAAATTTATCATACCTGTCTCACAGGCGTGTTAGTTGGTGGTCCCTGAGGGTAGGCTTTTCGAGATTTTCCTAAAAAGGAATATGAGAGAGGGGGTGAGTACAACGACTTAGTGAATGGGTTTTCTAAATTTGACTTTTAGGAAAAATATTTGTTTGGAGTGTACCAGACTCTTTATTTCTTTTCAAAAATCCTTTCAATTCAAATCTCTTTGTTTTATCACCATTTCTTATTAATCACAGTGTGTCATCACCTAACACATATCCTTCATCATGAAGGTCAATCACACATTCGCAGGTCAGTACATCCACTGAACCCACTTGTGGCGTCGGAGCGACTTTACCAGCCACCTAGATAGAAGCACGTCCACTTCTACCCTAAGAATGAGTGGATGTTCGTGACATCTGACCCTCAATCCCGTAATCAATTCTCCATGTCTGTAAGAGGATGGAGACCTCATCTTGACCCTACCATAGTCTCGTACACTTGAAGCTACGTCGAGCTTCACAAGGTCACCTGGTCTAACGAATTGCCCTTATACCCACCAGGTCATCTAAGGCCCTAGGACACATCACTACCCCTCTTGGGTGTCTTGAAGGTCCTGTAAACACAGTGCATGCACAATCAGTATTTTCACATCATGCCAAGTAATATATGGTGCCACTGATCCAACAGCCCCGAGCCTCAACTCAACCTACAGTTGTTTGTCTTGACTAGTCCAGAGACCTGTCATGTCGCACTACCGCTAGTTGACTGAGTATGTAGGTCCTGTCTTGGTACCATGGCCAAACAATTCAATTACACAAGTTTTTATGGCATATATTTCATGTTTGTTTACAAGATACTGCTCGTGCCAACTAGCCTATGCCCACTGTTCGAGATTTTCAAAATTGGGCATAATAGCCCCCAAGTTCCAAAACTGAGGCCTCCAGCCTAATAGAGCTATTTGAGCTCCCATCGAGAAGGTCTCCCAAATCATTTAAGCAATGGCACACAGTCAGGGGAGAGTACTTCCGACAAAATTATATTTTCAAATATCCATCATACCAATTGAGTATATGGATATCTCTGCTCATAATCGATGAACGGGTTTTTCACTTCCTCCGAGTAAGTTTCATTATACCAACCAGGTATGATCTACTTACAATCGGTAATTAGTTTTTCCGTGTCATTTTCACATCACTCCTCTAAGTTGTGATGTTTAAAATACCACTTAGAAGTGGATTTTCATTTCTGAGGTACTTATAATCCCAACCAGGTAAGATATAAAATTCCACTTACTCGTTATTGTAGAGAATTCCTCTCGACCGGTTCTTTGTATTCATGCGAGCTTGTCCTTGTTGGCGTTCCCGGTACTTCATGTTACTACACAATATGAATATCCTTGTTCATTATTTCTCGGCCTAATAACCTTCATTCATTCCAAATGAATGAGAAAACTAGACTTTTTATTTATTTGCAATTAGGTCCCTAAAGTTATTTTTTTCAACTTTAAGTGCCTAATGCCGATTTTTCCTCAAATTGAGTCCCGGAACTTTTAAAATTCACCTTGGGACCACAATTTACTTGATTTCATAAAAAGGGGTTTAATTTCCCATATTTCCAATTTGGTCCCCCAACTTTTCAAAAATTACCATTTTGCCCCTAGTTTACAAAAATGGTATGTTTTGCCCCAAAATTCCAAAAATTGCCCAATTGGTCCTCCAACATCTTTATCATGCCCAATTGGTCCCTAATTTTATGAAATTACACTTTGGTCCCTCTAATTTTTTAAATTCCTAAAATTTTCCCCTAATTTCAACAATCTAACTTTGCCAAATTTCATTTCATCAAATTGACTAATCAAATGAGTTTAATTGCTGAAATTGAAGTTACATTGGAGTTCCTTCAACTTCATAAGATTCAATTGCACTTTGAATCGCATGATTTGCTGTCGTAATGAGCTCAAACGTAGCTCCGCCGAAAAACTGAACTTAGAGAGGGAAAGCTTCAAATGCTTACTGTCGGGGGCATGGCGGTCCGAGCTTTCAATTTGGGAAGATAGCTCTCATCATGAGATTCATCCTAGAATCAATAATTGCATTAATTGATGTCGAGTTGAGTTCAAATTTCATCATCAAAATTATGTCGGTTCTCTCTCTAGCGCCGGTCGAAAATTACAAAGAAAAGCCAAATTAGCTTACCTTTCTATTCCAATTCAGTCGTGGGAGGGTTAAAGAGGTGTTGGGAGAGTTTGGTTCAGTCACGCCCCGACCCGGTCTGGTCGGATCCCCGTGATCAACCCGCCATTCTCCCGGTTTATCAAAGGGTTTCCCCTTATTATAAACCGTAAAGAGTAAGGCATCCTTTAAACCTGCACCATTTCCTGGAATAGCATAATCAAAACTGCATGAAATTTTAAACTTTACATACCTGTCTCACAGGCATCTTAGTTGATGGTCTTTAAGGGTAGACTTTCCGGGATTTCCTTAAAGGGATATAAGGGAGGGGGTGAGTACTACTACTCAATGAATGGGTTTTTCAAAAATTTAGACTTTTAAGAAAATATATATTATTGGAGTGTGTTAGACTACTTTTTTTTTCAAAAATCATTTCATTCACATTCTCGTGTTTATCACCATTTCTTTTCAACCATGGTGTGTCATCACCCAACACACATCCTTCAATATGAAGGTTACACACATTCGTAGGTCAGCACGACCACTAAACCCACTAGTGGCTTTGGAGCGACTTTACCGGCCACTCGGATAGAAGCACGACCACTTCTACCATGAGATCAAGTGGATGTACGCGACATCTGACCCTCAATCCTGAAATCGATTCTTTGTGTCCGAATGAGGATAGAGACCTCATCATGTCCCCACCCCGGTCTCATGCGCTTGGTGCTACTCCAAATTTTGCACAGATACCTAGAACGATGATCTGCCCTTATACTCACCGAGTCGTCCAAGGCCCTTAGGACACATCACTACCCCTCATGGGTGTCTTGATGATCCCATACTCATAGTGCATGCACAAACAAAATTTTCTTAAATTGCCATGTAATATGTGGTGCCATTTGTCTCAACGGTCCCAACCTTCAACTCAACCTGTAGCCATTTGTCTTGACTGGTTCGAAGACCAGTCATGTCGCACTACTACTAGTTGACTGAGTATGTCGGACCTGCCTTAGTACCATGACCAAATAATTCACTTATTAAGGTTTAGTGGCACATATATATATCATGTTCTTTTACGAGCTCCTGCTCGTGTCCATTGGCCTATGGCCTCTATTCGAGATTTTTTTCAAAAATAGGGCATATTAGCCTTCAAGTTCCAAAACCGAGGCCACCGGCCTATAAGAGCTATTCAAGCTCCTGTTAAGAAGGTCTCCCAAATAGTTTAACCATTGGCACACAGTCAGGGGAGAACACTTCTGACAAAATAGGTTTTAACTGTCCATTAAACCGACTGGTATAAGGACATCTCCATTCATAATCGATGAAAGGGTTTTCAATTTCCTTTGAGGAAGTCTCATCATACCAACTGGGTATGATCTACTTACAACCGGTAATTAGTTTTTTTTCCGCATAATTTTCACATCACTTTCTTAGTTGTGATGATTAAAATACCACTAAACAGTGGGTTTTTATACCGGGGTACTGATCATCCCCAACCAGGTATGATATATAATCCCACTCACCCGTTAACGTAGTGAATTCCACTAGACCGGTATTTGTATTCACGCGAGCTCGTCCATGCTGGCATTCCCTATACTTCACGTTCCTACACGATATTAACATCCATGTTCATTATTACTCGGCATAATAGCCTTCATTCATTTCAAATAAATGAAAAAAACCAAAACTCTTTAGTTATTTACAATTAGGTCCCTAAAGTTATTTATCTTTAACATTAAGTCCCTAATGTCGGTTTTTCCTCAAATTGAGTCCCGAAACTTTTAAAATTTATCTTGGGACCTCAATTTATTCAATTTCACCAAAAGGGGGTTTAATTTCTCAAATTTCCAATTTGGTCCCCCAACTTTTCCAAAATTACCATTTTGCCCTTCCTTTAAAAAAATGGTAAGTTTTGCCCCCAAATTTCCAAAATTCCTCAATTGGTCCTCCAACATTATTTTCAAGCCCAATTGACCCTCAATTTCATTAAATTGCATTTTGGTCCTTTGAATTTCGAAAATCCCCAATTTCAACTCTTTGCACAGTCGAATTTGATTTCATCAAATTGACCAATCAAACACCTCTAATTGTTGAAATTGAAGTTAAAATTGAGTTCGTTCATCTTCTTAGAATTCAATAGCGCTTTGATCGGAAGTTTTGACGCCGGAACGAGCTCAAATGGAGCTTCGTCGAAAAACGGACTGTAGAGAGAGAAAGCTTCGATTACTCACCGATGAGGGTACGACGGTCCGAGCTTCCGATCTAGGCAGATAGCTTTCATCCTAAGGTTCATCCTAGAATCAAGAATTGCATCAATTGATATCGAATTGAGTTAGAATTTCATCATTGAAATTATGTCGGTTCTCTCTCTAGCACCGGCCGGAAATTGTAGAGGGGGCCGAATTGGGTTACCTTTCAATCCTAATTCAGTGTGGGAGGGCTGAGGAAGTGTTAGGAAGGCTTGGTTTGGCTTGAGGAGGGCTTGAAATGGCTAATTTAAACTCGTCCGAAATAGGGCAGCGTCGATCCACCGGAGCTGCTTCACTGTTTCATCACGCTAGCATTTCTTCAGTGACCCTTGTAGCAAACGAAGACTACAGGCATAGCTGACTTCTCTCCAGTTCTAAAGAACCCGGCCTCGCCTTGTTTAGCTCAAAAAAGACCCCATATCGAAGCTCTAGTTCGAGATTTGCCAGAAAATGGAGCAGTTGAGAGAGAATGGAGTTTTTAGGTGTGGAGAGGATGAATGGGGAGGGGCTCTTTATATAGGGAGCTCGGGGACCCGTTGACCGTCCGTTCAGCACCTTTATGACAGGCACTAAAGATGTGAAACGTACCGAACAGAAACGTTTCTTTCTCGCCAATGCTGCTTCAATTTTCTGGCGAGTGAAAAGTGCTGTCATCCTAAGGAAGAAGATGACACTGTTCCGAACCGGACTGGACAGGTACGAACCGGGTTCGAAGCTTAAATTGACTGGTTCACCCCTCATTCGACCGAGTTTTTCAAATCTAAAAATGTCTAAATTCATTTTCTATCCAATGGTGGCCTAAAATCTCAAATTTGAATTATTTAAGCCACCTAGAAAAATGAATTTATGATTCGGTTCAATAGTGGTTCAAACTAGTCCAAATCGATTCGGATCCGGTTCACCTGAACCAGTTTAGTTTTCATCCACAATTCCTTCACGAGTCCATTTCCATGTCTTTTATGACTCCTTGGGTCACTTAGGGTCCATAAAATTCTCAATTTACCATCTCTTTATCGATTCCAATTCATAAACCGGCTTGGTCCTTAAACCGGTTCAATCTGGTTCGGGTCCGGTTCACCCGAACCGGTCTGGTTTTTTTCTCCCACTTTGTTCTAAGGTTCCTTCCCAAGGTTTATGAATTTCTTTGGAGTACAATGGAGTTAAATTCCTTTGTTTTGCCCGATCTCTATCGGTTCTGGTTCATGAACCGACTCGGTTCATAAACCGGTTCAATCCTATTGGATCCGATTCATCCAAACCAGTCTAATTATCCTCTTCCAATTCATCCTAAGGTTCTATTCCCTAGTATTATGAACCCTTTGGATCACCTGGGAGTTGTAAATTCCTAAATTGCCCATTCACAATTGATCGGGTTTGTGAACTGGTACGGTTTTCTCACTTGGTTTGACTGGTTCTTTTCCCAGTTTTCCTTAGCTCAAAAGGGCGGGGTTTACAGGTTTGGCATGAGGAGGGATCAAATTGGCCAATTTCAACTCAGCCGAAATAGGGCAGCTTCGGTCCGTCGGAGCTGCTTCACTGTTCAATCACGCCGATGCTTCCTAGTGACACTCAGAGAAAATGGAGACTACATGCATGTAGTTGACTTTTCCCCAATTCTAAAGAACTTGGCCTCACATTGTTAGGCTCATAAAAGTGCCCAAGTTGGAGCTCTAGTTCAAGCTTCGCCAGAAATTGGAGCAGTTGATAGAGAATGGAGTTTTCAGGTGTGGAGAGCATGAATGGGGAGAGGTTCTTTATATAGGAAACTCAGAGACTTCCTGGCCATCCGATTGGTGCCTTAATGATAGTCATTCATTGCTTAAAACTCCCTGGCCAAAGACATTTTAACTTCTCCAGCGCTGCACTATTTTTCGGCGAGTGAATAGTGTTGTCATTTGAAGGAAGAAGACGACACTATTATGAACTAGAACGGACCGGTCCAAACTAGGTTCAAAGCTTAAACTGGTCGAATGACCCTCAATTCGACCGAATTTTTTAAATCTAAAAATTTATAAATTCATTTTATAACCAAAGGAGGTCTCAAATCTCAAATTTGAATTTTTTAAGCCACGTAGAAAATGAATTTAGCATCTAGTTCAATAGTGGTTCAAATTGGTCCAAACCGGTTCAATCCTGTTCACCTGAACCAGTTTGGTTTTCATCTCCAACTCATCCTAAAGTCCTTTTTCATGACTTTTGTGACTCCTTAGGTCACTCGTGATCCATAAATTTCCCAGTTTGTTCTTTCTCTATCGGTTCTGATTCATGAGCCGACTCGGTTCATAAACCGGTTCAATCTAGTTTGATCCAGTTCATCTGAATCAGTCTAGTTTTTCTCTTCCAATTTGTCATAAGGTTCTTTTCCAAGGTTTTATGAACTGTTTGGATCACTTGGGGGTTGTAAATTTCCAAATTGCCCATTCTCTAATGATCGGGTTTGTGAACTAGTTAGGTGTTCCTCACTCAGTTTGACCAGTTCTTTTTCTCGGTATTCCTTAACTCAAAAGGGCAGGGTTTATAACTCCTTTTAGGAGTTTTGTGCCCAAAACTAAATCAGCATTTTTAATCCTGGAATAACTTTCCTTAATGTTAACTTGAACTTGTCAATGCTTCGGTCATTCTTTTAATTTCAGTCAAAATTTGTTTGACCTCGTCATGCTTACCAACTAACTCTTCCTTACTTGAGTCACATTTTTTTTTCCTTGAAACTGTTAGGCTTACATGCCCCTTACAGCATGACATACTCTAGCAAATGTCATTGACCATTTAAAATTTTGTTTTGAACAATTCCATAACGGTTATTCTTCCTTTCTTAGGTCCTTCCCCATTCCCAGGGATATCCTTTACTCGAGGATTTTCCTTTGTCCTTAATCCACTCTTACTTACTCGGGACCATTTCACGATTCATTATTTTGAGTTGATTTCTTTTTGGTCTATGTAGTGATTGTTTTGTTTGGGGAGTTCCCTTCTTATGGTTTCATTCTCTACCCTCAAAGTAGAGGTTTTAACCTTAAGAGTTGCATGTTCAACCTTCTTACCATCCTTTGGAGATTTCTTCCTTCATTTCCTTACACCTTCTTCTATGTTGAGGCATTTGCCCACTTTAAATCCTTATTCGTCTTAAAATTCCCTTTCATTCCTTATCTAAGGAATTTCTGATTATTGGTCTTATTTCGTATATTCCACACTATGCCCATTCATCCATTCTTTTGGCTCCATTAAGTGAGCATGGACCACGACCCATCCTGATGTCAGTGGTCATTTTCCCTAATTTACTTCTTAATTGAAGGCTTACTTCTCCAAGATTCCTCATATATTCTTTCTTTTATTCTCTTAAAATTGTAGTCCACCTACAACTATTTGTTATAGCATCCTTTGATGCTACCATGTTATTTATCTCTTCCTTGGGTTTAATTTACTTCTTAGGCCTTCATGAGTACTTTTCCTTGGTACTTGATCATTCCATCTCAACCAACATTTCATTTGTGAGCTTATCATTCTATCCATTTCGGTTGGTTCCAGTTCCTCTTAATTGGGGTACGTATGCCTTTTCGGGGCTTCTTTCCTTGGTAGGATTCTTTCTCTTTCTCCCGAAATTCCTTTTTCATTCGTTCCTTGGAAGTATCTAATCATTAAATGACATCCTTTGATGTCGTCCTTCTCCTGCACCCTTCCTAGGAAATCTAGCAGTACATCCTTGTACCATTTCTTAAATTCTACTTATATCTCGCTCAAGTTTTCTTACTTGGAAAAGGTTCAGACATGGTTTGTTTCCAAACCTCTTTGTGCGAGGCTTACTTAGTCTTCTCCTGGCTTTGAGTTTGGTCATCAATTTGGTCTTGGCTATTGATCTTTTTAGACATGGTTTGTTTCCAAATGTTTGACCTTTCCATCTTTCCTTTCTTTACTAGAGATTAATCTATGACTCTCATGAGGGTTAGTTTGTTACTTTCCTCACCTCTACAATTCACCTTGTCTAATTATCTTGAGGCAACTATCTCTCGAGTCTTCTTATCTTTAATGGCCATTCCATCACCCTTTTTTGTATGTAGTCCTTACTACTTCTTGGTCCTCCTTAGGGCATCATTTATTCTTCTTGACTATCTTGTTATTTTGTTTATTTTCTTCTATTATGTTTGTCCAAAACTCCAATTTGACTTCTCTGCTTTTTTCCAAAGCAAGTCGCGCTTATCATCCCGAGACATCCCATTTGTCATTGACTTGTCTTCTCTTGTGGAAGCGCTTCCTTCCTTGCTTCTAGACGACTGGAAATTTAAGGAAATTTTTCTTTAGCAACCCTTTTGTTTCGTTTTGCAGTTTATCGAGGTCCTGCCTCCTTTTTCCTTCCTACCTCTCTACTAGGATCTTGAAGAGCTTCCTCCTAGATGTGGTTAAAATTCTGAGCAAGAGTCTTGTTTCTAGGGATGGCATCCTTCTAGATTCCTATAGTTGTGGGAGCGTTATTCTTGGAACGTATTGTTCTAAATCCTTGTGGGGTGGGACATTTCTTCACTTTATGTCCTATTTCCCTTATAGCTTTTAATAAGTCATTTTCTTACCCAGTTGTTATCCAAGTGTTCTCTTAGACTCCTTAATCACCTTGATGGTTTTTTTGCCTTCTTTGCCCAAATATTTCCTTGCTTCATTCCTTTATTTGGGATGGGAATCTCCTTGGTCTCTGTGATGTCTAGGGTAACACGGGTTTGTTGTTTACCTTTCTTGGGCAATCTTCCTATAGCTTGAGGCACAAAGTCACATCATTTTTTAGAGACATAGTTTTTTTAGTAACTTGGAGCCCTTTATTATTGGAGAGGTAGTAGAATAGGTTAGGGTTTTAGCCCTGTTACAAAAAGTGTTTACGAAACCGATGGGGAGCTACTGGATTCTTGACAAGTGTCCTTAGTAAGGTTATCAGCCCTTGATGGTGTTCCTGGCCTTAGGCTTGGCTTCCTTCATACTCAAGATTATGCCCTTAACATATCCTGGCACCATTCTTCTGGATACTTCCCACTAATATCTCTTGTTCCTTTGGGACTTCTCGGGTATTTTAGGTTGATCTCCCTAGGGGGATAGAGTGTTGGTAAGCAAGTCCTAGTTTTCTTGGTTCCTGTCCTGGGAGCCATATGAAAATTTTAAAATCATTCCTATTAGTTACTATCTTTTCTAGTCTTTATTATGTATTCAAGGAAACATGTTCTAATACCACTCAAGTTGTCACACCCCGACCCGGTTTGGTTGGATCTCCATGATCAACCTGCCACTCTCCCGATTTATTTAAGAGTTTCCCCTTGTTATAAATCGTAAATAGTAAGGCATCCTTTAACCTGTACCTCTCCTAGAATAACATAAATCAAAACTGCATAAAAATTTAAAATTTATCATACCTGTCTCACAGGCGTGTTAGTTGGTGGTCCCTGAGGGTAGGCTTTTCGAGATTTTCCTAAAAAGGAATATGAGAGAGAGGGTGAGTACAACGACTTAGTGAATGGGTTTTCTAAATTTGACTTTTTGGAAAAAGATTTGTTTTGAGTGTGTGAGATTCCTTATTTCTTTTCAAAAATCCTTTTATTTCAAATCTCTTTATTTTATCACCATTTCTTATTAATCACGGTGTGTCATCACCCAACACACATCCTTTATCATGAAGGTCATTCACATATTCGCAAGTGAGTACGTCCATTGAACCCACTTGTGGCATTGGAGCGACTTTACCAGCCACATAGACAGAAGCACGTCCACTTCTACCCTAAGAATGAGTTGATGTTTGCGACATCCGACCCTCAATCCTATAATCAATTATATGTGTCTGTAAGAGGACAAAGACCTCATCCCATCCCCACCCCGGTCTCGTTCACTTCCTTTATACCCACCAGGTCGTCTAGGGCCCAAGGACACATCACTACCTCTCTTGGGCATCATCAAGGTCCCGTAAACACAGTGCATGCACAATTAGTATTTTTAAGTCATGCCATATAATCTGTGGTGCCACTGGTCCAATGGCCCTGAGCCTTAACTCAACCTGTAGCAGTTTGTCTTGACTAGTCCAGAAACCTATCATATCGCACTACCACTAGTTGATTGAGTATGTCGGTCCTATCTTGGTATCATGGCCAAATAATTCAATTATTCAAGTTTTCAGGGCATATATTTCATTTTTGTTTGCTTGTGCCAATTGGCTTATGGCCCACTATTCAAGATTTTCAAAATTGGGCATAATAGCCCCCAAGTTCCAAAATTGAGGCCTCCTATGAACCCGGTCCTTTAATAATGAGAAAATCGGGGAAAGTATTGATCAATTTCAAATTTAAAACTGAGTTGGTCTACAAGCCAGATTATCAAGAAATGGGTAAATTTGAGAATTTACAACTCCCTTGTGACTCAAAATAGTTCATAAACCTTGGAAAAGAACCTTAGGATGAATTGGGGAAGAAAATTCGGACCGGTTCGAATGAACCGGGTCTCAATCAACGCACACCCTTCATCATGAAGGGATTACACATTTGTAGGGTAGCATGTCCACTGCATCCACTTGTGGCATCGGAGCGACTTTACCGGCCACCTAGATAAAAGCCCGTCCACTTCTACTCTGGGAATGAGTGGATATACATGACATTTGGCCCTCAAACCCAAAAAGAAACTCCATGTCCATATAAGGATAGAGACCTCATCCCGACCCTAGCCCGGTCTCATGACCATGAAGCTACATCGAGCTTCCCTAACTGCTGGCACAATAGACTACCCTTATCTCTATCATATCGTCCAGTAACCCCTAGGATGCATCACTATCCCTCTTGGGCGTATCGATGGTCCTGAACCTTAGTGCATGCACAAAACAATAGTTTTCCCCATAAGCCATTTAATCTTTGGTTTTATTGGTACATTGGCCCCAACCCTCAACTCGACTTGTAGCTATTTGTCTCGACTAGTCCATCGACCTATCTTGTTGCATTACCGCCAGTCCATCGAGTATGTCGGTCTTGTCTTGGTAACATGGCCAAACACATCATTCATTTACGAGCTCATTTTTGTTTCAACTAGCCTTGGGCCTAGTGTACGAGATTTTCTAAATCGAGCATTTTAGACCCCAAGTTCCAAAACTGAGGCATCCGGCATATTTGAGCTATTCAAGTTCCTATCAAGAAGGTCTCCCAAAAGATTTAAGCAGTGGCACACAGTTAGGGGAGAGTACTTCTAACAAAAATAATCTTTTCATTCGTCTATCACACCAATCGGGTGTGATGACATCTCTGCTTACAACCGATAAACGGGTTTTTCACTTCCTTCTAGGAAGTCCATTATACCAACCGGGTATGATCTACTTACAACCAGTAAGTAGGTTTTCCATGTGTTTTCTCACATCACTCCATCCAAGTGTGACGTTAAAATCCCACATAGTATCGGGTTTTCATTACCGAGGTGCTCATCATCCCAACTGGGTATGATATGAAAATTCTTACTCTTCTGATAATACAGTGAATTCCTCTTAACCAGCTCTTTGATTTCATGTGAGTTTGTCCTTGCTGGTATTCCCGATACTTCATGTTACTACACGATATGAACATCCTTGTTCGTTATCCTTTGGCCTAAAAGCCTTTATTCATCATAAATGAATAAAATGCCCAAACTTTTAGTTAATTGCATTTAGGTCCCTAAAGTTCTTTTTCTTTTACTTTAGGTCCCTAATGCCAATTTTTATCCAAATTAAGTCCCAAAAATTCTAAATTTTACTTTAGGACCTCAATTTATTCAAAATCACAAAGAGGGGTTCAAGTTTCCCAAATTTCCAATTTAGTCCCCAACTTTTCCAAAATTATCATTTTGCCCCTACTTTACAAATATGGTAAATTTCACGCCAAAAATTGACCAATTGGTCCTCTAACATCTTTTTGATGCCCAATTGGCCCTCAATTTTAGGAAATTCTACTTTAGTCCATCGAATTTTTTAAATCCCCAATTTCCTCCTTTCAGCTTGGTTGAATTTCATTTCATTAAATTCATCGATTAATTAAAGGTTAATTATTGAAATTGAAGGTAGATTTGAGTTCCTACACATCCATATGATTCAATTGCACTTTGAATCGCATGAATTGACGCTAGTACGAGCTCAAACGGAGCATCACTGAAAAGCAGGACCTAGAGAGAGAATGCTTCGAAAGATTACTGTCGGGGGTGCAGTAGTCCGAGCTTTCAATTTGGAAAGATAGCTCCCGTTCTCAGGTTCCTCCTAGAATCAAGAATCATCTCAATTCATGTTGAATTGAGGGAGAATTCGATCAGTAAAGTTTCATTGGTTCTCTCTCTAGCACCGATCAGAATTTACAAAGGGGAGCCAAATTGGCTTACATTTTCGCTCTAATTCGGTCGTATGTGGGCTGAGGGGGTGTTGGGAGAGCTTGGTTTGGCCTAAGGAGGGCTCGGATTGGATGATTTCAGCTCGACAAAAATAGTGCAGCTTAGGTCCGCTGGAGCTGCTTCACTGATCGATCACGCTGGTGCTTCTCTAGCGATCCTTGGAGCAATTGGAGACCACCGCTGGGTAATTGACTTTTCCCCAAGTCTAAAGAACCTGAACACACCTTCTTTGGCTTAGAAAAGCTCCTATGTGAGAGCTCTAGTTTGAACTTCATCGAAAAACTGAGTAGGTGAGAGAGTGGAGTTTTTAGGTGTGTGAAGGATGAATGAAGAGGGGGTCTTTATATAAGGAGCTCGGGGACTCTTCAATCGTCCATTCGGCACCTTAATGACAAACATTGATGCTAAAATGTATTAAACATAGATGTTTCTTCTTCATCGGCGCTGTTCAATTTTCTGGCGAGTGAATAGTGCTGTCATTTGAAGGAAGAAAACAACATTGTTCCGAACCGGGTTCAACGCTTAAACCGGCCGGTTTAGGCCCGATTCGATCGAGTTTTTCAAAATTAAAAATTTGTAAATTCATTTTGCTGGCCTCAATTCCCCAATTTGAATTTTCTAAGTGACCTAGAAAAATGAATTTAGCATCCGGTTTAATAGTGGTTCAAACTGGTCCAAATTGGTTTAATTCAGTTCACCTGAACCAGACTAGTTTTCTCTCCCAAATTGTCCTAAAGTCCCTTTGCAAGGTTTTTATGACTCTTTGGGTCACTCAGGAGTTGTAAATTTTCCAATTTGCCTGTTCCCAAATGGTCGAGGTTTGTGAACTGGTTCGGTTTTCTCACTCGGGTTGACCGGTTCTTTCTCAGCTTTTCCTTAAATCCAAAGGGTGGGGTTTACAAAAAGAAAGGAAAGTCCTTGAGAAAAGGACGCCACTTAAACTAAGGAAGGATATAAAAAGGGTAAAAATTAGATAAAAGAAGTTAACACCACAAAGCCATGAAAACGAGTAGGTAGAACTCGAGAGTACACCAAGCTAAGGGTTTTTAACAATTAAGGGAATTACTACACATGAGAATGATGAGGTATATGGGAACTTCCAATCCATAAATTCTGAGTAAAGAACCTCAAGGGGAAGAACCTTGCTCAAAACAAAGGAGGATGTGAATCTAAGGATATACCCTTGAGCTCTCATGAAAGATATGTTTAGCAAAAATGAGCTCCATGGAATGAGTAAGCAAGGGGAAGAGAAGAAATTCCTTAAAGTGCATGTTAGATTGAGGCTAAGTGAAAATAACCGAAATACTTGTGTGTCAACAAATTTAGATTGACATTAAGAGAAATTATTTCCTGTGCTAGGGATGTGGAATTATGTTTTGGGGATAAATGTAAACCCCGCCCTTTGGAGTTAAGGAAAATCGGGAAAAGAATCGGTCAAACCAAGTGAGAAAAACCAAACCAGTTCACAAACTCGTTTATCAGGAAACGGGCAAATTGGAAAACTTACAACTCCCAAGGGACTCAAAATGGTTCGAAAACCTTGGAAAAGAACCTTAGGACAAATTGGGGGAGAAAAACTAGACGGGTTTTGGTGAACCGAATCTGAACCGGATTTAACCAATTTATAAACCGAGCTATTTAATGAACCGGAACTGATAGAGAGAGGGCAAACCAGGAAAATTATGGATCCCAAGTAACCTAAAGAGTCACATAAGCCATGAAAAATGACTTTAGGATAAATGGGGGATGAAAACCAAACCGGTTCGGGTGAACAGGATCCGAACTAGATTGAAACGGTTTTGATCGGTTTGAACAACTATTGAACTAGATTCTAAATCCATTTTTCTAGGTAGCTTAAAAAATCAAATTTTAGATTTGAGGCCACCATTGGATAGAAAATGAATTTAGATGAATTAAGAATTTTTTTAAATTCGAAATATTCAGTCGAATTGGGGGTGAACCGGCTGATTAAAGACTTGAAACCGGTTCGAACCAGTCCAGTCTAGTTTGAAACGGTCTAATACAGTTCAGAATAGTGTTGTCTTCTTCCTTCAGATGACAGCACTTTTCACTCACCAAAAAAACGTGCAGCACTGGCGAAGCTGAAAAGTCTCCGGCCAAGGAGTTTTAGGCAATGAATGACCACCATTAAGGCACCAATTGGACGACCAGGAAGTCCCCAAGCTTCCTATAAAACTCCATTCTCTCTTAGCTGCTCCATTTTCCAGTGAATCTCAAACTAGAGCTTCGACTTGAGCACTTTTCTGAGCCAAATAAGGTAAGGTCAGATTCTTTAGAACTGGGGAGAAGTAAGCTACACGCCTATAGTCTCCATTTGCTACGAGAGTCATCGGAGAAGCGTCGGCGTGATGGAACAGTGAAGTAGCTCCAACGGACCGAAGCTACCTTATTGCGGCTGAGCTGAAATCGGCCAATTCAAGCCCTCCTCGGGCCAAACCATGCCCTCCCAACACCTCCCCAGCCCTCCTACAGTTGAATTAGAGTTGAAAGGTAGGCCAATTTGGTTCCCCTTTGTAAATTCTGATCGGTGCTAGAGAGAGAACCGGCAAAACTTTGATGATAAAATTCTCACTCAATTCGGCATCAATTGATGCTATTCTTGATCCTATGATGAACCTTAGGATGAGAGCTATCTGCCCAGATCGAAAGCTTGGACTATCGTGCCACCGACAATATGTTTTCAAAGCTTTCTCTCTAAGTCCAGTTTTTCGGCAGAGTTCCGTTTCAGCTCATTCTGGCACCAAATCATGCCATTCAAAGTGCAATTTAATCGTATGAACCTGTAGGAACTCCAATGTAACTTTAATTTCAACAATTAAACTCATTTGATCAATCAATTTGATGATTGGAGGCCCCCAGCCTATAAGAGCTATTCGAGCTTCCGTCAAGAAGGTCTTCCAAATAGTTTAAGCATTGACACACAGTCAGGGGAGAGCACACAGTCGGAACGAGCTCAAACGGAGCTTCGCGAGAAAATAGACTGTAGAGAGAGAAAGCTTCAATTACTCACCGGTGAAGGCACAGTGGTCCGAGCTTTCGATCAGAGCAGATAGGTCTCGTCCTGAGGTTCATCCTAGAATCAAGAATTGCATCAATTGATACGGAATAGGATTAGAATTTCGTCATTGAAATTCGGTCGACTCTCTCTCTAGCACCGATCGAAAATTGTAAAGGGGAGTCGAATTAGCTTAACTTTCGGTCCTAATTCGGCCATGGAATGGCTGAGGAAGTGTTGGGAGGGCTTGAAATGGCTGATTTCAGCTTGGCCGAAATAGTGCAGCTTCAGTCCGTCGGAGTTGCTTCACTATTCCATCATGTCGGCGCTTCTCCAACAATTCTCGGATTGACTGGAGTTTGCTATCAGATAGCTGTCTTCTGCCCAGTCCTAAAGAGCCCGACCTTTGTTCAAGTAGAAGCTCTGGTTCGAGCTTTACCGAGAAATGGAGCAGTAGAGAGAGAGAGAGAAGTGTTCAGGTGTGAGGAGAATAAAATGGGGATGACCTCTTTATATAAAACCCGTGTATTAAATGGGCGAGATTTATTACTAGTATTAATATTGCCATAAATTATTGGTATTAATTCCAATAATTTAATTTCGGTATTAAATTATTTGTATTAATTCCAATAATTTTATTTAGGTATTAATTAAAATAACTAAATATATATTAATTTATGGTTATTTATGATAAGGGGTACATAAAAATTTTTTACCAAAATTTTGGGTTACAAAAAAAATTCATACTTCCAAGGAGGTCACCCATCCTCACACTACTCTTAGGCAAGCACGCTTAACTTTGAAGTAATTATGAAATCTAGTTCACCTAAACCAATTTGGTTTTTATTTTCTAAAGTTTCTTAAATTTCTTTTCCAAGGTTTAATGAACCCTTTAGATCACCTAGAAGTTGTAAATTTCCATATTGTGTGTTCTCAAATGTAAACCGGCTCGGTTTTCTTACTTGATTTGATTGGTTCTTTTCCCGATTTTTCTTAACTAAAAAATTCGGGGTTTACAACTCTCCCCTCCTTTTATGAGTTTTGTCCCCAAAACTTAACCAATATATTCCACATCGGGAATAATTTCCCTTAATGTTAACTCAGGTTTTCTTGACATGTTAACACTTCGATTGCTCTTTTGCTTAGTCCCCGTAATCATTAATCTAAGGAATTTCTTTTCATTTATCATGCTTACTCCTTCCATGCAATTATAAGAACAAGGCATGGATGGCTCATTAATCCAAATGTACATTCTTAGGTTCACATCTTCCTTTATTTAGGATAAGGTTCTTCCTTTTGGGGATGTTACTCAAGATTTCAGGATTGGGTGTTCCAAGGTGCCTAATCGTTCCTTTGTCTAGTTATTCTCTTCATTATTGAAACCCCTAGCTCAACGTTCTTTCAAGCATTACATACTTGTTTTCACAGGTTTTTGTGTTATTATTCTTTCGTCCCAATTTAACCCATCCTTCATCCGTCATTAATTACAACTTCGGTCAAATTTATGTTTGACCTTGTTATGTTTACCAACTAACTCCTTCTTACTCAAGTTACATTTTACTCAGGATTGTTGGTGCTTATATTTCCCTTATAATATGACATAGTTCTGAACCTGTATCAGCCCATCAGACTCCTACAACACCTCTTTTAGGGACTATATAATTTCATCACTCCTTTCTTCAGGTAGTATTCCTCAACTACCTTGACTGTTACCTAATTATCATTCGTATCTTAACAACATGTCTAACATAATTGTGTCAATTTTCCTTACCCACTCGTCCATTCCCAACTTCTTTATTGGGTCTTTCTGGTGCCAATTATTTGGTTTCCCAATAGTTTACCAACAAACTAGGATTCTTTCTTTCTTAAGTCCTTGGCATTCCTTATTCAAGGGTTTTTCCTTTTTCCTTAATCCACTTTTATATGGCATGATGTGAAAATACTGATTGTGCATGCACTAAATTTATGGGACCTTGAAGATGCCCAAGAAGGGTAGTGATATGTCATAAGGCCCTGGACAACCTAGTGGATATAAGGGCAGTTCGTTGTACCAGGTAACCTTGCGAAGCTCGACTAGCTTTAACCACATGAGACCGGGGTGGGATTGAGGGTCAGATGTCGTGAACATCCACTCGTTCTCACTATAGAAGTGTATGTGCTTCTATCTAGGTAGCCGGTAAAGTCGCTCCAACGCCACAAGTAGGTTTAGTGGACATTCTGGCCTACGATTGTGTGATTGACCTTCATGATGAAGGATGTGTGTTGAGTGATGGAACACCGTGATTAATAAGAAATGGTGATAAAAACAGAGATTTGAAATGAAAGGATTTTTTAAAGGAAATAAGGAGTTTAACAAACACTAAAACAAATAGTTTTCCAAAAATATAAATTTTGAAAACCCATTCCTTGAGTCGTTGTACTAACCCCCTCCTTATATCCCTTTCAGGAAATCCCAGAAAGCCTACCATTAAGGAACATCCACTAATACGCATGTGAGACAGGTATGATAAATTAAAAATTTTATACAGTTTTGATTTATGCTATTACTAGAAATGTACAGGTTTAAATAACACCTTACTCTCACGGTTTATAAACAAGGGACAACCCTTAATAAGTCGGGAGTATGGCAGGTTGATCATGGGGATCCGACCAAACCGGGTCGGGGCATGACAACAAAATTCCTAAAAGGAGGGCAGAGTTGTAAACCCCATCCCTTGAAGATAAAAAAATCGGGGAAAGAACCGGTCAATTCAAGTGAGAAAACCGACCTAGTTCACAGACCCCAACCGTTAGAGCATGAGAAAAATTGGAAATTTACACATCCTAAATGACCCAAAGAATCATAAAAACCATGGAAAGTGGTCTTAGGACAATTTGGGAAAGAAAACTAGACCAGTTCAGGTGAACCAGTTTCGATCGGTTTGAACCTTCAATGAATCGAATGCTAAATTCATTTTTCTAGATGGCATAAAATATTCAAATTGGGGAATTGAATGCACTGTTAGATAGAGAATGAATTTAGAGATTTTTAATTTTGAAAAAATCAGTCGAATCAGACTTGAACTGGCCGGTTTCATTGAACACGGTTCGGACCGGTTTGGTCCGATTCGGGACAATGTCGACTTCTTCCTCCAAATGATGACATTGTTCACTTGACGGAAAAATGAGCACTGCTGGTGGAAAGGAAACGTTTCCATTCAATCTATTTCAGGCCATCAATGAGTGCCATTATGGTGCCAAATAGACGGTTAGAGAGTCCCCACGCTCCCTATATAAAGAGCTTCTCTCCATTCATCCTCCAAACACCTTAAAACTTAACTCTCTCCCAACTACTCAGTTTTCCAACGAAGCTCAAACCAGAGCTCCAACATAGGGGTTTTTCAGAGATAGAAGGCAAGGTCAAATTCCTTAGACAAGGGGAGACGTCAGCTACCCGACGGTGGTCACCATTTGATCCAAGGATCATTGGAGAAGCACCGGCGTAATCGAACAATGAAGTAGCTCCGGTGGACCGAAGCTGCCCAGTTTCGACCAAGCTGAAAATGGCCAAATTGAGCCATCATCAGGCCAAAACAAGCTCTCACAATACTCTATCGGCCCTCTACGATCGAATTAGAACTAAAAGGTAAGCCAATTCGGCTCCCCTCTACAATTTCCTATTAGTGTTAGAGAGAGACACAAGGAAACTTCACTAAGCAAATTCTCCCTTAATTCGACATGAATTGTTGTAATTCTTGATCCTAGAAGGAACCCCAGGACGAGAGTTACCTACCCCGATCGAAAGTTCGGACCGCTGCACCTCCACCAGTAAGCTTTCAAAGCTTTCTCTCTCTACTCCCAATTTTCCATCGAAGCTCCGTTTGAGCTTGTTTTGACCCCAATTCATGCGATTCAAGTCTCAATTTAATTGTATGGATGTGTAGCAACTCAATTTTACCTTAAATCTCAACAATTAAACCTGGTTGAATGGTAAATTTGATAAAATCAAATTCGGCCAGATGAAAGGGGGAAATTGGGGATTTCGTCAAATTATGGACCAAAGTGTAATTTCCCAAAATTGAGGGCCAATTGGCCATGGAAAAGATGTAGGATGACCAATTGGTCAATTTTTGGAATTCAATGGGGTCAAATTGCCATTTTGGTAAAGTAGGGGCAAAATGGTAATTTTTGAAAAGTTGGAGATCAAATTGGAAATTTGGGAAACTTGACCCCCTTTGTGATTTTGAATAAATTGAGGACCCAAAGTAAATTTTGGAAGTTTTAGGACTCAATTTGGGGAAAATTAGCATTAGGGACCTAAAGTTAAAGAAAAAGAACTTTAGGGACCTCAATGCAAATATTTAAAAGTTTGGACATTTTGTTCATACGTGAGGAACGAAGGCTATTATGCCAAATGTTAATAAACGATGATGTCCAAATCATATAGGAATACAGAGTACCAGAACGCCAGCAAGGATAAGCTCGCGTTGAGGCAAAAAGTCGATTAAGAGGAATACACTACACTTATCGGGTGAGTGGGATTATTCACATCATACCTGGTTGGGATGATGAGTATTTCGGAAATGAAAAACCAATTTTATGTGAAATTTTAACATCACACTAGGTTGGTGTCATGTGGAAACTATGCGGAAAAACCACTTACCAGTTGTATGTAGATCATATCTGGTTGATATGATGAACTTCCTGGAAGGAAGTAGAAAACCCTCTTACTGATTGTAAGTGAAGATGTCATCATAACCAATTGGCGTAATGGACAAGTGAAAAGTTATTTTGTCAAAAGTGCTCTCCCTTGACTGTGTGCCAATGCTTAAAAATTTTGGGAGACATTCTTGACGAGAGATCGAATATCTCAGATAGGCCAAATGCCTCAATTTTGGAACTTGAGAGCTAAAATGCTTGGTTTTGGAAAATCATATATAGTGGGCCTAAGGCAAGTTGGAACGAGCAGGAGCTCTAAACAAACATGATGATAAGCCATGAAATTTCTTAATGAATGATTGATGTGATTTGGCCATGGTACCAAGACAGGGCCGACATACTCGATGGACTGGCAGCAGTGCAGCAAGACTAGGTCGATGAACTGATCTAGACAAACAGTTGTAGGTCGAGTTGAGGACCAGGGCCATTAGACCAGTGGCACCAAAGATAAACGGCTTTATGGAAAACTTTTTTGTGCATGTACTTGAGGTTCAAGACCATCAAGACACCCAAGAGGGGCAGTGATGCATCCTAGGGGCTACTGGATGACATGGTGGAGATAAGGGCAATTTGTCATGCTACCAGTGAGAGAAGCTCGACATAGCTTCATGCATATGAGACCGGGGTGGGGTCGGGATGAGGTCTTTGTCCTCATATTGACACGGAGTTGCTTTTCAGGTTTGAGGGTCGGATGTCGTGAACATCCACTCAATCCCAGGGTAGAAGTAGATGGGCTTCTATCTAGGTGGCCAATAAAGTCACTCTAATGCCACAAGTGGATGCATTGGATGGGCTGCCCTACAAATGTGTGATCCCTTCATGATGAAGGGTGTGTGTTGATTGTTAAACACATTGATTATGGTAAATGAGGAAAATGGTTTGAAAATCGAGAGTTTGAGCAAGAAATGATCTCAAAAGGAAATAAGAAGTTTGGCACATTCCAATTAAAAATTATTCTTTTTTAAGAGAACTCTTTTTCAAATATCCATTCACCAAGTTCGAGAAACTTACCCACCTTTTCTATCCCTTTTTAGCAGTAGAGAAAATTACTAGAGGTAACACCAGAATCTATCCTCTATAAGGTATTCATAAAAGTATTTTTTTAAGCTTGCATTTTATTGGTACATGCTATTCCAAGGAACAAGGTTGAAATTTCACCTAGCACCTCTTGATTAAAGAAAGGGGGAAACCCTTCTTGAACCAAGAGAATGTGGGTTGATCATGGGGATCTGACCAAACCAGGTCGAGGCGTGACACCATTGGACCAGTGGCACCAAAGATAAATGGCTTTGTGGAAAACTATTGTTTGTGCATGCACTTGAGGTTTGGGACCATCAAGACGCCCAAGAGGGGTAATGATGTGTCCTAGGGGCTACTGCATGATATGGTGGAGATAAGGTTAGTTTGTTGTGCCAGCAGTCAGGGAAGCTCGACGTAGCTTCATGTGCATGAGACTGGGGTGGGTTCGGGATGAGGTCTCCGTCCTCATATGGACACGAAGTATTTTTGGGTTGGAGGGTTGAACATCAAATATGTACACTCAGAGTCTGGGTAGAAGTCAGGGACTTCTATCAAGGTGGATGGTAAAGACACTCCGATCCACAAGTAAGTGCAGTCAGCATAACTGCACCTCGCAAATATGTGTGTACACTTCATGATGAAGGGCGTATGTTGTTTGTGAAACACACCCACTATGGAAATGTGAAAGAAGGTTTGAAAATCCTTGGAAAAGAATTCGTAAACCTTGCAAAAAGGTTTTGAAAACCATAATTTGAAGAAAATCATTTTTAAATGAAATAGTGAGTTTGGCACACTCCAATTAAAGTTGTTTTGTGAAAACTCTCACCCAACACCCGTTCATCGAGTTGTCGAACTCACCCCCTCCCTTTACCCTTTTCAGGCAACCAAGGGAAAACAAACTTACTGTAGCCGAACCTACAAGATAGGTATGTAAGGTTTAATGTATTCAGTTTTAATTAATGCTATTCCAGAAAAGATACAGGTGAAAAGGATGCCTTACTCCTTGCGGTTTAAAAAAAGGGGAAAGTCTTAATAAATTAGGAGAGTGGCAGGTTGCTCACGAGGATTCGACCAAAACTAGGTTGGGGCATGAAAACTTGAGTGGTATTAGAGTCTATTTCCTCGAGTACATTATCAAGATATGTAATATAGTAACTAAGAGGAATAAATCTTAAAATTTTAGATGGCTCCCAAGAGAGGAACCAAGAGAACAAGAGCCACAATTTCTGACACTGCCCAACAACCCCTTCCTTTTGAAACTCCCCAAGAACCCAAATAGTTCCACCTGGACTAAGCTCGAAACACTAGAGATTGTACGAAGAATTCACTCGAGTGTTCGGAAGGCCTAATCTCACTTCTGAGGTGGACACCAACTCTCAAGTTGAGCCCTAGGAAGTACAATCTCCTACTAATGCTCTTTCGACAACTAGGATGTAAGCCATTACTAGGAGAGATGGATGTTGGAGCTGCCATGGACTGGCTACCCGATATCAAGAAACTCATGGGAATAGTCAGGATTTCATCTGAAGATATGGTAATCCTGACAGAGTTTTTCTTGGAAGCCATTGCGAGGAGGTGGTGGGACAACATCAGGAGCATGCACACCACCATACCCACCTGGAAGAAATTTGAGGAGACATATTCATAGGAATACTTAGATCAGCATTTGATCAACGAGAAGAAACAAGAATTCTCTCCACTTCAACAAGGATCCCACACCATCTCGGAGTATGAGACAAGATTTAATGAGCTAAGACCTTTTGCTCTAGATTTAGCTGGACCAACAGATATCTGCCAACGATTCATGGACGCTCTCAACATGGACATACAAGACCGGATGGGAGTACTAGGACACCCCACAGATTTGGCTGCCATCATCAATATGGCCCATAAGTGTGAGTGTCTGGTACAGACAAGACGACGTTGGATAGAGCAAGCCGGGCGGAAGGAAGAGGGAGGACAGAACAACCAAAGAGGTTAAAAGGAGCCTGGTGGGCAAAGATGGGGGACAAGAATGGGGCCCTTTAGGAGAAATGAGGGATACCATTCCCAAAGGGAGGCAAGTACAACCCCATAAGGGAAAAACCCCTATTGCCCTAAGTGCCAGAAAAGCCATGAAGGGTCGTGTCGAGCATGCTTCGAATGCGGACAGCTTGGACACTTTGCAAAGAGTTGTCCAACCCTTCGAGGAAATACACAATGAAGTAACCATCAACCACCTCAAGGGAACCCAAGGGCATTAGACGGAGGACAAGACATAGCCACTATATTGAGGGTACCAACCCGAGTACACAACCTCAAACAAGAGGAAGCACGGGGTGATCCTAGTACTATAGTTGGTACTTACCATAGCTCCCCTAGACAAATATAACCAAAACCCTATAATTTGTCATCATTATAATAAATAAAAGTTTCATTCCTTACAAAAAAAAGAGGGAAGCAGGAAGGTTGGCATTCGAGGATGTCAGGAAAGTTAAGGTTAGATACCCTCAAGGGCGAATAAAAAGAAATTTTGGGAAATAAGGGGAAGGATTCTTCCAAAGAAGGAAACCCTAGGGAGACATACATATCCCAACTGTGAAGTAATGGAACAAGTGACGAAGGATGAGGAGATGAAGTGCATGCGGAGGTGAAAGCACTAAGGGAATCATACTAGGAGGACCCGAGGAGTAAGTTAAACCAAAGGAATAAGTAAGAAGGAGGATAGCATCAGAGCATGCCATGACAAGTAGGAAAGGGGTGAAGTACCCATAATAAAGGAATAGAGGAAATAACATCTAAGAAACCCCGGAAAGGCAATCCCACCACTTGAGAAGTGAATAAGAAAAATGACCAGCGACATCAAGACAAGTCGTGGTCCACAATCACCTAATGAAGCCCAAAAGAGTAGACAGCTGAGCATAGGGTGGAATACAAGAAATAAGACTAATAGTAGGAAGTTCTTGGATAGGAAATAAGAAATGAAATGGAGATTTTAATACAATGGAGGATTGAAAGCAGGCAGATTCCCCAATATAAAGGGTGCAAGGAGATGAAGAAAAAGGAACTTTAAGGAATGTTAAGAAGGTTGAACGTGTAGCTCCGACGATGAAAATCTCTAGTTTGAGGTACATCGTAGAGAACGAAATTGTAACAAGAGAACACCCCAAACAAAGCAATCGACATGTAGACTGAAAGGGATCAACTCGGAATAAATAATCGTGAAATGGTCACGAGCGAGTAAGAATGGATTTAGGAAAAGGGAAAGTCCTTGAGTAAAGGATGCCACTGGGAATGAGGAAGGACCTAAGAAGGAAAGAATCCCAATGTGTTAGTAAATCATCTGGAAACCCAATAATTGGAATCGGAAAGACCTAATAAGGAAGTTGGGAAAGGATGAGTGGGTAAGGAAAACCGACATGGTTATGTAAGTTGATTGGATAATAGTAAAGGTAGTCGAGAAATACTACCAAACAAAAAGAGGGATGAATTATACGATTCCTGAAAGGCTGGAAAGTTGAGAACAACAATTATGGAAGTGTTCTAAAATTTAAAATGGTCAAAGATAGGTTCAAGAGTAAGTCATGCTGTAAGGGACAAACCCAATAGTCCCGAGGAAAAATGTTACTCAAGTAAGCATAACGAGGTCAAACATAACTTGGACTGAAGTTGTAATAAATAACGAATGGAGGAAGGGTCAAAAATAGGACGAAGGGGTAATAACACCGAAACCTGTAAAAACAAGTATGTAATGCTCGAAAGAACACCAAGCTAATGGTTTGAATGATAAAAAGATCTAGACATAGGAATGATTGGGCATCTTGGAACTCCTAATCTTGAAATCTTGAGTAAGAACCTCAAGGGGATGAATCTTGCCCTAAGCAAAGGAGGATTTGAACCTAGGGATATACATTTGGACTCGTGGGCAAGACTTACTAGTTATGATAAACTCCATGGAGGGAGTAAACAATGTAAAGGAAAAGAAATTCCTTAAGTCAAGGAAAATAAACTTTAGGGACCTAAGTGCAATTAATTAGAAATTTTGAGCCTAGTCGTTCATACGTGAGAAACGAAGGTTGTTATGCCGAAGATTAATCTATAGGGATGTCCAAATCATGTAGGAAAACAAAGGACCGGTACGCTAGCATGGATAAGCTAGCATGGAAGTGAAAACCAACTAGAAAATGATACACTTCAGTTATCAAGTGAGTGGGCTTACTAACGTCATACCCTGTTGGGATGATGTGCCCAGTTTAATGTTAAAAAACCACTTACCGGTTGTGAGTGAGTTTATTCACATCATACCTAGTTGGGATGATGAGCACCTCGAAAATGAAAAACCACTTCTATGTGGATTTTAACATCACATCTGGTTGGAATGATGTCGGAACTAAGTGAAAAAAAAACTATTTACCAGTTATAAGTAGAGAAAATTATACCTGATTGGTATGAAGGACTTACTTGAAGGAAAGAGAAACCCGCTTGCCAATTGTAAGCGGAGGTATCATCACACCCAGTTGGTGTGATGAAGTGAAAATATTATTTTTGTTAGAAGTGTTATTCCCTAACTTGTGTGCCAATGCTTAAACCTTTTGGGAGACCTTCTTGATGAGAGCTAAAATAGCTCAGATAGGCCAGACGCCTCAATTTTGGAACTTGTGGGGCTAAAATGCTCGATTTTAGAAAAATCACGTACAGTTGGCCTAAGGCCAGTTGGAACAAGCAGGAGCTCATAAACAAACATGATATGTTAAAGCCATAAAAATTCTTAATGAATGGATTATGTGATTTTTCCATGTTACCAAGACAGGACCGACATGCTCGATAGACTAGCGGCAGTGCGTCAGGGTCTGATCGATAGACCGACCTAGACAAACAGCTATAGGTCGAGTTGAGGTTCAGGACCATTGGACTAGTGGCACCAAAGATAAATGGCTTTTTGGAAAACTATTTTTTGTCCATGCACTTGAGGTTCGGGACCATCAAGACACCTAAGAGAGGTAGTGATGCGTCCTAGCGACTACTACACGATATGGTGGAGATAAGGGTAGTTTGTCATGCCAGCAGTCAGGGAAGCTCGACGTAGCTTCATGCGCATGAGACCCGAGTGGGGTCGGGATGTGGTCTCATTTCTCATATGGACACGAAGTATTTTTGGGTTTGAGGGTTGAATATTAGAGATGTTCACTCAAACTCCGGGTAGAAGTCAAGGACTTCTATTAGGGTGGATGGTAAAGACATTTCGATCCACAAGTGGGTGCTGTCAACATAATTGCATCTCGCGAATATGTGTGTACCCTTCATGATGAACGGTGTGTATTGTTTGTGAAACACACCCATTATGGAAATGGGAAAGAGGTTTTGAAAACCTTATAAAGGATTTGAGAATCCTTGGAAAAGAATTGGTAATCCTTGGAAAAAGATTTTGAAAACTGAAATTTGAAAAAAAAAGCATTTTTAAATGAAATAAGGAGTTCGACACACTAGGATTAAAGTTTTTTTGTGAAAACTCTCACCCAACACTCATTCACTGAGTTGTCGAACTCACCCCCTTCCTTTACCCTTTTTAGGCAACTAAGAGAAAACAAACTTCCTATAGCTGAACCCGCAAGATAGGTATGTAAGGTTTCATGTATTATGTTTTTATTAATGCTATTCCATGAAAGATACAAGTGAAAAGGATGCATTACTCCTCGCGATTTAGAAAAGGGAAAACTCTTAATAAACTGAGAGGGTGGCGGATTGCTCATAGGGATCCTACCAAAACCGGGTCAGGGCGTGACAATGAAAGTTACTCAAGCATGGTTCCAATATCACTTGAATCACTCAATTTGATGGTTAGAATAAAAATTTGTTCGCTCTTGTAATAAGCTTACCATAAGATTGAAGTAATCACCTTCTAGAGATAATTTTGGCTAGTTGTCGTCAGTTAGGGTGTTGAGGTTTATATAAGGATCTCTAACCTCAAGGACCATCGGTCAATATTTTTATCTGGTCAAATAAACACATGAAGAATTTATTTCATTGACACTTAAATTCTATAGCTTTCCATGAAGGAAATCATTGAAAATAGGGTTATCGAGTCATAAGTCTCATGGAGGAGACAACGCACATGTTATGTCCTAGCATGTTCACCCGCGAGTGCAACATGTGTCCCATCCAATTGGTCAAATTTGACTAGTTTGTGAACTGGTTTTCGACAATTAAATTGGACGATTTTTCTAATTTTAGCTTTTACTTAGTAAATTCGCCCTCAATTTGATCGGAGCTTAACCCAAATTAAAATTTTTAAACAATTCTCAGCTCATTTCCTTGAGTTTAAGCTAAGAATCACCTTTTCATCATTTTTAAATCTTCTTAAAAACTTTTCAAAAATTGTGGTACGAGCTAGTTTGATCTAATTTAATCTGAATCTCAATCGAGTATTTCCTAATTAAGGGAGTTTTTTGGGATTCATTTATCATTAGTTTCACAATATCACATATTTTTACTCAAATATGTTTCTCATTCATTTTAGTTCATTAGCTTGGTTTGATCTTACATATAAGCTTAACTTCAATTTGTGATATATTCGACCAAAAAAATTCCTTTTCAAAAATTGGGTATTATGTACATGATTTGTGATTTGTAGCTCATGTATCCATTATCCATCAGGTTTACTATCCTAAAATGATCATAAATTAGACATGTATATGACACTTTCACTTCCTCGATTTGTTGGAGCAACCTAACTCAACTCTACTTTGCGAAGGCGATTGATAAAGATGAAAATCATACCTTACAATTGATCATTGCTCAGACCCTCCATTAATGTTCCACTGATGTATTAGTTGATAAAACTCCTATTTGAGAATGTGAAAATAGTTCGCCCCTAGTCCAAATCTAGAATTGCTCGTACGCCACCATTTGCATTACACTTATTATTTGGTTGAAAAGATAACGAGGTTTCTCTTTCCATCAACCTTCCTCAGCTTTAAAAATTGTGAAAATTTATAAATTTTATAGCATTGGTCTATATGCTAAAATAATAAATTTTATAGTATTAGTTCATGCAAGCCTACAATGCACACAAATAGGGTATTGGGTTTACATCTCCCTATTCACCCGACCAACTCCATTGAATTTGTTGCAAACCAAAATCCATGGGACGATGTGAATTTCCTTGATTTCTAAATCCTACTTGGCAATTAAGTCCAATACTTCTTATAAATTTGAAAATGATTTCATCATAAGAATTTGAGCCATTAAATAGGAATATGACTCATTTAGCATTAGCAAAACAACAGTCAAATAATCAAAATGTTAATAAACATCCAACTCATCATAAAGAGTTTTCAGCTTTTGTAAAATAGTCATTAATAGTTAATTCCCCTTATTTCAATGCACATAAATTTTATTTTAATCTGAAAATTCTCTTACCATTATTTTGTTGAAATTTTCATTTCAAATCAATTCACATGTCATACACATTCTTGAATGAATAAATGCTATCGGCCATCATTATAAATATGAAATTTTAAATTAAGACTGAATCATACTATTATTCTAAACCCAAGAACTATTATTTTAAATCCTAGAATTATACAAATCAATATTAATAGTAGATTCAATCAAGTTCTCATCTAAACCTATTTTTAAGCCTTGATGATGATACGGCGAGCAATATACATGACACCATATGTAGTAGTTCAATCCCAAACTTTCAAGAAGATGAGCAACCAATATTTGCGTATACCGGAAGGTAAAATGGATTACATGTATACATATCAACGTTCGAGTTGTCCTGGTGAATAAGACATTGAAATTGATTACTTAAATAATTTTGAATTGAAGGAGACCCACCTTGAATCTCTTCTCCTTTTGAATTTATCGCTCGGAGTTACCACTTTTGAAGAGTGAAGACTATTACTCTTTTGCATAGGATTGTTTTGATACTATTTAACTTTAAAAAAATAGAAAATCACACATTAAATAAAGAGAAATACGTCTTTGGTGAATAGAAGGAAATAAATTTTTATTTTATATTTTATTCACAAGTTAATACACAATTTCAAACCGGTATTATCAAAATACCACAGGACATAAGTATGTACAAGTTCCAACGGGTATTACTAAGAGATTACAAGACATGAGTCCGCATAAACTTTAACGGCATTATTAAAAGAACACAAAACATGAGTTCGTACAAGTCAAAAGATATAAGCCCCAACGAATATTACTAAGAGATTACAAGATATGAATCCGCACAAGTCAAGAGATACAAGCCCCAATAGATATTATCAAGAGAAATTATCATATTCAGATACCGGTAAATTTTTATCACATTACATTTAAATATTTTTAAATTCTGTTTATGTAAAATATTTATTAAAACTATATAAACTCATGAGATTGTACATAGATCAAGTATTATAACAATATTATACACATAGTGTCTATCTCTCATTCTTCTATTATCTATCTACTCTTTATTTATTCTTTATAAGTCATTCATCTTTTTTATACACATTTTTTTCATAACTTTTAATTTATTACAAAACAACATCATATAATAGATTTTATGAGACATCAATCATGCACCTAAACTTTATCTCAATCCTAATTTAGTTCAATGAGTTATAATTGTGATAAAATCCTCCAATAAATGTAATAATTGATAAGCAAAATATAAGCTAAGTTGTGAATTTATTGAAAAAGAACCGTTCAGATACCTTTGGTAGAGTAAAATATAAGGTACTATACTAGAGAACATATTTCACCTTCTCATATAATCAATCTCTTTTATCATTTTTCTCCAGACTTGGATTTATTGTTTGATGGATAAGTTTAACTTCACATAATGTATTTACGGTTTATTTTTGGAAGTATCTTGCGTATTGTTAGATCAACTGTTTCTATTGGTTAATGGTTAGATGCCTTAGGATTTTTCCATTGGTTAGACTACAAACGGATCAGATAAAGTCATTTGCCGAAGTTCAACTTATTTTCTCCTCGGTTGGCTGACCGATATATGGACCATCTCGTGTGGGTTGGGCCAAGTTGGGTTAGCCCTTGCACGGATCGGGCTCCTTTGACGGTGAATGAGTACTTGTTTACTTGAGCAAAAAATGTGTATTGTTTATTTTTTGGGGTAAAATTACATTATATTCAAGATTTTTCAATGTTATAACTTATATGTTATGTTTATACATTTAAAAATTAGTAATTTAATATTTACTTTTAAGAGTATTTGTTTGAATTTTATGTGTGAATGTACGATTTGAATACTAATAAATTTTTTTGACAAAATGAAGTATTAAAGTAAAATTATTTACAATATTTTTTATTGGAGTATAGTAAATGAATAATTAAAGTTTCTATTAATACAGTTATGATAAAATCACTCGACATAATTAAGTAAAAGGGACAATTTTTTAATTGGACCAAGAGTGCACCATGTGAGATAGGTAAAATGGAACTTTCTATCAAAACTATTAATATCATGGGGTACTTAATATTATACTTATTATGCTAAATTTTTTCGGGACACGAGTTATGTAGGCTTTTATAATGAGACGGATATAATTTGAATGCCTAAAGTGATAGCTTGTGAAAATATTATTCAGATTTATTTTTTATATAAGTACATATCTAAGAATCTAGGAAATATGCTTAAATCTTTTATAAACCATATAGTGTTGAGGTAAAAAAGTGATTTTACGTGGGGAAGACTTATCCATGATAATGTATCAATAGGCTACAAGTGTTTACACTTCTTAAACATAAAAACCAGAGGAAATAAAGTGTGGTGTGACTTAAAAATTAATATAACAAAAGCTTATGATATGGTGGTGTAAAAATTTATTTTTAAACTCATGTCCAAAATAAAGTTTTATAACATATTTATTAATTGGATTTAAATTTGTGTTTACTTAATGTATTATATGTTGTTGGTTAATGGAGCCCAATGAGATATACCTAATGAGGCTAAGACACTGAGACTCTCTATCTTTGTATCGGCTCATAGTGATAGTTGATGTCTTATCTTTATATTTAAGAGAGGTATGTCATAGAGTATAACTAGTTTGATTGAAAATAACTAAAGAATGTCCAATTGTTTTACCCATATTATTTACGAATGATATACTCTTTTTCTTAGAAACTACTTAACACAAAACTAACAATTTACTTCAATTAATAGAAGAATATTGTGAGATGTCTAAGTAAAAGATAAATATTAGTAAGTCATCAATTTATTTTAGCCGAAAAACATGCCCAAACTCTCCACTGTCTATTTCAACTTCCTTAGAGGTACAATTGAGTGTCTCTTAGAATATCTATTTAGGGTCTCTTAGAATATTTATTTAGGGATTCCTATTAGTTAAATATAAAGAAAGACGGATAATTTATAGTTCATCATAGATAAAATTTATTGGAGAATGCAAAGTTTGAAAACTGGTTACTTATGGCATCACTATTACATTCTATTCCTACTTACACAATTAGTTACCCTAGTAGTAATGGTGTGCCAAGATTAATTCTAAAATTGTATAGTTTTGGTGGAGTCAAGATGGTATAAAAAGGTCAACACATTAGATATTGACATCAAAATTTGTAATAATAAAAGAGGGAGAGATGTGATTTAAGGATATAAATCAATTTAATATTTTAATTTTTATAAAAACATATTTTTAAATTCTTACTAATCGGAACCTTTTGTGTACTTAGAGTTTTAAAAGAAAAATATTTTAAGCATAATAACTTTCTCTTGGCTACTCTAGTCATCCATCATGACTTTGTGAGTAAGCAACACTTATAAATCACAAGACTTATGAGTATGATAGAACTATATTCACTCAATAATTTGCCAATGGTACCTAAGGAAGACAGGCTTATCTAATGGTGGGAACACTTAGATTAGATATCGGTTAAATCGACTTATGTCTGGACTAAGATATGGTGAAATTCTTTTGTGTCTAGAGTTAGACACTTTATTTGGAGAGTTGTTTCCAATGCACTTTTAATTCTAGCATGTGCGATCAAAAATTAGTAAATGCACTAAATGTGGGTATGTGAAAACTATATATCATATATTATTTAAGTGTGAATGAACTAAATCGATTTGATATATTATGTGTGAAATTCAAATGAATATAACATTTATCATTGAATTATTGCCAAATTGTATAGCTAATAGTGTAAATGTGAATAACAAATAATACATAGTTAATTTTTTTTATCTATAATTGATTATACGTGCACATATGCAAATGAAGGAAAGATAGATTTAGCTTATTTGAGAGTTGTCGTCTATATATTGAAAATGTAATAGCAGATAGTTTGTTTGCTATCATTGGATTTTTTACTATACCAAATATTAGAAAAGGGGATGCTGGAAATGGGTTACCTTAAGCTGGAGTGTAATGGGTGCTCCAGCCCGAGAGTTTATTTAAGTTAAATTGTGATGTCTCATTTATGTCATCGGGTGAAAGTGCATGTATTTTGGCAGAAGCTGAAGCACATGCTATTATTTCATTGGATACGTAGTAGATGGGATGGAAACACTGATATTTGTAGCAAATTCTAGCCAAAGCATGGAGCATTGGAATAAGGATTTGCATTGGGAATTATATTCTTCTATACAATATCAACATTTGTAGAGTCATTTTGAGTATTTTCACATAGTTTATATTATTAGGTGTGCAAACTCTTTTGTTAATATTATAATAGAATTTTTTTAGAGTTAATCGTGATTTAAGTAGTTATTTTAGTACTGTACCGATTTTAGTGTATTATTTTAAAATTTAATACTTTGAAAATAGGTTACTCAAAAACACATTATATACAGTATTTTTCATTAATGAAACCGATTAGTTTGTCGTGCAAAAAAAGTAAAATTACAGGTATTAATTGATAGTAGATAGATATTTTTGGTGTAGATCCCTCATCTTTTATAATATGTCATTGTACTTGCCTCATTAATTGTATCATCAAATTCAATTATTTAATTTTATTAGGGTAAATTATTTTTGTTATAAGTATCAAAAAATTCATTTGACCAGTAAAAAATAAAATTTTAATTGTTCAATTAATTAGATAGAGGGATTGTACAAAAAAATTAGATAGAGGAATTTTATAATTCCTTACAACTAAAATTTTTTTATTTCCACTAATAAGAATTTGTAGTCTTTTTCCATCTATACAACTAAAACATATTGTTTTAGTTACTTGTGGGGAAAAATAAAAAAATCTCTAATAGTTGAATCAAAATAGGAGTTTATTTTTTTTAACACTTATAATGAGATTATTTACCATGTTAAGGGCAAAAGTTTTTTTTTTTTTTGCCTCATCACTAACAAACAAACAATGACATTATTTATTCTTATTTGTCACTTAATGACCTCATTTTCGTACATTGCAAAAAAATTGATTGGATATAGTAGATGTAATGGGAATCGACCAATATTAAATATTTTTATATAATACTATTTACAATTATTATTATTACTATCTAGTGTGAAATAATATTATCGAGTTTGATATTTTTTCTCCATACTAGTATATCGCGTGTGTATTAGTTTAATTGCTCTTGTGAGAATGTATTATTGATTGATAAGTAGTTGGACCAATTTATAATTAAAAGTTATAATATATAAGTAGTATAAAATTTTATAAATATATAAAATTTCTTTATTTTATATCATATGAAATTATATTTTTAACAAATTTATTTAAAAAATTATTTAAAATTTTTATAATATCCAAATTGTTCAAATATTTTATACACTAAACATAAAAGGCAAAAATAATTACAAATCAGACTTTAATAAATATTGAATATATATACTCATACTAACATGATTATTGAGTCAAACTTATTTATAACTTACTATAACATATTCATATTAACTTAAAATCAATTTATTTCATTATATTATAGAATAGACTTGATCAACTTATTAAGGATAATTAAGAGTAGATCCCAAAATTTGGATCCAATAGTTCAAATCAGCCAATCTAACAATTCCACCCTAAATTCAAGCTATTGGAGCTTAATAATATATTTTTTACATTTAGACAAATAACCTAAAAATAGTTAATTTCAGAAATTTTCCATTTTGAAGACTTGCCCGTATGATGTTAAGGGATTGGACTAATTCTACTCGGTTTCTTCAAGAGTTCAACAAGGCATGACTGGAGGAATCACGCCTTGGACTGACTTATGGGCCATCTCTAGCTCAAACGGCTTCCTAGTTCAACATCTAGAAGTAGGGTTTCAAGAAATTAAAATGGTTCCTTGAAGTTTCAATTTCGAGATATTGCGATAAAGGGGAATTGGGTGCCGTGGTATGGACATTTATTCAGTTGTTCATTGGATTTATATATTTTATATATGATAATTGTTATATGCATTATCAACATCCTTTTAATGCTTTTGTTTCAACTAGTTCATAGATGGTGGTGATACACATACGTTGTCTTATCATCTGGTAGTACCATGTGACTGTTGGTTGGAGTTTAAATGTCCACTGATTTCTTTAATGTGATTATTGATTTTTTTTTGCTACTTAAGACACCATTGGGCCTAAAGATAAGAGAATGAGGAGTAAATGGCATATATACCCAGCACAAGGAATTCATCTCCTAATTGTTAATTGGGTGTTGAGGATAAATGCCAGAGGATCAAATCCTTCGTCTAATTTAACTAATGAATTCCTTTTATTGGAATGAAGATTAATATACTAGAATTTGGAAACTCCCACATTCTGAAATTGTTGATGAAATTGCTGATTTGGTATCACCTGCATCTTATAATATCTCTTCCATATCTCCTGGCGATTACATTTTTTTTTCTTTTCCAGTGATAATTCTCTATTCTAAAGAAGCCAAAATATGCTTTCCTCCATGGAATCCATGTAGTAAATTCAGGTAGAAGTGGTTGCAATAGCTCTCTTTTCTTCTCTTTCTATTTCTCTGACTGTTACTGTGTAACTTATGTCCCCTTTCTCTGCATTTTCTTGTTGACATATTTTGCCAATTATGGGATCACTGACAGAGTGATTAGGTTCTGCTTCCAATTCCTTCTTACCCAATGAAGGATAAGAAGGAAAATGGAGGATAATAAGTGATTTGCCACTTTCCTGTGTGATATATTTTTCATTCTGGTTTGGGAGCTTCAGTTCCAAGCATAGGGAACACAATGTTCCTCCACAGGGGGGAAATTGATCCTTCAAGCTTGATAGTAATAATGCAGGTTGTTGGGTATAGATTGAGATGTTGGGGTTGTTATAAATCTGGCAATTTTCAGCCCCATACAGACCACATAAATATTATTTTGTGCGTTTAGGCTAGCTACCCCTTTGGCTATACCGGCTAGATGGGCCGTTAATATTAAAATTAAAAGAAAAATATTTCTTTGTTTACAAAAATTCATACAGAACACCATATTCCTCCGCTGCTCTAAGTTCTACAATAATTCCTTTGTCTTTGGTCCTTGAAGCCTACGTCTCCAATCTCTGATTCCACCGCCGAAAATGAAGGCACATCCAATACCCAAGTGGTCATGCTACTTTCAGAGCTCCCCATTTTGGCTAAAACCTCAGTGTGGCCAATACATATGAGACGAGGTAATCACTACAACCATGGACCTTGAACCGTCCTTGAGGCTCCATGGAAGTCGAGATTAGACAGTAATGCCATTTTTTTACAATAAGCAAACACTTTATTGGATAACTTTAAACCATGATCTTTTATTATAACATTACCAACATACTCATTTGAAATAGAAATATCTCTATCATAATCTAAATAACTTATTAGTCAAACATATACCAAATAGTAAACAAATTACTTAAAGTATGTTCTCTCTCCTAGCTCCTAGGTCCGTGCTAACATGTTCACACTCTAGTTTGTTGGTCGCCTTATGATACTTAGTCCGATCTTTTTAAAGTTATATAACATCCTTCCCAATTCATCTTTATACTAATGCAACTGCCACTAACTTGCTATGGACTTGTCATTCAAATCCCCATAAAGTGTTTTAGAGTCCACCTCAACGTTAGTGCATTGTCCTTCCACTTCTTATGCCAAATTTAGTCCATTGATTGCTAACATTGCCTTGCTTCCTCCACTATTGATATTTCATCTTCATGCATGATAAAAGTAGTTTACTTACCCACTACTTATAATTTAGGCTCAAAATAATCATACCAATTTATTTGTATACTATATACTTTAGGTATCACCCTTTGCGTATCACTTTCTCATTATGTTTTTGTTAGACCATTCCAAACAATATATCATATTATCCATGTATCCCACTTGTTCTTTAACTATCTTGAACACTTCTAAACAACACTTCCTTTTACATATACATAAGTCCATGGAAAATCATACCCTAATTTATTGCAATACTTTAATGGCATTAATAATGTAAACCCCACCCTTTGGAGTTAAGAAAAATCAGGAAAATAACCGGTCAAATTGAGTGAGAAATATCGAATCGGTTCACAAACCTGATCATCATTGAATGGGCAAATTGGGAAAATTTACAACTCCCGAGTGACCTAAATGGTTCATAAAAACTTGGAAAAGGACCTCATGACAAGTTGGAAAAGAAAACCAGACCGGTTCAGGAGAATCGGATCCGAGCTGGATTGAACCGGTTTATGAACCGGAACCGATAAAAAAAAGGGCAAACCGGAAAATTTATGGATACCGAGTGACCTAAAGAGTTACAAAAATTATGAAAAAGGACTTTAGGATGAATTGGAGATGAAAACCAAACCGGTTTAGGTGAACCGGATCCGAACCGGATTGAACCGGTTTGACCAGTTTGAACCACTATTGAACCGAATACTAAATTTATTTTTCTAAGTGGCTTAGAAAATTTAAATTGGAGAATTGATGCTACCATTAGATAGAGAATCAATTTAGATAGATTTAGAAAATTTTAATTTTGAAAAATTCGGTCAAATCGTGCCTAAACCGACCTATTTAAGCTTTGAACCCGGTTCGGACCGGTCCGGTCCGATTCGGAATAGTGTTGTCATCTTCTTTCAGATGACAGCATTGTTCACATGCCGAAAAATTGAGCAGTTCCGGCGAACATGAAAAGTTTTCAGCTAGGGAGTTTCAGCAATTAATGACTGCCATTAAGGCGCCAATCGGACGTGCAAGAAGTCTGTGAGCTTCCTATATAAAAAGCCACTCTTCTTTATTCATCCTCCTCACACCTGAAAACTCCATTCTCTCTCAACTCATTTTCCGGTGAAGCTCGAACTAGAGCTCCGACTTGGGCATTTTTTTGAGCCAAATAAGGCGTGGTCGAGTTCTTTGGATCCGGGGAGAAGTCAGCTACATGCCTATAGTCTCCATTTGCTGCGAGGGTCGTCGGAGAACGCCGACATGATCGAATAGTGAAGCTGCCCTAGTGGACCGAAACTGCCCTATTTTGGCCAAGCTAAAATCGGCTAATTTGAGCCCTTCTCAAGCCAAACCAAGCCCTTCCAACACCTTCACAACCCTCCTACAACTAAATTAGAGCAGAAAGGTAAGCCAATTTGGCTACTCTCTATAAATTCTAATCGGTGCTAGAGAGAGAACCGACGTAATTTCAATGACTAAATTCTCACTCAATTCGGCATCAATTGATGCAATTCTTGATCCTATGAGTAATCTCAGGATAAGAGCTATCTGCCCAAATTGAAAGCTTGGACCGCCGTGCCTCCGACGGTAAGCTTTCAAACCTTTCTCTCTCTAAGTTTAGTTTTTTGGTGAAGCCCTATTTTAGCTCATTTCGACATCAAATCATGCAATTTAAAGTGCAATTGAATCGTATGAAGGTGTAGGAACTCCAATCTAACTTCAATTCCAACAATTAAACTAATTTGATTGGTCAATTTGATGAAATCAAATTTAGTTGTTTTGGAAGGTTGAAATTAGGGGAAAAATTGGGAATTTTGAAGATTCGAGGGACTAAAATGTAATTTCATAAAATTGAGGGCCAATTGGACATGATAAAGATGTTTGAGGACCAAATGGGTAATTTATGGAATTTTTGGGCGATACTTACCATTTTTGTAATGTATGGGCAAAATGGTAATTTTGGAAAAGTTGGGGACCAAATTGAAAATTTGGGAAACTTGAACCCCTTATTGTGATTTTTAATAAATTGAGGTCCTAAAGTAAAATTTAGAAGTTTCAGGACTCAATTTGAGGAAAATCGAAATTAGGGACCTAAATTTAAAGGAAAAGGAACTTTAGGGATCTAATTGCAATAAATCAAAAAGTTTAGAATTTCATTAATTCACGATGAATAAAGGCTATTTGGCCAAAAGATAATGAACAAGGACGTTCATAACGTGTACGAACACGAAGTACCAGGAACGTCAACAAAGATAGGCTCATGTGAGGATAAAGAACCGGTCAAGAGTAGATCACTACATAATCGGTTGAGTGAGATATTTAATATCATACCCGGTTGGAATGATATGCACCTCGGAAATGAAAACCGACTCTTAAGTGGTATTTTAACCATCACACAATGTGGAAATCACGTGGAAAAAATACTTATCGATTGTAAGTAGATCATACCCAATTGGTATGAAGAATCTTCTTGGAAGGAAGTGGAAAACCTGCTTATCGGTTATAAGCGGAGATGTCCTCATACTCGGTTGGTGTGAAGGACAACTGAAAAGTTTATTTTGTTAGAGGTGCTCTCCCTTGACTATGTGCCACTGCTCAAAATATTTGGGAGACCATCTTAACGAGAGCTCAAATAGCCCAGTTAGGCCGGAGGCCTCGATTTTGGAACTTGGGGGGCTAATATGCCCAATTTTGAAAATCTCGAACAATGGGCCCTAGGCTAGTTGGAATGAGCAGAAGCTCGTAAACAAACATTATTTTAAGCCATTAAAACTTAAATGATGAATTGTTTGGTCATGGTACCAAGACAGGACCAACATACTCGATGGACTGGTGGTAGTGCGACATGACAGGTCTTCGAACTAGTCAAGACAAATAGCTGCAAGTTGAGTTGAGGGTTAGAGCCGTTGGACCAGTGGCACCACATATTATATGGCTTATGTGAAAAATTATTGATTTATGCATGCACTGTGTTATGGGACCTTCAAGACACCTAAGAGGGATAGTGATACATCCTAGGACTCTGGACAACTTGGTAGAGATAAGGGTAGTTAATCGTGCAAGAAGTCTATAGAAGCTCGACGTAGCTTCATTGTGCATGACACTAGGGTGAGGATGGGATGAGATCTCTGTCCTCATACAGACATAGGGTTTTGTTACAGGATTGAGGGTCGGATGTTGTATTCATCCACTCATTCTCAGGGCAGAAGTGGATGTGCTTCAATCTAGGTGGTCGATAAATTCGCTTCGACACCACATGTGAGTACAGTGGACGGGCTGGTCTGCGAATGTGTATTTTCCCTTCATGATGAAGGGCATGTGTTGAGTGATAACACTCTAGTGTGATGAGAAATTGTTATGAAAATCGAGATTTGAGAATGAAATATTTTAAAGGAAAATAAGGAGTCTAGCCCACTCCAATTCAAAATATTCTTTTTGAAAATCAAGTCTTAAACCCACATTCACTGAGTTTTCGAACTCACCCCCTCCTTTATACCCCTTTTAGGTAACCTGAGGGAAGCCTACCCAAAGACTACAAGTTAACACACTTGTGAGACAGGTATGAATAATTCAAATTTTATGTAGTTTTGATTAATGTTATTCCAAGAAAGATACATGTTTAAAGGATGCCTTAATAAACGAGGAGATTGGCAGGTTGATCACGGGGATCTGACCGAACCAGGTCAGGGTGTGACAAATTAGGTGTAGTGTCATATGATTTTTTGGAAGCCACATGTGCTAAAAACCTTTATTTCCCACTTACCACACTAAACCTTTGTTTAGTAATTCAATACATGCATATATATAATGTAAAAGTTAGGATGAGACATGTCTAATGTTGTAAAGAAGTTAAGATTTATTAAAATCTAAACATTTTAGCCCTATGTTCCATAAAAAATTCAAATTCTCTACTAGTATCCTAGCCTTATTCATTAATAAGGCCTTGTTGACATCATACAAATCATTTAATCCCAAGTCCATCATTAATAAGTCGTTGTTAAAATTGTTTATAGTGGTTACATACTAATGGTTGAGTTCTATATATACTATAATAGTGAGTATCATACAAGTTTTATATATCAAGAAAATACGACTCAAACTTAAATTTAGTATTTTCAATTCCACATATAAGTTATTAAATATAAACTTCATTATCTCAACAAAATGTAATTAGTTTTTCGAAATGTTTATGATATATTATCTCTTGGCATCTATCATGGATCTTTGTAAATTTTAGTAAATGAGAAAAATAGTCTAATGTGCTTTATATTGTGAGCATTTTCTTGTGTCACTCTCCCAACTTCTCTTCTCTTCTAATATTTCGGGTGAGTATTAGCAATACCTTAGGTAGTCAATGGATATGTAGATTTACATCAAGTGTTCATGAATTTAATATTAGTCTAACTCAAAACAACAAAATTTATAAAATGTTCATAAGTTTTTTTTTGCACATAAAATTAATCTCTAATTAATCATAACTCTTGTCCATGTATAGAAATTGATTCATTCGATTGAGCAAACAATTATATATCTCTTAGAATGGAATGTGGTAAATAGACATTTACAAAAACATGTAATTGAGTCCCGACCTTCTCGGTATTAACGTGCAATTATGTTTGCACCAAGAATAGCTTCTATATTCACCACGTTGAGTCTAACCCGATGAATACTTCGTGTGAAGGTTGAAAACTCTTGGATGAATGGGTATAACACCGATTTATTATTTTTTGTCCCTTTCCGTAAAGTTGTATGGACCTCCTTGGAGTCGATTTCGAATATGACATCATGTAGGCTCATCTTTTTTTTTTTCCATTTGAGCTCCGAATACCATCATTGAAACATTTGTTTTCATGCTTGTCAGAGCTAAACTTGATTGCCTCCCTCGAATATGAATTTTCTCTCATGACCTCAAGCAATTATTCCCACTCCTGCCCGCTCATCAACTTGTAGGAAGGACCCATAGCAGTTGATCTTGATTATGCCGACTAGAGGCCTGTTCCAATTCTTCGCTGGTGCTTCCTTCTGCTTTCTTAAGCTATGAGTTGGCTCATTCTCTTGCACTGATACACATTCTTGTAGTTCGTGAGCCATGACAGCTATCTCCTGCCATGCGTCCGGGTATCCTTCTTCCCGCTTAGCCCTATTGCACTCTTTCCATATCTGCCAAGAAGTATATGCTATTCTCGACCCTCTTGCCTGCTGTTCCAATTTGGGCAGCGTATCCCCTATTATTGATTCTTTTATCCACCTGCTAAAATAATCTATAGCTAATGAATCAATCCGAATATTGCATATAATAAACCATACAACTCGTATCCATTCATAGTGTATAAAGATATGCTCTATGGATTCAATTCCATTGTAGAATTTGTAAGTATAGTTATCTCTCATGACCATATGGTACAAGTTTTCATTCATTGCTAGGGCATTATTACATACCTTCCATAAAAAGTGTCTTGCTTTTTGTTGGCATGGAAGGTTCCAAATATGAGCCCATACCTTAGATGATAGCATTGAGGATGAGATCACCTAGTTAGCAGAAATTTAAACATTTCTTGTATAAAATAGTGTGACAAAAAATTCTTACAAAACTTTATGAGAATATAGAAACTCGTAAGCATAAAAATAAACTTTCATGCGCACACTATGAGATTCACACCTCAAGTGACGCGTGTATCAAAGGTGATGTGTCATGCCCTGACCCAATTAATTGGTCACGGTCCCGTGTAACTTGCCAATCCCCTTGATGTTACCATGGTAGGCAGCTTCACCACAGTAAAATTGGAGTGACTATGGCTTCGAATAAAAATCCTTCTATTTTTTTCTATGAAAATTTAATTTTTTCTTTAAAGCATAGAGCACCCAAAATAGTTACTCAAACAACCCGGGGATATATAAATTAACAACCCGGGGATATATAAATTAATAAACAGTAAATTACAACCTCTATATACAAGTCAAGAGGCCTACCCAAAGTTGCACTTGTTTGGTGACACTCCTCCACTGGTGCCTCGTGATTCCTCAACTTTTACTTGCAATGGTTTGGGGTAGGGGGTGAGCTCACAATTTAGTGAATGAGGTACTGATGTTGGACCACTATATAGATTATGACTTCAAACATCTCATATAACTTCCTAGCATGGAGATTTATTATTAGTTTACAAAACCCTTCATTTCACATTATTTCATCCATCTCCTCAAGACTCCTATCTTAGGCCACCTGTAATCGAAATCTCACCTTACGGTCGAGTCCACTCTCATTTTTCCCAAACTATCTAATAAGTATATTTCATGGTATGCACAACTCAACACAAACTGTGCACTTAGGGCATGCAAACATGGGCAACTCATAGCCAATTCATGCGCGAAGGGTATGTTGTAATACCAATCAAGTCCTAAGAGAGTGTAGGAGCCACATGTACTATCCACAACTGATACCCCTTGGGTTCGTCTCTCATTGGGATGACTTAATATATGAGATAATGACAATATCCCACTGAAATCCCTATACATGCCCCTTACACATGCGACTCAATTCCGTCTCTTCTCATTGAAGCGGTGTAATTGGGACTGTACTTGTACATCAACCGAGTGTCTCGGGAAATCTGGAAGCAATAGTTTAATCTTCCCTTATCCAACCTTCCAATTTCCCTTAACATTGACACAACCTTGGTAGGTGCCCTATCAATGTCCCCATTCCATATCGGTATACAATATTCACAAAGATGAATTCCAAAACATATACATAGGCAATGTTTAGGCCTATCACCCTTTTCCTCAAGTATAATCCATATTCCAACAATCTCCATTCAAGTGTAGATATGACTCAGTAGATATGATCCAAGCTTAATTTAACACAGGTAGTTTTGTCCAACACTCGACCAACTCCCATTAGTAGATATAACATTCATAAGGCCCCAATCACATAGTGCTATCATGCAACTATGGTTCATTTATGCCGGTCCTTATGACCTTGCCTCATTTCTTAACATCATGCAAAAAAACTAACCTTCTTCTAAGGTTAATTAATATTTTCTTAAGGCCTCTCATGGTTATACTTGTCTATGTGATTAGAGTTTCCTAGTTTACCACTTTGGTGGCTTACTTTCCCAAAATTGCATTTTCGTCCCTAAGTTTGGCTAAATTACCACTTTTCCCTTTATGACTTAAAATCCTTCCTTTTTGGATCTTATACTTTTCCAAATCTTTCATTTAGGTCCCCAAGTTTCCTTGATTCCCATTCTAGTCCCCAAAATACCTTAGAATATTTTCTAGGTCTTGTTTCACACTATTTACACAATACTCTTTAAGTGGGGCAAAATTACCATTTGCACCTATTCTTTAAAACTTATCTTTTTGGGACCTTAGATTCTCCAAATCATCCATTTGGATCCCTAGACTTTCTTTAGCCTCATTTAGGTCCTTAAATTTCCTAAAAATCACTTTTGGCACACAAACTTCCTTATCTACACTTTAGTCCCTAAACTCTCTTTTGTTACTTTTAGGTCCTAAGCATTCCAAACATGCCATCATAGTTTCAAAACATCATCAATCTTTCCAAATGATCCTAAAACTTCATTTAGACTCTTAAAAATATCCCAAAGAAAACTTATTCTCAAATGGGTCTTCCAACTTATCCATATTAACATTTTAGTACCCAACCTTTGCTTCTGAATAAAATAAACCTAAAAAATTACCAAACTTAGATATGGGGTCTGTCTGGCCATCCCCTAGGCCATCGTTGTCCCTGTTTGATTGGGGTTAGCCAAAATAGTGATGATCGAGATTAATTCTAAATTAATTATTTATCAAGCAAAAGTCTGGTTAAGGTCTAGAACTCATTAGAAATGATGCCTCCATTGGTGATACCTTTGTTTCTCGAAAGATAACTTTTAGAGGTGTCCATGGAAACTTGAAGCACCTCAAACGGTGGTCTGAGCAATAAGAAATGTCCATTTTAACAAACTCTATTATCATTAAAGCAATTTCAAAATTCTCAAAAATAATTCGACCTCGATACTTATCCAAATCATATGAGGTCGGTGGTGTTCGAACACTAAGGCTATAGAGAGTCCACTAAATTTTTCTTTACCCATGTTGGCAGTCAAAATTAGCTCCTAAAATAGATGCTTTGTTTCTAGTTGAAGAGGGTCCAATATTATTCAATCTCACCAATGAAAATTGAATGAATGTCGATAGTCAAGAAAGGTGGTGTTGTAAATCTGATTCTTGTAACTTTCCTAGGACACCAAGAACGCCAAGTTTGGTGGTCAGACTAGGAAAGGGTATCCTCTACAAGTACTCTCACTAGAAAACGTAGGTTCGTTTATTTTAGAGAGAATTTTAATCTTAAACCAACATGGGAATATCCAAGCTTTATATAGTCGACTTCTAGATTTAGGTGGCTACCTAACTATAGCTCCCTTGCATCATTACATAGCCCGTAGATTTATGAATGAATTAAGTTTCCAAGGGGTGGGTTTTGGAATTTCGGGTAGGGAAAGTCAAGTTTTATCTAGGTCCGGAGTGACTAGTCAAGTGAAGGAGATAGGCATGTGGTGCGTGTTTCGTTCCCTCTGTTAGTTTGACATTGTTTTGAACTGATTTCCAGTGAATTTCTCGACATGTTCAATAGTTTCTTGGCCGGTTCACCCCCAATTTGGCCGGTTCTTAGTCTAATAAAAATTTCTAGAAATGTTTTGTCCAATTTCCCATTGAATGGACTCAAGAATCATACCATTCTAATTTGTTTAGTCTCCTATAAAAATTGGGGGGGAGGGGTATGACCTAAACTAGTTCAAACCCGATCTGAACTGGTTCTTCCTCGAGTTTCTCCCACTCCTTGATTTCCGATCACAGGATGTTATCTAAGGGCATTTTTTGATCATTTTCATTGCCTCAAGTCTTGGTTTTGGCTATATTCCTATCTTGGTTTGATTTGAATTCCCGAGTCATGTTTTCCTTTTTGGCTTTACCTTAGTTCCTAGTTTGGTTTGACTTGATTTCCAATTTAGGGATTCCCGGTGTTTCAATTACTCCTCCCCTTTTTGGAGTTTTGTCCCCAAATCTAACCATACATTCAATGAAATTTTAACTCAAAGTGTCTAATTACATCTCAAGCCTAGAGAGTCAAAATAAACCTGGATATTTCTCTATCATTTTGCGTTAGGTTTTTAGGTTTCATTCTTGACCTAGTTGCTACGCCATAAGGCGTTTACCATGTTGATCTTTTTTCTTTGAAGATCCTTTTATTGTTGATCTAAAATGCATACAAGTTCCACCTGGTATGTCAGAGCTTATTCTAGCTTTGGAGAAGGTTAATCCATCATGTATCTTGGATATGTCACATACTTTCTTAGCCTAAACACATGGAACACATCATGGATCCTCTCCAATTATGTTGGTGACATCATCTCGTATGCCATTGGTCTAAATCTATGAGTAATCGGGTAGGGTCCAATGTACCTCGGGTTCAGTTTCCCTTTGTTATCAAACCTAAGTACTCGCTTCCACGGGGTACCTTTAAAAATACTTGATCACCCACTTCAAAGTTTAACTCTCGACGCTGATTATCGGCATAACTCTTTTGCCAGTCTTGTGCCACTTTGGGTTGATCCCATGTTACTTTTATTTTCTCCTATGCATATTTAATGAGTTCCATTCATTTCAACTTGCGGTCTCCCACTTCAAGCTAGTATGAGGGTGTTCTACATTTCCTCTAGTATAAAGCTTCATACAGGGCTATTTGTATGTTAGACAAGCACATAACATGTCCTCCAAAGTTTGGATAATGCTCTTGGATTGTCCATCCATTTGGGGTTGAAATGTCATTCTCATATTCGGCTTTGTCTCGAGCGAACCTTGCAAACTCAGACAAAATCTAGAAGTAAACCTCAGATCTTGATCGGATAATATGAATTTTGGTACTCAGAAAAAATCTAGAAATACTTTGCAATGTACTCCACAATCTCCCTTCTCATTCCAGACCACCAGTAACCTTCTTTCATGGTTATGTACATCTTGGTGCTGCAAAGATGTATCACATATACAGAATCGTATGCCTCATTGATTATGGTATTCTTCAGTCCTACATCATCTAATACCACTACTTGACCCTTAAAGGCATGTAATTCATCTACTCTTATGCAAAAATCTATGGTGGTGGCCTCTATGATGCTATCAACATATCTTTTTAGTCCCGAGTTAGTCTTTTACTTTATCTGGATCTGGTCCACCAATGAAGGTTGAACTATCATGTTTACTACCAAACAAGGGTTTCTGCATCAGTATCTAAAGATATACATAGTTGTTTTATCGGTTCTAGCACATGCAAGTACACTGACCTTATGTGAGCCACACTCACGTTGTGCTTGCAACTTAAGGTATCAACTACTATGTTCGCCTTCCCTGTATGGTACTCAATGATCAGATCGTATTCCTTTATCAGTTCTTGCCATTGTCTTTGCCTCAGGTTTATCTCTTTTTGTGTTAAAATTTTCTTGATGCTCTTATGTTTAGTGAAGATTTGACATGTAGCCCCATATAGGTAATGCCTCCATATTTTAAGGGCGACTATGATGGCTGGCAATTCCATGTCATGAGTTGGATAGTTGTATTCATACTTCTTCAATTGTCTTGATGCATACAAGATCACCTTCCCTCGTTGCATCAGTATACATCCTTGCCCATGCCCAAACGCAACACTGTACACCATGTACTCTCCTTCATTCATATCTGGGAGGGTATGTAAAGGGGCTATAGTGAGTCTCTTCTTGAGTTCCTTAATTGCTTCCTCATACTTAGCGCTCCACTCATACTTGACACCCTTATGAGTCAACTACATCATTGGGACTGCTAAGATGGAGAAGTTCTCCACGTACTTCCTGTAGTATCTAGCTAACCCCATAAAACTCCTTACTTCTACAGGGTTCGTTGGTGCCTTCTAGTTGGACACCACTTCAATCTTTGTCAAATCTACCTGAATTTCACCTCCTGATATTACATGTCCCATGAACCCTATTTCTCTCACCCAAAATTCACACTTCATGAATTTGGCAAACACTAGCCCTTTTTGCAGTGCTTCTAGCACTATGCAAAGCTACGCCTCATGATTTGCTTCCATTTAGGAATACACTAGTATATTTTCAATGAACACTATGATGAAATGGTCAAGGTATGGTTGGAACGCCCTGTTCATTTGGTCCATAAATGCAGCTAGTGCATTAGTTAATGCAAATGACATTGCCTTGAATTTTAATGTCCATAACTTGTTTTGAAGGTGTTTTTCTATTTATCATCCTCTCTTACCTTCAATTGGTGATATCCAAACCGTAGGGCAATCTTGGAGAAGTAAGAGGCTCCTATCAGTTGATTGAATAGATTGTTGATCCTAGGGCATGGGTAGAAATTTTTTACTGTGGCCTAGATCAAGCCATAATAGTCTATGCAGAGCCTCATGCTCCCATCCTTCTTCTTTATAACTAAAACTGAGGCACCCCAAGGAGAATGACTAGGTCTGATAAAAGTTTTCTACAATAGCTCTACGAGTTGCTCCTTCAATTCTTTAAACTTGATTGGTGCCATTCGATATGGAGCTTATGATATTGGGTTGTTTCGTGGGATGGCATCGGTTACAATATCAAACTATTGATCTAGTGGTAGTCCATGTAACTCCTTTAGAAACATATTTGAGTATTCTCGCACTACCCGAGTATCATTTGGAATTGTTCATTCTAACATTTTACTTGTAACTTGAGCTAAGAATGTCGCACATCTCTTATGTATCTATCCTCTTTTGTGCGTTTAAGCTTGATATCATATGTGGTCAATTTGGTCTCTTCTCTCCTCGAAATACCACTTCCTTCGCATTTTTGATATGGACAGTTACGATCTTATTCTTGCAATCTTACTTGGCATGATGTGTGGATAACCAATCCATTCCATGGATGAAGTCCACATTCCTCAAATGTAACGACACTATATTTACCTTAAGGATCTCCTCTCCTATTTTCACTTCACATCCCTATAATATGGTATCCCTTTTGACTTTTTCGCCTGAGGCGTGTATATCAATAGCCCATGACTTAATGGGGATAGAGTTTGTGGTATCCCGTGTATGAACTCTTCCCTCAAATATGATCGGGGTGCTACAAAATCAATAATGGCAAAGGCTTATTGGCCCCTTTGTAAGCCCTAGGGTTATACTAGAAATTGTGTTTTGATATGTCACATTTTTCCTAGACATAACCTAATACTTGCAACATCCCATTATATCCACCTTATAATTTACATTCATATATTTACTAAGTGACACTACAAGGTTCTTACATTGAGAGGAAAGTCAGGTCCCAGTATAGAGACTTGATTATATTATCCATACATAGTTATGTTACTTAACAAAAAGGCCATAGTGTGGTAGTTTTTTTTTTTTTTATCATTCTTCTTGCACCTAGTAATTCCTATTGGTTCTAGTCATCTCGTCCACCTCTTCTTCCTCCATTTCCTCTTGGGGGCTTGACCAAGCATTCATACTCAAATGCCATGTCTATGGTGTGGTCAATATCTGTGTGGGGTCCCAACTCGACTAGAATGCACCCGATGCCTCGATTGAGTCCTTGGGTGAACCACAAACATAATGTGTTGGGTAGCACCCACTCCAAAGAAAAACACTCAAGCTCCATGAATTCTATTACATAGGCTGCCACCGTTCCCGAACCCTCTTGTAGCTTGAGAAACTCATATTTCTTCTCATTAGTTAGATAAGCAAATAGGTATTCCTCGGAGAACTTCACCTCAAATTTAGCCTATCCTAGGGGTGTTGGTGTTGTGGCTTGTTTGTCTAACCACCACCTATCAAAATTTCCATGTAGGAAAAACTCTATCATGGTCACATTTTTTGATTCCGGGAACTTGACCATTTTTAGGAACTTCGTAGAGGTACTTAGCAAGTCCATTATGATGATCACATCCTTCTCATAAGAGAAGGGTTTGCACCCTAGATGTCATAGGGCTTTGAGGTTCGAGGGAACATTGAAACCTTGTATTTATGGGTCCTGAATGGGAACTACCACCTAGGGTGGAGCTACCTCCAGTACTCTTTCCTCAAGGGGTATCATAGGTTGGGATGCTTTAGGTGACTCGGGATGCATCCCGAAGTGCCTTAAGAAATTTTGGTATGTCCGGATGTATGCGAGGGTTGCAGCTGATGTGTGGGAGTTTCCAGTATGAACTCCTCCTAACTCTTCTCTCATGGCTTCCCCATTGGGTCTCCCTACTGATTCATTAGTGTATTCCATAATCTACATAAAGTTGATTCAAGGAATTTGTATGTGGGGTAAATTCCTTACTTTAATCTTATAAATGAAGGAATTATCAATGCTATTCCCGCCTTTCTATCCATCCCAAAATGTTTCATTTCCTAAAATTCTCATTCAAAAACATGGCTCTCATACCACTAAATGATGAACTGGACTTTCACTTCCATTGGCTTCTAGTTTCATCAGTAAGGGTTTTGGGAGGGGCTGAGCTCACAAGTCAGTAAATGAGTTTATTGACCTTGGACAACTTCCTAGCTTACAACCCTAGACTTCACTTAAAATATCTATACATGCTTTATTTTTTCATAATTCCTTATATTAGGTAACTTTCATAGTTCTCCAATCTCTTAGGACTCATACCTTGGGGTTTATGCACACACACTCATTCTATTAGAGCTCCTTCTTACCATACATCATAATAATCAAATATTCCTATAAGAAGGAACATGATCTCATCATGTTCCAACCAACACATATATGACTCGTATGGATGTCGAGGATGTGTCATCGACCATCTGTATACTTTGGGGTCCCCTCCTACCACACACTCAAGTATACTATGCACACTCAGGTATATGGGGATCCCCTTCCACAGGACCCTAGGAGACCTTGAAGCATAATTACACCTCAACCTTATGCACTACTATCAATCTATGACACCAAAAATTTTGAAAATGAAGTTTAAACCTAATTAGACTAGGAATTGATGATGAACAAAGAATGAAAACCCAAAAATTAATATTTGGAATTGAGATAGATTGGAAACTTATTTAAACTATAAACTTTGGAAATAATTTTTTTTGGAAAATATCCTCCAATAACATTCCTTGATCGAAAATCAATGATTGGGAAACACTCAAGTGAAAGTCAGCTTAAGTCGTAACTTGGTTACCCCATTCCTTGAAAGGACATAATGTGATATGGGTAATTATGGACCGACTCATGAAGGCTACCCACTTCCTACCCATCACGCTGATAAACCCAATCGAGAAGTTGGTTAGATTATACATTGCCAAGATTGTGCACCTATATGGTGTGCTTATGTCTAATGTGACAGATTGGGACACTCAATTTACATCTTAATTCTGTCCTAGTCTAGAAGAATTGTTAGAACAAAACCACACGTGAGCATTGCCTTTCATCGACATACAAATGAACAATCTGAATGAACCATTCAAACTCTAGAAGATATGCCTCAGGCTTGTCTAATGAATTTTGACAGGGAGAAAGTATAGGACACCCTTAAACTAGGATGAGGTGGGTGAACACAAGCTAGAAATGCTTGAGTTGATTAAAGATGTTTCGAAAAAGATTAACATCATAAGGGATAAACTTAAGGCTGCCTAAGATAGATATAAGAGCTACACAAATAATTTATGCCACAAGCTAAACTTTAAAGTCGAAATCCGAGGTACATTGGCCCTTACCCTATACTACAAAGAGTTGGCCTAGTAGCGTACAAGCTAACTCATCCGAATTTGATTTCATCAGATTGACTGATCAAATTAGTTTAATTGTTAAAATTGAAGTTATATGGGAGTTCCTACACCAACATAAGATTCAATTTCACTTTGAGTCGCACGATTTGGTGTCGGAATGAGCTCAAACGGAGCTTTGCTGGAAAATTGGACTTAGAGAGAGAAAGCTTCGAAAGCTTTCCGTGGGGGTGCGATGGTAAGAGCTTTCGATATGGGTAGATAGCTCTTATCCTGAGGTTCCTCCTATGATCAAGAATTGCATCAATTGATATCGAATTGAGTGAGAATTTTATCATCAAAGTTCTATTGGTTCTCTCTCTAGCACCAATCGGAATTTGGAGAGGGTTGTCAAATTGGCTTAACTTTCAGCTCTAATTCAGTTGTAGTAGGACTTTGGAGGTGTTGGGAGAGCTTGGTTTGGCTTGAGAAGGGCTCAAATTGACTGATTTTAGCTCGGCCAAAACATTGTAGATTTGGTTCGTCGGAGCTGCTTCATTATTTGATCATGCTGGCGCTTCTCCGACGACCCTCAAAGCAAATGGAGACTACAGGCATGTAGTTGACTTCTCTCCAGTTGTAAAGAACCCGACCGTGCCTTCTTTGGCTAAAAAAAGACCCTATATCAGAGCTTCAGTTCGAGCTTTACCAAAAAACTAAGCAGCTGAGAGAGACTGAGGTTTTCAGGTTTGGAGAGGATGAATGGAGAGGGGCTATTTATATAGGGAGCTCAGGGACTCGTTGACCATCCATTTGGCACCTTTATGATAGTCATTGATGGCCTGAAACGTACTAAATAGAAACATTTCATCTTCACCGGTGCTGGTTCACTTTTCTGCTTTGTGAATAGTGTTGTCATATGAAGGAAGAAGACAATACTATTCTGAATCGGACCAGACCGGTTCAAACTAGGTTCAAAGTTTAAACCGACCAGTTGAGGCCCAATTTGACCGAGTTTTTCAAAATTAAAAATTTTGAAATTCATTACCTATCTAATGGTGGCCTCAATTCTCCAATTTGAATTTTCTAAGCCACCTAGAAAAATGAATTTAGCATCTGGTTCAATAGTGGTTCAAACTGGTACATTTCGGTTCGGATCCGATTCACCAGAACCGATTTAGTTTTCATCCTCCATTCATCCTAAAGTCCTTTTTATGAATTTTATGACTCTTTAGGTCACTTGGGATCCATAAAATTACCGGTTATCCCTTTCTCTGTCTGTTCCGGTTCATAAACCAACTCGGTTCACAAACCGGTTCAATTCAGCTCGGATTCGGTTCATCTGAATCAGTCTAGTTTTTCTCTTCCTTTTTATCCTAAGGTTCTTTTCCAAGGTTTTATGAACCCTTTAGGCTATTCGGGAGTTATAATTTCCCAAATTGCCCGTTCTATGACGATCGGGTCTAGGAACCGGTTGAGTTTTTCTCACTCGGTTTGACCGGTTTTTTTTCCTGGTTTTCCTTAATTCTAAAGGGAGGGGTTTATAGACTGTGTAAAATTGCTTAAATTATTTTGGGAGGTATATTTTTGTTGAAAGTATGAATCCTAATTATATGATCTCCCATGGAAAGTGTGTGCACACACTTAAAGGTGATTATCTAATTGATCTATTGATGCATGATATGAATGTGACCCATGATCGACAAAGTGTTGATTAGATTTAGGTTTGTAAAAGTGGGCCCAAGGCCACATTTTTGTAAGTGATGTGGGTACAAGAAAATATTTTTAAAATTCGTACAAGTGGGCCCAAGGCCAAGGGAAACAAGTCAAACCCTGTAAATAAGATCTTATTTACAAGTCTGATAAAATTATCATATTTTGATAATGTTTGATGAAGCTATTGAGCTAGAGTCAGATCAGAGCCCATTGGGCTAGGAGTGAAAAGATAAAGGTCTTAAATCAAAAAACTTATTTATGTGATTGCCATCGTTCGAAAACAAATAGAAGCTCAGTATGGGGTAATGTTGGTTCTAAGGGCTACTGGATATCATGGTTAGTATAATGAAAGTTGTGCTAGTCAGGTATGACTTGAAGCTCCAAGAGATTCGTGTGCACTATGACTGAGGGGATAGAAGTGTGAGGTATCACCCCTCTCTACGAGGATCGAAGTATCGATAAGTTTGGGAGGTACGCCATGGTGCACACACAGATGATGTGGTGGAGGTTGTGGCCTTTAACTAGGGTGGACAGTAAAGACGATCTATGCCACTTGTGGAACAGATTGTGGTTGTAGCATTTGAGGGTCTAACTATTTGATCCATTTATTAAGAAAGGGTGTGTTGTTGTTTGTTTGATGCAAACATATATAAATTTTACCTTGAATGAAGTTTTCAAAGACATTTTGTGTAAGAAGGGCATAATTTTTTGCTTGTTAGATACAAGCGATAAACTATCTCACTAAGTTGTCGAACTAATTTCCCTCCAATTACCCCTTTTAAGAAACAATGGTGATGGAGGACATGTGTCTGATGGGAAAGCCAACCTAAATCAAAGGTATGTCTTACATTTAGTACATAGTCCCAGTATGGTTTCCAAAGTTTATTTTCTAAAAGCAATTTATTAATTTTAGAAAATAATTTTATTTATTATGCTTTGAGCCTTGCACCATGTCAGGTTTACAATAATGAGACACCCATTATTGTAAAACTAAGAGAATGCGGCGATTGTCTGCAAGTTTGAATAGAGAAACTGGGTCGGGGTGTGACAACAAGGCTCGGCCATGGAAAGTTATTGGAGGATTGGCCTGGTCTTAGGAGGTTCGAGGGTGGCCTTATTTTAGCTTGAAAAATTAGTTTCGAACTCGACCATTGGAGTGATAGTACTCTGTAGCCTCCCCAACATTTTCCTAGCAATCCTCTTGCTGAAACAAGTATGTAGAAAGGTAAAGCACTTCCTCAGGTTTTCAGAGAATCAGATTTCATGTTCAGAGGTGAATAAATGGGTCGATGTGAGAGCTCTAGTTCAAGGATGGTCAGAATTTGGAGTAGTTTGAGTTCTTTGAGCTGTGGATGTGGATGTGTAGAGAGGGCAAATGGAGAGGAACCCTTTATATAGGGAGCTATGGAACTATTGGTTCTATATGTTCTTAAATGGTCGACCATCAATTCCATGATTTAAAGCCTTTCTAAGTGATTTATGGCTCATCAGAGTTGTGGCAACTGTCCCTCTCCTCTACGATTCAAAAGTCTAAAGTAAGAATACAACATTATGCACGTGCGGTGGGCTTCGCATATGCGAGCTACCACACTGCGCACTGGGATTGGCTAGCATTGCTGATGTGGCCTCCCACACAGCATCTAAGTCACCCTTAGCATCGTTGACTAGACATGTGGCAACGTCTCATTGGTCACTTCATCTAATGTGGCTACTAACAAAATTTAACCCTCAATTGACCATGACACATGGTATCCTCTGATTGGCTAATTTAAATTCATCAATTTTCCCACTTGGCATACTATGCCATTGCCAAGTTCCTCCTCTAATTAGTTATGGACTTGCCACGTGTTGACTCCTGATTGGTCGACCTTTCTCGAACGTATTCGTTGGCCACTGACTTGTCATCTTTGCCATGTGATAACCTCTCATTGGCTAACAATATTGACCAGAATTATCATCCAATGACCATTGATTGATGACACATGTTATGCTTCTATTTGTCATTCCTTGGAACATGGATTTTCTTCGTTAGACTATTGACTAAGAACACGTGTCACACTCTAAATGGTCAATGATTTTAGATGCTGACTGGGAAGCTGACTAGGCATGCTTCACCAAGTGTCGTGAGTGCTGATGTCACACCCTGACCTAGTTTGGTCGGATCCCCGTAAACAACCTGACACTCTCTCAGTTTATTAAAGGGTTTTCCCTTATTATAAACTACAAAGAGTAAGACGTCCTTTAAAACTACACCTTTTCCTAGAATAACATAAATCAAGACTGCATAATATTTTAATTTAAACGTACATGTCTCACAGGCATCTTATTTGATGGTCTTTAAGGGTAGGCTTTCCGAAATTTCCTAAAAAGGGATATACGGGAGGGGTGAGTACAACTACTCAGTGAGTGGGCTTTCGAAATTTAAAATTTTAACTTTTAGGAAAATATTTGTATTGGAGTATGCCAGACTACTTTCTTTCAAAAAAAATCTCTTTATTTAAAATCTCGGGGTTTTCCACAATTTCCATATTTAACCACGGTGTGTCATCACCAACACACATCCTTCATCATGAAGGTCAAAGACACATTCATAGGCCAGCACGTCCATTAAACCCACTTTTGGATTCGGAGTGACTTTACTAACCACTTAGATAGAAGTATGTCCACTTCTAACATGAGAATGAGTGGATGTACACGACATCAGACCCTCAATCCCAAAATCAATTCTTCGTGTCCGTATGAGGATAGAGACCTCATCTTGTCCCCACCCTCGTCTCATGTGCTTGGTGCTACTCCAAATTTTGCACGGTCACCTAGTACGATGAATTGCCCTTATACCCACCAAGTCGTCCATTACACTTAGGACACATCACTACCCCTCTTGAGCATCTTGATGGTCCTGTAATCACAATACATGAACGATCATAATTTTCTCATCATGCCATGTAATCTGTGGTGCCACTGGTCCAACGGCCCCAACTCTCAACTCAACCCACAATTGTTTGTCTTAACTGGTCTTTCGACCTAACATGTCGCACTGCCACTAGTTCACCGAGTATGTCGGTCCTATCTTGGTACCATGGCTAAAAAATTCCTTTATTTAAAGTTTTATGGCATATAATTCATGTTTCTTTACGAGCTCCTGCTCGTGCCAACTGGCCTTATGCCCACTCTATGAGATTTTGAAAAACATCGGACATATTAGCCCCCAAGTTCCAAAAACTTAAGCCCCCGACCTGTAAAAGCTATTTGACCTCCCGTCAAGAATGTCTCCCAAATCATTTAAGCATTGGCACACAGTCAGGGGAGAGCACTTCCGACAAAAATATGATTTCAATTGTCCATCATACCGACTCGGTATAAGGACATCTCCGTTCATAACCGATGAACGGGTTTTCAACTTCTTTCGATGAAGTTTCATCATACCATCTGGGTATGATCTAGTTTCAACCAGTAAGTAGTTTTTTCGCATGATTTTCACATCACTCCCCTAATTTGTGAAGTTTTAAAATACCACTTAGTAGTGGGTTTTCATTTCGAGGTACTTATCATCCCCAATCGGGTATGATATAAAATTCTCACTCACCTGTTAACGCAGTGAATTCCACTAAACCGGTTCTTTGTATTTCACGCGAGCTTGTTCCTCCTGGCGTTCTCGATACTCCATGTTCCTACACGATATGAACATCTTGGTTCATTTTCACTTAGCCTAATAGCCTTCATTCATTCCAAATGAATAAGAAAACCAAACTTCTATTTATTTACAATTAGGTCCCTAAAGATATTCCTCTTTAACTTTAAGTCCCTAATGCTGATTTTTTCCTCAAATTGAGTCCCGAAACTTTTAAAATTTATCTTAGGACCTCAATTTATTCAATTTCACAAAAAGGGGTTTAATTTCCCAAATTTCCAATTTGGTCCCGTAACTTTTCCAAAATTACCATTTTTCCCTTCCTTTACAAAAATGGTAAGTTTTGCCCCAAAAATTCCAAAATTCCTCAATTGGTCCTCCATCATTATTATCATGCCCAATTGAACCTGAATTTCATAAAATTGTATTTTAGTCCTTTGAATTTAAAAAATTCCCAATTTTCCCCTAATTTCAACTCCTTAACATAGCCGAATTTGATTTCATCAAATTGACTGACTAAACACTTCTAATTGTTGAAATTGAAGTTAAAATTGAGTTCCTCCATCTTCATACGATTCAATAGCACTTTGAATCACAAGTTTTGACGTTGGAACGAGCTCAAACAGAGCTTCGCCAGAAAATAGACTATAGAGTGAGAAAGATTCGAAATCTTACCGCCGGGGGTACGACGGTCTGAGCTTTCGATTTGGGCAGATAGCTCTCATCCTAAGGTTTATCCTATAATTAAGAATCACATCAATTGATGTCGAATTGAGTTAGAATTTTATAATTGAAATTCTGTCGATTCTCTCTCTAGCACCTAATGAAATTTGCAAAGGGGAGTCGAATTGGCTTAACTTTCAGTCCTAATTCGGCTGTGGGAGGGCTTAGGAAGTGTTGGGAGGGCTTTGTTTGGCCTGAGGAGGGCTCAAAATGGCTGATTTTATCTTCTGTCTACTAGAGCTGCTTTACTATTCCATCACGCCGGGGCTTCTTCGGTGACCCTCGGAGCAAATGAAGACTACAGGCATGTAGCTAACTTCTCCCCGGTTCTAAAGAACCCAATCTTGCCTTGTTTGGCTCAGAAAAGACCCCATATCGGAGCTCTGGTTTGAGCTTCACCAAAAAATGGAGTAGTTGAGAGAGAATGGAGTTTTCAGGTATGGAGAGAATGAATGGGGAGGGGCTCTTTATATAGGGAGCTTTGGGACCCGTTGGCCGTCCGTTTAACACGTTTGTGATAGACATTGATTGCCTAAAACATACCGAACGGAAATGTTTCTTCTTTGTCAGTGCTACTTCGATGTTCCGACGAGTGAACAGTGTTGTCATCCCGAGGAAGAAGATGACCTTCCGAACCAGACTGGACCGGTTCGAACCGGGTTCAAAGCTTAAACCGACTGGTTCAACCCCCATTCGACCAAGTTTTTCAAATCTAAAAATTTTTAAATTAATCTAAATCGATCTAAATTCATCTAAATTCATTTTATATCCAATGGTGGTTTCAAATCTCAAATTTGAATTTTTTAAGCCACCTAGAAAAATGAATTTAGAATTCGGTTCAATAGTGGTTCAAACCAGTCCAAACCGATTCAATCTCTTGAACCAGTTTGGTTTTCATCTCCAATTCACCTTAAAGTTCTTTTTCTTGACTTTTATGACTCCTTAGGTTACTTAGGCTCCACAAAATTCCTAGTTTACCATCTCTCTAACGGCTCCGGTTCATAAACCAGCTTTGTTCTTAAGCTAGTTTAATCTGGTTCAGGTCCGGTTCACCCGAACCGGTTTGGTTTTTTTTCTCCCAATTTGTTCTAAGGTTCCTTCCCAAGGTTTATGAATTTCTTTGGAGCACAAGGGAGTTGAATTTCACTGATTTTCCTGTTCTCTATCGGTTTCGGTTCATGAATCGACTAAATTCATAAATCGGTTCAATCTAGTTGGATTCAGTTCATCCAAACCTGTCTGATTTTTCTCTTCCAATTTGTCCTAAGGTTCTGTTCCATGGTATTATGAACCTTTTGGATTACCCAGGAGTTGTAAACTACTAAATTTCATGTTCACAAATGATCGGGTTTATGAACCGGTTCAGTTTTCTCACTCATTTTGACCGGTTCTTTTCCCGATTTTCCTTAGCTCAAAAGGGCAGGGTTTACTGCTGACAAGGAACCTACTTGGTGGACGGTACATTGACCAGCTGAACTATTAACTGGTTCAGTTAAACTAGATTCGGTGACCCAAAATAAAAAATTGGTCTTTTATAGCCCGATTTGACCCGTTTTCTAAAAATTTAAATTTTCTAAATTTATATAAATTAATTTTCTACTTATTGGTGACTTCAATTTCCCAAATCGACATTCTTTATTAACCTAGAAAAATTAATCTTTGAAGCGGTTTTTCTTGTTTTAACATAGTTTAGGTTCGATTCACCCTAAACTGGTCTTGTTCACACATCCACTTTGATTCATGATCCTTTTGCTTGATTTTGGGATATTCATTTATCATTTGGGATTATCCAAATTCCCATTTTATTTTCTCTTTACCAATCTCGAATTACTTTAATCCATAGTTTTCTCTCTAAATTTTTTCATTTGGTAAAACTGGGTTTACAATTATTCCCCTCTTTTTAAGGAGTTTTGTCTCCAAAACTCATTACACATTAATTAATCGGGGTACTCTTCCTTTATCACAAAGTTGATGTTTTCCCTCTTTTTTCCATAATTTGGCCACTGATCTAGAATACAATTAACATTAGAATCTTCACTCTTAAGATTCTCTTCTTGTCTATCCATGATTTGAACAGGCTCCATCTCATAGGATAGATTCTTATCCCATTTCATCTCTTCAACATTAGTTCTTCATCAAACTCTTTATTTATATTTTTGTGATCTTCTTTATCCCCTTCACTTGAGAGTTACATGAAGGCATTGTAAATCTTAAGATTCCCTCTTAGGATCTTCTTATACACTTTTTGTCTCATGGTCGCATTAGTACATTTTCTTCATACTTTACCGATTTTTCTCCGTACTGAGCTTCATTTGTATATCCAATCCATCTAGAGTTGCATTGTCTTATCTTACACTGACATCGTAATGGCATGATCCTTGGTTAATGTTTGGAATCTTCCCTTTCAGTTTTTCACATGTCTCATGTAAGTAGGGTATTATCTACTCTTAAATTTCATGCCTCATCCAAACTTAAGGCATTGGTTATTCAACTTGAATATCACAAATTTGTAATCTTTTTTGTTCAGGTGCCCCTGCTTCGGGGACACTTAACTTATCAATTTTCCTACTTTTAGCTTCTCAGCTCAAAGGTAGCTTATTTCACTTATAGGCATTTAAGTCTTCTCAAGACTTCCTTTTGACATAGTCCTGGTTCGACTCACGAATCCTTCCATGATGAGTCCAATCTTTTCAACGATTCAAACTTATGTGTCCTTAACACAGTAGGATAATCTCACTCGATATACTTCTAGAGCATTTTCTAGACAAAAGTTCATCTTTCAATCCGTGGGAGATTATGAGACTCCGCCCATCCTTATTATTTAGTAGCATTCTTCAACTACCTTGAACATTTCTTCTAGTCTCCTTCCCAACCAAGCTCATCCTCTCCCGGTATAATCGTTTACTTTGAACAAAAACATTCCTTGTTGACTTTTTCTCATTCACTTCTTACATTCATTACCTAACCATGCATCCAAGGTGGTTGTCAATGGTTTCTCTATAACCATTTTGGTTGAGGTGGTCAAATACTTTCTACCATTTCCAACTGGTACTTTGCTACTGCCCTTTATGTCTCTAGCACTACTTTTGGGTGTATAAATCGTACTACTTCCCTTTTCCAGCTTACATTCTTTCGTTCTCCCATCTTGGGTGTCCTTTACCCACCAATTATCTTATTGCCATTTTTAATGGCATGTTCGGGCATCCGAACTCGAGATGAAGAACTTCTAGCAATTTGGTTGATCACTTCTTTTCCTTTGAGCTTTCCATCACTCATCATTCTATCTAGGTGAGATATTTGTATTGATACTCTTGTCTTTCGTCTTATAACAATTTATTGAGAAGTTCCATTTTCTCTTTGAGTATCCACTAACTTTGTGGAACTCAACATCCTTACCTCTTCTTTTTTGGCATAATAAAATTTTCCCTTCTAATTTTTTTTTGTTGTGGTCTTTGAGTCCAACCTTAATTTTTTCCTTATTTACAATCCTAAAGATGATTCTCACAAGGAAAGCATGGTTGTTGTACGACTAATCCTTTGCCTCCTTATGTTTTTCCCTTTCCATAGATCATTTCAAAAATTAGGTCCATTATCTCCCATAAAAAGTGTTACCCTTACTTGACCTAATGACTTGAACTTTCGTCATTCTATTTGTTAGAGTGTCACGACCTTCAAAACAATTAGTGTCTTCCAGGTTTTCCTTGATCGTTGCGAGTTTCCATCTCATTAGTCCTTAGTTCCTTCCAGCGAGTTGCAACCATTCCTTTCTTAAGAAACTTTATTTGAGCCTCTATCATCCTACATGGGTCTTCTGTTATGTGTCAAGATTTTTCTTCAAACGTTTTAGGCATTACTCATTTTACTTACTCTTTACTAACTTCCTTATTGATAATACTCTATTACAACTATTGGATTTCGCGATCATTCTCAAATTGCCTAGTGGCATACTCATGATTATCCTCCTTCTGATTCACATCCTACTTCTTCATTTGGTTGAAGATGTCCTTCCTTAAGAATTTCTATTACTTAGTCTACTTGTGCTTGCTTGTGACCATTCCAGGATTATTCTCTCTTTACTTATGAGAGGTCCCTTACGGTAAGTACTTGCATCCTTGTAGTCATGACAAGCTAATGTTAGAAGATTCCTATTCAATGAGTTATTGAACTCATGTCCCTATTACCTCTTTTCAGGAAGTAGAATGGTGAATAGAACCTTAAAAGTTGATCTACTAGCATCGTATGTTTCTCACTATGTAGATTTATGTTAATTATATTCCAACATGTATTCCCAAAATTTTTTTTAACGTAATCTAATTTAAAATGTTATTTTGAGCCTTACCCCTACCGATTCTACAATATTGAAAGTACCAACTATTGTAGTACCAGGAGGTGTGGCAGGTTCATCACAGTTGTCGACAAGACAATCCGGGTTGGGGCATGATAATGTAAGTGATATTATAACCCAACTTTTTGAAACCTCAAATTTTGAAAATATTTTAAAAAATATCTAAAGTAATATGTTGCAAAAAACTTTTCATAATCACATACTCAACACAAGACCATTCTTGAGAATCATCAAAAAGAAGAAAACTCCATAAAAATCTATTGAAGATGAGACGCCTCCACCAAAACCAAAGGCCCAAACTGATACGGAGACTGAAACTCCGGACCAGACACTTAATTAGAAGAAGGTTGAAAGGAACTTCTAGGAAGCATGTGCCAACTATATAAGGACACCGAACCTCTTCCTTAGAGTATGATGAACCCAACACGAACAACTTCACCAAGTGTGTCAAGTACCATGGATGACCATTCCCCCAAAATAACCAATACCAAATATTGAACCCCCCAAAGGAAGGTCTACATCTCACCCATGAAGAACTCTAAGTTTGTCAACAAGCATGGCTAGAAGAAATTGAATAGGGAAGAGTTGAAATGTATTCCCTTTTGCATGATGATGTAGGTGTGCAAAGAAAGCTTCTTACCTACAACTGTGAGACCATCCAAATACTTTGGAAATCCATTTAGGACGAACAAGTTATTGATATCAGGTAAGTGAGATTTTTGTCAAAGAGTCTGATTGGACTGATGATGAGTTTTACTCGTAAATTTGAAAACGTCTTTTCCAGAAATAGAATCCCATGACTATACGAAACTACATAAACTATTTTGGGATTTTATTTCTCTTGCTAGCATGAAGCATGTTAATAAGACTACATTTGAAAGGTGTATATATACACCTCAAGGGGGCAATCTAACTCCGACAATAGATGTAGGTTTTGGGTGAGGCCCATGGTCGATAAGGGTTGGTTAGATCTAGTTCTGAGAAAGTGGGCTGAAGGCCATGATTTTGAAAAGAGAAGTGTGCCCAAGGCCAAGTTTTGAAAACTCATACAAGTGGGCACAAGGCTAATGGAAGAGTCAAAACCTGTAAATATGTTTTGATTTAAGAATCCTAATAAAATTACCACACATTGATAATATTTGCTTAAGTTTCTAAGTAAGAGTTGGGTTGGAGCCTGTTATCTAGTAGTGCAAAAAGAAAGGTCTTAAATCAAAATACATATGTTTGTTAATGTAATCGTTTAGAACTAAGGAGACGTCTAATACGGTGTAATATTTGTTCTAAGGGCTACAGGACAACAATGTTAGTACAAGGGAAACAACGTTGTTATAATATGTCGTGAAACTTTATGAGCTTCATGGATATTAAAATAGAGTGGAAGCATGATGAGGTCTTGTCCCTCAAAAGTGGAAAAAAGTATAAAAAATGTCTTGGGGTTGGGCAATGGTACTCATACAGAAAAATGATCGAGGTTGTAGCCACGCACTAATGATGTAGAGGTTGTAGCCTCTTACCAATGTGGACGGTAAAGGTTCTTTGGGCCACAAGTTGCATAGATCGTGGTTGTAGCCTCTTAGGATCTGTTTTGTGATTGATTGATCCCTTTAATGAGAAATGGTATTTGATTTTTTATTTTTCTAATACAAACCTATTGAAAACTTACCATAAGCAAATCATGGAAAATTCTTCCAGGTAGGAAGGAACCTATTTTGAGATTATGAGAAATAAGCAGTGGATTTAATTGATGAATCTTTTCTATTTGATAAGACAAGTTGTAGCTTGTTATTTGGGTCATTCAAACCCCTTTTCTATAAGGAAAGAAAATTTTGATACTTATGAGTATGTGATGAATCATGGATAGGAAATTGCGATGTTAGTAGGACCACTCACTAAGTTATAAACTCACCCCCTCCCCTACTCCTTTCAGGTCTTAAATATGTCAAGAAGGACATTAGAAGAAAAATTACCACACTCGTTAGTTATTTATTTTTACATGTTTATGTACAATACTATATCATCCAACATATATTGGAAAACATAATTTGATGCATTGTTTTCACGTTGTAATGAGCCTTGCTCCTGTCAATACTATGATAACAAAGGTGACCTCTATTATAGTGTAGGGAGGAGTAGCGGGTTGTTCACAAGGTTTCGACCAAATAGGATTGAGGTGTAACAAATTATGTGACGGTATTTAAAAGATTCATACCTGTACAGACACACCAAGAGTCTAGACCTACTACTCTTTTAAAACACGCTTACGAGTGTGAAGCTATATTGATGAAGAGATATGGAGTCTCTGTGTCAAGGAGGGCCAAATTTCCAAACTCTCAGAGTCAAACCTCCTCCTCGGAGTATGAAGAGCCCATCAAGAATAGTTATACCTAATGTGGTAAAGACCACAAAAGAACCATGTCTCCCAATGGAACCAACACCAACTTCTGAACCTTAAGAGAAAGAATCTCGCAACCATTAAGTAAAAAGGTTATTAAAGTTAAAGTATGAGGAAGAGAAGGATGAAGGAATCCTTAGTAACAAAACGGCCATAAAAAGGGATTGACAATGAAAGGAGTAAATTACCCTAATGATTAGTACCAAAGTATTACGAGATAAAAACTCCCTACTACAAAGATTTCAGAACAAAAAAAAATAACAAACAAGTTTATGATTTGAGGATGAGTCAATATACCCTTCTAATATTCTTGACAAGGAAGTCAAGAAATGGAGACATGGGAGAGAAAACCCAAAATCTTCATCTTAAGAGAAGATTTGTAAATGAAATAAAAGTGAACATGAAGATCAATATAATGTTGTATTAACGAGATTCCAATAGATGGGTAACCCTAAGGAATGGGTAAACTAGAAAGAGACATCAAAGGATGCCATAAAATCTTCAATGGGACAAGTACCTATATAGACGAATGAAAGAAAAAACTCTCAATTATACGAAATGAGACATACCAAGGAAGGGAATCTTGGAGAAATGTGTGCCCCAATAAAGGAGTCATCCGATCCAATTAAAGGAACGATGGTGATTAGAACTTATGGATATCGAGGAGCATTGGTTAAGTTCCACCTTCACCAAAAGAAGCTGACTATGGGACGACGGGGCATAGTATAAAGAATATGAAATAAGACCTCGATAACATGAATTCATTGGTAAAGGAATTATGTACAATGGATAAGTTTAAATACGACGTTGGAATGTTTATAGAGAAACACACTAAAAAGGTGTTTGTATGACGAATAAGTGGGGGCTACTATCAAGGAAGGACTTGTCATGTTAGAAGAAAGAATATGATAATGGGTGGCAAGAGCCAATGAGACAAACTAAGGTGTTTGTGATGTGGTAAGTCGAAAAAAGGTATTTCAATTTCCATGGAAGAAGGTTCCATAGGACGAGATGGGAGCATTTTTACAAATGATAGGCGCATTAAGAATAGAAGAAAGAAGTCCTAAAGGAATAATTATAACTCGTTCCAAGAGACAAACGAGAAATGTAAGAGAATCTATTATGAATTAAGGAAAGTATTGGATGCCAAAAAGTCTTGAAAGGCATGACATTTAAGTAAAGGATCACCCCATGAAGGAAAATGGTGGACTAGATTTTTTAAACGATTTATGGAAAGATCAAAATCATAATAAATAAGGAAGTAAAGGATGGGACATAGAATGACCATGCATTTCTTATGAGGAATTTGTTTATGATCATATTGAAAGGAGAGTTAAAGATGGAACTTCTCAACAAAATCTTTATACGACGAAAGGAGAGAGTATCCAAAGAGACATCTCACCAAGGCAAAAAGATGAGCGAAGGAACGCTCAAAGAAAATGAAATGGGAGACCAAATCACTAGAGATCTTCACCTCGAGTTTGAATACTTGATCTATCCATTAAATATGAAAATTAGATAATTGGTAGATAATGGACACCCAAGATGGGAGAGCGAAAGACTGAAAGCCCAAAAAAGGATGTGGCATGGTTATAATCCCTAAAAAGGTGTCTAAAATATTAAGGGTAGTAGTATGGCGCCAATTGAAAATAGTACGAAATATTTGACTTTCTCAACCAAATATGGTTATAAAGAAACTGTTGATAATCACCTAGGATACGTGGTTAGGTAATGAGAGTAAGGAGATAATGAGAAAAAAAATCATCAAGGAACTTTTCTGTTCAACGCAAACGGTTACCTCGCAGGTGGGTGAACTTAAGATCAAAATGATGAAAAGATGAAAGGAAATTAATATTTCAATAAGAAATGCTCTAATGGAAAATGAGTGATGAAACACTCTAGTAAGAGTAAGAAGAAGCATTTTGGAGAGCAAGCATAAAGCATCAGATAAAGTCCATAGAAGTACATATAATAGATGAAATGGTGAGGAATCGATACTATGAAAATCTAAAGTAACAAAATGGAGATTTATAAGCAAGTCAGAAATGACTAAGCAATAGAGAAATATTTATCGAGCATTTTAGTGATGTTCACGGTAATTAAGGAATTTTACCCAATGTCAAGAGTGGACAAAATTTCATGATCCCTACGAATTTGAAAAGTGAACATTTGTTAGGAAAATGTTCTAGAAGTATATTGGGTGAGATCACCATCTTTGCTAAGGACATGTAGGTCCAAACAAATGAATTGAATTGAGTCACTAAAGGAAGGGTCATTTATTGGATCATGACAACGTCAAACAAAGTCTTGGGACGACTCGAATAATTATGAGAAAGATAAGATGCCTATGAACTAGGAAGAAATAGGGAAGCATAGATTTTTGTGATAAGGGAAAAGTATCCCTAATTAATTGACATATAATTAGTTTTGGTGACTAAACCCCTGAAAAGGAGGAGAGTAATTGTAAACCCCATTTCCTCAAAACAAGAAAGCCGTAAATGGGAACAGGAAAATGTTTGAGAGAAAACTATGGTCCAAAGAGAACCGGAATAAATTCTAAAGAACCTGTTCAAATATTCATTTTTAGAGATGAATCAAAGAGGTCAATTTGGTAAATGGAAGTTAACATTATGTAGAAAATGAATTTTGAAATTTTTAATTTTTAGAAAAACGGTCAAAAGGGGCCTGAGCAGACCGATTTTCGATTTTGTGTCCATATGAGGACATAAACCTCATCCTAACCCCATTCTGGTCTCATGTGCTTGAAGCTACGTCAAACTTCGCAAGACTTCTAGTACAACTAAGTGCCCTTATAAACATTGGGTCGTCGAGATCCCTAGGATGCATCACTACCCCTCTTGGGCATCTTGAAGCACAATGCATTCACAATCAACATTTTTCACATAATTTCATATAATCTGTGGTGCCACTAGTCTAATGGCCCCAACCCTCAACTCGACCTGTAGCTGTTTGTCTTGACTAATCTGGAGACCTGTCATGTTGCACTGTCACTAGTTGACTGAGTATGTCAGTCTTGTCTTGGTACAATGTCCAAACATCTCATTTAATTAAGTTTTCATGGCATATAAATCATATTTGTTTACGAGCTCTTGCTCATGCCAACTAGCCGAGGGCCCACTATTTGAGAATTTCAAAATTGGGCATATTAGCCACCAAGTTCCAAAACCGAGGCATTTGGCCTAACAGAGCTAGTCGAGCTCCCTTCAAGAATATCTCCCAAAATGTTAAAGCAGTGGCACAAAATCAGGGGAGAGCACTTTTAACAACATACTTTTCAATTGTCCATCATACTAACAGAGTATGAGGACATCTTCGTTCATAACCGATGAATGGGTTTTCCACATCATTCAAGGAAATTTTATCATACCAACCGGGTATGATCTACTTACACCAGTAAGTAGTTTTTCTGCATGATTTTCATATCACCCCTCTCAGGTGTGATGTTTAAAATACCACTTAGCAGTGGGCTTTCATTTCCGAGGTGTTCATCATCCTAACCGGGTATGATATAAAAATCCCAATCACCCGCTCGTACAGTGTATTTCCTCTAAGTTGGTTTTTGTCCCTTTCGAGCTTAATCTTTGCTGGCATTCCCGATGTCTCGTGTTCCTACACGAAATAAACATTTTTGTTCATTATCATTTGGCTTGATAACTTTCATTCATTATGAATGACTAAAATATTTAACTTTTTAAACATTTACAATTTCATCCCTAAAGTTCTTTTTTTTTTCTTTTACTTTAGTTCCCAATTGCTAGTTTTCCCCAAATTGAGTCTCGAAACTTTTAAAATTCTCCTTGGGACCTCAATTTATTCAATTTCATAAAAAGGGTTCAAGTTTCCCAAATTCCCAATTTGGTCCCTAATTTTCCCAAAATTACCATTTTGCCTTCCTTTACATAAATGGTAAGTTTTACCCCAAAAATTTTAAAATTTACTCAATTGGTCCCCTAACACTGTTATCATGACCAATTGACCCTCAATTTTAAAAAATTACATTTTGGTCCCTCAAATTTTCAAAATCCCCAATTTTCACCAATTTTTCCCCAATTTCAACTTCCTAACACAGCTGAATTTGAGTTCATCAAATTGACGGATCAAACACTTCTAATTGTTGAAATTGAAGTAAAATTTGAGTTTCTACATCTTCATACGATTCAATTGCACCTTAAATTGTAAGTTTTGACGCTAGAACGAGCTCAAATGGACATTCGCTAGAAAATAGAACTTAGAGAGAGATAGCTTCAATTGCTCACTGTTGGGGGCACGACGTCCGAGCTTCCAATCTCGGAAGATAGCTCTCCTCCTGTAGTTTCTCATAGGATCAAGAATTGCATCAATTGATGCCGAATTGTGGGAGAATTCTATCATCAAAATTATGTTGATTCTCTCTCTAGCAACGGTCGGAAATTACAGAAGTGAGCCGAATTAGCTTACGTTTCAGTTCTAATTCGACCGTAGAAGATCTGAGGAGATGTTGGGAGAGCTTGGTTTGGCTTGAGGAGGGCTCGAATTGGCTGATTTTAGCTCGATCAAAACAGGGCAACTTCGGTTCAACGGAGCTGCTTTACTGTTTGATCACATCGGTGCTTCTCTGATGACCCTCAGAGCGAATGGATACTACCACCGTGTAGCTGACTTCTCCCCGATTCTATGGAACTTGACCTTGCCTTCTTTGGCCTAGAAAAGACCATATATCGGAGCTTTGGTTTGAGCTTCAACGAAAATCAAAGAAAGTGAGAGAGAGTGAGGTTTTCAAGTGCGGAGAGGATGAATGGAGAGGGACTCTTTATATAGGGAGCTTAGGGACTCGTCAACTGTCCATTTGGCACCTGTATAATAGTCATTGATGGCCTAAAACATACTGAACAAAAACATTTCCTCTTTGCCAGCGCTGCTTCAATTTTTTTCGGCGAGTGACCAGTACTGTCATCTGAAGGAAGAAGACGACACTGTTCTGAACTGGACCGGACTAGTCTGGACCGAGTTTAAAGCTTAAACCAGCTGGTTCACCCCCGATTCGACCAAAATTTTCAAATCTAAAATTTTCTAAATTCATCTAAATTCATTTCATATCTAATGGTGGCCTCAAATCTCAAATTTGAAAATTTTAAGCCACCTAGAAAAATGAATTTAGCATCTAGTTCAATAGTGGGGCAAACCAGTCCAAACCAGTTCAATTCGGTTTAGATCCGGTTCACGTGAACCGGTCTGGTTTTTCCCTCCCAGTTGGTTCTATAGTTCTTTTCCAAGGTTTATGAATCTTTTTGGGTCACATGGGAGTTGTAATTTCTCCAATTTTCTTATTCCTCTATAATCGGGTTTGTGAACCGGTTACGTTTTCTCACTCAGTTTGACCGGTTCTTTCCGGGTTTTCCTTAACTCAAAAGAGTGGGGTTTACAACTCTCCCCTACTTTTAGGAGTTTTGTCCCCTAAACTTATTTCACAATATTTACGTATTGGCTAAAAATTTTTATTGATACGAAATTATCTATTTTATTGTCATACAAACTTCTCGGACATTTTTGTTCATCCCTTTCATCACATACCTAAAATTATCATCTCATTTTCATCGTTTCCTTATTCCATGGAACTTACTTTAGCCTATAATATCTTCCTTGAAGATCTAGGATCATTTCCCTTGGTTACATCCTTCCTTCCCAAGGCACCATTTCCCATTCCAAGCTTCTTTTACCCAAAATTTCATAACTACGATTTCCGGTCATTTTTCTTCCACATATTTTGGCGTTTATCACCTTCTTATCCTGCATGGATACCTTCCTCATTCTTCAGTTGTCACCTTTATACTTGACTTTATTATAACTTACTTATAAACCTTTCGTTACCCAAGTTATATTTCCCTAAGTTAGTTGGGTTTACATGGCCCTTACCACATGACATTCTCCATGATGTCTTTGACTTCACGTCCCTATAACCATAATAGTTTCCGTACTTACTTGTCTTCTCCAAACTTCTTTATTCGGTCATTCAATCTTCAAATCCTTGAACATCCTGAAACTCACTAACATATTAAAACTCTTGATCTCTTACTTTATTCCTCATTCCCAGTGGCGTCCTTCCTCTTTAAGATCTCTTCTCTTTCCAAATTTATTTTTACTCTCATCAATGTTCCTCCCACTATTCTTTATTCTGAGTTAGTTCGTTTCCTATTTGTATGGCATCTTTTGATGTCGTCCTCCTACTTACACGTTACTTGGGTTTGACTTATCCCTTGGATCTTTTACGATTTCCTTCCCCTTTGTATTTGATCCTTTCATCTACAGCATCTTGTTCTTGAGGAGCTTATTCTCTTTCTTATTCCATTGGTTCCATTTCCTCTTCATTGATGCACCTATGTTTTCCCAAGATTCCTTTCTCTGGTGATCTTCACATTCCCTCTCTCCTGGGATTTCCTTTTGGTTTTACCACTAAAATTAGTTAATTCTGGGATGTCTTTTACCATCATTTTCACCAGCTTACATTTTACTCTTTGGATCTATGAGTACTTTTCATTTATCTTGCTTCATTCCCACATGCTCCAGTATTTGCTTATTCCTTTGAAGTGGATCTCTCATCCTTATTGTGTCCAAACCTTTTGTATCTTCATGTCTTTAGTACTCCTCTCTTTGTCTTGATTAGAGAGTATTCTTTTACTACTACCCATCTCTTATTAGAACTTCATTTACTCCTCTGAATGATTTGATCCATAGAAGTTATTTCCTTCAATTGGATCCGTCTAAAGCTTCTATTTGGGTTTCTAGGTCTTCTTGGAGTATATCACACTTAACCTCCCAAAATACTCACTTAACCACTCGTAATTCTTACTGATGTCCTTATTTCTACTCTAGTTTTGCGACATAACCTCGTTTGATTTTATCGACCTGGATTTTTCTCCTTCCTCGATCCAACTTTCTATTTTCATCCTCCTTCTAGTACCTTCCATTCTAAGATTCTTTTTGTTTAATCACCTTACCATTCTTTAGAAATTCTCTCCTTTTAATGTTCACCTAACTTAAGGGTCTTGTATGACTCATCCATTCCTATTTTTCTTCCTCTCTTGGTCCATACCTTCACCTTCCACAAGTCTTTCTATCTTATGAAGTTCCTAAGGAATTGTATCTTAGTTCTTTATTAAGTAGTTGTTACACTTGGGCCTTCCTGTTGTTCTCCTTTCTTCCCATCTGTCCCTAATGGTCTCTATACTTATTTCTTTTTCTTCTTGACTAGCTTCTATTCTTGTGGTTCCTTTTGGAATGTTCTGCTCCTCCTTATTTTTCCTTACTCTTCATTCTCTGAGCTTATTGTTTTTAACTCCTTGCACTTTCCATGATTCTGTACTCTTGGATAATTGCTTCCCTTTGTTCCATTTCCTTTTCCTTTTCTTGAGATTCCCCTTAGACGGATTCTTCCTTACCGTATTCCAAATGGTAAGTCTTAAGGGTTGAGATTAACTATAAATAACCCGTATTTTCGTCCTTAGGTGATTTCCTACCTTTTACTTAGATTTTTATTATCATACTATTTTGTTTTGATTATATCAAAGAACTCAAAAGTTTTAACAAAACTTTTACTTTCACTCATTCAAGAAATATTTTCTTTTCACACTTGGCTTATGACATTAATTTTCTACCCCCTAATCCCTTGGGATCATAGGACTAGAATTAACCCTAGAATGGTTGTGAGACACTTAATCAGAAGGCTTTGAGGAATTGGTTGGGGTCCATTCGTGTTCCTTTATAGTATGAATTTCATGTATGGCCTCCAATCCGTACCGCCTTAGTACCTCAACTTCACACTCATAGGTCCACTTCACCGATTGGGAGGGGTTAAAGCCAGGTTGAGTAGGTGGAGGTACTTGGCTGACCTTCATGAAGGTGGCATATGCATCCCAGTAATTATCCAAGGCTTCCTTCTTGGTTGGATTTCCCTTTTGTTGTTTTGGGACTGGAGGAGGAGGGGTTGGACTTCTAGGAGGTGATACTGGTTCCTCTTATATGGGAGGAGGGTATATGATACCTTCTGGTTCTAGTAAGACTCCTACCAATTTTTAGTAGTCTTCCACCATGTCCTTGGGTGCTCGTTTCTTACCCTTTAAAAACCTTTGTATGCCTTCCTCCCTTGGGTTGGGTGTCTTTTTTAGGGTTATAGGTGGAGGACTGGATTTCACCGTGAATTTCCAAGGAACTCCCTTCCTACACGATAATTTAGAGTTGGGTTAATGTCAGAGCATAATATTGATAATGTTTCAAGGGAACTTGGCTTTGATACCACTCTAGTTGTCATGCCTCGACCCTATTTGGTTGGATCCCCGTGAATAACCCACCGCTCTCTTGGTTCAAGAGAAGTTTCCTCCTTCTTTAACTCAAGTGGAGGTATGCATATTTTCAAACTTTTTCCCTGGAAATACATATATCAAATAAAAAGAGGGGTGAGTTTCTAAAATTTAGTGAATGAGTTTTTAAAAAAAATTTAAGTTCGATGGAAAAAAATTGTTTTCCAAAAATGAAGTGTGCTAGACTCCTTCATTTTATTAAGTTTTCCCATTATCAATATTGGTTTTCAAAAATCATTTCTTATTCCCATCGTGTGTTATCACTCAACACACATCCTTCATCATGAAAGTAAAACACAGAATCGTAGGCCAACCCATCCATTGAACCTACTTGTGGCGTCGAAGCGACTTTACCGGCCACCTAGATAGAAGTACGTCCACTTCTACCTTGAGAATGAGTGGATGTTCATGACATCCGACCCTCAATACTGTAAAAAATCTCCGTGTCTGTATGAGGACAGAAATCTCATCCTGATCCCACCACGGTCTCATGCACTTGAAGCTATGTTGAGCTTCGTAAGACTTTTGGTACGACTAACTGCCCTTATATCCACCGAGTCGTCCGGAGCCTTGGGACACATCACTACCCCTCTTGGGCATCTTGAAGGTCCTGTAAACATAATGCATGCACAATCAACATTTTTCACATAATGTCATATAATTTGTGGTGTCACTAGTCCAACGACCCCGACCATCAACTCGACCTGTAGCTATTTGTCTTGACTAGTCCAAAGACCTATCATGTTGCACTGTCGTTAGTTGACTAAGTATATCAGTTCTGTCTTGGTATCATGGCAAAACAACTCATTTAATTAAGTTTTCATAGCTTATAAATCATGTTTGTTTACAAGATCTTGCTCTTGTCATCTGGCCTAGGCCCACTGTTCGAGATTTTCAAAATTGGGCATATTAGCCCCCATGTTTCAAAACCGAAGCCTCCGGCCTAACAAAGCTATTCAAGCTCTTATCAAGAATGTCTCCCAAAATATTTAAGCAGTGGCACACAGTTAGGGGAGAGCTCTACCGACAAAATATACTTTTCAATTGTCCATTATACCAACCGAGTATGAGGACATCTACGGTCATAACTGATGAACGGGTTTTCCACTTCCTTCAAGGAAGTTTCATCATACCAACCAAGTATAATCTACTTGTAGTGGGTGTCCACATCACTTCTCTCAGGTGTGATGATTAAAATACCACTTAGTAGTAGATTATACTCGTTTGATATGATGAAACATCCTGCAAGGAAGTGGAAAACCCGCTTATCGGTTATAAGCGGAGATGTCCTCATACTCGGTTGATGCGATGGATGACTAAAAAGTTTATTTTGTTGGAAGTACTCTCCCCTCACTGTGAGCCACTACTTAAAATTTATGGGAGACCTTCTTGACGAGAGCTTGAATAGCTCTATTAGGCCGAAGGCATCGGTTTTGGAACTTGGGGGCTAATATGCTTGATTTTGAAAATCTCGAACAATGGGCCCAAGGCCAGTTGGCACGAGCAGGAGCTCGTAAACAAACTTGATTATTAAGCCATGAAAACTTAAGTAAATGAGTTGTTTGGCCATGGTACCAAGACAAGACCGACATACTCGATGGACTAGCGGCAGTGCGACATGATAGGTCTATGGATCAATCAAGACAAATAGTTGCAGGTCGAGTTGAGAATCGGGGCCGTTGGACCAGTGGCACCACATATTATATGGCTTACATGAAAAACTATTGATTTGTGCATGCAATATGTTACGGGACCTTCAAGACACCCATGAGGGGTAGTGATGAGTCCCAAGGCTCTGGACGACCTGGTGGAAATAAGGGCGATTAGTCATACTAGAAGTCTTAAAAAGCTTGATGTGGCTTTATGCGCATGAGAACAAGGTGGGGACGGGATGAGGTCTCTGTCCTCATATGGGTATGGAGTTTTGTTACGGGATTGAGGGTGGGATGTTGCATACATCCACTCATTCTAAGGCTAGAAGTGGATGTACTTGTTTTTAGGTGGTCGGTAAAGTCGCTCCGATGCCACAAGTGGGAACAGTGGACGGGCTAGCCTGCGAATGTGTGTTTCCTTCATGATGAAGGGTATGTATTGATTGAGAAACACACCATTATAATAAGAAATGGTTATGAAAATTGAGATTGGAAAATGAAATGTTTTTAAAAGAAAAATAAGGAGTCTAACACACTCCAAATTCAAACTATTTTTCTAAAAGTCAAACATTAAATACCCATTCCATGAGTCATTGAACTCACCCCCTCCCTTATATCTCTTTCAGGTAACACCAGAAAGCTTACCGAAAGACTACCAGCTAGCACACTTGTACGACAGGTATGAAAAGTTTAAAATTTTATGTAGTTTTGATTTATGTTATTTCAGGAAAGATGCATGTTTGAAGGATGACTCACTCCCCACGGTTTAAAAAGAAGGGGCAACTCTTAGTAAACTGAGAGAGTGGAGGGTTGATCATGGGGATCCGACCAAACTGGGTTGGGGCATGACAGGTCAAGTGATGGTTAGATTCGGTCATCGGTCGTGTCAGGTCAAGCGACCAATGAAATGTCACCATGTGTCTAGTCAAGGGTCAAAGGGTGACTTGAACACTGAGTGGAGGTTGTATCAACACTGGCAACCAATTCCAACGTGCCATGTGGCTGCTTGCGCATGTGAAGCTTGCACGTGCACACAAAGTGTCGTCTTCTTCCTTCATACTTCTAAACAAAATAGGAGAGGGGAAGTTGCCTTAACTCTAGTAAGCATTAAATCACTCTAACTAGGCTTTAAATCATGGAACTAATGTTCGACCATATGTGAATGGAGAGAATCTCCAATTCCTGAGCTCCCTATATAAAGAACTACTCTTCATTTATCATCTACACACCTCCACAACTCAGGGAACTCAAATTGCTCCAAATTTTGACCATCCAAAACTAGAGCTCTAACGTCGACCTATTTCTTCACCTCTAAACGTGAACTTTGGTTCTCTAGAATCCTGAGGAAGTCCTCTACCTCCCAACATACTCTTTTCAACTAAAAGATTGCTAGGGAAGCACCAGTGAAGCCGCACAATATCATCACTCCGACAGACAAGCTTGAATAGAACATTGTTAGCTAAATTCACACTACCCTCGGACCTCCTAAGACTAGGCCGACCCTCCTATGACTCTCCACAGTTGAGCCTCATCCTCCCTTAGCCTTTATGGTAAGCAATTGTCATCGCCCTTTGTTGAAATAGTAAATTTACATTATGAAAACTATGAAAACATTGCTAATTTAATTCTTCATGCTCATGCTATAAACTAAGGAAATATTTGATCTTGAGAGCATCCTCTCAATAAGTGTTAGCTTCCTTTATTAAGAGATTTTGCAATTGTACCCTCACTAGTAAGAAATCGAAGCTATTTCTCTCAAGAAAAGTTTTCTAGTGAAACTTTATTTGAGCTCAATTCTATGCCAAATTGGACAATTCAAGTGATCATGGAGAGATAGGGGAGATGATTAGCAGTGTGATAGGAGGCAATTAATGTTGTTTAATTGGTTAATTTGATGAATTAAATATTTGAAGAAAAATTCAATTTTTGAAGAAATTGAATGAAATGGAGATTTTTGGAAATAGTGGGATTGTTGTGGAATTATTATAAATTGATGGTCAATTTGTGAATAAGATGAATTTAGGGTCTTAATTGTAATTAAAAATATTTTTTAATAATTTAATTACAATTAAAAATAAATATAAGGTTTTATTTGTAATTTTGGATAATTTAAAAGATTTTATTTTAAATAAAATGATATGGGATGAAAATGTAAATAAAGTAAATTCAGCAATTTATGGTAAATAATTGGAAATTAATTGTTAAGAAAATAAACTTAGGGACCTCTATTTGAAAAAAAAACATGGGGATATAATTGAAAATTTTGGATATTAGGTCATTATCCGTGATAATGTAGGTGTAAAAAGAAAGTTTCTTACCTACATGTGTGAGACCATCTAGAGACATCAGAAATCCATCTGGGACGAATAAGTCATAAATCTCAGGTGAGTGGGATTTCTAGTACCAAGTTCAATTCAACCGATGACACATTTTACATGCAGATTTGAAAACCTCTTTTCCAGAAATAGAATCCCATTACTATGTGACACCACTTAAACTATTTTGGGATTTTATTTTTATTGCGAGCATGAAGCATGTTAATAGGACTACCCTTGAATGATGTATGGAAACACCTCAAGGGGATTATCTAATTCCCATCATTGATATAGGATATGGATGAGGCCCATGGTTGACACGGGTTGGTTAGATATAGTTATATGAAAGTGGGCCCAAGGCCACAATTTTAAAAATAGAAGTGGGTCCAAGACCGATGGAAATGGGTCAAAACTCGTAAATATGTTATGATTTAAGAATCCCGATAAAATTATCACAAATTCATAAGGTTTCCTTAAGCTGATCAGCTAGAGTTTGGTGTAACACTGGGAAACTCCCGAGGCATAAACCAGGAAGAGATGAACTGGGGAAAGGGATCGTACTAGGAGATGGAACGTGATTCGGGAATCTAAACTGAGCTAGAACGGATGATAGGGATTGATGGAGGAGTGAAGAGGTGTAAAGTGGAGCTTCGAAGACACTTGAGGGTACCTTAGAACTTGAAGGTAAGGATTGGAATGAAACTGGTAGAAAATTGATTCAAACTAGGTTTGGGTTGAGGGAGTCACAACCCCCCCCCCTGAATTTTTAAGGGTCAAAACAAATACAAATGGAATGGTTCTTAAATCCATTCAATAGGAAATTGAATGTAGAATTTTTAGGTTTTTTTATTTTCTTAAGAATCGGTAAGGAAAGGGGTGAACCGAGTCGAAAACTTCTTAATCAACCGAGAAATTTGTCACACACTAGTTCGCTAAAGTGTCGAACATGTCAGCTGGGACATCGAGCGCGCACACACGTGAATTGTAGGGCACACACACATGTGGCCATGCACACGCGTGTCATCTTTCTTGCCCGTTAGCTTATCTGGATTCCTGAATTTTTACTTGACAACTCACATAGATAACCTAAATCAATCACTTGGGGAAATTAATCTATTCTTGTGGCCTCAAGCTATGAAATGAAGAAAGAAGATTATGGCTAGTATCTAGGGAGGTCTAGATCACGTCCATATAAAATGAGTCGCTCTCTCATCGGAATTAGCTTTGAATCCTTTCCCAACCATCGACTTCTCCCATTTCCGGTGACCTTAAAAGTAGAGAGAATTTCTCCATCGTTTGACCACCTCCAATGACGTTCTTTGTATCCTTGGAAAGCTGAGGATCTCAACTTTCCATTAACACCCTCTTGACTCTTGACTCTTCCACTATCGTTGCCAATGAGATTACACAGTATCTGATCTTCGAAGACTTAAAATAGAGTAGTTTTTTTGGGGCTAATTCCGATGGCCACGACAACCCTCGTGAGCTAAGAAAAATTAGGTGAGTCACTTGAGTCTCCAAATTTCCATAACCTCCAATTTTATATGATTTAAGTTAGATTTGAGAATGAAATAAATCATCCAAGTTTCGAATCTTGGTCTTGAGAACTAAGCTGACTAAAACATGTATTGTAGGGCCTACAAATCACCATTTTAGGACATTCAAATTGTTTGAGGTTCTTGGAAGAGTCAGCTTTCCAACCCCACCAGCATCAACGTTCGATGTGCCACCTCTCGTAAGATCATGACTCTAACCCGACTCTAATATGTATGCATGCACATTTTTTATCATGTCTGATCGAAGTGCCTCTGACTAACCCTAGCCAAACCAATCTTACAATGGCCTAGAGGGAGGTTAGGGGTACCTCTCCCCTTAGTTTGGTAATTTTTGGAGTTAGTTTAATTTTGGTTCAATGACCGGGGTCCATATTAAAAATGTTTGAAAGTTAGGGGACCCAAATGCAATTGAGAATTTTATGGGGTCTTCCTAAGGGGAAAAATAACGTTGTGGGGCTTATGGAAAATTTTGGGGAAGGTTAGGGACCAGGGTTGCCTATTTTTCAAAGATTGGGGACCTAATTTCAAATAATACAAAGTTTGGGACCTAAATGTAAAAACATGGTTTTGCAATGCTAAAATACAATCTTTGGGAAACGTAAGGACCCAAACATAAATTAAAGGAGTTCAGGGAACTAAATGAGAAATTTGGAGGTTTGAGGAACCCCAAAACCTAAGTTTTAAGGAAGAAGGTCAAAAGTGTAATATTGCTAAGGAGGTATGGCTTGGGATGTTAAATTGGGCATCAAGGACCTGAATGGGACTCAATGGAACTTGGGAATCCAAATGGAAGACTTAGGAAAGTCTAAGGTCCAAAGAGGAAAAGTTTTAAGAGAAAAAAGGCAAAATAAAGGCATTAGTAATTCTTAATGAGGTGCTCAATGGAATAAGCTTGGGTATGAGCCAAGGAGTTCCCGTAGTGAAATCTCAGTCAAGAGGTAGGTCACTGAGTATCCAGCCGGTCAACGACGACCATGGGGAATGACCTAAACCTAAGACCATAGGAATGGGTACGATAGATTAAGTATTGTTGTCAGGAGTGGATCTGACCTTATTATGCTATCCTTGCAGATAAAGCAAAGGTGATCAAGCAGGATTTAGAGAAGGATTTTGGGAATACCATGCAGAATGAACACGTTCCATGAATCGGGCGAGTGGGGTTTGTTTTCTATCGTTGATGACACGTCCTGTTAGACCGTTTGAGCCCGATTATTTTACTTTGTGTGACTTGTGTGCTAAGTAGTAAGCTGCACTTTGAGAACTTATATAAGAAGTGTGAATTGGTATAAGCATGCCAACTAAATCAAAGTTCATTTTAAAAGTGCAAGAAAGAACCAGACATGAGAATTGGGATGTTAGATGATTGCCGATTTTTTAGAAACCGAGAAAAAATTGTATGTTTGGCTTAGTGCCATGTGTGAATTTAGGGAGAGGACCACTAAGGGTCAGACTCTTGAAATATGTGCTTTGTTCTACTATGATTGTGATCAAGTTGGATTATGCTATTAAACCTTAGTCCGGGGCCATTGGGCCAGTTGCTTGAAATGGGAAGTAGACTCATTTTGAGTCGAGCTCCTGTGTTTGTGCATTAATCAAAAAAGGGGAGATGACTGATGAGGTTCGACCTCCTGCATTTAACCATGTTTTTAGCATGAAAATTTTGAGATGCATCCAATATGCAAAGTGATTGTGAGATAGCATGTGTTGAACTAAGCTCTCGGTAACATAGTGCGTGCCGCACCATTACAAGTAATGGCCTTGAGTGTCACCTTATGAGTGTGTGTCATGCCATTTAATTTATGAATACCGGTATGGGAGATGGGGGTGATAGAGGGACACCTAAGAGGTTGTACCATCATCCAAGGAAAAAAATGGAAAGGAGATCGAGGAGGTATAATGTGATACTTTTATATTTTTCGGGGACACCCGGAATACGTATGAGTACCATCCCCGTACACCTCTATGATGAGTAGATGGCGGGATGAGTCAAAAGTGTAGGGGATATAGGTCGACGAGTGGAGGAAATGCGACTATGGCCCAGGTGTAGAGACACCAGCTATGAGTGTAGAGAAGGTTCACAAACCCTTCATTCCAGTTCTCTATCTGGTTTCATCCCAAGAGGGCGATGCATTTTGGGGAGGTTATTGTATTTTGTGAGGCCTAAGTAGCCCAGAATTGTGAGTAAGCTTGAGTGCCACGTTGTGTAGGAGAGCGGTCGTATGGCTGCCAGGACCCCGAGGTGCTAAGGCACCGAGCTAGAAGGTGGCACATGTGAGATGTCGGTTTTGGGGATGAGAGCCCTAAGGCCTCCCACAATCTAGCTCCCAATTTGGGATTTGCCGAATGGCCATCCATTTCGGGTGGATTGTGTTTGTGTGTTTAGAGTCATGAGTGCCCCTTGTTTCATGTTGTTTGAATAAGTTGTGAGGTTGGGGCATAGGTCATGATAACCTAGGAGCATTGCCCGAGCGTAAGCCGTATGATTATGTAGAACCACATCACATGTTTAATATAAGTAAATTGATATCACGAATACTCGACAAGGGGTTTTTGAGAATATCTTAACAATAAGAAAGAGGTGAGACGGATGACCCGAGACCATGTCTCAAAGGGGAGGAAGTAAACCACGAGACTCATATAGAGGATACGAGCGATTAAAGTAGACCTTGTATGCAAGGTGGTATATGGGAAAGTTCTGGCTCGTAAGCCATGTAGTGACCCGATGTAAGTGTCAAGTTCTGGCTCGTAAGCCATGTAGTGACCCAATGTAAGTGTCCTACTCACTAAGCAGTGAGTTTACCCCCTCCCCCAAACCAATATGTAGGTAAATCTAAGCGACTCGATGAAAGGGCGAAGAGCTTACACCCGAGGAACCGTACTGCCTAGGTAACCTCATGACTTGCACACAAAGTACTTGCTTATTATTTTGCTAATGTTCTTGGGTTTGTAATGGGCTAATCTTGCATTTCATATATAAAATGTTTGAAATTTCCCATGCTTTCTAAAAGAGGTTTACAGGTCTAAGCCTTGGTTATGTCAGTTGTACCTTTGTGAAGGATCCCACCTTTGTAACATCGGGGGAATCGGCGGGTGGTTTCATAGGTCCTTGGCCAAGGGAAATCTGGCTGGGGCGTGATAGTCCCTGTAGGTGGTATTAGAGCTCGTGTTTTCAAAACTGGTTGTTTGGAACCAAAATGGTTTTGGGAGGGATGGAACCTAAGAATAACAATTATATGCCTTCATATATATGATAAAAGTAGACAAGTTAACAAATTAACTCTACAATCCTTGATATAGATGTGGCAATCACTCGCAACACCAACTGAGTACAGAGAGGAAGGAGAAGTCATGAACACTGATGGGTAGCGAACCCTAGACTCGAGCAGATCTCGGTGGATTCTAGCAACTCGAAGATTGCGACACAAAAAGACACTAAGAGTGTCACGCCCTGACCCAGTTTGGTCGGATCCCCGTGAACAACCCACCACTCTCCCGGTTTATTAAAGGGTTTCCCCTTATTATAATATGTAAAGAGTAAGGCGTCCTTTAAACCTGCACCATTTCCTAGAATAGCATAATAAAAACTGCATGAAATTTTAAACTTTACATACCTGTCTTATAGGCATCTTAGTTGATGGTCTTTCAAGGTAGGCTTTCCGAGATTTCCTGAAAGGGATATAAGGGAGGGGGTGAGTACGACTACTCAGTGAATGGGTTTTCAAAGGTCTACTTTTAAATTTTAAGAAAAATATTTATATGGAGTATGCCAGACTCCTTTCTTTTCAAAAATCCCTTCATTTAAAAATTTGGGTTTTTCCATTATTTCATAGTTATCCGTGTGTCATCACCCAACACACATCCTTCATCATGAAGGTTACACACATTCACAAGTCAGTATCACTACTGAACCCGCTAGTGGCTTCGGAGCGACTTTTCCTACCACCCGGATAAAAGTACAACCACTTCTACCCTAGGAATGAGTGGATGCACGTGACATCCAACCCATAATCCCGAAAACACTTCTCCGTGTCCATATGAGGACAGAGACCTCATCCCGTCCCCACCTCGGTCTCATGCGCTTGGTGCTACTCCAGATTTCGCACAGACACCAGGAACGACGAACTGCTCATATAGCCACTTGGTCGTCTAGTGCCCTGAGGAGGGCTTGAAATGGCCGATTTCAGCTTGGCCGAAATAGGGCAACTTCGGTCCGCCGGAGTTGCTTCACTATTCCATCATGTCAGCGCTTCTCCAACGATTCTCGGATTTACTGGCATTTGCTCTTAGATAGCTATCTTCTCCCCAGTTCTAAAGAGTTTGACCTTTATTCAAGTCGAAGCTCTGGTTTGAGCTATACCGGGAAATAGAGCAGTAGAGAGAGAGAGAGAAGTGTTAAGGTGTGAAGAGAATGAAATGGGGATGACCTCTTTATATAGGCGTAAAACCCGTGTATTAAATGGGCGAGATTTATTACTTGTATTAATATTGCTATAAATTATTAGTATTAATTCCAATAATTTAATTTTGGTATTAATTCCAATAATTTAATTTCAGTATTAATTCCAATAATTTAATTTTGGTATTAAATTATTGGTATTAATTACAATAATTAAATATATATTAATTTATGGCTATTTATGATAAGCCAAGAGGTCACCCATCCTCACACTACTCTAAGGCAAGCATGCTTAACTTTGAAGTTCTTATGGAATCTAGTTCACCTGAACCAATTTGGTTTTTATTTTCTAGTTTGTCTTAAATTTCTTTTCCAAGGTTTAATTAACCCTTTGGATCACCCGAAAGTTGTAAATTTTCATATTGCTTATTCCCAAATGTAAACCGGCTTGGTTTTCTTATTCGGTTTGACCGGTTCTTTTCCCGGTTTTCCTTAACTTAAATGTGCGGGTTTTACAACTCTCCCCTCCTTTTAGGAGTTTTGTCCCCAAAACTTAGTTAACATCATTGCATGAGCAATCGTTTCCTTTGATGCGCTTAATATGCAAAGTCTTCTCTTGTTCTTTTAATTAGTCCTTTTTACATCCTTCACTTATGGAATTTCTTTTCCTTTATATTATTTACTCCCTCCATGAAGTTTATCATAACGAGACATACCTTACTTTAGGGTATATTCTTAGATTTATCTCTTTCTTTGCTTAGAGCACATTCTTCCCTTTGAGGTTCTGTACTTAAGATTGGAAATTCCAAGATACCTAACCATTCCCTTGTCTAGTTAACCCCTTGGTCGTTGAAACCTTTAGCTCAATGTTCTTTCGAGCGTTATGTACTAGTTGCCACGGTTTTCTTTATTATCACTTTTTCATCCCATTTTGACCCTTCCACCATTCGTTTTCTATTATAACTTCAGTCCAAATTTTTATATTTGACCTCATCATGCTTATTAGCCGACTCTTCCTTACTTTGAGTCATATTCTCCTCGGTATTGTTGGGCTTACATACCCCTTTCAGCATGGCATTTTCTAGGACCTGTCTTTGTCCATTAGATTTCTAGAACATCTCATTGAGGGTCTCTCTTAGCTTTTTTTTTTTGACCTTTCAGGGATCATATAAGTTCATCCCTCTTTTCTTTAGATAGCATTCCTCAACTATCCTTTTTACAATTATCCTCTCATCCATCATGCCTTTGAAGTTATGTCTCACATAACCGCATGGATTTCTCTTACCTACTCATCCTTTCCAAACATTTTTATTGGGTCCTTTCAATTCCAATCATTGGGTTTCCTGATGATTATTGACATACGAGGATTTTTTTTTCCTTCTTATGTCCTTTCTCTTCTTTAGTGACATCCCTTATTCAATGACTTCCTTTTTCCGTAATCCACTTTTACTTGCTCATAAATCACTTCATGATTCTTCATTCTACAATAATCGCTTTCAATCTATGTGTCGATTACTTTGTTTGGGAAGGTTCACTCCATCTAGTTTTGTTCATTATCTTTGGCTATCCGCTGTTACTAGTTTTCCTCTTTCTACATGATTCACCTATTCTCTCCAAACAGGTCATAATGGACCATTACAATACTTCCTTCCTTGGAAAACATTTCCTAAATAAGGGTTGGTTCCATTTCCTCTTAATTGGGATACACATGTCTTTTCGGGGCTTCCTTCCTTGGTAGAATTCTTTGCCTTTCCCCTGACATTCTTTTCTTACATTTGCTCTAGGGGATTTCTACCCTTAAATGACATCCCTTGATGTTATCTTCTCCTATTTACCTTTACTCCTCAAATCTTTTAGGCACATCTTTTATGCTCTATTTGCATCCTTATTTGTACCCAATACCTGTCTATTTCTTTAGGGAGTGTACAAATGTTCCTTGTTTCAAGATCATTGTGGGAGAGGCTTGCCTATTCCTTTCTTGGCTTGAGTTTAGTTGTTAATTGGCCCTTGGTCCTTTTAAGGATTTCTTGTATCCTTCTTTTCCCGAGTATTTGACCTTTCTGCCTCTCTCTTCTTTGTCGGAACTTACATTATGGCTTTCCCGAGTATTTGTTCGTTAACTGCTTTACCTCCACCATTTGTTTGGTCTAAGTTTCTTAGCAGTTGTTTCTCGAGTCCTCCTATCCTTAACATCCATCTCACTGACCTTTTTAGGTTTTAGTCCCTTCTACTGCCTGGTCTTCCTTAGGGTGTCATTTGTTCCCTCTGACTATCTTGTTGTAACGACTTGCTTTCTCTTGTTCTGTTGGTCCGAACTTCCTATTTGACATAGTTGCTTTTTCCAAGGTGATTTATTCCTGTAATCCCAATACGTCCCATTTGTCATCAAATGTTCGTCTTGTCTTCTCTTGTGGATGCACTCCTTTCTTTGCTCCTAAATGGTTTGGATTTTTTTCTTAAAGGGGGAATTCTCTTCAGCTATCCTTTGTTTCGTTTGTGGTTTTACTGAGGTCATACCTTTACCCCTTTTTCCTTCTTACCACTTTGCTAAGATTTTCAAGAGTTTCCTCTTATTTGGGGTTGCAAATGGAGTCACGTTTCTTGGGATGGTATCCTTTCGGATTTCCTATAGTTGTGGGGTGTTTATTCTTGGAAAATATTGTCCTGACTCCTGGCGATGTGTGACAGTTTTTCACTTCATGTCCTATTCCCCTCTAGGTTAACTTGATTCCTGTCCTTTGTAAGGTTGGGCACTTCTCCACGCAGTGTCCCTATCATTCATGCTTGTAATTACATGAATATAAGTGGTTCCTCCTGGCGTTTTCTTGGAAATTGTTAGTTTTAGTGCTCCTTCATCCTTAAGTCTAGATATCGTGAGAATTTTTTTTTCTTTTTGGAGTCTTCCTTGAAGATCACATCATTTGAGGGACAGGGTTTTTAGGAATTTGGAGTACTTCATTAATAGAGTAGTACAGTATATTGGAGATTTTGGCCCTATTACAGAAAATGGTCACCAAATAACTAGGGAGCTACGAGATTCTTGATAAGCATCCTCCTATGTAAGGTTATATGCCCCATTTTATGGCTTCATGCTTGGCTTCCTTTATACTTAGAGTTGTGACCTCAATAGGTCATGTCACCATTCTCTAGGATACTCTCTCATTTGCTCTTTTGAGATTCCTGCCATGCTTTGGGCATTTGGGAAGCTTCTAGGGTTGTCTTCCTATGAAGATAAGGTGTTGAGTAGAGCCATTCCTAGTTTTCTTGGTTCCTCTCCTGGGAGCCATCTGAAAATTTTAGGATAAATCCTATTAGTTACAATATTTTATAGTCTTGATTATGTATTCGAGGAAACAGGCTCTGATACCACTCTAGTTATCACGCCCTGACCTGGTTTGGTCGGATCCCCGGGATCAACCCGCCACTCTCCTGGTTTATTAAAGGGTTTTCCCTTATTGTAAACCGTAACGAGTAAGGCGTCTTTTAACATGCACCTTTTTCCTGGAATAGCATAATCAAAACTGCATGAAATTTAAAACTTTACATACCTGTCTTACAGGCATCTTAGTTGATGGTCTTTAAGGGGAGGCTTTTCGGGATTTCCTGAAAGGGATATAAGGGAGGGGGTGAGTACGACGACTCAGTGAATGGGTTTTTAAAAGCTTTTGACTTTTAAGAAAAATATTTATATGGAGTGTGCCAGACTCCTTTGTTTTCAAAAATCCCTTCATTTAAAAATTTGGGTTTTTCCATTATTTCTTAGTTACCACGGTGTGTCATCACCCAACACACATCCTTCATCATTAATGTTACACACATTCGCAAGTCAGTATCACTACTGAACCCACTAGTGGCTTCGGAGCGACTTTTCCTACCACCCAAATAGAAGTATGACCACTTCTACCCTAGGAATGAGTAGTCGTACTCACCCTCTCCTTTCTATCCCTTTTTTAGGAAAAGGAAAAATGACTAAGGATAATACTAAGCCTTACCCTCTGTCAGGTATGCTTAAATTTTCCTTAAGCTTGCATTTTATTGGATATATGTCTTCTAGGGAATAAGGTCAAAATTACGCCTGGTCATCTCGAATTAAAGTAGGAGGAAACTCCTCTTGAACCGAGAGAGCAACGTGTTGTTCACGAGGATCCAACCAAACTGGGTTGGGGCGTGACACTCGATAACTCAACTTAGATCGATGGGTATCATGCAAGTTCCCATTATTTAGATCTTTTAGCATTATTTATCACATATTCATTTTGGACGGGTACATGCCCGTGTCTATCGGCCTTGTGTGCACTTTCATGAGATTTCCAAAACATGGCCTTGGACCCACTTATTTTTAAAACTGTGACATTGGCCTATTGGGAGATTATAATCCCCATAAAGAATATATTTCCCCTATATAAGATTTTTAGCTTGGTTCACACAGTTAAGGGGAATATATTCTCAAAACATTTTATTAAATGAAAGATAGTGGCTTTTGAGTACTATTGCATCATCAGTCCAATTAGTACCGATGTTAGAAATCCCACTCACCTTTTATCCGAGGACGTGTTCATCCCGGAGGGATTCCTAATTGCACGTGTTTCCTCCTGTACCATCGTGTGTGAACATCCTCCCTTCTGCTTCCACCGAACTCTTTGGTAAAATTTGGGGTTCGTTGGATAGTATTGTAAACCCCGCCTTTTGAGCTAAGGAAAACTGGGAAGGGAACCAGTCAAACCGACTGAGAAAACCAAACCAGTTCACAAACCTGATCAATTCTAAATGGGCAATTTAGAAAATTACAACTTCCAAGTGATCCAAAGGGTTCATTTAACCTTGGAAAAGAAACTTAAGACAAATAAGAAAACAAAAACCAAATTAGTTCAGGTAAACGAGATTCTATAAAAACCTTGAAGTTAAGTGTGTTTGCCTGAGAGATTCTATAAAAACCTTGAAGTTAAGTGTGTTTGCCTGAGAGTAGTGTGAGGATGGGTGACCTCCTAGGAAGTATGATTTTTTTTATAACCCGAAATTTCGGTGAAAAAATTTTTATGTGAACGAATGCCTTATCATAAATGGCCATAAATTAATATATATTTATTTATTGTAATTAATACCAATAATTTAATACCTAAATTAAATTATTGGAATTAATACAAATAATTTAATACCGAAATTAAATTATTAGAATTAATACCAATAATTTATGTCAATATTAATACTAGTAATAAATCTCTCTCATTTAATACACGATTTTTACACCTATATAAAGAGGTTATCCCCATTCATTCTCCTCACACCTGAACACTTCTCTCTCTCTCTATTGCACCATTTCTCAGTGAAGCTCAAAACAGAGCTTTGACTTAAACAAAGGTCGGGCTTTTTAGAACCGGGGAGAAGACAACTATCTGATTGCAAACTACAGTCAATCCAAGAATCGTTGGAGAAGCGCCGACATGAGGAAATTGTGAAGCAACTCTGACGGACCGAAGCTGCCTATTTTGGCCAAGTTGAAATCGGCCATTTCAAGCCCTCCTCATGCCAAACAAAGCCCTCCCAACACTTCCTCAGCCTTTCCACGGCCGAATTAGTACCGAAAGGTAACCCAATTCGGCTCCCCTTTACAATTTCTGATCGGTGCTAGAAAGAGAGTCGACCAAATTTCAATGACGAAATTCTAATCCAATTTCGCATCAATTGATGTGATTCTTGATTCTAGGATAAACCTTAGGACGAGAGCTATCTGCCCAGATCAAAAGCTCGAACCGTCATGCCTTCACCGGTGAGTAATTGAAGCTTTCTCTCTCTATAGTTCATTTTCTAGCGAAGCTCCGTTTGGGCTCGTCCTGGTGTTAAAACTTGCGATTCACATTTCTAAAGAATTGTACGAACATGTAGAAACTTAGTTTCAACAATTGGAAACGTTTGATGGGTCAATTTGATGAAATCAAATTCGGCTGTGTTAAGAAGTTGGAATTGTGGGAAATTTTGGGATTTTCGAAATTCAAAGGACTAAAATGAAATTTTATGAAATTGAGGGCCAATTGGGCCTGAAAATAATGTCAGAGTAGAAATTTTAGAATTTTTGGGGCAAAACTTACCATTTTTGTAAAGGAAAGGCAAAATGGTAATTTTGGAAAAGTTGGAGGACAAAATTGGAAATTTGAGAAATTAATCCCCTTTTTGTGAAATGGAATAAATTGAGGTCCTATGATAAATTTTAGAAGTTTCGGGACTCAATTTGAGGGAAAAACCAGCATTTGGGACGTAAATTAAAGAGAAATCACTTTAGGGACCTAATTGCAAATAAATGAAAGTTTGACTTTCTCATTCATTCGGAATGAATCAAGGCGATTAGGCCGAAGGATAATGAACCAAGATGTTCATATCGTGTAGAAATACGAAGTACTGGGAACACCAGCAAGGACAAGCTCGCGTGAATACCAAGAACTAGTCTAGTGGAATTCACGGCATTAACGGGTGAGTGGGTTTACTAACATCATACCCGGTTGGGATGATGAGCATAACTTAAAATTAAAAACCACTTACCGGTTGTGAGTGGAAAGTTTATATCATACCCGGTTGGGAATGATAAGTACCTTGGTATGAAAACCCACTATTAAGTGGTATTTTAAACATCACTACTTAGAGGAAGTGATGTGAAAATCATGCATAAAAACTACTTACCGAATGTAAGTAGATCATACTCCGTTGGTATTATGAGACTTCCTCGAACAAAGTTGAAAACCCGTTCATCGGTTATGAACGGAGGAGTCCTTATACCCGGGCGGTATAATGGATAGAGAAAGCATATGTTTTGTCGGAAGTGCTCTCCCCTAACAGTGTGCCAATGCTTAAACAATTTGGGAGACCTTCTCGACGGGAGCTCAAGTAGTTCTGATAGGCCGGGGGCCTCGATTTTGGAACTTGGGGGCTAAATGCCTAATTTTGAAAATCTTGTAAAGTGGGCCCAATGCCAGTTGGCACGAGCAGGAGCTCGTTAACAAACATGATATATGTGTCATAAAACTTAATAAGTGAATTGTTTGGCCATGGTACCAAGATAGGACCGACATACTCAGTCAACTAGCGGCAGTGCGACATAATAGGTCGACGGACCAGTCAAGACAAACAACTATGGGTTGAGTTGAGAGTCAAGGCCGTTGGACCAATACCACCAAAGATTACATGGAAATATGAGAAAACATTGTTTCTGCATGCACTATGAGTACGAGATCATTAAGATGCCCATGAGGGGTAGTGATGCATCCTAAGGACACTAGACAACCTAGTGGCTATAAGGGCTGTTCGTCGGTCCAGGTGTCTTTGCAAAATTTAGAGTAGCACCTAGTGCATGAGACCGAGGTGGGGACAGGATGATGTCTCTGTCCTCATACGGACACGAAGAAGTGATTTCGGGATTGTGGGTCGGATGTCGCGTACATTCACTCATTGTTAGTTTAGAAGTGGCCGTACTTCTATCCGGGTGGCAGGAAAAGTCGCTCTAAAGCCACTAGCGGGTTCAGTAGTGATACTGACTTGCGAATGTGTGTAACCTTCATGATGAAGAATGTGTGTTGGGTGATGACACACCGATAATTAAGAAATAATGGAAAAACCTAAATTTTTTTAATGAAGGGATTTTTGAAAAGAAAGGAGTCTAGCACACTCCATATAAATATTTTTCTTGAAATTCAAAAGATTTGAATCCCATTCACTGAGTAGTTGTACTCACCCCCTCCCTTATACCCCTTTCAGGAAGTCCCGAAAAGCCGAACCTTAAAAGACTTGTGCAATTAAACGCCTATAAGACAGGTATGATTAATTTAAATTACTATACAGTTTTGATTTATGATATTCCTAGAAAAAGGTGCAGGTCTAAAGAACGTCTTACTCTTTACGATTTATAATATAAGGGAAAATCCTTTAGTATATCGGGAGAGTGGCGGGTTGATCATGGGGATCCGACCAAACTAGGTCAGGGCGTGACAAGTATTCCTCTAAATTTCTGATCTTATGGACATTTCAATAATTTTCCTCCTATCTTACTTTGCAGCCAAACATCCTTCATCCCTCATTTCCAATTTGGTCAAACATGCCCTTAATGGCAGTCTCAAAATCCCAGCCCAGCCCAAGCAAGACTCTGCACCAATAGCTAAATTGCTAATAATTGTTCCATAATCAATTATAACCCAGTCTTAACATACCTATCCAAGATAGCATTGCAGCTGATGGTATCTCTCATGGGCATTTCGTCAAACAGGCGACGTGCTTCAAGCTCCCCATATCTCATGCCACTTATCATTGTATTCCAAGGAACAATATCACTCTCCTCCATTACGAAAAATAACTTCTTAGCAGAAAAAATGCCTGCACTTTGAATAAGTGTCAATGAGTGAACTGGGTACACATATATCAACACAGAACCCAAACTTTTCCACACGGGTATGAATCATCTAAACTAAGGGCAAACAAGATTGTCTAGAGCACCCCTTCCAAAGAAAAGGGTACAGCAGGAATGCCATTTATCTGCATCCTTAAGAAGGTTTCAAGTCCCTTCAAGGCCTAAGAGCAAATCAACATATTGTACAAATGGGTATTTGGTTCATCAAATTGTGCAAAGACCTTAACGGCTAAGCCCATCCGATGAAACAGAGAAACCATCCCAAAGTATACATAGGAAACTTGCTAGTATGAGTGGAAGCAAATTCCAGAAAGTAGGGATCTCATGAACAGCTGTTTAACATTCAAACCTTCACTTGTAGCTGACTGTAGGTATGAATGGCAGAACTTGTCAAGAGGTTCCCCATTGTGTGTGCTACAGCAAGGGGTAAAATTATTGCAAGTTGAGCATGGGTGATCTTTGGTCTTCAATGGAGATTGAATGTCCCCATGAGCAGGATGATCACAGTCCCATAGGCAAACTGAAATGTTGTGACTGTTGTTGGAAATGGATATACCTTCATGACCTATTTATTATAGATGTTGAAGTAAATGTTAAGAAGGTACCAGACACCAAACATGACTCCAAGTTGAAGTGTCCTAGTTGTCCCGTGTGATTTCCTCGAGCCATCATCCTCACGGTGCTTCCCGGGTCTAAAGCAGCAACTTTCACCTTCAAGCCATCCTCCCTCTTCTTTGAACTCAAGACAAGAAACCGAGAAGAGATAGCCCGTGCATCTATTCTTGGAGCCATGCAAGGGCATGGAGGTTGTACAAGTGATAATCTAGCTAGACGGATGATTAAGGACTGGTTCTGAACCTTGATAAATGAAGTTGAAGGTGATAGAGCAAGAGCAGCACTTGGCATCTTTGTTATAAACTCTTGGCCTCTAGAGGAAGAGGAAGAAGAGAGGCATAGGTTCTAATATTCTCTTCTTAAACCCACAGACCAACCCCTTAGGCTCATTTAGCTTATCACTGGCAGCAAAAAGGATCTTTATGTATTGTAGCATCGTCCTCAACCTTGGAGTCTTCCTGCCCAACAGGCGCAGCAGGGGCAATGGTGGTAGCAACCTCTTCCTTCTCCTCCAATAGCCTATGGTAGTTTATATTATACTCTACCTCCTTAAATACGTTGTTCATTATTAGTGGGACAGTTGTATGTATACCCCTAACATGTCCAGTTGCTCCGCACCGAACGTCTTTCCACACAGTGTCTACAGGGAGCTCCCCATTCTAGCCCTTTTTGGCATCTTTTGCACAGATGGGTAGATCCATACCGTGCATGCAACCCATGCACTGAAGGAGAAGCCAACGATGTCTGAGTTCTCGATGTAAATAGCGGCGAGGGTTGGGGTACTAATGCGGCCGACGAATAGCTGTGTAATGGCACCGAGGGAGTAATGGCAGACGGAGGTGAAGATGGCGGGGTCTGCCAGGTACCACAGCTTCTTGGCCTCGATGGAGAACTCATGGCAGAAATCCCAGGGCCTGGTGTTTGGACCAATGTCTTCGATTCCAAGAGTGAAGAAGGCAACGGTGGAGGAGCCGTGAGGCTCGTATTGGTGCAGAATGACACAATTCCAGTGATATGATCTAAGTAATGTGGTTCCAAGGCAGGCCTACTATAGGCACTACGGACCTCAGCCTCGGTGTAAAAGGCTGAGTGGACCATCTTGGCAATTCCTTCCTCATGCATCGAGGAGAATATGGCAGAGAGGCGGATGGAGCTAACTCTACGCAGGGCGATGTCAAGGGCCGTGTAGACCTCGGCGTACTTGCGAGCAAGCTTCTCAGGGGTGACGTCCACTCCCTTGCAAGCGGCCACCACAATGCTAACCATTGGGTTAACTATATGAATGCATTCAAGGACGTCAACGGAGCTGTCCTGATCAGCCATCATGATCCCGAGGACGTAGATCCCATGGACAAGCCTTTAGATGATGTGGTAACGGCTCTCAACGCCGACGATGAGCTGACAACTGGGGGTGGCAAGGGGATCATCTCTGATGAGGTCGGGCTAGGGTCCCAAGGATAGGGGGAATGTTAAGGGGAGGAGTGGGGAGGGCGGGGGCTTTTCTCAACTAGGTAGAAGGACTAACTAGGGAGCACTCCAACTAGTTCTCTGCTTCGTAGGGTGCAACTTGAAGGAATTGTAACCGCTATCCCTCATCTTTCCTTCCTCCGCTATGGCCTAAGAACTGCCCAACAACATAATAGTGGGCAGCGATTCAACAGCCGCTTTTCAAGCGGACGAGAAAGCCCGAACGACTTCCTCCCTAAGAGGAGAAAAATCTCAGCTTTTTCTTCATCAGTTGCACTTGAAAGTCAAGGTGGACGGCAGACCGAGTAAAGGCTGTAATGCTTACAAAGAGACGAAGAAAAATGGGGAGACTTTCAATTTTTTTTTGTTCATGATGAGAAATAGAGAGAGTAAAGACACACATAGAAAATGGAGAGAAATTTAGTTTTCTTGGAGTGAGAGAGATAGAAGGACATGAAGTAGTTTAAAATAAAAAAAAAGGAGGGAAATGACAAGGTTGGAGATAATATATATATATATATATTATTTTTTATATTAGTTTTACATTTCAGGTGTGAGAAAAATGAATGGATAGTAGATCTATATATAGGAAGGACTCTTCTCAATTAGGTAGAAGGACTAACTAGGGAGAGCTCCAATTGGTTCTCCGCTTCGTAGAGTGAAGGAATCATAACTGCTATCCCCCATCTTTCCTTCCTCCGCTATGGCCTAAGAATCTTCCTACAACATAATAGTGGGCAGCGATTCAACAGTTGCTTTTCAAGTGGGCGAGAAAGCATGAATGACTTCCTCCCTAAGAGGAGAAAAATCTCAGCTTTTTCTCCATCAATTGCACTTGAAAGTCAAGGTGGACGGCAGACCGAGTAAAGGCTGTAACGCTCACAAACAGACGAAGAAAAAGGGGGAGACTTTCATTTTTTTTTTTCATAATAAAAAATAGAGAGAGTGAAGACATAGTAAGCACATAGAAAATTGAGGAAATTTCAGTTTTCTTGGAGTGAGAGAGATAGAAGGACAGTGAAGGAGTTTAAAATAAAAAAAAGGAGGGAAATGGCAAGGTTGGAGATAATATATAAATATATATATTATTTTTTATATTAGTTTTACCTTTCAGGTGTGACAAAAATGAATGGATAGTAGATCTTTATATAGGAAGGACTCTTCTCGACTAGGTAGAAGGACTAACTAGGGAGAGCTCCAACTGGTTCTCTGCTTCGTAGGGTGCAACTCGAAGGAATCGTAACCGCTATCCCCCATCTTTCCTTCCTCCGCTATGGCCTAAGAACCGCCCTACAACATAATAGTGGGCAGCGATTCAACAGTCACTTTTCAAGCAAGTGAGAAAGCCCCAACAACTTCCTCCCTAAGAGGAGAAAAATCTCAGCTTTTTCTCCGTCAATTGCACTTGAAAGTCAAGGTGGACGGCAAACCAAGTAAAGGTTGTAACGCTCACAAACAGACGAAGAAAAAAGGGGAGACTTTCAATTTTTTTTGTGCATGATGAGAAATATAGAGAGCGAAGACATAGTAAGCACATAGAAAATGGAGGGAAATTCACCAGTCCTATCCTTTTATTGATGGATTATGGGTCAATATACCTCAGTTTCAACTTTCTCCTTTGTTGAAACCTAAGTATTCTCCTCCATGGGGACACCTTGAGAAATACTTGATCTCCCACCTCAAACTCCAGATCTTTCCTTCAATGATCCGCATAACTCTCTTGTCTATCATGTGCAGTCTTAAGAGGACTCCTGATTAGTTTTATTTTCTCTATGGCATCCTCGATTAGTTCTACCCTTTCTAGCTTTCTTTCCCCTCTTCTTCCCAAAATAGAGGGGCATGGCATGGTTGTCCATAAAGAGCTTCATAGGGAGCCATCTAAATACTAGCCTAATAACTATTATTATAAGGAAATTTCATTAGACACAAGTATTCTTCCCAGCCTTTGTTCATGGTGAGTATGCACATTCTTAGCATATCATCCAAGGTTTGAATGGTTTGCTCAAATTGCCCATCGGTCTAAGGATGAAATGTCATGCTCATGTGAAGCTTGGTTCCCATGGCATTTTGTAATCTTAGCCAGAACCTTAAAGTAAATCTTAGATCTCTATCTGATACTATACTCACCGGAATGCCAGGGAGTTTCACTATTTCCCTCATGTATAAAATAGCTAGGTGTTCCACTATATCCATCACTCTTATAGGAAGAAAATGAGCTGATTTGGTCAATCTATCCACGATGACCCAAATTGCATCTCAACCCTTTCTTGTCACGGGTAGTCCTGTGACAAAGTCCATGGTGATGTGCTCCCATTTCAATTCCGGAATTGGTAAGGGTTGCAATAGTCCTAACGGTTTTTGATGCTCCGCTTTTATCTGTTGACAGGACAAGCATCAGACTACATATTCCGCAATGTCCCTCTTCATGCCTTTCCACCAATATCCTTATTTGAGGGTGCGGTACATCTTGGTACTGCTCAGATGCATTGCATACACCGAATCGTGTGCTTCTTCTAGAATTAACCTCTTCAATTCCTTAATTTGAGAAACACATACCCTACCCTTGTAAGTTAGGACTCCATCACTTCGTAGGTCGTAGTTCAGTTTCGTTTCTTTATTAACTAGATCCAAATAGGATTGAAGCTCCTTATGTGCTTTTAGTTGAGCCTGGAACTACTCAATTAGATTAGGCCTCACTACCACGTTAGCCACCAAGCATCTTTCTCGCTTGTCCATCTTCATGTCCACCTCCATCCTTTCCAATTATTGTAACAAGGGTATGTAACTCGTCTTTACTTGTGCTACCTTAGTTTGGTATTTGCAACTTAAGGCATCTACCAACACATTTACCTTTTTGGGGTGAAATTCTATCACAAGGTCATAGTCCTTAACCAATTCCAGCCATCTCCTCTAGCGGGGATTTAACTTTTTCTGAGTTAGGAAGTATGTAAGACTCTTATGATCTGTGTATATCCTACACAACCCTGTAAAGGTAGTGTCACCAAATCTTTAGAGTAAATAGCAGTTTCTTTTATGTACCTTAAGTTGTCAAGAAGCATAAGCGATAACCTTCCCTTGTTACATCAATACACATCCAAGTCCTTGTCCGGATGCATCACTATCGACGATGTACTCTCCCGCATTAGGGTCAGGTAGGGAGAGTACCGGTGCGGTTGTCAATAAAGTCTTTAACTCCAAGAAAGACTTCTCGTACCTTTTATCCCACTTATACTCAACTCCTTTCCTAGTGAGCTGAGTTAATGCAGCTACTATCTTAGAAAATTCTTGCACGAATCATCTATTGTATCCTGCCAGACCTAAGAAACTCTGTATTTTTGAAGGATTCCTTGGAGCCTTCCAATCTGATGTGGCTTCCACCTTAGTTGGATCTACTTTGACTCCATTCTTGGACACTATATGTCCTAAGAATCCTACCTCCTGCAACCAAAACTCACACTCGGATAATTTTGCATATAAGTGATTTTCCTTCAATATCTCAAAGGTGATTGCCAAATGTTCTTGATATTCCAACGTAGTTCGTAAGTATATAAGGATGCCATCTATGAACACTATTATGAACCTGTCCAAGTGTGGTTGGAACATACGGTTCATCAAATCCATGAAGGCTGCAGGGGCATTCATTAATCCGAATGGCATCACTCTAAACTCGTAATGTCCATATCATGATCGGAATGTCGTTTTGGGAATGTCCACTCGGATCATGAGTTGATGATAGCCCGATTGAAGGTCTATTTTTGGAGAAGTAGGCTGCTCCTTTTAATTGATCTTATAGGTCATCAATTTGCAAAAGTGGGTATATGTTCTTAATGGTGACCTGATTCAACTTCTTATAGTCTATACATAGTCTCATGCTTCCATCCTTTTTCTATATGAATAGGACAGGCGCATCCCACAGAGACTGGCTAGGACGTATGAAATCCTTCTCCAATAATTCGTCCAATTTCTCCTTCAATTCCTTCAGCTCCGCTGAAGCCATACAATATGGGGCTTGGGGTATGGGGTTTGTTCCTGGGATTATTTCTATGGTGAACTCAACTTGCTGACTTAGAGGTAGTCCGGGTAGCTCTTCTAGAAATACTTCTGGATAGTGCCTAACTACCAGAATGTCTTCAAGTGATGTGGGTTCGCATCATCAAGTCTCTTCTCTTCAGTCTCTTCATTGATGACAATGTCCAAGAAAGCCATACAACCTTTTTGATGACAGTGATGCACCCGAACAAAGACTCAAGTGTGTATTAATGCAGCAAGGAAAGGTTATCACCTACGCATCACGACAACTAAGCATACATGAGAGGAACTACCTACTCACTACTTAGAGTTAGCAGCAATTATGTTCGCCCTCAATATTTGGTGACACTACCTATACGAGGTTAAGTGCAGGATATATACGGATCACAAGAGTCTTAAGTTCTTCCTAACTCAAAGGGAGTTGAATCTCAAACAGAGGAGATGATTGGAGTTGGTAATGGACTACGACCTTGTGATAGAATACCAATCGGGGAAGGCTAATGTGGTGGCAGACACCCTATGTCACAAGTATCAAACCGAGGCGGCATAGATAATGACGAGCTACTTACCCTTACTGCAGTAGTTGAGAAGAATGGATGTGGACCTTAAAGTAGATAAAGAAGAAAAATGCCTAGTGGCTGATGAAGTAGTAAGACCTAGTGTAATGGATCAAATCAAGGTCCATCAAAAAGGTGATAAGGAACACCAGCCCTACTTGGATCTGGTCAACAAGGGGACAAACCCAGACTACAACCTTCGAGGTGGTGGATTGCTGACCTATAAAGGTAGGGTGTGTGTGCCTCAAGACAAGGAACTGAAGAAACTAGTATTGGAAGAGGCACATGACTTTGTATATACGATTCATCCTAGTAGTACCAAGATGTATCGCACCCTTAAACAAGGTTATTGGTGGAAAGGGATCAAGAGGGATATCACAAAGTATGTAGCACGATCATTGTCCTATCATCATATCAAAGTTAAGCACCAAAAACCCTCAAGACTACTACAACCCCAACCAATTCCTGAATGGAAATGGGAGTACATCACTATGGACTTCATCATAAGACTACCAGTGATTAGGAAGGGGCAAGACGTGATTTGGGTCATGGTGGATAGGTTAACCAAATTCACCCACTTCTTACCAATAAGGTGACTGATTTCATGGAACAACTAGTTGCTCTATACATAGGGGAGATTGTGAGACTCCACGGCATCCTAGAAAGCATAGTGTCAGATAGGGACCTTAGATTTACCTCAAGGTTCTGGCCTAGTCTGCAAAGTGCCTTGGGAACCAAACTCCACATGAGTACGATGTTTCTTCCTCATATCAATGAACACTCTGAGTGGACAATCCAAACCCTAGAGGATATGCTATGAGCATGCGTACTCACAATGGACAAGGATTCGGAGGAATACTAGTGGTTGATGGAGTTTGCCTCCAATAATAGTTACCAAGCCAGTATTCAAATGGCTTCTTATGAGGCCATTTATGGGCGACCATGTCGTACCCCCTTATTTTGGGAAGAGGTGGGAGAAAGGAAGATTGGAAGGGTTGAGCTAATAAAAGACGCCATAGAGAAAATTAAGATTATAAGGAGTTGACTTAAGGCATCTCAAGACAGACAAAAGAGTTATACAGACCATCGGAGAATGAACTTGGAATTTGGTGTGGGAGACCAAGTATTTCTCAAGGTATCCCCATGAAGGGGATTACTTAGGTTCCAACAACGGGGGAAGTTGAAACCTAGGTACATCAGTCCCTACACCATAATCCGAAGGTTCGGGCTAGTGGCCTATAAACTAGAACTGCCTCTAGACTTACAAAGAATACATGACATATTCCAGGTCTCGATACTCTTAAAGTTCCAGCCCAATCCCAGTCATGTGTTGCACCGACCCCCACCCGAGTTAGAAGAGAACCTGACCTATTAGGCAAAAGTGGTGCAAATCATCGACTAGAGAGACAAGAACTTGAGGAACAAATGGAATCCCATGGTCAAGGTTCTTTGGCAAAATGAACTAGTACAAGAGGAGACCTAGGAAACTGAGAGTGTTATGAGGTATGGGTACCCCCAACTATTTGGGATGTAAATGTTTTGGGGACAAAAGCCCTAAAAGGAGGGGAGAGTTATAGACCCCGTTACTTTAAGAATAAGAAAACTGGGAAAAGAACCAGACGATTCAAAAGAGAAAACCAAGCCATTTAATGAGCTGAAACTAGTAAAGGGGTAAAAAGGGAAATTGGAAAAATCCCAAGTGACTCAAAGAGTCATAAAAATCATGGGGAAGAACCATGGAACAAATTGAAAAAGAAAATCAGACTGGTTCAGGGTGAATCGGACCTAAATCGAATTGAATTGGTTTGAACTATACATGAACTGGTTTCTAAATTCATTTTTCTTGGTTGTTTAAAATAATATAATTGGGAAATTGAAGCCATTATTGGATGGGAAATGAATTTAGATGAATTTAGAAAGTTTTAGATTTCATAAAATCAGTTGAATCAGGTCTGAACCGGTCAACTTTCGCCGTTCAACCCGATCAGACCAGACCAGTTTGGTCCGAAAGAGTGTCGTCTTCTTCCTTAGGATGGCAGCACTGTTCATTGGTTCAAAAACTTTCCTTCTCTAGTGAAGGAATATTCTCTCATATTTGGGCATTTTCTAAAGAGGATAAGCTTGACCAATATGGAAACTAGTCCGGTAGAGGGTCCCCGAGCTCCCTATATAAAGAGCTCCCCTCTATTAATCTTCCACACACCTCAAATCGCCTTTCTTTCTCAAGTGCTCCATTTTTTGATGAAACTCGAACTAGAGCTCCCACTTGGGCACTCAGCCTCAAAAGGCAAGGTCGGGTCCTATAGTCTCTAGGCGAAGTTAGCTACTAAATAATAATATCCCTTTAACCCAAGGACCATCGGAGAAGCGTCGGCGGAATCAAACAGTGAAGCAGCTCTGATAGACCGAAGCTGCCCTATTTTGGCAGAGCTGAATTCTGCCAAATTTAGACCCCCTCTAGCCAAACTGAGCCTACCAAAAATCCCCACGGCCCTTACACAACCTCCACAAAGGTGAAAGGTAAACCAATTTGGCACTCCTCCGTTGTTGTAGATCGATGTTAGAGAGAGAAAGTGTCAAATTTAACTAATAAAATTCACCCTCATATGGACTTCAATTGTAGCAATTCTTGACCCTAGAAGGATCCTAAGGACAAGAGCTACCTCCCCAAATCGAGAGCTCAGACCCCCGCACCTCTAACGGTAAGCTTTCGAAGCTTTCTCTCTCTACGAATAGTTTTTCAGCAAAGTTCCGTTTGAGCTAATTTCGGACCCAAATTTTGTAATTCAAATCTCCATTTGATCGTAAGGGAACTGTAGAAATCAATCCATGCCATCAATTAGAGCAATTAACCCCAATTGAACAGCAAATTTGAAAAAATCAAATTCGATCAATAAAGGGGGTGGAAATTGAGGGGGGTTGGGGATTTTGAAAATTTGAGGGACCTCCAATATTTTTCTCAAAATTGAAGGTAAATTGGCAATGCGAAAGATGTTGGGGGACTAATTGGTCAATTTTTGAAAGAATTCGGGTCAATTGACTATTTTTAAAATTGGAAATTTGGAAAACTTGAGCCCTTACAAAATTTTGAGTAAATTGAGGATCCAAAGAGGATATTGGAAACTTTGGGATTCAATTTGGGGAAAATTTAGCATTAGGGACCTAAAGTCAAGAAAAATATCATTTAGGGACATAAGTGCAATAAACTAAGAACTTTGGGCATAGTCGCTCATACATGAGAAAACGAAGGTTGTCTTGTCAAATCCTTATTGACAATGATACCCAAATCGTGTAGGGACACATGAGACCGGAATGCAAGCAAAAGAAAGCTAGGGAGTATAGGAAATTGACTAGGGACAAACATGTCACAATCAACGAGTGAGTGGGACTTTTATACATCATACCGGTTAGGATGATGAGCACTGTTTTTAACGGATAAAATCTACTTATCGGTTGTGAGTTGGCATGAACAAACATCATACCTGATTGGTATGATGAGTTTCCTTAAGAAAATGAGAAAACTACCTACCAGTTGTAAGTGGATCCATCATCACACCCGGTTGGTGTGATGAGATAAAAAGTGATTTTTGTCAAAAGTATTCTCCCCTAACTGTGTGACAACTACTTAAACTATTTAGGAGACCTTCTTGACGGGAGCTAGAGCAGCTCTAATAGGGCTTAAGGCCTAGTTAAAAAACACGTGCAATGGGCTTAAGGCTAGTGGGCATGGGCTAGAGCCTATAAACAAACATAATTAGGAAGAGCCATGAAAACTCCTAATTAAAATGGATAATGATTGTGTGATTCGCCAAGGTATTAAGTCAAGACCGACAATGCTTGATGGACTGGTAACAGTGCATCAGGGTCAAGTCGACGGACCGGCCTAGACAAACAGTTGCAGGTCAGGTTAAGTGTCAGCGTCGTTGGATCGTTGGCACCAAAGAGGATGGCTTAATCATGCAAACTTTTGTTTGTGCATGTACTTAATGTACGGGACCATCAAGATGCCCCAGGGGGTAATGATGGGTCCCATGGGCTGTTGGACGACATGCGGGGCGATAAGGGCAGTTTGTCGTGGCAGTTAGTCATAAAGCTCTAGGAGCTTCTTGCACATGAGCCCAGGGTGGGGACAGAATGTGGTCTTCATCCTCATACGGACATGAAGTGGCATTCGAGTTTAAGGGTTGGATGTCGGGAACGTTCACTAAGACTTAGGATAGAAGTGGACGAGCTTCTATTAGGGTGGACAGCAAAGTCGCGATGATTCCCAAGTGGGTGTAGTCTGCGACTGCCCTGCGAATGTGTGTACCCGTCATAATGAAGGGTGTGTATTTGTTTGCTAAATGCCTCCCAAGGCAAGGGGATGGGTTTAGAGAGTTAGACACACCTAATATGAAAATGTTCTTATTTATCATGGTGTGTCACCACCCAACACACATTCTTCATCATGAAGGACAAAAACACATAGTCGCAGGACTACCCATCCACTGAACCCACTTGTTGCGTCGGAGCGACTTTATTGGCCACCTAGATAGAAGCACGTCCACTTCTACCCTGAGAATGAGTAGATGTATCAGACATCCGACCCTCAATCCTGTAATCAGTTCTCCATATTTGTATGTGGACAAAGACCTCATCCCGACCCCACCCCGGTCTCGTGCGCTTGAAGCTACGTCTAGTTTTGCAAGGTCACCTGGTCTGACGGACTAACCTTATACCCATTAGGTCGTTCAGGGTCCTAGGACATATCACTACCCCTCTTAGGTGTCTTGAAGGTCCCGTAATCACACTGCATACACAATCAATATTTTCACATCATGCCATATAATCTGTGGTGCCACTAGTCCAACGGCCCCGACCCTTAATTCAATCTGCAGTTGTTTGTCTTGACTAGTCCAGAGACCTGTTATGTCACACTTCCACTAGTTGATTGAATATGTTGGTCTTGTCTTGGTACCATGGCCAAACAATTTATTTATTTAAATTTTGATGGCATATAACTCATGTTTGTTTACGAGCTCCTGCTCATACCAACTGGCCTATGGCCCACTATTCGAGATTTTCAAAATTGGGTATATTAGCCCCCAAGTTCCAAAATCGAGGCCTCTGGCCTAACAGAGCTATTCGAGCTCTCGTAATAGAGGTCTCCCAAATCATTCAAGCAGTGGCAGATAGTCAGGAGAGAGAACTTTCGACAAAAATATATTTTCAACTATCCATCATACCAACCGAGTATGAGAATATCTCCACTCATAACCGTTGAATGGGTTTTCCACTTCCTCCGAGTAAGTTTCGTCATACCAATCGGGTATGATCTAATTACATCCTGTAAGTAGTTTTTCTGCATCATTTTCACATCACTTGTCTAAGTTGTGGCGTTTAAAATACCACTAAGTAGTGGGTTTTCATTACCGAGGTACTTATCATCCCAACCGGGTATGACATAAAAATCCCACTCACCAATTAATATAGTAAATTCCATTCAACTGGTTCTTTGTATTAACGCGAGCTTGTCCTTGCCGGGATTCTCGGTACTTCATGTTCCTACACGATATGAACATCCTTGTTCATTATCTCTCGGCCTAATAGCCTTCATTCATTCCAAATGAATGAGAAAACCAAACTTTTTATTCATTTGCAATTAGGTCTCTAAAGTTATTTTTCTTTAACTTTAAGTCCTTAATGTCGGTTTTTCCTCCAATTGAGTTCTAAAACTTTTAAAATTCACCTTGGGACCTCAATTTATTCAATTTCACAAAAAAGGGTTTAATTTCCCAAATTTCCAATTTGGTCCCCAGACTTTTCCAAAATTACCATTTTGCCCCTACTTTACAAAAATGGTAAGTTTTGCCCCAAATTTTCCAAAAATTGCCCAATTGGTCCTCCAACATCTTTATCATGCCTAATTGGTCCTCAGTTTTATGAAATTACACTTTAGTTCCTCTAATTTTTTTAAATTCCCAATTTTCCACAAATTTTCCCCCAATTTCAACATTCTAACTCTACCGAATTTGATTTCATCAAATTGACCAATAAAATGAGTTTAATTATTGAAATTGAAGTTACATTAGAGCTCCTACACCTTCATACGATTCAATTGCACTTTGAATCGCACGATTTGGTGTCGGAATGAGCTCAAATGGAGCTCTACCAGAAAACTGAACTTAGAGAGAGAAAACTTTGAAAGCTTACTGTCGGGGACACGGCGGTCCGAGCTTTCAATCTAGGCAGGTAGCTCTCATCCTGATGTTCATCCTCGAATCAAGAATTTCATCAATTGATGCAGAATTGAGTGAGAATTTTATCGTCAAAGTTCTATTGGTTCTCTCTCTAACATCGGTCAGTGTAGGTTTAAAGGATGCCTTATTTTTTATGGTTTATAAACAAGGGGCAACCCTTAATGAACCGGGAGAGAGACAGGTTGATCACGGGGATTTGACCAAACCGGGTTAGGTCGTGAAACCTATAGTCTCCATTTACTCCGAGTGTTGCCAGAGAAATGTTGGCGTGATAGAATAGTGAAGTAGCTCCGGCAGAACGAAGCTTCCCTGTTTGGCTGAGCTGAACGCAACTAATTTGAGCCCTTCTCAGGCTGAACCATGCCCTCCTAACACCTTCACAACCCTCCTACAACTGAATTAGAGTGGAGAGGTAAGCCAATTTGGCTCCCTTCTATATTTTCTGATCAGTGCAAAAGAGAGAACCAACAAAACATCACTGACCAAATTGTCCCTCAATTCAGCATCAATTGATGCAATTCTTGATCCTAGGAGAAACCTCAGGACAAGAGCTATCTTCCCAGATTGAAAGCTCAGAGCGCCGCACCCCCAACGGTAAGCTTTTGAAGCTTTCTCTCTCTAAGTATAGTTTTTGGGAGAAGCTCCGTTTGAGCCCGTTTTGGTGTCAAATCTTGTGAGTCATACTGCAATTGACTCATATGAAGATGTAGGACCTCCAATCTAACTTCAATTTCAAAAATTAAACTCATTCGATTGGTCAATTTAATTAAATCAAATTCACATGAGTTAGAAGGTTGAAATTGGGGATTTCAAAAATTCGAGGGACTAAAATGTAATTTCATAAAATTGAGGGCCAATTAGGCATGAAAAAGATGTCGAAGGACTAATTGAGCAATTTTTGGGGGCAAAACATACCATTTTTGTAAAGTAGAGGCAAAATGGTAATTTTAGAAAAATTGGGGAACAAATTGGGAATTTGGGAAACTTGAACCCCTTTATGTGATTTTGAATAAATTGAGGTCCCAAGGTGAATTTTAATAGTTTTGGGACTCATTTTGGAGAAAAATCGGTATTTGGGGCCTAAAGTAAAAGAAAAAGAACTTTAGGGAACAAATTGTAAATATTTGAAAAGTTGGATATTTTTATTCATTAATAATGATTGAAGGCTACCAAGCCAAAGGATAATGAACAAGGACATTCATACCATGTAGGAACATAAGGTATCGGGAACGCCAACTAAGAAAAAGCTCGCAAGGAGATGAAAACCAGTTAAGAGGAAATCATTGCATTCACAGGTGAGTGGGATTTTTATATCATACTCGGTTGGGGATGATAAGCACCTCGACAATGAAAATCCACTACTAAGTGGTATTTTAAACATCACACTTGAGAGGAGTGATGTGGAAATTATGCAGAAAAATGACTTACCAGTTGTAAGTAGATCATACCCGGTTGGTATGATGAACTTTCTCGGATGAAGTAGAAAACCCGTTTATCGGTTATAAGCGAAGATTTCCTCATACCTGCTTGTTATGATGGATGGCTAAAAGTGTATTTTTGTCAGAAGTGCTCTCCACTGACTCTATGCCACTGCTTAAACTTTTTGAGTAACCTTGATGGGAGCTCGAAATGATTAGATAGGCTGGAGGCCACGATTTTGGAACTTGGAGACTAATATGCCCGATTTTTGGAAAATCTCGTACAATGGGCCCAAGGCCAGTTGACACGAGCATGAGCTTGTAAATAAACATGAGTTAAGCCATGAAAACTTTAAATGAATGATTTGTTTGGCCATGGTACAAAGATAGGACCGACATACTTGATGGACTGGCGGCAATGCGACATGACATGTCGATGGACTAGTTGTGACAAACAATTGCAGGTTGAGTTGAGGGTCGAGGCCATTGGACCTGTGGCACCATATATTAAATGGCTTATGTGGAAAACTATTGTTTTGTGCATGCACTGAGTTACGAGACCTTTAAGACGCCCAAGAGGGGTAGTGATGTATCCTAGGGCTACTGGACAACATGGTGGAGGTAAGGGTAGTTAGTCATGCCAGTAGTCTTGGAAGCTCGACGTAGCTTCATGCGTATGAGACCGGGGTGGGGTCGGGATTAGGTCTCTATCCTCATACGGACACAGAGTTGTGTTTACAGGATTGAGGGTCGGATGTTGTGTACATCCGCTCATTCTTAGGGTAAAATTGGACGTGCTTCTATTTAGGTGGTCGGTAAAGTCACCCCGACGCCACAAGTGGGTGCAGTGGACGTGCTGCCCTATGAATGTGTGTTCCCTTCATGATGATGGGGGTGTGTTGAGTGATAAACACACCATTGTGATGAGAAATAGCTATGAAAACCGATATTTGAGGATGAAATATTTTAAAGGAACATAAGAAGTCTGGGACACTTCAATTCAAACTATTTTTTTAGTCATACATTAGACACCCATTCACTGAGTCGTTGTACTCACCCCTCCCTTATATCCCTTTCAGGTAACCCAAAGAAAAACTACCCAAAGACTACGAGTTAAACTACACCTGTGAGATAGGTATGATAAGTTTAAATTTTATGCAATTTAAATTTATGTTATTCCAAGAAAGATGCAAGTTTAAAGGACACCTTACTCCTCCAAGGTTAAAGAATGGGAAAACCCTAAATAAATCAGGAGAGTGGCGGGTTGCTCATGGGGATCCGACCAAACCGGTTTGGGGCATGACACAAGTTCCCATTATTTAGGTCTTTTAGTCTCATGTATCACATGTCTATTTTGGATGGGTCCATGCCCGTATCCACCAGCCTTGGGCCCACTCGCATCTCGAGCCTAAGCTCGGAATTAGCTCATAAATATTTTAAGCAGAGTCACCTAGTCAGGGGATGCTAATTCACAGAAAATAGTTTTTCAAAGCTTAATCCGTCATTCCAACTTGAATGAACATTATACGATTCCCACTCACACTGTGATTTAGGCGGGGTTGTGCTGGCAAAATTTTCTCTCCTTGTTGCACTTCTAGGGCCAGCGCTCGAGTTATTCGATTGTGCAAGGTGTGAGTGTTGGGATTAGAATGTAGTGACAAATGGGTCCCATACTTTCTCATATCTGCACCTAAGGTACCGTACTTTGCTCAAATTGCACCCGGACCCCTAATTTCTCTTTAATCTCTGTTGGATCCCCTAGGTTCCTAATTATTCTTTTTGGGACCTTAACTCTTTTAATTTCACAAATTTGTGCTTGATTTACCAATTTTGCCTTTTAGTCCTCAATTTTCTAAAAATTGCAGTTTAGTCGCTCAACTTTTCAAAATTTCCAATTTGCCCCAAATTTGCCCAATTTGCCCAATTGACCCTCAATTGGGGTGAATTTCATGAGAATGCCCTCAATTTCGTGAAATTTCCGTTCAACACTCCAATTTTTGAAAATTGCACAAAAGTCCCCACAAATCCCCAAATCACCCTTCACCTTCTTCCCAAGTTTGAGCATGACACTTCATATCTTACCTCGTCCAATTTGCAGCTTGTAAGTCCTTGTTTTCTTCGATTCTTGCTTCTAATCGCCTCATACAACTAACCTCGATCATCTTGCACTAAGAATTTCTAAATTTGGCTAAGTTTTGTGCCTTGTCGGAGCTTCGCCAGAAAAGTTACAATAGAGAGAAAAAGCTTGCATTTCTTACCGATGGAGAGGCGGATGCTGGAGCTTGATATGGGGGCAGCTAGAGCTAGTCAAGGGGAATCTAGCAGGATCGAGTTTTGCTGAAATTTGCTATTGCCATGCTGGAATTTGAAGAGAGAAGTTCTGGTCGGTGCAACTTTGAAATTTGGAAATTCTGACAAGAGGGGTGGCAAAATTGAGCTTACCGGGGCTCGTAGGGGTGTTGTGGAGGGTCTTAGGTGGTCAGTGGTGGAAGGGCCGAATGGGGTGAGGTGTTGTCGGGCAGGAGCTCACTACTTCGAGCTCCAAAGTAGCATTATTGTGCGATCTCCCTCACACCTCCCTGAGCACTCCCTGGTTGTTTCGAGAAGGTTCGGAGCTAGAGGATTTTTCCTTGGTTCTGATGCCACCCTCCGAAGCTCCTTTGGGGGAGGTTTTGCCCATCGTTAGAGCTCTGGTTTGAATCTCATCAGAAAACTCACTCTTCTTCTTATTCGCTCGATTGTGGGAAGCTGAGAACGAATGAGGGGGTGCTCTTTATATAGGGAGGTTGACAACTGCTCAAGCTACCAGCCGGCATAAGACTCGGCCTCCGACTTGAGCATTGGAGACATGACTAGAGCATTTTTTGAGTCGCCGGAGGCTCAAGCTTTTCTGGTGACTCCAGCTTTTCCGACGACTCCCTCTCTCTCTCTCTCTCTCTCTCTTCTCTATAAGCGTCTAAAGGTTGAAGATGATGAAGTAGCAATCGTGCACGTAGCATGCTGTGATTGGTTAGTTTTTTTGACATGGAATGCCAGCTTTGCCACGCGTCAACCGTTAACCGTACACATGGCAACCTCTCATTTGCTTCTCATGTCTGCATGGCTTGCTGACGGGAGCCAATTGTCCATTGACCGGATACATGGCATCGTCCCATTGGCCGATCGTGTCTACATGGCCACTGACGTGGCACCAGCTGGCCGTTTACCGTTGACCATTGACCATTGACCAGTCCGGTCCGACCGGGTTCGTTGTCCAAATTTTGAAAATCAATCGGTTCGGACCAAGTTTGACCGGTTTTCTCAAATTTAAAAATTTAAAAATTTATCTAAATTCATTTTCTATCTAATGGTGGTCTCAATTTTCCAATTTGACATTTTAAGCTACTTAGAAAATGAATTTGTGAATCGGTTCACTATGGTTCATGCCGGTTCGGTCCGGTTCACCCTGAACCGATTCGATTTTCTCTTTAATTCCACTTTCGATTCTTCCTTGAAGTTTTTGTGAAATTTTGGTCACTTGGGATTTTTCAATTTCCCATGTTTGCTCTTTTTCGTTCATTAAATGGCTCGATTTTTCATGTATACTCCTATACCAGTTCTTTTTCTGGTTTCCTTTGGTCCAATTGGATGGGTTTTACACTCAAACTTTATATTATTTATCATTTTGCTACTAATTTCTTTTCAAGCTTTCATTTCGATCCCTAGCCTTTTCCAAGCTACCACCTCAGGACCTTAAGCTTTCTCACGCTTCATTTCAGGTCCTTAGACTTCTAGTGAGTCCCAATATAGTCCCATGATTCCTTAAATTGCATTTTGATCCCATATTTTTGAAAATTACATTTTAGTCCCAAAATTTATCTTTCCTTAAAACACATCAATAAACTTTTAGAAAAGCCTTTACATGTTCCTCAACACGTTCTCCAAGCCCTCATGATCATTTTTTGGCTAGCCTCAACCAAAATAATGTCATTTTGGCCTTATTTGGTCCTTCGGTGGAAAACATATACAATTCAAAAAACATCAGGAACTCACCAGAGAAAGAGAGTGCATCATTAGCATGGATGGGGTTGGAAAGCGGAATCCCTTGCACATTTGTTGCCTTTTGAAACACCCCAAATGGTGGTATGAGTGACCTAAAAATGTGATTTAAAGATAAGGATCAAAACTATGGTGTCATAAAAAATTCCCAGAATTTTCACAGTCACGATCCTTACCTTCAACTCAAACAACCACCGATGCTGGCTAGAGAGGAATGAGAGGAGTCACTGGAAGTAATTTGAGCCTTGTTTAGCCATTAGGGAGGCTAGGGTGAGCTCAAGAAGAGCTTTCTATATTTTTTACTGAGGGATGAAGGTTACTATTCTTTCTTGTTCGCACTGGTAGAGGCATTCTAGTGTCGAGGAGAGGTGTTGTTTGAAAGAAAACATTTGTGTAGTTCTAACACTACAAGAAATTCCAAGTTCGGTGGTTGAAATCAAAAGTTATTATCTCTAAAAGTAAGGTTGCCACAAAATAAAGTAGCTTGGATTTTTTAGAGAATTTTGGCGGTCGATCAATAGGAGCGGTGTGGGGTCTTATATGGATAGCTCAAAGGACCAATGGTCCATCAACCCATCTCCATAGTTAGTTAGATTGGATCCCCATATGCATACTTTCCATTTAATTACCCTTAGTAGTGTCGTCTTCTTACTTCAGATGCCAGCACTGTTCACTCGTCGGAAAATCGAATAGTGCCGGTGAAGCTGAAAAGTCTCTGGCTAGAGAGTTTCAAGCAATGAATGACTGCCATTAAGGAGCTAATTGGACAATCAATAAGTCCCCGCGATTCCTATATAAATAGCCCTTCCCCATTCATCATCTCTACACCTGAAAGCTCCATTCTCTCTCAACTTCTCTATTTTTTGGTGAAGCTCGAACCAGAGCTCCAACTTAGGAATTTTTCTGAGCCAAACAAGGTGAGGTCAGGTTCTTTAGGACAGGGGAGAAGTCAGCTACACGCATGTGGTCTCTATTTGCTCCGAGGGTCACCGGAGAAGTGCCAGCGTGATGGAACAGTGAAGTAGCTCCAGCAGACCGAAGCTGCCCTATTTCGGCCGAGATGAAATCATCCAATTTGTGCTCTCCTCAGGCTAAACCAAGCCTTCCCAACACCTCCACAACCTTCCTACAGCTGAATTAGAGCTGAAAGGTAAGCCAATTCGTCTCCCCTTATTTCAAACTGGACCGGACTAGTCTGAACCGGCTTCAAATCTTAAACTGGTCGGTTCATCCTCAATTCGAACGAATTTTTCAAATATAAAAATTTCTAAATTAATTTTCTATCCAATTGTGGCCTCAAATCTAAAATTTTATTTTTTTAAGCCACCTAGAAAAATGAATTTAGAATATGGTTCAATAGTGGTTCAAACCGGTCCAAATTGGTTCAATCTGGTCCAAACCGGTTCAATCTGGTTCGAATCCGGTTTACCTAAACTAGTTTGATTTTCATCTTCAATTCATCCTAAAGTACTTTTTCATGACATTTGTGACTCTTTAAGTCACTCAGGATCAACAAATTTCCCAGTTTACCCTTTCTCTATCGGTTCTGATTCATAAACCGGTTCAATCCTGTTGGATCTGATTCATCTGAACCGGTATGGTTTTCTCTCCCAATTTGTTCAAATATTATTTTTAAGGTTTTATGAATCCTTTGGGTCATTCGGGAGTTGAAATTTCCCAAATTTCCCATTCTCTGATGATCGGTTTGTGAACCTATTTGGTTTTTTCACTCTGTTTGACTGGTTCTTTTTTCCAAGTTTTCCTTAACTCAGCGGGGTTTACAATAGACATGTTATTGAGTTCTCCTTGAATCCAAAGAACCTGACCACACCTTCTTTGGCTTAGAAAAATGCCCAAGTCGGAGCTCTGGTTCAAGCTTCACCGAAAAATGAAGCAGTAGGGAAAGAGTGGAGTTTTTAGGTGCGAGGAGGATGAATGAGGAGGGGCTCTTTATATTAGCTTGGGGACTTTTTGGTCGTTCGATTGGTGCCTTAATGGTAGTCATTCATTGCTTGAAACTCCCTGGCTAGAGACTTTTTATCTTCGTCAGCATTGCTCAATTTTTCGATGAGTGAACAGGAATAAGACGACAATGTTCCGAACCGGACTGGACCGGTCCGAACCGAGCTAAAAGATTAAATCGGCCTGTTTAGGCCCAATTTGACTGAATTTTTTAAATTTCTAAATTTCTAAATTCATTCTCTAACAAATGGTGGCCTCAATTCTCCAATTTGAATTTTATAAGCCACCTAGAAAAATGAATATAGCATCCAAATCAATAGTGGTTCAAACCGGTTCAAACCTGAACCATTTTGGTTTTCATCTCCAATTCATCCTAAAGTCACTTTTAATGACTTTTGTGACTCTTTAGCTCACTCAGGATCCATAAAAACTGACTTAGTTTTCTCTTTGGAAATGACTGGTTCTTTCCTCGATATTTCTTATTATCAAAGGATAGGTTTACAACTTGTGTGATACCCACCGAGCCAAGCTGAGTTGTCAAGCTTGTTGGTTCAAATCATTGCTTTGCCAAAGACAGGTCGTCGAACCTATTGGGCTAGTATGTGTGGTGGAGCCAAAGCCAAGCTGAGAGGCCATTGTGTGAGAGGGCTAAAGATAATGACTATAATTCAAAAAGCTTTTTGATTATGCATGATTGTGATGTTTAGGCCATCGGGACACCTTGCATGAGGTAGTGATGGGACCCAAGGACTGTTGGATGACCTAGGGAGCATAATGGTAGTATCATTGTTCAGTAGGTCGTGAAGCCGAGGAGCTTCCTGCACATGGAGACCGAGGTAGTAAGGGGAATGAGGTCTCATTCCATTGAGCGGACATGGTGGAGAAACTTGAGTTTGGGTCAGACTACTGATGTTCGCACAAACACTAAGTAGAGGCAGTATCCCTCTATCAGGGTGGAAGGTAAAGGCGCTCCGGTCCACAAGTGGCGCGGTTGAGGACCGTTCTGCGAATGTGTGATCCCTCCTATGATAGGAGGGCAGTTGTTGATCTTGTGATTATGTGAAATAACGGAAATGAATTAAATTTAAGAAAAATAAGATGAATTCAAGTAAATCATTATAGTAGTTCCCCTCACTGAGTATTGTACTCACCCCCTCCCTCAACCTCTTTACAGAACATCACCCCGATAGGAAGTTTCGGATGTGCTCAGGCCCTCAAGGTATGCTTCCTACCCCCAACTTAAGTAACCATTCGAACATGGACATGCATTCACCTTCCTTGCCTCATTCGAGTAGGTATACCTCAATTATACAGGGAAGGGTGGCGGGTTGATCACGAACTCCGACCAAACAAGGTCGGGGCATGACATTGAGACCAAAAGGGAATTTATTAGAAGTGGAGGACCCAAATGAGATCAAAGAAATATGGGGACTAAAATGAAGATATGGGAGAGTTTAGGATTTCTAAAAGGATAAGTGGAAAGAATAGGGGCAATATTACAATTTTAAGAAGTTTAAGGACTAAAATACGAAAGTTGAAAAGTTAGGGGTCCTTTGAGAGATTTGGATATTTTTGTCCCTTAGAATAAAGATGGTCAAATAGTGGGGAAAAGTATTGAAATTTTGAATAAGGTGGAAAGGGTTGTATAAATGGGTTTGTCAACATTTAAATCAAGCGAACTTGACCCAAAGGGGAAAACCATAATTTTTTTGTAAAATTATAGGATGATATTAGAATTATCGTGGAGAACTAAATTTGACCTCATCAATATGGTTTGATTTATATAGTGTAAACTGGTACAAAATTATATGAGGATTCTTCTATTCCGAAACAATTGGAAAATCTTAGGGATGAACAAGTCCTAGGTAAAATTGTTAGTGGGAATTAGTGACAATAAGTTTGATTATACTGACCGATGCACTTTACATCACTTTATTCAACCATGAATATATGCATGTGTTTTTTGTAGAGTGAATATTAATAGTAAAGGAAAAATGTGTGGGTGCATGTACACTTAGGTGAATGACTAATTAAGATTATTTACTGAAAGGAAGGTTAAAGGACCCAAAGAAATGACACTATAACACTATGTGATACGAGGGTATGAGGCCCTAAGTAATATGAATAGTAGAGTCAGTCGATGGAGGATCGAACTCTAAGGAATTAATGTGTGATGTTTGTTATGCATGATTATGTGTATTGCTTGGTATTTACCGTTGTTATGAAATGTGGTGATCGACTGCCCACCTTCAACGTTGTGGGTCAACATTAGGGATCAACTAAAAATGAAGGATAAGGGGATTAAATAATGCTTCCAGATTACACGAGAACTCGATAGAAGGGATCCTAGTATACTTAAGTTTGTAGCAGCATGGAACAAGAACACTCCAATGGTGAAGATCTTTTGGCAGAGTTGTCAAGTAGAGGAATAAATATGGGAAACCGAGTCCATGATTAGGGAGAAGTACCCCAATTTATTTAATTTATAAAGAGTTTTGCGGACAAAAATCCTTAAAGGTGAGGAGAAGTTGTAATCCCTATTTCTTCATAATGAGAAAGCTCGAACAAGAAATCAGAAATTTTTCAGAGAAAATTGAGTATTAAAGTGGTCTGGAATTAATTAATAAAGGTCAAAACAAGAAATCGGAAAGCTCCAAGGAGCCAACAAAGATCCAAACCAAGGAGAAAAACTGTGAAGGGGATTGAGTGTGAAATTCAGATCGGTTCAGGGTGAACTAGGCCTAAACCAGTTTAAATCGGATCGAACCATGAAAAATCAGTTCAAAGATTTATTTTTCTAGGTGACTTAAAAGTATAAAATTGGAAAAATTAAGTCACCACTAGGTAGAAAATGAATTTAGAAATTTTTAGATTTGAGAAAACTGGTCGAATCTGACCTGAACCAACCGATCTTCGATTTTGAGTCACTAAACTCGATCTGACTGAACCGGTCAACGATCCAGCCGGTCAACGATCCAGCTAGTCAACAGACTGCATATCAAGGCAGGGCCCAATCAGCATGCATGACCAATTAGCGAACAACGCGTGGCGAAGCTCACCCAATCAGCTACTAGGTTAGCACCTGGAAGTACTGACCAATCAGAGCATGACACATGTACTTAATCAACGGTCAACTAAAGAGAAGCCCCATCAACCAGGCTGGCCAATGAGAAGCTAACACGAGGCAAAGATTCCACATCTGTAGTTGAATGAGATGTTGGAGAAATGGTTGACCAATTAAGGGTCGAGACATGGCAAAGCCACGTCGGATGACCTCAGCCCATCAAAGGCTGACATGTGGCAATGGCACTATGTGTTAGGAGGGAAATCTAACATATTTAAATTAGCCAATTAGAGGATGCCATGTCTTACGATCAATAGCTAACCAAGGGAGGTCAGTAGCCATGCTAGAACGAGCGACCAATGGAAGGTAACTACGTGGCCGATCAACGAGTCAAAGGGTGACTTAGACACTGACTGGAAAGCCATGTTAGCAAAGCTAACCAATTACAGTGTGCCACATGGCAGCTTGCATACGTGTGCAATGTCATCTTCAACCTTGGGCATATGATAGGATAAGGTGGATGGAGGGAGGCCAAGTCTCCAGTGACCAAAAAATACACCAGGATGATTAGAAACGGGTGAGTCTGAGGTTGAGTCTTAGGTAGGCCAGTAGCCATGCTAGAACGAGCGACCAATGGAAGGTAACTACGTGGCCGATCAACAAGTCAAAGGGTGACTTAGATGCTGACTGGGAAGCCACGTTAGCAAAGCTAGCCAATTACAGTGTGCCACATGGCAGCTTGCACACGTGTGCAATGTCATCTTCAACCTTGGGCATATGATAGGATAAGGTGGATGGAGGGAGGCCAAGTCTCTAGTGACCGAAAAATACACCGGGATGATTAGAAACGGGTGAGTCTGAGGTTGAGTCTTAGGTAGGCCAGTAGCCATGCTAGAACGAGCGACCAATGGAAGGTAACTACGTGGCCGATCAACGAGTCAAAGGGTGACTTAGACGCTGACTGGGAAGCCACGTTAGCAAAGCTAGCCAATTACAGTGTGCCACATGGCAGTTTGCACACGTGTGCAATGTCATCTTCAACCTTGGGCATATGATAGGATAAGGTGGATGGAGGGAGGCCAAGTCTCCAGTGACCGAAAAATACACCGGGATGATTAGAAACGGGTGAGTCTGAGATTGAGTCTTAGGTAGGCCAGTAGCCCTGTCAGTTGTTGAGCTCCCTATATAAAGAGCTCATCCTCATTCATCCTCCTCATCCCTCTAACGATCGAAGAAGACGAAGTGTCCCATTTCCCACAACCTCAACAGCCAAATTTGGCTTCTCTGAAACTAGGAGGAAGTCCTCTACCTCACTACAACCTTCTTCCAACTCAAGGATCGTCGAAGAAGGACCGACAATCTTGCACAGTAAACTCCACCCCCACCCCCACCTACCACCCCCCCCCCTCCCCGCTCCGGCTCTAGAATTGGTTGAGCTGCATTCGAGTCTTCCCGGAGGAACCCCGGCCAAACCAAGAACCCCCGACCTCCCCTAGCAAAGCCTGACCTCCCCCTTAACCATCTTGGTAAGTCCCCTCCTCCGTCATTCGCTACAAACTATTGTTCACAATGTATTTTTCTCGAGAACTAAATTTAGAAATTTTCGATGCTTAGGCCATCAATTTAGCTGAGGTTTAATCCAAGAAGGATCCCCAACAAGAGATGAATGCGGTGAAAATGAAAGCTCTGTTCGTCGACTCCTCACGAGTGAGTAATTGAAGCTTTCTCTCTCTAGAACCATTTTCCAGTGAAGCTTTGCTCAAGCTCATTTCAAAGCCAAAATGGGTGTTTTAAAGCTTGAAATGAACCAAGGGACATGGGGAAGATGATTAGGATCATGTTAAGACTCAATTAGGAGGAATTCACATCGAATTGATGAAGTCCAAGCTTAAGGACCAAATTATAAATTTTGGAAAGTTTGGGGCAAAATTACAATTTTTGAAAAAACTTGGGATTTTCTATAATTAAAAGAATTATGATGACCCAAGTGGAAATTTGAGAAAAATTAGGGGCCCAAATGAGAGATTTGGTAATCTTAGGGACCTAATTGGCAATAAGGTACAATTAGTGACTAAAACATAATTTTAGAAAATTACGAGTATTAAGTGTAAATATCTTATGATTTGAGAATTAATTACCCTTCCTTGTAGGAATGAATCGACTACTAGTTCACGCAGCAGAAGCAAATGCACGCTTGGAATTCCCTCGGACGAGCACGTCTGGAATAGGGGTGAGTGGAAATTTTTTACATCACGCTTGGTTGGTGTGATGAGCTTGTTTTTAACTTAAAAGAAAATGAGCTTTAGGACTCATCCCCCTCCATCCACCCCTCACCCCCCTTCCCTCCCCCCCCCCCCCCCCCCCCCCCCTCCACCCCCACCCCTTCTCCCTTTTCCAGAATAGAAGACTTCACCTTGCTAGGAGGCTCTACCATCACCTAATCTAAGGTACAATTAGTATAAAATCCTTGTTTTGGGTTAGTTTTTATAATGTTATTCCAGAGAAACCAAGGAGATTAAATTACGCCTTACTCTCATTGGTGATTGGAGGGAGAGCATCCTGAGGAGAGTGACAGGTTGGTCACGAGGATCCAACCAAACCATGTTGGGGTGTGACATTTGATGTGTAAGGGCAAAATGATATTTTTGCTCAACTTAAGGACCAAAATACAAAATATGGAAAAGTTAAGTATATAAGTAGTAAACTTAGAGAATTTTATGGATTTTGACAAATATGACCAAATATGGATATAACCATTGATATGTGGAATGAAAAAATAGAAGGAGGATAGTCAAAACTGGTTCATTGAGAGAATCAGGCCCAATGGGAAAAACCGTAATTTTAAAAAATTACGGGGTAATATGAGTACCAAGTAGGTAATTGACCCCAAATATATAATCTAGTTTATTTAGAATAACTCAACAACTATAATACGGGATCACATAACCCTAGACAATAGGAAAACCATTGAGAGGAATAAGTCCCGATTATAACAATGAGTGGGAGTATTGACAGCGAGTTTGATTGGACTAACCGCTGCACTTTATAGTTTTTACATAGAATCCAAAAATGTGCATGTTGTGTACTTTGGAAAATATTATGAAAATTGGATAAAATTACATGGATGCATATTCAAGTAAGAACAATTATAACATTGTCTAATGAAAATCAAGTTCAGAAATCATGAAAATAATAGTCACTTTAAAAATGATAGTCACATGATAGTACTATGCGAATTAAGGGCATGGTGCCATTGAATGACTTAACAGGTGGAGTCGGTCGAACTATTGAACAAAGTCCAAGAACTTAAGCTTTAAACATACTTGTTGTTTATATGTGTGTATTGGTATATATACCATTTTTTGTGAATGGTGGCATCATCTAACACCCATTAAGGTAGTGTCAACACTTAGAGTATATTAGAAGTGGGGAATGAGGAGGGATTAAGTTTTGCTTCCATATCACCCTAGGACCCTAGTGAAAGGGTCCAAGTATACTCATGTGCAAGGTAGTAGTGGATAACCAATGTATATGTATACTTGAATGCATGGGCAGATGAGACAATGAGAGTATACTAATGGTCGATGACACATCCTCGATATCCATATGCATTGTACAATTTTTCGTTTGGAACATTGTGAGGTCATGTTCATTCGGATGGGAACTTGTGATTGATTGATATGGTAAATGGTAAGTGGAAGCTCTACCTGAATATATATATATGAGTGTTTAAACCCTAAGATATGATTCCTAAGGGTCGAGAAATTATGAAAGCAACCTAATATAAGAATTTACAAAAGAGTTATTTATGTGTAGATATTTTGAGTGAATTATGAGGTCATAAGTAATGTAGTAGTCCGATATCATTAAGTAAGTTGTAAGCTTATTCTCACTCCCCAAAATAATTACAGGTGCTTAGTACGTGAAGTATAGAGCATTGACATCACTTATATCATGAGCGTGAGTTGAGGTACAAATCTTAAAGTATGTGCATAAATATTTAAATTATATACTTATAAATTGTTGTATTACTAGAAATTTTGTATATATTTTTTTGTACACAATTTAAATAAACATTTAAATTTTCGCTGAAAATATGTGTACATTTTATTTTGATCATTAGTCCAATGGATACTATTTTGGTAAATATAGTCACCATTGTAGCATTGAGTTAATATAAAGGTTGTTATTTTACCCCTTAGAATTTAGTCGGGATGTGACACTTACAATTAACATGATTTTAAAATATATCAAATTGTTTATTAAAATCTCCTAATCTAATGGAGAAATGGAGTATTAACTAGGATTTTTTGATCCATTATGTATGTGGGTGAGTCTATTGATATCAAGTTTATTTGAACTCTTTTAAAGCAATTCTTAAAAGTTATTATTTTACTAAACTTATTGTTTTATATTATTTCTATGTGAATGTGTCATTGCCTCAAATGAGATTGTTATCTAAAAGTTCGATTGTGGATTGATACGGAATTTTGAAAAGTTAAAGATGGAAACTAATTTTGAATGTGTATTGAGAATTGTATTTGTATTACAATTTGGATAATGTTTGTGTATGATTTGCGGAGGGAGAATGGGGATACTTAGTAGTCATATAGTTTACATGTTGATGAAATTCCTTAACTTAAATAGGAATGAGAAAGAGGGATGGAAATTATCACCATTCCAATAAGTTGAGACCATTATAGTTTAGAGTATGGATTGAATTGTGTGGAGTTAGCAACTCTCCATTCTCAAATCCAACTTGTATTGATATATGATATTGATATATAATGTGTGCTTAATAAAATGTACAAAAATTCATTAAATAGTTTCATAATGTAGTATCCTAAGATCCATGACATAATAGGTGTTTCTTTTGAACTTGAATATAAATTTTTATTTATCAATTTATAAATGTTTGTAATTGCTATGGAAAGGTTAAAGCATTGTATTCTCAGTACACTATAGTTGTTAAACACTTATAATTGTAGTATAACAACAGGTTACCATGTAAACATGATCATGGATTAAGAGTCGATACATATCACTCAATATTAGTAATTACACTTTCACAAATCATTCAACAAAACAAAATGTTCATCAAAATATGTATTAACTTTTATTAATGGCATTAACTTAATCTAATCATACTCAATATTAATAAATTCACTAACATCAATATGTGACTATAATATTTCATTCATCTCTCCAAGGTAATCTACCTCACTAATTTGATTATTTCATAATTGTATGCATATATAATTTTTAAAATTTTCACTTTGTTATTATTTGATCTTTCAATTTTCTAGTGTCATAAATCAATCCACAAATTACAATTATCACCCATTCATATTTAAAACTCTTTCATAAGCCACCCTTAACTTTTATATATTTAAATTAGGTCTGCCAACATTTCATGTTTTATAAATTAGTCTCTAAAATTGGGTTGTTTTTGAATTTGTTCTTCCACAATCTAACATCTATTGTCCAAACGAACTACTATATTTTCATATTTGCAAAAAACTCTCATTCCATATTTGGAAAATAGTTTCTCGACATTTAAAATTATTCAAATCAATACTTAAAATTTAAAAAAATCGTAATTGACCCCATTTTCTATACAAAATATTCAATTCATAAATGGTGAGCTTGGTTTTTTTTTTTTAGTTTTCCAACATCATTTGGATGTTCAACACCCTTTCAGTAACCGGAAAGATGAGAAGAAAGCTCATTGGGCAATGTAGAAGATGGGCTCCACAAATTGGTGAGGGTGGAGGAAGTTCATGTGGTTTCTAGAACATTGAAATTTGTCTAACTGACAGGATCCTCTCAGAGGTTGTTTCCATCTCCGTTGGAGCTATGTCACTCTGGTTGCAAAACAATTAAGCATGTTCTCTTGGGAAAAATTGTAGCTGTGAGCTAGAATGAGCGAAATCATGGCGGAAGAGGTTTGATTGTTGTTCGATGGGAGTGGAGTGGCTGGAGTTTGCTCGATTTTTCGTTGCCCTTCGATGAAAATTTGTTTACTTAGTCCTTTTTCTTGCAGCAAAGAGGAAATAGAGCAGGAGGATGAGGAATGCACGCCTATGAAGAAATTGATTCATTTAAGTGTTGAGTCGAACGACTCAGTTCGGGTCAGTACGACAATATTTTTTTCAAATTATTTACCCTAAAGTTGGATATACAGTATTTTTGCATTTGCCTCCAACGTCAACATCACCACCCTTGGCCCTCATTGCCGCCAACATCCCTAGTATATCAAAGTGCTCCAACAAATTCATAGCTTTCATTGAAACAAGAGATTTCTTATCCCTCTAAATATCTTCATTCAAATGTACTATAAAGATATATTGTCTATAAAAGTACAAGGTTATGTGAAATTTCTCAATATATATAATGTATAGTAATTTTCTAAAAATACAAGATTTGTTAAATAGTAGTATAATATACAAATATATATATACACTACTTATATTTATTGTGTAAATTCAATAATAAATGTTATGGTTTTATAGGTGATTTCTAAATATAAAGTTTGTTTTAGAATTTATTTGCAAAATAATTTTTCAGACAATTTAACATTTCCTTAAGATATAAATAAATATAGAAAAAGAAGTGATAATAAGGGAAATATTTCTAAAAAATGATAAGTGGAAGAAATAAATATAAAAGTCCCATTAAAAATGATTTATCCTAAATTTTAGGGTAATTGCGATACTAACACACCATACTATATTTTTTACAAAAAAAATGGTGGTAGTTGTAATTGGGAGAATAAATGATGGGCATCAAGATGGAGGGACCCGGTTACTTTTTGTCAAGCCAATTGTGGCCAACATCTTAGCTTCCTTTCCATCAAAGCGTGCTGCCGACCCCCAACTACAGCAGCAATATTGCTCTTTTATCTTCCAACCCAAGCAATACCAACTAAAAATATATAAATATAGATAAACATTATCCATCATTTGCATACAATAAGAAAATGATGAAAGATGAGGGTTTGAGAGTTGAAGCGTTTCTTTTTCCCAATTACAGATGGATTCCATGGTTGATCATAGTGATGAAAAAGGAGCAAGTATGAGAGTTGAAGCGTCCATACCCTCGGTGTCCGCATATCCCATCCCCACATCCGTTTTAGATTTCATTGACTATAGCAAGTGATAAATGATTTTTTAATATATAATAGCTTAGTATTATTCTAATGTGAGTATTAATATAGTGGTTTTTCAGCAAGAGTAAGTAAGTTGTCGGCTTGCTAGTAAGTTAATCTAGTAATAAAAACAACAATTAAAAACTAAAACCTGACCACCAATAAGAGTAGATTGAGATCGTTACTATATGTTATCCTCCAAACTAATTTCGTATCAAAGCTTTTGAAAAAATAAAAAAAAAATTGCGCCTTATAAAATTTTAATCTTCAAATGGATTGCTCATGAAAATTTATTGCAGTTTTGAATACAACAGAGTGGATTTAATTCTATCTATAACATAAGATTGAAATGAATATTACAGTTATGACCAATATTGAATTTTATAAACTATACATAGCTGTTATGAAAGGCACACGCACAAGTGTGTTTCTTTTTTGAACCCTAATAGGGTTCTAGAAACCCTACTATGATAATGGTATTTTTAATTGGAGAATTGCCATGGTGGAAGATTTTGCATATCTTCTCTAACTTTTTTAATAGTTTTACCTCAGCCTCCTTCCATTTCACCATTATCTCACAATAACAAGTATACAACTTTTTTTTATTAAATTGTTGAGTACATTTATAATTAAAAATTATATCTTGTAATTAGTACAATATTTTCAATCTTATAAATTTATAATATTTTTTTATTTTATTTAATATATAATAATATTCTCAATATCCGTATTTATTTACCAGGTGTATACACTCACAACTTGCAATTTTAAACTTGATATCAACAATTGTCTACTAACTGGGTATTATTCTTCCGGTATTGAACGAGAGTGGACAATAGTATCGAGTTGGGTATTTTTCCTTTATACTCGGATAGAACAAGAGTCGGGTTTCTAATATTGAGTTAGATACAGGTATAAATACACTGGTTCTGATAACATGTAATATGTATTGTTGACCTATAATGGTCCGATCTATTTAAACTTAAAAGTTATAACTTCTAATTAGTGCAATTTTTTAAACCTTATAAACAAATAATAGTTTTCTATTTTATCCAATAATTATTTTAAATACAAAGTAAGATGATTTTACATTGTAGATAGCAATATTTGATGGTAAAATTGTGTAGCACAAGAGAAGAGAATGTTAAATTTTGTTGTGCCCTAATATTCTCATCTTGCATCTATCTTGTGATGGGTCTTCTACTAAAAAAGTATGGTTATGCATAGTCTTAATTTAGTTTTGACCATTCCGGAAATCTTAATATTCCACGTAATCTAAATAACAAACATTTTACAGCAAATGATGAACATACACTTCCCAATTGGAAGCAAGTGCTATAGTCCATACACTTCTCGATGCTAGTGCTTCTATTTATATACACTTGCAGACATTTACGAGGGAGGAAGTTACCCATATAGGATCTATTAGAATAGTAATCTATTTTCTTTGATTCCACGTGGGCGAATAGTCAAACGGCCCTCTTGTTAGGTAATGAACCATTAACTTGTTTATTCAAATTTGTTCTGTATAGACAAGTTAAAAGTCATTTATAATAGATAGAGGAGTTCTCAATTTCAATAAGCGAAGGCGAATAAATTATACGACATCTAATAGTATTAGAGCAAATTGGGTATATAAACTTTTCAATTTTAGGTACACATTTAAGATTACATATAGAAATCCAAATTTGTTAACAATTAAGAGAAGAAAAATGAACATAATTGAATGGGAAATGCTTGAAATATTAATTAAAAAGTCTAAATTGGGTGGATAATCCCACTTTTAGTCCAAATAAGAACATTTTTATTGATTAAAAAATATCTTAATTAATTAATTTATTTTTATTTGAATTGTAAATTAATTTTATTATAATCGAATTAAAAAACCAAACAACCAACGCCGGAGGGAGAGGGTCGGAGGGTTCTCCCTCCAACTTCTTGAGCTGGGTGGCCCTACATCATACAATCGGATTACTTGTTTTTCCTTTTTTTAATAATAATAGAATATTATATTAAATTTAAATCAAAATTATTATTGAAATCAAAGTTATTGACACCATTTTAAACATCTCGTTCTAAAATTAAGGTTAACCATAAAGTCATCCACAATCTATTTTATATTTATATTTATATTTATTTTTTTATATTAAACGATTTCAAGAGACTAATAATTGGGAGAAATGACACTGGTGGGACCCGTGATGGTCATCCATCTTTGAGTCTTTTGGAAATAATACATATAACACATTAATGTTTCTTTTTAGTGTAACTTCAATACTACCATGCTCCCACTCCATGCAATTTGATCGCTCAAAAATTATACACTTATAAAATTAGCTAAGGGTTTGATAAAGAAATAATAACATTATAAAAACAACAGCAAAAATCTATATTTTACAATAATTAAGATCACACCTCGATTAATGACCATCTTTTTAGCTCCCAATTTTTGTAAAATTTTATTTTTGTTTTATTATAATTTAATATACTATTTATTAAATTATCTTATTTTCTTCCTAAATTCAATCATATAATATTTTATTAATTTATAAAATTTTCAAATTAATTAGTTAAAAATCTCAAGGTTTAATTAGTAACTTCTCAATTTCTCATTGCCACTTCATCAATTGTTATTTGAGCATGTTTCTCAATTATTCTATGCAAGAGTCCTTTGGCATGATTTAAATTAAAAGTCTGCTCACACATCAATGTCGGAAAAAAAGATGAAACTCACGGACTGCAATGTATATCTGGTTCAAATTGTTATCTTTAAAATAAAAACGGATGGTTATTTCGGATTTTGATTGTAGGTACACGAGGTGGATCTCTATCTCCAACGAGTATCCAAGCATGACCTCCTACTTATTAAAAGGGATGATAAACGTGTGAAATACTTCACATGCTTAGACTAGTGCACAGTTCATCATCTGTCAAGAGAGTTCAGATTCTCTTACCGCTATAGATTGTAAATTAGGTCATGTGATCTAGAGGTTAGTCGTCTCTACTTCCTTGCTTCAAGTGCACTAGGTAAATAATTGATTTTCTTCTTGCTCTGTTGATGGTCGATTGATGAAGGAAATGTGATAAAATGTGGTTGATTATATAATTGAATGTCCAAATGAATGAAATAGTCCAATGGAATAGAAGCTCTCTGTAGAGAGTTCAAACAAATGTAATCTCACTGAAACTTCTTCTACTCAATTGCACAAAGTGATAGCACGTCCAACTTACACCTTATATACTCCATAGGTTTTGTTTACCCAATAACTATCTAGATTTATTCCAGTCTTCCAACTATATAGACCACATTCTTCTATTTGTTATTATAGACTCCAACATTCTTCCAACTTTTCCGGTGGAGCTAGGCCGAATTAGCTTATCTTGTAGGTTCTAGGGAGACACGGGTCAATCGAATAGGGCTGTGGGAGGTTCAGTCGAGTTGCAGGAGGTTGGAGGCGACCGAAATTCGACTTAGGCAATTCAACTTCTTCATGACCACCGGAGCAGCAACATTGTTTGTGCTTGTTGGCACTGCTACCATGATTCTAAGGCCAAATGGAGGGTGCAACTGGGTAGAGAACTTCTTCCCGATTCCAGGGTGTTCAAATGCGGTGTCAGAGGCTAAAGAAAACCCCCACATTAGAGCTCTAGTTTGCATCTCGCCGAAAAATGGAGCACTCTATCTTCTTTGATCGTTTGTGGGATGAGGAAGACGAGTATGAAGGGGCTCTTTATATTGGGAGCTCGGCAACTGATAGAGCTACAAGCTGATATCGAAATCAGCCCTAGACTCACCCACCAGCGGTCAGATCTGAGGGATTTTTGGGTTGCCGAATACCAAAGAGTCCACCCGTGTCACGCCTCGACCTGGTTTGCTCGAATCCTCGTGAACAACCCGCCACTCTCCCGGTTTATTAAAGGGTTTCCCCTTATTATAATCTGTAAAGAGTAAGACGTCCTTTAAACTTGCACCATTTCCTGGAATAGCATAATCAAAACTGCATGAAATTTTAAACTTTACATAACTGTCTTATAGGCATCTTAGTTGATGGTCTTTAAAGGTAGGCTTTCCGAGATTTCCTAAAAGGGATATAAGGGAGGGGGTGAGTACGACTACTCAATGAAAGGGTTTTCAAAGGTCTACTTTTAACTTTTAAGAAAAATATTTATATGGAGTGTGCCTGACTCCTTTCTTTCAAAAAAATCCCTTCATTTAAAAATATGCGTTTTCCATTATTTCTTAGTTACCGGTGTGTCATCACCCAACACACATCCTTCATCATTAAGGTTATACACATTCGCAAGTCCATATCACTACTGAACCCGTTAGTGGCTTCGGAGCGACTTTTCCTGCCACCCAGATAGAAGTACAACCACTTCTACCATGGGAATGAGTGGATGCACGTGACATCCAACCCACAATCCTGAAATTACTTCTTCATGTCCGTATGAGAATAGAGACCTCATCCTGTCCCCACCCCAGTCTCATGCGCTCGGTGCTACTTCAGATTTCGCACAGACAGCTGGAACGACGAACTGCCCTTATAGCCACCAGGTCATCCAGTGCCCTTAGGATGCATCACTACCCCTCATGGGCATCTTGATGATCTCGTATTCATAGTGCATGCACAAACAATGTTTTCTCATATTGCCATATAATCTATAGTGCCACTGGTCCAACGGCCCCGACTATCAACTCAACCTGCAGTTGTTTATCTTGACTGGTCCATTGACTTGTCATGTTACACTGCCGCTAGTTGACTGAGCATGTCGGTCCTATCTTGGTACCATGGCCAAAAAATTCATTTATTAAGTTTTATGGCACATATATCATGTTCATTTACGAGCTCCTGCTCGTGCCAACTGGCCTTGGGCCCATTGTACGAGATTTTCAAAATCGGGCATTCAGCCCCCAAGTTCCAAAACCGAGGTCCCTGGCCTATAAGAGCTATTTGAGCTCCTGTAAAGAAGGTCTCCCAAATAGTTTAAGCATTGGCATACAGTCAGGGGAGAACACTTCCGATAAAATAGGTTTTCACTGTCCATTATACTGATCGGTATAAGGACATCTCCGTTCATAACCGATGAATGGGTTTTCAACTTCCTTCGAGGAAGTCTCATCATACCAAACGGGTATGATCTACTTACAACCGGTAAGTAGTTTTTCCGCAAAATTTTCACATCACATACTCTAAGTGGTGATGATTAAAATACCACTAAACAGTGGGTTTTTATATCGAGGCACTTATCATCCCCAACCGGGTATGATATATAATCCCACCCACAACCGGTAAGTGGTTTTTAAATTTTAAGTTGTGCTCATCATCCCAACCGGGTATGATGTTAGTAAACGCACTCATAACCGGTAAGTGGTTTTTAACTTTAAGTTGTGCTTATCATCCCAACCGGGTATGATGTTAGTAAACCCACTCACAACCGGTAAGTGGTTTCTAACTTTAAGTTGTGTTCATCATCCCAACCGGGTATGATGTTTGTAAACTCACTCACCCGTTAATGCCGTGAATTCCACTAGACTGGTTCTTGGTATTCACGCGAGCTTGTCCTTGCTGGCGTTCCCGGTACTTCGTGTTCCTACACGATATGAACATCTTGGTTCATTATTCTTTGGCCTAATCGCCTTCATTCATTCCAAATGAATGAGAAAGTCAAACTTTTATTTATTTGCAATTAGATCCCTAAAGTTATTTCTCTTTAACTTTAAGTCCCAAATACCGATTTTTTCCTCAAATTGAGTCCCAAAACTTCTAAAATTTATCATAGGACCTCAATTTATTCCGTTTCACAAAAAGGGGATTAATTTCTCAAATTTCCAATTTGGTCCTCCAACTTTTCCAAAATTACCATTTTGCCCTTCCTTTACAAAAATGGTAAGTTTTGCCCCAAAAATTCTAAAATTTCTCAATTCATCCTCCAACATTATTTCCATGCCCAATTGGCCCTCAATTTCATAAAATTTCATTTTAGTCCTTTGAATTTTGAAAATCCCCAATTTCCCCCAATTCCAACTTCTTAACATAACCAAATTTGATTTCATTAAATTGACCCATCAAACATTTCCAATTGTTGAAATTGAGTTTCTACATGTTCATACGATTCTTTAGAAATGTGAATTGCAAGTTTTAATACCGGGACAAGCTCAAACGGAGCTTCGCCGTAAAATGAACTATAGAGAGAGAAAGATTTGATTACTCACGGGTGAAGGCACGGCGGTCCGAGTTTTTGATCTGGGCAGATAGGTCTCGTCCTGAGGTTCATCCTAGAATCAAGAATCGCATTAATTGATGCGAAATTGGATTAGAATTTTGTCATTGAAATTCGGTCGACTCTCTCTCTAGCACCGATCAAAAATTGTAAAGGGGAGCCGAATTGGCTTACCTTTCGGTCCTAATTCAGCCGTGGAAAGGCTGAGGAAGTTTTGGGAGGGCTTGGTTTGGCCTGAGGAGGGCTTGAAATGGCCGATTTCAGCATGGCCAAAATAGGGCAGCTTCGGTCCGCCGGAGCTGCTTCACTGTTCCATCATGTTGGTGGTTCTCTAGTGATTCTCGGATTGAATGGAGTTTGCTATGAGATATCTGACCTCTCCTTTCGAGGTTAAGAAAAATGTTGTAGTCGAAGCTCTAGTTTAAGCTTCATCGGGAAATGGAGCAGTAGAAAGAGAGAGAGAAGTGTTTGGGTGTGAGGAGAATGAATGGGAATGACCTCTTTATATAGGTGTAAAACCTATTCGCATAAAATTTTTTTATCATACTTCCTAGGAGGTCACCCATCCTCACACTACTCTCGAGCAAGCACGCTTAACTTCAAAGTTCTTATGGAATCTTATTCACCTAAACCAATTTAGTTTTTATCTTTTAATTTTTCTTAAATTTCTTTTCGAAGGTTTAATAAACCCTTTGGATCACCCGAAACTTACAAATTTCCATATTGGTTGTTCCCAACTATAAATCGGCTCGGTTTTCTTACTCGGTTTGGCCGATTCTTTTTCCGGTTTTCCTTAACTCAAACGTGCGGGGTTTACAATTAGGCCAAGGGATAATGAATCAAGATGTTCATATCGTGTAGGAACACAAAGCACCAGGAATGCCAACAAGGACAAACTTGCATGAAATACAAAGAACAGGTCTAGTGGAATTCACTGCGTTAACGGGTGAGTGGGATTTTATATCATACCCGATTGGGGATGATAAGTACCTCGAAATGAAAATCCACTACTTCGTGGTATTTTAAACATTTTAACTTAAAGAAGTGATGTGAAAATGATGTGCAAAATCTACTTACAGATTGTAATTAGATCATACTCAATTGGTATGATGAAACTTACTCGGAGGAAGTGGAAAACTCATTCATTAGTTATGAGTGTAGATATCTTCATACTCGATTGGTATGATGGATAGCTGAAAATTTACTTTGTCGAAGGTGCTCACCCCTTACTGTGTTCCAATGCTTAAATGATTTGGGAGACCTTATTGACAGTAGCTCGAATAGCTCTTATAGGTTAGGGGCCTCGGTTTTGGAACTTGGGGGCTATTATGCTTGGTTTTGAAAATCTTGAACAAGTGGGCCATAGGCTAGTGGGCACGAGTAGGAGCTCGTAAACAATCTTGAGATATGTGCCATAAATCTTTAATAAATGAATTGTTTGGCCATGGTACTAAGACAGGACCAACATATTCAATCAACTAGTGGCAGTGCGACATGACAGGTCTTCGGACCAATCAAGACAAACAACTGCAGGTTGAGTGGAAGGTTGGGGCTGTTGGATTGGTGGTACCACATATTATATGGTATGATAAGAAAATATTAATTGTGCATGTACTGTGATTACGGGACCATCAAGACACCCAAGAGGGGTAGTGATGTGTCCTAAGGGCGCTGGACAACCTGGTGAGTATAAGAGCAGTTCGTTGTACCTGGTGACCGTGCGAAATTTGGAGTAGCACCAAGCGCATGAGATTGGGGTGGGGGCGGAATGAGGTCTCTCTCCTTATACAGACACAGAGAATTGTTATGGGATTGAGGGTCGGATGTCACGAGCATTCACTCATTCTTAGGGTAGAAGTGGATGTGCTTCTATCTTGGTGGCCGGTAAAGTTGCTTCGATGCCACAAGTGGGTTTAGTGGACTTACTAGCCTGCGAATGTGTGTTTGACCTTCATGATAAATGATGTGTGTTGGATGATCACACACCATGATTAATAAGAAATGGCGGTAAAAACCAAAATTTTAAATGAAAGAATTTTTGAAGGAAAGAAGTCTGGCACACTCCAATACAAATCTTTTCCTAAAAGTTAAAATTTTTGAAAACCTATTCACTGAGTTGTAGAAACTCACCCCTTTTTTCTATCCCTTTTTCAGGAAAAGAAAAAATGACTAGGAATAACACCGAGCCTTACCCTCTATCAGGTATGCTTAATTTTCCTTAAGCTTGCATTTTATTTGATATATGTCTTTCCAGGTAATAAGGTCGAAATTACGCATGGCTCATCTCGAGTTAAAGTCGGAGGAAACTCCTCTTGAACCGATATAGCGGTAGGTTGTTCATGGGGATCCAACCAAACCGGGTTGGGGCGTGACAACTAGAGTGGTATCAAAGCCTAGTTCCCTTGAGATATTATCAATATTATGTCCTGATATTAACTCAACTCTAAACTATCGTTTAGGAAGGAGAGTCCCTAGAAAATTCGTGGAAAAATGTAGTGCTTCCCCTATAATCGTGAAAAAGACATCTAACCCAAGGGAGGAAGCCGTCCAAAGGTTTCTAATGGGCGAAAAAAGGGTGCCCAACGACATAGTGGAAGACTATCAGAAACTAGTCAGAGCCTTACTAGAACCAGAAGATATCATATACACTCCTCCCAGACAAGAGGAACCAGCATCACCTCCTAGAAGTCCAACCCCTCCTCCTCCCATGCCACAACAACCAAAAGGAAAACCTACCAAGAAGGAGGCCTATGATAACTATTGGGATGCATATGCCACACTCATGAAGGTCCACCAAGTACCTCCACCCACTCAACCTGGCTTCAAGCTATCTCAATGGATGAGGTGGACATATGAGTGTGAGGTGAAAGTACTAAGGCAGTACGGATTGGAGGCCATACATGAAATTCGTCCTATTAAGGAGCACGAATGGACCCCAATCAGTTCCTCCAAGCCTTCTAACCAAGAGTCTCATAATCATTCTAGGGTTAACTCTAGTTCTATGACCCCAAGGGATTAGGGGGTAGAGAATTCCTGTAATAAGTCATACTATGGCAAGAAAATATTTCCTGAATAAATGAAAGTAGTAGTTTGTTAAAACTCCTGAGTTCTTTGATAAAAATTAAGAGTATGGTAAGAAAAAAAGGGTAGAAATTCCCCTAAGGAAGAATGGGTTATTGATAGTTAAACTCGACCCTTAAGACTTACCCTTATAAACACGATAAGGAAAAATTCATTTGAAAGAGATCCTAAGAAAAAGGGATTGGAGGAGCAACCATCCAAGAGTACATAAATTTTTGAGAGACCAAGAAGTTAAAACTAAACTTTGAGAATTTAGGATAAGGAAAAAACCCAGGAGGAAGTATAACATCCCAAGAATAGAAGCTGATCGAGAAGAAAAAAGAAATTAAGTATAGAATCCACTAGGGAAGGATGGAGAGAAAGTACAACAACATGAAGTCCCAGGTGTAACAAATAATTTTTAAAAAACTAAGATACAGATTTCTTAGGAATTCCAAAGGATAAAAGACATGTGGAAGGTAAATTATGGGTCAGAGGAAGAAGAAAAATAGGAGTAGATGAATCGTACCAAGTCCTTATGTTTAGGAGAAAATTTTAAAAGGAAAAATTTCTAAAAGATAGGGCGATCGATACAGGAATCACAAATTGGAAGACACCAGAAGGAGGATGGAAAATAGGAAGTTAGATCAGGGAAGGAGAAAGCTTCAGGTCAAAAATGGTTGATCGAAGGAGGGTTGCAAACCCAAGGCCATGATGAAGTCCTCGGTAAGAAATACGATTGGTTAAGTGAGAGTATTAGGAGGTTGAGCATGATCTACTACAAGAAGCTTGGAAAACTCAAAATAGGAACTTTAGAAGAGTCCTATACAAGAAAATAATTTATTTGGATCAAATTATTTGGGAGAGTAAACGAAGTCTGACTTGAGATAGGGAATAGTGGAAGAGTACACCCTAATCAAGGCAAAAAGGGAAATACTAAGGATATAAAGGTACGAAAGGTTTGGACACAATGAGGATGAGAGATCTACCTCAAAGGAATAAATAGATATTGAAGCAAGTGGAAATGAAGCAAGATCAACAGAAAGTACTCATGGAGTCAAAGAGTGGGAGTAAGTTGGGGACAATATCGGCCAAAAAGATACTCCAGAAATTTAAGGATTTCAGTCGTAGAACTAGAAGGAAATACTAAGGGAAAGAGAATGTGAAGCTCATCAGAGAAATAAATCTCGAGAAAACATTGGTGTACCAAGGAAAGAAAGTGAAATTAACGGAACACCAACAAGGATAAACTCGCGTGAAATACATAGTACATGTTTAGTGGAATTCACTGCGTTAACGGGTGAGTGAGATTTTATATCATACCCGGTTGGGGATGATAAGTACCTCAAAATAAAAACCCACTACTTAGTGGTATTTTAAATATCAAAACTTAAAAAAGTGATGTAAAAATGATGCAGAAAAATTACTTACAGATTGTAAGTAGATCATACCCGTTTGGTATGATGAAACTTCCTCGGAGGAAGTGGAAAACTCGCTCATCGGTTATGAGCGAAGATATCTTCATACTCGGTTGGTATGATGGAGAGTTGAAAACTTACTTTGTCGAAAGTGCTCTCCCCTTACTATGTGCCATTGCTTAAATGATTTGGGAGACCTTCTTGAAGGGAGCTCGAATAGCTCTTATAGGTTGGGTACCTCGGTTTTGGAACTTGGGGCTATTATGCCTGGTTTTGAAAATCTCAAACAAGTGGGCCATAGGCTAGTGGGCATGTGCAGAAGCTCATAAACAAACATGAGATATGTGCCATAAAACTTTAATAGATGAATTGTTTGGCCATGGTACCAAGACAGGACCGACATATTCAGTCAACTAGTGGTAGTGCGACATGACAGGTCTCTTGACTGGTGAAGACAAACAGCTGCAAGTTGAGTTGAAGGTCGAGGCCGTTGGACTGGTGGCACCACATATTATATGTTATAATAAGAAAATATTGATTGTGCATGCACTATAATTATGGAACCATCAAGACGCCTAAGAGGGCTAGTGATGCGTCCTAAGGGCCTTGGACGACCTGGTGAGTATAAGGGTTGTTCATCGTACCAAGTGACCGTGCGAAATTTGGAGTAGCACGAAGCGCATGAGACTGGGGTGGGGATGAGATGAGGTCTCTGTCCTTAGACACACACGAAGAATCATTACGGGATTGAGGGTTGAATATTGTGAACATTCACTCATTCTTAGGGTAGAAGTGGACGTGTTTCTATCTAGGTGGCCGGTAAAGTCACTCCAACGCCACAAGTGGGTTCAGTGGACATACTGGCCTGTAAATGTGTGTTTGACCTTCATGATGAAAGATGCGTGTTGGGTGATGACACACCATGATTAATAAGAAATGATGGTAAAAACTGAAATTTTAAATGAAATGATTTTTGAAGGAAAGGAGTATGGCACACTCTAATACAAATCTTTTCCTAAAATTTAAAAGTTTTGAAAACCCATTCACTGAGTTGTAGAGACTCACCTCTCTTTTCTATCCCTTTTTTAGGAAAAGAGAAAATGACTAGGAATAGCACCGAGCCTTACCCTCTGTCAGATACGCTTAATTTTCCTTAAGCTTTCATTTTATTTGATATCGTCTTTCCAGGAAACAAGGTCGAAATTACGCCTGGCTCATCTTGAGTTAAAGTTGGAGGAAACTCCTCTTGAACTGAGAGAGTGGCAGATTGTTCACGGGGATCCAACCAAATTGGGTTGGGGAGTGACAATGTCCCTAAGGACTCCACCTAGGTCGTCGTTGACTCTTCCGAGTCGGGGTTGGCTAAAATAGTGTGATTAAGGGAAAATCTTAGCTAATAATTTATCGAGTAAGAGTCAGGTCAAGGTGGGTATCTCACTAGATATGGAAACTCGACCAGTGACACCAGTGCGATTTGAATGTTGATATCCATAGGAGACTTGGCCACTTGAATCACCTCAAAGAGGGGTTTGAGCAACTTGCAAAGTCGATTTTACTAAAATTTGTCACAATTAAAGGCTAGTTGGTATTTCTCAAAATTTAATCGACATCAATACTTACCAAACACTTATGAGATTGTTCAAAAGTTGAGACCGAGATGACTTTATAGTATTTTTTGTGGTCCTTGTTGGCCATTGAGGCTGCCAGAAATAGCATGAGAAGCAAATAATCTATTTTTAGTCGACAGATTACGTGTATTGTTCGATCATGCCAACATTAGTAGAGATAACGTCAAAGGCCAAGAGTGTGATGGTGGAAAGCTGCCTTTAATAGCTCTCTAGTGATGTACCTAAATCACTAATTTTGGTGGTTGGGAAAGGAAGTTGTGCCCTCTGCAAATTCTGTCACTGAAAAATGAAGGTATGTAGATTTTAGAGATAATTATGATGAGCAGCCAACCAGGGACATCCAAGCCATATATGGCCACAAAATAGTTTTAATTGGCTATCTATCATAGCTACCTTTCATCATTTCATAGCATTTGGCTCTCTAAATAAATTAATTAGTGTGCAGTGGGTTTTAGATTGCAACTATGGAAAATTTGAGTTTTTATCAATGTTTTGAATAGTCAGCATGGTGAAGGGGATGCCACATATGCGTACGTACGGTGCATGGTTCAACCACGCGCCCGTGCATGCCATGTCACGCCACGACCCGATTTGGTCGGATCCCCGTGATCAACCCACCACTCTCCCGGTTTATTAAAGGCTTTCCTCTTATTATAAACCGTAAAGAGTAAGGCGTCCATTAAACCTGCACCATTTTCTGGAATAGCATAATCAAAACAACATTAAATTTTAAACTATACATACCTCTCTTACAGGCATCTTAGTTAATGGTCTTTAAGGGTAGGCTTTCCTAGATTCCTGAAAGGGATATAAGGGAGGGGGTGAGTACGACTACTCAGTGAATGGGTTTTCAAAGACATTTTTAATTTTTAAGAAAAATATTTATATGGAGTGTGCTAGACTCCTTTCTTTTCAAAAATCCCTTCATTTAAAAATTTGAGTTTTTCCATTATTTCATAGTTATCGGTGTGTCATCACCCAACACACATCCTTCATTATGAAGGTTACACATATTCGTAAGTCAGTATCACTACTAAACCCGCTAGTGGCTTCGGAGCGACTTTTTCTACCACCTGGATAGAAGTACGACCACTTCTACCCTGGGAATGAGTGGATGTACACGACATCCAACCCATAATCACGAAATCACTTCTTCATGTCCGTATGAAGATAGAGACCTCATCCCGTCCCCACCCCGGTCTCATGCACTTGGTGCTACTCCAGATTTCAAACAGACACCTGGAACGATGATCTGCCCATATAGCCACCAGGTTGTCCAGTGCCCTTAGGATGCATCACTACCGCTCATGGGCGTCTTGATGATCCCATACTCACAGTGCATGCACAAACAATGTTTTCTCATATTTCCATGTAATCTGTGGTGCCACCAGTCCAACGGCCCCGACTCTCAACTCAACCCGTAGTTTTTTGTCTTGACTGGTCCGTCGACCAATCATGTCGCACTACCGCTAGTTGACTGAGCATGTCGGTCCTATCTTGGTACCATGGCCAAACAATTCATTTATTAAGTTTTATGGCACATATATCATGTTCTTTTACGAGCTCCGGCTTGTGCCAACTGGCCTTGGGCCCACTGTATGAGATTTTTAAAATCGAGCATTTAGCCCCCAAGTTCCGAAACCGAGGCCCCTGGCCTATTAGAGCTATTCGAGCTTCCATTTAGAAGGTATCCCAAATTGTTTAAGCATTGGCACACAGTCAAGGGAGAACACTTTCAACAAAATAGGTTTTTACTATCCATTATACCGACCGGTATAAGGACATCTCCGTTCATAACCGATGAACGGGTTTTCAACTTCCTTCGAGGAAGTCTCATCATACCAACTGGGTATGATCTACTTACAACCGATAAGTAGTTTTTCCACATGATTTTCACATCACTTCCTCTAAGTGGTGATGTTTAAAATACCACTTAATAGTGGGTTTTCATACCGAGGTACTTATCATTCCCAACTAGGTATGATATAAAATTTCCATCACAACCGGTAAGTGGTTTTAAATTTTAAGTTGTGCTCATCATCCCAACTGGGTATGATGTTAGTAAACACACTCACCCATTAATGCCGTGAATTCCACTAGACCGTTTCTTTGTATTCACGCAAGCTTGTCCTTGCTAGCGTTCCTAGTACTTCGCATTCCTACACGATATGAACATCTCATTTCATTATCCTTCGGCCTAATCACCTTCATTCATTCCAAATGAATGAGAAAGTCAAACTTCCATTTATTTGTAATTAGGTCCCTAAAGTTATTTATCTTTAACTTTAAGTCTCTAATGCCGGTTTTTCCTCAAATTGAGTCTCGAAACTTCTAAAATTTATTATAGGACCTCAATTTATTCCATTTCACAAAAAGGGGATTAATTTCCGAAATTTCCAATTTGCTCCTCCAACTTTTCCAAAATTACCATTTTGCCCTTCCTTTAAAAAAATGGTAAGTTTTGCCCCCAAAATTCCAAAATTTCTCAATTTTCCTCCAACATTATTTTGATGTCCAATTGGCCCTCAATTTCATAAAATTTTATTTTGGTCCTTCAATTTTCGTAAATTGCCAATTTCCCCCCAAAATTTTCCCCAATTTCAACTTTTCAACTCTACCGAATTTGATTTCATCAAATTGACCGATCAAATACCTCTAATTGTTGAAATTGGAGTTGAAATTGAGTTCTTACATGTTCATACGATAATAAGGAACTTTGAATCACAGATTTTAATGCCGAAATGAGCTCAAATGAAGCTTCACCGGAAAATAGACTGTAGAGAGAGAAAGCTTCGATTTCTCACCGGTGAGGGCATGGCGGTCTGAGCTTTCAATCTAGGCAGATAGCTCTCCTCTTTAGGCTTATCCTAGAATCAAGAATCGTATCAATTGATGCCAAATTGAGTTAGAATTTCATCATTGAAATTTTATCGGTTCTCTCTCTAACACCGACCGAAAATTACAGAGGGGAGCCGAATTGGCTTAACTTTCAGTCCTAATTCGGCCATGGGAAGGCTGAGGAAGTGTTGGGAAGGCTTGGTTTGCCTGAGGAGGGCTCGAAATGGGTGATTTCAACTCAGCCAAAATAGGGCAGCTTCGGTCCGCGGGAACTGCTTCACTGTTTCATCATTCCAGCGTCTCGTCGACGACCCTCAGAGTGAACGAAGACTACAGACGTGTAGCTGACTTCTCCCCGGTTCTAAAGAACCCGACCTCGCCTTGTTTGGCTCAGAAAAGACCCCATGTCGGATCTCTGGTTCGAGCTTCACCGGAAAATGGAGTAGTTGAGAAAGAATGGAGTTTTCAGGTGTAGAGAGGATGAATGGGGAGGGGCTCTTTATATAGGGAGCTTGGAGACTCGTTGGTCGTTCGTTTTGTATCATAATTGCTGACATTGAAGAATTGAAATGCCCCGAATAGAAGCGTTTCTTCTTTGTCGGCGTTTCTTTAGCTTCCTGGCGAGTGAACAATGCTATCATCCTGAGGAAGAAGATGACACTATTCCAAACTGGACTGGACCGATCCGAATTGGGTTCAAAGATTAAACTGGCCGGTTTACCCCCCATTCGATCGAGTTTTTCAAATCTAAAAATTTCTAAATTCATCTAAATTCATTCTCTATCCAATTACTACGCTCAAATCTCTAATTTGAATATTTAAGCCTCCTAGAAAAATGAATTTAGGATTCAGTTCAATAGTGGTTCACACCGGTCCAAATCCGTTTGGATTCGATTCACCTGAATCGGTTTGGTTTTCATCCCCAATTCCTTCACAAGTCCATTTCAATGTCTTTTGTGACTCCTTGGGTCACTTAGGGTCCATAAAATTCCTAGTTTACCATCTCTTTATCGATTCCGGTTCATAAACCAACTCGGTCCTTAAATCGGTTCAATCCGGTTCGGGTCCGTTTCACCCGAACCAGTCTAGTTTTTCTCTCCCACTTTGTTCTAAGGTTCCTTCCCAAGGTTTATGAATTTCATTGGAGTACAATGGAGTTGAATTCCTTTGTTTTGCCCGATCTCTATCGGTTCTGGTTCATGAACCGACTCATAAATCAGTTCAATCCTGTTGGACCCGGTTCATCCAAACCGGTCTAATTTTCCTCTTCCAATTCATCCTAAGGTTCTTTTCCATTGTATTTTGAACCCTTTGGATCACTTGGGAGTTGTAAATTCCTAAATTGCCCATTCACAATTATCGGGTTTGTGAACCAATTCGGTTTTCTCACTTGGTTTGACCAGTTCTCTTCCCAATTTTCCTTAGCTCAAAAGGGCGGGGTTTACATGCCACGTGTGCCCTGCCCATTCGACACTATTCTGAACTAGTTTCTAGCGATTGTTTTGGTTGTTTCAACCATTTCTTGGTTAGTTATTCCTCAATTCGATTGGTTCTTGGCCCAATAATTTTTTTTCTAAAAATTCCTTGTTCAATTCCACATTTAAAGAATAAGTTCTTCCTGAGTTTTTTCCAATCCTTAATTTTCGATCAAGAGATGTAATTTGAGTGTATTTCATGGCCCTCATCATTAATTTAGTTTATGTTCGAACCGATTTTCAATCCGGTTAAATTTTCAATCCTAGTTCAGGTTTTCCTTTTCAGTTTGACCTCGGTTCTCAATTTAGTTCAGCTCAATTTCCAATTTAAGTTTCCGAGTGTTACAATACGATTACTGAGTAAAGGTAGAAAATGATCCTTGATGTATTGATTTATATAGAGAAATTTGATAGTAATCATATAGGGATCATGCCTATCGATACAATGGAAAAAATCTTTGGGATGACCAAGTCCTGATTATAACGGTCCTTTATTAGTTATTTATGGTCCTTTATTTACTTTAAAATTTTATTTTATAAAAATTTAAATTTTAAGTGTAATTTAAAATGATTGTATCAATTTGAGAATTTTGAGATATGTTCTACTATAATTAGATATTCATTATTGTAACACTGAAACAACGCTACAATTATTAGGTAGATCTAATCTGATAATTATATTGAAAAGAAATAGGTATGATAAAAATTTGAATATAAAGTGTAATGTAATTTTTTTTGCTCATCAAATGGATCTAATAGTTAATAAGAAAATATGTGCTCTTAGAAAGTGAAAGTAATAAAAATAGGAGACGTTTCTTATGTGGATCATCCCGTCATTTCAAATATGAATTTAATTATTATTCAATAAAATTAGATATATTGAAAATAAAATTAATAATTGAGACATAAAATGTTATTTTAGAAAGTATATATAAAAAACTTAAAATTTAAATATATAAAATGGAACATATATATATTACAACGTCGTCCGACCTTCTAATTCATAAAAATAACTGCAGATATATATTACGACGTCGTCCGACCTTCTAATTCATAAAAATAATTGCAGGCAGTATAGGGTAATTGAGCAAGCCACGATATGTTAAGACCATTTTTTTTTAATTTCTCGAAGACAAATCGGGCAGGATGCCGTTCCTGAGAAGTACGCAGCCAGCGAGCTAGAAAACGATATCTTTACACATGATTGCTGATTGCAAGTTGCATATTACCAAAAGAAAAAAAAAGAAGCTTACAAGTTGCAGTTGGAAGGCTCCGCTTCTGTCCCCCGGGGCTAGACAGTGGACCCCTTACACCACAGCGATGACAGTGACGTACCATTTAACGAAACAGATATTTCTGCAAGAAAATCAAAATATAAAAAACAAAAGGCGCCCAAAAAGAAGCAGCTGTGGGCACACGTCTCAGCACAGTATGGATTGGACATCCCAACCATAGCCTTTCCATCCATGTGCTTTGATATTCATTTTAAAAGGAATATTGTACACTTTAAAATATATAATGTCTTTAATTAATCATCTAAAATAATATAATTTTTATTATATGACATATAATTTTTACACATTTATTTGTAAAATAAATAATAAATACTATATTTTTAGACAATTATGCATAAAAATTTAAGTAATTTTTTAATTTACTGTTAAGGATAGAAAATTCATTATTGATAATATTAAGTCTTTTATAAGTCGATAAAAACGGAGACTAAGCTGAATTAATCAAGTATATGTTGTTTCTGTGTAATACTAATTTGAGAAAATTTGTCAAATTGTTAGTCAATTCATATCCCCACCTCCCGTTTGGTACTCATTATTTTAATGAGTCATTTAAAAAAACTAAAGCAAATATTTCAGCATAAAATATATAATAATATATAATTATTGTAAATTATGAAATAAAAAATACAAAATAATATATTATTAATAGAAACTAATTCTCATCTAATTTTTAATTTAAATATATATTTTATTAAAATTTAAAATACGTGTACTTGAAAAAGAACGCCAACTATCACATGTCTTTATTTAAAACTCTGCTGATTACATTATCTAATAAATTTTTGAGCATTATCATTGACCGTTGATTTAATTTTATATATTATACTAGCACTTATAAATAAATATGGTTGTGATACTGACAAATATTAAGGCCTATTTTACTTATCTCGATAAAAGTTTGGTTCATATTTATGTTAAGTTGAAAATGTTGAGGTTCTATTTTAATAAAAAAATGGCAACATCTTATTTGGGACTTTTATAAAACAATAATTTATTTGTAGTGAAAAAAATTATGATGGGATTTAACCAAAAGACTAGGGCCCATTAAGAGATTTTAATGCACTTTTTAAATGATAGGTATTTGATTTCTAGAATCTAATGTGTTAAAATAAAGCAGACAAATAAATGTTTATGTGATAATTAAACTCACTTCTTTATATGAAAAATGAAATGCTAACCTAAGATTAAAATCTTTTTATGGAGGGCTTACTCAAATTTCTTAGCACATAACAAATTTATATAGCTGCTCCTTATGCACTAGCACAAATGATCCATTGCACCAAATATTATATTATAGGTTAGTATGCTTTTAAGGCATTCTATTGATCAACTTCATATTCACATTATCGAGACAATGGTATAACGATAGATGGATCAAGAATATAGGATAGGGTTGTGAGGTTGAGGAAGTGCGTACTAGGGTTTTGGAGGTTTTTTTGGCTATGAGGAGGCTGGAGGAGATAAACTGACTCATCAGCCTTGTCGAGTTGTGAGACTCGGGCTGAATTGCCATTCCCAACAAATTTTTGTATTATTATTTTCGATAAATCCATGGCCTATTGGAAGAAAAATATAAATGTCACTCATGCGGAATAAATACTTGTGGTGTACAAGTGCCCATAGTTCACCAATTATATTTCTTAAATATTCTTTTTTTGCACAATATATTTCTTAAATATTCACATAAGCTTTTCTCAGTATTTTAATACCAAAATCTATTTCTCACAAAAATCGTATTTTTTATTCTATTAATTACTCGAATTACTATTTTTCTTAACACACCCGAACTAAATTAAAGATGGAATATGTAGACAACTAGCTACACCATTTAGATTTTAAAATAGTGATTATCACTTCAGTATATTATAGATATGATATATTATTTAAAATATAAATCACATAATTTTTTTGTTAAATATAATATTTTCATAGACTTATGTAAACAATAAAAAAAATGTAATCTTATTAAATAATTATAAAAATCTCATTGAATTATTGTAAATGGTTATGAGTCTCATTGCATATCCCAACAAACATACTTATGTTGTCGATCTACCCTACCCTAAACCCTATCCTAAAAGGGAGGTGTTGAGTGGTCTAAGTTTACGTTCAATGTTTATGAGTTTACTCACATTGAATTTTTTATGGTCACTAGTCAATATTTACTTAAAATATCAAAATATTAAAATATGATGGCAAAATTATTTTAAAAATATGATGGCAAAATTATTTTAAAACTTTCTAAATATGATTTTTTACTTTTTAACTTCCAACTAAAATCATATATGCACAAAGTGGTTAATTGAAATTTTACCAACCATATATTTGGAGGTTGCGAGTAATCACTATATCATGCTAGAGCTTTCATTTCTATAAAAGTCTTGATTGATTTAGGCTGCTTCGAGGCATCAATAGATTGGACGAATCACTGTCTTCCTAGATCCCAACGTACTCAAAATAAATGTCTCTCCCTAATTTACAGGATAATTATGGTAGCCATGGTAACTATATTAACTCTTCATAGGTGTTTGTAGTCTTGTACTTATTTGCCTCAAATAAAAATAAATGCAAATAAACAATGGTCATTTATTAATATCAAAGTTTATAGATTAAAGATTGGTTTGATATTTGGTGAACCAGTCTACTTGCATCCATTATTTATTATTGACCTTAAGGTATATTTTTTTGAACCATTCTACTTGCATCCATTATTTATTATTGACCTTAAGGTATATTCCTTTTAAAACGTCGGGCATTACCCCTTTTAGAAGTATTGGATCCGTGCTTGATTTTGAATATATGAGTAATAGCCATTGTTTCATAAGTCTTAGTTTTGTTTCTAAAAAGTTAAGTCCCCTTCTTTCTTAAATATGTTGGGTCTCAACTCACATTCTCAAATATAAGCTATAGTCGTTTTTCTTAAATATGAGTCCCTCTTTCTTAAACATTGTATAGGTGTCAACCAATTTCTAAAGAATTGTGATATTTTTATCGCAAACATTCTTGCATATAATTTTTAGATATTTCTTGTAATATTTTATAAACACACAATTACTCACAATTTTATAAAATGAGAGTACATAACTTCGTCGATTTAATTGAACACTAAACTAGAAATCACATTTAACTCAAATTTGAGTTACTCGATGAGTGCGTGTTTTATGCCTTAACCTTATAATGTGTAAATTTGAAACATATGAACATTATATATATATATATTTAATTATCTCTTATTTGGGATATAATAGACCGGTTCATTGTTAGTGTATGCACAATATCTAATTTTTCAAAAATTACGATTTTTCCCCTACTAGTCCTACTAACCAATTTTGCCGTAGGTTAGTTTGTAACTATTATTTAACCCATAATTTCATGCAAAAATGTCACTAAACTTTGTTATATTCACAATTATATCATTAATCTTTTCAATATTTATGCGCATGTCCCTAAACATCCCCTTATTTATGATTAGGTCCATAAACTTGTTTATTACTTATGATTAGGTCTCAAAAGCTTTTATTATTTACATTTAGGTTCTTTATTTATAATTAGGTCTTTAATATTTTTGAATTTTCAAACAAGCCCCTAAAATTTTAATTCCCTTAAAACTCAATCTAAACTCATAGATTTTGACTTTAGCATGATCCTAGTCGACCCCATGACCCCACGATTATTTTAAACTTTGAAACGATCGATTTCACCCAAAATTAATTGAAATTAGAGCTTCATCAAAAAAATAGTTTAGAGAAAGAAAGTTTTGTAATTCACCTACAATGACATGTTGGTTGAAGCTGAGATCGTGGAAAGATAACTTGACCCATTAGGGACCTTTTAGGATCAAGTGAAGCCTTTATTGGTCGTCGAATGTGCCTGGATTCACAATTGATCGAAATTAAGTAAAAAAGGAGAAGAAAGCTAAGTTTTCTGGTGATCTTTGCCATAGAGCATTACCAATGTTGCATGAGGAAGACTTGGGCATGTCTTGGGCCCCTAAGAGCTTAGCTCTATTGTGTTTAGCTGCTGGAAAATGTAGAAATTGACTTGTGAAGGAATTTCACAATTTCAAATGATTTTAACAATGGTATTGTGTGATCATGTTAGCATTGCTTCGATCACTATTAGCTCGAGCATGACAAGGGTTGTGTGGTGGTAGTTCATATGATTTGTTAGACAAAAAATTAACTTGTTTGGTTACCAAAAGACCCCTTATAAGATATGTTGTTTGGAGCTCATCGAAAACTAAAGTTGTTTGTGTTTTGAGAGGAACTGAGGTATGTAGAAGAGGAGGAAGGAACTCATCCTTATATAAGGAGCTTGGGGGAGGTATAAGGCTATCCATCCCCACCCTTTCCATCTCTTAATTGCCCATAATCATCACTCAGTGATACAATTTCCCTCATTGGAGCTCTAGCTGCATCACTACCAACTATACTCTCTAATCTAATTACTATAGTGGTAGCTAAAATTTTGGGCAAGATGATATTGTGTATGCACATGCATGCTAATACATGTGAGTTGCCATGTGTTATAAAAAGATTGGCCACATCCTCTAATATGATAGTCTGTCTAGAATTTGGTCTCTAGTGACCATGTGAGTTGCTACACAACATGAGAGGATTGGTCACATCACCTAACGTATTTGTCTGACTATATTCGGTCTCTACCAATCATGTGAACGACCATGTGACACATGAGGATTTACTTATACTTTATGTGATCATTTGATTTTGTCGATCACCATTGACTAGTTTGATTCCATCGATCTAATCTTGTTCGACTAAATTTCAACGATTTGACTGATTTAATAGTTGATTCATGCCCAGTTCAACTCATTTTTTTTATTTTCTAAAATTTTCTTAAACTAATTTCTTTTATTTTGGATTCAAAGTTACCTTTTTGCTCTTCTGTGTTTTCCCCAAAAATTTAACTCTCGAGCAATTCTATTCTATTCAATCTAATCATTTTTTAATTTCTCAATTGAATCACTTAAAAACCATAATTTATGAACTAAGGTATCCTTTCAGTTTTATCCAACTCAATTTTCCTGAATTCTAAGATCTTGATTTATTTTTATTTCTTGATTCAATTCATTTTTTGTTCCTGGTTTAACTCTAGTTTCAAACCTAACTTGATTTAATTCTTTCCAAGAATGAAGCATTACAACTGCTCCACTACTTTTAGAAGTTTTGTACTAACAACTTTTTATAAGTAATTATGGCCATAACTTGAAGTTGTCCTATGTTTGTGGTCTCTTTCTCTACCTGGTTACCATACCACTCTACATGTTTACAACATATCCATTCACCTTAGTTATTTCTCTTTTCGACTCATATTAATTGTAATTTCCAATTTTTTTCCAAGAGAAAGGTATGACCAAACGAGCCACAATTGAAGTTAATTGTAGAACTAGACAAAGGAACCAAGATGAATAAGAAAACTAGCTCAAGTGTGGAATATGAGATATTATAAAATCGACGCTAAATAAACCTTGAAGGATCTACTCCTTAATCGTTAAACATCCGATTGAGAACCAAAACAATTGGGTTAAACCAACTCATAAGAAGGATTTCAATGAATTTTTTTAGGGAGTCCTAGAAATAATTGAAGGGTTATGTTTTACCATAAACTCAAGAAAATGAGCTGAAAATAAAATAAAATTAGGTTAAAAATCTGTCGAATTAAGGGTGAACCAGCCAATGAAGGGCCAAGATTGGATGAACTAGACGAAACACTTTTTTGGATACATCTCCAGAACAGTGCCGGATCGACTGAAGGGTGACACATGTACGCTACCACCTCTACAAGACAAACAGTCCAATTTCACCTGAGAAACATGAATTTCTCCTTGTAAAAATATGCAGCCCTAGCCCGACCCACCCTTTTTAGTCAAGTAAAATTGGGAAAAGAACCGGTCAAACCGAGTAAGAAAATTGAATTGGTTCACATACTCGATCAATTGAGAACGGGCAAATTGGAAATTTACAACTCCCGTGTGATCCAAAGGATTTATAAAAACCTTGGAAAAGAATCCTAGGACAAATTGGAAGAGAAAAATCAAACATGTTTAGATGAATCAGATCTAATTGGATTGAATCGGTTTATGAATTCCTTACTTTGAGTCATATTCTCATCGGGATTGTTGGTTTACATACCCCTTACAGCATGGCATTTTCTAGGACCTGTCTTTGTCCATTAGATTTCTAGAACATCTCTTTGAGGGTCTCTCTTAGCTTTTTTTTTTGACCTTTCAGGGATCATATAACTTCATCCCTCTTTTCTTTTGATGGCATTCCTCAACTATCCTTTTTACCGTTATCCTCTCATCCATCATGCTTTTGAAGTTATGTTTCACATAACCACATGGATTTCTCTTACCTACTCATCTTTTCAAAACGTTTTTATTGGGTCCTTTCAATTCCAATCGTTGGGTTTCCTGATGATTATTGACATTCGAGGATTTTTTTTTCCTTCTTATGTCCTTTCTCTTCTTTAGTGACATCCCTTATTCAATGACTTCCTTTTTCCTTAATCCTCTTTTACTTGCTCATAAATCACTTCATGATTCTTCATTCTACAATAATTGCTTTCGATCTATGTGTCGATTACTTTGCTTGGGAAGGTTCAGTCCATTCAGTTTTGTTCATTATCTTTGGCTGTCCGCCGTTACTAGTATTCCTCTTTCTACATGGTTCTCCTATTCTTTCCAAACAGGTCATAATGGACCATTACAATACTTCCTTCCTTGGAAAACATTTCCTAAATAAGGGTTGGTTCCATTTCCTCTTAATTGGGATACACATGTCTTTCCGAGGCTTCCTTCCTTGGTAGGATTCTTTGCCTTTCCCCTGACATTCTTTTCTTACATTTGCTCTAGGGGATTTGTACCCTTAAATGACATCCCTTGATGTCGTCTTCTCCTATTTACCTTTACTCCTCAAATCTTTTAGGCATATCTTTTATGCTTTATTTGCATCCTTATTCGTACCTAGTACTTGTCTATTTCTTTAGGGAGCGTACAAATCTTCCTTGTTTCAGGATCATTGTGGGAGAGGCTTGCCTATTCCTTTCTTGGCTTGAGTTTAGTCGTTAATTGGCCCTTGGTCCTTTTTAGGATTTCTTGTATCCTTCTTTTCCCGAGTATTTGACCTTTCTGCTTCTCTCTTCTTTGTCGGAACTTACATTATGGCTTTCCCGAGTATTTGTTCGTTAACTGCTTTGCCTCCACCATTTGTTTGGTCTAAGTTTCTTAGCAGTAGTTTCTCGAGTCCTCCTATCCTTAACATCCATCTCACCGACCTTTTTAGGGTGTAGTCCCTTCTACTTCCCGGTCTTCCTTAGGGTGTCATTTGTTCCCTCTGACTATCTTGTTGTAATGACTTGCTTTCTCTTGTCCTGTTGGTCTGAACTTCCTATTTGACATAGTTGCTTTTTCCAAGGTGATTTATTCCTGTAATCCCAATACGTCCCGTTTGTCAACAAATGTTCGTCTTGTCTTCTCTTGTGGATGCACTCCTTTCTTTGCTCCTAAATGGTTTGCATTTTCTTCTTAACGGGGGAATTCTCTTCAGCTATCCTTTGTTCCGTTTGTGGTTTTATTGAGGTCCTACCTTTACCCCTTTTTCCTTCTTACCACTTTGCTAAGATTTTGAAGAGTTTCCTCTCATTTGTGGTTGCAAATGGAGTCACGTTTCTTGGGATGGTATCCTTTCGAATTTCCTATAGTTGTGGGGTGTTTATTCTTGGAAAATATTGTCCCGACTCCTGGCGATGTGGGACAATTTTTCACTTCGTGTCCTATTCCCCTCTAGGTTAACTTGATTCCTGTCCTTTGTAGGGTTGGGCACTTCTCCATGCAGTGTCCCCATCATTCATGCTTGTAATTACATGAACATAAGTGGTTCCTCCTGGCGTTTTCTTAGAAATTGTTAATTTTAGTGCTCCTTCATCCTTAAGTTTGGATACCGTGAGAGTTTTTTTTTTTTTTTGAGTCTTCCTTGAGGATCACATCATTTGAGGGACAGGGCTTTTAGGAATTTGGAGTACTTCATTAATAGAGTAGTACAGTATGTTGGGGATTTTGACCCTATTACAGAAAATGGTCACCAAATAACTAGAGAGCTATGAGATTCTTGATTAGCATCCTCCTATGTAAGGTTATATGCCCCATTTTATGGCTTCACGCTTGACTTCCTTTATACTTAGAGTTGTGACCTCAATAGGTCCTGTCACCATTCTCTGGGATACTTTCTCATTTGCTCTTTTGAGATTCCTGCCATGCTTTAGGCATTTGGGAAGCTTCTAGGGTTGTCTTCCTACGAAGATAAGGTGTTGAGTAGATCCATTCCTAGTTTTCTTGGTTTCTCTCCTGGGAGCCATCTGAAAATTTTAGGATAAATCCTATTAGTTACAATATTTTCTAGTCTTGATTATGTATTCGAGGAAACAGGCTCTGATACCACTCTAGTTGTCACGCCCCGACCCGGTTTGGTCAGATCCCCGTGAACAACCCGCCACTCTCCCGGTTTATTAAAGGGTTTCCCCTTATTATAATCCGTAAAGAGTAAGGCGTCCTTTAAACCTGCACCATTTCCTGGAATAGCATAATCAAAACTACATGAAATTTTAAACTTTACATACCTGTCTTACAGGCATCTTAGTTGATGGTCTTTTAAGGTCGGCTTTCCGGGATTTCCTGAAAGGGATATAAGGGAGGGGGTGAGTACGACTACTCAGTGAATGGGTTTTTAAAAGCTTTTGACTTTTAAGAAAAATATTTATATGGAGTGTGCCAGACTCCTTTGTTTTAAAAAATCCCTTCATTTAAAAATTCGGGTTTTTCCATTATTTCTTAGTTACCATGGTGTGTCATCACCCAACACACATCCTTCATCATGAAGGTTACACACATTCGCAAGTCAGTATCACTACTGAACCCGCTAGTGGCTTCGGAGCGACTTTTCCTGCCACCCGGATAGAAGTACGACTACTTCTACCCTGGGAATGAGTGGATGTACGTGACATCCGACCCACAATCCCGAAATCACTTCTTCGTGTCCGTATGAGGACAGAGACCTCATCCTGTCCCCACCCCGGTCTCATGCGCTTAGTGCTACTCCAGATTTCGCACAGACACCTAGAACGACGAACTGCCCTTATAGCCACCAGGTCGTCCAGTGCCCTTAGGATGCATCACTACCCCTCATGGGCGTCTTGATGATCCCGTACTCATAGTGCATGCACAAATAATGTTTTATTATATTGCCATGTAATATGTGGTGCCATTAGTCCAACGGCCCCGACTCTCAACTCAACCCGCAGCTGTTTGTCTTGACTAGTCCATCGACCTGTCATGTTGCACTGCCGCTAGTTGACTGAGCATGTCGGTCCTATCTTGGTACCATGGCCAAACAATTCACTTATTAAGTTTTATGGCACATATATCATGTTCGTTTACGAGCTCCTGCTCGTGCCAACTAGCCTTGGGCCCACTGTACGAGATTTTCAAAATCGGGCATTTCGCCCCCAAGTTCCAAAACCGAGGCCCTTGGCCTATCAGAGCTATTCGACCTCCTGTCGAGAAGGTCTCCCAAATAGTTTAAGCATTGGCACACAGTCAGGGGAGAACACTTCCGACAAAAATAGGTTTTTACTATCCATCATACCGACCGGTATAAGGACATCTCCGTTCATAACCGATGAACGGGTTTTCAACTTCCTTCCAGGAAGTCTCATCATACCAACCAGGTATGATCTACTTACAACCCGTAAGTAGTTTTTCCACATAACTTTCACATCACTTTCTTTAAGTAGTGATGATTAAAATACCACTAAACAGTGGGTTTTTATATCGAGGTACTTATCATCCCCAACCGGGTATGATGTTAGTAAACCCACTCACAACCGGTAAGTGGTTTTTAACTTTATAAGGTGTGCTCATCATCCCAATCAGGTATGATGTTTGTAAACCCACTCACAAGTTAATGCCATGAATTCCACTAGACCGGTTCTTGGTATTCACGCGAGCTTGTCCTTGCTGGCGTTCCCGGTACTTCGTGTTCCGGTGAAGGCACGGCAGTCCGAGCTTTTGATCTGGGCAGATAGGTCTCATCTTGAGGTTCATCCTTTCGGTCCTAATTCGGTCGTGGAAAGGCTGAGAAAGTGTTGGGAGGGCTTGAAATGGCCGATTTCAGCTTGGCCGAAATAGGGCAGCTTCGGTCCGTTGGAGTTGCTTCACTATTCCATCATGTCGGTGCTTCTCCAACGATTCTCGGATTGATTGGAGTTTGCTATCAGATAGCTGTCTTCTCCCCGGTTCTAAAGAGCTCGACCTTTGTTGAAGTCGAAGCTCTCGTTTGAGCTTTACTGGGAAATGGAGCAGTAGAGAGAGAGAGAGAGAAGTGTTCAGGTGTGAGGAGAATGAAATGGGGATGACCTCCTTATATAGTCGTAAAACCCGTGTATTAAATAGGCGAGATTTATTACTGGTATTAATATGGCCATAAATTTTTTGTATTAATTCCAATAATCGGGTTTGTGAACCGATTCTGAATCCTCACTTGGTTTGACCGGGTCTTTTCCTGGTTTTCCTTAGCTCAAAAGGGCGGGTTTTACACTCTATTTGAGCTCGTTCCGATGTTAAAACTCGTGAATCAAAGTTCTATGGAATCGTATGAACATGGAGAAACTCAATTTCAACTTCAATTTCAACAATTAGAGGTGTTTGATCGGTCAATTTGATGAAATCAAATTCAACTGTGTTAAAGAGTTGGAATTGGGGCAAAATTGGGGATTTTCAAAAATTTGAAGGACCGAAATGCAATTTCCTAAAATTGAGGGTCAATAGGGCATGATAAAAATGTTAGAGGGATAATTGAGAAATTTTAGAATTTTTGGGGTAAAATTTACCATTTTTGTAAAGGAGGGGCAAAATGGTAATTTTGGAAAAGTTGGGGACTAAATTGGAAATTTAGAAATTTAAACCCCTTTTTGTGAAATGAAATAAATTAAGGTCATTTGATAAATTTTAAAAGTTTTGAGACTCAATTTGAGGAAAAACCGACATTAGGGACTTAAAGTTTAAGAGAAATAACTTTAGGGACCTAATTGCAAATAAATGAAAGTTTGACTTTCTTATTCAATTGGAATGAATGAAGGCTATTAGGTCGAAGGATAATGAACCGAGATGTTCATATCATGTAGGAACACAAAGTATTGGGAATGCCAACAAGGACAAGCTCGTGTGAATACAAAGAACCGATCTAGTGAAATTCACAACATTAACGGGGGAGTAAGTTTACTGACATCATACCCGGTTGGGATGATGAGCACAACTTAAAGTTTAAAACCACGTACTGGTTGTAAGTGGGATTTTATATCATACCCGGTTGGGGATGATAAGCACATCGAAATAAAAACCCACTACTATGTGGTATTTTAAATATTACAACTTAGAGGAGTGATGTGAAAACCATGCGGAAAAACTACTTACCGGTTGTAAGTAGATCATACCTGGTTGGTATGATAAAACTTCCTCGAAGGAAGTTGAAAACCCATTCATCGGTTATGAACGGAGATGTCCTTATACCTAGGTAGTATAAGGGATAGTGAAAACTTATTTTGTTAGAAGTGCTCTCCCCTAAGTGTGTGCCAATGCTTAAAAAATTTGGGAGACCTTCTTGACGGGAGCTCGAATAGCTCTTATAGGCTGGGGGCCTGATTTTGAAAATCTCATACAGTGGGCCCAAGGTCAGTTGGCACGAGCAGGAGCTCGTAAACAAATATGAGTTATATGCCATAAAACTTTAAATAAAGGAATTGTTTGTCCATGGTAGCAAGATAAGACCGATATACTCAGTCAACTAGCGGCAGTGCGACATGACCGATCTCCGGATTAGTCAAGATAAACAGTTGCAAGTTGAGTTGAAGGTCGGGACCGTTGTACTAATGTCACCGTACATTATAAGGCATTATAAGAAAATATTGTTTGTGCATGAACTATGAGTACGGGATCATCAAGACGCCCATGGGGGGTAGTGATGCATCCTAAGGGCCCTGGACGACTCGGTGAGAATAAGGGCAATTTTTCGTTCAAGGTGACCGTGCGGAATTTGGAGTAGCACCAAGCGTGAGACCGGGGTGGGGACGGGATGAGGTCTTTGTCCTCATACAGACATGAAGAATTGATTTTAGGATTGAGGGTTGGATGTTGCGAACATCCACTCATTCTCAAGGTAGAAGTGGACATATTTCTATTTGGGTGGCCGGTAAAGTCGCTTCAAAGCCACAAGTGGGTTCAGTGGACGAGTTGTCCTACGAATGTGTGTTTAACCTTCATAATGAAGGACGTGTGTTGGGTGATGACACACCGTGATTAAATAAGGAAATGGTGATAAAACCCGAGATTTCAAATGAAATGGTTTTGAATGAAAGGAATCTGGCACACTCCAAAAATTTATCTTTTTCCTAAAGTTAAAAAGTTTTGAAAACCCATTCACTGAGTAGTCATACTCACCCCCTCCCTTATATCCCTTTCAGGAAATCCAGAAAGCCTACCCTTAAAGTCCATCAATTAAGACCCCTGTAAGATAGGTATGGTGAAGTTAAAATCTTATGTAGATTTGATTATGCTATTCCCGGAACAGGTGCAGGTTTAAAGGACACCTTACTCTTTATAGTTTATAAACCGGGAGAGTGGTGGGTTGATCATGGGGATCCAACCAAAAAGGGTCGGGGCGTGACAGCTATGGAACCACTAGTTGGACTTGGGCAATCCTTGGACCATGGATCCTTGGTGTCATGGAGCTACCCATATAAGACCAACCGCTCCTCTCATCGACATTTGGCAAGAATTTTCTCTACATCTCAAACTACTCCATTTTTTAATGAGTCCATTTATTGAGCCCATAACGTTTGATTCCTACCACCAAATTGGGTGATTCAAGTGTCATTAGAACCACTCTTGAGTTAAAATTGCAAAGCCATCCATCACTCCCTACCTGCCTCGGTCGGAACCCCGTGCACAACCCGTGACTCTCTTTGACCTTGAGGAGTCACTTCTCCCCAGGTCACCAAGAGTCAGGTGTATTTTCAGCCATCATTCTATAGAATAACATTATGCAAAATTGATAACATTAAAGAAAAAGGAACCTAAGTTTAGAGGCTTGGCGGATGAATTCTTCATATACCTTTTTCCAAAAAATGTTAAAGGGAGGTGGTGAGTCTTTCAACTCAATGAGCGGGTAATCTTAAAGGTAGTTTTGGTTGGACATTTCCATTAGTTCATAACACCTCATGATTTTCTTAACATTCTTGTGTTGTTTATGAAATTGAGTTGACATTCAATCATACGCCCTTTTATTATCAAAAGGGATCACACGTTCGCAGAATAGTCTCCGACTATTCTACTTGTGGACCGTAGCGCTTTTACTGTCCACCTTGATAGAAGTTCATGACCTTTATCCTAGGTCTGAGTGGACATCAATTGTCTGACCCTCATACCCAAATCATACTCCATGTCCGCAAAGTGGAATGATACCTCTCCCCCTCTTACCTCAGTCTTAGTGCGCATGAAGCTCCCCAAGCTTCTCGACAAGCTAGACGACGAGCTTCCCTTATACTCCTTAGGTGATCCAGTAGTCCTTGGAGCCACCACTACCCCATACCGTACGCCTTGATAGCTCCAAACTTGTTTCATACACAAACAATAGTTTTAGTATTTATATTAATCATCTTTGGGGATACCAACCCAACAAGCCCGACACTCGACTTCAATTTCATAATCGCTGGCCCAACAAGTTTGACGACTTGGCTTTGGCTTAGTAACTATTAACCCATCGAGTTGACGACCCAGCTTCAACATGGTGGCAGTTCACACAATTAACCGATTATGAAAATATTTCTTAGTGCATAAGTTCATTTGTCTATAGGCATCGGCCCGTGCCCATTGGCCTTGGACCCACTTGATCATTGCTAGCTCTATCATTTCCTATTTTCTTCAGAATAGTCTCCCAAAAGTTTTAAGCTTGATCAACCAGCCAGAAGAGGACGGCCCTGGAAAATTGTTTTCAAGTCAGGAAAACTAGTACTCATCTGTCCAATCGGACATGATGTTAAACCCACTCACCCAGGGTGGTGTAACTTGCCTCCGACGGTATCTCGGTCGACCACACGCTCTCGTGCATGATCCTTGGAACTACCCATCCTATTTGGTCCAAGCATTCATACCAGTACAATTGGCAGGAAAGACCTCATAATTGCCCGTATTGGCAATTTGGTCCTTAATTATGTCATAATTACAGTTAGGTCCCTAAAGCCCAGAATTTTGCCCTTAGGTCCCTAATTTCCCTTTATTTCCATTCAAGTCCTCAATTTTCCATTAATTGCAATTCAACCCCAAATTTTCCAAAAACCCCTAATTTCCCCCAATTTACTACATTTTGATCCATGAAAATCTTGAATTCATCAAATTGATCGCCTAAACTTTGGCAATTTCCCCCTATCATGCTGCTAATCACTTCCATATCTCCCCATGATCAATTTTACCTTTGAATCATCTTAATTGGTGTCGATTTGAGCTCAAACGAAGCCTTGTTAGAAAAAAGTTTTTAGTGAGGGAAGGGACCTTTCTTTTGTGGTTTGGTCCAGGTGTGACTGGAGATCTTTGCCCCATTTCTGGTGGACCTTATTTGTTCCACTAAGGTGGGCCTTACGACCATATTGGCCATCAAGCTCCCCCTTCCTCTGTCCAATTGGAGATCCACCTTCAGCTCCCCCAATTGTTCTAGCAAGTACAAGTAGTTTGCCTTTATTTGGGGCACCTCGGTTTGATATTTGCGGATGAGCACGTCAGCCACCACGTTATCCTTGTCGGAGTGGTATTCTATCACTAGATCGTAGTCCTTCACTAACTCCAGCCATCTCCTTTGTCAGAGGTTGAGCTCCTTTTGGGTTAGGAAGTATTTCAGACTCTTCTGGTCGGTGTATATTCTGCACTTGACCCCGTACTAGTAGTGTCACTAGATTTTGAGGGCAAACACTATTGCTGCCAATTCCAAGTCATGAGTGGGTAATTCCTCTCATGCGCTTTTAACTGCCATGAGGCATACGCAATGACTTCCCTTGCTACATTAGAATGTACTTGAGTCCCTGTCCCAATGCGTCACTGTAGACGGTGTACTCTCCCGCATTCGGGTCGTGTAAGGCTAACATTGGGGCTATTGTTTGATGAGACTTAAGCTCTTGGAAGGACTTCTCGGATGCGTCGTCCCACTTGTACTCTACTCTCTTCCTTGTGAGGTGAGTTAATGGGACTACGATATTTGAAAAATCTTCTACGAACTTCCGATAATACCCCCGAGTACCAAGAAGCTGCATATCTTTGTTGGGTTGGTGGATTCCTTCCAGTTGGATATTGTTTCTACCTTCGCCGGGAACACCTTAACCCCATCCTTGGACACAATATGCCCTAAGAAACCCACCTCTTATAGCCAAAATTCACACTTGGAGAACTTCGCGTAGAGTTGATTCTCCCATAGTATGTCTAGGGTGATGGCCAGATGTTTCTTGTGTTCCGCCTTGGTTCATGAGTATATGAGAATATCGTCTATGAACACTATCATGAACTTGTCGAAGTGAGGTTGGAACACCTGGTTCATTATGTCCATGAAGGCTGTGAAGGCATTTGTCAATCCAAAGGGCATTACTATGAACTCGTAGTGCCCGTATCATAATTGGAATGCAGTCTTTGGTACATCTCCCTTTCGGATTCTTAACTGGTGCTATCCTAACCAGAGATCTATCTTTGAGAAGTAGGCCATCACTTTTAACTGGTCGAATAGGTCATCAATCCATGGGAGGGGATACTTATTTTTAATGGTTACTTGGTTTAACTTTCAGTAGTCTATGCATAGCCTCATACTCCCATCATTCTTTACAAATAAGACTGGTGTACCCCATGGAGACTGACTAGGGAATATGAAACCCTTCTCTAACAATTCGTCTAGTTGTTCTTTCAATTCCTTTAGCTCTGCTCGAGCCATATAGAAGGGGGCTTGTGAAATGGGGTGTGTCCTAGGTATCAGCTCTATGGTGAACTCTAGTTGACAGTCCCGAGGTAACCCTGGTAATTCTTTAGGGAATATGTCTGGGTAGTGCTTCACTACAAGAATACTTCCTAGCCCATTCTTTTCTGAGCTCACATTGGTGAACATAGTGAGGAACGCCTTGCATCCTTTTTGCATCATATTATATGCCTTTATATGTCACACCAGATGTGTTCCCACCTTTCTTTTCTCCCCTTTGAATCTTACCTCTGGCATCCTTTGGGATGGAAAGTTATCACTTTCTCCCTATAGTCTACTATGGCTTGGTGAGAACTCAGCTAGTCCATCCCCAATATTATATCCACTTCCTTTAGAGGTAATGGAATCAAGCCCACCTCCAAGTTCACCCCGTTAATCTTAACTTCACATCCTTGCAAATACTTGTCTCTGGTTAGTCCTTCTTCGAATGGGGTGAGGATGTTGAGGCTTGGCTTGAGGGAGGTAAGTTCTTGAGGAAGGCTTGGAACCAAGCTTTCTTGAAAAATGATTCTTTCAGCCCCTAAGTCGAAAAGGGCATAGACATCCCTTCCAAACAATTGCATGTATCTTGGGTATGGAAAATAACCAGACTTCCTTAGGGAATATAACTCTCATTTATTATAATGATAAACGAAATACATAGTTTTGGCTACATTTGTATGAGGATGGGATCCTTCAGGGCTTCTTCTAGTATGAGGTTGTACACTCTAGCCAGTACCCTCGATGTAATGGATGTCTCTTGTCCCCTTCATTGCACACTACCTCGAAGGGCTGGGCAACTCCTCCCAAAGTGCTTGAGCTGACCACATCGAAAGTATGCTTGTCATGTCCCCTCATGATTTTTCTAGCACTTGGGGTAGTTGGGTCTCCTACTCTATGAGGCTGTACTTGCCTCCTTGTTAGCCTGGTAGTCCTCCATTTTCTGAGGCAATCCCATCCTCATCCCCCACCTCTGTCTACCTTGCTCCCTTTGGCCTCACTAGCTGCTCTAGCCCCCTTTCCTCCCTTTTGCTAGCTTTCTCCGTTTGGTGGTGCCTCATCTGTACTAGGTGCTCACATTCGTGGGGCATGCTGATGATGGAGACCAGGTCTGGGGGGAATCCGAGTACACCTATCCAATCTCATACGTTCATGTTGAGACCGTCCACAAACTGTTGGCAGATGTTTGCTAGTCCAGCCAAGTCTGGAGCAAAGGGCCTTAGCTCATTGAACATAGTTTCATACTTTGAGATAGTACTGGATCATTGGCAGAGCTGGAAGAATTCTTGGTTCTTCTCGTTGATTAGATGGAGGACCAAGTATTCCTCTGAATACCTCTCTTCAAATTGCTCCTAAGTGGGTATGGTGGTCGATAGACTCCTTATGTTGTCCCACCACCTTTTGGTGCTAGCCTCCAAGAAAAACTCGGCCAGGGTCACCATCTGCTCCAGAAGTGTCCTTATTATTCCCATGAATTTCTTAATGTTGGCCAACCATTCCATGTCTGCCCAAGCGTCCCTCTCTGCTTGGAAGGACTTAAACCCCAATTGACGAAGTGTTTTGAGATACTTGGAGATGTGAATTTGGAGGAGGTGTAGGGATGAAGGTGGAGTGGGACTGTACTTCCTCAAGCTTGACGTGGTAGTTGGTATCAACTTCGAAGGTGAGATTATGTCTCCTGAACAACCATGTAAACTCCTTGTACAACTTATGGTGTTCCGAGATTAGTCCTGGTGGGGTTGCCTGAGCCCCTCGGACTCTCCTTCGGGGATACTATTTCTGGTAGCGTGGGTGACTATTGCCCTTGTTCTCTTGGTTCCTCTTCTGGGAGCCATCTGGGGAGAGTTGGGTAGTTTTCATTTAGTTTTGGGTTATATAGTCTTGATAATGAATTCAAGGGAACCTGACTTTGATACCACTAAAGTTGACACGCCCCGACACGGCTCAATCGAAAGCCCATGTACAACTATCCACTCTCTTTGACCTAGAGGAGTCACTTCTCCCCATATCGTGAAGAGTCAGACGTATTTTCTACCATCATTTCATGGAATAACATTATGCAAAACTGATAGCATTAAAGAAAAAGGTACATGGGTTTAGAGGCTTGGTGGAGGGATTCTTTAAATACCATCTTTTTCATGAAAAATGATAAAGGGAGGGGGTGAGTGTTTCAACTCAGTGAGCGGGTAATCATAAAGGTAGTGTTGTTTAGACTTTCCCATTAGTTTGTAACACTTCATGATTTTCTCATCATTCTTGTGTTGTTCATGAAATTGAGTTGACATTCAATCATACACCCTTTTATCATCAAAAGGGATTACACATTCACAGAAAAGTCTCTGACTGTTCCTCTTGTAGACTAGAGCACCTTTACCATCCACCCTGATAGATGTTTGTGACTTCTACCCTGGGTTTGAGTAGATATCAATTGTCTAACCTTCATACTCAAATCATATCCCGTGTCCACAAAGTGGGACAAGACCTCTCCCCCTTCGACCTCGATCTCAGTGCACATGAAGCTGCATGAGCTTCTCGACATGCTAGACGACAAGCTTCCCTTATACTCCCTAGGTCATCCTGCAACCCTTGGAGCCACCACTACACCATACTGAGTGCCTCGATGGGCCTAAACTCGTTGCATGCACAAGCAATATTTTTAGTATTTATATTCATCATCTTTGGGGCTACCAGCCCAATGAGCCCAACACTCGACTTCGACATCATAATCGCTGGCCCAATAGGTTCGGCGACCTGGCTTTGGCTCAATAGCTACTAATCCATTGAGTTGATAGCTCATCTTCGGTATGATGACAGTTGGCACAATTAACATGTTATGAAAATGTTTCTTAGTGCATAAGTTTATTTGTCTACGGGCTTCAACCCATGCTCATTGGCCTGGGCTCACTTGAGCATTTCTAGCTTTATCACTTCCTGCTTTCTTGAAGACCTCTTCCAAAAGTTTTAAGATTGATCAACTAATCAGGGGAGGATAACTTCGGAAGTAGTTTTCAGGTCGGGAAAACTAGTACTCATCCATCCAATTGGACGTGATGCTAAACCCACTCACTCGGGGTGGTGTAACTTGCCTCCGACGGTATCTTGGCCGGCCATGCTCTCTCGTGCACGATCCTTGGAACTGCCCGTTCTGCATGGTCCAAGCATTCATATCATTACTATCATGCCCCGACCTAGTTTGGTCGGATCCCCATGATCAACTTGCCACTCTCCCAGTTTATTAATCAATAGGCTACAAGTGTTTACACTTCTTAAACATAAAAACCAGAGGAAATAAAGTGTGGTGTGACTTAAAAATTAATATAACAAAAGCTTATGATATGGTGGTGTAAAAATTTATTTTTAAACTCATGTCCAAAATAAAGTTTTATAACATATTTATTAATTGGATTTAAATTTGTGTTTACTTAATGTATTATATGTTGTTGGTTAATGGAGCCCAATGAGATATACATAATGAGGCTAAGACACTGAGACTCTCTATCTTTGTATCAGCTCATAGTGATAGTTGATGTCTTATCTTTATATTTAAGAGATGTATGTCATAGAGTATAACTAGTTTGATTGAAAATAACTAAAGAATGTCCAATTGTTTTACCCATATTATTTACGAATGATATACTCTTTTTCTTAGAAACTACTTAACACAAAACTAACAATTTACTTCAATTAATAGAAGAATATTGTGAGATGTCTAAGTAAAAGATAAATATTAGTAAGTCATCAATTTATTTTAGCTGAAAAACATGCCCAAACTCTCCACTGTCTATTTCAACTTCCTTAGAGGTACAATTGAGTGTCTCTTAGAATATCTATTTAGGGTCTCTTAGAATATTTATTTAGGGATTCCTATTAGTTAAATATAAAGAAAGACGAATAATTTATAGTTCATCATAGATAAAATTTATTGGAGAATGCAAAGTTTGAAAACTGGTTACTTATGGCATCACTATTACATTCTATTCCTACTTACACAATTAGTTCATTTTTGTTACCCTAGTAGTAATGGTGTGCCAAGATTAATTCTAAAATTGTATAGTTTTGGTGGAGTCAAGATGGTATAAAAAGGTCAACACATTAGATATTGACATCAAAATTTGTAATAATAAAAGAGGGAGAGATGTGATTTAAGGATATAAATCAATTTAATATTTTAATTTTTATAAAAACATATTTTTAAATTCTTACTAATCGGAACCTTTTGTGTACTTAGAGTTTTAAAAGAAAAATATTTTAAGCATAATAACTTTCTCTTGGCTACTCTAGTCATCCATCATGACTTTGTGAGTAAGCAACACTTATAAATCACAAGACTTATGAGTATGATAGAACTATATTCACTCAATAATTTGCCAATGGTACCTAAGGAAGACAGGCTTATCTAACGGTGGGAACACTTAGATTAGATATCGGTTAAATCGACTTATGTCTGGACTAAGATATGGTGAAATTCTTTTGTGTCTAGAGTTAGACACTTTATTTGGAGAGTTGTTTCCAATGCACTTTTAATTCTAGCATGTGCGATCAAAAATTAGTAAATGCACTAAATGTGGGTATGTGAAAACTATATATCATATATTATTTAAGTGTGAATGAACTAAATCGATTTGATATATTGTGTGTGAAATTCAAATGAATATAACATTTGTCATTGAATTATTGCCAAATTGTATAGCTAATAGTGTAAATGTGAATAACAAATAATACATAGTTAATTTTTTTTATCTATAATTGATTATACGTGCACATATGCAAATGAAGGAAAGATAGATTTAGCTTATTTGAGAGTTGTCGTCTATATATTGAAAATGTAATAGCAGATAGTTTGTTTGCTATCATTGGATTTTTTACTATACCAAATATTAGAAAAGGGGATGCTGGAAATGGGTTACCTTAAGCTGGAGTGTAATGGGTGCTCTCTTCAATCTTGAAATTGCTTCTTCTTGTCCATATGAGGTTAGAGATCTCATCCTGTTCCCACCCCGGTCTCATGCACTTGGTGCTACTCCAAATTTCACATAGACACTCGGAACGACGAACTGCCCTTATAGCCACCAGGTCATCATGTGCCCTTAGGACACATAACTACCCCTCATGGGCATCTTGATGATCCTATACTCATAATGCATGCACAAACAATGTTTTCTCATATTGCCATGTAATTTGTGGTGCCGTTAGTCCAACGGCCCTGAGTCTTAACTCAACCCGCAGTTGTTTGTCTTGACTGGTCTGTCGACCTGTCATGTCGCACTATCGCTAGTTGACTGAGCATGTCGGTACTATCTTGGTACCATGGCCAAACAATTCACTTATTAAGTTTTATGGCACATATATCATGTTTGTTTACTAGCTTCTGCTCATGCCAACTGGCCTTGGGCCCACTGTACGATATTTTCAAAATCGGGCATTTAGCCCCCAAGTTCCAAAACCGAGGGCCCCGACCTTTCAGAACTATTTGAGCTCCAGTCGAGAAGATCTCCCAAATTGTTTAAGCATTGGCACACAGTCAGGGGAGAGCACTTCCAACAAAACATATGTTTTCTCTATCCATTATACCGCCCGGGTATAAGGACACCTCTGTTCATAACTGATGAACGAGTTTTCAACTTCCTTCAAGGAAGTCTCATCATATCACCGGGTATGATCTACTTACAACCGATAAGTAGTTTTTCTGCATGATTTTCACATCACTTCCTCTAAGTAGTGATGTTTAAAATACCACTTAATAGTGGGTTTTCATACCGAGGTACTTCTCATTCCCAACCGGGTATGATATAAAATTTCCACTCACAATCATTAAGTGGTTTTTAAATTTTATGTTGTACTCATCATCCCAACCGGGTATGATGTTAGTAAACCCACTCACCCGTTAATGTAGTGAATTCCACTAGACCAGTTCTTTGTATTCATGTGAGCTCGTCCATGCTGGCGTTCCTGGTACTTCGTGTTCCTATACGATATGAACATTCTTGTTCATTATTACTCGGCATAACAGCCTTCATTCATTTCAAATGAATGAGAAAACCCAAACTTTTAGTTATTTTCTATTAGGTCCCTAAAATTATTTCCCTTTAACTTTAAGTCCCTAATGTCGGTTTTTCCTAAAATTGAGTCCTGGAACTTTTAAAATTTATCTTGGGACCTCAATTTATTCAATTTCACCAAAAAGGGGTTTTGATTTAAGCAGATAGCTCTCATCCTGAGGTTTATCCTAGAATCAAGAATCACATCAATTGATGCTGAATTGAGTTAGAATTTCATCATTGAAATTCTGCCGGTTCTCTCTCTAGCACCGGTTGGAAATTTTAAAGGGGAGCCGAATTGGCTTACCTTTCAGTCCTAATTTGGCCGTGGGAGGGCTGAAGAAGTGTTGAGAATGCTTTGTTTGGCCTGAGGGAGGGCTCGAAATGGCCAATTTCAACTCGGCCGAAACAGGGCAGCTTTCGTCTAGCAGAGCTGCTTGACTGTTCCATCGTGTCGGCGGTTCTCTAGTGATTCTCGGATTGACTGTAGTTTACTATCAGATAGCTGACTTCTCCCCGGTTCTAAAGAGCTCGACCTCTCCTTACGATGTTAAGAAAAATGTTCAAGTTGAAGCTCTGGTTGACTTCACCGGGAAGTGGAGCAGTAGAGAGAGAGATAGAGAGAAGTGTTCGGGTGTTCGGGTGTAAAACCGTGTATTAAATGGGAGAGATTTATTATTAGTATTAATATTGCCATAAATTATTGGTATTAATTCCAGTAACTTAATTTTGGTATTAAATTATTTGTATTAATTCCAATAATTTAATTTAGGTATTAAATTATTGGTATTAATTTCAATAATTTATTTTGGTATTAAATTATTGGTATTAATTTCAATAATTTATTTAGGTATTAAATTATTGGTATTAATTACAATAATTAAATATATATTAATTTATGGCTATTTATTGTAAGGGGTACTTTGCATAAAAAATTTTGACCGAAATTTCGGGTTACAAAAAAATTATACTTCCCAAGAGGTCACCTATCCTCACACTACTCTCAAGCAAACACACTTAACTTTAGAATTCTTATGGATTCTCATTCACCTAAACCAATTTGGTTTTTCTCTTCTAATTTGTCTTAAGTTTCTTTTCAAAGGTTTAATGAACCCTTTGGATCACCCGAAAGTTGTAAATTTCCAAATTGCATGTTCCCAAATGATCAGGTTTGTAAACCGGCTCGGTTTTATTACTCATTTTGACCAGTTCTTTTCCCGGTTTTCCTTAACTCAAAAGTGCAGGGTTTATAACTCTCCCTTCCTTTTAGGATTTTTGTCCCCAAAACTTAACCAATATATTCCACATCGGGAATAATTTCCCTTAATGTCAACTTGGGTTTTCTTGACATGTTAACACTTCGATTGCTCTTTTGCTTAGTCCCCGTAATCATTCATCTAAGGAATTTCTTTTCATTTATTATGCTTACTCCTTCCATGGAGTTATAATAACGAGGCATGTATGGCTCATTAATCCTAATGTATATTCTTAGGTTTGTATCTCCCTTTATTTAGGATAAGGTTCTTCCTTTTGGGGATTTTACTCAAGATTTCAAGATTGGGAGTTCCAAGGTGCCTAATCGTTCCTTTGTCTAGTTATTCTCTTCATCGTTGAAACCCCTAGCTCAATGTTCTTTCGAGCATTACATACTTGTTTTCACAGATTTTTGTGTTATTATTCTTTCATCCCAATTTGACCCACCCTTCATCCGTCATTGATTACAACTTCGGTCAAATTTATGTTTGACCTTGTTATGTTTACCAACTGACTCCATCTTACTCAAGTTACATTTTACTCGGGATTGTTGGTACTTATATGTCCCTTACGATATGACATAGTTCTTAACCTGTCTTAGTCCATCAGACTCCTACAACACCTCTTTTAGGGTTGTTTCTAACTTTCCAGCCTTCCAAGGACTGTATAATTTCTTCTGTCCTTTCATCGAGTAGTATTCCTCAACTACCTTTACTGTTACCTAATTATCATTCGTATCTTGACAACATGTCTTACATAATCATGTCGATTTTCCTTACCCACTCGTCTTTTCCGAACTTCTTTATTGGGTCTTTCTGGTGCTAATTATTTGGTTTCCCAATAGTTTACCAACAAAATGGGATTCTTTCCTTCTTAAGTCCTTGACATTCCTTATTCAAGGGTTTTTCCTTTTTCCTTAATCCACTTTTACTTACTCATAAATCACTTCATGATTCTTCATTCTACAATAATTGCTTTCGATCTATGTGTCGATTACTTTGCTTGGAAAGGTTCCCTCCTTCCGATTTTGTTCTCTACTATATCCCTTACAATAGAGATTTCCATCTTAGGAGTTACATGCTCAACCTCCTTATCATTCATTGTATGATTCTTTCTCCCTTTCTTCGCACCCTTATCTATGTTAGGGCATCTATTTGCTTTGGATCCTTCTCTATCCATAACTTTTGTTTTATCCCTTATTCCTTAGATGAGATACTTCCGATTATTTGTTTTATTTCATGCATTCCACCCTATGCTTGGTCATCCACTCTTTAAGCTTCATATGCGCGTGTGGACTATGACCCGCCTTACCAATTGCGGTTATTCCTCCTTAGCCACATCTTATTTGGAGGACTTACTTTCCCAATATTTCTCAAATATTCTTTACTTTATTACCTTAGTATGTGTTGTCCACTCATTCATACTTGTCACAACATCTCTTTATATGTTTCCTTGGGTTTCTTTCACCTTAGCATGCATTTTATTTGTCTCCTCACCTCTTGCCACCAGGTTCCATTTATTCTTTATTACATCATGTATCCTTTTTTAGGATTTCCTTATTTGGGAGGATTCTAACCCTTTTCTCCGGAAATTTCTTTTCCATACATCCTTGAAGACACCTTACTTTAAATGACGTCCCTTGATACTATTCTTTCATGTTTACCTTTACTCTTGAGATCCTACGGGTACGTCTTTCATACTCCATCGTTATTATCACTCGTACCCCACTACATGTTTATATCTTCCTTAGGGAGAGCTCACATCCACCTAGTGTTAAAATCACTTGATTGTCCTTCGAGAGGCTCACTTAACCATCTCATGGCTTTTTGATAGTAAATCTGATCTTGGTCATTGATTTCTTTAGGGATTTCCTTTCTCTATTTTTTTTAACATTTTAGCCTTTTTACTTCTCACTTCTTTGTCATGATTTAAATCCATGGTTCTCTCAAATACCAGTTCTTTAACTGTCTCTTTCTCATTATTTTTCTGGTCCAATCGTCCGGGCAGCTGTATCACTCGTTCTTCATGCCCATCCTATTGTCCATCATAGAGTGTAGTCTTTACTACATCTCATCCTTTCTTAGGGTTTTGTTCATTCTATTTTGCTATCCATCATTATTAGTTTTCCTCTTTCTACTTGGTTCTCCTGTTCTCTCCAAACAGGTCACCCTGGGCCATTACGATACTCCCTTCCTTGGAAACATTTCCTAATTAATGGTTGGTTCCTTGCACTCCACATTGTGTCCATCTGCCCATCAATAATTCCTTTAGTTTAATTTCCTTCTTAGGACCTCATTTTTCCTTGGTACTCGACTTTTCCATCTCAACCAACATTTTATTTGTGAGCTTATCATTCCTTCTATTTCGGTTGGTTCCATTTCCTCTCAACTGGGATACACATGTCTTTTCAAGGCTTCCTTCCTTTGTAGAATTCTTTCTCTTTCTCCATACATTCCTTTTTACATTTGCTCTAGGGATTTCTACCCTTGATGTTGTCTTCTCCTATTTACCTTTATTCCTCATGTCTTGCAGGCACATCTTTTATACTCTATCCACATCCTCATTCATACCCAATACCTATCTATTTCCTTAGGGAGCGTACAAATCATCCTTGTTTCAAGATTTCTTGATCATTATGTGAGAGGCTTGCCTATTCCTTTCTTAGCTTGAGTTTAGTTGTTAATTTGGCATTTTGGTCCCTTTAAGAATTTCTTTCATCCTTTTCTTTCTGAGTATTTGACCTTTTCGCCTCTCACTTCTTTGTCGGAACTTACATTATGGTTTTTCTGCGTATTAGCTGGTTAACTGCCTCACCTCCACTAGTCCCTAGGTTTACGTTTTCTTAGGGTAGTTGTCTTCTTGAGTACTTTTGTCCTTAACGTCCATCTCACTGACCTTTTTAGGGTATAGTCCTTTCTACTTTCCAGTCTTCCTTAGGGTGTCATTTGTTCCCTCTGACTATCTTGTTGTAATGACTTACTTTCTCTTGTCCTATTGGTCCAAACTTCCCATTTAGCATAATTGCTTTTTCCAAGGTGATTTATTCTTGTAATCCCAATACGTCCCGTTTGTCATCAAATGTTCATCTTGTCTTCTCTTGTGGTGCACTCCTTTCTTTGCTCCTAAATTGTTTGAATTTTCTTCTTAAAGGGGTAATTCTCTTTAGCTATCTTTTGTTCCGTTTGTGATTTTATTGAGGAACTACCTTTGCCCATTTTTCCTTCTTACCACTTTGCTAAGATTTTGAAGAGTTTCCTCTTATATGTGGTTGCAACTGGAGTCACGTTTTTTGGGATGGTATCCTTTCGGATTTCCTATAGCTGTGAGGGTGTCTTCCTTGGGAAGTATTATTCTAAATCCTAGTGGTGTGGGATGGTACTTCATTTCATGCCCTATTTCCTTTGTACCCTGTAATAGGTTGTTCCTTGTTTAGTTACCCCAAAGTTCTCCCAGACTCCTTACCATGCCGATTCTTTTGTCATGCCTTCCTTGCATAATAATCTCCTTGATATACATGGTGTCTTTTGTTTAGGTTTTCATTTTTCCCTTTAGGTTCCTAATTTCCCTTTATTTCCATTCATGTCCTCAATTTTCCATTAATTACAATTCGACCCCCAATTTTCCAAAAATCCCCAATTTCGCTCAATTTTCCCTAATTTATAGCATTTTCATCCCCGAATCTTGAATTCATCAAATTGATTGCCCAAACTTGGGCAATTTCCCCTATCATGCTACTACTAATCGCTCTCCCTTCTCCCTACGATCAATTTGACCTTTGAATAACCTCAATCGGTGTCGATTTGAGCTTAAATGGAGCCTTGTCGAAAAAACGTCTATAGAGAGAGAGAGAGAAAGCTCAGTTTGTGAAACCCATCATCTCGAACCAAGGAAACCGGGCATAGAACCTGCGCTTTTCATGAGAAAATCGAGCACATAAATGAACCAAAAATGGTAAAGAAGGGTTAATACGGGAATTTGGAAAATCCCATGTAACCAAGAAATGATAAAAATCATGAAGAAGAACTAGCAAATGGATTGGTTGTGAAAAATAGACTAGCTCATGATGAATGGGACTTGAACCAGATCAAACCGGATTGAATCGTGATGAACCTTTTTAATAATTCATTTTTCTAGATGGCTTAAAAATGCTAATTTGGAAAATTGAGGCCACCATTAGATAGAAAATGAATTTAGATTAATTTAAAAAAAATTTATTTTTTATAAAACTACTCAAATTAGGCCTGACCCAATTGATTTTCATTTTCAGGTCACTGAACCTGGTCGGATCGAACCGATCAATAGTCAAGCCGGTCAACGAATTGCTGCCAAGTCAGCGCCATGTCAAAAAGCACGACCTGTCACACCCCGACCTGGTTTGGTCGGAACCCCGTGAGCAACCTGCCACTCCCTTTGGTCTAAGAAGGATCACCCCTTCTAAAGATTGCAAGGAGTAAGGCATAACTTTTGACCTTGTTTCTTGGAACATCAGTATACAAAATTTAATAATTAAAAACCTTATAAAGCATATTTGATTTAGGATTCTACATCAATATTTCTTTAAGGTTTAATCTCATTTCCTGAAATGGGGTTTAAAGGGAGAGGGTGAGTTCTACAACTCAGTGAGCGGGTGTTAGGGAATGTGTTTTCAAAAATATATTTTATCAAAACAGTTAACACATCGTTCTTTAAAACCTTTCATCCTTTCCAAAGCCTTTGTGTGTTTAGCTCTTTTAGCACATCCCCTTTCCATGGGAGGCATTTAGCAATCATACACATCCTTTATTATAAAGGTTACACATGTTCACTGATGCAGCACGCCCATTGCACCCACTTGTGGATTAGAGCATCTTTATCGTCCACTATGATAGAAGCCTCTGACTTCTACATTGAGTCTGAGTGACACCCCAAGTGCCAGGGCCTTAGACTCAAAATAACTTCATGTCCGTATGAGGACGGATACCTCATCCTACCTCTACCCCAATCTCATGCGCAAGAAGCCCCAACATAATAGCTTCATGACTAATTAGTACGACGAGAAGCGCTAACACAATATCTTCTACTTCCCTTATTGCCACCATGTCATCCAACAGTCCTTGTAACCCATCACTATCCCCTTGGGCATCTTGATCGTCTTGAATTAGAGTGCATGCACAAATAATATTTTACATATATAATCATTATCTTTAGTGCCGACGGTCCAACGACCCCAACACTCGACCCTGCTTGTAGTTGTTTGCTCAACCTAGTCCTAGCACACTGCCACTAGCCCATCGAGCATTGTTGATCCTGACTTGGTACCATGGCGAATCACATAAACATTTCCACTTTTAATGAGAGTTTTCATGGCTCTTCCTATTCAAGTTTGTTTACGGGCTCCAGCCCGTGCCCACTGGCCTTGGGCCCTATGAGTTTAAATTTGAGGCACTGGTTCTATTAGAGCTATTCCAACTCTTGTCAGGAAAGTCTCCCAAATAGTTTGAGCAATGTCAAACAGTCAGGGGAGAACAATTCTGACAAAATCTCTTTTAGCTTATTATGCTCATCACACCATACGGGTGTGATGATAGAGGTAGGTCCGCTTACAACAGATAAGAAAGTTTTCCCTTTCTTAAAAATGCCCATCATCCAAACCAGTATAATGTATAAAGTTCCCACTCACAACCGGTAAGTAAGTTTTTCACTTTTTGAAATTTGCTCATCACCCCAACTGGGTATGACGTTAAATAATCCCAATCACCCAATGACTGTGACGTGCTTATCCCCAATCAGCTTTCCAAGTCCTATTCGAGCTCCTTTTCTCATGGCCTTATCTAAATTTGTTCCTACATGGTTTGAGTATCCTTTTTAGGAATGACTTGGCATAAATAGACCCTCTATTTTCATGTATTTATATTTAGACCCTTATTTTTGCCTTATTGGAATTATGTCCCTAAAGTCCATAGTCTTTAGGTTCTAAATGCTCAATTATTTTTAATCAAGTCCCTAGGACTTCTAATATTCCTCTTGGGTCCTTAATTTTCTCAAAATGATATTTGGGTCTCAAATATCCCAAATTTCCAAATTGGTCCCCCAACTTTTACAAAATTACCAATTTGCCCCTAAGTTCCAAAATGGTCAATTGGTCCCAATTCTTTCATAAATTGACCAATTGGTCGTCTAACATCTTTTTCATTTCCAATTGACCTTTAATTTTTAGAAATTTCATTTAGGTCCTTAAATTTTTTGAAATCCCCAATTTCCCTCAAATTCTTCTCCCATTTTCACCCCTTTCTACTGACCGAATTTGATTTTTTCAAATTGGCCATTCAAAAGGGATTTATTGCTCCAATTAATGGCATGGATCGGTTCCTACACTTCCATAAAATCCAATTGTGCTTTGACTTGTTGAATTTGGGTTCGAAATGAGCTGAAACGGAGCTTCATTGGAAAACTCTACGTAGAGAGAGAAAGTTTCGAAAACTTACTGTCAGAGGTGCGACGGTCTGAGCTCTTAAAATGGAAAGGTAACTCTTGTCCTTAGGGTTCTTCTAGGATCAAGAATTGCTACAATTGTTGTCAGAATCAATGTGAATTTGGTTAGTGAAATTCAACACTTTCTATCTCTAAAACCAAACAACAATAATGGAGTAGGGCTGAATTGGCTTATGTTTCTCCTCTGGAGAGGTCGTGTGATAGCCTTGGGGGCTAAGGAAAGGCTTGGTTTGGCTGTAGGTCTGAATTGGCCATATTCAAGTCGCCCAAAACATGGCAGCTTTGATCTAACATAGCTACATCACTATTTGATCTCGCCGACACTTCTTTGGCGATCCTTGGGTTAAGGGGAGTTTGCTGCCAGGTAGATAACTTCCCCCGGAGTTTGTAGGGCACGAGCTTTTCTTCTAAAGCCGAGAAAAATGCCTATATTGGAGCTCTCATTTGAGCCTTGCCAAAAAAATAAGCACTTTGGAGAGGGAGGCGATTTGAGTTGTGTGGAGGATGAATGGAGGGGAACTCTTTATATAGGGAGTTTAGTGACCTTCGACACTACTAGTTTCCATACTGGTCGAGCTTATCCTTGCTAGAAAATGCCCAAATCAAAGGGAATATTCCTTTGTCAGGAAAGGAAAGTTTCTTCATTGATGAACAGTGCTGTCATCCCAAGGAAGAAGATGACACTATTTTGGACCGTACCGGTCCGGTCCGACTAGTTTTGGTGATGAAAATCGTCCGGTTCAGGTCCGATTTGGCCAATTTTCTTAAAATTAAAAATTTCTAAATTAGTTTAAATTTATTTTCTATCTGATAGTGGTTTCCATTTTCCAATTTGGGATTTCCAAGCCTCCTAGAAAAATGAAGTACCTAATCCGGTTCATTATGGTTCAACCCGGTTCAAGTCTGGTTAACCCTGAACCGGTCCAGTTTTCACATCCAATTTACTTCATGGTTCTTCCCCATAATTTTCATGACTTTTTAGTCACTTGGTATTTTCCACTTTCCCATTTTAACCCTTATTTACCATTTTTGATTCGTTAAATGGTTCGGTTTTCTCCTTAGAATTGACCGGTTCTTTCCCGGTTTTCTCATTCATGATAGAACGGGGTTTACACAACCAATCAACAAGCAACATGTGGTGAATTGCACCCACTTAGCCACTTAGTCAACATCTGGAAGTGCTGGCCAATTAGAAGGTGACATGTGTACTCGGTCAATGGTTAGAGGAGAAAAATCCACTCAACAATGACCGACCAATAAGAAAGCGACATGTGTCCCTATCTACGATCAGCCTAAGCTGGTCAGGAGCCATGTAGACATGGATAAATAATATGAGGCTACCACCTGTCCAGTCAATGGGTCAATGACTAATGAGGTGGCTGAGTTGGAAGTCGCATCACCTAAGCCAGCTAATCACAAACCGCCACGTGACAAGTCCACATGTGTGAAGCTCGCACGTGCGAAATAGTGTCATCTCCATCCTTCAGTTGTTGACATTGTTCATGAAAGGAATTCCACCTTTCATTTTAGGTGAGGGAATATTCCCTCTGACTATGGCATTTTCTGAAGAGGATAGGCTCGACCAATATGGAAACCAATAGAACCGAGGGTCCCCGAGCTCCCTATATAAAGAGTTCCCTTACATTCATACTCCTCACACCTCAAACATTCGAAAAAGATGAACTACTTGATTTCCCAATGAAGCTCGAACCAATGCTTTGACTAGGACACTTCTTTCCACCTTAGAAGGCCAATTAGGATCCTATTTACTCTGGAGGAAGTCAACTACCTAATGACGCCCTCTATTCTACATGAGGACCACCGGAGAAGCGCCAGCGGGTCCAAACATTGAAGCTACTCCATAGTACTCGAAGTTACCATGTTCTGCCTAATCCAAATTCAACCATCCCTAACCTCTTACGGCCAGACCAATCCCTCCTCAAGTCTCTCTAGCCTGCACTCGACCTCCCTAAGCAATCATGTAAGTCAATTTGGCCCTCCCTCATCGAAATAACTTAATTATATAGAGAGAAAGTGCCTAAATTTCACTAACCAAATTCCCACTACTTAGGACACGAATTGTAGCTGCTCTTGATCATCGTAGGACCCTATGAACAATAGCTTTCATTATAAATTAATATCTCAGACTGCCGCAACTCCAACGGTATGTTACTAAAGCTTTCTCTTTCTTTGTTCAATTTTTTGGAAAAGCTCTGTTTGAGCTCATTTCATACCAGAAAACAATGATTCAAAGCACGATTAGATCATAGGGAAGTGAGGAAACCGATTAGCACCATGATAGGGAATACTTAACACAATTTGAAAGGTTAATTTGAAGAAATCAATTTTAGATCAATTGAAAGGATGAATTGGGGGAAATTTGGGGGATTTTGAAAATTAAGGGACCTTTGTGCAATTTTTCTAAAATTGAAGGTCAATTGGAAAAATAGTGGAACTTGGAGGGATAATTGGTCATTTTTAAAAAAAATTGGGGCCAATTGGTCATTTTTGGGAAAATTGAGGCCAATCGGTAATTTTGGAAAGTTAAGGGACTAATTGGAAAGTTTTGGAAAAGTCAAGTCCCAATTGGTGATTTTTAAAAATTAAGGACCGAAGGAGGCTATTGAAAATCCTAGGGACTTAATTGAAATTAATTGAGCATTAGGGACCTAAAGTGAACATTATAAACCTTAGGAACCTAATTACAATAAGACAAAACATTGAAACTATTGCAAATATATGAAAATAAAAGACCCTTCATGCATAACCTTTCCTCATAAGAATAATTAAACTGTGTAGGGATTAATTGTACAAGAATGTCAGGAGGGGTACATGACCAGGATTTGGAAATTTCATTAGGGACGAGCACGTCATAATCATTGAGTGAGTGGGATTTTCCAACATCATACCCCGGTTGGAGTGATGTGCACTTTTGCTAAATTAAAAACCACTATAAGTGGAGGTTTTCAGCATCATACCTAGTTTGGGTAATGAATTCCCTCCTTGAAAACTGAAAACCACTTTCCAGAAAAGATCTCCCTTGACTGAGTGCTACTACTTAAAAATTTTGGGAGACTTTTCTAATGAGAGCTGGGACAGCTCCAACAAGCCAGAAGCCTCGATTTTGAACTTATTGGACCAAAGGCCAGGTTTGAAAAACTTGGGAAGTGTGCTGAAGGCTCGTGGGCACGAGTTGCAACCCGTAGATAAACATGATTATAAGAGCCATGAAAACTTTCATAACTAGCTAATTTTGTGTGAATTGCCACGTTGCCAAACCCAGACTGACAAGACTCGATGGGCTAGTGACAGTGCGTCAGGACCAGGTCACCGGACCTGTCAAGCAAACAACTATGGAATCGACAAGTCGAGAGTTGTGGTCGTTGTGCCATTGGCACCAAAGATAATGGCTTATTAATCCTAAAACCGTTGTTTGTGCATGCACTATGATACGGGACCATCGAGATGCCCAAGAGGGGTAGTGTTGGTTCTAAGGCCTGCTGGACGACCTGGATACGATAAGGGCACTTTGTCACGCTAGTGAGTCATGAAGCTCGTAGTATCTTCCTATGCAAAGACTGGGGCAAAGTGAGGATGAGGTTTGTCCCACATTGCAGACACGAAGTTCATTCGCATTTGAGGGTTGGACGAGTAATGACCACTCAAACTTAGGGTAGAAGTCGAGGACTTCTATCAGGGTGGACGATAAAGGCGCTCCGATCTCCAAGTAGGTGCAGTCGGAGTACTACACCTGCGAATGTTTGTACCCTTTATGATAAAGGGCGTGTGATTGGTTGCCAAACATCTCCTGAGCAAGGGGAAGTGCTAAAAGAGCTGAAACTCACCCCTCCCTTTAAATCTTTTTAGGATAGAAGACACCCCATAAAGAAATTTAGATGACAAGCCTTAAGTTAGGTATGTTAAGTTTTTATTTAAGCTATCGAGTTTTGTATAATGCTATTCTAGGGAACAAGGTTAGAAAATACGCCTAACTCCTCGTGGTCTTGGGAAGAGACGACTTTTCTTATACCAAAGGGAGTGGCGGGTTGATCCCGGGGTTCCGACCAAACCGGGTCGGTGGGTGACAACTTGATTGGTAATAGAGTCAGGTTCCTCGATTGCATTATCAAGACTATATAACATGAAACTATCGGGTCGGTAGGAATGATGCCTCCAAAGAAATTTGCTACACTAACTCACCCAACCCTCGGACCATTGAAAAAGGTTCCCACCTCAAGCAACAAAAGTAGCAAGTGGGCTTTCGAGTTCGAAAAATCTATACCGAAGGACATGGTCACTTGTTATAGGTAACTCCATGAAGAAATACTAAAATATATCAACTAGTAGAATTCTCCCTAAGGACGAGAAGAACCTACACCTCCTCAGAGGGACCCTACACCTCACCTGGCACCACAATAGCCAGAGAGAACCTCAACACAAGAGAAGGCTTGGAATAAGTATAGGGAAGCATATGCAAATTATGTGAAGGTTTTTCATGAGCCCCCACCCGTTCGAATAAACCCTAAACCCACGAACCTAATGAGACAGTCATATGAGTATAAGATGGTGGTGCTAGAAAGATATGGACTTGAAGTGACTCATGAAGTCTGCACTTGCCCAAGGGAAACTAACATGAACCCATACCAGGGGTGTTAAGGGATAAGCTCGTCATCCTTAGAGCTATCAGACAATGAGTCCTGGAACAAGTCAAAGGTGGATTCTCGACTGATGACCATAAAGGACTAGGAAGGGAGTGAGATGAGTGCCTACAATAAGCTGATTTTGGCAAGAAAATTTTCTTTGATAAATATAAGATCCTTTATGTCAAATCTTTTTACCTAAAGATTTAATCCTACAGCAAGAAAAAAAAAAGATCTCAAATCCAATAACTTTTCCCCCAAAAACAAGTTAAGAATACGGAAGTTTTGACTTACACTAGATGATTCCATCACAAAGGGAAGACAAGAGGGCCAAGAAGTGAGCAAATAACGACAAAAATAGGAGAAGGGGACAGGAAGGTCGGGGGTAATATATGGAGAAACCAATAAAGAAGGAAACACCCATCATAGCCAAGGAGAAGAGAGGTTAGGAAAGACTATTGATGAACCTAACCCTGAGGAAAGACTTGTAACCATGAATGACCAAGGAAGTATGGACCAGAGTCAGAGAAGGAAGGATGAAGGGAAAACCTTAAAGTGACCAAGGAAAGGGAAGGGGTTAGTATTAACTGATAGCTCTAGGGAAACCTAACTCAAGCCACAAGAAGGCTCAGGTAAGCCTCTTAGAAAAGGTAAAAAAACCTCGGCATAAATGGACTCGAACTCTTCCTTAAGAAAGTAAACTCAAAAAAGGATATGAGGAGGAATGAGGATAGGGTATAAAGAATGTGCCCATAAGTACTTTTGAAGAAAGGAATAAACTAGAGTGATGACATAAAGAGAAGGCCGTAAATTAATTCTAGGGCACAATAACCATAAGGACACATGAAAGGGGGTAGTGGTTCCAGACTCCGCCCCAAACTTAGTCCCTCGATTGACCCTATTTCAAGTTTGTGATCTCGTTTGAGGGTTCATAGGTAGAAATCACTGCTCCAAAGAAAGTGGATAGGGAACAAATCCAATGAAAGGAAACACTTTACGAGGGTCCTAGGAGTTGACAAATGGACCATGAAGAATTGAAATGGCCACAAACAAGTAAAGGTGGACTAAGGAATGAAAATCCTTAAGTAAAGATGCCACTGGATATCAGGAAGGATATAAGGGAGGGAAATCCCAAGTACGTCGAGAAGTTAGGAAGTGATCATGAAACCCGATGATTGGAACCAGAATTGCTCAAACGAGGAGGTTGGTAAGGACGGAGAAATAAGAAAAGCCCCAAATGATCATGAAAGGCATGACGTCAAATGTAAAGGGGAGGTGGATAACACTAAAGGTAGTTAAGGAAACACAACTCGTTGATAAGAAGGGAATACACTATGTGATCCCTAAAAGTTGAAAAGTTAAGATAAATTATTAGGGAATTGTCTAGAAACATAACGAACAAAAACAGTTCTATGACATGTCATGCTATAAGAGACATGTAGGTTCAACAATCTCAAGGAAGGGAGACCCATGTATGAAGGAGTGGATTAAAGGACTAGTATAAGATGAAAAAGGGGGATAATGCCAAAACAGTGAAAACATGTAAGAAAACTACAAAAGGACGCCAAGATAAAGAGTTTCAATGACTAATGGAATAAATAGACACAGGGGGTAGGACAAGCCAATGGTAATAAGTCCAAGGGAGTAAGTGAATGATTGAAAGGAAAGGAAATCCCTTAAGCACGTTGCAAATGGGACTAAGTGAAATGGGTAAACAAAGTGGTAGTATATCAAATCGAATCCCAAGTGGACCTCAAGGGAATTTATTCCCAATGTAAAGGATGCATAACTATGTTTTGGGGACAAAACTCCTAAAAGATGGGGAGAGTTGTAAAACCTGTAATCTTGAACCAAGGAAATCGGGAAAAGAACTGACACTTTTCATGAGAAAACCATGCCCATAAATGAATAAAAAAATGTTATAAAAAGGGTTAAAATAGGAATTTGGAAAATCTCAAGTAACCAAGAAATCATAAAAATCATGAAGAAGAACTAGAGAATGGATTGGATGTGAAAATTGGACCGGTTTAAGGTGAATCGGACCTGAACCAAATCGAACTAAATTGAATCATGATGAAACGGTTCAAAAATTTATTTTTCTAGGTGGCTTAAAAATGTCAATTTGGAAAATTGAGGCCACCATTAGAAAGAAAATGAATTTATATTAATTTGGAAAATTTTAATTTTTATAAAACCGATCAAATCAAGCCCGAACCGACAAATTTTCATTTTCGGGTCACCGAACCTGGTCGGACCGGACCGGTTAATGATCCAGCTGATCAATGGGCTGCTGCCAGGTCAGTGCTCAGTCAGTAGGCATGACCAATGAGCACATGACACGTGGTGAAGCGCGCATAGTTAGCCGCTTAGTCTGCGCATGTAAGCGCTAGCCAGTCAAAAGGTGACACATGTCCTTGGTCAATGGTCAGAAGAGGAAAATCTACCTCAGCATTGATTGAAAAATAGGAGAGTGACACCTATCCTAATCAACAAAAACCAGTCATCAGCCACGTAGACATGGACAACCAATGGGAGGCTGCCATGTGTCCAACCAATGGGTTAATGACTGACGAGACGGCTGAGTAGGGAGACGCGATAGTTGAGCCAACCAGTCACAGACTGCCATGTGGCAAGTTCAAATGTGCGAAGCTTGCATATGAGGAATAATGTTATCTCCTTCCTTCAGATTATGAAACTGTTCGTGGGAGTAATTCTGCCTTCCATTTTTGGCGAGGGAATATTCCCCGTGACTATGGCATTTCTCGAAGAGGATAAGCTCAAACAATATGGAAACTCGTAGAATCGAGGGTCCCTGAGCTCCCAATATAAAGAGTACCCCTTCATTCCTCCTCCTCACACACCAAACATCTGAAAAAGAAGAAGTGCTAAATTCCTAGACGAAGCTCGAACTAGAGCTCTGACTTGGGCACTTCATTCCACCTCAGAAGGTGAATTAGGGTCCTAATAACTCCGGAGGAAGTCAGCTACCTAATGGCTAAAATAACCTTTCGGTCATGGAAACCCTTAGCTCGATATTCTTTAGAGCGTTACATACTTGTTTTCATGGGTTTCCTTGTTATCACCCTTTTCATCTTATTTCGACTCTTCCTTCATCAGTTGTTCATTTCAATTTCAGTCCAAATTTTATGTTTGACGTTGTTATGCTTACTAACTGACCCTTTCTTATTTTGAGTCATGTTTTCCTTAGGACTGTTGGGCTTACATCCCCCTTATAGCATGAAATTTTCTAGATCTTGTCTCTATGTCCATTAGATTCTCAGAACACCTCATTGAGAGTTGTTTGCATCTTATAATTTTGCAGTATTCCTTGACTACCTTTACCATTATCCAATCAACTTATATAACTATGTTGGTTTTCTTTACCCACTCGTCCTTTCCCAACTTCCTTATTGGGTCATTCCGTTTCCAATCATTTGGGCGTGGGCCACAACTGGCCTTGATATCCGTGGTCATTAAATCTAGTCACTTCTTAACTGGGGGATTTACCTCTCCAAGATTTCTTAGATGTATTTTATTCTATTCTCCTTTTTATGGGCAATCCTCTGCGTTCTTACTCGTTCATTATCTTATGATGATATGTTTCAACTTACCCGTTCCTTGGGTTTAATTTACTTCCTAAGCCATTATAAGTACTTTTCCTTGGTACTTAATCTTTTCCTCTCAACTAGCATTTCATTTGTGAGTTTATATTTCTTTCCATTTCAGTTGGTTCCCTTTTTCCTCTTAGTTGGGATACGTATGCCTTTCTGGGACATCCTTCCTTGGTAGGATTCTTTACCTTTCTCCCAAAATTCCTTTTTCATTTGTTCTTTGGAAGTATTAAATCATTAAATGACATCCTTTGATGTCGTCATTCCTATGCACCCTTTCTGGGAAATTTATCGGTACATCCATGTACCATTCTCTTAATTCTGTAAGTAGATTATACCCAATTGGTATGATAAACTTCTTGGAAGGAAGTACATAACCTGCTTACCGATTATAAGCGGAGATGTCATCACACCCGGTTGGTGTGATGGAGAAGTGAAAAGTTATTTTGTGAGAAGTGCTCTCCCCTGACTGTGTGTCAATGCTTTAAAATTTTGGGAGACCTTCTTGATGAGAGCTCGAATAGCTCATATAGGCAATAGGCCTCAATTTTGGAACTTGGGGGTTAAAATACCTGGTTTCGGAAAATCACGACAGTAGGCCCAAGGCCAGTTGGCACAAGTAGGAGCTCATAAACAAACATGATGATAAGCCATGAAAATTCTTAATGAATAATTGATGTCGTACCAAGACAGGACCAACATACTCAATGGACTGGTGACAGTGCAACAAGAGTAGGTCGATAGACCGGTCTAGGCAAACAGCTGTAGGTCAGTTGAGGGTCAAGGTCGTTAGACCAGTGGCACCAAAGATAAATGGCTTTATGGAAAAAATTGTTTGTGCATGCACTTGAGGTTCAGGACTATCAAGACGCCCAAGAGGGGTAGTGATCCATCCTAGGGGCTACTGGACAACATGGTGGAGATAAGAACAGTTTGTCATGCTAGGAGTCAAGAAAGCTCGACACAGCTTCATGCACATGAGACCAGGGTAGGGTCCGGATGAGGTCTTTGTCCTCATACGGACACAGAATTGCTTTTTGGGTTTGTGGGTCGGATATTGCGAAGGTGCTTCCTTCCTTGCTCCTAAATGGCTGGAATTTTAAGGAAGAATTTTCTTCAGCAACCCTTTGTTCTATTTGTGGTTTACCGAGGTCCCACCTTTAGTCCTTTCTCCTTCCTGGCATTATGCTAGGATCTTGAAGAGTTTCCTTTTGAATGTGGTTAAAATTTTCGAGCAGTAGTCTTGTTTCTAGGGATGGTATCCTTTCAGATTCCTATAGTTGTGGGGGCGCTATCTTGGAAAGTATTGTTCTAAATCCTTGTGGTGTGGGACATTTCTTCACTCACCCTCCATTTGACCTAAGGACCACCGGAGAAGCATCGGCAGGTCCAAACAATGAAGCTACTCCATAGGACTCGAAGTTGCCTAATGGAATTTGCTTACAATAATAGCTATCAGGCCAGTATTCAAATGGCTCCTTATGAAGCCCTTTATGGACGACCATGTCGTACCCCTCTATTTTGGGAAGAAGTGGGGGAAAGGAAGCTGGAAAGTGCAGAGTCAATTGAGAATGCTACAGAGAAAATAAAGTTAATCAAGAGTCGCCTTAAGACCGCGCAGGACATGAAAAAGAGTTATGTGGATTATCGAAGGAAAGATCTGGAGTTTGATGTGTGAGATCAAGTATTTCTAAAGGTGTTCCCATGGAGGGGAATACTTATGTTTCAACAAAGGGGGAAGTTGAAATAGAGGTATGTCCGTCCATATCCCATTATTCAAAGGATAGGACCGGTGGCCTATGAATTGGAATTACCTTGAGACTTGCAGAGGATACACGATATATTCCATATCTTTGTGCTTCGAAAGTACCAGTCTGATCCTAGCCATGTATTGGACTGACCTCCACCAGAGTTGGAAGAGAACTTGACCTATCAAACAGAACCGGTATGAATCGTCCACCGGAAGGATAAGAACTTAAGGACGCGTGCAAGAAGAGACATGGGAAACTGAAAGCGTAATGAGGGAAGGTTACCCTCAATTATTCAACTTGTAACTATTTTGGGGACAAAACCCCTAAAAGGAGGGAGAGTTATAAACCCTGTCCTTTGATAATAAGAAAACTAGGAAAATAACTTGTCATTTCCAAAGAGAAAACTGAAATCGATAGAGAAAGGGCAAACCAGGAACTTTATGGATACCGAATGACCTATAGATGTCACAAAAGTCATGAAAAAGGACTTTAGGGTGAATTGGAGGTGAAAGCCAAACCAGTTCACGTGAACCGGACCTAAACTGGATTGAACCGATTTGAACCACAATTGAATCGGTTTCTAAATTAATTTTTCTAGGTGGCTTAGAAAATTCAAATTGGGGAATTGAGGCCACCATTTGATAGAGAATGAATTTTGATGAATTTACAAAATTTTTATTTTAAAAAATTTGGTCGAATCAGGTCTAAACCTACCGGTTTAAGTGTTGAACCCGGTTCGGAACAGTGTCGTCTTCTTCCTTTAAATGACAGCATTGTTCACTCACCAAAAAATTGAGCAGCTCTAGCGAAGATGAAAAGTCTCTGATCATGGTGTTTCAAGCAATGAATGACTGCTATTAAGGTGCCAATCGAACGGCCAAGAAGTCCCCGAGCTTACTATATAAAGAGCCCCTCCTCATTCATCCTCCTCGCACCTGAAAACTATACTCACTCCCTACTGCTCCATTTTCCGATGAAGCTCAAACCCGAGCTCCAACTTGGGAATTTTTCTGAGCCAAAGAAGGTATGGTCGGGTTCTTTAGATTTGGGGAGAAGTCAGCTACACGATGGTAGCTTCCATTTCCTCTGAGGATTGCTGGAGAAATGCCAGCATAATAGAACTATGAAGTAGCTCCGACAGACCGAAGCTGCCCTATTTTGGTCGAGCTGAAAACGACCAATTTGAGCCCTTATCTAGCCAAATCAAGCCCTCCCAACACTTCTACTGTCATGCCCCAACCCAGTTTGGTCAGATCCTCGTGATCAACCAGCCACTCACCCGATTTACTAAAGGGTTTCCCCTTATATTATAAATCGTAAAGAGTAAGGCGTTCTTTAGACCTGCACCTTTTTCCAGGAATATCATAAATCAAAACTGCATAGTAATTTAAATTAATTGTACCTATCTTGCAGGTGTTTAATTGCACAAGTCTTTTAAGGTTCAGCTTTCCGGGACTTCCTGAAAGGGGTATAAGGGAGGGGGTGAGTACAACTACTCAGTGAATGGGATTCAAATCTTTTGAATTTAAAAAAAAACATTTATATGGAGTGTGCTAGACTCCTTTCTTTTCAAAAATCCCTTCATTAAAAAAAATTTAGGTTTTTCCATTATTTCTTAATTACCGGTGTGTCATCACCCAACACACATTATTCATCATGAAGGTTACACACATTCGCAAGTCAGTATCACTACTGAACCCGCTAGTGGCTTCGGAGTAACTTTTCCTGCCACCTAGATAGAACAACCACTTCTACCCTGGGAATGAGTAGATGTACACGACATCCAACCCATAATCCCGAAATCACTTCTTCGTGTCCGTATGAGGATAGAGACGTCATCCTGTCCCCACCCCGGTCTCATGCACTTGGTGCTACTCCAAATTTCGCACAGACACTTGGAACGATGAACTACCCTTATAGCCACTAGGTCGTCCAGTGCTCTTAGGAAGCATCACTACCCCTCATAGGCGTCTTAATGATCCCGTACTCACAGTGCATGCACAAACAATGTTTTCTCATATTGCCATATAATATGTGGTGCCACTGGTCCAACGGCCCCGACTCTCAACTCAACCGGCAGTTGTTTGTCTTAACCGGTCCATCGACTTGTCATGTCGCACTGCCGCTAGTTGACTGAGCATGTCGGTCCTATCTTGGTACCATGGCCAACCAATTCACTTATTAAGTTTTATGGCACATATATCATGTTCGTTTACGAGCTGCTGCTCATGCCAACTGGCCTTGGGCCCATTGTACAAGATTTTTCAAAATCGGGCATTTAGCCCCCAAGTTCCAAAACTGAGGCCCCTGGCCTATCAGAGCTATTCGAGCTCCCATCGAGAAGGTCTCCCAAATTGTTTAAGCATTGGCACACAGTCAGGGGAGAGCACTTCCGACAAAATAGGTTTTCACTGTCCATTATACCGACCGGTATAAGGACATCTCCGTTCATAACCAATGAACAGGTTTTCAACTTCTTTCAAGGAAGTCTCATCATACCAACCGGGTATGATCTAGTTACAACCGATAAGTAGTTTTTTCGCAATATTTTCACATCACTTTCTTTAAGAGGTGATGATTAAAATCACTAAACAGTGGATTTTTATACCGAGGTACTTATCATCCCCAACCGGGTATGATATATATAATCCCACTCACAACTGGTATGTGGTTTTTAATTTTAATTTGTGCTCATCATCCCAACCAGGTATGATGTTAGTAAACCCACTCACCCCTTAATGCCGTGAATTCCACTTGACTGGTTCTTGGCATTCACGCGAGCTTGTCCTTGCTAGTGTTCCTGGTACGTCATGTTCCTACACGATATGAACATCTTGGTTCATTATCCTTCGGCCTAATCGCCTTCATTCATTCCGAATGAATGAGAAAGTCAAACTTTCATTTATTTGTAATTAGGTCCTTCAAGTTATTTCTCTTTAAATTTAAGTCCCACATACCGGTTTTTTTTCTCAAATTGAGTCCCGAAACTTCTAAAATTTATCATAGGACATCAATTTATTCCATTTCAAAAAAAGGGGATTAATTTCTCAAATTTCAAATTTGGTCCTCCAACTTTTCCAAAATTACCATTTGGCCCTTTCTTTACAAAAATGGTAAGTTTTGCCCCAAAAATTCTAAAATTTCTCAATTCGTCCTCCAACATTATTTTCATGCCCAATTGGCCCTCAATTTCATAAAATTTCATTTTAGTCCTTTGAATTTCGAGAATCCCCAAATTTCCCCCAATTCCAACTTCTTAACACAGTCGAATTTGATTTCATCAAATTGACCCATCAAACGTTTTCAATTGTTGAAATTGAAGTTGAAATTGAGTTTCTACATGTTCATACGATTCTTTAGAAATGTGAATCGCAAGTTTTAACGCCGGGACGAGCTCAAACATAGCTTCACCGAAAAATGAACTATAGAGAGAGAAAGCTTTGATTACTCACCGGTGAAGGCACGACAGTTTGAGCTTTCGATCTGGGCAGATAGCTCTCGTCTTGAGGTTCATCCTAGAATCAAGAATTACATCAATTGCTGTCGAATTGGATTAAAATTTCGTCATTGAAATTTGGTCGACTCTCTCTCTAGCACCGATCGAAAATTGTAAAGGGGAGCTGAATTGGCTTACCTTTCGGTCCTAATTCAACCATGGAAAGGCTGAGGAAGTGTTGGGAGGGCTTGGTTTGGCCTGAGGAGGGCTTGAAATGGACGATTTCAGCTTGGCCAAAATAGGGCAGCTTCGGTTTGCCCGAGCTGCTTCACTATTCCATCATGCCGGAGCTTCTCCAACGATTCTCGGATTGACTGGAGTTTGCTATCAGATAGCTATCTTCTCCCTAGTTCTAAAGAGCTCGACCTTTGTTCAAGTCGAAGCTCTGGTTCGAGCTTTACCGGGAAATGGAGCAGTAGAGAGAGAGAGAGAGAAAGAAAAGTGTTCAGGTGTGAGGAGAATGAATGGTGATAACCTCTTTATATAGGTGTAAAAATCGTGTATTAAATGAGAGAGATTTATTACTAGTATTAATATTACCATAAATTATTGCAATTAATTCCAATAATTTAATTTAGGTATTAAATTTAGGTATTAATTCCACTACTCTCGAGCAAGCACGCTTAACTTTAGAATCCTCATGGATTCTCCTTCACCTAAACCAATTTGGTTTTTCTATTCTAATTTGTGTCAAGTTTCTTTTCCAAGGTTTAATAAACCCTTTGGATCACATGGAAGTTGTAAATTTTCAAATTGCTTGTTCCCAAATGATCGGGTTTGTAAATCATCTCGATTTTCTTACTTAGTTTGACCGATTCTTTTCCCGATTTTCCTTAACTCAAAAGTGCAGGGTTTACATCCACAACCCTCATAAAGCTAAATTAGAGCAAAAAGGTAAGGCAATTTGGCTCTCCTTTGTAAATTTCGACCAGTGTTAGAGAGAGAACTAACAAAAGTTCACTTACCAAATTCTCCATCAATTCGACATTAATTGATGCAATTCTTGATCCTAGGAGGATCCTTTGGACAAGAGCTATCTGTCCAGTTTCGACATTTTCGAAGCTTTCTCTCTCTATGTCCAGTTTTGCAACAAAGCTCCGTTTGAGCTAGTTCCTACGTCAAATCATGCGATTTAAAGTGCAATTAAATCATATGGATGTGTAGGAACTTAAATCTACCTTCAATTTCAACAATTAACCTCATTTGATCGGTTAATTTAATGAAATCATATTCGGCCAAGTTGAAAGGTTGAAATTGGGTGAAAATTGGGGAAATCGGAGATTTCAAAAATTTAAGGGACTAAAGTGCAATTTCCTAAAATTGAGGGGCAATTAGGAAGAGAAAAGATGTTGAAGGACCAATTGGCCAATTTTTTGAATTATTGGGGTCAATTTTACTATTTTTGTAAAGTAGTGGCAAAATGGTAATTTTGGAAAAGTTGGGACTAAATTGGGAATTTGGGAAACCTGAACCCCATTTCGTAAATTTGAATAAATTGAGGTCCCAAATAATTGAAAAGTTGGGGACTAAATTGAACTCAATTTGGGGAAAATTGGCATTAGGAACCTTAAGTTAAAGAAAAAGAACTTTAGCAACCTAATTGCAAATAATTGAAAAGTTTGGGTATTTTATCCATTTGTGGTGAATGAAGGTTATTAAGCCAAAAGATAATGAGCAAGGACGTTCATATCATTTAGGAACACGATGTACCAAGAAACACCAGCCCAGACAAGCTCGCATAGAGGCAAAAAGCCGGTTGGGAGGAATTTACTACATTCACGAGTGAGTGGGATTTTCACATCATACTCAATTAGGATGATCAGCACCTCGGTAATAAAAACCTACTACTATGTGGGATTTTAATATCACACCTGGATGGGTTGATGTGAGAAAACACATGAAAAAACTACTTACCAATTGTAAGTAGATCATACCCAGCTGGTATGATGAACTTCCTAGAAGGAAGAAGAAAACTCATTCATCGGTTATGAGCAAAGATATCCTCACACCCAGTTAGTGTGATGGACAGCTGAAAAATTATTTTGTCAGAAGTGTTCTCCTCTGACTATGTGAACTGCTTAAACTTTTTGGGAGACCTTATTGATGGGAGCTTGAATAGCTCAAAGAGGTCGGAGGCCTCAATTTTGGAACTTGGGGGGCTAATATGCCCAATTTTTGAAAATCGCGTATAGTAGGCCTAAGGCCAGTTGGCACGAGCAGGAGCTCATAAACAAACATGAGATAAAGCCATGAGAATTTTAATGAATGATGTGTTTGGCCATGGTACCAAGGCAGGACCGACATACCCGATGGATTGGCAGTAGTGCGACAAGACAGGTCGACGGACCAATCAAGACAAACAACTACGGGTCGAGGCCATTTGACCAGTGGAACCAAAGATTAAATGGCTAATGAGGAAAAATATTGTTTTGTGCATGCACTAAAGTACAAGACCTTTAAGATGACCAAGAGGGGTAGTGATGCCTCCTAGGGGCTACTGGATGACATGGTGGAGATAAGGGTAGATTGTCATGCCAGTAGTCACGGAAGCTCGATGTAGCTTCATGCGCATGAGATCTATGTGGGGTTGGGATAAGGTCTCTATCCTCATACGAATACAGAGTTTTTCTTTTGGGATTGAGGATCAGATTTCATGTACATCCACTCATTCTTAGGGTAGAAGTGGATGAGCTTCTATCTAGGTGGCTAGTAAAGTCGCTCCGACGCCACAAGTTGTTGCAATAGACGTGCTGCCCTGCGAATGTGTGATCCCTTCATGATGGAGGACGTGTGTTGATTGTTAAACACACCCACTGTCGTTAATGAGGAATAATAGTTTTGAAAACTGAGATTTTGAGGATGAAATCACTTAAAGAAAATGAGGAGTCTAGCACACTCCAATTCAAACTATTTTTCTGAAGGTCAAGTTTTAAACACCCATTCATTGAGTCATTGAACTCACCCCCTCCCTTACACCCCTTTTCAGGTAACCAAGGGAAAACCTACCCAAAGACCTCCAGTTAACTACACCTGTGATACAAGTATGTTAAGTTTAAATTTCATGTAATTTTGATTAATGTTATTCCAGGAAAAGAATAGGTTAAAGGACGCCTTACTCCTCACGGTTTAAAGAAGGGGAAAACCCTTAATAAACGGGAAGAGTGGCAGGTTGATCATGAGAATCTGACCAAACTGAGTCAGGGTGTGACAATAGGCATCAAGGACAAGTAAACATGAGAGACAACTACCTCCAGACATTTGGACAAGAAGAATAGTAGGGACGAGGCAGTTAACGAACCAACCCTCATGAAGGTCATGGATTTAAACTTCGGTGAAGAAGGGAGATGTGAAAAGGGTCAATGTTGCAAAAGAAAGATGAAGGAAAATGCTTAAAGGAATCAATGGCTAAAAAATGGATTGGTGACCAAACTCAAGCCATAAGAAGGATTAAGCAATCTCTTAGAAGGAGGTTAAGAAATCTCGAGACGAGTTAGAATAAAATGGTGGTTATTACAAGTTAGAATAAAGACAAGGAAATTGGAAAATCCCAAGTAACCAAGACATCATAAAAATCATGGGGAGGAACCATGAAGTGAATTGGATAAGAAAATTAGACCAGTTCAGAGTGAACCAAACTTGAACCAAATTGAACCATAGTGAACTGAATTGGATAATTCATTTTTCTAGATTGCTTGAAAATTTCAATTTGAAAAATTGAGGTCACCATTAGATAGAAAATGAATTTAGATTAATTTATAAAAAACTGATCGAATCGGGCCTGAACCAGTTGATTTTTTGTCACCGGTTCGGTCCAGAACAGTGTCGTCGCCTTCCTTAGGATGACAACACTATTCATTAATGGTAGAAAAAATTTCCTTTTCCGACGAGGGAATATTCCCTCCAGTTATTGCATTTTCGGATAAGGATAAACTCAACTAATATGGAAACTAGTAGAGCAGAGGGTCCCTGAGCTCCCTATATAAAGAGCTCCCCTCCATTCATCCTCCACACACCTTAAGCCTCCAAAGAAGGAGAAGTGCTCCATTTTTCGGTCAAGCTCAAGCCAGAGCTTTGACTTGGGAACTTCTATCAACCTCAGAAGGTGGATTCGGGTCCTACAGACTCTGGAGAAATTCAGCTACCTCACGGAAACCTCCACTCGACCCGAGAATCACTAGAGAAGCACCGGCGAGATCAAAGAGTAACGCAGCTCCGTCGGTCTGAAGCTGCCCTGTTTTGGCCGAGCTGAATTCAACCAATTCAGACCTCCTATGGTCGAATCAAGTCCTCCCATAGCCCCTACAACGATCACATGACCTTCCCTGAGGGAAAAGGTAAGCCAATTCAACCCTCCTCCGTTGGTGAAGTTCGGTTCTAAAGAGAGAAATTGTTGAATTTCACTAACCAAATTCACAATGATCCTGACATCAATTGTAGCAATTCTTGATCCTAGAATGACACTAAGGATGAGAGCTACCTTCCCAGATAAAGAGCTCAGACCGCCGTGCCTCCGACGGTAAGCTTTCGAAGCTTTCTCTCTTTACATATAGTTTTTCGGCGAAGCTCCGTTTGAGCTCATTTCGAACCCAAATTCTACCAAAGCTCAATTGGATTGTATGAAAGTATAGAAACAGATTCACATCACCAATTTGAGATATTAACCCCATTTGAATGGCAAATTTGAAGCAATCAAATTCGGTAAGTATAAAGGGGTGAAATTGGAGGTAGAATTTGGGGGAAATTGGGGGTTTTGAAAAATTGAAGTACTTAAATGCAATTTTTCAAAATTGAAAGTCAATTTGCAATGAGAAAGAAGTTGGAGGCCCAATTATTCAATTATTGAAAGAATTGGGATCAATGAACCATTTTTGGAAGTTATGGGCAAAATAGTAATTTTGGAAAAGTTGGGGACCAATTTGGAGATTTGGAAAATTTGAGCCTTATATACCATTTTGAGAAAATTAAGGACCCAAGAGGGATATTGAAACCCTAGGGACTTGATTAAAAATAATTGAGCACTTATGGACCTAAATTTAAAGATTATGGACTTTATGTACCTAATTGGAATAAGGCAAAAATAAGGGTCTAAATGTAAAGCTGATTAGGGACAAACACGTCACAGTCATCGGGTGAGTGGTATTACAAAAGTCATACCCGATTGGGATGATGAGCATGTTCTAAATTGAAAGACCATTATGAGTGGGATATTTTAAATGACATACCCGGTTGGGGTGATGAGCTCGCTTTTATGAAAGGAAAAACCTACTTACCGATTGTGAGAGAGCATATTTATATATCATACTAGGTTGGTGTGATGAGCTAAAAACTATTTTTATCAGAAATTACTACCTCTAACTATGTGCAAATGCTTAAACTCTTTGGAAGACTTTCTGGACAGAGCTAGAACAGCTCCAATAGGTCAAAGGCCTCGATTGCATCAAGGCCCAATTTTTGAAAAAAACTTGTGAAGTGTGCCTAAGGCTAGTGGGCATGGGTTGGAACCCGTAGACAAACATGAGTAAAAGATCCATGAAAGCTCTCATTAAACTGGAAAATTCAGTTTGATTTGCCACAATACCAAGTCAGGATTGACAATGCTCGATGGGCTAGTGGCAGTGCGCTAGGACTAGGTCGACCGGTCATGTAAACAACTACAAGCTAAGTCGAGTGTTGGTGCCGTTAAACCGTTGGCACCAAAGATAATGGCTAATATGCTAAGACTTTTGTTTGGGCATGCACTTTGATTCAGGACCATAGAGACGCCCATGAGAGGTAGTGATGGGTTCCTAGGACTACTGGATGACGTGGTGGGGATAAGGGCATGTTGTTGTAATAGTTAGTCATGAAGCTACTGTGTTTGAGCATCTCGAAGCTATTGTGTTTGGGCTTCTTGCGCATGAGACTAGGGTGAGTGGGCTAGATGAGGTCTCCATCCTCATACGAACACGAAGACATTGCTGGGTCTGAGGGCCTGGTGCTCAAGGCCTCACTCACACTCAAGGTGTCCATCCTATTAGAAGTGGTCAAACTTCTATCAAGATGGACATCAAAGTTGCGCTGATCCCCAAATGGGTGCAGTCGTAGTACTACATCTACGAATGTGTGTACCCTTTATGATAAAGGATGTGTGTATATTTGCTAAATGCCTCTCGAGTCAAGGGGATGTGATAAAAGAGCTAAACACACAAAATAAGTGAAAATGGTGAAAGATTTTGGAAAGATTTTGTTAAACAATCTTTAAAACTCAGTCCTAACACCCGCTCATTGTGTTGTAGAAACTCACCCCCTCCATTTAACCCTTTTAGGAAAAACGACAAAAATCTCAAAAGATTTCTTGAAGCTGAACCATAAGTCAAATATGCCTTTAAAGTACTCAAGTTTTGTATAATGCAATTCCAGGAAACTAGGTGAGAAGGATGCATAACTACTCATGGTTTAGTAGGAAGAGAAATCCATCTTAAACCAAAGGGAGTGACGGGTTGCTCATGGGGTTCCGACCAAATCGGGTCAGGGTGTGACAAAGTCTCTACCTTAAAGGATGTAGTAGAGGATGAGACTATCAAAAGGGGAATTCGCCATGCTAAGAGATCGATAAGTGGACCGTAAGAGATCACCTCGAAATAAAGAACCGTGAAAGGGTAAATAGGGGAGGAAAACCACAAGTAGGTCAGCAAGTCCGGAAGTGGATAGGGAACTCTATGGTTGGAAACATGAAAGCTTAATAAAGAAGTAAGGGAAGGACATATAAATTGGGAGAAGCCAAACGCCCTTGTAAAGCATGATATCAATGTAAAGGGAACAATTGGATAACAACGAAGGTAGTTCAAGAACATTACTAGGTGAAAAGGAGGAGCGAAGCCACATGACTCCAAAATGGTTGGAAAGGCATGAATCGCCGTCAAGGAAAGTTCTAGAATCATAATGGAAAAAAAGACAAGTTCTAGAACATGTCTTACTACAATGGACATGTAGGCTCAATAATCTTAAGAAAATGTGACTCAATGAGAAAGGATCAATTATGTAAACCTGATGTGGTCTCATGAAAGCAATTGGGTGAACTAGGCTCGCGGTAGAGCAAAGATGAAGGAAGGACTAAAATAAGATAAGAAGGAGGGATAACACCAAAAACTCGTGAGGCTAGGACGATAAGCTCGAAAGAACACTAAGCTAAAGATCATCGAGGATAAGGAAAATAAATAGAAACAGGGACAGTCAGACATTTATGGAACACCCAACCAGTGATTGAGATGAGAACCCTAAAGAGGGAGCGTCATACCCAAAAAGACAGAAAGCGTTGGACCTAAGAAATTACTTGGACACGAGGAAAAGACAAGTCAATGGGACAAAATCCAAGGAAATAAATGAACAATCAGCAGGGAAGGAAACTCCTTAAAAGTGTTAACAACTGAACTAAGTGGAAGGGGTAACTGAAAAGATAGGATATCAAATCAAATCCCAAGTAAATCCCAAGAGAACTTATGTCCCATGTAGAGGGCGAATGATGATGTTTTGGGGACAAAACTCCTAAAAAGATGAGAGAGTTGTGAAACCCGTCCTCTTAGGCCTAGGAAAACTGGGAAAAGAACCGATAATTTACATGAGGAAAATGACCCATTTAATAAACCTAGAAATTATAAAGAAGTGGCTAAAATGGGAAATTAAAAATCCCAAGTAACAAAAAATTCATAAAAATCATGGGGAAGAACCATGAGGGGAATTGGATGGGAAAACTGAACTAGTTAAGGGTGAATCGGTTCTGAACCGAATTGAACTGGGTTGAACCATGGTGAACCAGTTTAATAATTCATTTTTCTATGTGGTTTGAAAAGATAAATTTGGGAAATTGAGGATGCCATTGGATAGAAAATAAATTTAGATTAATTAATATATTTTTAATTTTTAGAAAACCGGTCGAATTAGGTATTAATCGGCCAATTTTCGTTTTTGGGTCACCGAACCTAGTTGGAACGGATAGGTCAATGGTCCAACCGGTCAATGGACTGTCGATAGGTCAGCGCCCAACCAGCATGTGCGACCAATCAGCGTGTGATGCGTGGCAAAGAGCTCTTCTTCAGCCGCTCAGTTAGTGCCTGAGAGTGCTGACCAATTAGAGAGAGACACGTGTACGATCAGCGGTCACCAGTCAGTGGATGCCCGGTCAGCATCCACGCAGACATGAGCAGCCAATGTTAGGCTGCCACATGTCCAGTCAACCAGTCAACGGCTGACGCGGCGGTTGAGCTGGATTGCCATGTCACCTAAACCAGCCAATCACATGTCTCCATGTGGCCGGTTCATAAGTGTGAAGCTCACACGTGCGGAACACTGTCATCTTCCTCCTCCATCCAATGACATGGTTCATCGAGGAAAGATTTTTGTTTCCTTTTCGTTGAGGGAATATTCCCTCCGATTTGGACAATTTTCAATTAGGATGATCTCAGCCAGTATGGAAACTAGTAGAGCAGAGGGTCTCCAAGCTCCCTATATAAAGAGCTCCCTATATAAAGAGCTCCCCTCCATTCATCCTCCACACACCTCAAATCTCCTTCTCCTCCGAAGTACTCAATTTTTTGATGAAGCTCACACCAGAGCTCTGACTTAGGCAATTCCCTCAGCCTTAGAAGATTAATTCGAGTCCTATAGACTTTGAAGGAAGTTAGCTACTTGACGACAACCTCCACCCAATTCAAGGATTGTTGGAGAAAAGCTGGCGAGACCAAACAGTGAAGCAGCTTCACTTGTCCCGAAGATGCTCTATTTTGGTCGAACTTAATTTGGCCAATTCAAACCTCTTCCAGTAGAATCGAGCCCTCCTTTAGCCCCCACAGTCATCATGCGATCTTTCCAAAGGGAAAAGGTAAGCCAATTTGACTCTTCTTCATTGGAGTAGTTCGGTTCTAGAGAGAGAAAATGTTGGATTTCATTGACCAAATTCCCAATGATTTTGATGTCAATTATAATGATTCTTGATCCAAGAAGGACCTCGAGGATGAGAGCTATCTTCCCAAATTAAGAGCTCAGATCGTCACGCCTCCGACGGTAAGGTTTCGGAGCTTTTCCTCTCTATGTCCAGTTTTCCGGTGAAGCTCCGTTTGAGCTCATTTCAGACCCAAAATCTGCAATTCAAAGCTTAATTGGATTATATTGATGTATAGAAACCAATTTACGCCACCAATTTAAGTAATTAACCCCATTTGAATGGCCAATTTGAAGAAATCAAATTCGATCAGAAGAAAAGGGGTGAAATTGGGGGAAAATTTTAGGGAAATTGGTGATTTCGAAATATTGAAGAATCTTAGTGCAATTTTTCCAAAATTGAGGGTCAATTGGCAAAGAGGAAGGTATTGGAGGACCAATTGGTCATTTTTGAAAGAATTGGGACCAATTTGCCATTTTTGGAAAGTTTGGGGCCAATGGGCAATTTTTGAAAATTTAAGGACCTATTGGAAATTTTGGAAAAGATCGAGTCCTAAATACAATTCTGAGGAAAATAAGGACCCAATGAGAATATTGGAAATCCTAGGGACTTAATGAAAAAAAGCTATCATTTGGTACCTAAAGTCTGGGGTATGAACTTTAATGACCTAAGTGCAATAAAACCAAAGATCAGGGCCTAGTTGTCAATACATGAGAACGAGAAGGCTTTCATGTCGAACCCTTCCTTATAAGGATGGTCAAACCGTATAAGGACACTTTGGATCAAAACATGAGCAAAGGGGAGCATGACTTGTACTTGGAAAACCGACTAGGGATGAACACATCACAGTCATCGTGTGAGTGGGACTTTTCAAACATCATACCCAGTTGGGATGATGAGCACATTTTAAACTACAAGTCACTTACCAATTGTGAGGGACATATCTCTATCATTATACCTAGTTGGTATGATTAGTACATTTGAGTTAAAAACCATTTTTTTAAACAATCTCCCCTAACTGTGTGCCAATACTTAAAACATTTGGGAGAGTTTTCTGACAAGAGCTGGGATAGCTCCAACAGGCCGGAGGCCTTGTTTTTGAACTTATAGGGCTCAAGATCTAGTTTTGAAAAACTCATGTAGTGGGCTCAAGGCCATTGGGCACTGGTTGGAGCCCGTAGACAAACATGAGTAAAAGAGTCATGAAAACTTTCATTAAACTAGAAATTTTGTGTGACTTGCCACGGTACCTTGTCAGGACTAATAAGGCTCGATGGGCTAGTGACAGTGCGCCAAGACTAAGTTGTTAGACCGGTTAGGCAAACAACTACAGGCCAAGTCGAGTGTCGGAGTCATTGGACTGTCGACACCAAAGATAATGGCTAATATGCTAAGACTGTTGCTTGTGCATACACATTGATTTGGGACCATCGAGACACCCATGAGGGGTAGTTAGTGATGGGTTCCAAGGATTACTGGACGACCCGGTGGCGATAAGGGCAAGTTGTCGTACTAGTTAATCATGAAGCTGGTCGAAACTTCTTCCGCATGAGATTGGGGTGGGGACAGAATGAGGTCTCCGTCCTCATACGGACACGAAGTGATTTCGTGTCTGAGGGTAGGGCACCTAAGGCATCACTCAAACTCAGGGTAGAAGTAGTGGGACTTCTATCAGAGTGGACAGCAAAGTTGCGCTGATCCCCAAGTGGATGCAATCGGAGTACTGCATCTTCGAATGTGTGTACCCATTATGATAAAGGTCGTGTGTATGTTTGCTAAATGCCTCTCGAGCAAGAGGAAGTGCTAAAAAGAGCTAAAACACACATAACAGTAAAGGATCTTTTAAAAGGATGAGATGCTTTGAAGAATAAGTGATAAACTTTATTTTGAAAATTCATTCCCAACACCCGCTCACTAAGTTGTAGAAACTCACCCCTCCCTTAAATCTCTTTTCAGGAAAAAGGAGGCAAATCTTAGATAATCCACGAACATGAATCCTAAGTCAGGTACGCTTAAATTTCTTTTAATTTATTGAGTTTTTGTACAATGTTATTCTAGGGAATAAGAATAGGAATTATGCCTAACTCATCACGCTCTTATGAAGTAGTGACTCTTCTTAGACTAAAGGGAGTGGCAGGTTTCTCATGGGGTTCCGACCAAACTGGGTCAAGGCGTGACATATTTCATCTTCAACAAATTTTGAGGGAGTTTTCCTCCTTTCGGGAGTTCTCCAACATTATTGGCCTTTTTATTAGTTTGGAAATTTACAAATTTTATTCAGCAATTATTCCCAACATTTGTCCAAAATCCTTTTCCCAAAGATTCCAATTTTTTTAAAATAATTTTACTTCTAAATACCTAGTTCAAAAATCTAATGCTCTTATACCACTTAATTTGTCACACCTCGATCCGGTTTTGTTGAAAACCTATGAATAACCCGCCACTCCTCCAAATACCATAATAGATGATATAGCCATTACTATAGTATTGATAGAATCAAGGCTCAAAATAACAAAAAAAAGAGTTCATCGATTTATGTTTCCAAATTATGTCGAAATATATAAAGTTGTATATGAATCTACAAAGGGGAATTTACATACCAAATAGGGAGTTCATCTGCTAATGTCCTTCTTAACATTTTTAAGACTTGAAAGGGATAAGGGAGGGGTGATTTTACAACTCAGTGAGAGGGGTTAGCTGACAATGTCACATCAAGTCTATGATTCAGCGCACATTCAAAAAGTACAATGATGTTTTTCCTTAAATCAAAGGGATTGGGTAATCAAATAAAAAAGGTACAACTTGTTTATATTGTTGAAAAATCTTTCACATGATTTCTCTATTAAATCCACAGCTTGCATTTCACAAGCTAAAAAGTTGTTCCTTTCTTTCTACCATGCCCCGACCCGGTTTGGTCAGATCCCTGTGAACAACCGACCACTCTTCCAGTTTATTAAGGGTTTTCCCCTTCTTTAAACTATGAGAAGTAAGGTGTCCTTTAAACATGTACCTTTCTTGGAATAACATTAATCAAAACTACAAGGAATTTAAACTCAACATACCTGTCTTGTAGGTTTTGCTAGTAAAAGGTTTTTAAGTAAGCTTTTCCCTTGGTTTACTAAAAACGAGTAAAGGGAGGTGGTGAGTTCGATAACTTATTGAATGGGTATTTTAAATATGAGTTTCATAAAAAAAATGGTTTGCATTGGAGTGTGCATACTTCTTATTTTATTTAAAATCATTCTTTTCTCAAGTCCTAGTTACCAAAACCATTTTCCAAGGTTTACCAATTCTTTTCCAGGGATTCTCAAATCCATTCTAAGTTTTTCAAATCGCTTTCCTATTTTCATATTAGGTGTGTTTCACAAACAACACGTGCCCTTCATCAAGAAGGGTTCACACACATTCACAAGATGCAGTAGCGCCAACTGCACCCACTTATGGATCGGAGCATCTTTATCATCCAGCATGATAGAAGTCTCTAACTTCTACCTGAAATCTGAGTGAACGTCTCTAATGTCCTACCCTCAGACCAAAAATACTCCATGTCCATATGAGGACAGAGACCTCATCCCAACCCCAGCCCGGTCTCATGCGCATGAAGCTACGTCGAGCCTCTTTGACTACTGGCACGACAAACTACCCTTATCTCCACCATGTCGTCGAGTAGCCCCTAGGACACACCACAACCCCTCTTGGGCGTCTTGATGGTCCCTTAAATTAGTGCATGCACAAAATAACACTTTTCCTCATAAGCCATTTAATCTTTGGTGCCACTATTCCAATGGCCCCGACCCTCAACTTGACCTGCAGCTATTTGTCTCGACTGGTCCGTCGACCTGTCTTGTCACATTATTGTCGGTCCAATCTTGGTACCATGGCCAAACACATCATTCATTTAAAATTTTCATGGCTTAAACTCATGTTTGTTTATGAACTCCTGCTCGTGCCAATTGGCTTTGGGCCCACTATACGAGGTTTTCAAAATCATGCATATTAGCCCCCAAGTTCCAAAACCGAGGCCTCCAGCCTATCTGAGCTATTCGAGCTTTTGTCACGAAGGTCTCCCAAAAAGTTTAAGCAGTGGCACACAGTCAAGGGATAGCAGTTCCAACAAAACAATCTTTCAGCTATTCTTCACACCAATTGGGTGTGAGGACATCTCCGCTCATAACCGATAAGCGTGTTTTATGCTTCCTTCTAGGAATTTCATCATACCAAATGGGTATGATCTACTTACAACTGTTAAATAATTTTTCTACATAACTCCATCCAGGTGTGATGTTTAAAATTCCACTTAGTAGAGCATTTTCATTAACAAGCTGCTCATCATCCCAAGTGGGTATGATGTGAAAATTCCCACTCACCCGATAGTGTAGTGAATTTCCTCTTAACTAGCTTATTTCCTTCACACGAACTTGTCTTGGCTAGCATTCCCGGTACTTTGTGTTCCTACACAATATGAGCATCCTTGTTCATTATCCTTTGCCCTAATAGCCTTCATTCATCACAAATGAATGAAATACCCAAACTTTTCAATCATTTGCAATTAGGTCCCTAAAGTTCTTTTTCTTTAACTTTAGGTCCCTAATGCCAATTTTTCCCCAAATTGAGTCCCGAAACTTATAAAATTCACTTTGAGACTTCAATTTATTCAAAATCACAAAAACGGGTTCAAGTTTGCCAAATTCCCAATTTATTTCCCAACTTTTTCCAAAATTACCATTTTGCCCCTACTTTACAAAAATGGTAAAATTGACCCCAATAAATTCCAAAATTTACCAATTGGTCCTCCCACATCTTTTCCATGACCAATTGGCCCTCAATTTTAGGAAATTGCACTTTAGTCCCTCAAATTTTTGAAATACCCAAAATTTCCCCAATTTATCCCTAATTTGAACCTTCCAACCTGACCAAATTTTATTTCATCACATTGACTAATCAATCGAAGTTATTTGTTGAAATTGAAGGTGGATTCGAGTTCCTACACATCCATACGATTCAATTACACCTTGAATCACACGAATTGACGTCGGAATGAGCTCAAACAGAGCTTCGCCGAAAAATTGGACTTAGAGAGAGAAAGCTTCGAAACTTACCGTCAGGAGTATGGCTGTCCGAGCTTTCGATATGGATAGATAGCTCTTGTCCTGAGGTTCCTCCTAGGATAAAAAATCACATTAATAGATGTCGAATTGAGGGAGAATTTGGTAAGTGAAGTTTCATCGGTTCTCTCTCTAACACTGATAAGAAATTATAGAGGAGAGCTAAATTGGCTTACCTTTCAACTCTAATTCAGCTATATGAGGGTTGTTGAAATGTTGGGAGAGCTTAGTTTAGCTTGGGGAGGGCACGAATTGGATGTTTTCATCTTGGCTGAAATAGGGCAGCTTCGGTCTGTCGGAGCTGCTTCACTGTTCTATCATGTCGGCGTTTCTCCAGTGACCCTCGGAGCAAATGGAGACTACTATTGGGAATCTGACTTCTCCCCGAATCTAATCAACTTGACCTCATCTTATTTGGCTTAGAAAAATACCCATGTTGGAGCTCTGGTTTGAGCATCACTGGAAAAGGGAGCAGTAGGGAGAGAGTGGAGTTTTTAGGTGTGAGGAGGATGAATGAGGAGGGGCTCTTTATATAGGAAGCTAGGGGACTTCTTGGTCATCCAATTGGCACCTTTATGGCAGTCATTCATTGCCTGAAACTTCCTGGCTAGAGACTTTTCATCTTCATCGACGCTGATCGATTTTCCAGCGAGTGAATAGCGCTGTCGTTTGAAGGAAAAAGATGACAATGTTCGAACTGGACTAGACCGGTCCGAACTGGGTTCAATGCTTAAACCGGTCGATTCAGGCCCGATTCAACCAAGTTTTTCAAAATTAAAAATTTTTAAATTCATATAAATTGATTCTCTATCAAATGGTTGCCTCAATTCTTCAATTTGAATTTTATAAGCCACCTAGAAAAATTAACTTAGAAACTAGTTCAGTAGTGGTTCAAATCGGTTCAATCCAATTCAGGTCTAGTTCACCTGAATCAGTTTGGTTTTCACCTCCAATTCATCCTAAAGTCCTTTCGAATGATTTTATGACTCTTTAGGTCACTCGGGATCCATAAATTTCTTGGTTAGCCCTTTCTCTATCGGTTGGGGTTTGTGAGCCAGTTTGGCTTTCTCACTTGGGTTGACTGATTCTTTCCCCGGTTTCCTTGTGTTTAAGGGACATGGTTTAAAACTCTCCCCTCCTTTTAGGAGTTTTGTCCCCAAAACTTAATTAGCAATCTTTGCATCAGGAATAATTTCATTTAGTGTCCACTTGGGGTTTGCTTGACATGCTAACTCTTCTATTGTTCTTTCAGTTAGCCCATTTTTATATCATTCACATAAAAGAATTTTTTTCCTTTCCATCATTTACTCATTCCTTGGAGTTTATCATAATTAGACATGTCTTACCCACTATTCCAAAGGCACATTCTTAGATTCACTTCTCTCTTTGCTTAGGGCAAGATTCTTCCACTTGGGGTTCTTGGCAAATACTTTAAGATGGGGAGTTCCAAAATGCGCAATCATTCTTGCATCTAGTTATTCTCTTGATCATTCAAACCCTTAGCTCGGTGTTCTTTCGAGCTTAACGTACTTGCCTTTCACGGTTTCAAATTATTGGGTTTTTCCCTATGACTTATCGGTACACGGCGATTCTTCCCTTCTTATGCACTTCCTCATTTCTAGTGGCGTCCTTTCCTTAAGGACTTTCCTTTTTCTTAATCCACTCTTACTCTCTCATGATTCTTTGTTCTAAGGTATTCTCTTTTGGTCTATGTGTCGATTACTTTGTTTGGGGAAGTTTCCTTATTACGAATTTTGTTCTCTCCTATGTCCCTCACAATAGAGGCTTCCACTTTGGAAGTTACATGCTCCACCTTCTTACCATTCCTTGAAAGTTTCTTTATTCCTTTCTTCATATTGGGTATTTGTCCACCATTAATCCTCCATTGTCTTAAAATTCCCATTTCTTAATTGGAGGATTTACCTCTCCAAGATTTCTTAGGTGTGCTTTACTCTATTCCCTTATTTTGGGTAGTCCACCCATTTCTTACTCATACGGCATATTTTGATGTTATCTTCTGACTTACCCATTTCTTGGGTTGAACTTACTCCTTGGATCCTCCTAGTATACTTCCCTAGGTTCCTTTCACCTTAGCATGCATTTTATTTGCAAATTCGTCTCTCCTTCTCTCGTCACCTGGTTCCATTTCCTCTTTGTTGGGTCATGTATCCCTTCCAAGGGTTTCCTTATTTGGGAGGATTCTTACCCTTTTATCCCATAATTCATCTTTGAAGGCACCTAACTTTAAATGACGTCCTTTAATGCCATTCTTTTATGTTGACCTTTACTCATGAAATCTTACGGGTACGTCCTTTGTATTCCATCCTCCTTCTCACTTGTACCCTAGTACATGTCTATTTCTTTTTAGGGAGAGCTCACATCCTCCTAGTTTCAAAATCCCTTGATCATCCTTCGAGAGGCTCTCTTAATCATCTCATGGCTTTCGATCATAAATCTGGTCTTGGCCATTGATCTCTTTAAGGATTTCCTTCAACTTTCTTTTCCAATGTTTTGGCTTTTTCAATTCTCCCTTCCTTGTTGTGGTTTAAATCCATGGTTCTCTCAAAGGCTAGTTCGTTAACTGTCACATTCCTACTATTTTTCTTGTCCAATTGTCTGCATAGCTATATCACTTGTCTTTCATGCCCATCCTATTGTTACTAGTTGCTTCTTTCTACTAGGTTCTCCTGGAATCATTATTTGGCTCTTTTGCTCTTCCAAAGTAGGTCATACTTAGCCTCCAATACACCCTTCCTTCGAGAAGTTTCTAATGATGGGTTGGTTCCTTGCACTCCATGTTATGTCCATCTGCCAATCAATGATCCCTTCAAGGGGTACTTAGTCATATACATTCCTCTGGAGTTCCTTTTTGTAACACATTTCTTCTCTACTTCACTCTTACTATATCCTACCCTGGAATTTTTGGAGGACGTTTTCCGTGTTTACCCCTTTCTAAGGGGGTTCTAGGCGTACCTCCCATATACCTTACCTCTATTCTTGTGGTATTCCTCCATGGTTGACCTTTTTAAGAAGAAGTTCGAATTTCCTTCCTTTAAATTGCTATTTCTTATCCTCCTTGTGAATAGCTTACTTTACTCGCTCCACAATTTTTGGCCTCCAGTCCTACCTGTATTCCGTGACCTTGGACGTCAATAGTCGGCATGGTCCTTAGGAGGCATTGCCCTTAGTCCATGGGGTATGGAACAGTCCTTGACTACCTATCCTATTCCCTTATACCATATCATGTTATTTCTTGCATGTATCGATGTGGTTCCTCCTTAACTTCAAGCATTTCAGGGTCTTTCTAGGGGATTGTTAGTGGTCTAGTGTTTGGTCATCCTTGAGTTAACCACCTTGGGTCTTCATTGTCAAAGGATCACTCTCTCAGCCCTCCTAGATTTCTTAATTTCTCTGATTTAGTTTCCTCAACTAGAATGGGATTCTCCTTAGTTTCTATGGTAGCGCGAGTTTGTTTGGTCACTTTTCTTGGGGTCATCTTTCTAGCAAGATCACATCATTTGAGAGATAGGGTTTTAGGAATTTTGAGTACTTCATTAATAGAGTAGTACAAAATGTTGGGGTTTTAGCCCTATTATAAAAAGTGGCAACATAGTAGATAGGAAGTTATGGAGTTCTTGATAAGCATCCTCCTAGGTAAGGTTATACGCCCATTGATGGTGTTTCTGGCTTTAGGATTGGCTCTCATCGTACTTAGAGTTGTGACCTCAATAGGTCCTGGCACCATCCTCCTACATACTTCCCATTTGGTATTTTAAGACTTCTACTATGCCTCAGGCATTGGGGGGACTTCTAGAGTTGTCTTCCTATGAAGACAAGGTGTTGGGTGGTGTTGGTGATGTCAGTCCTAGTTTTTTGGGTTCCTCTCTTGTAGCCATCTATAAATTTTAAAACTATCTCTTAGTTAATATATTATATAGTCTTGAAAATGTATTCAAGGAAATAGGCTCTGATACTACTCAAGTTGTCACACCCCGACCCGGATTGGTTGGATCCCCATGAGCAACCTACCACTCTTCTTGTTTATTAAGGTTTTCCACTTCTTTAAACTGTGAGTAGTAAGGCGTCCTTTAAACTTGTACCTTTCTTGGAATAACATTAATCAAAACTACAAGGAATTTAAACTCAACATACATGTCCTGCAGGTTTAGCTAGTAGAAGGTCTTTAAGTAAGCTTTTCCATTGGTTTCCTAAAAAGGGGTAAAGGGAGGGGTGAGTTCGACAACTCAGTAAATAGGTTTTTGAAATATGAGTTTCTTAAAAAAAAATGGTTTGCATTAAAGTGTGTCAGAGTCCTTATTTTATTTAAAATCATTTTTTTTCTCAAGTCCTAGTTTCCAAAATATTTTTCCAATGTTTACCAATACTCTTCCAAGGATTCTCAAATCCTTTCCAAGGTTTTCAAACCTCTTTCCCATTTCAATATTAGGTGTGTTTCACAAACAACACACGCCCTTAATCAGGAAGGATTCACACACATTTGCGAGATGCGGTTACGTCGACTACACCCAATTATGGATTGGAGCGTCTTTACCATCCACCATAATAGAAGTCTCTGACTTCTACCCGAAGTCTGAGTGAATGTCTCTTATGTCCTACCCTTAGACCAAAAATACTTTTTGTCCATATGAGGACAAAGACCTCATCCCGCCCCACCCCAGTCTCATGCGCATGAAGCTATGTCAAGCTTCTTTGATTGCTGGCACGACATGTCACACCTTGACCCAGTTTGATTGGATCCCTGTGAACAACCCACCGCTCTCTTGGTTTAAGAGGAGTTTCCTCCTTTAACTCAAGTGGAGCCCGGCATACCTTCAACCTTGTTCCCCAGAAAGACATATATTAAATAAAATGAAAGCTTAAGAGAAATCAAGCATACCTGATAGAGGGTAAGGTTTGGTGCTATCCCTAGTCATTTTCTCTATTTCCTGAAAAGCGATAAAAAGTGGGGTGAAATTCTACAATTCACTGAATGGGTATTTCAAAATAAAGTTTTGACAAAAAAATAGTTTTCAAAATTTGGAGTGTGCCAGACTCTTTAATTCCTTCAAATTTGCTCATCTTCAAATTCCAGTTTTCATAACCATTTCTCATTCACAATGGTGTGTTTTATCAATCAACACATGCCTTCATCATGAAGGAACACACAATCCCAGGCCAGCCCATCCATTGAACCCACTTGTGGTGTCGGAGCAACTTTGTCGGCCACCTAGATAGAAGAACATCCATTTCTACCCTGATAATGAGTGAATGTTCGCGACATATAACCCTTAATCTCATAACAAAGCTCCATGTCCGTATGAGTATAGAGACCTCATCCTATTCCCACCCCGGTCTCATGCGCTTGAAGTTACGTCGAGCTTCGCAAGACTTCTAGTACGACTAACTACCCTTATACCCACCATGTTGTCTAGAGACATGGGACGCATCACTACCTCTCTTGGGTGTCTTGAAGGTACCGTAACACAGTGTGTGCACAAATCAACAGTTTTCACATGAGCCATATAATTTGTGGTGCCACTGGTCCGACGGCCCCGACCATCAACTCAACCTATAGTTGTTTGTCTTAACTAGTCCGAAGACCTGTCATGTCACACTACCACTAGTCCATCTAGTATGTCGGTCCTGTCTTGGTACCATGGCCAAACACATCATTCATTTAAAATTTTCATGGCTTAAACTCATGTTTGTTTTACGAGCTCCTGCTCATGCCAACTGGCCTTGGGCCCACTATATGAGATTTTCAAAAATCGGACATGTTAGCCCCCAAGTTCCAAAATCGAGTTCTCCAACCTAATAGAACTATTCGAGCTCCTGTCAAGAAGGTCTCCCAAAATGTTTAAGCAGTGGCACACAATCAGGAGAGAGCACTTCCAACAAAATATACTTTTTAACTATCCATCCTACCAACCGAGTATGAGGACATCTCCGCTCATAACCGATAAACCGGGTTTTCCACTTCCTTCAAGGAAGTTTCATCATAGCAACCGGGTATGATCTACTTACAACCGAAAATTAGTTTTTCTGCGTAATTTCCACATCACTCCTCTCAGGTGTGATGATTAAAATACCACTAAATAATAAGTTTTCATTTTCGAGGTGCTTATCATCCCAACCGGGTATGATATTAAATTCCCTCTCAACCGATCGCGTAGTGTATTTCCTCTAAGTCGGCTTTCATCCCTTGCGAGCTTAATCTCAGTTGTCATTCCCCATATCTCGTGTTCCTACATGAAATGAACATTTTTGTTCATTATTATTTGGCTTGATAACCTTCATTCATTATAAATGACTAAAATATCCAACTTTTCAAATATTTGCAATTTGGTCCCTAAAGTTCTTTTTCTTTTACTTTAGGCCCCAATTGTCAGTTTTCCTCCAAATTGAGTCCCAAAAATTTTAAAATTCCTCTTGGGACCTCAATTTATTAAATTTCACTAAAGGGGTTCAAGTTTTTCGAATTCCCAATTTGGTCCCCAATTTTTCCAAAATTACCATTATGCCCTTCCTTTACAAAAATGGTAAGTTTTACCCCAAAAATTCTAAAATTTGCTCAAATGGTCCTCTAACACTCTTATCATGCCCAATTGGCCCTCAATTATATAAAATTATATTTTAGTCCCTCAAATTTTCAAACTCCCAAAAATTTCACCAAATTTTCCCCCAATTTCAACTTTTCAACACACACAAATTTTATTTCATCAAATTGACCGATCAAACAAGTTTAATTGTTGAAATTGAAATTAAATTTGAGTTTCTACATCTTCATACGATTCAATTGCACTTTGAATCGCAAGTTTTGACACTGGAACGAGCTCAAACCAAGCTTCGCCGAAAAATAGAACGTAGAGAGAAAAAGCTTCAAATGCTCACCGTCGGGGGCACGACGGTCCGAGCTTTCAATCTGAGCAGATAGCTCTCCTCCTAAGATTCCTCCTAGGATCAAGAATTGCATCAATTGACATCGAATTGGGTGAGAATTTTATCATCGAAATTATGTCAGTTCTCTCTTTAGCATCAGTCGAAAATTATAGAGGGGAGTCGAATTATCTTACCTTTCAATTCTAATCTAGTTGTATGAGGGCTGAGGAGGTGTTGGGAGAACTTGGTTTGGCCTGATAAAGGCTTGAATTGGCTGATTTTAGCTCAATAGAAATAGGGCAGCTTTTGTCCACCAGAGCTGCTTCACTATTCGATCACGCCGGCGCTTCTCTAGCAACCCTCAAAGCGAATGAAGACTACCACCATGTAGCTAACTTCTCCTCGGTTCTAAGGAACCCAACCACGCTTCTTTGGCTTAGAAAAAACCCTATATTGGAGCTCTAGATCGAGCTTCACCGAAAAACTGAGTAGTTGAGAGAGAGTGGGATTTTTAGGTGTGGAGAGGATGAATGGAGAGGGGCTCTTTATATAGGGAGCTCGGGGACTCATCGGTCGTCCGTTTGACACCTTTATGACAGTCATTGATGGCCTAAAACATACTGAACGGAAACATTTCCTTTTCATCGGTGCTACTTTGATTTTTCAGCAAGTCAACAGTGCTGCCATCTAAAGGAAGAAGACAACACTATTTCGAATCGAACTAGACCGATCCGAACTTGGTTCAAAGCTTAAACTGGCCGATTTAGGCCCAATTCGACCAAGGTTTTCAAAATTAAAAATTTCTAAATTTATATGAATTCATTATCTATCAAACGGTTGCCTCAATTCTCAAATTGAAATTTTCTAAGCCACCTAGAAAAATGAATTTAGCATATGGTTCAATAATGGTACAAACCGGTCCAAACCAGTTCAATTCGATTCACATGAATTATTTTGGTTTTCATCCCCCATTCACCCTAAAGTCCTTTTTCATGACATATGTGACTCTTTAGGTCACTTGAAATCCATAAATTTCCCGATTTACCCTCTCTCTATCAGTTCTAGTTCATAATCGACTCGGTTCATAAACTGGTTCAATCCGGTTCGGATATGGTTCACTCGAACCGGTCTAGTTTTTCTCTCCAAAATTGTCCTAAGGTTCTAGGCCAAGGTTTATGAACCATTGGTGTTTACTCGGAAGTTGTAAATTCTCCAATTTGCTTGTTCCCCGATAATCGGATTTGTGAATCGGTTTGGTATTCTCACTTTAGTTTGACCGATTCTTTTTTGGTTTTCCTTAACTCCAAAGAGCGGGGTTTACACGACAAACTTCCTTTATCTCCACCATGTCGTCCAGTAGCCCCTAGGACGCATCACTACCCCTCTTAGGTGTCTTGATGGTCTCGTACCTTACCGCACGCACAAAACAATAGTTTTCCTCATAAGCCATTTAATCTTTGGTCCCACTGGTCCAACGGCCCCAACCCTCAACTCAACCTACAACTGTTTGCCTCAACTGGTCTATCGATCTGTCTTGTTGCACTACCACCAATCCATCGAGTATGTCGATCATGTCTTGGTACCATGGCCAAACACATCATTCATTTAAAATTTTCATGGCTTAAACACATGTTTGTTTATGAGCTCATGCTCATGCCAACTAGCCTTAGGCCCACTGTACGAGATTTTTAAAATCGGGTATATTAGCCCCCAAGTTCAATAATTGAGGTCTCTAGCCTATCTGAGATATTTGAGCTCCCATCAAGAAGGTCTCCCAAAATGTTTAAGCAGTGGCACATGGTCAGGGGAGAGCACTTCCAACAAAAACAATCATTTAGCTGTCCTTCACACCAACCAGGTGTGAGGACATCTTCGCTCATAACCGATAAGTAGGTTTTCTACTTCCTTCTAGGACATTCATCATGCCCACCAAGTATGATCTACTTACAACAAGGATCTACTTACAATCGATAAGTAGTTTTTCCACGTAATTTCAACATCACTCCATCCAAGTGTGATGTTTAAATTTCCATTTAGTAGTGGGTTTTCATTACCGAGGTGCTCATTATCCCAACTAGGTATGATGTGAAAATTCTCACTCACTCGATAATGTAGTGAATTTCCTCTTAACTAACTTGTTGACTTCATGCAAACTTGTCTTGGCTGGCGTTCCCAGTACTTCGTATTCATACACGATATGAACATCCTTGTTCATTATCCTTTAGCCTAATATCCTTCACTCATCACAAATAAATGAAATACCCAACCTTTTCAATTATTTGCAATTAGGTCCCTAAAGTTCTTTTTCTTTAACTTTAGGTCCCTAATGCCAATTTTTCCCTAAATTGAGTACCAAAACTTCTAAAATTCACTTTCGGATCTCAATTTATTCAAAATAAAAACAGGGGTTCAAGTTTTCCAAATTCCCAATTTGGTCCCCAACTTTTCCAAAATTAACATTTTGCCCCTACTTTACAAAATGGTAAAATTGACCCCAATATATTATAAAATTTACCAATTGGTCCCTTCACATATTTTACATGCCCAATTGGCTCTCAATTTTAGAAAATTGCACTTTAGTCCCTCGAATTTTCGAAATCCCCAATTTCAACCTTCCAACCTAGCCAAATTTGATTTCATCACATTGAATGATCAATCGAAGTTATTTGTTGAAATTGAAGGTGGATTCAAGTTCCTACACATCCATATAATTCAATTGCATTTTGAATCGCATGAATTGACGCCAGAATGAGCTCAAACGAAGATTTGCCAGAAAACTAGAATTAGAGAGAGAAAGCTTCCAAAGCTTTCCGTCGGGAGTGTGACGGTCCGATCTTTCAATCTGGGCAGATAGCTCTCATCATGAGGTTCCTCCTATGATCAAGAATTGCATCAATTGATGTTGAATTAAGGAAGAATTTGGTTAGTGAAGTTTCGTTGGTTCTCTCTCTAACACTAATCGAAAATTATAGAGTGGAGCTAAATTAGCTTACCTTTCAGCTCTATAAGGGGTGTGGAAGTGTTAGAAGGGCTTGGTTTGGCCTTAGTAGGGCTCGAATTGGCCTTTTTCAGCTCGGCCGAAACAAGGCAGCTTTGGTCCACCAGAGCTGCTTCACTGTTCTATCACGTCAGCATTTCTCCAACTACCCTCAAAGCAAATGGAGACTACTGTTGGGTAGCTAAATTCTCCCTGAATCTAATGAACCCACCTTCTTTGGCTCAGAAAAATGCCCAAGTCGGAGCTCTAATTTGAGCTTCACCGCAAAATATAGCAGTAGGGAGAGAGTGGAGTTTTCAAGTGTGAGGAGGATGAATCAGGAGGGGCTCTTTATATAGGAAGCTAACGGACTTCTTGGTCGTCCAATTGGTGAATTTATGGCACTCATTCATTGCCTAAAGCTCCCTAGCCAAAGACTTTTCATCTTCGTTGGTGCTACAAGATTTTTGGGTGAGTGAATAGTGTTATCATCTAAAGGAAGAAGATGACACTATTCCGAACCAGACCGGACCGGTCCGAACTAGGTTCAACGTGAAAACCGGCCGGTTTATGCCCAATTTGACCGAGTTTTTCAAAATTAAAAATTTGTAAACTCATTTAAATTCATTCTCTATCAAATGGTAGCCTCAATTCTCCAATTTGAATTTTCTAAGCCACCTAGAAAAATGAATTTAGAAACCGGTTCAATAGTGGTTCAAATCGGTTCAATCTAGTTCAGGTCCGATTCACCTGAACCAATTTGGGTTTCACCTCCAATTCATCATAAAGTCATTTCTCATTAATTTTTTTTACTCTTTAGGTCACTCGAGATCCATAAATTTCCCGGTTTGCCCTTTCTCTATCGGATGGTGTTTGTGAACCGGTTCGATTTTCTCACCTAAGTTGACCGGTGCTTTCACGGGTTTCCTTGTCTTTAAGGGATGGAGTTTACAGTTTCCCTATGAACCTTCATAATTTAATCAAGATATGCTTTCCATGGGTTTGAATTAGACAAATAATCAAAAACCCTTTCACATTAAAGGGATCAAGCATTCGCGGAATGGACCTTATGAGGCCACAACCTCGATCTGTCCCACTTGTGTCCCAGAGTGCCTTTACCGTCCACCTTGGTGACAGGTTACAACCTCTAACATGTTGGTACGAGCCTACAACATCAACAATTTGTCTATGTGAGCACAAGCGCACAACCCCTAGACATTTCCAAATGAAGTTGTCTGCTATTGAGGGACAAAACCTCTCCTACTTTCCCTCGGTCTCAATGTTTACAAAGCTCCTAGAGCTTTAAGACAAACATGACCAGTGATAGCTTCCCTTGTTCCAATCTTGCTATTGAGCAGCCTTAGAACAAACACAACCATGTATCGGGCGTCTTCTTGGTTCCTAACTATTGCAATCACAAACAAGTGTATTTTGATTCAAGACTTTTCTCTTTGCATTGCTAGCCCAACGGGCTCCAAACTGACTCTAGCTCACTACCTTAAGCAAATATTATAAATTTGTGATAACTTTTATTAAACTTCTTAATCATAAATTATTTATGAGATTTTACCCATTTCCCCTAGCATTTGGCCCACTTGTACTAGTTTTTAAAAATACGGCCTTGGGCCCACTTCTCTAGTCAAAACTGTGGCATTAGGCCCACTTTCACAAAATTAAATCTAATAAACTCTTTGTCGATAATCGGTCCCACCCATATCCTCCATTGACAATTGAATTTGATCATCCCCTACAAGTGTATCCACACATACCTTTCAAGGGTTGTCCTGCTATCATGATTCATGCCTGCAACATAAATAAATCCCAAAATAGTTTAAATAGTTTCACGTAGTCATGGGATTTTATTTCGGGAAAAGAAGTTTTCAACTTTTGCAAGTAATAAAGTGTCATCTGTCCAATCGGACTCAATGCCGGAAATTCCACTCACACATATTCCAAGACTTATTCATCCACGGGAATTTCCACGCTTGACATGTCTTTCCTTTACACAGACTTGTAAGTGATCGATTCCTACAACAAATTGGGCAATTAAGTCCCAAATAATAAAGTATTCACACTTAAAGCACATAACTTTTTATTAATTACAATTAAGCACTTAAGGTATACTTGTTTCTAATTAGGTTCCTAAGATTCTCAAATCTTCTCTTTGGGTTCCTAATTTCTCATTATTTCCAATTGGTACTTGATTTCTCATTATTTGTAGTAAAATCCCCAATTTTTTAATATTGCAATTTAGTCCGCAAACATTCAAAAATTAAATTATTATCAACTGCTATCTTTCCCGGGTCATTTGTGAAATGAATTTTAACCTTGCCCTTTTTAAAGAAAAATTTAAATTTTCTTTGTAAAATATTTGAGAAAGAAAGAGAAGTAAGCCTTAGTCCCTCTGATTTTACTATGGTGAAGGTACACACCATGGTAACATAAAGGGGATTGGTGGGTAGACGGGATCGTCGGTTGAGTAGAACGGATCGGGGAGTGACATGTTGTCACGCCCAGACCCGGTTTGGTCTAATCCCCGTGAGCAACCAGCCACTCTCCCGGTTTACTGAGGGTTTTCCCCTTCTTTAATCCATTTGGAGTAAGGCATCCTTTGAACCTGTATCTTTCCTGGAATAACATAAATCAAAATTGCATAAAATTTTTAACTTACATACCTGTCTTGCAGGTGTAGTTATTTAGGGTCTTTGGGTAGTTTTTCCTTGGTTTACCTGAAAAGTGATATAAGGGCGGGGGTGAGTACGAAGACTCATTAAATGGGTTTTTAAATTTGACTTTTAGGAAAAATGTTTGAATAGGAGTGTGCCAGACTCCTCATTTTCTTTTAAAAACATTTCATTCTCAATTCTTGTTTTCCATAACCATTTCTCATCATAATAGTGTGTTTATCAATCAACACACACCCTACATCATGAAGGAACACACAAGCTTATTTTAGGAGAGTTGCGGTCTAGACACTTGGTTGGGGTGCACAGGTGGAATCTTTTTAAATATCCTTACATAAGTGGCATAAACTTCCAGAAATTTTCCTTAGCCTGAAGTTTGCTGAGTAAGTCTTGCGTCAGGAGTTTCAATCCCAAATTCTAGTTGAGTTCTCAATTTTGATGGAGGTGTTTCATCTTCAACAGATTTTGAGGGAGTTCTCCTCCTTTTGGGTGTTCTCCGACATTATTGGCCTTTCTATTAGTTTGAAAATTCACTAATTTTATGCAGTAATTATTCCCAGCATTTGTTCAAAATCCTTTTTCCAAAGATTCCAGATTTTTTAAAATAATTTTACTTCTAAAAACCTAGTTCAAAAATTTTATGCTCTGATACCACCTGAGTTGTCACACCTCCATCCGATTTTGTCGGAACCCTGTGAATAGCTCCTCCTAAAACCATAATAGATGATACAACTATTACTATAGTATTAATAGAATCAAGGCTCAAAATAACAAAATAAAGAGTTCATCGATTTATGTTTCCAAATTATGCCGAAATATATAAAGTTGTATATAAATCGATAAAAGGGAACTTACATACCAAATAGGGAGTTCATCTACTAATGTCATTCTTGACATTTTTAAGACTTTGAAAGGGATAAAGGAGGGGTGAGTGTCACGCCCCGACCCGGTTTGGTCGGATCCCCGTGATCAACCCGCCACTCTCCCGGTTTATTAAAGGGTTTCCCCTTATCGTAAACCGTAAAGAGTAAGGCGTCCTTTAACTTGCACCTTTTTCCTGGAATAGCATAATCAAAACTGTATAAAATTTAAAACTTTAAATACCTGTCTTATAGGGATCTTAGTTGACGGTCTTTAAGGAGAGGCTTTCCGGGATTTCCTGAAAGGGATATAAGGGAGGGGGTGAGTACGACTACTCAGTGAATGGGTTTTTAAAAGCTTTTGACTTTTAAGAAAAACATTTATATGGAGTGTGCCAAACTCCTTTATTTTAAAAAATCCCATCATTTAAAATTTTGGATTTTTCCATTATTTCTTAGTTACCACGGTGTGTCGTCACCCAACACACATCCTTCATCATGAAGATTACACACATTCGCAAGTCAGTATCACTACTGAACCCGCTAGTGGCTTCGGAGCGACTTTTCCTGCCACCCGGATAGAAGTACGACCACTTCTACCTTGGGAATGAGTGGATGTACGTGACATCCTACCCACAATCCCGAAATCACTTCTTCATGTCCGTATGAGGACAGAGACCTCATCCTGTCCCCACCCCGGTCTCATGCGCTTCGTGCTACTCTAGATTTTGCACAGACACCTGGAACGACGAACTGCCCTTATAGCCACCAGGTCATCCAATGCCCTTAGGACGCATCACCACTCCTCATGGGTGTCTTGATGATCTCGTACTCACAGTGCATGCATAAATAATATTTTCTTATATTGCCATGTAATCTATGGTGCCACTAGTCCAACAGCCCCGACTCTCAACTCAACCTGCAGCTATTTGTCTTGACTAGTCCGTCGACCTGTCATGTCGCACTACCGCTAGTTGACTGAGCATGTCGGTCCTATCTTGGTACATGACCAAACAATTCACTTATTAAGTTTTATGGCACATATATCATGTTCATTTACGAGCTCCTGCTCGTGCCAACTGGCCTTGGGCCCACTGTACGAGATTTTCAAAATCGGGCATTTAGCCCCCAAGTTCCAAAATCGAGGCCCCCGGCCTATTAGAGCTATTCGAACTCCCGTCGAGAAGGTCTCCCAAATTGTTTAAGCATTGGCACACAGTCAGGGGAGAGCACTTCCGACAAAAATAGGTTTTTACTGTCCATCATATCGACCGGTATAAGGACATCTCCGTTCATAACCGATGAACGGGTTTTCAACTTCCTTTGAGGAAGTCTCATCATACCAACCGGGTATGATCTATTTACAACCCGTAAGTAGTTTTTTTTCACATAACTTTCACATCACTTTCTCTAAGTAGTGATGATTAAAATACCACTAAACAGTGGGTTTTTATATCGTGGCACTTATCATCCCCAACCGGGTATGATGTTAGTAAACCCACTCACCCGTTAATGTCGTGAATTCCACTAGACTGGTTCTTTGTATTCACACGAGCTTGTCCTTGCTGGCGTTCCCAGTATTTAACATTCCGGTGAAGGCACGACAGTCCGAGCTTTCGATCTGGGCAGATAGGTCTCGTCCTAAGGTTCATCCTAAAATCAAGTATTGTATCAATTGATGCGGAATTGGATTAGAATTTTGTCATTGAAATTCGGTCGACTCTCTCTTTAGCACCGATCAAAAATTATAAAGGGGAGTCGAATTGGCTTACCTTTCGGTCCTAATTCGGCCGTGGAAAGGCTGAGGAAGTGTTGGGAGGGCTTGGTTTGGCCTGAGGAGGGCTTGAAATGGCCGATTTCAACTTGGCCGAAATAGGGCAGCTTCGGTCCGCCGGAGTTGCTTCACTATTCCATCATGTCGGCGCTTCTCCAACGATTCTCAGATTAACTAGAGTTTGCTATCAGATAGCTGTCTTCTCCCCGGTTTTAAAGAGCCCGACCTTTGTTCAAGTCGAAGCTCTGGTTCGAGCTTTACCGGGAAATGGAGCAATAGAGAGAGAGAGAAGTGTTTAGGTGTGAGGAGAATGAAATGGGGATAACCTCTTTATATAGTCATAAAACATGTGTATTAAATGGGCGAGATTTATTACTAGTATTAATATTGCCATAAATTATTGGTATTAATTCCAATAATTTAATTTCGGTATTAAATTATTTGTATTAATTCCAATAATTTAATTTAGGTATTAAATTATTGGTATTAATTTCAATAATTAAATATATATTAATTGATGACTATTTATGATAAGCCGTGTTCGCATAAAAATTTTTGACCGAAATTTCGGGTTACAAAAAAATAATACTTCCCAGGAGGTCACCCATCCTCACACTACTCTTAGGTAAACACACTTAACTTTGAAGTTCTTGTGGAATCTAGTTCACCTAAACCAATTTGGTTTTTATTTTTTAGTTTGTCTTAAGTTTCTTTTCCAATGTTTAATAAATCCTTTGGATCAACCGAAAGTTGTAAATTTTCATATTGCTTATTCCCAAATGTAAATCGGTTTGGTTTTCTTATTCGGTTTGACCGGTTCTTTTCCCGGTTTTCCTTAACTCAAATGTGCGGGATTTACAGTGAGTCTACAACTCAGTGAAATGGGTTAGCTGACAACGCGATATCATATCCATAATTCAACACGTACAAAACAACTATAAGGATGTTTTTACTTAAATCAAATGGTTTGGGTAATCAAATAAACAAGCTAAAACTTGTTTTTTCTTATTGAAAAATCTTTCACATGATTTCTCGGTTAAATCTACAGCTTATATTTCACAAGCTAAAAAGTTGTTCCTTTCTTTTCATAAGAACCTTCCTAATTTAATCAAGGTATGCTTTTCATGGGTTTGTATTAGACAAACAATCAAAAACTCTTTCACATTAAAGGGATCAAGCATTCGCAGAATAGACCTTTTGAGGCTACAATCTCAATCTTTCCCACTTGTGGCCCAAAGCGCCTTTACTGTCCACCTTGGTTTCAAGCTATAACATCTACCATGTTGGTATGAGCCTACAATAACGACAATTGGTCTGTGTGAGCACATGCACAACCCCCAGACATTTACGAATGAAGGTGTTTTCTATTGAGGGATGAGACCTCTCCTAAGTTCCCTTGGTCTCAATGTCCACAAAGCTCCTAGAACTTCAAGACATAATTGACCAGTGATAGCTTCCCTTGTTCCAACCTTGCTGTGATCAGCCTTAGAACCAACACAACCATGTATCGGGCATCTTATTGGTTCCTAATGATTGCAATCACAAACAAGTGTATTTTGATTTAAGACCTTTCTATTTGCACTGCTAGCCCAACGGGCTCCAAACCGATTTTGGCTCACCACCTTAAGCAAATATTATCTATTTTTGATAACTTTTATCAGGCTTCTTAATCATAAATTATTTATAGGACTTTAGTAGTTTCCCCTAGCCTTTGGTTCAATTGTACTAGTTTTAATAAATATAGCATTGTGCTCACTTCTCTTTTCAAAATGTTAGCATTGGACCCACTTTCACAAAACTAAATCTAATCAACTCTTTGTCGATTATGGGTTCCACCCATATCCTCCATTGACAGTTGCATTTGATTATCCCTTTCAAGTGTATTCACACACACCTTTCAAGGGTAGTTCTGTTATCATTATTCATACTTGTAACATAAATAAATCCCAAAATAGTTTAAGCAATTTTACGTAATCATGTGATTTTATATCGGGAAAAGAGGTTTTCAATTCTTGCGAGTAATAGAGCGTCATCTGTCTAATCAGATTCGATGCCAGAAATCTCACTCAAATGTATTCCAAGACTTGTTCTTCCATGGGGATTTCCAAGCTTGACATGTCTTTCCTTTGCATGGAATTGTAGGTGATCAATTCCTACAACAAATTATGCAATTAAGTCTCAAATAATAAGGTATTCACACTTAAAACCTGTAACTTTTAATTAATTATGATTAATCCCTTAAGTTATACCTTGTTTCTAATTAGGTCACTAAGATTCTCAAATCTTCTCTTTGGATTTCTAATTTCTCATTATTTCTAATTGGGTACTTGATTTCTCATTATTTGCAGTAAAATCCCCAATTTTTGAATATTACAACTTTGTCCCTAAATATTCAAGAAGTAAATTCTTATCAATTGCTATCTTTCTCGGGTCATTTGTGAAATGAATTTTGACCATGCCATTTTTAAAGAAAATTTTAAATTTTCTTTGGAAAATATTTGAGAAAGAAAAAGAAGTAAATCTTAGTCACTTCGATTTTACTATGGTGATGGTACCAACCATAGTAACATCAAGGGAATTGGTAGATACATGGGACTATCGGTCGAGTAGAATGAGACAAGGCGTGACATGTGATCTCAGAGTCAGAATGATTTTAGATCAAATAATGCAGTATGTTAGATGACACATCATCGACATTTGTATGAGGTAGATAGTTCATCATGAAATATTTTCATGGTAGTCCGTATATATAATGCACATACCCCTCATAGCCCAGAGATACTCGTGTGTGAGATCTTAGTGGATACAATGGAAATGCTACCATGTGTGAAGTTGTGATGATGAATACAACATTGATAACAAGAAGATGGGGATGTTCATCTACGGATGTTCATTGGGAGTGCATCAAGGCGTATGTACCCCTCGCACCTTGAGTTGGCATGTGTGAGAACTCAACGGTTAATTGTGTGTATTTGATGTGTGCATTGTGAAATAAGAATTGAATTCCCTATTTAAAGAAATAAAAGTTAAAGACTATTATGAGAAACAGTAAGTAAAAGTACTCATAAATGATGTAAGTGAGATATCACTGAAAATGTAATAAAAAATGGAGTGAAAATTAGGTTGTAAGTCATGTCGTGGCTACATATCAATAAACACAATCACTAAGCAATGAGCTTACCCCGTATACAATCTATTTACAGGTATGTGCAATGGAGTACTTAAGACCCTACAACAACCTCATCATCCAAACACATGCAACTGAGAAATGTGATTCAAAAGACGTGCACGAATCATAATTATATATTTGCTTATTGGTTGCTACATCCACGTGGGAAAAATGTAATTGTTTTGGGGCACATTACTTATTTTTGTGAAAAATTTAAATTTCTACTAAATTTGTATGTTTTTATTTTGAAACCTTTAGCATGTCGGTACTACTTTAGTAAAAGTATCCATAATTGTAACATCGAGTGGACGTGGCGGGTTGTCATCATTCTCGCCGACCTGGGAAATTGGTTTGGGGTGTTACATTCTTTGCATTTTATAATTGATCACTTTGTATTGATTGCTCTCCTAGAACATCAGACTTATTCTCAAGTATCTCGTGACATCCATGTTGGTTGGAAGTCATGAATGTTGAATTTTTTGCTGTTCAAAGTAACTCTACTTGGGATCTAGTACCTCCTCTAATGAGACGACTTATCACGAGATACAAGTGAGTTTTAAAGATCAAACAATATTATGATGACTCTATTATATGCTATAAAACCCATCACATTGAAAAATATTTCTCTCAACAACTAGGATTGAACTATGATGATAATTATAGTATTGTTATTAAGCCCATTATTATTTAAATTATTATTTCACTTGTTATTTTTCTTGATTATATCACTCAACAGCTTAATTTAAATAATAAATTACTTCATAATCATCTCAAGAGTAACTTTACATGGTTCAACCACCCATATTTGTGGATCCCACTAACGCTCATTATATTTGTCATCTATTTCGTTCTTTACATGAGCACTTACCATATTTATGTATCAACGTGATTCTTCCATCACTATTTACTATTTTTTCATACTAATTAGGTTGGCAACCCTAACTAATGATGTTATCTTAGTGATTTACTATATTTTATGGTAGCAACCTCATTTTGTATAGTTGTAAAAAATAATATATTATATTTTGTTATACTATGAAAACTAAATATAATATTTTTTTCCATGACCTAAATCACTTTTTTTAGGAATTTAGTTCTATTTTTGTCAATCTCTCTTGTGCTATCCTATCATTTACCTGAAAATCCTGTATTTCGGATCAATTTATTAAAATTCTGTTTATTTTTTGTGAGAGTTAACTAGCTCATTCACTCACTAAATTATTACTTTTAATTTGTTTTAATATTTACTATCTAAACACAATATTTGTGAGAAACTTTTTATCTTACATTTACTATTAAACCTTAACAACAAACACCACCAGTTGATGTCACCTACCTCCATTCCTCGAACAATACCTCCTCCCGAACACTCCCTCAATCTACTCAATGTAATGTAGGCTGAAAATACTATTTATTATCTATGTTCGACTTTTCACAATTATTCTACTTCAACTAAATGCATAAAATATAGTAGATATTACCATGAGAATATATTCTATATATTTTTTTTCTTTTTTAATTTGGAGCATTTGAAATTATTTTATTATTTTTATTGTTATATATAATCAATATTTTTATATCTAAATGTTATTATAAAAAATATTGATCACTAAATATTTTTATCTAAATGTTCTTTAATTTATACAATTATTTATTATATTGGCCAACCTTATATTATTTAAATATATTTACAAATAGTTTAATCAATTTACCACTAATATATACCCGTTAATATACTCTATGTTTTTTTTTCTTTTTACTTTTGAGTATTTAAATTTATTATTATTATTATTATATAATTAATTTTTATATTAAAAAGTGAAAGACTAAAAATAGACCTAAATAAAAGATTGATGACCGTATATTTTTTATTTAAAAGTTCTTTAATTTATACTTTTATTAACCTTGGTATAATTTATATTAGTTTAATATATTTAGCTATGTTATAGTCAATTCATAGGTCATGTATACAATAGAAAAAATGGTTTACATATATATATATATATTTTTTTTAATTTGATGTATTTCAAATATTGTAGCTATGGGCCCTTTTGCTCTCTAGTTCCATTGATGAGCAAAATCAATCGAACAGTTCATATCTTCCGCTCTTCCCCACTTGCATAAAGGTACCCTTTGTGCCCTTTTGCTCTCTAGAGCACACACTCTTCTCCCCAACCTTATATTATTTAAATATATTTACAAATAGTTTAAGAAAAGGTGAATCTCTGTTCATCGCCTTCCCCACTTGCATAAAGGTCCCCTTTGTGCCCTATTGCTCTCTAGAGCACACACTCTCCTCCCTCTTTCTTTCTCCGTCTCTCTCTCTCAGTGTAGCTGTGGGGTTCGGTGACTTTGCTCTGTGGAGGAATTCTGATGAGGAAAATGGAATCGGCTTGAGGGATCGTTCCTTGATCTGCCTGTTCCAACATACAGCATCGGCTTCTTCTTGTGGCGAATGTCCTCTACTTTTATTTGTCAGTCTGTTCCATTTTCCTGGGTAGCTCTGATGTTAGAATTTTCACGAAATTCCTCTGTCAGGAGACTCCAACTAGTCAGAAAGCACTTCATCCTTTGCAAGATCCTTTTCTCTATTTATCTTATGCTTTATTTTATTCTGGCCAAGTGATTGTAGAGACCTTTGCCTTGTCATTTCAAATCTCTCTTTATGCTTCACTGGCTTCATTTTCAGAGCCTTGTTAGTTACTATTGCACATCCAGCCAATTTATGATTTTTTGTTAATAAAAATCTCTGTTTCTGCTTCACTGCTTTATTTTCATAGCCTAGTTGGTTAATACTGTCCATCCGACCAATTTTTTAAGCTTCTGTTATTTCAATTCTCTGTTTTCTCCTTCACTGGCTTCCTTTTCATAGCCCAATTAGTTACTATTGTCCATCCGGCAAATTCGCGAGCTTTTGTTCAAAAAATGGCGGTTTTTTAAGCTGTTTCAGAACTCTGCTCCTACACTTCTCGAAGATTCATCGTTGGCAGGCATATTCTTTATCGCTGCTGCTTGTTCATGCAATCAGATCTCTTGAAAGTTGAATCCTTCTCTCCTCCTCTGTTTTATTTTTTCCTCTGAATCACTCGTCTTCATTTGAATTTTTACAAAGCTTGCTTTGAAAATCATTACTGTACCATTACAGGTCCCTGGTCTAGTGTTAAAATGGGTCATCTATTTGGGAACTCATCTCACAAACCGACACCCTGTGACACAACAATCTGGGCTGTCAAAGTTGTCCTGATAACAGTAGGTGTCGTGTCCTCTGTCCTTTTGGTCAAGATCTCTGTAGTTCCATGCATCTCCTCCGTCATCTCCAGTCTCTCTAGCCTGTGGGGCTTCTTGAAGAGCTTCTCATCTCCACCTTACATTTACCTTCTCCTCAACCTCATAATCCTCTCCATCCTAGTTTCCTCCATTTTCAGCCACCACGGTCAGTCCCCCCACCACAAGAAACCACAGACACTGAAGACCACAAACGTATTCTCCGACGATTCCTATTATGGCAACTTCGAATCCCATGATCGAGAAGAGAACCATAGTCTCGATGCTCACGACGAAGCCCAAGTGGAGAAGCTTCAGGAGGCTACGGTGGAAATGCCCAAATCCATTTCCCGGGAGAGCTCAGCCGAAGTAAAGGAGATGATCGTCGGTCAGCCGACGGAGCTGGGACCTACCGGAAAGCTAAAGCGTCCGTCCATGCCGGAGGAAGATGACTCGTTTGACTCAATATGGAAGTCCATAATGGAAAGCGAGGGGAAGACAGCTTCGCCCAGGTTCAAGAAACGTGACAGCTGGGACACGCAGCCTCATGTGGACCTCAATGCCTCGGCCGCTCTCAACCCCGACCCAGAGCCCGACCTGGGATCCGAAGACCCAGCCGCGTGGGCCCGGGAGGAGATCAGAAAGAACACCTTCAAGGAAGGAGAAGCCGCTTTGCCGAAACTGGACAAGCTCTTGAGCCAGGACGAGCTCAACCTGAGAGCCGAGGCCTTCATCAAGAAATTCAACCTTGACATGAGGCTGCAGAGGGAGGAATCGAACCAGCGGCTCATCGACATGCTCATCCGTGGTAAATGATCCATAGACGCTGCCGATTCGCTTGACCCTGTACATTCGATCCATTGAATAGGCCGTGTGTTCGCCCTAGTAGTGTGTTTGCTGTGTTTGTTTACAAGTTCTACATTTGATTTTTCTTTTGATCTGAGTGGAAGGTACGTTTTTGCTTGTATGATTTCTGTCGTATTGCTTTGGGCTGGAGGAAGGTGAAAGAGCATGATGTTTATATTATTACAGAACCTTTTTAATTGCTCAGACTTGATCTAATATAAACAAATTGGGATTGGATGAATTGGTGCAGAGTTTTTATTGAAAAAGTGCAATGGGTTGGGTGAATTGGTGCATAGTTTATATTGAAAAAGTGCAACAATCATAGAATCTTTTTTTCCTTACCTCGGAAATAGTATGTCTATTAATCACCCTAATTGGTTAATGGATTAATTCACACAGTAGACTTTCATTTCTTCTACTACCGCATTACCCTTCAAATTTGCTATTAATGTGTTTTTGACATATGAAATTTTAATTACGATAAATTAATGTAGAATTTTGACCATTTGTGATAATTTTTATAACATTAATTTGTCTAGAGATACTCAAATTCCTTAGGTTGTATTTGATAAATTTTAAATACAAGTTTGACCTAAGGATAATTACCATGCCCGATCATATTCATAGGTTGGACTAACTTAAAAATCACTACTTACTTTTGGTGATATGATATTGTGTATTATACCAAAATGGTCAGATTATTAAATTTAAAAAAAATACTTAGAATTTAAATTTCTATACATGTTATTTTTATTTGAAATATTAACCTAAATCAAATAATAAAAACACTTAGAATTTAAACTTCTATATATGATATTTTTATTTGAAATATTGACGTAAATCAAATAATAATAAGAAATGAGTAACTACTATAAAAACTATTGTTGTTATCCAAAATACCTTTCTTTTAAGTATTTTTCTCTAAGGAGGTTTTTCTATACTCGCATTCATTTTTTTTGTAGTTCATGAAATATGTTAAGAGGAGTGGATGAGCAATACTCACTTAAGTGTGAAAGTCGTTAATTGGATCTTTCTTGATCTTGATACTACCGTAACACAAAATAGCTTATACAATTTTACATTCTCACTTTTTTAATAGGGTTTACTACTTAAACTACCGTTCGTGCAATGGGAACTATTATTTAAATAATTGGATGAGAACTCTCATCCGAACCAACTTTCTATCGTACAATCAATCGTGTATTGAGGATGACATGGTAGCTAGCCATCTTCACTATTGATTTTATTATCAAGTTAATCCATCCTATACCCATTTATCACATGAGAATTATTTACTTGTAATTTACTTGGTCATCATCCTTCTTTCAAAATTACATGCTTGTAGCTTATTTCCAAAAGTAGTGTTAAAAATAGTTTATCAATATCGGGTCCTAGCACTTCATTTTACATATCAGGCCTTAACCATTCTCGATCTTGAATGATTGCCTTAGCCACTTAATTCATAGCTAGTTTTAAGAAACTAGTCTCACTCGTTTTGAAATCCTTCAGGTTCACACCTGTATTTTTTCAAAATCGTCGGGTCACGACCTACTACTCATATAATTTAGGATATTTCCTGACTTTTGATAATATGTTTCCATATAACCTTTTTATAAGGTTTTCCTTAAAAGATTTTCCCCAAAGCATTAATACTAGCAATTTGCATAAATTGGTAAGCATTGATCATAGCGGTCCAATGAGATATGATATTAGAAATCCCACTCACCGTTATAGTCGAGATGTGATGACGGTTTCTTCTTCAACTTTGGATGCACAATTACCGTAAGATTTATGTAGGATCATTCTACACAAATCAAATCATAATGTCGGGTCAATTTTGACCCCAACACTATATTTGTACGTTACCTTTTTTTTAAAAATTATGATTTTGGCCCTCAAACTTGGTTTGCTAACACCCAACAAACTCGTCTCAATAACCCATGTTTGTTATCTCTTTTCATCACTCTAGTTTTACACCCATGTTGGGTCATATTTACCAAAATATCCAAATGACTCTAATTTTCTCATTTAGATTACTAACTTTCCATTTTTTTTCCATTTTTGTCTCTATACTTTTCCAAAAACAACTAAATTGCCTTTACTCATTTTTCTTATCCATTTTGAAAGTCCTAACTTTTCAATGACTCCATGTTATGTCCCTCTAACTTTTTCTTGCCTCCTTTTATTCCTCACATTCATAGATTTCATTTTTGTCTCACACTTCTCAATATTTACAATTTTGCCCATTAAACATTTCCAAAATATTCATTTGGGTCCCTAGCCTTTTCCAAGCCATCTCTTCAGGTCCCCATATTTTCTCATACTTTATTTTAGGTCCATAGAATTCTAGTGACTCTCATTTGTGTTCCTATTTTCCTAAAATCATTGTTGACCCCTAAATGTTTCAAAAAGTATGATTTATTCCCCCAATTTTTATCTCCTTTAAAATGACAACATAAATTCTCCAAAAATATTATTTAAGTCCCTCATCATTTTCCTTAGGACCCCAATGTCACTTTCTGGTCAGCTTTGAACAGGTTTTAGTCGAAAACTCACCAGAGTGTAACCAATAATAACTAACGCATGTGGGGTTGGGTAGCTGACTTCTCCATAAGTTCGTGGATAATTTGATCACCCCTTGTAGTAGTCTGAGTCACATGTAATTCCCAATTTACAAAGAGGTGTCAAAAACTAAGATATATTAGAGATTTTTAGATTTTTCATGGTCACTAGGCCTACCTTTAGCTTGGACGACCACTAGGGTTGGCAATAGGAGATCGAGAGGGGCTTCCATGATTAATTTGGGTCGTAGTTGGTCATTGAGGAGGTCCGGGCAAGGTCAGAAAGCTCCTGCCCTATTTTCGTCCAAGGAAGTAGTCGTACTATTTCGTTACATTATCATCGGTACAAGGTATATCAGTGTCTGGGAGAGGTGCGGTTGGAAAGCTGACCTCTGTCTAGTTTTAAGGACACCTAAATAGCTAAGTCTTGTGGTCAGAGGAAGAAATGGTAAACTCTTGTATGTAGGTCACTAGAAAGTGGTGCAAATTAGATTTCATAGGGAATTCTAGCCAACCATCAACGAGAGATGGACCGACACTTATGGAAGCTCAGGGACCAACTCTCTATCATACCATGTCCATAGCCGACCAGATGAGACTCTCTATGTCATACCCCAACCTAGTTTGTCTAATTAGAACATGTGAACAACTTGCCACAAACTCTTGATTTTACAATGATGGACACCTTATTGTTGTAAGCCAGACACGACTTAAGGCTTAGAATAAAACATCTCATGTTATTTCCCAAAAATATTTAGTTGGAATTAAAAAATAAACATTATAAACTATATTGTGATTAAGCACTGCATGTAAGGCGTATCTTTGGGATATTGATAGCTTTCCAAATTATTCATGTGTCAAGAAAACATCTTAATATACTCTATGAGGTATTGGAGGAGAGTGAGTTCATAACTCAATGAGTAAGGTTAATTAACATCAGAACATCATGTCCACGATTCAACACATACTCTAATCAGTTATAAAGAAAGGATTTAGAAAATGAGATTTAACCAAAACAGGTTAAAGTTTAAATAGATGAGGCTTGTTTTTTACAAGCTTGTATTCTATACATTCCTTTAGAGAAAGACTTTTTCTACTGGGTTTATCCATAGCAAGACTTAAAGGTTTACTTTATAAAAGTTGTATGTGACAAGTATATTAAACGCACTTCTCTATCATGGAGAATGTCACACATTCACAGAACATACATCCTATCTATTCTACTTGTGGTTCTAATAGACTTTACTAACCACCTTGGTATGGGGTTACAACCTCTACCACACTAATATGATGCTATGACATCCACCATTTGTTTGTGTGAGCATTGTAGCTCGATCCCCAAACATATAATTTGTATTGTCCACATTAAATAGACTAAACCTTCCACCTTCACAATGTCTATTCCGCATAGGACTCTTAGAGCCCTTGACGTACTGACTCAACTATAACTTCCATTGTACCGATCTTGCTAACCATTAGTCCTCATAACCATCACTACCTCATACTGGGTGTCTCATAGTCCTATTACAATTCACACACATACAAGTATTTTACTTAATATCATTATTTTTTTACTATTATCTCTATGATATGAAACCTACCTCAAGCTCGATAGTATTTACTTTGATGACCCATTTTACACAAAATTATATGTTTAAGTATTTTAACATGCTCAAAATTTACCATAAAGGCTATTTATGGGACAAGTCTCATTTCCATTGGCCTTTGGCTAACTTTTACAAGTTTTTAAAACATGGCTTTGGGCCCACTATTTTTGAAAATGTTGGCCTTGGGCGCACTTCTCAATTTACAAATTTAATCTATTCCCTCAACCATGGGTCGACCTGTTTCTTGAATGAGGGAATGAATTTATATATCATGCTTGAAAAAAGCATATGGTAAATCTCCTTAAGCAAGATTCATGCTCACATGAAGAATATATTCACCAAAATAATTTTTAGCGGGGTTTAGGTAGTCAAGGGGAATATATTCTAAAACTATCTTAATTATTTCAAACTATTAATTGTGCAAGTAATATCACATCATCGATCCAATTGAACTCGATACTAAAAATTACACTCACTGTTATCTGCTGTCATGTTCATCCTAAAGGGATTTCTGCATCTTCGTACTCCTCTTGCATGATCGTGTATGATTTGCTTCCATCCAGTCTATTTCTAATACTTGAGGAATCTGGGGTCGGTAATTATGGTTCGAAATTCCCCTGAACTTTAAATATACCCTCATGGCATTTTCGTAATTTTGGCTCCCAACTTATTTCAGGCATCCAAATGCGGCCTTATATGTGCATTTTTCACACCCAAACATATGTGCCCTTAGTGATAGTTTGGTAAATCTCTCTAACTGCTAGGGGTATTATAGTAATTCCCCTAGTTAATGGCATGCTTTATAATATTTTATGAAGCATGAGGATAAGGTGGTCTTTTTTCCTTTATCCTTCAATTCGCCCTCATGCTCACAACTTTGAGGATTAGAATCTCATTTCTTTAGAAAAATCTTCTCTTCCTTATCCTGTCAATTTCCACCTCCCATGCTTGAGTTTCCCTTCAGCTCATTTGTCCACCTAGGAATGGTTGCCATCTTCAAAGGTCCGACCCATTATTGTCTTCAGCTTGTACTCATGAGTGTTTTTCCAATTTAAGGTATCTTTTGAATCCCACTTCTGAATCTCGTGCTTCCTTCTTGCTTAGTTATCCTATGATTCCTAGAATTGATCGATTACATTAGTCTTGTACTCCTTTATATTTTCGAGCTACAAATTGAATCCCCTCGGCCCATTCATTTCACTTTTCTTTTGCAGGTGGTTCAAGTAATCCCTTGATGCTATCCATTCGTCTAAAGAATCTCATATTTTAGTTTCTGATGTCTATCCATTCGAAGTCTTCACGGTTCCATAATCATTCGATAATCGTCGACTTCTATCTTCCCTTCAATCAATCCTCCTAATGGGTTAGTTCTTGATTCTAATTAACCTGTTCCTGATTTCATAAAGTTCTATAGGTTACAATTCGAGCTTCCCTTTAGCTCCTTACTTCGACTAACCCCCAATTGAAGCATTTTCTTTGTTATTGATTGAAAGCATAAACATTGAACTTCCACTATTGATTGAGGAACTTGTAAGGTAATCAATCGTATACCCTTTCTTTCATATATCTCCCCTTTATATTGAATCTAATAATTCTCATTAGTTTATGTCGTTGTTGCTTATCTGATTTGGTAACTCACTTTGAGTTTCTTTATATAGGAATGTTAGTTGAGAGATTTTTATGAGGTCATTAATTTCTTAAGAAGTTTGTTCCAATTCATTCTTCCATTTGTAAGTGACTTTAACACATGAATAAGGTTTAGTTAGATGGAATAAATTATATGCATAAAAATGGTATGTGTCATGGTTTTAATTCTTGACTTATCTCTAAAAATTTCCTTTGATTAGGAGGAAAACAATTAATTGATGATCCTAATAGAAATGTATAGGTTTATTCCCCTTAGAATGGTAGGGAATTCTTTCCCTTATTTTCTTATTTAATATGTAGAATTATCCCTTGAATAGCTAGGTCCTAATTATGTAAGAAGATAATTAAATTCTACATGTTTACTAACATCAATTTATATATACTTAATGTTATTAGTAAGCTTGATGTAGGGAGGGGTCGGACTATGAAGTAGCTACTAGACGACTTCCCATTTTAACCCATGTTTGTTGTCCTGGTGACTTGTTTCCCCGATCTACTGCTTCAGCTCATACATTATCCCTTGTAAGCCTCTAATGTTTTTTTCAGTCATATTCTCTAACTAACAAGTACCGTTCCTTGTTTCAAGACAGACTTGGTGTGTTCTCCCTAGGCTTCCTTCAATTACCCAACAAAAATCCCCTAATATTGGGAGGTTTTAAGTTTGGTCATCTTCATTTGTTTAGTCTGGAGATGTATATTGTCCATATGGTTTTCCCTTCATGTTATAGAATTGGTCATTGAGCTATTAAATATAAGGAAATTGATTTATTAATCATAGAGATGCATCTTCAAAGGAATTCCTGCTGCACTTGTTGGAGTTTTCTAACTATTATTCCATACATTCTAGGATTATCATAAAGGAGCAAATAAACGTCCCCTAGTCTTTCCACAAATGAGCTATCCAATTTTTGTATTTTTATTAAACACTTGGGATTTTTTAAATTCTCATTTTGGTTTTCTCTTTACTAATTTTGATTCATTTTTTGAACTACGATTTTCTCTCTAACTTTTTTAGTTCTCATTTTCAATTTCTTATTTTGAGAGAATGAGGTTTATAACACAGATACAGATACCCTATGTTTGATAGAAAACTTGACATTTCAGCCCTCATTGGTGTATAAGATCAAGGTTAGGTAGAAGATCGACCACATCCTGAAGAAATACGTTGACAGCATCATAAAAGCCACTACAACTGACTTATGCATAAGCGCATATTAATTACTAGCTTTTAAGGATTGGGTGGTGGTACTGAGTATGCAGGACTGAAGAACATCGTACTTGATGAGGCACACAACTCCATTTACACGATGCATCCTAGTAGCACAAAGATGTACAAAACCTTGAAGAAAGGTTATTGTTGTCCAAGCATGAAAAGGGTGATCACGATGTATGTTGTCGGGTGTTTATCTTTTCAACAAATTAAGGTCGAGCATCTGAAGCCAATATGTAAACCCTACACATTTGAGTTAAGGAAAACTAGGAAAAGAACCGGTTAAACTGAATAAGAAAACCAAATCGGTTTACATTTGGGAATAAGCAATATCGAAATTTACAACTTTTGAGTGATCCAAAGGGTTCATTAAACATTGAAAAAGAAACTTTAAAAAAAATAGAAAACAAAAATTAATTTTGTTCAGGTGAACTAGATTTTATAAGAACTTCAAAGTTAAGCGTGATTACTTGAGAATTGTGTGAGGATGGGTGACCTCCTGAAAAGTATGATTTAATATCTAAATTAAATTATTGGAATTAATATAAATAATTAAATACCAAAATTAAATTATTGGAATTAATACCAATAATTTATGACAATATTAATACTAGTAATAAATCTCACCCATTTAATACACGGGTTTTACGACTATCTCACACCTGAACACTTCTCTCTTTCTCTCACTACTGCTTCATTTCCCGGTAAAGCTCGAACCAAAGCTTCGACTTCAACAAAGGTCGGGCTCTTTAGAACCGGGGAGAAGACAGCTATCTGATAACAAACTCCAGTCAATACGAGAATCGTTGGAGAAGCGCCGGCGTGATAGAATAGTGAAGCAGCTCCGGCGGACCGAAGCTGCCCTATTTCGGCAAAGCTGAAATTAGCCATTTCAAGCCCTCCCAACACTTTCTCAGCCTTTCCACGGCCGAATTAGGACCGAAAGGTAAGCTAATTCGGCTCCCCTTTATAATTTTTGATCGATGCTAGTGAGAGAGTCGACCGAATTTCAATGATGAAATTCTAATCCAATTCTGCATCAATTGATGCAATTCTTGATTATAGGATGAACCTCAGAACGAGACCTATCTGCCCAGATCGAAAGCTCGGACCACCGTGCCTTCACCGGTGAGTAATCGAAGCTTTCTCTCTCTACAGTCTGTTTTCCAGCAAAACTCCATTTGAGCTCGTTCCAACGTTAAAATCTGTGATTCAAAGTATCTTAGAATCGTATGAACATGTAGGAATTCAATTTCAACTCCAATTTCAATGATTAGAAGTGTTTGATCGGTCAATTTGATGAAATCAAATTCGGTAGTGTTGAAGAGTTGAAATTGGGGGAAAATTTGGGGATTTTCGAAATTCAAAGGGCCAAAATACAATTTTATGAAATTGAGGGTCAATTGGGCATGAAAATAATGTTGGAGGATCAATTTGAGGAATTTTGGAATTTTTGGGGCAAAACTTACCATTTTTTGTAAAAGAAGGGAAAAATGGTAATTCTGGAAAAATTGGGGGACCAAATTGGAAATTTGGGAAATTAAACTCCTTTTTGGTGAAATTGAATAAATTGAGGTCCCAGGATAAATTTTAAAAGTTACGGGACTCAATTTGAGGAAAAACCGACATTAGGGACTTAAAGTTAAAGAGAAATAACATTAGGGATCTAATTGAAAATAACTAAAAGTTTGGGTTTTCTTATTTATTGAAAATGAATGAAGGTTGTTATGTCGAGTAATAATGAACAAGGTTGTTCATATCGTGTAGGAATGCGAAATACCGGGAACGCCAGCAAGGACAAGCTAGCGTGAATACAAAGAACCAGTCTAGTGGAATTCACGGCATTAACGGGTGAGTGGGTTTACTAACATTATACCCGGTTGGGATGATGAGCACAACTTAAAAGTTAAAAACCACTTACCGGTTGTGAGTGGGTTATTCACATCATACCCAGTTGGGATGATGAGCACAGTTTAAAGTTAAAAGCCACTTACCGGTTGTGAGTGGGTTTACTAACATCATACCCGGTTGGGGATGATAAGTGCCTCGATATACAAACCCACTATTTAATGGTATTTTAATCATCACTACTTAGAGAAAGTGATGTGAAAGTTATGCGAAAAAAAAACTACTTACGGGTTGTAAGTAGATCATACCCGGTTGGTATGATGAGACTTCCTCGAAGGAAGTTGAAAACCTGTTCATCGGTTATGAACGGAGATGTCCTTATACCGGTCGGTATGATGGACAGTAAAAACCTATTTTTGTCGGAAGTGCTCTCCCCTGACTGTGTGTCAATACTTAAATAATTTGGGAGACTTTCTCGACGGGAGCTCGAATAGATCTAATAGGCCGGGGGCCTCGGTTTAGGAAATTGGGGGCTAAATGCCCGATTTTGAAAATCTCATACAGTGGGCCCAAGGCTAGTTGGCATGAGCAGGAGCTCGTAAATGAACATGATATATGTGCCATAAAACTTAATAAGTGAATTGTCTGGCTATGGTACCAAGATAGGACAGACATGCTCAGTCAACTAGCGGTAGTGCGACATGACAGGTCGACGGACTAGTCAAGACAAACAGCTGCGGATTGAGTTGAGAGTCGGGGCCGTTGGACTAGTGGCACCACAGATTACATGGCAATATAAGAAAATATTGTTTGTGCATGCACTGTGAGTACGGGACGACCATGAGGGGTAGTGATGTGTCCTAAGGGCACTGGACGACCTGGTGGCTATAAGGGCAGTTCGTCGTTCCAGGTGTCTGTGCGAAATCTGGAGTAGCAAGAAGTGCAAGAGACCGGGGTGGGGACAGGATGAGGTCTCTATCCTCATACGGACATGAAGAAGTGATTTCGAGATTGTGGGTAGGATGTCATGTACATCCACTCATTCCCAAGGTAGAAGTGGTCGTACTTCTATCCGGGTGGCAGGAAAAGTCGCTCCAAAGCCACTAGCAGGTTCAGTAGTGATACTGACTTGCGAAGGTGTGTAACCTTCATGATGAAGGATGTGTGTTGGGTGATGACACACCGTGGTAACTAAGAAATAATGGAAAAATCCAAATTTTTAAATGATGGGATTTTTGAAACCAAAGGAGTCTGGCACACTCCATATAAATGTTTTTCTTAAAAGTCAAAAGCTTTTAAAAACCCATTCACTGAGTAGTCGTACTCACCCCCTCCCTTATATCCCTTTCAGGAAATCCCGGAAAGCCTACACTTAAAGACCGTCAACTAAGATGCCTGTAAGACAGGTATGTAAAGTTTTAAATTTCATACAGTTTTGATTATGCTATTCTAGGAAAAAGGTGCAAGTTAAAGGACGCCTTACTCTTTACGGTTTACGATAAGGGGAAACCCTTTAATTAACCGGGAGAGTGGCGGGTTGATCACAGGGATCCGACCAAACTAGGTCGGGGCGTGACACAATAGGACTCCTCCAACCGCTCCCCATTCTCGAATGGAAGTGGAAGAAGATCATGATGGACTTCGTGACGGGATTGCCTCCATCTTCTCGTGGACACGACCCAATATGATCATTGTGGATTGACTTACAAAGTCACCCACTTTCTACCCATCAAGCTTATAGACTTAGTAGTACATAGTCGAGATTGTATGTTTGAATGGAGTATTAGAATCAATAGTATCAAATAAGGATCCAAGGTTTACTGCTAGGCTCTAGTCGAGTCTGTAGAGCTCACTCGGGATGAATCCACAGATGAGCACGACGTTTCATCCCCAGACAAATGGACGGTCCGAGAGAACCATCCAAACTTTAGAAGACATGCTACGAGCATGTCTTTTGAACTTTTGAAAAAGGTGGGAAGACTACATGTGCCTCATGGAGTTTGCGTACGACAATCAGTATCACGCCAATATACAAATGGCCACGTGTGAGGCATTATACGAAAGAAAATGTCGAACTCTAGTGTACTGGGATGAGGTGGGAGAATGCAGGTTGGAGAGAGTGGAGGTTAACGAAGAAGCAATGTAAAAGATCCTGGTGATTCGGGGTCGGCTGAAGGCGGCATAAGAATGACAGAAGAGCTACGTTGATAATCAATGTGGGGAGCTACATTTTGAGGTGGGTAACCAGGTGTTCTTAATGGTGACCACATGGAAGGAGGTAATCAGATTTCAAACCATGAGCAAACATAACCCAAGATACATGAGACCATACCCAATCACCCAGAGAGTCGGACCGGTATCATACAAGCTAATGTTACCACCCAAACTTAATTGGATTCACAATGTGTTCCACATGTTCATAATAATAAAGTACGAATCCAACCCGAGGAACATGCTAGATCTACCTCTTCAAGAGCTAGAAGAAGCTCTTACATATCTAGTGGAACCGATAGTCCTATTGAACCGATAGGAGTAGCATCTTCAAAGGAAGAAAATCCCAATGGTCAAGGTTATGTGGCAAAACAACCCGGTGGAGGAGGCAACCTGGGAATCTGAGGCCAGAATGAGAGAAATATTTGAGCATGTTTGGTCTCTCCCTGGACTTGGGCTTGTAAGTAAACATTGTAAAATGAACTAATTACTAAATAAGCAACTAGTTTTAGGGATAAAACTCCCAAAAAGGAGGGGATAATTGTAAAATCGAGAATTCTCGAACTGGAAAACAAGACTATACAGAGTAAGTAAGCACGAACCAGGAACCCAAATCAAACTTAGCTAAGGAAAGGTTTTGAGAAGGAGTATTAAGGTAATGAGAGGGTTCAAAATAAACTTATGAAATGTCCCAAGGTCCAAAATCAAGGATCGAGAAAGACTTGGGGAAGAACTGGTTCGAACCAGGTTCAAGTTGACTTAGGCCACAACCTCTCCCTCCACCACCCCCTCCCCCCATCCCCCTCCTAATCGGAATGTGGTGGCTCTTAAGTCCATTGAATAGGAAATTGAATGAAGAATTTTTAGGTATTTTTATTGGGCCAACTGATGATCAAAAGGGCTGAACCGTCCAAGAAATAGTCGAACCGATAAAAAAATTCGTCAAAAATCGGTTCACTATAGTGCAAACTGGTCGATGCACCACGTTGGGCACACACACGTGCGCATGTGTCATCTTCCACGCCTAACATCCGACTTGAGTAAAGGCTTAAAAAACTAAATTTCCCCAACTAACTTCAAAAATCTACCACTTGTAGAATTAATTCCTTATGAGGGCTACATGCTATAAAATGATGAAAGGAGGCTGGATAGCCACGTAAGTCTATAATCCATCCATATAAAAATTGGATGTTTCCTCATCATTTTTGGGATTGAAATTTGCTTTGAAACTCGAAGGACTCCAATTTTCGGTCAGAGAGCACTACTCATTCACCCGACCACCAACCTTGGAGTTCTTTGTGTTCCTCGAAATATGAAACTACCAGTTTTCCAATGCCACCACTCTTGGTCATCGATGCCTAATCTACGGGCGTCGTCGAGATCAAATAGTATTAGGTCCTCTCAAGTAAAATAATAGAGCAACTATTTTGGGAACCATTTCCAATAGCCTCGACGACCAAGGCTATGAAAAATTCTAGAGACTCTTTCAAGTCTCAAGTTCCAACACAGTCAGCCTCACGCGTTTGAAGTTTGGATTGCTTAAACAATAATAGAGACCCATTGTAAACCCCGTCCCTTTAATATAAGGAAACCGATGAAAGAATCGGTCAACCAAAGTGAGAAAAATTGAACCAGTTCACAAACCTGATCATCAAGAGAACTGGAAATTTGAGAAATTTATAAATCCTGAGTGACCCAAAGGGTTCATAAAATATTGGAAAAGAACCTTAGAAAAAATTGGAAGAGAAAAACCAGACCGGTTCAGAAGAATCGGATTCGAGCCAGATTAAGCCGGTTTATGAACCGAGTTGGTTCATGAACTAGAACCGATAGAGAAAGGGCAAACCAGGAAATTTATGGATCCCAAGTGACCTAAAGAGTCACAAAAGTCTTGAAAAAAAACTTTAGGATGAATTGGAGATGAAAACCAAACCGGTTCAAGTGAACCGGATCCAAATTGGATGACACCGGTTTGAACCACTATTGAACTTAATGCTAAATTCATTTTTCTAGATGGCTTAGAAAATTCAAATTTGAGATTTGAGGTGACCATTGGATAGAGAATGAATTTAGAAAATTTTAATTTTGAAAATCTCGGTCAAATTGGGCTTGAACCGGCCAGTTTAAGCTTTGAACTTGGTTTGGATCTGTCCGGTTCGGTTTGGAACAGTGTCGTTTTCTTCCTTCAGATGACAGCACTGTTCACTCACCAAAAAATTGAGCAGCATCGAAGAAGTTGAAAAGTATTCGGCCAGGGAGTTTCAGGCAATGAATGAACACCATTAATGTGCCAATCAGACAGCCAATAAGTCTATGAGCTTCATATATAAAGTGCCCCTCTTCATTCATCCTCTCCACGCATGAAATCTCCATTATCTCTCAACTATTCCAATTTTTGGTGAAGCTCAAACCAGAGCTCCAATATAGGTCTTTTCTAAGCCAAAGAAGGTGTGGTTGGGTTCTTTAGATTCGGGGAGAAATCAGCTACATGCTTGTAGTCTCCATTTGCTCCGAGGGTTGCTGGAGAAGCACCGACATGATCGAACAGTGAAGCAATTCCGGCAGACCGAAGTTGTCCTATTTTGGTCGAGCTGAAATTGACCAATTCGAGCCCTTCTCAAGCCAAACCAAGCCCTCCCAACACTCCACAATCCTCCTATAGCTGAAAGGTAAGCCAATTTGGCCCTCATTTGTAAATTCTAATCGGTGCTAGAGAGAGAACTGACAAAACTTCAATGACTAAATTCTCACTCAATTCTAAATCAATTGATACAATTTTTTTATTCTAGGAGTAACCTCAGGATAAGAGCTATCTGCCCAAATTGAAAACTCGAACCGCTACACCCCTAACGGTAAGCTTTCAACACTTTCTCTTTCTAAGTCCATTTTTTCGGTGAAGCTCCATTTGAGCTCATTTCAGCATCAAATCATTCAATTCAAAGTGCAATTGAATTGTATGAAGGTGTAGGAACTCCAATCTAATTTCAATTTTAACAATTAAACTCATTTGATCAGTCAATTTGGTGAAATCAAATTCAGCTGAGTTAGAAGGTTGAAATTGGGGGGGAGGGGGGAATTGGGGGAAATTTGGGGATTTCAAAAATTCAAGGGACTAAAGTGCAATTTCATAAAATTGAGGGCTAATTGGGCATGATAAAGAAGTTGGAGGATCAATTGGGCAAATTTGGGAATTTTTGGGGTAAAACTTACCATTTTTGTAAATGAGGGGCAAAATGGTAATTTTGGAAAAATTGGGAACCAAATTAGGAATTTGGGAAACTTGAACCCTTTTTGTGAATTTGAATAAATTGAGGTCTCAAGGTGAATTTTTAAAGCTCCAGGACTCAAATTGGGGAAAAACCTACATTTTGGGCCTAGAGTAAAAGAAAAAGAACTTTAGGTACCAAATTGTAAATATTTGAAAAGTTAGATATTGTTAGTCATTTATAATGAATGAAGGTTGTCAAGCCAAATGATAATGAACAATGATGTTCATACCATGTGGGAACATGAGATATCAGGAACGTCAGCTAAGACAAAGCACACAAGGGATGAAAGCCGATTTAAGAGAAAATACACTGCACGATCGGATGAGTGGGATTTAATATCATACTTGATTGGGATGATAAGCACCTCAGAAATGAAAACCCATTATCAAGTGGTATTTTAACCATCAGGAACATGAGATATTGGGAACGTCAGCTAAGACAAAGCACACAAGGGATGAAAGCCGATTTAAGAGAAAATACACTGCACGATCGGATGAGTGGGATTTAATATCTTACTTGATTGGGATGATAAGCACCTCAGAAATGAAAACCCATTATCAAGTGGTATTTTAACCATCAGGAACATGAGATATCGAGAACGTTAGCTAAGACAAAGCACACAAGGGATGAAAGCCGATTTAAGAGAAAATACACTGCACGATCGGATGAGTGGGATTTAATATCATACTTGATTGGGATGATAAGCACCTTAGAAATGAAAACCCATTATCAAGTGATATTTTAACCATCACACCTGAGAGGAGTGATGTGGAAATGATACGGAAAAACTATATAACGGTTGTAAGTAAATCATACCCGGTTGGTATGATGAACTTCCTGGAAGGAAGTAGAAAACCCACTTATCGGTTATAAGCGGAGATGTCCTCATACCCAGTTGGCGTGATTGACAGATGAAAAGTTTATTTTGTCAGAAATGCTCTCCCCTAACTGTGTGCTATTGCTTAAAACTTTTGGGAGACCTTCTTGACAGGAGCTCGAATAGCTCAGATAGGCTGGAGGCCTCAGTTTAGGAATTTGGGGGCTAATATGCCCGATTTTGAAAATCTCTTACAGTGGGCCCTAGGCATGTTGGCACGAGCAGGAGCTCATAAACAAACATGATTTTAAGCCATAAAACTTAAATAAATGAATTGATTGGTCATGGTACCAAGATAGGATTGACATACTCGATGAACTGGTGGCAGTGCGACATGACAGGTCGATGGACCAGTCGAGACAAACAGTTGCAGATCGAGTTGAGGGTTGAGACCGTGGATCAATGGCATCAAAGATTAAATGGCTTTTGAGGAAAACTTTGTTTGTGCATGCACTTGATGTTCGAGACCATTAAGATGCCCAAGAGGGGTAGTGATGCGTTCTAAGGGCTGCTGGATGACATGGTGGCAATAAGGGATAGAGATGCTACTGGGTTTATGTTTCTCATCATACCAGTTAGTCATGGAGTTCTGTGTTTGTACTCCACAGAGTTTCTATGTTTGGACTCCATGAAGCTACTGTGTTTGGGGCTTCCTGAAGCTTTTGTGTGTGAGTTTCATGTGCACCAAACTGGGATATGGTATTTGTCCTCATACGGACACGGAGTTTTATTTATTGGATTGAGGGTCGGATGTTGCGTACCTCCACTCATTCTCAGGATAGAAGTGGACATGCTTCTATCTATGTGGTCGGTAAAGTCGCTCCGATGCCACAAGTGGGTACAGTGGATGGGTTGGCCTTCGAATGTGTGTTTCCTTCATGATGAAGGGTGTGTGTTGGTTGATAAACACACTAGTTATAGTTGAGGATTAAGTAATGGCTATGAAACTGAGATTTTGAGGATGAATTATTTTAAAAGAAAATAAGGAGTTTGGCACATTCCATTCAAATATTTTCCCTAAAAGTCAAACTATAAACACCCATTCAATAAGATATTGAATTGACCCCCTCCCTTATATCCCTTTTCAGTTAACCAAGGGAGACCTACCCAAAGACCTCCTGTTAGTCACACCAGTAAGACATGTATGTAAAGTTAAAATTTCATGCAGTTTTGATTTATGTTATTGCAGGAAAGGTACATGTTTAAAGAACGTCTTACTCCTCTCGAGTTAAAGAAGGGAAAACCCTTAATAAACCAGGAGAGTGGCGGGTTATTCACAGGGATCCGACCAATAGGATCGGGGTGTGACACCCATAAAATGCTAACTTCAGGTTACTTAGACCTCCATTGGAGGTGAACTTGGGGTCCACTGACTCCTCTTGGAACCAACTTTCTGTAGGCACTAGTGTCAGTGACTGAGGCACTGTCTATGGTGAGTTCCCGACCTTGATTTGATTTTGGTTTGTTGAGTCGAGTAGTTATAGTTAAAGTTAATCATCATTGTTCTGGTTGAGCCCGATCAAATAGAGACCATGATGGCCTTAGGGAAGGCTAGGGGGACCCCATACCTAAGTTTTGAATTTTTTGGTGTCATTTTTAAGAAGAAAAGGATAGGGACCAAAATGAAAATATTGATAAGTTTGAGGACCCAATTATGAATAAGCTTTCTTGGGGGTCTTCCTAAGGGCATGCATGAAGTTTATGGACCCTTTGGAAAGTTTGGGTAAAATTTTGAAGTAGAATGGCACGTCTAGGAAGTAAAAAATGACCTAAATGCCATAAATGAAAAGTTTAGGGACTAAAGTGCAAATAAATGAGTTTGCACGCCTAGAAGTGATTTCTAGGAAATATAAGGATCCAAATTAGTTTAAAGGGAGTATAGGGACAAATTTGAAAGTTTGGAGAAATTTCAGGTCCCGGAAAGTTTGGTTTAAAGAATAGGGGCAGAAAGGTAATTTTGCCCAAATGAGGGACTACATTACAAATACAAGGAAATATGACTAAGGAAAGGTCCTAAGGTATTTGGAAGACCTGAATTAAGCCTAAGAGAACATGAAGACTCAAGTGAAGGAATTGGAAAAGTCTTGAGTAAAAAAGAGAATACATTTGAGGCATGAAAGGAAAAATGGTAATTTTGCACAACTTAGGGACCAAAAGGTAAATTGAGAAAAATAAGGTCGTTATGTGGTACGTAAGAGAATTCCAAGCACTAGTAAAGGGTAACCAAAAGAGGTTGTTACTTTAGGCCTAATTGACTAACCGTAGAGAAGGTTAGAGAATGGACGAGACCTCGACTAGTAAGTCGAGTAAACCAAATCCAAGGGGCAAAACTACACTTCTTGGTAAAGTTATTTCATGTCAATTTAAGGTACTGAGGTGCTTTGACCAATTTTCTTGCCTTACTCTAAACCTTGTAGAAGGAACAAGAGATCAAGCAAGCTAGAACTCCAAGTGCTAAACTCACAGAAAACCTACTAGAATGAACAAGTTCCAGAAATCACTATGAGTGGGAGTAATAACGGTAGTTCTGATTGGATCGACCGGGGCACCTTGTTTATTTTTTAGTATTTCCATGAAAGGAACATGAAGCCTACATTTTTTAATCTTATATAAGAACTGTAAATTGACTTAGATTCATATCCACCAAAGAAAATATCATTTAAGAGTTAATAAAGGGGAAAAGGTCTTAAGGACCGGAATAACATACTTTAGTAGCATGAAAGGATGGTGCATTGGGGCCTTGTGCCCATTGTGTTTGACTAAGCTGGGTTGGTCGAGTGACAGGCCCAAACTCCTAGATATTGATTAATGTGTGATTTGAATAATAAATTGAATAAACATGGTCGAAATAAGGATCCTCTCACGAGATAATGAGATTGGCTAAAATACTGCCTATGAAATTGATTGTTATGCTTTTATTTTTCTTTTGATATATTGGTTTTGAAGTGGCACGACTTTGGTAGGACACTTTTTGTAAACCCTGCCCTTTTGAGTTAAGGAAAATCAAGAAAAGAACCGGTCAAGCCGAGTAAGAAAACCGAACCGGTCCACGTACCTGATCAATAGGGAATGGGCAATTTTGGAAATTTACAACTCCCGAGTGATCCAAAGGGTTCATAAAACCTTGGAAAAGAACCTTAGGACAAATTGAAAGAGAAAAACCAGACTAGTTTAGATGAACCAGATCCAATTGGATTGAACCGGTTTATGAACTAAGTCGGTTCATGAACTGAAACCGAAAGAGAAAGGGCAAACAGGGAAATTTATGGATCCCTTGTGACCTGAAGAGATTTATAAACCTTGGGAGGGAACCTTAGAATAAAATGGGAGAGAAAAACCAGACTGGTTCAGGTGAACCGGACCCAAACCGAATTAAAGCGGTTTAAGAACCGAGCCGGTTTATGAAGCGGAATCGATAGAGAGATGGTAAACCGAGAAATTTATGGAACCTAAGTGACCTAAGGAGTCACAAAAGTCATGGAAATGGACTTGTGAAGGAATTGGAGATGAAAACCAAACAGGTTCAAGTGAACTAGATCAAAACCAGTTTGAACCACTATTGAACCAAATCCTAAATTTAATTTTCTAGCTGACTTAAATAATTCAAAATTGAGATTTGAGGCCACCATTGGATAGAAAATGAATTTAGATGAATTTATAAATTTTTAGATTTGAAAAACTTGGTCGAATGAGGGGTGAACCGGTCGGTTTAAGCTTTGAACCCAGTTCGGACCGGTTCGGTCCGGTTCGGAATAGTGTCGTCTTCTTCCTTCAGATGACAGCACTGTTCACTCGCCGGAAAATCAAAGCAGCACTAGCAAAGAAGAAACATCTCCATTCAATATGTTTCCAGCCATCAATGTCTGTCATAAAGGTGCCAAACGGATGACCGATGAGTCCCCGAGCTCCTTATATAAAGAGCCCCTCTCCATTCATCCTGTCTACACCTAAAAAGCTCACTCTCTCTCAGTTGCTTAGTTTTTTGGTGAAGCTCAAACTAGAGCTCAATATAAGGTCATTTCTAAGCCAAAGAAGGCAAGGTCGGGTTCTTTAGAACCGGGGAGAAGTCAGCTACACACCTATTGTCTCCGTTTGCTCCAAGGGTCGCCGGAGAAATGCTAGCGTGATGGAACAGTGAAGCAGCTCCGGAAGACCAAAGCTGCCCTATTTTGGTAGAGTCGAAATCGGCCATTTCGAGCCCTCTGCAAGCCAAACCAAGCCCTCCTGACACTTCCTCAATCCTCCCACAGCCAAATTAGGACTGAAAGGTAAGCTAATTCGGATCCCCTCTGCAATTTTCGGCTATGGCTAGAGAGAGAACCGACATAATTTTGGTGATAAAATTCTAACTCAATTTGACATCAATTGATGTGATTCATGATTTTAGGATCAACGTCAAGAGCAAAGCTATCTGCCCAAATTGAAAGCTCGGACCGTCATGCCCTCACCGGTGAGTAATCGAAGCTTTCTCTCTCTACAGTTCATTTTCTGGTGAAACTCTGTTTGAGCTCATCCCGACATTAAAACTTGCGATTCAAATTGCTAAAGAATAGTATGAACATGTAAAAACTCAATTTAAACTTCAATTTCAACAATTGGAAACGTTTGATCGATCAATTTGATAAAATCAAATTCGACTGTGTAAAGAAGTTGGAATTATGGGAAAATTGGGGATTTTTGAAAATTTGAAGGACCGAAATGCAATTTCCTAAAATTGAGGGTCAATTGGGGAAGATAAAAATGTTAGAGGGCCAATTGAGGAATTTTAGAATATTTGGGTGAAACTTACCATTTTTGTTAAGGAAGGGTAAAATGGTAATTTTGGAAAAGTTAGTGGACGAAATTGGAAATTTGGGAAATTAAACCCCTTTTTGTGAAATGAAATAAATTGAGGTCCCATGATAAATTTTAAAAGTTTTGGGACTCAATTTGAGGAAAAATCGACATTAGGGACTTAAAGTTAAATAGAAATAACTTTAGGGACCTAATTGCAAATAAATAAAAGTTTAGTTTTCTCATATTTTGGAATGAATGAAGGCTATTAGGCCGAAGAATAATGAACCGAGATATTCATATCATGTAGGAACACGAAGTACTAGGAACGCCAACAAGGACAAGCTCGCGTGAATATAAAGAACCAGTCGAGTGGAATTAACTGTATTAACGGGTGAGTAGGTTTTCTAATGTCATACCCGGTTGGATGATGTGCACAACTTAAAGTTAAAAAACCACTTATCGGTTGTAAGTGGGATTTTATATCATTCTCGATTGGGGATGACAAGTACCTCGAAATGGAAAGCCACTACCAAGTGGTATTTTAAACATCATAAATTAGAAGAGTGATGTGGAAATCATGCGAAAAAACTATTTACCAGTTCTAAGTAGATTATACCTGGTTGGTATGATGAAACTTCCTTGAAGGAAGTTGAAAACCCGTTCATCGGTTATGAGCGGAGATGTCCTTATACCTGGTCGGTATGATGGATAGTTGAAAACATCTTTTTGTTGGAAATGCTCTCCCCTGACTATGTGCCAATGCTTAAATGATTTGGGAAACCTTATTGACGGGAGCTCGAATAGCTCTTATAGGTCAGGGGCCTCGATTTTGGAACTTGGGGCCTAATATACCTGATTTTGAAAATCTCGTACAGTAGGCCCAAGGCCAGTTGGCACAAGCAGAAGCCCGTAAACAAACATGAGTTATATGCCATAAAACTTTAAATAAAAGAATTGTTTGGCTATGGTACCAAGACAGGACCGACATACTCAGTCAACTAGCGGCAGTGCAACATGACAGGTCAACGGGTTAGTCAAGACAAATAACTGCGGGTTGAGTTGAGGGTCGGAGCCGTTGGACCAGTGGCACCACATATTATATGGCATGATAAGAAAACATTGATTGTGCATGCACTATGATTATAGGTCCATCAAGACGCCCAAGAGGGGTAGTGATGCGTCCAAAGGGCACTAGACGACCTGGTGGGTATAAGGGCAGTTCGTCGTACCAAGTGACCGTGCAAAATTTGGAGTAGCACTAAGCGCATGAGACTGGGGTGGGGATGGGATGAGGTCTCTGTCCTCATACAGACATGAAGAATTGATTTCAGGATTGAGGGTCGGATGTCGTGAACATCCACTCATTCTTAGGGTAGAAGTCGACGTACTTCTATCAAGGTGGTCGATAAAGTCGCTCCAACACAAGTGGGTTCAGTGGACAGGCTGGCCTGCGAATGTGTGTTTGATCTTCATGGTGAAGGATGTGTGTTGGGTGATAACACACCGTGGTTAATAAGAAATGGTGATAAAAACTGAGATTTGAAATGAAAGGACTTTTGAAAGAAAGGAGTCTCGCACACTCCAATACAAATCTTTTTCCTAAAAGTTAAAAGTTCTGAAAAACCCCATTCACTGAGTAGTCGTACTCAACCCCTACCTTATACCCTTTCAAAATATTCTGGAAAGACTACCCTTAAAGACAATCAAGACGCCTGTGAGTAAGGTATGATAAATCTAAATTATTGTGCAGTTTTGATTTATGTTATTCCAGGAAAAGGTGCATGTTTAAAGGACTCTTTACTCTTTACGGTTTATAATAAGGGAAAACCCTTTAATAAACCGGGAGAGTGGTGGGTTGCTCACGGGGATCTGACCAAATTAGGTTGGGTCGTGACACTTTTTGAGGTAGTATTGACATCAAGTGAAAAATGGATAGTGAGGATAATGAGAGATTGACTTATTTCTTCCAAATTTCCCGGGACACCCTGTTGATGTACGAGTATCATCCCAGTTACACCATTGCGATGAGAATGAAGTGGAATTGAGTCGCATGTGTAAGGGAGGGGATGTAGCAAGGCCATTGGTGGAAGGTTAGCCCTGACCCTCGGATGCAAAGGAATCACAATAAGAGACGATCCTGAGGGGTATTGGTTGTGGAAGAGTGCACGTGACTCCCACACTCTCATGGACTTGATTGGTATCATGAAAAACTCTTCGGGAATAAATTGGGGCAAGTGAAATGCCCATGTGTGAGGGCCATGAGTAGCCCATGTATGAGGGCCATGAGTAGTCCATGTTCGTGCGGGCCAATAATGCCCAATGCATGCTAAGTTTCTATTATTATTGTGCAATATGTTTTGATTTGATTTTATGAAGTAATATGAGAATGATGTGACTGTGAAATATTGTACAGCTACGGGCAGTCTCAGACAAGAGTCTCAAGTGAACCCAGTATAAGAAAGTGTTAGGGGTCCCCATCAAGATCTCTAGGAAATTATGTTAGATTATTTAGTCATAAGCCATAAAGTAGCCTGATGTCAGAGCCTCATTCATTGAGTTGTGATCTAATCTCCTCCCCAAAAACAGTTGCAGGTAACGATCGAGGAGTTGCAGGAGGTGGGTTGGAGAGCATCTTCCAAACAAGTGTCGTGTGAGGTAGCCTATTTACCTACATATGAAGGAAAAAAAGTAAATTCTTATCAAGTGCTATCTTTCCTAGGTCATTTTTAAAATGAATTTTGAGCTTTCCATTTTTAAAGAAAAATTTAAATTTTCATTGCAAAATATTTGAAAAAGAAAGAGAAGTAAGCCTTAGTCCCTTCGATTTTACTACGGTGAAGGTACACATCATGGTAACATCGAGGGGATTGGTAGGTACACAAGACCATCGGTTGAGTAGAATGGGTCAGGGTGTGACATGTGATATGAGAGTCATAATGATTTCAAATCAATGAATGCAGTATGTTAAATGACATATCAACACCATTTGTTTGAGGTGGATGGTCCATCATGAGATATTTTCATGGCAGTCCGTATATATAACGCACATACCCCTCACAACCCTAAGATACTCGTATGAGAGATCTTAGTGGATATAGTGGCAAGGCTACCATGTTTGAAGTTGTGATGATGAATGCAACATTAACAACAAGAAGAGGTGGACAGTTATCTACGAATATTCGGTGGGAGTGCGATAAGATGCACGTACTCCTCGCGCCTCGACTTTGCATGTGCGAGAACTTAGGCATTAATTGTGTGTATTTGATATGTGCATTGTGAAATGGGAATTGAATTCCCTAGTTAAAGAAATACAAGTTAAAAGAATATTATGAGAAATATTATGTAAAAGTACTTATAAATAATGCAACCGAGATATCACTAAAAATGTGATAAAGAGATGGAGTGAATATCGGGTCGTAAGTCATGTCGTAGTTCAACATCGGTAAACACATTCACTAAGCTGTGAGCTTAACCTCCCCCAAACCATTTATAGGTATGTGCAAAGGAGTAGAGAAGGCCCTATAACATCCTCACCATCTAAACACATGCAACCGAGGAATGTGACTCGAAAGACGTGTACAAATGATAATTATATATTTGCTTATCGGTTGCTACATTAACGTGGGAAAGATTTACTTGTTTTTTGGTACACTACTTGCATTTGTGAAAATTTTAAATTTCTGCTGAATTTCAAAAGTTTTTATTTTGAAACCTTTAGCATGTTGGTAATACTTTGGAGAAGATATCCATAATTGTAGCACTAAGGGGAAGTGGCGGGTTGTCATTGTTCTCCCCGGCCTGGGAAATTGGGTTGGGGAATTACATCCTTTGCGCTTTATAATTGATCTATTTGTATCGATTGCTCTCCTATAACAACAAACTTATTCTTAGGCCTCTAGGCATCCATGTTGGTTGGAAGCCATAAATGTTGAAATTGTCTCTTTTGAAAGTAACTCCACTTGGGATCTGGTACCTCCTTCTGTGAGACAACATATCATGGGATGCAAGTCAGTTTTAAAGATCAAACAATGTAAAACACGTTCTCTTGGAATAAGGAACCGAAAATATTCGAGAGAAACTTGCGCATCTAGGTGAACCGGAAGTGGTAAAGAAGAGTTGGAACTGGGATTTGGAAAATCCTAAGTGGCCAAGAAATACCTAAACATCATGGAAAGGAACCATGAGGTGGATTGGATGTGAAAATCAGACCGATTCAGGGTGAACCAGATTGAACCGTGAAAGCCGGTTCAAAGATTTATTTTTCTAGGGTTTAAAAATATCAAATTGGAAAATTAAAGCCACCATTAGATAGAAAATTAATTTAGAAGAACTTAGAAATTTTTAATTTTAGGAAAACCGGTTGAATCAGGCCTGAACCGACCGATTTTCAATTTTGAGCCATCGAACCTAGTCGGGCCAGACCGATCAATGGTCCAGCTCATCAACAAACCACTACCAGGTCAACGCCCAATCAGCAGGCATGACCTGTAAAACCCGTTCCTTAGAACCAAAGAAAATCCCGGAAAAGAACCAATATGGATTTATACATGAAGAAATGAGTCATTTAATGAACAAAAAATAGTTAACAAGGGAAATTGGAAAATCCCAAGTGACTAAAAATTCACAAAAACTTCAAGGAATAATCGGGAAGTGGAATTGAAGAGAGAACCAAACTGGTTTGGGGTGAACCGGACTGAAGCGGCATGAACCATAGTGAACTAGTTCACAAATTCATTTTTCTAGGTGGATTAAAAATATCAAATTGAAAAATTGAGACCATAATTAGATAGAAAATGAATTTACATGAATTTAAAATTTTTTAAATTTAAGAAAATCAGTCGATTTGGGTCTGAACTGATCAATTTTAGAATTTTGGACAGCGAAGCTGGTCGGATCGAACCGGTCAACGGTTCGACCACACCGGTCATCGGTCAATGGACCGGTCAACAGTTAATGGTCAATGGCCAACTGGTGCCACGTCAATTGCCATGCAGGCACGGTAAGCTAATGGGAGGCCACCACATGTCCGATCAACAGATAGCTGGCGCCACATCATCACACAACGCTGACACAAGAAGCCAATGAGAGGCCACCACGTGTCCAGTCAATGACTAACACGGTGGCTGAGCTAGCACTCTACATTAGAAAAACTAACAAATCACAGTGCGCCATGTGACACGGCCACCACATCATTGTTTTCAACCTTCAAATACTGATAGAGAGGAGAGAGAGAGAGAGGGAGAGAGGGAGTCGCCAGAAAAGCTAGAGTCTCCAACAACTCAAAAAATGCTCCGATCAAGTCTCTAGTGGCCAAGTTGGAGGTCAAATCTTACGTTAGCCGGTAGCCTGAATAGTTGCCAACCTCCCTATATAAAAAGTACCCCATCATTCATTCTCAACATCCCACAATTGAGTGAAGAAGAAGAATTGAGAATTTTCCAGCAAGCTGTAAATCAGAGTTCTGACGATGGGCAAAACTTCCACCAAAGGAGCTCCGAAGGGTGGCTTTGGAACCGGGGAAGAGTTCTCTAGCTCCATACCTTCTTAGAACAACCATAGGGTACTCAGGGAGGTGCAAAGAAGATCACAGAGCAAAGCTGCTTTGTAGCTCGAAGCAGCGCGCTCCTACTCGACGCCACCTCGCTCCATCTAGCCCTTCCACCACCAAATTGGCCACCATTGACCGCCTAAGACCCTCCACAACACCCCTATAAACCCTAGTAAGCTCAATTTCACCTCCTCCCATCAGAATTCCCAAATTTTAAAGCTGCACTGACTAGAACTTCTCTCTTCAAATTCCTGCAATGCAGCAGCAAATTGCACCAGAACTCGATCTCGCTAGATTCCCCTCGACTAGCTCTAGCTGCCCCCCATTCAAGCTCTGGCCGCCGCTTCTCCGTCGATAAGAAATGCAAGCTTTCTCTCTCTATTGTGAATTTTCTTGCGAAACTCCAACTAGGCATAAAACTTAGCCAAATCTAAAAATTCAAAGTGCAAGATGATCGAGGGGAGTTGTAGGAGGCGATTAGAAGCAAGAATGAAAGAAAATAGGGACTTATATGCCTCCAATTGGATGAGGTGAGATTTGAAGTTCCATATACTTGAGTTGGGTGAGAAGATGAAGGGTGATTTGGGGATTTTGGGGGACATTTGTGCTATTTTAAAAAATTAGAGGATTGAATGGCAATTTCATGAAATTGAGAATGTTTTCATGAAATTCACCCCAATTGAGGGTCAATTGGGCAAATTGGACAAATTTTGGGCAAATTAGAAATTTTGAAAAGTCGGGGGACCATACTATAATTTTTTGAACATTAAGGACTAAAAGGTAAATTTAGTAAATTAAGGGCCAATTAGTGAAATTAAAAGAATTAAGGACCCAAAAAGAATAATTGGGAATACATGGGACCCAATAGAGATTAAAGAGGAATTAGGGACCTAGGTGCAATTTAAAAAAAGTGCGAGCCTTAGATGCACATATGAGAAAGTATATGATCCATTCATTACCATATCCTAATATGAACACTCGCACCCTGCAGAAATGGATTACTCGAACGCTGGCACTAGGAGCGCATGTGGAGAGAGAATTCCGCCGGCACGAACCCGTTGAGATCACCGGGTGAGTGAGAACCCCTATGACATCCATTCCGGTTGGAAGGACGATTTAGCTTTAAAAAATGTTTTCTCAAAATTAGCATCCCCTGATTGGGTGACAATGTTTAAAACATTTGGGAGCTAATTGCGAGCTTCGACTCGAGATGCCAATGGGCCAAGGCTGGTGGATATGGGTACAGACCCATCCAAAACAGACATGTGATATATGAGGCTAAAAGACGTAAATAATGGGAACCTTGTGTGATATCCATCGAGCAAAGCTGAATTGTCAATCTTGTTGGGCCGAACTGCTACTTTGTCGAAGCTAGGTCATCCAACTTGTTGGGCCAGTATGCGTGGTGGGCCGAAGCCAACCTGACAAACCATTGTGCGAGAAGGCCAAAGATAATGGCTATAATTCAAGAAGCATGTTGATTGTGCATGCACCGTGATGTTCGGGCCATTGGGATGCCTGGCTTGAGGTAGTGATGGAGCCTAAGGATTGCTGGATGACCTAGGGAGGATAAGGGCAATTTTATCGTTCAATAGATTGTGAAGCCAAGGAGCTTCATGCGCATGGAGACCGAGGCAGTAGAGGGAATGAGGTCTCATCCCATCGAGCGGACATGTTAGAGAAATTTGGGGGTTTGATGTTGGACTATTGATATCCATTCAAACTCCGGGTAGATGCAGTATCCCTTTATCAGTATGGATGATATAGGTGCTCCAGTCCACAGGTAGCACGGTTGAAGACCGTCCTATGAATGTGTGATCCCTCCTATGATAGGAGGGCAGTTGTTGATCATGTGATTGTATGAAATAACAAAAGGGATTAATTTAAAGATAGAAAAGATAAATTCAAGTAAAACATTATTGTAGTTTCCCTCACTAAGTGTTGTACTCACCCCCTATCTCACCCCTCTTTTAGGACATCACCTAGATGGGAAGTTCCAGACGCGCTCAGGCCCTCAAGGTACACTTCGTACCCCCAACTTAAAGTAAGGGTTCGAATGTAAACACGCCTTCACCTTCCCTTCCTCATTCGGGTGGATATACCTCAATGATACAGGGAAGGGTGGCGGGTTGGTCACGGACTCCCACCAAACTAGGTCAGGGTGTGACACGACCAATCTGCATGCAACACGTGGTGAAGTGCACCCATTCAACCGCTCAGTCAATGCTTGGAAGCATTGGCCAAGCAGAAGTTGACATGTGTCCTTGGTCAACTCTGAGGAAAATCTACCTCAGCGATGATTGACAATTAGGGAAGCAACGCGTGTCCCTAGTCAATGCTTAATGTCGGAAAGGTGCCATCTGCAAGATCGGCCAATGAGGAGCTAACACATGGCAAGGATGCCACATCAGCATCCTACAAGGATGTCGAAAAAAATGACAGATCAATCATAGGATGACATGTGGCAGAGCCATGTCGGATGACCTCAGCTAATTAGAGGCAGACACGTGAAAGTAGCACTATGCGTCAGGAGGGAAATCTTATGCATTTAAATCAACCAATCAGAAGATGCCATGTGTCATGGTCAACGCCTAACCAAACACGGTCAGCAGCCACATTGGAATGAACGCCCAATGGGAGGCTACCATGTGTCTAGTTAAAGAGTCAATGGCTGACTAGGCTATTGAGTAGGAAGCTACGTTAGTAAAGTCAGACAATCATAGAGCGCCCTGTGGCATGTCCGCACCTATGAAGCTCACACGCACAACACAATGTCGTCTTCTACCTCTAATTTAGGCAGATAAGACCAACAAGGTGGCTACCAAAATTCAGGCGACCTGAAAATCCTCTTGACAAGGTCATAAATGAGAGAGATTGAGGTCTGACGAATGGATAGACCTATTAGTCCCCAAGCTTCCTATATAAAGAGCTCCTCCCTATTCGTCCTCCTCATCTCTCAAACACCTAGAGAAGCTCATTTTTTCTATGAAGCACGAACCAGAGCTCCGACTTGGGCACTTTTCTCCACCTCCAAAGGCAAATTCAGGTTGTTTGGAATCTTGAGGAAGTCAACTACACTACTGCATACTCCATTGAGCTCGAGGATCGCCAGAGAAGCACCGACAAGCTCGTACAATACCTTCACTCCCTTGGCAGTCCACCAACTGAGTTGGTTGAGCTCAATTCAAGCCACTCTTAGGCCAACTCAAGCTAAACCAAGCTCCCTAGACCACCTCTAGAGGAGCTTCAACCTTCCCAAAGCTACGTTGGTAAGTCCACTCCGCTGCCCTTCATTGAAATTCACTATTCATAGAAGATTTTGTCTTAAAACTAAGTTGAGAAATTTGCACTACTCATGCCACCAATTGAGGTGCGGTTTGATCCAGAGAGGAACCCTAGAAAGTGAGAAATTTAGTGGATGCAAAATCTCTCTCTAAGATGATTTTCTAGTGAAGCTCCATTTTAGCTTGTTTTTAAGCCATTTTCGGCATACTAAAGTTTAAAATGACGAGAGGGACTAAGGGAAGATGATTAAGATCATGATAGGGGGTAACTAACTAAGTTTGGTTGGTCAATTTGATGAAACGTAGATTAGGGGATCAAAATGCAATTTTTTTTAAAAATTGGGCGATTTGGTAATTTTTGGAAAATTGGGGGCCAAATTACAATTAAAAGAAAATTGGGAGAATTTTATGAAATTAACTCCCAATTGAGGGCCAATTGGAAATTTGGATGAAATTGAGGGCCAATTGGTGATTTTTGGAAAATAAGGGACCAATTGGTAATTTTGAATAAATTAAGGACCAATTGGTAATTTTGGGAAAATTAAAGACCTAATAGGTATATTTGAAACCTTAGGAACTGAATTAAAAATAAATTGAGTATTAGGGAACTAAAGTCAAAATTATAAATTTTAGGGACCTCATTGTAATAAGGTATAAATTAGGACATATATGCAAATATATGGAAGCTAGAGGTCTTTTATGCCAAACATTTCTTATATGAATACTCGAACCATGTAGGAACTGGTTGTGTGAGTACTTGTGTAGAGTAGAACATCAGTGATTAGAATCCAGTTGGGACAAACACGTCACAATCACCGAGTGAGTGAAATTTCCAACATCATACTCGGTTGGGGTGATTAGCACCTTTTTTATTTTGAAAACTGTTTTCCAGGAATGGTCTCCCCTAACTGCGTGAACCTACTTAAACCTTTTGGAAGACATTTTTTTTAGAGTTAGAATTGCTCAAGTGGGTCTGAGGACTCGATTTTGAAACTAATAGGGCACAAAGCCTAGTTTTGGAGATACTCGCGAAGTAGGCCCAAGGCCAACGGGTATGGGCCGAAGCCCATAGATAAATAAGCTTATGAGCTAAGAAACATTTTCATAACCTGTTAATTGTGTGAACCACCACCATGCCAAAATCAGGTCATCAACTCAATGTGTTAGTGGCTGAAGAGTCAAAACCAGGTCGTCGAACGTGTTGGGCTAACAATTGCGAAGCCGATGTTGAGTGTTGGGCTTGTTGGGCCGGTAACCCCAAAGATGATAACTATAAGTACTAAAACTATTGTTTGTGCATGCATCAAGTACAAAACCATCAAGGCATCCCACATGGATTATGTTGGTTCTAAGGGATGTTGGATGACCTAGGTAGTATAAGGGAAGTTTTTGTCATCCTGTGAGTCTCGAAACTCGGAGTAGCTTCCTGAGCATTGAGACCAAAGTTGGAGGGAGAGATCTGTCTCACCATAGTGAACACTTAGAATTATAAATGTTTGAAGGTTGGGCAATTAATACCCACTTAGATTTTGGGTAGAAGTCATGAACTTCTATGAGGGTGTCACGCTCAGACTCAGTTTGGTCGGATCCCCGTGATCAACCTAACACTCTCCTGATTTATTAAAGGGTTTCCCTTTATTATAAACCATAAAGAATAAGGCGTCCTTTAAACTTGCACCTTTCCTAGAATAACATAAATCAAAACTGCATAAAATTTTAAATTTATCAAACCTGTCTCACAGGCGTCTTAGTTTATGGTCTTTAAGGGTGGGCTTTCTAGAATTTCCTAAAAGGGATATAAGGAAGGGGGTGAGTACAACTACTCAGTGAATGGGTTTTTGTAATTTACTTTTAGGAAAAAGATTTGTATTAGAGTGTTCCAGAGTCCTTATTTTCTTTTAAAAATCCTTTCATTTCAATTCTTCGTTAAAATCAACATTTCTTATTAATCACGGTGTGTCATCACCCAACATACATCCTTCATCATGAAGGTCAATCACACAATCATAGGTCAGCTCGTCCACTGAACCCACTTGTGGCATCGGAGCGACTTTACCGACCACCTAAAAAGAAGCACATCCACTTCTACCTTGAGAATGAGTGGATGAACGTGACATCTGACCCTCAATCCCATAATCAATTCTCCGAGTTCGTATGAGGACAGAGACCTTATCCCGACCCCACCCCGGTCTCATGCACTTGAAGCTACGTCGAGCTTCGCAAGGTCACCTGGTCCAACGATCTACCCTTATACCCACCAGGTCGTTTAGGGCACTAGGACACATCACTATCCCCACTTGGGCATTTTGAAGGCCCCCTAATCATAGTGCATGCACAATCAGTATTTTCACATCATACCATATAATATGTGGTGCCACTGGTCCAACGGCCCCGACCCTCAACTCAACCTACATATGTTTGTCTTGACTAGTTCGTTGACCTATCATGTCACACAGCCGCTAATTGACTGAGTATATTGATCCTATCTTGGTACCATAGCCAAATAATTCATTTATTTAAAGTTTTATGGCATATAACTCATGTTTGTTTACAAGCTCCTGCTCGGGCCAACTATAGGAGATTTTCAAAATCGGACATATTAGCCAATAAGTTCCAAAACCGAGGCTTACAGCCTAATAGAGCTATTCGAGCTCCCGTCATGAAGGTCTCCCAAATCGTTTAAGTAGTGGCACACAATCAGGGGAGAGCACTTCTAACAAAATATGTTTTTAACTATCCATCATACCAACCGGGTATAAGGACATCTCCGCTCATAACCGATGAACGGGTTTTCCACATCCTTCGAGGAAGTTTCATCATAGCAGTCAGGTATGATCTACTTACAACCGGTAAGTAGTTTTTCTGTGTGATTTTCACATAAATCTTCTAAGTTGTGATGTTTAAAATGTAACTAAGTAGTGGGTTTTCATTTCGAGGTACTTATCATCCCCAACCGGGTATGATATAAAATCACACTCACCTGTTAATACAGTGAATTCCACTCGACCGATTCATTATATTCACGCGAGTTTGTCCTTGTTGGTGTTCTCAGTACCTTGTATTTCTACACGATATTAGCATCCTTATTCATTATCCCTCGGCCGAATAGCCTTCATTCATTCCAAATGAATGAGAAAACCAAACTTTCTATTTATTTGCAATTAGGCCCCTAAAGTTATTTTTCTTTAACTTTAAGTCCCTAATGTTGTTTTTCCTCAAATTGAGTCCCGAAACATTTAAAATTAATCTTAGGACCTCAATATATTCAAATTCACAAAAAAGGGTTTAATTTCCCAAATTTCCAATTTGGTTCCCTAACTTTTCCAAAATTAACATTCTGCCATTCCTTTACAAAAATGGTAAGTTTTACCCAAAATATTCTAAAATTCATTGGCCCTCTAACATTCTTATCTTACCCAATTTACCCTCAATTTTATAAAATTACGTCTCGGTCCTTCGAAATTTCAAAAATCCACAATTTCCCCAATTTTCCTCCAATTTGAACTTTCTAACACAGCCGAATTTGATTTCATCAAATTGACCGATTAAACACTTCTAATTGTTGAAATTAAAGTTAAAATTGAGTTACTACATCTTCATACAATTCAATAGCACTTTGATTCGCAAATTTTGACACCAAAATGAGATCAAACGAAGCTTCGCTGAAAAATAGACTATAGAGAGAGAAAGCTTCAATTACTCACTGTTGGGGGCACAACAGTCCGAGCTTTTGATCTGGGTAGATAGCTCTCGTCCTGATGTTCATTCTAGAATCAAGAATTGCATCAATTGATGTTGAATTGAGTTAAAATTTTATCATTGAATTTCTACCGGTTCTCTCTCTAGCACCGGTCGGAAATTGTAAAGGGGAGTCGAATTAGCTTACCTTTCAATCCTAATTTGGCTATGGGAAGGCTGTGGAGGTTTTGGGAGGTCTTGGTTTGGCCTGTGTATGGCTTGAAATGGCCGATTTCAACTCATTCGAAATAGGGCAGCTTCAATCTGTTAGAGCTGCTTCATTGTTTGATTTTGTCGGTGCTTCTTTGGCGATTCTCGGATTGACTAGAGTTTGCTATCAGATAGCTGACTTCCCTCGGAGTCTAAAGTGCCCGACCTCTCCTTCTGAGATTAGGAAAAATGCCCAAGTCGAAGCTCTAGTTCGAACTTCACCGAGAAATGGAGTCGTAGAGAGAGAGAGAGAGAAGTGTTCAGTTGTGAGGAGTATGAATGGGGATGAGCTCTTTATATAGGTGTAAAATTGTGTATTAAATGGGGGAGATTTATTACTATTATTAATGATGCCATAAATTGATGGGTATTTATTAGTATTAATTACAATAATTTAATTTAGGTTTTAAATTATGGGTATTAATTCCAATAATTAAATTATGAGTATTAATTCCAATAATTAAACCAAATTTGCATAAAACATTTTGACCGAAATTTCGACTTACAAAAAAAAAATACTTCCCAGGAGGTCACCCATCCTAGCTTAACTTTGGTGTTCTGATGGGATCCAGTTCATCTTAATAGGTTTGGTTTTTCTCTTCTAATTTGTCTTAAGGTTCTTTTCCAAGGTTTTATGAACTCTCAAATGGTCAGGTTTATGAACCGGTCCGGTATTTCTCACTCGGTTTGACCAGTTCTTTTAGCTTTCCTTAACTCAAAAGGGCGGGGTTTACAACACTCCCCTCCTTTTAGGAGTTTTGTCCTTAAAACTTAATCTGCATATTTTACATCCTGGTTAATTTCCTTTAATGACCACTTCCTCCTCTAGTTAGGACAAGATTTCTCCTCTTGAGTGTTCTTGCCTAGGATTTCAGGATTGGGAGTTCTAAAATACCTAACCATTCTCATGTCTAATTATTCTTTTGGTAGTTGAAACCCTTAGCTCGATGTTCTTTCAAGCGTTGCGTACTTGTTTTCACGGTTTTCTTTGTTATCACCTTTTCGTCCTATTTTGATCCTTCCTTCATTCATTGTTTATTATAACTTTGGTCCAAATTTTTATATTCGACCTTGTCATGCTTACTAGCTGACTCTTCTTTACTTTGAGTCATATTCTCCTTAGGATTGTTGGGCTTACATGCCCCTTCTAACATGGCATTTTCTAGGATCTGTCTCTATCCATTATATTTCTAGAACATCTCATTGAGGGTCCCTTTTATCTTTCCAACCTTTCAGGGATCGTATAACTTCATCCCACTTTTCTTTTGATAGCATTCCTCAACTATCCTTTTACCATTATCCTCTCATCCATCATGCCTTTGAAGTTATGTCTCACATAATCGTATCAATTTCTCTTACCTACTCATCCTTTCCCAACTTTTTTTTATTGGGTCTTTTCGATTCCAATCATTGGGTTTCCTAATGACTTATTGACGTATGAGTATTTTTCCCTTCTTATGTCCTTTCTCTTCTTTAGTGGCATCCTTTATTCAAGGGTTTTCCTTTTTCCTTAATCCACTCTTACTTGCTCGTGACCATTTCATGATTCATTATTTCGAGTTGATCTCTTTTTGGTCTATGTATTGATTGTTTTGTTTTGGGAGTTCCCTTCTTACGATTTTATTCTCTACTTTGTTCCTCAAAGTAGAGGTTTTAACCTTAAGAGTTACATGTTCCACTTTCTTACCATCCTTTGGAGATTTCTTCCTTCATTTCCTTACACCTTCTTCTATGTTGAGGCAATTTCCCACTTTAAATCCTTATTCATCTTAAAATTCCCTTTCATTCCTTATCTGAGAAATTTCTTATTATTGGTCTTATTTCGTATACTCCACACTATTATCATCCATCCAATCTTTAGGCTCCATTAAGTGAGCGTGGACCACGACCTGTCCTGATGTTAGTGGTCATTTTCCCTAATTTACTTCTTAATTGAGGGCTTACTTCTCCAAGATTCCTCATATATACTTTCTTTTATTGTAATCCACCTACTTCTATTCGTTATGTCATTCTTTAATGATACCATTCTATTTATCTATTCCTTCGTTTTAATTTACTTCTCATGCCCTCATGAGTACTTTTCCTTGGTACTTGATCTTTCCATCTCAACCAGCATTTCATTTGTGAGCTTATCATTCTTTCCATTTCGGTTGGTTCCATTTCCTCTTAATTTGGATAAGTGTGTCTTTCCAAGGCTTCCTTCCTTGGTAGGATTCTTTCCCTTTCTCCTAAAATTCTTTTTTTTTTCATTTGCTCTAGGGAATTTCTACCCTTAAATTACACCCTTTGATGCCGTCCTCTCTTGTTTACCTTTACTCTTGAAATCTTGCAGGCACATCTTTTGCACTATATTCTCATCCTTACATATACTTTAGTACGTGTATATTTCTTTTAGGGAGAGCTCATATCTTCCTTATTTCAAGATCTCTTCATCATGTGAGGGGCTTACCTACTCATCTCTTGGCTTATGTTTAGTCGTTAATTTGGCCATTGGTCTTTTTAAGGATTTTCCTCCATCCTTCTTTTCCCCAATATTTGGCCTTTCCACTTCTTCCTTCTTTGCTGGAGTTTAATCTATGACCCTCATGAGGGTTAGTGTGTTACCTACCTCGCCTCTACTATTCACCTTGTTTAATTCTCTTGAGGCAATTGTCTCTCGAATCTATTTGTCCTTAATGACTCTTCCAATGCCCTTTTTAGAGTGTATTCCTTACTACTTCCCAGTCCTCCTTAGGGCATCGTTCATTCTCTTTTACTATCTTATTTTTATGGTTTGCTTACTTCTGCTATGTTGGTTAGAGACTCCAATTTTGACTTCTCTTCTTTTTCCAAAACAAGTTGTACTTGCAATCTCAAGACGTCCCATTTGTCGTCGAATTCTCGGCTTGTCTTCTCTTGTGGATGTACTCCTTTCTTTGCTCCTAAATTGTTGGAATTTTCTTCTTTAAGAGAGAATTCTCTTCAGCTACCTGTTGTTCTGTGAGTGGTTTTATTGAGGTCCTACCTTTAGCACTTTTTCCTTCCCGCCACTTTGCTAAAATCTTGAAGAGCTTCCTCTTGTCTGTGGTTGAAACTACGAGCTGGAGTCACATTTTTTGGGATGATATCCTTTCGGATTTCCTATAGCTGTGAGGGCGTCTTTCTTGGAAAGTATTATTCTAAATCCTAGTGGTGTGGGACAATCCTTCATTTCATGTCCTATTTCCTTTGTACCTTATAATAGGTTGTTCCTTGCTTAGTGGCCCCAAGAGTTCTCCTAGACTCCTTACCATGTCGATTTTCTTGTCATGCCTTCTTTGCCTAATAATCTCCTTGATTCATTCCTTTATCCTTGATCTCCGTGGTGTCTAGGGAATCGCGGTTTTGTTTGGTTATATTTTTAGGGCCATCTTCCTAACAAGATTACATTCCTTGAGAGATAAGATTTCTAGGAATTTGGAGTACTTCATTAATAGAATAGTACAATATGTTGGGGGTTTTTGCCCTATTATAGAAAGTGGTCATAAAATAAATAAGGAGCTGTGGGATTCTCTATAAGCATCCTCCTAGGTAAGGTTATATGCCCTTTCCTGGCGTTTATAGCTTCACACATGGCTTCCTTTGTACTGAGAGAGTTGCCCTCAATAGGTCCTAGCACCATTTTCCTATTTGGTCTTTTGAGATTACTAACATGCCTCAGGTATTAGGAAGCTTCTAGGGTTGTCTTCCTATGGGGACAGAGTGTTGAGTAGAGTCATTCCTAGTTTTCTTGGTTCCTCTCCTTGAAGCCATCTAAAAATTTTAAGATCAATCCTATTAGTTACTATATTTTCTAGTTTTGATTATGTAATCAAGGAAACAGACTCTTATACCACTCAAGTTGTCACGCCCCGACCCGATTTGGTTAGATCCCCGTGATCAACCTGCCACTCATCTGGTTTATTAAAGGCTTTCCCCTTATTATAAACCGTAAAGAGTAAGGCGTCCTTTAAACTTGCACCTTTCTTGGAATAACATAAATCAAAACTGCATAAAATTTTAAATTTATCATATCAGTCTTGCAGGCGTCTTAGTTGATGATCTTTAAGGGTAGGCTTTCCAAAATTTCCTAAAAGGGATATAAGGGAGGGGGTGAGTACAACTACTCAATGAATGGATTTTCGAAATTTACTTTTAGGAAAAAGATTTGTATTGGAGTGTGCCAGACTCCTTATTTTCTTTTAAAAATCCTTTTGTTTCAAATCACTGCATTTATCACCAATTCTTATTAATCATGGTGTGTCATCACCTAACACACATCCTTTATCATGAAGGTCAATCACACAATCACAGACCAGTCCGTCCACTGAACCCACTTGTGGCATCGGAGCAACTTTAGGACACGTCACTACCCCTCTCGAGTGTCTTGAAGGTCCCATAATCACAGTCATGCACAATTAGTATTTTCACATCATGCCATATAATCTGTGGTGCCACTAGTCCAACGGCCCCAATCCTCAACTCAACCTACAACTATTTGTTTTAACTGGTTCGTCGACTTGTCATGTCACACTGCCGCTAGTTGACTAAGTATGTCGGTCATGTCTTAGTACCATGGCCAAACAATTCATTTATTTAAAGTTTTATGGCATATAACTCATGTTTGTTTACAAGCTCCTGCTCGTGCCCACTGGCCTATGGCCCACTTGTTCGAGATTTTCAAAATCGAGTATAATAGCCCCCAAGTTCCAAAACCTAGGCCCACAGCCTAAGAGCTATTCGAGCTCCCGTCAAGAAGGTCTCCCAAATCGTTAAACAGTGGCACACAATCAGGGGAGAGCACTTCTGACAAAATATGTTTTCAACTATCCATCATACCAACCGAGTATAAGGATATCTCCACTTATAACCGATGAACGGGTTTTCCACTTCCTTCGAGGAAGTTTCATCATACCAAACAGGTATGATCTACTTACAACCGATAAATAGTTTTTCCGCGTGATCTTTACATCACTCTTCTAAGTTGTGATGTTTAAAATGCCACTAAGTAGTGGGTTTTCCTTTCGAGGTACTTATCATTCCCAACCGAGTATGATATAAAATACCACTTACCCGTTAATGCAGTGAATTCCACTCGACCAATTCTTTGTATTCACGCGAGTTTGTCCTTACTGGCGTTCCTGGTACTTTGTATTCCTACATGATATGAACATCTTTGTTCATTATCCCTCGACCTAATAGCCTTCATTCATTCCAAATGAATGTGAAAACTAAACTTTCTATTTATTTGCAATTAAGTCCCTAAAGTTATTTTTTTAAGTCTCTAATGTCGGTTTTTCCTCAAATTGAGACCCGAAACTTTTAAAATTTATCTTAGGACTCAATTTATTCAAATTCATAAAAAGGGGTTTAATTTCCCAAATTTCTAATTTGGTCCCCCAACTTTTCCAAAATTACCATTTTGCATTCCTTTTCAAAAATGGTAAGTTTTACTTCAAAAATTCTAAAATTCCTCAATTGGCCCTCTAACATTCTTATCATACCCAATTAATCCTCAATTTTATAAAATTACATCTTGGTCCTTCAAATTTTTGAAAATCCCCAATTTCAACTTACTAACACAACCGAATTTGATTTCATCAAATTGGCCTATTAAACACTTCTAATTTTGAAATTAAAGTTAAAATTGAGTTCCTACATCTTCATATGATTCAATATCACTTTGAATCACAAGTTCAAACGGAGCTTCTCTGGAAAAAAGACCATAGAGAGAGAAAGCTTCAATTACTCACCATCGGGGGCACGACGGTTTAAGCTTTCAATCTGGGTAGATAGCTCTCGTCATGACGTTCATACTAGAATTAAGAATTGCATCAATTGATACTGAATTGAGTTAGAATTTCATCATCGAAATTATGTCGGTTCTCTCTCTAGCACTAGTCGAAAATTACAGAATGGAGCCAAATTGGCTTATCTTTAAATCCTAATTCGGCCGTGGGAGGGCTATGGAGGTGTTGGGAGGGCCTGGTTTGGCCTAGGGAGGGCTCGAAATGGCCGATTTCAGCTCAGTCGAAACAGGACAACTTTGGTTTGTCGGAACTGCTTCATTGTTTGATTATATCGGCGCTTATTCGGAGATTCTCGAATTGGCTATAATTTGCTATCAAATAGTTGACTTCCCCTATAGTTTAAAGAGTCTGACCTCTCCTTCTGAGGTTAAGAAAAATGCCCAAGTCGAAGCTCTGGTTCGAGCTTCACCAGGAAATGGAGTAGTAGAGAGAGAGAAGTATTCACGTATAAAAATAATGAATGGGGATGAGCTCTTTATATTGGTGTAAAATTGTGTATTAAATGAGGGAGATTTATTTCTAGTATTAATGTTGTCATAAATTGATGAATATTTATTAGTATTAATTCTAATAATTTAATTTATGTATTAAATTATGGGTATTAATTCCAATAATTAAATGTATATATTAATTTATGGGTATTTATAAATTAATACTAATTAAACCAAATTTGCATAAAAAATTTTAACCGAAATTTCTTGTTACAAAAAAAAAATACTTCCTATGAGGTCACCCATCCTAGCTTAACTTCGGTCTTCTAATAGGACCCAGTTCATCTGAATCGGTCTTGTTTTTCTTTTCTAATTTGTCTTAAAGTCCTTTTCTAAGGTTTTATGCACCTTCAAATAGTTGAGTTTGTGAACCGGTCTGGTATTTCTCACTCAGTTTGACCGATTTTTTTTCCAGTTTTCTTTAACTTAAAAGAGCGGGGTTTACAAAGGGTAAACAGTAAAGACGCTCTAATCCACAAGTGGAGCAGTTAGAGACTACTCTGCGAACGTGTGAACCCTTTTTGATAAAGGGCGAGTGTAGTTGTATGGTAAACCAAACCCGGGCAAGGGGAAGTATTTAAATGTTTTTCTAAGGAATTAAATCTAAAAAAGCTGTGAACAAAAAGGGATAATAATTATAAACTTTCTTTTTTATCCTTATGAAAATTGACCTTAACATCTGCTCACTGAGTTGTAGAACTCACCAACTTCATTTACCCATTTTTAGGATGCCGCACGAGTCGTGAAAATAAAGAAGCAAACTTCACCTTATCAGGTACGAGCTCACCCTTAAGTTATTTTGATAATTCTATTTTGGAAATACCGGTTCAACGAATGCTTTTACTTTTTTTACTTTAATTGGGGAGGAATATTTGGTTAGCATAAGGAGAATTGGTGGGTTGTTCATGGGATTTTGACCAAAGCGGATCATTGTGTGACAACAACATCATAACGATTATATTGTACGCTACAAAGTTCGTCTTGTTGAAAAAACCTTCTCTCTAACAATCAAGATTGGACTATGATAATAACTATAGTAATGTAATTAAGTTCGTCATCATTCACATTATTATTTCTCTTAGTTAGATCACTCGACAATTTGATATTATTATCTCAACGAGTAAGTTTACATTATTCAACCACGCGACTTCATGGATCCCACTACGCCTAATCATATTTATCATCTATATCGCTCTTTGTATGAGTTATCTATTCATTAGGCTTTTGCTAAACACGGTATCTTTAGACAATCTCTTTGGTACCACTACTATTCATTATTTTTCTAATGGTTACCAACCTGACAATTAACAATATGTTAATGTTTTTTTTTATATTTTATGATTGCAACATCATTTTTTTTATAGTTCTAAAAAATAATGCATTGTATTTTGTTATATTACAGAGTATGAATATAATATTTTTCAAACGCCATCTAAGTTAGGTCAAATCACTATTTTAAGAATTTGGTTTCCCTTTTTGTCAATCTCTGATCATTTGGTACGATAACATACTTGTCATTTATCTCACCGTAAATTCTGTATTCTATGGTTAGACTAAGTATAATATAATTGACTAACACTTTATCAAGAACATATCAAGTCGTCTATTTCTTCAAATTTGTTTTATTTGTACTGAAATTCAAGTAGCGAATTCATTCCTTCAAACCTGGAACAACAATAACTCCTCTCCACCACTCCTCCATCTAGCACAAGTGTATATAAAGGCCATACTCAATGGAATGTATGTTTAAAATACTATTTATTACCTACGTTCCACTTTTCACAATCCTTCTACTTTAACTAAATGCATGAAATATTGTAGATATTAGCATGAGAATAATATATATATATATATTCTTTTTAATTTGGAGCATTTCAAACTATTTTATTATTTTTATTATTATATATAATCAATATTTTTATATCTAAATGTTATTATAAAAAATATTGATCAATGTTCTTTAATTTATACAAATATTGGTCAACCTTATATTATTTAAATATATTTACCAATAGTTTAATCAATTTACCACTAATATATATCCCTTAATGTACTCTGTTTTTTTATTTTACTTTTGAGTATTTAAATTTATTATTATATATAATCAATTTTTATATTAAAAAGTGGAAAGACTAAAAATAGACATAAATAAAATATTGATGACGGTATATCTTTTATTTAAAAGTTCTTTAATTTATACTTTATTAACCTTCTTGGTATAATTTATATTAGTTTAATATATTTAGCAATGGTACAGTCAATTCATGGGTAATATATACAATGAGAAAATAGTCTACATATATTTTTTAATTTGATGTATTTCAAATTATATTATTATTATATTATACATATACATATATATATATATATCATGCACGTCCACGTACTAGTAATTTTTGTAGTAATAACCCTAATTCATGTACGTTGAAACTAGAATCTACCATGTTAGCATAAACAAAACCTACTTGTCCGATTAAATTATTACTAGTATGAGTGTATCATGCACTCGAACACATTCTTAACAACAAGATGGGCTTGACTTGAAAAAACAAATGTATATCCATTAACATTTATTACCTTCTGTTTGTACTATTGTAGCTATGGGCTTTCTCTGATGAGCAAAATCAATCGAACAGCTCATATCTTCTGCTGAGCCATCGGATGGTCGGGACACATCTAAAGAATAAAGAAAAGGTGAATCTCTGTTCATCGCCTTCCCCACTTGCATAAAGGTCCCCTTTGTGCCCTATTGCTCTCTAGAGCACACACTCTCCTCCCTCTTTCTTTCTCCGTCTCTCTCTCTCAGTGTAGCTGTGGGGTTCGGTGACTTTGCTCTGTGGAGGAATTCTGATGAGGAAAATGGAATCAGTTTTAGGAATCGTTCCTTGATCTGCCACTTCATATTTTATTTTCCAGACGCCCACAGAAAACTATCAACATACAGGATCGGCTTCTTCTTGTCGCGAATGTCCTCTACTTTTATTTGTCAGTCTGTTCCTTTTTCCTGGGTAGTTCTGATGTTAGAATTTTCACGAAATTCCACACTGTCAGAAGATTCCAACTAGTCAGAAAGCACTTCATCCTTTGCAAGATCCTTTTCTCTATTTATCTGATGCTTTATTTTATTCTCTCGAAGTGATTGTATAGACCTTTGCCTCGTTATTTCAAATCTCTCTTTCTGCTTCACTGGCTTCATTTTAAGAGCCTTGTTAGTTACTATTGCCCATCCAGCCAATTTATGAGTTTTTGTTAATAAAAATCTCTGTTTCTGCTTCACTGGCTTTATTTTCATAGCCTCGTTGGTTAATACAGTCCATCCGACCAATTTTTTTACCTTATGCTATTTCAATTCTCTGTTTTCTGCTTCACTGGCTTCCTTTTCATAGCCCAATTAATTACTATTGTCCACCAGGCAAATTCGCGAGCTTCTGTCCAAAAAATGGCGGTTTTTTAAGCTGTTTGAGAACTCTGCTCCTACACTTCTCCAAGATTCATCGCTGGCAGGCATATTCTTTATAGCTGCGCTTGTTCATCGAATCAGATCTCTTAAAAGTTGAATCCTTCTCTCCTCCTCTGTTTTATTTTTTCCTCTGAATCACTCATCTTCATTTGAATTTTTACAAAGCTTGCTTTGAAAATCTTCCCTGTACCATTACAGGTCCCTGGTCTAGTGTTGAAATGGGTCATCTATTTGGGAACTCATCTCACAAATCGACACCCTGTGACACAACAATATGGGCTGTCAAGGTTGTCCTGATAACAGTAGGTATCGTGTCCTCTGTCTTTTTGGTCAAGATCTCTGTAGTTCCATGCATCTCCACCGTCATCTCCAGTCTCTCCAGCCTGTGGGGCTTCTTGAAGAGCTTCTCATCTCCACCTTACATTTACCTTCCCCTCAACCTCATAATCCTCTCCATTGTAGTTTCCTCCATTTTCAGCCACCACTGTCAGTCCCCCCACCACAAAAAACCACAGACGCTGAAGACCACATACGTATTCTCCGACGATTCCTATTATGGCAACTTCGAATCCCATGATCCAGAAGAGAACCGTAGTCTCGATGCTCACGATGAAGCCCAAGTGGAGAAGCTTCAGCAGGAGGCTACGGTGGAAATACCCAAATCTATTTCCCGGGAGAGCTCAGCCGAAGTGAAGGAGATGATCGTCGATCGACCGACGGAGCCGGGACCTACCGGAAAGCCAGAGCGTCCGTCGGTGCCGGAGGAAGATGACTCATTTGACTCAATATGGAAGTCCATAATGGAAAGCGAGGGGAAGCCAGCTTCGCCCAGGTTCAAGAAACGCGACAACTGGGACACGCAGCCTCAGGTGGATCTCGATGCTGCCGCCCCTCCCAACCCCGACCCAGAGCCCGACCTGGGATCCGAAGACCCAGCCGCGTGGGCCCGGCAGGAAATGAGGAAGAACACCTTCAAGGAAAGAGCCGCCGCTTTGCCGAAGCTGGGCAAGCTCTTGAGCCAGGACGAGCTCAACCTGAGAGCCGAGGCCTTCATAAAGAAATTCAACCTTGACATGAGGTTGCAGAGGGAGGAATCGAACCAGCGGCTCGTGGACATGCTCATCCGTGGTAAATGATCCATAGACGCTGCCGTTTCGCTTGGCCCTGTACATTCGATCCATAGAATATGCCGTGTGTCGCCCTAGTAGTGTGTTTGCTGTGTTTGTTTAGATGTTCTGCATTTGCTGCTGCTTGTTCTTAGTGTCATATCCTTTGCCATTCTAAAGGCTTCACTATATTGAGTTGGAGGCAGTGGTTGGATGTGGAAGGTATTGTTTTTGCTTGTTTGATTTATGTCTTATTGCTTTGGGCTAGATGAAGGTGAAAGAGCATGATGCTTACAGCACCTTTTTAATTGGTTCAGACTTGATCTAATATAAACTACTTGGGATTGGATAAATTTGTCCATAGTATATATAGAAAAAGTGCGATAATGACAAAATCTTTTTTTCCTTACCTAGGAACAAAACATTTTGGTAAGGAGAAAAAATTAAAATGATATATATTGTAGAAATAATTATTTAGCCGTACAAATATACTTCGATCAGTGGGCCCATTAATAAACCTACTCTTTGAGTAATGGCAGTATAGGTGCATGCAAGGTGGGCATTGAGATAAACCAAAAATCTTTTGGCATAACCCATTTACTCGAGATAGGAGGAAAGAGTCAGATTATACTCAAGCTACCAAATTAATAGTAGAATAGGAATAGTAAGAGGAGAGAATTCACGACTTTTTTTTCATTTATGGAAACTAACAGGTAATTGTAAGCTTGAGAGTCCAACGAAATTCTATAAATGAGAAATTTCATAACTTTTTGTGCACACAATGAGTAATTCAGTTCATTCCACAATTGACCCTAGAATAATCAAATGTCATCCAAGAGAAATCGAGAGTTACCTTAATAATTGGGACTTGAAGAATACAAAACGTATGTAGAGAAATACTAAATCTTTCGAACTCTCTTTTCAACGTGATCAATTAATTCCGATGTTACAACCAAAGTGAAAGAGAATTTACATATAAAAATGGAGCCTCCAATATGTCAAGAAGCCTATAGGCCGTATCCAACCCAAATAGAATAGTCCCTATGAATCCATGTCCTAGTTTATAAAATTTAAAAAATCTCCACTAAGGCGCTAGCAAAATTAGGAGAGAGGTGCTCATCATGAACCTGTAATGGCTCCATTACAGGAAAGACCTATGGACTGTTCAAGGCAAAGGAGAGACTGGGCATACCCTCATTAAATGTAGGATGGAAATGATTTGCAAATTCGAAGTCTTATCTCAACTCGGTATGATTAAGGAATGCATATCTGGGACTGTTATAGAGAATAGCACAGATGATGCAAACCTTTCCCCACCATAATCACAAGAGTAAGACTTTAGTTTCCCTTAGGAAATTAGTAGAAGTAGCAGCAAGAGTCTTGTCCAGAATAAAGTGACCAATATTAACAAAGGAATGGGGTGCATGCAAGCCTTGGGGTCGACAGAGTGAAAGAGTACTCGGATAGATAGTTATGAAAGTTATCCGAATATTGATCGTGAGGTAGAAGAGGATTCTGAAGAACTTGAGATTCTTTGGTGTGGCGACAAGGCCCTCTGACGACCCTTATAGGAGAAATCGAGGTATCACTCATACGCGATTCGAAGGTTGATACTTCAACCTTAGAGGTTGATACTGCTCCAAGGGTAAAGGGAGAATCGTTGTTAAGTGGCTAGATTGAGAGGGAGGAGGAACATCGGTCGTCAATAGCTCGAAAAGTGGTCGACATTTGGTAACTGACAAGAGGGAAACCAACACTCGGTTCTCATCTTGGAAAATTAAGTGATCTGAAAGAAATAAGATGGTTAGATGAGTTGGGGGAAAACAAAGCTGCATAGAATGGACGGGGAGAGATGAAGGACATGTACTCTAGTTGTGTCGCTGGAATAGGGAGGTCGGTGATCCTCGGACATCCCATCGGGGTCGTGGGCATGGCTGAGCTGAAGGAGAGCTCAGGTTGTCATTGGAAGATTCATACGCGGAATCCTTGGCGAGCTGGAGGCTCATGGGTCGCCTACACAATGAGATGATTCAGGCGATCTAATAATGGAGCTTTAGACCGATCAAGCTTGGGGACAGAGAGCGAGTATCAAACATCATTAATGGATGAAAGGATTGGGAGCTTAGTAGGTGAATGGAGCCTAGGGTTTCATACATAGAGAGGAAAGCATATGAATGAGCTTCAGATCAGGAGCTAGGGCTTCGGGGGGAATGCTCATTGCATTCGGTTGAAATGACCAAAATAACTCCATGGCAACAAATGATCAAATTTCCCTTAAGGCACATTTCGGAACTACAAAATTACATACTTATAAGACATCTTATGGCAAATATGAAAAAGTCAAAATTAATGTTATGTATAGCGGAGAGATCATAAGGGAAAAATAATGGAAATACCTTTGATGTCACATTCGGGAATAGAAGATTCCTAAAGTTAAGTGGGCAAAATAACGATCAAACTCATGATTTTTAAGTATTGAAAGTTAAGTGGGCAAAATAATGACCAAACTCATGATTTTTAAGTATTGAATTCAAACTTGGGAGGTAGAACCTTTAGATACTAATAAATTTGAAAATTTCTTAATTTTAGATTTGTATATAAGGGGTAAACTATAAATTTGAAAATTTTAAGGCATGGGTGTTAAATAACATATTAATGAAAACAAGAGTAAATATAAATTCATGTATGATTTGAAATGGACAAACCATACTCAATCTTTCTAGGAGAACTTATGTAAAACTAAGAAAAATCTCAACTTCATAATCGGGTTGAACCGAACCGAGAAGTGGGATCAAATCGGGAACTGACTAATAACCGAGAAGTAGATTAAACTAGAAGGAGGAAAGAGTTCAATGAGAGACTATGAACGATGAAAAAGGGTTAGGAGAAACCCTTAGGATAGTCATGGCACTCGAAATTATAGATTGGGAGAAAATCGAGAGAGAACTATTTTGAATCGGGTTCAAGTTGGATGGAATCACAAAACCCCTCGAATTTTTAAGGGGTTAAAAGAAATTTAACTAGAATTGTTCTTGAGTCCATTCAATAGGAAATTGAATTTAGAACTTATTTTTATTTTTATTTTCTTAAAAAACAATCGGAAAGGGGGTGAATCGGGCCAAAAACTGATAAACTAACTTAGAAATTCACCAGAAACTGATTTGCTACAGTGCCAAATCTGTTGGCCAAGAAGGCGGGCGCACGCATACACGACCACACACATGTGGGTCATCTTCTTCACTCGAATGCCTACCCAAATTCTCCTATTTCACTCGACACCTCATTGTTGACCTACTGACTCCACCGCATGGAAAATTAATTCATTACCAGTACAACATGGTATAAATTCGTGAAAGAAAGCTATGGATATATTATAAACCCTGTTTTCAATCATAAGAAATCAATAAATGGGAACTAGAAAATTTCAAGAGAAAATCAAGGTTTAAAGCGAATCAGAATTGGTATAGAGAAACAAAAATGGGAATTTGGAAATTTAAAGTGGTCCATAAATACCTAAAAATAATAGAAAAGAACCATGAATGGAATTGGATGAGGAAACCGAAACGATTCAAGGTGAACCGAACTTGAACCGGGTTGAACCGAACAGAAACAGAAGAAATCGGTTTAAAGATTCATATTTCAAGGTGATTTAAAAATATCAATTTGGGAAATTAAAGTCAACAAAATGTAGAAAATAAATTTAGATTAATTTAGAAAATTTTAATATTTAGAAAATCAGATGAATTGAGCCCAAACCGACTAATTTTCGATTTCGACTAATCGAACCTGGTCCAAACGAAGAGGTCAACGATCGTATTGGTCAACGGATTGCTTAACATGTCAACGCCTAGTTAGCGCATGTGACCAATCAACGTGCAACACATGGTGAAGCGCGCCTAATCAACCACTTGGTTAGCATTTTGAAGTGCTAACCAATCATAGGGTGACACATATCCTTTGCGGAGATATCCTCTTACTCGATTGGTATAATGGATAATTGAAAATAGAATTTTGTCGAAAGTACTCTCCCTTGACTGTGTGCCACTGCTTAAACGATTTGGGAGACCTTCTCGACGGGAGCTCGAATAGCTCTGTTAGGCCGGAGGTGTCACGCCCCGACCCGGTTTGGTCGGATCCCCGTGATCAACCCGCCACTCTCCCAGTTTATTAAAGGGTTTCCCTTCATTAATAACCGTAAGGAGTAAGACATCCTTTAAACCTGCACCTTTCCTAGAATAACATAAATCAAAACTGCATAACATTCTAAATGTATCATACCTGTCTCACATGTGTCTTAGTTGATGGTCTTTAAGGGTAGACTTTTTGGAATTTCCTGGAAGGGATATAAGGGAGGGGGTGAGTACGACTATTCAGTGAATGAGTTTTCGAAATTTAACTTTTAGGAAAAAGATTTGTATTGGAGTATGTGAGACTCCTTATTTTCTTTCAAAAATCCTTTCATTTCAAATATTTGTTTTTATCGCCATTTCTTATTAATCACGGTGTGTCATTATCCAATACACATCCTTCATCATGAAGGTAAAAAACACACAATCGCAGGCCAGCCCATTCGTTGAACCCACTTGTGGCATCGGAGTGACTTTACCGGCCACCTAGATAGAAACACGTCCACTTCTACCCTGAGAATGAGTGGATGTATGCAACATACAACTCTCAATCCTGAAATCAATTCTCCGTATCCGTATGAGGACAGAGACCTCATCCCAACCCAACCCTGGTTTGGTGCGCTCGAAGCTACGTCGAGCTTCGCAAGGTCACCTGGTCCGACGAACTACCCTTATGTCCACCAGGTCGTCCAAGGCCCTAGGACACATCACTATCCCTTTTGGGCATCTTGAAAGTCCCATACACACACTGCATGCACAATCAGTATTTTCACATCATGCCATATAATCTGTGGTGCCACTGGTCCAATGGCCCTGACCTTCAACTCAACCTATAGCTGTTTGTCTTGACTAGTCCGAAGACCTGTCATGTCGCATTGCCACAAGTTGACTAAATATGTCGGTCCTGTCTTGGTACTATGTCCAAATAATTCATTTATTTAAAGTTTTCTGACACATATCTCATGTTTGTTTACGAGCTCTTGCTCGTGCCAATTGGCCTATGGCCCACTGTTCGAGATTTTCAAAATTGGGCATATTAGTCCCCAAGTTCCAAAATCGAGGCCCCCGACTTATAAGAGCTATTCGAGCTCCCATCAAGGAGGTCTCCCAAATCGTTTAAGCAGTGGCACACAATCAAGGGAGAGTATTTTGTAAACCCCATCCTTTGATAAGGACAAAACCGGGGAAAGAACCGGTCAGTTTTAAATTTTAAAACTGAATCTATCTATAAGCTCGATTGTTAGGAAACATGCAAATTGAGAATCTACAACTCCCATGTGACTCAAAATGGTTCATAAATCTTGGAAAAGAACTTAGGACAAATTGGGAAGAAAAATCGGACCGGTTCAAGTGAACCGGGTCTGAACCAGATAGTACTAGTTTATGAATCGAAACATATAGAGAAAGGGCAAACCGGGAAATTTATGGATCCTGAGTGACTCAAAGAGTCCCAAAAGTCATGGAAATGGACTTGAGAATGAATTGGAGATGAAAAACAAACCGGTTCAGGTGAACCGGATACGAATCAGATTGAACCAGTTTGGACCGGTTTGAATCACTATTGATCCGAATTCTAAATTCAGTTTTCTAGGTGGCTTAAAAAATTCAAATTTGAGATTTGAGGCCACCATTGGATAGAAAATAAATTTAGATAAATTTAGAAATTTTTAGATTTGAAAAATCCGGTCGAATGGGGGGTGAACTGACCGGTTTAAGCTTTGAACCCTGTTCGGACCGGTTCGATCCAGTTTGGAACAGCGCTGGAAAATCGAAGCAGCGCCAATGAAGAGGAAACATCTCTATTTAATATATTTCAGGCCATCAATTTCTATCATAAAGGTGCCAAACAGACGACCGATGAGTCCCCGAGCTCCCTATATAAAGAGCCCCTCTCTATTCATCCACTCAACACCTAAAAAGCTCGCTCTCTCTCAGTTGCTTAGTTTTCCAGTAAATCTCAAACCAAAGCTCCAATATAGGGTCATTTCCGAGCCAAAGAAGGCGAGGTTGAGTTCCTTAAAACCGGGGAGAAGTCAGCTACACGGTGGTGACATCCATTCATTCCAAGAGTCGCCAGAGAAGTGCCAACGTGATCAAATAGTGAAGCAGCTCCGGCGGACCAAAGCTGCTATATTTCGGCAGAGTTGAAATTAGCCAATTCGAGCCCTCCTCATGCCAAACCAAGCCCTCCCAACACTTCCTCAGCTCTCCCATGGTTAAATTAGGATGGAAAGGTAAGCCAATTCGGCTCCCCTCGCAATTTTCGATCGATGTTAGAGAGAGAGTTGACTGAATTTCAATGATAGAATTCTAATCCAATTCGACATCAATTGATGTCATTCTTGATCCTAGGAAGAACCTCAGAAAGAGAACTACCTGTCCAGATAGAAAGCTCAGACCGCCGTGCCTTCACCGGTGAGTAATCGAAGCTCTCTCTCTATAGTCCATTTTCCGGCGAAGCTCCGTTTGAGCTCGTTCCGGCGTTAAAACTTGCGATTAAAATTGCTAGAGAATTGTATGAACATGTCAAAACTAAATTTCAACTTCAATTTCAACAATTGGAAGCGTTTGATCGGTCAATTTGATGAAATTAAATTCGACTGTGTTAAGAAGTTGGAATTAGGGGAAAATTGGGGATTTTTGAAAATTTGAAGGACCAAAATGCAATTTTATAAAATTGAGGGTCAACTAGGCATGATAAAAACGTTAGAGGACCAATTGAGGAATTTTATAATTTTTGGGGTAAGATTTACCATTTTTGTAAAGGAAGGGCAAAATGGTAATTTTAGAAAAGTTTAGGGACCAAATTGGAAATTTGGGAAATTTAAACCCCTTTTTGTGAAATTGAATAAATTGAGACCCCAAGGGGAAATTTAAAAGTTTTGGGACTCAATTTGAGGAAAAACCGGCTTTAGGGACTTATAGTTAAAGAAAAATAATTTTAGGAACCTAATTGCAAATAAATAAAAGTTTAGTTTTTCTCATTCATTTGGAATGAATGAAGGCTATTTTAGGCCGAGAGATAATGAACTGAGATGTTCATATCGTGTAGGAACATGAAGTACCGGGAACGCTAGCAAGGACAAGATTGCGTGAATACAAGGAACCGGTCTAGTGAAATTCACTGCATTAACGGGTGAGTGGGAATTTTATATCATACCCGGTTGGGGGATGATAAGCACCTTGAAATGAAAACCCATGACTTAGTGGTATTTTAAACATCACAACTTAGAGGAGTGATGTAAAAATCATGCGGAAAAACTACTTACCTATTGTAAGTAGATCATACTCGATTGGTATGATGAAACTTTCTCGAAGGAAGTGGAAAACCTGTTCATCGGTTATGAGCGGAGATGTCCTTATACCTGGTCGGTATGATGGATAGTTGAAAACATATTTTGTCAAAAGTGCTCTCCCTTGACTGTGTGCCACTGCTTAAACAATTTGGGAGGCCTTCTTGATGGGAGCTCGAATAGCTCTTATAGGCCGGGGGCCTCAATTTTGAAACTTGGGGGCTAATATGCCCAATTTTGAAAATCTCGAACAGTGGGCCATAGGCCAATTGGCACGAGCAGGAGCTCATAAATAAACATGAGATATATGCCACAAAAATTTAAGAAAATGAATTGTTTGGCCATGGTACCAAGACAAGACCGACATATTTAGTCAACTAGTTGCAGTGCGACATGACAGGTCTCCGGACTTGTCAAGACAAATAGCTACAGGTTGAGTTGATGGTCGGGGCCGTTGGACCAATGGCACCACATATTATAAGGCATGAGATAAAAATATTGATTGTGCATGCACTGTGTGGACATGACCTTCAAGATGCCCAAGAGGGGTAGTGATGTGTCCTAGGGCACTGGACGACCTAGTGGATATAAGGGCAGTTTGTCGGACCAAGTAACCTTATGAAGCTCGATGTAGCTTCAAGCGCATGAGACCGGGGTGGGGTCGAGATGAGGTCTCTATCCTCATACAGACAAGAAGAATTGATTTTGGGATTGAGGGTCAGATGTCGCATACATCCACTCATTCTCAGGGTAGAAGTGGATGTGCTTCTATTTAGGTGGCCGGTAAAGTCGCTTTGACGCCACAAGTGGGTTCAGTGGACGTGCTGGCCTGCGATTGTGTGTTTTGTCCTTCATGATAAAGGATGTGTGTTGGGTGATAACACACCGTGATTTATAAGAAATGGTGATAAAAAAATAATGATTTGAAATGAAAGTATTTTTGAAAGAAAATAAGGAGTCTGACACACTCCAATACAAATCTTTTTCCTAAAAGTTAGTTTTTTAAAACCCTTTCACTTAGTAGTTGTACTCACCCCTCTCTTATATCTCTTTCAGGAAATTCCAGAAATCCTACCCTTAAAGAGCCTCAAATAAGATGCATGTAAGACAGGTATGATAAATTTAAAATATTATGCAGTTTTGATTTATGTTATTCCAGGAAAGGTGAATGTTGAAAGGATGCCTTATTCTTTACGGTTTATAATTAGGGGAAACCCTTAAATAAACCGGGAGAGTGGCAGGTTGATCACGGGGATCCCACCAAACCAGGTCGGGACATGACAACTTGAGTGGTATCAGAGCCTATTTCCTAGAATACTTAATCAAGACTAGAAAACATAGGAACTAATAGAACTTATTTAAAATTTATAGAAAATAGCTCCAAAGAAAGGAACCAAGAGAACTAGGACGGTCGTCTCCAACACTGCTTAACCATACCTACCAGTAGAAACTCCTAGAGAAGCCCAGACAACTCCTCTAGGAGTCAACAGAGAGCACCAAAGATTGTATGAAGAGTTCACCCGTGTATTTGGATATCCTAAGCTCGTCCTCGAGGCAGGCATCAATTCTCTGGTTGAGCCAGAGGAGGTGCAATCTCACCCTCCCCCTGTCAATCACCCTGCTCCAATAGACATTCCCAAAAACCTCAAGACTCTCTGCCAACTTGGATGTAATCCTTTCCTTGGAGAAAAGGATGCAGGAGCCGCCATGGACTAGCTGGCCAACATCAAGAAACTGATGGGAATTGTCATGATACCAACAGAGGATATGATGACCCTAACAGAGTTTTTCCTAGAGGGAAGCGCTAAACGATGGTGGGACAATGTCCAAAATCTACATACCACGACCCTCGGTTGGGAAAAATTTGAGGAGAGATACTCAAAAGAGTACTTGGCACCCCATCTGTTAAACTAGAAGAAGCAAGAATTTATCCTATTATGACAAGGGCTTAACTCCATAGCAGAATACGAGATAAAGTTCAACGAGTTAAGACCCTTTTCTCCTAACCTAGCTGGGCTAGCAGACATATGTTAGAGGTTCATGGATGGTCTCAATATGGACATTAGAGACCGTATGGGGGTACTGGGATGTCCCACAAACCTGGCAACCATAATTAGTATGGCTCACGATTATGAGCGACTGGTTTAGACCTGATGTCGTCGAATAAAACAGATGACCAAGAAGGTGGATAAGGGTCCAAACCATAAGGGAGGATGAAAGAGGAGGCTAGAGGAGACCCTAGCACTGTAGCGGGTACATCCCAAAACCTTACAAACTAATTAAAGGGAATCATGTAAACTAAACATCTTTTGATCTAATAATGGGAATTCCTTCTAAACCATACATTTCTTAAATTAGGGTATATACAGCTATGGGAACAACAAGTCTATGCCCTCTTCGACTCCGGAGCAGAAAGATCATTCATCAAAGAAGAGTTGGTTTTGAAAGTACCCCTGGAGCTCACCCCACTAGTACAAAGCCTTAATATCCTTACACTTTTAGGAGAAAGTTTAAACATGAATAAACAATTATAGGGATGCGAGATAAAAATTGGAGGAATCCAATTGGAAGCTGACTTGATTCCTTTACCTCTAAAAGAGGTGGAAGTAATCTTGGGAATGGACTGGCTGAGTAACCATCAAGCAAAGAAGGATTATAGGAAGAAGACGATAAACTTCCATACCTCCAAGACAAAAGGACTAAAGTTCTAGGGTGATAGAAGGAGAAATGAAGTACAATTTGTGTCCCACTTGAAAGCCCAAAAGATGATACAAAAATGTTGTATAGCTTTTTTGGCCATGGCCGTATACGAAAAGACTAAAGAAAAGAAACTTAAAGACATTTCGGTAGTCAGACATTATCCAGAGGTTTTTCCAGAAGAGCTACCTGGACTACCTCCAAGTCGACAAGTGGAGTTCACCATAGAAATAACCCTAAGAACAAATCCCATATCCTAGGCCCCATATCGCATGGCTCCAATAGAGCTGAAAAAATTAAAGGAACAACTGGACGAATTATTGGGAAAGAATTTCATACGTCATGGGTTTTCATTTCGAGGTACTTATCATCCCCAACCGGATATGATATAAAATCCCACTCACCCGATCGTGTAGTGAAATTCCACTTAGTCGATTTCTTTCCCTAGCAAGCCTCTACTTCAGCTGGCATTCTCGATGTCTCATTTTCCTACATGAAACGAACATGGTTGTTCATTATTCTTTGGCCTAATAGCCCTCATTCATCCCAAATGAATGAGAAAAACCAACTTTTCCTTTATTTGCATTTAGGTTCCTATAGTTATTTTTCTTTTAACTTTAAGTTCCCAAATGCCGGTTTTTCCTCGAATTGAGTCCCAAAACTTTTAAAATGCCTCTTGAAATCTCAATTTACTCTAATTCATAAAATGGGACTCAAGTTTCCCAAATTCCCGATTTGGCCCCCAAATTTTCCATTTTGCCCTTTCTTTACAAAAGTGGTAAGTTTTGCCCCAGAAATTCTAAAATTACTCAATTGGTCCTCTAATATTCTTATCATGCCCAATTACACTCAATTTTATAAAATTACATTTTGGTCCTTCAAATTTTTGAAAATCCCCAATTTCCCTAAATTTTCCCCCAATTTCAACTCTCTAACACAGCCGAATTTGATTTCATCAAATTGACCAATCAAACACTTCTAATTAATGAAATTAAAGTTGAAATTGAGTTTCTATATGTTCATACAATTCCATAGCACTTTGGATCACAAGTTTTAATGCCAAAACGATCTCAAACGGAGCTTCGCCTGAAAACAGACTATAGAGAGAGAGCTTCAATTGCTCACTAGTGAGGGCACGGTGGTTTGAGCTTTCTATTTGGACAGGTAGCTCTCCTCTGAAGAATCCTCCTAGGATTAAGAATGACATCAATTGATGTCGAATTGGATTAGAATTCTTTCATTGAAATTTGGCCAACTCTCTCTCTAACACCGGTAAAAAATTATAGAGGGGAGTCGAATTGGCTTACCTTCTGACCCTAATTCGGCTGTGGGAGGGGTGAAGGAGTGTTGGGAGAGCTTGGTTTGGCCTGAGGGGGCTCGAATTGGCCAATTTCAGCTTGGCCAAAATAGGGTAGCTTTGATCCACCGGAGCTGCTTCACTATTCTATCACGCCAGCTTTGCTTCGACGACTCTCGGAGCAAACGGAGACTACAGGCGTGTAGCTGACTTCTCCTCAGTTCTAAAGAACCTGACTTTGCCTTCTTTGGCTAAAAAATGACCCTATATCAGAGCTCTGGTTAGAGATTCACCGGAAAACTAAGCAACTGAGAGAGAGTGAGCTTTTCAGGTGTAGAGAGGGTGAATGAGGAGGGGGTCTTTATATAGGAAGCTTGGGGACTTCTTGGTCGTTTGATTGGTGCCTTAATGGTGGTCATTCATTTCCTAAAACTCCCTGGCCAGAGACTTTTCAGCTTCGCTGGTGCTGCATGTTTTTTCGGTGAGTGAACAGTGTTGTCATCTGAAGGAAGAAGACAATAGTGTTCCGAACCAGACTGGACCGGTTCGAACTAGGTTCAAAGCTTAAACCGGCTGGTTCACCCCCCATTCGACTGAATTTTTCAAATCTAAAAATTTCTAAATTCATCTAAATTCATTTTCTATCTAATGATGCCCTCAAATCTAAAATTTGAAAATTTTAGGACACATATAAAAATGAATTTATAATTTGGTTCCATAGTGGTTCAAATCGATCTAAACTGTTTTAATCCGGTTCACCTGAACTAGTTTGGTTTTCATCTTCAATTCATTCTCAAGTCCATTTCCATAACTTTTGGGACTCTTTGGGTCACTCGGGATCCAAAAATTTCCCAGTTTTCCCTTTCTCTATCTGTTTCGGTTCATGAATCAACTCGGTTCATAAACTGGTTCTATCTGGTAAACACACCAACTGTAGAAGAAAATATTTTTAAGAAATTAAGGAGTCTAGCACACTCTAAATTAATTTATTGAAAACTCTTTTTAAATCACCCGTTCACTAATTTGTAGAAACCCACCCATATTTTTTTATCCCTTTTCAGGATTAGAGAATGACTAGGGATAACACCGGGATTTATCCTTTGTCAGGTATGCTTAATCTTCTCTTAAGCCTGCATTATTATTGATTTATGTTATTCTAGGGAACAAGGTCGAAATTACGTCTGGCTCCTCTTGAATTAAAAAAAGGGGGAAACCCCTCTTGAACCAAGGGAGCGACAGGTTGTTCACGGGGATTTGACCAAATCGGGTTGGGGTGTGACACTTTTAGTCATCTCTTACTCTCTCATGATCATTTTACGATTCTTATAAGAGTTAATCTCATTCGATCTTAAGTGTCGATTGCTTATTTGTGATAGCTCCCTCATTTCGGTTTTGCTCTCTACGTTGTCCCTTACAATAGAGATGTTCACCTTAGGAACTACCAGCTCATCCTTCTTATCATTTCTTTTAAGGTTTCATTCCTCTCTTTCTTCATACACCTTTCTATATTAGGGTTTTTGTCCTTTTAAATACTTCTCTAATTGAAATTTCGGTCTCTTCCCTTACCCTTTACCAAAGACATTTCCAATTATCGATCTCATTCCGTGTACTCCACACTATGTCTAGTCGTCCTCTCTTTAGGCTCTATCAATTTGAGCGTTGACCACCACCAGTCCTGATGTCAGTGATCTTTTACATTAATAACTTCTTAACTGAAGGGTAACTTTTCCAAGGTTCTTAGGTGTGTTTTCCTCTATTTCCTCTTTTACAGTAGTCCGCCCCTTTCTTACTCGCACGACAACTTTTGATGATGTTTTCCTACTTGTACGTTATTTGGACTTTGCTTACTCCTTGGGTCTTATTGAGTATCTTTCCTTTGTACTTGTTCTTTTTACCTCCATCGACAGATTATTCATGATCTTATCTTCTTTTCCACTTCTTTTGGTTTCATTACTTCTTGGTTGGGACACGTATGCCCTTCCAAGGCTTTCTTCCTTGATAGGATTTAAACTCCTTTATTCATACACTATCTTCAAATTTTACCATTGAAAGCTCTAACCTTAAATGACTTCTTTGATGTCGTTTGCTCCTGCTTCCCGTTACTCTTGAAACCTTACATGTACTTTTTGTGTACCTAATCTTCCTTCTCACTTGTTCCTAGTACTCATCTATTTCTTTTAGGTGGATTTCACATCTTCTTGATTTTTTTACGATCTCTAGATTATCTTACAGGAGGCTTTGCTTAGCATTCTCATGGCTTTTGATCGTTATTCTTGTCTCAGCCATTAACCCCTTTAAAGCTTTTCTTCATCCTTATTTCTTCGAATATAGATTTTCCCCCTCTCCCTTCTTAATTGGAATATTGACCTTCACAAGGGTCAATTCATTAATTGTCTCGATCCTATCTTTCTCTCTGTCAAGCGACCTTAAGGTCGTCGTCTCTTGAGTTTTCTTGTTTTTAATGTCCATGTCATTTCTATTTTTTAGGGCATAGTCCTCACCACTTCCTGGTCCATCTTAGGGCATCATTTATTCATCCGAATTATCTTGTTGTTATGAGTTATTTCCTTCAACTAGGTCTATCAGAAATCTTTATTTGGTTTCTCTACAATTTGAGAGTAGGTGACACATGGCCATCTGGTACGTCCTTACCCACCTATGTCTTTTATTAAGGTTCTTATTCCAATTCTATTTCTGATGGTTCATTAGTTGGTTAACTTAGTTGGGGATTTTATATCTCCATGGTCTCTCTTCTTATCTTTATCCTTCTTTCCAAGGATTTCTTGTCTTAGGAGTTTCACGTTCAACCTAACTAATGCTTCTTGAAAGTTTTTTCCTTTATTCTTTTCTTACACCTTTCTAACATCAGTATGGTTATATACTTTGGATTCTTCCTCCTATTCCCTTTCATTCCACATCCTTCCTTCAAGGAGTCTTATGGTCATTCTTGAGTTATCATAATTGGTGTCCTACCTATCTGAAATTCCTTTAAGAGTAGTTGTACTATCCCTCCAATTTTCTTCCTACCATACTCTTTTCCTCTTTCGTTCTTTTCTTATCTCGTATTGACTTAACATATTCAGTGCTCCCATATCTCTCTTACTTTCTTTCTTATCAACTTCCATTTCATTGGTTTCCCTTGTGATAGTTTAATCCTTCTTGTTTCCTTACTTTTATCTATAGAGTCTTTTCTTAACTCTTTAAACTTCTGCTAGTCCTGTACCCTTCCCTTGCACCAGACTTCCTCTTCCTTCCCTTAGTTAGGTAGGTCTTCCTTGGTAGACTTTAGGTAAATTTTTATGGAAGTTCTTTCCAAGTCTTATTATCTTATTTCCCATTCTCTTACTTGGCTACTTTAAAGGTTTGGGTTAACTAGTATTGACCCATTATTTTTCCTTTGTTAGGTGATCTCTTCCTTATATGTTACTCTGATCCTTATTGGCATACTCCCATTATTAGTTGAATTCATCAAAGAGACCTAAATTTTTATCAGGGAACAATTGGAATCTCATTCATCCAAGAAATAGTTTCTTGTCATATTTGGCTTATTAAAGAGTTTTTCTACCCCCTAGTCCCTTAGGGTCTTAGCCTAGGAGTTGGCCTTGGAACGATTATGGGATTCATGATCTGATGGCTCTAAGGAACTGGTTAAAGTCCATCCATATTCCCTTATGGGATGAACTTCATGTATGGCCTCCAGTCCATACCTCCTTAATACCTCAGCCTCACACTCATATGTCCACCTCATCCATTGAGAAGTATTGAAGTTAGACTGAGTAGATGGGGGTACTTGGTGGACATTCATGAAGGTGGCATAAGCATCCTAGTAGTTGTCCCAAGCCTCCTTCTTAGTGGGATCTCTCTTCGGTTGTTGTGGGGCTAGAGGAGGTGTTGGGCTCCTAGAGGAAGGAACATGTTCCTCTTGCCTTGGAGGAGGGTATGTAATGCCCTCTGGTTCTAGTAAGGCTCAATGTAGGAGGAAAAAGGGTGACAACATCAACACCTGTGGAAGTAGGTATGTGGTGCTTGAATGGACACTAAGTTGGGGAGATCAGCAATAAAGAAAATAACCAAAAGAAGGAAGGATTGAGTATTTCAGAAACTCCCAATCATGAAATCTTAAGTAAACGATCTTGGAATGGAGAAATAGTGCTTTAAGGAAAAAAGGATGTGAATCTAAGGATATAGCCTTAAAATTTTAAGCGAGATATGCTTAGCTAAAATAAACTCCATGGAATGAGAAAATGATGGAAAAGAAAAGAAGATTTCAAGTGTATATTATATATGGGAGAGATGGAAATAACTGAAGGGATTATATGTCGAGAAACTACAAGTAGATATTAGACTTGGCAAACCGACTAGGGACAAACATGTCACATTTATCGGGTGAGTGGGCTTAATCACATCATACTCAGTTGGGATGATGAACTTACTTTTATGGAAAAAAACCTAATAACTGGTCATAAGTAGAGATGATCATGCTTGGTTGGTATGACAAACTTTCTTAAGGAAAGTAGAAACCCGCTTACTAGTTGTAAGCAGAGATATCATCACACTCTTTGTCAAAAGTTTTATCCCCTAACTATGTGTCATTGCTTAAACTATTTGGGAGACCTTCTTGATGGGAGCTAGAAAAGCTCAAATAGGCAAGAGGCCTCGATTTTTGAACTCATGGGTGATAAATGTCCGGTTTGTTTTGGAAAAACATTTATAGTGGGCCCAAGGCTAGTGGGCACGAGCAGGAGCTCGTAAACAAACTTGAGTGAAGAAAGCCATGAAATTTCTAATGAAATTGTTGTGTGATTTCTCCATGGTACCAAGTTAGAACCGATAGTACTCGATGGACTTGTTGTAGTGTGTCAGGGCTAGGTCGATGGATCAACCTAGACAAACAGCTATCGGTCAGATTGAGGGTCGGGGCCGTTGGACCAGTTGCACCAAAGATAATGGCCATATGTTTGTGCATGCACTTGTGGTATAGGACCATCAAGATGCCCAAGAGGGGTAGTGATGGGTCCTACGGGCTACAGGACGACATGGTGGAAATAAGTGTAGTTTTTCATGCCAATCAGTCGGGAAGCTCGGAGTAGCTTCTTGTGCATGAGACTGGGGTGGGGTCGGGATGAGGTCATTGTCCTCATACAGACACAGAGTGGCATTTGGGTTTTAGGTTCGGATGTCGAGAACATTCACTCAAACATAGGGTAGAAGTGGATGGGCTTCTATCTTGCATTTGATGCAAACCCGATGTCACCGAATGGAGCAGGCTAACTAGAAAGAGGACAAGGGCCAAGGCTGTCATGGAGAATAGAAGGATCAAAATGATCCGAGATGGGGAAATAGAATGGGTTTCCAAAGGAAAAGGGGTGTACCACCACCCCCACGTCGAGTGATCCCCATTTTACCACAAGGAAACCCTTGCTATCCTAGATGCCAAAGATACCATGAGGGATCTGGTTTATCATGTTTCAAATGTGGGTAGGTGGGGCACTTTGTATAGGAATGCCCCACTCTTAGGGAGAATAAGCAATGATACATGCTTGGACCACCCCAAGGGAACCCAAGGACTCCAAGGTAGGATGCAACGACAAGGGTACCGACTAGGGTATACAGCCTCACCGGGGATGAGGCTAGAAAAGACCCTAGTACCATAGCGGGTACATCCCAAAACCTCCCTAACAAAGATTGAGACAAAACCTGTAATTTGATTTTTACTGAATAAAGAAAATTTTCTTCTAAAACATGTGTTCCTTCAATCAGGGTACATACACTTGTGGGAGAGAAAATTCTACGCCCTCTATGACACGGGAGCAGAGAGATGCTTCATCAAGGAAGATCTAATCCCAGGTCCTCCCCTAGAACTTACCTCCTAAGAACAAAGTCTCAAAATTCTCACACCCTTAGGAGAAAGAACGAATAGGGACAAATAGTTAAAGGGATGTAAGATCATGATTGGAGGAGTTAAAGCTTTCTTGGCGATGATCATTAATGAGAAGTCAGAGGAGAATGGACTAGAAGGCATCCTGGTAGTTGAACACTACCGTAAGTATTTCTAGAGGAATTACCCGGATTACCCCCAAGTCGACAACTAGAATTTACCATTGAGGTAATCCTCGGAACACATCCCATATCCCAAGCCCCTTATCACATGGCTCTAGTGGAGTTAAAGGAATTAAAGGAGCAGCTGGACGAGCTATTGGAGAAGGATTTCATACGTCCTAGTCAGTCTCCATGGGGTGCACCTATTCTATTTATAAAGAAAAAGGATGGGAATATGAGCGTGTGCATAGACTATTGGAAGTTGAACCAAGTCACCATAAAGAATAAGTATCCACTTCCATGGATCGATGACCTGTTCGACCAACTAAAAGGAGCAGCCTACTTTTCCAAGATAGACCTTCAGTCAGGATACCACCAACTCAGGATCCAGGAGGAAGATATCCCCAAGACCACCTTTCGGTCTCGATACAGACACAATGCGTTTAAGGTGATGCCTTTTGGTCGAATGAATTTCCCTTCAACTTTCATGGATTTGATGAACTGAGTGTTTCAGCCACACTTGAATAAGTTCATGATAGTATTTATAGATGACATACTTATATACTCATGGACTATGCTAGAGCACGAAAAACATCTGGCTATCACCTTGGAGACACTACGAAATAATAGCTTATATGCAAAATTCTCCAAGTGTGAATTTTGGTTAAAGGAGGTAGAGTTCTTATGGCACATAATGTCCAAAGATGGAGTCAAAGTACACACAACAAGGGTGGAAGCCAAATCTGATTGGAAGGCACCTAAGAATTCCTCTAAGATACGCAGTTTCTTGGGCTTAGCAAGATACTACAAATGGTTTGTGCAGGATTTCTCTAAGATAGCTACCCCTTTGACTCGTTTCACAAGGAAAGGAGTGGAGTATGTGGGATGAAAGTTCTGAGAAATCCTTCCAAGAATTGAACACCTGTTTAACAACGACACTTGTACTCTCTCTACCTGACCCAAGTGCAGGGTAGTACACCATCTATAGTGAAGCATCTAGATAGGGACTCAAATGTGAACCAATGCAATAAGGAAAGGTTATTGCCTACGCCTCACGACAACTAAAAGTACATGAGAGGAACTACCCCACCCATAACTTGGAGTTAGCCGCAATAGTGTTCGCTCTCAAGATTTGGCGACACTACCTATATGGGGTTAAGTGTAGGATATATACCAATCACAAGAATTTTAAGTACTTCCTGACTCAGAAGGAGTTGAACCTCCAATAGACGAGATGGCTGGAGTTAGTAAAGGATTATGACCTTGTAATAGAATATCACCAGGAGAAGGCCAATGTGGTGGCAAACGCTCTAAGTCATAAGTATCAAACTGAGGCTATGCAAATAAAGATAAACAACTTACCATTGTTGTAAAAACTAGGAAGGATGAAGGTGGACCTTAAAGTAGACAAGAGAAAAAAATGCCTATTGGCTGACATAGTGGTAAGAACCAGCCTAATGGAGCAAATAAAGGTCCAACAAAAAGGGGATAAGGAACTCTAGCCCTATTTGGACTCAGTCAACAAAGGGATGAGTCCAGACTATAATCTTCGAGGTGATTGGGTGCTAACATATAAGGATAAAGTGTATGTGCCTCAAGATAAGGAATTGAAGAGATTAATCTTGGAAGAAGCACATGACTCTATCTATGCGATGGATCCAGTGAGTACCAACATGTACCACATCGTCAAACAAGGTTATTGGTGGAAAGGGATGAAGAGGGATATTGTAGAATATGTAGCCCGATGCTTGTCCAGTCAACTGATTAAAGATGAGCATTAGAAACCTTCAGGACTGCTACAACCCTTACCAATCCCAGAATGGAAATGGGAACACATCACTATGGACTTTGCATGGGACTACTTGTGACTAGAAAGGGACGAGACATAATTTCAGTAATTGTGGATAGATTAATCAAATCCACCCATTTCCTACCTATAAGAGTGATGAATTCGGTGGAACAACTGGCCATCTTATCATAAGGGAGATTGTGAGACTCTATGGCATTCTATTAAGCATAATGTTTGATAGAAACCCTAGATTTACCTCAAGGTTTTGGCCTAGTTTGCAAAATGCATTGTGGACCAAGCTCCACATGATTATGACATTTCATTCTCAGACCGATGGACAGTTTGAGCGGACAATCCAGACCCTTAAGGACATGCTACGATCATGCGTACTTACTATGAATAAGGGTTGGGAAGAATATTTGTGCCTGATAGAATTTGCTTATAATAATAGTTATCAAAGTAGTATTCAAATGGCTCATTATGAGGCCCTTTATGGACGACCAAGTCATACCACCTTATTTTGGGAGAAAGGAGGCTAGAAAGAGTCGAATTAATAGAGGACACCACATAAAAGATTAAGATTATAAGGAGTGGATTTAAGACCACTCATGACAGGCAAAAGAATTATGCGGACCATCTAAGAAGGGATCTGGAATTTGATGTGGGAGACCAAGTGTTTCTCAAGGTATACCCATAGAGGGAAATACTCAGGTTTCAACAATGGGAGAAGTTGAAATCTAGGTACATCGGTCCTTACACCATGGTCCAAAGGATAGGCCCAGTGGCCTATAAATTATAACTTCCTTCGGACTTACAAATAATACATGATGTATTCCATATCTCGGTACTCTGGAAGTATCAGCCTGTTCCCAATCATATGATGGATTGAACTCCACTCAAACTAGAAGAGAACCTGACCTATCAGGCAAAATCAGTACAAATCATCGATCGAAGAGAGAAGAACTTAAGGAACATGAATATTCCTATGGTCAAGAAGAGACATGGGAAACCTAGAGTTTTACGAGGAATGGGTACCCTCAGTTATTTGACATGAAAATTGTTTTGAGGATAAAACCTCTAAAAGGAGGTAAGATTTGTAAACCCCATCCCTTTATTGTTAATAAAACTATTAAAAGAACTGGTATGATGAACTACCCTTATACCCACCAGGTCGTCCAGTGCCCTTAGGATGCATCACTACCCCTCTTGGGCGTCTTGATGGTCCTGTAATCATAGTGCATGCACAATCAATATTTTTCTTATCATGCCATATAATCTATGGTGCCACTGGTCAAACGACCCCGACCCTCAACTCAACCTACAGTTGTTTGTCTTGACTGGTCGCACTGCCACTAATTGACTGAGTATGTCGGTCCAGTCTTGGTACCATGGCCAAACAATTCCTTTATTTAAAGTTTTATTACATATAACTCATGTTTGTTTATGAGCTCCTGCTCGTGCGAACTAGCCTTGAGCCCACTGTACAAGATTTTTAAAATTGGGCATATTAGCCTCCATGTTCCAAAACCAAGGCCCCCGACCTATAGAGCTATTCAAGCTCCTGTCAAGAAGGTATCCCAAATCCTTTAAGCATTGGCACATAGTCAGGGGAGAGCACTTCCAACAAAAACATGTTTTCAGATGTCCATCATATTGACCGAGTATAAGGACATCTCTGCTTATAATTGATAAACAGGTTTTCAATTTCCTTCGAGGAAGTTTTATCATACCAACCGGGTATGATCTACTTACAACTGGTAAGTAGTTTTTCTGCATGTTTTTCACATCACTCCTCCAAGTTGTAATGTTTAAAATACCACTTAGTAGTGGGTTTTCATTTCGAGGTACTTATCATGCCCAACCAGGTATGATATAAAATCCCATTCACTCGTTAATGCAGTGAATTCCACTAGACCGGTTCTTTGTATTCACACGAGCTTGTCCTTGCTGGCATTCCCGGTACTTCGTGTTCCTATACGATATGAACATATCGATTCATTATCCTTCGGCCTAATAGCCTTCATTCATTTCAATTGAATGAGAAAAACCAAACTTTCATTTATTTGCAATTTGGTGCCTAAAGTTATTTCTCTTTAACTTTAAGTCCCTAATGCTGGTTTTTCCTCAAATTGAGTCCCGAAAATTTTAAAATTTATCATAGGACCTCAACTTATTCCATTTCACAAAAAGGGGTTTAATTTCCTAAATTTCCAATTTGGTTCCCCAAAATTTTCCAAAATTACCATTTTGCCCTTTAGCATACTTATCATGCCTAATTGATCCTCAATTTTATAAAATTGCATCTTGGTCCTTGGAATTTTCAAAAATCCCCAATTTTCACCCAATTTCAACTCCTTAACACTGCCGAATTTGATTTCATCAAATTGACCAATCAAAAACTTCTAATTGTTAAAATTGAAGTTGAAATTGAGTTTCTAAATGTTCATACGATTCCATAGCGCTTTGAATCATAAGTTTTAATGTCGGAACGAGCTCAAGCGGAGCTTCGCCGCAAAACGGACTATAGAGAGGGAAAGCTTCGATTACTCACAGTCGGGGACACACAGATTGCTCTCGTCCTGAGGTTTATCCTAGAATCAAGAATTGTATCAATTGATAATGAATTGAGATACAATTTCATCATCGAAATTTTGCCAATTCTCTCTCTAGCATTGGCCAGAAATTGCAAAGGGGAGCCAAATTAGCTTACCTTTCAGTCCTAATACAGCCATGGGAGGGTTGAGGAAGTGTTGGGAGGGCATGGTTTGGCCTGGGGAGGGCTCAAAATGGCCGATTTCAACTTGGCCAAAACAAGGCAACTTCGGTCTGCCATAGCTACTTCAATATTCCATCACGCCAGCACTTCTCCGACGACCCTCGGAGCAAACGAAGACTGCAGGTGTGTAGCTGACTTCTCCCTGGTTCTAAAGAACCCAACCTCACCTTCTTTTGGCTCAGAAATGACCCTATATCATAGCTCTAGTTCGAGCTTTGCCAGAAAACTAAGTAGCTTTGAGAGAGTGAGCTTTTCAGGTGTGGAGAGGATGAATGGGGAGGGGGTCTTTAAATAGGAAGCTCAGGGACTCTTTGGCCATCTAATTGGCGCCTTTGTGACTGGCATTGATGGCTGCAAACGTATTGAACGGAGACATTTCTTCTTCATCAACGCAGTTTTGATTTTCTAGCGAGTGAATAGTGCTGTCATCTAAAGGAAGAAGATGACACTGTTTCGAACAGGACTGTACTGGTCCGAACCGGGTTCAAAGGTTAAACCGACCAGTTCACCCCCCATTTGACCAAGTTTTTAAAATCTAAAATTTTCTAAATTCATTTTCTATCCAATGGTGGAATTAAATCTCAAATTTGAATTATTCATGCCACCTAGAAAAATGAATTAAGAATCTGGTTCAATAGTGGTTCAAACCAGTCCAGACCAGTTCAATTCGATTCGAATCCGGTTCACCTGAATTAGTTTGGTTTTCTTCTCCAATTCAAACTAAAGTCCTTTTTCCTGACTTTTATGACTCCTTATGTCACTTAAGGTCCATGAAATTCTCGGTTTACCATCTCTCTATCAATCCTGGTTCATAAATCGACTCAGTTTTTAAAACGGTTTAATTCGGTTCGGGTCTGGTTCACCCGAACCGTTCTGGTTTTTCTCTCCCACTTTGTTCTAAGGTTCCTTCCCAATAAATGGGTTTGTGAACTGGTTCGATTTTCTTACTCAGTTTCACCAATTCTTTTTTCGATTTTCCTTTACTCAAAAGGGTGGGGTTTACAACTCTCCCCTCCTTTTAGGGGTTTTATCCCCAAAACATAATTAGCAACCTTGCATGAGGAATCATTTCCTTTGATATCCATTTGGTATTTGCTTAACATGCAAACACTTCTCTTGTTCTCCCAACTAGCCCTTTTTACATCCTTTACTTAAGGAATTTCTTTTCCTTTATATCATTTACTCCCTTCATGGAGTTTATCATAACTAGATATACCTTACTTAAGGGTATATCCTTAGATTCACATGTCTCTTTTCTTAGAGCAACATTTTGCCTTTGAGGTCCCGTACTCAAAATTGGGAGTTCCAAGATACCTAACCATTCCCATGACTAGTTAACCTCTTGGTCATTGCAACTCTTAGATCGACGTCCTTTTATTGCGTTACGTACTTGTTGTCACGAATTTCCTTCTCATCACCTTTTCATCCTATTTCGACTCTTCCTTTATTTGTTGCTCATTATAATTCAATCCAAATTTTATGTTTGACATTGTCCTTTTTTACTAACTGACTCTTCCTTATTTTTAGTCATGTTTTCCTCGGGACTGTTGGGTTTACCTGCCCTTTACAGCATGACGTTTTCTAGATCTTGTCTCTATGTCCATTAGATTTCTAGAACACCTCCTTTAGGATTATTCCTCACTTTCCAACCTCTTAGGGATTGTATAACTTCATCCCTCTTTTTTTTGTAATATTCCTCGACTACCTTTACGGTTGTCCACATCAACTTACAAAACTATGTTGTTTCTCCTTACACACTCGTCCTTTTTCAACTTCCTTAATGAGTCTTTTCGGTTCTAATTATTTGATTTCTAGATGTTTTACTGACATGCTGGGATTTATCCTTTCTTAGGTCCATCCTCAATCGCAATAACATCCTTTACTCAAGGATTTCCTTTGGCCTTAATCCACTCTTACTTCTTCATAATCATTTCATAGTTCATTATTCCCTTTGACCCTTTTCACTCTATTGTTTTGTTCGGGGAGTTCCATTTTTATGATTTCATTCTCTAATATGTCCCTCAAGGTAGAGACTTTTGTTCTAGGAGCTACATGCTCAACCTTCTTACCATTCCTTGAAGGTTTCTTCCTCCATTTTGCTTACTTTCCTTCTATAATGTCGCATTCGCCCGCTTAGAATCCTTCCCCATCTTAAAATTTAATTTTGTCCCTTATTCTTTATTTGAGGAACTTTTTAGTATTAATTCGTGTACTTCATATTATGCTTGGTCATCCCCTCTTTAGGCTTCATTATGCACGTGTGGACTACGACTTGTCTTACTAATTGTAGTTATTCCTCCATAACCACATCTTATTTGGAGGGCTTACTTTCCCAACGTCTCTCAGACGTTCTTTCCTTCATTACCTTATTATGGATAGTAAACTCATTCTTACTTGTCACAACATCTCTTAATATGCTTCCTTTGGTTTCTTTCGCCTTAGCATGCAATTTATATGCGAATTTGTCTCCTCACCTCTCATCACCTGTTCCATTTATTATGTCATGTATAATTTCTTAGGATTTCCTTATTTGGGAGGATTCTTACCCTTTTCTCCCATCATTTCTTTTTCATTCATTCGGAAGATACCTTACTTTAAATGATGTCCCTTGATGCTATTCTTTCATGCTTACCTTTACTCTTGAGATCCTATGGGTACGTCTTTCGTACTCCATCCTCATTCTCACCCGTACCTTAGTACATGTCTAGAGCTCACATCTACCTAGTTTCAAAATCCCTTGATCACCCTTTGAGAGGTTCTCTAAACTGTCTCAAGACTTTTAATTATAAATCTGGTTTTGGCCATTGATTTCTTTTAAGAATTTTCCTTCATTCTTCTTTTCCAATGATTTAGCTTTTCACTCCTCCCTTCTTTATCGTGGTTTAAATCCATGGTTCTCTCGAAGACTAGTTCTTTAACAACCTCCTTTTCACTATTTTTTTGATCCAATCATTTGGGCAGCCGTATCACTCATCCTTCATACCCATCCTTTTGTTCTTCATAGAGTGTAGTTTTTACTACATCTCAGCCTTTCCTAAGGTTTTGTTTATTCTCTTTGGCCGTCCGTTCTACTAGTTTCTTCTTTCTACTCGGTTCTATTGGAATTATTATTTGGTTCTCCTGTTCTCTCCAAAAGGTCACATTGGCTATCACGATACTTCCTTCCTTTGAATCATTTCCTAATTAAGGATTGGTTCCTTGCACTCCACATTATGTCCATCCGCCCATCAATGGTTTCTTCAAGGGTTGTTAGTCGTATGCATCCCTCCAAAGTTTACTTTCATAGTGTATTTCTTTATGGAGTGTTCAAATACTCCATGTTTCAAGATTTCTTGACCATCATGTGAGAGGGTTGCCTATTCCTTTCTTGGCTTGAGTTTCGTTATTAATTTGGCCTTTGGTCCTTTTAAGGATTTCTTTCATCCTTCTCTTCCCGATTATTTGACCTTTACATCTCTCTCTTCTTTGTTGGAACTCGAATTATGGCTTTCCCGTGTGTTAACTGCCTTGCCTCCACCATTCCTTTGGTCTAAGTTTCTTAGGGCAGTTGTTTCTCGAGTCCTCATGTTCTTAATGTCCATCTCACTGACATTTTTAGGGTGTAGTCCTTTCTACCTCCCGGTCTTCCTTAGGGTGTCATTTATTCTCTTTGACTATCTTGTTGTAACGACTTGCTTTCTTTTGTCATGTTGGTCCGAAATTCCTATTTGTCTTTATGGCTTTTTCCAAGGTGATTCATTCTTGTAATCCCAATACATCCCATATGTTGTCAAATGTTCGTCTTGTTTTCTCTTGTGGTTGCTCTCCCTTCTTTGCTCCCAATATTTAGAATTTTCTTCTTTCAAGGGAGAGTTTTCTTTGTTCTATTTGTGGTTTATCGAGGTCCTACCTTTAGTCCCTTTTCCTTTTCTTCCTACCATTATGCTAGAATCTTGAAGAGCTTTCTCTTGGATGTAGTCGAAGTTCCGAGCAGGAGTTGCATTTCTAAGGATGGTATCTTTTCGGGTTTCCTATAGCCGTGGGGGCATTATTCTTGGAAAATATTGTCCTGACTCCTAGCGGTGTGGGACAGTTTTTTTTTTCATGTCCTATTCCCCCATAGGTTAACATGATTCCTATCCTTAGTAGGGTTGGGCACTTCTCCACGTAGTGTCCCTATTGTTCATACTTGTAATTACGTGAACATAGGTGGTTCCTCCTGGCATTTTTCTAGGGAATTGTTATTTTTGTTGCTCCTTCGTCCTTGATTCTAGATACCTTGAGAGTTTTTCTTGTGGAGTCTTGTTTGTCAATTGATCACTCTAAGAGTCCTCTTAGATTTCTCGATTTCCTAATTCAATTTCCTTAACTTGGATGGGATTCTCCTTCGTTTCTATGGTAGTACATGCTTGTTTGCTCACTTTCTTTGGGGCCATCTTCCTTGAAGATGACATTCTTTGAGGGACAAGGTTTTTTTTAGGAATTTGGAGTACTTCATTAATAGAGTAGTACAGTATATTGGGTGTTTTAGCCCTATTAAAGAAAATGATCACAAAATAACTAAAGAGCTATGGGATTCTTAATAAGTGTCCTCCTATGTAAGGTTATATGTTCCTTTGCTGGCGTTTATGGCTTCACACTTGGCTTCCTTTATACCTAGAGTTGTGCCCTCAATAAGCCCTAGAACCATTCTTTGGGATACTTCCCCATTTGGTCTTTTGAGATTCTTGCCATGCCTCAGGCATTTGGGAAGCTTCTAGGGTTGCCTTCCTATGAAGATAGGGTGTTGAGTAGAGTCATTCCTAGTTTTCTTGGTTCCTCTATAGGGAGCAATCTGAAAATTTTAGGTTAAATCCTATTAGTTACTATATTTTCTAGTCTTGATTATGTATTCGAGGAATTAAGTTTTAATGCTACTCTAGTTGTCATGCCCCGACCTAGTTTAGTCAGAATCCCCATGATCAACCCGCCACTCTATCAGTTTATTAAAGGGTTTCCCCATATTATATAATGAAAAGAGTAAGGTGTCCTTTAAACCTGCACCTTTTCCTGGAATAACATAAATCAAAACTACATAATATTTTAAATTTATCATACCTATCTCACAGGCGTCTTAATTGATGGTCTTCAAGGGTAGGCTTTCTGAAATTTCCTAAAAGGGATATAAGGGAGGTATGAGTACAACGATTAAGTGAATGGGTTTTCAAAATTTTTAACTTTTAGGAAAAAGAGTTGTATTGGATTGTGTCAAGCTCCTTTCTTTCAAAAATCCTTTAACATTAAATCTCAATTTTTACCACCATTTCCTTATTAATCATGGTCTGTCATCACCCAACACACATCCTTCATCATGAATGTCAAACACACATTCGCAAGCTAGCCCGTCCACTGGACCCACTTGTGGCGTTAGAGTGACTTTACCGGCCACCTAGATAGAAGTACGTCCACTTCTACCGTGAGAATGAGTGGATGTTCACTTCATCCGACCCTCAATCTTGAAATCAATTCTTCGTGTCCGTATGAGGACAAAGACCTCATCCTGTCCCCACCTCGGTCTCATGCGCTTGGTTCTACTCCAAATTTTGCATGGTCACCTAGTACGAAAAACTACCCTTATACCCACCAGGTCCTCTAGTGCCCTTAGGACACATCACTACCCCTCTTGGGCGTCTTGATGGTCTCATAATCACAGTGTATGCACAATCAGTATTTTTCTTATCATGCCATATAATCTGTGGTGCCACTTGTACAACGGCCCTGACCCTCAACTCAACCTACAGTTGTTTGTCTTGAATGGTCCATTGACCTATCATGTCGGACTGTCGCAAGTTCACTGAGTATGTTAGTCCTTTATTGGTACCATGGCTAAACAATTCCTTTATTTAAAGTTTTATGGCACATAACTCATGTTTGTTTACGAGCTCTTGCTCGTGCCAACTGGCCTTGGGCCCACTGTAGGAGATTTTTAAAATCGGGCATATTAGCCCCCAAGTTCCAAAACCAAGGCCCCTGACCTATAGAGCTATTCGGGCTCCTATCAAGAAGATATCCCAAATTGTTTAAGCATTTGCACACTGTTAGGGCAGTGAATTTCCGACAAAAACATATTTTCAGTTGTCCATCATACTGACCAAGTATAAGGACATCTCCTCTCATAACCAATAAATGAGTTTTCAACTTCCTTCGAGGAAGTTTAATCATACCAACCAGGTATGATCTACTTACAATCGGTAAATAGTTTTTCCGCATGTTTTTCACATCATTCCTCCAAGTTGTAATGTTTAAAATACCACTTATTAGTGGATTTTCATTTTGAGGTACTTATCATTCCCAACCAGGTATGATATAAAATCCCACTCACCCATCAATGCAGTGAATTTCACTAGACTAGTTGTTTGTATTCACATGAGCTTGTCCTTGGTGGCATTACCGGTACTATGTGTTCCTACATGATATGAATATCTTTGTTCATTATCCATCGGCCTAATAACCTTCATTCATTCCAAATGAATGAGAAAATTCAATTTTTTATTTATTTGTAATTAGGTCTCTAATGTTATTTTTCTTTAACTTTAAGACCCTAATGCCAGTTTTTACTCAAATTGAGTCCCGAAACTTTTAAAATTCACCTTGGGACCTCAATTTATTCAATTTGATAAAATGGGGTTTAATTTCCCAAATTTCCAATTTGGTTCCCTAACTTTTCCAAAATTACCATTTTGCCCCTCCTTTACAAAAATGGTAAATGTTTTCCCTAAAAATTATAAAATTCCCTAATTGGTCCTCTAACATTCTTATCATGCCCAATTGATCATCAATTTAATAAAATTGCATCTTGGTCCTTCAAATTTACAAAAATCGCCAATTTTCCCACAGTTTCAACTTCCTAACATAGCCGAATTTGATTTCATCAAATTGACCAATTAAACACTTCTAATTGTTGAAATTGAAGTTAAAATTGACCTACATCTTCATACGATTCAATAGCATTTTGAATCGCAAGTTTTGACGAAGGAACAAGCTCATACGGAGCTTCACCGGAAAATAAACTAAAGAGAGAGAAAGCTTCAATTACTCACCATTGGAGGCAGAACGGTCCGAGCTTTCAATCTAGGTATATAGCTCTCATCTTGAGGTTCATCCTAGAATAAAAAATTGTATCAATTGATACCGAATTGAGTTAGAATTTCATCATAAAAATTTTGCCAGTTCTCTCTAGCATTAGTCAGAAATTGTAGAGGGGAGCCAAATTGGCTTACCTTTCAGTCCTAATTCGCCCATGAGAGGGCTGAGGAAGTGTTGGGAGGGCTTGGTTTGGCCCGAGGAGGGCTTGAATTAGCCAAATTCAACTTGGCCTAAACAGGCCATCTTTGGTCCGCCGAAGCTGCTTCACTGTTCCATCACGTCGACACTTCTCTGGTAACCCTCAGTGCAAAGGGAGACTACAGGGGTATAGCTGACTTCTCCTTGGTTCTAAAGAGCCTGACCTCACCTTGTTTGGCTTAGAAAAGTGCCCAAGTTAGAGCTCTGGTTCCAGCTTCACCGAAAAATGGAGTAGTTGAGAGAGATTCAAGTTTTTAGTTATGGAGAGGATGAATGGGGATGGGGTCTTTATATAGGAATCTCGGGGACTTCTTGGCTGTTTGATTGGCGCCTTAATGGTGGCCATTCATTCTCTAAAACTCCCTGGCCGAAGACTTTTCAGCTTTTCCCGTCCTGCGTGATTTTCCAACGAGTGAACAATGCTGTCATCTGAAGGAAGAAGATGACAATGTTCCGAACCGGACCGGACAGGTCTGAACCGGGTTCAAAGCTTAAACCGGCCGGTAAACCTTCCATTCGACTGAGTTTTTCAAATCTAAAAATTTCTAAATTCTTCTAAATTCATTTTCTGTCCAATGGTGTCCACAAATATCAAATTTGAATTTTTTAAGCCACATAGAAAAATAAATTTAAAATCTGGTTCAAAATCGGTCCAAACCGGTTCAATTCGATTCGGATCTGATTTCACCTGAACTGGTTAGGTTTTCATCTCCAATTCATTATCAAGTCCATTTGCATGACTTTGGGACTCTTTGGGTCACTCGGGATCCATAAATTTCCTAGTTTGCCCTTTCTCTATCAGTTCCGGTTCACCAACCGACTCGGTTCATAAACCGATTCAATCCAATTGGATCCGGTTTATCTAAACATGTCTGATTTTTCTCTTTCAATTTGTTCGAAGGTTCTTTTCCAAGGTTTTATGAATCCTTTGGATCACCTGGGAGTTGTAAATTTCCAAATTGCCCATTCCCGAATGATTGGGTTTGTGAACTAGTTCTATTTTCTTACTCGGTTTGACCAATTCTTTTCTTGGTTTTCCTTAACTCAAAAGGGCGGGGTTTACAAAAGCTACCTTATTTCAACCAAGATAAAAACAGCCAATTTGAGCCCTTCTCAGGCCAAACCAAGCTCACCCAACACTTCCACAGCCCTCAAATGACTGAATTAGAGCGGAAAGGTAAGCCAATTTGGCTCCACTTTGTAAATTACGATCAGTGTTAGAGAGAGAACAACCGAAACTTCATTGACCAAATTATCCCTCAATTCGACATAAATTGATGCAATTATTGATCCTAAGAGGAACTTTAGGACAAGAGCTATCTACCCAGATCGAAAGCTTAGACCACCACACCCCCGACGGTAAGCTTTCAAAGCTTTCTCTCTCTTAGTCTAGTTATTTGACGAAGCTCCATTTGAGATCAATTTGGATCCAAATAACGTGATTCAAAGTTCCATTGAATCGTGTGGAAGTGTAGGAACTCAATTTCAACAATTAACCACGATTGATCAGTCAATTTGATGAAATCAAATTTGGCTAGTGTGAAGGAGGGAAATTAGGGGGAAATTGGGGATTTAAAAAATTCGAAGGACTAAAGTGCAATTTCCCAAAAATGAGGTCCAATTGGGCATGAAAAAGATGTTGGAGGACCAATTGGTCAATTTTTGGAATTTTTGGGGTCAAATTGCCATTTTATTAAGTAGGGGCAAAATGGTAATTTTTGAAAAGTTGGGGACCAAATTGGAACTATGGTAATCTTGAAAGCCTTTTTGTGATTTTGGATAAATTGAGGTCCCAAAGTGAATTTTAGAAGTTTCGGGACTCAATTTGGGGAAAATTGTCATTAGGGACCTAAAGTTAAAGAACAATAACTTTAGGGATCTAAATGCAAATAAGTAAAATTTGTGGCATTTTATTCATTCGGCATGAATGAAGGCTATTAGGCCAAAGTTTAATGACCAAGGATGTTCATATCATGTAGGAACACAAAGTATCTTGAACGGCAGCAAGGATAAGCTCGCGTGAGGCAAAAAGTCGGTTAAGGGGAAAGATATACTACACTTATCAAGTGAGTGGGAATTTTCACATCATACCCGATTGGGATTATTTGAACCTTGGTAATGAAAACCCACTACTATGTGGGATTTTAGCATCACACATAGATGGGGTGATGTAAGAAAATATACCAAAAAACTATTTACCCGATTGGTATGATGAACTTCTGGAAGGAAGTAGAAAACCCGTTCATCGGTTATGAGCGGAGATGTCCTCACACCCGTTGGTGTGATGGACAGCTGGAAAATTATTTTTGTCAAAAGTGCTCTCCCCTTACTGTGTATCACTACTTAAAATTTTTGGGAGACCTTCTTGACCGGAGCTCAAATAGCTCAAATAGGCTAGAGGCCTCAATTTTTGAACTTGGGGGTTAAAATGCCTAATTTTGAAAATATCGTACAGTGAGCCCAAGACCAGTTGTCACAAGCATGAGCTAAAAAATAAACATGAGTTTAAGCCATTAATACTTTAAATGAATGATGTGTTTGGCCATGGTACAAAGATAGGACCGACATAATTGATGGACTGGTAGCAGTACAACAAGACAGGTCGACGAACCAGTCGAGACAAATTGTGCCAAGTCTAGTTGAGGGTTGGGGCCGTTGGACCAGTGGCACAAAAGATTAAATGGCTTTTGAAGAAATCTATTGTTTTGTGCATGCACTAAGGTTCGGGAACTTCAAGACACCCAAGAGGGGTAGTAATGCATCCTGGGGTCTTCTGGATGACTTGGTAGAGATAAGGGCAATTTGTTGTGCTTGTAGTCAAGGAAGCTCGATGTAGGTTCATGCGCATGAGACTGTGGTGGGGTTGGGATGAGGTCTCTATCCTCATACGGACATGGAGTTTCTTTATAGGATTAAGGGTCGGATGTCACGTACATCCACTCATTCTCAGCATAGAAGTGGATGGGCTTCTATCTAGGTGGCTGGTAAAGTCTCTCTGATGCCATAAGTGGGTGCAGTGGACGTGCTGCCCTATGAATGTGTGATCCCTTCATGATGAAGGGTGTGTATTGATTGTTAAACATACCAAATGTGGTTAACGAGGATTAATGGATTTGAAAACTGATATTTTGAGGATGATATATTTTAAAGGAATTAAGTAGTTTTGCACACTCCAATTAAAACTATTTTTGAAAGTCAAATTTTAATCACCCATTAACTACGTAGTTGAACTCACCCCCCCCCTCCCCCCCATATATCCCTTTTCAGGTAACCAAGGAAAAACCTACAAAAGGACCTCCAGTTTACTTGTAAACCCCACTCTTTGTAGTTAAGGAAAACCGGGAAAGAACTGGTCAAACTAAGTGAGAAAACCAAACTGGTTCATAAACCCGACTATTGAGGAACGGGCAAATTAGAGATATTTCAACTTCCATGTGACCCAAATATATTCATAAACCTTGGAAAAGAACTTTAGGATAAATCGAGAGAGAAAAACTAGATCGGTTTGCGTGAACCAGACCCGATCCGGATTGAACCAGTTTAGGAACCAAGCTAGTTTATGAACTTGAACCAATAGAGAGATGGCAAACCGGGAAATATATGGACACGAAGTGACTTAAAAGAGTCACATAAGTCATGAAAAAGGACTTTAGGATGAATGGGGTATGAAAACCAAACCAGTTTAGGTGAATCAAATTCGAACCAAATTGAACTGTTTTGGACTAGGTGGCTTAAAAATTCAAATTTGAGATTTGAGGCCACCATTGGATAGAAAATGAATATAGAAATTTTTAGATTTGAAAAATTCAGTCGAATCGGGGGTGAACCGATCGGTTTAAACTTTGAATCCGGTTCGTACCGGTACGGTCCTATTCGTAATAGTGTCATCTTCTTCCTTTAGATGATAGTACTACTGTTCACTCGTAGGAAAATTGAAGTGGCACCGGTGAAGAAGAAAAGTTTCCATTCAGTACGTTTCGTGCCATCAATGACTTTTAGAAAGGTGCCATATGGATGGACGACGTGTAAACCCTGCCCTTTTGAGTTATGGAAAACTTGGAAAAGAGCCAGTCAAACCGAACCGAATTGGTTCACAAACCCGATCATTTGGGAATGAGCAATTTGGAAATTTACAACTCCCGGCTGATCCGAAAGGGTTCACAAAACCTTGGAAAAGAGCCTTAGGACAAATTGGAAGAGAAAAACTAGACTGATTTAGGTGAACTAGATCCAACTGGATTGAACCAGTTTATGAACTGAGTCGGTTAATGAACCAAAAATCGATAGAGAAAGGGCAAACCGGGAAATTTATGGAACATGAGTGACCCAAAGAGTCCCAAGAAACATGGAAATGTACTTGAGAATCAATTGGAGGTGAAAACCAAACGGGTTTAGGTGAACCGTATCTAAACTAGTTTGAACCACTATTGAACAAAATTCTAAATTCATTTTTCAAGGTGGCTTAAAAAATTAAAATTTGAGATTTGAGGCCATCATTGGATAGAAAATGAATTTAGAGAAATTTAGAAATTTTTAAAATTTGAAAAACTTGGTCGAATGGGTGGTGGATCGATCGGTTTAAGCTTTGAACCCGGTTCGAAATAGTTTCTTCTTCTTCCTTCAGTTAACAGCTTTGTTCACTCACCGTAAAATCGAAGTAGCGCCGATGAAGAAGAAATGTTTCCATTTAGTACATTTTAGGCCATCAATGTTTGTCACAAAGGTGCCAAACGGATGGCCGACGAGTGCCCGAGCTCCCTAAATAAGGAGCCCCTCTCCATTCATTCTCTCCAAACTTGAAAAGCTCACTCTCTCTCAGCTGCTTAGTTTTCTGGTGAAGCTCGAACCAGAGCTCTGACTTGGGCATTTTTATGAGCTAAACAAGGTGAGGTTGGGTTCTTTAGAAATGGGGAGAAGTCAGCTACATGCGTGTAGTCTTTGTTTGCTTCGATGTGATGGAATAGAGGAGTAGTTTCGGCAGATCGAAGCTGCCCAGTTTTGGTGAAGCTGAAATCGGCCAATTCGAGCCCTCCTCAGGCCAATCCAAGCCCTCCCTACAATGCCTCAGCTCTCCCACAGTCGAATTAGGACTAAAAGGTAAGCCAATTCGGCTCCCCTCAACAATTTCCAACCGTTGCTAGAGAGAGAACCGACAAAATTTTGATGATGAAATTCTAACTCAATTCTACATCAATTGATGCAATTCTTGATTATAGGATGAACCTCAGGACGAGAGCTATCTGCCCAAATCAAAAGCTCGGACCGCTGTGCCCCCGGTAGTGAGTAATTGAAGTTCTCTCTCTATAGTCTGTTTTCTAGCGAAGCTCCGTTTAAGCTCGTTCCGACATCAAAACTTGCGATTCAAAGTGCTATTGAATCATATGAAAATGTAGGAACTCAATTTTAACTTCAATTTCAACAATTATAAGTGTTTAATAGGTCAATTTGGTGAAATCAAGTTTGGTTGTGTTAGGAAGTTGAAATTGCGAAGGGGGTGTGATTGGGGATTTTTGAAAATTTGATTGACCAAGATGCAATTTTATAAAATTGAGGGTCAATTGGGCATGGTAAGAATGTTAGAGGGCCAATTGACGAATTTAAGAATTTTAGGGGTGAAACTTTCCATTTTTGTAGTGGAAGGCAAAATGGTAATTTTAGAAAAGTTGGGGGACCAAATTGGAAAATTTGTAAATTAAACCGCTTTTTCCAAATTTGAATAAATTGAGGTCACAAGATAAATTTTAAATGTTTCGGGTCTCAATTTGAGGAAAAACTGACATTAGGAACTTAAAGTTAAAGAAAAATAACTTTAGTGACCAAATTGCAAATAAATAATAGTTTAGTTTTCTCATTCATTTGGAATGAATCAATGCTATTAAGTCGAGGGATAATGAATAAGGATGTTCATATCGTTTAGGACTATGAAGTATCGAGAATGCCAGCAAGGACAAGCTCGTGTGAATACAAAGAACCAATCTAATGGATACCTAGTTGGTATCTGGTGTATACCTGGTTGCTGGATATATATTAATTTCGATATTAAAAATACTTACCGGTTGTAAGTAGATCGTACCTGGTTGGTATGATGAAACTTCCTTGAAGGAAGTGGAAAACCCGTTCATCGGTTATTAGCGGAGATGTCCTCATGCTTAGTTAGTAAGATGGATAGTTGAAAACATATTTTTGTCGAAAGTGCTATCCCCTAATTGTGTGCCAATGCTTAAATGATTTGGGAGACATTCTTGACGGGAGCTCGAATAGCTCTTATAGACCGGGGGCCTCGATTTTGGAACTTGGTGTCTATTATGCCCGCTTTTGAATTTCTCGAATAAGTAGGCCATAAGCCAGTGGGCACGAGTAGGACCTCATAATGAAACATGAGATATGTTGCATAAAACTTTAATAAATGAATTGTTTGGCCATGGTATCAAGACAAGACCTACATATTCAATCAACTAGTGGCAATGCGACATGACAAGTCTCCGAACCAGTCAAGACAAATAGCTGCAGGGCCGTTGGACTAGTGGCACCACAGATTATATGGCATGATAAGAAAATACTAATTGTGCATGCATTGTGATTACGGGACCATCAAGATGACCAAGAGGGGTTGTGATATGTCCTAAGGGCCTTGGATGACCTGGTGGGTATAAGGGTAGTTTGTCGTAGTAGGTGACCATGTGAAATTTGGTGTAGCATCAAGCGCATGAGACCGGGGTGGGGACAGGATGAGATCTTTCTCCTCATACGGACATGGAGAATCGTTATGAGATTGAGGGTCAGATGTCATGAACATCCTCTCATTCTCAGGGTAGAATTGGACGTGCTTCTATCTAGGTTGCCGGTAAAGTCACTCCGATGCCATAAGTGGGTTTAGTGGACATACTGGCTTATGAATGTGTGTTTGACCTTCACGATGAAGGATGTGTGTTGGGTGATGACACACCATGATTAATAAGAAATGGTGGTAAAAACTGAGATTTGAAATGAAAGGATTTTTGAAAGAAAGGTGTGTGGCATACTCCAATACAATTCTTTTTGTTCCTAAAAGTTAAATTTCAAAAACTAATTCACTGAGTAGTTGTACTCACCTCCTCTCTTATATCCCTTTTAGGTAGACCATGCAAAACTTACCCAAGACCTCCTGTTAGTTACACCTGTAAGACAGGTATGATTAATTTAAAATTTTATGTTGTTTTGATTTATGCTATTCCAGGAAAGGTATATGTTTAAAGGATGCCTTACTCTTCATGGTTTATAAACAAGGGGCAACCTTTAATAAACTAGGAGAGTGGTAAGTTGATTAAGGGGATCCGACCAAACTGGGTCGGGGCATGACACGATGAGTCCCCGAGCTCCCTATATAAAGAGCCCCTCTCCATTCATCCTTTTCACAGTTAAAAACCTCAGTCTCCCTCAACTACTTAGTTTTCTGGCGAAACTCGAACTAGAGCTCCGATTTAGGATACTTTATGAGCCAAAGAAGGCATGGTCAGGTTCCTTAGAACTAGGGAGAATTTAGCTACACAATGGTAGTGTCCATTCCCTCCAAGGGTCTTTAGAGAAGTGTCGGCGTGATCGAACAATGAAGTAGCTCCGACGGACCGAAGCTGCCCGGTTTCAGCCGAGCTGAAATTGGCCAATTTGAGCCCTTCTCAGGCCCAACCAAGCTCTCCTAACACCTTCTCAACCCTCCCACAGCCGAATTGGAACAGAAAGGTAAGCCAATTCAGCTTCCCACTGTAATTTTTGACTAGTGCTATAGGAGGAGAGCTATCTGCCCATATTAGAAGCTTGGACCACTGCACCCCCGACGGTGAGAAATTGAAGCTTTCTTTCTCTACGTTTTGTTTTCTGGCAAAGCTCCTCTTTGAGCTTGTTCTGGCGTCACAACTTGCTATTGAAAGTGCAATTGAATTGTATGAAGATGTAGAAATACACATTTAACTTTAATTTCAACAATTGGAAGGGTTTGATCGGTCAATTTGATGAAATCAAATTTGGCTGTGTTAACATGTTGAAATTGGGGGAAAAGTTTGGGGCAAATTGGGGATTTTCAAAAATTGAGGGAGCAAGATGAAATTTTATAAAATTGAGGGTCAATTGGGCATGGTAAGAGTATTAGGGGACCAATTCAGCAAATTTTATAATATTTAGGGTAAAACTTACCATTTTTGTAAAGGAATGGCAAAATGGTAATTTTGGGAAAATGCGGGTCAAATTGGGAAATTGAGAAACTTGGACCCCTTTTATGAAAGTGGATAAATTGAGGTCCCAAGGCGAATTTTAAAAGTTTTGAGACTCAATTTGGGGAAAAACTGTCAATTGGAGCCTAAAGTAAAGGAAAAATAACTTTATGAACCAAATTGCAAATATTTGAAAAGTTGAGAATTTAGTTATTCATAATGAATGAAGGTGATCAATCCAAATGATAATGAACAACAATATTCATTTCATGTAGGAACACGAGACATCGGGAAAGCTAGCTGAGATTAAGCTCGCAAGGGACGAAAACTGACTTAGACGAATTTCAATGCACGAACGGGTGAGTAGGATTTTTATATCATACCTGATTGGGATGATAAGTAGCTTGAAAATAAAAACCCACTACTAAGTGTTATTTTAAACATCACACCTGAGAGGAGTGATGTGAAAATGACGCGGAAAAACTACTTACCATTTGTAAGTAGATCATACCCGGTGGGTATGATGAAACTTTCTCAAAGGAAGTGGAAAACCCGTTCATCGTTTATAAGTGGAGATGTCCCCATACTCAGTTGGTATGATGGACAATTGAAAATATGTTTTGATGGAAGTGTTCTCCCCAGACTGTGTGCCACTACTTAAACAATTTGGGAGACCTCGGTTTTTGCACTTTGGGGCTAATATGCCCGATTTTGAAAATCTCAAACAGTGGGCCCTAGGCCGGGTGGCACAAGCAGGAGCTCATAAACAAACATGATTTATATGCCATGAAAACTTAAGTAATTGAATTGTTTGGCTATGTTACCAAGACAGGACTGACATAGTAAGTCAACTAGCGGTAGTGCGACATGATAGGTCTCCAGAATAGTCAAGACAAACAGCTATAGGTTGAGTTGAGGGTCAGGGTCGTTAGACTAGTGGCACCATAGATTATATGGCATCATGTGAAAATTGTTGATGCCATATAATCTATGGTGCCTTCAAGACGCCCAAGAGGGGTAGTGATGTGTCCTAGGGCCTTGGACGACCTGGTGGATATAAGGGTAGTTAGTCATACTGGAAGCCATGTGAAGCTCGACGTAACTTCAAGCGCATGAGACTAGGGTGGGGTCGGGATGAGCTCTCTGTCCTCATACAGACACAGAGATTTATTATGGGATTGAGGGTCGGATGTCAAGAACATCCACTCATTCTCAGGGTAGAAGTGGACGTACTTCTATCTAGGTGGCCAGTAAAGTCACTCCGACGCCACAAGTGGGTTTAGTGGACGAGTTGGACTGCGATTGTATGTTAGACCTTCATGATGAAGGATGTGTGTTGGGTGATAACACACCATGGTAATAAGAAATAAATGATTTTTTTTAAAACTAAAAATTGAAGATAGAAAAATTTAAAGAAATTAATGAGTACGACACACTCCATTTTTGGAAAACTATTTTCAATCGAACTAATTAGAAACTCACCCCTCTTTTATCCCATTTTTAGGAATTAGTGAAAATGACTAGGGATAACACCAAGCCTTACCCTCTATCAGGTATGCTTAACTTCTCTTAAGCTTGTATTTTATTTGATTTATGTCTTTCCAGGGAACAAGGAAGAAAGTACGTCTGGCTCCTCTCGAGTTAAAGAAGGGGGAAACCCCTCTTGAACCCGGAGAGCAGTGGGTTGTTCACAGGGATCTGACCAAACCGGGTCGGTGCGTGACATTACTACACCTGTAAGACAAGTATGGTAAACCCCACCCTTTTGAGTTAAGGAAAACTAGGAAAAGAACCGGTCAAACCGAGTAAGAAAACCAAGCCGGTTCACAAACCCGATGATTTGGGAACGAGCACTTTGGAAATTTACAACTCCTGGGTTATCCAAAGGGCTCATAAAACCTTGGAAAAGAACCTTAGGACAAATTGGAAGAGCAAAACCAAATTGGTTTAGATGAACTGGATCCAACTGGTTTATGAACCTAGTCGGTTCATGAAGTGGAACAGATAGAGAAAGGGCAAACCATGAAATTTATGGATCTTGAGTGACCCAAAGAGTCCTAAAAGTCATGGAAATGGACATGAGAATGAATTAGAGATGAAAACCAAACCGGTTCAGGTGAACCTAATCTGAACCGGATTGAACCAGTTTGGACCGCTATTGAACCAGATTCTAAATTCATTTTTCTACGTGGCTTAAAAAATTCAAATTTGAGATTTAAGGCCACCATTGGATAGAAAATGAATTTAGAAATTTTTAGATTTGAAAAATTCGGTCAAATGGGGGGGGGGGTGCTGAACCAATCGGCTTAAGCTTTGAACCTAGTTCGGACTGGTCCGGTCTGGTTTGAAATAGTGTCATCTTCTTCCTTCAGATGACATCACTATTCACTTGCCGGAAAATTACGTAGCACTAGAAAAGCTGAAAAGTCTCTGGCTAGTGAGTTTCAGATAATGAGTGACTACCATTAAGGCACCAATCGGACAGCCAAGAAGTCCCTGAGCTTCTTATATAAAGACCCCCCTCCCCATTCATCCTCTCTACACATGAAAATTCCATTCTCTCTCAACTGCTCCATTTTTTGGTGAAGCTCAAACTAGAGCTCTGACTTGGGCACTTTTCTGAGCCAAACAAGGTGAGGTCGAATTCATTAGAATTGAGGAGAAGTCAACTACACGCCTGTAGTGTTCGTTTGCTTTGAGGGTCGTCGGAGGAGCGTCGACATGATGGAATAGTGAAGTAGCTTCGGCAGACCGAAGCTGGCTTGTGTCGGCCAAGCTGAAATCAACCAATTAGAGCCCTCCTCAAGCCAAACCAAGCCCTCCTAGCACTTCCTCAACTCTCCCACGGCCGAATTAGGATTGAAAGTTAAGGCAATTCGACTTCCCTATGCAATTTCTAACCGGGGCAAGAGAGAGAACCGACATAATTTTGATGATGAAATTCTAACTCAATTTGGCATCAATTGATGCAATTCTTGATTCTAGGATAAACCTCAGGACGAGAGCTATCTGCCCAGATCGAAAGTTCGGACCGTCCTGCCCCCAACGATGAGTAAGAAGCTTTCTCTCTCTATAGTCTATTTTTCAGTGAAACTCCATTTGAGCTCATCTTGGTGTTAAAACATACGATTCAAAGTGCTATGGAATCATATGAATATGAATAAACTCAATTTCAACAATTAGAAGTGTTTGATCGGTAAATTTGATGAAATCAAATTCAGTTGGGTTAAGGAGTTGAAATTGGGGGAAAATTGGGGATTTTCAAAATTTGAATGACCAAAATGTAATTATATAAAATTGAGGGTGAATTAGGCATGATAAGAATGTTAGAGGGCCAATTGAGGAATTTTAGAAATTTTGGGGTAAAATTTACCATTTTTGTAAATGAAGGGCAAAATGGTAATTTTGTAAAAGTTGGGAGACCAAATTGGAAATTTGGGAAATTAATCCCCTTTTGTGAAATTTAATAAATTGAGGTCCCAAGGGGAATTTTAAAAGTTTTGGAACTCAATTTGAGGAAAGACCGGTATTAGGGACTTAAAGTTAAATAAAAAGGACCATTAACTAATACGCATGTGGGACATGTATGATCAGTTTAAAATTCTATGCAGTTTTTATTTATGTTATTCCAGGAAAGGTGAAGGTTTAAAGGATGCCTTACTCTTCACGGTTTATAAACAAGGGGCAACCCTTAATAAATCGAGAGAGTGGCGGGTTGACAACGGAGATTCGACCAGACTGGGTTAAGGCATGACAATCTAACTTCTAAGGTTCTCCTAATAGAATATGACATGCATGCATTGGTACTATATATCACATAATATTTCATCCTGATATTTCCAATAGAGAATGAAACTATCATATGTTTGGTTACCTCGAGTTTGGGTTGATTATTCAGCCTTTGAATTTGATATGGCTTTGGATGCTTTATTGTGTGTAATGCCAACTTCTCTGTAAGCTCGATGCTAGCAAAATTAGTGCAGTTGTCACGCCCCGACCCGGTTTGATCAGATCCCCGTGAGCAACCTACATTTCCCTTTGGTCCATTAAGGGTTTCACACTTTCTTAAATCGCAAGGAGTAAGGCATCCTTTTACCTATCTTACCTAAAATAGCATTATACAAAACTGAGTATTTTTAAATTAGGCATATCTATCTTCTTACTGTTCCAATTTAGGAGGGTCTTTAAGAATGTTGTTTCCTGGTTACCTTAAAGGGGTAAAAAGGGATGGGGTAAGTTCTAGAACTTAGTGAGCGGGTGTTGGGAGTGAGTTTTCAAGAAAAATAGCTTTATTCCTCATAGTTCGGTTTTCAAAAACTTTTCCATTATAATTAGGTGTGTTTAGCTCTTTTAGCTCATCCCATTGCCTCGGGAGGCATATAAAAAACAAACACATGCCCTTCATTAGGAAGGGTGCATACAGTCTACCAAGATAGCAGCCCAACCACTTCTAGCTTGAGTATGAGTGGATGTTCTCGACATCCAACCCTTAGACACAAATGCCACTCCATGTTCGTATGAAGACAGAGACCTCATCCTAAACCCACTCCGGTCTCATTCACAAGAAGCTACTCTGAGCTTCCTGACTGATTGGCACAACGAACTTCCCTTATCTCCACCATGTCGTCCAATAGCCCATAGGACCCATCACTACCCCTAGGGCATCTTGATGGTCCCGTACCACAAGTGCATGTACAAACAACAATTTTCCAAAATGGCCATTATCTTTGGTGCCAATGGTCCAACGACCCCGACCCACAACCTAACCTACAGCTATTTGTTTCGGCCGTTCGTCGACCTGGCCTTGACACATTTCCCCAGTCCATCGAGTATTGTAAACCACGCACATTTGAGTTAAGGAAAATCGGGAAAAGAACCGGTCAAACCGAATAGAAACTTAAGACAAATTAGAAAACAAAAATCAAATTGGTTCAGGTGAACTAGATTCCATAAGAATTTCAAAGTTAAGCGTGCTTACCTGAGAGTAGTGTGAGAATGGGTGACATCTTTGGAAGTATGATTTTTTGTAACCCGAAATTTCGGTCAAAAATTTTTATGCGAACGGCTTATCATAAATAGCCATCAATTAATATATATTTAATTATTGGAATTAATACAAATAATTTAATACCGAAATTAAATTATTGGAACTAATACCGAAATTAAATTATTAGAATTAATACCAATAATTTATGGCAATATTAATAATAGTAATAAATCTCGAACATTTAATAGACGGGTTTTAAAGAGGTCATCCCCATTTCATTCTCCTCACACCTCAACACTTCTCTCTCTCTCTCTACTGCTCCATTTCCCGGTAAAGCTCGAACCAGAGCTTCGACTTGAACAAAGGTCGGGCTCTTTAGAACCGGGGAGAAGACAGCTATCTGATAGCAAACTCCAGTCAATCCGAGAATCGTTGGAGAAGCGCCGACATGATGGAATAGTGAAGCAACTCCGGTAGACCGAAGCTGCCCTATTTCGGCCAAGCTAAAATCAGCTATTTCAAGCCCTGCTCAGGTCAATCCAAGCCCTCCCAACACTTCCCCAGCCTTTCCACGGTCGAATTAGGACCGAAAGGTAAGCCAATTCGGCTCCCCTTTATAATTTTAGATTGGTGCTAGAGAGAGAATCGACCGAATTTCAATGACAAAATTCTAATCTAATTTCACATCAATTGATGCGATTCTTGATTCTAGGATGAACTTCAGGATGAGAGCTATTTGTCTAGATTGAAAGCTCAAACCGCTGTGCCTTCACCGGTGAGTAATCGAAGCTTTCTCTCTCTATAGTTCATTTTCCGGTGAAGCTCCGTTTGAGCTCGTCCCGACATTAAAACTTGCGATTCACATTTTTGAAGAATCGTATGAACATGTAGAAACTCAATTTAAACTTCAATTTCAACAATTGGAAACGTTTGATGGGTCAATTTGATGAAATCAAATTCGGCTGTGTTAAGAAGTTGGAATTGGGGGAAATTGGGGATTTTCGAAATTCAAAGGACCAAAATGAAATTTTATAAAATTGAGGGTCAATTGGGCATGAAAATAATGTTGGAGGACCAATTGAGGAAATTTTGAAATTTTTGGGGCAAAACTTACCATTTTTGTAAAAGAAGGGCAAAATAGTAATTTTGGAAAAATTAGGGGACCAAATTGGAAATTTGGGAAATTAAACCCCATTTTGGTAAAATTGAATAAATTGAGGTCCCAGGATAAATTTTAAAAGCTATGGGACTCAATTTGAGGAAAAATCGACATTAGGGACTTAAAGTTAAAGAGAAATAACTTTAGGGACCTAATTGCGAATAACTAAAAGTTTGGGTTTTCTCATTCATTGGAAATGAATGAAGGCTGTTATGCCGAGTAATAATGAACAAGGTTGTTCATATCGTGTAGGAATGCGAAATACCGGGAATGCCAGCAAGGACAAGGTAGCGTGAATATAAAGAACTAGTCTAGTGGAATTCACAGCATTAACGGGTGAGTGGGTTTACTAACATCATACCCGGTTGGGGATGATAAGTGCCTCAATATAAAAACCCACTGTTTAGTGGTATTTTAATCATCACTACTTAGAGAAAGTGATGTGAAAGTTATGCGAAAAAAACTACTTACGGGTTGTAAGTAGATCATACCAGGTTGGTATGATGAGACTTCCTCGAAGGAAGTTGAAAACCCGTTCATCGGTTATGAACGGAGATGTCCTTATACCGCTCGGTATGATGGATAGTAAAAACCTATTTTTGTCGGAAGTGCTCTCCCCTGACTGTGTTCTAATGCTGAAACAATTTGGGAGACCTTCTCGACAGGAGCTCGAATAGCTCTAATAGGCCGGGGGCCTCGATTTTGGAACTTGGGGGCTAAATGCTCAATTTTGAAAATCTCGTACAGTTGGCCCAAGGCCAGTTGGCACGAGTAGGAGCTCGTAAATGAACATGATATATGTGCCATAAAACATAATAAGTGAATTGTTTGGCGATGGTACCAAGATAGGACCGACATGCTCAATCAACTAGCGGCATTGCGACATGATAGGTTGACGGACTAGTCAAGACAAACAGCTACTGGTTGAGTTGAGAGTCGGGGCCGTTGGACTAGTGGCACCACAGATTACATGGCAGTATAAGAAATCATTGTTTGTGCATGCACTGTGAGTACGAGATCATCAAGACGCCCATGAGGGGTAGTGATGCATCCTAAGGGCTCTAGACGACCTGGTGGCTATAAGGGCAATTCGTCGTTCCAGGTATCTGTGCGAAATCTAGAGTAGCATGAAGCGCATGAGATCGGGGTGGGGACAGGATGAGGTCTCTGTCCTCATACGGACATGAAGAAGTGATTTCGAGATTGTGGGTAGGATGTCACGTACATCCACTCATTCCTAGGTTAGAAGTGGTTGTACTTCTATCTGGGTGGCAGGAAAAGTCACTCCGAAGCCACTAGCGGGTTCAGTAGTGTTATTGACTTGCGAATGTGTGTAATCTTCATGATGAAGGATGTGTGTTGGGTGATGACACACTGTGGTAACTAAGAAATAATGGAAAAATTCAAAATTTTAAATGATGGGATTTTTATTGAAAACAAAGGAGTCTGGCACACTCCATATAAATGTTTTTCTTAAAAGTCAAAATCTTTTAAAAACCCATTCACTAAGTAGTCGTACTCACCACCTCCCTTATATCCCTTTTAGGAAATCCCGGAAAGCCTCCCCTTAAAGATCGTCAACTAAGATGCCTGTAAGATAGGTATGTAAAGTTTTAAATTTGATACAGTTTTGATTATACTATTCCAGGAAAAAGGTGCAAGTTAAAGGACGCCTTACTCTTTACGGTTTACGATAAGGGAAAACCCTTTAATAAACCAGGAGAGTGGCGGGTTGACGACGGGGATCCGACCAAACCGGGTCGGGGCGTGACAAGTATTATCTGTCCTAACTTGGTACCATGGCGAAATCACACAACAATTTCATTAGAAATTTTCATGGCTTTCTTTACTCAAGTTTTTTTATGAGCTCCTGCTCGTGTCCACTAGCTTTTGGCCCACTACATGTGATTTTCCAAAATTGGGCATTTAGCTCCATGAGTTAAAAAACTGAGGACTCTGGCCTCTCTGATCTATTCTAGCTCATGTCAAGAAGGTCTCCCAAATCTTTTAAGCGTTGGCACACACTCATGGGAGAACACTTCTAACAAAAAGATTATTTTCAACTTCATCACACCAATCGTGTGTGATGATATCTCCGCTTACAAACGATAAGTGGGATTCTCCTTATTGCAAGTATGTTAATCATACTAACCGGTATGATGTTAGATAATCCTACTCATAACTGGTAAGTAGGTTTTTAACTTTTAAACTTGCTCATTACCCCAATCAGGTATGATGTTAAATATGCCCACTTACCCGATGAGTGTGACGTGTTCATCTCGAGTCGGTTTTCCAAGTTTACACGATCTTTATATTGTTGACGTTCCTATCACATGTGTTCCTACATGATTTGGGCATCCTTATTAATTAAGTTTTGGCATAACAGCCATCGTTTTCTCATGTATGAGTGACTAGGCTCAAAATTGTTAATTAATTGTATTTAGGTCCCTAAAGATCATTTTTCCTTAATTAATTGAGTCCCAAAGTTTCTAAAATTCCCTTCGAGTGCTCAATTTACTCAAAATTGTATATGGGGCTCAAGATTTCCAAATTTCTAATCTGGTTTCCAACTTTTCAAAAATTACAATTTGATTTATTAAAATTGGCCATTCAATTGGGTTAATTGTTTCAATTGGAGGTATAAATCAGTTGCTACATTTCCATATGATTCAATTGAGCTTTGAATCGCATGATTTGAGTCTAAAATGAGATCAAACAGATTTTTGCTGGAAAATCTTTCATAAAGAGAGAAAGCTTTGAGGCATTACTGTCAGAGGTGCAGCAGTCCGAGCTCTCTATCTGGAGAGCTAGCTCTCATCCTTAGGTTCCTTCTAGGATCAAGAAATGCTATAATTGATATCAAATCGAGGGAGAATTTCACCGGTAATATTTAGCACTTTCTCTATTTAACTCCGACTGACAATGACAAAGGAGGGCCAAATTGGCTTACCTTTCAGCTTTGTTGAGGTTGTGTTAGGGCTGTGGGTGTATCATGGAGGCTTGGTTTGATTGGTGGAGGGCTGAATTTGGCTGAATTCAGCTCGGCCAAAACATGGCAGCTTCGGTCCTTCAAAGCTACTTCAGTGTTTGATTCTGCCGACACTTCTCTGATGGTCCTTGGGTCGAAAGGAGGTTCTTGTCAAGTAGCTCACTTCCCCCAGAGTCTATAGGACCCGACCTTACCTTCTAATGCTGAGAAAAAGGCCTATATCAGAGCTCTGGTTCGAGCTTCGCCAAAAAATGGAGCAGTTGATAGAGAGTGGAGATTTGAGGTGTGTGGAGGATGAATGGAGAGGAGCTCCTTATATAGGGAGCTCGGCGACCCTCTGCTCGATTGTTTTCCATTTTGGTTGAGCTTATCCCCATCCTAAAACAACCGGAATGGAGAGGTTTCAGCTTTGCTGGTGTTATCTGTTTTCTGCATTAATGAATAGTGCTATCATCACGAGGAAGAAGATGACACTGTTCCAAACTAGACCAGATTCATGGCGTAAATCAGCCAATTCAGGCTTGGTTCGACATGTTTTCTCAAAATTAAAAATTTATAAATTCACTCTCTATCTAATGGTGGCTTCAATTCCCCAATTTGAATATTTTAAGCCACCTAGAAAAATCAATTAAGAAACCAGTTCAAGTATGGTTCAAACTAGTTCAATCCGAATCAATCCAGTTTAAGTCCGGTTCACGCTGAACCGGTCTGGTTATCTCTTTCCAATTATCCCAATGTTCTTTTCCATTATTTTTTTTAACTCTTTGAGTCACTTGAGATTTGTCTATTTGTCCATTTTCCCCTTTCTTTATCAGTTATGGTTCGTGAACTGGCTCAATTTTCTCTTTTGAAACGACCGGTTCTTTTCCCAGTTTTCTTATCTATAAAGGGACGGAGTTTACAACTCTCCCCTCTTTTTAGGGGTTGTGTCCCCAAAATAGTTTACATCTCGAATAAATGAGGGTACCTATCCCTCATAATGCTCTTGGTTTCCCATGTCTTCTCTTGCACTGGTTCGTTTTGCTAAAGAAACTTGACCATGGGAATCCTCTTGTTCCTAAAGTTTTTCTCTCTTCGGTCGATGATTTGGACCGATTCTGCCTGATAGGTCAGGTTCTCTTCTAGTTCGGGTGGAGATCGGTCCAGCACATGACTGGGATCGGGCTGATACTTTCAAAGTACTGAGATATGGAATATATCATGTATTCTTTGTAAGTCTGTAGGCACTGTCCTGATAACTATTGTTATAAGCAAACTCCATTAGGCACAAATATTCCTCCCAACCCTTATTCATGGTGAGTACGCATGCCAGTAGCATGTCCTCTAGGGTTTGGATCGTCTTCTCAGACTATCCATCAGTCTGAGGATGAAATGGCGTACTCATGTGGAGCTTGGTCACCAAGGCACTTTGCAAACTAGGCCAAAAGCTTGAGGTAAATCTAGGGTCACTATCTGATACTATGCTTACCGGGACACCATGGAGTCTTACAATATCCCTTATGTATAAGAGTTGTTCCACCAAATCAGTCACTCTTATAGGTAAGAAATGGGTGGACTTGGTCAATCTATCCACAATGACCCAAACTGCGCCTCATCCCTTTCTAGTCACAGGTAGTGCCGCGACAACGTCCATAGTGATGTGTTCCCATTTCCATTCGGGGATTGGTAAGGGTTGTACTAGTCCTAAAGGTTTCTGGTGCCAAGCTTTAATATGCTGATAGGACAAGCATCGGGCTACATATTCCGTAATATCCCTCTTCATCCCTCTTCACCAATAACCTTGTTTGAGGGTGCGATACATCTTGGTACTGCTCAGATGCATAGCATAGATAGAGTCATATGCCTCTTCCAAGATTAATCTCTTTAATTCCTTATCTTGAGGCACACACACTCTATCCTTATAGGTTAGCACTCCTTCGCCTTGAAGGTTGTAGTTCGGGTTCATCCCTTCATTGACCGAGTCCAAATAGGACTGAAGTTCCATATCCTCTTTTTACTGGACCTTTATCTGCTTCATTTGGCTGGGTCTTACCACTACGTCAGCCAATAGGCATTTTTCTCTCTTGTCCACTTTAAGGTCCACTTCCATTCTTCCCAACTGCTGCAACAAGGGTAAGTAACTTGTCTTTATCTGTGCCACCTTAGTTTGATACTTGCGACTTAGAGCGCCTACCACCACATTGGCCTTCCCAAGGTGATATTCTATCACAAGGACATAGTCCTTTACCAATTCTAGCCATCTCTTCTAGCAGAGGTTCAACTCCTTCTAAGTTAGGAAGTACTTGAGACTCTTGTGATCTATATATATCCTGCCCTTAACCTCGTATACGTAGTGTCACCAAATCTTGAGGGCAAATACTATTGCATCTAACTCTAAGTCATTGGTAGGATAGTTCCGCTCATGTACCTTTAGTTGTCATGAGAAGTAGGTGATAACCTCTCCTTGTTGCATTAATACACACCCGAGTCCCTGTCTAGATGCGTCACTATAGACTGTATACTCCCTTGCACTTGGGTTAGGCATAGAGAGTATGGGTGTCATTGTTAAGCAGGTCTTCAACTCTAGGAAGGATTTCTCATAGCTTTCATCCCACTTATACTCCACTCCTTTCCTTGTGAGATGGGTCAAAGGGGCAGCTATCCTAGAGAAATCCTGCACAAATCGTGTGTAGTACCCTTCCAAGCCTAAGAAACTATGTATCTCATAGAGATTCTTGGGTGCCTTCCAAACAGATATGACCTCCACTTTTGCAGGGTACACCATAACTCCATCTTTGTACACTATGCACTCTAAGGTGGGGATTAATATCAATTGAGGTGGTGGCACATCCTTCATCTTTTGGAAACCCACCCTGTGTCCCCACCTCGGACCATTTTGCTTCTTCCGTCCTCTAGGATGGCCTTGGCCCTTGTCCTCCTTCCGGTAAGCTTGCTCCATCCAGTGATGTCGGGTTTGCACCAAACGCTCACATTCATGGGCCATATTGATTACAGCTGCCAGATTCGTGGGGCGTCCTAGCACTCCCACTGTAAACCCCGCCCCTTCAGGATAAGAAATATAAGGAAAGAACTGATAAACCCAAGAGAGAGAACCAAACAATTCACGAACCCCAACCATTAGAGAAATGGCAAATTGGAAAATTTACAAATCCTGAGTGACCTAAAGAGTCATAAAAACCTTGGAAAGGGACTTTGGGACAAATTGGAAGAGAAAACTAGGCCGGTTTAGGTGAATCGGATCTGAACAAGATTGAACCGGTTTGAACCATCATTGAACCAGTTGCTAAATTTATTTTTCTAGGTGGCTTAACATATTCAAATTGGGGAATTGAAACCATCATTGGATAGAGAATGAATTTAGAAAATTTTAATTTTGAAAAATCCAGTCGAGTCGGGCCTGAACCTGTCGGTTTAAGCACTGAACCCGGTTTGGACCGGTCCGGTCTGATTTGAAACAGTGTCATCTTCTTCCTTCAGATGATGAAACTGTTCATTCACCGGAAGATCGAATAGTGCCAGGGAAGATAACTCGCCTCCATTCAGGGCATTTTAGGCCATGAATGAGTGCCATAAAGATGCTAAACGGTCGAGCAGATAGTCCCCAAGCTCCATATATAAAGAGTTCCTCTCCTTTTATCCTTCTCACACCTGAAAACTCCATTCTCTCTCAACTACTCTATTTTTTGATAAAGCTCGAACCGGTGCTCCGAATTGGGCAATTGTTTCAACCTCAGAAGGCGAGGTTGGGTTCTTTACACTCTAGGGGAAGTCAACTATCTAATAGCAACCTCTGTTCGATCCAAGGACAGCAAAAGAACCGTAGGTGGAATCAAACAATAAAGCAGCTCTGGTGGACCGAAGCTGCCCTATTTCGATCGAGCTGAATTCGGCCCTCCTCCAGCCAAACCAAGCCCTCCGTACATCCTCACAGCTGTCATACGACCTCAACTGAGTTGAAAGGTAAGCCAATTCGACCCTCCTAATTCGTTGTAGGTCAAACTTAGAGAGAGAAACTGTAGAAATTCACTGACAAAATTATCCCTTGATACAAGATCAATTGTAGGAATTCTTGATCCTAGAAGCTACATTAGGAAGAGAGCTACCTTCCTTGATAGAGAGCTTGGACCACCCCACCTCCGATGGTAATCTTTCGAAGCTTCCAAAGCTTTCTATCTCTACGTACAGTTTTTCTGTGAAGCTCCATTTGAGCTCAATTCAGACCCAAATGATGTGGTTCAAAGCTCAATTGAATCATATGTAAGTGTAGGAACTGATCCATATCTTCAATTGGAGCAATTAACCCCGATTGAATGGTTAATTTAATTAAATCAAATTCAACTAGTTTGAAAGGGGGAAATTGGGGGAAAGTATTGGGGAAATTCAAGGATTTCGTAAAATTGAGGGACCATTTTACAATTTCCCAAAATTGAGGTTCAATTGGCTACGTAAAAGATATTGGAGGACTAATTAGTTAATTTTTGGAACATTTGGGGTCAAATTGCCATTTTCACAAAGTAGGGTCAAAATGGTAATTTTTGAAAAGTTAGGGACCAAAATAGAAATTTGGAAAATTTGAGCCCCTTAAATAAATTTGAGTATATTGAGGACTCAAAGTGAATTTTTGGAAGTTTCAGGACTCAATTTGGGGAAAATTTAGCATTAGGGACCTAAGTGCAATTAACTGAAAATTTTGAGCCTAGTCGTTCATACATGAGAAACGAAGGCTGTCATTCCAAATATTAATAGATGAGGATGTCCAAATTGTGTAGGAACATGAGGGATCAAAACACCAGCAAGGATAAGCTAGCGTGGAAGCGGAAACTGAATGGAGAAGGATACACTTTATTAATCGGGTGAGTGGGCTTACTAACGTCATACCTAGTTGGGGTTATGAGCACAATTAAAAGTTAAAAACCACATACCGGTTGTGAGTGAGTTTATTCACATCATACTTGGTTTGGACAATGAGCACCTCATAAATGAAAAACCACTTATATGTGGGATTTTAACATTATACCTAGTTGGAGTGATGTGAGAACTAAGAGGAAAACTACTTACTAGTTGTAAGTAGAAGAAATCATTCCCAATTGGTATGATAGACTTCCTTGAAGGAAGAAGAAAACCTGCTTGCAAGTTGTAAGCGGAGATATCATCACACTAATTGAAAGATGATTTTGTCAGAGGTTTTCTTCTTTGACTATGTGCCAATGCTTAAAAGTTTTGGGAGACCTTCTTGACAAGAGCTAGAATAGCTTAGATAGGCTAGAGGCCTTGGTTTTGGAAATTGTGAGTCTAAATGCCCAATTTTTGGAAAAATCATGTATAGTGGGCCTAAGGCTAGTTGGCATGAGAAGGATCTCATAAACAAACATGATGTATTAAAGCCATAAAAATTCTTAATGAATGGATTATGTGATTTCATTATGGTACCAAGATAGGACTGACATATTCGATAGATTGGTGGCAGTGTGTTAGGGTCAGGTCGACGGACCTGCTTAGAGAATTAGCTGCATGTCGAGTTGAGGATTGGGGCCCATGAATCAATGACACCAAAGATAAATGGATTTGTGGAAAAATTATTGTTTGTGCATGCACTTGAGGTACATGACCATTAAGACGCCCAAGAGGGGTAGTGATGTGTTCTAAGGGATACTGGATGACATGGTGGAGATAAGGGTAGTTTGTCGTGCCAATAGTCAGAAAGCTCGATGTAGCTTCTTGCGCATGAGACCGGGGTGGGGTCGGGATGAGGTCTCCGTCCTCATGTGGACATGAAGTAGTTTTGGCTCTGAGGGTTGAACATCGATGATGTTCACTCAAACTTCGAGTAGAAGTTATGGATTTCTATAAGGGTGGATGGTAAAGATGCTCTGATCAACAAGTAGGTGCAGTAAGCGTAACTACATCTCATGAATGTGTTGTTTGTAAGACACACCTAATATGGAAATGGGAAAGAGGTTTTGAAAACCTTGGAAAGGATTTGAGAATCTTTGGAAAATAATTGGTGAACCTTGGAAAAAGGTTTTGAAAACAGGAATTTGAAGAAAAGCATTCTTAAATGAAATAAGGAGTTTGATACACTCCGATTAAAATTGTTTTTTTTTAAAACTCTCACCTAACACCTATTCGCTGAGTTGTCGAACTCATCCCTCCCTTTACCCCTTTCAGGTAACCAAGGAAAAATAAACCCAAAGTCTTTACTGTAGCCGAACTTGCAAGATAGGTATGTATGATTTAATATATTCATTTTTTTTATTAATGCTATTTCATGAAAGATACTGGTGAAAGGATGCCTTACTCTTTGTAGTTTAGAGAATGGGAAAAGTCTTAATAAACCGTGAGAGTGAAGAGTTGCTAATGAGGATCTGATAAACTGGTTTGGGGCATGACAACATGAGTGGTATCAAAGCTTGTTTACTCGAATGCATTATCAAGACTATATAACATATTAACTAAGTGGAATAAATCTTAAAATTTTAGATGGCTTCCAATAGAGGAACCAATAGAACAAGAGTCATAGTTTCTATCACTGCCCAACAACCCCTTCCTGTAAAATCTCCTCGAGAAACCAAGACAGTTCCACCCGGACTAAGCTCAAAACACCAAATATTGTACAAGTAATTCACTCGAGTGTTTGGATGGGCTAACCTCGCTCCTAAGGAGGATTCCAACTCTTGAGCTGTGCCCGGGGAAGTACAATCTCATCCCCCATCTACTAAAGTTCCTCCTCCAGTTGACATCCCCAAATACCTCAAAACCCTCTAACAACTATCATGTAAGCCATTCCTAGGAGAAAAGGATGCTAGAGCTGCTATGTGTTGGCTAGCTAGCATCAAGAAACTCATGGGGATAGTTAGGATTTTATCAGAAGATATGGTAATCCTGACAGAGTTTTTCCTGGAAGCTAGTGGGATAATGTTAGAAGCTTGCATGCCATCACCCCACCTGGGAACAATTTGAGGATAGGTATTTAGAGGAATACTTAGCTTCACATCTAATCAACGAGAAGAAGCAAGAATTCTCCTAACTCCCACAAGGATCCCACACCATCTCGAAGTATTAGACTAGATTTAATGAACTAAGACCTTTTGCTCCAAACTTAGCCGGACTGTCTACAAACGGTTTGGGGACTATCTCAACATAGACATACGAGACCAGATAGGAGTACTAGAATGCCCCCACAGATTTGGCTGCCATCATGAGCATGGCCCATGAGCATGAGCATCTGGTACAGACAAGACACCGTTGGATAGAGCGGGCCAGCCATAAGGAAGAGGGAGGACAAAATAGCTAGAGTGGTCAAAAGGAGCCTGGTGGGCAAAGATGGGCGACATGAATGGGGCCCTTTAGGAGAAATGATGGTTATCATGCCCAAATTGAGGCAAGTACAACCCCACAAAGGAGAAACCCAGATCGCCCTAGGTGTCAAAAAAGCCATAAAGGGTCGTGTCAAGCATGCTTCAAATATGGATAGCTCGGACACTTTTACAAAGAGTTGTCCAGCCCTTCGAGGTAATACACAATGATGTAACCATCAACCACCTCAAGGGAACCAAAGGGCACTAGATGGAGGACAAGACATAGCCACTATGTTGAGGGTACCAACCTGAGTATACAACCTCACCTAGGAGGAAGCACGTGATGATCCTAGTACCATAGCTAGTACTTACCATCGCCCCTAGACAAATATTACCAAAACCTTATAATTTGTCATCATTATAATATATAAAATTTACATTCCTTACAAAAATTAAACTTATGATGAGATACAAGTAGAAGAAAATCCTAAGGACATACTCAAAGAAAGAGGAGGCAGGAAGGATGGCATTCGCGGATGTCAGGAAAGTTAAGGTTAGATACCCTCAAGGGCGAATAAAAAGGAATTCCGGGAAAGAAGGGGATTGATTCTCCCCAAGAAGGAAACACTAGGGAGGCATACATATCCCAACTGAGAAGTAATGGAACAAGTGACGAAGGATGAGGAGATGGAGTGCATGCTAAGGTGAAAGAACTAAGGGAAGTTTACTAGGAGGACCAAAGGAGTAAGTTAAACCCAAGGAATAGGTAAGTAGGAAGATAGCATCAGAGGATGCTGTGACAAGTAGGAAAGAGGTGGACTACCCATAATAATGGAATAGAGGAAATAACACTTTAGAAACCTCAAAGAGGTAAACTCTCCAATTTAGAAGTGAACAAGACAAGTGACCACCGACATCAAGACTTGTCGTGGCCCACAATCACCTAATGGAGCTCGAAAGAGTGGACGACTGAGCATATGGTGGAATACAAGAAATAAGACCAATAGTACAAAGTTCTTGGATAGGGAATAAGGAATGAAATAGTGATTTTAATACAATGGAGGATTGAAAGTGGGCAGATGCCCAATATAAAGGGTTTAAGGAGATGAAGAAAAGGGAACTTGCAAGGAATGTAAAGAAGGTTGAACATGTAGCTCCGACGGTGAAAGTCTTTACTTTGAGGTACATAGTAGAGAACAAAATCGCAAGAAGGGAACACCCCAAATAAAGCAATTGACACGTAGATCAAAAAGGATCAACTCGAAATAAATAATTGTTAAATGGTCATGAGTGAGTAAGAATGGAATTAGGGAAAGGGAAAGTCCTTGAGTAAAGGATGCCATTGAGAATGAGGAAGGACCTAAAAAGGGAAGAATCCCAGCATGTTGGTAAATCATCTGGAAACACAATAATTGGAACTGGAAAGACTCAATAAGGAAGTTGGGAAAGGATGAGTGGGCAAGGAAAACTGACACAGTTATGTAAGTTGATTGGATAACGATAAAGGTAGTCGAAGAATACTACCAAATGAAAAGAGGGATAAAGTTATACGATCCCTAAAAGGTTAGAAAGTTGTGAACAACCATTATGGAAGTGTTCTAAATTTTAAAATGGTCAAAGACAAGTTCTAGTGTATGTCATGCTGTAAGGGGCATGTAAGCCCAACAGTCTCGAGGAAAAATATGACTCAAGTTGGGAAGAGTCGGTTGGTAAGCATGTTGAGGTCAGACATAATTTGGACTGAAGTTATAGTAAATAACGGAGGGAGGAAGGGTCAAAATAGGACGAAGGGATAATAGCACCGAAACCTATGAAAACAAGTACATAATGCTCAAAAGAACACCAAGCTAAGGGTTTCAACGATAAAGAGAATAACTAGACACAAAAATGATTGGGCATCTTCGAACTCCAAATCCTAAAATCTTGTGTAAGAATTTCATGCCCCGACCCAATTGTGTCAGATCTCCGTGAGCAACCCGACACTCTCCCAATTTATTAAGGGCTTTCCCCTTCTTTAAACCGCGAGGAGTAAGGCGTCGTTTTCACCTGTATCCTTCCCGGAATAACATTAATCAAACTTGAATACATTAAACCTTACATACCTATCTTGTAGGTTCAACTACAGGAACGTCTTTAAGTGGGTTTTCCTTTGGTTACTTGAAAAGGGGTAAAGAGAGGAGGTGAGTTCAACAACTTAGTGAATGGGTGTTGGGAGAGAGTTTTCATAATCAAATCATCTTTAATAGGAGTGTGCCAAACTCCTTTGTAAACCCCGCACATTTGAGTTAAGGAAAACCGGGAAAAGAACCGGTCAAACCGAATAAGAAAACCAAGCCGGTTTACATTTGTGAATAACCAATATGTAAATTTACAACTTTCGGGTGATCCAAAGGGTTCATTAAACCTTGGAAAAGAAACTTAAAACAAACTAGAAAACAGAAACCAAATTGGTTCTGGTGAATTAGATTCCATAAGAACTTCAAAGTTAAGCGTGTTTGCCTGAGAGTAGTGTGAGGATGGGTGAGCTCACACCTATATAAAGAGGTCATCCCCATTTCATTCTCCTCACACCTTAACACTTCTCTCTCTCTCTCTCTACTGTTCCATTTCTCGGTAAAGCTCAAACCAGAGCTTCGACTTGAACAAAGGTTGGGCTCTTTAGAACCGGGGAGAAGATAGCTATCTGATAGCAAACTCCAGTCAATCCGAGAATCGTTGGAGAAGTGCCGACATGATGGAATAGTGAAGCAACTCTAGCGGACCGAAGCTGCCCTATTTCGGCCAAGATGAAATCGGCCATTTCAAGCCCTTCTCAGGCCAAACCAAGCCCTCCCAACACTTCCTCAGCCTTTCCACGGCCGAATTAGGACCGAAAGGTTAGCCGATTCGGCTCCCCTTTACAATTTTCGATCAGTGCTAGAGTGAGAGTCGATCGAATTTTAATGACGAAATTCAATTCCAATTCCGCATTAATTGATACAATTCTTGATTCTAGGATGAACCTCAGGATGAGACCTATCTGCCCAGATCGAAAGCTCGGACCGCCGTGCCTTCACTAGTGAGTAATCGAAGCATTCTCTCTCTACAGTTTGTTTTCTAGCGAAGCTCCGTTTGAGCTTGTTCCGATGTTAAAATCTGCGATTCAAAGTTTGTTAGAATCGTATGAACATGCAGGAACTTAATTTCAACTCCAATTTCAATAATTAGGAGTGTTTGATCGGTCAATTTGATGAAATCAAATTCGGTAATGTTGAAGAGTTCAAATTGGGGGAAAATTTGGGGATTTTCAAAATTAAAAGGGCCAAAATACAATTTTATGAAATTGAGGGTCAATTGGGCATGAAAATAATGTTAGAGGACCAATTGTGGAATTTTGGAATTTTTGGGGCAAAACTTACCATTTTTGTAAAAGAAGGGCAAAATGGTAATTTTGGATAAATTGGGGGACCAAATTGGAAATTTGGGAAATTAAACCCCTTTTTGGTGAAAATGAATAAATTGAGGTGACAGGATAAATTTTATAAGTTACGAGACCCAATTTGAGGAAAAACCGATATTGCAAATAACTTTAGGGACCTAATTGCAAATAACTAAAAGTTTGGGTTTTCTCATTCATTGGAAATGAATGAAGGCTGTTATGCCGAGTAATAATGAACAAGGTTGTTCATATCGTGTAGGAATGTGAAATACCGGGAACACCAGCAAGGATAAGATCGCGTGAATACAAAGAACCAGTCTAGTGGAATTCACGGCATTAACGGGTGAGTGGGTTTAATAACATCATACCCGGTTGGGATGATGAGCACAAATTAAAGTTAAAAACTACATACCGGTTGTGAGTGGGTTTACTAACATCATACCCGGTAGGGATGATGAGCACAACTTAAAATTTAAAAACCACTTACCGGTTGTGAGTGGGAATTTTATATCATACTCGGTTGGGAATGATAAGTACCTCGGTATAAAAACCCACTGCTTAGTGGTATTTTTAATCATCACTACTTAGAGAACGTGATGTGAAAGTTATGCGAAAAAACTACTTACGGGTTGTAAGTAGATCATACCTAGTTGGTATGATGAGACTTCCTCAAAGGAAGTTGAAAACCCGTTCATCGATTATGAACGGAGATGTCCTTATACCGGTCGGTATGATGGATAGTAAAAACCTATTTTTGTCGGAAGTGCTCTCCCTTGACTGTGTGCCAATGCTTAAACAATTTGGGAGACCTTCTCGACAGGAGCTCGAATAGCTTTAATAGGCCGGGGACCTCAGTTTTGGAACTTGGGGGCTAAATGCCCAATTTTGAAAATCTCGTACAGTGGGCCCAAGGCCAGTTGGCACGAGCAGGAGCTCGAAAATGAACATGATATATGTGCCATAAAACTTAATAAGTGAATTGTTTGGCCCTGGTACCAAGATAGGACCGACATGCTCAGTCAACTAGCGACAGTGCGACATGACAGGTCGACGGACTAGTCAAGACAAATAGCTGTGGGTTGAGTTGAGAGTCGGGGCCGTTGGACTAGTGGCACCACAGATTATATGGAAATATAAGAAAACATTGTTTGTGCATGCACTGTGAGTACGGGATCATCAAGACACCCATGAGGGGTAGTGATGCATCCTAAGCACACTAGACGACCTGGTGGCTATAAGGGCAGTTCGTCATTCCTGGTGTCTGTGCGAAATCTGGAGTAGCACGAAGTGCATGAGACCGATGTGGGGACAGGATGAGGTCTCTATCATCATACGGACATGAAGAAGTGATTTTGGGATTGTGGGTCGGATGTCACGTACATCCACTCATTCCCAGGGTAGAAGTGGTTGTACTTCTATCCGGGTGGCAGGAAAAGTTGCTTCGAAGCCACTAGCGGGTTCAGTAGGGATACTGACTTGCGAATGTGTGTAACCTTGATGATGAAGGATGTGCGTTGGGTGATGACACACCGTGGTAACTAAGAAATAATGGAAAAACCCAAATTTTTAAATGAAGGGATTTTTAAAAACAAAGGAGTCTGGCACACTCCATATAAATATTTTTCTTAAAAGTCAAAAGTTTTTAGAAACCCATTCACTAAGTAGTCGTACTCACCCCCTCCTTATATCCCTTTTAGGAAATCTCGGAAAACCTCCCCTTAAAGACCGTCAACTAAGATGCCTGTAAGATAGGTATCTAAAGTTTTAAATTTGATGCAGTTTTGATTATGCTATTCCAGGAAAAAGGTGCAGGTTAAAAGACGCCTTACTCGTTACGGTTTACAATAAGGGAAAACCCTTTAATAAAACGTGAGAGTGGCAGGTTGATCACGGGGATCCGACCAAACCGAGTCGGGGCGTGACATCCTTATTTTCTTTAAGAATAATCTTTACTCAAATTCCAGTTTATTTTTCAAAAGTTTTTCATCATTTTCACATCAAGTGTGTTTAATAATCAATACACGCCCTTCATCAGGAAGGGAATCCACATTGGTAGGACAACTTGTCCACTGCACCCACTTGTGGCATCACAGCGACTTTACCGGCTGCCTAGATAGAAGCTTATCCACTTCTACTATGGGTATGAGTGGATGTTCGCAATATCTGACCCTCAAACTCAAAATCAACTCCGTGTCCGTATGAGTACAGATACCTCATCCCGACCCCACCCCAGTCTCATGCGCATGAAGCTACGTTGAGCAACCCTAACTTTTTGCACGACAAACTACCTCTATCTCCACCCTATCATCTAGTAGCCCCTAAGACGCATCACTACCCCTCTTAGGTGTCTTGATGGTTCCAAACCTCAAGTGCATGCACAAACAATAATTTTTCCACAATGCCATTTATCTTTGGTGCACTAGTCTAACAATCCTAACCCTCAACTCGACCTGCAGCTATTTGTCTAGACCGGTCCGTCGACCTAGCCATGACGCACTGCTGCCAGTCCATCGACTTACCCATGAGTTTCTTAATGCTGGACAACCACTCCATAGTAGCCCCAACATCCGTCTCTCCTAAGAAAGGCTTACATCCCAATTGACGGAGAGTTTTGAGGTATTTAAGGATGTCAATGGGAGGGGGATTGTTAGTAGGAAGGGAATGAGATTGTATTTACTCAAGCTCAGCTCGAGAGTTGGTGTCCACCTTAGGGATGAGGTTAGGCCATCCAAACACTCGAGTGAACTCCTCATAGAGTCTCTGATGTTTCAAGCTTAGTCCTAGTGGAACTGTCTAGGCTTCTCAGGGAGTTTCCATTGGGAGGGGTGGTTGAGCAGTGTCAGCGACTGCAACCCTTGTTCTCTTGGTTCCACTCTTGGGAGCCATCTGTCAATTTTAAAACTTATTCATCTTAGTTACATTGTTATATAGTCATGATAATACATTCAAGGAAATGGGCTTTAATACCACTCAAGTTGTCACGTCTCAACCCTGTTTGGTCGGATCTCTATGAGCAACCCGCCACTCCCTTTGGTCCATTAAGGGTTTCACACTTTCTTAAACCATGAGGAGTAAGACGTCCTTTTACCTATCATTCCTGGAATACATTTATACAAAACTAATTTTTTTAAAATAGACATACCTGTCTTCTTACTTTTCCAATTTATGAGGGTCTTTAGGAATGGTGTTTCTTGGTTACCTGAAAGGGGTAAAAAGGGAGTGGTGAGTTCTACAACTCAATGAGCGGGTGTTGGCAGTTAGTTTTAAAGAAAAATAGATTTATTGAAACCGTGCCAAGGTTATAATTTCCTTTAAGAAGGATTTTCTTCAAAGTTTAGTTTACAAAACCTTTTCCATTATCCTTAGGTGTGTTTAGCTCTTTTAGCTCATCCCATTGCCTCGAGAGGCGTATAGCAAACAAACACATGCCCTTCATCAGGAATGGTACACACATTTGCAGATACAGCCCGTCCACTGCACCAACTTGTTGATCGGAACATGTTTACCATCCACCAAGATAGAAGTCCATCCACTTCTACCCTGGGTCTCAGTGGATGTTCTCGACATTTGACCCTTAGACCTAAATGCCACTTCGTGTTCGTATGAGGACAAAGACATCATCTCGACCCCACCCCGTTCTCATGCACAAGAAGCTACTTCAAGCTTCTCGACTAATTGGCATGATGAATTGCCCTTATAAACCCCATCCCTTTATAGTTAATAAAATGGGGAAAAGAATCGATCATTTCGAAAGAGGAAACCGAGCCAGTTCACAAACCATAACTGATAAGGAAAGTGTAAATTATGCAATTGAAAAATCTCAAGTGTCTCGAAAAGTCATACAAATCTTGGAAAAGAACCTTGGGACAAATGGGAAGAGAAAACCAGATCGGTTCAAGGTGAACCTTACCTAAACTAGATTGAACCAATTTAAACTATACTTGAACTACTTCCTAAATTCATTTTTCTTGGTGGCTTAAAATTGTCAAATTGGGGAATTGAAGTAACCATTAGATAGAGAATGAATTTAGATTAATTTATAAATTTTTAATTATGAGAAAACCGGTCGAATTGGGTCTGAACCGGCCGATCTACGCATTGAATCTGGTTGGGCCGGTCTAGTCTAGTTCGAAACAGTGTCATCTTCTTCCTCAATATGACCGCACTGTTCATTCAATGCTGAAAATGGATATTGTCAACAAAAGAAAAATGACTCCGATCTGGCCATTTCAGGGCGAGAATAAGCTCGATCAAAATGAAAAGTTATCAGGCAGAGGTCCCCGAGCTTCCTATATAAAGAGCTCCTCTCCGTTCATCCTCCACACACGTCAAATCTCCATTCTCTCTCAACTACTCCATTTTCCAAAGAAGATTGAACCAGAGCTCCAATATAGGCCTTGTTCTTAGCTTTAGAAGGCAAGGTCAGGTTATATAGACTCCGGGGGAGGTTAGCTACCTGAAAACAACCTTTCGACCTAAGGACCACTGGAGAAGCGTCGGCGTAATAAAATATTTAAGCAGCTCCGACGGACCTAAGCTGCCCTATTTTGGTCAAGCTAAATTCTGCCAAATTCAGCCCTCCTTCACCCAAGCTAAGCCTCTCCAACACCCCAACAACCCTCATACGATCTTAATAGAGCTGAAAGGTAAGCCAATTGGGCCATCCTCTATCATTGCCGATCGGAGTTAGAGAGAGAAAGTATTAAATTTTACTAGTGAAATTCTCCCTCAATTTAATATCATTTGTAGCAATTCTTTATCCTAGAAAGAACCTTCATACAAGAACTACCTTCCTCGATTGAGAGCTCAGACCACCGCATCTCCGATAGTAAGCTTTCGAAGCTTCTTCTCTCTATGAGCAGTTTTCCGGCGAAGCTCTATTTGAACTCAATTCAGACCCAAATGTTGAGGTTCCAAGATCAATTGAATTGTATGGAAATGTAGGAACTCATCCATACCTTCAATTTGAGGAATTAACCCCTATTGATTGGCCAATTTGAAGAAATTAAATTCGGTCTGTTTGATGGGAAGAAATTGGGGAAAAGTTTTGTGAAATATTGGGGATTTTAGAAAATTGAGGGACTTTTTTGTAATTTTCCAAAATTGAAGGCTAATTGGCCATGAGAAAGTTGTTGAGGATCCAATTGGTAAATTTTTGGAACATTTGATGTCAAATTTCCTTTTTTGGAAAGTAGCGAAAAAATTATAATTTTTGAAAAGTTGGGGACCAAATTAAAAAATTTTAAAAACTTGAGTCCCTTATACAATTTTGATTATATTGAGGACTGAAAGGGAATTTTGGAAACCTTTGGACTCAATTTGGGGAAAAGTTGGTATTAGGAACCTAAAGTGCAATTAATCAATAATTTGTGAGCCTAGGCTATCATGCTAAACCATAATTGATATGGCTGCCCAAATTGTGTAGGGACACGTGTGACCATAACACAAGCAAGAAAAAGCTCACGTATACTTGGCAAACCGACTAGGGACGAACACGTCATAGTCATCAGGTAAGTGGGCTTAATCACATCATGCCCGGTGGGGATGATGAGCTTACATTTATGAAAAGAAAATTACTTACTATTCATAAGTAGAGATGATCATGCTTGGTTGGTATGACAAACTTTCTTAAGGAAAGGAGAAACCCGTTTACCGGTTGTAAGCGGAGATATCGTCACACCCTTTTCATGTGATGAAGTGGAAAGTATACTTTTTGTTAGAAGTGTTCTCCCTTGACTGTGTGTCATTTCTTAAACTATTTGGGGACCTTCTTGATGAGAGCTAGAACAGCTCAGATAGGCTAAAGGCCTCGATTTTTTAACTCATGAGGGCTAAATGCCTAGTTTATTTTGGAAAATCACGTACAGTGGGCCCAAGGCTAGTGGGCACAAGTAGGAGCTTGTAAATAAACTTGAGTTAAGAAAGCCATGAAATTTCTAATGAAATTGTTGTGTTATTTTGCCATGGTACCAAGTCAGGACCGATAGTACTTGATGGACTGGCGGTAGTGCATCAGGACTAGGTTGACAGATCGGCCTAGACAAACAGCTACAGGTCGCGTTGAGGGTCGAGGCCATTGGACTAGTGGCTCCAAAGATATTGGACATATGTAAAAAAATATTATTTGTGCATACACTTTTGGTACAGGACCATCAAGATGCTCAAGAGCGGTAGTGATGGGTTCTCAAGGCTGCTGGACAACATGGTGGAAATAAGGGCAGTTTGTTGTGCCAATCAGTCGGAAAGCTCGGAGTAGCTTCTTGCGCATGAGACCGGGATGGGGTCTGGATGAGGTCTCTGTCCTCATATGGACATGGAGTGGCATTTGGGTCTAATAGTTAGATGTCGAGAACATTCACTTAGACCTAGGGTAGAAGCGGACGAGCTTCTATATTGTAGGCTGGTAAAGACACTCCGAGCCACAAGTGGGTGTAGTGGACGGGCTGCACCAATGAATGTGTGTACCCTTCCTGATGAAAGGCATGTGTTTATTGTGAAACACATCTAATATGGTAATGGGAAAAAGGTTTTGAAAACTAGAATTTCAGGAAAGACGCTTCTTAAAGGAAATGATAATATTGGCACGATTTGAATAAAGTTGTTTTCTTGAAAACTCACTCCCAACACCCGCTCTCTAAGTTGTAGAACTCACCCCACCTTTTTACCTCTTTCAAGTAACCGAGGAAAGACCCTCCTAATTTGAACAGTAAGAAGATAGGTAAGTCTATTTTAAAATACTCAGTTTTGTATGATGCTATTCCAGGAAAGACAAGTATAAGGACGCCTTACTCCTTGTGGTTTAGGAAGGGTGAAACCCTTGACGAACCAAAAGGAGTGGCAGATTGATCATGGAGCTCAATAAGGACCAACTACCTGCCCCTATAAAGCTAATTGAGTAGCCTGAGACTGGAGCTCCATGTGGACAAGAGCCAAGGTAACCTAATGTCCAACCTTGTAAACCACATCCCTTTAAAACAAGGAAACCGGGGAAATAACCGGTCAACTCGAATGAGAAAAACTGAAGTGGTTCACAAACCCGATCATCACGAAACGAACAATTTGGGAATTTACAACTCCCGAGTGACCCAAAGGGTTCATAAAACCTTGGAAAAAGATCTTAGGATGAAATGGAGATGAAAACCGAATCGATTTAGGTGAATTGGATCCGAACCGGATTGAACCGGTTTGAACCACTATTGAACCGGATGCAAAATTCATTTTTCTAGGTAGCTTAAAAAATTCAAATATGAGATTTGAGGCCATCATTGGATAGAAAATAAATTTAGATGAATTTACAAATTTTTAAATTTTAAAGACTCGGTCGAATTGGGCTTGAACCGGCTAGTTTAAGCATTGAACCTGGTTCGGACCGGTCCAGTCTAGTTCTGAACACTGTTGTTTTCTTCCTTCAGATGACAACACTATTCACTCGTAGGAAAATTGAGCAGACCCAGTGAAGATGAAAAGTCTCCGACCAAGGTGTTTCATCCAATGAATGACCGCCATTAAGGCGCCAATAGAACGGCCAAGAAGTCCCCGAGCTTCCTATATAAAGAGCACCTCCTCATTAATCATACTCACACCTGAAAACTCCACTCTCTCCCTACTACTACATTTTTCGATGAAGCTCTAACCAGAGCTTCGACTTGGGCACTTTTTTGAACCAAACAAGGTGAGGTCGGGTTCTTTAGAACTGGGGAGAAGTCAGCTACATGCTTGTAGTCTCCATTTGCTTCGAGGGTCATCGAAGAAGTGCTGGCGTGATCGAACAATGAAGCAGCTCTAGTAAACCGAAGCTGCCGTATTTTGGCTAAGCTAAAATCATCCAATTATAGCCCTTCTCATGCCAAACCAAGCCCTCCCAACACCTCCATAGTCCTCCTATAGTTGAATTAGAGCTGAAAAGTAAGCTAATTTGTCTTCCCACTGCAATTTTCCATTGGTGCTAGAGAGAACCAGCAGAACTTTGATGATAAAATTCTCACTCAATTTGGCATCAATTGATGCAAATCTTGATCCTATGAGAAACCTAAGGACAAGAGATATCTGCCCAAATCGAAAGCTCAGACCACCACGCCACCGACGCTAAGCTTTCGAAGCTTTCTCTCTCTAAGTCCAATTTTCCAGAGAAGCTTCATTTGAGCTCATTCCAGCACCAAATCATGTGATTCAAAGTGCAATTGAATTGTATGAAGGTGTAGAAACTCTAATCTAGCTTCTCCTCGGTTCTAAAGAGCCCAACCTCTCCTTCCGAGGTTAAGAAAAATGCTCAAGTCGAAGCTCTGATTTGAGTTTCACTGGGAAATGGAGTTGTAGAGAGAGAGAGAGAGAGAGGTGTTGAAGTGTAAGGAGATTGAATGTGGATAACCACTTTATATAGGTATAAAATCGTGTATTAAATGGGAGAGATTTATTACTAGTATTAATATTGCCATAAATTATTTGTATTAATTCTAATAATTTAATTTAGGTATTAAATTATTGGTATTAATTCTAATAAATTAATTTAGGTATTAATTTATGGCTATTTATGATAAGGCATACGTTCTCGCATAAAAATTGAGGTCACCCATCCTCACACTACTCTCGGGCAAGCACGTTTAACTTCAAAGTTCTTATGGGATCTCGTTCACCTGAACCAATTTAGTTTTTCTCTTCTAATTTGTCTTAAGTTTCATTTCCAAGATTTAATAAACCCTTTGGATCACCTAGATGTTGTAAATTTCCAAATTGCTTGTTCCCAAATGACTGGGTTTGTGAACCGGTTCGGTTTTCTCACTCGGTTTGACCGGTTCTTTTCTCGGTTTTTCCTTAGCTCAAAAGGGCGGGGTTTACAACTCTCCCCTCCCTTTAGTAGTGTTTTCCCCAAAATTTAATTATCAGCCTTGTATGAGAAATCATTTCCTTTGATGGCCCTTTGGTATTTTCTTAACATGCAAACTCTTCTCTTGTCCTTCCAATTAGCCCTTTTTACAACTTTCACTTAAGGAATTCCATTTCCTTTATATTATTTACTCCCTCCATGGAGTTTATCATAACTAGACATACCTTACTTCAGTGTATATTCTTAGATTTTATCTATTTCTTTGTTTAGAGCAACATTCTTCCCTTTGAGGTTCCATACTCAAGATTGGAAATTCCAAGATAACTAACCATTTCCGTGTCTAGTTAACTGCTTGTTCATTGAAACCCTTAGCTCAATGTCCTTTATAGCATTATGTACCTATTTTCACAGGTTTCTTTATCATCACATTTTTTCCCATTTCGACTCTTTCTTCATCCATTGCTCATTACAAATCAGTCAAAATTTTATGTTTGACTTTGTCATGCTTACTCACCGACTCCTCCTTATTTTGAGTCATGTTTTCATTGGGATTGTTGGGTTTTTTTGTCTCTTACAACATGACATTTTCTAGATCTTGTCTCTATATCCATTAGATCTCCAAAACACCTCCTTTGGATTTATTCCTTATTTTTCAACCTCTCAGGAATTGTATAACTTCATCCTTCTTTTCTTCTAGTAGTATTCTTTGACTACCTTCACTGTTATTAACTCAATTTACACAACTATGTTGGTTCTCCTTACCCACTCATCCCTTTTTCACTTCCTTATTGAGGATTTCTGGTTCCAATTATTTGATTTCCAGATGTTTAACTGACATGTTGGGATTCGTCCTTTCTTAGGTCCATGATCATTCCCAATGACATCCTTTACCCAAGGATTTTCCTTTGGCCTTAATCCACTCTTACTTGTTCGTAATCATTTAATAGTTTGTTATTTCTGTTTGACCCTTTTTACGATTTCATTCTCCAATATGTACCTCAAGGTAGAGACTTTCGTTCTAGGAGCTACATGCTCAACCTTCTTACCACTGCTTGAAGGTTTCTTTTCTCCCTTTCTTCGCACCCTTATCTATGTTAGGGCATCTATTTGCTTTTGATCCTTCTCTATCCACATCTTTTATTTTATCTCTTATTCCTTTCATGAGATACTTCTGATTATTAGTTTTATCCTGTGCATTACGCACTATGCTCAATTGTCCACTCTTTAGACGCGTGTGGACTGTGATCCGTCTTACTAATTGTGGTTATTCCTTCTTAGCCACATTTTATTTATAAGACTTTCATTTCCTAATGTTTCTTGGACATTCTTTCCTTTTAAACTATTTCCTTGGATCGCTCAAGCATGCTTTCTTGGTTCTTTCACCTTGGCTTGCGCTTCATTTGCAAGTTTATCTCTTTGTCCCTTTTTCCTTGGCTCCATTATCACTTAGTTGGGATGCATATGTCTTTCACGATTTTCTTCCTCGGTAGGACTCTCCCCTTTTTCCTTGGTTTTGGGGAATATCTACCTTTAAATGTCATCCTTTGATTGTCATCCTCTTCTATTTATCCTTTCTCTTGAAATTTTGCAGGTATATCTTTGGTTCCCTATACTCATTCCTACTCATACCACAATACACGTCCATTTCTTTTAGGGAGAGTTTAAATTTTTCCTTGTTTCAATATTTCCTGACCATTATGTGAAAGGCTTACCTACTGCTTTCTTAGCTTGAATTCCATCGTTAATTTGGTCATTAGTTTTTTTAAGGATTTCTTTCATCCTTCTTTACTCCAATATTTGGCCTTTCCACCTCTTCCTTCTTTGCTGGAGTTTACTCTATGACCCTCATGAGAGTAGTTCGTTACCTGTCTCACCCCTACTTTTCACCTTCTTTAGGTAATTGTCTCTCTAATCTCCCTATCCTTAATGATCCTTCCAGTGCCCTTTTTAGGGTGTATTCCTTACTACTTCCCAATCCTCCTTAGGGTGTCGTTCATTCTCTTTGACCATCTCGTTGTCATATTTTGCTTACTTTTGTTATGTTGCTACGAATCTCCACTTTGACTTCTCTATATTTTCCAAAGGAAGTTGTTCCTAAAATTATATCACTTTTCCAAAGCAGGTTAGTCTTGGCCTCCAATACATCCTTCCTTCAAGTAGTTTCTAATGAGGGGTTAGCTCCTTGCACTCCACATTATGTCCATCTACCAACCAATGATTCCTTCAAGGCACTTGGTTGTATGCATCCCTCCAGAGTTCCCTTTCACATTGTATTCCTTCTCTTCTTTACTCTCACTGTGTCATTCCCTAGAGTTCTAGGGGACGTTTTTCTGTGTTTGCCCCTTATGAGAGGGTTCTATGTATGATTCCCATGTACCTTATCTCCATTCATGAGGTCTCCTTCTCGATTTGACCTTCTTAAGAAGTTTTTCTTTGCATTCACCTCATCATTTCTTGACCTCTTTGTGAACCATTTACGTAACCTGCTCCATGGTATCGGTCTCCAATCCTTCATGTCTTTCGTGTCCTTTGAGAAGGTATTGCCCTGAATATAGGAGGTGTGGAACACCATTTCTTTCCTTACACCTATAATAGTTCATCTTGATACTTGTCCTTTAGTAGAGTTGGGCATCTCTTTAGGTAATGTCCCATCATTATTCCCTTACATAGATTGTTTTGGTTCCTTCTTTCCTTCAAGAGGGGCTTTTCTAAGGTTACTAGTGGTTTGGTGCTTTTCTATTCTTGAGTCTAATCACTTTAACAGTTTTCTTGTTGAATCTTCTTTGTTAAAGGGTCATGGTAAGAGTCCTCCTAGGTTTCTTAATTCCTTGATTCATCTTCCTTAACCAAGATGTGACTTCTCCTTAGTTTCCAGGATAGTATGGGTTTGTTTTATTTTCCTTAGGCCATATTCATAGGTCAGTATGTCCACTGAACCCACTTGTGGCTTCAGAGCAACTTTACCGGCCACCCGAATAGAAGTACGTCCACCTCTACCCTAAGAATGAGTGGATGTTCGCGACATCTAACCTTCATTCTAGGAATAAATTCTTCGTGTTCGTTATGAGGACAGAGACCTCATCCCGTTCCCACCCCAGTCTCATGTGCTTAGTGCTACTACAAATTTTGCACGGTCACCTAGTACGATGAACTGCCCTTATACTCACCAGGTCGTCCAGTGCCCTTAGCACGCATGACTACCCCTCTTGGGTGTCTTGATGGTCTCGTACTCACAGTGCATGCACAAACAATGTTTTCCTATCAAGCCATGTAAACCCTGCACTTTTGAGTTAAGGAAAATCGGGAAAAGAACCGGTCAAACCAATTAAGAAAACCGAGTCGATTTACATTTGGGAACAAGCAATATGGAAATTTACAACTTCCAGTATCCAAAGGGTTCATTAAACCTTGGAAAAAAAACTTAAGACAAATTAGAAGACAAAAACCGAATTGGTTCAGGTGAACGAGATTCCATAAGAACTTTGAAGTTAAGTGTGCTTGTCCAAGAGTAGCGTGAGGATGGGTGACCCCTTGGGAAATATAATTTTTTTTGTAAACCGAAATTTCGGTCAAAAGTTTTTATGTCAATATTAATACTAGTAATAAATCTCTCTCATTTAATACATGGTTTTACACCTATATAAAGAGGTCATCCCCATTCATTCTCCTCACACCCGAACACTTCTCTCTCTCTCTCTCTACTGCTCCATTTCCCGGTGAAGCTTAAACCAGAGCTTCGACTTGAACATTTTTCATAACCTCGAAAGGAGAGGTTGAGCTCTTTAGAATTGGGGAGAAGTCAGCTATCTGATAGCAAACGCCAGTCAATCCGAGAATCACTAGAGAAGCACCGACATGATGGAACAGTGAAGCAGCTCCGATGGACTGGAGCTGCCCTATTTTGGCCGAGTTGAAATTGGCCATTTCGAGCAATCCTCAGGCCAAACCAAGCCTTCCCAACACTTCCTCAGCCCTCCCACAGCCAAATTACGACTGAAAGGTAAGCCAATTCGGCCCCCCTTTGCAATTTTTGGTAGGTGCTAAAGAGAGAACCGGCAAAATTTCAATAATAAAATTCTAACTCAGTTCGACATCAATTGATGTGATTCTTGATTCTAGGATGAATCTCAAGATGAGAGCTATTTGCCTAGATCAAAAGCTCAGATCGCCGTGTCCTCACTAGTGAGAAATCGAAGCTCTCTCTACAGTCTATTTTCCAGCGAAGCTTCGTTTGAGCTCGTTCCGGCGTTAAAATTTTTAATTCAAAGTTTTTAAGAATTTTATAACATGCAGGAACTCAATTTCAACTCCAATTTTAACAATTAGAAGTGCTTGATCGGTCAATTTGATGAAATCAAATTTGGTAGTTTTGAAGAGTTGAAAATGGGGGAAAATTGGCAAAAATTGGGGATTTTTGAAATTCAAAGGGCCAAAATGCAGTTTTATGAAATTAAGGGTCAATTGGGCATGAAAATAATCTTGGAGGACCAATTATGGAATTTTGGAGTTTTTGGGGCAAAACATACCATTTTTGTAAAGGAATGGTAAAATGGCAATTTTGGAAAAATTGGGGGACCAAATTGGAAATTTGGAAAATTAAACCCCTTTTTGGTGAAATTGAATAAATTGAGGTCCCAAGATAAATTTTAAAAGTTATGGGACTCAATTTGAGGAAAAACCAACCTTTGGGACTTAAAGTTAAAGAGAAATAACTTTAGGAACTCATTCCCCTCCAATCACCCATTTCAGGTAAAGCTGGTGATGAAAAACATGTGTTGGAAAGTCAAACCGAAACCAGAGGTATGTCTTACATTTAGTATATAGTCCTAGTATATGATTTTTGGAAGTTGAATTTTTAAAAGTCAATTTATTAGATTGAAAAATATTTTGGGATATTTTGTTTTGAGCATTGCACCCTGTCGGTTTTATAATGATGAGGCGTACATTGTTATAAAGTTGGGAGGATGCGGCGGTTGTCTGTAGATCCGACCAAAAAAAAAATATTCGGGTCAGGGTGTGTCAACTAAAGTGGTATCAGAGCAAAACATTTTTGAACTTGATTTTCAAAGTGAAGACATTTTTTAAAAGTAAAGTACTGGGAAAGTACTGTGTAAGACTTATCCTCGCCCAAATAACTCCCTAAACTTAGCCTTCAACCGATGCTATTGAATGAGGGTACTTGGTCTATCAATCTAGTATGGACGTGACATTAAGGAGTCGATCGAAATGGTATACCGATTCAAGGATGTCGGAAAGTTTAAAGTGTAAATTCTCCTCAAGAATGTTCTGAGAAGTACTAAAGAAAGTTGTGGGAAGATTTCGAGTAGGAATTGAAGAAGCATCTTTTGAAAGGATTTACAAAAATCTCAGTGAAATACCAAGTATTGGAAAGGAAATGTTACTCTTGATATAACATCTAAGCCTAAGATCTTGCATAATGATGGCCTTAGAGGGTAAGGCCACAAATAGTTATTGACTTTAGAATGTCGGGGGAGAACAAGGAGGGTGAACGTAAGTCTACTCACAAGAAAAAGAGAGAGAGAGAGAGAGAGAGAGAGAGAGATGTACACCTCTAAGAAACCCCAAAGGAGTCATACACGAAATACTGGGTAATGTGGAATAAAATATCAAATGAGGATATAAAGAGACTAAAGGGGTGAAAATTCGATTATAACACTGAAGAAAACATCATGGAGTGAGAACGAGGAAAGAAGTGTGCAATATAAATTCTTAAGCACCACCTTCAAGATACTCAGAATGGGAATTAGTGAAAAAAAAAGGATGTCAAGGATGGAAATTAGAGAAAAATGATGAAAAGGGATAAAGTATAAATATGATCCTAAATAAACTATATGAGAATATCAATAGAGTAAATTGTGAAGTATGGGCAAAACTTTTGGACAAACCTCATTTCTAACAAAACCGAGAAGCATGTATTGCACATGGGAATATGCTAAGGAGGTGGAGAAAAAAAATGATGGTGGCATACCAAAGAAGAAACGTTTAGAGGAATATAGAAAAAGTCAGATGTCTATCTTGAGTTTGGACCTCAAATGGTGATTCAAATGACAACTCCTGACACAAGTCTATTTGGTGACAAGATTTATTGGAAATTTACTCGAAATGAAGAGCAAGATGAAAGTAAAAAGGATTGGCCCCATAGAAAGTGGAGTAAAATGGTACCCCAAGGTAGTCAAAAGATGGAAGACTTGGCCAATAAAATCTACCTATGACACTAGTACTCATGGAGCACATAAGCAGTACTTAGATCAATAAAGAACTCATGTTCGTAGAAGAAGCTAAACATGATAGAAGGATGGTACAATGAGAAATGTCATCTCATGGATGAGGAAACAAGAATCCAAAAAGTAGAAATAACTTTGAGGATTGAAAAAGTTAATACACAAGGAATGATTAGTATTATGGTAACAATCAGTCACCACCTTGTTGTACGAAAAAAAAAAGTAAATGTACAAATGACATTAGAAGCCTATAATAAGGAGTTTGAAGTATAAGAAAAGATGTTTTAAGTGAGTTCTATAGAAAGAGTGGTACATTTGATCGACGTTCCTAGATGATATATTTCAACAAAAAAGATTACAATTAGTGAATATTCAACGCAACATATTATAATAAGAATGAGTGCCCGAATGGTGAAATATGGATAATCGAGTGATATGGTTACAATTGGAAGAAGAGATATAACCATAAAGTATAGAAAGAGATGCATAGTTGAAAAATAGAAAATAAAAATCTATACGAGTTTTGAGGACAAAACTCCTAAAAAGGTGGGGAGTATTTGTAAAGTCAGTCTCCAAGCTTTCCATTTCCCTCCTTTTTATTTTAAACTCCTTCACTGTCCTTCTATCTCTCTCACTTCAAGAAAACTGAATTTTCCTCAAGAAAAACTAAATTTCCGTCCATTTCTACGTGCCTACTCTATTTCTTATCATGAACAAAAAGGGCAAATGGGTTGGTTGCATGCACGATATGGGTCAACCCATCTGTGCAAAAGATGCCAAAAAGGGCTGGAATGGGGAGTGCCCTGTAGACGTTGTGTGGGTAGGCGTTCGGTGCAGGGCAACTGGACATGTTAGGGGTATACATGCAGCAGTCCCGCTAATTATGACCAACGTATTTAAGGAGCTTCATTTCTCAAGGTCCAGAACTAGTACTTAATCACCCGCCCGGCTAGATTATCATTTATACCACCTCCATGCCCTTGCACGGATCCAAGAATAGATGCACGAGCTGTCTCTTCTCGATTTCATGACAAACATAAGTCTTGGGAAAGTGGCAGTATCGTTCACCCACACCATCAAAGCTATGGAGCCCTTCGTATACTTGGGATGGTCTCTGTGTCGTGAGATGGGCTAGCCGTTAAGGTCTTTATGCAATTTGATAATACCCATTTGTACAATATGTCAATTTGCTCTTAGGCCTCGAAGGCACTTAAAACCTTCTCAAGGATGCAGATAAATGGTGTTCCTACTGTACCTTTATTCTTTGGAAGGGGTGCTCCAGACAATCTTGTCTGCCCTTGGTTCAAATGATTCACACCCGTGTGGAAAAGTTTGGGTTCTCTACTGATATATTTGTATCTGATTCGCTCATTGCCACTTATTTCAAGTGTGGGCATTTTTGCTGCTAAGAAGTTATTTTCCATGAAGGAGGAGAGTGATATTGTTCCTTGGAATATAATGATAAGTGGCGCGAGATATGGGAGCTTGAAACACGTCGCCTGTTTGATGAAGTGCCCATGAGAGATACCATTGAGATTGTGAGACTGCAATTAAGGGCATGTTCGGGCAAATTGGAAATGAGGGATGAAGGATATGTTTGGCTGCAAAGTAAGATTCAAAGATAAATTACCAAAAAGTCCCTAGGATCAAAAATCCAGAGGAATGCTATCCAACGAATCCTAGATTTTACCAAAGAGTTTAGTGGGAGCAGAAGGGAGAACGTTGACATATGATGGTATAGGAGGAAACACGTGCAATTAGGAACCCCTCCGGGATGAACACGTCCTCGGATAAAAGGTGAGTGGGATTTTTGACACCGGTACCAATTGGACCGATGATGCAATAGTACTCAAAAGCCTCTGTCTTTTATTTAGTAAAATGTTTTGAGAATATATTCCCCTTCACTATGTGAACCAAGCTAAAAATCTTACTTAGGGGAAATATATTCTCTATGGGGATTATAATATCCCAATAGGTGCAATGCCTCGGTTTAAAAAAAAAAAGGGAAGTGGGCCCAAGGCCATGTTTTGGAAATCTCGTGAAAGTGGGCCCAAGGCCAATAGACACGGGCGTGTACCCGTCCAGAATGAACATGTGATGAATGATGCTAAAATATCCAAATAATGGGAACGTGTGTGATACCCATTGAGCCAAGTTGAGTTATCGAGCTTGTTGGGTCAGACCGATGCTCTGCCACAACTAGGTCATTGAATCTATTGGGCCAGTATGCTTGGTGGGGCCAAAGCCAAGCTGACAGTAATGAAAAGAGGTTGGGATGCAATGTGGGTCATCGTATATCGGCTAACAAAGTCCACCCACTTCCTACCCATACGGTTGATAGACACAATAAAAAGGCTAGCCGCCTTATACATGGGAGATATTGTACGGCTCTACGGGGTCCCCGTAAGTATAGTATAAGATCGGGACCCGAGGTTCACCTCTCGGTTTTGGCCCAGCCTACATGTTGCCATCAGATCTAAACTCTACATGAGCATCGCCTTCCATCCCCAAATAGATGTGCAGTCTAAATAGACCATCCAAACCCTAGAAGACATGCTCCAAGCATGCATGTTAACAATGAGCAAGGGCTGGGAGGACTATCTATGCCATATGGAATTTGCATATAACAATCGCTATCAATCCAGCATCCAGATGGCACCTTACGAGGCCCTCTATGGGTGACCTTGTCACACACCCCTATTTTGAGGATACAACCAAGAAGATCCAAATAATAAGGGGCCGATTCAAGGTGGCCCAGGATCGGCAGAAGAGTTATGCTGACCACCGGAGGAAGAACCTGGAATTGGAAGTAGGGGATCGAGTATTCCTCAAGGTGTCACCATGGAAGGGAATACTCAAGTTTCAACATAGTGGAAAGTTGAAACCAGTAGCATATCGGTTGGAGTTTCCCCCGGATCTACAAAGAATTCACGACGTTTTCCACGCATCGAAGCTACAAAAATATGAGCTAGACCCCAGCCATGTGCTGGATCTACCACCGCTAAAGATTGAGGAAGACTTATTCTATGTAGTGGAGTCAATACAAATCCTCGACTAGTGCGAGAAAAACCTCTAGAATAAGAGAATCCCCATGGTAAAGATCCTTAGGCGGAATGGCCAAATAGAGGAGGAAACGTGGGAGGTGGAGTTGGTTGTAAAGGTTAGATACCTGCAATTGTTCAATATATGATAATTTTGAGAACAAAACTCCTAAAAGGAGTGAAGAGTTGTAAACCCCGTCCTTCAGGACCAAGGAAAAACTGGAAAAATGAATCAGTAAATTATTCATGTGAAGAATCGAGCCAATTAATGAATGAAAAATGGTAAATAAGGGTTAATGTGGGAAATTAGAAGATCCCAAGTGTCCAAAAATTCAAAAAAATCATGAGGAAGAACTAGGAAGTGGATTGGATGAGACAACCAGACCAAATCATGGTGAATCGGACCCGAACCAGACTGAACCAAGATGAATCATAGTAAACCGATTCAACAATTCATTTTTCTATATGGCTTAAAAATATCAATTTGGGAAATTGAGGCCGCCATTAGATAGAAAATGAATTTAGATAATTTTGAAAATTTGAAATTTGAGAAAACTAGTTGTATCGGGTCCGAAACAGCCGATTTCCAAATTCGGGTCACCGAACCCGGTCGGACCAGACCGATCAATAGTTCAACTGGTCAACGAACCAGATTGGTCAATGGTCCAGCTGGTCATTAGACCGGTCCTATAAAACCTTGTCCAATAAAGACAAGGAAACTAGGGAAAGGACCAGTCAACTTGAGTGAGAAAACTAAATCGATTCACGAACCCCAACCATTAGAGAAAGGGCAAACCGCGAAATTTATAAATCCCAAGTGACCTAAAGAGTTACAAAATTCATGAGAAAGGACTTTAGGATGAATTGGAAGTGAAAACCAAACCGGTTTAGGTGAATTAGATCTGAACCAGATTGAATCGGTTTGGATCGGTTTGAACAACTATAGAACCTGATGCTAAATTCATTTTTCTAGGTGGCTTAGAAAATTCAAATTAGAGAATTGAGGCCATCATTGGAGAGGGAATAAATTTAGATAAATTTAGAAATTTTTAATTTTGAAAAAATTGGTCAAATCGGGTCTGAATCAGTCGATTTAAGAGTTGCACCCGATTTGGACCGGTCCGGTCCGGTTCGGAACAGTGTCGTCTTCTTCCTTCAGATGACAACACTCTTCACACGCTGGAAAATTGAGCAGCACTGGCAAAGATGAAAAGCCTCAGACTAGGGAGTTTCAGGCAATGATTGACCACCATTAAGGCACCAATTGAATGGCCGAGAAGTCCCCGATCTTCCTATATAAAGAACCTCTCCTTATTCATCCTCCTCACACCTGAAAACTCCACTCTCTCCCCACTGCTCTATTTTCTGGTGAAGCTAGAACCAGAACTCTAACTTGGGCATTTTTCCGAGCCAAAGAAGGCAAGGTTGGGTTCATTAGATTCGGGGAGAAGTCAACTACACAACGGTAGTCTCTATTTGCTCTGAGGATCTCCAGAAAAATGTCAGAGTGATAGAACAATGAAGCAGCTCTAGCGGATCGAAGCTGTTTTATTTCGGATGAGCTGAAATTAGTCAATTCGAGCCCTTCTCAGGCCAAACCAAGCCCTCCCAACCCTTCTACAACCCTCACACAGCTGAATTAGAATGGAAAGGTAAGTCAATTTGGCTACACTTTGTAAATTTTGATCGGTGCTAAAGAGAGAACCGAAAGACCATTACTGACCAAATTCTCTCTCAATTTGACATGAATTGGGATGATTCTTGATCCTAGGAGAAAACTTAGGACAAGAGTTATCAGCCTAGATCAAAAGCTTGAACCGCGGCACCCCCGACGGTAAGCTTTCGAAGTTTCTCTCTATACATTCAGTTTTTCGACGAAACTTTGTTTAAGCTCATTCAAGCATCAATTCATGTGATTCAAAGTGCAATTAAATTGTATGGATGTGTAGGAACTCAAGTCAACCTTCAATTAAAATAATTAACTTCAATTGATCGGTTAATTTGATGAAATCAAATCCGGTCAGGTTGGAAGGTTGAAATTGTGGAAAACAATTGGGGAAATTTTGGGAATTTGAAAAATTTGAGAGACTAAAGTGCAATTTCCCAAAATTGAGGGCCAATTGGGGATGTTGGAGGACCAATTGGTCAATTTTTGGAATTATTGGGTTCAATTTTACCATTTTTGTAAAGTAGGGGCAAAATGGTAATTTTGAAAAAGTTGGGGACCAAATTGGGAATTTGGGAAACTTGAACCCCTTTGTGTAATTTTGAATAAATTGATGTCCAAAAGTAAATTTTTGAAGTTCCAGTACTCAATTTGGGGAAAAATCGACATTAGGGACCTAAAGTTAAAGAAAAAGAACTTTAGGACCTAATTGTAATTAATTGAAAAGTTGGGTATTTTATTCATTCGTGATGAATGAAGGCTATCAAGCCAAACTATATGAACAAGGATGTTCATATCATTTAGGAACGTGAAGTACCATGAATGCTAGCCAAGACAAGCTTGCGAGGAGATAGAAAGCCAGTTAAGAATGATTAACAAGACTCACGGGTGAGTACAAATTTTCACAACATGCACGGTTGGGATGATGAGCACCTCAGTAATGAAAACCTGCTACTACATGGGATTTTAACCCCACACCTTGATGGGGTGATGTGAGAAAATGCACGGAAAAAACTACTTACTGGTTGTAAGTAAATCATACACGGTTGGTATGATGAACTTCTTGGAAGGAAGTAGAAAACCCGCTTATCAGTTATGAGGAGAGATGTCTTTACACCTAGTTGGTGTGATGGACAGCTAAAAAGAGTATTTTTGTCAGAAGTTTTATCCCTTGACTGTGTGCCACTGCTTAAACTTTTTGGGAGACCTTCTTGACGAGAGTTCGAATAGCTTAGATAGGCCGGAAGCCTCGGTTTTCGAACTTGGGGCTAAAATGCCCGATTTTGAAAATATCGTACAGTGGGTACAAGGCCAGTTGGCACAAATAGGAGCTCGTAAACAAACATGAGATTAAGTCATCAAAACTTTAATGAATGATGTGTTCAGCGATGGTACCAAGACAGGACCGACATACTCGAAGGACTGGTGGCAGTGCAACAAGACAGGTCGATGGACTAGTCGAGACAAATAGCTGCAGGCCGAGTTGAGGGTCGGGGCCTTTGGACCAGTGGCACCAAAGATTAAATGGCTTATGAGGAAAACTATTGTTTTGTGCATGCATTGAGGTTCAGGACCATCAAGAGGGGTAGTAATGTGTCCTAGGGGCTATTGGACGACATGGTGGAGATAAGGGAAGTTTGTCATGTCGGCGGTCAAGGAAGCTCGACATAGCTTCATGCGCTTGAGACTAGGAAGAGATCGGGATGAGGTCTCAATCCTCATATGGACACGGAGTTTCTTTACGGGATTAAGGGTTGGATGTCACGTACATCCACTCATTCTTAAGTTAGAAGTGGACGGGCTTCTATCTAGGTGGCCGGTAAAGTCGTTCCGTTGCCACAAGTGGGTGTAGTGGACATGCTGCCCTACAAATGTCTGTTCCCTTCATGATGAAGGGCGTGTGTTGGTTGATAAACACACTGGTTGTGGTTAATAATGAGATATGGCTATGAAAACTGAGATTTTGAGGATGAAATGTTTTAAAGATAATAAGGAGTCTGGCACACTCCAATTCAAACTATTTTCTGAAAGTGAAATTTTAAAACACCCATTCACTGAGTCGTTGAACTCATCCCCTACATTATACCTGTAAACCCCGCACTTTTGAGTTAAGAAAAACCGAGAAAAGAACCGGTCAAACCGAGTAAGAAAACCGAGCCGGTTTACATTTGAGAACACACAATATGGAAATTTACAACTTCCGGGTGATCTAAAGGGTTCATTAAACCTTTGAAAAGTAATTTAAGAAACTTTAGAAAACAAAAATTAAATTGGTTCAGATGAATTAGATTTTATAAGAACTTTAAAGTTAAGTGTGCTTACTTGAAAGTAGTGTGAGGATGGGTGACCTCCTGGGAAGTATGAATTTTTTTTGTAACCCGAAATTTCGGTAAAAAATTTTTATGTACGCCTTACCATAAATTAATATATATTTAATTATTATAATTAATAGTAATAATTTAATACTTAAATTAAATTATTGGAATTAATACAAATAATTTAATACCAAAATTAAATTATGGGAATTAATACTGAAATTAAATTATTGGAATTAATACCAATAATTTATGGCAATATTAATACTAGTAATAAATCTCGCCCATTTAATACACGAGTTTTACGCCTATATAAAGAGGTCATCCCCATTTCATTCTCCTCACACCTGAACACTTCTCTCTCTCTCTCTCTCTTTACTGCTCCTTTTCCCGGTAAAGCTCGAACCAGAGCTTCGACTTGAACAAAGGTCGGGCTCTTTAAAATCAGGGAGAAGACAGCTATCTGATAGCAAACTCTAGTTAATGTTGGAGGACCAATTGAGAAACTTTAGAATTTTTGGGGCAAAACTTACCATTTTTGTAAAAGAAGGGCAAAATGGTAATTTTGGAAAATTTGGGGAACCAAATTGGAAATTTGGGAAATTAAACCCCTTTTTCGTGAAATTGAATAAATTGAGGTCCTAGGATAAATTTTAAAAGTTACGGCACTCAATTTGAGGAAAAACCGACATTAGGGACTTAAAGTTAAAGAGAAATAACTTTAGGGACCTAATTGCAAATAACCAAAAGTTTGGGTTTTCTCATTCATTGGAAATGAATGAAGGTTGTTATGTCGAGTAATAATGAACAAAATTGTTTATATTGTGTAGGAATGAGAAATACCGGGAATGCCAGCAAGGACAAGCTCGCGTGAATACAAAGAACCAGTCTAGTGGAATTTACGGCATTAACGGGTGAGTGAGTTTACTAACATCATACCCGGTTGGGATGATGAGCACAACTTAAAGATAAAAACCACTTACCGGTTGTGAGTGGAAATTTTATATCATACCCGGTGGGGGATGATAAGTACCTCGATATAAAAACCAATTGTTTAGTGGTATTTTAATCATCGCCACTTAGAGAAAGTGATGTGAAAATTATACAAAAAAAACTACTTATCGGTTGTAAGTAGATCATACCCGGTTGGTATGATGAGACTTCCTCGAAGGAAGTTGAAAACCCGTTCATCGGTTATGAACAGAGATGTCCTTATACCAGTTGGTATAATGGACAGTGAAAACCTAGTTTGTCGGAAGTGTTCTCCCCTGACTGTGTGCGAATGCTTAAACTATTTGGAAGACCTTCTCGACGGGAGCTCGAATAGCTCTAATAGGCCAGGGGCCTCAGTTTTGGAACTTGGGGGCTAAATGCCCGATTTTGAAAATCTCGTATAGTGGGCCCAAGGCCAGTTGGCATGAGCAGGAGCTCGTAAACAAACATGATATATTTGCCATAAAACTTAATAAGTGAATTGTTTGGCCATGGTACAAAGATAGGACCGACATGCTCAGTCAACTAGCGGCAGTGCGACATGACAGGTCGACGGACTAGTCAAGACAAACAGCTACAGGTTGAGTTGAGAGTCAGGGCCGTTGGACTTGTGGCACCACATATTACATGACAATATAAGAAAACATTGTTTGTGCATGTACTATGAGTACGGGATCATCAAGACGCCCATGAGGGGTAGTGATGCGTCCTAAGGGCACTGGACGACCTGGTGGCTATAAGGGCAGTTCGTCATTCCAGGTGTCTGTGCGAAATCTGGAGTAGCACGAAGTGCATGAGACCGGGATGGGGACATGATGAGGTCTCTGTCCTCATATGGACACAAAGAAGTGATTTCGGGATTGTGGGTCGGATGTCGCGTACATCCACTCATTCCCAGGGTAGAAGTGGTCGTACTTCTATCCGGGTGGCAGGAAAAGTTGCTCCGAAGCCACTAACGGGTTCAGTAGTGATACTAACTTGTGAATGTGTGTAACCTTCATGATGAAGAATGTGTGTTGGGTGATGACACACCGGTAACTAAGAAATAATGGAAAAACCCAAATTTTTAAATGAAGGGATTTTTGAAAAGAAAGGAATCTGGCACACTCCATATAAATGTTTTTTCTTAAAAGTTAAAAGTAGACCTTTAAAAACCCATTCACTGAGTAGTCGTACTCACCCCCTCCCTTATATCCCTTTCAGGAAATTCCAGAAAGCCTACCCTTAAAGACCGTCAACTAAGATGTCTGTAAGACAGGTATGTAAAGTTTTAAATTTCATACAGTTTTGATTATGCTATTCTAGGAAAAAGTTGTAGGTTAAAGGACGTCTTACTCTTTACGGTTTACAATAAGGGGAAACCCTTTAATAAATCGGGAGAGTGGCGAGTTGATCACGGGGATCTGACGAAACCGGGTTGGGGTGTGAAAATACCCTTTTTCAAGTAACCAAAGAAAAGCCTACCTAAAGACCCCAAGATAACCACACTTGTAAGACAGGTATGTCAAGTTTAAATTTCTTGCATTTTAATTAATATTATTCTAGGAAAGGTATATGTTTAAATGACGCCTCACTACTCATGGTTTAAAAGAAGGGGAAAACCCTTAATAAAATGGGAGAATGGTAGGTTGATCACACGGATCTATCCAAACCGGGTCGGGGCATGACAAATTGAGTGGTATTACAGTATGTTTCCTCGTATACATTATCAAGACTGTATAACATAGTAACTAAGAGAATTTTTTTTAAAAAATTTCATATGGCTCCTAGGAGATGAACCAAGAAAACTAGAACTAACTCTACTCAACACTTTGTCCTCGTAAGAAGATCACCCTAAAAAGCTCTTTCATACCCGAGAAGTCTCAAAGAACCAAGAGACGTCAGTGGGATGTATCCAAAAATATGGTGTGAGGAATTGTTGAGGTCACCATCCTAAGTATGAAGTGAGCCAAGCCTAAGATCAGAAACACCATCAAGGGCTTATAAACTTGTCAATTTAGGAGTAAAGAAGGGAGTGCATCCACAAGAGAAGACAAGTCAAGCATTTGACGACAAATGGGACGTCTTGGGATTGAATGTACAATTCACTTTGGAAAAAAAGCAATGAAGCCAAATAGGAGTTATGGAGCAACATGGTGGAAGGAAGTAAGTAAGTCGTAACAACAAGATAGTCAATGAGAATAAACGATGCCCTAAAGAAGACCAAGATGTAGAAAGGACTACACTTAGAAAGGATGGTAGGATGGACATTAAGGACAAGAAGACTTAAGAAACAACTACCCTAAAGATAATTAGACTAAGGGAATGGTAAGGACGAGGCAGTTAACGAACTGATACTCGTGAAGGTCAAATTTTAAACTCCAACAAAGAAGGTAGAGGTGGAAATACCAAATATTGGGAAAAAGAAGGATGAAAGAAATCTTTAAAAAGACCAATGACCAAATTAACAACTAAACTCATGCCAAGAGAGGAGTAGGCAAGCCTCTCAAATAAAGGTCAAGAAATATTTAAACAAGGAAGATTTGAACTCTCCCTAAAAGAAATAGACGTTTATTGTGGTACAAGTGAGGATGAGGATAGGGTACAAAAGATGTGCCCGCAAGATTTCAAGAGCAAGGGTAAACATGAGATGTCGACATCAAAGGATGCCATTTAAGGGTAGATATTCCCTAGAGCCAAGGAAAAAGGAATTTTGGGAGAAAAAGGGGAGAGTCCTACAAAGGAAGGAAACCCTGGAAAGGCATATGTATCCCAACTAAGAGGTAATGAAACCAAGTGGAAAGGGATAAAGAGATAAACTTGCAAATGAAGCGCAAGCCGAGGTGAAAGAACTAGGGAAGCTTACTAGAAGGACCCAAGGAATAAGTTAAACCCAAGGAACGGGTAAATAGGAAGTTAGCATCAAAAGATGCTGTGACAAGTAAGAATGAGTGGACTACCCATAATAAGGAAATAAGGAAAGCACGTCTGAGAAACGTTGGGAATGTAAGCCCTCCAAATAAGAAGTGGCTAAGTAGGAATAGCCACAAATAGTAAGACGAATCGTAGTCCACACACGCATAATGGAGCCTAAAGACTGGTCGACTGAGCATAGTGTGGAGTACATGGAATAAAACCGATAATCGGAAGTATCTCAAGTAAGGAATAAGGGATGAAACAGAAGTTGTGGATACAAAAGGATCCAAAGCAGGTAAATGCCCTAACAAAGAAATGGGTGAGAAGAAAGGAAGAAAGAACCCTTCAAGGAATGATAAGAAGGTTGAGCATGTTGCTCCTGAGATGGAAGTCTCTAATGTGAGGGACATAGTAGAGAACAAAAACTGGAAGAAGGGAACCTTCCCAACCAAAGGTATCGATACATAGACCGAAAATGATTAACTTGGAATAAAGAATTGTGAAATGATCATGAGCGAGTGGGAGTGGATTAAGAAAAGGAAAAGTCCTTGAGGAAAGGATGCCACTAGAAATGAGGGAGGACATAAGAACAGAAGAACTCCAACGTGTCGATAAATTATCAAGAAACCCAATGATTTGAACTAGAAAGACTCAATAAGGAAGTTGAAAAAAAAAGATGAATAGGTAAGGAAATCCGATATGGTTAGATAAGATATGATGTCAAAGACATGTAAGCTCAACATTCGCAAGAAAATATGACTAAAGTAAGGATGAGTCAAATAGTTAAGCCTGACAAGGTCAAGAATTATATTTGGACTGAAGTTGTAATAAACAACGAATGAGGAAAAGGTCAATATAGAACGAAAAGGTGATAAGATCGAAACCTGTGGAAGCAAGTACGTAGTGCTTGAAATGACACTAAGCTAAGGGTTTCAACGATAAAGAGAAAAACTGGATACAGGAATGATTGAGCATTTTGGAGCTCCCAATCTTGAAATACTGAGCAAGAACTTTCAAGAGGAAGAATCTTGCCCTAAGCAAAGGAAGATGTGAACCAATGGATATACATATGGACCCACAGGCAATACATACTAGTTATGATAAACTCCATGGAGGGAGTAAATAATATAAAGGAAAATATTTGTTAAGCAAATGATATAAAGAGGGATAACTGAAAGGACAAGTGAAGAGTTAGCATGTCAAGCAAACACCAAGTTGACATTAAAGGAAATTGTTCATGATGTAAACGTTACTAATTAAGTTTTGGGGATAAAACTCTTAAACAGATGGGACAGTAGTAAACCCAGTCCTTAAAGACAAGGAAACTGGGGAAAGAACCGATCAACCCAGGTGAGAAAACAGAATCGGTTCACAAACCCCAACCGTTAGAGAAAGGGCAAACCAAGAAATTTATAAATCTTGAGTGACCTAAAGAGTAACAAAAGTCAAGAGAAATGACTTTAGGATGAATTGGAAGTGAAAACCAAAACGGTTCAGGTGAACCAGATCCAAACTGGATTGAATCGGTTTGGACTGGTTTGAACCACTATTGAACCGGATGTTAAATTAATTTTTCTACATGGCTTAGAAAATTCAAATTGGAGAATTGAGGCCACTATTGGATAGAGAATGAATTTAGATGAATTAAGAAATTTATAATTTTAAAACACTTAGTCGAATCAGGCCTGAACGAGCCGATTTAAGTGTAGAACCCGATTCACACCCGTCCGGTCTGGTTCGGAATAGTGTCGCTTTCTTCTTTCAGATGACAACACTGTTCACTCGCTAGAAAATCGAGCAGCACTGGCGAAGATGAAAAGTGTCTGGCCAGGGAGTTTTATGCAATCAATGATGGCCATTAAGGTGCCAATCGGACGACCAAGAAATCCCCGAGATTCCTATATAAAGAGCCCCTCCTCATTCAACCTCCTCACACCTCAAAACTCCACTCTCTCCCCACTGCTCCATTTTCCCATGAAGCTTAAACCAGAGCTTCGACTTGGGCATTTTTCTAAGCCAAAGAAGGTGAGGTTGAGTTCATTAGATTCAGGGAGAAGTCAGCTACACAACGGTAGTCTCCATTTGCTCGGATGCTCGATTGAGAAATGCTGGCATGATAGAATAGTGAAGTAGCTCCGACGGACTGAAGCTGCCCTGTTTCGGCCAAGATGAGAATGGTGAATTTGAGTCCTTCTCAGGCCAAGCCCTCCCAACAATTCCATAACCCTCATACAGTTGAATTAGAGTGGAATGGTAAGTCAATTTGGTTCAACTATGTAAATTCTAATCAGTGATAGAGAGAACCGATAGATCTTTATTAACCAAATTCTCCCTCAATTTGACATGAATTGAGGTGATTCTTAATCCTAGGAGTAACCTTGGGATAAGACCTACCAGCCCAAATCGAAAGCTCAGACCACTGCACCCCCAACAGTAAGCTTTCGATGATTTCTCTCTCTACGTTCAATATTCTAGCGAAGCTCTGTTTAAACACTTTTTGACATCAATTTATGCGCTTCTAAGTGCAATTGAATCGTATGGATGTGTAAGAACTCAAATCCACCTTCAATTTCATCAATTAACTTTGATTGATTGGTCAATTCAATGAAATCAAATCAGGTCAGGTTGGAAGGTTGAAATTGGGGAAATTTTAGGAATTTCAAAACTAATTACCAGTTGTAAGTAGATCTTACCCAGTTGGTATGATGAAATTCCTCGAAGGAAGTTGAAAACTCGCTTATTTGTTATGAGTGGAGATGTCTTCACACCCAGTTGGTGTGATGGACAACTAAAAAGATTATTTTTGTTAGAAGTGTTCTCCCCTAACTAAGTGCCACTGCTTAAACTTTTTGGGAGACCTTCTAGATGGGAGCCAGAATAGCTTGGATAGGTCAGAGGCCTCGGTTTTGGAACTTGCGGGCTAATATGCCTAATTTTGAAAATCTCGTATAGTGGGCCTAAGTCTAGTTGGCATGAGTAGGAGCCCATAAACAAACATGAGATTAAGCCATGAAAACTTTAATGAAATATGTGCTTTGCCATGGTACCAAGACAGGACTGACGTACTCGATGGACTGGTGGTAGTGCGACAAGACAAGTCGACGGACTAGTCGAGAAAAACAGCTACAGGTTGAGTTGAGGGTTGGGATCGTTTGACCAGTGACACCAAAGATTAAATGGCTTATGAGGAAAACTATTGTTTTGTACATGCACTAAGGTTCAGGACCATCATGATGCCCAAGAGGTGTAGCGATCCATCCTAGGGGCTACTAGATGACATGGTGGAGATAAGGGCAATTTGTCGTGCCAGCGGTTAGGGAAGTCGATGTAGCTTCATGTGCTTGAGATCGGGGTGGGGTCGGGATGAGGTCTCTGTGCTCATATAGACATGGAGTTTCTTTACGAGATTGAGGGTCAGATGTCGCATACATCCACTCATTCTTAGGGTAGAAGTGGAGTGGCTTCTATCTAGGTGGCCGGTAAAGTCGCTCTGAAGGCACAAGAGGGTGCAGTGGACGTGCTACCCTGTGAATTTTTATTTCCTTCAAGATGAAGGGTGTGTGCAGGTTGATAAACACATTGGTTAATGATGAGATATGGCTATGAAAACCGAGATTTTGAGGATGAAATATTTTAAAAGAAAATAAGGAGTCTAGCACACACCAATTCAAACTATTTTCCGAAAGTTAAATTTTTAAACAACCATTTAGTAAGTCATTGAAATCACCTCTCCCTTATACCCCTTTTTAGGTAACTAAAGGAATGCCTACCCAAAGAACCAAAGATAACAACACCTATAGGACAGGTATATCAAGTTTAAATTTCTTGAAGTTTTTATTAATGTTATTCCAAGAATGGTACAGGTTTTAAGGACGCCTTACTCCTCATAGTTTAAAATAAGGGGAAAACCCTTAATAAACCGTGAGAGTGGCGGGTTGATCATGGGTATTTGACCAAATCGGGTCGGGGCATGACAGCACCAATCACTGATCAACGACACCCAGTGAGCAGCAACGTAGACACAGGGAACCAATGGGAGGCTGCCACGTGTCCGGTCAATGCCACACAGACACAAATAGCCAATGGGAGGCTGCCACATGTTCGCTCAATCGAACAGTGTGCAACAACTGAGTTGAACCTCTATGTTAGAAAAACTAGCCAATCATAGTGCGCCATATGGCACGCTCGCCACGTTATCATCTTCAAGCTTAGTTCGCTCATAGGGAAGAGAGAGAGACTAGGAAAGAGGGAATCTTCTGTGACTCGAAAACCCCTCCGGTCAAGTCATCGTCGAATGGGGCTAGAGCCAAGTGTAATGTCAGCTAGTAGCCTGAACAATTTTCGAGCTCCCTATATAAAGAGCACCCCTCCATTCATTCTCAGCATGCCACAATCGAGCAAAGAATAAGAAGTGTACTATATTCTAACGAGCAGCAAATCATAGCTATGACGATGGGACTTTTCTCTACCTCAGAAGCCACATTTGGTGTCATTGGAATCGGGAGGAAGTCCTCTACCTAGCCACACCTTCCTTTCAGCCTAAGGACCACCAAGGAGGAGTGAGGTAGCTCAAACAATGTTGTCGCTCCTCAGCCAGAAAATAACCCAACCTTCTGCAGCTAAGATTGATCTCTCCCCCGGCCAATTCTAGCCAAATTGGACCCTCCCCCCCCCTCCAACTCAACCTAGAGGTGCCTCGACCTTCCTTCGAGCTAAGAAAGTAAGTTCCCTCCGTTGCCCTTCACTAGAAAACACTATTCATTACCAAATTCTGCAAAAACTTAAACTAAGAATTTCACACTACTCATGTCACCAATTGAGGCTTGGATTGATCTAGGGAGGATCCCCACGAGGAGAGCAACGCAGTGACGGCCAAAGCTCTAGTCATTAGACCCCACCAGTAAGATATCAAAGATTTCTCTCTAGACTATATTTTTCGGCGAAGCTCCATTTGAGCTCATTTCTAAGCCAAATGAAGCGGTACAAGGCTTAAAATGACAAGGGAAACATAGGGAAGGTAATCCAAATCATGAATGGGGGCAATTAACAATATTTTGATGTTCAATTGAATGAAATTTTAATTCAGGGACAAATTGCAAATTTTGAAAAATTGGGCAATTTGGCAATTTCTAGAAAATTGGGGGGCGAATGGCAAATCGATGAAATTGAGGGCAATTTCATGAAATTCACTCCCAATTCTGGGCCAATTGGGTAATTTAGGAAAAATGGAGGACCAATTAGCTATTTTAAGAAGTTTGAGGTCAAATTGCAAATTTTTTACAATTAGGGACTAAATGGAAAATTTGGAAAATTGAGATCCAAGGGGTGATTTTGATAAGATTGAGGACCCAAAAAGGATCATTGGAAATCCTAGGGCTTAATTGAAACTAAGGGGTGAATAGGGACCTAAATGTAAAAGTAGAAACTTTAATGACAGAATTGCAATTTCGGCATAATAACTAAAATACATGCAACCCCTTCAGCAAAGCATCCTAATATAGATATTCGTGTCATGTAAGGACAAACTGCTATAGCGCCAGCTCTAGGAAACGTGTCGTGAAGCAATGCTCTGTCGGGATACCCCATCGAGATTACTAGGTGAGTGGGAACCTTATAATGTCAGTTCCTATTGGAATGATGATTCACCTTGAAAACAATTTTCTTGGAATTAGCCTTCCCTGATTGGGTGACTCTACTTAAAACATTTGGGAGTTAATTCTTAGGCTTAAACTTGGTAAGCAAGTGGGCCCAAGGCCGATGGACATGGGTATGGATCCATTGAGAATCAGCATGTGACGAATAATGCTAAAAGATCCAATTAACGGGGAATTGTGTGTGATACCTACAAAGCCAAGTCTGGGATGTTGGGTTTGTTGGGCCGAACCGCTATTAAGTCGAAGCCAGGTCGTCGAACATGTTGGGCCAGGAGGCGTAGGCCAAAGCCAAGGTAACAGACCATTGCACTATAGGGCCAAAGATAATAGTTATAATTGAAAAGTTCTTGATTGTACATGCACTTTGAGATACAAGGCCATCAAGACACCTGATATGAGGTAGTGATAGATCCTAAGGGTTGTTGGATCACTCAGGGTGCATAAGGGCGGTTTGGCATCTAGTATGTCGAGAAGCTCGAGGAGCTTCTTACATATTGAGGCCGAGGCAGTAGGGGAAAGGAGGTCTCACCCTACAAAGCGAACACCATGAAGTGATTAGGGTTTGAAGGTTGGATGAGCAAGTTTCACTCAAACCTCGGGTAGAGGCAATTAACTTCTACAATGGTGAATGGTAAAGGCGCTCCGGTCCACAAGTGGAATGATCGGGGACCGTTCTCTGAACATGTGATCCCTCTTATGAAAGGAGGGCGGTTGATTGTATGAAAGATCGAGAAAGAGTTGAATGCAAAATGTTGAAATATTGAAAGTGTCTCTTTAAACATTTCCTAAAGATTACTTCCACAAACTGAGACGTCGAACTCAACCCCTCCCTCTAAACATATTTCAGGAAGGAACGTGAGTTACACCAACTCTTCTTCACCAGAACCTGTATCAGGTATAAACATTTAAATTCTTGTTATGTTTAATGTTGTCTAGGGAAAACATTATAGGTATTACGCCCGACTCTCCTTGGTCTCATGAGGGAGTCCCTCTTCGAGGTCTTGGAGAGTGGCAGGTTGATCACGGGACCTCGACCAAATCAAGTCGGGGCGTGACATGACCTCTCCAAGGAAGCATGTAAGTCAATTCGGCCTCACTCACTGGAACAGTTCGATTCAAGAGAGAGAAAGTACCCGAATTTCAATAACCAAATTTCTACTACTCAGTACACGAATTGTAGCAGCTCTTAATCCTAGAAGGACCCTGTGGACTAGAGATTTCTTTCCAAATTGAAAGCTCTAACCGCCACACCCATGACACTAAGTTCTCAAAGCTTTCTCTCTCTACATTCAAGAAGGATATTGGAAATCACAGTGACTTGATTGAAAATAATTGAGCATTAGGGACCTAAAGTCGAAGATATTGAACTTTAGGGACCTAATGGCAATAAGACAAAAATAAGGGCATAATGTTAAATACATGAAAATATAAGGCCTTTCATGCCAAACCATTCATCATGAGCATGTCCAAACCCTATAGAGACATATTGGACAAGAACGTGTGCAAGGGAGCACGACAAGGACGGAAAGTCCGACTAGAATGAAAAAGTTACATTTATCACGTGGGTGGGTTATTTATCATCATACCTGGTTGGGGTAAATAGAAAGTTTAAAGCCAAGAACCACTTATAGATTGTGAGTGAGACTTTTTAATATCATACCCATTGGGATAATGAGCACCTCTTTGAAAATGAAAAACCACTATGAGTGGGATTTTACATCATAATGCCCATTTAGGATAATTAGTGCATTTTAAGCTTAAATTTTTTTTCCAAAAAAGATCTCCCCTAATTGTCTACAACTGCACACAATATTTGGGAGACTTTTTTGTATGAGCTGGGAGAGCTTTAACAGGCCGGAGGCCTCGATTTTGAACTTATAGGGCTCAAAGCCCAACTTTGAAAACTCGTGAAGTGGACCCCATGCTAGTGGGCACGGGTTGGAACCTGTAGACAGCCATTATGATGAAAGCCATGAAAACACTCATAACTAGCAATTTTTGTGTGTGACTCACCACGGTACCAAATTAGGACCAACAAGGCTCGATGGGCTAGTGGTAGTGCACCGAGACTAGGTCGACAAACCGGTCAGGAAAACAACTACAGGCCCAAGTCGAGTGTCGAGGTCGTTTGACCGTTGGCACCAAAGATAATGGCTAATGATTCTAAGACTATTGTTTGTGCATGCACTATGATTGGGAACCATCAAGACGCCCAAGAGGGGTAGTGATGGTTCCAAGGGCTATTGGATGACATGGATGCAATAAGGGCATATTTGTTGTGCTAGTAAATCATGAAGCTCGAAGTAGTTTCTTGCGCATCGAGACCGGGGTGTGGTCAGGATGTGGTCTTCATCCTCATATCACGGACATAAAGTACTTTCAGGTCTAAGGGTCGTATGTGTAAACATACACTCAGACTCAGGGTAGAAGTGGTCCCCAAGTGGGTGCAGTTTGATTAATGCATTTACGAATGTTTGTGCCTTTTATGATAAAGGGAGTGTGAATGTTTGCTAAATGCCTCCCAAGCAAGGGGAAGCATTGAAATATTTTTCTATTATAAAGAAAAACCCATAATCATGTGAAAAAAGAAAGATTTTATAAACTGTTTTTTTAACTCACCCCCAACACCTGCTCACTAAGTTGTAGAAACTCACCCCTTCCCTTTAAACCTTTTTCAAGAAAGGATATTACGCATAAAGAAATTCAAGAACAAGACTCAAGTCAAGTATGTAAATTTTTTTTTAGCTATTGAGTTTTGTATAATGCTATTCTAGGGAACAAGAACATAAATTACGCCACACTTCTCGCGGTCTTGGGAAGTGGTAACTCTTCTTAGACCAAATGGAGTGACGGGTTATTCATGGGGTTCCAACCAAACTGGGTCAGGGCATGACAATTTTTCAATCGTTGAAGACAAAATAGGCAGTCCAACATCCTTATATATGAGTATTTAGAGTTTGAAGATGGCACATGTCATGCCCCGACCCGGTTTGGTCGAATACCCACGGGCATCTCGTCACTCTCCCAGTTTATTAAGGGTCACCCCTTGTTTATAAACCGTGAAGAGTAAGGCATCCTTTAAACCTGCACCTTTCCTCAAATAACATAAATCAAAATTGCATACAATTTTTTATTGATCATATATGTCTCACAGGCGTATCAGTTGATGGTCCTCAGGGTAGGCTTTCTTAAATTTTCCTGAAAGGGGTATAAGGGAGGGGGTGAGAGCAATGACTTAGTGAATGGTTTTTCAAAATTTAATTTTTATGGAAAATGTTTGTTTAAGAGTGTGCCAGACTACTTATTTTCTTTTAAAAACTTTTCATTTCAAATTTTGGTTTTTATCACTATCTCTTATTAACCACTGTGTGTGTCATCACCCAACACACATCCTACATCATGAAGGACACACATACAATCGCAGGCCAGTACGTCCATTGAACCCACTTGTGGCGTCAGAGCGACTAAACTAGCCACATAGATAGAAGCATGGCCATTTCTACTTTGAGAATGAGTGGATGTTCGCGACATTCGACGCTTAATCCTATAAGAATTCTCCATGTCTATATGAGGACAGAGACCTCATCCCAACCCTACCCCAATCTCATGCGCTTGAAGCTACGTCGAGCTTCACAAGACTTCTGGTACAACTAACTGCCCTTATATCCACCAGGTTGTCCAAGGCCTTATGACACATCACTATCCCTCTTAGGCATCTAGAAGGTCTCTTAAATATAAGGCATGTACAATCAACATTTTTCACATGATTCCATATAATTTGTTGTCCTTACTCGAACTCGTCTTAGCTAGCGTACTCAGTACTTCATGTTCCACACGATATGAACATTATAGTTCATTATTTTTTGGCCTAATAGCCCTCATTAATCCCAAATGAATGAGAAAACTAACTTTTCCTTTATTTGCAATTAGGTCCCTAAAGTTATTTATCTTTAACTTTAAGTCCCTAATGCCGATTTTTCCTCAAATTGAGTCCCAAAACTTTTAAAATTTATCTTAAGACATCCATTTATTCAAATTTACAAAAAGGGGTTTAATTTCCCAAATTTCCAATTTGGTCCGCCATTTTTCCAAAATTACCATTTTGCCCCTACTTTACAAAAAATGGTATGTTTTTTCACCAAAAATTGCTTAATTGGTCCTCCAACATCTTTTTCATGCCCAATTGGTCCTCAATTTTATGAAATTGCACTTTAGTCCCTCTAATTTTTGAAATTCCCAAATTTCCCCCAATTTTTCCCCAATTTCAACCTTCTAACGTTGTCAAATATGATTTCATCAAATTGACAAAACAATAAATTTAATTTTTGAAATTGAAGTTAAATTCGAGTTACTACACTTTCATACGATTTAATTGCACTTTGGATCGCACGATTTGGTGTCGGAATAAGCTCGAACGGAGTTTCTATGGAAAATAAGACTTAGATAGAGAAAGCTTTGAAAGTTTACTGTCGGAGGCGCAGTGGTGCGAACTTCTGATTTGGGCAGATAGCTTGTGTCTTGTGGTTCCTCATAGGATCAAGCATTGCATCAATTGATGCCAAATTGAGAGAGAATTTTATCATCCATGTTCTGTCGGTTCTCTCTCTAGCATTGGTCGAAAATTACAGAGGGGAGCCGGATTGGCTTATCTTCCATCTCTAATTTAGCTGTAGGAGGGCTGTGGAGGTGTTGAGAGGGCTCGGTTTGGCCTGAGAAGGGCTCGAATTGGCCGATTTTAGCTCGGTTAAAACAGGGCATCTTTGGTCCGCTGGAGCTACTTCACTGTTCGATCACGGAGGTGCTTCTCCGACGACCATCGGAGTAAACAGATACTACATGCATGTAGCTGACTTCTCCCCAGTTCGAAAGAAGCCAACCTCACCTTGTTTGGCTAAGAAAAGCGCCCAAGTACGAGCTCTAGTTCAATCTTCATCAAAAATTGGAGCAGGTGACAGAGAATGGAGTTTTTAGGTGTGGAGAGGATGAATAGGGAGGGGCTCTTTATATAAGAAGCTCGGGGACTTCTTGGTCATCCAATTGGCACCTTAATGGTGGTCATTCATTGCTTGAAACTCCCTGGCCAAAGACTTTTCAGCTTCACCAGGGCTGCATGACTTTTCGGCGAGTGAACAATGATTTCATCTGACGGAAGAAGATGACACTATTCCGAATTGGACACGACCTATCACACCCCAACCAGGTTTGGTCGGATCCCTGTGAACAATCTGCCTCTCTCCTAGTTCAAGAGGGATTTCCCCCTTCTTTAACTCAAGAGGAGTCAAATGTACTTTCGACCTTGTTCCCTAGAAAGACATATATCAAATAAAATGCACGCTTGAGAGAAATTAAGCATACCTAACAGAGGATAAGGCTCGGTGTTATCGCAAGTCATTTTCACTAATTCTTGAAAAAGGTATAGAAGAGGGGTGAGTTTCTAAAACTCAGTGAATGAGTTATAAATAAAAACAAAAAAAATTAAGTTCGATGCAAAATAGTTTTCTAAAAATGGAGTGTGCCAAACTCCTTAATTTCTTTAAATTTTTCTACCTTAAATTCTCGATTTAAAAAAAATCATTTATTTCTTATTGGCATGGTATTTCATCACCAACACACATCCTTCATCATGAAGGTCAAACACACAATCACAGGCCAGCCCGTCCATTGTACCCACTTGTGGCATCGGAGCGACTTTACCGGCCACCTAGATAGAAGTACGTCCACTTCTACCCTGAAAATGAGTGGATGTTCATGACATCCGACACTCAATCCCTTAATAAATCTCTGTGTCTATATGAGGACAGAGACCTCATTCTAGCCCTAGTCTATTCTCATGTGCTTGAAGCTACGTCGAGCTTCGCAAGGCTTCTACTACGACTAACTGCCCTTATATCCACCATGTCGTCTATGACCCTAGGATGCATCACTACCTCTCTTGGGCATCATGAAGGTCCTGTAAACACAATGCATGCACAATCTACAATTTTCACAGGATGCCATATAATATGTGGTGCCACTTTTCCAACGGTCCCAGCCCTCAACTGCACTTTAAATCGCAAGTTTTGATGTTAAAACGAGCTCAAACAGAGTTTTGCCAAAAAATAGAACGTAAAAAGAGAAAGCTTCAATTGCTCACCGTTTGGGGCGCAGTTGTCCGAGCTTCCAATTTGGGCAGATAGTTCTCCTCTTGATGTTCCTTCTAGGATCAAGAATGGCATCAATTGATGCCAAATTGGGTGAGAATTCTATCATCAAAATTCTGCTAGTTCTCTCTCTAGCACAAGTCAGAAATTACAGAGTGGAGCCGAATTGGCTTACCTTTCCATTCTAATTCAGCCGTAGGAGGGTTGAGAAGGTGTTGGCAGAGCTTGGTTTGGTCTGAGGAGGGCTCAAATTGGCCAATTTCAGCTCAGCCGGAATAGGGTAGCTTTAGTTCACCAGAGCTGCTTCACTGTTCGATCACGCTGACGCTTCTCACACTGGAGCAAATGGACACTACCACCGTGTAGCTGACTTCCTCCTGTTTCTAAGGAACCTTACCATGCATTATCTAGCTTAGAAAAAACCCTATATCGAAGCTCTAGTTTGAGTTTCACCGAAAAAGTAAGTAGTTGAGAGAGAGTGAGGTTTTCAGGTGTAGAGAGAATGAATGGAGAGGGGCTCCTTATATAGGGAGCTTGGGGACTCGTCGGACATCCGTGTGGCACCTTTATTACAGTCATTGATGGCTTGAAACATACCAAATGGAAACATTTCTTTTTAACCAACGCTGCTTCGATTTTTCAGCAATTGAACAGTGCTATCATCTGAAGGAAGTAGACGACACTATTCCTAACCGGACCAGACCGATCCGAACTGGGTTCAAAGCTTAAATCGGCTGGCTCACCCCTGATTCGACTGAATTTTTCAAATCTAAAAATTTTAAAATTCATCTAAATTCATTTTCTATCCAATGGTGGGCTCAAATCTCAAATTTGAATTTTTTAAGCTATCTAGAAAAATGAATTTATCATTTAGTTTAATAGTGGTTCAAACTGGTCCAAACCGGTTCAATCTGGTTCGGATCTAGATCACTTGAACCGGTTTAGTTTTCATCCTCCATTCATCCAAAGTCATTTTTCATGACTTTTGTGACACTTTTAGGTCACTTGGGGTCCATATATTTCCTGGTTTGTCCTCTCTCTATATGTTCCAGTTCATAAATCAGCTTGGTTTCTAAACCGGTTCAGGCCCGGTTCACCCGAACCGGTTTGGTTTTTCTCTCCCAATTTGTCCTAAAGTTCTTTTTCAAGGTTTATGAATCTATTTAGGTCACATCGTAGTTGAAGTTTCTCTAATTTGCCCATTCCTCAATAGTTGGGTTTGTGAATCAGTTTGGTTTTCTCACTTAGTTATCTTTTGCACAATAGTTTGACCGATTCTTTCCTGGTTTTCCTTAACTTCAAAGAGTGGGGTTTCAAAGACTGGTCTAAACCAAGTTTAAAGCTTAAATCGAATCGTTCACCCTCGATTCGATTGAATTTTTCAAATCTAAAAAGTTATAAATTCATTTTCTATCTAATGGTGGCCTCAAATCTCAAATTTAAATTTTCTAAGCCACCTAGAAAATTAAATTTATCATTTGCTTCAATAGCGATTCAAACCTGTCCAAACGGGTTCGATCCAGTTCGGATCCGGTTCACTCTATGGTTTTCATCTCCAATTCATCCTAAAGTCCTTTTTCTTGTCTTTTATGACTTTTTACGTCACTCGAGATCCATAAATTTATCAGTTTGTTCTTTCTCTATTGATTCCAGTTCATGATCCGACTTAGTTCATAAACCAGTTCAATCTAGTTGGATCCCGTTCATCTGAACCGGTCTGGATTTTTTTTCCAATTTACCCTAAGGTTCTTTCCCAAGACTTTATGAACCCTTTGGGTTACTTGGAAGTTCAAATTTCCCAAGTTTCCCATTCTTTGATGATCAGGTTTGTGAACCAGATCAGTGTTTCTCACTCAGTTTGACCTGTTCTTTTCCCGGTTTTACTTAACGTAAAAGAGCGGGGTTTACAACTATCCCCTCCTTTTAGGAGTTTTTTCCCCAAAACTTAACCAGTATATTCCACATAAGGAATAATTCCCCTTAATGTCTACTTGGGTTTGCTTGACATGCTGACACTTCAATTGCTGTTTCACTTAGTGCTCGAAATCATTCATTTAAGGAATTTCTTTTTATTTATAATGCTTACTCCTTCCATGGAGTTATAAAATTGAGGCATGTCTAGCTCATTAATCTAAATGTATACCCTTAGGTTCGCATCCCCCTTTACTTAGGGTAAGATTCTTACTTTTGGGGTTCTTACTCAATATTTCAAGATTGGGAGTTCCAAGGTGCCCAATCGTTCCTTTGTTTAGTTACTCTCTTCATCATTGAAAACCTTAGCTTGATGTCCTTTTGAGCATTACGTACTTGTTTTCACAAGTATCGGGGGTATTATTCCTTCATCCCAATTTGACCCATCCTTCATCCGTCATTGATTACAGCTTCAGTCAAAATTTATGTTTGACATGGTTATACTTACTAACTGACTCTTTCTTACTTGAGTCACATTTCGTTCAAGACTGTTCGTGCTTATACCTTATGATATGACATAGTTTAGAACTTGTCTTTGTCCATTAGATTTCTATAACACTTCTTTGAGGGTTGTTTGCAACTTATAACCTTTTAGGGATCGTATAACTTCAACCCTCTTTTGTTTAGTAATATTCCTTGACAACCTTTACCATTATCCAATCAACTTAAATAACCGTGTTGATTTTCCTTACCCACTCGTCCTTTCCCAACTTCCTTAGCGGGTCTTTCCGGTTCTAATCATTTAGACATGGACCACAACTTGCCTTGATATCAGTGGTCATTAACTTTAGTCACTTCTTAACTGGGGGAATTTCCTCTCCATGATTTCCTAGATGTATTTTATTCTATTCCCCTTTTTATGTGCAGTCCTCCCCTTTCTTACTTGTACATCATCATTTGATGATATTTTCTAACTTACCCGGTCCTTAGGTTTAATTTATTTCTTAGGCCCTCATGAGTACTTTTCCTTGGTACTTCATCTTTCTGTCTCATCTAGCATTTCCTCTTATTTGGGATACGTATGCCTTTCCGGGGCTTCCTTCCTTGGTAGGATTCTTTCTCTTTCTCCTAAAATTCCTTTTTCATTCATTCTTTGGAAGTATCTAATCCTTAAATGACATCCTTTGATGTTGTCCATCCCATGCACCCTTTTTGGGAAATCTAGCGATACGTCCTTGTACCATTTACTTAATTCTACTCATATCCTGCACAAGTTTTCTTACTTGGGAAAAGTTCAGACATGGTTTGTTTCAAGACCTCTTTGTACAAGGCTTACTTAATCTTCTCATGGCTTTGAGTTTGATCGTCAATTTGGTCTTGGCTATTGATCTCTTTAAGGATTTGCTCCATCCTTCTTTTCCAAATATTTGGCCTTTCCATCTTTCCTTTCTTTATTAGAGTTTAATCTAGGACCCTCACAAGGGTTGGTTCGTTACCTATCCCGCCCCTACTATTCACCTTGTCTAATTATCTTGAGGCCATTGTCTCTCGAGTCTTCTTATCCTAAATGACCATGCTATTGCCCTTTTTAAGGTGTAGTCCTTACTACTTCCGAGTCCTCCTTAGGGCATCTTTTATTCTCCTTGACTATCTTGTTATTACGGTCTGCTTACATCTGCTATGTTGGTCCGAAACTCCAATTTGACTTCTCTGCCTTTTCCAAAGTAGGTCATGCTTATCATCCCGTGACATACCATTCGTCGTCAAATGCCCAGTTTGTCTTCTCTTACGGAGGCGCTTCCTTCCTCGCTCTAAGATGGCTAGAAATTTAAGGGAGAATGCTCTTCAGCAACCCTTTATTCTATTTACGGTTTATCGAGGTCCCACCTTCAGTCCTTTTTCCTTCCTGCCACTACGCTAGGACCTTGAAAAGCTTCCTCCCGGATGTAGTTAAAATTTCGAGTAGGAGTCCTATTTCTAGGGATGGTATCCTTTCAGATTCCTAGAGTTGTGGGGGCGCTATCCTTGGAAATTATTGTTCTAAATCCTTATGGTGTGGGACATCACTTCACTTTATGTCCTATTTCCCTTATAGCTTGTAATAGGTCATTTTCTTGTTTAGTTGTTACTTCAAGTGTTCTCCTAGACTCCTTAATTAACTTGATAGTTTTCTTGTCATGCTTTCTTTGCCCAATAATTCCTTAGATTCATTCCTTTATTTGGGATGGGAATCTCCTTAGTCTTCGTGGTGTTTAGGGTAACGCGGGTTTATTTGTTTACTTTTCTTGGGCAGTCTTCTTATAGCTTGAGGTGCAAGGTCACTTCCCACTAATGTCTCTTGGTTCTTTGGGACTTCTCAGGTATTTTAGGCTGATCTCCCTATGGGGACAAAGAGTTGGGTGGTGTTGGTAATGTCGGCCCTAGTTTTCTTGGTTCCTCTCCTAGGAGCCATCTGAAAAATTTTTAAATCATTCCTATTAGTTACTATCTTTTCTAGTCTTTATTATGTATTCGAGTAAACAAGCTCTGATACCACTCAAGTTGTCATGCCCATACCCGGTTTGGTCGGATCCCTATAATCAACCCGTCACTCTCCCAGTTTATTAAGGGTTGCTATAAACCGTGAAGAGTAAGGTGTCCTTTAAACCTGCACCTTTCCTGTAATAACATAAATCAAAACTGCATAAAATTTTTTACTGATCATATATGTTTCACAGGCGTATAAGTTGATGGTCCTTGGGGTAGGCTTTTTCGGCATTTTCCTGAAAGGGATATAAAGGAGGAGGTGAGTACAACGACTTAGTGAATGGTTTTTCAAATTTTAATTTTTATGAAAAATGTTTGTTTTGGAGTGTGTTAGACTACTTATTGTCTTTTAAAAACTTTTCATTTCAAATTTTAGTTTTTATCACCATCTCTTATTAACCACTATGTGCCATCACCCAACACACATCCTACATCATGAAGGATAGACACATAATCGTAGGCTAGTACATCCACTAAACCCACTTGTGGTGTCAGAGCGACTTAACCAGCCACCTAGATAGAAGCACAACCATTTCTACCTTGAGAATGAGTGGATGTTCGCGACATCCAACCCTCAATCCTGTAATAATTCTCCATGTCTGTATGAGGACAGAGACCTCATTCCGACCACACCCTAGTCTCATATGCTTAAACTTACGTCGAGCTTCGCAAGGCTTCTAGTACGACTAATTGCCCTTATATCCACTAGGTCGTCCAGGACCCTAGGACACATCACTACCCTTCTTGAGCATCTTGAAGTTCTCGTAAAAATAGTGCATGCACAATCAACATTTTTCACATGATGCCATATAATTTGTGGTGCCACTAGTACAATGTCCCCGACCCTCAACTTAACCTGCAGCTATTTGTCTTGACTAGTCCCGAGTCATGTTATGTTGCACTGCTGCTAGTCGACTGAGAATGTCAGTCCTATCTTGGTACCATGGCCAAAAAATTCATTTACTTAAGTTTTCATGGCATATAAATCATGTTTGTTTATGAGCTCCTCCTTGTGCCAACTGGCCTAGGGCCCACTGTTCGAGATTTTCAAAATTGAGTATAATAGTCCCCAAGTTTCAAAACCGAGGCTTTCGGCCTATTAGAGCTATTCGAGCTCCTGTCAAGAAGGTCTCCCAAATTTGTTTGAGTAGTGGAATACGGTTAGAGGAGTGTACTTCCGAAAAAATATTTTTCAACTATCCATCATACCAACCGAATATGAAGACATCTCCGCTCATAACCGATGAATGAGTTTTTCACTTCCTTTGATTAAGTTTTATCATAACAACTGGGTATCATCTACTGACAATCAATAATTCATTTTTCCACGTCATTTTCACATCACTTCTCTCAGGTGTGATGTTTAAAATACCACTTAGCAGTGGGTTTTCAATTTCAAGGTTCTTATCATCCCAACCGAGTATGATATAAAAATCCCACTCACTCAATAGTGCACTAAAATTTCTCTTAGCGGGCTTGTTGTCCTAACTCGAACTCATCTTAGCTGGCGTTCTCGGTACTTTGTGTTTGTAAACGATATGGACATTCTTATTCATTATTTTTTGTCCTAATAGCTCTCATTCATCCCAAATGAATGACAAAACTAACTTTTCCTTTATTTGCAATTAGGTCCCTAAAGTTATTTTTCTTTAACTTTAAGTCCCTAATGCCGATTTTTCCTCAAATTGAGTTCCAAAACTTTTAAAATTTATCTTAGGACCTCAATTTATTCAAATTCACAAAAAGGGGTTTAATTTCCTAAATTTCCAATTTGGTCCCACAATTTTTCCAAAATTACCATTTTGCCCCTACTTTACAGAAATGGTAAGTTTTGCCCCAAAAATTCCATAAATTATCCAATTGGTCCTCTAACATCTTTGTCATGCCCAATTGGTCCTCCAATATCTTTGTCATACCCAATTGGTCCTCAATTTTATCAAATTGCACTTTAGTCCCTCTAATTTTTTAAATTCCCAAATTTCCCCCAATTTTTCACCCAATTTCAACCTTCTAACTCTACCAAATTTAATTTCATCAAATTGACTAATCAAATGAGTTTAATTGTTGAAATTGAAGCTAGATTAGAGTTACTACACCTTTATAAAATTAATTGCACTTTGAATCACATGATTTGGTGTTGAAATGAGCTCAAACAGAGCTTCGCAAGAAAACTAGACTTAGAGAGAGAAAGCTTCGGAAGCATACTGTCGAAGGCACGGCGGTCCGAGCTTCCGATCTGGGTAGATAGCTTGTGTACTGTAGAATTAAGAATTGCATCAATTGATGTCAAATTAAGTGAGAATTTCATCATTAAAATTCTACCAGTTCTCTCTCTAGCATCGGTTAGAAATTACTGAGGAGAACCAAATTGGCTTACCTTTTAGCTATAATTTAATAGTAGGAGGGTTGTGTAGGTGTTGAGAGGGCACAGTTTGGCCTAAGAAGGGCTCAAATTGGCCAATTTCAGCTCGGCCAAAATAGGGCAGCTTCGGTCTGTTGGAGCTACTTCAGTATTCAATCACGTCGACACTTCTCCAGTGACCCTTAAAGCAAACGGAGACTACAAGCATGTACCTGACTTCTCCCTGGTTCTAAAGAACCTGACCTCACCTTGTCTGGCTCAGAAAAGTGCCAATGTTGGAGCTCTGGTTTGAGATTTGCAAAAAATTAGAGTAGCTGAGAGAGAATGGTGGTTTTAGGTATGGAGAGGACGAATGGGGAGGGGTTCTTTATATAGGAAGCTCGGGGACTTTTTGGTCGTCCGATTGGTGCCTTAATGGCAGTCATACATTGCATGAAACTCCCTGGTCGGAGACTTCTTATCTTCAACGGCACTATACGACTTTCCAGCCAGTGAACAGTGCTGTCATCTAAAGGAAGAAGACGATATTGTTCTGAACCGAACCAGACCGATCTGAACTGGGTTCAAAGCTTAAACTGGTCGGTTCACCCCCAATTCGACTGAATTTTTCAAATCTAAAAATTTATAAATTTATTTTCTATCTAATGGTGGCCTTAAATCTCATATTTGAATTTTCTAAGTCACCTAGAAAAATAAATTTAGCATTCGGTTTAATAGTGGTTCAAATCGGTCGAAACCGATTCAATCCAATTTACCTGAAGCGAATTGGTTTTCATCTCCAATTCATCCTAAAGTCCTTTTTCTTGACTTTTATAACTTTTTAGGTAACTCGGAATCAATAAATTTCTCGATTAGCTCTTTCTCTATCAGTTCCGGTTCATGAACCGACTCGGTTCATAATCCGGTTCAATCTAGTTAGATCCGGTTCATCTGAACCGGTCTAGTTTTTTTTTCAATTTTCCCTATGGTTCTTTCCCAAGACTTAATGAACCCTTTGGGTCACTCAAGAGTTGAAATTTCTCAAATTGTCTATTCTCTAATGATCGGGTTTGTGAACCGATACAGTGTTTATCACTCGTTTTTAACGGTTATTTTCTCCGTTTTCCTTAACTCAAAATGGTGGGGTTTACAGTACTATCCGTACTCGTGTGAGTTTTGCACGTACGAGCTGCCACGTATTGCACTATGATTGGATACTTTCGCTAACATGGCTTACCACTCCATTTGGTCAAAATAAGGTTTTATAGGTTGATTCGTTAATTGTGTTTGTTGTCTCAAATAGGGCAAATGAGAACTTAGTAGGTGAAGGAGAGTGATAAGATAAAATTAACTTCTTATTTTAGTTATTTATATTTTTCATATTTGTCCAAAAATTATATTTTTTTCCTTTTCGGATTCTATTAATAATTTAAATTATGTTTTCTCTAATATGAATTGTTCTACACCGTATTTCTAAAATTTTTTATTTCTTAAATAGGTTTAAAATGGAATATCTCCTCATTTTTCACTCTAATTAAAACAATTTGTCTATGATTAATTTAATTTATTTTAGCAAATCTCTAAATTTCAGTTTATTTTAATTTTTAAACTGACTTAATTTTAATCTCGATTCGATTTTGATTTCTAATTTAATTCAGTTTAAATTTTATTTAAAAGTTTTAAATTTTTCAATAAATTATAAATACCGTGCAACCCTTTCATTACACCGATTACACTAATTTTTGATGTTTTGGATGGTTGTAATTTATGTATTGTTTTTACTAATATAAAATATTATATTAAAATATTATTATATTATTTATTTTTATATGAAATAATTTAATTATAGATATATAATTAAATTTATATATATGTATATAAAAAATTTTAAATTTATTTAATTTAATTAGTAAAAATATAATTATATATTTATAATAATAGGAGTATTTATAAACTCGTTACTCTAAACCATTCTACTAATACATATATAAATTATATTTTTAACGATTTTATATTATTATTTTGTTAAAGTATCATATAATTTTTATTCATAAACATATTTACTTTTATTATAGGTGTTGTAATATTCAAAGGTGATAAAATATGTTATTAAAACTACTAAAATATCTTATCCATGAACATTTTCCCCTATACAACTTAATCTTAAGAAATCTTGGATGCTCAAGAAAATGGAGCAAGTTGTCCATTTTTTTGCTGTCAATTTGCATCTTACTCATGCTTTGAATAATTACTCCTACTGATTTTTTTTACTTGTATTAAATATCACGTCTACTCAAACTTTTGTGGGAAGTGTTAAAAAAATATTAAATATTATTATTATTATTAAAAGTAATGTTGATATTTAGCCTACAAAGTTGATGACTTGCTCAAATTTTCCGCTAATGCATTACCGCACCGACAGTTACCGCCATGATCACCCCCAACAGTCACGTGGAGGTCATCAACATATCAAGTAATTTGATCTTTTGTGTACAAATTAAAATTTCACAATAATAAATTTGTAATGAGTGGTGTTGAAAATTTCTAAACAAAATACCGTATTTAATGTTATATTTATGATTTTAATTAATATATTATAAAATCATACTTTTTAGACAAATATAATCAATTCCACACCATCTCAATCATATTATTGGAAACTAACCAGTCATGAGCCCACTGGATCTTATTGGAAACTGGTTATGCTCAAACCAACCCGACCCTACCGACAAGGGGAGGGTGTCCAGGAGGAGATTGAAAAGATGGTGCAAGAGGCTCAGAAGTACAGGTCGGAGGACCAGGAGCACAAGAAGAAGGTGGAGGTCAATAATGTCTTTGAGAACTATGTAGAAAACATGAGGAACACCATCAAGGGCAACAAGATACGTGTCAAGCTATCTGCAAATGAGTATGTGAATTGTGATACAACATTATTACGAGCACTTCATTCCTCAAGTGTCAAATAGCTATTGAGAACTCGCGAGCCCTTCATTCTCAAGTGTGATCTCCAACACTTGAGAACTCGCTTTTGTTATAAAGAATAGTTGTATTGATTATTTTGATGTGAGAAGTATGCTATCGGCCAATTATATAAAAAGAAGAAGAATGCAGCCCCTAAGTGGATTTTTAATGGTGATATTTAATACTCTTTTTGTGACAGACTATTATTAATAAAAATTAATTTTAATATTAACCAAAAAGAATTAGTAATATGTAATCACATAATAAGATTATATTATAAAATAATTTGTAATGGAAGTGTTCTACATATTTTTTGTTATTTATAAGTTGTAACCATTATAAAATAATATGTAATGTACTCACATAAACTACAAAAATAAATATAACTAAAACTGAATTACTTTTGATGAAATAATAAAAATCTCTAATGAGTTTGGAAAGCCGTAATGGTACTATTGTAATGAATAATTTTACACATTGTTGGTGAATTAATATTGTGAGATTTATGTAATTTAGTAGTAATTATACTTAAACAATATATATTTATATTAATTAATTTATAATATAATATATATTTATATTAATTAATTTATAATATAATATATATTTATATTAATTAACATATAAGTAATAGTATATAATAATTTTTTTTACCACTATTATTTTTTCAAAAAATTATGAATTGAAGTAAATTATATTATTTTTGAATATTTAAAAGTGATTATTAACCTATTACAACATAATATTTATTTTTATAAACTTAACCTTAGTAAGTAAAATTTTTAAATAAAACAAAATTTGTTTATTTCTCTAAATATATTTTTTTTATTCGGCTTTAATCTCTAATAGAACATATGTTACAATTTTAACTTGAATTCCATTAAATATTTTCTCCTTTCATAACAAATAAACATATCTGGTTAAATTGTTTCATCATATTTTTAAGAAATAAAAAGTTATTAATTAATCTATAATTAACAATTAATCCTCTAAATAATTGTACTTATAATCAAAATACAAAGAGATTATAAGGAAATGCTATTAATAATCTTGTTACTCAGGATTTTACAATTAAAATCAATAAAATAGTATTTAAGTGATAAAATAGAAAATATTGTCTTATTTTAAAATAGCTTAGGTTATACAACGTAACTCTGAATAATACAAATTTACCCAATAAAAAAAATGGTGTATCTTCAACAATTACAAAATTGTTAGATAAATAAATGTAAAAAAGAGTTTTAAGAAATGAGAACTAATTTTTTTATATGGATATAAAAAATAACAAAAAAATATGTAAAAAAATGATAATTCAAAACAAATCTATAAAATATTTAAAATTGATTGTAATGAAATTATCTTTTATCTACTTGGATAATTAAGAAAACATTAATTTTAATTACAAAATCTCAAAACTTACTAACTAACTAATAAATTTTTGTACACTTGTCCAAATGATATATTTTATTGGAAATTCGGTGAATACAAAAATACATACATAATTCTATATTTTAGTATTTGTTGGTAAAATAAAGTAAAAATATATTTTCTTTATGTAAGAGAATTTTGATTTTTGTTTTGAGACAATGTACAAAATATGTGATATCAAACATATATGCACAAATATATAATAAAATTATTCCGAATTGATGTAATAGTGATTCATATAAAAGATATAACTCAAAAATTTATATGAATTAATTGTAATTTTTGCTTAATAATTATTAAAAATATTTATAGGATAATTTATATCCCTATTTAGAGTATAAGTGAAATTTTGTATAAACATAATTCAGTCAAAATATATTTATTTCTATTAATAATTTAAAATTTACCATTTTTTCTAATTTTTATAAATAAACTAGACACTAATTTATTAGTCTTATTAATAGTCAACACTAACAGATTATCATCAAATTCAATAGATTTGACTACTCGGGATGATATTTAGCAAGATCATATAATATAAATTTTATTTCAAATTTTTAAATGTTAATTTATGAGATTTAATAGTGAGACAGCTCAATAATAAATAAATTATTTTAGGAACAAAAAAGAGATACATACACTTTTAAATATTTTTATAATTAATTAAAATATTTCTAAATATTCTTATAATTAATTAAAACATTTCTAAATATTCAAAAATATGTATCATTTAAATCAATTCATATTTTTTTGTAAAGACATATTTTAAATATTTATTAAATTATTTAAATCTCATTATCATCAAATGACATTAATCCCACATTGTAGCATCCATAATGTTGATTGTCACGTTCTGACTCTGTTTGGTCGGATCCCCGTGAACAACCCACCACTCTCCCGTTTTATTAAAGGGTTTCCCCTTATTATAATCCGTAAAAAGTAAAATATCCTTTAAAATTGCACCATTTCCTAGAATAACATAATCAAAACTGCATGAAATTTTAAATTTTAAATACTTATCTTACAAGCATCTTAGTTGATTGTCTTTCAGGGTAGGCTTTCCGGGATTTTCTAATAGGGATATAAGGGAGGGGGTGAGTACGACTACTTAGTGAATGGGTTTTTAAAGGTCTACTTGTAACTTTTAAGAAAAATATTTATATGGAGTGTGCCAGACTCCTTTCTTTTAAAAAAATCCCTTCATTTAAAAATTTGGGTTTTTCCATTATTTCTTAGTTATTGGTGTGTCATCACCCAACACACATCTTTCATCATGAAGGTTACATACATTTGCAAGTTAGTATCACTACTGAACCAGCTAGTGGCTTCGGAGCGATTTTTCCTACCACTCGAATAGAAGTACGACCACTTCTACCCTAGGAATGAGTGGATGTACGCGACATCAGACCCACAATCCCAAAATCACTTCTTCATGTCCGTATAAGGACAGAGACCTCATCCCGTCCCCTCCCCGGTCTCATGCGCTTGGTGCTACTCCAAATTTCGCATAGACACCTAGAACGACGATCTGCCCTTATACTCACCAGGTCGTCCAGGGCCCTTAGGACACATCACTACCCCTCATGGGCGTCTTGATGATCCCGTACTCATAGTGCATACACAAACAATGTTTTCTTATCAAGCCATGTAATATCTGGTGCCACTGGTCCAACGGCCCTAACTCTCATCTCAACCCGCAGTTGTTTGTCTTGACTAGTCCGTCTACATGTCATGTCGCACTGCCGCTAGTTGACTGAGCATGTCGGTTCTATCTTGGTACCATGGCCAGACAATTCACTTATTAAGTTTTATGGCACATATATCATGTTCATTTACGAACTCCTGCTCCTGCCAACTAGCCTTAGGCCCATTGTATGAGATTTTTAAAAAACTGGGCATTCTAGCCCCCAAGTTCCAAAATCGAGGCCCCCGGCCTATAAGAGCTATCCAAGAGCCCATCAAGAAGGTCTCCCAAATAGTTTAAGCATTGGCACAATGTAAGGGGAGAACACATTCGACAAAATAGGTTTTCACTGTCCATTATACCAATCGGTATAAGGACATCTCCATTGATAATCGATGAACGGGTTTTCAATTTCCTTTGAGGAAGTCTTATCATACCAACGGGGTATGATCTACTTACAACCGGTAAGTAGTTTTTTCACATAATTTTCACATCACTTTCTCTAAGTGGTGATGATTAAAATACCACTAAATAGTGGGTTTTTATACCCAGGTACTTATCATCCCCTACCGAGTATGATATAAAATTGTTAGTAAACCCACTCACCCATTAATGCAATGAATTCCACTTGACCGGTTCTTTGTATTCACACGAGCTCGTCCATGCTGGCATTCCTCGTATTTTACATTCCTACACAATATGAACATTCTTGTTCATTATTACTCTGCATAACAGCCTTCATTCATTTCCAATTAATGAGAAAACCCAAACTTTTAGTTATTTTCAATAAGGTCCCTAAAGTTATTTCTCTTTAACTTTAAGTCCCTAATGTCGATTTTTCCTCAAATTGAGTCCCGTAACTTTTAAAATTTATCTTGGGACCTCAATTTATTCAATTTCACCAAAAAGGGATTAAATTTCCCAAATTTCCAATTTGGTCCCCTAATTTTTCCAAAATTACCATTTTACCCTTACAAAAATGGTAAGTTTTGCCCCAAAAATTCCAAAATTCCTGAATTGGACCTCCAACATTATTTTCATGCCCAATTGACCCTCAATTTCATAAAATTGCATCTTGGCCCTTTTAATTTGGAAAATCCCCAAATTTCCCCCAAATTTCAACTCTTCAACACTACTAAATTTGATTTCATCAAATTAACTGATCAAACACTTCTAATTATTGAAATTGGAGTTGAAATTGAGTTCCTTCATGTTCATACGATTCTAAGAAACTTTGAATTGCAGATTTTAATGCTGGAACGAGCTTAAACGGAGCTTTGCCAGAAAATATACTATAGAGAGAGAAAGCTTCAATTTCTCACTGGTGAGGGCACGACGGTCCGAGCTTTCGATTTAAGTACATAGCTCTCATCTTGAGGTTCATCCTAGAATCAAGAATCGCATCAATTGATGCCGAATTGAATTAGAATTTCATTATTGAAATTCTAACGGTTCTCTCTCTAACACCGGCGGGAAATTGTAGAGTAGAGCCGAATTGACTTACCTTTCAGTGCTAATTCAGCTGTGGGAGGGTAGAGGAAGTGTTGGGAAGGCTTGGTTTGGCCTAAGTAGGGCTCGAAATGACTAATTTCAATTCAGCCGAAACAGGGCAGCTTCGGTCCGCTAGAGCTGCTTCACTATTCCATCATGTCGACGCTTCTCTAGTGATTCTCTGATTGACTGGAGTTTGCTATCAGATAGCTGACTTCTCCCCGGTTCTAAAGAGCCTGACCACTCCTTCCGAGGTTAAGAAAAATCTTAAAGTTGAAGCTCTGGAAATAGAGTAGTAGAGAGAGAGAGAGAGAGAGAGAGAAGTGTTCAGGTGTGAGGAGAATAAATGGGGATGACCTCTTTTATATAGGTGTAAAACCGTATATTAAATGGGAGAGATTTATTACTAGTATTAATACAAATAATTTAATACCGAAATTTAATTATTGGAATTAATACCAATAATTAAATATATATTAATTTATGATTATTTATGATAAGGTTTTGACCCAAATTTCAAGTTACAAAAAAAATCATACTTCCCAAGAGGTCACGCATCCTCACACTACTCTCAAGCAAGCACGCTTAACTTCAAAATTCTTATGGATTCTCATTCACCTAAACCAATTTAGTTTTTCTCTTCTAATTTGTCTTAAATTTTATTTCCAAGGTTTAATGAATCCTTTGGATCACTCGGAAGTTGTCAATTTCCAAATTGCTTGTTACCAAATGATCGGGTTTGTAAACCAACTCGGTTTTCTTACTCCGGTTGACCGGTTCTTTCCCAATTTTCCTTAACTCAAAAGTGCGGGGTTTACAACTCTTCCCTCCTTTTAGGAGTTTTGTCCCCAAAACTTAATTTGCATCCTTACATGAGGAACCATTTTCTTTGATATCCATTTGTTGTTTGCTTAACATGCAAACTCTTCTCTTATTCTTTCAATTAGTCCTTTTTACATCCTTCACTTAAGGAATTTCTTTTCCTTTATATTATTTACTCCCTCCATGGAGTTTATCATAATGAGACATACCTTACTTCAGGGCATATTCTTAGATTTATATCTTTATTTGCTTAGAGTACATTCTTCCCTTTGAGGTTCTTTTCTCAAGATTGGGAATTTCAAGATACCTAACCATTCCCGTGTCTAGTTAACCCCTTGGTCGCTGAAACCTTTAGCTTAATATTCTTTCGGGTGTTACGTACTTGTTTCCACAGTTTTCTTTATTATCACTTTTTCGTCCTATTTTGACCTTTCCTCCATTCGTTGTCTATTATAACTTCGGTCCAAATTTTTATATTTGACCTCGTCATGCTTATTAGCTGACTCTTCCTTACTTTGAATCATATTCTCCTCAGGATTATTAGGCTTACATACCCCTTACAGCATGGCATTTTCTAGGACCTGTCTTTATCCATTAGATTTTTAGAACATCTCCTTAAGGGTCTCTCTTAGCTTTTTTTTTTTTTTACCTTTCAGGGATCATATAACTTCATCCCTCTTTTCTTTTGATAAAATTCCTCAACTATCCTTTTTACCATTATCCTCTAATCCATCATGCCTTTGAAGTTATTTCTAACATAACCGTACGAATTTCTTTCGATCTATGTGTCGATTACTTTGCTTGGGGAGGTTCACTCCTTCCAGTTTTGTTCTCTACTATATCACTTACAATAGAGATTTCCATCTTAGGAGTTACATGCTCAACCTCGTTATCATTTATTGTATGGTTCTTTCTCTCATTCTTTACACCCTTATCTATGTTAGGGCATCTGTTTACTTTGAATCCTTCTCTATCCACAACTTTTGTTTTATCCCTTATTCCTTAGATGGGATACTTCTGATTATTGGTTTTATTTCGTGCATTCCACCATATGCTCGGTCGTCCACTCTTTAAGCTTCATATGCGTGTGTAGACTATGACCCGTCTTACCAATTGTGGTTATTCCTTCATAGCCACATATTATTTGGGGGATTTACTTTCACAATATTTCTTGAACATTCTTTCCTTTATTACCTTAGTATGGGTTGTCCACTCATTCATACATGTCACAGCATCTTTTGGTGCTAATTCGTTAGATTATTTCCGTTTAAGGAGGTTTCACATCCTCCTTGTTTCAAATTCTCTTGTTCGCCCTTCGTGAGGCTCACTTAACTATCTTAAGTCTATAAACCCAGTTTTGGCCATCGATTGCTTTAAGGATTTTCCTTCGTTTTTCTTTCCCAATGTCTTGGCCTTTTCACTTCTCCCTTCTTTGTTGTGGTTTAAATCGATGGTTCTCTCGAATACTAGTTCTTTAACTGTCTCTTTCTCTTTATTTTTCTGGTCCTATCGTCTAGGCAGCTGTATTCATGCCCATCCTATTGTCCATCATAGAGTGTAGTCTTTACTACATCTCATCCTTTCTTAGGGTTTTGTTCATTATCTTTGGCTATCTACCGTTACTAGTTTTCCTCTTTCTACTTGGTTCTCCTATTCTCTCCAAACAGGTCACACTGGACCATTACAATACTTCCTTCCTTGGAAAATATTTCCTAAATAAGGGTTGGTTCCATTTCCCCTTAATTGGGATACGCATGTCTTTCCAGGGCTTCCTTCCTTGGTAGGATTCTTTGCCTTTCCCCTGACATTCTTTTCTTACATTTGCTCTAGGGGATTTCTACCCTTAAATGACATCTCTTGATGTCGTCTTCTCCTATTTACCTTTACTCCTCAAATCTTGTAGTCACATCTTTTATGCTCTATTTGCATCCTTATTCGTATCCAGTACCTGTCTATTTCTTTAGGTAGCGTACAAATCTTCCTTGTTTCAGGATCATTGTGGGAGAGGCTTGCCTATTCCTTTCTTGGCTTGAGTTTAGTTGTTAATTGGCCTTTGGTCCTTTGAAGGATTTCTTGCATCCTTCTTTTCTTGAGTATTTGACCTTTCCGCCTCTCTCTTCTTTGTCAAAACTTACATTATGGCTTTCCTGAGTATTTGTTTGTTAAGTACTTTGCCTCCACCATTTGTTTGGTTTAAGTGTCTTAGGACAGCTGTTTCTTGAGTCCTCATGTCCTTAACATCCATCTCACTAACCCTTTTAGGGTGTAGTCCTTTCTACCTCCCGGTCTTTCTTATGGTGTCATTTATTCTCCTTGACCCTATTTGGCTTCATTACATTTTCCAAGGTGATTCATTCTAATACATCTCGTTATTTCGCTCAATTACTCTTCCAAGGCAAGTCATAATTGGCCTCCAATACATCCTTCCATCAAGAATTCTCTAACGGTGGGTTGGTGCCTTGCACTACACGTTATGTCCATCTTCCAATCCAATGATTCCTTCAAGGTACTTAGTTGTATGCATCCCTCCAGAGTTCACTTTCCTAGCATATTCCTTCTCTTCTTCACTTTCATTGTGCCATTCTCTAGAGTTTCCAGAGGACGTTTCTCTGTGTTTGCCCCTTATGAGAGGGTTCTAGATATACTTCCCATGTACCTTATCCCTACTCTTGAGCTATCTTTCTCGTGTTGACCTTCTTAAGAAGCAATTTAAATTTTGCATTTACCTCATCATTTCTTGACCTCTTGGTGAACCACTTACTTAGCCAGCTCCATGGTTTTGGTCTCCAGTCCTTCGTGGCCTTTGAGGAGTTATTGCCCTGAATTTATGAGGTGTGAAACACCCCTTCTTTCCTTACACCTATAATAGTTTATCTTAGTACTTGTCCTAGTAGGGTTGGGCACTTCTTCAGGTAATGTATTAATCATTCATACTTGTAATAGGTTATTCATTTACATGGATTGTTGTGGTCCCTTCGTTCCTTCGAGTAGGGCATTTACAGGGTTACTATTGGTTTGGTGCTCTACCGTTCTTTGAGCCTGATCACTTTGACAGTTTTCTTACTAAATCTCCTTTGCTAAAGGATCATGGTAAGATTCTTCCTAGGTTTCTTAATTCCCTGATTCATCTTCCATAATCGGGATGTAACTTTTCCTTAGCTTCTATGATAGTGTGGGTTTGCTTTATTTTTCTTAGGACATATTCCCAACAAGATAGCATCATCAGGAGAGAGAGTTTTGAGAATTTGAGTATTTTATTAACAGGGGGATACAAAAGATTAGGCTTTCAGCCCTATCACAGGAAATGGTTGCAAAATAACTAAGGAGTTATGGAATTCTTGATAAACGTCTTCCTCCATACTTAGAGTTGTGCCACCAATAGGTCCTAGAACCATTCTCCAGGATACTTCCCCATTTGGTCTTTTAACATTTTAGCCTGGTCTCAAGAATTTGGGAAGCTTCTAGGGTTGTCTCCCTATGGAGGTAGGATGTTGAGTAGAGCTATTCCAAGTTTTCTTGGTTCCTCTCCCTGGAGCCATCTGAAAATTTTACAATAAATCCTATTAGTTACTATATTTTCTAGTTCTGATTATGTGTTCGAGGAAACATGCTCTAATACCACTCTAGTTGTCACGCCCCGACTCTGTTTGGTTGGATCCCCGTGAACAACCCACCACTCTCCCGGTTTATTAAAGGGTTTCCCCTTATTATAATCTGGAAAGAGTAAGGCATCCTTTAAACCTGCACAATTTCCAGGAATAGCATAATTAAAACCGCATGAAAATTTAAACTTTAAAAACCTGTCTTACAAGCATCTTAGTTGATTGTCTTTCAGGGTAGCTTTTTGGAATTTCTTGAAAGGGATATAAGGGAGGGGGTGAGTACCACTACTCAGTGAATGGGTTTTTAAAGGTCTAATTTTAACTTTTAAGAAAAACATTTATATGGAGTGTGCTAGATTCCTTTCTTTCCAAAAATCCATTCATTTAAAAATTTGGGTTTTTCCATTATTTCTTAGTTATCGGTGTGTCATCACCCAACACACATCCTTCATCATGAAGGTTACACACATTCGCAAGTCAGTATCACTACTGAACCCGCTAGTGGCTTTAGAACGACATTTCCTGCTACTCGGATAGAAGTACGACCACTTCTACCCTGGGAATGAGTGGATGTACGCGACATCTGACCCACAATCTCGAAATCACTTCTTCGTGTCCGTATGAGGACAGAGACCTCATCCCGTCCCCACCCCGGTCTCATGCGCTTGGTGCTACTCCAAATTTTGCACAGACACCTGGAACGACGATCTGCCCTTATACTCACCGGGTCGTCCAGGGCCCTTAGGACACATCACTACCCCTCATGGGCATCTTGATGATCCCGTACTCATAGTGCATGCACAAACAATGTTTTCTTATTAAGCCATGTAATATGTGGTGCCATTGGTCCAATGGCCCTGACTCTCAACTCAACATGTGGTTGTTTGTCTTGACTAGTCCATCGACCTGTTATGTCGCACTGCTGCTAGTTGACTGAGCATGTCGGTCCTATCTTGGTACCATGGCCAAACAATTCACTTATTAAATTGTATGGCACATATATCATGTTCATTTACGAGCTCCTGCTCGTGCCAACTGGCCTTGGGCCCACTGTACGAGATTTTCAAAAAACTGGGCATTCTAGCCCCCAAGTTCCAAAATTGAGGTCCCCGGCCTATAAGAGCTATTCGAGCTCCCATTAAGAAGGTCTCCGAAATAGTTTAACCATTAGCACACAGTGAAGGGAGAACACTTCCGACAAATTAGGTTTTCACTGTCCATTATACCAACCGGTATAAGGACATCTCCGTTCATAACCGATGAATGGGTTTTCAACTTCGTTCGAGGAAGTCTCATCATACCAACGGGGTATGATCTACTTACAACCGGTAAGTAGTTTTTCCACATAATTTTCACATCACTTTCTCTAAGTGGTGATGATTAAAATACCACTAAATAGTGGATTTTTATACCGAGGTACTTATCATCCCTTACCGGGTATGATATAAAATTTCCACTCACAACCGATAAGTGGTTTTTATCTTTAAGTTGTGCTCATCATCCCAATCGGGTATGATGTTAGTAAACCACTCACCCATTAACGCAGTGAATTCCACTTGACCGTTTCTTTGTATTCACGCGAGCTTGTCCATGCTGGCGTTCCTAGTATTTCGCGTTCCTACACGATATGAACATTCTTGTTCATTATTGCTCGGCAACAACCTTCATTCATTTCCAATGAATGAGAAAACCCAAACTTTTAGTTATTTTCAGTAAGGTCCCTAAAGTTATTTCTCTTTAACTTTAAGTCCCTAATGTCGATTTTTCCTCAAATTGAGTCCCGTAACTTTTAAAATTTATCTTGGGACCTCAATTTATTCAATTTCACCAAAAAGGGATTAAATTTCCCAAATTTCCAATTTGGTCCCCCAAATTTTCCAAAATTACCATTTTACCCTTCCTTTACAAAAATGGTATGTTTTACCCCAAAAATTCTAAAATTCCTGAATTGGTCCGATTTCATGCCCAATTGACCCTCAATTTCATAAAATTGCATTTTGGCCCTTTGAATTTCGAAAATCCCCAATCCCCTCCCCAATTTCAACTCTTCACACTACCGAATTTGATTTCATCAAATTGACCGATCAAACACTTCTAATTATTGAAATTGGAGTTGAAATTGAGTTCCTTCATGTTCATATGATTCTAAGAAACTTTGAATCACAGATTTTAACGCCGAAACGAGCTCAAACGGAGTTTCATCGGAAAACAGATTATAGAGAGAGGTTCTCGCCTGTGAGGGCACAGCGGTCCGATCTTTCGATCTAGGTAGATAGCTCTCATCTTGAGGTTCATCCAAGAATCAAGAATCACATCAATTAATGCCAAATTGAGTTAGAGTTTCATTATTAAAATTCTACCAGTTCTCTCTCTAACACCGGTGGGAAATTGTAGAGTGGAGCCGAATTGACTTACCTTTCAGTCCTAATTCGATTGTGGGAGGGCAGAGGAAGTGTTGGGAAGGCTTGGTTTGGCTTAAGTAGGACTCAAAATGACCAATTTCAACTCAGTCGAAACAGGGCAGCTTCGGTCTGTCGGAGCTGCTTCACTATTCTATCATGTCGGTGCTTCTCTAGTGATTCTCGAGTGCTTCTCCAGTGTCAAAATTCCTACAATTGACCATGAATTGAGGGAGAATTTCATTAGTGAAATTTCGTAGTTTCTCTCTCTAACTCCGACCAGGAATGATATAGGAGGGTCGAATTGGCTTAGCTTTTAGCTCAGTTAAAGTCGTATGAGGGTTGTGGGGATGTTGGGTGGGCTTGGTTTGGCTAGAGAGGGCTAAATTTGTCTAATTGCAAAATAGGGTAGCTTTGGTCCATTGGAGCTGCTTCACTATGTGATTCCGCCGGCGCTTCTCTAGCGCTCCTCGGATCGAACAAAGATTGCTATCAGGTAGTTGACTTCCGCCAGAGTCTTAATAACACGACCTCACCTACCGAGGCTCCGAAAAATGCCAATGTCGGAGCTCTGGTTCGAGCTTCACCAAAAAATGGTGCAGTTGAGAGAGAATAGAAATTTTAGGTTTGAGGAGGATGAATGGAGAGGTGCTTTTTATACAGGGAGCTCGGGGACTCTCTACCCGACCATTTTGCATCTTGGTCTAGATTATCCTTGACTGGAAATGCCCTAAATGGAGATTTTTTTTTCTGCAAGCATTGTCAATTTCTACATTCAATGAATAGTGTTGTCATCTAAAGGAAGAAGACGACATTGTTCCGAACCGGTCCGATTGGGTTCAATGCTTAATTCGGCCAGTTTAGGCCCGATTCTATTGATTTTCTCAAAATTAAAAATTTCTAAATTTATTCTCTATCCAATGATGGCATCAATTCCTCAAATTGAATATTTTATGCCACTTAGAAAAATGAATTTAGCAACCGGTTCAATGATGGTTCAAACCGGTTCAGGTGAATCTTTTAGTCACTCTATCCAATGGTGGCTTCCAATTTGTCCCAAAGCCCTTTTCCATGATTTTTATGACTGTTTGAGTCAATTGGGATTTTTTGTTATTTCATTTTCCCTTTCTTTACCAGTTACGGTTGGTGAACCGGTTTGATTTTCTCTCTTGAGTTGTCTAGTTCTTTCCCCGATTTTCTCATCTTTAAGGGACAGGGTTTATAAAGGGAGCATCATGTGTCCTTAGTCACTGTCAACATAGGAGAAGCGTTGTCAGTAGGACTGACCAATGAGATGTTAACACATGGCAAAGGTGCCACGTCAACGAATGACTAGGATATTGGAGAACGGTCAACCAATCAGAGGTTGCATGTGGCATAGCCATGTCAGATGGCCACATCCAATTAGTGACAGACACGTGGCAATGTCATAGTGTGTTAGGTGGAAAAATTGCCTAATTTAAATTAATCAATTTGAGGATGCCAAATGTCATGGTCAATGCAGGGTTAGATTCAGTTAGTGGCCACGCTAGTTTAGGAAAATGGCCACATGTCATAGACAACCAATGAGAGGACACCATATGAAATGGTGAACGACTACATCGATTTAGGCGTCCAAAGAGAAGTCGCCATGTGTCTGGTTAACGATGACTTGGATGCCGAGTGAGTAGCCCTGTTAGCGATGCCAACCAATCATAGTGTGACATGTTTAATCTTGCACGCGTACATACATGGTTGTCTTCAACCTATGAACTGGCAGAAAGAGAACAGTCATAACGATTTCAATTACTCCCTTAGCAATTAAATCCCTCCAACAGGGCCTTAAGTCAGCGAGTTAATGGCCGATGGATGGATGGATGGTTAGAACGGTCAGTACTTAGCTGCCTATATAAATATCTCTTCTTCGTTCATCCTCAACACTACTCCATTGATCAGATAACCTGAACAAATCCACTTTTCGACCATCCCCGAACCAGAGCTCTAACACCTAGCTTTTTCTCCACCACCGACCGCACAAGCTAGTTCTCTAGAACCCTGAAGTAATTGTCCATCTTCTTGCATATTCTATTTAGCCCAAAGGTACCAGAGAATCTATAGCATGGTTGCACAATATGCAAACCCCATCCTTTGATACTAAGAAAAACGGGGAAAAGAACTGATCATTTTTAAAAACAAAACTAAGTCAGTTTAAAAATAGTAACCTTTAGAGAAAGTGAAAACCGAGAAGTCTATAAATCTCGAGTGACCTAAAGAGTCACAAAAGTCATGAGAAAGGACATTAGGAAGAATTGGAGGTGAAAACCAAACCGGTTTAGGTGAACCAGACCTTAAACGATTTGAACCACAATTGAACCGGATTCTAAATTCATTTTTCTAGGAGGCTTAGAAGATTCAAATTGGAGAATTGAAGCCACCATTGGATATAGAATGAATTTAGATAAATTTACAAATTTTTAATTTTGAAAAACTTGGTCAAATCGAGTCTGAACCAGCCGGTTTAAGCATTGAACCCGGTTCAGACCGGTTTGGTCCAGTTCGGAACAGTGTCATCTTCTTCCTTCAGATGACAGCATTGTTCACTCACCAGAAAATTGAGCAGCATTGGTGAAGATAAAAAGTTTCCATCCAGGGAGTTTCAGGCAATGAATGACTACCATAAAGGCACTAATCGGACAACCAAGAAGTCCCCGAGCTTCCTATATAAAGAGCTCCAACTTATTCATCCTCCTCACACCTGAAACTCCTCTCTCTCCCTATTACTCCATTTTCTGGTGAAACTCGAACTAGAGCTCCGACATTGGGGTTTTTCTGAGCCAAATAAGGCAAGGTCAGGTTCTTTAGATTCGGAGAGAAGTCAGCTACCCGATGGTAGTCTGCATTTGCTCCAAGGATCGTAGGAGAAATGTCGTCGTGATCGAATAGAGAAGTCACTTCAGCAGACCAAAGCTGTAGTGTTTTGATCGAGCTACAAATGACCAATTTGAGCCCTTCTCCGGCCAAACCAAGCTCTCCCAACACTTCCACATCCATCATACGATTGAATTAGATCAGAAAAGTAAGACAAGTTTCATAGCCTTGTTGTAATAGTTGGGGAGAATGGAGGTGGACTTGAAGATGGACAAGCAGGAGAAGTGCTTGTTGGCTAATGTGGTGGTGAGACCCAGTCTAACCAAGTAGATTAAGGCGCAACAATGGCCTAATAAGGAACTCCAATCTTATTTGGACCCGATTAATAGAGAAACGAAACCAGACTACTACTTGCGAGGTGATGGAGTGCTAACCTACAAGGGTTGGGTATGTGTGCCTCAAGATAAGGAGCTGAAGAAGTTAATTCTAGAAGAGGCATACGATTCGGTGTATGCAATGCATCCGAGCAGTACTAAAATGTACTGTACCCTCAAACAAGAATATTGGTGAAAGGGAATGAAGAGGGATATTGCAAAATACGTAGCCCAATTCTTGTCCTGTTAGCAGCTAAAGGTTGAGCATCAAAAACCATCAAGACTATTGCAACCCATACCAATTCCAGAATGGAAATGGAAGCACATTACCATGGACTTTGTCACAGGACTACCCGTGACAAGGAAGGGTCGGGACACAATTTGGGTCATCGTGGATAGATTGACCAAATTCGCTCATTTCCTTCCTATAAGAGTGAAGGATATAGTGGAACAACAGGTCATCTTATACATGAGGGAGACAGTAAGACTTCATGGTGTCTCGGTGAGTATAGTATCGGATAGAGACCCCCGATTTACTTCAAGGTTCTGGCCAAATTTACAAACTGCCTTGGGAACCAAGCTCCACATGAGTACATCGTTTCATCCTCAGATCGATGGACAATTTGAACGGACGATTCAAACCTTTGAGGACATGCTAAGGGCATGTGTACTAACCATCGACAAAGGTTGGGAGGAATATCTATGCCTAATGGAATTTGCTTACAATAATAGTTATTAGGCCAGTATTCTGATGGCTCCTTATGAAGCCATTTATGAATGACCTTGACATACCCCTTTATTTTGGGAATAAGTGGGAGAAAGGTAACTAGAAAAAGTCGAGCTAATCGAGGATGCCACAAAGAAAATCAAGTTAATGAAGAGTCACCATAAGGGCGCTCAGGACATGCAAAAGAGTTATGCGGATCAATGGATAAGAGATCTAGAGTTTGATGTGGGAGAGCAAGTGTTCCTAAAGGTATCCACATGGAGGGGAATACTTAGATTTTAACAATGGGGAAAGTTAAAGCCAAGGTATATCAGTCCTAATCCCATCATCCAAAGGATTAAACCGATGGCCTATAAATTGTAACTACCCTCAGACTTGCCGAGAATACACGATGTATTCCATATCTCCGTGCTTCGAAAGTACAAGCTTGATCCTAGCCATGCATTGGATTGACCACCACCAGAGCTTGAAGAAAATTTGACTTATCAAATAGAACCGGTTTAAGTGCTTAAACTGGCCGGTTCAGACTCGATTCAACTGAGTTTTCCAAAATTAAAAATTTATAAATTCATCTAAATTCATTTTTCTAGGTGGCTTAGAAAATTCAAATTGGAGAATTGAAACCACCATTAGATAAAGAATAAATTTAGATGAATTTACAAACTTTTAATTTTGAAAAACTCAGTTAAATCAAGCCTAAACCAGTCAGTTTAAGCATTAAAACTGGTTCAGACCGGTCCGGTCCTGTTCAGAACAGTGTCATCTGCTACCTTCATATTAAAGCAATGTTCACTCGTTGAAAAATCATGCAGCACTGACGAAGATGAAAAGTCTTTGGCTAGGGAGTTTCAGGCAATGAATGACCTCCATAAAGGCACCAATCAGATGACCAAGAAGTCCTCGAGCTTCTTATATAAAGAGCACCACCTTATTCATCCTCCTCACACCTGAAAACTCCTCTCTCTCCCTACTGCTCCATTTCCCTGTGAAGTTCGAACTAGAGATCCAACATTGGGGTTTTTTTGACCAAAGAAGGTGATGTCGGGTTCTTTAGATTTGGGTAGAAGTTAGCAACCCAATGGTAGTCTCCATTTACTCCGAGGATCACCAGAGAAACGCCGTTGTGATTGAACAGCGAAGCAGCTCTGGGGAACCGAAGCTACCCTAGTTTGGCCCAGCTAAAAATGACTAATTCGAGCCCTTCTTGAGCCAAACCAAGCTCTCCTAACACTTCCACATCTCTCATATGACTGAATTAGAGCGAAACGATAGGACAATTTATCTCCCCTCTTTAAATTCCAATCAGTGATATAGAGAGAACTAGTGAAACTTCATTGACCAAATTCTCCCTCAATTCAGCATGAATTGATGTGATTCTTGATCCTAGGAGGAACCTCAGGATGAGAGCTATCTGCCTAGATCAAAATCTTGGACCGCCGCCTGATGGTAAGCTTTCGAAACTTTCTCTCCCAAGTCTAGTTTGTTCACAAAGTTCTGTTTGAGCTCAATTTGAACCCAAATGATGCGATTTAAAGTTTCATTGAATTATATGGAAGTGTAGGAACTCAATTTTACCTTCAATTTCAACAATTAACCTCAATTGATTTATCAATTTGATGAAATCAAATTTAGCCAGTGTGAAAAGGGGAATTGGGGGAAAAATTTACGGATTTAAAAAATTCCCATTTTGCCCCTACTTTACAAAAATGGCAATTTGACCCCAATGAATTTCAAAAATTGACCAATTGGTCATCCAACATCTTTTTCATAGCAAATTGACCCTCAATTTTGGGAAATTGCACTTTTGGTCATTCAATTTATTGAAATCCCCAATTTCTCCATAAAATTTCCCCTAATTTCCCCTATCAACTGGTCGAATTTGATTTCATCAAATTGATCATTCAATTAGGCTTAATTGTTGAAATTGAAGGTAAATTTGAGTTCCTACACATCCATACAATTCAATTGAGCTTTGAACTACAACATTTGTGTTAGAATTGAACTCAAACGGAGCTTTGCTAGAAAACTAGGTGTAGAGAGAGAAAGCTTCGAAAGCTTACCGGCGGAGGTGCAGTGGTCTGAGCTCTTGATCGGGGAAGGTAGCTCTTGTCTTGAGGTTCCTTCTATGATCAAGAATCGCTACAATTGAAGTCAAATTAAAGGTGAGTTTAGTCAGTGAAATTTGGCACTTTCTGTCACGCCCCGACCTATTTTGGTTAGATCCCTGTGATCAACCCGCCACTTTCCCGACTTACTAAGGGTTGCCCCTTCTTGATAAATAGTGAGGAGTAAGGCGTCCTTTATACTAGCACCTTTCCTAGAATAACATAAATCAAAACTACATAAAATTTTGAAACTTATCATACTTGGCTTACAGGTGTGTTAGCTGGTGGTCTATTGGGGTAAGCTTTCCGAGGTTACCTAAAAGGGATATAGGGGAGGGGGTGAGTTAAACGACTCAGTGAATGGGTGTTTTAGGGTATGACTTACAGAAAAATAGTTTGAATTGGAGTGTGCTAGACTCCTTATTTTAAGATTTCTCATTTTTAAAATCTCAATTTTTCATAGCCATTTCTCATTTACACAGTGTGTTTATCAACCAACACACATACTTTATCATGAAGGAAAATACACATTCACATGCCAGCTTGTCCACTGTACCCACTTGTGGCATCAGAGTGACTTTATTGATCACCTAGATAGAAGCACATCCACTTCTACCATGAGAATGAGTGGATGCACGTGACATCCGACCCTCAATCCCACAAGAAAACTCCGTGTCCAAATGAGGAGAGAGACCTCATCCTATCCCCACCTCGGTCTCATGCACATTGAAGCTACATCGAGCTTCTCAAGACTTTTGGTACGACTAACTGCCCTTATCTCTACCAGGTTATCCAGAGCCCTAGGACGCATCACTACCCATCTTGGGCATCTTGAAGTTCTCGTAACATAGTGCATGCACAAATCAACAATTTTCCCACATAAGCCATATAATCTATGGTGCCACTTGTCCAATGGCCCCGACCCTTAACTCGACCTGCAACTATTTGTCTCGATTGGTCCATAGACTTGTCATGTCACACTATCGCCAGTCCAATGAGTATGTGAGTCCTATCTCAGTACCATGGCCAAACAATTCATTCACTTAAGTTTTCATGGCTTAAAATCATTTTTGTTTATGAGCTCCTACTCAAGGGCCCACTGTTCGAGATTTTCAAAATCTGGCATATTAGCACCCAAGTTCCAAAACCAAGGCCTCCGACCTATATGAGCTATTGGAGATCCCATCAAGAAGGTCTCCCAAAAGTTTTAAGTAGTGGCACACAGTCAGGGGAGAGTACTTCTGACAAAATAATCTTTTCAGTCGTCCATCACACCAACTGAGTACGAGGACATCTACCCTTATAATTGATAAGTGGGTTTTCCACTTCCTTACAATAAGTTCCATCATACCAACCGGGTATGATTTACTTACAATTGTTAATAGTTTTTCTGCGTGATTTCCACATGACTCCTCTCAGGTGTGATTGTTAAAATACCAATTAGTAGTGGGTTTTCATTTCCAAGGTGCTTATCATCCCAACTGGGTATAATATTAAATATCCCACTCACCCGATCGTGCAGTGAATTCCTCATATTTGGCTATTTGCCTCCATGCGAGCTTGTACTTGTTGGCGTTCCCGGTATTTCATGTTCCTACACGATATGAACATCCTTGTTCATTATCCTTTGGCCTATTAGCCTTCATTCACCACGAATAAATATAATATTCGAACTTTTTGATTTATTGCAATTACGTCCTTAAAGTTCTTTTTCTTTAACTTTAGGTCCCTAATGCCAATTTCCCCCCAAATTGAGTCTCGAAATGTCTAATTTCACCTTAGGGCCTCAATTTATTCAAAATCACAAAAAGGGGTTCAAGTTTCCCAAATTTCCAATTTGGTCCCCAACTTCTCCAAAATTACCATTTTGCTCTTACTTTACAAAAATGGTAAGTTTTGCCCCAAAAATTCCAAAATTTGCCCAATTGGTCCTCCAACATCTTTATTATGCCCAATTGGCCCTCAATTTTATGAAATTGCACTTTAGTCCCTCGAATTTTTGAAATCCCCAAATTTCACCCAATTCAAACCTCCTTACTCAATTGATTTTGATTTCATTAAATTGACCGGTCAAATGAGTTTAATTGTTGAAATTGAAGTTAGGTTGGAGTTCCTACACCTTAATATGATTCAATTGCACTTTGAATCACATGATTTGATGTCGGAATGAACTCAAACAAAGCTTCATTGGAAAACTGGACTTAGAGAGAGAAAGCTTCAAAATCTTACAGTCGGGGGCACAGTAGTCCGAGCTTTCAATCTGGGCAGATAGCCCTTGTCCTAAGGTTTCTCCTAGGATCAAGAATTGCTTCAATTGATGACAAATTGAGTGAGAATTTAGTCATCGAAGTTCTGCCGGTTCTCTCTCTAGCACCGATCAGAATTTACAGAGGGGAGCCAAATTGGCTTATCTTTCAGATCTAATAAAGTTGTATGAGGATTGTAGAGGTGTTGGGAAGGCTTGGTTTGGCATGAGAAGGGCTCGAATTGGCCAATTTCAGCTCGACCGAAACAGGCCAGCTTCGGTCCTTCAAAGCTGCTTCACTCTACTATCACACCGGTGTTTCTCCGGCGACCCTCAGAGCAAATGTAGACTACAGGTGTGTAGCTTACTTCTCCATGAATTCAAAGAACCTTACAATGCCTTCTTTGGCTTAGAAAAGACCTTATATCAGATCTTTGGTTCGAGCATCACCAAAAATTGGAGAAATTGAGAGAGAATGATGTTTTTCAGATGTGGAGAGGATGAATAAGGAGGGGCTCTTTATATAGGAAGCTCGAACACTTCTTGGTCATTTCATTGGTTCCTTAACTGCTGTCATTCATTGCCCGAAACTACCTGGCTGGACACTTTTCAACTTTGTCAGTGCCGCTCAATTTTCCAGAGAGTGAACAGTGCTGTCATCTAAAGGAAGAAGACAACACTATTCCAAACCGGACCAGACCGATCCGAACCAGGTTCAAAGTTTAATTCGGTCGGCATAGGCCTAATTAGATTGAGTTTTTCAAAATTTAAAATTTCTAAATTTATCTAAATTCATTCTCTATAGAATGGTGGCCTCAAATCTCAAATTTGAATTTTCTAAGCCACCTAGAAAAATAAATTTAGCATCTAGTTCAATCCGATTTAGATACGGTTCACCTGAACCTATTTGGTTTTTATCTCCAATTCATCCTAAAGTCATTTTTCATGAATTTTGTGACACTTTAGGTAACTCGAGATCCATAAATTTCTCGATTTTCCCTTTCTCTATTGGTTCTAGTTCATGAACTGACTCGGTTCATAAACCGGTTCAATTCAACTTGGATCTGGATCTCCTGAACCGGTCTAGGTTTCTCTCACAAATTGTCCTACGGTTCTTTTCCAAGGTTTTATGAACCCTTTGGGTCACTCGAGAGTTGTAAATTTCCCAAATTCCCCTTCTATCATGATCGGGTTTGTCATGCCCTGACCTGATTTGGTCGGATCCCCGTGATCAACCCGCTAGTCTCCTGATTTATTTAAGAGTTTCTCTTGGTTATAAACCATAAAGGGTAAGGCATCCTTTAAACCTCTACCTTTCCTAGAATAACATAAATAAAAACTACACAAGATTTTTAAATTAAACATACTTGTCTCACATGCGTATCAATTGGTGATCCTTGTAGGTAGGCTTTTCGGGATTTCCAAAAAAGGGATATCAGGGAGGGGTTGATTACAACGACTCAATGAATGGGTTTTCAAAATTTTAAAAAGATCTATTTGGGGTGTGCTAGACTCTTAATTCCTTTCAAAAATCATTTCATTTTTGTTTTCGGTATTTATCACCATTTCTCATTAATCACGGTGTGTTGTCACCCAACACACATCCTTCATCATGAAGTCCAATCACACAATCGCATTCCAGCCCATCCAGTGAACCCACTTGTGGCGTCGGAGCGACTTTATTGGCCACCTATATAGAAGCACGTCCACTTCTACCCAGAGAATGAGTGGATGTACGCGACATGCGACCCTCAATCCCAAAATCAATTCTCCGTGTCCGTGTGAGGATAGAGACCTCATCCCGACCCTACCCTGGTCTCGTGCGCTTGAAGCTACGTTGAGCTTTGCTAGGTCACCTGATCCGATGAACTACCCTTATATCCACCAGGTCGTCCAGGGCCCTAGGGCACATCACTACCCCTCTTGGTTATCTTGAAGGTCTCGTACACACATTGGATGCAAAATCAGAATTTCCACATCATGCCATATAATCTGTGGTGCCACTAGTCCAATGGCCCTGACCTTCAACTCAACCTATAACTATTTGTCTTGACTAGTCCGGAGACCTGTCATGTCAAACTACCACTAGTTGACTAAATATGTATGTTCTATCTTGGTACCATGGCCAAACAATTCATTTATTTAAAGTTTTATGGCATATATCTCATGTTTGTTTATGAGGTTCTACTCGTGCTATCTAGCCTATGGCCCACTATTTGAGATTTTAAAAACCGAGCATATTAGCCCCCAAGTTCCAAAACCGAGACCCCCGACCTATAATAGCTATTCGAGCTCCCGTCAAGAAGGTCTCCCAAATTGTTTAAGCAGTGGCACATAGTCAGGGGAGAGCACTTCCAACAAAAATATGTTTTTAACAATCTATCATAACAACCGAGTATGAGGACATCACCACTAATAATTGATGAACAGGTTTTTCACTTCCTTCGAGGAAGTTTCATCATACCAACCGAGTATGATCTACTTACAACCGGTAAGTAGTTTTTTCGCGTGATTTTCACATCACTCCTCTAAGTTGTGATGTTTAAAATACCACTAAGTAGTGGGTTTTTATTTCGAGGTACTTATCATCCCCAACCGGGTATGATATAAAATCCCACTCACTCGATCGTGCAGTGAAATTCCACTTAGTCGGTTTCCTTTACTAGCAAGCTTAACTTCAGCTGGCATTCCCGATGTCTCATTTTCCTACATGAAATGAACATGGTTGTTCATTATTGTTTGGCCTAATAGCCCTCAATTATTCCAAATGAATGGGAAAAACCCACTTTTCCTTTATTTGCATTTATGTCCCTAAAGTTATTTTTCTTTTAACTTTAAGTCCCTATTATTGGTTTTTCCTTTAATTGAGTCCCGAAAATTTTAAAATTCCTCATGGGATCTCAATTTAATCTATTTCATAAAATGGGGCTCAAGTTTCCCAAATTCCTGATTTTGGCCCCCAAATTTTCCAAAATTACCATTTTGCCCTTCCATTAGAAAAATGGTAAGTTTTGCCCCAAAAATTCTAAAATCTCCCAATTGGCCCTCTAATATTCTTATCATGCCCAATTGACCCTCAATTTTATAAAATTTCATTTTGGTCCTTCAAATTTTTAGAAATCCCCAATTTCCCCACAATTTCAACTCTCTAACACTGCCAAATTTGATTTCATCAAATTTACCGATCAAACACTTCTAATTGTTCATATGATTCCATATCACTTTGAATCACAAGCTTTAACACCGGAACGGGCTCAAATGGAGCTTCACCGGAAAATAGACTGTAGAGAGAAAAAGCTTCAATTGCTCATCGGTGAGAACGCGACTGTCACGCCCCAACCCGGTTTGGTCAGATCCCCATGAACAACCCGCCATTCTCCCAGTTTATTAAAGGGTTTCCCCTAATTATAATCCGTAAAGAGTAAGGCATCCTTTAAACTTGCACCATTTTCAGGAATAGCATAATCAAAACTCCATGGAATTTTAAACTTTACATACCTGTCTTACATGCATCTTAGTTGAGTGTCTTTCAGGGTAGGCTTTCCGAGATTTCTTGAAAGGGGTATAAGGGAGGGGGTGAGTACGACAACTCAGTGAATGGGTTTTTAAAGGTTAACTTTTAAGAAAAACATCCCGTCCCCACCCCAGTCTCATGCGCTTGGTGCTACTCCAAATTTCGCACAGACACCTAGAACGACGAACTGCCCTTATAGCCACCAGGTCGTCCAGTGCCCATAGGATGCATCACTACCCCTCATGGGCATCTTGATGATCCTGTACTCAGAGTGCATGCACAAACAATGTTTTCTCATTTTGCCATGTAATATGTGGTGCCACTGGTCCAACGGCCCCGACTCTCAACTCAACCCGTAGTCGTTTGTTTTGACTGGTCCGTCGACCTGTCATGTCACACTACCGCTAGTTGATTGAGCATGTCGGTTCTATCTAGGTACCATGGCCAAACAATTCACTTATTAATTTTTATGGCACATATATCATTTTCGTTTACGAGCTCCTACTTGTGCCAACTATCCTTGGGCCCACATATGTGAAAATCGGGCATTTAGCCCCCAAGTTCCAAAATCGAGCCCCCCGACCTATCAGAGCTATTTGAGCTCCCGTCGAAAAGGTCTCCCAAATTGTTTAAGCATTGGCACACAGTCAAGGGAGAGCACTTCTGATAAAACATATGTTTTCTCTATTCATTATACCACCCGAGTATAAGGACACCTCCATTCATAATCGATGAACGGGTTTTCAACTTCCTTCGAGGAAGTCTCATCATACCAACCGAGTATAATCTACTTACAACCGTTAAGTGGTTTTTAAATTTAAGTTATGCTCATCATCCCAACCGGGTATGATGTTAGTAAACCCACTCACCCGTTAATGCCGTGAATTCCACTAGACCGGTTCTTTGTATTCACGCGAGCTTGTCCTTACTGGCATTCCCGGTATTTCGTGTTCCTACATGATATGAACAACCTTGTTCATTATTACTCGGCATAACAATCTTCATTCATTTCCAATGAATGAGAAAACCCAAACTTTTAGTTATTTGCAATTAGGTCCCTAAAGTCGGTTTTTCCTCAAATTGAGTCCCGTAACTATGAAAATTTATCCTGAAACCTCAATTTATTCAATTTCACCAAAAGGGGTTTAATTTCCCAAATTTCCAATTTGGTCCCCCAATTTTTCTAAAATTACCATTTTGTCCTTTTAAAAAAATGGTAAGTTTTGCCCCAAAAATTCCAAAATTCCTCAATTGGTCCTCCAACATTATTTTCATGCCCAATTAACCCTCAATTTCATAAAATTGCATTTTGGCCCTTTTAATTTAAAAAATGCCCAATTTTCCCCCAATTTTAACTCTTCAACACTACCGAATTTGATTTCATCAAATTGACCGATCAAACACTTCTAATTATTGAAATTGAGTTCCTGCATGTTCATACGATTCTAAGAAACTTTGAATTGCAGATTTTAACGCTGTAATGAGCTTAAACAGAGCTTCGCCAGAAAACAGACTGTAGAGAGGGAAAGCTTCGATTTCTCACCGGTGATGGCATGGCGGTCCGAGCAGATAGATCTCATCTTGAGGAATATCTGAGAATCAAGAATCGTATCAATTGATGCAGAATTGAGTTAGAATTTCATTATTGAAATTCTGTCGGTTCTCTCTCTAGCATCGGCCCAAAATTGCAAAGGGGAGTTGAATTAGCTTACCTTTCAGTCCTAATTCGGCCGTGGGAGGGTTGTGGAAGTGTTGGGAGGGTTTGGTTTGGTCTGAGTAGGGCTCAAAATGGCCAATTTTATTTTCGCCGAACTGGGGCAACTTTGGTCTGCCGGAGCTGCTTCACTGTTCCATCATGTTGGCGCTTCTCTAGTGATTCTCGGATTGACTGGAGTTTGCTATCCAATAGCTGACTTCTCCCCGGTTCTAAAGAGCCTGACCTCTCCTTCCGAGGTTAAGAAAAATGTTCAAGTTGAAGCTCCGGTTTAAGCTTCACCGGGAAATGGAATAGTAGAGAGAGAGATAAGTGTTCGGGTGTGAGGAGAATGAATGGGGATGACCTCTTTATATAGGTGTAAAACCATGTATTAAATGTGAGAGATTTATTACTAGTATTAACATTGCCATAAATTATTGGTATTAATTCCAATCATTTAATATATATATTAATTTATGTCTATTTATGATAAGTACACTTAACTTTAAAGTTCTTATAGAATCTAGTTCACCTGAGCCAATTTGGTTTTTATTTTCTAATTTGTCTTAAGTTTCATTTCCAAGGTTTAATGAACCCTTTGGATCACCCGAAAGTTGTAAATTTCCATATTGCTTGTTCCCAAATATAAATCGGCTCGGTTTTCTTATTCAGTTTGACCGGTTCTTTTCCCGATTTTCCTTAACTCAAAAGTGTGGGGTTTACAGCGACAGTCTGAGCTTTCTATCTGGGTACATAACTCTCCTCCCAAGGTTCCTCCTAGGATCAAGAATAAAATCAATTGATGTTGAATTGGATTAGAATTTTGTCATTGAAATTTGGTCGACTCTCTCTCTAACACTGGTTGCAAATTGCAGAGGAGAGTCAAATTGGCTTACCTTTCGGTCCTAATTCGACCGTGGGAGGCCTGAGGGAGTGTTGGGAGAGCTAGGATTGGCCTGAGGGGGGCTCAAATTGGCCGATTTCAGCTTGGCCAAAATAGGGCAGCTTTGGTCCGTCGGAGTTGCTTCACTGTTCTATCACGCCGACATTTCTATAGTGACTCTCAAAGCAAACAGACACTACAGACATGTAGTTGACTTCTCCCTGGTTCTAAGGAACACCACCTTGCCTTCTGTGGCTAAGAAATGACCCTATATCAAAGTTGGTTCGAGCTTCATCGAAAAACTAAGCAGTTGAGAGAGAGTGAGCTTTTCAGGTGTGAAGAGGGTGAATGAGTATGAGGTCTTTATATAGGAAGCTTGGAGACTTCTTGGCCATCCAATTGGTACCTTAGTGGTAGTCATTCATTGCCTAAAACTCCCTGGCTTGAGACTTTTCAACTTTTCCAGTGCTACGTGAATTTTTGTTGAGTGAAAAGTGCCGTCATCTGAAGGAAGAAGATGACACTATTTCGAACCGAACCGGAGCGGTCCAAACCGGGTTTAAAGCTTAAACCAGCCGGTTCACCCCCAATTCGAATAAAATTTTCAAATCTAAAAATTTCTAAATTCATCTAAATTAATTTTCTACCTAATGTGGTCTCAAATCTCAAATTTAAAATTTTTAAGCCACCTAGAAAAATGAATTTAGAAACTGGTTCAATAGTGGTACAAACCGGTTTGATTTGGATCGGATCCGGTTTAGCTGAACCAGTTTGGTTTTCATCCACCACTCATCCCAAAGTCCTTTTTCATGGCTTATTTGACTCTTTAGGTCACTTGGGATCCATAGATTTCCCAGTTTACCCTCTCTTTATCGGTTCTGCTTCATAAATCAGCTCAATTCATAAACCGATTCAATGCGGTTCGAGTCTGGTTCACCCGAACTGATCCGGTTTTTCTTTCCCACTTTGTTCTAAAGTTCCTTCCTAAGGTTTATAAATCTTTTTGGGTCACAAGTGAGTTGAAATTTGTCCAATTTGCCCGTTCCCCAATAAATGGGTTAGGAATCGGTTCAGTTTTCTCACTTGGTTTGACTGGTTCTTTCTAGGTTTTCTTTAACTATGAAAAGTGGGGTTTACAAGGTTTGTGAACCGATTTAGTGTTTCTCACTTGGTTGGACTGGTTCTTTTCCCGAGCGGGGTATACACTTTCTCTCTCTAACCCCGATCTACAACGACTAAGGAGCGCCAAATTCGTTTACCTTTTAGATCTGTTGATGTTGTGTAAAGGCTGTGCGGGTGTTGGGAACGCTTGGTTTGGCTGGAGGAGGGTTGAATTTGGCCAAATTCAGCTCGGCCAAAAAAGGGCAGCTTGGGTCCGTTGGACCTGCTTCACTTTTTTATTCTATCAGTGCTTCTCCATCGGTCCTCGGGACAAAAGTAAGACGCTATTAGGTAGCTGACTTCCCCCAGAGTTTGTAGGACATGACCTTGCCTTTTGAGGCTAAGAAAAATGTTTATATCGGAGCTCTAGTTCAAGATTCACCGGAAATTGGAGCAATTGAGAAAGAATGGAGATTTGAGGTTTGTGGAGGATGAATCGAGAGAATCTCTTTATATAGGTAGCTCGGTGACCCTTTGCCCGACAACTTTCCATTTGGGTTGAGCTTATCATCGCCCTAAAACGGCCTGATCGGAGCTATTATTCCTTTGTCAGCATTATCCATTTTCTATATTAATAAATAGTGCTGTCATCCAAAGGAAGAAGATGACACTGTTCCGAACTGGACCAGTCTGATCCAACTAGGTTCAATGGTAAAAATCAGCCAATTCTGGCCCGATTGGACCAGTTTTCTCAAAATTAAAAATTTATAAATTCATCTAAATTCATTTTCTATCCATTATGGCTCCAATTTCCCAAATTTGATCACTTTAAGCCACCACAAAAAATGAATTTAGAACCCGATTCATGCATTGTTCAAACCGGTTTAGGTCTGGTTCACCCTTAAACAGATTGTTTTTCTCTTCCCATTTGTTCCAAGGTTCTTTTCCATGATTTGTATGATTTTTGGAGTCACTTGAGATTTGCAAATTTTCCATTTTATCGGTTCTTTACCAGTTTCGGTTCATTAACCAACTTAGTTTTCTCTTTTGAATTATTTGGTTCTTTTCTCGGTTTTCTTATCTTTAAACTATGTGGTTTATAACTCTCCCCTCCTTTTAGGGGTTTTGTCCCCAAAACGAAATCAGCATCCCTTGCATCAGAAATAATTTCCCTTGATGTCAACTTGGGGTTTGCTTGACATGCTAACACTTAAGTTATTCTTTCACTTAGCCCCTTTAAATCATGCACTTAAGGAATTTCTTTTCCTTTCCATTGTTTACTCACTCCATGGAGTTTATCATAACTAGGCATGTCTTACCCACTAGTTCAAAGGTACATCATTAGGTTCACTTCTTCTTCGGCTTAGGGCAATATTCTTCCTCTTGAGGGTTCTTGCCTAGGATTTCAGGGTTGGGAGTTCCAAAATGCCTAATCGTTCCCATGTCTAGTTATTCTCTTGATCGTTGAAACCCTTAACTTGGTATTCTTTCGAGTGTTATATACTTGATTTCACAGGTTTCAGTGTTATCACCTTTTCGTCCTATTTTGACCCTTCCTTCATCCATTGTTTATTACAACTTCAGTCCAAATTGTATGTTTGACCTTATCATGCTTAACTAACATATGCTTCCTTGCTTTACTCACATTTTCCCCTGGGATTGTTAGGCTTACATGTCCCTTATCGCATGACATGTTCTAGAACTTGTCTTTGTCCATTAGGATTCTAGAATACATCCTTTATGGTTGTTCTCAACTTTTCAACCTTTCGGGGATCGTATAACTTTGTCCCTCTTTTCGTCTTGTAGTATTCCTCGACTACCTTTACTGTTATCAAATCATCCTTCTTACCTTTGACGTCATGTCTTACATAACCGTGTCAGTTTTCCTTACTTACTCATCCTTTGCCAACTTCCTTATTGGGTTTTTCTGGTTCCAATCATTGGGTTTCCCAATGACTTACCGACACACTAGGATTCTTCCATTCTTATGTCCTTCCTCATTTCCAGTGGTGTACTTTACTCAAAGACTTTCCCTTTCCTTAATCCATTCTTACTCGCTCGTGACCATTTCATGATTCTTTATTCTGAGTTGTTCCCTTTCGGTCTATGTGTCATTTGCTTTGTTTGGGGAGTTCCCTTTTTATGGTTTCATTCTCTACTTTGTCCTTAGGTGCTACATGCTCAACCTTCTTACCATTCCTTAAAGGTTTCTTTCTTCATCTCCTTACACCCTTTCTATATTGGGGCATTTGCCCACCTTCAATCCTCCATTGTCTTAAAATTTCCATTTCATCTCTTATTTCTTATCTGAGCAACTTCCGATTATTGGTCTTATTTCGTGTACTCCACCCTATGCCTAGCCGTCCACTATTTGGGCTCCATTATGTGAGCGTAGACTAGGGCCAATCTTGTGTTCATTTCCTTTAATCATTTCTTAACTGGAGGGCTTGCTTCTCCAAAGTTTCTCAGATGTGCTTTCCTCTATTTCCTTATTATGGGTAGTCCACCCCTTTTTTACTTGTACATCATCTTTTGATGCTATCATTCTACTTACTTGATCCTTGGGTTTAACTTACTCTTTGGACCCTCATGAGTACATTTCCTTTTGTACTTGATCTTTTCATCTTAACTAGCAATGCATTTTTCATGCTTATCTTCTCTTCCAACTTTAATTAGGTCCATCACCTCTTCGTTAAGGCATATACTTTCCTAGGACTTATTCCCTTTATTGGCTTCTTCCTTCTTCATCCTTACAAGTATTTGATCTTAGGGCGACTTTATGACACCCTTTGTTATCATCCTTCCGGTGTGCCCTTCCTCATAAATATTGTAGTATGTCCTTGTACACTTTCCTCATTCCCACTTGTACCTGAGTACCAGTTTATTTTTTTAAGGTGTTCAAATCCTCCTTGTTTCAAGGTCCTTGATCATCTTGTAAGAGGCTTACATAACCCTCTCACAGCATGAGTTTGGTTGTTGATCCATTTCTCAGCCTTTGATCTCTTTAAGGATTTCCTTCATCCTTCTTTTCCAATGTTTTGGCCTTTTCACTTCTCCCTTCTTCCCTGTGGTTTTAGTCCATGGTTCTTCCGAGGGATAGTTTGTTAACTGCCTCATCCTTACTATTTTTTTTTCCAACTATCTAGGGTAGTTGTCTCTAGAATTCACTCGTCCTAGATGCCCATCCTATTGCCCTTCTTAGAGTGTAATCTTTACTACTTTCCAATCCTTCTTAGGGTTTCGTTTACTCTCCTTGACCATCCCATTGTTAATAGTTGCTGCCTTCCGCTAGGTTCGTCTGAAATCCCTATTTTGCTCCTCTGCTTTTCCAAAGCACGTCTCACTTGGCCATCTTGATACATCCTTAACCACTTATGCCCCTTTATGAGGTTGCTTATTTCAGGTTAAGCCTATTATGATCCATCTATCGGTTCCTTAGCTTGAGAATTTCCCTTTTTATGGTCTCACTTCCTACCTTTATCTTTCTACCTAGGCAGTTCCATTCTGGAAGTTTCACGTTCAACCTCCCCAACACTCCTTGAAGGCTTTTTCTTCTTTCCTATCTTACACCCTTCTGATATCGGTACGGTCATCCACCCTTAATCCTTCATTGTCCTCCAATTCCCTTTTTTTTTTCCTTATCCATCCTTCAAGGAACTCCTGATTATGGGTTGGTTCTTTGCACTCCACGTTATGTCCAACCGCCCATTAATGGTCTCTTCAAGGGGTACTTAGTCATATACATCCCTCCAGGGTTCCATTTCCTAGCACATTTCTTCTCCTCTTCACTCTTTCTGTGTTCTACCCTAAAGTTGTTGGAGAAACTTTTCCACATTTGCCCTTTCTAAGGGGTTCTAGGTGTACTTCCCATGTACCTTACCTCTATTTTTGTGGTATTCCTCTCTATTTGACCTTCTTAAGAAGAAGTTTAAATTTTCCTTTACCTCTCTATTTTTTGACCTCTTCCCGAACAACTTACTTAACCTACTCCATGGTCTTAGTCACCCGTCCTTCCTTGATCCTTGAATTTCTCATCCAAGACATTCCTCCTAATTATCTTTTCCTTTTACTTATATATTGCTTCGTTATGTTTTGTTCCTTTGATCCTTCTTATCTTCCATGACCCCTCCTCATATAGTTGAGGTATGAGAACGCGACTTTGTTTGAGCAACTGAGTTTTAGGAAAAAAACAGAATTTTTATTAAAGAGCACAATATGTTTTGGGCATTAACCCCATTACAAGAAGTAGTTTCAGCTTGTGGAGCTACTATACAAGGTTCTTAGTAAGCGTCATTCTTAGTTACAGGTCCATTATGGTGTCCTTAGCATTAGGTTGGCTCTCCTCCTACTCATGGATGTGACCTCAACAGGCACTGGCACCACATTCCTTGGTGTCATTGGATGCTTCCCCATAATGTTTCTTGAGCCTTTGAGACTTTTACTACACCTCATACTTTGGAGAGCTTTTAGGGTGGTCTTCATACGGGGACAAATTGTTGGGTAGTATTGGCAACATCAATCCTAGTTTTATTGGTTACTCTCTTGGGAGCCATCTGGAAATTTTAAAACTTGTTCCTCTTAGTTGCTTTGTTATATAGTCTTGATAATGCATTCCAGAAAATAGGCTTCGATACCACTCAAGTTATCACGCCCTAACCTGGATTGATCGGATCCCCTTGAGCAACCCGCCACTCCTTTTGGTCTATTAAGGGCTTCATCCTTTCTAAACCGCGAGGAATAAGGCATCATTCTTACCTGTCTTTCCTGGAATAGCATTATATAAAACTGAGTATTTTAGAACAAACAAACCAGTCTTCTTATTGTTCCAAATTAGGAGGGTCTTTATGAATGGTGTTTCCTTAGTTACCTGAAAGGGGTAATTGAGAGGGGTGAGTTCTACAACTCAGTGAGCAGGTGTTGGGAGTGAGTTTTCAAAATAGACTTAATATATCCAATCCACGTCAAGATTATCATTTCCTTTAAAAAAAAGATTTCCTCACTTTTGGGTTTCAAAACCATTACCCTGCCAACGGTGACATTTTCTTTTAAAAAGGGTTTCCTCAATTTCAATTTATTTTCCAAAAACCTTTTTCCAAGGTTTACCATTCCATTTCCAAGAATTCTCAAATCCTTTCCAAGGTTTTCAAAACCTTTTTTCCATTTCCATATTAGGTGTGTTTAGCTTTCTTAGCCCACCCCCTTGCCTTTAGAAGCATTTTGCAAATAAACACACGTCCTACAATATGAAGGGTACACACATTCACAGGTGCAGCCTGTCCACTGCACCCACATGTGGATTAGAGTGTCTTTATCGTCCATGAAGATAGAAGCCCATCCACTTCTACCCTAGGTTTGAATGGATGTACTTGACATCCAACCCTCTAACTCGAATGCCAGTTCGTGTCCGTATGAGGATAAAGATCTAATCCTAACCCCACCCCAGTCTCATGTAGAAGAAGCTACTTCGAGCTTCCCGATAGACTAGCACGACGAACTACACATGTAAACCCCGCACTTTTGAGTTAAGGGAAACCGGGAAAAGAACCGGTCAAACTAAATAAGAAAACCGAGCCGGTTTACATTTAGGAAAAAGCAATATGGAAATTTACAACTTCCGGGTGATCCAAAGGGTTCATTAAACCTTGGAAAATAAACTTAAGACAAATTAGAAAACAAAAACCAAATTGGTTTAGGTGAACTAGATGCCATAAGAACTTTAAAGTTAGGCTTGATTGCCCGAGAGTAGTGTGAGGATGGGTGACCTTACCTGAGAAGTATGAATTTTTTTGTAACCAGAAATTTTATGCGAAGTACGACTTATCATAAATAGCTATAAATTAATATATATTTAATTATTGTAATTAATACCAATAATTTAATACCCAAATTAAATTATTAGAATTAATGTAAATAATTTAATAGCGAAATTAAATTATTGGAATTAATACCAATAATTTATGGCAATATTAATACTAGTAATAAATCTCTCCCATTTAATACATGGTTTTACACCTATATAAAGAGGTCATCCCCATTCATTCTCCTCACACCCCAACACCTCTCTCTCTCTCTCTCTCTCTACTGCTCCATTTCTCGGTGAAGCTCGAACTAGAGATTCAACTTGAACAAAGATCATGCTCTTTAGAACTGGGGAAAAGATAACTATCTGGTAGCAAACTCTAGTCAATCCGAGAATCGTTGGAGAAGCACCGACATGATGGAATAGTGAAGCAACTCCAGCAGACCGAAGCTGCCCTATTTCGGCCAAGCAGAAATCGGCCATTTCAAGCCCTCCTCAGGCCAAACCAAGCCTTCCCAACACTTCCTCAGCCCTCCCACAGCCGAATTACGACTGAAAGGTAAACCAATTCAGGTCCCCTCTACAATTTTCGGTCGATGCTAGAGAGAGAACTGGTAAAACTTTAATATTGAAATTCTAACTCAATTCAGCATCAATTGATGCGATTCTTGATTCTAGGATGAACCTCAAGAAGAGAGCTATCTGCCTAGATCGAAAGCTTAGACTGTCGTGCCCTCACCGATGAGAAATCGAAGCTTTCTCTCTCTACAGTCTATTTTCCAGCGAAGCTCCGTTTGAGCTCGTTCCGACGTTAAAATCTACGATTTAAAGTTTCTTAGAATCGTATGAACATGTAGGAACTCAATTTCAACTCCAATTTCAACAATTAGAAGTGTTTGATTGGTTAATTTGATGAAATCAAATTCGTTAGTGTTGAAGAGTTGAAAATGGGAAACAAATTGGAGATTTTCGAAATTCAAATGGCCAAAATGCAATTTTTTGAAATTGAGGGTCAATGGGGCATGAAAATAATGTTGGAGGATCAATTGAGGAATTTTGGAATTTTTGGGGCAAAACTTATCATTTTTGTAAAGGAAGGGCAAAATGGTAATTTTGGAAAATTTGGGGGACCAAATTGGAAATTTGAGAAATTAAACCCCTTTTTGGTGAAATTGAATAAATTAAAGTCCCAAGATTAATTTTAAAAGTTATGGGACTAAATTTGAGGAAAAACCGAGATTTGGGACTTAAAGTTAAAGAGAAATAACTTTAGGGACCTAATTACAAATAACTAAAATTTTGGGTTTTCTCATTCATTGGAAATGAATGAAGGCTGTTATGCCGAGTAATAATGAACAAGGATGTTCATATCGTGTAGGAACACAAAATACCGAGAATGCCAGCATGGACGATCTCGCGTGAATACAAAGAACCGGTCAAGTGGAATTCACCGCGTTAACGGGTGAGTGGGTTTACTAATATCATACTCGTTTGGGATGATGAGCACAACTTAAAGTTAAAAACCACTTACCGGTTGTGAGTGGGTTTACTAACATCACACCCGGTTGGGATGATGAGCATAACTTAAAATTTTAAAACCACTTACCGGTTGTGAGTGGGATTATATATCATACCTGGTTGGGGATGATAAGTGCCTCGGTATGAAAACTCACTATTTAGTGGTATTTTAAACATCACTACTAGAGGAAGTGATGTGAAAATCATGCTGAAAAACTACTTACCGGTTGTAAGTAGATCATATCCGGTTGGTATGATGAGACTTCCTCGAAGGAAGTTGAAAACCCATTCTTCGGTTATGAATGGAGGTGTCCTTATGTCGGGCGGTATAATGGATAGAGAAAACATATGTTTTGTCGGAAGTACTCTCCCTTGACTATGTGCCAATGCTTAAACAATTTGGGAGACCTTCTCGACGGGAGCTCGAATAGCACTATTAGGTCGGAGGCCTCGGCTTTGGCACTTGGGGCTAAATGCCCGATTTTGAAAATCTCGTACAGTGGGCCCAAGGCTAGTTGGCATGAGCAGGAGCTCGTTAACGAACATGATATTTGTGCCATAAAATTTAATAAGTGAATTGTTTGCCCATGGTACCAAGATAGGACCGACATGCTCAGTCAACTAGCGGCAATGCAACATGATAGGTCGACGGACCAGTCAAGGCAAACAACTGCAGGTTGAGTTGAGAGTTGGGGTCATTGGACCAGTGGCACCATTGATTACATGGCAATATGAGAAAACATTGTTTGTGCATGCATTGTGAGTACGGGATCATCATGACGCCAATGAGGGGTAGTGATGCATCCTAAGGGCACTGGATGACCTGGTGGCTATAAGGGCAGTTCGTCGTTCCAGTTGTCTGTGCGAAATCTGGAGTAGCACCAAGCGCATGAGACCAAGGTAGGGACAGTATGAGGTCTCTATCCTCATACGGACATGAAGAAGTGATTTCAGGATTGTGGGTAGGATGTCACGTACATCCACTCATTCCCAGGGTAGAAGTGGTTGTACTTCTATCCAGGTGGCAGAAAAGTCGCTCCGAAGCCACTAGCAGGTTCAGTAGTGATACTGACTTGTGAATGTGTGTAACCTTCATGATGAAGTATGTGTGATGGGTGATTACACTCCATGGTAAATAAGAAATGGTGGAAAAACCCAAATTTTTAAATGAAGGGATTTTTTAAAACAAAGTAGTCTAGCAGACTCCGTATAAATGTATTTTTTTTAATAAGTCAAAAGATTTTAAAAACCCATTCACTAAGTAGTCATACTCACCCTCTCCCTTATATCCCTTTCAAAAAATCTCAGAAAGCCTACCCTTAAAGACCATCAACTAAGATGTCTGTAAGACAGGTATGTAAAGTTTTAAATTTCATGCAGTTTTGATTATGCTATTCCAAGAAAAGGTGCAAGTTATAGGACACATTACTCTTTACGGGTTACAATAAGGGGAAACCCTTTAATAAACCGGGAGAGTGGCGGGTTGATCACGGGGATCCGACCAAACTGGGTCGGGGCATGATAGCACTTATCTCCACCATGACATCCAGTAGCCCTTAGGACCCATCACTACCCGTCTTGGGCATCTTGATGGTCTTGTATCACAAGTGCATGCACAAACAATAATTTTCACATATGGCCATTATCTTTGGTTCCAATGGTCCAACGGCCCCGATCCTCAAACTGATCTGCATCTATTTATTTAGGCCAGTCCGTTGACCTGGCCCTGACGCACTGCCGCTAGTCCATTGAGTATTGTCAGTCCTAACTTGGTACCATGGTGAAATCACACAACAATTTCATTAGAAATTTTCATGGCTTTCTTGACTCAAGTTTATTTACAAGCTCCTGCTCGTGCCCACTAGCCTTGGGGCCATTGTACATGATTTTCCAAAACCGGGCATTTAGCCCCATGAGTTAAAAAATCTAAGGCCTCTTGGCCTAACTAAGCTGTTCTAGGACCCGTCAAGAAGGTCTCCCAAATCTTTTAAGCATTAGCAGACAGTTAGGGGAGAACACTTCTGACAAAAAGGTTATTTTCCACTTCAACACACCAACCAGGTGTGATGATATCTCCACTTACAACCGGTAAGCGGATTTCTTCTTTCCTCAAGGAAGTTCATTATACTAATCGGGTATGATAATCTCTAGTTATGGCCATTAAGTAGGTTTTCTTTTAATAAAAGTGAGCTTATCATCCCAACAGGTATGATGTATAAAATTCCCACTCACGAGTGGTTTGTCACTTTTAAAGTACTCACCATCCCAATCGAGTATGATGTAATTAAGCCCACTCACTCGATGGCTATGACGTGTTTATCCCCAGTCGGTTTCCAAGTTTACGCGACCTTTCTCTTGCTGGCGTTCCAGTCATATATGTTTCTACATGATTTGGGCATCCTTATTAATTATAGTTTGGCATAACAACCATCGTTTTCTCACGTATGAATGATTAGGCTCAAAATTGTTAATTAAGTGCATTCAGGTCCCCAAAGTTCATTTTTCCTTAATTTTAGGTCTCTATTGTCAATTTGTCCCCAAATTGAGTCCCAAGTCTTCCAAAATTCTCTTTGAGTCCTCAATTTAGTAAAAATTGTATAGGGAGCTCACGTTTTCAAATTTCTAATTTGGTCACCATCTTTTCAAAAAATACAATTTCCCCTAGTTTCCAAAAATGGCAATTTGACCCCAAATGTTCCAAAACATGACCAATTGGTCCCCCAACATCTTTCTCATGCCCAATTGGACTTCAATTTTGGGAAATTGCAAAGAAGTCCCTCAAATTTTTGAAATCCCCAATTTTCCCCCAAAATCTACCCCAATTTCTCCCCTTGAAACTGACTGAATTTGATTTCTTCAAATCAGCCATTCAATTGGGGTTAATTTTCAAATTGAAGTAAGGATCAATTCCTAAACTTTCATATGATTCAATTGAGCTTTGAACCGCAGCATTTGGGTCTGAATTGAGCTCAAACGTAGCTTCGCTGGAAAACTACTCATAGAGAGAGAAAGCTTCAAAAGCTTAGTATCAGAGGAGCAACGGTCCGAGCTCTCAATCGAGGAAGGTAGCTCTTGTCCTAAGGTTCCTTCTAGGATCAAGAATCACTACAATTGAAGTCAAACCGATGGTTGTTCATCATCCCAACTGGGTATGATGTGAATAAACCCACTCACTCGTTAATAGTGACGTGTTCGTCCTCGATTGATTTTCCCAAGTCAACGCGAGCTTCTCTTGATGGCATTCTGATCCTTCATGCTCCTACACGATTTGGACAAACTTATCTATTAATACTTGGCATAACAGCCTTCGTTCCTCATGTATGAACGATTAAACTTAAAATTTTTAATTAATTGCAATTAGGTCCCTAAAGTTATTTTTCCTTTACTTTAGGTTCCTAAACTAAAAAAATTCACTTTGGGCTCTCAATTTACTCAAAACTATTTGAGGGTTTCAAGTTTCCCAAATTTCTAATTTGGTCCACAACTTTTCATAAATTACCATTTTGCCCTTACTTTACAAAAATGGCAATTTGACCACAATTATTTTCAAAAATCAACCAATTTGTCCTCCAACATCTTTCTCATGGCCAATTGGCCCTAAATTTTGGGAAATTGCATTTTGGTCCCTCTATTTTACGAAATCCCCAATTTTCCCCCAATTAGCACCTTTCAAACTAGTCGAATTTGATTTCATCAAATTGACCACTCAATTGGGTTAATTACTCCAATTGAAGGTATGGATCACTCCCTACACTTCCATACGATTCTATTGAGCTTTAAACCACGTCATTTGGTCTGAATTAAGCTCAAATGGAGCTTCGCCAAAAAACTAAACTTAGAGAGAGAAAGCATTGAAAGCTTACCGTCAGAGGTGCGGCGGTCCGATCTCTCTATCGCGAAAGATAACTCTCTTTGTGAGGTATCTTCTATGATCAAGAATTCCTACAATTGACCCTAATTTGAGGGAGAATTTCGTTAGTGAAATTCTACAGTTTCGCTCTCTAACTCTGACCTATAACGACTGATAAGGGCCAATTTAACTTATGTTTCAAGTCAATTAAGTTCTTCCAAGGGCTGTAGAGATGTTAGGAGAGATTGGTTTGGCCGTAGGTGGGCTGATTTCGGTCGAGCTAAAACGGCCAAAATAGGGCAGCTTCAATCCGCCGAAGCTGCTTCATTGTTTGGTTATGCGGGCGCTTCTCCGGCAATCCTCGGAGCAAATGGAGATTACCATCAGGTAGCTGACTTCTCCCTAAATCTAAGGAATTCAACCTCGCCTTCTTAGGCTCAGAAAAATGCCCAAATCGGAGCTCTAGTTCAAGCTTCACTGGAAAATGGAGCAGTAAAGAGAGAGAAAAGTTTTCAAGTGTGAGGAGGATGAATGAGGAGGGGCTCTTTTTATAGGGAGCTCGGGGACTCTCTAGTCGTCCGATTGGCACCTTTATGGTGCTCATTCAAGGCCTGAAATGCCCTGAATAGAGACGATTTAGCTTCATCGGTGCTATTCATTTTTCCACCAAGTGAACATTGTTGTCATCTAGCGGAAGAAGACGACACTGTACTGAACCGGACCGGACCAGTCTGAACTGGGTTCAATGCTTAATCAGCTAGTTCAGGCTAGATTCGACCAATTTTTTTAAAATTAAAAAATTCTAAATTCATTCTCTATCCAATGGTGGCTTAAATTCCCCAATTTGAATACTTTAAGCCACCTAGGAAAATGAATTTAGCAATCGGTTCAATGATAGTTCAAACTGGTTCAGGTTAGGTTTACCTGAACGGGTTTGGTTTTCTTTTCCAATTCATCCCAAAGTCCTTTTTCATGACTTTTATGACTTCTTAGGTCACTCAAGATTTGTAAATTTACCAATGTATCCTTTATCTAACGGTTGGGGTTCGTGAACCGGTTCAGTTCTCTCTCTTGGGTTGACCGGTTTTTTCCCCAGTTTTTTTGTCCTGAAGGTGCGTGGTTTACAACTCTCCCCTTCTTTGAGGAGTTTTATCCCCAAAACATATTCAACGTCCTTTGCATTGGAAATAACTTCCCATGATGTTAACTTGAATTTTGTTTGACATATTGTTATTTCGCTTATTTTGACTTAGCCCCTTTGTAACACGCACTTTAAAAATTCTTTTCTTTCCATTGCTTACTCATTCCATGGAGCTCATCCCTACTAAGCATATCTTACCTGAGATTTCAAGGATATATCCTTAGATTCAAATCCTTGGTTGCTTAGAGAAATTTTCTTCCCCTTGAGGTTCTTTACTAAGGATTTCAGAGATTAGGAATACCAAGATGCCCAATCGTTCCTGTGTCTAGTTATTCTCTTAATCGTTGAATGCTTTGCACAGTGTTCTTTTGAGCGTTGCGTACTTGTTTTTCACGGGTTTCAGTGTTATCACCTTTTTGTCATGTTTCGATCCTTCATCTATCCGTTGTTTATTACAACTTCAGTCCAAATTTTATGTTTGACCTTGTAATGCTTACTAACTGACCCTTCCCTACTTTGAGTCATATTTTCCTCTGGATTGTTGGGCTTACATGCCCCTTACATCATGACATTTTCTAAAACTTGTCTCTATCCATTAGATTTCTAGAACACTTCCTTGAGGGTCATTCTCAACTTTCCAATCTTTCAGGGATCGTATAACTTCACCCCTCTTTTCATTTGGTAGTATTCCCCGACTACTTTTATCATTATTCTCTCATCCATCTTGCTTTTGACATCATGTCTCACATAATCGTGTCGATTTCACTTACCTACTCATCCTTTCCCAACTTCTTTATTGGGTCTTTCCGATTCCAATAATTGGTTTTCCTGATGACTTATCGACATGCAAGGATTCTTCCCTTCTTATGTCCTTCCTCTTCTTTAGTGGCGTCTTTTATTCAAGGACTTTCCTTTTCCTTAATCCACTCTGACTCACTCATGACCATTTCATGATTCATTATTTCGAGTTGGTCCCCTTTTTGGTCTATTTATCGATTGCTTTGTTTGGGGAGTTCCCTTCTTATGGTTTCATTCTCTACTATGTCCCTAAAAGTAGAGATTTTTAACCTTAGGAGCTACATGTTCAACCTTCTTACCATTCCTTGAAGGTTTCTTCCTTCATTTTCTTACACCTCCTTCTATATTGAGGCATTTGCCTAATTTGAATCCTTTCTCATCTTGAAATTCCATTTCATCAATCATTCCTTATCTGAGAAACTTCCGATTATTGATCTTATTTCGTGTACTCCACCCTATGCACAGCTGTCCACTACTTAGGCTCCATTAAGTGAGCATGGACCACAACCAGCCCTAATGTTAGTGGTTGTTCCACTTAACTACTTCTTAATTTGAGGGCTTAATTCTTCAAGGTTTCTTGTACGTTCTTTCCTTTATTTTCTTATTATGGGTAGTCTACCCATTCTTACTTGTCATAGCATCTTTTGATGCTAACTTTCTATTTACCTATTCCATGGGTTTAACTTACTTCCTTGGGTCATCCTAGCATGTACTTCCTTTGCAAGCTCATCTCCTTATCCCTCGTCACTTGGTTCTACTACCTCTTAGTTGGGCCTTGTATGCTTCCCCAGGGTTTCCCTCCTTGGGAGTATTCTTCCCCTTCTCTCCCAAAATTCTATGCATTCATGAGGGCATCTATTTCTCCTTGAAATTTGTTGGGTACGTCCTTTGTATTTTCTCCTACTTGTATCATGAGTTTATTTTTATATGAAATATAACTTTCATTTATTTTTATAGGATCCTTCCTTGTTTCCTCTTGGGTGAGGTTGTATACTCTAGTTGGGACCCTCGATGTAGTGGCGATATCTTGCCCTCTATCTAGTGCCTTAGATTTCCTTGAGGTAGTCGGTGGGTATTTTGTTGTGTATTACCCCAAAGGGCTAGGCAGTTCTTCACAAAGTGGTCAGGCTATCTACATTCGAAGCATATTCGACATGGTCCTTCATGGTTTTTCTGGCACTTCGAACAATAGGGGCTTCTCCTTTGTGGGGTTGTACTTGCCTCCCTTTGGGTATGATATCCTTCCATTGTCCTAGGGAACCCCATTCTTGCCCCTCATTTCTGTCCATCTTGCTCCTTTTGTCTTCCTCGACTGTCTCGGCCTCCTACTTCTTTCCTACAGGTCTGTTCTACTTGATGGCGTCTCGTCTGTACTAGACGCTCACATTCATGGGCCATGCTGATTACAGTAGCCAAATCCGTGGGGCATCCTAGTACTCCTATTCGATCCAGTATGTCCATATTAAGATCATCCAAAAATTATTGGCAAACATATATAGTTCTGGCTAGGTTGGAGGCAAAGGGTCTTAACTCCTTAAACTTGGTTTCATAATTCATGATAGAGTTAAGCCCTTATCAGAGTTAGAGGAAGTCTTGCTTCTCGTTGATTAGATGTGGAGCTAGGTATTCCACCATATATCTTTCCTCGAATTGCTCCCATGTAGGGGTGGTGGCATGCAAGCTTTTGACATTATCCCACCACCTCTTCGCACTGGCTTCCAAGAAAAACTCTGTTAGGATTACCATATCCTCTTGTGAAATCCTGACTATCCCCATGAGTTTCTTGATCTGGAGAGAGAGAGAAAGCTTATTGTCAGGGTCATGGCAGTCTAAGCTTTCGGTTTGGGTAGATAGCTCTCGTCCTGAGGTCCATCCTAGAATCAAGAATCACCTCAATTCATGTCAAATTGAGAGAGAATTTAGTCAATGAAAATCTATCGGTTCTCTCACTAGCATCAATTGGAATTCACAGAGGTGAGCCAAATTAGCTTACCTTTCCACACTAATTCGACTGTAGGAGGGCTGAGAAGGTGTTGCAAGAGCTTGGATTGGCTTGAGAAGGGCTCAAATTGGCTAATTTCAGCTCGACAAAAACAAGGCAGCTTCGGTCCACTGGAGCTGCTTCACTATTCGATCATGCCGGCGCTTCTCTAGCGACCCTCGAAGCAATTGGAGACTATCACTGTGTAGGTGACTTCTCCCCAAGTCTAAAGAACCTAACCACGCCTTCTTTGGCTCAAAAAAACACCCTATATCAGAGCTTTGGTTCGAGCTTCATCAGAAAACTACGTAGTTAAAAGAGAGTGAGGTTTCCAGGTGTGTAGAGGATGAATGGAGAAGGGCTCTTTATATAGGGAGCTCGAGGACTCGTCCGTCGTTCGTTTGGCACCTTTATGACAGTCATTGATGGCCTGAAATGTATTTAATGAAAATGTTTCCTCATCGCCATCACTGGTTCATTTTTTCAGCGAGTGAATTGTGTTGTCATCTGAAGGAAGAAGACGACACTTAAACCGCCCGGTCAGGCCCGATTTAACCAAGTTCTACAAAATTAAAATTTTCTAAATTTATTCTCTATCCAATGGTGTCCTCAATTCTCCAATTTGAATTTTCTAAGCCACCTAGAAAAATGAATTTAGCATCTAGTTCAATACTAGTTCAAATCCGTTCAATCCGGTTCACCTGAACCGATTTGGTTTTCACCTCCAATTCATCCTGAAGTCCTTTCTCATGACTTTTGTTACTATTTAGGTCACTCAGGATCCATAAATTTCCTGATTTGCCCTTTCTCTATTGGTTTCAATTTATAAACCAACTCAATTTTCATTTTGGAAATGACTAGATTGATCTGGTTTGAATCCGGTTCACCTGAACCAGTGTGGTTTTCTCTCCCAAATTGTGCTAAGGCCCTCTTCCAAGGTTTTTATGCCCCCCTTTGGGTCAGTCAGGAGCTGTAAATTTCCCAAATTGTTTGTTCTCTAATGATCGGGTTTATGAACCAGTTCAATTTTTCCCACTCGATTTGACCGGTTCTTTTCCTAGTTTTCTTCAACTCCAAAGGGCGGGGTTTACAACTCTCTCCTTTAGGAGTTTTGTCCCCAAAATTTATTCCACATCCTTTGTACTGGATTGAAACTTCATTTATATAAATTTTTGAAGTTTATCGGCCTACAACCTTCTTAGTTGTATCCCTTTATCCCTTATATTACATACCTAAGATTTTCTTTTCATTCACATCCTATTCTCATTCCAGGGAGCTTTCTTTAACTAAGCATATCTGTAAACACCGTCCTTTAATAATGAGAAAACTGGGGTAAGAACCGATCAATTTCAAATTTAAAACTAAGTCAGTCTACAAACCCGACTATCAGGAAACGGGCAAAATTGAGAATTTACAACTCCTGTGTGACTCAAAATGGTTCATAAACCTTGGAAAAGAACCTTAGGATGAATTGGGGAAGAAAAACCGGACTGGTTCGAGTGAAATGGGTCCGAACCAGATAGAACCGTTTTATGAACCAAGTCGAATCACGAACTAGAACCGATAGAGAAAGGGCAAACCGGGAAATTTATGGATCCCGAGTGATCCAAAGAGTCCCAAAAATCATGAAAATGGACTTGAGAAGGAATTGGAGATGAAAACCAAACCGGTTTAGGTCAACCGGATCTGAACTGGATTAAACCAGTTTGGACCCATTTGAACCACTATTGAACCAAATTCTAAATTCATTTTTCTAGGTGGCTTAAAGAATTCAAATTTGAGATTTGAGGCCACCATTGGATAGAATATGAATTTAGAAATCTTTAGATTTGAAAAATTCCGTTGAATGAGGGTGAATCGACCGATTTAAGCTTTAAAACTGGTTCAGACCAATATGGTCCGATTCGTAATAGTGTCGTCTTCTTCCTTCAGATGACAGCACTGTTCACTCTCCAGAAAATCGGGTAGCGCCGGCGAACCTAAAAAGTCTCTAGCCAGGGAGTTTTTGGCAATGAATGACCGCCATTAAGGTTCCAGTCGGACGACAAAGAAGTCCCCAAGCTTTCTATATAAAGACCCCCTCCTCATTCACCTTCTCTACACCTAAAAAGCTAACTCTGACTCAGCTACTTATTTTTCTGGTGAAACTCGAACCAAAGCTCCAATCTATGGTCATTTTTAAGCCAAAGAAGGTGAGGTCGGGTTCCTTAAAACAAAGGAGAAGTCAGCTACATGCCTGTAGTCTCCATTTGCTCTAAGAGTCGCTGAAGAAACACCAGCATGATTGAATAGTGAAGCAGCTCCGGCGGACCGAAGCTGCCCTATTTTTGGCCAAGCTAAAATTGCCAATTCGAGCCCCCTCATGCCAAACCAAGCTCTCCCAACACTCCCCCAGCCCTCCCATGGCCGAATTAGGGCCGAAAGGTAAGGTAATTCAGCTCGCCTATACAATTTTTGACCGGTGTTAGAGAGAAAGTCGACCAAATTTCAATGACAGAATTCTAATCCAATTCAATATCAATTGATGTCGATCTTGATCCTAGTAGGAACCTCAGGAGGAGAGCTACCTACTCAGATAGAAAGCTCAGACCGTCGTGCCCGCACAGGTGAGCAATTGAAGCTTTCTATCTCTATAGTTTGTTTTTCAGTGAAGCTCCATTTAAGCTAATTCCAGCATTAAAGCTTGTGATTTGAAGTGCTATGGAATCGTATGAACATGTAGAAACTCAATTTCAATTTCAATTTCAACAATTAGAAGTGTTTGATCGGTCAATTTGATGAAATCAAATTCGGCTGTGTTAGAGGGTTGAAATTGGAGGAAATTTTAGGGAAATTGGGGATTTTTGAAAATTTGACGGACTGAAATGCAATTTTATATAATTGAGTAATTTTAGAATATTAGAGGGCCAATTGAGTAATTTTATAATTTTTGGGGAAAAACTTAGCATTTTTGTAAAGTAAGGGCAAAATGGTAAATTTTGGAAAATTTGGGGGCCAAATCGGGAATTTGGGAAATTGAGCCCCATTATATGAAATAAAGCAAATTGAGATTTCAAGAGGAACTTTATAAGTTTTGGGACTCAATTCAAGCAAAAATCGGCATTCGGGCTTAAAGTTAAAAGAAAAATAACTATAGGGACCTAAATGCAAATAAAGGAAAGTTGGTTTTTCTCATTAATTGGGAACAAATGACGACTATTAGGCCAATGAATAATGAACAACCATGTTCACTTCATTTAGGAAAATGAGACATCGAAAATGCCAACTGAAGTTAAGCTAGCTATGGATGGAAACTGACTAAGTGGAATTTCACTGCACGATCGGGTGAGTGGAATTTTATATCATACCCGGTTGGGGATGATAAGTACCTCGAAATAAAAACCCATTACTTAGTGATATTGTAAACATCACAACTTAGAGATGTGATGTGAAAATCATGGGGAAAAACTAATTACCGGTTGTAAGTACATCATACACGGTTGGTATGATGAAACTTCCTCAAAGGAAATGAAAAACCCGTTCATTGGTTATGAGTGGAGATGTCCCTATACCCAGTCGGTATGATGGACTGTTGAAAACATATTTTGTTGGGGGAGAAGACAGCTATCTAATAGCAAACTCCAGTCAATCCGAGAATCGTTGGAGAAGCATTGGCATGATGGAATAGTAAAGCAGCTCCGGCGGACCGAAGCTGCCCTATTTCGGCCAAGCTAAAATTGGCCATTTCAAGCCCTTCTCAGGCCAAACCAAGCCCTCCCAACACTTCCTCAGCCTTACCACAGCCGAATTAGGACCGAAAGGTAAGCCAATTCGGCTCCCCTTTACAATTTTCGATTGGTGCTAGAGAGAGGGTCGACCGAATTTCAATGTCGATAACCTCAGAACAATCAATCGAATATTGATTAATACGTAATCGATTGAAGACTACTTGAAAACGGCTCTTTTGCTCAGAAATGAAAGGTTCAAAATATTCTTGGAAATTCTTGCTCCCATTGGACCATTTGTATCTATATGCATTAGGATCCCGATTCACGGATCTCTCAATTTGAGAAATAAAAATAAGAGGATCAAACCATTTCTTCTTCTTCTGACTGTTTTTCAAATTCGATAAATGTTGGTTGATCGTATATTTCATTATAGTTCTATGATTCAGAGTCTCATTTCCTATTTGATGAAATTCTAATCCAATTTCACATCAATTGATGTGATTCTTAATTCTAGGATAAACCTCAGGACGAGAGCTATCTGCCCAGATAGAAATCTCGGACCGTTGTGCCTTCACCGGTGAACAATCGAGCTTTCTCTCTCTATAGTTCATTTTCTGGCGAAGCTCCGTTTGAGCTCATCCCGGCGTTAAAACTTGTGATTCACATTTTTAAAGAATCGTATGAACATGTAAAAACTCAATTTCAACAATTGGAAACGTTTGATGGGTCAATTTGATGAAATCAAATCCGGATATGTTAAGAAGTTGGAATTGGGGGAAAATTGGGGATTTTCGAAATTCAAAGGAGCAAAATAAAATTTTTTAAATTGAGGGTCAATTGGGCATGAAAATAATGTTGGAGGACTAATTGAGGAATTTTGAAATTTTTGGGGCAAAATTTACAATTTTTGTAAAGGAAGGGTAAAATGGTAATTTTGGAAAAGTTGGGGGACCAAATTGTAAATTTGGGAAATTAAACCCCTTTTTGATGAAATTGAATAAATTGAGGTACCAAGATAAATTTTAAAAGTTACAGGACTCAATTTGAGGAAAAATCGACATTAGGGACTTAAAGTTAAAGAGAAATAACTTTAGGGACCTAATTTCAAATAACTAAAAGTTTGGATTTTCTCATTCACTGAAAATGAATGAAGGCTGTTATGCCGAGTAATAATGAACAAGTATGTTCATATCGTGAAGGAACGCGAGATACAGAGAACTCTAGCATGGAAGAGCTCGCATGAATACAAAGAATCGGTCAAGTGGAATTCACTACGTTAACAGGTGAGTGAGTTTACTAACATCATACCTAGTTGGGATGATGAGCACAACTTAAAGATAAAAACCACATACCGGTTGTGAGTGGAAATTTTATATCATAACCGGTATCGGATGATAAGTACCTCGGTATAAAAACCCACTGTTTAGTGGTATTTTAATCATCACCACTTAGAGAAAGTGATGTGAAAATTATGCGAAAAAACTACTTACCGGTTGTAAGTAGATCATACCCAGTTGGTATGATGTGACTTCCTCAAAGGAAGTTGAAAACCCGTTCATCGATTATGAACGGAGATGTCCTTATACCGGTTGGGATCATGGATAGTGAAAACCTATTTTGTCGAAAGTGTTCTCCCCTGACTGTGTGCTAATGCTTAAACTATTTGGGAGACCTTCTTGACGGGAGCTCAAATAGCTCTTATAGGCCGGGGGGCCTCGATTTTGGAAATTGATGGCTAGAATGCCTAGTTTTTTGAAAATCTCGTACAATGGGCCCAAGGCCAGTTGGCACGAGTAGGAGCTTGTAAACGAACATGATATATGTGCCATAAAACTTAATAAGTGAGTTGTTTGGCCATGGTACCAAGATAGGACCGACATGCTCAGTCAACTAGCGGCAGTGCAACATGATAGGTCGACGGACTGGTCAAGATAAATAACTGCGGGTTGAGTTGAGAGTCGGGGCCGTTGGACCAGTGGCACCACATATTACATGGCAATATGAGAAAAAATTGTTTGTGCATGCACTGTGAGTACGGGATCATCAAGACGCCCATGAGAGGTAGTGATGCATCCTAAGGGCATTGGACGACCTGGTGGCTATAAGGGCAGTTCGTGGTTCCAGGTGTTTGTGCGAAATCTAAAGTAGCACCAAGCGCATGAGACCGGGGTGGGGATAGGATGAGGTCTCTATCCTCATACGGACACGAAGAAGTGATTTCGGGATTGTGGGTCGGATGTCGCGTACATTCACTCATTCCCAGGGTAGAAGTGGTCGTACTTCTATCCGGGTGGCAGGAAAAGTCGCTCCGAAGCCACTAGCAGGTTCAGTAGTGATACTGACTTGCGAATGTGTGTAACCTTCATGATGAATGATGTGTATTGGGTGATTATACACCGGTAACTAAGAAATAATGGAAAAACCCAAATTTTTAAATGAAGGGATTTTTGAAAAGAAAGGAGTCTGGCACACTCCATATAAATGTTTTTCTTGAAAGTTAAAAGTAGACCTTTAAAAACCCTTTCACTGAGCAGTTGTACTCACCCCTCCCGTATATACCTTTCAGGAAATCCCGGAAAGCCTACCCTAAAAGGCAATTACCTAAGATGCCTGTAAGACAGGTGTGTAAAGTTTAAAATTTCATACAGTTTTGATTATGCTATTCCAGGAAATGGTGCATGTTTAAAGGACGTCTTACTCTTTACGGATTATAATAAGGGGAAACCCTTTAATAAACTGGGAAAGTGGCGGGTTGTTCATGGGGATCCGACCAAACTAGATCGGGGCGTGACTCTCCAACACCTCAAGTGGGTTCAATGGACGGGCTGGCCTGCGATTCTATGTGTTGACCTTCATGATGAAGGATGTGTGTTGAGTAATGACACACCATGATTAATAAGAAATGGTGATAAAAACAGGGATTTGAAATGAAAGGATTTTTGAAAGAAAATAAAGAGTCTACTACATCACCAAACAAATCTTTTTCCTAAAAGTTAAAAGTTTTGAAAACCCATTCACTGAGTAGTCGTACTCAACCCCTCCCTTATATCCCTTTTAGGAAATTCTAGAGTCTACCCTTAAGGACTATCAACTAAGACGCCTGTGAGATAGGTATGATACATTTAGAATTTCATGCAGTTTTGATTTATGTTATTACAGGAAAGGTGCAGGTTTAAAGGACGCCTTACTCCTTATAGTTTATATTGACGGAAAACCCTTTAATATACCGGGAGAGTGGTTAGTTGATCATAGGGATCCGACCAAACTGGATCGAGGCGTGACAATATCTCCGTGGAAGACTTAGGATCATATCCTTAAATTTACATCCCTGTTTTCCGAATGCACTATTTCTCCATTCCAAAATCCTTTACTTAAGATTCCAGGACTAAGAGTTCCAAAATACCCAATCCTTCTTGCATCTAGTTATTTTCTTCCACAGGTTTTGGTGTTATCACCTTTTCATCCTGCATGGATCCTTCCCTCGTTCCTTGGTTATTACTTCTTCATTCCACATTTTAATGCTTGACCTCGTCATGCTTTAATCTTAGACTCTTTCTTACCTAAGTCATATTTCCCTAGGATAGTTGGACTTACATATCTCATACCGCATAACATTCTTCAAAACTTGTCTTTGACTTCACATCCCTAAAACCGTATTGGTTTCCTCACTTACTCATCTTTTTCAAACTCTTTTATTTGGTCATTCAACTTTCAAGTCCTTGAGTTTCTCGATAACTTACTGACATACTGAAACTCTTTCTTTCTTACTTCATTCCTCATTCCCACTTGTGTCCTTTCTTTTAAGGTCTCTTCTCTTTCTTAATCCATTCTTACTCACTCATGATAGTTTCATGATCCTTTATTTTGAGTTAGTTCCTTTCTTACTCGTATGACATCTTTTGATGTTATCTTCCTACTTATCAGTTACTTGGGTTTAACTTATCCCTTGGTTCCATTTCCTCCTAATTGGTGCACATGTTTTTCCAAGGTTCCCTTCCTTGGTAAGTTTTACACTTCTTTTCTCCTAGAATTTCCATCTAGTTTTACCATTGTGATTATCTAACCTTAAATGACATTCCTTGGCACCATCTTATCCTGCTTCCCTTTATCCTTGAGATCCTTACAAGCAGTTCTCATCTATTTTATGTCATTCTCACTTGCTCCTGGTACTCATCTATTCCTTTGAGATGGATTTTACATCCCCTTTTGTGTCAAAATCTCTCGTTCATCCTGCAAAAATCTATTTAACATTTTGTAGCCTTCGGGTCGTTACTCCAATCTTAGTCATTGATCACTTTAAGACTTTCCTCTGTCCTTATCTCTCAAAGGTTTCAACCTTTCCATCCATCCCTTCTTCACTAGGACTATGACCTCAACAAGGATAAATTTGTTAATTGTCTCACTCATTTTATCCTCTTATTCAATTATCGTGAGAGGATTGTCTCTCAAATCTTCTCGTCTTTGTATCCATCCCTTTGCCCTATTTTCGGTATGATTCTTATTACTTTCTAGTCCTTCTTGGAGTGTTGTTTATTTCCTGAATGATCTGGTTGTTATGGGTTATTTCCTTAAATTGAATCCATCTAAAATCCCTATTTGGTTTTCCATGCTTTATTGCAAGTACATCACACTTACCTCCCCAAATACTCACTTAGCCACTTGTACTTCTTACTGAGGTCCTTATTTCGGTCTTAGTTTTGCGACATTTCCTCGGTTGATTTTCTTAATTTGGAGCTTTCTCCTTCCACGATCCAACTTCATATTCTCATCCTTCTTCTAGTGTCTCATGTTCTGGGATTTTTATATTCGATCTCCCTACTATTCCTTAGAAGTTCTCCTTTTAGTCTTCACTTTTTACTTAAGGATCTTGTATGGTTCATTCACTCTAGCTTTTCTCCCTTTTTGTTTCCATATATATCTCTGCTTCCCACAAGTCTCCTTATTTTATGGAGTTCCTAAGAAATTGTGTCCTAGTTCTTTACAAGTAGGTGTTATACCTAGGCTTTCTTCCTATTAGATTTTCTTCTTACCTTCCCTAGTGAACTTAACATCCTTGGTGTTCCCCCATAACTTACTTCCTTTCTTCCTGATCAGCTTCAATTCCTTTAGTCACTTTTGGAATAATCTACTCCTTTTTGTTTTTCCTTACTCTTATTCTTTGAGCCTTTCCCTAACTCATTGAACTCTCCATAATTCCATACTCTTTGATATTTACTTCCCTTTGTTGCAACTTCTCCTTCCTTTCCTTAGTTAAGATCTCCATTGGATGAACTCTTCCTTGCCAAACTTATTGTACTTATGAGGAAGAGTCTTAAAGGTTGAGGTTAACTATAAATAACCCGTTTTTCCTTCCTTAGGTAATTTACTACCTTTACTTTAATCTTTATTATCCTACTCTTTTTGCTTTAAATTTATCAAGGAACTCATAAGTTTATCAAAAATTTCACTTTCATTCATTCAAGAAATATTTTCTTGCCATACTTTGCTTATTGCAAGAATTTTCTACCCCCAATCCCTTAGGGTCATAGGCCGAGAGTTAACCTTAGAACAGTTGTGGTACTCTTGATCAGAAGGCTCTAAGGAACTAGTTGGGGTCCATTCATATTCCCTAATAAGACAAATTTCATGTATAGCCTCCAATCTGTACCACCTTAGTATATTGACCTCACACTCATACGTCGACTTCATCCATTGAGAGGGATTGAAGTTGGGTTGAGTAGGTGGGGTACTTGGTGGACTTTCATGAAGGTGGCATAGGCATCCTAATAGTTGTCCCAAGCCTACTTCTTCGTTAGATTCCTCTCTGGTTGTTGTGGGGCTGGAGGAGTTGGGCTCATAGGAGGAGGTACGAGTTCCTCTTATCTTGGTGAAGGGTAGGTGATGCCTTCTAGTTCCAATAGGGCTGCTACCAGTTTCCGGTAGTCTTCCACCATGTCCTTGGGTACTCTTTTCTCGCCTTTCAAGAATCTTTGAATGGCCTCTTCCCTTGGGTTGGGTGTCTTTTTCAGGGTTATGGGTGGAGGGTTGGATTTCACAGTGAACTTCCTAGGGATTCTCCTTCCTACACGATAGTTAAAGTTTGATTAATGGGGCATAATATTGATTATGTTTCAAGGGAACTTATCTCTTATACCACTCTAGTTGTCACACTCCAACCTGATTTGGTCGGATCCTCATAAGCAACCTGCCTTTCTCTTTGTTCAAAAGGAGCCACTCTAGTTAGCCCCCATGTTAAAAAATCGAGGCCCCCGGCCTAACTGAGCTATTCGAGCTCCCATCAAGAAGGTCTTCCAAAAATTTTAAGCAGTGGCACACAGTAAGGGGAGAGCACTTCTAACAAAATATTCTTTTCATCAGTCCATCATACTAACCGGGTGTGAGGACATCTCCCCTTAACCAAAAAGCAGGTTTTCTACTTCCTTCTAGGAAGTCCATCATACCAATTAGGCATGATCTACTTACAACCGGTAAGTAGTTTTTCTGTGTAATTTCCACGTCACTCCATTCAGGTGTGATGTTTAAAATTCCACTTAGTAGTTGGTTTTCAATTCCAAGGTGCTTATCATCCTAACCAGGTATGATATAAAAATCCCACTCACCCATGAATGCCATGAATTCTTCTTAATCGGCTTTCGTTTCCTCGTGAGCTTTGTTTTAGCTGGGGTTCCCGATACCTTGTGTTCCTACACGCTATGAATATCCTTATTTATTATCCTTTGGCTTGATAGCCTTCACTCATTATGAATGAACAAAATACCCAACTTTTCAAATATTTGCAATTTCGTTCCTCAAGTTCTTTTTCCTTTACTTTAGGTACCAAATGCCGATTTTCCCCCAAATTGAGCTCTGAAACTTCAAAATTATACTTTGAGACCTCAATTTATTAAAAATTACATAAACGGTTCAAGTTTCCCAAATTTCCAATTTGGTCCCCATTTTTCCAAAATTATCATTATGCCCCTACTTTACAAAAATGGTAAGTTTCACCCCAAAAATTCCAAAAATTTCTCAATTGGTCCTCCAACAATTTTATCATGCCTAATTGGCCCTCAAGTTTATGAAATTGCATTTTAGTCCGTCCAATTTTCAAAATTCCTAAAATTTCCCCAATTTTCCCCCCAATTTCAACTTTCCAACTCAATCGATTTTGATTTCAATGAGTTTAATTGTTGAAATTGAAGTTATATTGGAGTTCCTACACCTTCATACAATTGAATTGCACTTTGTATCGCACAATTTGACATTGAAACAAGCTCAAACAGAGCTTCGCCGAAAGACTGGACGTAGAGAGAGAAAGCTTCAAAAGCTTACCATCGTGGGCGCGGTGGTCCGAGTTTTCAATCTGGGCAGATAGCTCTCATCCTAAGATTCTTCCTAAAATCAAGAATCACCTCAATTCAATAAATTAAGGGAGAATTTAGTCAGTGAAAATCTGTCAGTTCTCTCTCTAGCATCAATCGAAATTCACAAAGGGAAGCCAAATTGGCTTACCTTTCCGCACTAATTCGGTCGTAAGAGGGCTGAGGAGATTTTGGGAGAGCTTGTCTTGGCCTGAGGAGGGCTTGAATTGGCTAATTTCAGCTCTACATAAATCGGGCAGCTTCGGTCCGTTAGAGCTGCTCCACTATTCGATCATGTCAGCACTTCTCCGGTGACCCTCAGAGTAATTGGATACTACCACAGTGTAGCTGACTTCTCCCTGAGTCTAAAGAATTTGACCACACCTTCTTTGGCTCAGAAAAGACCCTATATCAAAGCTCTAGTTTGAGCTTTGTTAGAAAACTGTGTAGCTAAGAGAGTGTGAGGTTTATAGTTGTGTGGAGTCTGAATGGGGAGGGGCTCTTTATCTAGGGAACTCGGGGAGTCATCGACCATCCGTTTAGCACCTTTATGACAGTCATTGATGGCCTGAAACGTACTGAACAGAAATGTTTCCTCTTTACCAGTGCTGGTTCAATTTTTCGGCAAGTGAATAGTATTGTCATCTAAAGGAAGAAGACGACATTGTTCCGAATAGAACCGGATCGATCTAAATTGGGTTCAACGCTTAAACAAACCGGTCCAAGCCCAATTCCACTAAGTTTTTCAAAATTAAAAATTTCTAAATTCATCTAAATTAATTCTCTATCTAATAGTGGCCTCAATTCTCCAATTTGAATTTTCTAAGCCACCTAGAAAAATGAATTTAGCATCCGGTTCAATTGTGGTTCAAACTAGTTCAATTTGGTTTAGGTCCGGTTCACCTAAACCAGTTTGGTTTTCACCTCTAATTCATCCTAAAGTTCTTTTTCATGACTCTTGTGGCTCTTTAGGTCACTCGGGATCCATAAATTTCCCAGTTTACTGTTTCTCTACCAGTTCCGGTTTATAAACCAACTTAGTTTTCTCTTTGGAAATAACCGGTTCGATTTGGTTCAGATCTAGTTAACCCCAACCGATTTGGTTTTCTCTCCCAAATTGTCCTAAGTCCCTCTTCCAAGGTTTTTATGATCCCCTTTGGGTCAATCAAGATTCTAAATTTCCCAAATTGTTCGTTCTCTAATGATCGGGTTTGTGAATCTATTTGGTTTTTCTCACTCGGTTTGACCTGTTCTTTTCCAAGTTTTCCTTAAATCCAAAGGGTAGGGTTTACAGTTGGTGTCCACCTTAGGAGTGAGGTTAGGTTGTCCAAACACTCGAGTTAACTCCTCGTACTATCTCTGATGATCCGAGCTTAATCTAGGTGGAACTATCTGTGCTTCTTAGGGATTTTCCATAAGGAGGGGTTGTTGGGTAGTGTCAATAACTATGGCTCTTGTTCTCTTGGTTCCTCTATTGATGGTCCTATTACTCAAGTGCATGCACAAACAATATTTTTTTCATAGAGCCATTTATCTTTGGTGCCTATGGTCTAATGGTTTCAACACTCAATCTGGCTTGCAGTTGTTTATCTGATTGATTCGTCGACCTAGCCCTGACGCACTGCCGCTAACCCATCGAGCCTTATCGGTCCTGACTTGGTACCGTGGCGAATCACATAGTAAATTCCACTTTTAATGAGAGTTTTTATGGCTCTTCCTATTCATGTTTGTTTGTGAGCTTCTGCTTGTGCCCACTACCCTTGGGCCCACTATACATGATTTTTAAAAAACCGGGCATTTTTGCCCTCAAGTTTTAAAACTGAGGCCTCTAGCCTATCTAAGCTATTCCAGCTCACGTCAAGAAGGTCTCCCAAAATTTTTAAGCATTGGCACATAATCAGGGGAGAACACTTCTGAAAAAAATAAACTTTTCATCCCTCACACCAACCGGATGTGATGATATCTTTGCTTACAATCGGTAAACGGGTTTTCAACTTCCATCTAGGAAGTCCATCATACCAATCGAGAATGATCTATTTACAACCATTAAGTAGTTTTTCTGTGTAGTTCTCACATCACTTCAACCAGGTGTGATGTTACAATTTCCACATAGAATTGGTTTTTCATTTCTGAAGTGAATAAACCCACTTACCTGTTAACTGTGATGTGTTCGTCCTCGGTTGACTTTCCCAAGTCGACACGAGCTTCTCTTCTTGGCGTTCCAGTCCTTCATGCTCCTACACGATTTGGACAACCTTATTTATTAATACTTGGCATAACAACCTTCATTCCTCACGTATGAACAATTAAATTCAAATTTTATAATTAATTGCATTTAGGTCTCTAAACTTCTTTTTCCTTGACTTTAGGTCCCTAATGCTAACTTTTCTCCAAATTGAGTCCCTAAACATCCAAAAATTCACATTGGGTTTTCAATTTACTCAAAATTGTTTGAGAGTTTCAAGTTTCCCAAATTTCCAATTTGGTCCCCAACTTTTCAAAAATTACCATTTTGCCCTTACTTTACAAAATTGGCAATTTGACCCCAATTATTTTCAAAAATTGACCAATTATTCCTCCAACATCTTTCTCATTGCCAATTGGCCCTCAATTTTGGGAAATTGCAATTTGGTCCCTCAATTTTACGAAATCCCCAATTTTCCCCTTTCAAACTGGCCAAATTTGATTTCATCAAATTGACCACTCTATTAGGGTTAATTGCTCCAATTGAAGGTATGGATCAGTTCCTATACGTGTTATTTAGGTCTGAATTGAGATCAAACAAAGCTTTGCCATGTCATTTGGGTCTGAATTGAGGTCAAATAGAGCTTCACCAAAAAACTAAACTTAGAGAGAGAAAGTTTTGAAAGATTACTATCGGAGGTGTAGCGGTCCGATCTCTCATCGGGGAAGATAGCTCTCGTCCTGAGGTATCTTCTAGGATCAAGACTTCATACAATTTACCCCAAATTGAGGGAGAATTTCGTTAGTGAAATTTTGTAGTTTCTTTGTCTAACTCCGACCAGCAACAATTTAGAAGGGTCGAATCAGCTTACCTTTCAGCTCAATTGAGCTCGTATAAGGGCTGTAGGGATGTTGGCAGAACTTGGTTTGGCTAGGGGTGGGATGAATTCAGCCGATTTCAGCTCGGCCAAAACAAGGCAGCTCCGGTCCATTGGAGCTGTTTCACTGTTTGATTACGTTAGCTCTTCTCCGAAGATCCTTTGAGCAAATGGAGACTACCGTTGGGTAGCTGACGTCTCCCTAAATCTAAGGAACCCGACCTCACCTTCTAAGGCTCAAAAAAATGTTCAAATCGGAGATCTGGTTTGAGCTTCATCGAAAAATGGAGCAATAGAGAGAGAGAGATAAAAGTTTTTAGGTGTGAACAGGATGAATGGGGAGGAGCTCTTTATATAGGGAGCTCGGGCACTGATTCATTGCATTTAACACCCTGAACGGAGACAATTTAGCTTCGTTGGCGTTATTCATTTTTCCGGCGAGTGAACACTTTTGTCATTTGGAGGAAGAAGATGGCAATATTCCAAACTAGACCGGACTAGTCCGAATTGGGTTCAATGCTTAAACCAACTAGTTCATGACCGATTCAACAGAATTTTTCAAAATTAAAAAATTTATAAATTCATTTAAATTTATTCTCTTTCTAATAGTGGCTTCAATTTCTCAATTTGAATATTTTAAGCCACCTAGGAAAAGGAATTGAGCAATAGGATCAATGATGGTTCAAACCGGTTCAATTTGGTTTAGATTGGATTCACCTGAACCAGTTTGATTTTCTTTTCCAATTCATACCAAAGTCCTTTTCCATGAATTTTATGACTTCTTAGGTCACTCGATATTTGTAAATTTACCAATTAACGCTTTCTCTAACTGTTGGGGTTCGTGATCCGGTTCAATTCTCTCTCTTGGGTTGACCGGTTCTTTCCCCGTTTTTCTTGTCCTAAAGGGGTGGGATTTACACATATTCCATCATTGACGTTATACATTTTTTGCATTATTGAATAGTGATGTCATCGAGAGGAAGAAGATGACACTGTTCCGAACCAAACCGGTCCAGTCTGACCGAGTTCACTGGTAAAAATTGGTCGGTTTAGGCCCGATTCGACCGGTTTTCTCAATATTAAAATTTTTCAAATTCATCTAAATTCATTTTCTATCCAATGATGTCTTTATTTTCCCAATTGAACACTTTAAGCCACTATGAAAAATGAATTTAGAATCTAGTTCAAGCATCGTTCAAATCGGTTCAATCTATTTGAAGTCTGGTTCACCCTGAACCGGTCTGGTTTTCTCTTCCCATTTGTTCCAAGGCTCTTTTCAACGATTTGTATAACTCTTTAAGTCACTTGGGATTTGCAAATTTCTCATTTTACCCTTTCTTTACCGGTTTACATTCGTTAATCGCCTCAGTTTTCTCTATTGAATTGACCGGTTCTTTTCCTGGTTTTCTTATCTTTAAAGTATGGGGTTTACATGTGTAACTCTCGTAGTGGATGGTTGTCACTGGCATGGATTTTCTCCTTTGACCGTTGATCGAGGACACATGTCATGCTATGATTAGTCAATGCATCTTGGTATAGACTGAACGACTAATGGGGTGCGCTTCACCACGCATCACACGATGATTGGTCACGCCTGATGAGTAGGCATTGACCTGTCAGTGGTCCGTTGATCGGCTAGACTGTTGACCGGTTCGGCCAGACCGGATTCGGTGACCCGAAAACGTAAATCGCCCGGTTTAGGTCTAAATCAACCGGTCTTCCAAAAATAAAATTTTTTTATATTATTCTAAATTCATTTTATATCTAATGATGACTTCAATTTCCAAATTTGTTATTGTTAAGCCACCTAGAAAAATAAATCTTTAAGCCGGTTATTTACGGATCAATCTGGTTTAGGTCAGGTTCATCCTGAACCAGTCCAATTTTCATATCAAATTCACTTCACGGTTCATTTCCCAAAATTTTGGGATTTATTGGCTACTTGGGATTTTCCAAATTCCCATTTTGACACTTCTTTACCATTCCCGGTTCACTTAGACCTTCTGTTTTCTCTCAAAAATTTTTTATTTCCGCTTCCTGATTTTTTCTTCCAATTATAGTGCATGCATGAGATACCGAACCATCGAGATGCCCGATATGAGGTAGTGATGGTTCTAAGGGTTTCTGGAACACCTAGGGAGCATAAGGGCAAATTATCGTCCAGTATGTCAAGAAGCTTGAGGAGTTTCATGTGCACGGAAACCGATGTCGAAGGGGGAGAAGTCTCATCCAACATTTACAAACGAGAAGTTTAATGAGGGTTTGAGGATCAGGTAATAGATGTCCACTCAAAATCTTGGTAGGAGTCATGGACTTCTACCAAGGTGGATGGTAAAGGCACTATGGTCCATAAATGGAATAGTCATAGACTGTTCTGTGACCGTGTCATGCCCCGACCCAGTTTGGTTGGATCCCCATGATCAACTCACCACTCTCCCGATTTATTAAAGGCTTTCCCCTTATGGTAAACTGTAAAGAGTAAGGCGTCCTTTAACCTGCATCTTTTCTTGGAATAACATAAATCAAAACTGTATAATAATTTAGATTTATCATACTTGTCTCATAGGCATCTTAGTTGAAGGTCTTTAAGGGTAGGCTTTCCGAAATCTCTTGAAAGGGAGGGGGTGAGTACGACTAATTTGTGAATGGGTTCTCAAAACTATTTATCTTTAGGAAAAAGATAAATTTTGGAGGGTGCCAACTCATTTCTTTCAAAACAATTTCATTTGAAATCTCGGGTTTTATCACCATTTTCTTATTTAATAACGGTGTGTCATCACCCAACACACATCCTTCATCGTGAAGGTTAAACACAAATTCGCAGGTCAGTATGTCCACTGAACCCACTTGTGGCTTCGGAGCGACTTTACCGACCACCCAAATAGAAGTCCGTCCACTTCTACCCTGAGAATGAGTGGATGTTCGCGACATCCAACCCTCAATCCCAAAATCAATTCTTCATGTCCATATGAGGACAGAGACCTCATCTCGTCCCCACCCCAGTCTCATGCACTTAGTGCTACTCCAAATTTCACACGGTCACCTAGAACGATGAACTGCCCTTATACTCATCGGGTCGTCTAGGGCCCTCAGCACGCATCACTACCCCTCTTGGGAGTCTTGATGGTCTTGTACTCACAGTGCATGCACAATCAATATTTTCACATTATGCCATATAATCTATGGTGCCACTGGTCCAATGGCCCCGACTCTCAACTCAACCCGCTGTTGTTTGTCTTGACTGGTCCGTCGACCTGTCATGTCACACTACCGCTAGGTGACTAAGTATGTTGGTCCTATCTTGGTACCATGGCCAAACAATTCCTTTATTTATAGTTTTATGGCACATATATCATGTTTGTTTACGAGCTCCTACTCGTGCCAACTGTACTTGGGCCCACTATACGAGATTTTCAAAAAAATGGGCATATTAGCCCCCCAAGTTCCAAAACCGAGGCCCCCAACCTATAAGTGCTATTTGAGCTCCTGTCAAGAAGGTCTCCCAAATAGTTTAAACATTGGCACATAGTCAAGGGAGAGCACTTCCAATAAAATCATATTTTCAACTGTCCATTATACTGACTGAGTATAAGGACATCTTTGCTCATAACCGATGAACAGGTTTTCAACTTCCTTCAAAGAAGTTTCATCATACCAACCGGGTATGACCTACTTACAACCGGTAAGTAGTTTTTCTACAAGATTTTCACACCACTACTCTAAGTCGTGATGTTTAAAATACCAAATAGTAGTGGATTTTCATTCCGATGAGCTTATCATCCCCAACCGGGTATGATATAAAATCCCACTCACAATCGGTAAGTGGTTTTTAACTTTAAGTTGTACTCATCATCCCAACCGAGTATAATGTTAGTAAACCCACTCACCTGTTAATGCCGTTAATTTCACTTGACCGGTTCTTTGTATTCACGTGAGCTTGTCCTTTCTGGTATTCCCGGTACTTCATGTTCATACACGATATGAACATCTCTCAGTTCATTATCCTTTGGCCAAATAGCCTTCATTCATTCCAAATAAATGAGAAAGTCAAACTTTCATTTATTTGCAATTAGGTCCCTAAAGTTATTTCTCTTTAACTTTAAGTCCCTAATGTCGGTTTTTCCTCAAATTGAGTCCAGTAACATTTAAAATTTATCATGGGACCTCAATTTATTCAATTTCACCAAAAAGGGATTTAATTTCCCAAATTTCTAATTTGGTCCCCCAATTTTTCCAAAATTACCATTTTGCCCTTCTTTTACAAAAATGGTAAGTTTTGCCCCAAAAATTCCAAAATTCCTCAATTGGTCCTCCAACATTATTTTCATGCCCAATTGACCCTCAATTTCATAAAATTGTATTTTGGACCTTTGAATTTCGAAAATCCCCAAAATTTTCCCCCAATTTCAACTCTTCAACACTAACGAATTTGATTTCATCAAATTAATCTATCAAACACTTCTAATTATTCAAATTGGAGTTGAAATTGAGTTCCTGCATATTCATACGATTCTAAGAAACTTTGAATCGTAGATTTTATCACCGGAACGAGCTCAAACGGAGCTTCGCCGGAAAACAGAATATAGAGAGAGAAAGCTTCAATTACTCACCGGTGAAGGCACAGTAGTCTGAGCTTTCGATCTGGGCAGATATGTCTCGTCCTGAGGTTCATCCTATAATCAAAAATTGCATCAGTTGATGCAGAATTGGGTTAGAATTTCGTCATTGAAATTCGGTTGACTCTCTCTCTAGCACCGATCGAAAATTATAAAGGGGAGCCGAATTGGCTTACCTTTCTGTCCTAATTCGGTCATGAAAAGGCTAAGAAATTGTTAGGAGGGCTTGGTTTGGCCTGAGGAGGGCTTGAAATGGCCGATTTCAGCTTGGCCGAAATATGACAGCTTCGATCCGCCGGAGTTGCTTCACTATTCCATTATGTCAGCGCTTCTCCAACGATTCTCGGATTAACTGTAGTTTGCTATCAGATAGCTATCTTCCCCCCAGTTCTAAAGAGTCTGACCTTTGTTCAAGTCGAAGCTCTGGTTCGAGCTTTATCGGGAAATGGAGCAGTAGAAAGAGAAAGAGAAATGTTAAGGTGTGAGGTGAATGAAATGGGGATGACCTATTTATATAGGCGTAAAACCTGTGTATTAAATAGGTGAGATTTATTACTAGTATTAATATTGCCATAAATTATTGGTATTAATTCCAATAATTTAATTTTGGTGTTAATTTCAATAATTTAATTTTTGTATTAAATTATTGGTATTAATTATAATAATTAAATATATATTAATTTATGGCTATTTATGATACAATATACATAAAAAATTTTTACCGAAATTTCAAGTTACAAAAATTTATACTTCCCAGGCGGTCACCCATCGTCACACTACTCTTAAGCAAGAACACTTAACTTTAAAATTCTTATGTAATCTAGTTCACCTGAACCAATTTGATTTTTGTTTTCTAATTTGTCTTAAGTTTCTTTTCCAAGTTTTAATGAACCCTTTGGATCACTCGAAAGTTGTAAATTTCCATATTGCTAATTCCCAAATGTAAACCGACTTGGTTTTCTTATTCAGTTTGACCGATTCTTTTCCCGGCTTTCCTTAACTCAAATGTGCGGGGTTTACAGTTCCGAACCGGATTCAAAGCTTAAACCGACCGATTCACCCTCCATTCGATCGAGTTTTTGCAAATATAAAAATTTCTAAATTCATTCTATATCCAATGGTGGCCTCAAATCTCCAATTTGAATTATTTAAGCCTCCTAGAAAAATGAATTTAGGATTCGGTTCAATAGTGGTTCGAACCGGTCCAAACCGGTTTGGTTTTCATTCCCAATTCCTTCACAAGTCCATTTCCATGACTTTTGTGACTCCTTAGGTCACTTAGGGTCCATAAAATTCCCGGTTTACCATCTTTTTATCAATTTTGGTTCATAAACTGACTCGGTTCTTAAACTGATTTAATCTAGTTCACCCGAACCGGACTGATTTTTCTCTCCCACTTTGTTTTAAGGTTCCTTCCCAAGGTTTATGAATTTCTTTGAAGCCCAAGGGAGTTGAATTTCTCTTATTTCCCCGATCTCTATCGGTTCCTGTTCATGAACTGATTTGGTTCATAAACCTGTTCAATCCAGTTGGATCCGATTCATCCAAACCAGTCTAGTTTTTCTCTTCCAATTCATCCTAAGGTTCTTTTCCATCAATATTATAAATCATTTGGATCACTCAAGAGTTGTAAATTCCCAAATTGCTCGTTCACAATTGATCGGGTTTGTGAATTAGTTTGATTTTCTTACTCGGTTTAACCGATTCTTTTCCTGGTTTTTTCTTAGCTCAAAAGGGTGGGGTTTACAGACCGTGTAATCCTTTTTGTTGATAAAAGAGCGTGTGTTACATGTTAACCCAATTTTGTGAACACCTCATTATGGAATTAATGAGATAATGATATGAACGTAAGTCCAAATCGAAACCCGCTCACTGAGTTAAAAGACTCACGCCCTTCCCTTTCCATTTTTTTCAGGAAGGGAGGCCTAACTAGAACCGATAGCCCCCACCCCCCCCCCCCCAAACTAGGTACTCTAACTACTGTGACCTTCTATCTAACAGTCTTTATATTTTAGTTCCAAGTAACCATAGTAAGAAGTACATGTGACTCTCTCGGTGTTAGAAGGGGCGATCCCCTTTCTAGGTCGGATGGAGTGGCGGATTGTTCAAGGGGTTTCGACCAAACTGTGTCAGTGCGTGACAATCTATCCATATTTTCCTTGTGTCATTCAATAGTCTTTAACATTGTGAGTAGATTAATTCCCCCCAAGTAGTGGGTTTCAGGTTATCAAATGAAGCTTATCAGGTTATTTCCCAAACTTCGAGAATAAGTTCGGGCGAAGGAGATGATACACATTTATGCATCTGATGTAGCACACCGACCGATTTACACTATGTTGAACCAGTTTTTGAAAAAAATTCTCAATCGGTTTAGGAGTTTCTTAGTTGATTCACCCCTTTTTCAATCGGTTCTTGGGAAAATAAAATAAATAAAAATTATAAATTCAATTTTCCATTGAATAAACCCAAAAATTGCTCATTTCGACTTTTGAACGCAATATAAAAAATCGGAAGATTTTGTAATATGAGTTGGCTCAAACTGGTTTGATTCGAACATTCAATTCGTATTACCCTCCTAATTTGATCAAAGTTCTTAGTTTAGTTCGATCCGATTTTTAAATTTAAATTTTTTGGTATAAATCTCATGTTCAAATACGATGTGATTTGTCCTTCCTTTCTCGAGATAATTAAGGGAACTACTTACTACAAATTCTTCCATTTTTGCACGCCCATTACTATGGGAGACTAATGGAAAATATTATTTTTTCTCCATTCATATGACATTAGAAGGATTTGATGTCCTAACTCTCTAACGGGACCGAGGCCGCTTGGAATGTTCCTTTATTCAAACCTAGTTCAAGGGTGCTCGGTCCTCGAGATATAAGACCTAAACCTATACCCAATTATCACGTATGAGATATAATATTTGGTTCTGACTAACGTCGGGTTCAAACGAATTTTACCCACTCGGGTCCAATCGAGTTTAGACGGATCCAATCTTCTAATATTAATTTTTTTAATTCTAGTTTTAAATAGAATGTTGAAAAATTATATTAGTAATTTAGAACACTAATTAAAGATTTTTATTATACTTATTTGTTTAAATATATGATATGATATTTGTATTTTGAAAGCAAATTACTATTGTAGTATATAAATCACAAAATACTTACGCTTACTCATTTTATATTATATAATACAAATCACATGTATTAGGTCTAGAAAAATAGTTAACTTCATTTATATCTAAAATTAATAAAATTTAGTTCCATATCAAATATTTTCATAAAAAATTTAAAAAATGTATTCATCTATCATAAGTTCTCCCATGAATTTGAACTTTTGTAGATGGAATTCAACGAGAAAAATACTCTCTTTTGTAAGTTAACCCAAAATTTTTTGTTGAAAAAAAATGTTGTCAAGTTAGTGTACTTACATAATTTTTTAAGCAAGAAATCTTAATCAAAGTCATAAGTTAAAACAATTTATATATAAAAATACACTCCAATATTTCTTATTCAAGAAAATTATAAAATGGTAGAATGATTGAGCTAATATATATACTAATTAATTTGATAATATTAGTATGAGAAAAAATATCATTTAATTCTTCCATTATTGTATGTTTTGAAAATAATGAAACATACTTAAATACAACATTTAATTTATCTCGGTAATGAATATATTCAAACAACCGTCCAACTTATTTCCAAATATCAAGAATAAATATTTTAAGTAATAAGAAAATACACAATTCAACTATCCCGCACTTTTCCATATTATGGTATATTTTGGATAATTTCATTTGATGTTTTATATAATATAAAAAAAACAATGATTAAAATCTCTCTTTTAATCATATATTTTAGATAATTTCATTGCTGCGGTTCCCCTACTTTGAAACAAACCACAACATTTAATAAGCCCCAACTTCATCCATTTAATTTAATATTATAACCAACCAAACACCCCCAACTTAATCCATTTAATTTAATATTATAACCAACAAAACACCCCTAGTAAGTATGAAAGGTGTGAAAAATGGCTTCCCTTTCATAAACACATCTTTATGCATAAACACCTCTTTATTCAAAAACACAAAATACATAAAGTGAGCAGAAAGAGAGTGAGAATTGTGAAAAATGGCTTCCCTTTCATTTCTATCTTCATTCATCTTCTTGCTCATTGCCTCAATGTGCTTCATTCAACTCTCAAATGTAAGTTAATATGCTTCATTCATCTTATTGCTCATTGCCAATTGCTACCTTTCTCACTCATATGTAGCACCAAACATTTGCCAACTTAATTCTAAATCATGTGCCATGCACGACTCTTAATGATTGATAATTTTTTTTGGCTATTTTATACATGCCACTAATCTCTACTACCCTTGATCACATTCAACATATTACATAGGCTGGTGGTGAAGGATCTCTCGTGGCTGGACGTACGCATATTACTATTCCTTGTACCCTCTTTTAATTATCTTAATTGTTTAATTAAGAGATCTGTTTTTTTTTTCAAAAATTATGTGATTATTGTTTTTTCTTTTTCTGCTTCCATAGAATGCGATTCGGCCTGCGATCAAAGATGCTCTGCAACTTCCCATAAGAAGCCATGCAAGTTCTTCTGCAACATGTGCTGCAAGAAGTGCCTCTGTGTCCCATCTGGAACTTACGGCAATAAGGAGGAATGTCCATGTTATAACAATTGGAAGACACAGCAAGGAGGACCCAAATGTCCTTGAAGAGTTGGACAGTCGAGTAGCATCAATCAACAAAATAAGGGAGAATATGACAGTTTTAATCTTTAGTCATTTTAATGTAATGATTTTTATCTTAAATAATATTAATAATGGTATAGGCTCGTAACCTGTGAGTCAAACATGCAAGATTTCCATTAATAAATTTTTTTTAATTTCTATCTTAGCAAAATATATTTCATGTATCCTAATAAACATTAATTTTTATTTAAATTATATATGTAATTATTTATCATCAATATTAAAATAAAAATTCCTTATAAAAAACAATATGTCTAGAGTATTTAGTTATTTATATAATATATATGCTAGTTAATTAAATATTGTTAGTCTATTGAGAAAAAAATTAGTAAAAATTTCATCTATCTCATTATTTAATATATATCAAATAGTAAATTTTTTGCACCAAATATTAAATAGTGACTGATGCACCTAAATATCATGAAAAAAATTTTAGATAGAAAATACATAACCAACCTATGTCACAATTTTCCATATTATAATAATAAGCAGAGCAAATATAATGATTCGTACTCTCAATGAACGGTAAAAATGAGACCCCAACCAAAATTCATTGCAACTCCACATCCTTCTTAATAGATTCAATATCCGGGACAACACTATCCTTACGTACGTGTCATCCTTAATGAGTTTCTTCATCAAATAGATTCGCGGACTTCAACCACTTCGAGGAAAATTGAGTGGAAAAGTGGATGTACTCCCCAATTTCGATCCCGAAATCCAGAACGTATGAGAATTTCACTCTAGGATGCATACACCAATCATACCAGCCTCTTGCTCGAGCGCTCATACCCAGCGCGGAGGCAGTCATGAGCTGGGAAGTGCAAGCTACATCCCTCAAATTACAGATTACTCTGATTAATGTGGGTGGAGAAGAAGGGTATAAGGGGACAATTGAAAGGTCCGAATTACCACTAAAATTAGGCTAAATTACAATCTTCTTAAAACCTTTTAATTTAATATAATTTTTACATTAAATCTTAAAATTATAGTTTAACAAGTGTATTGACACAAATAATTTTTCTATTAATAACATTAATTTTAAATACCTAATTGTTATAATATTACATGTTACACAGTAATCAAAATCCTCTCTACCTTGCTGAAATTTGGGTTTTTGTACTGTTTAAAAGTGTCACCAATCTCCTAAATCCTTATTCCATTAGACATCTCAACCCCAAATCCCATAATTTTTTTCTTTCCCTTATCCATCAGTGGGTGTGTTTTAGCTCCCTACAATTCTTTATCTATACTTGCTTTGTGACAATCCATGTTGCTCCCTCCGGCTAGGGTAATATTGCATATTCATTCGGTTTTCATTCTCCCATTTAAAGATATTTCTTTCATATGATCATTTATTTCATATGACCATGCATATTCGAATATTCCTTTGAATTCCTTTGATTGATGTTATATTGGCCTTTGTTAGGTATTCGTTCATTTGCTCAAATTGTTTTCTCCCATAGTCTCTTAAATTTACCTGTCCAATTTCAATTGTCTTGCTCCACTAATTATTACAATTGAATGGCAATTTCTGTGATATTCAACATTGCTCAATAGTGTTTGAGGTTAGGTGTTCTCCATATACTCTTCGGAGTTAGTTTTTTAGCTTAATTTTATTGGAAAGTCTTTTTCCTATTTGTGATATTTGTCGGATGTTAGATTATATTGCGGACAATCGTAGGTAAGCTCCTTATTTGTGCAGCCACACTGTGGGTATAACCAAATTCCATAATTTTGGGTACCATGAAGGCTTGTGGGTTTGTGGTGTCTCAAAGTATTCATGGAGTTCATTTGTATAGATTAGTGACAAAAAAAAGCAAATTTCGTAATCTAGTAGCAGCTTCCTTCTCGAAAAAGCCTAATAGGAGATCAAACACTGAAATTCTCAACCTTGATTTTGATGATAATGCCACAATCCTAAAATTATGATACTTGGATGATTATTATTAATAAAAGTTTTAATTGTGGAACAATCTCTGATGCAGACAAGTGGGTATGGGGCCTTATGAGTTTGATATATATTGTTAGATTATGAGGAAATATGTTTTGATGACTTGATGTATCATGTGAGAGAGCACATGTTAGTCACTAAATGAAATGTAGGCAATAAGTTATTCAACATCCAGTTAACACGGTTCATGACATCCTGAGGGACCAAACCATTGTAAGAAATGGATAGAAATTGGAAGAATTGATAGGTAATATTATGAAAGTTGATTACCCAAATTCTAAGAAAGGTTGTGCTATCTACTTGCCCATTAGGGTTGCACTAGATGTGAATGGGCCTATTTCTTATGGTACATGGATCATTGATGTCAATGGAGAATATCTCTGTGTTCATTTTCACTATAAGAAACTTTGATGGTTTAGTTTTTTGCATGAATAATTAGTCAAACAATTAAGTAATGTAAAGAAGCTCTTAATCTTGAGATACTAGTATCAACACTTATTACGAGCTTCCAATGAAAACTATTATGCCTCTCTAATTAACGATAATATAGGGATTTCAAATAGGTAGGGATCAACGGGGAGGCCACCCCATCCTCCTCTTGATTGAACAAATCCTCGCCCGACTCTCACTTTGTTCAATCAAAGCCTTATATGGTTGCACATTCTACTAAAATTCCTAAAAAGGTTTTTTAGGGTGCAAAGGGTTGGGCTGATGAAACTGATGCTGAAGTAGAGGAATAGAATGGGAGAAAATAGTATATTATCCCAAAGCAGACTAAAAAACTTGTTATTGAGAAAGTTCGAAATGAGCCAGTTGAAAGATTATGGGGAAGGATAGGGCCGAGCAGGGGAGTATATATAGTGGAGTTGTGGATTTAAGAGGGTGATGAAAGGAATGATAAGGCAACTATACCATACTAGTTACTTAAATCCTTCACAAAAATATTGATTAAAAGAATCCACAGTGTTGATAAGGAAGAGATCCAAGCTAAGTTACCTCAAGGAAAAGAAACATGTTTAGGTAAGATAGGTATTGTTTGCTCACTTACTAGGAATAAAAGTTTGAGGGGGTTAAGGGCAAGAAGGAAGACCCGATCTTTAACACCCAAATCTTGGAAAACGGTGAGGTTGTTGACTCAAAATGAGTTGTAACACTGTGTTCTCAAAACCAAAATTCGTGTAGGAATTTAAAATGAAAAGAAAACTTATCTAATATGGGTTCGATTCATTGTAAAATTAGAAATAATGATCTAATTATTTTTTAAATCAAAAGAAACTTTATAAGTTAACGTATCTATTCGACAATCAGATTAAAAATGAACTCAAATCAAATTAAGTCTGATTGGACTGAATTTGTTCAATAAAATGAAAGAGGGTAGTTGAGGCATTTTTTTCCTTAAAAATGGGTTTAACCCAACTCGGATCAACCGACCTAACTCATTTTTTGAGTGGTCGACTTTAATCCCTTCTCTAGAGACTATATGTACCAAAAATTTCACTTCTTGTAACCAAAATTCATTTTTCGAGAATTTGGCATACAACTTATTTTGCATCAAGATATGTATCATAATTTATTGATGCCACTCATAATCCTCTTTAGTTAGTGAATAGATGAGTATATCATTTATAAATATTATAATAAACTGGTCCAAGTAGGGTTTAAATACATGGTTCATCAAACCTATAAACATTGTCAGAGCATTTGTGTAAATCCCGCTCTTTAGAGTTAAGGAAAATCGGGAAAAGAACTGGTCAAACTGAGTGAGAATTGATCCGGTTTATGGAATGAGCCGGTTTATGAACCAGAACTGATAGAGAGAGGGCAAACCGGGAAAATTATGGATCCCAAGTGACCTAAAGAGTCATATAAGCTATGAAAAAGGACTTTAGGATGAATTGGGGGAGGAAAACCAAACTGGTTCAGGTGAACCAGATTGAACCGGTTTGGACCAATTTGAACCACTATTGAACCAAATGCTAAATTCAATTTTCTAAATGGCTTAAAAATTAAAATTTGAGATTTGAGATCACCATTGGATAGAAAATGAATTTTAGATTTGAAAATTTTGGTTGAATTGGGGGTGACCGGCCGGTTTAAGCTTTGAAACCCGATTCGGATCGGTCTGATCTAGTTCGGAACAGTGGCGTCTTCTTCCTTCAGATGACAACACTGTTCACTCGGTAGAAAAATCGCGCAGCACCGACGAAGCTGAAAAGTCTCTAGCCAGGGAGTTTTAGGCAATGAATGACCACCATTAAGGCACCAATCAAACAACCAAGAAGTGCCTGAGTTTCATATATAAAGAGCCCCTCCTCATTCATACTCTCCGCACCTAAAAACTCCATTCTCTCTCAACTACTCCATTTTTTTTGGAGAAGCTTGAACCAGTGCTTGGACTTGGTCACTTTTCTTAGCCAAACAAGGTGAGGTCAGGTTCTTTAAAATCGGGGAGAAATCAGCTACATGCCTGTAGTCTCCATTTGCTCCGAGGGTCATCGGAGGAACGCTGACTTGATAGAATAGTGAAGCAGCTCTGACGAATCGAAGCTGCTCTATTTCGGCTGAGCTGAAATTGGTCAATTCGAGCCCTTCTCAGGCCAAAGCAAGCCCTCCCAACACCTCTAAAACCTCCTACTATTGAATTAGATCCAAAAGGTAAGCCAATTCGGCTTCCCTCTATAATTTCCGACCGATGCTAGAGAGATAACAAACAAAACTTTGATGAACAACCTACCGCCCCGACCTGGTTTAGTCAGATCCCCATGAACAACCTACCGCTCTCTTGGTTCAAGAGGAGTTTCCTCCTTATTTAACTCAAGAGGAGCTAGGCGTACTTTCAACCTTGTTCCCTAGAATGACATATATCAAATAAAATGCAAGCTTAAGAGAAATTAAGCATACATGATAAAGGGTAAGGCATGGTGTTATCCCTAGTCACTTTTTTCATTTCCTAAATGGATATTTTCAAAAAAAATTCTAATTGGAGTGTGCTAGACTCCTTAATTCCTTTAAATTTTCTCATTTTAAAAAATTAGTTTTCATAGCCATTTCTCATCACAACAGTGTGTTTATCAAACAACAGATGCTCTTCATCATGAACGAATACACATTCGCATACCAGCCTGTCCACTGTACTCAGTTGTGGCATCAAAGGGATTTTACTGGCCACCTAGATAAAAGCACGTCTACTTCTACCCTGAGAATGAGTGTACACAACATCCGACCCTCAATCCTGTAACAAAGCTCCGTGTTCATATGAGGACAGAGACCTCAACCCGTCTCCACCCCGGTCTCATGCGCAATGAAGCTATGTCAAGCTTCTTAAGACTAATGGTATGACTAACTGCCCTTATCTCCACCAGGTCATCCCGAGCCCTAGGATGAATCACTACCCCTCTTGGGCATGTTGAAGGTCCCATAACACAGTGCATGCACAAATCAATAAATTTCCACATAAGCCATATAATTTGTGGTGCCACTAGTCCAGCGGGCCCGACCCTCAACTCGACCTGCAGCTGTTTGTCTTGACTAGTCCGAAGACCTGTCATGTCGCACTACCGCCAGTCCATCGAGTGTGTCGGTCCTATCTTGGTACCATGACCAAATAATTCTTTTACTTAAGTTTTCATGGCTTAAAATCATGTTTGTTTACAAGCTCCTGCTCATTCCAACTAGCCTAGGGCCCACTGTTCAAGATTTTAGAAATTGGGCATATTATCCCCCAAGTTCCAAAACCGAGGCCTCCAGTCTATCTGAGCTATTTGAGCTCCCATCAAGAAGCTCTCCCAAAAATTTTAAGTAGTGGCACACAATCAGGGGAGAGCACTTCCGACAAAATAAACTTTTCATTTGTCTATCATACCAACCGGGTATGAAGACCTCTCCGCTTATAACCAATAAGCTGGTTTTCTACTTCCTTCCAGGATGTTCATCATACTAACCAGGTATGATCGAATTACAATCGATCAAGAAGCTACGTTGATCTTCGCAAGACTTCTATTACGACAAACTGCCCTTATATCAACTAGGTCGTCTAGAGCCCTGAGATGCATCACTACCCCTCTTGGGTGTCTTGAAGGTCTTGCAAACACAGTGTATGCACAATCAACATTTTTCACATGATGCCATACAATCTATGGTGCCACTGGTCAAATGGCCCTAACCCTCAACTCGACCTGCAGCTGTTTGTCTTGACTAGTCTAGAGACATGTGATGTAGCATATTCGGTAGTTGACTGAGTATGTCGGTCTTGCCTTTGTACCATGGACAAACAATTCATTTACTTAAGTTTTCACGGCATATAAATCATGTTTGTTTACAACTCTTGCTCGTGCCAACTAGCCTAGGGCTCAGTGTTTGAGATATTCAAAATTGGGCATAATAGCCCCCATGTTCCAAGTCTAAGGCCTCTGGCCTAACTATTCGAGGTCCAATTAATAAGGTCTCCCAAAATGTTTAAGTAGTGGCACATAATCAGGGGAGAGCACTTCCGACAAAAATATATTTTTCAACTGTCCATCATACCAATCGAGTATGAGGACATCTCCGCTCATAACCGATGAACGGGTTTTCCACTTCCTTCGAGGAAGTTTATTCATACAAATCGGGTATGATCTACTTACAACTGGTAAGTAGTTTTTCCGCGTCATTTTCACATTACTCCTGTCAGGTGTGATGTTTAAAATACCAATTAGCAGTGGGTTTTTTTATTTTTGAGGTGCTTATCATCCCATCCGGGTATGATATAAAAATGCCACTCACCCATTAATGTAGTGAAATTCCTCTTTAGCCGGCTTGTCGTCCTTGCTCAAACTCGTCTTAACTAGCATTCTCAGTACTTCGTTTTCCTACATGATATGAATATTCTTGTTCATTATTTTTTGGCCTAATAGCCCTAATTCATTCCACTTGAATGAGAAAACCAAACTTTTCCATTATTTGCAATGAGGTCCATAAAGTTATTTTTCTTTAACTTTAAGTCCCTAATGACGATTTTTCCTCAAATTGAGTCCCAAAACTTTTAAAATTTATCTTAGGACCTCAATTTATTCAAATTCACAAAAAGGGGTTTAATTACCCAAATTTCCAATTTAGTCCCCCAACTTTTCCAAAATTACCCTTTTGACCCTACTTTACATAAATGGTAAGTTTTGCCCCAAAAATTCCAAAAATTGCCCAATTAGTCCTCCAACATCTTTATCATGCCCAGCTTGTCCTCAATTTTATGAAATTTCACTTTAGTCCCTCTAATTTTTTAAATTCCTGAAATTTTCCAAAATTTCCCCCATTTTTAACCTTCTTACTCTGACGAATTTTATTTCATCAAATTGACCCATCAAATGAGTTTAATTGTTGAAATTGATGTTATATTGGAGTTCCTACACCTTCATACGATCCAATTGCACTTTAAATGACACGATTTGGTGTTGAAATGAGCTCAAAAGGAGCTTCGCCGGAAAACTGGACTTAGAGAGAGAAAGCTTCGGAAGCTTACCGTCGGGGGCGCGACTGTAAATCGCACTCTTTTTAGTTAAGGAAAACCAGGAAAAGAACCGGTCAAACCGACTGAGAAACACCGAACTGGTTGACAAACCTGTTTATTAGGGAACGGGCAAATTAGAGAAATTTCAACTCCATTGTGACCCAAAGAGATTTATAAACCATGGGAAGAAACCTTAGCACAAAGTGGGAGAGAAAAACCAAACCGGTTCGGGTGAACCGGACCCGAGCCGGATTAAATCAATTTAAGAATCGAGCTAGTTCATGAACCGGAACCGATAGAGAGATGGTAAACTGGGAAATTTATGGAACCTAAGAGGTCTAAGGAGTTATAAAAGTCATGAATAAAGACTTTAGGGTGAATTAGAGATGAAAACCAAACCGGTTCAGGTGAATCGGATCCGAACCGGGTTGAATCGGTTTGGACTGGGTTGAACCACTATTGAACCGGATTCTTAATTCATTTTTCTTAGTAGCTTAAAAATTTAAATTTGTGATTTGAGGCCACCATTGTATAGAAAATGAATTTAGAAATTTTTAAATTTGAAAAACTCAGTCGAATGCGGGGTATACCGACCGGTTTAAGCTTTGAACTCGGTCTGGTCTGGTTCGGAAGAGTTTCATTTTCTTCCTTTAGATGACAGCATTGTACACTCACTGGAAAATCGCGTAGTGCCAATGAAGCTGAAAAGTCTCCGGCCAGGGAGTTTCAGACAATGAATGGCCACCATTAAGGGGCCAATCGGACAGCCAAGAAATCCCTGAGCTTCCTATATAAAATCCACTCCCCATTCATCCTCTCTACACCTAAAAAGCTCATTCTCTCTCAACTGCTTAGTTTTCCGGTGAAGCTCGAACCAGATCTCTGATAAAGTGTCATTTCTGATCCAAAGAAGGTGAGGTTGGGTTCTTTAGAACTGGGGGGAGGGGGGGGGGGGGAAGTCAGCTACACGCCTATAGTTTTCGTTTGCTCTAAGTGTCGACAGAGAAGCACCGACGTAATGGAGGAGTGTAGCAGCTTTGGCATACCGGAGCTACCCTATTTTAGCGAAGCTTAAATTGGCCATTTTGAGCCCTCCTCAGGACAAACCAAGCCCTCCCAACACTTCCGTAGCCCTTCCACGGTCAAATTAGGACTGAAAGGTAAGCCAATTCAGCTCCCCTCTACAATTTCTAACTAGTGCTATAGTGAATCGACAAAATTTCGATGATGAAATTCTAACTCAATTCGGTATCAATTGATGCATTTCTTGATTCTTGGATGAACCTCAGGACGGGAGCTATCTTCCCAAATCGAAAGCTCAGACCGTTGTGTACCCCTTAGTAAGTAATTGAAGCTTTCTCTCTCTATAGTCTATTTTCCAGCGAATCTCCATTTGAGCTCGTTCCGATATCAAAACTTGTGATTCAAAGTGCTATTGAATCGTATGAAGATGTAGGATCTCAATTTTAACTTAAATTTCAACAATTAGATGTGTTTGATTGGTCAATTTGATGAAATCATATTCAGCTGTGTTAAGGAGTTGAAATTGGGGGGAAATTTGGGGATTTTCGAAAATTCGAAGGACCAATATGCAATTTCATAAAATTGAGGGTCAATTGGGCATGATAAAAATGTTAGAAGGCCAATTGAGGAATTTTAGAATTTTTGACGTAAAACTTACCATTTTTGTAAAGGAAGGGCAAAATGCTAATTTTGGAAAAGTTGGGGGACCAAATTGGAAATTTGGGAAATTAAACCCCTTTTTGTGAATTTGAATAAATTGAGGTCCTAAGATAAATTTTAAATGTTTCGGGACTCAATTTGAGGAAAAACTCGCATTAGGGAGTTAAAGTTAAAGAAAAATAACTTTAGGGACCTAATTGCAAATAAATAGAAAGTTTGGTTTTCTCATTCATTTGGAATGAATGAAGGGTATTAGGTCGAGGGATAATGAACAAGGATGTTCATATTGTGTAGGAATATGAAGTACCAGGAACATGAACAAGCACTAGCTCGCATGAATACAAAGAATCGATCGAGTGCAATTCACTACATTAATGGGTGAGTAGGCTAATTTACACTTCATACCCGGTTGGGATCATGAGCACCTTTTCTAAATTAGAAGTCATGGTGATGGGACTTTTAACATCATACTCGATTGTGGTGATAAGCAAATTAAGCTAAAAACCTACTTACCGGTTACGAGTGAGATTTTATATCATACTCGATTGGGGATGATAAGTACCTCGAAATAAAAACCCACTACTTAGTGGTATTTTAAACATCACAACTTAGAGAAGTGATGTGAAAATCACGCAGAAAAATTACTTATTGGTTGTAAGTAGATCATACCATGTTGGTATGATGAAACTTCCTCGAAGGATGTGGAAAACCCGATCATCGGTTTTGAGCAGAGATGTTCTCATACTCGGTTGGTATGATGGACTGTTGAAAACATATTTTTGTCGGAAATGCTCTTCCCTTACTGTGTGACAATGCTTAAACAATTTGAGAGTCCTCCTGATGGGAGCTTGAATAGCTCTTATAGGCCGGGGGCCTCGGTTTTGGAACTTGGGGGCTATTTTGCCCAGTTTTGAAAATCTCAAACAGTGGGCCATCAGCCAGTGGACATGAGCAGGAGCTCGTAAAAAAACATGAGATATATGCCATAAAACTTTAATAAATGAATTGTTTAGCCATGGTACCAAGACATGACTAACATACTCAGTCAACTAGCGGCAGTGCAACATGATAGGTTGATAGACTAGTCAAGACAAATAGCTGCAGGTTGAAATGAGGGTCAGGGCCGTTGGACCAGTAGCACCACATATTATATTTCATGATAAGAAAATATTGATTGTGCATGCAATGTGATTACGGGACCATCAAGATGCCAGAGAGGGGTAGTGTTGTGTCCTAAGGGCCTTAGACGACCTGGTGGGTATAAGGGTAGTTCATCGTACCAGGTGACCATGCGAAATTTGGAAAGGACGAATGGGTAAGGAAAACCGACACGGTTATGTAAGACATATTGTCATGATACGAAGGATATTAGATAATAGTAAAGGTAGTTGAGGAATACTACCCGACGAAAGGAGGGATGAAATTATACAGTCCCTAGAACATTGGAAAGTTGGAAACAACCCTAGAAGAAGTGTTGTAGAAGTTTGATGGACAAAGACAGGTTCAGAACTATGTCATGTCATAAAGGATATATAAGCACCAACAGTCCCGAGTAAAATGTAACTGGAGTAAGGAGTCAATTAGTAAACATAACGAGGTCAAACATAAATTTGACCGATGTTATAATCAATGACGGATGAAGGATGGGTCAAGTTGGTTCGAAAGAATAATAACACAGAAACACGTGAAGACAAGTACGTAATGCTTGAAAGAATGTCAATCTAGGGGTTTCAACGATGAAGAGAATAACTAGACAAAGAAATGATTGGGCACCTTGGAACTCCCAATCCTGAAATCTTGAGTAAGAACCCCAAAAGGAAGAACCTTACCCTAAATAAAGGGAGATGCAAACATAAGAATATACATTTGGATTAATTAGCTAGACATGCATCATTATTATAACTTCATAGAAGGAGTAAGCATGATAAATGAAAAGAAATTCCTTAGATGAATGATTATGGGGACTAAGCGAAAGAGCAATCGAAGTGTTAGCATATCAAGAAAACCCAAGTTTACATTAAGGGAAATTATTCCCGATGTGGAATATATTGGTTAAGTTTTGAGGACAAAACTCTTAAAAGAAGGGAAGAGTTGCAAACCCCGCCCTTTTGAGTTAAGGAAAATTAGGAAAACAACCGGTCAAACTGAGCAAGAAACACTGAACCGGTTCACAAATTCATTTATTGGGGAATGGGCAAATTAGATAAATTTAAACTCCCTTGTGACCCAAAGAGATTAATAAACCTTTGGAAGGAACCTTAGAATCAAGTGGGAGAGAAAAACCAGATCGGTTTGGGTGAATCGGACCCGAACCATATTAAACTAATTTAAGAACCGATCAAGTTGATGAACCAGAACCGATAGAGAGATGGTAAACTAGGATATTTATGGACCCTAAGTGACCTAAGGAGTCATAAAATTCATGAAAAAGGACTTTAGGGTGAATTGGAGATGAAAACCAAACTGGTTCAATTGAACCAGATCCGAACCGGTTTGGACCAGTTTGAACCACTATTGAACCAAATTCTAAATTTATTGTTCTAGGTGGCTTAAAAAATTCAAATTTGAGATTTGAGGCAACCATTGGATAGAAAATGAATCTCAATGAATTTATAAATTTTAAGATTTGAAAAACTAGGTCAAATGGGTGGTGAACCGGCCGGTTTAAGCTTTGAACCCAGTTCGTACCGGTCTGTTCTGGTTCGGAACAGTGTCATCTTCTTCCTTCATATGATAGTACTATTCACTCACCAGAAAATCGTCAGTGCCGGCGAAGCTGAAAAGTCTCCAGACAAGGAGTTTCAAACAATGAATGACCGCCATTACGATGGCAATCGGACGACCAAGAAGTCCCCTAGCTTCCTATATAAAGACTCCCTCCCCATTCATCATCTCCACACCTGAACTTAGTTTTTCAGTGAATCTTAAACAAGAGCTCCGATATAGTGTCTTTTTTTAGCCAAAGAAGGTGAGGTCGGATTCTTTTGAACCAGGGGGGAAGTCAGCTAGCCTGTAGTCTCCGTTTGCTCTGAAGGTCGACGGAGAAGCGTTGGCGTGATGGAACAGTGAAGCAACTATGGCGGACCGAAGCTGCCCTATTTCAGTTGAGCTGAAATCGGCCATTTTAAGCTCTCCTCATGCCAAACCAAGCCCTCCCAACACTTCCTCAACCCTCCCAAAGTCAAATTAGAACCAAAAGGTAAGCCAATTCAGCTCTCCTCTACAATTTTTGACCAGTGCTACAAAGGGAACCGACAAAATTTTGATGATGAAATTCTAATTCAATTCAACATTAATTGAATCAATTCATGATTATAGGATGAATATCAAGATGAGAGCTATCTGTCCAGGTCAAAAGCTTGGATTGCTGTGCCTCCGACTGTGAGTAATTGAAGCTTTCTCTCTTGACAATTTATTTTCCGGCGAAGCTCCATTTGAGTTCGTCCGAGCATCAAAACTTGCGATTCAAAGTGCTATTGAATCGTATGAAGATGTAGGATATCAATTTTAACTTCAATTTCAATAATTAGATGTGATCAATTGGTCATTTTGATGAAATCAAATTTGGTTGTGTTAAGTAGTTGACAATGTGGGAAAATTTAGGTAAAAATTGGGGATTTTTGAAAATTCGAAGAACCAAGATGCAATTTGTCACGCCCCAACCCTGTTTGGTCAAATCCCTGTGATCAACCTACCACTTTCCTAGTTTATTAAAGTGTTTCCCCTTATTAAAAATTGTAAAGAGCAAGGCGTCCTTTAAACCTGCCCCTTTTCTTGGAATAGCATAATCAAAACTACATAACATTTTAAGTTCACCTTACCTGTTTCACAGGCATCTTAGTTGTTGGTCTTTACGTGTAAGTTTTTCGGGATTTCCTGAAAGGGATATAAGGAAGGGGTGAGTACGACTACTCAATGAATGGGTTTTTTTTTTCAAAACATTTTATCTTTAGGAAAAAGATAAGTTTTGGAGTGTGCTAGACTCCTTTCTTTTAAAACCATTTCATTTGAAATCTTGAGTTTTATCACCATTTCATTGTTTAGTCACGGTATGTCATCACCCAACACACATCCTTCATCATGAAGGTTACACACATTTGCAGGTCAGCACAACCACTAAACCCACTTGTGGCTCCGGAGCGACTTTACCGACCACCTAGATAGAAGTACGTCCACTTCTACCTTGAGAATGAGTGGATGTATGCGACATCTAACCCTTAATCCCGAAGTAAATTCTTTGTGTCCATATGAGGACAGAGACCTCATCCCATCCCCACCCCGGTCTCATGCGCTTAGTGCTACTCCAAATTTTGTACGATCAACTGGTACGACGAACTGCCCTTATACTCAACGGGTCGTCCAAGGCCCTTAGGGTGCATCACTACCCCTCATGGGCATCTTGATGATCCCGTAATCATAGTGCATGCACAATCAATATTTTCTCATTATGCCATATAATCTGTGGTGCCACCGGTTCAACGACCCTGACTCTTAACTCAACCCGCAGTTGTTTGTCTTGACTGATCCGTCAACCCGTCATGTTGCACTACTACTAGTTGACCGAGTATGTTAGTCCTATCTTGGTACCATGGCCAAACAATTCCTTTATTTAATGTTTTATGGCATATAATTCATGTTTATTTACGAGCTCCTACTCATGTCAACTGGCCTTGGGCCCACTGTATGAGATTTTCAAAATCGGGCATATTAGCCCCCAAGTTCCAAGACTGAGGCCCCCAGCCTATTAGAGCTATTTGAGCTGCCGTCAAGAAGGTCTCCTAAATAGTTTAAGCATTGGCACAAAGTCAGGGGAGAGCACTTTCAACAAAATTATATTTTCAACTATCCATTATACCGACCGGGTATAAGGACATCTCCACTCATAGCCAATGAACGGGTTTTCAACTTCCTTCGAGGAAGTTTCATCAAACCAACCAGGTATGATCTACTTACAAACGGTAAGTAGTTTTTTCGTATGGTTTTCACATCACTCTTCTAAGTTGTGATGTTTAAAATACCCCATAGTAATGGGTTTTCATTCTCATGTGCTTATCATCCCCAACCGGATATGATATAAAATACCACTCACAACTGGACCCGATCGTGCAGTGAAATTCCACTTAGTCGAGTTTCGTCCCTTACATGCAGGACCTCAACTGGCATTCCCGATGTCTCGTTCTCCTACACGAAATGAACATGGTTGTTCATTATTCTTTGGCCTAATAGTCCTCATTCGTTCCAATGAATGAGAAAATCAAACTTTCATTTATTTGCAATTATCGGTTGTAAGTAGATCATACCCGGTTGGTATGATGAGACTTTCTCGAAGGAAGTTGAAAACCCGTTCATCGATTATGAACGGAGATGTCCTTATATCGGTCGGTATAATGGACAGTGAAAATCTATTTTGTCGGGAGTGCTCTCCCCTGACTGTCTGTCAATACTTAAACAATTTGGTAGACCTTCTCGACGGGAGCTCGAATATCTGTGATAGGCTAGGGTCCTCGATTTTGGAACTTGGGAGCTAAATGCCCGATTTTGAAAATCTTGTACAGTGGGCCCAAGGCCAGTTGGCACGAGCAGGAGCTCGTCAACGAACATCATATATATGTGCCATAAAAATTAATAAGTGAATTGTTTGGCCATGGTACCAAGATAGGACCGACATGCTCAGTCAACTAGCGGTAGTACGATATGATAGGTCGACGGACCAGTCAAGACAAACAACTGTGGGTTGAGAAAACATTGTTTGTGCATGCACTATGAGTATAGGATCATCAAGATGCTCATGAGGGGTAGTGATGCATCCTGAGGGCACTAGACAACCTGGTGGCTGTAAGGGAAATTCATCGTTCCAGGTGTCTGTGCGAAATTTGGAGTAGCACCAAGCGCATGAGACTAGGGTGGGGACAGGATGAGGTATTTATCCTCATGTGGACACGAAGAAGTGATTTCGGGATTGTGGGTCAGATGTCGCGTACATCCACTCATTCTCAGGGTAGAAGTAGTCATACTTCTATCCGGGTGGCAGGAAAAGTCGTTCCAAAGCCACTAGCGGGTTCGGTAGTGATACTGACTTGCGAATGTGTGTAACCTTCATGATGAAGGATGTGTGTTGGGTGATGACACACTAGTAATTAAGAAATAATGGAAAAACTTGAATTTTTTTTAATGAAGGAATTTTTGAAAAGAAAGAAGTTTGGCACACTCCATATAAATATTTTTCTTGAAATTCAAAAGATTTGAATCCCATTCACTGAGTAGTTGTACTCACCCCTTCCCTTATACCCCTTTTAGGAAGTCCCGGAAAGCCAAACCATAAAAGACTTGTGCAATTAAATGCCTGCAAGACAGGTACGATTAATTTAAATTACTATGCAATTTTGATTTATGATATTCCTAGAAAAAGGTGCAGGTATAAGGAACGCCTTACTTTTTACGGTTTATAATATAAGGGGAAACCCTTTTGTAAATCGGGAGAGTGGCGGGTTGATCACGGGGATCCGACCAAACTGGGTCGGGGCGTGACACCACTACTATGTGGTATTTTAAACATCACAACTTAGAGTAGTGATGTGAAAACCATGCGGAAAATCTACTTACCGGTGGTAAGTAGATCATACCCTATTGGTATGATGAAACTTCCTCAAAGGAAGTTGAAAACCTGTTCATCGGTTATGAACGGAGATGTCCATATATCAAATCAGTATAATGGACAGTAAAAATATATTTTGTCAGAAGTGTTCTCCCCTGATTGTGTGTCAATACTTGGTGCCTTATAGGCCGGGTGCCTCTATTTTGGAACTTGGGGGAAAATATGCCCGGTTTTGAAAATCTCGCAGAGTGGGCCATAAGCCAATGGGCACAAGCAGAAGCTCGTAAACGAACATGTTATAAGTTCCATAAAACTTTACTAAGTAAATTGTATGGTCATGGTACCAAGGCTGGTCCGTCATTCTTAGTCAATTGGTAGCAGTGCAACATGACCGGTCTCAGGACCAATCAAGACAAACTACTGCAGGTAGAGTTGAAAGTCGGGACCGTTGGACTAATGACACCACAGATTACATGGCATAATAAGAAAACATTGTTTGTACATGCACTATGAGTACAAGATCATCAAGACACCCATGTGGGGTAGTGATGTGTCATAAGGGTCGTGGACGACCTGGTGAGTATAAGGGTAGTTCGTCGTTCCAGGTGACCGTGCGAAATTTAGAGTAGCACCAAGCGCATGAGACCAGGGTGGGGATGGGATGAGGTCTCAGTCCTCATATGGACACGAAGAATTCATTCCAGGAATGAGAGTCGGATGTCGCGAACATCAACTCATTCTTAGGGTAGAAGTGGATGTGCTTCTATACGGGTGGCCGGTAAAGTCGCTCTTAAGCCACAAGTGGGTTCAGCAGTCGTGGTGGCCTGCGAATGTGTGTAACCTTCATGATGAAGGATGTGTGTTGGGTGATGACACACCATGATAAGAAGAAATGTGGAAAAATCCAAATCTTTTTAAATGTAAGGATTTTTTAAAATTGAGGAGTCTGGCACACTCCAATATAAATATATTTCATGAAAGTTAAAAGATTTGAAACTCATTCACTGAGTAGTCATACTCACCCCCCTATCTTATACCCCTTTCAAGTAATCCTAGAAAGTCTGTCCTTAAAGACCTGCAAATTTATACGCCTGTGAGACGGGTATGATTATTTTAAATTTCTCTACAGTTTTGATTTATGTTATTCCTAGAAAAATGTGAAAAGAACGCCTTACTCTTTACAGTTTAGAAAAGGGGAAACCCTTTAATAAACCAGGAGAGTGGCGGGTTGTTCATAGGGATCCAACCAAACCAGGTAGGGGCATGACAACTAGAGTGCTATCAAAGCCTATTTCCTCGAATACATAGTCAAGAATAGAAAATATAGTAACTAATAGGACTATTTAAATTTTTTTTAAAAAAATGGCTCCAAAGAAAGGAACCAAGTGAACTAGGGTTGCCGTCTCCAATACCGCCCAACCACACCTACCTATAGAAACTCCCAAAACAGCCCAGGCGTCCCTAAAGTTATTTCTTCTGTAACTTTAATTCCCTAATGCCGATTTTTCCTCAAATTGAGTCTCGAAACTTTTAAATTTCCAAATTTCAAATTTGGTCCACCAACTTTTTCCAAAATTACCATTTGCCCTTCCTTTACAAAAATGGTAATTTTACCCCCAAAATTCTAAAATTTCTCAATTGGCCCTCTAAAATTTTTATCATGCCCAATTGACCCTCAATGTCACGCCCCGACCCGGTTTGGTCGGATCCCCATGATCAACCCGCCACTCTCCCGGGTTATTAAAGGGTTTCTCCTTATCGTAAATCGTAAAGAGTAAGGCGTCCTTTAACTTGCACCTTTTTCCTGGAATAGCATAATCAAAACTGTATGAAATTTAAAACTTTACATACCTATCTTACAGGCATCTTAGTTGACGGTCTTTAAGGGGAGGCTTTCCGGGATTTCCTGAAAGGGATATAAGGGAGGGGGTGAGTACGACTACTCAGTGAATGGGTTTTTATAAACTTTTGACTTTTAAGAAAAACATTTATATGGAGTGTGCCAGACTCCTTTGTTTTAAAAAATCCCATCATAAAAAAAATTTAGATTTTTCCATTATTTCTTAGTTACCATGGTGTGTCATCACCCAACACACTTCCTTCATCATGAAGGTTACACACATTCGCAAGTCAGTATCACTATTGAACCTGCTAGTGGCTTCGAAGCGACTTTTCTTGCCACTAGGATAGAAGTACGACCACTTCTACCCTGGGAATGAGTGGACGTACGTGACATCCTACCCACAATCCCAAAATCACTTCTTCATGTCCGTATGAGGACAGAGACCTCATCCTGTCCCCACCCCGGTCTCATGCGCTTCGTGCTACTCCAGATTTTGCACAGACACCTGGAACGACGAACTGCCCTTATAGCCACCAGGTCGTCCAGTTCCCTTAGGACGCATCACTACCCCTCATGGGCGTCTTGATGATCCCATACTCACAGTGCATGCACAAACAATGTTTTCTTATATTGCCATGTAATATGTGGTGCCACTAGTCCAACGACCCTGACTCTCAACTCAACCCATAGCTGTTTGTCTTGACTAGTCCATCGACCTGTCATGTCGCACTGCCGCTAGTTGACTAAGCATGTCTGTCCTATCTTGGTACCATGGCCAAACAATTCACTTATTAAGTTTTATGGCACATATATCATGTTAATTTACAAGCTCCTACTCGTGCCAACTAGCCTTGGGCCCAGTGTACGAGATTTTCAAAATCGGGCATTTAGCCCCCAAGTTCCAAAAATCGAGGCCCCCGGCCTATTAGAGCTATTCGAGCTCCCGTCGAGAAGGTCTCCCAAATTGTTTAAGCATTGGCACACAGTCAAGGGAGAGCACTTCTGACAAAAATAGGTTTTTACTGTCCATCATACCGACCGGTATAAGGACATCTCCGTTCATAACCGATGAACGGCTTTTCAACTTCCATCGAGGAAGTCTCATCATACCAACCGGGTATGATCTACTTACAACCCGTAAGTAGTTTTTTCGCATAACTTTCACATCACTTTCTCTAAGTAGTGATGATTAAAATACCCCTAAACAGTGGATTTTTATATCGAGGCACTTATCATCCCCAATCGGGTATAATGTTAGTAAACCCACTCACAAACGGGGAGTGATTTTAAACTTTAAACTGTGCTCATCATCCCAACCGGGTATGATGTGAATAACCCACTCACCCGTTAATGCCGTGAATTCCACTAGACTGGTTCTTTGTATTCACACGAGCTTGTCCTTGTTGGCGTTCCCGGTATTTAACGTTCCTACATGATATGAACAACCTTGTTCATTATTACTCTGCATAACAGCCTTCATTCATTAATGAATGAGAAAACCCAAACTTTTATTTATTTGCAATTAGGTCGCTAAAGTTATTTATCTTTAACTTTAAGTCCCTAATGTCAGTTTTTCCTCAAATTGAGTCCCGTAACTTTTAAAATTTATCGTGGGACCTCAATTTATTCAATTTCACCAAAAAGGGGTTTAATTTTCCAAATTTCCAATTTGGTTCCCCAATTTTTCCAAAATTACCATTTTGCCCTTCTTTGACAAAAATGGCAAGTTTTTCCCCAAAATTTCCAAAATTCCTCAATTGGTCCTCCAACATAATTTTCATGCCCAATTGACCCTCAATTTCATAAAATTGTATTTTGGCCCCTTTAAATTTCGAAAATCCCCCAATTTCAACTCTTCAACACTACCGAATTTGATTTCATCAAATTAACTGATCAAACACTTCTAATTATTGAAATTGGAGTTGAAATTGAGTTCCTGTATTTTCATACGATTCTAAGAAACTTTGAATCGCAGATTTTAACGTCAGAACGAGCTCAAACAGAGCTTTGCCAGAAAATAGACTGTAGAGAGAGAAAGCTTCGATTACTCACCGGTGAAGGCACGACAGTCCGAGCTTTCGATCTGGGCAGATAGGTCTCGTCCTGAGATTCATCCTAAAATCAAGTATTGAATCAATTGATGTAGAATTGGAGTAGAATTTCGTCATTGAAATTCGGTCGACTATCTCTCTAGCACCGATCAAAAATTATAAAGGGGAGCCGAATTGGCTTATCTTTCGGTCCTAATTCGGCCGTGGAAAGGCTGAGGAAGTGTTGGGAGGGCTTGGTTTGGCCTGAGGAGGGCTTGAAATGGCTGATTTCAGCTTGGCCGAAATAGGGCAGCTTTGGTCCGCCGGAGTTGCTTCACTATTCCATCATGTCGGCGCTTCTCCAACGATTCTTGGATTGACTAGAGTTTGCTATCAGATAGCTGTCTTCTCCCCGGTTCTAAAGAGCTCGACCTTTGTTCAAGTCGAAGCTCTGGTTCGAGCTTTACTGGGAATCGGAGCAGTAGAGAGAGAGAGAAGTGTTCAGGTGTGAGGAGAATGAAATGGAGATGACCTCTTTATATAGTTATAAAACCCGTGTATTAAATGGACGAGATTTATTACTAGTATTAATATTGCCATAAATTATTGGTATTAATTCCAATAATTTAATTTAAGTATTAAATTATTTGTATTAATTCCAATAATTTAATTTAGGTATTAAATTATTGGTATTAATTTTAATAATTAAATATATATTAATTGATGGCTATTTATGATACTTCGGGTTACAAAAAATCATACTTCCCAGGAAGGCATGACAGTCCGAGCTTTCGATTTAGGCAGATAGGTCTCATCCTGAGATTCATCCTAAAATCAAGTATTTTATCAATTGATGCAGAATTGGATTAGAATTTCGTCATTAAAATTCGGTCGACTCTCTCTCTAGCATCGATCGAAAATTATAAATGGGAGCCGAATTGGTTTACCTTTCGGTCCTAATTCGGCCATGGAAAGGCTGAGGAAGTGTTGGGAGGGCTTGGTTTGGCCTGAGGTGGGCATGAAATGGCCGATTTTAGCTTGGCCGAAATAGGGCAGCTCCGGTCCGTCGGAGTTGCTTCACTATTCCATCATGTCGGCGCTTCTCTAACGATTCTCGGATTGACTGAAGTTTGCTATCAGATAGCTGTCTTTTCCCCGGTTCTAAAGAGCTCGACCTTTGTTCAAGTCGAAGCTCTGGTTCAAGCTTTACCGGGAATCGGAGCAGTAGAGAGAGAGAGAGAGAAGTGTTCAGGTGTGTGGAGAATGAAATGCAGATGACCTCTTTATATAGTTATAAAACCCGTGTATTAAACGGGCGAAATTTAATTTCAGTATTAAATTATTTGTATTAATTCAAATAATTTAATTTAGGTATTAAATTATTGGTAATAATTTCAATAATTAAATATATATTAATTGATGGCTATTTATGATACTTCGGGTTACAAAAAATCATACTTCCCAGGAAGGCACGACAGTCCGAGCTTTTGATCTAGGCAGATAGGTCTCGTCCTGAGATTCATCCTAAAATCAAGTATTGTATCAATTGATGCAGAATTGGATTAGAATTTCGTCATTGAAATTCGGTCAACTCTCTCTCTAGCACTGATCGAAAATTATAAAGGGGAGCCGAATTGGCTTACCTTTCAGTCCTAATTCGGCCGTGCAAAGGCTGACGAAGTGTTGGGAGGGCTTGGTTTGGCCTGAGGAGGGCTTGAAATGGCCGATTTCAGCTTGGCCGAAATAGAGCAGCTTCGGTCCGCCGGAGTTGCTTCACTATTCTATCATGTTGGCACTTCTCCAACGATTCTCGAATTGACTAGAGTTTGCTATCAGATAGTTGTCTTCTCCCCGGTTCTAAAGAGCTCGACCTTTGTTCAAGTCGAAGCTCTGGTTCGAGCTTTACCGGGAATCGGAGCAGTAGAGAGAGATAGAGAAGTGTTCTGGTGTGAGGAGAATGAAATGGGGATGACCTCTTTATATAGTTATAAAACCCGTGTATTAAATGGGCGAGATTTATTACTAGTATTAATATTGCTATAAATTATTGGTATTAATTCCAGTAATTTAATTCTGGTATTAATTCCAATAATTTAATTTCAGTATTAAATTATTTGTATTAATTCCAATAATTTAATTTAGGTATTAAATTATTGGTATTAATTTCAATAATTAAATATATATTAATTGATGGCTATTTATGATACTTCGGGTTACAAAAAATATATACTTCCCAAGAAGGCACGACAGTCCGAGCTTTCAATCTAGGAAGATGGCTCTCTTCCTGAGGTTCATCCTAGAATCAAGAATTGTATCAATTGATGCTGAATTAAGTTAGAATTTCATCATTGAAATTCTGTCGGTTCTCTCTCTAGCACCGACTGAAAATTGCAGAGAGGAGCCGAATTGGCTTACCTTTCAGTTCTAATTCGGTCGTGGGAGGGCTGACGAAGTGTTGTGAAGGCTTGGTTTGGCCTGATGAGGGCTCGAAATGGCCGATTTCAGCTTGACCGAAATAGGGCAGCTTTAGTCCGTCGGAGCTGCTTCACTATTCTATCATGCCGGTGCTTCTTTAACGATTCTCAGATTGATTGGAGTTTGCTATCAGATAGCTGACTCCTCCCCAGTTCTAAAGAGCCTGACTTAAGAAAAATGTTCAAGTTGAAGCTCTAGTTAGAGCTTCACTGGGAAATGGAGCAGTAGAGAGAGAGAGAAGTGTTCGGGTGTGAGGAGAATGAATGGGGATGACCACTTTATATAGGTGTAAAATCGTGTATTCAATGGGAGAGATTTATTACAAGTATTAATATTGCCATAAATTATTGCTATTAATTCTAATAATTTAATTTAGATATTAAATTTTTTGTATTAATTTCAATAATTTAATTTAGGTATTAAATTATTGGTACTAATTATAATAATTAAAAATATATTAATTTATGACTAGTTTTGATAAGGAGTAGCATAAAAATTTTGGACCAAAATTTCTGGTTACAAAAAAGAAATAATACTTCCCAAGAGGTCACACATCCTCACACTACTCTTGGGCAAGCACGCTTAACTTCAAAGTTCTTATGCGATGGTTTTTCTCTTCTAATTTGTCTTAAGTTTCTTCTCCAAGGATTAATGAACACTTTGGATCACCCGAAAGTTGTAAATTTCCAAATTGCTTATTCCCAAATGATCGGGTTTGTAAATCGGCTCAATTTTCTTACTCGGTTTGATTGATTCTTTTCCCAGTTTTCCTTAACTCAAAAGGGCGGGGTTTACAACTCTCTCCTCCTTTTAGGAGTTTTGTCCCCAAAACTTAATTATTAACCTTGCATGAGGAATCATTTCCTTTGATGTTCCTTTGGTGTTTGCTTAACATGCAATCTTCTCTTGTTCTTTCAATTAGCCCCCTTTTTTACATCCTTCACTTAAGGAAATTTCTTTTCCTTTATATTATTTACTCCCTCCATGGAGTTTATCATAACTAGACATAACTTATTCCATGGTGTATCCTTAGATTCATATCTTTCTTTGCTTAGAGCAACATTCTTCCCTTTGAGATTATGTACTCAAGATTGGGAATTCCAAGATAACTAATCATTCCCATGTCTAGTTATCCTTTTGGTAGTTGAAACCTTCAGCTTGATGTTCTTTCGAGCGTTATGTACTTGTTTCCATGGTTTTTCTTTATTATAACTTTTTCGTCCTATTTTGGCCCTTCCTTCATTCGTTGTCTATTATAACTTTGGTCCAAAATTTTTTTATATTCGACTTTGTCATGCTTATTAGCTGACTCTTCCTTACTTTGAGTCATATTCTCCTCGGGATTGTTGGGCTTACATATCCCTTACAGCATGGCATTTTCTAGGACCTATCTCTGTCCATTAGATTTTTAGAACACCTCCTTGAGGGTGTCTCATAGCTTTTCGACCTTTTAGGGATCGTATAACTTCATCCCTCTTTTCTTTTATAGCATTCCTCAACTATCCTTTTTACCATTATCCTCTCCTCCATCATGCCTTTGGAGTTATTTCTCACATAACCGCATGGATTCCTCTTACCTACTCATCCTTCCCCAACTTCTTTATTGGGTCTTTTTGGTTCTAATTGAGTGGGTTTTCCACTACTATACCGACAAGCTTGAATTCATCCTTGTTCCCAATGACATCGTTTAATCAAGGATTTTACTTTGGCCTTAATCCACCCTTACTTATCCATAATCATTTCACAATTCTTTATACCTAGTTGATTCCTTTCGGTCTACATGTCGTTTTGCTTGGTTTTAGGGAGTTTCCCTTTTTTTTTTTACGGTTTCATTTTCTACTATTTCCTTCAAAGTAGAGACTTTTACCTTAGGAGTTACATGTTCAACCTTCTTACCATTTCTTGAAGGTTTCCTTTCCTCATCTGCTTACACGCTTTCTACATTGGGGTATTTGCCCGCTTTTAGTCCTCCACTGTCTTAAATTTTCCATTCCATCCCTTATTCCTTATTTGAGTAGCTTCTGATTATCGGTCTTATTTCATGTACTCCACCCTATGCCCATCCATCCACTGTTAGGCTCTATTATACCAGTGTGGACCACAATCCATCTTGATATTAGTGGTTGTTCCCCCTTAACCACTTCTTATTTAGGGAGCTTACTTTCCTAAGGTTTCTCGAACGTTCTTTCCTTTATTTTCTTATTATGGGTAGTCTACCCATTCTTACTTGTTACGACATCTATTGATGCTATCTTTCTACCTACTCATTCCTTGGGTTTAACTTACTCCTCAGGTTCTCTAAGTATGTTTCCCTTGGTTCTTTCACCTCACCATGCACTTCATTTCAAGTTCATCTCCTCATCCCTCATCACTTGGTCCCATTACCTCTTAGTTGGGACATGTATCCCTCCTCAGGGTTTCCTTCCTTGGTGAGATTCTTTCCCTTTCTCCCAGAATTCCTTCTTCATTCATTTTCTTATGTATATATCCTTGAATGATTTCCTTTGATGCCTTCCCCTTCCGTTTACCTTTACTCTTGAAATCTTGCTGGTACATCCTTTGTACCCCATCCTCATTCCAACTTGTACCCCTGTACATGTCTATTTCATTTAAGTAGAGCTCAAATCCTCCTTGTTTCCAGATCTCTTAATCATCCTGCGAGAGGCTTACTTAATCTTCTCATGGCTTTGAGTTTGGTTGTCAATCCGTTCTTGGCCATTGATTTCTTTAAGGATTTCCTCCATCCTTATTTTCCAAATATTTGACCTTTCCACCTCTCCCTTCTTTACTAGAGATTCAATTTATGACATTCATGAGGGTTAGTTTGTTAACTGACTCGTTCCTACTATTCTCCTTGTCTAATTATCTTGAGACAGTTGTCTCTCGATTCTTCTTGTCCTTAATGCCCATCCCATTGCCCTTTTTAGGATGTAGTTCTTACTACTTCCCAATCCTCCTTAGGGCATCGTTTATTCTCCTTAACCATCTTGTTGTTACGATTTGCGTCTTTCCGCTATGTTAGACCGAAACTTGACATCTTTGCTTTTTCAAAAGCAAGTCGTACTTATCATGTCACGCCCCGACCCGGTTTGGTCAGATCCCCGTGAACAACTCGCCACTCTCTCGGTTTATTAAAGGGTTTCCCCTTATTATAATCCGTAAAGAGTAAGGCGTTCTTTAAACCTGCACCATTTCCTGGAATAGCATAATCAAAACTGCATGAAATTTTAAACATTACATATTTGTCTTACAAGCATCTTAGTTGATGGTCTTTCAAGGTAGGCTTTCCGGGATTTCCTGAAAGGGATATAAGGGATGCGGTGAGTGCGACTACTCAGTGAATGGGTTTTCAAAGGTCTATTTTTAACTTTTAAGAAAAATATTTATATGGAGAGTGCCAGACTCCTTTCTTTTCAAAAAAAAAATCCCTTCATTTAAAAATTTGGATTTTTCCATTATTTCTAAGTTACCGGTGTGTCATCACCCAACACACATCCTTAATCATGAAAGTTACACACATTCGCAAGTTAGTATCACTACTGAACCTGCTAGTGGCTTCGGAGCGACTTTTCCTGCCACCCGTATAGAAGTACAACCACTTCTACCCTGGGAATGAGTGGATTTACGTGACATCCGACACACAATCCCGAAATCACTTCTTCCTATCCGTATGAGGACAGAGACCTCATCCTGTCACCACCCCAGTCTCATGCGCTTGGTGCTACTCCATATTTCGCACAGACAGTTGGAACGACGAACTGCCCTTATAGCCACCAAGTCGTCCAGTGCCCTTAGGACGCATCACTACCCCTCATGGGAGTCTTGATGATCCCATACTCATAGTGCATGCACAAACAATGTTTTCTTATATTGCCATGTAATCTGTGGTGCCACTGGTCCAATGTCCCCGACTCTCAACCCAACCCGCAGTTGTTTGTCTTGACTGGTACGTCTACCTGTCATGTCGCACTACCGCTAGTTGACTTAGCATGTTGGTCCTATCTTGGTACCATGGCCAAACAATTCACTTATTAAGTTTTATGGCACATATATCATGTTTGTTTACGAGCACCTACTCGTGCTAATTGGCCTCGGGCCCACTGTACGAGATTTTCAAAATCGGGCATTTAGCCTCCAAGTTCCAAAACTGAGGCCCCCGACTTATCAGAGCTATTCAAGCTCCTGTCGAGAAGGTCTCCCAAATTGTTTAAGCATTGGCACACAGTCAGGGGAGAACACTTCTGACAAACGAGGTTTTCACTATCCATAATACCAACCTGTATAAGGACATCTCATCATACCCACCGAGTATGATCTACTTACAACCGGTAAGTAGTTTTTTTCCGCATAATTTTCACATCACTTTCTCTAAGTGGTGATGATTAAAATACACTAAACAGTGGGTTTTTATAACGAGGTACTTATCATCCCTCACTGGGTATGATATAAAATTTCCACTCACAACCGGTAAGTGGTTTTTATCTTTAAGTTGTGCTCATCATCCCAACCGGGTATGATGTTAGTAAACCCACTCACCCGTTAATGCCGTGAATTCCACTAGATTGGTTCTTTGTATTCACGCGAGCTTGTGCTTGCTGGTGCTCCCGTTATTTCGCGTTCCTACATGATATGAACATCTTAGTTCATTATCCTTCAGCCTAATCGCCTTCATTCATTCCAAATGAATAAGAAAGTCAAACTTTCATTTATTTGCAATTAGGTCCCTAAAGTTATTTCTCTTTAACTTTAAGTCCCAAATGCTAGTTTTTCCTCAAATTGAGTCCCGAAACTTCTAAAATTTATCATTGGACCTCAATTTATTCCATTTCACAAATAGGGGTTTAATTTACCAAATTTCCAATTTGGTCCCCCAACTTTTCCAAAATTACCATTTTACCATTCCTTTACAAAAATGGTAAATTTTTCCACAAAAATTTCAAAATTCCTCAATTGGTCCTCCAACATTATTTTCATGCCCAATTGACACTCAATTTCATAAAATTTCATTTTGGTCCTTTGAATTTTGAAAATCCCCAATTTTCCCCCAATTCCAACTTCTTAACACAGCCGAATTTGATTTTATCAAATTGACCCATCAAACGTTTCTAATTGTTGAAATTTAGTTTCTACATGTTCATACGATTCTTCAGAAATGTGAGTCACAAGTTTTAATGCCGGTACGAGCTCAAACGGAGCTTCACCGGAAAATGAATTATAGAGAGAGAAAGCTTCGATTACTCATCGGTGAAGGCACGACGGTTCGAGCTTTCGATCTGGACAGATAGGTCTCATCTTGAGGTTCATCCTAGAATCAAGAATCGTATCAATTGATGCAGAATTAGATTAGAATTTTGTTATTGAAATTCAGTCAACTCTTTCTCTAGTACAAATCGAAAATTATAAAGGGGAGCCAAATTGGCTTACCTTTCGGTCCTAATTCGACCGTGGAAAGGCTGAAGAAGTGTTGGGAGGGCTTGGTTTGGCCTGAGGAGGGCTTGAAATGGCCGATTTTAGCTTGGCCGAAATAGGGCAGCTTCGGTCCGCCGGAGCTGCTTCACTATTCTATCATGCCGGTGCTTGACTACTCTCGTTCACATGAACCAATTTGGATTTCTATTCTAATTTGTGTTAAGTTTCTTTTCTAAGCTTTTGCTTGTTCCCAAATTATTGGGTTTGTAAACCGTCTCGGTTTTGTTACTCGGTTTGACCGGTTCTTTTCCTGATTTTCCTTAACGCAAAAGTGCGGGGTTTACATATCATCCCAAAATATCCCATTTATCGTCAAATGCTCGGCTTGTCTTCTCTTGTAAAGGTGCTTCATTCCTTGCTCATAGATGGCTGGAAATTTCTTCTTAAGGAATAATTCTCTTCATCTATCCTTTGTTTTATTTGTGGTTGATCGAGGTCCTACCTTTAGTCCTTTTCCTCCCTCATCTAGTTGAGGCACACCATTACACCATTATTGAGGGACAAAAATTTTTAGGAACTGAAAATTTAATTTCAAAATAGGAATATTAACTTGGTTGAAGTTTCGAGCAGGAGTCATATTTCATAGGGTGGAATACTTTCGGATTCAGGTAGCTGTAGAGGCATTGTTCTTGGAAGGTATTGTTCTAAATCATTGCGATGTGGGGCAATCCTTCACTTCATGCCCCATTTCCCTTACACCTATCACAAGTTATCTTGATACTTGTCCTTAGTAGTGTTGAGCACTTTCTCGAGTAGTGTTCCTATTGTCCTCACCTTGTGACAGGTCATTTCCTTGCCCAGTTGTTACTACCAGAGTTCTCACTCCTTAGTCACCTTGTTGGTTTTCTTGTCAAGCCTTCTTTGCCTAGTTTTCCCCTAAGAGTTCTCCTAGACTCTTTAGTATTTTGGTTCATTTCCTTATTTGGGATGGTATTCTCCTTGGTCCCCACGGTTTGTTTGGCTACTTTTCTTGGGGCAATCTTCTTATGGTTGAGGCGTAGGCTTACATCTTTTTTTAGGGCATGGTTTCAGGAACTTGGAATTCTTCATTAATAGAGAGGGAGTACAATATGTTAGGGTCATAACCATATTACAAAGTGGTGGTTATGAAATAGATAGAGGGCTATGGGGTGTTTGATAAGTATCCTCCATGATAAGGTTATAAGTCCTAGCTGGTGTTCCTAGTTTCAGGATTGGCTCCCTTTGTACTCGGGGGTGTGACCTCAACAGCTCCAAGCATCATCCTCTTGGATACTTTGTCATTTGATCCTTGGGGATTTCTACCTTGCCTCATGCATTTGGGAACCTTCTAAAGTTGTCTTTCTACGAGGGCAGAGTGCTGAGTAGAGTCATTCCTAGTTTTCTTAGTTCCTCTCCTCGGAGCAATCTGAAAATTTTAAGATAAATCCTATCAGTTACTATATTATCTAGTCTTTCTAATGTATTCAAGGAAAAAAGCTCTGATAACACTCTGGTTGTCACACCCCGACCCTGTTTGGTCGAATCCCCGTGATCAACCTGCCACTCTCCTAGTTTATTAAAGGGGTTCCTCTTATTAAAAATCGTAAAGAGTAGGATGTCCTTTAAACCTACAACTTTTCCTGGAATAGCATAATAAAAACTGCATAACATTTTAACTTCACCTTACCTGTTTCACAGGCATCTTAGTTGATGGTCTTTAGAGGAAGGCTTTCCAGGATTTCCTGAAAGGGATATAAGGGAGGGGGTGAGTACGACTACTCAATGAATGGGTTTTTTTTTTCAAAACCTTTTATCTTTAGGAAAAAGATAAGTTTTGGAGTGTGCTATACTCCTTTCTTTTAAAACCATTTCATTTGAAATCTTGGGTTTTATCACCATTTCCTTATTTAATCATAGTGTGTCATCACCCAACACACATCCTTCATCATAAAGGTTACACACATTTGAATGACCACTGAACCCACTTGTGGCTTTGGAGCGACTTTACCGACCACCTAGATAGAAGTATGTCCACTTCTACCTTGAGAATGAGTGGATATATGCGACATCCAACCCTTAATCCCGGAATAAATTCTTTGTATCTGTATGAGGACAGAGACCTCATCCCGTCCCCACCCCGGTCTCATGCACTTAGTGCTACTCCAAATTTCGTACGATCACTTGGTACAACGAACTACACTTACACTCACTGGGTCGTGCAAGGCCCTTAGGATGCATCATTATCCCTCATGGGCATCTTGATGATCCTGTAATCATAGTGCATGCACAATCAATATCTGGTCATTATGCCATATAATCTGTGGTGCCACCAGTCCAATAGCCCTGACTCTCAACTCAACCCGCAGTTGTTTGTTTTAACTGGTCCGTCGACCTGTCATGTCACACTGCCACTAGTTGATCGAGTATATCGATCGTATCTTGGTACCATGACCAAACAATTCCTTTATTTAAAGTTATATGGCATATAATTCATGTTGATTTACGAGCTCCTACTCATGCCAACTGGCCTTGGGCCCACTGTACGAGATTTTCAAAATTAGGCATATTAGCCACCAAATTCCAAAATTGAGGCCCCCAGCCTATCAGTGCTATTTGAGCTCCCGAATAGTTTAAGCATTGGAACACAGTCAGGGGAAAGCACTTCCAACAAAATTATATTTTCAACTATCCATTATACCGACCGGGTATAAGGACATCTCCGCTCATAACCAATGAACGGGTTTTCAACTTCCTTCGAGTAAGTTTCATCATACCAACCGGGTATGGTCTACTTACAACCAGTAAGTAGTTTTTCCGTATGGTTTACACATCACTCTTCTAAGTTGTGATGTTTAATATACCACATAGTCGTGGGTTTTCATTCTGATATGCTTATCATCCCCAACCGGGTATGATATAAAATCCCACTTAGAACCGGTAAGTGGTTTTTAACTTTAAGTTGTACTCATCATCCCAACCGGGAATGATGTTAGTAAACTCACTCACCCGATCGTGCAGTGAAATTCCACTTAGTCGAGTTTCGTCCCTTGCACGCTAGATCTCAACTGGCGTTCTTGATGTCTCGTTCTCCTACATGAAGTGAACATGGTCGTTCATTATTCTTTGGCCTAATAGCCCTCATTCATTCCAATGAATGAGAAAATCAAACTTTCATTTATTTGCAATTAGGTCCCTAAAGTTATTTCTATTTTAACTTTAAGTCTCTAATGCCAGTTTTTCCTCAAATTGAGTCCCGAAAATTTTAAAATTTTTCATAGGACCTCAATTTATTCCATTTCTGAGAAAGGGGTTTAAATGTCTAAATTTCCAATTTGGTCCCCCAACTTTTTCCAAAATTAACATTTTGCCCTTCATTTACAAAATTGGTAAATTTTACCCCAAAAATTCTATAATTTCTCCATTGGCCCTCTAACATTTTTATCATGCCCAATTGACCCTTAATTTTAGGAAAATGCATTTTGGTCACTCTAATTTTCAAAAATCCCCAATTTCAACAAAATTTTCCCCCAATTCCAACTCTTTAACACATCCAAATTTGATTTCATCAAATTGACCGATCAAACATCTCTAATTATTGAAATTGAAGTTGAAATTGAAATTGAGTTTCTCTATCTTCATACGATTCCATAGAACTATAAATCGCGAGTTTTAACGCCGAAATGAGCTCAAACAGAGGTTCGTCAAAAAACAGATTGTAGAAAGAGAAAGCTTCGATTACTCGTTGGTGGGGGCACGACGGTCCGAGTTTTTAATCTGAGCAGATAGCACTCATCCTAAGGTTCATCCTAGAATCAAGAATCACATCAATTGATGTCGAATTGAGTTAGAATTTCATCATTGAAATTCTGCCGGTTCTCTCTCTAGCACCGGTCAAAAATTGTAGAGGGGAGCCGAATTGGCTTACCTTTCGGTCCTAATTCGTTCGTGGGAGGGCTGAGGAAGTGTTGGGAAGGCTTGATTTGGCCTAAGGAGGGCTTGAAATGGCTGATTTCAACTTGGCCGAAATAGGGCAGCTTCCATCTATTGGAGCTGCTTCACTGTTCCATCATGCCAGCGCTTCTCCAATGATTCTCAGATTGACTAGAGTTTGCTATCATATAGCTGACTCCTCCCTGGTTCTAAAGAGTCTGACCTCTCCTTCCGAGATTAAGAAAAATGTTCATGTCGAAGCTCTGGTTCGAGCTTCACCAGGAAATGGAGAAGTAAAGAGAGAGAGAGAGAGAAGTGTTTGGGTGTGAGGAGACTGAATGGGGATGACCACTTTATTGTATATTAAATGGGAGAGATTTATTACAAATGTTAATATTTTCATAAATTATTAGTATTAATTCCAATAATTTAATTTATATATTAAATTTTTTGTATTAATACCAATAATTTAATTTATGTATTAAATTATTGGTATTAATTACAATAATTAAATATATACAAATTTATGGCTATTTATGATAAGGCTTACATTTGCATCAAAATTTTTTACTGAAATTTTAGGTTACAAAAAAAAATCAAACTTCCCGAGAGGTCACCCATCCTCACACTACTTTCTGGAAAAGATGCTTAACTTCATAGTTTTTATTGGATCTCGTTCACCTGAACCAATTTGGTTTTTCTCTTCTACTTTATCTTAAGTTTCTTTTCCAAGGATTTATGAACACTTCGGAACACCCGGAAGTTGTAAACCATCTCAATTTTCTTACTCGGTTTGATCGGTTCTTTTCCTGGTTTTCCTTAACTCAAAAGGGTGGGGTTTACACAATTTTATAAAATTGAGGGTCAATTGGGCATAATAAAAATGTTAGAGGGCCACTTGAGAAATGTTAGAATTTTTTGGGGTAAAACTTACCATTTTTGTAAAGGAATGGCAAAATTGTAATTTTGGAAAAGTTGGTGGACCAAATTGGAAATTAGGGAAATTAAACCCCTTTTGTGAATTCGAATAAATTGAGGTCCTAAGATAAATTTTACAAGTTTCGGGACTCAATTTGAGGAAAAACCTGCATTAGTGACTTAAAGTTAAAGAAAAATAGAAAGTTTAGTTTTCTCATTCATTTGGAATGAATGAAGGCTATTAGGCCAATGGATAATGAACAAGGATGTTCATACCTGGTTGGAATGATGAGCACCTTTTCTAAATTAGAAGTCACCATGATAGGACTTTTAACATCATACCCGGTTGGGGTGATGAGTAGATTAAGCTAAAAACTTACTTATCGATTGTGAGTGGGATTTTATATCATACCCGGTTGAGGATGATAAGTGTCTCGAAATGAAAACCCACTACTTAGTGGTATTTTAAACATCACAACTTAGAGAAGTGATGTAAAATCACGTAGAAAAACTACCTACCGGTTGTAAGTAGATCATACCCAGTTGGTATGATGAAACTTCCTCGAAGGAAGTGGAAAAATTGATCATCGGTTATGGGCGGAGATGTCCTCATACTCAGTTGGTATGATTGATTGTTGAAAACATATTTTTGTCAAAAGTGCTCTCCTCTGACTTTATGCCAATGCTTAAACGATTTGGGAGACCTTCTTGATGAGAGCTCGAATAACTCTTATAGACCGAGTGCCTCGGTTTTGGAACTTGGGGGCCATTATGTCCGATTTTGAAAATCTCGAACAGTAGGCCATGGACACGAGCGGGAGCTCATAAACAAACATGAGATATGTTCCAAAAAACTTTTATAAATAAATTGTTTAGCCATGGTACCATGACAGGACTGACAAACTCAGTTAACTAGCAGTAGTGTGACATGACATGTCGACAAACTAGTCAAGACAAACAACTGCAGGTTGAGTTGAGGGTCGGGGCCGTTGGACCAGTGGCACCATATATTATATGGCATGATAAGACAATACTGATTTGCATGCACTGTGATTACAGGACCTTCAAGATGCCAAAGAGGGGTAGTGATGCGTCCTAAGGGCCTTGGACGACCTACTAGGTATAAGGGTAGTTTATTGTACTAGGTCACCATGCAAAATTTGGAGTAGCACCCATGAGATAGAGGTGGGGACGGGATGAGGTCTCTGTCCTCATACAGTCATGGAGAATTGATTTTAGGATTGAGGGTCGGATGTTGTGAACATCCACTCATTCTCAAGGTAGAAGTGGACGTACTTATATCTAGGTGGCTGGTAAAGTCACTCCAACACCACAAGTGGGTTCAGTGGACGAACTGACCTACGAATGTGTGTTTGACCTTCATGATGAAGGATGTGTGTTGGGTGATGACACACCATGATTAATAAGAAATGGTTGTAAAAACCGAGATTTGAAATGAAAGGACTTTTGGAAGAAAGTAGTATGGCACATTCCAATACAAATCTTTTTCCTAAAAGTTAAAAGTTTTGAAAACTCATTCACTGAGTAGTCGTACTCACCCCCTCCCTTACATCCCTTTCAGGAAATTCTGGAAAGCCTACCCTTAAAGATCATCAATTAAGATTCCTGTGAGATAAGTATGATAAATTTAAAATATTATGCAGTTTTGATTTATGTTTTTCTAGGAAAAGGTGTAGGTTTAAAGGATATCTTACTCTTTGTTGTATATAATAAGGGGAAACCCTTTAATAAATCGGGATAGTGGTGGGTTGATCACAGTGATCTGAACTTGTGTCTAGAGGTTACTCCTAGGATCAAGAATTGCATTAATTGATGCTGAATTGAGTGAGAATTTCATCACCGAAGTTCTGATGGTTCTCTCTCTAGCATCGGTCGGAAATTACAGAGGGGAGCTGAATTAACTTACCTTTTCAACTCTAATTAAGCTGTAGGAGGGCCATGGAGGTGTTGGGAGGGCTCGATTTGGCATGAGAAAGGCTCGAATAGGCCGATTTTAGCTTGGTCAAAATAGGGTAGCTTCGGTCCGCCAGAGCTACTTCACTGTTCAATCATGCCGACGCTTCTCTGGCGACCCTTGGAGAAAATGGAGACTATAGGTGTGTAGATGACTTCTCCCCGGTTCTAAAGAACCTGACCTCGTCTTATTTGGCTTAGAAAAGTGCCCAAGTCAAAGCTCTAATTCAAGTTTCACACGAAATTAGAGCAATTGAGAGAGAATGGAGTTTTCAGGTGTGCAAAAGATGAATGAGGAGGGGTTCTTTGTACAGGAAGCTCGAGAACTTCTTGGCCGTCCGATTGGCACCTTAATGGCGATCATTAATTGCCTGAAACTCCCTAGCTGGAGACGTTTTAGCTTCGCTGGCGCTGTGCAATTTTCAGGCGAGTGAACAGTGTTGTTGTAAACCTCGCACATTTGAGTTAAGGAAAACCGGGAAAAGAACCGGTCAAACTGAATAAGAAAACCAAACCGGTTTACATTTGGGAATAAGCAATATGAAAATTTACAACATTCAGTTGATCTAAAGGATTTATTAAACATTGGAAAAGAAACATAAGACAAACTAGAAAACTAAAACCAAATTGGTTCAGGTGAACTAGATTCCATAATAACTTCAAAGTTAAGCATGCTTACCTGAGAGTAGTGTAAGACCCGAAATTTCGGTCAAAAATTTTTATGCGAACGCAGCTTATCATAAATAGCCATCAATTAATATATATGTAATTATTAAAATTAATACCAATAATTTAATACCGAAATTAAATTATTGGAATTAATACCAATAATTTATGGTAATATTAATACTAGTAATAAATCTCGCCCATTTAATACACGAGTTTTACGACTATATAAAGAGGTCACCTCATTTCATTCTCCTCACACCTGAACACTTCTCTCTCTCTCTACTGCTCTATTTCCCGGTAAAGCTCGAACAAGAGCTTCGACTTGAACAAAGGTCGGGCTCTTTAGAACCGGGGAGAAGACAGCTATCTGATAGCAAACTCCAGTCAATCCGGGAGTCGTTGGAGAAGCGCCGACATGCTAGAATAGTGAAGCAAATCCGACGGACCAAAGCTGCCCTATTTCGGCCAAGCTGAAATCGGCCATTTCAAGCCCTCCTAACACTTCCTTAGCCTTTCCACGAACGAATTAGGACCGAAAGGATGAACCTTAGGACGAGACCTATCTGCCCAGATCGAAAGCTCGAACTGTCATGCCTTCAACGGAACATTAAATACCGAGAACGCCAGCAAGGACAAGCTCACATGAATACAAAGAACTAGTCTAGTGGAATTCATGGCATTAACGGGTGAGTGGGTTTACTAACATCATACCCGGTTGGGATGATGAGCACACCTTATAATTTAAAAACCACTTGCCGGTTGTGAGTGGGTTTACTAACATCATACCCCGTTAGGATGATGAGCACACCTTATAATTTAAAAACCACTTGCCGGTTGTGAGTGGGTTTACTAACATCATGCCTGGTTGGGATGATGAGCACAACTTAAAGATAAAAACCACTTCCCGGTTGTGAGTGGAAATTTTATATCATACCCGGTAGGGGATGATAAGTACCTTGGTATAAAAAAACACTATTTAGTGGTATTTTAATCATCACCACTTAGAGAAAGTGATGTGAAAATTATGCAGAAAAAAAACTACTTACCGGTTGTAAGTACATCATACCCAGTTGGTATGATAAGACTTCCTCGAAGGAAGTTGAAAAACCGTTCATCGATTATGAACAGAGATGTCCTTATACCGGTTGGTATAATGGACAGTGAAAACCTATTTTGTCGGAAGTGTTCTCCCATGACTGTGTGCCAATGCTTAAACTATTTGGGAGACCTTCTCGACTGGAGCTCGAATAGCTTTGATAGGCCAGGGGCCTCGGTTTTGGAACTTGGGGGCTAAATGCCCGATTTTGAAAATCTCATACAGTGAGCCCAAGGCCAGTTGGCATGAGTAGGAGCTTGTAAACGAACATGATATATGTGCCATAAAACTTAATAAGTGAATTGTTTGGCCATGGTAGCAAGATAGGACCAACATGCTCAGTCAACTAGTGGCAGTGCGACATGACAGGTCGACGGACTAGTCAAGACAAACAGCTACGGGTTGAGTTGAGAGTCAGGGTCGTTGGACTAGTGGCACCACAGATTACATGGCAATATAATAAAACATTGTTTGTGCATGCAATGTGTGTACGGAATCATCAAGATGCCCATGAGGGGTAGTGATGCGTCCTAAGGGCAATGGACGACCTGGTGGCTATAAGGGTAGTTCGTCGTTCCAAGTGTCTGTGTGAAATCTGGAGTAGCACAAAACGCATGAGACCGGGGTGGGGACAGGATGAGGTCTCTGTCCTCATACGGACATGAAGAAGTGATTTCGGGATTGTGGATAGGATGTTACGTACATCCACTTATTCCCAGGGTAGAAGTGGTCATACTTCTATCTAGGTGGCAGGAAAAGTCACTACGAAGCCACTAGCGGGTTCAGTAGTGATACTGACTTGCGAATGTGTGTAATCTTCATGATGAAGGATGTGTGTTGGGTGATGACACACCATGGTAACTAAGAAATAATGGAAAAATCCAAATTTTTAAATGATGGGATTTTTGAAAACAAAGGAGTCTGGCACACTCCATATAAATGTTTTTCTTAAAAGTGAAAAGCTTTTAAAAACTCATTCACTGAGTAGTCGTACCCACCCCTCCCTTATATCCCTTTCAGGAAATCCCGGAAAGCCTCCCCTTAAAGACCGTCAACTAAGATGTCTGTAAGACAGGTATGTAAAGTTTTAAATTTCATACAGTTTTGATTATGCTATTCCAAGAAAAAGGTGCAAGTTAAAGGACTCCTTACTCTTTACGGTTTACGATAAGGAGAAACCCTTTAATAAACCTGGAGAATGGCGGGTTGATCACGGGGATCTGACCAAACCGGGTCGGGGCGTGACAACTAGAGTTGTATCAGAGCTTGTTTCCTCGAATACATAATCAAGACTATAAAATATTGTAACTAATAGGATATATCCTAAAATTTTCAGATGGCTCCCAGGAGAGGAACCAAGAAAACTAGGAATGGCTCTACTCAACACCTTATCTTCGTAGGAAGACAACCCTAGAAGCTTCCCAAATGCCTAAAGCAAGGCAGGAATCTCAAAAGAGCAAATGAGAAAGAATTCCAGAGAATGGTGACAGGACCTATTGAGGTCACAACTCTAAGTATAAAGGAAGCCAAGCGTGAAGCCATAAAAAAAGGGCATATAACCTCACATAGGAGGATGCTGATCAAGAATCTCGTAGCTCCCTAGTTATTTGGTGACCATATTCTGTAATAGCGCCAAAATCTCCAACATACTGTACTACTCTATTAATGAAGTACTCCAAATTCCTAAAAACTTTGTCCCTCAAATGATGTGATCTTCAAGGAAGACTCCGAAATGGAAAATAAAAAAACTCCCACGGTATCTAGACTTAAGGACAAAAGAGCAGCAAAACTAACAATTCCCAAGAAAACACTAGGAGGAACCACTTATGTTCATGTAATTACAAGCATGAATGATAGGGATACTGCATGGAGAAGTGCCTAACCCTACAAAGGACAGGAATCAAGTTAACCTAGAGGGGAATAGGACACGAAGTGAAAAACTATCCCATATTGCTAGGAGTCAGGACAATATTTTCCAAGAATAAACACCCCACAACTATAGGAAATCCGAAAGGATACCATCCTAAGAAACGTGATTCCATTTGCAACCACAGATAAGAGGAAACTCTTCAAAATCTTAGCAAAGTGGTAAGAAGGAAAAAGGGGTAAAGGTAGGACATCAATAAAACCACAAATGGAACAAAGGATAGCTGAAGAGAATTCCCCCTTTAAGAAGAAAATCCAAACAATTTAGGAGCAAAGAAAGGAGTGCATCCACAAGAGAAGACAAGACGAACATTTGATGATAAACGAGACATATTGGGATTACAGGAATAAATCACCTTGGAAAAAGCAACTATGTCAAATAGGAAGTTCGGACTAACAGGACAAGAGAAACCAAGTCGTTACAACAAGATAGTTACAGGGAACAAATGACACCTAAGGAAGACTGGGAAGTAGAAGGGACTACACCCTAAAAAGGTCAGTGAGATGGATGTTAAGGACAGGAGGACTCGAGAAATAGCTGCTAAGAAACTTAGACCAAACAAATGGTTGAGGCAAAGCAGTTAACGAACAAATAATCGGGAAAGCCATAATGTAAGTTCCGACGAAGAAGAGAGAGGCAGAAAAAGTCAAATACTCGGGAAAAGAAGAATACAAGAAATCCATAAAAGGACCAAGGGCCAATTAACGACTAAACTCAAGCCAAGAAAGGAATAGGCAAGCCTCTCCCATAATGATCCTGAAACAAGGAAGATTTGTACGCTCCCTAAAGAAATAGACAGGTACTAGGTACAAATAAGGATGCAAATAAAGCATAAAAGATGTGCCTAAAAGATTTGAGGAGTAAAGGTAAATAGGAGAAGACGACATCAAGGGATGTCATTTAAGGGTAGAAATCCCCTAAAGCAAACGTAAGAAAAGAATGTCAGGGGAAAGGCAAAGAATCCTACCAAGGAAGGAAGCACCGGAAAGACATGTGTATCCCAATTAAGAGGAAATAGAACCAACCCTTATTTAGGAAATGTTTTCCAAGAAAGGAAGTATTGTAATGGTCCATTATGACCTGTTTGGAGAGAATAGGAGAACCATGTAGAAAGAGGAAAACTAGTAACAGCGGACAACCAAAGATAATGAACAAAACTGGATGGAGTGAACCTTCCCAAGCAAAGTAATCGACACATAGATCGAAAGCAATTATTCTAGAATGAAGAATCATGAAGTGATTTATGAGCAAGTAAAAGAGGATTAAGGAAAAAGGAAGTCATTGAATAAGGGATATCACTAAAGAAGAGAAAGGACATAAGAAGGGAAAAAAAATCCTCTTATGTCAATAATCATCAGGAAACCCAACGATTGGAATTGAAAGGACCCAATAAAAACGTTTTGAAAGGATGAGTAGGTAAGAGAAATCCATGCGATTAAGTGAGACATAACTTCAAAAGCATGATGGATGAGAGGATAATGGTAAAAAGGATAGTTGAGGAATGCCATCAAAAGAAAAGAGGGATGAAGTTATATGATCCCTGAAAGGTAAAAACAAAAAAAAGCTAAGAGAGACCCTCAAGGAGATGTTCTAGAAATCTAATGGATAAAGACAGGTCCTAGAAAATGCCATGTTGTAAGGGGTATGTAAGCCTAACAATCCCGAGGAGAATATGACTCAAAGTAAGGAAGAGTCGGCTAATAAGCATGACGAGGTCGAATATAAAAATTTGGACTGAAGTTATAATAGACAATGAATGGAGGAAGGGTCAAAATGAGATGAAAAAGTGAGAATAAAGAAAACTGTAGCAACCAGTACGTAACGCCCGAAAGAACATTAAGCTAAAGGTTTCAACGACCAAGGGGTTAACTAGACATGGGAATGGTTAGGTATCTTGGAATTTCCAATCTTGAGTACAAAACCTCAAAGGGAAGAATGTGCTCTAAGCAAAGAAAGATATAAATCTAAGAATATACCATGAAGTAAGGTATGTCTCGTTATGATAAACTCCATGGAGGGAGTAAATAATATAAAGGAAAAGAAATTCCTTAAGTGAAGGATGTAAAAGGGACTAATTAAAAGAACAAGAGAAGACTTTGCATATTAAGCAAACACCAAAGGGGCATCAAAGGAAATGATTGCTCATGTAAGGATGTTAACTAAGTTTTGGGGACAAAACTCCTAAAAGGAGGGGAGAGTTGTAAACCCTGAACATTTGAGTTAAGGAAAACCGGGAAAAGAACCGGTCAAACCGAATAAGAAAACCAAATCGGTTTACATTTGGGAATAAGCAATATGAAAATTTACAACTTTCGGTTGATCCAAAGGATTTATTAAACATTGGAAAAGAAACTTAAGACAAACTAGAAAACAAAAACCAAATTGGTTCAGGTGAACTAGATTACATAAGAACTTCAAAGTTAAGCGTGATTACCAGAGAGTAGTATGAGGATGGGTGACCTCTTGGTAATTATGATTTTTTTGTAACCCGAAATTTCGGTCAAAAATTTTTATGCAAACGTACGACTTATCATAAATAGCCATCAATTAATATATATTTAATTATTCAAATTAATACCAATAATTTAATACCTAAATTAAATTATTGGAATTAATACCAATAATTTAATACCTAAATTAAATTATTGGAATTAATACCAATAATTTAATACCAAAATTAAATTATTGAAATTAATAACAAAATTTAATTATTGGAATTAATACCAATAATTTATGGCAATATTAATACTAGTAATAAATCTCGCCCATTTAATACACGATTTTTACGACTATATAAAGAGGTCATCCCCATTTCATTCTCCTCACACCTGAACTCTTCTCTCTCTCTCTCTACTACTCCATGTCCCGGTAAAGCTCGAACTAGAGCTTCAACTTAAACAAAGGTCGGGCTCTTTATAATTGGGGAGAAGACAACTATCTGATAGAAAACTCCAGTCAATCCGAGAAACGTTGGAGAAGCGCCGACATGATGGAATAGTAAAGCAACTCCGACGGACTGAAGCTGCCCTATTTCAGCCAAGCTGAAATCGGCCATTTCAAGACCTCCTCAGGCCAAACCAAACCCTCCCAACACTTTCTCAGCCATTCCACGGCCGAATTAGCACTGAAAGGTAAGCCAATTCGGCTCCCCTTTATAATTTTCGATCGGTGCAAGAGAGGGAGTCGACCGAATTTCAATGACAAAATTCTAATCAATTCCGCATCAATTGATACAATACTTGATTTTAGGATGAACCTCAGGACAAGACCTACCTGCCTAGATCGAAAGCTCGGACTGTCGTGCCTTCACCGATGAGTAATCGAAGCTTTCTCTCTTTACAGTCTATTTTTCGGCAAAGCTCCGTTTGAGCTCATTCCGACGTTAAAATCTGCGATTCAAAGTTTCTTAGAATCGTATGAACATACAAGAACTCAATTTCAACTCCAATTTCAATAATTAGAAGTGTTTGATCAGTTAATTTGATAAAATCAAATTCGGTAGTGTTGAAGAGTTGAAATTGGGGGATTTTTTAAATTCAATGGGGCCAAAATACAATTTTATGAAATTGAGGGTGAATTGGGCAGGAAAATAATGTTGGAGGACCAATTGAGGAATTTTGGGAATTTTGGGGAAAAACTTACCATTTTTGTGAAAGAAGGGCAAAATGGCAATTTTGGAAAAATTGGGGAACCAAATTGGAAATTGGGCAAATTAAACCCCTTTTTGGTGAAATTGAATAAATTGAGGTCCCCCGATAAATTTTAAAAGTTGTGGGACTCAATTTGAGGAAAAACCGACATTAGGGACTTAAAGTAAAAGAAAAAAAACTTTAGGGACCTAATTGCAAATAACTAAAAGTTTGAGTTTTTTCATTCATTAATGAATGAAGGCTATTATGCCTAGTAATAATGAACAAGGTTGTTCATATCATGTAGGAACGTTAAATACCGGGAACGCCAATAAGGACAAGCTCGCGTGAATACAAAGAACCAGTCTAGTGGAATTCACGGCATTAACGGGTGAGTGGGTTTAATAACAACATACCCGGTTGGGATGATGAGCACACCTTATAATTTAAAAACAACTTACTAGTTGTGAGTGGGTTTACTAACATCATACCCGATTGGGATGATGAGCACAACTTAAAGTTAAAAACCACTTACCGGTTGTGAGTGGGTTTACTAACATCATACCCGGTTGGGATGATGAGCACACCATATAATTTAAAAACCACTTACCGGTTGTGAGTGGGTTTACTAACATCATACCCGGTTGGGATGCTGAGCACAACTTAAAGTTAAAAACCACTTACCAGTTGTGAGTGGGTTAAATAACATCATACCCGGTTGGGATGATGAGCACAACTTAAACTTAAAAACCACTTACCGGTTGTGAGTGGGTTTACTAACATCATATCCGATTGGGATGATGAGCACAACTTAAACTAAAAAACCACTTACCGGTTGTGAGTGGGTTATTCACATCATACCCGATTGGGATGATGAGCAGAGTTTAAAGTTAAAAACCACTTACCGGTTGTGAGTGGGTTTACTAACACCATACCCGGTTGGGATGATGAGCACACCTTATAATTTAAAAACCACTTACCGGTTGTGAGTGGGTTTACTTACATCATATCCGATTGGGATGATGAGCACAACTTAAACTTAAAAACCACTTACTGGTTGTGAGTGGGTTATTCACATCATACCCGGTTGGGATGATGAGCACAGTTTAAAGTTAAAAACCACTTACCAGTTGTGAGTGGGTTTACTAACACCATACCCAGTTGGGATGATGAGCACACCTTATAATTTAAAAACCACTTACCGGGTGTAAGTGGGTTTACTAACAACATACCCGGTTGGGATGATGAGCACAACTTAAACTTAAAAACCACTTACCGGTTGTGAGTGGGTTTACTAACATCATACCCGGTTGGGATGATGAGCAGAACATAAAGTTAAAAATCACTTACCAGTTGTGAGTGGGTTTACTAACATCATATCCGATTGGGATGATGAGCACAACGTAAACTAAAAAACCACTTACCGGTTGTGAGTGGGTTATTCACATCATACCCGGTTGGGATGATGAGCACAGTTTAAAGTTGAAAACCACTTACCGGTTGTGAGTGGGTTTACTAACACCATACCCGGTTGGGATGATGAGCACACCTTATAATTTAAAAATCACTTACCGAGTGTAAGTGGGTTTACTAACATCATACTCGGTTGGGATGATGAGCACAACTTAAACTTAAAAACCACTTACCGGTTGTGAGTGGGTTTACTAACATCATACCCGGTTGGGATGATGAGCAGAACATAAAGTTAAAAATCACTTACCGGTTGTGAGTGGGTTTACTAAAATCATATCCGATTGGGATGATGAGCACAACGTAAACTAAAAAACCACTTACCGGTTGTGAGTGGGTTATTCACATCATACCCGGTTGGGATGATGAGCACAGTTTAAAGTTGAAAACCACTTACCGGTTGTGAGTGGGTTTACTAACACCATACCCGGTTGGGATGATGAGCACACCTTATAATTTAAAAATCACTTACCGAGTGTAAGTGGGTTTACTAACATCATACTCGGTTGGGATGATGAGCACAACTTAAACTTAAAAACAACTTACCGGTTGTGAGTGGGTTTACTAACATCATACGCGGTTGGGATGATGAGCACAACTTAAAGTTAAAAACCACTTACCCGTTGTGAGTGGGTTTACAAACATCATACCCGGTTGGGATGATGAGCACAACTTAAAGTTAAAAATCACTTACCGGTTGTGAGTGGGTTTACTAACACCATACCTGGTTGGGATGATGAGCACACCTTATAATTTAAAAACCACTTACCGGGTGAAAGTGGGTTTACTAACATCATACCCGGTTGGGATGATGAGCACAACTAAAACTTAAAAACCACTTACCGGTTGTGAGTGGGTTATTCACATAATACCCGGTTGGGATGATGAGCACAGTTTAAAGTTAAAAACCACTTACCGGTTGTGAGTGGGTTTACTAACACCATACCCGGTTGGGATGATGAGCACACCTTATAATTTAAAAACCACTTACCGGGTGAAAGTGGGTTTACTAACATCATACCCGGTTGGGATGATGAGCACAACTTAAACTTAAAAACCACTTACCAGTTGTGAGTGGGTTTACTAACATCATACCCGGTTGGGATGATGAGCACAACTTAAAATTAAAAATCACTTACCGGTTGTGAGTGGGTTTACTAACACCATACCCGGTTGGGATGATGAGCACACCTTATAATTTAAAAACCACTTACCGAATGTAAGTGGGTTTACTAACATCATACTCGGTTGGGATGATGAGCACAACTTAAACCTAAAAACCACTTACCGGTTGTGAGTGGGTTTACTAACATCATACCCGGTTGGGATGATGAGCACAACTTAAAGTTAAAAATCACTTACCGGTTGTGAGTGGGTTTGTTAACATCATATCCGGTTGGGATGATGAGCACAACTTAACCTAAAAAACCACTTACCGGTTGTGAGTGGGTTATTCACATCATACCCGGTTGGGATGATGAGCACAACTTAAAGTTAAAAATCACTTACCGGTTGTGAGTGGGTTTACTAACATCATATCCGATTGGGATGATGAGCACAACCTAAACTAAAAAACCACTTCCGGTTGTGAGTGGGTTATTCACATCATACCTGTTTGGGATGATGAGCACAGTTTAAAGTTAAAAACCACTTACCGGTTGTGAGTGGGTTTACTAACACCATACCCGGTTGGGATGATGAGCACACCTTATAATTTAAAAACCACTTACCGAGTGTAAGTGGGTTTACTTACATCATACCCGGTTGGGATGATGAGCACAACTTAAACTTAAAAACCACTTACCGGTTGTGAGTGGGTTTACTAGCATCATACCCGGTTGGGATGATGAGCACAACTTAAAGTTAAAAACCACTTACCGGTTGTGAGTGGGTTTACTAACACCATAACGGGTTGGGATGATGAGCACACCTTATAATTTAAAAACCACTTACCGGGTGTAAGTGGGTTTACTAACAACATACCCGGTTGGGATGATGAGCACAACTTAAACTTAAAAACCACTTACCGGTTGTGAGTGGGTTATTCACATCATACCCGGTTGGGATGATGAGCACAGTTTAAAGTTAAAAACCACTTACCGGTTGTGAGTGGGTTTACTAACACCATACCCGGTTGGGATGATGAGCACACCTTATAATTTAAAAATCACTTACCGAGTGTAAGTGGGTTTACTAACATCATACTCGGTTGGGATGATGAGCACAACTTAAACTTAAAAACCACTTACCGGTTGTGAGTGGGTTTACTAACATCATACCCGGTTGGGATGATGAGCACAACTTAAAGTTAAAAATCACTTACCGGTTGTGAGTGGTTTTGTTAACATCATATCCGGTTGGGATGATGAGCACAACTTAACCTAAAAAACCACTTACCGGTTGTGAGTGGGTTATTCACATCATACCCGGTTGGGATGATGAGCACAACTTAAAGTTAAAAATCACTTACCGGTTGTGAGTGGGTTTACTAACATCATATCCGATTGGGATGATGAGCACAACCTAAACTAAAAAACCACTTCCGGTTGTGAGTGGGTTATTCACATCATACCTGTTTGGGATGACGAGCACAGTTTAAAGTTAAAAACCACTTACCGGTTGTGAGTGGGTTTACTAACACCATACCCGGTTGGGATGATGAGCACACCTTATAATTTAAAAACCACTTACCGAGTGTAAGTGGGTTTACTAACATCATACCCGGTTGGGATGATGAGCACAACTTAAACTTAAAAACCACTTACCGGTTGTGAGTGGGTTTACTAGCATCATACCCGGTTGGGATGATGAGCACAACTTAAAGTTAAAAACCACTTACCCGTTGTGAGTGGGTTTACAAACATCATACCCGGTTGGGATGATGAGCACAACTTAAAGTTAAAAATCACTTACCGGTTGGGAGTGGGTTTACTAACATCATATCCGGTTGGGATGATGAGAACAACTTAAACATAAAAACCACTTACCGGTTGTGAGTGGGTTATTCACATCATACCCGGTTGGGATGATGAGCACAGTTTAAAGTTAAAAACCACTTACCGGTTGTGAGTGGGTTTACTAACACCATAACGGGTTGGGATGATGAGCACACCTTATAATTTAAAAACCACTTACCGGGTGTAAGTGGGTTTACTAACAACATACCCGGTTGGGATGATGAGCACAACTTAAACTTAAAAACCACTTACCGGTTGTGACTGGGTTTACTAACATCATATCCGATTGGGATGATGAGCACAACCTAAACTAAAAAACCACTTACCGGTTGTGAGTGGGTTATTCACATCATACCCGGTTGGGATGATGAGCACAGTTTAAAGTTAAAAACCACTTACCGGTTGTGAGTGGGTTTACTAACACCATACCCGGTTGGGATGATGAGCACACCTTATAATTTAAAAACCATTTACCGAGTGTAAGTGGGTTTACTAACATCATACCCGGTTGGGATGATGAGGACAACTTAAACTTAAAAACCACTTACCGGTTGTGAGTGGGTTTACTAACATCATACCCGGTTGGGATGATGAGCACAACTTAAAGTTAAAAACCACTTACCCGTTGTGAGTGGGTTTACAAACATCATACCCGGTTGGGATGATGAGCACAACTTAAAGTTAAAAATCACTTACCGGTTGTGAGTGGGTTTACTAACATCATATCCGGTTGGGATGATGAGCACAACTAAAACTTAAAAACCACTTACCGGTTGTGAGTGGGTTATTCACATCATACCCGGTTGGGATGATGAGCACAGTTTAATGTTAAAAACCACTTACCGGTTGTGAGTAGGTTTACTAACACCATACCCGGTTGGGATGATGAGCACACCTTATAATTTAAAAACCACTTACCGGGTGAAAGTGGGTTTACTAACATCATACCCGGTTGGGATGATGAGCACAACTTAAACTTAAAAACCACTTACCGGTTGTGAGTGGGTTTACTAACATCATACCCGGTTGGGATGATGAGCACAACTTAAAGTTAAAAATCACTTACCGTTTGTGAGTGGGTTTACTAACATCATATCCGATTGGGATGATGAGCACAACTTAACCTAAAAAACCACTTACCGGTTGTGAGTGGGTTATTCACATCATACCCGGTTGGGATGATGAGCACAGTTTAAAGTTAAAAACCACTAACCGGTTGTGAGTGGGTTTACTAACACCATACCCGGTTGGGATGATGAGCACACCTTATAATTTAAAAACCACCTACCGAGTGTAAGTGGGTTTACTAACATCATACTCGGTTGGGATGATGAGCACAACTTAAACTTAAAAACCACTTACCGGTTATGAGTGGGTTTACTAACATCATACCCGGTTGGGATTATGAGCACAACTTAAAGTTAAAAACCACTTACCCGTTGTGAGTGGTTTACAAACATCATACCCGGTTGGGATGATGAGCACAACTTAAAGTTAAAAATCACTTACCGGTTGTGAGTGGGTTTACTAACATCATATCCGGTTGGGATGATGAGCACAACTAAAACTTAAAAACCACTTACCGGTTGTGAGTGGGTTATTCGCATCATACCCGTTTGGGATGATGAGCACAGTTTAAAGTTAAAAACCACTTACCGGTTGTGAGTGGGTTTACTAACACCATACCCGGTTGGGATGATGAGCACACCTTATAATTTAAAAACCACTTACCGAGTGTAAGTGGGTTTACTAACATCATACCCGGTTGGGATGATGAGCACAACTTAAACTTAAAAACCACTTACCGGTTGTGAGTGGGTTTACTAGCATCATACCCGGTTGGGATGATGAGCACAACTTAAAGTTAAAAACCACTTACCCGTTGTGAGTGGGTTTACAAACATCATACCCGGTTGGGATGATGAGCACAACTTAAAGTTAAAAATCACTTACCGGTTGGGAGTGGGTTTACTAACATCATATCCGGTTGGGATGATGAGAACAACTTAAACATAAAAACCACTTACCGGTTGTGAGTGGGTTATTCACATCATACCCGGTTGGGATGATGAGCACAGTTTAAAGTTAAAAACCACTTACCGGTTGTGAGTGGGTTTACTAACACCATAACGGGTTGGGATGATGAGCACACCTTATAATTTAAAAACCACTTACCGGGTGTAAGTGGGTTTACTAACAACATACCCGGTTGGGATGATGAGCACAACTTAAACTTAAAAACCACTTACCGGTTGTGAGTGGGTTTACTAACATCATATCCGATTGGGATGATGAGCACAACCTAAACTAAAAAACCACTTACCGGTTGTGAGTGGGTTATTCACATCATACCCGGTTGGGATGATGAGCACAGTTTAAAGTTAAAAACCACTTACCGGTTGTGAGTGGGTTTACTAACACCATACCCGGTTGGGATGATGAGCACACCTTATAATTTAAAAACCATTTACCGAGTGTAAGTGGGTTTACTAACATCATACCCGGTTGGGATGATGAGCACAACTTAAACTTAAAAACCACTTACCGGTTGTGAGTGGGTTTACTAACATCATACCCGGTTGGGATGATGAGCACAACTTAAAGTTAAAAACCACTTACCCGTTGTGAGTGGGTTTACAAACATCATACCCGGTTGGGATGATGAGCACAACTTAAAGTTAAAAATCACTTACCGGTTGTGAGTGGGTTTACTAACATCATATCCGGTTGGGATGATGAGCACAACTAAAACTTAAAAACCACTTACCGGTTGTGAGTGGGTTATTCACATCATACCCGGTTGGGATGATGAGCACAGTTTAAAGTTAAAAACCACTTACCGGTTGTGAGTAGGTTAACTAACACCATACCCGGTTGGGATGATGAGCACACCTTATAATTTAAAAACCACTTACCGGGTGAAAGTGGGTTTACTAACATCATACCCGGTTGGGATGATGAGCACAACTTAAACTTAAAAACCACTTACCGGTTGTGAGTGGGTTTACTAACATCATACCCGGTTGGGATGATGAGCACAACTTAAAGTTAAAAATCACTTACCGGTTGTGAGTGGGTTTACTAACATCATATCCGATTGGGATGATGAGCACAACTTAACCTAAAAAACCACTTACCGGTTGTGAGTGGGTTATTCACATCATACCCGGTTGGGATGATGAGCACAGTTTAAAGTTAAAAACCACTAACCGGTTGTGAGTGGGTTTACTAACACCATACCCGGTTGGGATGATGAGCACACCTTATAATTTAAAAACCACCTACCGAGTGTAAGTGGGTTTACTAACATCATACTCGGTTGGGATGATGAGCACAACTTAAACTTAAAAACCACTTACCGGTTATGAGTGGGTTTACTAACATCATACCCGGTTGGGATTATGAGCACAACTTAAAGTTAAAAACCACTTACCCGTTGTGAGTGGTTTACAAACATCATACCCGGTTGGGATGATGAGCACAACTTAAAGTTAAAAATCACTTACCGGTTGTGAGTGGGTTTACTAACATCATATCCGGTTGGGATGATGAGCACAACTAAAACTTAAAAACCACTTACCGGTTGTGAGTGGGTTATTCGCATCATACCCGTTTGGGATGATGAGCACAGTTTAAAGTTAAAAACCACTTACCGGTTGTGAGTGGGTTTACTAACACCATACCCGGTTGGGATGATGAGCACACCTTATAATTTAAAAACCAGTTACCGGGTGAAAGTGGGTTTACTATGATCATACCCGGTTGGGATGATGAGCACAACTTAAACTTAAAAACCACTTACCGGTTGTGAGTGGGTTTACTAACATCATACCCGGTTGGGATGATGAGCACAACTTAAAGTTAAAAATCACTTAACAATTGTGAGTGGGTTTACAAACATCATATCCGATCGGGATGATGAGCACAAGTTAAACTAAAAAACCACTTACCGGTTGTGAGTGGGTTATTCACATCATACCCGATTGGGATGATGAGCAGAGTTTAAAGTTAAAAACCACTTACCGGTTGTGAGTGGGTTTACTCACACCATACCCGGTTGGGATGATGAGCACACCTTATAATTTAAAAACCACTTACCGGGTGTTAGTGGGTTTACTAACATCATACCCGGTTGGGATGATGAGCACAACTTAAACTTAAAAACCACTTACCGGTTGTGAGTGGGTTTACTAACATCATACCCGGTTGGGATGATGAGCACAACTTAAAGTTAAAAATCACTTACCCGTTGTGAGTGGGTTTACAAACATCATACCCGGTTGGGATGATTTGCACAACTTAAAGTTAAAAATCACTTACCGGTTGTGAGTGGGTTTACTAACATCATATCCGGTTGGGATGATGAGAACAACTAAAACTTAAAAACCACTTACCGGTTGTGAGTGGGTTATTCACATCATACCCGGCTGGGATGATGAGCACAGTTTAAAGTTAAAAACCACTTACCGGTTGTGAGTGGGTTTACTAACACCATACCTGGTTGGGATGATGAGCACACCTTATAATTTAAAAACCACTTACCGGGTGTAAGTGGGTTTACAAACATCATACCCGGTTGGGATGATGAGCACAACTTAAACTTAAAAACCACTTACCGGTTGTGAGTGGGTTTACTAACATCATACCCGGTTGGGATGATGAGCACAACTTAAAGTTAAAAATCACTTACCGATTGTGAGTGGGTTTACTAACATCATATCCGATTGGGATGATGAGCACAACTTAAACTTAAAAACAACTTACCAGTGGTGAGTGGGTTATTCACATCATACCCGGTTGGGATGATGAGCACAGTTTAAAGTTAAAAACCACTTACCGGTTGTGAGTGGGTTTACTAACACCGTACCCGGTTGGGATGATGAGCACACCTTATAATTTAAAAACCACTTACCGAGTGTAAGTGGGTTTACTAACATCATACCCTGTTTGGATGATGAGCACAACTTAAACTTAAAAAGCACTTACCGGTTGTGAGTGGGTTTACTAACATCATACCCGGTTGGGATGATGAGCACACCTTATAATTTAAAAACCACTTACCGGGTGTAAGTGGGTTTACTAACATCATACCCGGTTGGGATGATGAGCACAACTTAAACTTAAAAACCACTTACCGGTTGTGAGTGGGTTTACTAACATCATACCCGGTTGGGATGATGAGCACAACTTAAAGTTAAAAATCACTTACCGGTTGTGAGTGGGTTTACTAACATCATATCCGATTGGGATGATGAGCACAACTTAAACTTAAAAACCACTTACCGGTGGTGAGTGGGTTATTCACATCATACCCGGTTGGGATGATGAGCACAGTTTAAAGTTAAAAACCACTTACCGGTTGTGAGTGGGTTTACTAACACCATACCCGGTTGGGATGATGAGCACACCTTATAATTTAAAAACCACTTTCCGGGTGAAAGTGGGTTTACTAACATCATACCCGGTTGGGATGATGAGCACAACTTAAACTTAAAAACCACTTACCGGTTGTGAGTGGGTTTACTAACATCATACCCGGTTGGGATGATGAGCACAACTTAAAGTTAAAAATCACTTACTGGTTGTGAGTGGGTTTACTAACATCATATCCGATTGGGATGATGAGCACAACCTAAACTAAAAAACCACTTACCGGTTATGAGTGGGTTATTCACATCATACCCGGTTGGGATGATGAGCACAATTTAAAGTTAAAAACCACTTACCGGTTGTGAGTGGGTTTACTAACATCATACCCGGTTGGTATGATGAGCACACCTTATAATTTAAAAACCATTTACCGGGTGTAAGTGTGTTTACTAACATCATACCCGGTTGGGATGGTGAGCACAACTTAAACTTAAAAACCACTTACCGGTTGTGAGTGGGTTTACTAACATCATACCTGGCTGGGATGATGAGCACAACTTAAACTTAAAAACTACTTACCGGTTGTGAGTGGGTTATTCACATCATACCCGGCTGGGATGATGAACACAGTTTAAAGTTAAAAACCAGTTACCGGTTGTGAATGGGTTTACTAACATCATACCCCATTGGGATGATGAGCACACCTTATAATTTAAAAACCACTTACCAATTATGAGTGGGTTTACTAACATCATACCCGGTTGGGATGATGAGCACAACTTAAAGATAAAAACTACTTACCTGTTGTGAGTGGGTTTACTTACATCATACCCGGTTGGGGATGATAAGTGCCTCGATATAAAAACCTACTATTTAGTGGTATTTTAATCATCACTACTTAGAGAAAGTGATTTGAAAGTTATGCGAAAAAAACTACTTACGGGTTGTAAGTAGATCATATCCGATTGGTATGATGGGACTTCCTCGAAGGAAGTTGAAAATCCGTTCATCGGTTATGAACGGAGATGTCCTTATACCGGTCGGTATGATGGACAGTAAAAACCTATTTTTGTCAGAAGTACTCTCCCTGACTGTGTACCAATGCTTAAACAATTTGGGAGACCTTCTCGACGGGAGCTCAAATAGCTCTAATAGGCCGGGGGCCTCGATTTTGGAACTTGGGGGCTAAATGCCCGATTTTGAAAATCTGATACAGTGGCCCAAGGCCAGTTGGCAAGAGTAGGAACTCGTAAATGAACATGATATATGTGCCATAAAACTTACTAAGTGAATTGTTTGGCTATGGTTGCAAGATAGGACCGACATGCTTAGTCAACTAGCGGCAGTGCGACTTGATAGGTCGACGGACTAGTCAAGACAAACAACTGCGGGTTGAGTTGAGAGTCGGGGCCGTTGGACTAGTGGCACCACAAATTACATGGCAATATAAGAAAACTTTATTTGTGCATGCACTGTGAGTACGGGATCATCAAGACACCCATGAGGGGTAGTGATGCGTCCTAAGGGCACTGGACGACCTGTTGGCTATAAGGGCAGTTCGTTGTTCCTGGTGTCTGTGCGAAATCTGGAGTAGCACGAAGTGCATGAGACCGGGGTGGGGACAGGATGAGGTCTCTGTCCTCATACGGATATGAAGAAGTGATATCGTGTTTGTGGGTAGGATGTCACGTACATCCACTCATTCCCAGGGTAGAAGTGGTCGTACTTCTATCCGGGTGGTAGGAAAAGTCGCTCCGAAGCCACTAGCGGGTTTAGTAGTGATACTGACTTACGAATGTGTGTAACCTTCATGATGAAGGATGTGTGTTGGGTGATGACACACAGTGGTAACTAAGAAATAATGGAAAAATCTAAACTTTTAAATGATGGGATTTTTGAAAACAAAGGAGTCTGGCACACTCCATATAAATGTTTTTCTTAAAAGTCAAAAGCTTTTAAAAACCCATTCACTGAGTAGTCGTACTTAGCCACTCCCTTATATCCCTTTCAGGAAATCCCGAAAAGCCTCCCCTTAAAGACCGTCAACTAAGATGCCTGTAAGACAGGTATGTAAAGTTTTTAATTTCATACAGTTTTGATTATGCTATTCCAAGAAAAAGGTGCAAGTTAAAGGACGCCTTACTCTTTACGGTTTACGATAAGGGGAAACCCTTTAATAATCCAGGAGAGTGGCGGGTTGATCATAGGGATCCGACCAAACCGGGTTGGGGCGTGACAAGTTCGATGACTTGTCATATCACGCCCTGACCCGGTTTGGTCAGATCCCCATGAACAACCCGCCACTCTCCCGGTTTATTAAAGGGTTTCCCCTTTTCTAAACTGTAAAGAGTAAGGCGTTCTTTTCACTTTTTTCCAAAAATTACATAAATTAAAACTGCAAGGAAATTTAAAATAATCATACCTGTCTCACAGGCGTTTAAATTTGCAAGTCTTTAAGGATAGGCTTTCCGGGATTACCTGAAAGGGGTATAAGATAGGGGGTGAGTACAACTACTTAGTGAATGGGTTTCAAATCTTTTGAATTTCATGAAAAACATTTATATTGGAGTGTGCTAGACTCCTCACATTTCAAAAATCCTTACATTTAAAAGTTTCGGGTTTTTCCACATTTCTTCTTATCACGATGTGTCATCACCCAACACACATCCTTCATCATGAAGGTTACCCACATCCGCAAGCCAGCATGACTGCTGAACCTACTTATGGCTTCGGAGCGACTTTACCAGCCACCCGGATAGAAGTACGTCCACTTCTACCCTAAGAATGAGTGGATGTTCACGACATCCGACTCTCATTCCCGGAATAAATTCTTCGTGTCCATATGAGGACTGAGACCTCATCCCGTCCCTACCCCGGTCTCATGCACTTGGTGGTACTCCAAATTTCACAGGATCACATCAAACGTCGAATTACTCTTATACTCACCAGGTCGTCTAGGGCCCTTAAGACGCATCACTACACCTCATGGGTGTCTTGATGATCTCGTACTCATAGTGCATGCACAAATAATGTTTCCTTATTATGCCATGTAATCTGTGGTGTCATTAGTCCAATAATCCTGACTTTCAACTCAACTTGCAACTATTTGTCTTGACTGGTATGGAGACCGGTCATGTCGTACTGCTACCAATTCTTTGTGAATGTCGGACCAGCCTTGGTACCATGACCATACAATTTACTTATTAAAGTTTTATGGCACATATATCATGTTCGTTTACGAGCTTCTACTCATGTCCATTGGCATATGGCCCACTGTGTGAGATTTTCAAAACGGGGCATATTTGCCCCCAAGTTCCAAAATCAAGGCCCTGGCCAATAAGAGCTATTCGAGCTCCCATCGAGAAGGTCTCCCAAATTGTTTAAGCATTGGCACATAGTCAGGGGAGAACACTTCTAACAACATATATTGTCATTGTCCATTATACCGATCCGATATAAGGACATCTTCGTTCATAACCGATGAACGGGTTTTCAACTTCCTTCGAGGAAGTTTCATCATACAAATTGGGTATGATCTACTTACCACCAGTAAGAAGTTTTTCCTCATGTTTTTCACATCACTACTCTAAGTCGTGATGTTTAAAATAACACATAGAGGTGGGTTTTTATTTTGATGTGCTTATCATCCCCAACCGGGTGTGATATAAAATCCCACTCACCCGATCGTGCAATGAAATTCCACTTGGTCGAGTTGCGTCCTTACACGTTGGACCTCCACTCGCATTCCCGATGTCTCATTCTCCTACACGAAATGAACATGGTTGTTCATTATTCTTTGGCCTGATAATCCTCATTCGTTCCAATGAATGAGAAAACTGAATTTTACATATATTTACAATTAGGTCCCTAAAGTTATTTTTCTTTAAGTCCCTATTGCTGGGTTTTTCCTCAAATTGAGACCCGACACTTTTAAAATTTATTTTAGGACCTCAATTTACTAAATTCCATAAAAAGGGGTTTAATTTCCCAAATTTTCAATTTGGTCCCTCTATTTTCCCAAAATTACCATTTTTCCCTTAACAAAAATGGTAAATTTTGCCCCAAAAATTCTAAAATTTCTCAATTGGCCCTCTAATATTCTTATCATGACCAATTGACCCTAATTTTAGAAAATTACATTTTGGTCCTTCAAATATTCAAAAATCCCCAATTTCAACAATTTTCCCCCAATTTCAACTTTTTAACACAACCAAATTTGATTTCCTCAAATTGTCCAATCAAACACCTCTATTCATTGGAATTGAAGTTGAAATTGAGTTTCTACATGTTCATACGATTCTAAGGAACTTTGAATCGTAGGTTTTAATGCCAGAATGAGCTCAAACGGAGCTTATCCAGATAACAGACTATAGAGAGAGAATGCTTCGATTTATCATCGGTGAGGGTGCGGTGGTCCGGGCTTTCTATCTGGCAGGTAGCTTTACACTAGAGGTTCTTCCTAGGATCAAGAATGACATCAATTGATGTCAAATTGGATTAAAATTTTGTCACTGAAATTCGGCTGACTCTCTCCCTAACACTTATCAGAAATTGTAAAGCGGAGCCGAATTGGCTTACCTTGCATGCCTAATTCAGCCGTAGGAGGGCTGAGGAAGTGTTGGGAGGGCTTAGTTTGGCCTGGGGAGGGCTCGAAATGGCCAATTTCAGCTTGGCCATAATAGGGCAGCTTCGGTCCGTCGGAGCTGCGTCACAGTTCCATCATGCCGGCGATTCTCGGATTGACTGGAGTTTACTATTAGATAGCTGATTTGTCACGCCTCAACCCGGTTTGGTCGGATCCCTGTGATCAACCCGCCACTCTCCCGATTTATTAAAGGATTTCCCCTTATTGTAAATCGTAAAGAGTAATGTGTCCTTTAACCTGCACCTTTTCCTGGAATAGCCTAATCAAAACTACATGAAATTTAAAACTTTACATACCTGTCTTATAGGCATCTTAGTTGACGGATTTAAGGGGAGGCTTTCCGAGATTTCCTGAAAGGGATATAAGGGAGGGGGTGAGTACGACTACTCAGTGAATGGATTTTTAAAAGCTTTTTACTTTTAAGAAAAACATTTATATGGAGTGTGCCAGACTCCTTTGTTTTAAAAAATCCCTTCATTTAAAAATTCGAGTTTTTCCACCATTTCCTATTTACCACGGTGTGTCATCACCCAACACACATCCTTCATCATGAAGGTTACACACATTCGCATCTCAGTATCACTATTGAACCCGCTAGTGGCTTCGGAGTGACTTTTCCTGCCACCCGGATAGAAGTACGACCACTTCTACCCTGGGAATGAGTGGATGTACGTGACATCCGACCCACAATCCCGAAATAACTTCTTCGTGTCCGTCCCCACCCCGGTCTCATGCATTTGGTGCTACTCCAGATTTCGCACATACACCTGGAATGACGAACTGCCCTTATAGCGACCAAGTCATCCAGTGCCCTTAGGATGCATCACTACCCCTCATGGGTGTCTTGATGATCCCGTACTCATAGTGCATGCACAAACAATGTTTTCTCATATTTCCATGTAATATGTGGCGCCACTAGTCTAACGGCCCCGACTCTTAACTCAACCAGCAGTTGTTTCTCTTCACTGGTCCGTCTACCTGTCATGTCGCACTGCCGCTAGTTGACTGAGCATATCGGTCCTATCCTGGTACCATGGCCAAACAATTCACTTATTAAGTTTTATGGCACATATATCGTATTTGTTTACGAGCTCCTGCTCGTGCCAACTAGCCTTGGGCCCACTGTACGAGATTTTCAAAATCGGGCATTTAACCCCCAAGTTCGAAAACAAAGGCCCCCGGCCTATCAGAGCTATTCGAGCTCCCGTTGAGAAGGTCTCCCAAATTGTTTACGCATTGACACACAGTTAAGGGAGAGCACTTCCGACAAAACATATGTTTTCTCTATCCAGTATACCGCCCGGTATAAGGACACCTCTGTTCATAACCGATGAACGGGTTTTCAACTTCCTTCGAGGAAGTCTCATCATACCAACCGGGTATGATCTACTTACAACCGGTATGTAGTTTTTCCACATGATTTTCACATCACTTCCTCTAAGTAGTGATGTTTAAAATACCACTTAATAGTGGATTTTCATACTGAGGTACTTATCATTGCCCAATCGGGTATGATATAAAATTTTCACTCACAACCGATAAGTGGTTTTTAAATTTTAAGTGGTGCTCATCATCCCAACCTGGTATGATGTTAGTAAACCCACTCACTCGTTAATGCCGTGAATTCCACTAGACCGGTTCTTAGTATTCACACGAGCTTGTCCTTGCTGGCGTTCTTGGTACATCGTGTTCCTACACGATATGAACATCTTGGTTCATTATCCTTTGACCTAATTGCCTTCATTCATTCCAAATGAATGAGAAAGTCAAACTTTCATTTATTTGTAATTAGGTCTGTAAAGTTATTTCTCTTTAACTTTAAGTCCCAAATGCCGGTTTTTCCTCAAATTGAGTCCCGAAACTTCTAAAATTTATCATAGGACCTCAATTTATTCCATTTCACAAAAAGGGGTTTAAATTTGCCAAATTTCCAATTTCGTTCCCCAACTTTTCCAAAATTACCATTTTTCCCTTCCTTTACAAAAATGGTAAATTTTGCCCCAAAAATTTCAAAATTCCTCAATTGGTCTTCCAAGATTATTTTCATGCCCAATTGACCCTCAATTTCATAAAATTTCATTTTGATCCTTTGAATTTTAAAAATCCCCAATTTTCCCCCAATTCCAACTTCTTAACACAGTCGAATTTGATTTAATCAAATTGACCCATCAAACGTTTCCAATTGTTGAAATTGAAGTTGAAATTGAGTTTCTACATGTTCATACAATTCTTTATAAATGTGACTCACAAGTTTTAACGCAGGGACGAGCTCAAACGGAGCTTTGCCAAAAAATGAACTATAGAGAGAAAAAGCTTCAATTACTCACCGGTGAAGGCACGACGGTCCGAGCTTTCGATCTGGTAGATAGATCTTGTCCTGAGGTTCATCCTAGAATCAAGAATCGCATCAATTGATGTGGAATTGGATTAGAATTTCGTCATTGAAATACAGTCGACTCTCTCTCTAGCACCGATCGAAAATTGTAAAGGGGAGCCGAATTGGCTTACCTTTCGGTCCTAATTCGGCCGTGGAAAGGCTGAGGAAGTGTTGGGAGGGCTTGGTTTGGCCTGAGGAGGGCTTGAAATGGCTGATTTCAACTTGGCCGAAATAGGGCAGCTTCGATTCGCTGGAGCTACTTCAATATTCCATCGTGCCGGCACTTCTCCAACGATTCTCGGATTGACTGGAGTTTGCTATCAGATAGCTGTCTTCTCCCCAGTTCTAAAGAGCTCAAACTCTTTTTTCGAGGTTAAGAAACATGTTTAAGTCAAAACTCTAGTTCGAGCTTCACCGGGAAATGGAGCAGTAGAGAGAGAGAGATGTGTTCAGGTGTGAGGAGAATGAATGGGGATAACCTCTTTATATAGGTGTAAAATCGTATAAATAATACTTCCCAAGAGGTCACCCATCCTCACACTACTCTTGAGCAAGCACGCTTAACTTCAAAGTTCTTATGGATTCTTGTTAACCTAAACCAATTTGGTTTTTCTCTTCTAACTTGTCTTAAATTTCTTTTCTAAGATTTAGTGAACACTTTGGATCACCTGAAAGTCGTAAATTTCCAAATTACTTGTTACCAAATGATTCGGTTTGTAAACCGACTTGGTTTTCTTACTCGGGTTGACCGGTTCTTTGCTGGTTTTCCTTAACTCAAAAGTGCGGGGTTTACATGACTTCTCTTCGATTCTAAAGAGCCCGACCTATCCTTCCGAGGTTAAGAAAAATGTTCAAGTCGAAGCTCTGGTTAGAGCTTCACCGGGAAATGGAGCAGTAGAGAGAGAGAGAGAGAGAGATGTGTTCAGGTGTGAGGAGAATGAATGGGGATGACCTCTTTATATAGGTTTAAAATCGTGTATTAAATGGGAGAGATTTATTACAAGTATTAATATTGTCATAAATTATTGGTATTATTTCTAATAATTTAATTTAGGTATTAATTTATTTGTATTAATTACAATAATTAAATATATATTGATTTATGGATATTTATGATAAGGAGTAAGTTCGCATAAAAAATTTTTGACCGAAATTTCAGGTTACAAAAAAAATCATATTAACCAGGAGGTCTCCCCTCCTTTTAGGTGTTTTGTCCCCAAAACAGTTACAGGTTAAATAAATGAGGATAACGATCCCTCATCATAGACTCGATTTCCTATGTCTCTTCGTGCATGGGTCCGTTCTGCCACAACACCTTCACCATAGGGATTTTCTTGTTCCTCAAATTTGTTTCTCTTTGATCGATGATTCGTACGGGCTCTGTCTGATAAGTCGAGTTATCTTCCAGTTCCATTAGAGTCGGTCCAGTACGTGACTAGGATTAGGCTGATATTTCCGAAGTACCGAAATATGGAATACGTCATGTATTCTTTGTAGATCAGGAGAGAGTTCTAATTTATAAGCTACTAGTCCTATCCTTTGAATAATGGGATATAGACCGATATATCTGGGTTTCAGCTTTCCTCTTTGCTAAAACCTAAGTATTCCTCTCCATGGAGATACTTTGAGGAATACCTGATCACCCACTTCAAACTCCAGATCTTTCCTTCGATTGTCTGGATAACTCTTTGGCCTGTCATGTGCAATCTTAAGATGACTCCTTATTAATTTTATCTTCTCTATGGCATCCTCTATTATCTCTATCTTTTCTAACTTTCTTTCTCCCAATTCTTCCCAAAATAAAGGGGTACGAGAAGGTCGTCCATAAAGGGCTTCATAGGGAGCCATCTGTATACTAGCCTGATAACTATTATTATACGCAAATTCCAACAAGCATAGGTATTCCTCCCAACTTTTGTCCATGGTGAGCACACATGCTCTCAGCATGTCTTCCAAGGTTTGGATGGTTCGCTCTGACTGTCCATCTGTTTGAGGGTGAAATGCCACACTCATATGGATCTTGGTTCCCATGGCATTTTGCAGACTTTGCCAAAACCTGAAAGTAAATCTCGAATCTCTATCCGATACTATACTCACCGGGACACCATGGAGTCTTATTATTTCCTCCATGTATAGGACGGCCAGCTATTTTACTATGTCCGTCACTTTTATAGGGAGGAAATGGGCTGATTTGGTCAACCTATTCACTATTACCGAAATCGCATCTTGACCCTTTTTGGTCATCGGTAGGCCTGTGACGAAGTCCATGGTGATATGCTCTCATTTCTGCTCTAGAATTGGTAAGGGTTGTAGTAGTCCTAACGGTTTCTAATGCTCCACTTTTATCTGTTGGCAGGATAAACATTAGGCTACATATTCTGCAATGTCCCACTTCATACCCTTCCACCAGTATCCTTGTTTGAGGGTGTGGTACATCTTAGTACTGCCTGGATGCATGGTATACACTCGCATATTAATCTCTGCAACTCCTTATCTTGAGGCACACATACCCTATCCATATAGGTTAGTACTCCGTCACCTCGCATATCGTAGTCCAATTTCCTTTCTCTCAGTTGAATCCAAATAGGGTTGAAGTTCTTTATCAATCCTCTGTTGGACCTTTATGTGCTCGATTAGACTAGGCCTTATCGCTACATTCGCCATCAGGCATTTTTCTTGTCTGTCCATCCTCAAGCTCACTTCCATTCTTCCCAATTGTTACAACAAAGGTAAATAGCTTTCCTTGACTTGTGTTGCCTCAGTTTGATACTTGCGACTTAAGGCATCTACTACCACATTTGCCTTTCCTGGGTGGTATTCTATCACAAGATCATAATCCTTCACCAATTCTAGCCATCTCCGCTGACGAAGATTTAACTCCTTCTGAGTTAGGAAGTACTTAAGGCTCTTGTGATCTGTATATATCCTGCACTTAACCCCGTAAAGGTAGTGTTGTCATATCTTTAGGGCAAACACTATTGCAGCTAGTTCCAATTCATGAGTCGGGTAATTTCCCTCATGTATCTTCAGTTGTCACGAGGCGTACACGATAACTTTCCCTTGTTGCATTAAAACACATCACAGTCCTTGTACAGAGGCATCACTATAAACTGTGTACTTCCTTGCATTAGGATCTGGTAAAGAGAGTACCGGTGCGGTTGTTTGTTGACTCTTTAACTCCTGAAAAGACTTTTCACAATCCTCATCCCATTTATACTCAACTCCCTTCCTGGTGAGTCGAGTTAGAGTAGTTGCTATTTTAGAAAAGTCTTGCACAAACCGCCTATAGTACCCCGCCAATCCTAAGAAACTTCTAATTTTCATAGGATTCCTTGGAGCCTTCCATTCTAATATAGCTTCTACCTTGGCTATATCCACTTTAACTCCATCCCTAGATACGATGTGCCCTAAGAATCCTCCTTGGAAAACTTTGAATATAATTGGTTTTCTTTCAAGATTTCCAAGGTAATTGTTAGATGCTCTTCATGTTCCGACCTGGTTCGTGAGTATATAAGGATATCATCTATGAATACTATCACGAACCTATCCAGATGAGGTTGTAACACATGATTCATTAAGTCCATGAAAGATGCAGGGGCATTCATCAATCCAAACGGCATCACTTTGAATTCATAGTGTCCATATCTGGATTGAAACGTCGTCTTAGGGATGTCCCCTTCTCTAATCCTTAATTGGTGGTAGCCTGATCGAAGATCTATTTATGAGAAGTAGGCTGCTCCTTTTAAATGATCAAACAAATCATCTATCCTTGGGAGTGGGTATCGATTCTTGATGGTGACCTGATTTAGCTTCCTGTAGTCAATACATAGTCTCATACTCCCATCCTTTTTCTTCACGAACAAAATAGGAGCACCCCATGGAGACTGACTTAGACGTATGAAATCCTTTTTCAATAATTCATCCAGTTGTTCCTTTAATTCTTTTAGTTCTACCGGAGCCATGCGATATGGGGCTTGCGATATTGCATTTGTTCTGGGGGTTATTTCTATAGTAAACTCCACTTGGCAACTTAGAGGTAGTCCTGGTAGCTCTTTTGGAAAAACTTCTAGATAATGTCTGACTACCAAAATGTCTTCCAATTTCTTTTCTTCAAAATCTTCATTTACAACCATGGCCAAAAAAACTGTACATTCTTTCTATATCATCTTTGGAACCTTCAGGTGGGACACAAATTGTACTTCACTTTTCCTTTTATCTCCCTGAAACTTTAGTCCATTAGTCTTGGAAGTATAGAAAGTTACTGTCTTCCTTCTACAGCCCATCCTTGCTTGATGATTACTAAGTCAGTCCATCCCAGAATTACTTCAACTTCTCTTAGAGGTAATGGGATTAAGTCAACTTCAAGTTTGATTCCTCCAATTTCTATCTCACATCCCTTTAGTTGTTTATTTCTATTCAGACCTTCTCCTAAGGGTGTAAGGACATTAAGGCTTTGTACAAGTGGAGTGAGCTCCAGGGGTATCTTAGAAACTAACTCTTCCTTGATAAATGATCGCTCTATTCCAAAGTTAAAAAGAGCATAAACTGGTCTTCCCCACAGCTGTATATACCCTAATTTAAGAAACATACGTTTTAGAAGGAATTCTCTTTATTAAATCAAAAGACGTTCAGTTTACATGACTCTTTTGTACTAGTTGGTAGGGTTTTGGGATGTACCCACTATAGTGCTAGGGTCTCCTCTAGCCTCCTCCTGAGTTAGGTTTTATACTCTAGTCGGTACTCTTGCTGTAGCTTCTGGTCTAGGGTTCCTAGCGTTCCCTTGAGGTGGTCCAAGAGTATTTTTCTATTTGTTCTCCCTAAGAGTGGGACAATCTTTTACAAAGTATCCCGCTTGTCCACAGGCGAAGCAAGTATGATATGCTCCCTCATGGTTCCATTGACACTTCAGACAGCGGGGGTTTCCTTGGGGTAAGGTAGGGACTACTTTGGGAGGGGGTGGAGGCATGCTCCTTCTCCATTGGAATACCTTTTTGTTTCCTCCTCTTGCGCTAGTATATTCTCTTTGTCTTCCTTGATGATTTGAATCCTTATCCCCCTTTATGGTCGTCTGCTCCACTCAACGATGTCGGGTTTGTACCAGTCGCTCGTATTCATGAGCTATACTGATTACAGCTGCTAGGTCTGTGGGGCATCCCAGTGCTCCCATACGACCTCGAATGTCCAAGTTAAGACCGTCCACAAACCTTTGGCATATGTCAGCTAGTCCAGATAGGTCGGGAGCAAAGGGTCTTAAATCATTAAATTTTGTTTCATACTCTGCTATGGAACTAAGCCTTGCTGAAGTCAAAATAATTCTTGTTTCTTCTTATTTATTAGGTGGGGTGCCAGGTACTCTTTCAAGTATCTTTCCTCAAATTGCTCCCAAGTGGGGGCAGTGGCATGTAGGTTTCGGACATTGTCCAACCACTATCTAGCGCTCCCTTCCAGGAAGAATTCTATCAGTATTACCCTATCCTCTGGCAATATTCAAACAATTCCCATTAACTTCTTGGTATTGGCCAACCAATCCATTACGGTCCCAGCATCCTTTTCTCCGAGGAATGGTTTACATCTTAATTGTTAGAGAGTTTTGAGATTTCTAGGAATGTTGTGGTTGGATTAGCAAGGGGAGGGGGAGATTCCACTTCTCTGGTTTAACCCGCGAGTTGGTACCCGCCTCAAGAGTGAGGTTAGGTTGGCCAAATACACAGGTGAACTCCTCTTACAATCTTTCATGCTCCCTGTTGAGTTTTTCCGCAATATTTTCACATCACTTTCTCTAAGTGGTGATGATTAAAATACCACTAAATAGTGGGTTTTTATACCGAGGTACTTATCAACCCCAACTGGGTATGATATATATAATTCCACTCACAACCGGTAAGTGGTTTTTAATTTTAAGTTGTGCTTATCATCCCAACCGGGTATGGTGTTAGTAAACCCACTCACCCGTTAATGCCGTGAATTCCACTACACTGGTTCTTGGTATTCACGCGAGCTTAGCCTTGTTGGCGTTCCTCGTACTTCGTGTTCCTACACGATATGAACATCTTGGTTCATTATCCTTTGGCCTAATCGCCTTCACTCATTCCAAATGAATGAGAAAGTCAAACTTTCATTTATTTGCAATTAGGTCCCTAACGTTATTTCTCATTAACTTTAAGTCCCAAATGCTGGTTTTTTCCTCAAATTGAGGCCCGAAACTTCTAAAATTTATCATAGGACCTCAATTTATTCCATTTTAAAAAAAGGGGATTAATTTCTCAAATTTCCAAATCGGTCCTCCAACTTTTCCAAAATTACCATTTTGCCCTTCCTTTACAAAAATGGTAAGTTTTGCCCCAAGTTTTGCCCTTCCTTTACAATTGGCCCTCAATTTCATAAAATATCATTTTAGTCCTTTGAATTTCGAAAATCCCCAATTTTCCCCCAATTCCAACTTCTTAACACAGCTAAATTTGATTTTGTCAAATTGACCCATCAAACGTTTCCAATTGTTGAAATTGAAGTTGAAATTGAGTTTCTACATGTTCATACGATTCTTTAGAAATGTGAATCGCAAGTTATAACACTGGGACGAGCTCAAACGGAGCTTCACCTTAAAATGAACTATAGAGAGAGAAAGCTTCTATTACTCACTAGTGAAGGCACGGCGGTCTGAGCTTTTGATCTGGGCAGATAGCTCTCGTCCTGAGGTTTATCCTAGAATCAAGAATTGCATCCATTGATGCAGAATTGGATTAGAATTTTGTCATTGAAATTCGGTTGACTCTCTCTCTAGCACTGATCGAAAATTGTAAACGGGAGCCGAATTGGCTTACATTTCGGTCCTAATTCGGGCGTGGAAAGGCTGAGGAAGTGTTGGGAGGGCTTGGTTTGGCCTGAGAAGGGCTTGAAATTTTAGCATGGCTGAAATAGGGCAGTTTCGGTCTGCCGGAGCTGCTTCACTATTCCATCATGCTGACGCTTCTCCAACGATTCCTGGATTGACTGGAGTTTGCTATCAGATAGCTGTCTTCTCCCTAAAGTTATTTTTCTTTAACTTTAAGTCCCTATTGCCGAGTTTTTCCTTAAATTGAGTCCCAAAAATTTTAAAATTTATCTTAGTAACTCAATTTATTAAATTCTGCAAAAAGGGGGTTTAATTTCACAAATTATCAATTTGGTTCCTCAAATTTCCCAAAATTACAATTTTGCCCTTACTTTACCAAAATGGTAAATGTTCCCCCAAAAATTCTAAAATTTCTCAATTTTGTCTCTAATATTCTTAACATGAGCAATTGACCCTCAATTTTAGAAAATTACATTTTGGTCTTTGAATTTTCAAAAATCCCTAAATTTCCCCCAATTTCAACTCTTTAACACAGTCGAATTTGATTTTCTCAAATTGACAAATCAAACACCTCTATTCATTGAAATTGATGTTGAAATTGAGTTTCTACATGTTTGTATGATTCTAAGGAACTTTGAATCATAGGTTTTAAAGGCGGAACAAGCTCAAACAGAGCTTCTCCAGAAAACATACTATAGAGAGAGAGAGCTTCGATTTCTCACCGGTGAGGGCGCGACGGTCTGAGCTTTCTATCTAGTCAAGTAGCTCTCCTCTAGAGGTTCTTCCTAGGATCAAGAATGACATCAATTGATGTTTAATTGGATTAGAATTTCATCATTAAAATTCGGTTGACTCTCTCTCTAATACTTATTAGAAATTATAAAGTGGAGCTGAATTGACTTACCTTTTGGCCCTAATTCGGTCGTTGGAGGGTTGAGGAAGTGTTGGAAGGGCTTGGTTTGGCCTGAGGAGGGCTCGAAATGGCCAATTTTAGCTTGGCCGAAATAGGGCAGCTTCTCTCTGTCGGAGCTGCTTCACTGTTCCATCATGTCGGCGCTTCTCCAGCAATTCTCGGATTGACTAGAGTTTGCTATCAGATAGCTGACTTCTCCCTAATTCTAAAGACCTCGACCTCTCTTTCTGAGGTTAAGAAAAATGTTCAATTCAAAGCTCTAGTTAGAGCTTCACCGAGAAATGGAGTAGAAGAGAGACAAGCATTCAGGTGTGAGTAGAATGAATGGGGATGACCTCTTTATATAGGTGTAATATCGTGTATTAAATGGGAGAGATTTATTACTAGTATTAATATTGCCATAAATTATTGGTATTAATTCCAATAATTTAATTTAGATATTAATTTATTTTTATTAATTCCAATAATTAAATATATACTAATTTATAGCTTATTATGATTATGCGTACGTTCGTATAAAAACTTTTTTGACCGAAATTTTGGGTTACAAAAAAAATCATACTTCCAGGAGGTCACCCATCCTCGCACTACTCTCGAGCAAGTATGCTTAACTTTAGAGTTCTTATAGGATCTTATTCACCTGATCCAATTTGGTTTTTCTCTTCTAATTTGTCTTAAGTTTCTTTTCCAAGGTTTAATGAACCCTTTGGATCACCTGGAAGTTGTAAATTTCCAAATTGCATTTTTTCCCAAATGATCGGGTTTGTAAACCGGCTTGGTTTTCTTACTCAGTTTGACTGGTTCTTTTCCCGGTTTTCCTTAAATCAAAAGTGTGGTGTTCACATGTCATGTTGCACTGCCCTATTTGACTGAGTATGTCAGTCCTATCTTGGTACCATAACCAAATAATTCATTTACTTAAGTTTTCATGGCATATAAATCATGTTTGTTTATGAGCTCCAGATCGTGCCAACCGGCCTAGGGCTCACTATTTGAGATTTCCAAAATTGGGCATAATAGCCCCCAAGTTCCAAAACTGAGGCCTTCGACCTAACAGATCTATTCGAGTTGCCATCAAGAAGGTCTCCCAATATGTTTAAGCAGTGGCACACACTCAGGGGAGCGCACTTCTGACAAAAATATATTTTTCAACTATCCATCATACCGAGTATGAGGACATCTCCAGTCATAACCGATGAACGGGTTTTCCACCAGTAACTAGTTTTTCCAGGTATGATATACTTACAAGCGGTAAGTAGTTTTTCCTCGTCATTTTCACATCATACCTGTAAGTTGTGATGTTTAAATTACTACTTAGTAGTGGGTGTTTATTTTTGATGTACTTATCATCCCAACCGGGTATGATATAAAAATCCCACTCACCCAATCGTACAATGAAATTCCTCTTAGCCGGCTTGTTGTCCTTTCCAAATTTCCAATTTGCACCCCCCCCTCCAACTTTTCCAAAATTATCATTTTGCCTCTACTTTACAAAAATGGTAAGTTTTCCCCAAAAATTGCCCAATTGGTTCTCAATTTTATGAAATTGCACTTTAGTTCATCTAATTTTTGAAATTCCTAAAATTTCCCCAAATTTTTCCCCAATTTCAACCTTCTAACTTTGTCGAATTTGATTTAATCAAATTGTCCAATTAAATGAGTTTAATTGTTGAAATTAAAGTTATATTGGAGTTCCTACAACTTCATACGCTTTAATTGCACTTTGAATCGTAAAATTTGGTGTCGGAATGAGCTCAAACAAAGCTTCGCCGAAAAGTTGGACAAAGAGAAAGAAAACTTTGAAAGTTTACCATCGGGGGCGCGATGGTCCTAGCTTTTGATTTGAGCAGATAGCTCATATCTAGAGGTTACTCCTAGGATCAAGAATTGCATCAATTGATGTTCTGTTGGTTCTCTCTAGCACCGGTCAAAAATTACAAAGGGAGCCATAGGAGGGCTGTGGAGGTGTTGGGAGGGCTCGGTTTGGCCTGAAAAAGGCTCGAATTGGTCGATTTCAGCTTCGCTGAAATAGAGCAGCTTCAATCTGCAGGAGCTGCTTCAATGTTTGATCACGCCGGCACTTCTCTGGTGACCCTCAGAGCAAATGGAGACTACAATCGTGTAGCTGACTTCTTCCTGGTTCTAAAGAACTCGACCTCGCCTTGTTTGGCTTAAAAAAGTACCCAAGTCGGAGCTTTGGTTCAAGTTTCACTTGAAATTGGAGCAATTGAGAGAGAATGGAGTTTTCAAGTGTGAAGAGGATGAATGACGAGGGGTTCTTTATATAGGAAGCTCAAGGACTTCTTAGCCATCCTATTAGCGCCTTAATGGCGGTCATTCATTGCCTGAAATTCCTTGGCTGGAGACTTTTCAACTTCTCGAGCGCTGTGCGATTTTCTAGAGAGGGAATAGTGTGAATAGGACTGAACCGGATTCAAAGCTTAAACCGGTTGGTTCACCTCCAAATAGATTGAATTTTTCAAATCTAAAATTTCTAAATTCATTTTCTATCCAATGGTGGTCTCAAATCTCAAATTTGAATTTTTTAAGCCATCTAGAAAAATGAATTTAGCATCCGGTTCAATCGTGGTTCAAACTGGTCTAAACCAATTCAATCTGGTTCAGATCCGGTTCACCTGAACTAGTCTAGTTTTTCTCTCCCAATTTGTCCCAAGATTCTTTTCCTTGGTTTATGAACCATTTTGAGGCACTTGGGAGTTGTAAATTCTCCAATTTGCCCATTTCATGATAATCGGGTTTGTGAACCGATTCAGTTTTTCTCACCCGGTTTGATAGGTTCTTTTCCCAATTTTCCTTAACTCCAAAGAGCGGGGTTTACACTTATTATCCCAATCATGCATTATAGTAAATATCCCACTCACCCGATCAGTGTATTTCCTCTAAATCGTCTTTTGTCACTTGCGAGATTTGTATCAGCTGGTATTCCCAATATCTTGTGTTCCTACATGGTACGAACAACCTTATTTATTATCATTTGGCTTGATAGCCTTCATTCATTATGAATGACTAAAAATATCTAACTTTTCAAATTTTTGCAATTTGGTCCCTAAAGTTCTTTTTCTTTTACTTTAGGCACCAATTGTCGATTTTCACAAAATTGAGTCCCGAAACTTTTAAAATTCCCCTTGGGATCTCAATTTATTCCAATTCACAAAAGGGGTTCAAGTTTCCCAAATTCCCAATTTGGTCCTCAATTTTTCCAAAATTACCATTTTACACCACCTTTACAAAAATGGTAAGTTTTACCCCAAAATTTTGCTCAATTGGTCCTCCAATACTCATATCATGCTAAATTAACCCTCAATTTTATAAAATTGTATTTTAGTTCCTCAGATTTTCAGCATATCTCGAAGCTCGAAGTAGATTCTTGTGCACTAAGACCAAGGTGGAAGGGGGAAGAGGTCTCATCCCCCAACGGACACAAAGTATTTTCGAGTATGTGGGGCGTACTACTAATGTCCACTTAGACTTATGGTATAAGTCAGGGACTTCTATCAGAGTAGATGGTAAAGACGTTCCGATCCACAAGTGGAGTAGTCACAGGCAACTGTACGAATGTTTGGACCCTTTTTGTTAAAGGGCGTGTGATTGTTTGCAAAACAAATCTCGAGGAAAAGGGGGGAGTATTGAAAGAGTTGAATCCACACACCAGTAAACAAGAAAGATGTTATGAGTTCTTTTGAAACTCACCCTAACACTTGCACATTGAGTTGTAGAAACTCACACACTGCCTTTAAACCTTTTTCAGGAAAGAAGATAACCCTTTAAGGAATCCTTAATCCAAGACCCACACACTCAAGTAAATTACATTTAATGTTTAAAATTTTGAATAATGTTATTACATGGAATAATGACCAAAGGTATGCCTAACTCCTTGCTATTTTGGAAGTGGTAACTCTTCCTAGATCAACGAGATTGATGGGTTCCTCACGTGGATTTGACCAAATTGGGTCGAAGCATGACACAATGGGCCTAATGCCAATGGAAATTGGTACGATCCTGTATATAAATTTCTAATTTATGAGCCTAATAAAAGTTATCACAAATGGATAATGTGTTTAAGCTCCTGAGCAAAGATGGGTTGTAGCCCATTTGGCTAGTAGTGCAAAGAGAAAGGTTCTAACAAAAAGACTATTATTTATGATTGAAATTGTACGAAACCATGAGACGTTCAGTATGGGGTAGTGTGGTTCTATGGGCTATTCGACAACAAGGTTGAGACAAGGGAAGCTATCATTGGTCTAGTGTGTCACGCCTCGACTCAGTTTGGTCAGAACCCCATGAACAACCTGCCACTCTATTTGGACCAAAGGAGTGTCATCCCTTCTGAAATTGGGGGAGTCAGGCACATTCCTTACCATGGTTCCCTAGAATAACACTTTCAAAACTATTAGAAAGAAAATCATAGTTAATAGAGTACCTAGTTTGGAGGGTCCAATTGTCAGGTTCTAGCTAGGCCTCCATTCCTAAAAATGGAAAAGTGGAGGGGGTGAGTCTTTCAACTTAGTGAGTGGGCATCTGTTTGGACTTTTCAGTTCATTATATTCATATTATTGCTCTTTATCATTTCATCATTTTTATCATGTGGTGTTCTATCCACAATATTGGTTAACTCGTAACACATGCGTTTTTATCAACAAAAGGGATCAGACGGTCGCAGAACAACCTACTATTATTCCACTTGTGAACTAGAGCACCTTTATTGTCCACTATGGAAGAAGTCCATTGTAAACCCCGCTCCTTGGAGTCAAGGAAAACCAGGAAAAGAACCAGTCTTACTTAGTAAGAAAACCATACTCGTTCATAAGCTCATTATTCGAGAACGGGCAAGTTGGGGAAAATTTTAACTCCCAAGTGGCCCAAAGAGATTCCTAAACCTTGGAAAAGAACTTTAGGGCAAAATGAGAGAGAAACCAGACCGGTTTGAGAGAACCGTACCCGAACCACATTGAACATGTTTAAGAACCAAGAACCGAAACCCAAAGAGAAGGGACAAAATGGGAAATTTAGGGACTGTAATGGACCTAAGGAGTCATAAAAGTCACGAGAAAGGGCATTAGGATGAATTGGAGATAAAAACCAAACCTGTTCAGGTGAATCAAATCTGAATCGGATTGGACTGATTTGAACCACTATTGAACCAAATGCTAAATTCATTTTTCTGGGAGGCTTAAAAAAATCAAATTTTAGATTTGAGGCCACCATTAGATAGAAAATTAATTTAGATGAATTTAAAAGTTTTTAGATTTGAAAAATTCGATCGAATTGGGGGTGAACCAACTGATTTAAGCTTTAAACCCGGTTCAGACCGGTACGGTCTGGTTCGGAATAGTGTTGTCTTCTTCCTTCAGATGACAGCACTGTTCACTCGCCGAAAAATTGTGCAACATCGGAGAAGCTGAAAAGTCTCCCACCAGGGAGTTTCAGGCAATGAATGATCACCAATAAGGTGCCAATCGAATGGATATATAAGATTTCAAAATACAAAATACAAAACTCTAATGCTTCCATTGTTTGTTGTGTTGGATCCACAATTCATCCTACGGATCTTTAGGATAGGTCTATTCTTTTATATTCTTTAGTTTCGGTCATGATCAAGGCACGTATCACAACTTCTTCTACCCATCATGTATATTATCCTTTTCATTCCGTGTTGGAATAGAAATTTGTTCCATTAGTAATCGGCGAGATTTTACCAAAAAAAATTATTCATAACATAAGAGAGAACAAATATTTCTTTTTTTTTTCAATGCGAATTTGACACAAGAAGAAAGAAATCCCTATTTCGATTTAGAATTTAGAAATTGGGATAAAAAATGGATTTCATTCAATATGGAGTTCCATCATATATTTCATATTTAAGAAAACAGAGAAAGCGCGCTAGGGAGAAGTCCCCAAGCTTCCTATAAAAAGAGCCCCTCCTCATTCATCCTCTCCACACCTAAAAACTCCATTCTCTCACGACTGCTCCATTTTCTAGTAAAGCTCGAACTAAAGCTCTGACTTGGCCACTTTTCTAATCCAAGCAAGATGAGGTCGTGTTCTTCAGAACTGGGGAGAAGTTAGATACACGCCTATAGTTTCCATTTGCCCCGAGGGTAACCGAAGGAACGCCGATGTGATCGAATAGTGAAGCATCTCCGGTGGAATGAAGCTGCCATATTTCGATCGAGCTGAAATCGAACAATTCGAGCCCTTCTCAGGCCAAACCAAGCCCTCCCAACACCTCCACAGCCCTTCTATAGCTAAATTAGAGCTGAAAGGTAAGTCAATTCGGCTCCCCTCTGTAATTTTTGACCGGTGCTAGAGGGAGAACCAGCAAAAATTGGATGATAAAATTCTCACTCAATTTGGCATCAATTAATGCAATTCTTGATTCTAGGATAAACCTTGGGATGAGAGCTATTTGCTCATATTGAAAGCTTGGACTGTTGTGCCCCCGATGGTAAGCTTTCGAAGCTTTATCTCTCTAAGTCCAATTTTTAGGCGGATCTTCGTTTGAGCTCATTCCAGCACCAAATCGTGCAATTCAAAGTGCAATTGAATCGTATGAAGGTGTAGGAACTCCAATGTAACTTCAATTTCAACAATTAAACTCATTTGATCATTTAATTTGTTGAAATCAAATTCGGTAGAGTTAGAATGTTGAAGTTGGGGGGGTGGGGGGGAGGAATTGGGGGAAATCTGGGAATTTTGAAAATTAGATGGACTAAAGTGTAATTTCATAAAATTGGGACCAAATGGGAATGATAAAGATGTTGGAGGACCAATTGGGCAATTTTTGGGGCAAAACTTACCATTTTTGTAAATTAGGGGTAAAATGGTAATTTTGGAAAAGTTGGGGACCAAATTGGAAATTTGGGAAATTAAACCCCTTTTTTGGGAAATTAAACCCCTTTGTTGTGAAATTGAATAAATTGAGGTCCCAAGGTGAATTTTAAAAGTTTTGGCACTCAATTTGAGGAAAAACCGGCATTAGGGACTTAAAGTTAAAGAAAAATAACTTTAGGGCCCTAATTGCAAATAAATAAAAATTTGGTTTTCTCATTCATTTGGAATGAATGAAGGCTATTAGGCTGAGTGATAAGGAATAGGGATGTTCATATTGTATAGGAACATGAAGTACAAGGAATGCCAACAAGGACAAGCTTGCGTAAATACAAAGAACTAGTCGATATAAATTCACTACATTAACGTGTGAGTGGGACTTTTAATATCATACCCGGTTGGAATGATAAGTACCTCAGAAATGAAAACTCACTACTTAGTGCTATTTTAAACATCACAACTTAGAGGAGTGATGTGAAAATGACGCGAAAAAACTACTTACTAGTTGTAAGTAGATAATACCCGGTTGGTATGATAAAACTTTCTCGGAGGAAGTGGAAAACCCGTTCATCGGTTATGAGTGGAGATGTACTCATACTCCGTTAGTATGATGGACAGTTAAAAATATAATTTTTGTTAGAAGTGCTCTCCCTTGACTATGTGCCACTACTTAAACGATTTGGGAGACCTTCTTGACGGGAGCTCGAATAATTCTATTAGGTCAGAGGCCTCAGTTTTGGAACTTGTGGGTTATTATACCCAATATTGAAAATCTCGAATAGTGGGCCCTAGGATACTTGGCATGGGCAGGAGCTCATAAACAAGTATGAATTATATGCCATGAAAACTTGAGTAATTGAATTGTTTGGCCATGATACAAAGATAGGACTGACATACTTAGTCAACTAGTGGTAGTGCAACATGACAGGTCTACGGACTATTCAAGACAAACAGCTGTAGGTTGAGTTGAGGGTTGGGGCCATTGGACCAATGGCACCAAAGATTATATGGCATGATGTGAAAATACTGATTGTACATGCACTGTGTTTACCGGACCTTCAAGATGCCCAAGAGGGGTAGTGATGTGTCTTAGGGCCCTGGATGACCTGGTTGATATAAGGGGAGTTAGTCGTACCATGTGACCTTTTGAAGCTCGACATAGCTTCAAGTGGACGAGATTGGGGTGGGATTGGGATGAGATCTCTGTTCTCATACGGACATAGAGAATTGTTACAGGATTGAGGGTCGGATGTCGTGAACATCCACTTATTCTCAGTGTGGAAGTGGACGTGCTTCTATCTAGGTGACCAGTAAAGTCACTCCGACGCCACAAGTGGGTTTAGTGGACGTACTGGCTTGTCTGTTTGACCTTCATGATGAAGGATGTGTGTTGGGTGATGACACACCGTGGTTAATAAGAAATGGTGATAAAAACCGAAATTTGAAATGAAAAGTTTTTAAAAGAAAATAAGGATTCTGGCACACTCCAAATCAAACATTTTTCCTAAAAATTAAAATTGGAAAACCTATTCACTGGGTCGTTGTACTCACCCCTCCCTTATATCCTTTTCAGAAAATCCTGGAAAGCCTACCCCTAAGGACCATCAACTAATACCCTTGTGAGACAGGTATGTAGTTTTTATTTATGTTATTCCAAGAATGGTGCAGGTTTAAAGGACACCTTACTCTTCATGGTTTATAAACAAGGGAAAACCTTTAAGTAAACCAAGAGAGTGGCGGGTTGATCACGGGGATCTGACCAAACCAGGTCAGGGCGTGACACCATTCCTTAAAGATAAGAAAACTGGGGAAAGAACAGGTCAAACCAAGGGAGAAAACCAAACTGGTTCATGAACCGCAACTGCTAGAGAAAGGGAAAATTGGGAAATTTACAAATCTTGAGTGACCTAAAAAGTCATAAAAACGATGGAAAGGGACTTTGTGACAAATTGGAGGAGAATACTAGACCAGTTCATGTGAACCAGATATGAACTGGTATGGACCAGTTTGAACAATCATTGAACTAGTTAATAAATTCATTTTTCTATGTGGCTTAATATATTCAAATTGGGGAATTTAAGCCATCATTGGATAGAGAATGAATTTGGAAATTTTTAATTTTGAAAAACTCAATCGAATCAGGTCTGAACCAACTAGTTTAAGCATTGAATTCGGTTCATATCGGTCTGGTCAAGTTTGTAACAGTGTCATCTTCTTCCTTCAGATGATGATACTATTCATTCACCGAAAGAATGGATAGTACCGATGAAGATGAATCATCTCCATTCAGGGAATTTCAGGCCATGAATGAGTGTCATAAATGTGACAAATGGTTGGGTAGAGAGTCCCTGAGCTCCCTATATAAATAGCTCTTCTCCATTCATGCTCCTCACACCTGAAAACTCCATTCTCTCTCAACTGCTCCATTTTCCAGTGAAACTAGAACCAAAGCTCCAACTTGGGCAGTTTTCTCAACCTTAGAAGGCGAGTTCGAGTTCTTTAGACTTTGGGAGAAGTCAGCTATCTGATAGCAACCTCCATTCGAATCGAGGACCGTTGGTGAAGCACCAACGGAATCAAACATTAAAGCAGCTCCAACGGACCGAAGCTACCCTGTTTCAGCCAAGCTTAATTTGGCCAAATTCAGCACTCCTTCAACCAAACCAAGCTCTCCCAACATCCTCACAGCCCTCACATAACCTCAACTGAGCTGAAAGGTAAGCCAATTTGGCCTACCTTAATCGTTGTAGGTCAAAGTTAGAGAGAGAAACTATAGAATTTCCGTGATGAAATTCTCCCTCCTTTCGAGGTCAATTGTAGGAATTCTTGATCCTAGAAGGTACCTCAAGAAGAGAGCTACCTTTCCTGATAGAGAGCTCGGACCATCGCACCTCTGACGATAAGCTTTCAAGGCTTTCTCTCTCTACGCTCAGTTTTCCAGCGAAGCATCGTTTGAGCTCAATTCGAACCAAAATAACGTGGTTCAAAGCTTAAATGAATCATATGGAAGTGTAGGAACTGATCCATACCTCAATTGGAGCAATTAACCCTGATTGAATGGTCAATTTGATGAAATCAAATTCGACCAGTTTGAAAGGGATAAATTGGGGAAAATTTTTTTGGAAATTTGGGGATTTCATAAAATTGAAGGACCAATTTGCTTTTTCAAAAAATTGTGGACAAATTGGGCATGGAAAAGATGTTGGATGAGCAATTGGTCAATTTTTGGAACATTTGGGGTCAAATTGCCATTTTCGAAAAGTAGGGGCAAAATGGTAATTTTTGAAAAGTTAGGAACCATATTGAAAATTTGGAAAACTTGAGCCCCTTAAAAAATTTTGAGTAAATTGAGGAGTCAATGTATTTTTGGATGTTTTGGGACTCAATTTGGTTAAAAGTTAGCATTAGGGGCCTAAAGTCAAGGAAAATGAACTTTAAGGACCTAAGTGCAATTAACTGAAAATTTTGAGCCTAGTCATTCATACGTGAGAAAAGGAAAGTTGTTATGCCAAATATTAATAGATAAGGATATCCAAATCGTGTAGGAACACAAAGGACCTGAACGCCAGCAAGGACAAGCAAGCATCGAAGTGAAAACCGACTAGAGAAGAGTACACTTTAATTATCAGGTGAGTGGGTTTATTCATATCATACCTAGTTAGGATGATGAGCACCTCAGAAATGAAAAACCACTTATATGTGGGATTTTAACATCACACCCAATTGGAGTGATGTGAGAACTAAGTATAAAAACTACTTATCGGTTGTAAGTAGAGAGATCATACCCGGTTGGTTTGATAGACATCATAGAAGGAAGGAGAAAACCCACTTACCTGTTGTAAGCAGAGATGACATCACACCTGGTTGGTGTGATGAATGGAAAGATTATTTTGTTAGAAGTGTTCTCCCATGACTGTGTGCCGATGCTTGAAATTTTTAGAAGACATTATTGACAAGAGCTAGAATAGATCAAATAGGCTAAAGGCCTTGGTTTTGGAACTTAAGGGGCTAAAATGCTCAATTTTGAAAAAAAAAATCACGTATATTGGGCCCAAGCTCAGTTGGCACCAATAGGAGCTCATAAATAAACATGATATGTTAAATCCATGAAAATTCTTAATGAATAGATTATGTGATTTCGATGGACCGGCGACAGTGTGTCAAGGCAAGGTCGACGAACCGGCCTAGACAAACAATTGCATGTCAAGTTGAGTGTCGAGGCCGTTGGACCAATGACACCAAAGATAAATGACTTTATGGAAAACTATTATCTGTGCATGCACTTGAGGTTCGGGACCTTTAAGATGCCCAAGAGGGGTAGTGATACATCCTAAGGGCTACTAGACAACATGGTGGAGATAAGGTAGTTTGTCGTGCCAACAGTCAAGGAAGCTCAACGTAGCTTCATGCGCATGAGGCCAAGGTGAGGTCGGGATGAGGTCTCCGTCCTTATATAGACACGAAGTATTTTTGGGTCTGAGGGTTAAACATCTAAAATGTTTACTCAGACTATGAGTAGAAATCAGGGACTTCTAACAGGGTGGATGGTAAAGACGCTATGATCCACAAGTGGGTGCAATCGGCATAACTACATTTCACAAATGTGTGTACCCTTCCTGATTAATGGTGTATGTTGCTTGTGAAACACACCTAATATGGAAATGAAAAAAGGTTTTGAGAACCTTGGAAAGGATTTGAGAATCCTTGGATAAAGAATTGGTAAACTTGGAAAAAGGTTTTGGAAAAAGAGATTGAAAATTGAGGAAAAACCCTTTTAAAAGAAAAGGTCGCCCTTGGCAGGGTAAAAGTTCTGAAAATTGAAATTTGAGGAAAGAACATTCTTAAAGGAAATAAGGAGTTTGGAACACTACGAATAAAATTGTTTTGTTTATGAAAACTCACTCCCAACACCCATTCATTGAGTTGTAGAACTCACCCCCTCCCTTTTACCCCTTTCAGGTAACCAAGGGGAAACAAAAAAAAACCTCCTTGTAAGACAGGTATGTCTATTTTAAGATATTTAGTTTTGTATAATGCTATTCTAGGAAAGATAGGGAGGAAGGATGCATTACTCCTCACGGTTTAAAACGGGTAAAATCCTTTACGGACTAGAGGGAGTGGTGGGTTTCTCATGGGTATCCGACAAAACCGGGTTGGGACATGACAATTTTCCTGTAAGGGTCTCATCAAGGTAAGAGCGACACTATTTTGACCAAGGACAACTGGAAAGTGACTATAGGGACATTGGGATGAGGATGAGGGGTTTGTTTATGATTTTTGGTGGATTTAAGGAGGTCATTTGAATGAGAAGGAACTTTAGGGAACAAATGTAAGTTTTAAAAACATTTGAGGACCAAGCTGTAATTTCATGAAAATAGGACCCAATTGTAGGTGAGTCAATGTATAAGGACCTAGAGAAAAGATTGGAGAAACTTAGGTGCCTAAAAGGACTAGCTTAAAGGAGGCTAAAGACGTAAGTAAAACCTTTTGAAAATTTTAGGGCCCTAAATGCAATTTTTGAAAAGTTTGAGGAACAGCTATAATTTCATGAAAATAGGGACCCAAATGAAGGTCAGTGAAAGTATAAGGACCTAGAGAAGAGGTTAGAGAAACTTTAATTCCTAAAAGAAATAGTTTAATGGAGGTTAAGGACCTAAGTAAAACCTTTTGAAACGTTTAGGGTCCTAAATACAATTTTTTACAAAGTATGAGGACCAAGTTGTAATTTTATAAATGTAGAGACTCAAATGAGATCAGAAAAGTTGAGGGACCTTAAATGGGCTTGTAAAAGAGTTTAGTCCTTTCAAAATACATAAGAAAAATGTGGAAGTGCATTTTAGTACTTTTGGAAAAGTATAAGAGGCAAAATGCAAAAAAGGGAAAGTTAGAGATCTAAGTAAGAAACTTAGAGTCATTAGGGAATTTTGGCAAATATGAACCAACAAGGGTGCAAACCTAGAGTGGTGAAAGGAGGGAAGGAACATGGGTTAGTGTGATAGATTTTTTAACTCACGAGAGTTAAGAAAACCAAACTCAAAGGGTAAAATAGTAATTTTTTGGGGAAATACGTAGGGGAGTGTATGAGCCCATGGTAGAGGTCAAAACAGACTTGACATTATGATTTTATTTGTCTACAAGGATCCTAATGAAAATCTCACTGGAATCGTGCATACATAATTAAAATCTAAAAACTATTTGGATGAACACATCTCGACTATAATGGTGTGTGAGATTTCCAACTTTGTGTCAGATTGGATGGATGCTTATCAACGCTTACTAATTTTATGCATTTCATAGTATGAATATACTAGAAATGATTGTTACGGAAATACCCACATAAAAGTGTAAGGAAATATACTTTTTAAAAGTAGTGAAATATCTTGATTGATTAAGGGACGGGTCGAAACTTGACGACTTCTGTAAAAAATATGGGGGTGAACCTTGAAATTTTTGTTGAGCAAAAAACCCTAGAAGTTTTCAAATAGGCAATATTGAATCATTGAAACTCACTCAGAACGAAAAGGGTTAAGAACTTCATTCTAGTTGGGTAAGAGATAAGGCAAAACATATGAAATGGAGGGGCTAGTATCATGAATTATTTGGATCCCATTGTGGAATGAAGCTGAAAATAGGTAATTTTGAAAGGAGGACATGGCCCTAGTAAATTACTTGTTAATGTTTCTCGAGTATTTATTGTAAACCACATGGATTTAGTTAATTAAGAAAATCCTATGGTGATTGCTAGTAGTGTGTCATCCTCAATACCCGGTTGGTCATGTAAATGGGAAGTTGGGTCAGATGATAGTACCCATCCAACGACTCAAAAGGGTGTACACACATAGGTGGAAGGGGACGTTGGTTCGGATGATAAGTACTTGTCCAACAATCTCATTATTGGTTTGGATGAATGTACTTGTCCAACATTGTGTGCTTAGGGGCTTTGGTTCAGTTGATAAGTACATGTACATTATCCAAAGGTGTACCCATTAAATGGAAGGGGATGTTAGTTTGAATGATAAGTACTCATCCAATGATCGCATTGTTGGTTCATATGAATGCACCCGTCCAACATTGTATGCTTAGTATGGAAGTTTAACTCTCTCTAGTGCATGAATAGTAGGTTCAGAAGTGAACCCTATAAAGAAAGACCTAAATGGGAAGAGGATATAAAAACTAGATATGCGATTTTGAGTAGTGGTAGTATTGACCCAATGAAGGAATCGATGAACAGCATTCACACTCGCTAGGTTGTCAGCTCACCCCTTCCCCTTAAAACATTTCAAGAGCTCCAAATGAGAGGGGCATGAGGACAAGAATATCCCCATAGAGAAAATAACTCAAGACAAGTTACTTGGGTAAAAAATAGGTGTAATTCATAACTTAAACTAACTTCCTGGTATTTTATTGTGGGTGATGTTTCAATGTAAAATTATATTATAAAAGTTTAAATTATGAGTGTTTTTTTTGTTATGCAATAATATGAGTCTTCCAATATGTCGGTCCTACTATGATGAGATACCCACTACATTAGAGTCAAGAGGAAGTGGTAGTTGTGTATCGACACCCCTATCTAGGAAATTGAACTGAAGTGTGACACCATGTCTTGAATATTTCAAAAAGATGGACAAAGCTTCAAACATTTATAAAGACAAGCGAAGTCCTAAAACATTTTAGAAAAACGAGTTATGACCAAGATATTTATGTAATATGAGATGTGACTCATTTATTTTCAAAATACGAGCTGAGATTCAGGTATTGAAAAAATGAACCAACAACCAAACTATTGGTAAGATATGGGCTAAGCCACTATTATTTATGAAAATGATATATGACTTAGTTATTATGGAAGAAGGGTCAAGTCCATTCACTTTTTATAATAAGGGTTGATACCAAAATGTTTGTAAGAAGATGCATTTTGTATGTGCTAAACCATGTATGAATATAATTTGTCATGAGACTTAATAAGACTGGTGGATGCATGCTTTTGAATGAGCTAGAATAAAGCTAATATGATTGTATATGCAAATTATTTGGTCATTGTGTGTGATCGGATATTGATACTAAAACTAGTTGGTTGGCTGAAAAAAGATGTTGAACTATCTCATAGGGGTTAGTGAAAGAATATGATTATGGGAAGATGTTTCTACTTTCTAGAATTCTAAACTGTTAGTTATAAATTTTTAGTCCATTGTTTTGAGTCAATATGTTGCATAGTTGTCATACTCAATGTCCTCTATGTTGCTGAGTAATTTGTGTTGCATAGTCACCGTACTTAGTAACCTCTTAATTTTCGGGTGTTATGTCACATAGACCTAAATATAATTTTTACAAACTATCAGGACCAAATTGTAATTTTATAAATGTAGAGACTCAAATGAGGTCAAAAAAGTTGAGGACCTAAAATGGGCTTATAAAAGAGTTTAGGCGTTTCAAAAAATATAAGAAAAATGTGAAAGTGCATTTTAGTACTTTTGGAAAATTATAAGAGGCAAAATGTAAAAAAAGGGAAAGTTAGGAATCTAAGTAAGGAACTTAGAGTCTTTAGGGCATTCTGGAAAATATGAACCAACAGGGGTGCAAATCTAGAATGGTGAAAGGAGGGAAGAAACATGGGTTAGCATGATAGGTTTGTTAACTCATGAGAGTTAAGTAAACTAAACCCGAAGGGTAAAACAGTAATTTTGGGGGGAAATAAGTAGGTGAGTGTACAAGCTTATAGTAAGGTTCAAAACTGACTAAGCATTAAGATTTTATTTGTCTACAAGGATCCTAAAGAAAATCTCACTAGAATCGTGCATCCATAATTAAAATAGGAAAACTATCTGAACCAACACATCTCGACTATAATGGTGAGTGAGGTTTCCAACTTTGTGTCAGATTGGATGGATGCTTATCAATGCATACTAATTTTATGCATTTGATAGTATGAATACAATAGAAATGATTGTTAAGGAAATACCCACAGAAAAGTATAAGGAAAGTCAAAAGTATTAAAATATCTCGATTGATTAAGGAATAGGTCGAGACTTGACAACTTCTGCAAAAAAAAATATGGGGGTGAGTTGAGAAGTTTTTGTTGAGCAAAATAAACTAGAAGTTGTCAAATAGGCAAGATTGAATCATTGAAACCGACTCAAAACGAAAAGGGTTAAGGCCTTCATTCTAGTTAGGTAAGAGATAAGGCCAAATATGTGAAATGGAGGGGCCATTATCATGAATCATTTGCATCCCATTTTGGAATGAAACTGAAAATAGGTAATTTTGAAAGGAGGACATGGCCCTAGTAAATTACTCATTAATGTTTCTCGAGTATTTATTGTAAACCACATGGATTTAGTTAATAAAGAAAATCCTATGGTGATTGCTAGTAGTGTGTCATCCTCAATACCGGGTTGGTCATGTAAATTGGAAGTTGGGTCAGATGATAGTATCCATCCAACGACTCAAAAGGGTGTACACACATAGGTGAAAGGGGATGTTGGTTCGGATGATAAGTACTTGTCCAACAATCTCATTATTGGTTTGGATGAATGTACTTGTCCAACATTGTTTGCTTAGGTGCTATGGATCAGATAATAAGTACATGTACATTGTCCAAATGTGTACACATTAAATGATAAGTACCCATCCAATGATCCCATTGTTAGTTTAGATGAATTCATCCGTCTAATATTATATGCTTAGTATGAAAGTTTAACTCTCTCTAGTGCATGAAGAGTAGGTTTAGTAGTGAACCGTGTAAGGAAAGACCTAAATGGAAAGAGGATATAAAAACTAGATATGCGATTTTGAGTTTTGGTAGTATTAAGACAACGAAGGAGTCGATGAACAGCGGTCAAGGATATGCCCATAGAGCAAATAACTCAAGACAAGTTACTTAGGTAAAAAAAGGGTAATTCATTCATAGCTTAAACTAACTTCCTAATATTTTATTGTGGGTCATGTTTCAATGTAATATTACATTACAAAACTTTAAATTATGAGTGTTTTTGTTGTTATGTAATAATGTGAGTCTTCTAATATGTCGGTCCTACTATGATGAGGTACTCACTATATTAGTGGCAAGAGGAAGTGGAAGTTGTATATTGGCACACCTAGCTAGTAAAACGGCCGGAGCATGACACCATGTCTTGAATATTTCAAAAAGATGGAAAAATCTTCAAACATTTATAAGGACAAGTGAAGTCCTAAAACATTTTAGAAAGACGAGTTATGACCTAGATATGACTCATTTATTTCAAAATACGAGCTGAGATTCAGGTATTGAAATAACGAACTAACACTCAAACTATTGGTAAGATATGAGCTAAGCTACTATTATTTATAAAAATGATTTACCGCTTAGTTATTATGGAAGAAGGGTCGGATCCATTCACTCTTTATAATAAGTGTTAATACCCAAATGTTTATAAGAAGATGTGTTTTGTATGTGATGAGACCATGTATGAATATAAGTTACCATGAGACTTAATAAGACTCGTTGATGCATACTTTTGAATGAACTAGAATAAAGCTAATATGATTGTATATGCAAACTCTTCAGTCATTGTGTGTGACTGGATATTGATACTAAGACTAGTTGGTCGGCTAAGAAAATATATTGAACTATCTCATAGGGGTTAGTGAAAGAATGTGATTATGAGGAGATGAAATATGTTGGCTGAGAAAATATGTTGAACTATCTACTTAATGTCAACCCAACTCAAAATACCTTGTAAATATAAAATTACTTCAAACATCAATTTCATATTTATACAAAGATTTTTTAACTTTCAAAATATGAATTTCATTAAAAACCACTTCTAAAATTAAATATATGCATAACTCATATCAAAATATTTTCTAGTAAAACTATTTTCATAAACTATCAAACATACTTTTCATTTTAACTTGCGCTACTTAAAAATTGGGAGTGGGTGGCTCTCATGTACATATGCAATTGATTTGTTCTTCGGATCCATTAACTATATGGGAAACTAATGAATATTATTATGGGGATTTCATTGGGTAAACATTGTTCTCTTTCTAGTAATAGGGTAAAAACCTCATCAAGTCAAGGTCTAATGTAACTCAACTCTGGTTTAGTTTTTGTTTCTATACTTAATTCCAATCTAAGGGGTCTAATTCGCTAAATATAAACTTGGATCTGGTCCTAGTTGTCAGGTATAAGATATACAATATGGATCCGACTAACTCGAGTCTAAACAAATATTACTCTCTCGAGTTGAGTTCACCTATTTTCTAATTTTATTTTTTTAAATTGTACTATTAAATAAAATGTTGATAGTATTTTACATGTTATTTCTTATCCTCTACTAGCTATTTGAAACACTTACCATTTTTATTATATTTGTTTGTTTAAATATATGATATAATATTTGTATTTAAAAACCCAAATGTGCATTAACTTGTGATTCACCCTTTCTCATGTATAATCCTAGTAAATTCACTAACCATATTTCTCAATCTCCATCATAAATTCTAAAAACATTCTCCTCAAAATTACAAAATTAAATCTAATGCATAAAATCATAAGAAATTAATGAACTACCAAAATTAAATATCATCAAATCAATTATTTTTATTTCCACACATACACAAATCATTAAATCATGGATCACCAAAAATTCACAATGGTAAAAGGATTTCACTTAGTGCATGAAATTTTAAATAATTCATATATAAATTTTAACAATTTTTTTAAAAAATAATAATCAAAGTAAAGTATTTATATCTAAAATTAATAAAATTTAGTTCCCAAGAAAATATTTTCACACAAAATAAAAAAATTGCATTCATCATTTAATATAGTGTACCTATCAATTTGAACTAAGTATATATTAGAAAAAAAATATAATTTAATAGTTCCATTATTGTACATTTTAAAAAAAGTGAAAATTTTTTTAAATAAAATATTTAATTTATTTCCGTATTTAATATATTTAAATCATTTACTAACTAATTCCCAAATTTCAAGAATAAGTATTTTATATAATAAGAAAATAACCAGCTGCAGTTTTCCATATTAAGGTTTATTTTTATTGCATCATTTGATATATTATTCATATAAAAAAATTAGAGAGTGGGATTGAACGTATATATCAAGTTCATCTATTTGTATTACAATTACACATATTAAACATCAAATACATCAATGGTACATAAATTAAGTTATTTTTATATTAATTTGATAACCTAAACATCAATTAGAATATATATATATATATATATTAATTTATTTATTTGTACCACAATTAAGTTTAACTACTCTACCCCTCCCATTCCCAATTGATCAAACTACTCCTGATCATGCCATGTCCTAGCCGGTGGAAATGGGGGAGTGGAAATAAAAGTAAGGTCTCAACTTCATCCATTTAATTTAATATTATAACAGACCAAACGCCCCTAGTAAGTATCAAATGTGTTATAAATATGAGATGCAACTCGGTATTATGTAAAAACACAAAATACATAAGTGTGAGACTTGAGAGAGAAAATGACTTCCATTTCATTTCAATCTTCACTCATATTCTTCTTCCTCATTGCATCAATGTGCTTCATTCAACTCTCAAATGTAAGTATGCCAATTGCTACCTTTGTCACTATACGTAGCATCTAACATTTGCCTATTAAATCATGTGTTATGCACGACTGTCAAAAGAGGAGGTGATGCATAAAATCTTTCGAGGTAAAAACAAATGGGGAAATAAAAAAATAGATTCTTACTCTTTTTTGTAAAATATATCATATAATACTATAATATTTATATAATATATAAAAAAATATTATATAATTATTTAAGTTGATTTTAAAAGGTTAGAATTGTATTTTAACTGAAAACAAATTATGAACTTATTTTAGTTATTACTTAATTATTACAACTTAATTTAAATTTCTCAATAAAATCTTCCATTTAGACACTAATACAACTGCGTAGGATCATTGGTACATCTAGAGTGGAATTTAGGGAATTATAAATTCGTAAATCTGGCCATCTTTCATTAACATTTTAATGATTTTATACATGTCACTAATCTGTACTACCCTTGATGACATTCAACATATTACATAGGCTGGTGGTGAAGGATCTCTCACGGCTGAACGTACGCATAATAATACTCTTTGTACCCTTTTTTAATTATCATAATGATTTAATAAAGAGATCTTTTTTTTTTCATAAATTAAGTGATTATTGTTTTTACTTTTTCTGCTTCCATAGAATGCGATTCGGCCTGCGATCAAAGATGCTATGCAACATCCCATCAGAAGCCATGCCTGTTCTTCTGCAACATGTGTTGCAAGAAGTGTCTCTGTGTCCCATCTGGAACTTACGGCAATAAGGAGGAATGTCCGTGCTATAACAATTGGAAGACCAAGGAAGGAGGACCCAAATGTCCTTGAAGAGTTGGAGAGTGGAGTAGCATCAATCAACAAAATCAGCGAGAATATGACAATTTCAATCTTTAGTCATTATAATGCAATGCTTTCTATCATAAATAATATTAATAATGGTATAGGCTAGTAACCAGAGTTAACATGCAATATTTCCATTAATAAAAAAATTTTAATTTCTATTTTAGCAAAATATTTTTCATGTATCTTAAATAAACATTATTTTCTATTTAAATTATATATGTAACATATCATATGACAAATTTGAAATAATATAACCTAAGTTTCCATCTCAAAATTCATTCTAATAGTAACACAAAAATAAGAATATGTTTCCATATTTTTCAATAAAAATGTGAAAAATATTGACATTTTATTTATACCATAATTATTTATGATAAATATTAAAATAAAATGTCTAGAGTATTTAATTATTTATATAATATATATGCTAGTCAATTAAATATTGTTAGTGTATTGAGAAAAAAATAGTAAAAAATTCATTTATCTCCGTATTTAATATAATGCACCTAATTATCAACAAAAAAAATATTTTAGATAGAAAATACCCAAGTAATTATGTGATCATTTTTATATTATGATAAATTTTAATTAATATATTGGATGGCTTATATAATATATTAATATATTTCATATTATAATAATAAATAGAGCAAATATAATGATTGGTCTATCAATTTTGAACAATAAAAATGAGTCCCACGCTATCCTTACCTCCTGTGTGATCCTTAATGATCTTCTTCATTAGTAGATTCGCCAACCTGAACCTCCAAGATGCATACACGAATCACTCCAGCCTCATACTTGATCGCTCGTACCCATGCAGAGGCTGACATGAGCTGGGAAGTGCGAGCTCCATCCCTCAAATTAGAGATTTCACTGGTCAATGTGGGGGAGAAGAAGGGTATAAAGGCTAATTGAAAGGTCTAATATTTTCCATATGGTTTTTATATCACTACTCTAAGTTGTGATGTTTAAAATACCACATAATAGAGAGAGAAAGTTTCGATTTCTCACCGGTCAGGGTGCGACGGTCTGAGCTTTCTATCTAGGTAGTTAGCTCTCCTCCAGATGTTCTTCCTAGAATAAAAAATGACATCAATTTATGTCAAATTAGATTTTAATTTTGTCATTGAAATTCGGCTGACTCTCTCTCGAACACTGATAAAAAATTGTAAAGGGAGTCGAATTGTTTTACCTTTCTGTCCTAATTTGGTCGTGGAAGGGCTGAGGAGGTACCAGGAGAGCTTGGTTTGACCTAAGGAGGGCTCGAATTGTCTGATTTCAACTCAGCCAAAACAAGGCAGCTACGGCCCACCGGAGCTGCATCACTATTTGATCACGCCGGTGCTTCTTTGACGACTCTCGGAACGAACGGATGTCAAGACCATATAGCTGACGTCTCCCCAGTTCTAATGAACCTGACCTCACTTTCTTTGGCTCATAATTGACCCTATATCAGAGCTCTAGTTCGAGCTTTGCCAAAAAACTAAGCAATTGAGAGAGAGTGAGCTTTTCAGGTATGGAGAAGACGAATACCATAGTCCAAAGGATAGGACTGGTGGCATATAAATTAGAACTAGCTCGGGACTTACAAAGAATATACGATGTTTTCCATACCTCGGTATTCTTGAAGTATCAATCCGATCCCAGTCATGTGCTGGACCGACCTCCGTCCGAACTAATAGAGAACCTGACCTATCAGGTAGAATGGATCCAAATCATCAATCGAAGAGAGAAAAACTTAAGGAACAAGAGGATTCTGATGGTAAAGGTTCTTTCGCAAAACAAACCGGTGCAAGAGAATACATGGGAAATCAAGAGTGTTATGAGGGATTGGTACCCTCATTTATTCGAGAGGTAAATTTTTTTGGGGACAAAACACCTAAAAGGAGGGGAGAGTTGTAAACCCCGTCCCTTTATCAATGAGAATACCAGGAAAAGAACCGGTTGTTTCAAAAGAGAAAACCAAACTGTTTCACGAACCATAACCAATAATGAAAGGGCAAAATGGGCCAATAGACAAATCCCAATTGACTCAAAGAGTCAAAAAATCATGGAAAAGAAAACTAGACCGGTTTAGAGTGAACTAGACTTGAACCAGATTGAATTGGTTTGAACCATACTTGAACTGGTTTTTAAATTTATTTTACTAGGTGGCTTAAAATATTCAAATTAGGGAACCAGCTACCTGACAGAAACCTTTGTCACATCCCAACCTGGTTTGGTTGAATCCCCATGAATAACCCGCCACTCTCTTTGTTCAAGAGGAGTTTCCTCCGACTTTAATTCGAGATCAGCCAGACATAATTCAACCTTGTTCCCTAGAAAGACATATATCAAATAAAATGCAAGCTTAAGGAAAATTTAAGCATACTTGATAGAGGGTAAGCCTCGATATTATTCCTAGTCATTTTCCCTTTTCCTGAAAAAGGGATAGAAAGGAGGGGTGAGTTTCTAAATCTCAGTGAATGGGTTTTCAAAAATTAACTTTGAGGAAAAGAATTGTATTGGAGTGTGCCAGACTCCTTTCTTTCAAAAATCCTTTCATTTAAAATCTCGGGTTTTACCACCATTTCCTTATTTAATCATGGTGTGTCATCACCCAACACACAACCTTCATCATGAAGGTCAAACACACATTCGCATGCTTGCACATCCATTGAACCCACTTGTGGCATCGGAGCAACATTACCGACCACCTAGATAGAAGCACTTCCACATCTACCCTGAGAATGAGTGGATGTACGCGACATCCAATCCTCAATCCTGAAATCAATTCTTCGTGCCCATATGAGGACAGAGACCTCATCCCGTCCCCACCCTAGTCTCATGCACTTAGTGCTACTCAAAGTTTCGCACGATCACCTAGTACGACGAACTGCCATTATACTCACCTCGTCATACAAGGCCCTTAGGACGCATCACTACCACTCATGGGCATCTTGATTGTAAACCCCGCACTTTTGAGTTAAAGAAAATCAGGAAAAGAACCGATCAAATCGAGTAAGAAAACCGAGACGGTTTACAAACCCGATCATTTGGGAACAAGCAATTTGAAAATTTACAACTTCCAAGTGATCCAAAGGGTTTATTAAACTTTGGAAAAGAAACTTAACACTGGGAAGTATGATCTTTTGTAACTCAAAATTTCGGTCAAAACTTTTTATGCGAAGGTACGACTTATCATAAATAGCCATAAATTAATATATATTTAATTATTGTAATTAATACAAATAATTTAATACTCAAAATAAATTATTAGAATTAATACAAATAATTTAATACCTAAATTAAGTTATTGGAATTAATAAAAATAATTTAATACCTAAATAAAATTATTGGAATTAATACCAATAATTTATGGCAATATTAATACTAGTAATAAATCTCTCCCATTTAATATACGGTTTTACACCTATATAAAGAGGTCATCCCCATTTATTCTCCTCACACCTGAACACTTCTCTCTCTCTCTACTGCTTCATTTCCTTGTGAAGCTCGAACTAGAGCTTCGACTTGAACAAAGGTCAGGCTCTTTAGAACTGGGGAGAAGACAGTTATCTGATAGCAAACTCTAGTCAATCTGAGAATAGTTGGAGAAGCGCCGACATGATAGAATAGTGAAGCAGCTCCGGCGGACCGAAGCTGCCCTATTTCGACCGAGCTGAAATCGGCCATTTCAAGCCCTCCTCAGGCCAAACCAAGCCCTCCCAACACTTCCTCAGCCTTTCCACGGCCGAATTAGGACCGATAGGTAAGCCAATTCGACTCCCCTTTATCATTTTCGATCAGTGCTAGAAAGAGAGTCTATTGAATTTCAATGACGAAATTCTAATCTAATTCCACATCAATGATTCTTGATTCTAAGATGAACCTCATGATGAGAGCTATCTGTCCAGATCAAAAGCTCGAACTGTTGTGCCTTCACCGGTGAGTAATCGAAGCTTTCTCTTTCTATAGTTCATTTTCTGGCGAAGCTCCGTTTGAGCTCGTCCCGACATTAAAACTTACGATTCACATTTCTGAAGAATTATATGAACATGTAGAAACTCAATTTCAACTTCAATTTCAACAATTGGAACCATTTGATGGGTCAATTTGATAAAATCAAATTCGGCTATGTTAAGAAGTTGGAATTGGTTTAAAATTGGGGATTTTCGAAATTCAAAGGACCAAAATGAAATTTTATGAAATTGAGGGTCAATTGGGCATGAAAATAATGTTGGATGACCAACTGAGAAATTTTGAAATTTTTGGGGCAAAATTTACCATTTTTGTAAAGGAAGGGCAAAATGGTAATTTTGGAAAAGTTGGGGGACCAAATTGGATATTTGGGAAATTAAACCCCTTTTTGTTAAATGGAATAAATTGAGGTCCTATGATAAATTTTAAAAGTTTCGGGACACAATTTGAGGAAAAACCGACATTTGGGACTTAAAGTTAAAGAGAAATAACTTTAGGGACCTAATTGCAAATAAATGAAAGTTTAACTTTCTCATTCATTTGGAATGAATGAAGGCGATTAGGCCGAAGGATAATGAACCAAGATGTTCATATCATGTAGGAACACGAAGTACTAGGAACGCCAGCAGGGACAAGCTCGCGTGAATACCAAGAACCGGTCTAGTAGAATTCACGGCATTAATGGGTGAGTGGGTTTTCTAACATCATACCCGGTTGGGATAATGAGCACAAATTAAAATTTAAAGACCACTTACCGGTTGTGAGTGGGTTTACTAACATCATACCCGGTTGGGATGATGAGCCCAATTTAAAGATAAAAATCACTTACCGGCTATGAGTGGAAATTTTATATCATACTCGGTAGGGGATGATAAGTACCTCGGTATAAAAACCCACTGTTTAGTGGTATTTTAATCATCACCACTTAGAGAAATTGATGTGAAAATTATGCGGAAAAACTACTTACCGGTTGTAAGTAGATCATACCTTGTTGGTATGATGAGACTTCCTTGAAGGAAGTTGAAAACCCGTTCATCTGTTATGAACGGAGATGTCCTTATACCTGTTGGTATAATGGACAGTGAAAACCTATGTTGTCAGAAGTGTTCTCCCCTGACAGTGTGCCAATGCTTAAACTATTTGGGAGACCTTCTTGACGGGAGCTCGAATAGCTCTTATAGGCCAGATTTTTGAAAATCTCGTACAGTGGGCCCAAGGCTAGTTGGCACGAGCAGGAGCTCGTAAATGAACATGATATATGTGCCATAAAACTTAATAAGTGAATTGTTTGGCCATGGTACCAAGATAGGACCGACATGCTCTGTCAACTAGTGATAGTGCGACATGACAGGTCGACGGACCAGTCAAGACAAACAACTGCAAGTTGAGTTGAGAGTCGGGGCTGTTGGACTAGTGGCACCACATATTACATGGAAATATGAGAAAACATTGTTTGTGCATGCACTATGAGTACGAGATCATCAAGATGCCCATGAGGGGTAGTGATATGTCCTAAGGGCCCTGGACGACCCGGTGAGTATAAGGGCAGATCGTCGTTCCAGGTGTATGTCCGAAATTTGGAGTTGCACCAAGCGCATGAGATCGGGGTGGGGACGGGATGAGGTCTCTGTCCTCATACGGACACAAAGAAGTGATTTCGTGATTGTGGGTTGGATGTCGTGTACATCCACTCATTCCTAGGGTAGAAGTAGTTGTACTTCTATCCGGGTGGCAGGAAAAGTCGCTCCAGAGCTACTAGCGGGTTCGGTAGTGATACTAACTTGCGAATGTGTGTAACCTTCATGATGAAGGATGTGTGTTGGGTGATAACACACCGGTAATTATGAAATAATGGAAAAACCCGAATATTTAAATGAAGGGATTTTTGAAAACATAGGAGTCTGGCACACTCCATATAAATGTTTTTCTTAAAAGTCAAAAGCTTTTAAAAACCCATTCACTGAGTGGTCGTACTCACCCCCTTCCTTATATCCCTTTGAGGAAATCCTGGAAAGCCTCCCCTGAAACACCATCAACTAAGATGCCTATAAGATAGGTATGTAAAATTTTAAATTTCATGCATTTTTTATTATGCTATTCCAGGAAAAGGTGCAGGTTAAAGGACGCCTTACTCTTTACGATTTACAATAAGGGGAAATTCTTTAATAAATCGGGAGAGTGGCGGGTTGATCATGGGGATCCAACCAAACTGGGTCGGGGCGTGACAACTAGAGTGGTATCAGAGCCTGTTTACTCGAATACATAATCAAGACTATAAAATATTGTAACTAATAGGATTTATCCTAAAATTTTCAGATAGCTCCCAGGAGAGGAACTAGGAAAACTAGGAATGGCTCTACTCAACACCTTATCTTCGTAGGAAGACAACCTTAGAAGCTTCCCAAATGCCTGAAGCATGGCAGGAATCTCAAAAGAGCAAATGAGGTAGTATCCCAGAGAATGGTGACAGGACCTATTGAGGTCACAACTCTATGTATAAAGGAAGCCAAGTGTGAAGCCATAAAAGGGGGCATATAACCTTACATAGTAGGATGCATATCAAGAATCTCATAGCTCCCTAGTTATTTGGTGACCATTTTCTGTAATAGGGCCAAAAAAAAAACCCCCCAACATACTGTATTACTCTATTAATGAAGTATTCCAAATTCCTAAAAACCTTGTCCCTCAAATGATGTGATCTTCATGGAAGACTAAAAAAAAAAAACTCTCACGGTATCCAGACTTAAGGACGAAGGAGCACCAAAACTAACAATTCCCAAGAAAACGCCAAGAGAAACCACTTATGTTCATGTAATTACAAGCATGAATGATAAGGACACTGCGTGGAGAAGTGCCCAACCCTACAAAGGACATGAATCAAGTTAACCTAGAGGGGAATAGGATACGAAGTGAAAAACTGCCCCACATCGCCAGGAGTCAGGACAATATTTTCCAAAAATAAACACCCCACAACTATAGGAAATTCGAAAGGATACCATCCCAAGAAACATGACTCCATTTGCAACCCACTGATAAGAGGAAACTCTTCAAAATCTTAGCAAAGTGGTAAGAAGGAAAAAGGGGTAAAGGTAGGACCTTAATAAAACCACAAACGGAATAAAGGATAGCTAAAGAGAATTCCCTCTTTAGTAAGAAAATCCAAACAATTTAGGAGCAAAGAAAGGAGTGCATCCACAAGAGAAGACAAGACGAACATTTGATGACAAACGGGACATATTGGGATTACAGGAATAAATCACCTTGGAAAAAGCAACTATGCCAAATAGGAAGTTCGGACCAACAGGACAAGAGAAAGCAAGTCGTTACAATAAGATAGTTAGAGGGAACAACTGACACCCTGAGGAAGACTGGGAAGTAGAAGGGGTTACACCATAAAAAGGTCAGTGAGATGGACGTTAAGGACAAGAGTACTCGAGAAAAAACTGCCCTAAGAAACTTAGACCAAAGGAATGGTGGAGGCGAAACAGTTAACAAACTAATACATGGGAAAACCATAATTTGAGTTCCAACAAAGAAGAGAGGGGCGAAAAGGCCAAATAATCGGGAAAAGAAGGATGAAAGAAATCCTTAACAGTACCAAAGGCCAAATTAACCAAGAAAAAAAATAGGCAAGCCTCTCACATAATTATCAAGAAATCTTGAAACAAGGAAGATTTGAACACTCCATAAAGAAATACACTCTGAAAGTAAACTTTAGAGGGATGCATATGACTAACTACCGTTGAAGGAATTTTGATGGGCGGATGGACATAATGTGGAGTGCAAGGAACAACCCTTAATTGCGAAATGCTTCTAAGGAAGAAAATATCATGATTGCCCAGTGTGACCTACTTGGAGAGAGGAGGAGAACCAAACCATAATTTCAGGATGAACAAGAGATTTTGAAACAAGAAGGATGTGAACCCTCCTTAAACGGAAATAAGTTAACAGGTTAGCATCAAAAAGATGTTGTGACAAGTATGAATGAGTGGACAACCCATACTAAGGTAATAAAGTAAAGCATGTTCGAGAAAAATTGGGAAAGTATGTCCTCCAAATAAGATGTGGCTAAGGAGGAATAACCGCAATTGGTAAGACGGGTCATAGTCCACACGCGCATATGAAGCTTAAAGAGTGGACGACCGAGCATAGGGTGGAATGCACGGAATAAAACCAATAATCAGAAGTATCCCATCTAAGGAATAAGGGATAAAACAAAAGTTGTGGATAGAGAAGGATCCAAAGCAAACAGATGCCCTAACATAGATAAGGGTGCGAAGAAAGGGAGAAAGAACCATACAATGAATGATAAGGAGGTTGAGCATGTAACTCCAAAATGGAAATCTCTATTGTAAGGGACATAGTAGAGAACAAAATCGGAAGGAGGGAACCTTCCCAAGCAAAGTAATCGACACATAGATTAAAAGTAATTATTGTAGAATGAAGAATCATCAAGTGATAATGAGTAAGTAAAAGTGGATTAAGGAAAAAGGAAAAACCCTTGAATAAGGAATGCAAAGGATTTAAGAAGGAAAGTATCCTAGTTTGTTGGTAAACTATTGGGAAACCAAATAATTGGCACTAGAAAAACCCAATATAGAAGTTGGGAAAGGACGAGTCGGTAAGGAAAACCGACACGGTTATGTAAGACATGTTGTCAAGATACGAATGATAATTCAGTAACAGTAAAGGTAGTTGAGGAATACTACCCAATTAAAGGAGGGATGAAATTATATAGTCCCTAGAAGGCTGGAAAGTTGGAAACAACCCTGAAAGAGGTGTTGTAGGGGTCAGATCGACTGAGACAAGTTCAGAACTATGTCATGTAAGTAAGGAACATATAAGCACCAACAATCCCGAGTAAAATGTAACTCGAGTAAGAAGGAGTCAGTTGGTAAACATAACAAGTTCAAACATAAATTTGACCAAAGTTGTAATCAATGATGGATGAAGGATGGGTCAAATTAGAATGAAAGAATAATAACACAAAAACCTATGAAAATAAGTATGTAATGCTAGAAAGAACGTCGAGCCAGGGGTTTCAACGATGAAGAGAATAACTAGAAAAAGGAAAGATTGGGCACCTTGGAACTCCCAATCCTGAAATCTTGAGTAAAATCCCTAAAAGGAAGAACCTTATCCTAAATAAATGGTGATGCGATCCTAAGAATATACATTAGGATTAATGAGCCATACATGCCTCGTTATTATAACTCCATGGAAGGAGTAAGCATGATAAATGAAAAGAAATTCCTTAGATGAATTATTACGGGGACTAAGCGAAAGAGCAATTGAAGTGTTAGCATGTCAAGAAAACCCGAGTTAACATTAAGGGAAATTATTCCCGATGTGTAACATATTGGTTAAGTTTTGGGAACACAACTCCTAAAAGGAGGGGTGAGTTGTAAACCCCGCACTTTTGAGTTAATGAAAATTAGGAAAAGAACCGGTCAAACCGATTAAGAAAACCGAGACGGTTTACAAACCCAATCATTTGGAAACAAGCAATTTGGAAATTTACAACTTCCGAGTGATTCAAAGGGTTTATTAAACCTTGGAAAAGAAACATAACATGACTTATCATAAATGGCCATAAATTAATATATATTTAATTATTGTAATTAATACTAATAATTTAATACACAAATTAAATTGTTGGAATTAATACAAATAATTTAATACCTAAATTAAATTATTGGAATTAATAAAAATAATTTAATACCTAAATTAAATTATTGGAATTAATAAAAATAATTTAATACCTAAATAAAATTATTGGAATTAATACAAATAATTTAATAGCGAAATTAAATTATTAGAATTAATACCAATAATTTATGGCAATATTAATACTAGTAATAAATCTCTCCCATTTAATACATGGTTTTACACCTATATAAAGAGGTCACCCCCATTCATTCTCCTCATACCTGAACACTTCTCTCTCTCTCTCTACTACTACATTTTCCGGTGAAGCTCGAACTAGAGCTTCGACTTGAACAAACGTTGGGCTCTTTAGAACCGGGGAGAAGACAGTTATCTGATAGCAAACTATAGTCAATCTGAGAATCGTTGGAGAAGCGACGACATGATAGAATAGTGAAGCAGCTCCGACGGACCGAAGCTGCCCGATTTCGTCCAAGCTGAAATTGGCTATTTCAAGCCCTCCTCAGGCCAAACCAAGCCCTCCCAACACTTCCTCAGCCTTTCCACGGCCGAATTAGGATCAAAAGGTAAGCCAATTCGGCTACCCTTTGTAATTTTCGATCGGTGCTAGAGAGAGAGTCGACCAAATATCAATGATGAAATTCTAATCCAATTCTACATCAATTGATGCGATTCTTGATTCTAGGATGAACCTCAGGCTGAGAGCTATCTTACCATTTTTGTAAAGGAAGGGCAAAATGGTAATTTTAGAAAAGTTGGGGGACCAAATTGGAAATTTGCGAAATTAAATCCCTTTTTGTGAAATGGAATAAATTGAGGTCCTATAATAAATTTTAGAAGTTTCGGGACTCAATTTAAGGAAAAAGTGGCATTTGGGACTTAAAGTTAAAGAGAAATAACTTTAGGGACCTAATTACAAATAAATTAAAGTTTGACTTTCTCATTCATTTGGAATGAACGAAGGCGATTAGGCCGATGGATAATGAACAAAGATGTTCATATCGTGTAGGAACACGAAGTACCGGGAACGCCTGCAAGGACAAGCTCGTGTGAATTCCAAGAACCGGTCTAGTGGAATTCACGGCATTAACAGGTGAGTGGGTTTTCTAACATCATACCTAGTTGGGATGATGAGCACAACTTAAAATTTAAAAACTACTTACCGGTTGTGAGTGGGTTTACTCACATCATACCCGGTTGGGATGATGAGCACAACTTAAAGATAAAAATCACTTACCGGTTGTGAGTGAAAATTTTATATTATACCTGGTAGGGCATGATAAGTACCTAGGTATAAAAATCCACTGTTTAGTGGTATTTTAATCATTACCACTTAGAGAAAGTGATGTGAAAATTATGCGGAAAAACTACTTACCGGAAGTAAGTAGATCATACCCGGTTGGTATGATGAGACTTCCTCGAAGGAAGTTGAAAACCCGTTCATCGCTTATGAACGGAGATGTCCTTATACCTGTTGGTATAATGGACAGTGAAAACCTATTTTTTAAAACCCGCCCATTTGAGCTAAGGAAAACCAGTAAACGAACCGGTTCACAAACCCGATTTTTTCTAAATGGGCAAGTTGGGAATTTACAACTTTCGGGTGATCTCAAGGGTTCATTAAACCTTGGAAAAGAAACTTAAGACAAATTAGAAAATAAAAACCAAAGTGGTTTAGGTGAGCTAGATTCCATAAGAACTTTAAAGTTAAGCATGCTTGCGCGAGAGTAGTGTGAGGATGGGTGGCCTCTTGGGAAGTATGAATTTTTTTGTAACCCGAAATTTCGGTAAAAAATTTGAATGTACGCCTTATCATAAACAACCATAAATCTATATATATTTAATTATTGTAATTAATACCAATAATTTAATACCTAAATTAAATTATTGGAATTAATACAAATAATTTAATACCAAAATTAATGCCACATTTCTTTCTCTCTCTCTCTACTGCTCCATTTCCCACTAAAGCTCGAACCAGAGCTTCGACTTGAACAAAGGTTGGACTCTTTAGAATCGGGGAGAAGACAGCTATCTGATAGCAAACTCCAATCAATCTAAGAATTGTTGGAGAAGCGCCGACATGATGGAATAGTGAAGCAACTCTGGCGGACCGAAGCTGCCCTATTTCGGCCAAGCTGAAATCGGCCATTTCATGCCCTTCTCAGGCCAAACCAAGCCCTCCCAACACTTCCTCAGCCTTTCCACGGCCGAATTAGGACCGAAATGTAAGCCAATTCGGCTCCACTTTACAATTTTCGTTCGGTGCTAGAGAGAGAGTCGACCGAATTTCAATGACAAAATTCTAATCTAATTCTGTATCAATTGATGCAATTCTTGAATCTACGATGAACCTCAGGATGAGAGCTATCTATCTAGATTGAAAGCTCCAACCGTCGTGCCTTCACCAGTGAGTAATTGAAGCTTTCTCTCTCTATAGTTCATTTTCCAGCGAAGCTCCGTTTGAGCTCGTCCCGGCATTAAAACTTGTGATTCACATTTCTGAAGAATCGTATGAACATGTAGAAACTCAATTTCAACTTCAATTTCAATAATTGGAAATGTTTGATAAGTCAATTTGATGAAATCAAATTCGGCTGTGTTAAGAAGTTGGAATTGGGGGAAAATTGGGGATTTTCGAAATTCAAAGGGCCAAAATACAATTTTATGAAATTGAGGGTCAATTGGGCATGAAAATAATGTTGGAGGACCAATTGAAGAATTTTAGAATTTTTGGGGCAAAACTTACCATTTTTGTAAAAGAAGGGCAAAATGGTAATTTTGGGAAAATTGGGGGGACCAAATTGGAAATTTCGGAAATTAAACCCCTTATTGATGAAATTGAATAAATTGATGTCCCAGCATAAATTTTAAAAGTTACAGGACTTAATTTGAGGAAAAACTAACATTAGGGACTTAAAGTTAAAGAGAAATAATTTTAGGGACCTAATTGCAAAAACTAAAAGATTGGGTTTTCTCATTCATTGGAGAAGAATGAAGGCTGTTATGTTGAGCAATAATGAACAAGGTTGTTCATATCGTGTAGGAACACAAAATACCGGGAGCGCTAGTAAGGATAAGCTCGCGTGAAGACAAATAACCAGTCTAGTGGAATTCACGGCATTAACGGATGAGTGGGTTTACTAACATCATACCCGGTTGGGATGATGAGCACAACTTAAAGATAAAAACCACTTACTAGTGGTGAGTGGAAATTTTATATCATACCCGATAAGGGATGATAAGTACCTCGGTATAAAACTTAATAAGTGAATTGTTTGGCCATGGTACCAAGATAGGACCGACATGCTTAGTCAACTAGCAGCAGTGCGACATGACAGGTCGATGGACTAGTCAAGACAAACAGCTACGGTTTGAGTTGAGAGTTGGGGTCGTTGGACTAGTGGCACCACAAATTACACGGCAATATAAGAAAACATTGTTTGTGCATGCACTGTGAGTACGGGATCATCAAGACACCCATGAGGGGTAGTGATGAAGGGCACTAGACGACCTGTGGCTATAAGGACAGTTCGTCGTTCCGGGTGTTTGTGCGAAATCTGGAGTAGCACCAAGCGCTTGAGACCGGGGTGGGGACATGATGAGGTCTCTATCCTCATACGGACACGAAGAAGTGATTTTGGGATTGTGGGTCAGATGTCACATACATCCACTCATTCCTAGGGTAGAAGTGGTCGTACTTCTATCCGAGTGGCAGGAAAAGCCGCTCTAAAGCAACTAGCGGGTTCAGTAGTGATACTGACTTGCAAATGTGTGTAACCTTCATGATGAAGGATGTGTGTTAGGTGATGACACACCGTGGCAACTAAGAAATAGTGGAAAAATCTAAATTTTTAAATGAAGGGATTTTTGAAAACAAAGGAGTCTGGCACACTCCATATAAATGTTTTTCTTAAAAGTCAAAAGCTTTTAAAAACCCATTCACTAAGTAGTCGTACTCACCCCCTCCCTTATATCCCTTTCAGGAAATCCCGGAAAGCCTCCCCTTAAAGACCGTCAACTAAGATGCCTGTAAGACAGGTATGTAAAGTTTTAAATTTCATGCAATTTTGATTATGCTATTCCAGGAAAAAGGTGCAGGTTAAAGAACGCTTTACTCTTTACAGTTTACAATAAGGAGAAACCCTTTAATAAACCGGGAGAGTGGCGGGTTGATCACAGGGATCCGACCAAACCGGGTCGGGGCGTGACATATTTTCTCAAAAGTGTTCTCCCCTGACTGTGTGCCAATGCTTAAACTGCTCGAATAGCTCTTATAGGCCGAGGGCCTCGGTTTTGGAACTAGAGGGCTAAAATGCCCAGATTTTTGAAAATCTCGTACAGTGGGCCTAAGGCCAGTTGGCATGAGCAGGAGCTTGTAAATGAACATGATATATGTGCCATAAAACTTAATAAGTGAATTGTTTGGCCATGGTACCAAGAAAGGACTGACATGCTCAGTCAACTAGCGGCAATGCGACATGACAGGTCGACGGACTAGTCAAGACAAACAACTGCAAGTTGAGTTGAGAGTCGGGGCCGTTGGACTAGTGGCACCACAGATTACATGGCAATATGAGAAAACATTGTTTGTGCATGCACTATGAGTACAGGATCATCAAGATGCCCATCAAGTGTAGTGATGTGTCCTAAGGGCCTTGGCGACCCTGTGAGAATAAGGGCAGATCGTCGTTCCAGTTGTCTGTGCGAAATTTGGAGTAGCACCAAACGCATGAGATCGGGATGGGGACGGGATCAGTTCTCTGTCCTCATACGGACACGAAGAAGTGATTTCAGGATTGCGGGTCGGATGTCGTGTACATCCACTCATTCCCAGGGTAGAAGTGGTTGTACTTCTATCCGAGTGGCAGGAAAAGTCACTCCGAAGCCACTAGTGGGTTCAGTAGTGATACTGACTTGTGAATGTGTGTAACCTTCATGATGAAGGATGTGTGTTGGGTGATAACACACCGGTAATTAAGAAATAATGGAAAAACCCAAATTTTTAAATGAAAGGATTTTTGAAAACAAAGGTGTCTGTCACATTCCATATAAATGTTTTTCTTAAAAGTCAAAAGCTTTTAAAAACCCATTCACTTTGTAGTCGTACTCACCCCCTTCCTTATATCCCTTTTAGGAAATCCTGGAAAGCCTCCCCTGAAAGACCATCAACTAAGATGCCTGTAAGACAGGTATGTAAAGTTTTAAATTTCATGCATTTTTTATCATGCTATTCCAGGAAAAGGTGTAGGTTAAAGGACGCCTTACTCTTTACGGTTTACAATAAGGGGACATCTTTTAATAAACTAGGAGAGTGGCGGGTTGATCACAGGGATCTGACCAAACTGGATCTGGGCGTGACATTGATGATATTGTAATCATAGTGCATACATAAACAGTATTTTCTTATCATGCCATATAATTTGTGGTGTCACTAGTCCAACGGCCCCGACCCTCAACTCAACCTACAGCTGTTTGTCTTGACTTGTCCGGAGACCCGTCATGTTACACTTCCCCTAGTTGACTGAATATGTCAGTCATGTATTGGTACCATGGCCAAACAATTCATTTATTAATGTTTTATTTGCAATTAGGTCCCTAAAGTTATTTTCTGTAACTTTAAGTCTCTAATGTCGGTTTTTCTTCAAATTGAGTCCCAAAACTTTTAAATTTCCCCTGCGCCTCAATTTATTCAATTTCACAAAAAGGGGTTTAATTTCCCAAATTTCCAATTTGGTCCCCCAACTTTTCCAAAATTACCACTTTGCCCTTCCTTTAAAAAAATGGTTAAATTTACACCAAGTATTCTAAAATTCCTCAATTGGCCCTCTAACATTTTTATCATGCCCAATTAACCCTTAATTTTAGAAAATTGCATTTTAGTCCTTCAAATTTTGAAATTCCCTAAATTTCCCCAATTTTTCCCCCAATTACAACTTCTTAACACAACCAAATTTGATTTCATCAAATTGACCTATCAAATGCTTCCAATTGTTGAAATTGAAGTTGAAATTGAGTTTCTACATGTTCATACAATTCTTTAGCAATTTGAATCACAAGTTTTAATGCGAGAACGAGCTCAAACGAAGCTTCGCCGAAAAATGAACTGTAGAGAAAGAAAACTTTGATTACTCACTGGTGAGGGCGCGCCGGTCTGAGCTTTCTATTTGGGCTGATATCTCTCAATTGATGTCGAATTGGATTAGAATTTCGTAATTGAAATTCGACCGACTCTCTCTCTAACACCAATTGGAAATTGTTGATGGGAGCCAAATTAGCTTACCTTTCCATCCTAGTTCGGCCGTGGGAGGGTTGAGGAAGTGTTGGGACAACTTGGTTTGGCTTGAGGAGGGCTCGAATTGGCTGATTTCAACTCAGTCGAAATACGGCAGCTTTAGTCCGTCAAAGCTGCTTTACAATTCAATTATGCCAGTGCTTCTCTTGCGACTCTTAGAACGAATGGATGTCACCACCTCGTAGCTGACTTCCCCCGGTTCTAAAGAACTTGGTCTCACCTTCTTTGGCTCAGAAATGACCCTATATCGGAGCTCTGGTTTGAGCTTCACCAGAAAACTAAGCAACTAAGAGAGAGTGAGCCTTTTAGGTGTGGAGAGGATGAATGGAGAGGGGCTCTTTATATAGGGAGCTCGGGGACTTGTCGGCCGTTCGTTTGGCATCTTTATAACATGCATTGATGGCCAAAAATGTATTGAATAGAGATGTTTCTTCTTTGCTGGTGCTGTTTCAATTTTCTGGCGAGTGAACAGTGTTGTCATCTGAAGGAAGAAGACGACACAGTTCCGAACTGGACTGGACTGGTCCGAACCGGGTTCAAAGCTTAAACCGGCCGGTTCACCCCTCATTTGAATGAAATTTTCTAATCTAAAATTTTTTTAAATTCATCTAAATTCATTTTCTATCCAATGGTGGCTTCAAATCTCAAATTTGAATTCTTTAAGCCACCTAGAAAAATGAATTTAGAATCTGTTTCAATAGTAGTTCAAACCGGTCTAAACTGGTTCAGATCCAGTTCACTTGAACCGGTTTGGTTTTAATCTCCAATTTCTCCTCAAGTCTATTTCGATGACTTTTAGGACTCTTTGGGTCACTTGGGATCCATACATTTCCCGGTCTACCCTCTCTCTATTGATTCCGGGTCATGAGTCGATTCGACTTATAAATCGTTTCTATCTAGTTCGAACCCGGTTCACATGAACCGGGCCAATTTTTCTTCTCCAATTTATCCTAAGGTTCTTTTCCAAGATTTATGAACCATTTTGATTCACATGCAAGTTGAAAATTCTCAATTTCCCTATTTCCTAGCAATCAAGCATGTAGACCATTTTGGTTTAAAAATAAAAAATGACTGGTTTTTCCTCGGTTTTCTCATTATCAAAGGACAGGGTTTACAAACCACCTTTCGATCCAAGGACCACCTGTGAAGCGCAAATGGAATCAAACAATGAAGCACCTCCGAAGGAATCAAGCTGCCCTATTTTGGTTGAGCTAAATTCGGCTAAATTCAGCCCTCCCCCGGCCAAACCAAGCCTCCCAGACAACCCCACGACCCTCACACGGCTTTAACATAGCTGAAAGGTAAGCGAATTTGGCCCTAGTCTATCATTGCCGATCGGATGTGGAGAGAGAAAGTGCTAAACTTCATTGATGAAATTCTCCCTCGATTTGATATCAATTGTAGCATTTCTTGATCCTAAAAGAAACCTTAGGATGAGAACTAGCTCTCTAGATAGAGAGCTCAAACCACCGCGATGGTAAACTTTCAAAACTTTCTCTCTCTACAAATGATTTTTCGGTTAAGCTACGTTTGATCTCATTTCAAACTCAAATCATGTGATAAAAACCTCATTTGAACTGTATGGAAATGTAGCAACTGATTTATACCTCCAATTGAAACAATTAACCCCGATTGAATGGCCAATTTGAAGAAATCAAATTCGGTTAGTTTGAAGGGGAGAAATTGGGAAAAATTTTGGAATTTCGAAAAATTGAGGGACCTCTTTGCAATTTCCCAAAATTGAAGGCCAATTGGCCATGATAAAGATTTTAGGGTACCAATGGGTCAATTTTTTGAACATTTGGGGTCAAATTGCCATTTTTGGAAAGTAGGGGCAAAATTGTCAATTTTGAAAAGTTCGCAACCAAATTAGAAATTTGGAAAACTTGAGTCCCATATAAAATTTTGAGAAAATTGAGGACTCAAAGGTTATTTTAGAAACCTTGGGACTCAATTTGGGGAAAAGTTGGCATTAGGGACCTAGAGTTGAGGAAAAATGCACTTTAGGGACATAAGTGTAATTAATTAACAATTTTGAGCCTAGTCCCTCATATGTGAGAAAATGATGGTTGTTATGCCAAAATTTAATTAATAAGGATGCCCAAATTGTGTAGAAACACGTGTGACTGGAAAGCCAACAAGAGAAAGCTCGCGTAAACATGGAAAACTGACTTGGGACGCACACGCCACAGTAATCGGGTGAGTGGGCATATTTAATGTCATACCTGGTTGGGGTAATGAGCAAGTTTAAAAGTTAAAAACCTACTTAGCAATTGTGAGTAGGATTATCTAACATCATACCTGATTGGTATGATTAACTTTCTTGCGATATGGAGAAACTCACTTACCGGTTGTAAGAGGAGATATCATCACACCCGGTTGGTGTGATTAAGTTTAATATAATCATTTTTTCAGAAGTGTTCTCCCCTGACTGTGTGCTAATGCTTAAAAGATTTGGGAGACCTTCTTGACGGGAGCTAGAATAGCCCAAATAGGTTAGATGCCTTGGTTTTTGAATTCATGGGGCTGAATGCCCGGTTTTGGAAAATCACGTGCATTGCACCCAAGGCTAGTGGGCACGAGCAGGAGCTCGTAAACAAACTTGTGTAAAGAAAGCCATGAAAATTTCTAATGAAATTATTGTGTGATTACGCCATGGTACCGAGTCAGGACCGACAGTACTCAATGGACTAGCGGATCGGCCTAGACAAATAGCTGCAGGTCAGGTTGAGGATCAAGGTCATTAGACCATTGGCACCAAAGATAATGGCCATATGTAAAAATTGTTGTTTGTGCATACACTTGTGGTACAGGACCATTAAGAGGACATACGGGATAGTGATGGGTCCTAAGGGCTACTGGATAACATGGTGGAGATAAGGACAGTTCATCGTGCAAGTCGGTCGGGAAGCTCGAAGTAGCTTCTAGCGAATGAGACCGGGGTGGGGTTGGGATGAGGTCTCTGTCCTCATACCAATACAGAGTGGCATTCGGGTCTAAGGGTCGGATGTTAAGAACATACACTCTGACCCAAGGTAGAAGTGGATGGGCTTCTATCTTGGTGGACAGTAAAGATGCTCCAATCCACAAGTGGGTGCAGTGGACGGGCTGCACCTGTAAATGCGTGTACCCTTCCTGATGAATGGCATGTATTTGTTTTCTATACGCCTCCTAAGGCAATGGGATGAGCTAAAAGAGCTAAACACACCTAATGATAATGGAAAAGGTTTTGAAAATGGACTTTTGAGGAAAATCCTTCTTAAAGGAAATGATAACCTTGGCATGGTTTGAATAAAGCTAATTTTCATAAAAACTCACTCCCAACACTCGCTCACTAAATTGTAGAACTTACCCCTCCCTTTTTATCCCTTTTAGGTAACCAGGAAACAACATTGTTAAAGACCCTCCTAAATTGGAATAGTAAGAAGACAGTTATGTTTGTTTTAAATATACTCAATTTTGTATAATGCTATTCTTGGTAAGACAGGTAAAAGGATGCCTTACTCCTCGCGGTTTAAGAAAGAGTGAAACCCTTAATAGACCAAAGGGAGATGCATGTTGCTCACGGGATTCGACCAAACTGGGTCAGGGCGTGACAGCTACACTAATTTTACTAGCATTGAGCTTGCGGAGAAGTTGGCACTACACACAATGAAGCATCCAAAGCTATATCAAATTTAAAGGCTGAATAAATAACCCAAACTCATGGTAACCAAACATGTGATAGTGTCATTCTCTATTGGAAAATATCAAGATGAAATATTATATGATATAGTACCAATGCATGCATGTCGTATTCTATTACGAGAACCTTGGAAGTTAGATCATCAAGTTACATATGATAGATTAACAGATGGGTACTCATTCATGATGAATAATAGACTAATATCTCTTGTATCTTTGACTTTACAATAAGTTTTTCAGGATCAGCTGAAAAAGAAAAAAGGCAAATTAAAAGAAAATAGCAAAAAAATAATGAGAAAGAAAAGCCAAAATTGAAGATAAAGAAAGAAAAGGCAACATTGAAAAAGAAGCTAGAAAAATTATAGTTGAAATAGAAGAAAGAAAAGCCAGAATTGAAAATGATTAGAGAAAATGCAAGGTTTAAGAACAAGAGAGAAAAGTCATAACAAAAAGAAAAGAGAGTAAAAATAATTTTATTGAGATAAAAATTGAGATCAAGAGAGAGATAATTTCAGAACCTATCCTTACATTACTTATGTAAAAGGAATTTTATATTACTAACAAAATTGTCAGATATTTGCCGAGCAATATTATCTCTTTTTTGTAGGAATTTAAGCTTGTTATTCCTAAGAAGATAAGATTTTAAAATTTGATCTTAAGAGTGAATATTATCAAATTCGAATAAAAGAAAATTATGGATTAAAAACTAAATTAAAGGCAAAATATGGTTTATTTGAATGGTTGGTCATGATTTTTAGTTTAACTAATGCAACTAACACTTTTATTAGGTTAATCAGTTATGTCTTGCTTGCCTTTATTGAAAAGTGTGTTGGTGTATATTTTAATGATAGCATAATATACAAGTTCTTAGATGAACATGAAGGATATTTTAAAATTGCCTTACAAGTTTTAGAAAATATTTGTTATTTGCCAATCTGAAGAATTTCTTATTGTGTTTGTATAAACTTGTATTTTCTGGATATGTTATAAGTTCTGAAGGGATTGGCATTGATAAGGAAATTAAGGCAATTATGGATTGGCCAATGCATATTTCACATAATCTATGGCCAAAAGAGTTTGTGATTCACATAGATCATGAATCTTTTAAGCACATCAAGGGGCAACACATGTTGAATAAACGTCATGCAAGGTGGGTGAAATTCATTGATACATCCTCTGTGTGATCAAGTGTAAATAAGGTAAAGAAAATATAGTTGTTGATAAATTATTTGGAAGGTACGTTTTGCTTAAAATCCTTGATACTAAATTGCTTAGTTTTCATTATATTATGGAATTGTATGCAAATGATCATCATTTCTATGTAGTTATTGTAACTAAATTTGAAAAGATTTATTTTTAAAATAAGTATCTATTTTGGGAAAATAAATTATATATCCATCAATCTTCTTTATGCGAGTTACTAGTTAGTGGATCATATATTGCTTGACTTATTGGACAATTTAGTGTAGCTAAGACTATTGCAATATTATTTTTTAACAATATATATGAAAACAAATGTTTGGGAAATTTGCTTTCAATGCATTACATGTAAATAAGTTAAATTCAAGCAACAATTTCATTTATTTAGCACTACTATTTCAATTTTTGAAGTACCTTCATCGATTGATATCTATATGAATTTTGTTAAAGGATTACCTATGAATAATAGGAGGAGAGAATTATTGATTATGGTTGTTAAACAATTCTCAACAGTCGCAAATTTAACTGAAGATGCATCAAATGTTGTTTTATTTTTTAGAGAAATTGTTATATTGCATGATATTGCTAGAATTATTCTATATGATTGTGATTCTATGTTATTTAGTTACTCTTGGAATACTTTGTTGGGTACAAAACTTCTATTTTCAACTGCATGTTTACCACATGTTGTTTTTGCATATAATTGTTATATTTATTTAGTGACTAAGTTATCATCATTGGAGATTATTTATGGTTTTAATCCATTGGATAGAAAATGACAAACAAAAGAAAATATTAATCTAGCCAACAAGAGTTCCAAGAAGGTTGTTTTTTTCTAGGGATTTGGATTAGCCTACATCTGAGGAATGAAAAGTATATGGATAGTAAACTATCAAAATTCCTTAGATTAGAGGTATCATTAAAGTGTTAAAACTCATTAGTAATAATTACAACAAAAAGTTATTTGACAAATATAATGTTAGCTATAGTTTAAATATTTCTAATTTAATGCCTTTTGATGTAGGTGATGAATGAACTAAAGATTTGAGGACAAATCATTTTTCAAGAGGGGTAGAATGATGTGAATCCAACTAAATAGACAATGAATTCACAAGTCTAATCAATCGTACCTACAAAGGAGGTGAATACTTGTTAGAAAATGAGTTCAAGGATCATTTGAGACTAGAAGAGGGCCCAATGACAAGTTTAAGGATTAAAAGATATAAATTAGCTTTATATGGGATGATTAAATAGATTGTAGAAAATCCAAGTGGAAGAAAAATAGAAAAGCCCAAGAATAAAGCCCAAGAGAAGTTTCAAATTTAATTAACAAGGGGAGATTTATTAATATAATAAATTTTCTAGGATATTAATGATAATATTATATATTTAATTAGTCAAATTTAGATTTTTAAAGTAGTTATTAAAATATCCTAGATATTCTCATTAGATGAGATGATTGGTTGGCATATATGCATAGGATATATTTTTTCCTTGTTTTTAGGTTATTCATTTGTTATCTGGGACTATAAAAGGCACACTTGACAGCATTGTAAGGAGACACTTTTGGAATTCAATTTTGTGAGGTTTTGTCTTATTTCTCTCTTGAAATAACTTTTGAACTTATTAGGTTTTTACCTGTTTAGTTCAAGCAATCAGACTTATCACTAGGTTTTTCTAAGAGTTCTTCCTAGATGATTTAGATGTGGCATCTACAAATCTCATAAATATCTAGGATATTTCTCACATAAACAAGATATATTCCATCATTTCGTACTTGCACCGTGAATGTCTTGGGGGTTTTGCCATATTTGGTGTAGGGTTTCGTCAGCATATTAGCAAGGTTTGCATCAGAGGTAATACCAAAGATAAAAGGTCTTAACTAAAAAGACTTGCTGTTTGTGTATGCATGAGATACGAAACCATCGAGGAGTCCGATATGAGGTAGTTGTGGTTCTAAAGTGTCATGCCCCAATCCAATTTAGTCATATTCTCGTCAGCAACCTACCACTCCTATTGGTTCATTAAGGGTTTTTCCCTCTTCTAAACCATGAGGAGTAAGGCATCCTTTTTCTTGTCTTTCCAGTAATAACATTAATCAAAACTGCATGAAATTTAAATTTTCCATACTTGTCTTGTAGGTGTAGTTAACTGGAAGTCATTGGTTAGGTTTTTCCTTGGTTACATGAAAGGGGAATAAGGAAGGGGGTGAGTTCAACAACTTAGTAAATGGGGGTTTAAGATTTGATTTTCAAAAAGAATAGTTGGAATTGGAGTGTGCCAGACTCCTTAATTTCTTTAAAATATATCTTTCTTGAAATCTCAATTTTTCATAGCCATTTCTCATCTCAATGGTGTGTTTATCAACAAACACATACCCTTTACCATGAAGGGAATACACATTCGCATGTCAGCCCATCCACTGTACCCATTTGTGTCATTGGAGTGACTTTATCAGCCATCTAGATAGAAGCACGATCACTTCTACCCTGAGAATGGGTGGATGTATGTAACATCTGACCCTCAATCCTATAGCAAAACTCTGTGTCTGTATGAGGACAAAGACCATATCCCCGTCTCATGCACATGAAACTCAAACGTAGTAGCTTCAAGAAGCCCCAAACATAGTAGCCTCGTGGAGTTCAAACACAGTAACTTTGTGGACTCCAAACACAATAACTCCATGACTAATTAGTACCACGAGAAACTCAAACACAATGGCTTCTCTTTCACTTATCGCCACCATGTCGTCCAGTAGTCCTTAGGACGCATCACTATCCCTCTTGGGCAACTTAATGTTCCCGAACCTCAAGTGTTTGCACAAACAAAGTTTTCCTCAAAAGCCATTTAATATTTGGTGCCACTAGTCCAACGGCCCCGACCCTCAACTCGACCTGCAGCTGTTTGTCTCGATTGGTCCATCGACCTGTCATGTCACACGGTCGCCAGTTCACCCAGTATGTTGGTCTTGTCTTAGTACCATGGCCAAACATATCATTTATTTAAAGTTTTCATGGCTAAAACTAATGTTTGTTTATGAGCTTTTGCTTGTGCCAACTTACCTTGGGCCCACTGTACAAGATTTTCAAAATCGGGCATATTAGCCCCTAAGTTCCAAAATTGAGGCCTTCGTACTATATGAGCTATTCCAGCTCCTGTTAAGAAGGTCTCCCAAAAATTTTAAGTAGTGGCACACAGTCAGGGGAGAGCACTTAAGACAAAATAAACTTTTCAGTCATCCATCACTCCAACCAAGTATGAAGACGTCTCCGCTTATAACCGATAAGCGGGTTTTCCACTTCCTTCTAGGAAGTCTCATCATACCAACCGGGTATGATCTACTTACAAGTGCTAAGTAGTTTTTTCGCGTGATTTTCACATCACTCCTCTCAGGTGTGATGTTTAAAATACCACTTAGTAATGGGTTTTCATTTCCGATGTAATTTTCATCCCAATCGGGTATGATATAAAAATCCCACTCATCCGAACGTACAATGTATTTCCTCTAAGTCGGCTTTCATTCCTTGCAAGCTTAATCTCAACTAGCGTTCCCGATATCTCATGTTCCTACACGAAATTTTAATTTTTGTTCATTATCATTTGGTGTATATCCTTCATTCCTTATGAATGTCCAAAATATCTAACTTTTTAAATATTTGTAATTTGGTCCCTAAAGTTCTTTTTCTTTTAGTTTAGGCTCCAACCGCCAATTTTTCCCCAAATTGAGTCCCGAAACTTTAAAAATTCACCTTGGTACCTCAATTTATTCAATTTCACAAAAAGGGGTTGAACTTTCCCAAATTCCCAATTTGGTCTTTAATTTTTTTCAAAATTACCATTTTGCCCCTCCTTTACAAAAATTGTAAGTTTTACCCCAAAATTTTCAAATTTTGCTCAATTGGTCCCCTAACACTCTTATCATGCCCAATTGACACTCAATTTTAAAAAATTACATTTTAGTCCCAAGAATTTTTTAAATCCCCAATTTTTCCCTAATTTTTCCCCCAATTTCAACTTTCCAACACAGTTGAATTTGATTTTATCAAATTGACCATTCAAACATGTTTAATTATTTAAATTGATGTGAAGTTGGATATGATTCAATTGAAATTTGAATAGAAAGTTTTAATGCCGGAACGAGCTCAAACGGAGCTTTGCCAAAAAACAGAACGTAGAGAGAGAAAGTTTCGAATGCTCACCGTTAGGGGCACGACAGTCCGAGCTTTCAATTTGGACAGATAGCTCTCCTTCTAAGGTTTCTCCTAGGATCATAAATTGCATCAATTGATGTCAAATTGAGTGAGAATTTTATCATTGAAATTCTACCGATTCTCTCTAGCACCAATTAGAAATTTCAGAGGGGAGCCAAATTGGCTTACGTTTCAGTTCTAATTCGGCCATAGAAGGACTAAGGAGGTGTTGGGAGAGCTTGGTTTGGCCTGAGTAGGGCTCGAATGAGCTAATTTTAGCTCAAAAAAATAGGGCAGCTTCGATCTGCTGAAGCTGCTTCACTGTTCGATCACGCCAGCACTTCTTCAGCGACCCTCTGAATGGAGACCACCACCATATAGCTGACTTCTCCCCGATTCTAAGGAACCTGACCATGCCTTCTTGGGCTCAAAAAATACCATATATTGGAGCTCTAGTTTGAGCTTCACTAGAATACGAAGTAGTTGAGAGAGTGAGGTTTTCAAGTGTGGAGAGGATGAATGGGGAGTAGCTGTTTATATTGGGAGGTTTTCTGGTTCAAAAGTGGTTCAAATTGGTCCAAACCAGTTCAATCCGGTTCACCTGAACCAATTTGGTTTTCATCCCCCATCCATCTTATGGTCTTTTATCATGACTTATGAGACCCTTTAGGTCACTTGGGATCCATAAATTTCCTAGTTTTCCCTATCTCTATTGGTTCAGGTTCATAAATAGGCTCAGTTCTTAGACCAGTTCAATCTAGTTCGGCTCCGTATTCACCTGAACCGGTCTAGTTTTTCTCTCCTAATTTTTCCTAAAGTTCTTTTCCAAGGTTTGTGAATCCTTTGGGTCACTCAGGAGTTGGAAATTCCCCCAATTTGCCCATTCCCCGAAGATCAAGTTTGTGAACCAATTTAGTTTTCTCACTTGGTTTGACCGGTTCTTTTCCTGATTTTCCTTAAATCCAAAGAGCGGGGTTTACAACTCTCCCCTACTTTTTTGGAGTTTTGTCCCCAAAATGTATGTTATGCTTTTTTGCTTATTGGACTAAACTTTCATTGATATATAAATTTTCTAGTTTTCTCCTTACAATCTTCTCGGTTGTTTCCATCCATCCCTTACATCACATACCTAAGATTCTCGTCTCATTCTCATCATTTCTTCATTCCACGAAACTTACTTTAGCTAAGCATATCTCCCTGGAAGACTTAGAGTCATTTTCTTTAGTTACATTCTTCCTTTCACAAGGCACCATTTCTCCTTTCCAAACTCCTTTACCTAAGATTCCAAGGCTACGAGTTCTGGTCATTTTCTTCCACAGGTTTTGACGTTGATCACCTTTTCATCCTGCCTAGATCCTTTCTTCATTCTTTGGTTATCACCTTTACACTTGACTTAGTCATGCCTTAATCATAGATCCTTCTTTGCCTAAGTCATATTTTCCTTGGGATAATTGGGTTTACATGTCCTTCACCGCATGACATTCTCCAGAACTTGTCTTTGACTTCACATCACTATAGTCATATTGATTTCCTTACTTACTCATCTTTTCTGACTTCTATATTTGGTCATGCTAAAGCTCTTATTGACATGCTAAAGCTCTTATTCCATTCCTCATTTCTACTGGTGCCCTTCCTTTTTAAGGTCTCTTCTCTTTTTAAATCCATTTTTAATCACATCGTGATCATTTCACGATCCTTTATTCTGGTCAGTCCCTTTTCTTACTTGTATGACATCCTTTGATGTCATCTCCCTACTTATGCGTTACTTGGTTTTGACTTATTTCTTAAATCTTCACGATTTCTTTCCCTCTACACTTGATCCTTTCATTCTAGCAGCTTGTCTTTGAGGAGTTTATCCTCTTCCCAATTTTGTTGGTTCTATTTCCTCTTAACTGGTACTCATGTGTCCTTCCACAATTTCCTTTCCAATAAGTTTTACACTTCTTCTCTCTCTGAATTTCCTTCTAACCTTTATCATTGTGAATACTTACTCTCAAATGTCCTTCCTAGCCGCTATCTTCACCTGCTTACCTTTACACCTGAGATCCTACAAGTACTTTTTATTTATCTTATCTCCTTCTCGTTTGCTCTCAGAACTTAATTATTCCTTTGAGGTGAACCTCTCATCCCTCTTGTATCAAAATCTTTTGTATCTTCATGTCCTCGGTATTCCTCCCTTGTCTCAATTAGGGTGTATTCCCTTCTACTCCCTAGTTATTATTAAAGCTACATTTTTCTCTTCCGGACAATTTGATCAATAGGAGTTTATTTCCTTCAATTGGATTTGTCTGAAATTCTGATTTGGGTTTTTATGTCTTCTTGTAAGTAGGTCGTACTTAACCTTCCCAAACACTAACTTACTTATTTGTATATTTTACAGAGGTCCTTATTCGGTTCGATCTTTTGTGACATTTCCTCAGTTGTTTTTCTTAACTTGGAGCTTTCTCCTTCCTTAATCTGACTTCCTTCTCTCATCCTCCTTCTAGTGTCTTCCGTTCTATGATTCTTTTGTTTGATCACCCTACCATTCTTTAAAAGTTCTCTCTTTTTAATCTTCACTTATACTTAAGGATCTTGTATGGTTCATCCACTCCGGCTTTTCTTCCTCTTTTGGTCCATACCTCTACTTTCCACAAGTCTCCCTATCTTATGGAGTTCCTAAGGAATTGTATCTTAGTTCTTTACAAGTAGTTGTTATACATGGGCCTTCATGTTATTCTAGTTTCTTCCCATCTTTCCTTAGTGGTCTTGACAATCGTTGGTGTTTCCCCATGCTTATTTTTTTTTTCTTCTTGATCAGCTTCTATTCTTTTGGTCCCCTTTGAAATATTCTACTTCTTCTTGTTTTTCCTTACTATTATTCTTTAAGCCTATCTTTAACTCCTTGGACTCTCCATGAATTTGTACTCTTTGATGATTGCTTCCCAACTTCTTTTTTCTTTTCTTAAGATCTCCCTTGGATAGATTCTTCCTTATCGTACTTCTGAGGGTAAGTCTTAAGGGTTGAGGTTAACTATAAATAACCTGTCCATTCTTCCTTAGGTGATTTCCTACCTTTTACTTTAAATTATCATACTTTTTTTTGTTTTGAATTTATCAGGGAACTTAGGAGAAATTTCACCTTCATTCATTTAAGAAATATTTTCTAGCCATACTTGGCTTATTACAGGAATTTTCTACCCTCTAATCCCTTGGGGTCATAGGATTAGAATTAACCCTAGAACGGTTATGGGACTCTTGATCAGAAGGCTCTAAGGAATTGGTTGGGGTCCATTCGTATTCCCTAATAGGACGAATTTCATGTATGGCCTCCAATCCATACCACCTTAGTACCTCAACCTCACACTCATAGGTCCACATCACCCATTAAAAGGAATTGAAACCAAGTTTAGTAGGTGGAGGTACTTGGAGGACCTTCATGAAGGTGGCATACACATCCCAATAATTATCCTAGGCCTCCTTCTTGGTTGGATTCCCTTGCGGTTGTTGTGGGACTGGAGGAGGAGGGGTTGGGCTTCTAGGAGGTGATACTGATTCCTCTTTCTTCGAAGGAGGGTATATGATGCCTTCTGGTTCCAATAAAGCTCCTACCAGTTTCCGGTAGTCATCTACCATGCACTTGGGTACTCGTTTCTCACCCTTTAGGAACCTTTGTACCGCATCCTCCCTCGAGTTGGGTGTCTTTTTTAGGGTGATGGGTGGAGGACTGGATTTCACTGCGATCATCCTAGGAACTCTCCTTCCTAAATGATAATTTAAAGATGGATTAATATCAGGGCATAATATTGATAATGTTTCAAGGGAACTAGGCTCTGATACCACTCAAGTTGTCACGCCCCGACCCGGTTTGGTCGGATCCCCGTGAACAACATGCCACTTTCCTGATTCAAGAGGATTTTCCTCCTTCTTTAACTCAAGAAGAGCCAGGCGTACTTACAACCTTGTTCCCTAAAAAGACATGTATCAAATAAAATGCAAGTTTAAGAGAAATTAAGCATACCTAACAGAGGGTAAGGCTTGGTGTTATCCATAGTCATTTTTTCTATTTCCTAAAAGGGGATAAAAAGGGTGGGTGAGTTTCTACAACTCAGTGAATGGATATTTTAAAAATAAAATTTCAATAAATAGTTTTTAAATTGGAGTGTGTCAGACTCCTTTTTTTCTTTAAAATTTCTCATTTTTAAAATTTCAGTTTTTCATAGCCATTTCTCATTTCAATAGCGTGTTTATCAACCAACACAAGTACTCCATCATGAAGGAAAACACACATTCGCAGGCCAGCCCATCCACTATACCCACTTGTGGCATCGAGGCAAATTTACCGGCCACCTAGAAAGAAGCACGTCCACTTCTACCTTGATAATGAATGGATGTTCGTGACATCCGACCCTCAATCCCGTAACAAAACTTCGTGTCCGTATGAGGACAGAGACCTCATCCCATCCCCACCCCGGTCTCATGTGCAATGAAGTTACGTCAAGCTTCGCAAGACTTCGGGTACAACTAACTGCCCTTATATCCACCAGCTCGTCCAAAGCCCTAGGACGCATCACTACCCCTCTTGGGCGTCTTAAAGGTCCCGTAACATAGTGCATGCACAAATCAACAGTTTTTCACATAAGCCATATAATATGTGGTGCCACTAGTCTAAGGGCCTCGACCCTCAACTCGACTTGTAGTTGTTTGTCTCGACTAGTCCAAAGACCTATCGTGTCGCACAGCCGCTAGTCCATTGAATATGTCGGTCCTATCTTGGTACCATGGCCAAACAACTCATTTACTTAAGTTTTCATGGTTTAATGATAATGTTTTTTTACGAGCTGCTGCTCGTGCTAACTGTCCTAGGGCCCACTATTCGGGATTTCAAAATCGGCCATATTGGCATCCAAGTTCCAAAACCGAGGCCTTCGGCCTGTATGAGCTATACGAGCTCCCATCAAGAAGGTCTCCCAAAAATTTTAAGCAGTGGCACATAGTTAGGGGAGAGCACTTCTGACAAAATAAACCTTTTATTTGTCTATTATTCCAACCGGGTATGAAGACGTCTCCGCTTATAACCGATAAGCGGGTTTTCCACTTCCTTATCATACCAATTGGGTATGATCTACTCACAACTGGTAAGTAGTTTTTTCACGTGATTTTCACATCACTCCTCTCAAGTGTGATGTTAAAAATACCACTTAGCAATGGGTTTTCATTTCCGATGTGCTTTTCATCCCAACAGGGTATGATATAAAAATCCTACTCACCCGAACGAGCAGTGTATTTCCTCTAAGTCGGCTTTCGTCCCTTGCGAGCTTAATCTCAACTTGCATTCTCGATATCTCATGTTCCTATACGAAATTTACATTTTTATTCATTATCATTTGGCTTGATAGTCTTCATTTCTTATGAATGACTAAAATTTCTAATTTATTAAATATTTGTAATTTGATCCCTAAAGTTCTTTTTCTTTTTCTTTAGGCCCCAAATGTTGGTTTTTGCCCAAATTGTGTACTGAAACTTTAAAAATTCACCTTGGGAGGTCAATTTATTCAATTTCACAAAAAGGGGCTCAAGTTTCCCAAATTCTCAATTTGGTCCTTAATTTTTCCAAAATTACCATTTTGCCCCTCCTTTACAAAAATAGTAAGTTTTACCCCAAAATTTTCAAAATTTGCTCAATTAATCCCAACACTCTTATCATGCCCAATTGACCCTCAATTTTATAAAAATACATTTTAGTCCCTTGAATTTTTGAAATCCCCAAAATTTCCCCTAATTTCAACTCTCCAACACAATCAACTTTGATTTTATTAAATTGACCTATCAAATAAGTTTAATTGTTGAAATTGGAGTTTCTACATCTTCATATGATTTAATTGCACTTTGAATCGCATGTTTTGATGCCAAAACGAGCTCAAACGTAGCTTTGCCAGAAAATAGAACGTAGAGAGGGAAAGCTTCAAATGCTCATGGTCGGCTGCACGATGGTCTGAGCTTTCAATCTGGTCAAATAGCTCTCCTCCTGAGGTTACTCCTAGGAACAAGAATTGCCTCAATTGATGCCGAATTAATTGAAAATTTTATTATCAAAATTCTACCAGTTCTCTCTCTAGCACTGGTCGAAAATTTTAGAAGGAAGCCAAATTGGCTTACTTTTTAGTTCTAATTCGGGCGTAGAAGGGTTGAAGAGGTGTTGGGAGGGCTTGGTTTGGCCTGAGGAGGGCTTGAATTCACCGATTTCAGCTCGACAAAAATATGGCAGGTTTGGTTCGTTGGAGCAGATTCACTGTTCGATGATGTCGGCGCTTCTCCAGCAACCCTCGGAGCAAATGGAGACCACCACCGTGTAGGACTTCTCCCCAGTTCTAAGAAACCCGACCACACCTTCTTTGGCCTAGAAAAGACCCTATATCGGAGCTCTGGTTCAAGCTTCACCATAAAACTGAGTAACTAAGAGACAGTGAGGTTTTCAGGTGTGGAGAGGATGAATGGAGCAGGGCCCTTTATATAGGGAGCTCGGGGACTCGTCGGTCGTCCGTTTGGCCTCTTTATGATAGTCATTGATGGCTCGAATTGTACTGAATGAAACCATTTCCTCTTCATCAGCACTGGTTCAATTTTTTGGCGAGTGAACAAGGTTGTCATCTTAAAGAAGAAGACAAATTGTTCTGAACCAAACTAGACCAGTCCAAACCTAGTTCAAAGCTTAAATCGGACAGTTTAGGCCTGATTCAACCGAGTTTTTCAAAATTAAAAATTTCTAAATTATCTAAATTTATTATCTATCAAATGGATTCCTCAATTCTCAAATTGGAATTTTTTAAGCTGCCTAGAAAAATGAATCTAGCATTCGGTTCAAACTAGTCCAAACCAGTGCAATCTGGTTCAGATCTGGTTCACCTGAACTGGTTTGGTTTTCATCCATTCATCTTAAGGTCACTTGGGATCCATAAATTTCCTTGTTTGCCCTCTCTCTATCAGTTCTGGCTCATAAACCGGCTTGGTTCATAGATTTATGTGACCCTTTAGGCCACTTGGGATCCATAAATTTCCCTGTTTTCCCTCTCTCTATCAGTTCCAGTTCATAAACTGGCTCGGTTCATAGATGTTTCTCCTAGGATTAAGAATTGTCCCAATTGATGCCGAATTCAGTGAGAATTTAGTCATCGATGTTTTGTCATTTCTATCTCTAGCTCCAATCAGAATTTACAGAGGGGAGCCAAATTGGATTACCTTTCAACTCTATTTCAGCTGTAGGAGGACTGTTGAGGTGTTTGGAGGGCTTGGTTTCGCCTGAGAAGGGCTCAGATTTGCTGATTTTAGCTTGGCCGAAATAGGGCAGCATCGGTCCGTTGGAGACTACCAGCGTGTAGCTGACTTCTCCCCGAATCCAAAGAACCCAACCACGCCTTCTTTGGCTTAGAAAAATGCACATGTCATGCTCTGACCCAATTTGGTCGGATCCCCGTGAACAACTCACCACTCTCCTAGTTTACTAAGGGTTGCCCCTTGTTTGTAAACTGTGAAGAATAAGACGTCCTTTAAACATGCACCTTTCCCGGAATAGCATAAATGAAAACTGCATAAAATTTTAATTGAACATACCTGTCTTACATGCGTATTAATTGATGGTTCATGGCATAGGTTTTTCAAGATTTCCTAAAAGGGATATAAGGAAGGGGGTGAGTACAATGACTTAGTGAATGGGTTTTTAAATTTTAACTTTTAGGGAAAATGTTTGATTTGGAGTGTGCTAGACTACTTATTTTCTTTTAAAAACCTTTTATTTCAAATTTTGGTTTTTATCACCATTTCTTCTTAATCACAGTGTGTCATCACCCAACACACATCCTTCATCATGAAGGTCAAACACACAATCATAGGCCAGTACGTCCACTGAACCCACTTGTGGCATCGGAGCGACTTTACCAGCCACCTTGATAGAAGCACGTCCACTTCTACCTTGAGAATGAGTGGATGTTTGCGACATCTAACCCTCAATCCCGTAAAAATTCTTCATATCCATATGAGGAGAGAGACCTCATCTCGACCCCACCCCGATCTCGTGTGCTTGAAGCTACACCGAGCTTTGCAAGGTCACCTAGTCCAACGAACTGCCCTTATATCCTCCTTCCTGCCGATTTGCTCTATTTGGCGGTGTCTTGTCTGGACCAAACGCTCACATTCATGCACCATGTTTGTAAAACCGCCCTTTTGAGCTAAGGAAAACCAGGAAAAGAACCAGTCAAACTAAGTGAGAAAAACCAAACCGGTTCACAAAACCGATCATTTGGGAATAAGCAATTTGGAAATTTACAACTTCTGGGTGATCCAAAGGGTTCATTAAACCTTGCAAAAGAAACTTAAGACAAATTAGAAGAGAAAAACCAAATTGGTTCAAGTGAATAAGATTCAATTAGAACTTTGAATTTAAGCGTGCCTATACCAATAATTTATGGCAATATTAATACTAATAATAAATCTCTACCATTTAATACATGATTTTACACCTATATAAAGAGGTCACTCACACCTGAACACTTCTCTCTCTCTCTCTCTCTCTACTGCTCCATTTACCGATGAATCTCGAACCAGAGCTTCGACTTGAACATTTTTCTTAACCTCGAAATGAGAGGTCGGGCTTTTTAGAACTGGGGAGAAGACAGCTATCTGATAGCAAACTCTAGTCAATCCGAGAATCGCTAGAGAAGCGCCGGCATGATGGAGCAGTGAAGCAGCTCCGGCGGACCAAAGCGGCCCTATTTCAGCAAAGCTGAAATCAGCCATTTCGAGCCCTCCTCAGACCAAACCAAGCCCTCCCACGGCCGAATTAGGACTGAAAGGTAAGCCAATTCGGTTCCTCTCGGCAATTTCCGGCTGGTGCTAGAGAGATAACCAATAGAATTTTAATACTAAAATTCTAACTCAATTTGACATCAATTGATGTGATTCTTGATTCTAGGATGAATCTCAGGATGAGAGCTATCTGTACATATCGGAAGCTAGGACTGCTATGCCCTCACCGGTGAGTAATCAAAGCTTTCTCTCTCTATAGTCCATTTTCCGGCGAAGCTCTGTTTGAGCTCGTTCTAGTATCAAAACTTATGATTCAAAGTGCTATTGAATCGTAAGAAGATGGAGAAACTCAATTTTTACTTCAATTTTAACAATTTTGAGGTGTTTAATCAGTCAATTTGATGAAATCAAATTTGGTTGTGCTAAGGAGTTGAAATTGGGGAAAAATATTGGGAAAATTGGGAGTTTTCGAAATTTAAAGGACCAAAATGCAATTTTATTAAATTGAGGGTCAATTGGGCATGAAAATAATATTGGAGGACCAATTGAGAAATTTTCAAATTTTTGGGGCAAAACTTACCATTTTTGTTAAGGAAGGGCAAAATGGTAATTTCTGAAAAATTAGGGCACCAAATTGGAAATTTGGGAAATTAAACCCCTTTTGGTGAAATTGAATAAATTGAGGTCCCAAGATAAATTTTAAAAGTTACGACACTCAATATGAGGAAAAACTGACATTAGAACTTAAAGTTAAAGAGAAATAACTTTAGGGACCTAATTGCAAATAATTAAAAGTTTAGGTTTTCTCATTCATTGGAAATGAATGAAGGCTGTTATGTCGAGTAACAATGAACAAGAATGTTCATATCGTATAGGAACACAAAATACCAGGAACGCCAGCATGGACGAGCTCGCATGAATACAAAGAACTGGTCTAGTGGAATTCACTGCGTTAACGGGTGAGTGGGTTTACTAACATCATACCCGGTTGGGATGATGAGCACAACTTAAATATAAAAACCACTTACCGGTTGTGAGTGGGAATGATAAGTACCTTGGTATAAAAACCTATTGTTTAATGGAATTATAGTCATCACAATTTAGAGAAAGTGATGTGAAAACCATGTGGAAAAACTACTTACCGGTTGTAAGTAGATCATACCTGGTTGGTATGATGAGACTTCCTCGAAAGAAGTTGAAAATCCGTTCATCGATCATGAACGGAGATGTCCTTATACCGGTCAGTATAATGGACAATGAAAACCTATTTTCTCGGAAGTGTTCTCCCCTGACTGTGTGTAAATGCTTCAACTATTTGGGAGACCTTCTTGATGGGAGCTCAAATAGCTCTTATAGGTCGGGGGCCTCGGTTTTGGAACTTGGGGGCTAAATGTCCAATTTTGAAAATCTCGTACAGTGGGCCCAAGGCCAATTGGCACGAGCAGGAGCTCGTAAACAAACATGATATATGTGCCATAAAACTTAATAAGTGAATTGTTTGGCCATGGTACCATGATAGGACTGACATGCTCAGTCAACTAGCGAAAGTGCGATATGACAGGTCGACGGACTAGTCAAGACAAACAACTGCAGGTTGAGTTGAGAGTTGGGGCCGTTGGACCAATGGCACCACAGATTACATGGCAATATGAGAAGACATTGTTTGTGCATGCACTGTGAGTACGAGATCATCAAGACGCCCATGAGGTGTAGTGATGCGTCCTAAGGGCACTAGACGACCTAGTGGCTATAAGGGCAGTTCATCATTCCAGGTGTCTGTGCGAAATTTGGAATAGCACCAAGCACATGAGATCGAGGTGGGGACAGGATGAGGTCTCTGTCCTCATATGGACACAAAGAAGCGATTTCGGGATTGAGGGTCGGATGTCGCGAACATCCACTCATTCTCAGGGTAGAAGTGGTCGTGCTTCTATCCAGGTGGCAAGAAAAGTTGCTCCGAAGCCACTAGCGGGTTCAGTAGTGATATTGACTTGCGAATGTGTGTAACCTTCATGATGAAGGATATGTGTAGGGTGATGACACACCGGTAACTATGAAATAATGGAAAAACCCAATAGAAATTTTAAATGAAGGGATTTTTGAAAAGAAAATAGTCTGGCACACTCCATATAAATATTTTTTCTTAAAAGCTAAATGTAGACCTTTGAAAACCCATTCACTGAGTAGTTGTACTCACCCCCTCCCTTATATCCCTTTTAGAAAATCCCAGAAAGCCTACCCTGAAAGACCATCAACTAAGATGCCTGTAAGACAAGTATGTAAAGTTTAAAATTTCATGCAGTTTTGATTATGCTATTCTATGAAATGGTGCAGGTTTAAAGGACGCTTTACTCTTTATGATTTATAATAAGGGGAAACCCTTTAATAAACTGGGAGAGTGACGGGTTGTTCACGAGGATTTGACCAAACAGGGTCGAGGCGTGACAATGTTAATGATGGCATCCAAATTTGCAGGGTGTCCTAGTACTCCCATTCGGTCTCATATGTCCATATTAAGACCATCCACGAATCATTGGCAAACATCTGCAGGTCTGAATAGGTCGGGGGCAAAGGGTTGTTTCATACTCTGAGATAAAGTTAAGCCCTTTTCGGAGTTGGAGGAAGTCCTGCTTCTTCTCGTTGATCAGATATGGAGCTAGGTATTCCTTTGTATACCTTTCCTCGAATTGCTCCCATGTGAGGGTGGTGGCATGCAAGCTTCTGACGTTATCCCACCACCACTTTGCACTAGCTTTCAGGAAAAACTTTGCCAGGATTACCATATCCTCTAGTGAAATCCTGACTATCCCCATGAATTTCTTGATGTTGGCTAGCCAGTTCATAGTAGCCCCAACATCCTTCTCTCCTAGGAATGGCTTACATCCTACTTGTCATAGGGTTTTGAGGTATTTGAGGGTGTCAACTAGAGGAGAAACGTAAGTAGGAGGGGGTGAGAACTTCCTCGGGCTCAGCTCGAGAGTTGGTGTCTGCCTCAGGGGTGAGGTTAGGCCGTCCAAACACTCGGGTGAACTCTTTGTACAGTCTCTGGTGCTCCGAGCTTAGTCCAGCAGGAATTGTTTGGGCTTCTCAGGGAGTTTCCATAGGGAGGGGTTGTTGGGCAGTGTGTTAGAAACTGTGCTCTTATTCTCTTGGTCCTACTCTTGGGAATCGTCTGAAATTTTAAGATTTATTCCTCTTACTAACTATGTTATATAATCTTGATAATGCATTAGACGAAACAGGCTCTAATACCACTCAAGTTGTCACGCCCCAACCCGATTTGGTCGGATCCCCGTGATCAACCCGCCACTCCCTTCGATCCATGAAGGTTTTCACCCTTTCCTAAACCACGAGCAGTAAGGCGTCATTTTTCCTTTATTACCTGGAATATCATTATACTAAATTGAATGTCTGAAAATAGACTTACCTGTCTTATAGTTCCAATAAAGGAGGTCTTTAAGTTTGGTTCTTCTTTAGTTACCTAAAAGGGGTAAAAGGGGAGGGGGTGAGTTCTACAACTCAATGGGCGGGTGTTGGGAGTGAGTTTTCAAAATAGCTTTTGTTTATCTAAACAATGCCAAGGTTATCTTTTACTTTAAAAGGTTTACCTCAATTTCGATTTTGAAAACCTTTTTCAAAGGTTTACCATTCCTTTTTCTAAGGATTCTCAAATCTTGAAACCTTTTTCTCATTACCACATTAGTTGTCTTTAGCTTTCTTAGCCCATCCTCTTGCCTCGGGAGGTGTTCAGCAAACAACCACAGGCCCTTCATTAGAAAGGGTACACACATTCGCAAGTGCAACTCGTCCACTGCACCTACATGTGGATCGGAGCATATTTACCATCCGCCAAGATTGAAGCCCATCCACTTCTACCCTGGGTCTGAGTGGATGTTCTCGACATCCAACCCTCAAACCCAAATGTCACTACATGTCCGTATGAGGACAAAGACCTTATCCCGGTCTCGTAAGCATGAAGCCCAAACATAATAGGTTTGTGGAGTCCAAACACAGTAACTCCGTGGATTCCAAACACAGTAACTCTATGTAGTTCAAACATAGTAACTCCATCACTAATTAGTACGATGAGAAACTGAAACACAGTAGCTTCTCCTTCCCTTATTGCCACCTTGTCATCGAGTAGCCCTTAGGACCCATCACTACCCCTAAGGCATCTTGATGGTTCCGTACCACAAGTGCATGCACAAACAATAGTTTTCATTTTCTTAGCCATTCTCTTTGGTGCTGACGGTCCAACGGCCCCGACACTCAACCCGGCATGCAATTGTTTGTCTGACTGGTCCATCGACCTAGCCCTGACGCACTATGTCATGCCCCGACCCGGTTTGGTCAGATCCCCGTGATCAACCCGCCACTCTCCTGGTTTATTAAAGGGTTTCCCCTTATTGTAAACCGTAAAGAGTAAGGCGTCCTTTAACCTGCACCTTTTTCCTGGAATAGCATAATCAAAACTGCATGAAATTTAAAACTTTACATACCTGTCTTACAGACATCTTAGTTGATGGTTTTTAAGGGGAGGCTTTCTAGGATTTCCTGAAAGGGATATAAGGGAGGGGGTGAGTACGACTACTCAGTGAATGGATTTTTAAAAGCTTTTAACTTTTAAGAAAAACATTTATATGGAGTGTGCCAGACTCTTTTGTTTTAAAAAATCCCTTCATTTAAAAATTCGGGTTTTTCCATTATTTCTTAGTTACCACGGTGTGTCATCACCCAACACACATCCTTCATCATGAAGGTTACACACATTCGCAAGTCAGTATCACTACTGAACCCGCTAGTGGCTTCGGAGTGACTTTTCCTGCCACCCGGATAGAAGTACGACCACTTCTACCCAAGGAATGAGTGGATGTACGTGACATCCGACCCACAACCCCGAAATCACTTCTTCATGTCCATATGAGGACAGAGACCTCATCCTGTCCCCACCCTGGTCTCATGCACTTGGTGCTACTCCAGATTTCGCATAGACACCTGGAACGACGAACTGCCCTTATAGCCACCAAGTCGTCTAGTGCTCTTAAGACGCATCACTACCCCTCATGGGCGTCTTGATGATCCTGTACTCACAGTGCATGCACAAACAATGTTTTCATATATTGCCATGTAATCTGTGGTGCCACTAGTCCAACGGCCCCGACTCTCAACTCAACCCGCAGCTATTTGTCTTGACTAGTCCGTCGACCTGTCATGTCGCACTGCCACTAGTTGACTGAGCATGTCGGTCCTATCTTGGTACCATGGCCAAAAAATTCACTTATTAAGTTTTATGGCACATATATCATGTTCGTTTACGAGCTCCTGCTCGTGCCAACAAGCCTTGGGCCCACTGTACGAGATTTTCAAAATCGGGCATTTAGCCCCCAAGTTCCAAAATCGAGGCCCCTGGCCTATCAGAGCTATTCGAGCTCCCATCGAGAAGGTCTCCTAAATAGTTTAAGCATTGGCACACAGTTAGGGGAGAACACTTCCGACAAAATAGGTTTTCACTGTCCATTATACCAACCGGTATAAGGACATCTCCGTTCATAACCGATGAATAGGTTTTCAACTTCCTTCGTGGAAGTCTCATCATACCAACCGGGTATGATCTACTTACAACCGGTAAGTAGTTTTTTTTTGCATAATTTTCACATCACTTTCTCTAAGTGGTGATGATTAAAATACCACCAAACAGTGGGTTATTATACTGAGGTACTTATCTTCCCCTACCAAGTATGATATAAAATTTCCACTCACAACCGGTAAGTGGTTTTTATCTTTAAGTTGTGCTCATCATCCCAACCGGGTATGATGTTAGTAAACCCACTCACCCATTAATGCAGTGAATTCCACTACACTGGTTCTTTGTATTCACGCAAGCTTGTCCTTGCTGGCGTTCCTAGTATTTCACGTTCCTACACGATATAAACATCTTGGTTCATTATCCTTCGACCTAATCGCCTTCATTCATTCTAAATGAATGAGAAAGTCGAACTTTCATTTATTTGCAATTAGGTCCATAAAGTTATTTCTCTTTAACTTTAAGTCCCAAATACCGGTTTTTCCTCAAATTGAGTCCCGAAACTTATAAAATTTATCATAGGATCTCAATTTATTTCATTTCACAAAAAGGGGTTTAATTTCCCAAATTTCCAATTTGGTCCTCCAACTTTTCCAAAATTACCATTTTGCCCTTCCTTTACAAAAATGGTAAATTTTGCCCCAAAAATTTCAAAATTCCTCAATTGGTCCTCTAACATTATTTTCATGCCCAATTGACCCTCAATTTCATAAAATTTCATTTTGGTCCTTTGAATTTCGAAAATCCCCAATTTTCCCCCAATTCCAACTTCTTAACACACCGAATTTTATTTCATCAAATTGACCCATCAAACGTTTCTAATTGTTGAAATTGAAGTTGAAATTGAGTTTCTACATGTTCATACGATTCTTCAGAAATGTGAATCGCAAGTTTTAATGCCGGGACAAGCTCAAACGGAGCTTCGCCGAAAAATGAACTATAGAGAGAGAAAGCTTCGCTTACTCACCGGTGAAGGCACGACGGTTCGATCTTTCGATCTGGACAGATAGCTCTCATCCTGAGGTTCATCCTAGAATCAAGAATTGCACCAATTGATGTAGAATTAGATTAGAATTTCGTCATTGAAATTCGGTCGACTCTCTCTCTAGCACCAATAAAAAATTATAAAGGGGAGCTGAATTAGCTTACCTTTCGGTCCTAATTCGGCCGTGGAAAGGCTGAGGAAGTGTTGGGAGGGCTTGGATTGGCCTGAGCAGGGCTTGAAATGGCTGATTTTAGCTTGGCCAAAATAGGGCAGCTTCAGTCCGCCGGAGTTGCTTCACTATTCCATCATGTCGGTGCTTCTCCAACGATTCCCGGATTGACTGGAGTTTGCTATCAGATAGCTGTTTTCTCCCCGGTTCTAAAGAGCCCGACCTTTGTTCAAGTCGAAGCTCTAGTTCAAGCTTTACCAGGAAATTGAGCAGTAGAGAGAGAGAGAGAAGTGTTCAGGTGTGACGAGAATGAAATGCGGATGACCTCTTTATATAGTCGTAAAACCCGTGTATTAAATGGACGAGATTTATTACTAGTATTAATATTGCCATAAATTATTGGTATTAATTCCAATAATTTAATTTCGGTATTAAATTATTTGTATTAATTCTAATAATTAAATATATATTAATTGATGGCTTAACTTTAAAGTTCTTATGGAATCTAGTTCACTTGAACCAATTTAGTTTTTGTTTTCTAGTTTGTCTTAAGTTTCTTTTCCAATGTTTAATAAATCCTTTGGATCAACCAAAATTTGTAAATTTTCATATTGCTTATTCCCAAATATAAACCGGTTTGGTTTTCTTATTCAGTTTGACCGGTTCTTTTCCCGGTTTTCCTTAACTCAAATGTGCGGGGTTTACACACTATCGCTAGCCTATTGAGCCTTATTGGTCCTAACTTAGTACCAAGGTGAAGCACATAGTTGATTCCACATTTAATGATTGTTTGCATGGCTCTTCTTATTCATGTTTGTTTATGGGCTTGAGCCCATGCCCACTGGCTTTGGGGCCATTGCACATGTTTTCTGAAACTGGACATTGAGCCCCATAAGTTCAAAAATCGAAGCCCTTGGCTCATCTAAGCTATTCTAGCTCCCGTCAAGAAAATCTGCCAAATATTTTAAGCATTGGCACACAATAAGGGAAGAACACTTCTAACAAAAAGATTATTTTCAAGTACAACACACTAACCATGTGTGATGATATCTACACATACAATCGGTAAGCAGGTTTCTCCTTTCCTTAAGGAACTTTATCATACCAATCGGGTATGATCTTAGATAATCCTACTCACCACCGGTAAGTAGATTTTTAACTTTAAACTTGCTCATCACTCCAACTAGGTATGATGTAATTAAGCTCATACACGGTGGCTTCCAATTTAGAAAAGGTGTTTATCATCCCAACCGGGTATGTAGTGTAAATTAACCAACTCACCCGATGCCCATGACGTGTGCGTCCCTAGTTAGTTTCCAAGTCCATGCTAGCTTTTCCTTGCTGGAGTTATGGTTTCTCATGCCCTACATGATTTGAGCATCTTTATCAATTAAGGATTGGCATGATAGCCATTATTTTCTCACGTATGAGCAACTAGGCTCAAAGTTGATGCTTTATTGCACTTAGGTCCCTAAAGTTCATTTTCCCTAACTTTAGGTCCCTAATGCTAATTTATCCCCAAATTAAGTCCCAAGGCTTCCAAAATTCCCTTTGGATCCTCAATTTACTCAAAATTATGAAAGGGGCTCAAGGTTCCCAAATTTCCAACTTGGTCCCAACTTTTCAAAAATTATAATTTTGCCCCTACTTTCCAAAAATGGCAATTTGGTCCTAAATGTTCCAAAAATTGACCAATTGGTCCCTCACAACTTTCTCATTGCCAATTGGCCTTCAATTTTGAGAAATTGCATGAAGGTCCCTCAATTTTTTGAAATCTCCAAAACTTTCCCCCAATTTCTCCCCTTCAAACTAACCAAATTTGTTTTCTTCAAATTGGTCATTCAATCGGGGTTCATTACTAAAATTGAAGATATGGATCAGTTCCTACACTTCCATATGATTCAATTGAAGTTTCAACCATATCATTTGGGTAAGAATTGAGCTCAAATGGAGCTTCACCAAAAAATTGCTCGTAGAGAGAGAAAGCTTCGAAAGCTTACTGTCAGAGGTGCGATGGTCCGAGCTCTAAATCGGGCAAGGTAGCTCTTGTCATGAGGTTCATTCTATTATCAAGAATTGCTACAATTGTAGTCAAATCGAGGGTGAATTTAGTCAGTGAAATTCAGCATTTTCTCTCACTAACCCCGATCTGCAACTATTGGGGAGGGTCGAATTGGCTTACCTTTCAGCTCTGTTAAGGTTGTGTGAGGGTTGTGGGGGTGTTGAGCAGGCTTGGTTTGGCCAGTGGAGGGCTGAATTTGGCCGAATTCAGCTCGGCCAAAACAGGGCAACTTCGGTCTGTCAAAGCTGTTTCACTGTTTCATTCCGTCGGCGCTTCTCCAGCGGTACTTGGGTCAAAAGGAAGATTCTATTAGGTAGCTGACTTCCTCCGGAGTCTGTAGGACCCGACCTTGCCTTCTAAGGCTGAGAAAAAGGCCTCTATTAGAGCTCTAGTTCAAGCCTCGATAGAAAATGGAGCAGTTGATGAGAGTGGAAATTTGAGGTGTGTGGAGAATGAATGTAGAGGAGCTCTTTAAATATGGAGCTTGATGACTCTCAAAACAACAACTTTCCATTTTGTTCAAGCTTATCCTCGCCCTAAAATGGCCTAAACGGAGTGGTTTCAGCTTCACTGGTGTTTATCTATTTTCTGCATTAATGAACAGTGTTGTCATCCTGAGGAAGAAGATGACACTATTTTGAACCGGACCGGACCGGTCTGACCGGGTTCAATGTGAAAATTGGTCGGTTCATGTCTGATTCGATCGGTTTTCTCAAAATTAAAATTTTATAAATTAATCTAAATTCATTCTCTATCTAATCATGCCTTCAATTCCTCAATTTGAATATTTTAAGCCACCTAGAAAAATAAATTTAGAAATCGGTTCAAGTATGGTTCAAACCAGTTCGGGTCCACTTCACCCTAAACCAGTTTGGTTTTCTCTTCCCACTTGTTCCAAGGTTCTTTTTCATGATTTTTATGACTTTTTGAGTCATTTTGGATTTTCCAATTTCCCATTTTACCCCTTTCTTTACAATTTTGGGTTCATTAACCGGCTTGGTTTTCTCTTTGAATTGACCGGTTCTTTTCATGGTTTTTCTTATCTTTAAACGACGAGATTTACATGGCCACTGACCACACTTGATCAGTATTTGACCGTGACACGTGGTATCCTCTCATTGGCAAATTTAAATGAATTAGACTTTGCTCATCGCGCACTACGTGACTGCCACGTGTTGGCCCATGATTGGTTGATTTAAAGAATCCTATCTCTTCTAGCGCATTGTGTAGCTGCCACATGTCAGCTATTGATTAGCTGATGCCATCTGACATGGTTCGATCAAGCGTTAACTTCTAATTGGCCTACAGTTTCTTTGATATCCCGGTCAGATGTTGACGTTGCACCTTTACCACTTGTCCGCTCGTCATTGGTCAGTTTGGCTCACTTGGATTCTCTGTCATTGACCACTAATCGAGGACACGTGTCGCTCTCCTATTAGTCGGTCATTGCTAAGGTGGATTTCCTCCTCTAACTATTTATTGAGTACACGTGTCATGCTCTGATTGGTTAGAGTTTTTAGGCACTAACTAAGCGCTGACGGGGCGTGCTTCACCATACGTCACTCACTAATTAGTCATCCCTACTGACTAGGCGTTGACCTAGCAGCGGTCTGTTGACCAATTGGACCATTGACTAGTCCAGTTAGATCGAGTTCAGTGACCCGAATTTGAATATTGGTCAATTCAAGCACGATTCGACCGATTCTCTAAAAATGAAAATTTTCTAAATTCATCTAATTTCATTCTTCATCTAATGGTGGATTCAAATTTCCAATTTGATGTTTTTAAGCCATCTGGAAAATGAATCTTTGAACCGGTTCTTTATGGTTTGATCTGGTTTCGGTTCGGCTCACCCTGAACCGATCCGATTTTCACACCCAATTCACTTCATGATTCTTTTCCATGATGTTAAAGTATTTATTGGCCACTTGGGATTTTCCAAATCCCTTTTTGGACCATTCTTTACCAATTCTTGTTCACTTAGATACTCGGTTTTCTCTCAAAAAAATTTTCGTCCCTTTTCTAGTTTCTTATCTAGAGAGAACAGGGTTTACACTTTCCTTCCCCTTGTACTCGACCATTATCTCCACTTGTATTCCATTTACAAGTTTATTCGTTAAATTGATGGTTTTGGATACTATTTTCCATGCCTTTATTTCTTGACTTCCTTGTTAAGAATATTAGAAGGTTTGCTTATTTCTCTCTGAATCATAGACTCATAAGTTTGGTTTTTTACCTTCACAATCCTTCTACTAAAGGTTTTCCTTTACTCATATTGATGAGCTTTATGGAGTCACTGTGAATCCTGATTATGCGCATCCTTATTTAAAAGACGTGGGTTTTAGGAACTTGGAAATTTATTCATTACTTGAAATAAGTACAATACTTTTTGGGCTTTTATCCCTACAAATAGAACATAGTTATGCAAGAGGTCAGAAAGTACCCGCTACTATCCTATGATCTTAATAAGTTTCCTCCTATGTGAAGTCATAGACTCTTGTTGATTCTAGTTCTTGTGCTGGCTTCCTATCTCCTATCATTTTTTACTCTAGTAGTTGAAGAGGTGTTGTCCTTAGGGGGTATTGCCATAAATCCTTGGGGTATTGGACAACTCTTCACAATATGTCATAATTGTCCACGCCTATAACAAATTTCTTTAGTAGATATCAATTTGTAGTTCCTCTAGCACCTAGGACATCGAAAAGTTTTCCTTCATGGTGGCTTCCTATTCTCTTCCCTCTTTAGTCTTTGAGGGATTGTCCTTTCTTCCATCCTCAATTTTATTCCTTCATCGGGTTGTTAAGAAAAAGTCTCCTTTTCTTAAGAGGAAGGTCACTATGGTTTTCATTCTTGCATATGTTCCCCACTTTGTTGTGTCTTATTTGTACTGAACGTCCAAGTGGTAGTTTAAGGGTTTGTGTCTCATCATCCTTGAGGTGTATACTTCTTGCATGGTGTGTAAAGCCCCGCCCTTTTGGGTTAAGAAAAACCGGGAAAAGAACCGGTCAAACCAAGTGAGAAAACCAAACTGGTTCACAATCTCGATTAACAAGAAACGGGCAATTTGGAAATTTATAACTCCCGAGTGATCCAAAGGGTTCATAAAACCTTGAAAAAGAACCTTAAGACAAATTGGAAGAGTGAAACCAGACTGATTCAGATGAACCAAATCCAACTGGATTGAACCGGTTTATAAACCGAGTTCGTTCATGAACCGGAACCGATAGAGAAAGGGCAAACCGGGAAATTTATGGATCCCAAATGACCCAAAGAGTCCCAAAAGTCATGGAAATAGACTTGACAATGAATTGGAGATAAAAACCAAACCAATTCAGGTGAACTAGATCCGAACCGGATTGAACCAATTTGTACCAGTTTGAACTATTATTGAACTGGATGTTAGATTCATTTTCATAGGAGGCTTAAAAAATTTAAATTGAAGATTTGAGGCCACAACTGGATAGAAAATGAATTTAGATTAATATAGAAATTTTTATATTTGAAAACTTCAGTCGAATGGAGGGTGAACCAGCCAGTTTAAGCTTTAAACGTGGTTCAAACCGGTCCGCTCCAGTTCGAAACAGTGTCATCTTCTTCCTTCAAATGACAATAGTGTTCACTCGTCGGAAAATCGCACAACGCCGATGAAGCTGAAAAGTCTCTAGCCAGGGAGTTTCAAGCAATGAATGACTGCCATTAATGCACCAATCGGATGGCCAAGAAGTCCCTTAGCTTCCTATATAAAGAACCCTCATCATTCATCCTCTCAACACCTGAAAACACCATTATATTTCAACTGCTCCATTTTTCAGTGAAGCTTGAACCAGAGCTCCGACTTAGGCACTTTTTTGAGCCAAAAAAGCAAGGTCGGGTTCTTTAGAACCGAGAAGAAGTCAGCTACACACCTGTAGTCATCGTTTGCTCTGAGGGTCATTGGAGAAGCGTCGGCGTGATGGAACAGTGAAGCAGCTCTGATGCACCGAAGTTGCCCTATTTCAGCTGAGCTGAAATCGGCCAATTCGAGCCCTCCTCAAGCCAAACCTTCCCAACACCTCAATAGCCCTCCTTCAACTGAATTAGAGCGGAAAGGTAAGCCAATTTGGCTCCCCTCTACAATTTTCGACCAATGCTAGAGACAGAATCGACAAAATTTTGATGATAAAATTCTCATTCAATTTGGCATTAATTGATGCAATTCTTGATTCTAAGATTAACCTCAGGACGAGAACTATCTACCCATATCAAAAGTCCGAACGTCGTGCCCCCGACGGTGAGCAATTGAAGCTTTCACTCTCTACATTCTATTTTCCAACAAAGCTCCTTTTGAGCTCGTTCCGGTGACAAAACATGCGATTTAAAGTGCTATTTAATCGTATGAAGATGTAGTAACTCAATTTTAACTTCAATTTCAACAATTAGAAGTGTTTAATCGATCAATTTGATGAAATCAAATTCGGCTGTGTTAGAAAGTTGAAACTGGGGAAAATTCGGGGGAAATTGGGAATTTTTGAAAATTCGAGGTACCAAAATGCTATTTTGTAAAATTGAAGGTCCATTGGGCATGATAAGAATGTTAGAGGGCCAATTGTGTAATTTTAGAATTTTTGGGGTGAAACTTACCATTTTTATAAAGGAATGGAAAAATGCTAATTTTGGAAAATTTGGGGGCAAAATTGGGAATTAGGTAAACTTGAACCCCTTTGTGAATTTGAATAAATTGAGGTCTTATGATGAATTTTAAAAGTTTTGGGAGTCAATTCGAGGAAAAACTGGCATTAGGGACTTCAAGTTAAAGAAAAATAACTTTAGGGACCTAATTGCAAATAAATAAAAAGTTTGGTTTTCTCATTCATTAGAATTAATGAAGGCTATTAGGTCGATAGAAAATGAACAAGGATGTTCATATCGTGTAGGAACACATAGTACCGGGAATGCCGCTTGCTCCTGACTGTGTGCCACTACATAAACATTTTGGGAGACCTTCTTGATGGGAGCTCGAATAGCTCAGATAGGCCGAAGGCCTCGATTTTAGAACTTGGGGGCTAAAATGCCCAATTTTGAAAATCTCGTACATTGGGCCTAAGGCTAATTGGCATGAGCAGAAGCTTTTAAACAAACATGAGTTTAAGCCATGAAAACTTTAAATGAATGATATGTTTGGCCATGGTACCAAGACAGGACCGACATACTCGATGGACTGGTGGTAGTGCAACATGACAGGTTGAGGGACCGGTCGAGACAAACAACTGCAATCTTTTCATCTATCCATCATACTAACCGAGGGTGAGGACATCTCCGCTTATAATTGATAAGTGGGTTTTCTACTTCCTTTTAGGAAGTTCATCATACCAATCAGGTATGATCTACTTACAACCGATAAGTAGTTTTTCCGTGTAATTTCCACATCACTCCTTCCAAGTGTGATGCTTAAAATTCCACTTAGTAGAGGGTTTTTATTCCCAAGGTGCTCATCATGCCAACCGGGTATGATGTAAAAATCCAACTCACTCGTGAATGCCATGAATCCTGCTTAACTGACTTTTGTCTCCTCGCGAGCTTTGTCTTAGCTAGTGTTCCCGATACTTCGTATTCCTAAACGGTATGAACATCCTTGTTCATTATCTTTTGGCTTGATAGCCTTAATTCTTTATCAATGAATAAAATACTGAAGTTTCCAAATATTTACAATTTGATCCCTCAAGTTCTTTTTCTTTAACTTTAGGTCCCAAATGCCAATTTTTCTCTAAATTGAGTCTCGAAACTTCAAAATTTTACTTTGAGAAATCAATTTATTCAAAATTACATAAAAGGGTTCAAGTTTCCCAAATTCCCAATTTGGTCCCCAATTTTTCAAAAATAATCGTTTACCCACACTTTACAAAAATGGCAAATTTCACCCAAAAAATTCCAAAAATTGACCAATTGGTCCTCCAACATCTTAATCATGCCCAATTGGCCCTCAATTTTTGGAAACGGCACTCTAATCCCTCGAATTTTTGAAATCCCCAATTTTAACCCTAATTTCAACCTTTCAACCAGGCCGAATTTGATTTCATCTAATTGACCAATCAAATTAGTTTAATTGTTAAAATTGTGATTAGATTTAAGTCCCTGCACCTCCATACAATTCAATTGCACTTTGAATCACACGATTTGATGTCACAATGAGCTCAAAAGGAGCTTCGTCGGAAAATTGAACGTAGAGGGAGAAAGCTTCAAAAGCTTACCGTCGGGCGCACGATGGTCCAAGCTTTCGATTTGGGCAGATAGATCTCATCTTGGGGTTTCTCCTAGAATCAAGAATTAGCTTAATTCATGTCAAATTGATGGAGAATTTGGCTAGTAAAGATCTGTCAATTCTCTCTCTAGCACCAATCGAAATTTACAGAGGGGAGCCAAATTGGCTTACCTTTTCACTCTAATTCAGTTGTATGAGGGTTGTGGAAGTGTTGGGAGGGCTTAGTTTGGCATGAGAAGGGATTGAATTGGCCAATTTTAGCTCAGCCAAAATAGGGTAGCTTCGGTCTGTCGGAGCTACTTCACTATTCTATCACGCCGATGTTTCTCCAATGATCCTCGGAGCAAATGTAAACTACAATCGTCTAACTTACTTCTCCCTGAATCTAAAGAACCCGACTACACCTTCTTTGGCTCAGAAAAATGCCCATGATGGGGCTCTGGTTCGAGCTTCCCTAGAAAATGGAGCATTAGGGAGAGAGTGGATTTTTCAAGTGTAAGGAGGATAAATGATGATGGGCTCTTTATATAGGAAGCTCGGGGATTACTTGGCCATCTGATTGGCACATTAATGGCAATCATTCATTGCATAAAACCCCCTAGCCGGAGACTTTTCATCTTCGATGGTGCTGCTTGATTTTCTGGCGAGTGAATAGTGTTGTCATCTAAAGGAAGAAGATGACATTGTTCCGAATCGGAATGGACCGGTCCGAACCAGGTTCAACGCTTAAACTGGCCGGTTTAGACCCAATTTGACCGAGTTTTTTAAAATTAATAATTTGTAAATTCATCTAAATTATTTCTCTATCAAATTGTGGCCTCAATTCTCCAAATTGAATTTTTTAAGCTACCTAGAAAATGAATTTAACATCCGGTTCAATAGTGGTTCAAACTAGTCGAGACTTTTCCATCCGTTTCGGATCCAGTTCACCTGAACTAGTATGGTTTTCTCTTCCAAATTGTCCTAAGGTCCTTTTCCAAGGTTTTTATGACATTTTGTATCACTTAGGAGTTGTAAATTTCCCAATTTGCCCATTCTCTAGTGATCGGGGTTTGTAAGCTAGTTTGGTTTTTCTCACAAGGTTTGACTGATACTTTTCCCAATTTTCCTTAACTTGAAAAGGGCGAGGTTTACAATGCAAGCATGGGCAGCTAATGAGAGGTCACCACATGTCCAGTCAACGATCAACGAATGACCAGTCAGCATGCCATGCAAACACGGGCATCCAATGGAAGGCTGCCACATGTCTGGTCAATGGGTCAACGGCTAACATGGCAACTATATTGGACCTCCACGTCAGGAAAATTGACCAATCACAACACACCACGTGCCACGCCTACCACATCTTCATCTTCAACCTCAGTTGTTGGTAGAGAGAAGGGAGAGAGATGCCAAAAAAGCTTGAGTCTCCGACGACTTGAAAAACTCTCCGATCAGGTCACCGGCAGTTAAGTCAGAGATCGAGTTTTATGCCGGTGGGTAGCCTGAGTAGTTGCCGAGCTCCTTATATAAAGAGCACCCCTCCATTCGATCTCAACATCCTACAATCGACTAAAGAAGATGAACTGCTCAATTTTCCGGTGAGCAGCAAACTAGAGCTCCGACATTAAAGCTTTTCTCCACCTCTAATGCTGATTCAGTACCATTAGAATCGGAAGGAAGTCCTCTACACGGTTGTACCTTCCTTTTCGCCCGAGTGCCACCATAGAGAACGAGGAGGCTCAAATAGTAACACCGCTCCTCGGCTGTCAACAGCCCGAGCTACTCGAGCCGTCCCAAGGCTAATTTTGGCCAAACCAAGCCCCCCAAATGCCACCTAGAGGTGCCCTATCCTTTCCCTGAGCTAGCACGGTAAGCCCATCCATCTCACCTTCATTGGTAAACATTGTTCATGGTGCATTTCTATAAGAACTAAAACAAAGAAATTCACACTACTCAAGCCACCAATTGAGGCGTGGTGTGATCTAGGAGGAGGGCAATTCAGAGAAAGCAAAAGTTTCGGGCGTCGGACCTTCATAGATAAGATATCGAAGATTTCTCTCTCTATAGTGAATTTTCCGACAAGCTCTGTTTGAGCTCATTTATTAGCCAAATCGAGTGGTTCAAAGCTCAAAATGATGAGGAAGACATAGGGAAGATGATTTTGATCATCAATTGAGACAATTAATTAGGTTTTGTGGGTCAATTGAATGAAATTGTGATTCGAGGACCAAATTGCAATTTTTGAGAAATTGGACAATTTGTGGATTTTTGGAAAATTGTGACCGAATTGTAATTTAAGGAAAATTGTGCCATTTTCATGAAATTAACTTCCAATTGGTGCCCAATTAAGCAATTGGATGAAATGGGGGACCAATAAGCAATTTTTGAAAGTCCAAGAACCAATTGGTAATTTTTGGAAAATTTGAGGACCATTTGGTAATTTTAGAAAATTTAAGGACCATGAACAATAATTGGAAAATTGGAAAATTTTTCACTAAATAATTGGAATAATTTTGGAAAATTTAAGGACTTAATTGAGACCAAATGAAAATTTTAGTGAGCTAGATGCGAGGTTAAAAACATTGAGGGACTTATATAGAATTAAGGCATAGTGCGAGGACCTATGCGCAAATACCCAAAACTTTGAGATCACTTATGCCAATTATCCTTATAAGTGTACTCAAATCAGGCAGGAGCTGATTGCTCAAGTACCAGTGTAAGAAAGTACACCATGAGTCAAGATCACACCGGGAGGACACGTCACTATTTTCGAGTGAGTGGGATTTTCAGCATCATACCCGGTTAGGGGTGATGAGCACCATTTTTTTTATTTGAACATTATTTTTCCAGGAATGGTCTCCCCTCACTGCGTGAAACTGCTTAAACATTTTGGGAGACGTTCCTAATGGGAGCCGAGATTGCTCCAACAGGCTTGAGGCCTCAATTTTGAAAATGATAGGACCGAAGGCCATATTTTTGTAAAACTCATGAAGTGGGCCCAAGTCCAGTGTGCACGTGTTGGATCCATAGACAAACATGAAGTATAAGAACCATGAAAACTGTTAGAAAAACTGGAATTTATGTGTGATTAGCCACAGGGCCAAGATAGGACTAACAAAGCTAGATGGGATAGTAGCACTGCACCCAAACCAGGTCGACGTGTCGGTCAAGGAAAATAATTGCAGGCAATGTCGAGTGTCGGAGCCATTGGATCATTGGCACCAAAGAGCATGGTTAATGAATCAAAACTATTGTATGCATGCATGAGGAATTCGGGAGCATCTAGATGCTTGAGAGGGGTAAATGATGAGTCCTACGGGCTGTTGGACGATGTCACGCCCTGACTCAGTTTGGTTAGATCCCCATGATCAACTGCCACACTCCCGACTTACTGAGGGTTGCCCCTTCTTTTTAAACAGAGAGGAGTAAGGCGTCCTTTAAACCTACACTTTCCTAGAACAGTATAAATCAAAACTGTATAAAATTTTAAACTTTTCATACCTACCATACAGGTGTGTTTGCTGGTGGTCTTTAGGTAAACCTTTCGGGGTTACCTGAAAGGGATATAAGGGAGGGGTGAGTACAATAACTCAGTGAATGGGTTTTCAAAATTTAACTTTTAGGAAAAATGTTTGAATAGGAGTGTGCCAGACTCTTTAGTTTCTTTTTTTTAAAAAACATTTCATTCCCAATTTTAGTATTTATAACCATTTCATATTACAGTTGTGTGTCATCACCCAACACACATCATTTATCATGAAGGTAAAACACACAATCATAGGGCAATCCATCCACTGTATCTACTTGTGGCGTTGGAGCAACTTTACCGGCCACCCAGATAGAAGTACATCCACTTCTACCCTAAGAATGAGTGGATGTTTGCAACATCCGACCCTCAATCCCATAACAAAAGTTTGTGTTCGTATGAGGACAGAGACCTCATCCTGTCCCCACCCCGATCTCATGCGCTTGAAGCTACGTCGAGCTTCGCAAGACTTCTAGTACAACTAATTACCCTTATATCCACTAGGTCGTTCAGAGCCTTGGGTCGCATCACTACCCTTCTTGGGCATCCTGAAGGTCCCGTAACACAGTGCATGCACAATCACTAATTTTTCACATAATGCCATATAATCTCTGGTGCTACTGGTTCGACGGCCCTGACCCTCAACTTGACCTACAGCTGTTTGTCTTTACTAGTCCGAAGACCGGTCATGTCGCACTGCCACTAGTCCATCGAGTATGTCGGTCCTGTCTTGGTACCATGGCCAAACAACTCATTTACTTAAGTTTTCATACCATATTAATCATGTTTGTTTATGAGCTCCTCGTGCCAATTGGCCTAGGGCCCACTGTTCGAGATTTTCAAAATAGGACATATTAGCCCCAAAGTTCCAAAACCGAGGCATCCGACCTATATGAGCTATTCAGGTTCCCGTCAAAAAGGTCTCCCAAAATGTTTAAGCAATGGCCCAATTTTCCCCCAATTTCTACTTTATAACTCCACCGTATTTGATTTCATCAAATTTACAAATCAAATAAGTTTAATTTTGAAATTGAACTTAGATTAGAGTTCCTACACCTTCATACAATTCAATTGCACTTTGAATTACACGATTTGGTGTCAGAATGAGCTCAAACAGAGCTTCGTCAAAAAACTAAACTTAGAGAGAGAAAGCTTCAAAAGCTTACCGTCGGGGGTGCAACAGTCCAATCTTTCAATCTGGGTAGATAGCTCTCATCCTTAGGTTTCTACTAGGATCATGAATTGGATCAATTGATGCTGAATTGAGTGAGAATTTTATAATCGAAGTTTTGCCGGTTCTCTCTCTAACACTAGTAAAAAATTATAGAGTGGTGCCAAATTGGCTTACATTTCATCTTTAATTCAGCTACAGGAGGATTGTGGAGGTGTTGGGAGGGCTTGGTTTATCTTGAGAAGGGCTGGAATTGGTAGAATTCAGCTCGGCAAAATAGGGCAGCTACGGACCACTGGAGCTGCTTCACTCTTCGATCATGCCGGCGCTTCTCTGACGACCCTTAGAGCAAATGGAGACTACTGGCATGTAGTTGACTTCTCCCCAAATCCAAAGAACTTGACCATGCCTTCTTTGGCTCAAAAAAGACCATATATCGAAGCTCTAGTTTGAGTGTCACTAAAATTTGGAGCAATTTAGAGAGAATAGAGTTTTCAGGTGTAGAGAGGATGAATGAGGAGGGGCTTTTTATATAGGAAGCTCGGGGACTTCTTGGTCGTCCAATTGGTGCCATAATGGCAGTTATTCATTGCCTGAAAGTCACTGGTCGGAAACTTTTCAACTTTGTCGGCGCTGTTCAATTTTTCGGCGAATAGTGTTGTCATCTGAAGGAAGAAGACAACATTGTTTCAAACCGGACTGGACCGGTCCGAACCAGGTTCAAAGCTTAAACTGGCCGGTTTAGGCTCGATTCGACCGAGTTTTTGAAATTAAAAATTTCTAAATCCATTCTCTATCCAATGGTGGCCTCAAATTTGAATTTTCTAAGCCACCTAGAAAAATGAATTTTGCATTCGGTTCAATAGTGGTTCAAACCGGTCCAAATCGATTCAATCCGGTTTAGGTTTGGTTCAGCTGAACCAGTTTGATTTCCATCTCCAATTCATCCTAAAGACCTTTTTCTTGAATTGTTTTACTCATTAGGTCACTCATCCAATCAAAGAAATAATTGGAATTTTGTTTCGAGCTTCTTCATAGCAATATTTACTAGAAATGAATTTTCTAGCATTTTACTTCGTACCACTAAAAAAGTTAGTTGCACATTTGAAGAATAGCCCAAAAAGTCAAGAGAATACTTTCCTAATTGGTTTAGATTGATCAGATTCATAAATTTCTTGATTTTTCCTTTCAATATCAGTTCTGTCATGAACTAACTCGGTTCAAAAACTGGTTCAATCCAATTGGATCCAGTTCAACTAAACCGGTCTTGTTTTTCTCTTCCAATTTATCCTAAGGTTCTTTTTTAAGGTTTTATGAACCATTTGGGTCACTCGGGAGTTGTAAATTTCCCAAATTGCCCATTCTCTGATGGTCGAGTTTGTGAACTGATTTGGTGTTTCTCACTCATTTTTACCGGTTCTTTTACCAGTTTTCCTTAACTCCAAAGGGTGGGGTTTAAAGACGACTTCGATGCAATAGGGGCGGGTCTCTCGTGTCAGTCAGTCACGAAGCTCTAATAGCTTCCTGTGCACTAAGAATGAGGCCGGAGGGGAAATGAAGTCTCGTCCCACTAAGCAGACATGGTGAAGTAATCAGGGTTTGAAGTGTCAGACTATTGATGTCCACTCAAACTCAGGGTAGAGGCAGTGTGTCATGCCCCAACCTAGTTTGGTTGGATCCCCGTGAGCAACCCGCCAATCTCCCGGTTTACTAAGGGTTTTCCCCTTCTTTTAAACCGTGATGAGTAAGGCGTCCTTTATACTTGCATCTTTCCTAGAATAACATTAATCAAAACTGAATAATTTACTTACATGCCTATCTTGCAAGTTTAGCTAGTGGAATGTTTGTAGGAAGGTTTTTCCCTTGGTTACCTGAAAAGGGGTAAAGGGAGGTGGTGAGTTCGATAACTTAGTGAATGGGTGTTTGAAAAATGAGTTTCTTATAAAAGATTTTGAATTGGAGTATGCTAGACTGCTTATTTTCTTTTAAGAATATTATTTTCTCAACTTCTGCTTTTTCAACACCTTTTTCTAAGGTTTGCCAATTATTTTCCAAGGATTCTCAAATCATTTCTAAGGTTTTTCATAACCTTTTTCCCATTTCAATATTCAGTGTGTTTCACAAACCACACGCCCTTCATCATGAAGGGATCACACACATTCGCAAGATGCAGTTACGCCGACTACACCCACTTATGGATCGGAGTGTATTTACCATCCACCCTGATAGAAGTCTCTAACTTCTACCTGAAGACCGAGTGAAGGTCTCTGACTTCCTACCCTCAGACCAAAAATACTCCGTGTCCATATGAGGATAGAGACCTCATCTTGTCCCCACCCCGGTCTCGTGTGCAATGAAGCTACGTCAAGCTTCTCAAGAGTTCTGGTACAATGAACTGCCCTTATATCCACTAGATCATCCAGAGCCCTAGGACACATCACTACCCCTCTTGGGCATCTTGAAGGTCTTGTAACACAATGCATGCACAATCAACATTTTTCACATAATTTCATATAATCTATGCTGCCATTGGTCTATCGGCCCCGACCCTCAACTCGACCTACAGCTATTTGTCTTGACTAGTTCGAAGACCTGTCATGTCGCACTACCACTAGTCCATTGAGTATGTCAGTACTATCTCGGTACCATGGCCAAACAATTCATTTACTTAAATTTTCATGGCATATCAATCATGTTTGTTTATGAGCTCCTACTCGTGCCAACTAGCCTAGGTCCCACTATTCGAGATTTCCAAAATCGAACATATTAGCCCCCAAGTACCAAAATCGAGGCCACATAGTCATAGGAGAGCACTTCCGACAAAATTAACTTTTCAACTATCCATCATACCAATCGAGTAGGAGGACATCTCCGCTTATAACTGATAAGTGGGTTTTCCACTTCCTTCTAGGAAGTTTCATCATACCAACTGGGTATGATCTACTTACAACTGGTAAATAGTTTTTTCGTATGATTTCTATATCACTCTTCTTAGATGTAATTATTAAAATACCACTTAGTAGTGGGTTTTTATTTCCGAGGTGTTTATCATCCCAATCGGGTATGATATTAAATTAACACTCAACCATTAATGTAGTGAATTTCTCTCGATCGGTTCTTTCTATTCACGCAAGCTTGTCCTTGCTTGCGTTCCCGGTACCTCGTGTTCCTACACAGTATGAACATCCTTGTTCATTATCACTCAGCCTAATAGATTAATGAGAAAACTAAACTTTTCATTTATTTGCAATTAGGTATTTAAAGTCATTTTTCTATAACTTTAAATTCCTAATGCAGGTTTTTCCTCAAATTGAGTCCTGAAACTTTTAAAATTCACCTTGGGACCTCAATTTATTTAATTTCACAAAAAGGGGTCCAATTTCCCAAATTTCCAATTTGGTCCCCCAACTTTTCCAAAATTACCATTTTGCCCCCTACTTTACAAAAATGGTAAGTTTTACCCCAAAAATTCCAAAATTGCCCAATTGGTCTTCCAACATCTTTATCATGCCCAATTGGTCCTCAATTTTATGAAATTGCACTTTAGTCCGTCAAATTTTTGAAATTCCTAATTTCCCTCCAATTTCAACCTTCTAACTCAGCCGAATTTGATTTCATCAAATTGCTTGATCAAATGATTTTAATTTTTGAAATTGAAGTTAGATTGGAGTTCCTACATCTTCATATGATTCAATTGCGCTTTGAATCAAGTGATTTGATGTCAGAATAAGCTTAAACGGAGCTTCGCCGGAAAAGTGAACTTAGAGAGAGAAAACTTCGAAAGTTTACTATTGAGGGACTGGTGATCTGAGCTTTCGATCTAGGCAGATAGCTCTCATCTTGAGGTTCCTCCTAGTATCAATAATTACATCAATTGTTGTCGAATTGAGTGAGACTTTAGTCATTGAAGTTCTATGATTTCTATCTAGCACCGATTAGAATTTACAGAGGGGGGTTAAATTAGCTTACCTTTTAGCTCTAATTCAGCTGTTGGATTGTTGTGGAGGTGTTGGAAGGGCTTGGTTTGGCTTGAGAAGGGCTCGAATTGGTCGATTTCAGCTCAGCCGAAATAGGCCAGCTTCGGTCTGTAAAAGCTGCTTCACTGTTCGATTACGTCGGCATCTCTCCGGTGACCGTAGAAGCAAATGGAGACTACCATTGGGTAGCTGACTTCTCTCTGGTCATAAAGAACCTTACCACGCCATCTTTGGCTCAGAAAAGACCCTATGTCAAAGCTCTAATTCAAGCTTCACCGAAAAATAGAGCAGTTGAGAGAGAATGGAGTTTTTAGGTGTAGAAAGAATGAATGAAGAGGGGCTCTTTATATAGGAAACTCAAGGACTTCTTGGTCGTCTGGTTGGTGCCTTAATGGCGGTCATTCATTGCTCGAAACTCCCTGGTGGGAGACTTTTCAGCTTTGCCAGCATTGCACGATTTTTCAGCGAGTGAACAGTGCTGTCATTTGAAGGAAGAAGACGACGCTGGTCTCAACCGGGTTCAAAGCTTAAATCAAATGGTTCAACCTGGAATCAACCGAATTTTTCAAAATTAAAAATTTCTAAATTCATTTTCTATCCAATGGTGGCCTCAAATCTCAAATTTGAATTTTCTAAGCCACTTAGAAAAATGAATTTTGCATCTGGTTCAATAATGGTTCCAACCATTCCAAATTGATTCAATCCAATTCGAATCCGATTCACTTAAACCAGTTTGGTTTTTATCCCCCATTCTTCCTAAAGTCCATTTTCATGACTTATGTGACTCTTTAGGTCACTTGGGATCCATAAATTTCTTGGTTTGCTCTCTCTATGGGTATCTGTTCATAAATTGGCTTAGTTCATAAATCGGTTCAATTCAATTCACTCGAATTGGTCTAATTTTTCTCTCCCAATTTGTCCTAACGTTCTTTTTCAAGGTTTATGAACCCTTTTGGGTCTCTCGGGAGTTGTGAATTCCTCAATTTTCCTGTTCCCCAATGATCGGTTTTGTGAACCGGTTCAATTTTTCTCACTCAGGTTGACCTGTTCTTTCCTCTATTTCCCTGTCTTAAAGGGACGAGGTTTATGACTCTTCCCTCCATTTAGGAGTTTTGTCCCCAAAACTAAATCAACATCCTTTGCTTTGGAAATAATTTCCCTTAATGTTGACTCAGGATTTGCTTAACATGCTAACTTTGGTTGTAAACCCCGCCCTTTTGAGTTAAGGAAAATAGGGAAGAGAACCTGTCAAACCAAGTGAGAAAACCGAATCGGTTCACAAACCCGATAATTTTGAATGGGCAATATAGGAGTTTATAACTCCCAGGTGATCCAAAGGGTTCAAAATACTATGGAAAAGAACCTTAGGACGAATTGGAAGTGGAAAAATTAGACCAGTTTGGATGAACCGGGTCCAACAGGATTGAACCGGTTTATGAACTGAGTCGGTTCATGAACCAGAACCGATAGTGATCGGGAAAAACAAAGGAATTCAACTCCATTATACTCCAAAGAAATTCATAAACCTTGGGACAGAACCTTAGAACAAAGTGCGAGAGAAAAACCAGACCGGTTTGGGTGAACCGGACCCAAACCGCATTGAACCGTTTTAAGGACCGAGTTGATTTATGAACCAGAATCAATAAAGAGATGGTAAACCAAGAATTTTATGGACCCTAAGTGAGCCAAGGAGTCACAAAAGACATGGAAATGGACTTATGAAGGAATTGGGGATGAAAACCAAACCGGATCCGAACCGGTTCAGACCGGTTTGAACCACTATTGAACCATCTTTGCCTAATGGTTACTCTGCCATTCCATTACCTGGATTACTTCAACCTCTTTTAAGGGTAATGGGATCAAGTCAGCTTCAAGTTTGATTCCTCCAATCTTTATCTCACATCCCTTTAATTGCTTATTCCTATTTAAGCCTTCCCCTAAAGGTGTAAGGATATTAAGGCTTTGTTTTAGTAGAGTGAGATCTAGGGGTACTCTTGAAACCAACTCTTCATTGATGAAAGATCTCTCAGCTCCAGAGTCAAAGAGGGCATAAACTTGTTGTCCCCATAGTTGTATATATCCTGATTGAAGAAACGTATAGTTTAAAAGAAAGTTACCTTTATTAAATCAAAATATCTTCAATTTACATGACTCTCTTGAACTAATTTGGAGGGTTTTGGGATGTACCCACTACCGTGCTAGGGTTTCTTCTAGCCTCTTCCTTGGTGAGGTTGTATACCCCAACTGGTACTCTAGCTATAAGGTCTGGCCTAGGGTTCTTGGGATTACCTTGAGGTGGTCTGAGAGTGTTTCTTTGCCTATTCTCCCTAAGAGTGGGACAATCCTTTGCAAAGTGTCCCACTTGTCCGCATGCTCCCTCATGGTTCTTTTGACACTTGGGATAGCGAGGGTTTCCTTGAGGTAAGGTGGGGACTACTCTAGAGGGAGGTGGTGGCATGTCCCTTATCCTTTTGAATGCCATTCTATTTCCCCATTTTAGACCATTATGCTAATTCCATCTTCCCTAACGGTGTGGCCCCTTATCCTCCTTTCGGTTCGTCTACTCCATTCAACAACATCGAGTCTGCACTAGTCGCTCATACTCGTGAGCCATACTGATTACGGCTGCCAGGTTTGTGGGGGCGTCCCAGTACTCCCATATGGTCTCAAATGTCCATATTGAGACTGTCCATGAACATCTAGCATATGTCTATTGACCCAACTAGGTTAGGAGCAAAGGGTCTTAACTCATTGAATTTTTTCTCATGCCCCGATATGGAGTTAAGCCCTTGCCAAAGTAGGATGAATTCTTGCATCTTCTCATTTATCAGATGGAGTGCCAAGTACTCCTCTAAGTACCTCTCCTCGAACTGTGCCCAGGTGGGGATGGTGGTATGAAGTTTTGGACATTGTCCCACCACCGTTTGGCGCTTCCCTCCAAGAAGAATTCTGTCAGGATTACCATATCTTATGGTGGTAGCCTAACAATTCCCATCAGCTTCTTAATGTTTTCCAGCGAATCCATGGTGGCTCCAACATCCTTTTCTCCAAGGAAAGGTTTACATCCTTGCTGTCGAAGAGTCTTGAGATTTCTGGGAATGTCCATTGGAGGAGGATGGTTGACAGGGGGAGGATGGGATTCCACTTCCTCCGGTTCAACCCGAAAATTGGTGCCTGCATCAGGAATGAGGTTAGGTTACCCAAATACATGGGTGAACTCCTTGTACAATCTTTGGTGCTCCCTACTAAGTTTAGGAGGAGTCGTCTGGGCTTCTCTAAGAGTTTCTACAGGTAGGGGTGGTTGGGCAGTGTTTGAGACTACAACCCTAGTTCTCTTGGTTCCTTTATTTGGAGTCATTCTAAAAATTTTAAAATCAATCCTATTAGTTACAATATTTTCTAGTCTTGATTATGTATTCGAGGAAATAGGCTCTGATGCCACTCAAGTTGTCATGCACTGACCATATTTGGTCGGATCCCTGTGATCAACCCACCACTCTCCCGGTTTACTAAGGGTTGCCCCTTGTTTATAAACCGTGAGGAGTAAGGCAACCTTTAAACTTGTACCTTTCTTGGAATAATATAAATCAAAACTGCACAAATTTTTAAACTTATCATACCTGCCTTACAAGTGTATTAGCTGGTGTCTTTAGGGTAAGATTTTTGGGGTTACCTGAATGGGATATAAGGGAGGGGGTGAGTACAACGACTCGGTAAATGGGTTTTCAAAATTTAACTTTTAAGAAAAATGTTTTATTCATAATGTGTCAGACTCCTGATTTTCTTAAAAAAAAACCTTTCATCCTCAATTTCAATTTTTATAACCATTTTTTAATACCATGCGGTGTGTCATCACCCAATGCACATCCTTAATCATGAAGGTAAAACACACAATCATAGGCCAGTATGTCCACTGAACCCACTTGTGGCATCGAAGCGACTTTATCGGCCACCTATATAGAAGCACATCTACTTCTACCATGAGAATGAGTTTAAGCTTTCAACCCAGTTCGAACAGGTCCGGTCCGATTCGGAATAGTGTCGTCTTCTTTCTTCATATGACAGCACTATTCACTCACCGGAAAATCAAGCAGCGCCAGCGAAGAAGAAACATCTCCATTTAATACGTTTCTGGCCATCAATGCTTATCATAAAGATGCCAAACGGATGGCCGACAAGTCCCCGAGCTCCCTATATAAAGAGCCCCTCTCCATTCATCCTCTCCACACCTGAAAAGGTCACTCTCTCTCAGTTGCTTATATTTTTGGTGAAGCTCAAACCAGAGCTCCAATATAGGGTTATTTCTGTGCCAAAGAAGGTGAGGTCGGCATCATTAGAACCGGGGAGAAGTCAGCAACATGGTGGTGACATCTGTTCATTCCGAGAGTTGTCGGAGAAGTGCTGGCGTAATCAAACAGTGAAGCAGCTCTGGCAGACCGAAGCTACCCTGTTTCAACCAATTCAAGTACTCTCAGGCCAAACCAAGCCCTCCCAACAATTCCTCAGCCCTCCCACTACCAAATTAGGATGGAAAGGTAAGCCAATTTGGCTCCACTCTACAATTTTCAATCGGTGTTAGAGAGAGAGTCAGCTAAATTTCAATGACAAAACTATAATCAAAGTTGACATCAATTAATGTCATTCTTGATCCTACGAAGAACCTTAGGACGAGAACTACCTGCCCAGATAGAAAGCTCGTACTACCATCCCCTCACCGGTGAGTAATCAAAACTTTCTCTCTCTACAGTTCATTTTCCGGCGAAGCTCCATTTGAACTCGTTCCGACATTAAAACTTGCTATTCAAATTGCTAAAGAATCATATGAACATGTAGAAACTCAATTTCAACTTCAATTTCAACAATTGGAAGCATTTGATGGGTCAATTTGATGAAATCAAATTCGGTTGTGTTAAAAAGTTGGAATTGGGGGAAATTTGGGTAATTTCAAAAATTCGATGGACCAAAAGGAATTTTTCTAAAATTGAGGGTCAATTGAGCATGATAAAAATGTTAGAGGGCCAATTGAGGAATTTTAGAATTTTTGGGGCAAATTTTACCATTTTTGTAAAGAAAGGGCAAAATGGTAATTTTGGAAAATTTAGGGACCATATTGGAAATTTGGGAAATTTAACCCGCTTTAGGAGAGTGATGTGAAAATCATGTGGAAAAACTACTTACCGGTTGTAAGTAGATCATACCCGATTGGTATGATGAAACTTCCTTGAAGTAAGTTGAAAACCCGTTCATCGGTTATCAACAGAGATATCCTTATACATGGTCGGTATAATAGACAATTGAAAATATATTTTTATTGGAAGTACTCTCCCCTGACTTTGTGCCAATGCTTAAATGATTTGGGAGGCCTTCTTGACGGGAGCTCGAATAGCTCTTATAGGTCGGGGGCCTCAATTTTGGAACTTGGGGGCTATTATGCCCGAGTTTGAAAATCTCAAACAAGTGGGCCGGGCCAGTGGGCACGAGCAAGAGCTCATAAACAAACATGAGATATGTGCCATAAAACTTAATAAATGAATTTTTTGGTCATGATACTAAGATAAGACCAACATATTTAGTCAACTAGTGGCAGTGCGACATGACAGGTCTCCGAACCAGTCAAGACAAACAGCTGCATGTTGAGTTGAGGGTTGAAGCCGTTGGAACAGTGGCACCACAAATTATATGGCATGGTAAGAAAATATTGTTTGTGCATGGACTATGATTATGGGATCATCAAGACGCCCATGAGGGTTGGGGCATGACAACTAGAGTGGTATCAGAGCCACGTTCCCTTGAAACATTATCAATATTATGCTCTGATATTAACCCAACTCTAAACTATAGTGTAGGAAGGAAAGTCCCTAGGAAATTCGTGGAGAAATCCAATCCTTCCCCTATAATCATGAAAAAGACATCCAACACAAGGAGGAAGCCGTTCAAAGGTTTCTAAAGGGCAAAAAGAGGGTGCCCAAGGACATAATAGAAGACTACCAAAAATTAGTTGGAGCCCTATTAGAACCAGAAGGTATCATATACCCTCCTCCCAGACAAGAAGAACCAGTAACACCTCCTAGAAGTCCAACCCCTCCTTCTCCAATACTACAACAACCAAAAAGTAATCCCACCAAGAAGGAGGCCTAGGATAACTATTGGGATGCATATGCCACCTTCATGAAGATCCACCAAGTACCTCCACCCACTCAACCTAACTTCAACCTGTCTCAATGGGAGAAGTGGACTTATGAGTATGAGGAGGAAGTACTAAGGCGGTATAAATTGGAGGCCATACATGGAATTTGTCCAATTAAGGAGCACGAAAAGACCCCCCTCAGTTCCTTAGAGCCTTCTGATCAAGAGTCCCATAATCATTCTAGGGTTAACTCTAGCTCTATGACCCCAAGGGATTAGGGGGTAGAGAATTCCTATAATAAGCGAAATTTTGGCAAGAAACTATTTCCTAAATAAATGAAAGTGAAGTTTATTAAAACTCCTAAGTTTCCTTGAGAAAAATTAAGTGTAAGATAATGAGAGTTTAAATAAAAAAAGGGACCCCTTAAGGAAAAATGGGTTATGGGTAGTTAACTCAACCCTTAATACTTACCTTAGAAACATGATAAATTCATCTGATGAAGATCATAGGAAAAGGAAAAGAGCTGGAGGAGCAACCATCCAAGAGTACGTGACTTTTGAGAGATAAGAAGTTATGATAATTGAAGATACAAGAAAAAGTATAATATCCCAAAAGGAACCACAAGAGCAGAAGTAGATCGATAAGGAAAAGAAATAAGTATAGAATCCATGTCATGCCCTGACCTAGTTTGGTCGAATCCCTGTGATCAACCCGCCACTCTCCCGGTTTATTAAAGGGCTTCCCCTTATTGTAAACCGTAAAGAGTAAAGCGTCCTTTAACCTGCACCTTTTCCTGGAATAGCATAATCAAAACTGCATGAAATTTAAAACTTTATATAACTGTCTTATAGGCATCTTAGTTGACGGTCTTTAAGGGTAAGCTTTCCGGGATTTCCTAAAAGGGATATAAGGGAGAGGGTGAGTACGACTACTCAGTGAATGGGATTCAAATCTTTTGACCAAAAAAACATTTATATGCAGTGTGCCAAACCCCTTTTTTTCAAAAATCCCTTCATTTCAAAATTTGGGTTTTTCCATTATTTCTTAGTTACCACGGTTTGTCATCACCCAACACACATCCCTCATCATGAAGGTTACACACATTCACAAGTTAGTATCACTACTAAACTCACTAGTTGCTTCGGAGTGACTTTTCCTGCCACCCAGATAGAAGCACAACCACTTATACCCTGGGAATGAGTGGATGTACGTGCTATCTGACCCACAATCCCGAAATAACTTCTTCATGTCCGTATGAGCATAGAGACCTCATCCTGTCCCCACCCCGGTCTCATGCGCTTGGTGCTACTCTAGATTTCTCACAGACACCTGGAACGACGATCTGCCCTTATACTCACCGGGTCGTCCACAGCCCTTAGGACGCATCACTACCCCTCATGGGCGTCTTGATGATCCCGTACTCACAGTCCATGCACAAACAATGTTTTCTCATATTGCCATGTAATCTGTGGTGCCACTGGTCCAACAGCCGTGACTCTCAACTCAACCTGCAGTTGTTTGTCTTGACTGGTCCGTCGACTGGTCATGTCGCACTGCCGCTAGTTGACTAAGCATGTCGGTCCTATCTTGGTACCATGGCCAAACAATTCACTTACTAAGTTTTATGGCACATATATCATGTTCGTTTATGAGCTACTGCTCATGCCAACTGGCCTTGGGCCCACTGTACAAGATTTTCAAAATCGGGCATTTAGCCCCCAAGTTCCAAAACTGAGGCCCCCGGCCTATCAGAGCTATTCGAGCTCCCGTCGAGAAGGTCTCCCAAATTGTTTAAGCATTGGCACATAGTCAGGGGAGAGCACTTCTAGCAAAACATATATTTTCTCTATCCATGATACCGCCCGGGTATAAGGACACCTCCGTTCATAACCGATGAACGGGTTTTCAACTTCCTTCGAGGAAGTCTCATCATACCAACCAGGTATGATCTACTTACAACCGGTAAGTAGTTTTTCCGCATGATTTACACATCACTTCCTCTAAGTAGTGATGTTTAAAATACCACTAAATAGTGCGTTTTCATACCGAGGTACTTATCATTCCCAACCAGTAAGTGGTTTTACAATTTTAAGTTGTGCACATCATCCCAATCGGGTATGATGTTAGTAAACCCACTCACTCGTTAATGCCGTGAATTCCACTAGATCGGTTCTTAGTATTCACGTGAGCTTGTCCTTGCTGGCGTTCCCAGTACTTCGTGTTCCTACACGATATGAACAACTTGGTTCTTTATCCTTCGGCCTAATCACCTTCATTCATTTAGAATGAATGAGAAAGTCAAACTTTCATTTATTTGCAATTAGGTCCCTAAAGTTATTTCTCATTAAGTCCCAAATGCCGGTTTTTCCTCAAATTGAGTCCCGAAACTTCTAAAATTTATCATAGGACCTCAGTTTATTCCATTTCACAAAAAGGCATTTAATTTCCCAAATTTTTAATTTGGTCCCCCAACTTTTCCAAAATTACCATTTTGCCCTTCCTTTACAAAAATGGTAAATTTTGCCCCAAAATTTTCAAAATTCTTCAATTGGTCCTCCAACATTATTTTCATGCCCAATTGACACTCAATTTCATAAAATTTAATTTTGATGCTTTCAATTTCGAAAATCCCCAATTTTCCCTCAATTCCAACTTCTTAACACAGCTGAATTTGATTTCATCAAATTGACCCATCAAATGTTTCCAATTGTTGAAATTGAAGTTGAAATTGAGTTTCTACATGTTCATACGATTCTTTAGTAATGTGAATCGCAAGTTTTAACGCCGGGACGAGCTCAAACAGAGTTTCACCAGAAAATGAACTATCGAGAGAGAAAGCTTCGATTACTCACCGGTGAAGGCACGACAGTCCCAGCTTTCTATCTGGATAGATAGCTCTTGTCCTAAGGTTTATCCTAGAATCAAGAATCGCATCAATTGATGTGGAATTGGATTAGAATTTTGTCATTGAAATTCGGTCGACCCTCTCTCTAGCACCGATCGAAAATTGGATTAGAATTTTGTCATTGGCTTACCTTTCGGTACTAATTTGGCCTTGGAAAGGCTGAGAAAGGGTTGGGAGGGCTTGGTTTGGCCTGAGGAGGGCTTGAAATGACCGATTTCAGCTTGGCCGAAATAGGGCAGCTTCGGTCGGCAGGAGTTGCTTTACTATTCTATCATGCCGGTGCTTCTCCAACGATTCTCGGATATACTGGAGTTTACTATCAGATAGCTGTCTTCTCCCCAGTTCTAAAGAGCTCAACCTCCCATTTCGAGGTTAAGAAAAATATTTAAGTCAAAACTCTGGTTCGAGCTTCACCGGAAAATGGAGCAGTAGAGAGATAGAGAGAAGTGTTCAGGTGTCTGGAGAATGGATAGGGATGACTTCTTTATATAGGTGTAAAATCATGTATTAAATGGGAGAGATTTATTACTAGTATTAATATTGCCATAAATTATTGGTATTAATTCTAATAATTTAATTCCATAAAAAGTTTTGACCAAAATTTCGGGTTACAAAAAAAATCATACTTACTAGGAAGTCACCCATCCTCACACTACTTTCAAGCAAGCACGCTTAACTTCGAAGTTATTATAGATTCATGTTCACTTAAACCAATTTGGTTTTTCTCTTCTAACTTGTCTTAAATTTCTTTTCCAAGGTTTAATGAACCCTTTGGATCACCCAGAAGTTGTAAATTTCCAAATTGCTTCTTTCCAAATGATCTAGTTTGTAAACTGGCTCGGTTTTCTTACTCAGGTTGACCGGTTCTTTTCTGGTTTTCCTTAACTCAAAAGTGCAAGGCTTACAACTCTCCCCTCCTTTTAGGAGTTTTGTCCCCAAAACTTAATTTGCAACCTTGCATGAGGAACCATTTTCTTTGATGTCCATTTGTTGTTTGCTTAACATGCAAACTCTTCTCTTATTCTTTCAATTTGTCCTTTTTACATCCTTCACTTAAGCAATTTCTTTTCCGTTATATTATTTACTCCCTCCATGGAGTTTATCATAACGAGACATACCATACTTCAGAGTATATTCTTAGATTTATATCTTTATTTGCTTAGAGCACATTCTTCCCTTTGAGGTTCTGTACTCAAGATTGGGAATTCCAAGATATTTAACCATTCCCCTATCTACTTAACCCCTTGGTCGTTGAAAATTTTAGCTCAATGTTCTTTCGGGCGTTGCGTACTTGTTTCCACAGTTTTCTTTATTATCACTTTTTCGTCCTATTTTGACCCTTCCTCCATTCATTGTCTATAATAACTTCGGTCCAAATTTTTATATTCGACCTCGTCATGCTTGTTAGTCGACTCTTCCTTACTTTGAGTCATATTCTCCTCAGGATTGTTGGGCTTACATACCCCTTACAGCATGGCATTTTCTAGGACTGTCTTTGTCCATTAGATTTCTGGTACATCTCCTTGAGGGTCTCTCTTAGCTTTTTTTTTTTTTACCTTTTAGGGATCATATAACTTCATCCCTCTTTTCTTTTGATAGCATTCCTCAACTATCCTTTTTACCGTTATCCTCTCATCCATCATGCCTTTGAAGTTATGTCTCACATAACCGCATGGATTTCTCTTACCTACTCATCCTTTCCAAACATTTTTATTGGGTCCTTTCAATTCCAATCATTGGGTTTCCTGATGATTATTGACATACTAGGATTTTTTCCCTTCTTATGTCCTTTCTCGTCTTTAGTGACATCCCTTATTCAATGACTTCCTTTTTTCTTAATCCACTTTTACTTACTCATAAATCACTTCATGATTCTCCATTCTGCAATAATTGCTTTCGATCTATGTGTCGATTACTTTGCTTGGGAAGGTTCACTCCTTCCAATTTTATTCTCTACTATGTCTCTTACAATAGAGATTTTCATCTTAGGAGTTACATGCTCAACCTCCTTATCATTTATTGTATGGTTCTTTCTCCCTTTCTTTGCACCCTTATCTATGTTAGGGCATCTGTTTGCTTTGAATCCTTCTCTATCCAAAACTTTTGTTTTATCCCTTATTCCTTAGATGGGATACTTCTGATTATTGGTTTTATTCTGTGCATTCCACCCTATGCTCGGTCGTCCACTCTTTAAGCTTCATATGCGCGTGTGGACTATGACCCATTTTACCAATTGTGGTTATTCCTTCTTAGCCACATCTTATTTGGGGATTTACTTTCACAATGTTTCTCGAACATTCTTTCCTTTATTACTTTAGTATGGGTTGTCCACTCATTCATACTTATCACAACATCTTTTGGTGCTAATTCGTTAGATTATTTCCGCTTAAGGAGGGTTCACATCCTCCTTGTTTCAAATTCTCTTGTTCACCCTTCGTGAGGCTCACTTAATCGTCTTAAGTCTATAAACCCGGTTTTGGCCATGCCCATCCTATTGTCCATCACAGAGTGTAATCTTTACTACATCTCATCCTTTCTTAGTGTTTTGTTCATTATCTTTGGTTGTGCGCCGTTACTAGTTTTCCTCTTTCTACATGGTTCTCCTATTCTCTCCAAACAGGTCACACTGGACCATTACAATACTTCCTTCCTTGGAAAACATTTCCTAAATAAGGGTTGGTTCCATTTCCTCTTAATTGGGATACGCATGTCTTTACGGGGCTTCCTTCCTTGGTAGGATTCTTTACTTTTCCCTTGACATTCTTTTCTTACATTTGCTCTAGGGGATTTCTACCCTTAAATGACATCCCTTGATGTCGTCTTCTCCTATTTACCTTTACTCCTCAAATCTTGTAGGCACATTTTTTATGCTCTATCTGCATCCTTATTCGTACTCAGTACCTATCTATTTCTTTAGGGAGCGTACAAATCTTCCTTGTTTCAGGATCATTGTGAGAGAGTCTTGCCTATTCCTTTCTTGGCTTGAGTTTAGTCGTTAATTGGCCTTTGGTCCTTTTAAGGATTTCTTGCATCCTTCTTTTCCCAAGTATTTGACCTTTCCGCCTCTCTCTTCTTCGTCGGAACTTAAATTATGGCTTTCCCGAGTATTTGTTCATTAACTGCTTTGCCTCCACCATCTGTTTGGTCTAAGTTTCTTAGGGTAGCTATTTCTCAAGTCCTCCTGTCCTTAACATCCATCTCACTGACCTTTTTAGGGTGTCATTTATTCTCCTTGACCCTATTTGGCTTCATTACTTTTTCCAAGGTGATTCATTCCAGTACATCCAGTTATTTGGCTCTATTACTCTTCCAAGGCAGGTCCTAATTGGCCTCCAATACATCCTTCCATCAAGAAGTTTCTAATGGTGGGTCGGTGCCTTGCACTTCACGTTATGTCCATCTGCCAATCCAATGATTCCTTCAAGGTACTTAGTTGTATGCATCCCTCCAGAGTTCCCTTTCCCAACGTATTCCTTCTCTTCTTCACTCTCATTGTGCCCTTCTCTAGAGTTTCCAAAGGACGTTTCTCTGTGTTTGCCCCTTATGAGAGGGTTCTAGATATACTTCCCATGTACCTTATCCCTACTCTTGAGTTATCTTTCTCGGGTTGACCTTCTTAAGAAGAAATTTAAATTTTGCATTTACCTCATCATTTCTTGACCTCTTGGTGAACCGCTTACTTAGCCAGGTCCATGGTTTCAGTCTCCAGTCCTTCGTGGCCTTTGAATTTATGAGGTGTGAAACACCCCTTCTTTCCTTACACCTATAATAGTTTATCTTGGTACTTGTCTTTAGTAGGGTTGGACACTTCTTCAGGTAATGTCTCAATCGTTCATACTTGTAATAGGTTATTCCTTTACATGGATTGTTGTGGTCCCTTCTTTCCTTCGAGTAGGGCATTTCCAGGGTTACTATTGGTTTGGTGCTCTACCATTCTTTGAGTCTAATCACTTTGACAGATTTCTTACTGAATCTCCTTTGCTAAAGGGTCATGGTAAGACTCTTCCTAGGTTTCTTAATTCCCTAATTCATCTTTCATAATCGGGATGTAACTTTTCCTTAGCTTCCAGGATAGTGTGGGTTTGCTTTATTTTCCTTAGGCCATATTCCCAACACGATTACATCATTAGGAGAGAGAGTTTTGAGAATTTGAGTATTTTATTAATAGGGGGATACAAAAGTTTAGGCTTTCAGCCCTATCACAGGAAATGGTTGAAAAAATAACTAAGGAGCTATGGAATTCTTGATAAACATCTTCCTCCAAACTTAGAGTTGTGCCACCAATAGGTCCTAGCACCATTCTCTAGGATACTTCCCCATTTGGTCCTTTGACATTTAAGCTTCTAGGGTTATCTCCCTATGGAGGTAGGGTGTTGAGTAGAGCCATTCCAAGTTTTCTTGATTCCTCTCCTGGAAGCCATCTGAAAAGTTTAGGATAAATCCTATTAGTTACTATATTTTCTAGTTTTGATTATGTATTCGAGGAAATAGGCTCTAATACCACTCTAGTTGTCATGCCCTGACCCAGTTTGGTCGGATCCCCATGATCAACCCGCCACTCTCCCGGTTTATTAAAGGGTTTCCCCTTATTGTAAACCGTAAAGAGTAAGGTGTCCTTTAACCTAGACCTTTTCCTGGAATAGCACAATCAAAACTGCATGAAATTTAAAACTTTTTGTTATTGGTATTAATTCTAATAATTTAATTTCGGTATTAAATTATTTGTATTAATTCCAATAATTTAATTTATGTATTAAATTATTACTATTAATTACAATAATTAAATATATATTAATTTATGGCTATTTATGATAAGGCGTACGTTCACATAAAAAGTTTTGGCCGAAATTTCGAGTTACAAAAAAAAATCATACTTCCCAGGAGGTCAGCCATCCTCACACTACTCTCGCCCGATCACACTTAACTTCAAAGTTCTTATAGATTCTTGTTCACTTGAACCAATTTGGTTTTTCTCTTCTAACTTGTCTTAAATTTCTTTTCCAAGGTTTAATGAACCCTTTGGATCACCCGAAAGTTGTAAATTTCCAAATTGCTTGTTCCCAAATGATCTGGTTTGTAAACAGACTCGATTTTCTTACTCGGCTTGACCGGTTCTTCCCCTATTTTCCTTAACTCAAAGGTGCGGGGTTCACAGTCCACCACGGTAAGATGGAGAGAAAGTACAATAACAGAAAGTCCCCAGTGTAACAAACTAAAGAACTAAGATACAAATTCCTTAGAAATTTCAAAGGATAAGAGACATGTGGAAGGTAAAGTATAAGTCAAAGAAGGAAGAAAAACAAGAAGTAAATGAATTGTACCTGGTCCTTAAATTTAGGAGAAGGTTTCCAAAGGATAGGGCGATCAAACACTAGAAAATACGAGTGGAGGATGGGCATGATCTACTACAAGAGGGACTGGAAAACCCAAAATAGGAACATCAAAAGAATCCTATATAAGGAAATAACTTTTTTGGACCAAATTATTGGAGGAGTAAATGTAGTTTAACCAAAGATGGGGAACAGTGGAAGAATACACCCCATCCAAGTTGAAAAGAGAAATACTGATGATATAAAGGTACGAAAGGTTAGACACGATGAGGAGCAGAGACCCACCTCAAAGGAATAGGCGAATATTGAAGCGAGTGGAAATGAGGCAAGATCAACAAAAGGTACTCCTAGATCCAAAGAGTAAGAATAAGTTGGTGAAAATACCGGTAAAATATACTCTAGAAATTTAAGGATTTCAATAGTAGATCTATAAAGAAATACTGAGGGAAAAGAGAATGAAAAGCTCAACAGAGAAAGAAATCTTGGAAAGATATTGGTGTATCAAGGAAAGAAAGTGAAATAAACGGAATAAGCAAGAGGATAATTCCTCAAGAACAAGACAATGGGAAGGAAAGAATCATGTACAAAGAGAAACAAATTACCTGACTCATGACTGAGAATTTGTTGCAATAGTGTTGCCCTAAAAATATTGCGACATTACCATTACAGGGTTAAGTACAGGATGTACACAAATCACAAGAGTCTTAAGTACTTTCTAACTTAGAAGGAGTTAAATCACCATCAGAGGAGATGGCTGAAATTGGTGAAGATTATGATCTTGAATGGGTGTAATTGGTGAAGGATTATGGGTGATGACACACCATGATTAAATAAGGAAATGGTGATAAAACCCGAGATTTTAAATTAAAGGATTTTTTAAATAAAGGAGTCCAACACACTCTAATACAATTTTTCTTTTCTCAAAGTGAATTTTTGAAAACCCATTCGTTGAGTAGTCATACTCACCCCCTCCTTTCTATCCCTTTTTTAGGAAAAGAGAAAATGACTAGCAATTATATTGAGCCTTACCCTCTATCAGGTATGCGTAAATTTTCCTTAAGCTTGCATTTTATTTGATATATGTCTTCTAGGGAATAAGATCAAAATTACACCTGGCTCATCTCAAGTTAAAGTAAGAGAAAACTCCTTTTGAACTGAGAGAGCGGCGGGTTGTTCATGGGGATCCAACCAAATCGGGTTGGGACGTGACACGTAAGCAAACAATCCTGAAGAAAAGTGTGATTCAAATAAGGAAGAGTATGTTCGTAAGTATGATGAGGTCAAACATAACTTGGACTTAAGTTGTAATAAATAATGGATGAATGAAGGATCAAAATTGGACGAAGTGGTAATAACATTGAAACCCATGAAATCAATTACTTAATACACGAAAAAATGTCGAGCTAAGGGTTTTAAACGATGAAGAGAATAACTAAACAAAAGAACAATTGAGCACCTTGGAACTACCAATCCTAAAATCTTGAGTAAGAACCCCAAAAGGGAAAAATCTTGCTTCGAGTAAAGAAAGATGCAAACCTAGGGATATACCTTTGGACTCATGGGCAAGACATACTAGTTATGATAAAACTCCAAGGAATGAGTAAATAATATAAGGAAAAGAAATTCCTTAAGTGCGTGATTTATGGTGAACTAAGTGAAACAACGACCAAAGTATTAACATGCCTAAGTTGACATTAAGGGAAGTTATCCTAGAGTGAAATTTAGTTTTGGGGACAAAACTCCTAAAACGAGGGGAGAGATGCAAACCCCGCCCTTTGGAGTTAAGGAAAAATGGAAAATGAACCAGTCAAACTGAGTGAGAAACATTGAACCGGTTCACAAACTCGATCATCAGAGAATGGCCAATTTGGGAAATTTACAACTCCTGAGTGACCCAAAGAGTTCATAAAACATTGGAAAAAAACTTAGGACAAATTACAAGAGAAAAATTAGACCGATTCAGATGAACCAGATCCAATAGGATTGAACTGGTTATTGAACTTAGTCGGTTCATGAACCAGAACCGATAGATAAAGGGCAAACCAGGAAATTTATGAATCCCATGTGACATAAAGAGTCACAAAAGTCAAGAAAAAGGACTTTAGCATGAATTGTAGATGGAAACAAAACCAATTTAGGAGAACCAGATCCGAATTAGTTTGGACCGGTTTGAACCGGATGCTAAATTCATTTTTCTAGGTGGCATAGAAAATTCAAATTTGAGATTTGAGGCCACTATTGGATAGAGAATGAATTTAGATGAATTTGGAAATTTTTAATTTTGAAAAACTCGGTTGAATCGGGCCTAAACTGGATGGTTTGAGCTTTGAACCCGGTTCAGACCAGTCCGGTCCGGTTCGGAATAGTATCATCTTCTTCCATCAAATGACAGCATTGTTCACTCACTAAAAAATTGCATAGCGTCGGCGAAGATCAAAAGTTTCCGGCGAGGGAGTTTCAGGCAATGAATGACCACCATTAAGACACCAATCGGACGGCCAAGAAGTCCCCAAGCTTCCTATATAAAGAGCCCCTCCTCATTCGTCCTCTCCACACCTGAAAAGTCCATTCTCTCTAAATTGCTCCAATTTCTAGCAAAGCTTAAACCAAAGCTCCGATATAGGGTCTTTTCTGTGCCAAAGAAACTGTGGTTGGGTTCTTTGGATATGGGGAGAAGTTAGCTACACGCCTGTAGTCTCCATTTGCTTTGAGGGTCGTAGGAGAAGCGTCGGCGTGATCGAATAGTGAAGAAGCTCCGATGGACCGAAGTTGCCCTATTTTGATCGAGCTAAAATCGAGCAATTCGAGCCCTTCTAATGCCAAACCAAGCCCTCCCAACACCTCCACAGTCCTACAGCTGAATTAGAGCTGAAAGGTAAGCCAATTTGGCTCCACTCTGTAAATTTTGATCGGTGCTAGAGAGAACCGATAGAACTTTGATGATTAAATTCTCACTCAATTCAGTGTCAATTGATGCAATTCTTGATTCTAGGAGGAACCTCAGGATAAGATCCCAGATTGAAAGTTTGGACTGCTATGCCACAGACAGTAAGCTTTCGAAGCTTTCTCTCTCTAAGTCCAATTTTCCAACAAAGCTCCATTTAAGCTCATTCCGACACCAAATCATACAATTCAAAGTGCAATTGAATCGTATGAAGGTGTAGGAACTCCAATCTAATTTCAATTTCAACAATTAAACTCATTTAATTGATCAATTTGATAAAATCAATTTTGGCTAAGTTAGAAGGTTGAAATTAGGAAAAAATTGGGGGAAATTTGGAGATTTCAAAAATTCAAGGGACTAAAGTGCAATTTTATAAAATTGAGGACTAATTGGGCATGATAAATATGTTGGAGGACCAATTGGACAATTTTAAAATATTTGGGGCAAAACATACCATTTTTGTAAAGAAGGGGCAAAATGGTAATTTTGGAAAAGTTGGGGATCAAATTGGAAATTGTGGAAATTGAAGCCCTTTTTGTGAATTTGAATAAATTGAGGTCCTACGGAGAACTTTAAAAGTTTCAAGACTCAATTTGAGGAAAGCTGGCATTAGGGACTTAAAGCTAAAGAAAAATAACTTTAGGGACCTAATTACAAATAAATGAAAAGTTTGATTTTCTCATTAATTTGGGATGAATGATGTAAACCCCGCACTTTTTTGTTAAGGAAAACCAGGAAAAGAACTGATCAAACCGAATAAGAAAATCAAGTTGGTTTACATTTGGGAATAAGCAATATGGGAATTTACAACTTTTGAGTGATCGAAAGGGTTCAATAAAACTTGGAAAAGAAACTTAAGACAAACTAGAAAACAAAAACTAAATTGGTTTAGGTGAACTAGATTCCATAAGAACTTTAAAGTTAAGCGTGCTTGCTCGAGAGTAGTGTGAGGATGGGTGACCTCCTACGAAGTATGATTTTTTTTGTAACCCGAAATTTTGGTCAAAACTTTTTATGCGAACGTATGCCTTATCATAAATAGCCATAAATTAATATATATTTAATTATTGTAATTAATACCAATAATTTAATACATAAATTAAATTATTGCAATTAATACAAATAATTTAATATTGAAATTAAATTATTAGAACTAATACCAATCATTTATGGCAATATTAATACTAGTAATAAATCTCTCCCATTTAATACACGGTTTTACACCTATATAAATAGGTAATCCCCATTCATTCTCCGCAAACTTGAACACTTCTCTCCCTCTCTCTACTGCTCCATTTCCCGGTGAAGCTCGAACCAGAGTTTCAACTTACACATTTTTCTTAGCCTCAAAAAGAGAGGTCGAGCTCTTTAGAACCAGGGAGAAGTCAGCTATCGGATAGAAAACTATACTCAATCCGAGAATAACTAGAGAAGTGTCGACATGGTGGAATAGTGAAGCAGCTCCAGCGGACCGAAACTGCCCTATTTCGACGAAGCTGAAATTGGCCATTTTGAGCTCTCCTTAGACCAAACCAAGCCCTCCCACGGCCGAATTAGGACTGAAAGGTAAGCCAATTCGACTCCCCTCTGCAATTTCCGGTCGGTGCTAGAGAGAGAACCGATGAAATTTCAATGATGAAATTCTAACTCAATTTGGCATCAATTGATGCGATTCTTGATTCTAGGATGATCCTCAAGATGAGAGCTATCTGCCTAGATCAAAAGTTCGGACCACCAGCCCTCACTAGTGAGAAATTGAAGCTTTGTCTCTCTACAGTCTGTTTTCCGGCGAAGCTCCGTTTAAGCTCGTTCAACGTTAAAATCTGCGATTCAAAGTTTCTTAGAATCGTATGAACATGTAGGAACACAATTTCAACTCCAATTTCAATAATTAGAAGTGTTTCATCGGTCAATTTGATGAAATAAAATTCGGTAGTGTTGAAAAGTTGAAATTGGGGGAAAATTAGGGATTTTCAAAATTCAAAGGGCCAAAATGCAATTTTATGAAATTGAGGGTCAATTGGGCATGAAAATAATGTTGGAGGACCAATTGAGGAATTTTGGAATTTTTGGGGCAAAACTTACCATTTTTGTTAAAGAATGGCAAAATGGTAATTTTGGAAAAATTGGGGGACCAAATTGGAAATTTGGGAAATTAAACCCCTTTTTGGTGAAATTGAATAAATTGAGGTCCCAGGATAAATTTTAAAAGTTACGATACTCAATTTGAGGAAAAATCGACATTAGGGACTTAAAGTTAAAGAGAAATAACTTTAGGCACCTAATTGCAACTAACTAAAAGTTTGGGTTTTCTCATTCATTGGAAATGACTGAAGGTTGTTATGCCGAGTAATAATTAACAAGGTTGTTCATATCGTGTAGGAACATGAAATACCGGGAATGCCAGCAAGGACAAGCTCGCGTGAATACAAAGAATCGGTTTAGTGGAATTCACGGCATTAACGGGTGAGTGGGTTTACTAACATCATACCCGGTTGGGATGATGAGCACAACTTAAAATTAAAAACCACTTACCGGTTGTGATTGAAAATTTTATATCATACCTGTTTGGGAATGATAAGTACCTCGATATAAAAACCCACTATTAAGTGGTATTTTAAACAGCGCTACTTAGAGGAAGTGATGTGAAAATCATGCGGAAAAACTAATTACCAATTGTAAGTAGATCATACCTAGTTGGTATGATAAGACTTCCTCGAAGGAAGTTGAAAACCCGTTCATCGGTTATGAACGGAGGTGTTCTTATACTCGGGCGATATAATGGATAGAGAAAACATATGTTTTGTTGGAAGTGCTCTCCCCTGACTGTGTGCAAATGCTTAAACAATTTGGGAGACCTTCTCGATGGAGCTCGAATAGCTCTGATAGGTCGAGGGCCTCGATTTTTGAACTTGGGGGCTAAATGCCCAATTTTGAAAATCTCGTACAGTGGGCCCAAGGCTATTTGGCACGAGCAGGAGCTTGTAAACGAACATGATATATGTGCCATAAAACTTAATTAGTGAATTGTTTGGCCATGGTACCAAGATAGGACCGACATGCTCGGTCAACTAGCAGCAGTGCAACATGACAGATCGACGGACCAGTTAAGACAAACAACTGCGGGTTGAGTTGAGAGTCGGGGCAATTGGACCAGTGGCACCATATATTACATGGCAATATAAGAAAACAGTTTTTGTGCATGCACTGTGAGTATGGGATCATCAAGACACCCATGAGGGGTAGTGATGAGTCCTAAGGGCACTAGACGACCTGGTGGCTATAAGGGCAGTTCATCGTTCCAGGTGTCTGTGCGAAATCTAGAGTAGCACCAAGCGCATGAGACCGAGGTGGGGACAGGATGAGGTCTTTGTCCTCATACGGACACGAAGAAGTGATTTCATGATTGTGGGTCGGATGTCGCGTACATCCACTTATTCCCAAGGTAGAAGTGGTCGTACTTCTATCCGGGTGGCAAGAAAAGTCGCTCCGAAGCCACTAGCGGGTTTAGTAGTGATACTCACTTACGAATGTGTGTAACCTTCATGATGAAGGATGTGTGTTTGGTGATGACACACCGTGGTAAATAAGAAATGGTGGAAAAACCTGAATTTTTAAATGAAGGGATTTTTAAAAATAAAGGAGTCTGGCACACTCCATATAAATGTTTTTCTTAAAAGTCAAAAGCTTTTAAAAACCCATTCACTGAGTAATCGTACTCACCCTCTCCCTTATATCCATTTCAGGAAAAATCGGAAATCCTCCCCTCAAAGACCATCAACTAAGATGCCTGTAAGACAGGTATGTAAAGTTTTAAATTTCATGCAGTTTTGATTATGCTATTCCAGGAAAATGTGCAGGTTAAAGGACACCTTACTCTTTACGATGTACAATAAGGGGAAATCCTTTAATAAACCGGGAGAGTGGCGGGTTGATCATGTGGATCCGACCAAACAGGGTAAGGTATCGGGAGAGTGGCAGGTTCAATGATCAAGCGGTTAACTCGACACGAAAATGGTTAGTTATCTTGGAATTCCCAATCTTGAGTACAGGACCTCAAGGGGAAGAATGTTGCTCTAAGCAAATAGAGAGATAAAATCTAAGAACATACCCTAAGGTAAGGTTTGTCTAGTTATGACAAACTCCATGGAGTGAGTAAATAACATTAATGAAAAAGAATTTCTTAAGCGAAGGTTGTAAAAGTGACTAATTTCAAGAACGAGAGAAAAGTTTGTATCTTAAGCAAACACCTAAGGGGCATCAAAGGAAATGATTGCTCACGCAAGGATGTTAACTATTAGGCCAAAGGATAATGAACAAGGATGTTCATATCATGTAGGAACACGAAGTATTAGGAACGCTAGCTAAGAGAAGTTCGCATAAAGGCAACAAGTCAACTAAGAGGAAATTTACTACACTATTGGGTGAGTGGGAATTTAATATCATATATGGTTGGGTGAGTGGGAATTTAATATCATACAAGTCAACAAGTCAACTCCCTCGACTGTGTGCCACTGCTTAAAATTTTTGGGAGACCTTCTTGACGGGAGCTCGAATAGCTCATAAAGGTCGGAGGCCTCAGTTTTGGAACTTGGGGACTAATATGCTCGATTTTTAAAATCTTGAACAGTGGGCCCTAGGCCAATTGGCATGAGCAGGTGCTCATAAATAAACATGATTATTAATCCATGAAAACTTAAGTAAATGAGTTGTTTGGTGATGGTATAGAGGCAGGACCGACATATTTAATGGACTAGAGGCAGTGAGACATGATAGGTATTCGGACCAGTCAAGACAAATAGCTATAGGTCGAGATGAGGGTTAGGGCCGTTGAACCAGTGGCACCACAGATTATATGGCTTATGTGAAAACTATTGATTTGTGCATGCACTATATTACAGGACCTTGAAGACGCCCAAGAGGGGTAGTGATGCGTCCTAGGGCAAAGTCTTGCGAAGCTCGACGTAGCTTCACGCTCATGAGATTGGGGTGGGGACAGGATGAGGTCTCTATCGTCATACGGACACGATGTTTTGTTACGAGATTGAGGGTCGGATGTCGCGAACATCTACTCATTCTTAGGGTAGAAGTGGACATGCTTCTATCTATGTTGTTAGTAAAGTCGCTATAATGCCACAAGTGGGTATAGTGGACGGGTTGGCCTGTGATTGTGTGTTTTATCTTCATGATGAAGGATGTGTGTTGGGTGATAAACACACCGTGGTAATAAGAAATGGTTATAAAAATCGAATTGAGAATGAAACTTTTTTTTCAAAAAAATAATGAATTTGGCACACTTTCCTAAAAGTAAATGTAAAAAAAAACCCCATTCACTAAGTCATTGTACTCAACCCCTCCCTTATATCCCTTTTCAGGTAAACCAAGAAAACCTACCCAAAGACCTCAGATAACTATACCTGCAAGATAGGTATGTAAATTTTAAATTATTCTCTTTTGATTAATGTTATTCTAGGAATGGTGCAGGTATAAAGGACGCCTTACTCCACACGATTTAAAGAAGGGGAAAACCCTAAATAAACCGAGTGAGTGGCGGGTAGCTCATGGGGATCTGACCAAACTAGGTCGGGTTGTGATAGGACACATGGTAGCATCCCATTGGCTGCTCATGTCTACGTGGCTCCTGACCGGGCATCTGTTGAACATTGACTGGTTGACTGACCACGTGTCTCTCTCTAATTGGTCAACACTTCTAGGCATTGACTGAGCGACAAACTAGGCGCACTTTGCCATGTGTCGTGCATTGATTGGTCGTGCATACTAACTGAACATTGACTTGGTAGCGGTCCATTGATCCGATAGACTGTTGATCAATACAATCCGATCGGGTTAGGTGACCCGAAAATTAAAATTTTTTTGTTTAGGCCCAATTCGACCAGTTTTCTAAAAATTAAATTTTTCTAAATTAATATAAATTCATTTTCTATCAAATTGTGGCCTCAATTTTCCAAATTGAACTTTTTAAGCACCCTAGAAAAATGAATTATCGAACAGGTTCACCATGGTTCAATCCAATTCAAGTTCAGGTCACCCTGAATCGGTCTAGTTTTCTCATCCAATTCACTTCATGGTTTTCCCCATGATTTTTTTACTTCTTGGTTACTTTGGATTTTCAATGTTCCCACTTTAACCCTTCTTTACCATTTTTTGTTCATTTAATTGCTTGGTTTTCTCATGAAAATTGCCGGTTCTTTTCCTAGTTTTCTTATCATTGAAAGAACAGGGTTTACAACTCTCACCTCCTTTTAGGGGTTTTGTCCCCAAAACTCTTACATCTCAAATAGTTAAGGGTGCCTATAGCTCATGGCACTTTCAGTCTCCAACGTCTTCTCTTGTACTTGGCCATTATGCCAAAGAACCTTTACCATGGGAATCTTCTTATTCCTTAGGTTCTTGTCTCATTGGTCGAGGATTTGTATTGGCTCCACTTCATAGGTTAAATTCTCTTCTAACTCATGTGGGGGCCGATCCAGCACATGACTGGGATCGAGTTTGTATTTCTGAAGTATTGATATATGGAATACACCATGTATTCTTTGCAAGTCTGGAGGCAGTTCGAATTTGTATGTTACTAGTCCCATCCTCAAAATTATGGTGTAGGGAACAATGTACCTAGGTTTCAACATCCCTCGCTGTTGAAACCTAAGTATTCCTCTCTATGGGAATACCTTGAGAAATACTTGATCTCCCACTTTGAACTCTAAGTTCCTTCTCTGATGGTCGGCATAGCTTCTTTGCATGTCCTTGGTCGCCTTAAGTCAACTCCTTATGACTCAAATTTTCTCAGTGGTATCCTCTATAAGCTCTATCTTTTCGAGCTTCCTTTACCCCATCTCCTCCCAAAATAAGGGTGTACGACATGGTCATCTATAAAGGGCCTCATAATGCGCCATTTGTATACTGGCCTGGTAACTATTATTATAAGCAAACTCCATTAGGCATATGTAATCTTCCCAACCCTTATTCGTTGTGAGTACGCATGCTTGGAGCATTTCTTGGGATGGAATGTTGTAATCATATGGAGTTTGGTTCCCAAAGCATTTTGTAGGGTGGGCCAAAACCTTGAGGTAAACATCGAGTACTAATCTAATACTATGCTTATTGGGACACCATGGAGCCTTACAATTTCTCCCACATATAGAGTGGCCAATTGTTCCACGGAGTCGGTTACTCTTATTGGTAGGAAGTGGGCGGACTTGGCCAATCTGTCCACGATAACTGAAATTGCGTCTCGTCCTTTCCTTGTCACTAGTAGTCCCATCATAAAATCCATGGTGATATGCTCCCATTTCCATTCAGGGACTGGTAGAGGTTGTAGCAGTCCTGAGGGTTTTTGGTGTTCTGCCTTGATTTACTGGCAAGATAAGCATCATGCCAAATATTTCGCAATGTCCCTCTTCATCCCTTTTCACCAATAGTCCTGTTTGAGGGTGCAGTACATCTTGGTAATACCATGATGCATTGAATACACAGAGTCATGTGCTTCTTCTAGTATGAGTCTCCTCAACTCCTTATTATGGGGCACACAAACCCTACCTTTGTAGGTAAACTGTCCATCACTTTGAAGGATAAAGTTTGGGGTCATTCCCTCGGTGATCGAATTCAGGTTTGGTTGGAGTTCTTTATCCCCTTTCCGGTATACCCTTATTTGTTCTACCAAGCTGGGTCTTACAACTATATTATCCATAAGGCACTTCCCTTCTCTATTCATTTTGAGGTCTACCTTCATCTCTCCCAATTGTTGTAACAAGGGTGAATAGTTTGCCTTTATCTAGACTACCTCTATTTGATACTTACGGCTGAGAGCGTCTGCCACCACATTAGCCTTTCCTAATCGTTTGGGGCTTTTCTTATTCCTTCATCCTTGCCAACCTCCATGTTGGAGTCATCCCGATTCCACTTGACGGGTTTCGTGATCACTTCCTAACTTCTTGACATACGTAGAATTTTCCTCCCTTATGCCTTTCCACATATCCAGCGAGTATTTTCTTAAGAATTTTTGGGCCTTAGTCCACCCTTACTCGCTTGCGTTCCTTTCATGGTTTTTCATCATGTATGGTTTCCTTATAGTCCATTCGTCGAATCTTAAAGCCCCTATTAGAGGTTTTCCTTCTATTGGTCTTGGTTCCCTACCCACTTACTTCAAAGTAGTGATTTATACCTATGAACCCTTTTATGAGATCAAATACATGAAATAGGGTCAAATGACTGTGACATGTTCATGTTCATGTTCATGAAATAGGATCACATACCCTTTTAAGTGTCTCACTCACCAAATGACTGTGACATGTTTATCCCCAATCAGCCTCCTAAGTTTGGATCATGCTCCCTTGCTCACATTCTTGCCCAAATTTATCCCTACACGGAGTGAGTATCAAAATAAGGAAAGGTTCATAATGAAAGGCCTACCATTCTCATGTATTAGCAACTAGGCCCTAATTTTTACCTTATTGCACTTAGGTCCCTAAAGTTCATAATCTTTGACTTTAGGTCCCTAATGCTCTATTATCTTTAATTAAGCACCTAGGACTTCCAATATACTCATTTGCTCATTAATGTTTCTCAAAAATCACAATTGGTACTCAACTTTTTCAAAATTTTCCAATCAGTCCCTTAACTTTCCAAAATTATCGATCGGCCACAAATTTTCTAAAACTGACCAATTTGTACCAATTCTTCTAAAAATGACCAATTGGTCCTCCAAGTTCTTCTACTTTGCCAATTGACCTTCAATTTTAGAAAAATTGCATATAGGACCCTCAATTTTCAAAATTCCCAAATTTTCCCCAAAAGTTTCCCCCAATTTCACCCTTTTTATTGACCTAATATGATTTCTTCAAATTGGCCTTTAAAATGGGGTCAATTGTTCATTTTTATGGTGCTAATCGATCTCTTCATTTCCATGCGATCTGACCGAGCTTTGAATTGTTGTTTTTTGGTCTAAAATGAGCTCAAACGAAGCTTCGCCGGAAAACTGAACGTAGAGAGAGAAAGTTTTGAGAACTTATTGTCGGAGTTGTGGTAGTCTGAGCTTTTGATTTGGGAAGAAAGCACTAGTACATAGGGTCCTTCTAGGATCAAGAGCCAATACAATTTGTGTTATTAGCAGTAGAAATTTGGTTAGGAAATTTTAGGCACTTTCTCTCTCTAGAATCGAACTATTCCAACGAGGGACGACCGAATTAACTTACATGTTTCCTTAGGGAGGTCGAGTGCAGGCAAGAGAGGCTAGGGGAAGGCTCGGTTTAGCTATAGGAGGTCTAAATTAGCCAAATTTGAACTGGATAGAACAGGGCAGCCTCAGTTCCTATGGAACAGCTTCACTGTTCGGGCCCTTTGGTGCTTCTCCAGCAATCCTCATGTCGAATGGAGGGTGCCGTTAGGTAGCTAACTTTCTCCAGAGTCTGTAAGACTTGAATTTTCCTTTTGAGGTTGAAAGAAGTGCACAAGTCGGAGCTCTGGTTTGAGCTTTGTCAAGAAGCCAAGCACTTCTTCTTCTTTAGAGGTTTGAGGTGTGACGAGGATGAATGAAGGGGAGCTCTTTATAAAGTGAGCTTGGGGACCATCTGCTCTACCAATTTCCATATCGGTCGGGTTTATCTTCATTGGAAAATGCCAAAATTGGTGGTAATATTCCCTCACCAGAAATGGAAGGTGAACATTCCTTGATGAACAGTGTCATCGAATGAAGGAAGATGACGACACTATTTGGGACTAAAATAAAAACTACTAAAATTTTTGGGAACTAGTTTGCAAAATGGTAAAACTCAGAAGAAAAGATTTTGAATGAAAAGTTTGATGACTAGGAAGTGATTTTTGGGAAGTTGGGGGATAAGGTGTGATTTTTGGATATTTAGGGGGCTAAGTTGTGATTTTGCATATTTGGGGGGCTAAGGTGAGATTTTTGAATATGGAGGACAAAAATATAAATATTTATAAGTTGAAGGCCGAAAATAATATTTTTTTAAAGTTTGGGAAAAAATGTGAATTTTGGAACTTGGAGGCTGAAAGTGTTCATTTTTTAAAGTTTGGGGAGTAAGATGAAATTTTTGAAAAATTAGGGAAATGATGTATTTTTGAAAGTATGTGGCAAATAGGTAATTTTTTAAATATTTGGGGAAAAAATTAATGATTTTTAAAAGAATACCAAAGTATAATTTGGGGAAAAGGTGACCAAAGTATAAAATGGAGAAACTTTGGGACCATATTGGTTAAAGAGAACATGTAAGTATCAGGATTAAACCATCAAGCCGTGATAATGGCTAAATAAAAATATGGAAACCCATTAGTTATATAGTTAAAATTGTAATGTTAAGCCCGAATAAAATTAAATGAAAATAATATGATTGGTTATGAATAAATTGTAGGTTAAAAGGACAAACGGTTATGGTAAGAGATATGCAGAACAAACACTTGAGAACATAACATAATGGCTAAGATTATAATCACATGTGAGTGGTTTTATTAACGACGAGTATAATTTGACCAATGTGATCACTTTACATCTTTATATATCATGATGTGTGTGCCTATTTTAAATACCTCTTAAAATCTTAGAAAACTACATGGGCGATTTATTTTAAATCTAAAGGAAATGTTAAGGAAATGGGCTTAAGGCACAATACTTTGAAAAGGGGAGATAAGCCCAATGTTTTAGTAAATGGGATTAAGACTCGATGATTTCAGAAAGTGGGTTGAGATATAATTCTTAGAAATAAGCCTATGTCCAATAATATCAAATGTGGACTAAGATCCAAATGTGTTAAAAAATGCGCTTAAGGTCCTAATTTTTAAAAGAAGGCAAAAGCAAAGGTTTATAATGAGTTAAGGGAATCTTTTAAAGAGTGGTTGAAAATCTTAGATTTGAAAAACATTGGCATGGACCCACAATCAGTCTATGAATGTTAAGAAAGGATGAACTTTAGCTTGAGTGATTTCAAATATGAGTAAAAATTTTGCAAAAGAAATACCTATGTGTAAAAGTGATATGGTGTCAAAGTTTTTGAAATACTGAAAATATAAGTAGCAATGGTTGGCAAGATAGTAAGGTAATATCTAACTTACCAAACACTTGACAAGTGGACTTTGAATAAGTCAATGTTTTGTCATTTTTATTAAACTTTGTATATGTTTGAGTAGGATGAGATTCTGTGATCTATAGGACGCATATGTGAAGAGATTTTTTTATCGCTCAAGATATACTAGAAGTAGGAGCGGGGTTAAAAAGGAGGAAGATTGTGACTTCATATTATCCGAACCTAAGGTAGTCATAAGGTAGAGATCCACATTACCACTCGTGATCAAGTATTGACTCAGACTCTATGTAACCTTAGAAATGAGCAAATTGTCAAATTTTCTATAAAAATAATACATTGAAATCGTCAAATCTTCTATAAAAATAATCTACTGAAATGGAGGACACATTGTGCAACCTCCAAAAAAAGTACCTGAAAAGAAGAATTGGATGAAGAGTGTTGTTAAGGAGCCCATGAAGTGGTTGTCTTATGATTTGGGTTTTGTTGAAGTGTAAATAGGTAAAAGTCAACTCAGTATATCTACAGCTGCAACCACTACACCACCTCAAGGATAACAACACCTACAAGCCAACTCAACATATCTACACGGATTTGTTATCAGCAGTGATTGCATAATAAAAGCCAAATCAACATATATGTAGAAACTTATTATTTGTAGTAATTACCTTTGTTTATTGCATATTCTTTTCTTATTTTGTATGTAAAAGTTGTATATAAATTATCATACAAGTGAAGAATGAACACACATAGAAATTATCCACTTCCTTTTCCTTTCTTTTATGGTATCAGAGCATTTCGCTCAATAGCTTCCTTCTCCTGGGAATTTGGCTACTACATAGAATTATCTTTTCTTTTTCAATTATTTTCTCAAATACATAGCCTGCATAGCACACTTCTTCCTCATTCAATGATTTTCTCAAATACATAGCCTGCGTAACACACTTCTTCCTCATTCAAGCATTTTATTAAATACATAGCCTGTGTAGCACACTTCTTCCTTGTTGAAGCATTTTCTCAAACACATAGCCTTCGTAGCGCACTTCTTCCTCATTCAAGCATTTTCTCAAGCACATAGCTTGCGTAGCGCACTTCTTCCTAATTCAAGCATTTTCTCAAACAAATAGCCTGCGTAGCACACTTCTTCCTCATTCAAGTATTTTTCTCAAACACATAACTACCTTGAACACTCAAAATGAGCTCGTCAACCACCATCATTCTTCCCAATGTACTTCCCTCCCTACCAATCAAACTTGACAACACCAACTACTACCTGTGGCGGAATAACATCAGTAATATGCTAAAAGCTTATCAACTATATGGCTATGTCGATGGTAGCATACCTAAGCCAAAACCTACCTTGCTGGTGAAAGAAGAAGATGAGGAACTCGAGATTGTCAACCTAGAATATGATGCGTGGGTGGTCCAAGATAAGTTCACCTTGACTGCACTAACCACATCTCTGTCTACAGAAGTCAATTTACAGATCATTGGTGTTTTCATATCAGCTAAAGCATGGATCAAGCTGGAAACTCTATACAGCTCTCAAACTCATGCTCAGAAGGACATTCTTGACCAACATTGGTGAGAGATACAGAAGGGTGATCAATCCATGGCCACCTACCTCTCCATCATCTCAACCCTCGCCACCAGCTTTGACCAAATCGGTCGCCCCAAACCTGACCATGAAATTAAATACAAATTGTCCGATGGTCTTGACGGGGAATGGGAGGCACTCACCCTTGTTATGTTGCTTGTTCTGGATGACATGACTCCGGACTCCTTGAAGGCATTATTGCTCGCCCAAGACACCTGTCGTGTTGAGAAGTATGAAATCAATTTAGGATTTGCACCCCTATCTGGAATCACAGGAGCTACCAATATATCTCAGCCTCTTGTAGCTACTGTAGCTGCTCGAAGCTCCCGCGATCTCCTCTCAACGCCTCTGATGCCTTCTTTTCGTTTTGCAAGTCGACAATCACAACAGAGATTCTTTCCAAGCTTTCATCGACATATTGCACCTCATAGAGGTTCTGCTCGATGGAATGATAGAACCCCTAATAGGAGATTTTCAGCCCAACGACTTCCGTCTAGTCCAATATTTAGGTGTCGTCTAGTAGGCTCCATTCGCTCTTCTGGAACTTAGGGTGCACAAGGCCTGCTTGGGAAAGAAAAAGGTAGTCCATCTAAAAGGCACGACTTACGACCTTCCGAGCCTACATGCCAACTATGTGGATTAATGGGCCACATGGCCAACCATTGTCCATCATACGAGCTCAAGCTCGTCACACATCAGGCTCATCCCTCTTACAATTCAGAGCCCACCCCCCATCAACTCGATTGGTATATTGATTCTGGTGCAACCACACATATCACTAACACCTTATCTCACATGTTTATTTAGGACGATCCTACCCTTCCTGAGCATCTAATGATCGGCGACGGGACTGGTTTACCAATTTTATCCTCTAGTTCTACTTATCTTCACTCTCCACCTCATAAATTTCTTCTTAATCATATTTATTATGTTCCCCAGATTTCCTTAATTCTTCTCTCTATCTCTCAATTTACTTGAGATAACCCATGTTATTTTAAATTTTATTCTACATATTTTCTTATCAAAGATCTTTTCTCTCATCAGAAGTTGTTGCACGGGAGTCGTAAGGGCGGACTCTACTATATTCGCACAAGTCGTACATTTTCTCCCATTTTTCCTTCTACTTATGTCAGTCATTTCGCATATGTTTCTATTTGGAATCAATGTTTGGGACATCCTGCTTTTCCCATTATTAGTCATGTGCTTTCTAAATATCTCTCTATGAAAAATATATCCCCGTTGTCATTATGTGAATCTTGTTCTTGTAGTAAAGTTATTCAGCAACCATTTCCTCTCACACATCATAAGAGTCTCACTCCACTTGAGCTAATTCATACCGATATATGGGGATCTGCTTCCATTCTCTCTCACACAGGACATACTTACTATGTACAATTTCTTGATGATTATAGTAAGTTTTCTTAGTTTTACGTTCTGAAGTACCGTTCTGACATTATCTCTGTTTTTCGAGCATTTTGTTTACAAGTTGAAAATCAACTTAATTCCAAAATTAAATACTTACAATCTAATGGGGCTAAAGAATTTTTGTCCAAATCTTTTCAGTTAGAATTGCTGGTTGCATAAATCTCTGACCGTATTTCATGTCTTCATACGCCTCAACAAAATGGTTCTACTGAACGTAAGCATCGCAACATAGTTGATATGGGTCTTACTCTCCTAATTCATTCTCATGCTCCTGTTAAATACTGGGATTTTACCTTTGAGACAACTGTATATCTCATCAACCGTCTTCCTACTCAGTCTCTTGGGTTTCGTTCGCCTATTCAGGTCCTCACCCATACTCTTCCTCATTTTAAATCTCTTCGTATTTTTGTTGTCTTTGTTTTCCATACCTTCATCCTTATCTTTCACACAAATTACAACCTTACTCTTCACCTTGTATTTTTCTCGGATATCCCTTTAATTATGTAGCTTACTGAGTTCTTGATCCAAGAACTAGTCACATTTTTATTTCTCGTACCGTCCACTTTAATGAGTTTGTCTTCCCCTTCTCTCATGACCGTCTGCCCCTGGCTGCCCCCATCCAACACTCCATCGCTACTCTCCTAATTCCCTCCCCTATCCCAACGCCGCCATTGGACTCAAGTATGGTTCCTCATTCTCCTTTGAATATACATGAGACTTCTTCACAGGCCTCTCCTACGGGTTCACCTACTCCTCTATCGGTTCCCCGCATGGTCACTCACTCTCAGGATGGCTCTGTTCCTCCCCGGCACTTTACTATCAACCCCTCCTTGCTTGTGGCATAGGAACCTCGCACCTTTGCTCAAGCTCGTCATGACCCTCTTTGGATGGACGCCATGAAAGCTGAACTCTCTACGCTTCTTCACAATCATACATAGGATTTGGTTCCTGCCCCTCCTGATCATCCTGTTATTGGTTGCAAATGGGTTTATAAGATTAAGATAAATCCCGATGGTGCCATTGCTCGACATAAGGCTTGACTCATTGCCAAAGGTTTCTCCCAACAACCGGGTATAGATTATGATGCCACCTTTAGCCTAGTCATCAAATCTGTCACCATTCGAGTCATCCTCTCCGTTGCGATCTCTTCCAATTGGCATATTCGTCAATTAGACGTAAATAATGCTTTTCTGCATGGTCACCTTACTGAGGAAGTCTACATGTCTCAACCACCCAGGTTCTCTGGCCCTGTTTATCCTCATCATGTGTGTCGACTTCAGTGGTCACTCTATGTACTCAAATAGGCTCCCTGTGCCTAGTTCCTCCGCCTCAACTCCTTTCTTCAAACTCTAGGTTTTTGTGGCTTCATTGTTGATAGCTCTTTCTTCATTTATCGCACTGCTTGTTTTGTTATATTTCTGCTTATCTATGTTGATGATCTTCTCATCACAGGTTCGCCCACTGTTCCTATCGAGTCCATTATTTGTGCTCTTCAAGCTGAATTTTCTATCAAGGATTTAGGTCCACTGCATTGCTTCCTTGACATTGAAGTCAAGCAATCCTCTCAAGGTATTCACCTTACCCAAACCAAATATATTCATGATTTTCTCTCTAAAGCTGCCATGACTACTTGTCGGCCTATATCAACTCCCATTAGCTCTAGCCCCTGTTTGTCTGCTCTTACGAGCACTTTACTATTTGATCCAACCTAATATTGTCAGATTGTGGGTTCTCTTCAATATCTCACTCTTACGTGGCTTGATATCACTTATGTTATTCACAAAGCATATCAGTTTATGCACCAACCCACAGATGCTCATCTGTCAAGTATATCCTTCGCTATCTCCAAGGTACTACCCACATTAGCTTAACTTTTTGGCGTTACTCACCTCATGATATGCATTATTTTTCTAATGTCGATTGGGCCAACAACCCTGATGATCGTCGCTCTGTTAGTGGATTTGCCATTTTTCTGGGTCATAATCTGATCTCATGGAGCTCTCATAAGCAATGCACTGTTGCTCGCTCAAGCACTGAAGCTGAATATAAAAGTATTGGCAATGTTGCTATAGAGATTATCTAGCTACGCTCCCTACTTCATGAACTTCATCAACCTCTCTCTAGCCCTACTACATTGTGATGTGACAATCTCTCAACCATTTATCTCACAGACAACACTGTTTTTTACGCCCGCACCAAACATATTGAAATTGATTATCACTTTGTTTGTGAACAAGTTAGCAATAGGCATCTTCGTGTTCATTTTATTAGTACTGATTCTCAATTGGCTGACATTCTTACCAAAGGAAAGTCTACTTCTCGCTTTTGCTTTTTACAGTTCAAGCTCAATCTCTCAGATCTCCCCTTGAGCTTGTAGGGGAGTAAAAGTCAACTCAGCATATCTACCGCTGCAACCACTACACTACTTCAAGGATAACAATACATACAAGTCAACTTAGCATATCTTAAGGATTTGTTATCAACAGTGATTGTATAATAAAAACCAAATCAGCATATATATATAGAAATTTATTATTAGCAATAATTAACTCTATTTATTGCATATTATTTTTTTTATTTTATATGTAAAAGTTGTATATAAATTATTATACAAGTGAAGAATAAACATACATAAAAATTATCCACTTTCTATTCCTTTCTTTTAATAGGGGAAAATCTTTAAGAGTGATAAAATCTTCAACATTTTTATAAGTACATATGAAACTTGCTACACTCTTGGTTACATCTTCCTCCCTCACTCTTTCATTCTTGACATCTCTTTCTCAAATTTGGGCTTGGGAGAGGAACGCTTACTTGGAATTTCTTTGAGAGAAATCGAAATCTTGAGAGAGGTAAGGCTCTAGTGAATCTTGAGAGAGGTAAGGGAAGCTCTAGTGAATGGACCTCAAAATCTCAATCTTTGCCCTCCTCCGTGTCAGACTCTTGTCCCTACCAAATTTGCTTGTATTGTGGTGTTTTCTTCTGCCTAGGAGAGTTTGTTCGATCACTATTTATAAAGGATAAATTTATTTGAGTTTGAAAGGGGCAAGGATCTAAATATTTTTACGGAGAAGACTAGGTAGCATGATCAAAGGAAAGGACGTTGTAGTATTTGATCCATCATGATTAATTTAATCTAAAAATATAATTATCATCATATCATTTTTCAATATGATTTTAATCTGGCATCTAATCTGGTTTAGTCATACAAGAATAGACAAACAATTAACTGAAAATAGCTAGAAACAAAAAAATATCATAGTTAATTCATATTAGGTTGACTTTCATAGAAGTGCATAAAAGGTTATCAAATTTGGCTAATAGAAATTGGGTTAATTATATAGAAAAGTGCTTTTGGAAGTATTCTTAAATTGTATCCCATCACTCTGCTTTTGTACGGTGAGTTCCTGTACAAAAGTGGACTTTTAAATTTTATTAATTTAATATTATTTTTAAAATTTTATTTATTTCCATATTTTTAAGATACTAAAATATATAAATATCAATATAAATCATAACCTAATTAATTAAAAAAGAACAATTTAATTTATAATATATGGAAAAATATTCTCATATTTTTGCATTACCTGCTTTTAAGATAAATATTATTATATAGTTATGAAATTTATTTAATAACAGTAAATATGGATAATTTGGTATAATTTTAGGAAAACTCATTTATCAAATATAATATATTATTATATTTATTTGGCATATAATTAAAATTTTTAATCAAATATAAATATTTTCAATTATATTCAATTTATATATATAAATATAACATTTTCTGTTATTTATCTTTTACACGTTAATCAATTTATGATGAACCAAATGCCCCTAAAGTGAGATCACCTTATCCAGGTGATCTGCTACGCTTCAGTAGTCCGTCAAGGGTCAGCAAACTCGCCTAGATAGAATAATCCACACTTGCCAACAAAAAACCTTGAAAGAGACTTTCACGTGGGAGAACAGATACGTGCCGTACAAAGCTGAAATCATCTCCACTCTCCATAGCCACGGCCACGGACAAGAGCTTTGACTCTTGACCACTGCCTTTTTGGCCTTTTCCAAAATTACCCATCCGTCTATATACCCACCCATAATAAATTTAGTCTCCGTTATCATTTTGGACTTGATTGATAATTGGGTCTGCCTCTTTTACCTATGTGGGATCAGAATATGTTTGTTCCACCTCTAGATCTATCCCATTAACAGCAAAATATATTCATTCCATCACTTCAATCAATTACTTCTTTTCACTGACCCCTCTGTCCCATGGACTCACGGGAAGCCCATCACAGGAGCATCGTGAGAGCCCCAACCTCCATTATCTCGTTCCAAACCCTTGTTGGGTTTTGGAAGTAGCCCTCGTAGGTCAACTAGATGGAGGGGATAAATGGTGGCGGGCCTCTCATTCCCTCCTCAAAACCCACTAATGGTTTGGGGTGGGGTCCAGGAGCATGAATGGCCCTCCACTTACTAATGATTTGGGGTGGGGTTGGGAGGATCTCACTTACTTAATGGTTTGGAGGTGGAGTGGAGTGAAGGATCACCACTTAATAAGGTTTGGCATCGGGTCGGGAAAAATGAATGACCCTCTCTAATCGCACCCCTCACGGATTACTTTTTGTTGTCCGACGAAAGGGAGGAGTTTATTGAATCCCTTTAGTTGTCTCATGGGGTGACCATCTAACCTCCTATGAGAATCCTTTAGGGCAGAAGGTGAGTCAGTTATATGATGGCTGTTAGGTCAATTCCATCAGACAAATAATTTTTCTACCCTTCACCATATTTTAATATACATGATTGGAGTAAGTACTCCAATGTTTTGAGTATTAGTATGGAAAGTTATACTTATATGAATGATTATTCGCACGAACTCTTGTAAACTAGTCCAAAATCATAAACTAAATTAGAGATATTGATATAATATAATAGATATATGCACATAATGTAAATATATAATCTCAACAAATTACAATCATGCCAATTAGTTACTTAACTTGATAGATAGAAAATGTGTAAATTTGGTGAGTTGATCTACAATGTATCAATATTATATGGACAAGAGGGGTAAATCTATCCCAAAATTTATCATAATATTCTTTCACTTGCATTCGAGTATGGGAAGTGGTTGCAAAATTTCTACATATTTTTTTATGTTCAACATTAATCTACTAACACGATAGACATCTTGCTACATACTCTAAAATATCACTTTTCATGTTGGCCTACCAATACCCCTATATTAAAGTCCAATACATATTTGTGTTGCATGGGTGGATAACATATATCGAGTCATGTACTTTTTCAAACATATTTGTCATGCCCTGACCCGGTTTGGCCGAGGTTCTCTGAACAACCCACCACTCTCCCAAACCTCGAAGAGTGACTCCTCTAGGAGATCAAGAGAGTCAGGCGTATTACTTGTCACGTTTTCCTTGGACAACATTAAACAAAACTAAAACTTTAAATTTGTATACCTGGGTTGAAGTCTAAGGAGGAAAAAGCTAGCGTAGTCGTGTTCCTTCCTAAAAATATTTAGAGTGGGGAGGGTGAGTTCGACAACTCAATGAGTGGGGAAAAATCTTTTAGGAAAGGTTCAATTCAACATTTTGAAATGTTTGATATTTCAGCAATTTTTTATTAGATTTCTCAATTCATATCAACAACCACTCTCCTATCATAGGAGGAATAACACGTTCGTAGAACGGTCTTTTAATGTCCACTTGTGGACCAGGGCGCCTTTAATGTCCACCATGATAGAGGTGCACTGCCTCTACCAGGAGTTTGAGTGGACATCAATAGTTTGACTCTCAAACCCTGATCACTTCACCATGTCCGCATAATGGGACTAGACCTCATTTGCCCTACTACCTTGGTCTAAATGCGCTGGAAGATTCCTAGAGCTTCACGATCTATTGAATGACAAAACTATCCTTATGCACCCTGGGTCATCTAGCAGTCCTTGGGCTCCATCACTACCTCATGTCAGGTGTCCTAATGGCCCGAACATCAAAATGCATTAACAATCAATAGTTTTTTTAATTATAACCTTTATCTTTAACCCTCCAGCACAACGATTTATCGACTTGGTTTCAGCCCACGTGTACTGGCCCAACAAGTTCGATGACCTGACTTCTGCAGAGTAGCAGTTTGGCTCAACAAGCTCGACAACTCAGACTTGGCTCGATGGGTATCATACAAAGTTTCCATTATTCAGATATTTTAACATCATTCATCACATATTCGTTCTAGACGGGTTCATGCTCGTATCCATCGGTCTTGGACCCATTAGAATATCGAGCCTAAACCTAGAAATGGCTCCCAAATGTTTTAAGTAGAGTCACCTAGTCAGTAGAGGCTAATTTTGAGAAAATGGTAATCAAAACTAAACCGTCATTCCAATCGGAATTGATGTTATAACGGTTCCCACTCACTCAGTAATCTTAGTGGGGTCATCCCGACAAAGTCTAGCCTTGTGATATCTTTCCGGAAGCCTGCACTCGAGCAGTCTACTCTTACATGGCACAAATATCCTCATTATGGTACTGGACTAAGTGTCACGCCTCGACCCGGTTTGGTTGGATCCCCGTGATCAACCCGCCACTCTTTCGGTTTTCTAAGATTGCCCTTCATTTATAAACCGTGAAGAGTAAGACATCCTTTAAACCTGTAACTTTCCTGTAATAACATAAATCAAAACTGCATAAAATTTTAAACTGATCATACTTGTCTTTACAAGCAAATTTAAGGTTATTTTTTGGGTAGGCTTTCTGAGGTTACTTGAAAGTGATATAAGGGAGGGGGTGAGTACGATGATTCAGTGAATGAGTTTGCAAAATTTATATTTTTAAGAAAAATGTTTGATTCTAAGTGTCACGTCCCGACCCGGTTTGGTTGGGTCCCCGTGATCAACCTGCAACTCTCCTGGTTTATTAAAGAGTTTCCTCGCATTATAAACCTTAAAGAGTAAGGTGTCCTTTAAACCTGCACTTTTCCTAGAATAACATAGATCAAAACTACATAATAATTTAATTTTTATCATACCGGTCTTACAGGCGTTAATGGTCTTTAAAGGTAGACTTTCCAAAATTTCCTAAAAGGGATATAAGGAAAGGGTGAGTATGACTACTCAGTGAATTGGTTTTCAATAAATAACTTTAAGGAAAAAGAATTTTATTGGAGTGTGCCAGACTCCATTCTTTCAAAAATCATTTCATTTAAAATCTCGGGTTTCACCACCATTTCCTTATTTACTCACGGTGTGTCATCATCCAACACACAACCTTCATCATGAAGGTTAAATACACATTCACAGGCCAGCACGACCACTGAACCCACTTGTGGCTTTGAAACGACTTTACCGACCACCTAGATATAAGTACGATAACTTCTACCATGAGAATGAGTGGATGTACGTGACATACGACCCTCAATCCCGAAATCAATTCTTTGTGTCCATAGGAGCATAGAGACCTCACCCCGTCCCCACCCCAGTCTCATGCACTTAGTGCTACTCCAAATTTAACACAGTCACCTTGTACAACAAACTGCCCTTATACTCACCGGGTCGTCCAGGGACCTTAGGATGCATCACTACCCCTCATGGGTGTCTTAATGATCTCGTAATCATAGTGCATGCACAAACAATATTTTCTTATCATGCCATATAATCTATGGTGCTACTAGTCCAACGGCCTCGACTCTCAACTCAACATGCAGCTATTTGTCTTGACTAGTCCGGAGACTTTTCATGTCGCATTGCCGTGAGTTGACTGAATATGTCAGTCCTGTCTTGGTACCATGGCCAAACAATTCATTTATTAAAGTTTTATGGTACATATCTTATGTTTCTTTATGAGCTCTTGCTCGTTCCCACTGGTCTATGGCCCACTTGTTCGAGATTTTCATAAACGGGCATAATAGCCCCAAAGTTCCAAAACCGAGGCCCCCGACCTATAAGAGCTATTCGAGCTTAGGTCAAGAAGGTCTCCCAAATAGTTTAAGCATTGGCACACAGTCAGGGGAGAGCATTTACGATAAATTATATTTTCAATTGTCCATTATACCAACCGGGTATAAGGACATCTCCGCTCATAACCGATGAACGGGTTTTCAACTTCCCTCGAGGAAGTTTCATCATACCAACCGGGTATGATCTACTTACAACTGGTAAGTAGTTTTTCTGCATGATTTTCACATCACTCCACTAAGTTGTGATGTTTAAAATACCACTTGATAGTGGGTTTTCATTTCGAGGTACTTATCATCTCCAACCGGGTATGATATAAAATCCCACTCACCTGTTAATGCCGTGAATTCCACTAGACCGATTCCTTGATTTCACGCGAGCTTGTCCTTGCTAGCGTTCCCGGTGCTTCATGTTCCTACACGATATGAACATCTCGGTTCATTATTTCTCGGCCTAATAGCCTTCATTCATTCTAAATGAATGAGAAAAACTAAACTTTTATTTATTTGCAATTAGGTCCCTAAAGTTATTTTTTTTACTTTAAGTCTCTAATGCCGATTTTCCTCAAATTGAGTCCGAAAACTTTTAAAAAGGGGTTTCCTCAATTTCACGAAAAGGGGTTTAATTTCCCAAATTTCCAATTTGGTCCCCCAACATTTTCCAAAATTACCATTTTGCCCTTCCTTTGTAAAAATGGTAAATTTTACCCCAAAAATTCTAAAATTCCTCAATTGGCCCTCTAACATTTTTATCATGCCCAATTGACCCTCAATCTTAAGAAATTGCATTTCAGTCACTCAAATTTTTTAAAATCCCCAAATTTCCCCCCAATTCCAAATTCTTAACACAGCCAAATTTGATTTAATCAAATTGACCGATCAAACGTTTCTAATTGTTGAAATTGAAGTTGAAATCGAAGTTGAAATCAAGTTTCTACATATTCATATGATTCTTTAGCAATTTGAATGGCAAGTTTTAACACTAGAACGAGCTCAAACAGAGCTTCGCCAGAAAATGAATTGTAGAGAGAGAAAGCTTCAATTACTCACTAGTGAGGGCACGATGGTCCGAGCTTTCTATTTGGACAGGTAGTTCTCTTCCTGAGGTTCTTCCTAGGATCAAGAATGACATCAATTGATGTTGAATTGGATTAGTATTTTGTTGATGAAATTCAGTCGACTCTCTCTCTAACACTGATTGAAAATTATAGAGTGGAGTCGAATTGTCTTACCTTTCCATCCTAATTCGGCCATGGGAGGGCTGAGGAATTGTTGGGAGGACTGAAGAATTGTTGGGAGGGCTTGGTTTGGCCTAAGGAGGGCTCGAATTGGCTGATTTCAGCTCGGCCGAAACAAGGCTGCTTCGGTCCGCCAAAGCTGCTTCACTGTTCGATCACGCCGGCGCTTCTCCAACGACTCTTGGATCGAATGGATGTCACTACCGTGTAGCTGACTTCTCCCTGGTTCTAATGACCTCACGTTCTTTGGCTCAGAAATGACCCTATATCAGAGCTCTGGTTCGAGTTTTGCCAGAAAACTAAGCAACTAAGAGAGAGTGAGCTTTTTAGGTGTGGAGAGGATGAATGGAGAAGGGCTTTTTATATAGGGAGCTCGGGACCCGTTGGCCGTTCATTTGGCATCTTTATGACAGACATTGATGGCCTGAAACATATCGAACGGAAATGTTTCTTCTCCGCCGGTGCTGCTTCAATTTTTCGGCGAGTGAATAGTGCTATCATCTCACGGAAGAAGATAAAACTGTTCCAAACTAGACCAGACCGGTCCGAACTGGGTTCGAAGATTAAACCGGCTGGTTCACCCCTCATTCGACTAAGTTTTTCAAATATAAAAATTTCTAAATTCATCTAAATTTATTTTCTATTCAATGGTGGCCTCAAATCTTAAATTTGAATTATTTAAGCCACCTAGAAAAATAAATTTAGGATTCGTTTCAATAGTGATTCAAACTAGTTCGAATCCAGTTCACTTGAACTAGTTTGGTTTTCATCCCCAATTCCTTCACAAGTCCATTTCCATGACTTTCGTGATTCCTTAGGTCCCTTAGGGTCCATAAGATTTTCGGTTTACCATCTCTTTATCGATTCCGGTTCATAAATCGACTCGTTCCTTAAACCGGTTCAATTCGGTTCGAGTTCGGTTCACCCAAACCAATTTGGTTTTTCTCTCCCACTTTGCTCTAATGTTCCTTCCTAAGGTTTATATATCTCTTTGGATCACAAGGGATCCATAAATTTCTTGGCTTACCCATTCTCTATCGGTTCCAGTTCACGAATCAACTCGGTTCATAAACTAGTTCTATCTGGTTGGGACCCAGTTCACTTGAACCAGTCCGATTTTTCTTCCCCAGTTCATCCTAAGGTTCTTTTCCAAGATTTATGAACCATTTTGAGCCACATAGAAGTTGTAAATTCTCAATTTTCCCGTTTCCTATTAATCAAGCTTGTAGATCGATTCGGTTTAAGAATTCAAAATTGACCGGTTCTTTCCCCGGTTTTCTCATTGTCAAAGGACGGGGTTTACAATTGTCCCCTCCTTTTAAGGGCTTTGTCCCCAAAACAATTACATGTTAAATAATTGAGGGTAACCATCCCTCATCATAGACTTAGTTTTCGATGTCTCTTCTTGCACTGGTCCATTCCGCCACAGCACCTTGACCATACGAATTTTCTTGTTCCTCAAATTCTTGTCTCTCCGATCGATGATTTGTACCGGCTTTGCCTGATATGTCAGGTTCTCTTCTAGTTCCATTGGATGTCGGTCCAACACATGACTAGGATCAGGCTGATATTTCCAAAGTACTGAGATATGGAATACATCATGTATTATCTGCAAGTCAGGAGGTAGTTCCAATTTATAAGCTACTAGTCCTATCCTTTGAATGATGGGGGATATGGATCGATATACCTTGGTTTCAACTTTCCTCTTTGCTGGAACCTAAGTATTCCCCTCCAGGGGGACACTTTGAGGAACACTTGATCTCCTACCTTGAACTCTAAATCTTTCCTTCGATTGTCTACCTAACTCCTTTGCCTATCCTGAGCAGTCTTAAGACAACTCCCTATTAATTTTATCTTCTCAGTGGCATCCTCAATTAATTCTACCCTTTCTATTTTCCTTTCTCCCACTTCTTCACAAAATAGAGGGGTGCGACATGGTTGTTCATAAAGGGCTTCATAGGGAGCCATCTGAATACTAGCCTAATAACTATTATTGTAAGCGAATTCCATCAAACATAAGTATTCCTCCCAATTTTTATTCATGGTGAGTATGCACGCTCTCAGCATATCTTCTAAGGTTTGGATGGTTCACTCCGACTGACCATCTATCAGTGGGTGAAATGTTGTGCTCATATGAATTTTAGTCCCCATGGCATTTTATAAGTTTGGCCAAAACCTAGAGGTAAATCTCGGATCTCTCTCTGATACTATACTCACCGGGACACCATGGAGTCTTATGATTTCCTTCATGTATAGGACGTCCAACTATTCTACCATGTCTGTCACTTTTATAGGAAGGAAATGTGCTAATTTGGTCAATCTATCCACTATGACCCAAATCGCATCTTGGCCCCTTTTGGTCACCGGTAAACCCGTGACAAAGTCCATGGTGATGTGCTCTCATTTCCACTTCAGAATTGGTAAGGGTTGTAGCAGTCCTGACAGTTTCTAATGTTCTGCTTTTATCTGTTGACAAGATAAACATCGGGTTACATATTCCATAATATCCCTCTTCATACCCTTCCACCAGTATCCTTTTTTGAGGATGCGATACATCTTAGTACTGCCTGGATGCATAGCACACATAAAATCGTGTGTCTCCTCTAGAATTAATCTTTTCATCTCCTTATTTTGAGGCACACATACCCTACCCTTATAGGTTAGTACTCAGTCACCTCGTACGTCATAGTCTAATTTCCTTTCTCTGTTTACCAAATCCAAATAAGGCAAGAATTCTTTATCAGTCCTTTGTTGAGCCTTAATATGCTTTGTTACACTAGGTCTTACCGCCACATTCGCCACCAAGCATTTTTTCTACTTGTCTATCCTCAGATTCACCTCCATCCTTCCCAATTGTTGTAACATGGGTAGGTAACTTGTCTTTACTTGTGCCACCTCAGTTTGATACTTGGACTTACGGCATCTACCACCACATTAGCCTTTCTGGGGTGATATTCTATTGCAAGATCATAATCCTTCACCAATTCTAGCCATCTCCTCTGACGGAGATTTAACTCCTTCTGAGTCAGAAAGTACTTAAGGCTCTTGTGATTTGTGTATATCCTACACTTAACCCCATAGAAGTAGTGTCGCCATATCTTTAGGGTAAACACTATTGCAGTTGATTCCAAGTCATTAGTCAGGTAATTTCTCTCATGTACCTTCAGCTATCGCGAGACATATGCGATAACCTTCCCTTGTTGCATTTGGACACAACCAAGCCCTTGTCTAATGGCATCACTATAGACAATGTACTCTCCTACATTATGATCAGGTAAGGAGAGTACGGGGACGGTTGTTAGTCGAGCCTTTAACTCTTGGAAGGACTTCTCACAACATTCATCCTATTTATACTCTACCTCCTTCCTGGTGACTCGAGTTAGCGGAGCTACTATTTTTGAAAAATCTTGCACAAACTTCCTATAGTATCTTGCCAATCCTAAGAAGATTCTTATTTCTGTAGGATTCCTTGGAGCTTTCCAATATGATATGGCTTCCACCTTAGCCAGATCCACTTTAACTACGTCCTTAGATATGATGTGCCCTAAGAACCCTACCTCCTGTAGCCAGAACTCACACTTGGAAAATTTTGCATATAACTGGTTTTCTTTCAATATTTCCAATGTAGTTGCCAAATGCTCTTCATGTTCTGACCTGGTTCGTGAGTATATAAGGATGTCATCTATGAATACTATCACAAACCTGTCCAAATGAGGTTGGAACATGCGGTTCATTAAGTCCATGAAGGCTATATGGGCATTTGTCCATCCAAACGGCATCACTCTGAACTCGTAGTGTCCATATCTGGATCTAAATGTCATCTTAGGGGTGTCCTTTTCTCTAATCTTGAGTTGGTGATAGCCCGATCGAAGGTCTATTTTAGAGAAGTAAGCTGCTCCCTTTAGTTGGTCAAACAAATCGTCTATCCTTAGGAGTCGGTATCGATTCTTGATGGTGGCCTGGTTCATCTTTCTATAGTCGATGCACAGTCTCATGCTTCCATCCTTTTTCTTTACAAATAGAATAGGAGCACCCCATGGAGACTGACTTGGACGTGTGAAATTCTTTTTCAATAATTCGTCCAGCTATTCCTTTAATTCCTTCAGCTCTGCTGGAGCCATGCAATATGGGGCCTAGGATATGGGGTTTATTCCTGGGGTTATCTCTATAGTGAATTCCACTTGTCGACTTGGAGGTAATCTGGGTAACTCTTCTGGAAAAATCTCTGGATAATGTCAGACTACTAGAATGTCTTTCAGTTCCTTTTCTTCAGACTTCTCGCCTATAACCATGGCTAGAAAGGCTGTAAATCCTTTATGTATCATCCTTTGAGCTTTCTGGTGGGACACCAGTTGTACTTCACCTTTCCTTCTATCTCCTTGGAAATTTAGTCTTTTCGTTTTGGAAGTGTAGAAAGTTATCGTCTTCCATCTACAGTTCATCCTTGCTTGATGATTACTCAGCCAGTCCATTCCCAAAATTACTTCAACCTCTCTTAGGGGTAATGGGATCAAGTCAGCTTCAAGTTTGATGCCTCCAATTCTAATCTCACATCCCTTTAATTGTTTATTCATGTATAAAACTTCTCCTAAAGGGGTAAGGATGTTAAGACTTTATACTAGTGGAGTGAGCTCTAGGAGTATTTTCGAAACCAACTCGTCCTTGATAAATGTTCTCTCTACTTCATAGTCAAAGAGGGCATAGACTGGTTGTTCCCATAGCTGCATATACCCTGATTTAAGAAACGTATGGTTTATATGGAATTCTCTTTTATTAAAATAGAAGATGTTTAATTTACATCACTTTTTTGGACAAATTTGTAGGGTTCTGGGATGTACCCGCTACAGTGATAAGGTCTCCTCTAGCCTCCTCCTGAGTGAGGTTGTATACTTTAGCTAGTACTCTTGTTGTAGCTTCTAGTCTGAGATTTCTGGGATTCCCTTAAGGTGGTCCAAGAGTATTCCTCTATCTGTTCTCCCTAAGGGTGGGACAATCCTTTACGAAGTGTCCCACTCGTCCGCAAGCGAAACAGGTATAGCATGCTCCCTCATGGTTTCTTTGGAATTTCACGCAGCGAGAGTTTCCTTGCGGTAAGGTAGGGACTATTTTGGGAGGAGGTGGTGGCATGCCTCTTCTCCATTGGAATACCATTTTTTTCCTTCTCTTGGGCCGGTATATTCTTTCTATCCTCCTTGATGGTTATGATCCTTATCGCCCCTTCTAGTTGTCTGCTCCACTCGAAGGCGTCGGGTTTGTACTAGTCACTCACATTCGTGAGCCATACTGATTACCGCTGCCAGGTCTGTGGGGTGTCCTAATACTCCCATACAGTCTCTAATGTCCATGCTGAGACTGTCCACAAACCTCTAGCATATGTCAGCTAGCCCAACTAGGTCGGGAGCAAAGGGTCTTAACTCATTGAATTTTGTTTCATACTCTAATATGGAGTTAAGCCCTTGCCGAAGCCAAATGAACTGTTGCTTCTTCTCATTTATTAGGTGGGGTGCCAGGTACTCCTCCGAATACCTCTCCTCAAATTATTCTCAAGTGGGGGTGGTGGTATGTAGGTTTCGGACATTGTCCCACCACCGTCTAGCGCTTCCTTCCAGGAAGAACTCCATCAAGATCACCTTATCCTCTGGTGGTATTTGGACTATTCCCATCAACCTCTTGGAATTGGCCAACCAATCCATGGCGGTTCCAACATCCTTTTCTTCAAGGAAAGGTTTACATCCTAGTTGTCGGAGGGTTTTGAGATTTTTAGGAATGTCCATTGGAGCGGTTGGATTAACAGGGGGAGGGTGGGATTGTACTTCTTCTGGTTCAACCCGCGAGTTGGTGCCCGCCTTAGGAGTGAGGTTTGGTTGGCAAAATACATAGATGAATTACTCATACAATCTTTGATGCTCCCTACCGAGTCTAGGAGGGGTTGTCTAGGCTGCTTTGGGAGTTTCTATAGGTAGGGATGGTTGAGCAGTGTTAGAGACGACAACCCTAGTTCTCTTGGTTCCCTTCTTTGGAGCCATTTCTATAAATTTTTAAAATAACTTCTACTAGATATTATATTTTCTAGTTTTGATTATGTATTCAAGGAAACAGGCTCTAATATCACTAAAGTTGTCATTCCACAACCCGGTTTGGTCGGATCCCTGTGATCAACCGGCCACTCTCCCGATTTATTAATGGGTTTCCCCTCATTATAAACCGTAGAGAGTAAGACGTCCTTTAAACCTGCATTTTTTCTAAAATAACATAGATAAAAAATGCATAATAATTAAATTTTTATCATACCTGTCTTGTAGGCATTAATGGTCTTTAAGGGTAGAATTTCTAAAATTTCCTAAAAGTGATATAAGGGAGGGGGTGAGTACGACTACTTATTAAATGAGTTTTCAATAATTAACTTTGAGGGAAAAGGATTTTATTTGAGTGTACCAGACTCCTTTCTTTCAAAAATCATTTTATTTAAAATCTCGGGTTTTACCACCATTTCCTTATTTACTCATGGTGTGTCATCATCCAACACACAACTTTCATCATAGGCCAGCACGACCACTGAACCCACTTGTAGCTTTGGAGCGACTTTACTGACCACCAAGATAGAAGTACGACAACTTCTACCCTGAAAAAAAGTGGATGTACGTGACATCTGACCCTCAATCCTAAAATCAATTCCTCGTGTCCATAGGAGGATAGAGACCTCACCCCGTCCCCACCCCAGTCTCATGCGCTTAGTGCTACTCCAAATTTAATACATTCACATGGTACGACGAATTGCCCTTATACTCATCGGGTCGTCCAGGGAACTTAGGATGCATCACTACCCCTCATGGGCGCCTTAATGATCTCGTAATCATAGTGCATGCACAAACAGTATTTTCTTATCATGCCATATAATCTATGGTGCCACTAGTCCAACGGCCCCGACTCTCAACTCAACCTGCAACTATTTGTCTTAACTAGTCCGGAGACTTGTCATGTCGCACTGCCACTAGTTGACTGAATATGTCGGTCTTGTCTTAGTACTATGGCCAAATAATTCATTTATTAAAGTTTTATGGCACATATCTCATGTTTCTTTACGAGCTCCTGCTCGTGCCCACTGGCCTATGGCCCACTTGTTCGAGATTTTCATAACCGGGCATAATAGCCCCCAAGTTCCAAAACCGAGGCCCCCGGCCTATAAGAGCTATTCGAGCTTAGGTCAAGAAGGTCTCCCAAATAGTTTAAACATTGGCAAACATTTAGGGGAGAGCATTTCCGACAAAATTATATTTTCAACTGTCCATTATACTGAATGGGTATAAGGACATCTCCGCTCATAACCGATGAACGGGTTTTCAACTTCCCTCGAAGAAATTTCATCATACCAACCGGGTATGATCTACTTACAACCGGTAAATAGTTTTTCCACATGACTTTCACATCACTCAGTTTTGATGTTTAAAATACCTCTTGATAGTGGGTTTTTATTTCGAGGTACTTATCATCTCCAACTAGGTATGATATAAAATCCCACTCACAAGTTAATGTTGTGAATTCCACTAGACCGGTTCCTTGATTTCACGTGAGCTTGTCCTTGCTAGAGTTCCTAGTACTTCTTGTTCCTACACGATATGCACATCTCAATTCATTATCTCTCGGCCTAATAGCCTTCATTCATTCCAAATGAATAAGAAAAACCAAACTGTTATTTATTTGCAATTAGGTCTCTAAAGTTATTTTTCTTTAACTTTAAGTCCCTAATATCAGTTTTCTTTAACTGTCACTACCATGTAGCTGACTTCTCCCTAGTTCTAATGAACCTGGGCTCACCATCTTTGGCTCATAAATGACCCTATATCGGAGCTCTAATTTGAGATTCACCGGAAAACTAAGCAACTGAGAGAGTGAGCTTTTCAGGTGTGGAGAGGATGAATGGAGAGGGGCTCTTTATATAAGGAGCTTGGGGACCCTTTGGCCATCTGTTTGGCACCTTTGTGATAGACATATATGGCCTGAAACATATCAAACGAAAAAGTTTTATCTTTGCCTACGCTGCTTCGCAGGCCAGTATGTCCACTAAACCCACTTGTGGCATCGGAGCGACTTTACCAACCACCTAGATAGAAGTACGTCCACTTCTACTATAATAATGAGTGGATGTTCGCGACATCCTACCCTCAATTCTATAACAATTCTCACTGTACGTATGAGGATAGAGACCACATCCCATCCCCACCCTAGTCTTGTGAACTTGAAGCTACGTCGAGCTTTGCAAGGTCACGTGGTATGACTAACTGCCCTTAAATCAACCAGGTCGTCTAGGGCCCTAGGACACATCACTACCCTTCTTAGGTGTCTTGAAGGTCCCGTAAGCATAATGCATGCACAATCAGTATTTTCACATCATGCCATATAATTTTTGGTGCCATTAGTCCAATAACCTCGATCCTCAACTCAACCTGCAGCTGTTTATCTTGACTACTCTGGAGACCTGTCATGTCACATTGCCGCTAGTTGATTGAGTATGTCGATCCTGTTTTGGTACCATGACCAAACAATTCAATTACTCAAGTTTTCATGGCATATAAATTTATGTTTTTTTACGAGCCCTGCTCATGCCAACTAGCATAGGGCCCACTGTTTGAGATTTTCAAAATTGAGCATAATCACCCCAAGTTCCAAAACCAAGACCTCCGGCTTAACAGAGCCATTTGAGCTCCTATCAAAAAGGTCTCCAAAATCGTTTAAGGAATGGCATACAGTCAGGGGAGAGCACTTCTAACAAAAATATGTTTTCAACTGTCCATCATACCAATTGAGTATGATGACATCTCTACTCATAACCGACGAATGGGTTTTCCACTTCCTTCAAGAAAGTTTCATCATACCAATCGGTTATGATCTACTTACAACCGGTAAGTAGTTTTTTTGCATCATTTTCACATCACTTCTCTAAGTTGTAATGTTTAAAATACCACTTAGTAGTGGGTTTTCATTTTCGAGGTACTTATCATCCTAGTCGGGTATGATATAAAAATCTCATTCACCCAATCATACAGTGAAATTCCACTAAGTATGTTTTCGTCCCTTGCGAGCTTAACCTCAGCTAGCGTTCCTGATGTCTCATGTTCCTACACGAAATGAATATCGTTGTTCATTATCATATGACTTGTTCACCTCATTCCGTATGAATGACTTAATTCATAACTTTTCCAATATTTGCAAATTGGCCCATAGAGTTATTTTTCCTTTTACTTTAGGCCCCAATTGCCGATTTTTTCCCAAATTAAGTCCTGAAACTATTAAAATTCTTCTTGGGGTTTCAATTTACTCAATTTCATAAAAAGGGGTTCAAGTTTCCCAAATTCCCAATTTGGCCCTAAAATTTTCCAAAATTACCATTTTGCCCTTCCTTTACAAAAATGGTAAATTGTACCCCAAAAATTCTAAAATTTGCTCAATTGGTCCTCTAATACTCTTATCATGCCCAATTGACCTTCAATTTTATAAAATTGCTTTTTGGTCCCTTGAATTTTCAAAAATTCCCGAATTTTCCCCCAATTTTCCCCCAATTTTCCCCCAATTTTAACTTCCTAACACAGCAAAATTTGATTTCATCAAATTGACCAATCAAACAGTTCTAATTGTTGAAATTGAAGTTAAAATTGAGTTTCTATATCTTCATATGATTCTATAGCACTTTGAATAGTAAGTTTTGACGTAGGAATGAGCTCAAACAGAGCTTCGCTAGAAAATAGAACGTAAGGAGAGAAAGCTTCAATTGCTCACCATCGGGGGCACGACTATCACGCTCGACCCGGTTTGGTCGGATCCCCGTGATCAACCTGCCACTCTCCCGGTTTATTAAAGGGTTTTCCCTTATTATAAACTATAAATAGTAAGGCGTCCTTTAAACTTGTACCTTTTCCTGCAATAACATAAATCAAAACTACATAATATTTTAAATTTATCATACCTGTGTAATAGGCGTCTTAATTGATGGTCTTTAACGGTAGGCTTTCTAGATTTTCCTGAAAGGGATATAAGGGAGGGGGTGAGTATGACTACTTAGTGAATGGGTTTTCAAAATTTAACTTTTAGGAAAAATATTTGTATTGGAGTGTGCCAAACTCCTTATTCTTGTTCAAAACCTTCCTTTTTCAAATTTCCAGTTTTTATCACCATTTCTTATTAATCACGGTGTGTCATCACCAAACACACATCCTTCATCATGAAGGTCAATCACACAATCGCAGGCTAGCCCGTCCATTGAATCCACTTGTGGCGTCGAATAGACTTTACCGACCACCTAGATAGAAGCACGTCCACTTCTACCCTGAGAATGAGTGGATGTACACGACATCCGACCCTCAATCCCAAAATCAATTCTCTGTATCCATATGAGGATAGAGACCACATCCTGACCCCACCCAAGTCTCGTGCGCTTGAAGCTACGTCGAGCTTCACAAGATCACCTGGTCTGACAAACTGCCATTATATCCACAAGGTCATCTAGGGCCCTAGGACACATCACTACCCCTCTTGGGTGTCTTGAAGGTCATGTACACACAGTGCTTGCACAATTAGTATTTTCATACAATGCCATATAATCTAAGGTGCCACTGGTCTAACGGCCCTGACCTTCAACTCAACCTGCAGCTGTTTATCTTTACTAGTCCGAAGACTTGTCATATCGCACTGCCACTAGTTGATTGATTATGTCGGTCCTATCTTGGTACCATGGCCAAACAATTCATTTATTTAAAGTTTTGTGGCATATAACTCATGTTTGTTTATGAGCTCCTACTCGTGCCAACTGGCCTTAGGCCCATTGTATGAGATTTTCAAAATTGGGCATATTATCCCCCATTTTCCAAAACCGAGGCTCCCTGCCTATCAAAGCTATTCGAGCTACTGTCAAGAAGGTCTCCCAAATTATTTAAGTAGTGTCACATAGTCAGGGGAGAGCACTTCCAACAAAATATATTTTTAACTGTCCATCATACCGACCGGGCACAAGGAAGTCTCCGCTCATAACCAATGAATGGGTTTTCCACTTCCTTTGATGAAGTTTCATCATACCAACCGGGTATGATCTACTTACAACCGATAAGTAGTTTTTCCGTGTGATTTTCACATCACTCCTTTAAGTTGTTATGTTTAAAATACCACTAAGTAGTGGGTTTTCATTTCGAGGTACTTATCATCCCCAACCGGGTATGATATAAAATCCCACTCACCCATTAATGTAGTGAATTCCACTCGACTGGTTCTTTATATTCACACGAGCTTGTCCTTGTTGGCGTTCCTAGGACTTTGTATTCCTACACGATATGGACATCCTTGTTTATTATCCCTTGACCTAATAGCCTTAATTCATTCTAAATGAATGAGAAACCCAAATTTTCTCTTTATTTGCAATTAGGTCCCTAATTTATTTTTCATTAACTTTAAGTTCCTAATGCCGATTTTTCCTCAAATTGAGTACCGAAACTTTTAAAATTTATCTTAGGACCTCAATTTATTTAAATTCACAAAAGGGGTTTAATTTCCCAAATTTCCAATTTGGTCCCCCAATTTTTCCATAATTACCATTTTGCCCTTCCTTTACAAAAATGGTAAGCTTCACCCCAAAATTTCTAAAATCCCTCAATTGGCCATCTAATATTTTTATCATGCTTAATTTACCCTCAATTTTATAAAATTGCATCTTGATCCTTAACAAAATTTTTTATCATGCCTAATCCCCAATTTTCCCCAATTTCAACTCCTTAACACAATCGAATTTGATTTCATCAAATTGACCGACCAAACACATCTAATTGTTGAAATTGAAGTTCAAATTGAGATCCTACATCTTCATACGATTCAATAGCCCTCTGAATCGCAAGTTTTGACGTAGGAACGAGCTCAAACGGAGCTTCGCTGGAAAATAGAATATAGAGAGAGAAAGCTTCAATTACTCATCGTCAGGGGCACGACGGTCCGAGCTTTTGATCTAGGCAGATTGCTCTTATCATGAGGTTCATCCTAGAATCAAGAATTGCATCATTTGATGCCAAATTGATTAGAATTTCATCATCAAAATTCTGCTGGTTCTCTCTCTAGCACCGGTCGGAAATTGTAGAGGGGAGCCTAATTGGCTTATCTTTCCGTCCTAATTCAGCCGTGGGAGGGTTGTGGAGTTGCTGGGAGGGCTTGGTTTGGCCTGAGGAGGGCTCGAATTAGCTGGTTTCATCTCGGACAAAACAGGGCAAATTTAGTCTACGAAAGCTGCTTCATTATTCCATCACGCCGGCGCTTCTCCAATGACCCTCAGAGCAAACAGAGACTACAGGCGTGTAGCTAAATTCTCCTTGGTTCTAAAGAACCCAACCTCACCTTCTTTGGCTTAGAAATGACACTATATCGGAGCTCTAGTTCGAGCTTCGCCGAAAAACTAAGCAACTAAGAGAGAGTGAGCTTTTCAGGTGTAGAGAGGATGAATGGGCAAGGGGTCTTTATATAGGAAGCTCGGGAACTTCTTGGCCGTTCAATTGGAACTATTATGATAGACATTGTTGGCCAGAAATGTATTGAACAGAGACGTTTCTTCTTTGCCAGCGCTGCTTCGATTTTTCGGTGAGTGAACAGTGCTGTCATCTGAAGGAAGTAGACGACACTATTCCGAACTAGACTGGACCAGTCCGAATTGGGTTCGAAGCTTAAACTGGTCGGTTCACACTCCATTCAAATCTAAAAATTTCTAAATTCATTTTCTATCCAATGGTGGCCTCAAATGTCAAATTTGAATTTTCTAAGCCACCTAGAAAAATGAATTTAGAATTCAATTCAAACCGTCCAAACCGGTTCAATTCGGTTTGGATCCGGTTCACCTGAACTAGTTTGATTTTCATCTCCAATTCATTCTCAAGTCCATTTCTATGACTTTTGGAACTCTTTGGGTCACTTGGGATCCATAAATTTCTCAGTTTGCCCTTTCTCTATCGGTTCCGGTTCATGAACCAACGCGGTTCATAAGCCGATTCAATCCAATTGGATCCAGTTCATCTAAACCGGTCTAGTTTTTCTCTTCCAATTTGTCCTAAGGTTCTTTTCCAAGGTTTTATGAACCCTTTGGTTCATCCAAGAGTTGTAAATTTCTAAAACTACCCATTCCCAATTGATCAGGTTTATGAACCGGTTCAATTTTCTTACTCATTTTGACCGGTTTGTTTCCTGATTTTTCTTAACTCAAAAGGGCGGGGTTTATAATGGCGGTTTGAGCTTTCAATCTAGGTAGATAGCTTGTATCCTAAAGTTCCTCATAAGATCAAGAATTGCATCAATTGATGCCAAATTGGATTAGAATTCCTTCATTGAAATTATGTCGATTCTCTCTCTAGCACCGGTCGAAAATTCTAGAGGGGAGCCAAATTGGCTTACCTTTCAGTCCTAATTCGGATGTGGGGGAGTTCAGGAGGTGTTGGGAGAGCTTGGTTTGGCCTGAGGAGGGCTCGAATTGGCTGATTTCAACTCGGCCGAAATATGGCAACTTCGGTCCGCCTGAGCTGCTTCATTGTTCGATCGCACCGACGTTTCTTTGGTGACTCTTGGAGAAAATGGAGACTACAATCATGTAGCTAACTTCTCCCTAGTTTTAAAGAACCCAACCATGCCTTCTTTGGCTCAATGCTTTGGTTTGAGCTTTGCCAAAAAAACTAAGCAGTTCAGAGAGAATGGAGTTTTCAGATGTGGAGAGGATGAATGAGCATGGGCTCTTTCTATAGGAAGCTTGGGAACTTCCTGGCTGTCCGATTGGTGCCTTAATGGCAGTCATTCATTACCTAAAACTCCCTGGCCAGAGACTTTTCTGCTTCGCCAACACTGTCGATTTTTCGGCGAGTGAATAGTGCTGTCATATGAAGGAAGAAGACAACACTGTTCCGAATCGGACCGGACCAGTCCGAATTGGGTTCAAAGCTTAAATCGCCCGGTTCACCCCCCAATTCGACCGAATTTTTCAAATCTAAAATTTTCTAAATTCATTTTCTAAACAATGGTAGCCTTAAATCTCAAATTTTATTTATTTTAAGCCACCTAGAAAAATGAATTTAGCATCTAGTTCAATAGTGGTTCAAACTGGTCCAATCCGGTTCAATTCAATTTGGATCCGGTTCACCTGAACCGATTTGGTTTTCATCTCCAGTTCATCCTAAAGTCCTTTTTCTTGATTTTTGTGACTCTTTAGATCACTCAAGATCCATAAATTTCCTGGTTTGCCCTTTCTCTATCGGTTCGGATTCATGAACTGACTCAGTTCATAAACCGGTTCAATTTAGTTGGATTTGGTTCTTCTGAACTTGTATGGTTTTTCTCTTCCAATTTGTCCTAAAGTTCTTTTCCAAGGTTTTATGAACCATTTGGGTCACTTGGGAGTTTGGTTTCTCGATAATCGGGTTTGTGAACCAGTTTGGTTTTCTCACTCTGTTTAACCGGTTCTTTTCCCGATTTTTCCTTAACTCAAAAGGGCAGGGTTTACAACTATCCCCTCTTTTTAGGAGTTTTGTCCCCAAAACTTAATTAGCAGCCTTGCATGAGGAACCATTTCCTTTGATGTCCATTTGGTGTTTGCTTAACATGCAAACTCTTCTCTTGTTCTTTCAATTATCCCTTTTTACATCATTCACTTAAGGAATTTCTTTTCCTTTATATTATTTACTCCCTCCCTGGAGTTTATCATAACTAGACATACCTTGCTTAAGGGTATATCCTTAGATTCGCATATTTCTTTGTTTAGAGCCACATTTCTCCCTTTGAGGTCCTATTCTCAGGATTGGGAGTTCCAAGATACCTAACCATTCTTGTGTCTAGTTAACCTCTTGGTTGTTGAAACCCTTAGCTTGATGTCTTTTAGAGCATTACATACATGTTCTCATGGGTTTCCTTGTTATCACCTTTTCATCCTATTTCGACTCTTCCTTCATTCGTTGTTCATTACAATTTCATTCCAAAATTTATGTTTAACTTTGTCATGATTACTAACAGACTCTTCCTTATTTTGAGTCATGTTTTCCTTGGGACTGTTGGGTTTACATGCCCCCTTACAGCATGACACTTTCTAGATCTTGTCTCTATGTCCATTAGATTTCCAGAACACCTCCTTTAGGGTTATTCCCAACTCTCCAACCTTTCAGGGGTTGTATAACTTATCCCTCTTTTCTTCTAGTAGTATTCCTCGACCACCTACACAGTTATCCAATTAACTTACAAAACTATGTCGGTTCTCCTTACCCACTCATCCTTTCGCAACTTTATTATTGAGTCTTTCCGGTTCCAATGATTTGGTTGTCCAATAATTTACTGATAAGCTAAGATTCTTTCCTTCTTAAGTCCTTGACATTCTTTATCCAAGGATTTTTTTCATATTCCTTAATCCACTTTTACTTACTCGCAATCATTTCATGATTCTTCATTCTAAAATAATCACTTTCGATCTATGTGTCGATTCCTTTGCTTGGGAAGGTTCCCTCCTCCTAGTTTCTTTGTTTACTATGATCCTCACAATAGAGATTTCCATCTTAGCAGCTACACACTCAACCTTCTTATCATTCCTTGGGATGGTATCCTTTCGAATTTCCTATAGTTGTGGGGGCTTCATTCTTGGAAAGTATTATTCTAAATCATAATGGGACAGTCCTTTATTTCATGTCCTATTTCCTTTGCACCTTGTAATAGGTTGTTTTCTTGCTTAGTTGTTACTCCAGAAGTTCTTCTAGACTCCTTACCTTGACGGTATTCTTGTCATGCCTTCTTTGCATAATAATTTCCTTGATTCATTCCTTGATCCTTGGTCTCCGTGGTGTCTAGGGTATCGCGGTTTTGTTGGGTTACTTTTCTTGGGGCCATCTTCCTAGAAAGATCTCATCCTTTGAGAGATAGGGTTTTAGGAATTTGGAGTACTTTATTAATAGAGCAGTACAATATGTTGGGGGTTTTAGCCCTATTACAGAAAAAGGTCACAAACTAAATATGGAGCTATGGGATTCTTGATAAGCATCCTCCTAGGTAAGGTTATACACCCTTTGCTGGCATTTATGGATTCATGCTTGACTTGTGACCTCAATGGGTCTTTAGCACTATCCTCCTAGATACTCCCCCATTTGGACTTTTGAGATTTCCACCACACCTTAGACATTAGGAAGCTTCTAGTGTTATCTTCCTACAAGGACAAGGTTTTGAGTAGAGTCATTTCTAGTTTTCTTGGTTCCTCTCCTTGGAGCCATATGAAAATTTTAAGATCAATCCTATTAGTTACTATATTTTCTAGTCTTGATTATGTATTCGAGGAAATAGGCTCTAATACCACTCAAGTTGTCATGCCCCGACCCGATTTGGTCAAATCCCCGTAATTAACCCACCAGTCTCCCGGTTTACCAAGGGTTGCCCCTCATTTATAAACCATGAAGAGTAAGGGGTCCTTCAAACCTGTACCTTTCATGGAATAACATAAATCAAAACTACATAAAATTTTAAACTGATCATACCTATCTTTACAGGCGAATTTGCAGTTGGTTTTGGGGTAGGATTTCTGGGGTTACCTAAAAGGGATATAAGGGAGGAGGTGAGTACGATGACTCAGTGAATGGGTTTGCAAATTAATCTTTTTAAGAAAAATGTTTGATTTGGAGTGTGCCAAACTCCTTATTCTTTTTCCAAACCTTCATTTTTCAAATTTCCAATTTTTATCACCATGTGTCATCACCCAACACACATCCTTCATCATGAAGGTCAATCACACAATCGCAGGTCAAGTAAGGCCAACACTAGAGCCGTCGTTAATCGGGACTTGTGCTCTTAGAAAGACTCCTCTCACTTGGTGTCCCACTTATAGTCCATCCCCTTCCATGTGAGGTGAGTTAAGGGAGCTACCATCCTGGTGAAGTCCTCCACAAACTTACAGTAGTTTCCGGCGAGGCTGAGGAAGCTACATACCTCAGTTGGGTTGGTGGGGGCTTTCCAATTTGAGATGGTCTCTATTTTGGATGGATCCAACTTTACTCCATCCTTGCACACTATATGCTCTAGGAAGCCCACTTCTTGTAGCCAAAACTCACACTTAGAGAACTTGGCGTACAATCAATTTTCTCGCAGGGTACTTAGGGTTATCTTCAAGTTGCCCGATGCTCTTCATCGGTTCGGGAGTATATGAGGATGTCGTCTATAAATACAATTATGAATTTGTTCAAGTATGACTGAAACACCTGGTTCATCAGGTCTATGAAGGCGGCGGGTGCATTTGTTAGTCCAAAGGGCATTACTCTGAACTCGTAATGCCCATATCACGATCGGAAGGTTGTTTTCTATATATTCTCTTCCTGAATATTCAATCGGTGATATCCCAATTGCAGATCGATTTTGGAGAAATAGGCTGCCCATCTTAGCTTATCAAATAAGTCATTTATCCTGGGGAGAGGTTACTTATTCTTGATTCTTACTTGGTTCAATTTATGATAGTCGATGCAGAGCCGCATGCTTCCGTATTTTTTCTTGACGAACAATACCGGTGCAGCCCACAGGGAATGGCTTGGGTGTATAAACTGCTTCTCTAAGAGCTTGTCCAACTGGTCCATCAACTCCTTAAGTTCTACGGGCGCCATACGGTAGGGTGCTTGGGATATGGGGTGAGTCCCCAATATAACTTCGATCACGAAATCTAGTTGACGATCCGGGGGCAGACCGAGTAGTTCCTCCGGGAAGACGTTGGGGTAACGGTTGACTATTAGGATTTTAGTTAACTCCTTCTTTGGTGAATCCTTGCTAGTGATCTGAGCAAGGAATACCTTACACCCTCTCTATAGTAAGTCCTATGCTTCTATGCAGGACACCAAGTGTATTTCTACTCTTTTATTGTCCCCTTCAGATACAACCTCCTCCTTTCTAGAAGCCTGGAAGGTTATCCTCTTACTTCCACAATTCACCTAGGCTTGATGCGTGCTTAGCCAGTCCATTCCCAAGATGACATCTACTTCTCAAAGCGGAAGAGGAATCAGGTCGGCCTCTAAGGTGGTCCTTCCTATATGCACTTTGCATGCCTTATTGTACTCGTGACACTCAAGTGTTTCTCCGAGGTGTGTGAGGATGTGGAGGGGTGGTAGGAGAAGGGAGGGTTCCTTAAGGAGTTCCAGGACTAGGGCTTCCTTGATGAAAGATCGTTCTACCCCTGAGTCAAAGAGTGTGTACCTTTCCTTCCCGAATACTTGTACGAAACCAACCACCATATTGGGGTCCTTTCAAGCTTCCTCCTGAATCAGGTTGTAGACCCTAGCGGGGACTCTCATGGGTGCTTCTCTTCCCTTGTTGGGTGCCCTCTAATTTCTAGGCAGTGGTGGCGGAGCATTTCATGAGGCATTTTCCCTTGCCCTCGGGAAATTCCTAATGTAATGCCTGGACTGCCCGCATCCGTAGCATGTTATACATGCCCCTTCAGGGTTTTTCTGGCACCGGGGACAGTAAGGGCCTCTCCTCGGAGGGAGTGTGTTCATCTTCATGTAGCCACATTGGCCCTCCTCCCTTCTTGGGAATCTTGGTTGGTTCCCCCATCGAAGTCGGCCCTGTTCTCTCGGGCCTTCTCTACTGCTCTACCCCCTATCATCCCTTTTCCCATCTAGTTCCATTTGGTGGCGCCTCGTTTGGACCAACCGCTCGCATTCATGTGCCATGCCGACTATGGTGGCTAGGTCAGTGGGGCATCCCAAAACCCCCATTCGGTCTCTTATATCCATATTGAGACCATTAATGAACTTCAGGTAGAGGTCAGGTGGTCCTGCCAGGTTGGGGGCGAAGGTTCTTAGCTCGTTGAATTCGATCTCATATTCCGAGACTATGTGTGCTCCATGGTGGAGTTGGAAACATTCAAACTTCTTCTCATTGATTAGGTGGGGAGCTAGGTACTCTTTCGTGTACCTCCTTTCAAACTCTTCCCAGGTAGGTGTGGTCAGGAAGAGGCTTCTTAGTTATCCCACCATCTCTTCGCGTTGGAGTCCATAAAGAATTCTGCCAGCATAACTATCTCCTCCGGGGGTATCCTAATGATACCCATGAATTTCTTGAGGCTCGCCAACTAGTCCATGGCAGCCCCAACCTCTTTCTCCCCATAGAAGGGCTTGCACCCCAGTGGTCGGAGTGTCTTTAGGTATCTGGGGATGTCGAAGAGGGGTGGAATAGGTGTGAAAGGGGGTTAGGATTGGACCTCCTTCTAATGGGTTTGGGACTCGGAGTTCAGGTGGGGCTTGTTGCTAAGGTGGGGATCCCTGAACACCCTTGTGAATTCCTCATATAGCCTTTGGTGCTCAGAGATGATGCCCTGTAGGGTTGATGGCGCTCCTAAGAATTCTACCTCTGAGAGGGGGTTTCCGACAGAATCAATAGTTGTTGCCCTTGTTCTCTTGACTCCTCTCTTGGGTGCCATAGCTGGGTTAAAATATTCTTTAATCAACAGCGTTAATATGTCGCCCACCAACATGTATGCGCATGCAACCCACACCACTATCAATTTTGTTTTTGTGTATATAAATAGAGATCAACATTTAATTCGGCCTTATATCCTAATTTTCTCACATTCACAAATTTTGGTTTAAATCATTTTTTCATTATTTGCAAGCTAAAATTATTGAAAAATTATACCACTAATTTATTAGGTAAATTAAATATAATAAACATTTGAAAAATTGAATTCCCAAACAAATATTAAAATTTTATATATTATAATATTTTGAAAATTTTTATTTTTTTATAAAAAATAATTATTAAAAAAATAAGATGAACTCGACTCGGGTCCAAGTGGACCCGAGCAACGTGTTCGGATCCAACTTTTAGACCTAAGCCTCGGGTCCAGACGGGTCTCAAATCCAGCAAACTAGAGATCGGGTCGGGTCTGGGCTCGATTAAGTAGGCCCGAGCTAAGGTCCACTCGAGCGCAGGTCTGTTGGGCTCGAACTCGGGTCAGGCACGGGTTCACTAAAATTTGCCCCAACCCAAGCTATTGACATCCCTAGTCTTTGGGAAGGTTTTCCCTGGGATACCTAAAAAGTGATATAAGGAAGGGTGAGTATAACGACTCAGTGAATAAATTTTTAAAATTTACTTTTAGGAAAAATGTTTGAATAAGAGTGTGCCAGACTCCTTATTTTCTTTAAAACCATTCATCCTTAAAAATCTCAGTTTTCAAAGCCATTTCTCATTACCACAGTGTGTTTAACAACCAACACACGTCCTTTATCATGACGGATAACACACATTCGTAGGCTAGCCCATCCGCTGTACCCACTTATGGCATCAAAACGACTTTACCGACCACCTAGATAGAAGTACATCAACTTCTACCTTGAGAATGGGTGGATGTTCACGACATCCGCCCCTCAATCCCAGAACAAAACTCTGTGTCTGTATGAGGATAGAGACCTCATCCTGTCCCCACCCCGGTCTCATGCACTTGAAGCTACATCGAGCTTCGTAAGACTTTTGACACGACTAACTACCCTTTTACCCACCAGGTCGTCCAAAGCCCTAGGACACATCACTACCTTCTTCGGTGTGTTGAAGATCCCGTAACATAGTGTATGTGCAAATCAACATTTTTTCACATAAGCCATATAATCTTTGGTGCCATTGGTCCAATGGCCCCAACCCTCAACTTGACATGCAGCTGTTTGTCTTGACTAGTCCGAAGACCTATCATGTCATACTATCGCTAGTCCATTAAGTATGTCGGTCCTGTCTTGATACCATGGCCAAACAATTCATTTACTTAAGTTTTCGTGGCTTAATAATCATATTTGTTTATGAGCCCTTGCTCGTGCCAACTGGCCTAGGGCCCACTGTTCGAGATTTTCAAAATCGGGCATATTAGCCCCAAAGTTCCTAAACCGAGGCATCCAACCTATATGAGCTATTCGAGCTCCCGTCAAGTAAGTCTCCCAAAAATTTTAAGTAGTGGCACACAGTCAGTGGAGAGCATTTCCAGCAAAATAAAATTTTAAATTGTCCATTATATCAACCAGGCATGAGGACATCTCTGCTTATAACCGACAAGCGGGTTTTCCACTTCCTTCCAGGAAGTTTCATCATACCAACTGGGTCTAATCTACTTACAACTAGTAAGTTATTTTTCTGTGAGATTTTTGCATCAATCTTCTCAGATGTGATGATTAAAATACCATTTAGCAGTGGTTTTTCATTTTTGAGGTGCTTATCATCCCAACCGAGTATGATATTAAATTCCCACTCGCTCAATAGTGCAGTGAATTTCCTCTTAGTCGGCTTGTTGCCTTTACGCGAATTTGTCTTAGTTGGCTATCCCGGTACTTCATGTTTCTACACAATATGAACATCCTTGTTCATTATCATTTAGCCTAATGGCCTTCATTCTTTCCAAATAAATGAGAAAACTAAACTTTTTATTTATTTGCAATTAGATCCCTAAAGTTATTTTTCTTTTACTTTTAAAATAGACTCCCGAAAATTTTAAAATTCACCTTGGGCCCTCAATTTATTCAAATTCAAAAAAAGGGGTTCAATTTCCAAAATTTCCAATTTGGTCCCCAACTTTTCCAAAATTATCATTTTCCCCTAATTTACAGAAATGGTAAGTTTTGCCCCAAAAATTCCAAAATTTGTCCGATTGATCCTCTAATATTTTATCATGCCCAATTGGCCCTCAATTTTATGAAATTGCTCTTTAGTCCCTCGAATTTTCAAAATTCCCAAATTTCCCCTAAATTTTCCCCCAATTTCAACCTTCTAACTCAGCCAAATTTGATTTCATCAAATTGACCAATCAAATGAGTTTAATTGTTGAAATTGAAGTTAGATTGGAGTTCCTACAGCTTCATATGATTCAATTGCACTTTGAATCGTGTGATTTAATGCTAGAATGAGCTTAAACAGAGATTCATCGGAAAACTAGATTTAGAGAGAGAAAGCTTAGAAAGCTTTCGGTCAGGGGCGTTGTGGTTTGAGCTTTTAATCTGGGTAGATTACTCTTGTCCTAAGGTTCCTCCTAGGATCAAGAATTGCATCAATTGATGTCAAATTGCGTGAGAATTTATCATCAAATTTTTATCGATTCTCTCTCTAGAATCGGTAAAAAATTATAGAGGGTAGCTAAATTGGCTTACTTTTCAGCTCTAATTCTGTTGTAGAAGGATTGTGGAGGTGTTGGGAGGGCTTGGTTTGTCCTGAGAAGGGCTCAAATTGGCCAATTTAAGCTTGACTAAAATAGGGCAGCTTCGGTCCGCTGGAGCTGCTTCACTGTTCAATCACACTAGCGCTTCTTCGGTGACCCTCGGAGCAAATGGAGACTAGAGGTGTGTAGTTGACTTCTACCCAAATCCAAAGAACCCTTCCATGCCTTCTTTGGCTAAGAAAAGACCCTATATCAGAGCTCTAGTTCAAGCTTCGCTGGAAATGGGAGCAGTTGAGAGAGAATGGAGTTTTCAAGTGTGGAGAAGATGAATGAGGAGGGGCTCTTCATAAAGGAAGCTTAGGGACTTCTTAGCCATCCGATTGGTGCCTTAATTGCGGTCCTTCATTGCCTGAAACTTCCTGGCCGGAGACCTTTCATCTTCGCAGGCGTTGTGCGATTTTTTTGCGTGTGAATAGTGCTGTCATTAGAAGGAAGAAGACGACAATGTTCCGAACTGGACCGGACCGGTCCAAACCAAGTCCAACGCTTCAACCGGTCGGTTCAGGCCCGATTTGACTTAATTTTTCAAAATTAAAAATTTCCAAATTCATTTTCTGTCCAATGATGGCCTCAAATCTCAAATTTGAATATTTTAATCCACCTAGAATAATAAATTTAGCATCTAGTTCAATAGTGGTTCAAAACAGTTTAATCCGGTTTGGATCCAGTTCACCTGAACTGGATTGTTTTCATCTCCAATTCATCCTTAAGTCCATTTTTATGACTTTTGGGACTCTTTGGGTCACTCAGGATCCATAAATTTCCCAGTTTGCCCATTCTCTATCGGTTCCTATTTGTAGACTAACTCGGTTTTCAAATTGAAAATGACAGGTTCTTTCTCTGGTTTTCTTATTATCAAAGGACGGGGTTTACAACTCTCTCCTCCTTTTAGGGGTTTTGTCCCTAAAAGAGATACATGCGAAATAATTGAGGGTAACTATCCCTCATCACACTTTCGGTTTCCCATGTTTCTTCCTGCACGAGTCCATTCTGCCACAGAACCTTGACAATAGGAATCCTCTTATTCCTTAAATTCTTGTCCCTCTGGTCAATGATTTGTATCGGTTCCATTTGATAGGTTAGGTTCTCTTCTGACTCTAATGTAGGTCGGTCCAATACATGGCTAGGATCAGGCTGATGCTTCCGAAGCATAGAGATGTGGAATAAATCGCTTATTCTCTGTAGGTCTGGAGGTAGTTCCAATTTATAGGCCACCAGTCCTATTCTTTGAATGATGGTATATGGACCAATATACCTTGGTTTCAACTTTCCTCTTTGTTGAAACCTAAGTATTCCCATCCATGGGGATACTTTGAGAAACACTTGATCTTCCACCTCAAATTCCAGATCTTTCCTTCGATTGTCCGCATAACTCTTTTGCCTATCCTGTGTGGTCTTAAGGCGACTCTTGATTAGTCTTATCTTCTCCATGGCATCCTCGATTAGTTCTGCCCTTTCTAGCCTTCTTTCTCCCTCCCCCCCCCTTCCCCCCTTACTTCTTCCCAAATTAGAGGGGTACGACATGGTCGTCCATAAAGGCTTCATAGGGAGCCATCTAAATATTGGCCTGATAACTATTATTGTAAGCAAATTCCATTAGTTACAAGTATTCTTCCCAGCCTTTGTTCATGGTGAGTACGCACGCTCTTAGCATGTCCTCCAAGGTTTGGATTGTTCACTCAGACTGCCCATTTGTCTGAGGATGAAATGTCGTGCTCATGTGAAGCTTGGTTCCCATAACACCTTTTAAGCTTGACCAAAACTTTGAAGTAAATCTTGGATCTCTATCTGATACTATACTCACTGGAATGCCATGGAGTCTCACTATTTCCCTCATGTATAAGACGACCCGTTGTTCCACTGTGTCTGTCACTCTTATAGGAATGAAATGAGTTGATTTGGTTAATCTATCCACGATGATCCAAATTGCATCTTGACCCTTTCTTGTCACCGGTAGTCCCGTGACAAAGTCCATGGTGATGTGCTCCCATTTCCATTCTATTATTGGTAAGGGTTGCAGCAGTCCTAACAATTTTTTATTCTTCGCTTTTATTTGTTGATAGAACAAGCATCGGGCTACATATTCTGTAATGTCCCTCTTCATACCTTTCCACCAATATCGTTGTTTGAGGGTACGATGCATTTTGGTACTTCCTGAATGCATAACATACACCGAAATGTGTGTCTCTTCTAGAATTAACCTCTTTAGATACTTAATTTGAGGCACATATACCCTACCCTTGAAGGTCAGCACCCCATCACTACACAGGTAAAAGTCTGGTTTAGTTTCTCTATTAACCGAATCTAGGTAGGGTTGAAGTTACTTATTTGCTTTTTGTTGAGCTTGGACCTTCTCAGTTAGACTGGGCCTCACTACCACGTTAGCCACCAGGCACCTTTCCCGCTTCTCCATTTTCAGGTCCACCTCCATTCTTCCCAATTGTTGCAACAGGGGTATGTAACTCATCTTTATTTGTGTCGCCTCAGCTTGGTACTTGTGACTTAAGGCATTTGCTAACAAATTTTCCTTTTCGGGGTGATATTCTATCACAAGGTCATAGTTATTAACCAATTCTAGCCATCTCCTCTGTCAGAGATTTAACTCCTTCTTGTGATCTGTGTATATTCTACACTTAACCCTATAAAGGTAGTGTCGCCAAATTATTGGGGAAAACACTATTGTAGCTAATTCCAAATCATGAGTTGGGTAGTTTCTTTTATGTGCCTTCAGTTGTCGCGAAACATAGGCGATAACCTTCCATTGTTGCATTAAAACACACTCGATTCCTTGTCTGGATACATCACTATAGATGGTGTACTCTTCCACATTAGAGTCAGGTAAGGAGAGTACCAGTGCGGTTGTCAATCGAGTCTTTAACTACAAGAAAGACTTCTCACAGCTTTCATCCCACTTATAAATCATTTCCCTACGAGTTCGTCCAATTGGTCCTTCAACTCCTTGAGTTCTACAGGCGCCATATGGTAGGGGGCTTGAGATATGGGATGGGTTCCTGGCACCACCTCAATTACAAACTCTAGTCAGCGATCTGGGGTAGGCCAAGTAGTCATCCTAGGAAAACGTTTGGGTAACAATTGACTACCAGGATTTCTTCTAGTCCTTTATTTGGCAAGTCTTTGCTTGTGATCTATGATAGGAATACCTTACATCCGTTCCATAGTAAGTCTTGCACTTCTATACAGGACATTAAGTGTATTCTGGCACTTCCCATGTTCCCTTCAAATACGACCCCTTCTTTTCCATGAGCATGGAAGGTTATCCTCTTATTTCCACGGTCTACTTGGGCTTGATGCGTGCTTAGCCAGTCCATCCCCAAGATGACTTCTACTTCTCGTAACGAAAGAGGAATCATGTCGGCTTCCAGGGTGGTCCTTCCTAGCCATACTTTGTAAGTTATAAGGTACGTGTGTCACTCCAGTGTTTCACTTAGAGGTGTGAGGATGTGGAGGGGTGGTTGGAGAGGAGAGGTTTCCCTCAGGAGTTCCAAAACTAGGGCTTCCTTGATGAAAGATTGTTCCACCCGTGAGTCGAAGAGGGTGTATCTTTCCTTTCCAAACACTTTGACGAAACCTGAGTGGGAATTAATAGAACCTTTATGGGAACACATTTTATTAAATAAAAAGGGGATTACAAGACTCTGTTTACATACTCGACTTTATGAGGAGGGTTAGGACGTACCAGCCACCATGCTAGGGTCCTTCCTGGCTTCTTCCTAGGTCAGGTGGTAGATGCTAGATGGGACTCTTGTGAGGGCTTCCCTTCCCCCGTTGGGTGCCCTTTGATTTCTGGGTGGTGGTGGTGGAGCATTTCACGAGGCATTTTCCCATGCCCTTGGGCAATTCTTCATGTAGTGCCCGGACTACCCGCACCTGTAGCATGTTATGCATGCCCCTTCATGGTTTTTCAAGCACCGAGGGCAGTAGGGGCCTCTCCTTAGAGGATGTGCATCTATCTCCATGTGATCACGGTGGCCCTCCTCCCTTCCGGGAAGTCTTGGCGGGTTCCTCCATCGAGGCCGACCTTGTTCCCTCGGGCCTCCACAAGTGCTCTGTCCCCTGTCCTCCCTTCGTCCGCCCATCTCCATCCCGCAGCGCCTTGTTTGGACTAACCGCTCGCATTCAAGTGACATGCCCACTATGGTGGCTAGTTTGGTGGGGCATCCCAAAACCCCCCATTAGGTCTCTTATATCCATATTGAGACCGTCAATAAACTTCTAGTAGAGATCGGCAGGTCTTGTCAGGTTGGAGGAGAAGGGTCGTAGCTCGTTGAACTTGGTCTCACACCTAGAGACCCTGCAAGCTCCCTGGTAGAGTTGGAAAACTTCCACATTCTATTCATTAATGAGGTGGGGAGCCATGAACTCTTCCGACTATCTCCTTTCAAATTCTTCCCAAGTAGGTGGGGTCGGGAAGAGGCTCCTTCTATTGTCCCACCATCTCTTCGCGATGGACTCCAGAAAGAATTCGACTAGTGTAACCATCTCCTCCAGGGGTATCATGACTATACCCATAAATTTCTTGAGGCTTGCCAACTAGTCCATGGTGGCCCCGGCCTCCTCCTCCCCGTAGAAGGGTTTGCACCCCAAGTGTTGGAGTGTCTTCAAGTATTTGGGGATGTCGAATAGGGTGTTATGGGTGTGGAAAGGGGTTGGGATTGGACCTCCTCTTGGTAGGTCTGGGACTCAGAGTCTAGATGGGATTTATCACTGAGATGGGGTTCATTGAACACCCTAGTGAACTCCTCATACAACCTTTGGTGTTCAGAGCTGATGCCTTGAGGGGCTGAGGTAGCTCCCGGGAATTCTGCCTCTGGGAGGGGATTTTCGGTGGAATTAGCACTTGCCGCCCTTGTTCTTTTGAATTCTCTCTTGGGTGCCATAGCTGGTTTAAAATTTTATTTAATTAGTATTTAGGTTATAAAATCTTGATAATGTATCTTAGAAAGCATAGGCTCTGATACCACCAAACTTGTTATGCCCCGACCCGGTTTGACCGGGGTTTTGTGAACAACTAGCCACTCTCTCGAATCTCGAAGAGGTGCTCCTCAAGGATATCAAGAGAGTCGGGCATAGTACCTATCATGTTTTCCCTGGACAACATTAAACAAAACTAAAACTTTTAAATTTGTGTGCCTGGGTTGGGATCTAGGGAGGAAAATTGGTGTAGTCGCGTTCCTTTTTGAAAATATTTAGAGGAAGGGGATGAGTTAGACAACTCAACAAGTGGGGAAAATCTTTTATGAAGATTCAATATAGGAATTTCCATTAATTGATATTACAGTAGTTTCTTCTTCGGTTTCTCAATTCACATCAACAATCTCTCTCCTATCATAGAAGGGATCACACATTCGTAGAACGGTTCCAGACCGTGCCACTTGTAGATCGGAGCACCTTTACCATCCACCCTAATAGAGGTGTACTGCCTCTACCCAAAATTAGAGTGGACATCAATAGTCTAACACATCAAACCATGATCACTTCATCATGTCCGCTTAGTGGGACGAGACCTCAATTTCTCCTACTGCCTCGGTCTCCATGCGTAGGAAGCTACTTGGCTTCACGTCCTACTGGACGACGAAACTACCCTTATGCTCCTCGGGTCGTCCAGCAGTCCTTGGGCTCCATCACTACCTCATGTCAGGTGTCTTGATGGCCCAGACATCATAGTCCATGCACAATTAACAATCTTTTGGATTATAGCCTTTATCTTTGGCCCTCTAGCACAACGGTCTGTCGACTTGGCTTCAGCCCACATGTACTGGCCCAACAGGTTCAACGACCTAGTTTCGGCGGAGCAGTGGTCCGACCAAACAAGCTCGACAACTCAGCTTGGCTCGATGGGTATCAGGCAAGGTTCCCATTATTTAGGTCTTTTATCATCATATATCACATGTTCATTTTGGATGGGTCCACATCCGTATCCATCGTCCTTGAGCCCACTAGCATCTCGAGCTTAAGCCCCGAATTAGCTCCCAAATATTTTAAGTAGAGTCACCTAGTCAAGGGATGCTAATTTTGATATAATATTCTTCAAAGCTGAATTGTTATTCCAATTGTAATAGACATCAAAACGGATCCCACTCACCTAGTAATTCGGTGGGGTCTTCTCGGTGGAGTTTGGTCTCGCGGTCTACTTTCGAAAACCAACGCTCGAGCAGTCTGTTCTTACATGGTACAAATATCCTCATTAGGGTATTAGACAAAGGGATTGCATTTTTTTACGTATTTGTGTATAGGCCCTCCTATTTTGCCTTAATTGCACTTTGGTCCCTCAGGTTTGTGTATTTACCTATAAGTCCCTAATTTCCCCTTTTTCATCAATTTGGCCCCCACATTTTCCATTTGTCTTTTCTGGTCCTTAGTTTTATCAAAATCTTCCCCTTGGCCCCTTAATTTTCTACAATTGCCATTTCGCCCCAAATTTCACCAAAATTACAATTTGACCCCAAATTCTCAAATTTTTGCAAATTGGTCTTCCATTTGATCCAATTTGCCCAATTGACCCTTAATTGGGAAGGAATTTCATTTAAAGACACTTTATTTTTGTCAATTTTCCATTCAGTCCTCAATTTTTGAAAAATCCCCAATTTGCCTAAACTTTTTCAAAAATTACATTTTGGTCCTGAATCACAATTTTATTCAATTGACCACTGAAACTTGGTTAATTGCCCTCCTTCTCAATTTAAATCATCTTCTCTATGTTTTTCTCATCATTTCAAGCTTTGAAACACTCGATTTGGCTCGGAAATGAGCTCAAACGGAGCTTTGCCGAAAAATACAGTCTAAAGAGAGAAAGATTTGATATCGTACTAGTCAGGGTCCGGTGATCGGAGCTTCGGTTAGCATTGTGTTGCCCTCATTGGGGGGATCCTTTCTGGATCAAAGTACACTTCGATTGATGACCTCAGTAGGGCAAAATTTAGTGATAAAGTTTTTCTAGAATACGGCCATGCATAGTGTTTTCCGACGAAGGGTGGCGAAGGGAGCTTACCTTCTTAGCTTAGGGGAAGGTCGGGACACCTTTAAGAGGGGCGTAGGGGATCGGGCTTGGCCGAAATTGGTCGGGGGAAAGCTCGAAGTGGGCTACATAAGAACGACTGTTTTCTGGTCGGCAAGTGGCAACACTATTTGAGCTTCCTCGTTCCTCTTCGATGGCTCTCAAGCTGAATTGAAGGTGTGGTCGGGTAGAGGACTTCCTCTTGATTCTAGAGACATTCAATGTGGCTTTGGAGGCTGAGAAAAGTCTCGTTGTCATAGCTTAGTTTGGCAACTCGTAGGAAAATGCACTATTCTTCTTCTTCGCTCAATTGTGGGATGTTGAGAATGAATGAGGGAGTGCTCTTTATATAGGGAGCTCAACAACTGTTCAGGCTAACAGCCGGCGTAAGACTCAACCACCAGCGACCTGACAGGAGAGTTTTTTTAGTTGTCAGAGACTCCAGCGACTCTCTCTCCTCCCTTCTCTCTATTAGCATCTGATGGTTCAAGACGATCACATGGTGGTCGTGTCATATGCCGCGCTGTGATTGGTCAGTCTTTTCTTATGTGGAATGCTATAGTGGCTGCCCTATCAGCCATTGACTATTAACCTTTGCCTATTATCCATTGACCGGTCCATTGATCGGTCTGATCATTCACCAGTCTAGTTCGACCGGGTTTGTTATCCAAAATTTGAAAATCGGTCGATTCGAACCTGATTAGACCATTTTTCTTAAATTTAAAAATTCCTAAATTCATTTTCTATCTAATGGTGGTCTCGATTTCCCAATTTAACATTTTTAAGCCACTTGAAAAACTGAATTTGTGAACGGATTCACTATGGTTCATGCCGGTTCGTTCCGATTCGGGTCTGGTTCACCCCGAACTTGTTTGATTCTATCCTCAATTACACTTCTTGGTTCCTCCTTGCAATATTTTGTGAATTTTTTTTATCATTTGAGATTTTCCAATTTCCCACGTTAACTATTTTTCATTCATTAAGCGAGTCATTTCTTCATTTATAAACCTATACCAGTTCTTTTCCCGATTTTCTTTGATCGCAAAGGACAGGTTTTACACATTGCCTCAACCCGGAGTTTGAGTGTACATCAATAGTCCGACCCTCAAACCCTGATCATTTCACCCTATTCGCATAATGAGACGAGACCTCATTTCCTTTTTTGCCTCGATCTCAGTGCACAGGAAGCTTCCTAGAGCTTCATGACCTACTGAATGACAAAACCTCCCTTAAACACCTTGGGTCGTCTAGCAGTCCTTGGGCTCCATCACTACCTCATGCCAGGTGTCATGATGGCCAGAACATCACAATGCATGCACAATCAATAGTCTTTTTAATTATAACCTTTATCTTTGGCCCTCCAGTGCAACAGTCTATCGACTTGGCTTCGGCCCACGGGTACTAGCCCAACAAGTTTGAAGACCTAGCTTTAGAAAAGTAGCAGTTTAGCCCAACAAGCTCGACAACTCAGACTTGGCTCGATGGGTATCACACAAAGTTCCCATTATTCATATCTTTTAGCATCATTCAACACATATTCGTTCTGGATGGGTCCATGCACATATCCATCGGCCTTGGGCCCACTGCATATCGAGCCAAAACCCGAAAGTAGCTCCCAAATGTTTTAAGTAGAGTCACCCAGTTAGGGGAGGCTAATTCTAAGAAAAAGGTTTTCAAAGTTGAACCGTCATTACAATCAGAATTGACATTATAGCGATTCCCACTCACTTGGTAATCTTGGCAAGATCGTCCCGACGAAGTCTGGCCTTGCGGTATCTTTCTGGAAGTCGGCGCTTGAATAGTCTGCTCCTACATGGCACGAATATCCTCATTAGGGTACTGGACTTAGGGACAACAACTCTTTAAGCATTTGCATATAGGCCTTCATATTTTGCCTTAATTGCACTTTGGTCCCTAAGGTTTTTGCATTAACCTTTAAGTCCTTAATTGTGTCTTTTTCTTCAATTTAATCCCTTTAATTGTCCCTAACGTGTTGCTCTCGTCGTGGGATCCTCCCTGGATCAAATCAGGTCTCAATTGATGACCTAAGCAGTGTAAATTTTAGTGTTAAAGTTTTTGTAGAAATCATCCATGAACAGTGATTTCCGATGAATGATGGTGAAGGGTGCTTACCTTCCTAGCTTGGGGGAAGGTTGGGACACCTCTAGGTGGGGCGTAGGGGGTCTAGTTTAGCTGCAATTGGCCGTAGAAAGGCTCGAAGTGGCTGTAGGGGGTTGGGTAGTTCTCTACCCGAGGAGCGGCGGTATTGATCAAGCTTACTCATTCTTTCTCGGTGGCTCTCAAGCTGAATGGAAGGTATATTTAGATAGAAGACTTCCTCCTAATTCCAGGGACACCCAATGTGTCTTTGGAGACTGAGAAAAGTCCCGTCATCAGAGCTCTAGTTCGCATCTTGTTAGAAAATGCACTCTTCTTCTTCTTCTTCGCTCGATTATAGGATGCTAAAGACGAATGGAGGGGTGCGCTTTATATAGGGAGCTCGACAACTGTTCAGGCTACTCGCTGGTGTAAGACTCGACCTCCAACTCGGCCGCCGGCGACCTGACCGGAGAGTTTTTTGGGTCGCTGGAGACTTTAGCTTTTTTGGCATCTCTCTCTCCTCCATTCTCTTTATCAGTATCTAAAGGTTGAAGATGATGACATGGCGGTCGTGCCATGTGGTGCACTGTGATATGCTAGTTTTTCTGACGTGAAGGTCCAGCTCAGCTACCGCATCAGCCATTGACCTATTGACCGGAGATGTGGCAGCCTCTCATTGGTTGCTCTTGTGTGCATGGCATGCTTATGGGGTGCCATCTGTCAATTGATTGGATGTGTGGCAGTTGATGGGGCGTCATTGACCGTTGACCGGTATGGTCCACTGAGTAGTCTGACCGTTGACGGGTCTAGTTCGTTGACCGGTCCAGTCGGAATATTGACCAGTCTTGTCCGACCGGGTTCTTTGTCCCAAAATAAAAAATCGACTGGTTCAGACCTAATTTTAGCGATTCTCTAAAATTTAAAATTTTCTAAATTCATTTTCTATCTAATGGTGGCCTCAATTTTCCAAATTAACATCTTTAAGCCACCTAGAAAAATGAATTAGCGAACTAGTTTACTATGGTTCATCCCGTTTCAGTTCGATTCAAGTCCAGTTCACCCCGAACCAGTCCAGTTCTATCCTCAATTACACTTCTTGGTTCTTCCTTATAATATTTGTGAAATTTTGGTCACTTGGAATTTTCCAATTTTCCACATTAACTATTTTTCGTTCATTAACTGGCTCGTTTCTTCTTATATAAATCTATACCAATACTTTTCCCATTTTTCTTTGGTCCTAAAGGACGGGTTTTACAATATCTCTCTTAAGATAATTGTCACTCGACACATAGACTCATCATTTGAACATTAATAGTCCATCCGTCTAAAATGCAAACTTTATAGTATGATTACTAGCTATCTAATTCACATACTTCTTCAGTGTAAGGTTAATCTTTTGCTTTTTTAGGATTTGTTCAACTAACTTTGCTCAAACATGCACGTTGGCCAACAAACATTTTTGTCTCAAATCATCGTCCAAAGATACGTGAAGCCTACTCATTTGCTTTAACAAAAGAACGTACATTATCTTTATGTAGGATATGCTAGTGTTAGACTTTTGGCTTAATGCGTCCACCACTACATTTTCCTTTCTTGGTTGGTAGTCTATTATTAAGTCATAGTACTTTACTAGCTCTATACATCACCCCTATCACAAATTCAGCTCCTTCTAGATCAAAATATATTTCAAACTTTTATGATAAGTGAAAATCATTTCCATATAAATAGTGTCACCAAATTTTTAGGGCAAATAATATTGATGTAAGTTCAAGATCATGCATGGGATAATTCATCTCATGTTTTTTTAGTTGTCAACAAGTATAGACAATAACCCTTCCATTTTGCATCAGTACACTCCTTAATCCATAACCTCAAGCATCACTATATACTATATATCATCCTCCATTCGGATTAGGAAACACTAAAATTAGCGTCATCGTGAAGTGTGTCTTTAGTTCCTTAAATACCTTCTCACACTTATTATTCCATTAATACTTGACACCTTTCATGGTTATCTATGTCACACCTCAACCCAATTTGGTCGGAACCCTGTGAACAACTCGCCATTCCTCCAAAAAATATAATAGAGACCATAATCATTACTATAATATTAACAGGAGTAAGACTTAAAATGACATAAAACAGTTTAACAATTTATGTTTTCATGATATGTTATAATATATATAAAGTTGTAAATAAATCTGTAAGAGTGCTTTTACATACCATGTAGGGAGGTTATCTTCTAATGTCCTTCTGGACATGTTAACATATGAAAGGGATATGGGAGGGGCGAGTTTACAACTGAATGAGCAGGATATTTACTAACATCATTATTTCATATCCACAATTTAGCACATACTAAAAAAGGTATAAAGATATTTTTCCTTAAATCAAAAGGTTTTGGGTGATCAAATGAATAAGGTACAACTTGTTCTATTATTGACAAATCTTTCACATGGTTTTTATGCTTACATTTCATATGCTAAAAAGAAACATATTCCTTCCTACCCAGAAGAAGTTTCATAATTTGTTCAAGGTAAATTTTCCATGTTTATATTATACAAACAATCAAACCCCCTTTCTCAAAAAGGGATTATTCATTTGTAAAACAGAACCTATGATAATACAACCTCGATTTGTCCCACTTGTGGCCTAGAGTTCCTTTATTATCAACCTTGGTGAGAGCCTACAACCTCTACCACAATGGTGTAATGCAACAACATCGACAATTCGTCTATGTGAGCACTATTGCCCAACCCCAGACATTTTCAAATGAAGTTTTTCACTATTAAGGGATGAGACCTTTCTTCTTCACTAGAAATGTTTGTGCAATGGGGATCCCAGAGCTCCATGTCATATTAGATATAACTTCACTTGTTCCATCTTTGTTGTCCAACAACCCTTAGAACCACCACTACACCATATCAGACGTCGCTTGATTCGGTATGATTACAATCAAAAGCATCAATCTTTTGATTTACTACATTTCTCTTTGTGCTACTAGTCTAACGAGCTCCAATTCGACTTTGGCTTAGCAGTTTAAAGAAATATTATCAATTTGTGATAATTTTTATTAGACTCTTGAATCATAATTTATTTACAGGATTTTACATGTTGCAATTGGCCTTGGACCCACTGTACGAGTTTTCAAAACATGGCATTGGGCCCACTTTCACAAAACTAGATCTAACTAGCTCTAGTTGACCATGAGTTCCACCCATATCATGCATCGATAGATAGAATTAGATCACCCCCTTGAAGTGTGTTCACACACTTTTCATAGGTAGTCCTAAAATCATGGTTCATATTCACTACAGAAATATATCCACAAATGGATTGAACAGTTTCACATAGTGATGGGACTATATGTGGAACTCATCCCCTCAGACCAAGGAAACCGAGAGGAGAACCAACACTATTGTTAAAAAAAATGGTCCAATTTAATCAATAGAAAATAGTAAAGAAGGGTTAACAAGGGAAATTAAAAAATCCCAAGTGACCGAAAGTTCACAAAATAGTGAGGAAGAACCGGGAAGTAGATTTGATGAACTGGACCGGTTCAGGGTGAACTGGACCAGTTCAGGGTGAACTCGACCGGTTCGGGGTGAACCGAACTTGAATCGGACTGAACCAGGAGGAACCATAGTGAACCAGTTCAATGATTCATTTTTCTAGGTGTCTTTAAAATGTCAATTTGGGAAATTGAGGCCACCATTGGATATAAAATGAAATTAGATGAATTTAGAAATTTTTAAATTTTAGAAAACCTGTCGAATCGGGTCAGAACCGACCGATTTTGAATTCGGAACAACGATCCCATTCAGATCGGTCAATGGTCTGACCAGTCAAAGAACCGGACTGGTCAACGGTCCAATCAGTCAACAGACCAAACCAATCAATGGTCAACAATGCCCACTCTATAGCCATGCAGACATGGGCAGCCAATGGGAGGTTGTCATGTGTCTAGTCAATGGTCAATGGGCGACCCATCAACCTGCCACGTAGACACGAGCAGCCAATGAGAGGTTGTGACATGTCCAGTCAATGGTCAATAGGAGACCCGTCAGCCTGCCAAACAGACACGAGTAGGTAATGAGAGGTTGCAATGTGACCCATCAACCGGTCAACGGTTGACGCGGCGGCTAAGTTGGACCACCACGTTAGAAAAATTGGCCAATCACAATGCACCACGTGGCATGCCTGTCACGTCATCATCTCCAATCCCCAGTCGCTGATAGAGAGAGAGGCCGAAAATGCTAGAATCTCCGGTGACTCGAAAATCTCTCCGATTAAGTCACCGATGGCTAAGTCGGAGGTCGAGTCTCACGTCGGTTGGTAGCCTGAACAGTTGTCAAGCTCCATATATAAAGAGCACATTCCCATTCATCATCCTCACCTCTCATGTGCTCTCTGAAGACAAATGGCTCATTTCCCAATGAGACTCCGAATGAGGCTTCGGAAATAGGTAATTTCGCAACCAAAGAAGCTCTAAAGGGTGGCATTATAACCGAGGAAGAGTCCTCTAGCTTGAGACACGCTCAAAGTGACTAGAGGATGGCTGGAGAAGAACAGTGAAGCTACTTCAGAGCTCAAAATAGCGAGCTCTTGACCGACCCAAGCCCGACTCCCTCAGCCCTTTTACCGCCTGCATTGGCCACCTCTGATTATTAAGACCCTCCACAACCCCTCACAGACCCCTGGACTCTCCTTGTCGGAATTTCTAAGTTTCAGAACTTTACCCCCCGAAACTTCCCTCTTCAAATTCTCGCAGTGCGGCGATGAATTGCAATGGGATTAAATACTGGTAGATTCCCCTTGAAGAGCACTAGCTGCCCCCACCTCAAGCTCTGACCACTGCCCCTCCATCGGTAAGCTAAGTAAGCTTTCTCTCTCTAATGTAAATTTTTTAACAAAGCTCCTACAAGGCTTAAAACTCAACAAAATTGGGAAATTCGAAGTGTAGGACAATCAGGGGGAGCTGGAGGAGGTGAATTATAGCAAGAAATGAAGAAATCAAGGGCTTACAAGTCATCAATTGGATGAGGTAAGATTTGAATGTTCATATATTCAACTTGGGGAAGAAGAAGAAGGCAAATTTGGGGATTTTTGGGGCTTTTGTGCAATTTTAAAAAATTAGAGGGTCAAATGGAAAATTGACGAAATTGAGGGTGTTTTCATGAATTTCACTCCTAATTGAGGGCAAATTGGGCAATTTGGTCAAGATAGGGGCAAATTGGAAATTTTCAAAGATGAGGACCAAATTGCAAATTTTGTAAAATTAGGGACTACATGGCAATTTTGGAAAAATTATGGGCCAATGTGTGAATTCAAAAGAGTTAAGGACCTAAGAAGGATAATTGGAAATCCTAGGGGCTTAATTGAAACTAAGGGGCAAATAAGGGCCTAAGGGTAAAAGTACAAACCTATGCGAAATTGAGGTAAAATACGAGGCCCTATGCGTAAATGCTAGAAAATATGCGACATCTCAATCGACGCACCATGATAAGAATATCCATGTCGTGTAGGAGCAAACTACTCAAGTGCCAGTTTCTAGAAGCATCCCGCGAAGCCACCCCGCCAGGACAAACCCATCAAAATTACTAGGTGAGTGGGAATTGGTATAACGTTCATTACGGTTGGAATGATGGTTCATTTTGAAAAAGAATTTTCTTAGAATTAGCCTCCCCTAACTAGGTGACTCTGCTTAAAATATTTGGGAGCTAATTCTAGGCTTAGGCTCAGTATGCAAGTGGTCCTAAGGTCGATGGACATGGGTATGGACCCGTCCAAAACTAGCATATATTGAGAAATGCTAAAATATCCAATTAACGAGAAATTGTGTGTGATACCCGCCGAGCTAAGCCTGAGATGTTAGGCTTGTTGGGCCAAACCGTAGCTAAGCTGAAGCTAGGTCATCGAACCTGTTGGGCTGGTACGCATGGGCTAAAGCCAAGCCAATAGATCGTTGCACTAGAGGGCCAAAGATAATGGCTATAACTTAAAGACTCTTGATTGTGCATGCACTGTGAGATTCAGGCCATCAGGACACCTAGCATGAGGTAGTGATTTAGTCCAAGGACTGTTGAACGACCTAGGGTGCATAAGGGAGGTATGGCATCTAGTAGGTCGAAAAGCTCAGGGAGCTTACTGCGCACTAAGACCAAGGCAATAGGGGAAAGGAGGTATCATCCCACAAAGTAGACATTGTGAAGTGATCAGGGTTTGAGAGTCAAACTATTGATGTCCACTCAAACTTAGGGTAGAGGCAGCTAACCTCTATCAGGGCGGATGGTAAAGGTGCTCTAGTCCACAAGTGGAACGGTCAAGGACCGTTCTACTAACCTGTTATCCCTCCTATGATGGGAGGGCGATTAATTGTGTGAAAATGACAAATGGATAAATAATGGGCGAAATAATAAAGTAATCATTATAATAGTTTCCCTTACTAGGTATATGTATCTATATACTCATTCCCCTCCTTTCACCCTTTTCAGGTCTAGGACAAGGATGGATAGTTCTCAAACAAGCTCAGGCCCTCAAGGTACGTTCCCTACCCCCAACTTATAGTAAGGGTTTGAACGTAAACACGCCTTTACCTTCCATGTATCATTAGGGTAGGGATACTCGGATGATGCATGGAAGAGTGGCAGGTTGATCATGAAACCTCAACCGAACTAGGTTGGGGCATGACACTATATTTCTGGAAAAAAAATTTTAAGTAAAACATGTTGTTCAATTTGCGAGTAATATGGCTTCATTGGTCCAATCAAACTCAATCACTCATATTCTGATATTTGTTTGTCCTAGGGCATTTTTGAGCCTTGTGTGCCTTTCCTTTACACGAACTTGTAGTTGATAGATTTCTACAATAAATTGGGCCACTAAGTCCCAAATCATAAGGTGTTCATATTTAAACCCTTAACCTTATGTAAATTACAATTAGGTCCTTATGTGATACCTTTACTCCAATTAGGTCCCTAAGATTCTTAAATCTTCTTTTCGGGTTCCTAATTTCTCATTATTTTGAATTGGTTATTGATTTCTCACTATTTTTAGTTTAGCCCCCAATTTTTGAAAATTTTAATTTAGTCCCTAAACATTAAAAATACAATTTAGTCCTCCAACTTTGATTGTCATCAAATCAATCTTAAACCTTCTCATTTAAGTCCTAACATGATTCTAATCATCTCTATTATGTTAACACGATCATTTTAAGATTTGAATCAACCAATTTGGCTAAGAAATGAGCTTAAATAGAGCTTCAATAAAAAATCATTATAGAGAGAGAAAAAGCTTCGATTACTTACAGGTGAGTGTTTAGTGGTCTAAGCTTTTAATATTGGAAAATAACTCTCTTCCTGAAGATCCTCCAAAGATTAAATTGCACCTCAATGGATGGTCTAAGGTATGAGAATTTCATCGGATATATTTTTGGGTAAAACATATTATGAATAGTAATTTTCGGCGAATGGCAGCGGTGGGCACTTACCACGTCGGTTCAGGGAAGATGTGGACTCTAATGGGGAAGGTCTGAGAGGCTTGGTCCAGTCGTGGGTGGCTCAAGGACAACTCATGTCACGTCCTGACCCAGTTTTGTTGGATCCCCATGAGCAACCCGCCACTCATCCCGATTTACTAGGTGTTTTCCACTCTTTTAAACTCGGGAGGAGTAAGGCGTCATTTAAACCTGCACCTTTCCTGGAATAGCATAAATCAAAACTGTATAAAATTTTAAATCTATCATACCTGTCTCACAGGCATATTAATTAATGGTTCTTAAGGGTAGGCTTTCCAACATTTCCTTAAAGGGATATAAGGAAGGGGTGAGTACAACTACTCAGTGAATGGGTTTTAAAATTTTAACTTTTAGGAAAAAGATTTGTATTGAAGTGTGTCAGACTCCTTATTTTCTTTCAAAAATCTTTTCATTTCAAATCTTTGTTTTGATTACCATTTCTTATTAATCATGGTGTGTCATCACCTAACACACATCCTTCATCATGAAGGTCAAAACACACAATCGCAGGCCAGCACGTCCATAGAACCCACTTGTGGCGTCGGAGCGACTTTACCGGTCACCTAGATAAAAGCACATCCACTTCTACCCTAAGAATGAGTGGATGCACACGACGTCTGGCCCTCAATCCTGAAATAAATTCTCTGTGTCCGTATGAGGACAGAGACCTCATCCCAACCCCACACTGGTCTCGTGTGCATGAAGCTACGTTAATCTTCGCAAGGTCACCTAGTCCGATGAACTGCCCTTATATCCACCAGGTCATTCAGGGCCCTAGGACACATCACTACCCCTCTTGGGTGTCTTGAAGGTCTCGTACACACAGTGCATATACAATTAGTATTTTCTCATCATGTCATATAATCTGTGGTGCCACTGGTTCAATGGCCCCGAATCTCAACCCAACCCGCAACTGTTTGTCTTGACTACTCCAGAGACCTGTCATGTCACACTACCACTAGTTGACTGAATATCTCAGTTCTGTCTTGGTACCATGGCCAAACAATTCATTTATTTAAATGTTTAAGGAATATATCTCATGTTTGTTTACGAGCTTCTACTCGTGTCCACTAGCCTTGCGCCCACTGTACGTGATTTTCCAAAACCGAGCATATTAGCCCCTAAGTTTCAAAACCGAGCATATTAGCCCCTAAGTTCCAAAACCAAGCATATTAGCCCCTAAGTTCCAAAATCGAGGCCCCCGACCTATAAGAGCTATTCGAGCTCCCGTAAAGAAGGTCTCCCAAATCGTTTAAGCAGTGGCACACAGTTAGGAGAGAGCACTTCCAACAAAATATGTTTTCAACTAACCATCATACCGACCGGGTATAAGGACATCTCCGCTCATAACCGATGAACTAGTTTTCAACTTACTTCGAGGAAGTTTCATCATGCCATCCAGGTATGATCTACTTATAACTGGTAAGTAGTTTTTCCGCATGATTTTCACATCACTCCTCTAAGTTGTGATGTTTAAAATACCACTAAGTAGTGGATTTTCATTTCGAGGTAATTTTCATCCCCAATCGGGTATGATATAAAATCCCACTCATAACCGTTAAGTGGTTTTTAACTTTGAATTGTGTTAATCATCCCAACCGAGTATGACATTAGTAAGCCAACTCACCCTTAATATAGTTAATTCCACTCGACCAATTTTTTGTATTCACGCGAGCTTGTCCTTGTTGGCATTCCCGGTACTTCGTATTCCTACACGATATGAACATCCTTGTTCATTATCCCTTGTCCTAATAGCCTTCATTCATTCCAAATGAATGAGAAAACTAAACTTTCTATTTATTTGCAATTAGGTCCCTAAAGTTATTTTTCTTTTACTTTAAGTCCCTAATGTCGATTTTTCCTCAAATTGAGTCCCGAAACTTTTAAAATTTATCTTAGAACCTCAATTTATTTAAATTCACAAAAAAGGTTTAATTTCCTAAATTTCCAATTTGGTCCCCCAACTTTTCCAAAATTACCATTTTGCCCTTCATTTACAAAAATGGTAAGTTTCACCCCAAAAATTCTAAAATTCCTCAATTGGCCCTCGAACATTCTTATCATGCCCAATTGACCCTCAATTTTATAAAATTGCATCTTGGTCTTTCAAATTTTTGAAAATCCCCAATTTCAACTTCCTAACACCACCAAATTTTATTTCATCAAATAGACCAATAAAACACTTCTATTTGTTGAAATTGACTTCCTACATCTTTACACGATTCAGTAGCACTTTGAATCGCAAGTTTTTACGCCGGAACGAGCTCAAACAGAGCTTCGCCAAAAAATAGATTGTAGAGAGAGAGCTTCAATTACTCATTGTCGGGGGGCACGGCGGTCCGAGCTTTCGATCTAGGCAAATAGCTCATATCTTGAAGTTCATCCTAGAATCAAGAATTGCATCAATTGATGCCGAATTGAATTAGAATTTCATCATTGAAATTCTGTCGGTTCTCTCTCTAGCACCGGCCGAAAATTGTAGAGGGGAGCCAAATTGGCTTACCTTTCAGTCCTAATTCAGTCGTGGGAGAGTTGTGGAGGTGTTGGGAGGGCTTGGTTTGGCCTGAGGAGGGCTCGAATTGGCCGATTTTAGCTCGGCCGAAACAGGGCAGCTTCGGTCTGTCGGAGTTGCTTCACTGTTCCATCACACCAGCACTTCTTCGGTGACCCTCGGAGCAAACTGAGACTACAAGCGTGTAGCAGACCTCGCCTTCTTTGACTTAGAAATGACCCTATATCGGAGCTCTAGTTCAAGCTTCACCAGAAAACTAAGGAGCTGAGAGAGAGTGAACTTTTCAAGTGTGGAGAGGATGAATGGAGAGGGGGTCTTTATATAGGAAGCTCAAGGACTTCTTAGCCATCTGATTGGTGCCTTAATGGTGGTCATTCATTATCTAAAACTCTATGGTCAGAGACTTTTCAGCTTTGCCAGTGCTATGCAATTTTTCGGCGAGTGAATAGTGCTATCATCTGAAGGAAGACGATGACACTGTTTCGAACTAGACCGGACCGATTTGAATCGGGTTCAAAGCTTAGACCGGCTGGTTCACCCCCCATTCAACCGAATTTTTCAAATCTAAAAATTTCTAAATTCATTTTCTATCCATTGATGGCCTCAAATCTCAAATTTGAATTTTTTTTAAGCCACCTAGAAAAATGAATTTAGGATGTGGTTCAATAGTGGTTCAAACCAGTCCAAACTGGTTCGATCCGGTTTGGATCCGATTCACCTGAACCGATTTGCTTTTCATCTCCAATTCATTCTCAAGTCTATTTCCATGACTTTTGGAACTCTTTGGGTCACTCGGGATCCATAAATTTCCTAGTTTACCCTTTCTCTATCGGTTCTGGTTCATGAACCGACTCAGTTCATAAATCGGTTCAATCTAGTTGGATCCGGTTCATCTAAACTAGTCTAGTTTTTCTCATCCAATTTGCCCTAATGTTCTTTTCCAAGGTTTTATGAACCCTTTGGATCACCCAAGAGTTGTAAATTTCCAAAATTGTCCATTCCCGAATGATCGGGTTTATGAACCGGTTCATTTTTCTTACTCGGTTTGACCAGTTCTTTTCCTGATTGCCCTTAACTAAAAAGGGTGGGGTTTACATCTCACATTGAGCTCGAGTTACTCTGGTTGTAGGTAACTAATGGAGCAATGGTATTGTACAAGCTCACCGACTCTTCCCCGACGACACTCGAGTTGAACGGAGGGTCCAATCATGTAGATAACTTATGAACAAATCTAGGGAACCCAAATTTAACTTCGAAGGTTAATAAAATTTCTCATGTTGGAGCTCTGGTTTGCTGATGATTGAAAAACAATGCAGTTTGAGTTCTTTGAGCCTTCGAGGTGTTGAGAGTATGAAAATGGAGTAGAGCACTTTATATAGAAAGCTTGAGGACTGATGTTCATATCTAGTCATTCATCGATCGACCATTAACTCTCCGATTTAAGGCCTTGTCGAGGGGGAGTTAAGGCTCGTCGAAGTTATGGCAGTCGTTCGACCTTCCCTTTTCTTTTATGATTAGAGGTTGAAGACGACATTGTGCGCACGCATATGAACTTCACATGTGCGAGCTGCCATGTCATACTCCAACCTAGTTTAGCCGGGGTTTTGTGAACAACCTGCCACTCTTCCGAATCTCGAAGAGGTGCTCCTCTGGGAGATCAAGAGAGCCAGGTGTAGTACCTGTCATGTTTTCCCTAGACAACATTAAACAAAACTAAAAATTTTAAATTTGTGTACCTAGGCTAGGATCTGGGAAGGAAAATAGGTGTAGTCGCGTTCCTTCCTGAAAATATTTAGAGGGATGGGGTGAGTTCGACAACTTAGTGAGTGGGGAAAAATCTTTTATGAAGATTCAATATAGCAATTTCCATTAATTGATATTTTAGTAGTTTCTTCTTGGATTTCTCAATTCACATCAACAACCACCCTCCTATCATAGAAGGGATCACACATTTGCAAAACGGTTCCCGATTGTGCCACTTGTGGATCGGAGCGACTTTACTGTCCACCCTGATAGAGGTGCACTGCCTCTACCCAGAGTTTGATGGACATCAATAATCTCACACATCAAACCCTGATCACTTCATCATGTCCAGTTAGTGGGATGAGACCTCAATTTCCCCTACTGCCTCAGTCTCTATGCGCAAGAAGCTACTTGGCTTCATGACCTATTGGACAACAAAACCGCACTTATGCTCCTTGGGTCATCCAGCATACCATGTGCTCCATCACTACCTCATGTCAGGCGTCTTGATGGTCTGAACAATACAGTGCATGCACAATCATCAATCTTTTAGATTATAGCATTTATCTTTAGCCCTCTAGCACAACGGTCTGTCGGATTGGCTTCGGCCCACGCATACTAGCCCAACAAGTTCGACGGTCTCGCTTCGGTAAAGCAATGGTCTGGCCTAACAAGCTCGACAACTCAGCTTGGCCCGATGGGTATCACGTAAGGTTCCTATTATTTAGGTCTTTTAGCATTATATATCAAATGTCTGTTTTAGACGGGTCCACGCCCGTTTCCAATGGCCTTGGGCCCATTGGCATCTCGAGCCTAAGCCCGAAATTAGCTCCCAAATATTTTAATCAGAGTCACCTAGTCAAGGGATGCTAATTTCAAGAAAATAGTTTTCAAAGCTAAATCATCATTCCAACTAGAATAGATGTCATAGCGAATCTCACTCACCTAGTAATTCAGCAGGGTCGTCTCGGCTGAGTCTAGCCTCGTGGTCTATTTTTGGAAGCCGAAGCTCGAGCAGTCTGTTCCTACATGGTACGGATGTCCTCATTAGGGTATTAGACCAATGGATTGCATTTATTTGCGCATTTGCGTATAGACCCTCATATTTTACCTTAATTACACTTTGGTCCTTGAGGTTTGTGTATTTACTTGTAACTCCCTAATTTCCCTTTTTTTGTCAATTCGACCCCCAGGTTTTCCAATTGTCTTTTCTGGTCCTTAATTTTATCAAAATCTCCCCTGGCCCTCTCAATTTTCTAAAATTTCCATTTAGCCCCAAAATTACAATTTGACCCCAAATTCTCAATTTTTTGCAAATTGGTCCTCCATTTGATCCAATTTTCCCAATTGACCCTCAATTGAGAGTTAATTTCATGAAAATACCCTTAATTTTGTCAATTTTCCATTTGGTCTTCAATTTTCAGAAAATCCCCATTTTGCCCAAACTTTTTCAAAAATTGCATTTTACTCCCGAATCACAATTTCATTCAATTGACCTCCGAAACTTGGTTAATTGCCCTCCTTCTCAATCTGAATCATCTTCTCTATGTTTTTCTCACCATTTCAAGCTTTTAATCACTCGGTTTGGTTAAAAAATGAGCTCAAATGGAGCTTAACCAGAAAATATAGTCTAGAGAGAGAAAGCTTCGATATCTTACCAGTGAGGATCCGGTGATCGAAGCTTTGGCTACCACCGTGTTGCTCTTATTGTGGGAATCCTTCCTAGATCAAACTATGCTTCAATTGATGACCCGAGCATGATGAATTTTAGTGTTAAAGTTTTTGTTGAATTCGGCCGTGCATAGTATTTTTTGGCAAAGGGCGAAGGAGGGAGCTTACCTTCTTAGTTCAGGGGAAGGTTTGGACACCTCTAGAAGGGGCATAGGGGGTTGGGCTTGGCCGCAATTAGCTAGGGGAAAGTTGAAGTGGGCTACAAAATATCGGCTATTTTCCGACTGAGAAGTGGCAGCACTGTTTGAGCTTTCTCATTCCTCCTCGGTGGCTCTTAGGTTGAATGGAAGGTGTGGTGGAGTAAAGGACTTACTACTAATTCTAGAGACACCCATGTGGCTTGGGAAGCTGAGAAAAGTCCTGTCATTGAAGCTCAGTTTTGCAGCTCGCTGGAAAATGCACTCTTCTTCTTCTTTGCTCGATTGTGGGATGCTAATAATGAATAAGGGAGTGCTCTTTATATAGGGAGCTCAACAACTATTCAGGCTACCCATCGACATAAGACTCGGCCTCCGACTCGGACGCCGGCAACCTGACCAGAGAGTTTTTCGAGTCGTTGGAGACTCTAGCTTTTTCAGCAACTCTCTCTCCTCCCTTCTCTCTATCAGCATCTAAAGGTTGAAGACGATGATGTGGCAGTCGTGCCACGTGTCGCGTTGTGATTGGTCTGTTTTTCTGACATAGAGTGTTAGCATGGCTACCCTATCAGTGGTTGATCGTTTACTGTCGATCGTTGTTTGTTTTTCATTGACTGGTCCATTGACCTGTGCAGTTTGACCAGGTTCATTGTCCAAAATTTAAAAATCGGTTAGTTCAGACTCAGTTCGACCGTTTTTCTGAAATTTAAAAATTTCTAAATTTATCTAATAGTGGTCTCGATTTCCCAATTTGATATTTTTAACCTACCTAAAAAAAATTAATATTGTTGTTGATTAGAGATATATGTCACAGTATAATTGATAATTAAAGTTGTTATATTATAAGTATAGTTATAGGAGAATCGTTTATGAAGTGGTTGATAATGAATAGCTCATTTTATTTTAGTAGGTTGATGCAGTAGAAAATAGTTGAGGCCATGATGGTGAATTTATGGTACGTGGATGTATTGATTATCACTTTAATGGTGTGAACATGGTAGGAGAAAGCGAGTTTGGCGTGCTTATTCGTCCTAGTTTGTAATTTGAGAAATGCGTGTCAATGTTGATATTTATAAGTTTTTATTTAATAATTATATTTACAAATAAATCATAATTGAATATATATATTTAATAATATCATTTAATAATTTCCTCCAATTTTACTTCTTTATTTTCAATACACGTATTCTTTTGGCAAACAGGTAACATGTTTCACTCATCTCCCTCCATCAAAGTCCCCTATCTGGTTTTATCAATTATTATTGCTTTTCTTTTTGGACAAGTTACATAGTCTCCTTTCCCTCAAGCCTTCTTGAACATAACCCTGAAGGGAGTATCACTCAGCGCCAGCCTCCTAGCGCCACCATTGTCTATGTACACCCCAACGTCCCTACACAAGACCTTACAGTAGCTACACACGGTGGGGCAGAAAACCAGCTTGTAGTCTTTTCCTCCGAGCTCCTCGATCTTGAACCAATTGCTCACCGTCTCTCGGCCGGGGTTCCCCGCCCGCCCTCCGGTGGTCACGAACCACTGTCCCGTCCCTTCGTCGTAGGGGCCGAGCTTCCAGATGGTTGATTGGATGCAGATGCTGGCCGCCGAGGAGAACTTGATGTTCAGGTCGGTGGAGACGCGGACGACGCCTTTACCGCCGCTTGCGGGGAAAAACGTCACCGGGAGGCCTCTAGACACCTCAAACCGGTCCTGGACCACCGCGAGGGGGCAGGTCCCGTTCATGGGTTGACCCATGGTGACGCCCCCACCTCGGCCTCGGATCACGGGGAGGATGTAGTATTTGGTACCGGTGAGGAGGCGGTGGCCATCCAGATCCAGAATGGGCTTTGCCGGTGGAGATGAGGCCGAAGATGGGGATAGTGAGAAAACGAGCAGGAGGGAGAGGATAGAAGAGAGAGGAGCCAAAGCCATTGCTCAAGCTTTCGAGTTTGAGGTGATTGTATGTGTGTATTCATGGAGGAAATTGTTGTTACAATATTAGTAGAAGGAAGATGAGGTGTGAAATGGAAAATGGGATCTGGCTCCCCATTCTGCTCGATCAATAAATTATTTTATTTTTAAAAATTGATACAGCTTAAAAATATTAAATAAATCTAAAAAGAATTAATGAACAATATATCTTTTAAATTATTAGAATCTAAAAATAATAAATAATCCCAAATGAAAATAACATAAAAACATCAATTATAAAATACCATAAATATAATTTGTTTGCAATATATACATTTATATTTTTTTTAAGAAAATGAGTAAGTTCATACTAAATATTATAAAATTATAAGAGATCATTAATTAGTAAAGTTCAAATAACTTAAAATCGCTCAATAATAGACAAACAATTAATAGAAAATAGCTACAAACAAAAGAATTATCAAAGTTAATTCATATTAGGTGCTAATAGAGATTGGGTTAATAATATAGAAAAGTCTGCTTTTGGAAGTATACTTAAATTGTGTCCGATCACTCTGCTTTTGTATAGTGAGTTTATGTACAACAGGACTTTTAAATTTTATTAATTTAATATTATTTTTAATTTTTTATTAATTTCCGTATTTTTAAGATGCTAAAATATATAAATATCAATATAAATCCTAATAAAATTAATTAAAAAAGAATAATTTAATTTATAATATATGCAAAAATATTCTCATATTTTTGGATTACCTGCTTTTAAGATAAATATTATTATATAGTTATGAAATTTATTTAATAATAGTAAATATGGATAATTTGGTATTTAAAAGTATAAGAGATTATAATTTTAATAATGATTAAATAAGGAAAATTTTAAATCCTTATTCTAGGAACTCATTTATTAAATATAATATAATATATTATTATATTTATTTGGCATATAATTAAAATTTTTAATCAAATATAAATATTTTTAATTATATTTAATTTATATATATATATATAACATTTTCTGTTATTTATCTTTTACACGTTAATCATGTTATGATGAACCAAATGCCCCTAAAGTCAGATCGCCTTATCCAGGTTATCTGTCACGCCTCCCTAGACTATGCACCTTCCAAAAGATAGTCGGTCAACGGTCAACGGTCAGCGGTCAGCAAACTCGCCTAGATTGAATGATCCACACTTGCGAACAAAAAAAAATGAAAGAGACTTAATTCACGTGGAGAACAGATCGGTGCCGTACAATGCTGAAATCATCTCCACTCTCCATAGCCACGGACAAGAGGGAGGGTCAGTTATGATGGTTGTTAGGAAGCTTTGAAATGTTAAACACTCGCTTGTACTATATTTGGTTGGACAACCACCTCATTAGGTCCCAAGCCCACTCGACCATTAACTGCTATGGTTGGTTGACTGCAAAACCCAGTAGAGTGTGAGCTAATCATATCCCCTCTTTTTTTTTTAACAAATGTTTTGGTGTGCTAGCCAATAACCTTAATTGGACCCCAATCAACTTGATTGTGGCCTAAGCCTCGAGAGGAAACTAGAATTGTTGACCATGGGCTATTATTGGTCTTCTAATGTCGGTCAGGACCAAAGCCATAGTTTAGGGTTTCCTCCCGAGGCACATTGGTTCCAGGAGGCAAAAAAAGACTTGATCGAATCGGTTACATGTGAACCTGGACCCAGGGTTCTTATCACTAGACTCGAATTCGGTTGCACCCCCGCATCCGAGTATAAAAATTTGACTGGAATCCAGCGATCGGGTTTAATTAAATAGCTATGCACTCGACAGTAAGTGACCGAGTTTGATCGGGTCTAATCAGACCCAAATCATCCGTCGTATTAATCGGAAATTCACTCAATTCGTCCAATTAATCGCATGTTTAGAGAAATTTAAACAATTTTTTTCCATCTGTAGGACAAAAACGAACTTTTGGTCCATGAGGTGGAGAAACATTCCCTACAGGACAAAACAACGTCCTTTTGTCTTGAAGTGGCAAACTTTTTAACCATAGCGGCTAGTCATTTTGTCACGGGGGCAAAATTTTTAATTATATTCGCCAAAGCGTTCTGGCCGCTACGATTTTTTTCCGCGAAAGTGTTTTGGCGACTAGGTTTTTTATTTACGTTAGATGGATCAAACCACAATTTTTTAACCCTAGCTGTTAGAACACTGTGACCGTTAAGGGTTTTTTATTTGCCCTAGAGTGATCAAATGATGTCGTTTAATCCCTGCTGTGCAAATAAAAAATTATCGAGTCCTATCAGGTATATACGGATACACTCCATCACCAGGTTAATATTGGGACTTCAAACCCATCGCCAGGTTCAAAAATAGGAGATGAGACCCGATCATCAAGTCCACCCCTATGAACCTGAACTCGTATTAGGGATTCTCTAGACCTGACAGGATCTGGTCAGATCCGACTTTGGGTCTGCCCCTATAGACCCGAACTCGGACTAGAAGTACTCTAGAACCGACGGGATCCCGTCTGATTCGGGTATGAAAGAATTTTTTGGCCTTGGGGACTTTGGGGAGACTTGGTTTGGCTGGAGGAGGTCCGAATTGGCCGAATTCAGCTTGGTTAAAAATAGGGCAGCTTCAAACTGATAGAGCTGCTTCACTGTTTGATCTCACCGGTGCTTCTCCGGTGATCCTCGGGTCGAAGAGAGGTTGCTGTCAGGTAGCTGACCTTCCCTGGAGTCTATAGGACCCGAGTTTGTCTTCTAAGACTAAGAAAAGTGCCCAAGTCGAAGCTATGGTTTGAGCTTCACTAGAAAATGGAGCATTTTGGAGAGTAGGATAATTTGAGGTGTGTGGTGGATGAATGGAGGAGAGCTCTTTATATAGGGAGCTTAGGGACCCTCAGCCCGACCAGTTTCCATTCTGGTCAAGCTTTTCCTCGCTCGAAAATGCCCTGATTGGAGAAATATTCCTTTCATCAGAAATGGAAAGTTTTTGAACCGATTAACAGTGTTGTCATTCCAAGGAAGAAGATTAAACTATTTCTGACCAGACCAATCCGACAGGGTTCAATAGTGAAAATCGGTCGATTCAAGCCTGATTCGACCAGTTTTCTTAAATCTAAAAATTTCAAAATTCATCTAAATTCATTTCCTATCCAATGGTGGCCTCAATTTCCCAATTTTGTCATTTTAAGCCACCAAGAAAAATGAATTTAGAGATCAATTCATGTATAGTTCAAATCGGTTCAATCCAATTCAGGTCTAGTTCACCCTGGACCAATTTGGTTTTCTCTTTCAATTGGTTCCATGGTTCTTCAACATGATTTTTAGGACTCTTTTAGTCACTTGGGATCTTCTAATTTCCCATTTTACCCTTATTTACCAGTTTCGGTTCGTTAAATGGCTCAGTTTTCTCTTTTTGAATAGACCGGTTCTTTTCCCAATTTTCTTATCTTTAAAGGAATAGGAATATACCATGTATTCTTTGTAAGTCGGGAGGCAGTTCAAGTTTATAGGCCACTGGCCCTACCCTTTAAATTATGGTGTAAAGACCGATATACCTAGGTTTCAACTTCCCCCGTTGTTGAAACCTAAGTATTCCCCTCCATGGGGATACCTTGAGAAATACTTGGTCTCCCACACCAAATTCCAAGTCCCTTCCCCGATGGTCTGCATAGCTCTTTTGTCCGTCCCATTTTACTTTCAAAACTATTTTAGTATTTGTATCCCAACATATGTACCATTTTAAAAGCCATAATATACAATGGTTCTTTTTTGAACCTACGGTTCATGCACTATATCATTATATATTACGATCACTACACACAATGTTGACAAGTACAATCATCCAAACCAACAGTGGGATCGTGGACGAGAATAACATCCGAACCAAGTACCCTTCCATCTAATGGGTAATCCTTTTGAACAATGTATAAGAACAACATTTGAACTATACCCTCGGGATCATTGGACGAGAACAACATCTAAACCAAAAACTCCCTTTCCACTATCTGTGGGTATAACCTACACTAATGAACCAGATGCTAAATTCATTTTTCTAGGTGGCTTAAAAAATTCAAATTTGAGATTTGAGGCCACCACTATATAGAAAATGAATTTAAAAATTTTTAGATTTGAAAAATTCGATCGAATTGGGGGTGAACCGGCCGGTTTAAGCTTTGAACCCGATTTGGACTGGTACGGTCCGGTTCAGAACAATGTCATCTTCTTCCTTTAGATGACAACACTGTTTACTCGCTGGAAATCGAAGCAGTGCCGGCGAAGAAGAAACATTTCTGTTCAGTACTATTAGAGAAGGTATTGTGGACCGATAAGGGGTCGGGCCCATATCTATTTAAAAGTCATGACTTGTAAGTAGTGGTACCCTTCCAACCTTATAAACCCACAACACTTCTCTATTTTATCCAATGTGGGATCTATTCTCAACAAGTACGTTACAAGTTATCAATGTTTGTTATAAAGGTGTCAAACGGACGGTAGACAAGTCCTCGAGCTCCCTATATAAAGAGCCCCTCTCCATTCATCCTCTCGACACCTGAAAAGCTCACTCTCTCTCAGCTACTTGGTTTTCCAGTGAAACTCAAACCAGAGCTCCGATATAGGGTCATTTTTGAGCCAAAGAAGGTGAGGTCTACACGATGGTGACATCCATTCATCCCGAGAGTCAACGAAGCAGCGCCAGCGTGATCGAACAGTGAAGCAGCTCCGATGAACTGAAGCTGCCCTGTTTCAACCGAGCTGAAATTGGCCACTTCGAGCCCTCCTCAGGCCAAACCAAGCCCTACCAACACTTTCTCAGCCTTCCCACAACTGAATTAGAACCAAAAGGTAAGCCAATTCGACTCCACTCTATAATTTTCAACTGGTGTTAGAGAGAGAGAGTCTGTAGAATTTCAATGATAGAATTCTAATCCAATTCGACATCAATTGGTGTCATTCTTGATTCTAGGAGGAACATTAGGAGGAGAGCTACCTGAAGATAGAAAGCTCAGACCGCCGCACCCTCACTGATGAGCAATCATCTGTTTCTCACTCTACAGTCTATTTTTCGGCAAATCTCCGTTTGAGCTTATTCTGACGTTAAAAATTACGATTTAAAGTGCTATGAAATCGTATGAACATGTATAAACTCAATTTCAACTTCAATTTCAACAATTAGAAGTGTTTGATCGGTCAATTTGATGAAATCAAATTCGACTGTGTTAGTGAGTTGAAATTGGGGATTTTCAAAAATTTGAAGGACCAAAATGCAATTTTCTAAAATTGGGGGTCAATTAGGCATGATAAGAATGTTAGAGGACCAATTGAGAAATTTTAGAATTTTTGGGGTAAAACTTACTATTTTTGTAAAGGAAGGGCAAAATGGTAATTTTAGAAAAGTTGGAGGACCAAATTGAAAATTTGAGAAATTAAACCCCTTTTTGTGAAATTGAATAAATTGAGATCCCAAGAGAAATTTTAAAAGTTTTGGGACTCCATTTGAGGAAAAACCGGCATTAGGGACTTAAAGTTAAAGAAAAATAACTTTAGGGACCTAAATGCAAATAAAGGAAAAGTTGGTTTTTCTCATTCATTTGGAACGAATGAGGGCTATTAGGCCAAAGAATAATGATCAATTATGTTCATTTCGTGTAGGAAAATGAGACATCAGGAACCCAATGGAAGTTAAGCTTGCTAGTGATGGAAACCGACTAAGTGGAATTTCACTGCACGATTGGGTGAGTGGGATTTTATATCATACCCGGTTGGGAATGATAAGTACCTCGAAATGAAAACCCACTACTTAGTGGTATTTTAAACATCACAACATAGAGGAGTGATGTCAAAATGATGCAAAAAAAAAACTACTTACAAGTCATGAGTAGATCATACCCGGTTGGTATGATGAAGCTTCTTTAGAGGAAGTGGAAAACCCGTTTAGCGGTTATGAGCGAAGATATCCTCATACTCGGTTCGTATGAAGTATAGTTAAAATTTTATTTTTTGTTAGAAGTGCTCTCCCCTGACTATGTGCCACTACTTAAATGATTTGGGAGACCTTTTTGACGGGAGCTCAGATAGTTCTTATAGGTCGGGGGCCTCAGTTTTAGAACTTAGGGGTTAATATGCTCGATTTTAAAAATCATGAACAGTGGGCCATAGGCCAATTGGCACGAGTAGAAGCTCGTAAACAAACATGAGATATGTGCCATAAAAATTTAAATAAATGAATTGTTTGGCCATGGTACCAAGATAGGACTGACATATTCAGCCAACTAGTGGCAGTGTGGCATGACAGGTCTCCGAACTAGTCAAGACAAACAGCTATAGGTTGAGTTGAAGGTCGGGGCCGTTGGACCAATGGCATTACAGATTATATAGCATGATGTGAAAGTACTAATTGTGCATGCACTGTGTGTATAGGACATTCAAGACACCCAAGAGGGGTAGTGATGTGTCCTAGGGCCCTGGACGACCTGGTGGATATAAGGGTAGTTCATTGGACTAGGTGAACTTACGAAGCTCGACGTAGCTTCAAGCGCACGAGACCGGGGTGGGGCTGAGATGAGGTCTCTATTCTCATACGGACATGGAGAATTGATTTTAGGATTGAGGATCAAATGTCGCATACATCCACTCATTCACAGGGTAGAAGTGGACGTGCTTCTATCTAGGTGGCTAGTAAAGTTGCTCTGACACCACAAGTGGATTCAGTGGACGGGCTGGCCTACAATTGTGTGATTGACCTTCATGATGAAGGATGTGTGTTGGGTGATGACACATCGTGATTAATAAGAAATGGTGATAAAAATAGATATTTGTAATGAAAGGATTTTTGAAAGAAAATAGGGAGTCTGGCACACTCCAACATAAATATTTTTCCTAAGAGTTAAATTTAGAAAAACCATTCACTGAGTTGTAGAAACTCACCCCTCTTTTCTATCCCTTTTTCAAGAAAAGAGGAAATGACTAGGAATAACACCGAGCCTTACCTTCTGTCAGGTATGCTTAATTTTCCTTAAGCTTGCATGTTATTTGATATATGTATTTCTAGGGAACAAGGTTGAAATTACGCTTGGCTCATCTCGAGTTAGAATAGGAGGAAACTTCTCTTGAACCGAAAGAGCGGCGGATTGTTAACGGGGATCCAACCAAACTTGGTTGGGGCGTGACACCCATTCAAGGAGGACATGGTGATTCTAATCGAATTCTTCCTGGAGGGTAGTTGTAAAAGATGGTGGGACAATGTCCGGAGCCTACATACCTCCACACCCACCTGGAAGCAGTTTGAGGAGAGGTACATGGAGGAGTACCTGGCCCCTCATCTAATTAATGAGAAAAAGTAGGATTTCCTCCAACTCCGACAAGGGCTTAACACTACATCAGAGTATGAAACCAAATTCAATGAGTTAAGACCCTTTGCTCCTGATTTGGCTGGACCAGCGGACATTTGCCAACGATTCGTGGACAGTCTCAATATGGACATACGAGACCGTATGGGAGTACTAGGACACCCCATGGATATGGCAGCAATGATCAGTATGGCTCACGAATGTGAGCGACTAGTGCAAACCCGACACCGTCAAATGGAGTAGACAACCCAGAAAGAGGACAAGGGCCAAAGTCGTCATGGAGGATTGAAGGAGTAAAACAACCCGAGATGGGGAAACATGGTGAGTTTCCAGAAGAAAAAGGATGTAGCACCACTAAGAATGATCCCCACCATACCACAAGGAAACCCTCGTTGTCCTATGTGCCAAAGGTACCACGAGGGAGCATGCTTGTCCTGTTTTGCATGTGGACAAGTGGGGCACTTTGCAAAGGGATGCCCCACCCTTAGGGAGAACAAGCAAAGAAATACGCTTGGACCGCCGCAAGGGAACCCAAGAACTCCCTAACAGGATGCTAGTGCTAGAGTACCAGCTATGGTATACAACCTCACCCAGGAAGAGGCTAGGAAAGACCCTAGTACCATAGAGGGTACTTCCCAAAATCCTCCCAATTAGATTAATGAAAACCTGTAATTGAAATTTTATTCAATAAAGGAAATTTTTTTTCTCTAAAAATGTGTTTCTTCAATCAGGGTACATATATTTTTGGGGACAAAAGGTCTATGCCTTCTTTGACTCGGGAGCAGAAAGATCTTTCATCAAAGAGGACCTAATCCCATGTCTACCCCTAGACCATACCTCTCTAGGATAAAGTCTCAACATCCTCAAACCCTTAGGAGAAGGGTTAAACATGGATAAATAGCTAAAGGGATGTAAGATAAGGATTGGGGAATCAAATTAGAAGCAGATTTGATTCCATTACCTCTGAGGGAGGTAGAAGTCATTCTTGGAAGGGATTGGTTAAGTACCCATTAGGCTAGGATGGACTGTGGAAAGATGATTGGAGGAAGAGTGAAGTACAAATGGTGTCCCATAAAAAAGCTCAAAAAATAATACAGAAAGGTAGTAAGGTTTTTTAGCAATGATCATCAACGAGAAGTCTGAAGAGAAGGGACCCAAAGATATTCCGGTAGTTGAACACTACCTAGATTCATTCCCGGAAGAATTACCTGGATTACCCCCAAGCCGACAATTGGAGTTCACCATATAGATTATCTGAGGAACAAACCCCATCTCGAGCCCCTTACTGCATGGCTCCAGCAGAGCTAACGGAACTAAAGAAGCAACTAGATGAGCTGTTGGAGAAGGACTTCATACATCCTAGCTAGTCTCCATGGGGTACACTTGTCCTATTCATAAAGAAAAAGGATGGGTGCATGAGACTGTGCATAGACTATAGGAAGTTGAACCAGGTCACCATTAAGAACAAGTATCCACTTCCACGGATCGATGACCTGTTTGACCAACTAAAAGGAGCAGCCTACTTCTCAAAGATAGATCTTCGGTCGGGCTACCACCAACTCATAATCAAAGAAGAAGATATTCCTAAGACCACATTCTGGTCTCGATACGAGCATTACAAATTTAGGGTGATGCCTTTTGGCTTAACTAATGCCCCTGCAACCTTCATGGATTTAATGAACTGAGTGTTCCAACCATAATTGGACAGGTTTGTGATAGTATTTATAGATGAAATTCTTATATACTCACGAACCAGGTTGGAACATGAAGAACATTTGACAATCACCTTGGAGATACTACGAGAAAATCGCTTATATGCAAAATTCTCCAAGTGTGAGTTCTGGTTACAGGAAGTAGGGTTTTTAGGACACATAGTGTCCAAGGATGGAGTCAAGGTAGACCCGGCAAAGGTGGAAGCCATATCCAATTGGAAGGCACCTAGGAATCCCTCGAAAATACGGAGTTTCTTAGGCTTGACGGGATACTACAGACAATATGTGCAGGATTTCTCTAAGATAGCCGTCCCTTTGACTCGGCTCACTAGGAAAGCAGTAGGGTATAAATGGGACGAAAGCTATGAGAAATATTTCTTGGAGTTAAAGACCCGTTTGACAACAGCACCTTTACTTTCCCTTTCTAACCTACGTGCATGGGAGTACACCGTCTATTGTAATACATCTAGACAAGGACTCGGATGTGTATTGATGCAAAAAGGAAAAGTTATAGCCTACACCTCGCGACAACTTAAGGTACATGAGCGGAATTACCCTACACATGACTTGGAATTAGCTGCGATATTATTTTCCCTAAAGATTTGGCGACACTACCTATACGGGGTTAAGTGTAGGATATACACTAATAATAAGAGTCTTAAGTATTTCTTAACTCATAAGGAGTTGAACCACGGCCAAAGGAGATGGTTAGAATTGGTTAAAAATTGTGACCTTGTGATAGAATATCACCCTGGGGAGGCAAATGTAGTGGCAGATGCCCTAACTCGCAAATACCAAACCGAGGCGGCACAAATAAAGACAAGTTACTTACACTTGTTGCAATAGCTGGGGAGAATGGAGGTGGACCCGAAGATGGACAAGAGGAAGAAATGCTTGCTGGCTAATGTGGTGGTGAGACCCAGCCTAACAGAGCAAATTAAGGTCCAACAAAAGTGGATAAGGAACTCCAACCCTATTTGGATCCGGTCAACAGAGGGACAAAACTAGATTATGACCTTCGAGGAGACGGACTGCTAACTTATAAAGTTAGAGTGTGTGCACCTCAAAGCAAGGAATTAAAGAGATTAATTCTAGAAGAGGCACACAATTCTATGTTTGTGATGCATCTGTATAGTACGAAGATGTACCACACCCTCAAACAAGGATATTGGTGGAAAGGCATGAAGAGCGATATTGCGAAATATGTAGCCCGATGTCTGTCCTATCAACCAATTAAAGCAGAGCATCAGAAACCATCAGGACTGCTACAACCCCTGCCAATCCCGAAGTGAAAGTGGGAGCACATTACCATGGATTTTGTCATAGGACTACCTGTGACCAAGAAGGGTAAAGACGCAATTTGGATCATTGTGGACAGATTGACCAAGCCCTCCCATTTCCTACCTATAAGAGTGACGGATACAATGGAACAACTGGCTGTCTTATACATGAGGGAGTTAGTAAGACTCCATGGCGTCCTAGTGAGCATAGTATCGGATAGAGACCCTAGATTTACCTCAAGGTTCTGGCCAAGTTTGCAAAGTGCCTTGGGAACTAAGCTCCAAATGAGTACGTTATTTCGTCCTCACATCGATGGACAGTCTGAGCGAACAATCCAAACCCTAGAGGACATGCTAAGGGCATGCGTACTCACTATGGATATGGGTTGGGAGGAATACTTGTGCTTGATGGAATTTGCGTACAATAATAATTATCAGGCTAGTATCCAAATGGTCCCTTATGAGGCCCTCTATGGACAACCATGTCGTACACCTTTATTTTGGGAAGAAGTGGGGGAAAGAAAACTAGAAAGGGTTGAATTATTCGAAGATTCCACAACAAAGATCAAAATAATTAGAAGTCGACTCAAGGTCGCTTAGGATAGGCAGAAAAGCTATGTGGACAAAAGAAGAAATGATCTAGAATTTGATGTGGGGGACCAAGTGTTCCTAAAAGTATCCCCATGGAGGGGAATACTTAGGTTTCAACAATGGGGAAAGTTGAAACCAAGGTACATCGGTCCATATCCCATCGTCTAAAGGATAAAACTAGTGGCATATAAATTGGAACTACCTCCACACTTACCGAGAATCCATGATGTATTCCATATCTCGGTACTCTAGAAGTACTATCCTAATCCTAGCCATGTGTTGGACCGACCTCCCCTATAGCTAGAAGAGAACTTGATCTATCAAGCATAACCAGTATGAAGTTTATTTCATATTATTTTCTTTCCATTCTTAATTTTACTTTCAAAACTATTTTAGGATTTGTATCCCAACATATGTACCTTTTTAAAAGCCATAACATACGATGGTTCTTTTTTGAACCTGCAGTTCATGCACTACATTGTTATATATTATCGTCACTGCACACAATGTTGACAAGCACAATCATCCAAACTAATAGTGGGATCGTGGATGAGAATAACATCCGAGCCAAGTACCCTTCCATCTAATGGGTAATTCTTTTGAACGATGTACAAGAACAACATTCGAACCATATGCTCGGGATCATTGGACGAGAACAACATCTAAACCAAAAACTCCCTTTCGACTATCTGTGGGTATAACCACCAGATGTTGGATAGGAACTTCATCTGAACCAACCACCTAGGACCGTTAGATGGGAACAACATCCGAACCAACTCTCCCATACATTCCTTGGACCAGGGACAAATACCCGTGTTTGAAACCCAAAATCTAGTATCAGTGGACATGTATTAACGCCTAAACCAAAAATCCCTTCTACTGTGTGGGTGCTACACACTTTGGATGATGTACGAATATGCGTTATCCGAATGAAGCTTCCATGATTAGTGGACAGGTACTAACGGCTGAACCAAAACCTCTTCCTAACTTTATGGGTACATTCTTCCGAACGATAGACGAGAACAACATTTGAACCAAGCAGCCAACATCATTGGACGGGAACAACGTCTGAACCAAATCTCCCATACAATCATTTAAGTATTGAGGACAACTAACTAGTCATTCTCACTTAGTTAATGTTTGTAATTTCTCATTAATCACCCGAGAATCATTCCCATAAAATTTTTTAGGATGATGCTTCTTGTAAACCCCGTCCTTTTATAATAAGAAAACTGGGAAAAGAACCGGTCGTTTCCAAAGAGAAAATCGAGTCGGTTCATAAACCTAAATCGATAGAAAAAGAGCAATTTGGGAAATTTAAAATATCCCGAGTAACTCTAAGAGTCATAAAAGTCATGGAAAATGATTTGGAGATGAATTGGAAGAGAAAACCAAACCGGTTCAGATGAACCGGATTGAACCGATTTGGATCGGTTTGAACTATTATTGAAGTATTTGCTAAATTCATTTTTCTAGGTGGCTTAAAATATTCAAATTGGGGAATTGAAATCACCATTGGATAGAGAATGAATTTAGATGAATTTAGAAATTTTTAATTTTAAAAAACTCGGTTGAATTGGGCCTAAACTGACCAATTTAAGCTTTGAACCCAATTCGGACCGGTTCGGAACAATGTCGTCTTCTTCCTTCAGATGACAACATTGTTCATTCGCCGGAAAAGCGAACAGCACCGATGAAGGTGAAAAGTCTCCGTTCAGGGCATTTTAGGCAATGAATGATCGTCATAAAGTCACCAATTGGACGATCAGCGAGTCCCTGAGTTCCCTATATAAAGAGCTCCTCCCCATTCATCCTCCTCACACCTGAACACTCTTCTCTCTCTCTTTACTGCTCCATTTTCTAGTGAAGCTCGAACCAGAGCTACAACTTTGGCTTTTTTTCTCATCCTCAGAAGGAAACGTCGGGCTCTTTAGACTTCAGGGGAAGTCAGCAATCTAATAGCAACCTCTATTCAATCCGAGGATAGTTAGGGAAGTGCCGGTGTAATCAAATAGTGAAGCAGCTCCGGTAGACGAAAGCTGCCCTATTTCAGTCGAGCTGAAATCGACCGAATTCAGCCCTCCTTTGGCCAAAACAAGCTCTCCCAACATCCCCTCAGCCCTTAGATGACCTCAACTAAGTTGAAAGTAAGCTGATTCGACCCTCCTAAGTTGTTGTAGGTCAGAGTTAGAGAGATAAACTACAGAATTTTATTGACAAAATTCTCCTTGAATTTGAGGTAAATTGTAGGAATTCTTGATCCTAGAAGATACCTTAGGAAGAGAGTTATCTTCCCCGATAGAGAGATCAAACCGCTGCACCTCCGGCGGTAAGCTTTCTCTATCTATGTTCAATTTTTTGGTGAAGCTCCATTTGAGCTCAATTCAGACCCAAATGAAGCGGTTCAAAGCTCAATTGAATTGTGTGGAAGTGTAGAAACCGATCCATGCCTTAAATTGAAGCAATTAACCCCGATTGAATGGTCAATTTGATGAAATCAAATTCAGCTAGTTTAAAAGGGGGAAAATTGGTGAATACTTGGGGAAATTTTGGGATTTCGTAAAATTGAGGGACCAAGTTACAATTTCCCAAAATTGAGGGCCAATTGGCCATGAAAAGGATGTTGGAGGACCAATTGGTCAATTTTTAAAAATAATTAGGGTCAAATTACCATTTTTGTAAAGTAGGGGCAAAATGGCAATTTTTGAAAATTAGGGAACAAATTAGAAATTGGGAAAACTTGAGCCCCTGAAACAATTTTCAGTAAATTGAGAACCCAAAGTGAATTTTGGAAGTTTCAAGACTCAATTTGGGGAAAAGTTAGCATTAGAGACCTAAATGCAAGGAAAAAGAAGTTTAGGGACCAAAATGCAATTAACTGAAATTTTTGCGTATTTTCGTTCATACGTGAGGAATGAAGGCTATCATGACAAATATTAATAGATAGGGATATCCAAATTGTGTAGGAACACAAAGGACTGGAACGCTAGCAAGGATAAGCTAGTGTGTAGGCAAAACCCAACTAAGAAGGAATACACTACGATTATCGGGTGAGTGGGTTTATTTACATCATACCTGGTTGGGTTGATGAGCACATAGGAAAATAAAAACCAATTCTATGTGGAATTTTAACATCATATCTGATTGGAGTGATGTGAGAACTATGCAAAAAAAAAAACAATTTACCGGTTGTAAGTACATCATACCCAGTTGGTATGATGGACTTCGTGGAAGGAAGTGGAAAACTAGCTTACCGGTTGTGAGCGAAGGTGTCGTCACACCCAGTTGGTGTGATAGATGGAAATGTTATTTTTGTCAGAAATGTTCTCCCTTGACTGTGTGCCAATGCTTAAAATTTAGGGAGAACTTCTTGATGAGAGCTAGAATAGTTCAGATAGGCTAGAGACCTCGGTTTTGGAACTTGAGGGCTAAAATGCCCGGTTTTGGAAAATCACGTACAATGGGCTCAAGGTTAGTTGGCATGAGTAGGAGCTCGTTATCAAACATGATGATTAAGCCATGAAAATTCTTAATGAATTAATTTTGTGATTTTGCCATGGTAACAAGATAGGACCAACATACTCGATGGACTGGCGAAAGTGCGACGGGACCAGGTCGACGGATCGGTCTAGACAAATAGCTACAGAACGAGTTGAGGGTTGATGCTATTGGAATAGTGGAACCAAAGATAAATGGCTTTGTGGAAAAATTTTGTTTGTGCATGCACTTGAGGTTTAGGACAATCAAGATGCCCAAGAGTTGTAGTGATGCATCCTAAGGGCCATTGAATGACATGGTGGAGATAAAAGGCAGTTTATCATGCCAGCAGTCAAGGAAGCTCGACGTAACTTCATGCACATGAGGTTGGGGTGGGGTCGGGATGAGGTCTCTGTCCTCATACGGACACGGAGTTGATTTTCAGGTTTAAGGGTCCGATGTCGTGAACATCCACTCATTCCTAGGGTGGAAATGGACGGGCTTCTATCTAGGTGGCTGATAATGTCACTCCGACACCATAAGTGGGTGCAGTGGATGGGCGGCCTTACGAATGTGTGATTCCCTTCTTGATGAAGGGTGTGCGTTGATTGTTAAATATACCTGATATGGAAATGAGGAAAAATGGTTGTGAATAACCAAGAATTTAAGGAAAAAGAATATTTTTGAAGGAAATATGGAGTACCCCCTTCACTAAGTTGTCGAACGCCTATTCACTGAGTTGTCGAACTTACCCCCTTCTGTTACCCCTTTTTAGGTAACCAAGGGAAAACCCACTTAAAGATCTTCTAATTGCTGAACCTGCAAGACAGGTATGCAAGGTTAATATATTCAGTTTTGATTAATGTTATTCCAAGAAAGATACATGTGAAAAGGATGCCTTACTTCTCATGGTTTAGAGAAGAGGAAAACCCTTAATAAACCAGGAGAGTGGCGGGTTGTTCATGGGGATCTGACCAAACCAGGTCGGGGCATGATACTTCTCTTTTAAAATGTCTACTCTCGGCATTTAGTTTAAAATTCAAAATTTCGGCCATCCACAATTCCCATAAATGGTGGGTCATAGCCCATTTAATAAATAGTGGGTCTTAGCCCCTTTATGAGTAGTAAGTCTTTAGCCCCATTCATAAATAGTGAGTCTCTTCCCTTTCATATATGGTGCGTCTTAGCCCCTTTCATAAATAATGAGTCTCTCCCCTTTCACAGATAGTAGGTCTTAGTCACTTTCATAAATAGTGGGTATTAGCCCCTTTTATAAACCATGAGTTTTAGCCCCTTTCATAAACAATGGGTCTTATCCCCATTTCATAAACCATGAGCCTTAGCCTCTTTCATAAATAATGAGTATCCCCTCCTTTAAAAAATTGTGGGTCTTAGCCCCTTTTATAAATGGTGGGCTTGAGCCCTTTTTCATTACTAGTGTGTTTTAGGCTCATCATTCTTAACTTATTTTAAAGGATAGGCTATCTCCCATTTTTAAAACCTTAGATTCTCACATGTGATTTTCATGTCATCAGGTCGTAGCCCATTTCTCAATCGGACTGGGATACCTCATGTCATTCAATAAAAAGTTTCAGTGTAGCTTTTTGTGGTTTCTCAAAGGATTTTCCAAAGCATAATAGTAATTTCCATAAAACTATAAGTATTAAGAACAACAGCCCAATCATATGCAAAGTCGGAATTCTCACTCACAGTTGTAGTCAGAACTTGTTTGTTACAACGATATTTCCATATGTCGAGGAAGGCATAATTCTCGCATGGCTTGTAACCTTGTTCCTCTATATATTTCATAGAACATATAAGGTCAGTTCCAACCGTAACTCATTATTTATATACTATCCTATAATTTTTCACAAATTATGATTTTGGCCCCTTAGGCTTGGTTATCCTGACCAATGTGTTGATAAACTATTAAAGTCACTAACTCGGCCTATGATTTCATTCCACATATCATAGGTTAAAGCCACAGTTGGTCTTATTTACCCAAAATGCCAAAAATGTTGTAAGTTCCCCAATTAGATAACTCAACTTTTTCAAAATTTGTATCTTTGTCCTTAAGTTGGGCAAAATTACCGTTTTGACCCCTAATCACCAAATGTTCATTATTTTAGAATCTAAACATTCCAAGTTTTCATTTACGTCCAAAAACTCCTTTAAACACTTTTAGGCCCCAAAAATGTATTATTACACTTTGGTCCATAAAATGAGCAAAATTATCATTTTGCCCCACACTTGCAAAAATAGTCATTTTTGCATATTTAATTTGGAAAAATTATAGTTTTGCCATCCATTATATAAAATGAACTTTTGACATCACTTAGGGCATAAATAACAAATTTTTGCCTATTTGGGAAAAATTACAATATTGTCCATTGTTTACAAAAAATATCATTTTGCCGCCGAAATTCTAAAAATGACTTTAGATATTTCCATTTATCTAAAAATCACCCCTAAGCCCATTAGGCTACTCTTAGGGATATTTTCCATACATTTTCCATATTTGCAATGTAAACCTCATTCCTTTAAAGATAAAAAAAACTAGGAAAAGAACCAATCGATTCAAAAAGTGAAAATTGAGCCATTTAACGAACCAAAACTAATAAAGAAGGGCAAAATGCGAAATTGGAAAATCCCAAGTGACTAAAAGAGTCATAAAAATCATGGGGAAGAACCATGGAACCAATTGAAAGAGAAAACTGGACCAATTCATGGTGAACTGAACATGAACCAGATTGAACCGATTTGAACTATACATGAACTAGTCTCTAAATTCATTTTTTGGTGGCTTAAAATGATCAAATTGGGAAATTGAGACCAACATTAGATAGAAAATGAATTTAGAAATTTTTAGATTTGAGAAAACTAGCCAAATCAGGCCTGAACCGATTGATTTTCGCCATTGAACCTAGATAGATTGGAAAGATCCGGTCCGGAATAGTGTCGTCTTCTTCCTTGGGATGACAACACTATTCATCGGTTCAAAAATATTCCATTTCTGGTGAGAGGTATATTACTCCCATTAGGGCATTTTCGGGCGAGGATAAGCTTGACCAGAATGAAAACTGGTTGGGTAGAGCGTCCCCGAGCTCCTTATATAAAGAGCTCCCTTCTATTCATCCCCTAAACACCTCAAATTGTCTTTCTATCCTAAGTGCTCCATTTTCTGGCAAAGCTCAAACTAGAGCTCTAATTTGGGCATGTTTCTCAACCTCAGAAGGTAAACTCAGGTCCTACAGATTCTGGGGGAAGTCAACTACCTAATAGCAACCTCCCTTCGACCCAAGAATCGTCGGAGAAGCGTCGATAGAATCAAATAGTTAAGCAGCTCCGTTGGTTCGAAGCTGTCCTATTTTGGCCGAGCTGAATTTGGCCAAATTCAGATCTCCTCTGGCTAAACCAAGCCTTCCAAAAATCCCCACAACCATCACATGACCTCCACAAAGGTGAAAGGTAAGCCAATTCGACCCTCCTCCATTGTTGTAGATCGGTGTTAGAGAGAGAAAGTGCCGAACTTCACAAATGAAATTTCGATTAACACGAACATCAATTGTAGCACTTCTTGCTCCTAGGAGGACCCTAAGGATGAGAGCTACCTCCCCTAATCAAGAGCTCGGACCAGCACACCTCCCACGTTAAGCTTTCGAAGCATTCTCTCTCTACGAACAGTTTTTCGGCGAAGGTTCGTTTGAGCTCGTTTCGGACAAAACTTCTATAATTCAAAGCTCCATTTGATCGTATGAAGGTGTATAAACTGGTCCATGCCATCAATTGGAGCAATTAACTCCATTTGAATGGCCAATTTAAAGAAATCAAATTTAGTCAGTACAAGGGGAAGAAATTGGGGATTTCAAAACATTGAACGACCTCCATGAAATTTCTCAAAATTGAAGGTCAATTTGACATGAGAAAGATGTTGGAGGACCAATTAGTTAATTTTAGACAGATTTGGGGCCAAATGACTATTTTTGGAAAGTTGGGGAAAATCGTAATTTTTTAAAAATTGGGGACCAAATTGGAAATTTGGATAACTTGAGCCCCATTCACAATATTAAGTAAACTAAGGACCCAAGAAGGTCTGGAAACTTGATTTGGGGGAAATTTTAGCATTAGGGACCTAAAGTAAAAAAAAAACATGAACTCTAGGGACCTTAGTGCAATAAACTAAGGATTTGGGCATGGTCGCTCATACGTGAGAAAATAAAGGCTGTCATGCCTAACCCTTACTGATAATGATACCAAAATTGTGTAGGGACATTTGGGACTAGAATGCAAGCAAGAGAGAGAATTAGTGTGGAAACTTTATATTTCATACCCAGTTGGGATGATGATCACATTTTGAAAGCTAAAAACCTAGTTAACGATTGTGAGTTGGATCAAATAAACATCATACTCAGTTGGTATCATAAGCTTTCTTATGGAAAAACCCGTATATCGGTTGTAAGCGGATCTATAATCACACTAGGTTGGTGTGATGAATTAGGAATTTGTTAGAAGTGTTCTCCCTTGATTGTGTGAGAACTGCTAAAGTAATTTTAGAGACCTTCTTGATAGGAGCTAGAACAGCACTAACAGGACATGAGCCTCGGCTTTTGAAATCATTGGGCTCAAGGCCAAATGGGTCAAAGGCTAGTGGGCATGGGCTGAAGCCCGTAAACAAACATGATTAGAAAGAGTCATGAAAACTCCTATTTAAAATGGAAAATGATTGTGTGATTCACCATGGTATCGAGTCAGGACCAACAATGCTCAATGGACTGGTGACACTACGTCAGGGCTAGGTCAACGGACCGACCTAGACAAACAACTGTAGGTCAGGTTGAGTGTTAGGGTCGTTGGACCATTGACACCAAAGAGAATGGAATAATCATGAAAAAATTCTTGTTTGTGCATGCATTCATGGATACAGGACCATCAAGATGCCCTAGGGGTTTGTGATAGGATATAAGGGCTATTAGACGACATGGTGGAGATAAGGGCAATTAATCATGTGAGTTAGTCATGAAGCTTTGGGAGCTTCTTGCGCATGAGACTGGGGTGGGGGTCAGGATGAGGTCTCCATCCTCATACTGACACAAAGTGGAATTCGGGTCTGAGGATCAGACATCTGAGACCTTTACTTAGACTTAGGGTAGAAGTCTAGGACTTCTATCTTGGTGGACATGAAAGTCGACTTGATTCCTAAGTGAGTGCAGTTTGGGGCTACCCTACGAATGTTTGTACCCTTCCTGATGAAGGAGGTGTGTTTGTTTTCTAAATGCCTTTTGATGCAAGGGGATGTGCTAAGAGAGATAAACACACCTAATATGAAAATGAAAAAAAGTCTTGAGATTTGAGATTTGAGAAAATCCTTAAAAAGGAATGGTAAACCTTGGCAATGGTTTTGATAAACTAAGCATGTTTTTGAAAACTCGCTCCCAACACTCTCTCACTGAGTTGTATAAACTCACCCTCTCCCTTTAGCACTTTCTAGGAAAAAGGAAGACCAACCTTAAAGACACCCCCTCAGTTGAACCCCAAGACAGGTATGTAAATTCTTAATATATTGAGTTTTGTATAATGCTATTCTATGAAAAATAGGGAAAAAGGATGCCTGACTCCTCATGGTTTAAAAGGGGGTGAAACCCTCTTAGACCAAAGGGAGTGGCAGGTTGCTCATGGGTATCCAACCAAACCAGGTCGGGGCGTGACAACTTGAGTGGTATTAGAGCCTATTTCCTTGAATACATTATCAATACTATATAACATAGGAACTATGAGAAACAAATTGTCAAAAATTTACAGATGGCTCCCAAGAGAGGAACCAAGAGAACAAGAGCCGCAATCACCATGTCAAGCCCCAACCCGATTTGGTCGAATCCCCGTGATCAACCCGCCACTTTCCCGATTTACTAAGGGTTGCCCCTTTTTTTTAAACCATGATGAGTAAGGCATTCTTTAGACCTGCACCTTTCCTGGAATAACATAAATCAAAATGGCATAAAATTTTAAACTAATCATACCCATCTCACAGGCGTATTAACTGGTGGTCTTTAGGGTAGGCTTTTCGAGGTTACCTAAAAGGGATATAAGGAATGGGGTGAGTACAACGACTTAGTTAATGGGTTTTCAAAATTTATCTTTTGTGAAAAATGTTTGATTCAGAGTGTGCCATACTCCTTATTCTCTTTTAAAAACCTTTTATTTTAAATTTCAGTTTTTAACACCATTTCTTATTAACCACGGTGTGACATCACCCAACACACATCCTTCATCATGAAGGTCAAACACACAATTGCAGGCTAGCCTGTCCACTGAACCCACTTGTGGCATTGGAGCGACTTTACCGGCCACCTAGATAGAAGCACATCCACTTCTACCTCGAGAATGAGTGGATGTTTGTGACATCCGACCCTCATTCCCATAACAATTCTCCATGTCCATATGAGGACAGAGACCTCAACTTGACCCCACCTCGGTCTTGTGCACTCTAAGCTACGTCGAGCTTCGCAAGGCCTCCTAGTATGACTAACTGCCCTTATATCCAACAAGTCGTCTAGGGCCCTAGGACACATCACTATCCCTCTTGGGCATCTTGAAGGTCCCGTAAACACAGTGCATGCACAATTAGTATTTTCACATCATGCCATTTAATCTGTGGTGCCACTGGTCCAATGGCCCCGACCCTCAACTCAACCTGGAGCTGTTTGTCTTGGCTAGTTCGGAGACCTGTCATGTCGCACTGCCACTAGAAGAATGAGTATGTCAATCCTGTCTTGGTACCATGGCCAAACAATTCAATTACTCAAGTTTTCATGGCATATAATTCATGTTTGTTTATGAGCTCCTGCTTGTGCCAACTGGCCTAGAACCCACTATTCAAGATTTTCAAAATAGGGAATAATAGCCCCCAAGTTCCAAAACCGTGGCCTCCAACCTAACAAAGCTATTCAAGCTCCTGTCAAGAAGATCTCCCAAATGGTTTAAGCAGTGGCACACAATTAAGGGAGAGCATTTCTGACAAAATATATTTTCAACTGTCCATCATACCGACCGAGTATGAAGACATCTTTGCTCATAACCGATGAATGGATTTTCCACTTCCTCCGAGAAAGTTTTCATCATACTAATCGGGGATGATCTACTTACAATTGGTAAGTAGTTTTTTTGCGTCATTTTCACATCACACCTCTAAGTTGTGATGTTTAAAATACCACTTAGTAGTGGGTTTTTATTTCCACGGTACTTATCATCCCAACTGGGTATGATATAAAAATCTCACTCACAACTGATAAGTAGTTTTTAACTTTAAATTGTACTCATCATCCCAACCGGGAATGATATTAGTAAGCCCACTCACCTGTTAATGTAGTGAATTCCACTCAATCGGTTCTTTGTATTCACACGAGCTTGTCCTTGCTAGCCTTCCTGGTACTTCATGTTCATACATGATATGAACATCCTTGTTCATTATCCGTCGATGTAAAATCCTTCATTCATTCCAAATGAATGAGAAAATCAAACTTTTTATTTATTTGCCATTAGGTCCCTAAAGTTATTTTTCTTTAACTTTAAGTCCCCAGTACCAGTTTTTCCTCAAATTGAGTCCCAAAACTTTTAAAATTCACCTTGGGACGTCAATTTATTCAATTTCACAAAAAGTTGTTTAATTTCCCAAATTTCCAATTTGGTCCCCTAACTTTTCCAAAATTACCATTTTGCCCCTACTTTACAAAAATGGTAATTTTTGCCCCAAAAATTGCCCAATTGGTCCTCCAACATCTTTATCATGCTCAATGGGTCCTCAATTTTATGAAATTACAATTTAGTCCCTCTAATTTTTTAAATTCCCAAATTTCCCCCAATTTCAACTTTGTAACTCTACCGAATTTGATTTTATCAAATTGACAGATCAAATGAGTTTAATTGTTGAAATTGAAGTTACATTGGATTTCCTAGACCTTCATACGATTCAAATACACTTTAAATTGCATGATTTGGTGTTGGAATGAGCTCAAATGGAGCTTCATTGGAAAACTGAACTTAGAGAGAGAAAGCTTCGAAAGCTTACCGTCGGGGGCACGACGGTTTGAGCTTTCAATCTGGACAGGTAGCTCTCATCCTGAGGTTCATCTTAGAATCAAGAATTGCATCAATTGATGCTGAATTGAGTGAGAATTTCATCATCGAAATTTTGTCAGTTCTCTCTCTAGCACGGGTTGGAAATTGTAGAGGGGTGCCAAATTGGCTTACCTTTCCATTCGAATTCGGGCATGGGAGGGCTGATGAGGTGTTGGGAGAGCTTGGTTTTGCCTGAGGAGGGCTCGAATTGGCTAATTTCAGCTCGGCCGAAATAGGGCAGCTTCGATCCGCCGGAGCTGCTTCACTGTTTGATCACGTCGACATTTCTCCGGTGACTTTGGGAGCAAATGGAGACTACAGGCGTGTAGCTAACTTCTCCCAATTTTAAAGAACCCAACCACACCTTCTTTGGCTCAGAAAAGACCCTATATTGGAGCTCTAATTCGAGCTTCGCCATAAAACTAAGAAGCTGAGAGAGAATGGAGTTTTTAGGTTTGGAGAATATGAATGAGGAAGGGCTCTTTATATAGGAAGCTCGGGGACTTCTTGGCCATCCAATTGGCACCTTAATAGTGGTCATTCATTGCCTAAAACTCCCTGGTTGGAGACTTTTCAGCTTCACCGATGCTACACGATTTTCCAGCGAGTGAACAGTGCTGTCATCTGAAGGAAGAAGACGACACTGTTCCAAACCGGGTTCAAAGCTTAAACCGGCCGGTTCACCCCCAATTTAACCAAAATTTTCAAATAGAAAATTTCTAAATTCATTTTCTATCCAATGGTGGCCACAAATCTCAAATTTGAATTTTTTAGGCCACCTAGAAAAATGAATTGAGGGTCAAGTTGAATAGTTGTTCAAACCGGTCCAAACCGCTTCAATCCAGTTCGGATCCAGTTCACCCAAACAGGTTTGGTTTTCATCTCCAATTCATTCTCAAGTCCATTTCCATGACTTTTGGGACTCTTTTGGTTACTCGGGATCCATAAATTTCCTAGTTTACCCTTTCTCTATCAATTCCGGTTCATGAACTGGTTCAATCCTGTTGGATCCAGTTCATCTGAACCGGCCTGGTTTTTCTCTTCCAATTTATCCTAAGGTTATTTTCCAAGGTTTTATGAACCCTTTGGATCTCCTCGAAGTTGTAAATTTCCAAATTGCCCGTTCTCTAATGATTGGGTTTGTAAACTAGTTCAATGTTTCTCACGCAGTTTTACCAGTTGTTTTCCAAGTTTTCCTTAACTCAAAAGGGCGGGGTTTACACTAATAGCCTTCATTCATCATTAATGAATGAAATACCCAACTTTTCAATTATTTGTAATTAGGTCCCTAAAGTTCTTTTTCTTTAACTTTAGTTCCCTAATGCTAATTTTTCCTCAAATTGAGTCCCGAAACTTCTAAAATTCACTTTGGGACCTCAATTTTTTCAAAATCACAAAAAGGGATTCATGTTCCCCAAATTCCCCATTTGGTCCCCTACTTTTAAAAAAATTACCATTTTGCCTCTACTTTACAAAAATAGTAAAATTGACCCCAATAATTCCAAAATTGACCAATTGGTCCTCTAACATCTTTATCATGCCCAATCGACTCTCAATTTTAGGAAATTGCACTTTAGTCTATCGAATGTTCGAAATCCCCAAATTTTCCCCCAATTTAAACCTTTCAACTTGGCCAAATTTGCTTTCATCAAATTGACTGGTCAAATGAGTTTAATTGTTGAAATTAAATTTAAATTTAAGTTCCTACAATTTCATATGATTCAATTACACTTTGAAACGCACGATTTGACGTTGGAACAAGCTCAAACGGAGCTTCGCCGAAAAACTAGACTTAGAGAGAGAAAGCTTCGAAAGTTTACCGTCGGGGGCACAACGGTCCGGGCTTTCAATCTAAGCAGATAGATCTTGTCCTGAGGTTCCTCCTAGGATCAAGAATCACATCAATTGATGCTGAATTGAGGGAGAATTCGGTCAGTGAAGTTTCACTAGTTCTCTCTCTAGCACTGATTGGAAATTACAGAGGGGAGCCAAATTGGCTTACCTTTTAGCTCTTATTCGCTGTATGAGGGTTGTGAAAGTGTTGGGAGGGCTTGGTTTGGCATGAGAAGGGCTCAAATTGGTCGTCTTTAGCTCGGTTGAAACAGGGCAACTTCGGTCCGCTGGAGCTGCTTTACTGTTCTATCTCGCTGGCATTTCTCCTGTGATCCTCGAAGAAAATGGAGACTACAGTCGTGTAGTTGACTTCTCCTCGAATCTAAAGAACCCAACCACGCCTTCATCGAAAAATGAAGCAGTAGGGAGAGAGTAGAGTTTTCAGGTGTGAGGTGGATGAATGAGGAGGGGCTCTTTATATAGAAAGCTCAAGGACTTCTTGGTCGTACGATTGGCACCTTAATGGCGGTCATTCATTGCTTGAAACTCCCTAGATGGAGACTTATCGTCTTCGTCGGTGTTGTTAATTTTTACTTAGTGGTATTTTAAACATCACAACTTAGATGAGTGGTGTGAAAATGACACAGAATAACTAATTACTATTTGTAAGTATATCATACCTGGTTTTTATGATGAAACTTCTTCAGAGGAAGTGGAAAACCCATGCATCGGTTATGAGCAGAGATATCCTCATACTATGTTGGTATGATGGATAGTTGAAAATATATTTTTGTCGGAAGTGCTCTCCCCTGACTGTGTGTCACTGCTTAAATGATTTGGGAGACCTTCTTGGCGGGAGATTGAATAGCACCGTTAGGTCGGAGGCCAGGTTTTGGAACTTGGGGGCTAATATGCCCGATTTTTGAAAATCTTGTACAGTGGGTCCTAGGCCAGTTGGCACAAGCAGGAGCTCGTAAACAAACATGATTAATATACCATGAAAATTTAATTAATGGGTTGTTTGGCCATGGTACTAATACAGGACAGACATACTCAGTCAACTAGTGGCAGTGTGACATGACCGGTCTCTAGACTATTCAAGACAAACATCTACACGTCGAGTTGAGGGTTAGGGCCATTGGAACAGTGGCACCATAGATTATATGGCATAATGTGAACATACTAATTGTGCAAGCACTGTGATTACGAGACTTTCAAGATGCCCAAGAGGGGTAGTGATGCGTTCTAGGGCCGTGGATGACTTGGTGGATGTAAGGGCAGTTAGTCGTACCACGTGACCTCGCGAAGCTCGACGTAGCTTCAAGCGCACGAGACCAGGGTGGGGACGGGATGAGGTCTCTGTCCTCATACAAACATGGAGAATTGTTACGGGATTGAGGGTCGGGTGTTGCGAACATCCACTCATTCTCAAGGTAAAAGTGGATGTACTTCTATCTAGCTGGCCAGTAAAGTCACTTCGACACCACAAGTCGGTTCAGTGGACGTACTAGCCTGCTATTATGTGATTGACCTTCATGATGAAGGATGTGTGTTGGGTGATGACACATTGTGATTAATAAGAAATGGTGATAAGATCCGAGGTTTGAAACGATAGGTTTTTAAAGGAAAATAAGGAGTCTGGCACACTCCAAAACTAACATTTTTCCTAAAACTTAAAATTTTGAAAACCCATTCACTGAGTCATTATACTCACCCCCTCCCTTATCTCCCTTTCAAGAAATCCTGAAAAGCATACCCCAAAGGACCTTCAACTAATACTCTTGTGAGATAGGTATGAATTGTTTAAAATTTTATGCAATTTTGATTTATGTATTCTAGGAAAGGTACAGGTTGAAAGGACGCCTTACTCTTCACGTTTTATAAATAAGGGGAAACCCTCAATAAACTTGGAGGGTGGCGGGTTGATCACAGAGATCTGACCAAACCAGGTCGGGGCATGACATTAGGTCACTCAGGATCCATAAATTTCCTGGTTTGCCCTTTCTTTATCGGTTTCGTTTTATAACCCGACTCGATTTTCTCTTTGAAAATGACCGGTTCTTTTCCCGGTTTTCTTATTATCAAAGGACAGGGCTTACAACTCTCCCCTCCTTTTATTGGTTTTGTCGCCAAAACAATTACATGTTAAATTATTGAGGGTAGCCTTCCCTCATTACACTTTCGGTTTCCCATTCTCTTCTTGCATGGGTCCATTTTGCCAAAGATTCTTGACCATAGGAATTTTCTTATTCCTCAAATTCTTGTCCCTCCGGTCAAGTATTCGTACTAATTCTATTTGATAGGTCAATTTCTCTTCTAGTTCTAGTGGAGATCGGTCCAACACATGGCTTAGATCAAGTTGGTACTTCCGAAGTACTGAAATGTGGAATACATTATGTATTCTCTGTAGGTCTAGAGGTAGTTCCAATTTATAAGCCACCTATCCTATCCTTTGGATAATGGGATAAGGACAGATATACCTCGGTTTCAACTTTCCCCATTGTTAAAACCTAAGTATTCCCCTCCATGGAGATACTTTTAGAAATACTTAATCTCCCACCTCAAATTCCAGATCTTTCCTCCGATGGTCAGCATAACTCTTTTGCTTGTCCTAAGCAGTCTTAAGATGACTCCTGATTAATTTTATTTTCTCTACGGCATCCTTGATTAGTTCTGCCCTTTCCACCTTCCTTTCCCCCACTTCTTCCTAAAATAGAGGGTGAACATCAGGAGTAGAGCTATCTGCCCAGATTTAAAGCTCGGACGGTCGCGCCCCCAACGGTGAACATTTGAAACTTTCTCTCTCTACATTTTGCTTTCCAACGAAGCTCCGTGTGAGCTCATTCCGGAGTCAAATCATGTGATTCCAAGTGCAATTGAATCGTTATGAAGATGTAGGACCTCCAATTTAACTTCAATTTCAACAATTAAACTTGTTTGATCAGTCAATTTGATGAAATCGAATTTGGTTATGTTGGAAAGTTGGGGATTTCAAAAATTCGAGGGACTAAAATACAATTTTATAAAATTGAGGGTCAATTGGGCATGATAAGAGTGTTAGGGGACCAATTGTGAAAATTTTGATATTTTTGGGGTAAAACTTACCATTTTTGTAAATGAGGGGCAAAATGGTAATTTTGGAAAAATAAAGGACCAAATTGGGGATTTGGGAAACTTGAACCCTTTTTTGTAAAATTAAATAAAATGAGGTCCCAAGGGGAATTTTAAAAGTTTCGGGACTTAATTTGGAGAAAAACCAGCAATTTGTGCCTAAAGTAAAAGTAAAGGAACTTTAGGGCCCAAATTGTAAATATTTGAAAAGTTAGATATTTTAGTCATTTATATTGGATGAAGGCTATCAAGCCAAATGATAATGAACAAAGATGTTCATACCATGTAGGAACACGAGATATTAGGAACGCCATATTAGATAAAACTCGCAAGGGACGAAAGCCTATTTAGAGGGAATACACTATACGATCAGGTGAGTGGGATATTTAATATCATACCCAGTTGGAACGATAAGCACCTCAAAAATGAAAACCCACTACTAAGTGGTATTTTAATCATCACATCTAAGAAGAGTGATGTGGAAATCACGTGAAAAAACTACTTATTAGATATAAGTAGATCATACCCGGTTAGTATTATGAAACTTCCTAGAAGGCAGTGGAAAACCCGCTTGTCAATTATAAGCGGAGATCTCCTCATACCTGATTGGTATGATGGACAGTTGAAAAGTTTATTTTATTAGAAGTACTCTCCCTAACTGTGTGCCACTACTTAAAATTTTTGGGAGACCTTCTTGACTGGAGCTCAAATAGCTCATGTAGGCCAGAGGCCTCGGTTTTGAAACTTGGGGGCTAATGTGCCCGATTTTGAAAATCTCGAACAGTGGGCCCTAGGCCAGTTGGCACGAGTAAGAGCTCGTAAATAAACATGATTATTAAGCCATGAAAACTTAAGTAAATGAGTTGTTTGGCCATGGTACCGAGACAGGACTAATATACTCGATGGACTAACGGCAGTGTGACATGACAGGTCTTCGGACTAGTCAAGACAAACAGCTGCAAGTCGAGTTGAGGATCGGGGCCGTTGGACTAGTGACACCACAGATTATATGGCTTATGATGAAAACTATTGATTTGGGCATGCACTGTGTTACGGGACCTTGAAGATGCCTAAGAGGGGTAGTGATGCGTCTGGGGGCTCTGGACGACCAAGTGAAAATAAGGGCATTTAGTCGTACTGGAAGTCTTGCGATGCTCGACGTAACTTCAAGCGCATGAGACCAGGGTGGGGACGGGATGAGGTCTTTGTCCTCACATGGACACAGAGTTTTGTTATGGGATTGAGGGTCGAATGTCGTGTACATCCACTCATTCTCAGGGTAGAAGTTGACGTACTTCTATCTAGGTGGCTGGTAAAGTCGTTTCGATGCCACAAGTGGGTACAGTGGATGGGCTGGCCTGTGAATGTGTATTCCTTCATGATGAAGGGCGTGTGTTGGTTGATAAACACACCGTTGTAGTGAGAAATGATTTTGAAAACTGAGTTTTGAAAATGAGAAAGTTTAAAAGAATTAAGGAGTATGGCACACTCCAATTTGAAAACTATTTATTTACCAAAAATGATTTTTGAAAATACCCATTCACTAAGTTGTAGAAACCAACTACTCTTTTTATCCCATTTTAGGAAATAGAGAAATTGACTAGGGATAACACCAAGCCTTACCCTCTATCAAGTATGCTTAAATTCTATTAAACTGTATTTTATTTGATATATGTCTTTCCAGGGAACAAGGTTGAAAGTATGCTTGGTATCTATTGAGTTAAAGAAGGGGGAAACTCCTCTTGAACCAGGAGAGCAACGAGTTGTTCATGGGGATCCGACCAAACCGGGTCGGGGCATGACAACTTAAGTGGTATTAGAGCCTAATTCCCTTAAAACATTATTAATATTATGCCCTAGCATTAATCCAACTTTAAACTATCGTGTTGGAAGGAGAGTTCCTATGAAGTTCATAGTGAAATCCAGTCCTCCACCCATAACCTTAAAAAAGACACCCAACCCGAGGGAGGAAGCCGTACAAAGGTTCCTAAAGGGCGACAAATGAGTACCCAAGGACATGGTGGAAGATTACCAAAAACTGGTAGGAGCCTTATTGGAACGAGAAAGCATCATATACCCTCCTCATAGAAAAGAGGGACCTGTATCACCTTCTAGAAGCCCAACCCCCTCCTCCAGTTCCACAACAACTAGAGGGGGATCCAACCAAGAAGGAGGCATGGGATAATTATTGGGATGCATATGCCACCTTCATGAAGGTCCACCAAGTACCTCCACCTATTCAACCTAGCTTCAATCCCTCCCAATGGGTGAAGTGGACCTATGAGTGTGAGGTTGAGGTACTAAAGCAGTACGAATTGGAGGCTATACATGAGATTCGTCCTATTAGGAAATACAAATGGACCCCAACAAACTCCTCAGAGCCTTCTGATCAAGAGTCCCACAATCGTTCAAGGGTTAATTCTAGTCCTATGACCCCAAGGGATTAGAGGGTAGAAAATTTCTGTAATAAGCCAAGTATGGCAAGAAAATATTTCTTGAATGAATGAAAGTGAATTTTTTGTTAAAATTATTGAGTTCCTTGATAAATTCAAAGTAAAAAGAGTGTGATAATAAATATTAAAATAAAAAGTAGGAAATCACCTAAGGAAGAAAAGACAGATTATTTATAGTTAACCTCAACCCTTAAGATTTTCCCTTAGAGGGAAGTGAACATCAAAGAATACAAATTTATGTAGAGTTCAAGGAGTTAAGGATAGGCTCAAAGGATAAGAGTAAGGAAAAACAAGAAGGAGTAGAATATTCCAAAGGGAACCATAAGAATGGAAGCTGATCAAGAACAAAAGGAAGTAAATATGAGGGGAACACCAAGGATGTCAAGACCAATAAGGAAAGATGGGAAGAAAGTAGAATAACAAGAAAACCCAAGTATAACAACTACTCGTAGAGGACTAAGATACATTTTCTTAGGAAAACCATAAGATATGGAGACTGGTGGAAAGTAGAGGTATGAGACCAAGAGAGGAAGAAAATCCAGACTGGGTCAACCCTACCAAATACTTAAGTTTAAGTGAAGATTGAAAAAGAGAAAACCTCTAAAAGAACGGTAGGGTGATCAAATGAAAGAATCCTAGAACGGGAGACATTAGGAGGAGGATGAGAATAGGAAGTTGGATTGAGTAAGAAGAAAGCTCCAAGTTAAGAAAAACAATTAAGGAAGTGTCGCAAAAGATCGAGCCGAATAAGGACCTCAGTCAGATGTACAAATAACTGAGTGAGTGTTTGGGAAGGTTAAGTATGACCTACTTGTAGAAAGATATGGAAACTCAAATAGGAATTTTAGACAGATCCAATTGAAGGAAATAAACTCCTATTGACCAAATCGTCCGAAAGAGTAAACGAAGCTTTAATAAGAATTGGGGAGTAGAAGGGAATACACCCTAATATAGACAAGGGGGGAATACCAAGGACACGAAGATACAAAAGATTTTGATACAAGAGGGATGAGAGGTTCACCTCAAATGAATAAATAAGTTTTGAGTGTAAATGAGGATGAGGTAAGATAAATAAAAAGTATAAGTAGGATCTCAAGAGTAAAGGTAAGCAGGTGAAGATAGCGGCTAGGAAGGACATTTAAGAGTGAATATTCACAATGGTAAAAGTTAAAAGGAAATTTTGGGAGAAAAGAAGTGTAAAACTTACCAAAAAAGGAAACCATGGAAGAACGCATGAGTTCTAGTTAAGAGGACATGGAACCAACAAAATTGGGAAGAAGATAATCTCCTCAAACAAAAGCTGCTAGATATGAAAGGATCAAGTACAAAGGGAAGGAGATCGTGAAGATCCAAGGGATAAGTCTAACCCAAGTGATGTGTAAGTAGGAAGATGACATCATACAAGTAAGAAAGGGACTGACCGGAATAAAGGATCGTGAAATGATCATGATGTGATTAAAAATGGATTTAAAAGAAGAAGAGACCTTAAAAAGGAAGGGCACCAGTGGAAATGAGGAATGAAATAAGTTATTGGAAGCTCAAGGACTTGAAGATTGAATGACCAAATATAAAAGTCGAAAAAGATGATTAAGTAAGGAAATTGATACGACTGTAATGATGTGAAGTCAAAGACAAGTTTCGAAGAATGTCATGCGGTAAGGGGCATGTAAACCCAATTATCATGGGGAAAATATAATTTAGGCAAAGAAGGATCTATGATTAAGGCATGACAAAGTCAAGCGTAAAGGTGATAATCAAAGAATGAAGAAAGGATCCATGCAAGATGAAAAAGCGATAAGCGTCAAAATTTGTGAAAGAAAATGACCAGAACTCATCATAGTCCTGAAATCTTAGGTAAAGGAGTTTGGAATGGAGAAATGGTGCATTGGGAAAGGAAGAATGTAACTAAAGGAAATGACCCTAAGTCTTCCAAGGAGATATGCTTAGCTAAATTAAGTTCCATGGAATGAGGAAAGGATGAGAATGAGATGAGAATCTTAGGTATGTGATGTAAGGGATTAACAGAAACAACCAAGAAGGTGGTAAAATGATCAACTATAAAATTTATATATCAATGAAAGTTTATTCCAGTACGCAAAAAGCATGACATAAGTTTTGGGGACAAAACTCCTAAAAGGAGGGGAGAGTTGTAAACCCTGCTCTTTGGAGTTAAGGAAAACCGGGAAAAGAACATATAAAACCGAGTGAGAAAATCGAACCAGTTCACAAATCTTATCATCGGGGAACATGCAAATTGGGGAATTTACAACTCCCGAGAGACCCAAAAGGGTTCATAAATTTTGGAAAAGAAGCTTAGGACAAATTGAGAGAGAAAAACTGGACCGATTCGGGTGAACCAGATTGAACCGGTTTATGAACCAGAACCGATAGAGAGAGGGCAAACCGGAAAATTTATGGATCCCAAGTGACCTAAAGTGTCACACAAGTCATGAAAAAGGACTTCAGGATAGTTGGGGGATGAAAACCAAACCGATTTAGGTAAACCTGATTCGAACCTGAATGGACTGGTTTGAACCACTATTGAATCGGATGCTGAATTAATTTTTCTACGTGGTTTAGAAAATTCAAATTTGAGAATTGAGGCTACCATTTGATAGATAATGAATTTAGATGAATTTATCTATTTTTAATTTTGAAAAACTCGGTCGAATCAGGCTTGAACCAACCGGTTTAACCTTTGAACCCGGTTTAGACTGGTCCGGTCCAGTTCGGAAAAGTGTCGTCATCTTCCTTCGAATAACAACACTGTTCACTTGCCAGAAAATCGAAGCAACATCGGCTAAGAGGAAACATTTCTGTTATGTACATTTCAGGCCATCAATGACTATTATAAAGGTGCCAAACGGATGGCCGATGAGTCCCCGAGCTTCCTATATAAAGAACCCCTCTCCATTCATTCTCTCTACGCCTAAAAACCTCACTCTCTCTTAGCCACTCAGTTTTCCAGCAAAGCTCGAACTAGAGCTCTGATATAAGGTCTTTTCTGGGCCAAAGAAAGCATGGTCGGGTTCCTTAGAACCGGGGAGAAGTCAGTTACACGGTGGTTGTATCCAATTGCTCCAAGGGTCGCGGGAGAAGCACCGACATGATCGAATAGTGAAGCAGCTCCGATGGACCAAAGCTGCCCTATTTTTTTTGAGCAAAAATTGGCCAATTCGAGCCCTACTCATGCCAAACCAAGCTCTCCCAACCTCTTCAGCCATCCTATGGTTGAATTAGAACTGAAAGGTAAGCCAATTTGGATCCCATCTATAATTTCCAACCGGTGCTAGAGAGAACCAGCATAATTTCGATAATAAAATTCTCATTCAATTCAACATCAATTGATGCAATTATTGATCCTAGGAGGAACCTCATGAGGAGAGCTATCTGCCCGGATTGAAAGATCGGATCACCGTGCCCCCAACGGTGAGCATTTAAAGCTTTCTCTCTCTATGTTTTATTTATTGGTGAAGCTCTGTTTGAGCTTGTTCTGGCGTCAAATTGTGCGATTCAAAGTGCAATTCAATCGTATGAAGATGAAGGAACTCCAATTTAACTTCAATCTCAATAATTAAACTTGTTTGATCGGTCATTTGATGAAATTAAATTCAGCTGTGTTGGAAAGTTGAAATTGGGGGAAACATTGGGGAAAATTTGAGGATTTCAATAATTCAATGGACTAAAATGCAATTTTATAAAATTGAGGGTCAATTGGTCATGATAAGAGTGTTAGGGGAACAATTGAGCAAATTTTGAAAATTTTGGGGTAAAACTTACCATTTTTGTAAAGGAGGGGCAAAATGGTAATTTTGGAAAAATTAAGAACCAAATTGGGGATTTGGGAAGCTTGAACCCTTTTTGTAAAATTGAATAAATTGAGGTCCCAATGGGGAATTTTAAAAGTTTCAGGACTCATTTTGGGGATAAACCGGCAATTGGGGCCTAAAATAAAAGAAAAAGAACTTTAGGGACCAAATTGCAAATATTTGAAAAGTTAGATATTTTAGTCATTCATAATGGATGAAGGCTATCAAGCCAAATGATAATGAACAAAGATGTTCATACTGTGTAGGAACACGAGATATCAGGAACGCCAGCTGAGATAAAACTTGCAAGGGACGAAAGCCGATTTAGAGGTAATACACTACACGATCGGGTGACTGGAATATTTAATATCATACCTGATTGGGATGATAAGCACCTCGGAAATGAAAACCCAGTACTAAATGGTATTTTAATCATCACATCTGAGAAGAGTGATGTGGAAATCATGCAGAAAAACTACTTACCGATTGTAAGTATATCATACCCGGTTGGTACGATGGAACTTCTTGGAAGGAAGTGGAAAACTCGTTTGTCGATTATAAGCGGAGATGTTCTCATACTCGGTTGGTATGATGGAAAGTTGAAAAGTTTATTTTGTCAGAAGTGCTCTCCTCTAACTGTGTGCCCCTACTTAAAACTTTTGGGAGACCTATTTGATGGGAGCTTGAATAGCTCATGTAGGTCATAGGCCTTTGTTTTGGAACTTAGGGGCTAATGTGCCTAATTTTAAAAATCTCGAATAGTGGGCCCTAGGCCAGTTAGCATGAGCAGGAGCTCGTAAACAAACATGATTATTAAGCCATGAAAACTCAAGTAAATGAGTTGTTTGGCCATGGTACCGAGACAAGACTGACATACTCGATGGACTAGCGGCAGTGCGACATGATAGGTCTTTGGACTAGTCAAGACAAACAACTGCAGGTCGAGTTGAGGGTCGGGGCCATCGAACTAGTAACAACAAAAATTATATGGCTTATGTGAAAAATTGTTGATTTGTGCATGCACTATGTTACGGGACCTTCAAGACACCCAAGAGGTGTAATGACGCATCCCGGGGCTTTGGACGACCTAAGGGAAATAAGTGCAATTGGTCGTACTAGAAGTCTTGTGAAGCTTGATGGAGCTTCAAGTGCATGAGGCAGGGGTGGGGATAGGATGAGGTCTCTGTCCTCATACAGACACAGAGTTTTGTTACGGGATTGAGGGTCCGATGTCGCATATATCCACTCATTCTCAGGGTAGAAGTGGACGTACTTCTATCTAGGTGGCCGGTAAAGTCGCTCTGATGCCACAAGTGAGTAAGTGGAGGGGCTGGCTTATGAATGTGTGTTCCTTCATGATGAAGGGTGTGTGTTGGTTGATAAACACACTGTTGTAGTGAGAAATGATTTTGAAAACTGAGATTTGAAAATGAGAAAGTTTAAAGGAATTAAGGAGTCTAGCACACTCCAATTTGAAAACTATTTCTTTACCGAAACTACATTTTTTAAAATACCCATTCATTGAGTTGCAGAAACTCACCCATCTTTTTATCCATTTTCAAGAAATAGAGAAAATGACTAGGTATAACACTAGGCCTTACCCTCTGTTAGGTATGCTTAAATTCTCTTAATCTGCATTTTATTTGATATTTGACATTCTAGGGAACAAGTTTGAAAGTACATCTGGCTTCTCTTGAGTTAAAGAAGGAGGAAACTCCTCTTGAACTGGGAGAGTGGCGGATTGTTCATGGGGATCCAACGAAACTGGGTCGGGGCGTGACACGCCAACACTACCCAACACCCCATCCCTAGAGAAACTCTTAGAGAATCCTAGATGGGTCCACCTAGATTAAGCTCAGAGCATTAGAGGTTGTACGAAGAGTTCACCCAAGTGTTTAGAAGGCCCAACCTCGCTCCCGAGGTGGACACCAAGCTGAGCCCGAGGAAGTATAGTCACATCCCACTTTTGCCAACATTCCTCCTTTGGTTTACATCCCCAAAAACCTCAAAACCCTCCATCAACTAGGATGCAAACTGTTCCTATGAGAGAAGGATGTTGGAGCTGCTATGGACTGGCTGGCCCGCATCATCAAACTTATGGGGATAATCAAGATTCCACCAGAGGAGATGGTGATCCTAGTTGAATTTTTCATGAACGCCAACACAGAAAGGTGGTAGGATAACGTTAGAAGATTGCATACCACCCCCCACCCACCCAGGAGCAATTTGAGGAGAGGTATACGGAGGAATACCTAACTCCGCATCTGATCAACAAGAAGAAACAAGACTTTTTTTTACTCTGACAAGGGCTTAACTCTATCTCGAAGTACAAAACTAAGTTCAATGAGTTAAGATCCTTTACCCCTGATCTAGTCGGACCTACAGACATTTGCCAATGATTCGTGGATGGTCTTGATATGGACAAACAAGACCGGATGGGAGTACTAGGATGCCCCATGGATATGGTAGCCATAATCAATATGGCCCTAGAATGTGAGCGTCTAGTGTAAACACGATGTCGCTGAATGGAACAGGCATATCAGAAGGAGGATAAAGGCTAAAGTCGTCGTGAGGGACGTAAGGAGAAAAGTGGTCCTAAGTGGGAAACAAAATGGGTTTCCAAAGGAGGAAGGAAGCATACCCCATGCGAAGGGAGGTGACCATTGCAATACTACAGAGGAGCCCCCGCTATGCAAGATGTTAGAAGTACCATGAGGGGGCATGTTCCACCTGTTTCGGATGTGGGCAAGTGGAACATTTTGCAAGGGACTGCCCCTCTCTTTAAGGTAATATGCAATAGAAGACACTTGAACCACCCCAAGGGAACTTGAGAATGTTAGGCGCATGGTAGGACGCAACCACCACAACAAGGGTACTAGCTAGGGTGTATAACCTCACACAATAGGAGGCCTGAAAAGATTCTAGTAGTATAGCAGGTACTTCCCAAACCCTCCCTAACCAAAATTAGACAAAACCAGTAATTCAATCCTACTCAATAAAGATATTCAATTTTTTTCTAAAAATGTGCATTTCTTGGATCAGGGTACATAAAACTATGGGGGAGAAAAGCCTACGCTCTCTTTGACATAGGAGCAGAGAGGTCCTTTATCAAGGAAGATTTAGTTCCAAGTCTTCTGCTAGAACTTACCTCCTTGGAACAAAGTCTCAACATCCTCACACCCTTAGGAGAAGGGCTAAATAGAGACAAACAGTTAAAGGGATGTGAGATTAAGATTGGTGGAGTAAAATTGGAGGTAGATTTGATCCCAATACCTCCAAGAGTGGTGGAAATAATACTGGAAATGGACTGGCTAAGTACACACCAACTCAAGGTAGACTATGGGAAGAAAGTGATAACTTTCCATACTCCCGAGACACATGGACTATGTTTTCAAGGAGACAAGAGGAAGGGAGAAATGCACTTGGTGTCCCATATAAAAGCCCGAAAGATGATGCAGAAGGGTTGCAAGGCTTTTCTTGCAATGATCATCAATGAGAAGTTTGAGGAGAAAGGACTAGAGGGCATCCCGATGGTTGAACACTTCCTGGATGTATTTCCTGAGGCACTACCAGGAATACCCCCAAGTCGTCAATTAGAATTTACCATAGAGTTAATTCCTGGGACACATCCCATATCCCAAGCCCCCTATCGCATGGCTCTAATGGAACTAAAGGAGTTAAAGGAATAGTTAGACGAATTACTGGAGAAGGGTTTGATACGCCCTAGCCAGTCTCCATGAGGTGCACCAGTACTGTTCGTGAAGAAGAAGGATGAGAGTATGAGGTTGTGTATATACTATTGAAAGTTGAACCATGTCACCATAAAGAATAAGTACCCACTTCCACGTATTAATGACCTATTTGACCAACTAAAAGGGGCAGTCTGTTTCTCCAAGATAGATCTCTAATCAGGATACCACCAACTCAGGATCCGAGAGGGAGATTTACCTAAGACCGCATTTCAATCTCGATACAAATACTATGAATTTAGGGTGTTGCCTTTTGGCCTAACAAATGCCCTTGTAGCCTTATGGATCTAATGAACCGAGTGTTCTAGCCTCCCTTGGACAAGTTCGTGATTGTATTCATACATGACATACTCATATACTCACGAACTAGGATGGAGCACGATGAAATCTGTCCATCACCTTGGAGACGCTATGGAGCAATCACTTATATGCAAAGTTTTCCAAGTGTGAGTTATGGTTGTAAGAAGTGGGGTTTTTAGGACACATAGTGTCCAAGGACGGAGTCAAGGTAGATCCGACCAAGGTATAAGCGATATTTGACTGGAAGGCACCCAAGAACCCCTCCGAGATACACAGCTTCTTGGGACTAGCATAGGGTATTACCAACGGTTTGTAAAGGACTTCTCTAGGATAGCAGCCCCTTTGACCCACCTCACAAGGAAGGGAGTAGAGTACAAGTGAGAAGAAACCTATGAGAAATCCTTCCTGGAATTAAAGTCCCACTAAACAATGACACCCATATTCACCCTGTTTGATCCAAGTGTAAGGGAGTATACCATCTATAGTGATGCATCCGGACAAGGCCTCGAGAGCGTATTAATGCAGCAGGGAAAGGTCATCACCTACGCCTCGCGATAACTAAAGAAACATGAGAGGAACTACCCTACTCACGACTTAGAGTTAGCCGCAATTGTGTTCGCCCTTAAGATTTGGTGACACTACCTATACCGGGTTAAGTGCAGAATATATACATATCACAAGAGTCTTAAATACTTCCTAACTCAAAGAAAGTTGAATCTCCGCCAGAGGAGATGGATAGAATTGGTAAACGACTACAACCTTGTGATAGAATACCACCCCGGGAAGGCTAATGTGGCGGGAGACGCTCTAAGTCATAAGTATCAAATCGAGGCAACACAAATAAAGATAAATTATCTGTCCTTCCTACAACATTTAGGAAGAATGAAAGTGGACCTTAAGGTAGATAAAGAAGAAACATGTCTAGTGGCTGACGTAGTTGTAAGGCCCATCCTAATGGAGCAAATCAAAGTCCACCAAAAAGGGGTAAGGAACTCCAGCCCTACTTGGACTCGATCAATGCAGGGACAACCTCGGACTATAGCCTTTGAGGTGATGGATTGCTGACCTATAAATGTAGGGTGTGTGTGCCTCAGGACAAGGATTTGAAGAAGCTAGTACTGGAAGAGGCACATAACTCTGTGTATGCGATGCATCCGGGCAGTACTAAGATGTACAACACCCTCAAGCAAGGTTATTGGTGGAAAGGAATGAAGAGGGACATCACAGAGTATGTAGCACAATGCTTGTCTTGTCAATAGATAAAAGCTAAACACCAAAAACCCTCATGACTACTACAGCCACTACCAATTCCCAAATGGAAATGGAAACACATCACTATGGACTTCGTCACAGGACTACCAATGACTAGGAAAGAATGAGACGCGATTTGGGTCATTGTGTATAGGTTGACCAAATCCGCCCACATAGGAGAAATTGTGAAACTCCATGGTGTCCCGGTAAGCATACTGTCAAATAGGGACCTTAGGTTTACCTCAAGGTTTTGGCCTAGCCTACAAAATGCCTTGGGAACCAAACTCCACATGAGTACGACATTCCATCCCCAGAACAATGAGCAGTCTGAGCGAACAATCCAAACCCTAGAGGATATGCTCTGGGCATGCATACTAACCATGAACAAAGGTTGGGAGGAATACTTGTGCCTAATGGAGTTCACCTACAATAAAAGTTATCAGGCCAATATTCAAATGGCTCCTTATGAGGCTGTTTATGGATGACCATGTCGTACCCTCTCATTCTAGGAAGAGGTGGGAGAAAGGAAACTTGAAATGGTCGAGCTAATAGAAGACACCACCGAGAAAATTAAGTGAATAAAGAGTTGGCTTAAAGAATGGAAAGAAAAGAATGTGAAAAAATATTGTAATAGTCGTTTTGAGTAAATACAACATCGAGTCATGAACGACTCAATGATTGGTACTGGTACTCACTAAGCGTTGCTCACCCCCTTCCCCTAACATATTTCAGAGACATACAAAATACAAAATAGTGGACGGTAAGAGAAGAAGATCCTTATGAAAAAAATATGAGCTAAGGCATGAGGGTTATTAACATGTGGGCCAATACAGCTATTCACTTCCCATAATTTGATTTATAGAATATTACTATCTTTTGTGCAAACTGAAAATTTATTTTATAAAAAAAATTAAATTTATAGTGAATTTTGAAGAAATAATTATATTTTATTTGATCATTACGGCATGTCGACTATATTGTAGTGAGTTACCCACTACCATAGTATCGAAAGTACGTGACAGTTGTTACTATGATGCAATCGATAGTTCGAGTTGGGACATGAAAAGTGTTGTAAGCCTTATTTTGTAGTATAAAGATAGTGTGACAGTTGTAATGTACAACTAACTTGAGAATCGGTTCCGCTCATTATATCAAGTGTCCACTTGACTACTTGGACCCTCAACAATCTGGTCTCGTTAAAATTAATTGTTATTGGTTTTTTAATCATATTTCTAATGTGGTGGACACCAGATATGTTGCGAAGTGTTAGTAGGATGGAGAGTTATTTTTCGTAACCCAACCCTGATCGTCTTTATATGGACTCCAATATCACTTAAAAGAGGCTTTGGCTCGAGTACTTTTTACATGTATTTGGCAGATTTTTTTCACATATATAGGAATGATGGGTCAAGTAGGAAATTCACTAGTTTATATAAACGTTTTCTTCGATTTATGAATAAAGAGGCTGAGTTCTTTTTATTATTTTCCATGTAATCAGATATGGAGATTCATTATTAATTATTTATTTGTAAAAAAATACCATATATCTTATTTAATTTTTTTTGGTGGACTGATTAGCCATATTGATGTTACTCCATCCTATATCGTTCTAAACCCCTAGCTTATGGTTTAGGTCATTCTTTCTTCATCATTTTTTTTTATATTTTTTATGGTTGTGGTAAGGTTGGAGAGGGCTCCGGATGAGAGCTCTTAGTACATGGCTCAAAGAGGCGGCGTGTAATCCGAAGTGGTCAAGATGAGGTGGTAGTTTTTCCCGATTGGAGTATTTGGCATATAAGAGTCCAGATGCTAGTCTTGGCCTCCAGGAAAGTTAGAAGTAGGTGAAGAGAGACCAAGTAAAGCTACAGGGACCAAGCAAGGATGGGTGGCATGATGCCAAGCCTAGGCACTAGGTCGAACAGATTGAGACAACCTTAAATGAGAATATCGACAAAGATGATCATGAGTGATACGAGGAAGAAGGGGAGGAACCGCCATAAAAGGTCCAAGGGTATTCTCGGATTGAAGGGGTCAAAGGTGGTATGCTATTGTAAAATTGCAACGGCCATAAAACTTTGATATGGCAATTAACATAAAAAAAAAACAAAACATAAAGGAATTGAACTGAAAAGGGCATCCAAATCCATGAGTAGGGTTTTTCAAAAGCATATAATCAACTTCGAAGAACAAAAAACTGCCATAGTCTTCGTGTATTATTTGACAATCAAATCAGGTTAATTTTGTATAGTATCATAATTATATGCTTAACAACAAACATAGACTTTTATGGACTTTTCCTACCGTATTGATCTTCTATTGTAAATGATATAATTATATAACTTTCCAGTAACATATATTTATTATGAAAAATAAATTATTCTTCCTTCTAAATTAATGTATTTTCTATTTTCAAAGAAAAAAATTATTCTTTTTTCCTAAAAATATAAATCATTCTTAAACATATCAATTGGATACAGCTAAATTGTCCTTATTTGATTCAATAATTTTCTATATTGTTACAATCTTGTTTACAACTCGAGAGAAGGCATATTAACTTATTTGTATCAAAGTTATCTCTGCTTTATTAATAATTGCGTACATTAAAAAAGATAAGTCGAATGTGTCATGTGGACAAATTTGTTCTTATATTAATAACACACGTGGTAAATTAAACTAAAGAAAAGAAGTGAAAATGTCTTCAACTTCTTCCTCTAATAATTGCCTACAATCCAAAAGATAAGGTAAACGTTTCCACAATTGTGGGCAAATTCGTCCTTATATTAATAATACACGTGGTAGATTAAACTAAAAAAACTGACGTGGTAGATATGGATACCTCTGGCTGCCGGAGCTAAAGTGTGGCTACTTGCCATTAGGGGGAAATAGAGCTTGACTTCTTTTTTTTTTATAGCAGCCCCATGAATATTGTGGAGTAGACTACATTTTGCTCCAACATATTTGTCAAATTCCTAACTTTAGTTCTTATAGATTAAGAGTGAATATTATAGCTCGAATATTGAGTGATTTATTAATAAATTAGTTAATCTACCATTATGTGATATTAGATAAAAACTCTACTTCTATTCTCCAAATTTTGAAAAAAAACTGAATTAAGTCGATGTAAATTTTTATATTCAAATATTATCCTTTACAGATGGAGTATGTTTAAATATAAGAATTGCCAACTAAATTGCTTCATCTGTAAAAACAAGCAAAATTAGCACAGTTGTAGCGCTAGACCAATTTATTTACAATTTCTTATATGGTTGATTTGAATCAACTGATGGCCACAACTAGGAATGGGATTCTGCATTTTCAAGCACAAATGAAAATAAGAGTTTCCCCTTTGACGAACATCTTCCTCTCAAAGTATTCTAGCGAACCCTCGTTCCCAATAACGTCATCCCTCTCCCCCACAATCATCCCCCAGCATTCACGAGATATGACTACCGCGGAAGGAAACATTCTTGCCCTAACAGATTTCCAGCAACAACCTAATTGTGGGAGCTTGGTATCTCTTTCCAATCCGCTGAAAATCTAGACAGGAATAAAGATTTAGTCTTCCCCACTTTACAGGCACTCTATTTTTGCTTTGTCACGGTGAATTCTGCATAACAAAATAGGCCCCTTTTCCCCTTATGTCATGTTGACCGAACGCTGGCCAGCTCCCCTTCCTAAACTTTTTTTTGCTAGTAAGTTGTCACTTTGATGCGAATCGCACCACATACCATAAACCAAATATATAAACAATTTTAAAACTTTTACAATCCAAATAAAAAATAATATAATATATTTTTTTATTAAAAAACAAGATAATGATAGATTTATTCGCTACAAACTCTTATTATAAATTTTCACAACAAGTAAAAAAAACTAATAAATTTAAAAGTCATCTAAAAATTGAAATAAAACATAAAACTCATAATATTATTTAAATCAAAAATATATTTTTACAACACTATAAATTAGTATTTTATAGACAACTATAAATATTAGTTATCATATAAATAAAAAAATAAAATATTATATTTTAAATTACAATCACTAATTATTCAAATATAAATTATTTCTAAAATATTTGTTATATATTTATTTAAATATATCTAAAATAATAAATATTATAAACTTATCATATTATCTTAAATATATTTAAAAATACATTATTTTATTATTCAATATTACATTACATTTATTATGATAATAAATATCACATTTAAAATTTAAATTTAAATTTAAATTTAAATTATATTCTTAAGATTTTATTATACTTTTTTTGTGTTACATTTTGGTTTTTTCAATTGCTACAATAAACTAATTTAATAATTATTCAAATCTTTTATCCCATAACTTATAAATAAAAATTGTGTACAGTTTAATTTATTTTATTCTCATATTCTTTAAAATAATTTGTTCTCAAATATTATATTTTCTTTTCACCTACATAAAAAAAATATTAAAATTATAATTAGCATCATAGTTAGTGATAATATCCGCTTATAAGTATTATCAATAAGTTTGAACACTCCAATTGATATATAAGGAGTTTAACCTAAATTCTTTAATAAAAAATAATTTTCTTAAAAATATGATTAAATTTATTTTCATACATTTTATTCTGTCACTTTATACACACATTTATTTTCTTTACTTATTTTAAAAACTCAAATTTTCCATTCCCATCTAAATTTATTAATTCACACAAAAAAAAACAGAGGATGCACAATTTTTTTCATAAAACCCTGATCTCGCAAGTTACATAAAAAAAATAAAATAAAAAGGAATTGAATTGAAAAGGGCGTCCAAATCCATGAGTAGGGTTTTTCAAAAGTATAACCTGACTCAACTTGGAAGAGGAACAAAAAACTGCCATAGTCTTCATGTATTATTCGACAATCAAGTCAAGTTAATTTAGTATAGTATCATAATTATGTGCTTAACAATAAACATAGACTTTTATGGACTTTTCCTACCGTATTGATCTTCTATTGTAAATGATATAATTATATAACTTTCCAGTAACATATATTTATTATGAAAAATAAATTATTCTTCCTTCTAAATTTATGTATTTTCTATTTTCAAAGAAAACAATTATTCTTTTTACCAAAAAATATAAATCATTCTTAAACATATCAATTGGATATAGCTAAATTGTACTTATTTCATTCAATAATTTTTTATATTGTTACAATCTTGTTTACAACTCAGAGAAGGCATATAATCTTATTTGTATCAAAGTCCTGTCTCTGCTTTATTAATCATTATTCCCTTCTTTTATTTTCTTGGGGGCTACTATTTCACTTCACTTCATGGCAGCTTCTGTCTCAATGGGCGCCTTCAGGAACTTAACCCCGAAGGGAACATCACTCAGCGCCAGACGCCTCATGTTGTTGTCGTCGAAGTATCGCCCTACGTCCCCGCACACGACCTTGCAATCGCTGCACACGGTGGGACAGAACACAAGCTTGTAGTAGTAGTTGTCTCCGTTCGAGACCTTCTCGATCTTGAACCAATTGCTCACCGTCTCCGGGCCGGGGTTCCCCAGCTGACCTCCGGTAGTCACGAACCGCTGCCCCGTTTCTTCGTCGAGGGGGGCGAGCTTCCAGACGCCGAACTCTCTGCAGGTAGGTATCGACCTTGAGAAATCAACGTTTAGGTCGGTGGAGATACGGACGATGCTGTCTCCACCTTCCCTGGCAGGGTAGAACGTCACCGGAAAGCCATACCAAATGTCGATATTCTCCTGGACCACCGCCTTGGGGCATATGCCGGTCAGAGGCGGACCAATGGTGACGCCGCCACCTCCGCCACCTCTGATCACGGAGACGACGTAGTACTTTGTGCCGGTGAGGAGGGAGTTTCCTTCGGTATCGAGGACCGGCTCCAACTGTTGAGACGAAGCCGAAGATGGGAATAGTGGGAAAGCGAGGAATAGGAGTAGCAAAGAGAGGAGAGAAGGGAGAGGGTCCATTGCTTGAGTCTTGAATCTTTTGAGTGGATGTTTGTTCTATGCAGGATGGGAATGTAATTGTCATATTTATAGAAAGAATGAGTGAAGAATAAGATGATGGGATTGCGTGTCGTCCATAGGTAATGAACATGATCTTCATATGTTAATGTTTACTTTTAATGATTTAATTTGATTTATATTTAAATTGGGTAACTTCAATAATTTTTTAATATTTGATCATTTATAGAGAAAAAAAGTATTGTTCAACTTTAGTAGGCAGCCAACCATAAACAACCACAGTTCAAACAATTTTTATGATATTAGTGAATGTTGTATTATGACTAATTCATTTTAACCAGCTTATATTAGGTGATTCAAACTTAAAAGCCAAACCCATCTTATCCAAAAGTGTCTCCAACTTCTTCCTCTAATAAAAGATAAGGCCAACGTTTCCACAATTGTGGGCAAATTCGTCCTTATATTAATAATACACTTGGTAGATTAAACTAAAAAACTGACGTTGTAGATATGGATACCCTGTAGCTGCCGGAGATAAAGTATGGCCACTTGCCATCACGCGGAAATAGAGCTTGACTTTTTTTATAGCCGCCCTTGAATCTTGTGGAGTACAATACATTTTGCTCCAACATATTTGTCAAATTCCTAACTTCAGTTCTTATAGATTAAGAGCTAATATTATAGCTCGAATATTGAGTGATTTATTAATAAATTAGTTAATCTACAATTTTGTGATATTAGATAAAAGTTCTACTTATATTCTCCAAATTTTGGAATAAAAAACTGAATAAGTCAATGTAAAATATTATATTCAAATGTTATCATTCAATGTTTTACAAATGGAGTCTTTTCAAATATTAGAATTGCCAACTAAATTACTTCATCCGTAAAAACAAGCAAAATTAGCACAGTTTTAGTGCTAGACCAATTTATTTACAATTCCTCCTATGGTAGATTTTAATCAACTAATGGCCACACATAGGAATTGAATTCTCCATTTTCAAGCACAAATGAAAACAAGAGTTGCCACTTTGAGGAACATCTTCCTCTCAACGTATCCTAGAGAACACTCGTTCCCAATAACGTCATTCCTCTCCCCCCACAATCATCACAGCATTGTCCCATCATTCACGAGATGGCTACCGCGGAAGAAAACATTGTTGCCCTAACAGATTTCTAGCGACAACCTAATAGTGGGACATTGGTATCTCTTTCCAATCCGCTGAAAGTATAGGTAATAACCAAGATTTAGTTTTCCAAAATATGCGCCCGACTTTTCCCCTTCTGCCATGTTGATTAAAGGCTGGCAAACTCCCCTTCGTCCCTCACCCTACACTAAATATAAAATTTTTTTTTATAATTTTATAACTTAAAAAAAATAATTAAATATTTCTTATTTAATTAAAAAAATAAGATACTCATGGTAAAACTCAAATTCTCTAATAATAATATTTAGAAAATTATGATAATAAATCTAATTTGTTAAAATGATAAGTTTAAACATTTTTTAAAAATATAAATAAAATTTAAAATTTACAATATTATTAAAATTAAATATATGTTCTTATAATGGTATAAATTTAGCTTTTTACCGTAAATTATGAATAATACTTATTGTATAAATAAATAAATAAATAAAATAGTATAATTGAAATGAAAACTACTAATTATTTATATATAAAATATTTGTTGCACATATATTTAAATATTTTTAAGATAATAAATATTATAAACTTAATATATTATATTAGACATATTTAAAAAATATTATTTTATTTTTTAATATTATAAAATATTTATTATATTAATAAATTTTCTAATTGAAATTGAAATTTTAATTATATTCTCAAGATATTATTGTACTCTTATTTTGATCTTACACTTTATTTTTTCAATTGATTCAATTATTTTCAAATATTTTAGCTTATAACTTATGAGTCAAATTGTATTCAATTTTATTCACATTATTCTCCCACTTTTAAAAATAATTTGTACTCAAATATTCAATTTTTTTGTCATCTACATAAAAAATATTAAATTAAAAACATTAAAATTATAATTAGCCTCATAATTACTAGATAATGCTCACTTATGAGTATTATGGATAATTTTCAACACTTCAAATGATTAATCTACTCTATTAAGAAGTTTAATCCAAATTCCTATATCAAAAATAATTTTTTTAAATCATAATTGACTTTATTTGCATATGCTTTATTCTACCACTTTATGCGCATATTTATCTTATTTACTTATTTAAAAAACTTAAATTTTCTCTTGCAATCTAAATTTACTAATTCACACAAATAAAATAGAGGGATGCATGTTTTCCCAAAATACAAACTCATTATGCAAATAAAACTTCAAAAACTTGATGTTTGTATAAAATATAATATTTTTACAATAATTATGATATGCACACAATTCCTTAATATAATTAAAATCAGGTAATTTAGTAATAAGTAGTGTAACCAAAACATACATTCGTGATAATTCCTCTATAACTATATTTTTCATACATTATTTATACTTAATCACATATTAAAAAGTTTTGATTAAAATTATTCACCTTGCATGACCCTTATTCAACATGTGTTGCTTCTTAATGTGCAAATCAAATATATTATTTATGTGAATCACTGATTTTTTTTTTACCTTAGTGTTGTCATCCTTGTAAAGTTTGAGCAAAAAGAAATATCTCATTGTTGTATGTAGAATAGTTGATGGCTATTTTATTCAACTTTTCACTAAAATATATAATTAATACATATTTAATGTCTATTTTTTTATGCTTCACAATTAAGTTTGAATAATTTAGGGAAATTAAGTAATGTAAAAAAATGAAAACTAGTTAGTTTATACTCTAAATATTTGAGTGTATTTTCTTACACATCACACAATTTAAATGAAAATTTCTTTCTAAAACTATAGTGAGAGTTGTATGAAAATTATTAAATTTAGGAAAATAATGCATATAAAAATAAGTTAATCTAATGAAATTTCTCATCTAACTTACCAAATAAGGTGATGGTCAATCCTAAATTGCCTTAATTTCCTTTTTAATAATATTCACTTCAAAACATACAAAATATTTAGGAAATACAAGGTTATACAAAAAAAATATAAATTTTCTAAAATTGAAAAATAACAAATATTTCCTAAAAATATTTAAGGAAAATTTTAAATATTCTTAATGTTCATATAAGTAAATATTATATATTATTATATCATTAACATATAAATTAATAAACTTTTCAATAAAAGAATTTAATAAATAATTTTATAATCTTATAAAAATATTAGTTATATTATTCAAACAAAAAATTATAATTAACCATTCATATAAACCAGGTTTTGTCTTTAATACATTTTTCAATTCATATTTATCTTTAATTTGAATGTTATTATATTCACCTTTAAACTTTATTTTTGAAATTAAATAAAATGTATACAAATCATCTAACATACGATCTAAATAATGAATAAGGTGATGATATATTATCGTGCTACTATTGATCGTTCGATAATCAACTCACAATCGTCAAGTTTTACTTTTTTCCGAATATTTTTACAAATGCATGAACTTAATATTGAATTTGATACTTGATTACTTGATTACTTGAGTTAGTGGTAAATTATGAGATATTTTTTTGGATCATACTTGAATTTCCGCAAAAAAGATATAATATTTCTCGGTAAATATTCGACAATAGGGTTAGTATTTAAAAATATATTATTGTACATAAGTAATTTAAGAACATGTAAATTTGTATTTATCTTACTTTTTCTTGTAATAAAATTATTTTTACTCTCTTTATTTTAATTATGACTTTTTTTTCTTTTTCAATTTTAGTTTTTTCTCTTTTGTTTCAACTCTAGTTTCTCTCTTCTTTTTCAACTTTACATTTTATATATTTCTTTCCAATTATGACTTTTTTTCAGCTCTACCTTTTATCTCTTCATTTTCAATTTTAGATTTTATTTTTTCTTTTACCAAACCCAACTTTATCATAATAATCTCCATATATTTTAAGAAGTTATCAATGCGTTTACTAGATAATTCCAAATAGTAGTTGTTAGGAACAAATTGTGAGAGTATAATTACTTTCATCTCACTCCATGACTCCACAGTGTGTTCATGGTTGCATATTCTATCTTCTACTAATTGATTACATCATGTAATTGCATAATCTGAATATGCAAAAGATGCAACTTGTATCTTTTTCGATTCATAATAATTTTGATATTCAAAAAACTTATTTATTTTCTTTTCCTATTGATGATATTCTTCTAGGTCCTCATTTACTTTGAATAATGTATATTCAAATTATACAAGTTATTAGTCATTGGTCTTCTTCTTGTTGTATATTGCTCTTGATCCCTTCGTTCCTCTAAACAATCCAATCACGTGTGTCTTTTTTTTTGCACAATAATTGAGTGTGTCCAAACTTCACCATTCGTCTTATTTTACTCATCATGTTTTGAGCGGGCTAAGAGGGATTGTCTTCTTTCCATGTGTTTCCTTGTTGTTGGGACTTGTAATCCTTCCAATTGTTAGAAAAAAAATAACCTCACAACTCTTGCTCACATGTTTCTCTCAAACACTCATTTCACACTCAAATTACTGATATATTTAAAACACTCTTATCTTTTTCCACTCTTATACCTTATTTCAATTTTAATTGAACTCAAGAACAAATCATTTTTATGAAATAGTTCAACTTGAGAAACAATAAAGATAAATCAACAAAATTTCAAAAAATAATTCTAAAAGGATTTTAAGTGTGAAATATGAAGATAATCAAAGTGATATAGAAAAAAGGAATAAAAATCTAATAAAGTAGAAAGAATAAGTTATTGAGTATAGACTTTGTGCTTTTTTTGTGCATCTTTTTTTCCCTTTTTTGTTATTTCTTAAAAAATTTTACACGCTTTTTTGCAAGTTTTTTCTACTTTTTTTTTTTACTTTTTTACATAGTATTTTTGGCTTTTTTTAAATATAAAGATAGTAGATAAAAAAAGATGAGATTTTTTTATAAAGACTAAAAGTAGAAGTAAGATAATAAAAATATAACTAGAAAGGAGAAAATGAAGATTTTTTTTTTGTGGTTTTTTTATAGTTAATAGAAATAGGTAGAAGATAAGAAAAGTAGAACAAAATTTGAAAGGTTGGTATGGAACTTGCCATGAAATTGTGTACTTTGATACCAACTGATGTGAACCCTGCCGATATACTAACGACATCTTACACCAAATATGAAAAAAAAACCCCCAAGATTTTTACGACGTAAGTAAAAAAAGAATAGAATATACTTTGCTTGATTAAGAAATAAGATACAGATAGATATAGAGGCAACATCCAAATCTTCTAAGAAGAGCACTTAGAAAACTCTGGTAATAAGTCTAATTGCTTGAACACAAAAAGTAAAAACCTGATAAGTTCAAAAATTCTTTCAAAATAAAAAATATATAAATCTCACAATATTATTAAAATCAAAGATTTATGCTTATAATACTATGAAGTTAGCCTTTTATAGGCACTTATTAATACTAGCTATCCTATAAATAAGAAAATTAAATATTATGGTTGTCATACCAACCATTAATTATTCATATATAAAATATTTCTAAAATATTTGTTGTAAATTTATTTAGAGATGTCTAATATAATAAATATTCTAAACTTATCATATTAAATTAAATATGTAAACCTTGCTCTTTGAAGTTAAGGAAAACTAGGAAAAGAACCGGTTAAAACCGAGTGAGAAAACCGAACCGGTTCACAAACTCGATCATTAGAGAACATGCAAATTGGGAAATTAACAACTCCCGAGTGACTCAAATGGTTCGTAAAAACCTTGGAAAAGGAACTTAGGACAATTTGTGAGAGAAAAATAGATCGGTTCAGGTGAACTAGATCCAAGTCGGATTGAACCAGTTTATGAACCGAGTCAGTTTAACAATCGAAACCAATATAGAAAGGGAAAACCGGGAAATTTATGGATCCCGAGTGACTTGAAGAGTCACAAAAGTCATGAAAAAAGACTTTAGGATGAATTGGAGATGAAAATCAAACTAGTTTAGGTGAACCGGATCCAAACCAGATTGAATCGGCTTAGATCGATTTGAACCACTAGTGAACCGAATGCTAAATTCATTTTTCTAGGTGGCTTAGAAAATTCAAATTGTTGAATTGAGGCCACCATTGGATAGAGAATGCATTTACAAATTTTTAATTTTGAAAAATTCGGTCAAATCGGGCCTGAACCGGTCAGTTTAAGCTTTGAACCCGGTTTAGACCGCTCCAGTCCAGTTCAGAACAACGTCGTCTTCTTCCTTCAGATAACAGCACTGTTCACTCGTTGAAAAATTGAGCAACGCCGAGGAAGATGAAAAGTCTCTAGCAAGGGAGTTTTAGGCAATGAATGATCGCCATTAAGGAACCAATCGGATGACCAAGAAGTCCTTGAGCTTCATATATAAAGAGCCCCTCCTCATTCATCCTCCTCACACCTGAAAACTACACTCTCTCCCTACTGCTCCATTTTTTGGTGAAGCTTGAACCAGAGCTCCAATTTGGGCATTTTTCTGAGCTAAAAAAGGTGTGGTCAGGTTCTTTGGATTCAAGGAGAAGTTAGCTACATGCCTGTAGTCTTCATTTGCTATGAGGGTCGCCGAAGACACGTCGTCGTGATAGAATAGTGAAGCAACTCCGGCGGACTAAAGCTGCCCTGTTTTGGCTGAGCTAAAAATGGCCAATTTGAGCCCTCCTCATGCCAAAACAAGTCCTCACAACACTTCCATAGCCCTTGTAAATCCCACTCTTTGGAGATAAGGAAAACCGGGAAAGAACTGGTCAAACCAAGTGAGAAAATTAAACCCGTTCACAAACCTGATTATTGAGGAATGTGCAAAATGGGAGAAATTACAACTCTCAAGTGACCAAAAAAGGTTTATAAACCTTGGAAAAGAACTTTAGAACTAATTGGGAGAGAAAAACTAGTTCGGTTCGAGTGAACCAAATCTGAACCAGATTGAACCAGTTTATGAACCGAGCCAGTTTATGAACCGGAACTGATAGAGAAAGGGCAAACCAGAGAAATTATGGATACCAAGTGACCTAAAGAGTCACATAAGTCATGATAAAGGATTTATGGTTAAATTGGAGATGAAAACCAAATCAGTTTAGGTGACCCGGATCCAAACTCGATTAAACCAGTTTGGACTAGTTGAACCACTATTGAACCGGATGCTAAATTCATTTTTCTAGGTGGCTAAAAAATATTCAAATTTGAGATTTGAGGCCACCATTGGATAAAAATAAATTTAGAAATTTTTAGATTTGAAAAATTCGATCGAATTGGGTGTGAACCGACCAGTTAAAGCTTTGAACCTGGTTCGGTTCGGTTCAGAACAGTGTTGTCTTCTTCCTTCAAAAGACAACACTGTTCACTCACCAGAAAATCAAAGCAGCCCCGAGAAAGAGGAAACATTATATATAACTGATAAGCAGGTTTTCCACTTCCTTATAGGAAGTTTATCATACCAACCAGGTATGATCTACTTACAATCGGTAAGTAATTTTTTCGTATGATTTCCACATAACTCTTCTCAGTTGTGATGATTAAAATACCACTTAGCAATGGGTTTTCATTTCCGAGGTGCTTATCATCCCAATTGAGCATGATATTAAATCTCACTCATCCAATTGTTCAGTGTATTTCCTCTAAATCAGCTTTCATCCCTTGCGAGCTTTATCTTAGCTAGCGTTATCGATATCTCGTGTTCCAACATGGTATGAACATCATTTTTTATTATCATTTGGCTTGATAGCCTTCATTCATTATGAATAACTAAAAATATCTAACTTTTTAAATATTTGTAATTTGGTCCCTAAAGTTCCTTTTCTTTTACTTTAGGCCCCAAATACCGGTTTTTCCCCAAATTGAGTCCCAAAACTTTTAAAATTTACCTTGGGACCTCACTTGTTTTTTCAAATTCACAAAAAGGGGTTAAAGTTTCCCAAATTCCTAATTTGGTCCTTAATTTATTCAAAATTACCATTTTGCCCCTCCTTTACAAAAATGGTAAGTTTTACCCCCAAAATTCCAAAATTTGCTCAATTGGTCCTCCAACACTCTTATAATGCCCAATTGGCCATCAATTTTTAAAATTACATTTTAGTCCCTCGAATTTTCGAAATCCCCAAAATTTTCCCAATTTCAACTTCCCAACACAATTGAATTTTATTTCATAAAATTGATTGATCAAACAAGTTTAATTATTGAAAATTGAAGTTAAATTAGAGTTATTACATATTCATATGATTCAATTGCACTTTGAATCGCACAATTTGATGTCGGAACGAGCTTAAACAGAGCTTCGTTGAAAAATAGAACGTAGAGAGAGAGCTTCAAATGCTTACCGATGGGGGCGCGACGGTCCGAGCTTTCTATCTAGGCAAATAGCTCTCGTCTTGATGTTCCTCCTAGGATCAAGAGTTGCATCAATTGAGGTCGAATTAAGTGAGAATTTAGTTATCGAAAATCTATCGGTTCTCTCTCTAGCACTGATAAAAAATTATAGAGTGGAGCCAAATTGGCTTACCTTTTAGTTCTAATTAGGTCATATGAGGGTTGATGAGGTGTTGGGAGAGCTTGGTTTGGCCTAAGTATGGCTCAAATTAGCTGATTTCAGCTCAAAAGAAATAGGGCAACTTTGGTCCGTCAAAGCTGCTTCACTGTTCGATCACACCTGCGCTTCTCCGGTGACCCTTGGAGCAATTGGAGACTACCACCATGTAGCTGACTTCTCCCCATTTCTAAGGAACCCGACCATGCCTTATTTGGCTAAAAAAAGACCCTATATCGGAGCTCTACTTCGATATTCACTGGAAAATTGAGTAGTTGAGAGGGAGTGAGGTTTTTAGGTGTTGAGAGTATGAATAGAGAGGGGCTCTTTGTATAGGGAGCTCAAGGACTCGTCGGCCATCCGTTTGGCACCTTTTGACAGTCATTGATGACTTGAAATGTACTGAACAAAAATGTTTCCTCTTCGCTGGTGCTGGTTCGATTTTTCGGTCGGAACCGGGTTCATAGCTTAAACCGACCGGTTCAGGCCCGATTCGACTAAGTTTTTCAAAATTAAAAATTTTTAAATTCATTCTCTGATGCCACCCTAGCCTAAATTCTCTAATTGGAATTTTCTAAGCCACCTAGAAAAATGAATTTAGCATCTGGTTCAATAGTGGTTCAAACCAGTTAAATTCAGTTCAGATCCGGTTAACTTGAATCGGTTTGGTTTTCATCCCCCATTCATCCTAAAGTTCTTTTTCATGACTTATGTGACTCTTTAGGTCACTAGGGATCCATAAATTTCCTAGTTTTCCCTCTCTGTATCGGTTCCGGTTCATAAATCAGCTTGGTTCATAAACCGTTTCAATCCAGTTCACTCAAACTAGTTTGATTTTTCTCTCCCAATTTGTCCTAAGCTTCTTTTCCAAGGTTTATGAACCCTTTTGGGTTACTCAGGAGTTGAAAATTCCCCAATTTTCCCATTCTCCCATAATCGGGTTTGTGGACCAGTACAGTTTTCTCACTCGGTTTGACCGATTATTTTCCCGGTTTTTCCTTAACTCCAAAGAGTGGGGTTTACAACTCTGCCCTCGGTTTAGGAGTTTTGTCCCCAAAACTTATTTCACACTTTTTGCGTACTGGAATAATCATTTTATTGATATATAAAATTTCTAGTTTATCATCTTACAACCTTCTCGGTTGTTTCCGTTCATCCCTTACATCACAAACCTAAGATTCTTGTCTCATTCACATCCTTTCCTCATTCCATGAAACTTACTTTAGGTAAGAATATCTCCCTCGAAGACTTAGAATCATTTCCTTTAGTTACATCCTTCTTTTCCCAAGGCTCCATTTCTCCATTCCAAACTACTTTACCTAAGATTTTAGGATTAAGACTTCTGGTCATTTTCTTCCACAGTTTTTGGCATCTATCACCTTTTCATCCTGCACGTATCCTTTCTTTTTTTTTTCTATGGTTATTACTTCTTCGTTCTACTTTTTAATGCATGACTTCGTTATGCCTTAATCTTAGACTCCTTCTTGCCTAAGTCATATTTCCCAGGGACAGTTGGGCTTACATGTCTCTTACCACATGACATTCTTTGGAACTAGTCTTTGACTTCACATCCATATAATCATTTTGATTTCCTTACTTACTCTTCTTTTTCGGACTTCTTTATTTGGTCATTCAACCTTCAAGTCCTTGGGCTTCCCAATCATTTACTGACATACAAAAAATCTTCCTTTCTTACTTCATTCCTCATTTCCACTAGTGTCATTCCTTTTTAATGTCTCTTCTCTTTCTTAATCCATTCTTACTCGTATAACGTCTTTTGATGTCGTCTTCCTACTTACACGTTACTTGGGTTTGACTCATCCCTTGGATCTTCATGATTTCCTTCCCTTTGTACTTCATCCTTTCATCTCTAGTAGCTTGTCTTTTTGGAGCTTATTTACTTTCCAATTCTGTTGGTTCTATCTCTCCTAATTTGGTACACCTAAGTTTTTCCACGATTGCCTTGTTAAGTTTTACACTTCTTTTCTCCTAAAATTCTCTTCAAATTTTTATCATTGTAATTATTCAATCTGGAATGTTTTTCTTTGCTGTTATCTTCATCATCTTAACTTTACTCTTGAGATCTTATGAGTACTTTTCATTTATCTTGCTTCATTCTCACTTGCTCCAGCATTTGTTTATTCCTTTGAGGTGGACCTCTCATCTGTCTTATGTCAAAATCTTTTATATCTTCGTGTTCTTGGTAATCCTCCCTTTACCTTAATTAGGGTGTATTCCTTACTACTCCCCAGTTCTTATTAGAGCTTCATTTACTCCATCGAATGAATTGGTCAATAGGAGTTATTTCCTTCCATCAGGTCTATAAAAATTCTTATTTGGGTTTTCATGTCTTCTTGCAAGTAGATCATACTTCACTTTCCCAAACACTCACTTAACTACTTGTACTTCTTATTGAGGTCCTTATTTTGGCTCCGGTTTTGTGACATTTCCTCAATTAGTTCTCTTAACTTGAAGCTTTCTCATTCCTTGATCCAACTTCCTATTCTCATCCCTATTTTAACGTCTCATATTCTAGGATTCTTACATGTGATCGCCATGCCGTTCCTTAGAAGTTCTCTCTTTTAACCTTCCATTATACTTAAGCATCTTGCATGGCTCATCCACTTTGGGTTTTCTTCTACTTTTCGTTCCATACCTCTACTTTCCACAAGTCTCCCTATTTTATGGAGTACTTAAGAAACTGTCTTAATTCTTTACAAGGAGGTGTTATACCTGGGCTTTCTTGTTATTCTATTTTCTTCCTATCCTTCCTTAATGGTCTTGACATCCTTGGTGTTCCTCCACACTTACTTCCTTTTCTTAATGATCAATTTTAATTCCTTTGGTTGCCTTTGGAATATTATACTCCTTGTTTTTCCTTGCTCCTATTCTTTGAGCCTTTCTTTAACTCCTTGAATTTTCCATGAATCTGTACTCTTTGATGTTTGCTTCACTTTGTTCCAACTTCCTTTTCCTTTTCTTAGTTAAGATCTCCCTTGGATAGATTATTTCTTATTATACTTTTGAGGAAAAGTCTTTAAGGGTTGAGTATAGCTAACCCATTTTCCTTAGGTAATTTCCTACCTCTTTCTCTTAATTATTATTAAATCTTTGAATTTATCAAGGAACTCAGAAATTTGATAAAAAATTTCACTTTCATTAACTCAAAAATATTTTCTTGCCATACTTGGCTTATTACACAAATTTTCTACCCACTAATCCCTTTGAGTCATAGGTCAAGAGATAACACTAGAGCGATTGTGGGATTCTTAATCGGAAGGTTCTGAGGAACTAGTTGGAGTGCACTCGTATTCCCTTATAAGACGAATCTCATGTATGGCCTCCAATCTGTACTGCCTTAGTATCTCAACCTCACACTCATAGGTCCACTTCACCCATTGGGAGGGATTGAAGCCAGGTTGAGTAAGTGGGGGTACTTGGTGGACCTTCATGAAGGTGGCATACACATCTTAGTAGTTACCCAGGCCTCCTTCTTGGTTGGATTCTTGTCCGGTTGTTGTGGGATTGGAGGAGGGGTTGGGCTTCTAGGAGGAGATATCGGTTCCTCTTATCTTGGAGGATGGTATCTATTGCATTCTGGTTCCAATAAGGCTCCTACCAATTTTCGGTAATCTTCCACCATGTCTTTGCGTACTCTTTTCTCGCCCTTTAGGAACCTTTGTATGGCTTCCTCCCTTGGGTTGGGTGTCTTTTTAGGGTTATTGGTAGAGGGATGGATTTCACCACGAACTTCCTAGGAACTCTCCTTCCTTCACGATAGTTTAAAGTTGGATTAATTTCAGGGCATAATTTTGATAATATTTCAAGGGAACTGGGCTCTAATACCACTCAAGTTGTCATGCCCCGATCCAATTTGGTCAAATCCCCATGAACAACCCACCACTCTCTTGGTTTAGGTGGGGTTCCTCCTTCTTTAACTCAAGAGGAGACAGGCGTAATTTCAACATTGTTCCCTTGAATAACATATATCAAATAAAATGCAATCTTAAGAGAAATTAAGCATCCCTAGTCATTTTCTCTATTTCCTAAAAAGGGATATAAGGGAGGGGGTGCATTCAATAACTTAGTGAATGGGTGTTTTAGGGTATGACTTTTAGAAAATTAGTTTAAATTGGAGTGTGCCAGACTCCTTATTTTTCTTTTAAAAACATTTCATTCTCAAATTTGGTGTTCATAGCCTTTTCTCATCTCAACGGTGTGTTTATCAGTTAACACACACCCTGCATCATGAAGAGAACACACATTTGCAGGCCAACCCGTCCACTGTACCCACTTGTGGCGTCGGAGTAACTTTACTGGCCACCTAGATAGAAGCACATCCACTTCTACCTTGAGAATGAGTGGATGTACGCAATATCCATCCGTCAATCCCATAACAAATCTTTATGTCTATATGAGGACAGGGATCTCATCTCGTCCCCAACCTGGTCTCATTCGCAATGAAGCTATGTCGAGCTTCTCAAGGCTGCTGGTACGACTAACTGCCCATATCTCCACTAGGTCGTCCAGAGCCCTAGGATGCATCACTCTACCCCTCTCGAGCATCTTGAAGATCCCGTAACAAAGTGCATGCACAAACCAATAATTTTTCACATAAGCCATATAATATGTGGTGCCAATTATTCAACGGCTCTAACCCTTAACTCGACCTACAACTATTTGTCTCAACTAGTATGTAAACCTGTCAGGTCGTAGTGCTGCCAATCCATTAAGTATGTCAGTCTTGTATTGGTACCATGGACAAACAATTCATTCATTAAAGTTTTCATGGCTTAAAATCATGTTTGTTTACAAGCTCCTGCTCATGCCAATTGGCCTAGGGCCCACTATTCGAGATTTTCAAAATCGGGCATATTAGCCCCCAAGTTCCAAAACTAAGGCCTCCGGCCTAACTGAGTTATTGGAGCTCCCATCAAGAAGGTTTCCCAAAAATTTTAAGCAGTGGCACACAGTCAAGGGAGAGCACTTCCGACAAAATAAACTTTTCATTCGTCCATCACACCAAGCGGGTATGATGACATCTACGGTAATAACCGATAAGTGGGTTTTCCACTTCATTCTAGGAAGTTTCATCATACCAACCGGGTATGATCTACTTACAACTGGTAAGTAGTTTTTCCGCATGATTTTCACACCACTCCTCTCAGGTGTGATGGTTAAAATACACTTAGTAGTGGATTTTCATTTCTCAGGTGTTTATCATCCCAACCGGGTATGATATTAAATCTCACTCACCCAATCGTGCAATGTATTTCCTCTAAATCGGATTCCGTCCCTTGCGAGCTTTGTCTCAACTGGCGTTTCTGATATCTCGTGTTCCTACACGATATGAACATCCTTGTTCATTATCATTTGGCTTGATAGCCTTAATTCATTATGAATAACTAAAAATATCTAGCTTTTTAAATATTTACAATTTGGTCCCTAAAATTCTTTTTCTTTTAGTTTAGGCCCCAAATGCCGATTTTCCCCAAATTGAGTCCCAAAACTTTTAAAATTCACCTTGGGACCTCAATTTATTCAAATTCATAAAAGGGGTTCAAGTTTCCCAAATTCCCAATTTGGTCCCCAATTTTCCAAAATTACCTTTTGCCCCTCATTTACAAAAATGGTAAGTTTTACTCCCAAAAATCCAAAGTTTGCTCAGTTGGTTCTCCAACAATCTTATCATGCCCAATTGGCCCTTAATTTTATAAAATTACATTTTAGTCCCTCAAAATTTTGAAATCCTCAAAATTTCCCCCAATTTCAACTTCCCAACATAGCCAAATTTAATTAAATCAAATTGATAGATCAGACAAGTTTAATTGTTGAAATTGAAGTTAAATTTGATTTCCTACATCTTCATATGATTGAATTGCACTTTGAATGACATGATTTGATGCCAGAATGAGCTGAAACAAAGTTTCACTGGAAAATAGAATGTAGAGAGAGAAAGCTTCGAGTGCTTACTGCCGGGGGTGCGACGATCCGAGCTTTTGATCTGGGCAGAGAGCTCTCTTCTTGAGGTTACTCCTAGGATCAAGAATTACATCAATTGATGCCAAATTGAGTGAGAATTTAGTCATCGAAAATCTATCGGTTCTCTCTCTAGCACCGATCGGAAATTACAAAGGGGAACCAAATTGCCTTACCTTTCAGTTTTATTTCGGCCGTAGGAGGGCTGAGGAGGTGTTGGGAGAGCTTGGTTTGACCTGAGGAGGGCTCGAATTGACCAATTTTAGCTCAACAGAAATAGGGCAGCTTCAATCCGTTGGAGCTGTTTCACTGTTCGATCACACCGATGCTTCTCCGGTGACCCTCGGAGTAATTGGAGACTACCACCATGTAGCTGACTTCTCTCAATTCTAAGGAACCCAACCACACCTACTTTGGCTTAGAAAAGACCCTATATTAGAGCTCTGGTTGGATCCCTGTGATCAACACACCACTCTCCTGGTTTACTAAAGGGTTCCCCCTAATTATAAACAGTAAAGAGTAAGGTGTCCTTTAAACCTGCACCTTTCCTAGAATAAAATAAATCAAAACTGCATAAAATTTTAAATTTATCATACCTGTCTCACAGATGTCTTAGTTGATGGTATTTAAGGGTAGGCTTTCTGAAATTTCCAGAAAGGGATTTAAGGGAGCGGGTGAGTACAACTTCTTAGTGAATTGGTTTTCGAAAATTAAATTTTAGGAAAAAGATTTGCATTGGAGCATGTCGGACTCCTAATTTTCTTTAAAAAAAATCCTTTCATTTCAAATCTCTATTTTTATCATCATTTTTTTTATTAATCACGGTGTATTATCACCCAACGCACATCCTTCATCATAAAGGTTAATCACACAATCGTAGGCTAGCCCGTCAACTGAACCCACATGTGCAATCGGAGCGACTTTACTGGCCACCTAGATAGAAGCACGTCCACCTCTACTTTGAAAATGAGTGGATGTACGCGACATCCGACCCTCAATCTTGAAAACAATTTTTGTGTCTGTTTGAGGATAGAGACCTCATCCTGACCTCACCCTAGTCTCATGCGTTGAAGTTACGTCGAGCTTCGCAAGGTCACCTGGTCTGACGATCTACCCTCATACCCACCAAGTTGTACAGAGCCCTAGGACATATCACTACCCCTCTTGGGCATCTTGAAGGTTCCATAATCACAGTGCATGCACAATCAATATTTTCACATCAATATTTTCACATCTTTCCATATAATCAGTGGTGCCACAAGTCCAACAGCCCTGACCCTCAACTCAACCTGCAACTGTTTGTCTTGACTGGTCCGTCGACCTGTCATGTCGCACTACCGCTAGTTGACTGAGTATGTCGGTCCTATCTTGGTACCATGGCCAAACAATTAATTTATTTAAGATTTTATGGCATATAACCCATGTTTTGTTTATGAGCTCCTGCTCATGCCAACTGGCCTTCAGCCCACTGTACGAGATTTTTAAAATTGGGCATATTAGTCCCCATTTTCCAAAACCAAGGCTCCAAGCCTATCATAGTTATTCGAGCTCTCGTCAAGAAAGTCTCCCAAATTGTTTAGGTAGTGGCACATAGTCAGGGGAGTGTACTTTCGACAAAACATATTTTCAACTATCCATCATACCAACCAGGCATAAGGATATCTCTGCTCCTAACCAATGAATGGGTTTTCCACTCCCTCTGAGGAAGTTTCGTCATACCAACCGGGTATGATCTACTTACAATCGGTAAGTGGTTTTTCCGTGTCATTATCACATCACTCCTCTATGTTGTGATGTTTAAAATACCACTAAGTAGTGGGTTTTCATTTCGAGGTACTTATCATTCCCAATCGGGTATGATATAAAATCCCACTCACATGTTAATGTAGTGAATTCCTCTCGATTGGTTCTTTGTATTCACGTGAGATTGTCCTTGCTGGCATTCCCGGTATGTCGTGTTCCTACATGATATGAACATCACTATTCATTATCTCTCGGCCTAATAGCCTTCATTAATTCCAAATGAATGAGAAAACTAAACTTTTTATTTATTTACAATTAGGTCCCTAAAGTTATTTTTCTTTAACTTTAAGTCCCTAATGCTGGTTTTCCTCAAATTGAGTCCTGAAATTTTTAAATTTCACCTTGGGACCTCAATTTATTCAATTTCATAAAAAGGGGTTTAATTTCCCAAATTTCCAATTTGGTCCCCTAACATATCCAAAATTACCATTTTACCCTTCATTTACAAGAATGGTTAGTTTCACCCCAAAAATTCTAAAATTCCTCAATTGGCCCTCTAAAATTCACATCATGCTGAATTGACCCTCGATTTTATAAAATTGCATCTTGGTTGTTCGAATTTTTGAAAATGCCAAATTTTCCCCAATTTCAACTTCCTAACACAATTGAAATTCATTTCATCAAATTGATCGATTAAACACTTCTAATTTTGAAATTGAAGTTAAAATTGAGTTCCTTCATCTTCATACGATTCAATAGGACTTTGAATCGCAAGTTTTGACGCAAGAATAAGCTCAAACGGAGCTTCACTGGAAAATAAACTATAACTCGAGTAAGAACCTCGAGATTTCAGGATTGGGAGTTCCAAGGAGCCCAATCGTTCCTTTGTCTAGTTATTCTCTTCATCGTTGAAACCCCTAGTTCGACGTTCTTTCGAGCATTATGTACTTGTTTTCACAAGTTTTTATTTTATTATTCTTTCATCCCAATTTGACCCATCCTTCATCCGCCATTCATTACAACTTCGGTCAAATTTATGTTTGACCTCGTTATGCTTACTAACTGACACCTTCTTACTCGAGTTATATTTTACTCGGGACTGTTGGTGCTTATATGTCCCTTACAGCATGACATAGTTCTGAACCTGTCTCTATCCATCAAACTTCTACAACACCTCTTTTAGGGTTGTTTCCAACTTTCCAGCCTTCTAGGGTCTATATAATTTTGTCTCTCTTTTCATTGGGTAGTATTCCTCAACTACCTTTACTATTATCCAAATATCTTTCATATCTTGACAACATGTCTTACATAACCGTGTCGGTTTTCCTTACCCACTCGTCCTTTCCCAACTTCTTTATTGGGTCTTTCTGGTGCCAATTATTTGGTTTCTCGATAGTTTACCAACAAACTAGGATTCTTTCCTTCTTAAGTCCTTGGCATTCTTTATTTAAGGATTTTTCCTTTTTCCTTAATCCACTTTTACTTGCTTGTAATCACTTCATGATTCTTCATTCTACAATAATCACTTTCGATCTATGTGTCGATTCCTTTGCTTGGAAAGGTTCCATCCTTCTAGTTTCATTCTCTACTATGTCACTCACAATAGAGATTTCTTTCTTAGGAGTTTTGTGCTCAACCTCCTTATCATTCATTGTAGGGTTCTTTCTCCCTTTCTTCGCACCCCTATCTATGTTAGGGCATTTGCCCATATTGGATCCTTCTTTATCCACAACTTCTATTTCATCCCTTATTCCTTACTAGAGATACTTTCAATTTTCGGTCTTATTTTGTATACTTCACACTATTCTCAGTCGTCCACTCTTTAAGCTTCGTATGCGCTTGTGGACTATGACCTGTCTTACCACTTGTGGTTATTCCTCCTTAACCACATCTTATTTGGAGGGTTCACTTTCCCAACGTTTCTTGGACATTCTTTCCTTCATTACCTTATTATGGATAGTTCACTCATTCTTACTTGTCATAGCATCTCTTGATGCTAACTTCCTACTTACCATTTTCTTGAGTTTAACTACTTCTTAGATTCTCTTAATATGCTTCCTTGGGTTTCTTTTACCTTAGCATGCATTTTATTTGCAAATTTGTCTCCTCACCTCTAGGCACCCGGTTCCATTTCTTCTTTATTAGGTCATGTGTCCTTTCTCACGATTTCATTATTTGGGAGGATTCTTACCCTTTTCTCCCATAATTTCTTTTTCATTCATCTTGAAGACACCTAACTTTAAATGACGTCCCTTGATGCTATTCTTTCATGCTTACCTTTACTCTTGAGATCCTACTAGTACATCCTTCGTACTCCATCCTCATTCTCACTCGTACTCTAGTACATGTCTATTTCTTTCTAGAGAGAGCTCACATCCACCTAGTTTCAAAATCCCTTGATCATCCTTCGTGAGCCTCACTTAACCATCTCATGGCTTTCTTTTTATCGTAAATCTGGTCTCGGTCATTGATTTCTTTAAGGATTTCCTTTATCCATTTTTTAACATTTTAGCCTTTTTCACATCTCCCTTCCTTGTCGTGGTTTAAATCCATGGTTCTCTTGAAGGTTAGTTCATTAACTGCCTCATTCCTACTATTTTTACTATCCAACTATCTGGATAGTTGTATCACTTGTCTTTCATGCCCATCCTATTGTTACTAAATACTTCTTTCTACTAGTTTCTCTTGCAATCGTTATTTGGCTCTATTACTCTTCCAAAGCAGGTCAGACTTGGCCTCCGATACATCCTTCCTTCAAGAAGTTTCTAACAATGGGTTGGTTTCTTGCACTCCACGTTATGTCCATCCACCAATCCAATGACCCTTTCAGGGGGGTACTTAATCGTATGCATCCTTCTAGAGTTCCTTTTTGTAACTCCTTTATTCTCTTCCTCATCTTACTGTTTCCAACCCTAACATTTACAGAGGATGTTTTCCGTGTTTGCCCCTTTCTGAGGGGGTTCTAGGCGTACCTCCTATACACCTTACCTCTATTCTTGTGGTATTCCTCTATGGTTGTTCTTCTTAAGAAGAAGTTTGAACTTCCTTCCTTTACCTCGCTATTTCTTGTCCTCCTTGTGAATTGCTTACTTAACTCGCTCCACTGTTTTTGGCCTTTGGTCCTACAAGTATTCCGTGTCCTTGGACTTCGATAGTCAGCATGGTCCTTAGGTGGCACTGTCCTCAGACCACGAGGTATGGGATTGTCCTTGACTACCTATCTTATTCTCTTATTCCATATTATGTTATTTATTGCGTGGACCGATGTGGTTCCTTAAGCATTTCTTAGTCTTTTCTAGGGTTGTTAGTGCTTTGGTGCTTCGCTGTCCTTGAGTTTGAACACCTTGATAGTTTCCTTGCTGAGTCTCCCTTGCTAAGGGTCATTCTAATAGTCCTTCTGGGTTTCTTAATTCCCTGATTCAATTTTCTTAACTAAAATGGAAAATTTTCCTAGTTTTTATGGTAGTGTGGGTCTGTTTGATTACTTTCCTTAGGGCAATCTTCCTAGCAAAATCATATCATTGAGAGATAGGAATTTAAGAATTTGAGTACTTCATTAATAGGGGGATACAAAAGGTTGGTGTTTTAGCCCTATCACCAAAAGTAGTCATAGAATAGATAGAAATCTACGAGTTTCTTGGCAAGTATCCTCCTTAGTAAGATTATACGTTCGTATTAGCATTCCTGGCTTTAGGCTTGGCTCTCTTTGTACATAGGACTGTGACCCTAACATGTCTTGGCACTGTACTCCTTGGTGGTACTGGATATTTCCCCATTTGGTCCTTTGGGGCTTCTACTACATCTCGGGCATTAGGAAGCATCTTGTAAACCCCGCCCTTTTGAGTTAAGAAAAACTGGGAAAAGAACCGGTCAAATCGAGTAAGAAAATCGAACTGGTTTACAAACCCGCTCATTTGACAATAAGCAATTTGAAAATTTCCAACTTTTGGGTGATCCAAAGGGTTCATAAAACCTTGTAAAAGAACCTTAAGACAAATTAGAAGAGAAAAACTAGATTGGTTCAGATAAACTAGATCCCATCAGAACACTAAAGTTAAGTGTGCTTGTGTGAAAGTAGTGTGAGGATGGGTGACTTCCTAGGAACTTTTTTTTTGTAAACCGAAATTTTGGTAAAAAAAATTTTATGGAACGTACGTCCTATCATAAATAACCATAAATTAAGATAATAAATCCCCCCATTTAATACACAATTTTTACACTTGTATAAAGAGTTCATCCCCATTCATTCTCCTAACACCTAAACACTTCTCTCTCTCTTGATCCATTTCCTGGTGAAGCTCGAACTAGAGCTTCGACTTGAGCATTTTCTTAACCTCGAAAGGAGAGGTTAGGCTCTTTAGAACCAGGAAGAAGTTAGCTACACGCCTGTTATCTTTGTTTGCTCTGAGGGTCACCGGAGAAGCATTGGCATGATGGAACATTGAAGTAGCTCCGACGGACCGAAGCTGCCCTGTTTTGGCCAAGCTGAAATTGGCCAATTTGAGCCCTTCTAAGACCAAACCAAGCTATCCCAACACTTCCTCAGCTTTCTCATGGCCGAATTAGAACAAAAAGGTAACCCAATTCGGCTCCCTTCTATAATTTCTGATCGATGTTAGAGAGAGAACCAACAGAATTTCGATGAGGAAATTCTAACTCAATTTGGCATCAATTGATGTAATTCTTGATTCTAAGATAAACCTTAGGACAAGGGCTATCTACCCAGATCAAATGCTCGGACCGCCGTGCCCCAGACGCTAAGCTTTCGAAGTTTTTTTTCTCTATAGTCTATTTTTTGGCGAAGCTCCGTTTGAGATCATTCCGGCATCAAAACTTATGATTCAAAGTATTATTTTATTGTATGAAGATGTAGGAACTCAATTTTAACTTGAATTTCAACAATTAGAAGTGTTTGATTGGTCGATTTGATAAAATCAAATTTGGTGGTGTTAAGGAGTTGAAATTGGGGGAAAATTGGGGATTTTCAAAATTTGAAGGACCAAAATGCAATTTTATAAAATTGAGGGTTAATTGGGCATGATCTGAATGTTAGAGGGCCAATTGAGGAATTTTAGAATTTTTGGGGTAAAGCTTACCATTTTTGTAAATGAAGGGCAAAATGGTAATTTTAGAAAAGTTGGGGGACCAAATTGGAAATTTGAGAAATTAGACCCCTTTTTGGGAAATTGAATAAAAATAGGTGCCAAGGGGGATTTTAAAAGTTTTGGGACTCAATTTGAGGAAAAACCGACATTAGAGATTTAAAGTTAATGAAAAATAAATTTAGGGACCTAATTGCAAATAAATAAAAGTTTGGTTTTCTTATTCATTTGGAATGAATGAAGGCTATTAGGCCGAGTGATAATGAACCGAGATGTTCATATCATGTAGGAACACGAGGTACCAAGAACGCCAGCAAGGACAAGCTGGCGTGAATACAAAGAATCAGTCTAGTAGAATTCATTGTATTAACGAGTGAGTGGGCTAATTTACACATCATACCGGTTGGGATGATGATCACTTTTATTTAAGAAAAATCTACTTACTGGTTGTGAGTGGGTTATTCACATCATACCCAGTTAGAATGATTAGCACCTTTTCTTAATTGGAAACCATAGTGAGTGGGCTTACTAACGTCATACCCGGTTGGGATGATGAGCACAACTTAAAGTTAAAAACCACTTACCAGTTGTGAGTGGGATTTTATATCATACCCGGTTGGGGATGGAAAGTACCTCAAAATGAAAACCCAATACATAGTGATATTTTAAACATCACAACTTAAAGGAGTGATGTAAAAATCACGCGAAAAAACTACTTACCGGTGATATGTAGATCATACTCGGTTGGTATGACGAAACTTCCTCGAAGGAAGTGGAAAATCTGTTCATCGGTTATGAGCGGAGATGTCCTTATACTCGGTTGGTATGATGGGCAGTTGAAAATATATTTTGTCGGAAGTTCTTGCCCCCGACTATGTTCCAATGCTTAAACGATTTGGGATACCTTCTTGACGGGAGCTCGAATAGCTCTTATAGGCCGGGGGCCTCGGTTTTGGAACTTGGGAGCTACTATGCCCGATTTTGAAAATCTCGAACAATAGGCCATAGGCTAGTGGGTACGAACAAGAGTTCATAAATAAAGATGAGATATGTGCCATAAAACTTTAATAAATCAATTGTTTGGCTATGGTACCAAGACAACACCAACATACTTAGTTAACTAGTAGCAGTGCGACATGACAAGTCTCCAGACCAATCAAGACAAACAACTGCACCACAGATTATATGGCATGATAAAAAAAAATACTGATTGTGCATGCACTGTGATTACGGGACCATCAAGATGCCCAAGAGGGGTAGTGATGCATCCTAAGGGCTCTGGACGACCTGGTGAGTATAAGGGTAGTTTGTCGTACTAGATGACCATGCGAAATTTGGAGTAGCACAAAGCGCATGAGACCGGGGTGGAGATAGGATGAGGTCTTTGTCCTCATATGGACACGAAGAATTGATTTTGGGATTGAGGGTCGAATGTTGCGAACATCCACTCATTCTCAGGGTAGAAGTAGACGTACTTCTATCTAGGTGGCCGGTAAAGTCGCTCCGACGCCACAAGTGGGTTCAGTGGATGTATTGACCTGCAAATGTGTTTTTGACCTTCATGGTGAAGGATGTGTGTTGGGTGATAACACATCGTGATTAAATAAAGAAATTGTGGTAAAAACCAAGATTTGAAATCAAAGGACTTTTGAAAGAAAGGAGTCTAGTACACTACAATACAAATCTTTTTCATAAAGTTAAAAGTTTTGAAAACCCATTCACTGAGTAGTTGTACTCACCCCCTCCCTTATATCCCTTTCAGGAAATTTTAAAAAGCCTACCTTAAAGACTATCAACTAAGACGCCTGTGAGACAGATACAATAAATTTAAAATATTATGTAGTTTTGATTTATGTTATTCCAGGAAAAGGAGCAGGTTGAAAGGACGCCTTACTCTTTATGGTTTATAATAAGGGGAAACCCTTTAATAAACTGGGAGAGTGGCAGGTTGTTCACGAGGATCCGACCAAACCGGGTCGGGGCGTGACACTTCTAGAGTTGTCTTCCTATGAGGATAGGGTGTTGAGTAGAGTTATTCCTAGTTTTCTTACTTCCTCTCCTCGAAGCCATCTAAAAATTTTAAGATAAATCCTATTAGTTACTATATTTTCTAGTCTTGATTATGTATCCGAGGAAACAGACTCTTAAAGCACTCAAGTTGTCATGCCCCAGCCCGATTTGGTCGGATCCTCGTGATCAACCCACCACTCTCTCAGTTTACTAAAGGGTTCCCCCCTTATTATAAACCGTAAAGAGTAAGGCGTCCTTTAAACCTGCACCTATCTTGGAATAACATAAATCAAAACTACAAAAAATTTTAAATTTATCATACCTATCTCATAGGCATCTTAGTTGATGGTCTTTAAGGGTAGGCTTTCCGAAATTTCCTGAAAGGGATTTAAGCGAGGGGGTGAGTATAACTACTTAGTGAATGCGTTTTCGAAAATTAACTTTTAGGAAAAAGATTTGTATTGGAGCATGTCAGACTCCTTATTTTCTTTCAAAAATTATTTCATTTCAAATCTCTATTTTTATCATCATTTATTATTAATCACAGTGTGTTATCACCCAACACACATCATTCATCATGAAGGTCAATCACACAATCGTAGGCCAGCTCGTCCACTGAACCCACTTGTGGCGTCGAAGAGACTTTACTGGCCACCTAGATAGAAGCACGTCCACTTCTACCCTTAGAATGAGTGGATGTACATGACATCTGACCCTCAATCCCGAAATCAATTCTTCATGTCCGTATGAGGACAGAGACCTCATTCCTACCTCACCCCGGTCTCATGCGCTTGAAGCTACATCGAGCTTCACAAGGTCACCTGGTCCAACGATCTGCCCTTATACCCACTAGGTTGTCCAAGGCCCTAGGACACATCACTACCCCTCTTGGGCATCTTGAAGGTCTTGTAATCATAGTGCATGCACAATTAGTATTTTAACATCTTTCCATATAATCTATGGTGCCATTGGTCCAACAGCCCCGACCCTCAACTCAACCTGCAGCTGTTTGTCTTGACTGGTCCGTCGACCTGTCATGTCGCACTACCGCTAGTTGACTAAGTATGTTAGTCCCGTCCTAGTACCATTGCCAAACCATTCATTTATTTAAGGTTTTATGGCATATAACTTGTGATTGTTTACAAGCTCCTGCTCATGCCAACTAGCATTGGGCCCACTATATGAGATTTTCAAAATTGGGCATATTTGCCCCCATTTTCCAAAATTGAGGCTCCCATCCTATCAGAGCTATTCGAGCTCCCATTAAGAAAGTCTCCAAAATTATTAAGTAGTGGCACACAGTCAGGGGAGAGCACTTTCGACAAAACATATTTTCAACTATCCATCATACCAACTAGGTATAAGGATATCTCCTCTCATAACCAATGAACGGGTTTTCCACTTCCTCCGAGAAAGTTTTATCATACCAATTGAGTATGATCTACTTATAATCGATAAGTAGTTTTTCCATGTCATTATCACATCACTCCTCTATGTTGTGATGTTTAAAATACCACTAAGTAGTGGGTTCTTATCATCCCCAACTGGGTATGATATAAAATCCCACTCACACGTTAATGCTGTGAACTCTTCTCAACCGGTTCTTTGTATTCACACAAGCTTGTCCTTGCCGGTGTTCCTGGTACTTCGTGTTCATACATTATATGAACATCATTGTTCATTATCTCTCAGCCTAATAGCCTTCATTTATTCCAAATGAATGAGAAAACTAAACTTTTTATTTATTTGTAATTAGGTCCCTAAAGTTATTTTTCTTTAACTTTAAGACCCTAATGCCAGTTTTTCCTCAAATTGAATCCCAAAAATTTTAAATTTCACCTTGGGACCGCAATTTATTCAATTTCATAAAAAGTGGTTCAATTTCCCAATTTTTAAATTTGATCCCCCAACCTTTCCAAAATTACCATTTTGCCCTTCCTTTACAAAAATGGTAAGTTTCACCCCAAAAATTCTAAAATTCTTCAATTAGCCCTCTAACATTCTTATCATGCCCAATTGACCCTCCATTTTATAAAATTGCATCTTGGTCCTTCGAATTTTCAAAAATCCCCAATTTCAACTTCCTAATACAACCGAATTTGATTTCATCAAATTGACTAATTAAACAATTCTAATTATTGAAATTGAAGTTAAAATTAAGTTCCGACATCTTCATGCAATCTAATAGCACTATGAAACCCAAGTTTTGACATTGGAACGAGCTCAAACGAAGCTTCACCTAAAAATAGAATATAGATAGAGAGCTTCAATTACTCATCGTCGGGGCACACCGGTCCGAGCTTTCAGTCTAGGCAGATAGCTCTCATCCTGTGGTTCATCTTGTAATCAAGAATTGCATCAATTGATGCCGAATTGAGTTAGAATTTTATCAACAAAATTCTACCAGTTCTCTCTCTAGCACCGGTCATAAATTGTAGAGGGGAGTCGAACTAGCTTACCTTTCAGTCCTAATTCGGCCGTGGGAGGGCTGAGGAAGTGTTGGAAGGGCTTGGTTTGGCATGAGAAGGGCTCAAATTGTCCGATTTTAGCTTGGCCAAAATAGGGCAGCTTCGGACCGTCGGAGCTACTTCACTATTCCATCATTCTGGCGCTTCTCCAGTGACCTCGGAGCAAACAAAGACTACAGTCGTGTAGCTGACTTCTCCCCGGTTCTAAATAACCTGACCTCACCTTCTTTGGCTCAGAAATGACCCTATATCGGAGCTCTGGTTCGAGCTTCATCGGAAAACTAAGTAGCTAAGAGAGAGTGAGCTTTTCAGGTGTGGAGAGGATGAATGGAGAAGGGGTCTTTATATAGGAAGCTCGCGGACTTCTTGGCCGTTTGATTGGTGCGATAATGGCGGTCATTCATTGTCTAAAACTTCTTGGCAGAGACTTTTCAGCTTCATTGCCGTTGCACAATTTTTCGATGAGTGAACAGTGCTGTCATCTAAAGGAAGAAGATGAACATTGTTCCAAACCGGTCTGAACCGGTCTGAACCAGGTCCAAAGTTTAAACTGGCCGGTTCACCCCCCATTCGACTGAATTTTTCAAATCTAAACATTTTTAAATTAATCTAAATTTATTTTCTATCCAATGGTGACCTCAAATCTCAAATTTGAATTTTTAAGCCATGCAGAAAAATAAATTTAGAATCTAGTTCAATAGTGGTTCAAATCAGTCCAAACTGGTTCAAACCGATTCGGATCCAGTTTACCTAAACCGATTTGGTTTTCATCTCCAATTCATTCTCAAGTCCCTTTCCATGACTTTTGGGACTCTTTGGGTCACTCGGGATTCATAAATTTCTCGGTTTGTCCTTTCTCTATCGGTTTCGGTTCATAAACCAATTCAATCCAGTTGGATCCAGTTCATCTAAACTGGTCTGGTTTTTCTCTTCCAATTTGTCCTAAGGTTCTTTTCCAAGGTTTTATGAACCCTTTGGATCACTTGAGAGTTGTAAATTTCCAAAATTGCTCATTCTCAAATGATCGGGTTTGTGAACCATTTTGATTTTCTTTCTTAGTTTGACCGGTTCTTTTCCTAGTTGTCCTTAACTAAAAAGGGCAGGGTTTACATCAGGTGTGGAGAGGATGAATGGAGAGGGATTCTTTATATAGGGAGCTCGGGGACTCATCAGTCGTCCATTTGGAACATTTGTGATAACCATTGATGACCTGAAACATATTGAATGGAAATGTTTCCTCTTCATCGACGTTGGTTTAATTTTTCGACGAGTGAATAGTGCTATCATCTGAAGGAAGAAGACGACACCGTGCCAAACCAGACTGGACCAGTCCGAACCAGGATCAAAGTTTAAACTGGTCGGTTCATGCCTGATTCGATCAAGTTTTTCAAAATTAAAAAATTTTAAATTCATCTAAATTAATTCCCTATCAAATGGTCGCCTAAATTCTCAAATTGGAATTTACTAAGCCACCTAGAAAAATGAATTTAGCATTCGGTTCAGTAGTAGTTAAAACCGGTTCAAACCAGTTTAATCTGGTTCAGATCTAGTGAATAAAAATAGATAGAAGATAAGTAAACTAGAACAAAATCTGAAAGGTTAGTATTAAATTTGTTGCATGAAACTTATTGTAAAATCGTATGTTCTGATACAAATTGATACGAACTTTACTAATATATTGACGAAAACCTACACCAAATATGAAAAAAAAAATATTAAAACTTAATTACACAGGTAAAAAAAATGAAATATAACTTATTTGGTTGAAAAATAAGATATAGATAAATATAGATGTCATATCCAAATTCTATAAGAATAGCATATAGAAAAACTTTTGTGATAAGTTTGATTGTTTAAATGCCACAAGTAAAAATCTGATAAGTTAAAAAATTATATCAAAAAATAAATAAAACATAAATCTCACAATATTATTGAAATCAAAGATCTACGATTACACTTATATGCATTTATAAATACTAGTTATTCTATAAATAATAAAATAAAATATTATTGTTGACATATCAAACACTAATTATTCATATATAAAATATGTCTAAAATATTTATTGTAAATTTATTTAGAGATGTCTAATATAATGAATATTCTAAACTTAACCTATTATATTAGGCATATATGAAAATATATTATTTTATTCTTTAATATTATAAAAAATTTATTATGTTAATAAATTTACCACTTGAAATTGGAATTTAAATTATATTCTTAACATCTTATTGAACTCTTATTTTATAGTTAGACATGGGTAGTTAGACATCCTATAGTAATCCTTACTTAACCACCTATTTCTGTCAACACAGAGTTTTGGCGGCAACAATTTATTATATTATTTCACTCTTTTGTTCCATTGTAAGATAAATTTATTTTCGCTTAATATAATTATTTTTTTTCATAACCGGAAACTCTTGATCCTCATATGCATAGCTCATCGCACAGATTATGATAGGCCTCTCCCAACCTTCGAGTGGTTTGACAAAATCATCATACTTGATTGGTTCGCAATTCTTTGTGCGACTAGTGCGAAATAAGTATTGGTTGGTAAATTGTTGCATAATAGAACATCAATTAGGTATAATGATGTGAATATTGAAATGGTGTCAGATGAGATTGATCCTTTGAAATTGGAAGTAATTAGAGTAAATTTCTATTCGTATCCGTTCACACACCAATATGCTATACATAGTGTAGAGTTATTTATAGAGTGGCATATCATATTTATATGTGAGTGCCATTCATAAAAAAAATCTCTTGTGGTTTAAACATAGGTTATTGAGGATGCAAGCACACGTACAAATTACAAATCAAATTGTGAAGAGATATGGGAACCGTTCTTAATGTCGATTACCCCAATCAAGAAAAATGCAAAAAATTATATTTGCATATCATATTGAATATTAATGTTATGGAATTATTGTCTCTGAGGTGTGGAAGGTGTACACCAAAGGATAGGATATCTAATTCCAATTTAAATATGAGTATATTTCTGTATTCTGCTTCTAGTGTGGCAAACATTGTCGCGGGACCGGAGTTGATGAGTAACTATATGGCTAATGAATGAGGGCTCCAAAACCTAACCCTCTCGTATGAATCTTAATCGTACCTCTAAACGAGTAGAATGAAATCAACATCCTCAAATGCACGTGGCTAGCATAACATATTACATCAGTCTATTCACCCAACATAACTTTGCAAGGTGCCCACAAGCCTAGTTCAAGGGATCTAGAGATAGTAGATCATGTTCCCTAAATATGTCCCATGATTTCCCCTATTTGCCTAATGAGGACATTATTAGGACTTTTGAGTGGTCACCATTATGAATTGAGGAAGGATGGAGAGCTCCTTGCCTTTATAAGGTGAAACATCAGTCGAAAGTCCTGAAGGGAATAAGTAATTTTGCAATTGTTCTAGTCCAACTTCTAGAAGATTTAAATAGACTATCTCTAAAAGGCAACGAAACCAAGTGAGGATTAACACTGGAAAAAAAAGACCCCAAAAGGACGGATAGGGAAAAGGGAAGAAGTAGAAGATTCTAAAAAAGATTTCAACTGTGAGTAGTGTTAACTAACTACAAGACGTTTTCTTACATATAATACTAGCAATGGAAGTGGAGCACCTTAATGGTGACTTGCACAAGGGTTTTGGTGGCTATTTGTAATCCCTATTAATCATATTTCTAGTGGTAGGCGTGATATGTTGCAAAGTGTTAGTAGGAGGAAGAGTTCCTTTTCCTAAGCCAATCCCTCTTGAAATTGAGGCCAGCAATGCGGTCCTTTCAGTCTAGTTGGCACAAGAATTAAGATGGACAAGGATCGTCCTTGATAAAGATCACTAAAGCGGCTTTGACTCGAGGACTTTCTCCATGTATTTGGCAGAATTTTTTCACACATGGGAATGATGGGCCATGTAGGAAATTCACTAGCTTACATAAACGTTTTCTTCCATTTATAAATAAAGAGGCTGAGTTTTTTTTATTATTTTTCATGTAATCAGATATGGATATTGATTATTAATTATTCATTTGCAAAAAATAGCATATATCTTATTTTTTTAAAATTGTTTGGTGCACTGGTTAGCCATATTGACAAACTCCATCCTATATCATCATTTATATACTAAACCTCAATAGATACTTTGATTGGTGGTCAATATGTTGGTCTTAGCTATCCGTGTCCGTGTCTAGGTCGAAGAGATTGAGACAACCTTAAATGAGAATACCGACAAGGATGATGATGAGTGATACGAGGAAAAAGGGGAGGAACCGCCATAAAAGGTCCAAGGGTATTCTCGGATTGAGGGGGTCAGAGGTGGTTTGCTACTGTAAAATCCCCATGGCAACCGCCATAAAACCTTGATCTGGCAAGTAGCATAAAAAAACAAAACAAAAAGGAATTGAATTGAAAAGGGCATCCAAATCCACGAGTAGGGTTTTTCAAAAGCATAACCTGACTCAATTTCGAAGGAGGAACAAAAAACTGTAGTCTTCATGTATTATCGGACAATTAAGTCAGGTTAATTTACTATAGTATCATAATTATGTGCTTAACAACAAACATATAATTTTATGAAGGACTTTTATACCGTATTGATCTTCTATGTAAATAATATAATTATATAACTTTCCAGTAACATATATTTATTATGAAAAATAAATTATTCTTCCTTCTAAATTTATGTATTTTCTATTTTTAATTGGATATAGCTAAATTGTACTTATTTCATTCAATAATTTTTTATATTGTTACAATCTTGTTTACAACTCCAGAGAAGGCAATATTAACTTATTTGTATCGAAGTCCTGTCTCAGCTTTATTAATCGTTATTATTCCCTTCTTTTTTCCTTGAGGGCTACTATTTCACTTCACTTCATGGATAGCCATACCAAACGTCGATATTCTCCTGGATCACCGCCATGGGGCATATGCCTGTCAGGGGCCGACCAATGGTAACGCCGCCTCCTCTGGCACCTCTGATCACAGAGACGACGTAGTACTTTGTGCCGGTGAGGAGGAGTTTCCTTCGGCATCGAGGACCGGCTCCAACTGTTGAGATGAAGCCCAAGATGGGAATAGTGGGAAAGTGAGGAATAGGAGAAGCAAAGAAAGGAGAGAAGGGAGAGGGTCCATTACTTCAGTCTTGAATCTTTTGAGTGAATGTTTGTTCTATGAGGAAGGAAAAGTGAGGCAATTGCCATATTTATAGAAAGAATGAGTGAAGAATATTGGATAAGCTGATGGGATTGAGCGTCCATTCTAGTCCATATTTAATGAACATGAACTTCATATGTTTGGATGGAGAGAGTAGAGATTAATAGTGATTTGGAGTGAAGTGTGTGAATAAGTGAAAATATTATAAAATTTTAATCACCCGTATTTTTTTTTATTGAGATTGAGTGAGATTATTAATAAAAAAAAAGCAAATTTATCATTTAGTTAAATTAAATCATTTATTAGTTATTAAAATATTTGTATTATATAATTTTATATAAAATATTATTAATATATAAATTTATTTAAACTATATAAAAATAAAAATAAATAAACAAATAATAATATAAAAAATAAATAAAAATATTAAATTAATTTAACGAATAAAATATACAATCACTCCCAATCATATTAATTATGTACATTAAAAAAGATAAGGACAACGTTTCCACTGTGGGGAAATTCGTCCTTATATTAATAACACGTGGTAGATTAAACTAAAAAAACTCACGTGAAAAGTATCTTCCACTTCTTCCTCTAATAATTGCGTACATCCAAAAAGATAAGGCTAATGTTTCCACAAAATATATTCCACTTCTTTCTCTAATAATTGTGTACATTCCAAAAGATGAGGCCAACAACGTTTCCTCTGTGGGCAAATTCGTCCTTATATTAATAACACACGTGATAGATTAAACTAAAAAACTGACGTGGTAGATATGGATACTCTCCAGCCGAGCTGAAGTATGGCCACTTGCCATCAAGCGTAAATAGAGCTTGACTTTCTTTTATAGCAGCCACATGAATCTTGGGGAGTAGACTACATTTTGCTCCAACATATTTATCAAATTCCTAACTTTATTTACAATGTTAGAACTGCCAACTAAATTGCTTCATCAGTAAAAACAAGTAAAATTGGCACAGTTTTAGCGCTAGACCACTTTATTTACTATTTCTTATATGGTTGATTTTAATCAACTAATGGCCACAACTAGAAATGAAAAATAGCTTCTCCTCATCTCACCACTGGTTCATATTTGATATTTTCAAGCACAAATGAAAACCAGAGTTTCCCCTTCTCACGAAATATCTTCCTCTCAAGGTGTCCTAGAGAACCCTCGTACCAAAGAACTCCATCCCTCTCCCCCACAGTCATCACAACGTGGTCCCCAACATTCACGGAATCGTTATCCGGGAAAAAAACTATTAAATATAAGAAAGATAAATTAGTATATGAGAAAATATGTTATGAGCTATAGGGACCATCACACCCAAATTAACTCTTTTATGACAGAAATAACATCACACATCATTTATATATATATATTTCACCATTGTATTTGTTATAACCTAAATTATACAATATTTTATTTAGTTTATTTTATTTTTTATTATACCAACCTTATATAAAATGTAAACAAATGATCGATAAAAGGCATGCAAAATTCTTCTATTAGCTATTCTCAATCTTTCTATAAGTTTTTTCTTTTCATGGTATCGAAACAGGTTATTCTACGGCATATCAATCTCACCTGATGCTTATTAATCGAGAATTTTTTCCCTTCAAACAATCCTTCTCAGATTTTCATCATCTGTATCAAACAAGAAGTTATAATGAGTGCAGCATCCTTTACTGTGTCACTACCAACCTCTCTTCATACACTTCTCATTAAGTTAGACAATTCAAAATACTATCTCTGAAAAAATAATATGAGTCACCTTCTACAAGTATATCGACTCATTGGGTATGCCAATGGCTCATTATTTGTACCCCTTAATTTATCACTCAAAGAACTCAAAAAGGATATGACTACTAGTTGTCAAACCCAGAATTCGAAATTTGGAAAACTCACGATAAGTTTTGCCACACTTGTATTATTATATTCTTAACAACTAAAGTTAACCTATAGGTTATTGGAGCCACTACAGCTACTCAAGCTTGGCAATAATTGGAGACTCTTTTCAGTTCTCTAGTTCATGCCCAACATGATATACTAGATCAGTAATGGCGTGAACTCAAGAAAATTGATAGTTCTATTTCTACTTATCTGTACTCTATTAGCTCTCTAGCAACAAGTTTAGCTCAAATCGATCACCCAAAAACTCCAAAAGAAATAAAAACTCGTATGCTAGTAGGACTGGGTTATTAATGAGAGTCTCTTACCTTGGGGCTACTAGCAACATTGGATTCTATGATCATTGACGCCGTCAAATCTCTACTCCTTGCACATGAGGCACGGCGAATCTTCTTGTATGGATTAACAAACTTAGGAGCTCCACTCTCGGGTCTTCTAGAAGGAATGCATGATCAAGGGACTCCTATTGTAGTAGTCTCTCAACATCATCAAGGAGCCCTTGATCAAGGGACTCCTATTGTAAAAATTTTGCCAATTGTGTCGACAAATAGATCATATTGTACCTATTTGTCTACAATTGTCTACATTTTACGCTCCTCAAGCATGTGCCATACCCGAAAGCGACACCAATCATCAACTTGATTGGTATATTGATTCAGGTGCCATTAACCATGTTACTAATGATTTATCTCAGTTATCTGTTCAGGATGACCAGATATTTCCCGAGCATCTGTTAATCGGAGATGGAACAAGTTTACCCACTCTCTCCTCTGGAACCACTTCTCTCATTAATTCTTTTCATCATTTCCTTCTAAAAAATGTTTATTACGTACCCTAAATATCAATAAATCTTTTATATGTTTCTAAATTCACCTTAGATAACTCGTGTTATTTTTAATTTTGCCCTTCATTTTTCCTTGTTAAGGACCTTCAATCTCATCAGGAGCTGATGGTAGGGACCGTAGAAGAGGGCTATATTGCTTGCACTTGGGATCTTCACCTGTTTCACCTCGCACTTATGTTAGTCGTTCTATTAGTAATTCGGTGTGACACCAACTTCTTGGGCACCCCGCTTATCCTATTATGCATAATGTTTTATCTAAGCATCTATCAATGAGTTAAGTTTCTCATTTACCTTTGTGCGGTGCTTATGCTTGTAGTAAAATCGTTCAATGTCCATTTCCTGTGACTAATCATCTCAGCACCGCACCACGTCAGTTGATTCACATCGACATTTGGGGTCCTCCTCCCATCCTCTCTCAAACAGGTCATACATATTATATTTACTTTTTAGATGACTTCAACAAATAATCATGGTTTTTTTTTGTTCTTAAACATCGCTCGGAAGCTTTATCCATTTTCCACGCTTTCCATCTTCAAGTTGAGAATCTTTTTTATCAGAAAATTAAGACCCTTCAAATGGATGGAGCCAAAGAATTTATGTCTCTCTCTTTTCAGATCGAACTTCAATCACATGGCATTATTCATCGTGTTTCCTGTCCTCATGTTCATAAACAAAATGGTTCTGCTCAACATAAACATTGATACATTATCGATATGGGGCTAACTCTTCTTGCTCAATCTCACCTTCTTCCAAAGTTTTGGGATTTTGCTTTTGAAACCACTATTTTTCTTATTAATCGTCTTCCCACCCGAACACACCCATCCCTATTTTCCTGTCTTTTTCATAAATCCCCTGATTACACTCATCTTCGTATTTTTTATTGTCTTTGTTTTCCTTATCTATGTCCTTATCGTCTTCATAGGCTTCAGCCCTGATCTACACCATGTGTTTTTCTTGGTTATCCCCATGCTACCTTCGCTATCGTTGTCTTGATCCCTCCACCGGTTTCATTTTTATCTCCCGTACCATTATTTTCCATGAGGATCATTTTCCTTTTGTATGTCGTTCCCCACAGCATAATGTTCCCTCTTATGCTCCCATGCAAGCTCCTTGTCCTTCTCTTCCCTTACCCTCTCCCTCTGTTCCTCTCCTAGATGTCTTAGAATCAGGTATGCCCTCTTCCTCAGATACTGTTGATACTTCATTATCTTCTATGATTGCAGATCTTTGGCCTTATCATCGCAAGTGCCCCTCAGCTCTCCCATTGCACCAACCTATCCTCGGATGACTACTAGTTCTCAAGATGACACTCTTCCTCCTCGTCATTTTACTATCGATCCCGCTATTTTTATGGCTATTTCAGAACCTATTACCTATCTCCAAGCTAGTCGGCATCTTTGCGGGTGAAATGCTACTGATGAACTATCTGCTCTCTCTTCCAATCATACATGGGATTTGGTGCCTCCTCCACCCAATCAGCATATTGTGGGTTGTAAGTGGGTTTACAAAATCAAACAACACCCTAATGGCTCCATTGCTCATTATAAGGCTCGTCTCATTGCTTGGGGTTCTTCTCAACAACGTGGTCTTGACTATGATGATACATTCAGCTCTATTATCAAACCCGTTTGTAAACCCGAGTGAGAAAGAACTTGTCAACCCGAGTGAGAAAACCGAACCGGTTCACGAACCCCAACCATTAGAGAAAGGGTAAATTGAAAACTTTATAAATCTCGAGTTACCTAAAAAAAAGGCATGGAAAAGGACTTTAAAATGAATTGGAAGAGAAAACCAAACTGGTTTAAGTGAACCGGACCTAAACTAGATTGAATCAGTTTGAACCACTATTGAACTGGTTTCTAAATTCATTTTTCTAGGTGGCTTAGAAAATTCAAATTGGAGAATTGAAGCCACCATTGGATAGAGAAGGAATTTAGATGAATTTAAAAATTTTTAATTTTGAAAAACCTAACCGAATCGAGCCTAAACCGGCCGGTTTAAGCATTGAACCCGGTTTGGATTGGTTCGGTCCGGTTTGGAATAGTGTCATTGTCACACCCCGACCCGTTTTGGTTAGATCCCCATGATCAACCCGCCACTCTCCGATTTATTAAAGGGTTTTCCCTTATTATAGACCGTAAAGAGTAAGACATCTTTTAAACCTGCACCTTTTCCTAAAATAACATAAATCAAAACTGCATAATATTTTAATTTCATTATACTTGTCTCATAAGCGTCTTAGTTGATGGTTTTTAAGGGTAGGCTTTCCGAAATTTTCCTGAAAGGGATATAAGGGAGGGGGTGAGTACGACTACTCAGTGAATGGGTTTTTCAAAACTTTTAACTCTTAGGAAAAAGACTTGTATTAGAGTGTGCCAGACTCCTTTCTTTCAAAAATCATTTCATTTAAAATCTTGGGTTTTACCACCATTTCCTTATTTAATCACGGTGTGTTATCACCCAACACACAACCTTCATCATGAAGGTTAATCACACATTTAGAGGCCAACACATCCACTAAACCCACTTGTGGCTTCGGAGCGACTTTACCGGCCACCTATATAGAAGTACGTCCACTTCTACCTGGAGAATGAGTGGATGTACGTGACATCCGACCCGGAGAATAAGGACAGAAATCTCATCCCGTCCCCACCACGGTCTCATGCGCTTAGTGCTACTCCAAATTTCGCATGGTTACATGGTACAACGAACTGCCCTTATACTCACCGGGTCATCTAGGGCCCTTAGGATGCATCACTACCCCTCATGGGTGTCTTGATGATCCCGTAATCATTGTGCATGCACAAACAATATTTTCTTATCATGCCATATAATCTGTGGTGCCACTGGTCCAACGGCCCCGACTCTCAACTCAACTAGCAGCTATGTATCATGACTAGTCTGGAGACCTGTCATGTCACACTACCACTAGTTGACTGAATATGTCAATCCTGTCTTGGTACCATGGCCAAACAATTCATTTATTAAAGTTTTATGGCACATATCTCATGTTTGTTTATAAGCTCCTGCTCGTGCACACTAGCCTATGGCCCACTTGTTCGAGATTTTCAAAATCGGGCATAATAGCCCCAAGTTCAAAAATCGAGGCCCCTGGCCTATAAGAGCTATTTTGAGCTCTTGTCAAGAAGGTCACCCAAATCGTTTAAGCATTGGCACACAGTCAAGGGATAGTTAAAATTGACTGATTCGAGCCCTCCTCAGACCAAACCAAGCTCTCCTAACACTTCCACAGCCCTTCCACGACTAAAATAGAACTAAAAGGTAAGAGAATTCAGCTCCCTTCTATAATTTCCGACCGGTGCTAGAGAGAGAATCGACAGAAGTTTGATGATAAAATTCTAATCTAATTCGGCATCAATTGATGCCATTCTTGATCCTAGGAGTATCCTCAGGAGGAGAGCAACCTGTCCAGATAGAAAGCTCAGACCATCGCGCCCTCACCGGTGAGAAATTGAATCATTCTCTCTCTACAGTCTATTTTTTGGCGAAGCTCTGTTTGAGCTCATTTTGGTATTAAAGCTTGTGATTCAAAGTGCTATGGAATTGTATGGACATGTAGAAACTCCATTTCAACTTCAATTTCAATAATTAGAAGTGCTTGATCGATCAATTTGATTAAATTAGATTCGACTATGTTAGTGAGTTGAAATTGGGGGAAATTTTGGGGAAATTGGGGATTTTCAAAATTTTCAAGGACCAATATGCAATTTTATAAAATTGAGGGTCAATTGGGCATGATAAGAATGTTAGAGGGCCATTGAGAAATTTTAGAATTTTTGGGGTAAAACTTACCATTTTTGTAAAGGAAGGGCCAAATGGTAATTTTGGAAAATTTGGGGGCCAAATTAGGAATTTGGGAAACCTGAACCCATTTTTATGAAATTGAGTAAATTAAGATCCCAACAGAAATTTTAAAATTTTCGAGACTCAATTTGAGGAAAATCTAGCATTAAGGACTTAAAGAAAAATAACTTTAGGGACCTAAATGCAAATAAAGGAAAAGTTAGTTTTTCTCATTCATTTAGAACGAATGAGGGCTATTAGGCCAAAGAATAATGAACAACTATGTTCATTTCATGTACGAAAATGAGACATCGAGAACGCCAGCTGAAGTTAAGCTTACTAGGGATGGAAACTGACTAAGTGGAATTTCACTGCATGATCGGGTGAGTGGGATTTTATATCATACCCGGTTAGGGATAATAAGTACCTCGAAATGAAAACCCACTACCTAGTGGTATTTTAAACATCACAACTTAGAGGCGTGATTTGAAAATGACACGGAAAAACTACCTAATGATTGTAAGTAGATCATACATGATTGGTATGATGAATCTTACTCGAAGAAAGTGGAAAACCCGTCAACAGTTATGAGCGGAGATATCCTCATACCCGATTGGTATGATCGGTAGTTGAAAATTTATTTTTATCGGAAGTGCTCTCCCCTCACTGTGTGGCACTGCTTAAACAATTTGGAAAACCTTTTTGACGGGAGCTCGAATAGCTATGTTAGGCCGGAGACCTCAGTTTTGGAACTTGGGGGTTATTATGCCCAGTTTTGGAAATCTCGAACAGTGGGACATAGGCCAGTGGGCTCGAGTAGAAGCTCATAAACAAACATGAGATATATGCCACAAAACTTTAAATAAATTAATTGTTTGGCTATTGTACCAAGACAAGACCGACATATTCAGTCAACTAGCAGTAGTGCGACATGACCGGTCTCTGGACTAGTAAAGACAAACAGCTGCAAGTTGAATTGAAGGTCGGGGCCGTTGGTCCAGTGGCACCACATATTATATAGTATGATGTGAAAAATACTGATTGTGCATGCAATGTGTTTACGGGACCTTTAAGTCACCCAAGAGGGGTAGTGATGTGTCCTAGGGCCCTAGATGACATGGTGGGTATAAGGGCAGTTCATCAGACCAGGTGACATTCCGAAGCTCGGAGTAGCTTCAAGCGCATGAGACCGGGGTGGGGACAGGATGAGGTCTCTATCCTCATGCGGATATGGAGAATTTTTACGGGATTAACGGTCGAATGTCGCAAACATCCACTCATTCTCAAGGTATAAGTGGACGTGCTTTTATCTAGGTGGCTGGTAAATTCACTCCGATGCCACAAGTGGGTTCAGTGGATGGGTTGGCCTGCAATTGTGTGTTTTGACCTTCATGACGAAGGATGTGTGTTAGGTGATGACACACCGTGATTAATAAGAAATGGTGATAAAACAAAGAGATTTGAAATGAAAGGATTTTTTAAAGGAAATAAGGAGTCTGTCACACTCCAAACTTGAAAATATTTTTTTTCTCTTTTACCCCATTTTTTTAGAAACACCCATTCACTGAGTTGTAGAAACTCACCCCTCTTTTCTATCCTTTTTCAAGAAAAGAGAAAATGAGTAAGAATAACACTGAATCTTACCCTCTGTCAGGTATGCTTAATTTCCCTTAAGATTGCATTTTACTTTATATATGCCTTTCTAGGGAACAAGGTTGAAAATACGCCTAGCTCATCTCAAGTAAAAGGAGGGGGAAACTTTTCTTGAACCGAGAGTGCGACGGGTTGATCACAGGGATTCGACCAAACCGGGTCGGGGCGTGACACTATAAGACCAAGGAAATCAACCTAATATCTAAAGAAGAGGTAACATCCACTGAAATTAAAACATATTGGGTATTAGACTCAAGGTGTAGTAATCACACGAGCAAATATAGAGAAAATATTTTTAAATTCAATGAAAATATTAGTCAATATGTTAAGCTAGGTGACAAGTCAATATTAAGGGTTCTTGGTAATTCAATTATGAAAATATAATCTAATTATCACAAAAGTATAATATACACCTAAATTAAAAAATAATTTTCTAAATATTGGAAAACTATAAGAACATAAAGTGAACATTAGTATAAAAAATAATATGTATACATTAAATCATTCTAAAACGGGAACATTAATAGAAGTCAAGATCCTACCTAAAAGAATGTTCATTGTGGAATGCATGATCAAAATACCAACTGCAATTTCATAAAATTGGGAGAAATTTTAGAATTTCAAAAATTAGAGGGACTAAAGTGCAATTTCATAAAATTGAGGACCAATTGGGAATGATAAAGTTGTTGGAGGACCAATTGGGCAATTTTTGAAAATTTTGTGGCAAAACTTACCATTTTTGTAAAGTAGGGGTAAAATGGTAATTTTGGAAAAGTTGGGGGACCAAATTGGAAATTTGGAAAGTTAAACCACTTTTTGTGAATTTGACTAAATTGAGGTCCTAAGATAAATTATAAAGTTTTGGGACTCTGTGAGGAAAAACCGACATTAGGGACTTGAAGTTAAAGAAAAATAACTTTGGGGACCTAATTGTAAATAAAGAAAAAGTTTAGTTTTCTCATTCATTTGGGATGAATGAGGGCTGTTAGGCCAAAAAATAATGAACAAGAATGTTTATATCGTCTAGGAACACGAAGTACTAAGAACACCAACAAAAACAAGTACGAGTAAGGACAACTAGTCGGCTAAGAGGAATTTCACTACATTAACGGGTGAGTGGAATTTTTATATCATAACTGATTGGGATGATAAGCACCTCGAAAATAAAAATCCACTGCTAAGTGTTATTTTAAACATCACACTTGAGAGGAATGATGTGAAAATCACGCAGAAAAACTACTTACTAGTGTAAGTAGATTATACCTGGTTGTTATTATGAAACTTACTCGAAGGAAGTGGAAAACTCGTTCATCGGTTATGAGCAGAGATGTCCTCATACTCGGTTGGTATGATGGATAGTTGAAAAACATTTTGTCGAAAGTACTCTCCCCTGACTGTGTTCCACTGCTTCAACATTTTGGGGGACCTTCTCGATGGGAGCATGAATAGCTCTATTAGGCCGAAGGCCTCAACTTTGGAACTTGGGGGCTATTATGCCCAAATTTTGAAAATCTCGAACAGTGGGCCCAAGGCTGGTTACCACGAGCACGAGCTGGTAAATAAACATGATTTATATGCCATGAAAAATTAAGTAATTAAATTGTTTGGTTGTGGCACCAAGACAGGACAAACATACTCAATCAACAAGTGGTAATGCGACATGACATGTAAACCCCGCCCTTTTGAGCTAAGGAAAAACCGGGAAAAGAACCAGTCAAACTGAGTGAGAAAATCGAACTGGTTCACAAACCCGATCATTTGTGAACGGGCAATTAGGGAATTTACAACTCCCAAGTGATCCAAAGGCTCTATAATACAATGTAAAAGAACCTTAGGATGAATTGGAAGAGAAAAAATAGACCGGTTTGGATGAACCGGATCCAACTAGATTCAACCGGTTTATGAACTGAGTCGGTTCATGAACTGGAATCGATAGAGAAAGGGAAAATAGGAAAATTTATGGAATCCCTTGTGACCCGAAGAGATTTATAAACCCTTGGAAGGAACCTTAGAACAAAGTGGGAGAGAAAAACCAGATCGGTTTGGGTGAACCGGATCGAACCGGTTTAAGGACTGAGTCGGTTTATGAACTGGAATCGATAAAGAGATGGTAAACCAAGAATTTTATGGACCCTAAGTGAGCCAAGGAGTCATGAAAGACATGGAAATGGACTTGTAAAGGAATTGGGGTACCGGTTCAGGTGAACCGGATCCGAACCGGTTTGAACCACTATTGAACTAGACCCTAAATTCATTTTTTTTAGGTGGCTTAAATAATTCAAATTTGAGATTTGATGCCACCATTGGATAGAAAATGAATTTAGATGAATTTAGAAATTTTTAGATTTGAAAAACTCGGTCAAATGAGGGGTGAACCGATCGGTTTAATCTTCGAACCTGGTTCGGACTGGTCTGGCCCGGTTCAGAACAATATCATCTTATTTCTCAGGATGACAACACTATTCACTCGTCAGAAAATCGAAGTAGCGCCGGTGAAGAAGAAACGCTTCCATTCGGTACGTTTTAGGTCTTCAATTCCTGTCATAACAGTGCCAAACGGACGACCAACGGGTCCTCGAGCTCCTTATATAAAGAGCCCCTCCCCATTCATCCTCCTCACAAGTGAAAACTCCATTTTCTCTCAACTGCTCCATTTTCCGGTGAAGCTCGAACCAAAGCTCCAATATGGGGTATTTTTCGAGCCAAACAAGGTGAGGTTAGGTTCTTTAGAACTTGGGAGAAGGGTCATCGGAGAAATGTCAGCATGATGAAACAGTGAAGCAGCTCCGACGAACCGAAGCTGCTCTGTTTCGGCCAAGTTGAAATCGGCCATTTCGAGCCTTCCTCAGGCCAAACCAAGCCTTCCCAACACTTCCTCAGCCCTCCCAAGGCCAAATTAGGACTAAAAGGTAAGTCACTTCGGCTCCCCTCTACAATTTTCGGCCGTTGCTAAAGAGAGAACCGGTAGAATTTCATTGATGAAATTCTTCAGCATTAATTGATGTGATTCTTGATTCTAGGATGAACCTCAGGATGAGAGCTATCTACCTAGATCGAAAGCTCAGACTGCCATGCCCTCACAGGTGAGTAATAGAAGCTTTCTCTCTCTATAGTCTATTTTCCGGCGAAGCTCCATTTGAGCTCGTCCCAGCGTTAAAACTCATGATTCAAAGTTCTATGGAATCGTATGAACATGGAGAAACTCAATTTCAACTTAAATTCCAACAATTATAGGTGTTTGATTGGTCAATTTGATGAAATCAAATTCGACTGTGTTAAAGAGTTGGAATTGGGGGGAAGGAGGAATTGGGGATTTTTGAAAATTCGAAGGACTGAAATGCAATTTCCTTAAATTGAGGGTCAATTGGGAATGATAAAAATCTTAGAGGGTCAATTGAGGAATTTTAGAATTTTTGGGGTGAAACTTACCATTTTTATAAAGAAAGGGAAAAATGGTAATTTTGGAAAAGTTCGGGGACCAAATTGGAAATTTGGGAAATTAATCCAATTTGTGTGTAAAGGAATAAATTGAAGTCCTATGATAAATTTTAAAAGTTTAAGGACTTAACTTGAGGAAAAGTTGGCATTAGAGACTTAAAGTTAAAGACAAATAACTTAGGGATCTAATTGCAAATAAATGAAAGTTTGACTTTCTCATTCATTTGGAATGAATGAAGGCTATTAGGCCAAAGGATAATGAAGCAAGATGTTCATATCATGTAGGAACATGAAGTACCAGAAACGCCAGCAAGGACAAGCTCGCGTGAATACAAAGAACCGGTCTAGTGGAATTCACAATATTAACGAGGGAGTGGGTTTACTAATGTTATACCCGGTTGGGATGATGAGCACAACTTAAAGTTAAAAACCACTTACTAGTTGGGAGTGGGATTTTATATCATACCTTTGGGGATGATAAGCACATTGAAATAAAAAGCCACTACTATGTGGTATTTTAAACATTACAACTTAGAGTTGTGATGTGAAAACCATGCGGAAAAACTATTTACCGGTGGAAAGTAGATCATACTCGGTTGGTATGATGAAACTTCCTCGAAGGAAGTTGAAAACCCGTTCATTGGTTATAAGCGGAAATGTCCTTATACCCAGTCGGTATAATGGACAGTAAAAAACATCTTTTTGTCGGAAGTGTTCTCCCTTGACTGTGTGCCAATGCTTAAACAATTTGGGAGACCTTCTCGACGGGAGCTCGAATAGCTCTTATAGGTCGAGTGCCTTAGTTTTGGAATTTGGGGGCTAATATGCCCGTTTTTTAAAAATCTCAAATAGTGGGCCATAGGCCAATGTGCACGAGCAAGAGCTCATAAATGAACATAATATATGTGTCATAAAACTTTAATAAGTAAAGTGTATGGTCATGGTACCAAGGCTGGTCCGACATTCTCAGTCAACTAGCAGTGCGACATGACTTGTCTCCGGACCAGTCAAGACAAACAGCTGCAGGTTGAGTCAAAAGTTAGGACCATTAGACTAATGACACCATAGATTACACGGCATATTAAGAAAACAATGTTTGTGCATGCACTGTGAGTATGAGATCATTAAGACTCCCATGAGGGGTAGTGATGCGTCCTAAGGGCACTGGATGACTCGACGAGTAGCACCAAGCGCATGAGACCGGGGTGGGGACGGGATGAGGTCTCTATCATCATACGGACATGAAAAATTTATTCCGGGAATGAGAGTCGGATGTCACGAAAATCCACTCATTCTGAGGGTAAAAGTGGACGTACTTCTATCCAGGTGGCCGGTAAAGTCACTCCTAAGCCACAAGTGGTCTCAGTGGACGTATTGACCTGCGAATGTGTGTTTAACCTTCATGACGAAAGATGTGTGTTGGGTGATAACACACCGTGATTAAATAAGGAAACGGTGATAAAATCTGAGATTTTGAATGAAATGATTTTTGAAAGAAAGGAGTCTGGCACACTCCAATACAAATCTTTTCATAAAAGTAAAAGTATTAAAAATCCATTCACTGAGTAGTTGTACTCATCCCCTCCCTTATATCCCTTTTAAGAAATCCCGGAAAGCCTCCCCTTAAAGACCATCAACTAAGACGCCTGTAAGGCAGGTATGTAAAGTTTAAAATTTCATGCAGTTTTAATTATGCTATTCCAAGAAATGGTGCAGGTTTAAAGGACGCCTTACTCTTTATGGTTTAAAATAAGGGGAAACCCTTTAATAAACCGGGAGAGTGGTAGGTTGATCATTGGGATCTGACCAAACCGGGTCGGGGCGTGATATGACAGGTCTCCAGACTAGTTAACACAAACAGCTGCAGGTCGAGTTGAGGGTCGGGGTCATTGGACTAGTGGCACCACAGATTATATGACATCATGTGAAAAATGTTGATTGTTCATGCACTATGTTTATGGGACCTTAAAGACGCTCAAGAGGGGTAGTGATATGTCCTAGGGCCCTGGACAACCTTGTGGATATAAGGGCAGTTAGTCATATCAAAAGCATTCCGAAGCTCGACGTAGCATCAAGCGCATGAGACCGAGGTGGGGTCGGGATGAGGTCTATTTTCTCATATGGACACAGAGATTTGTTACGAGATTGAGGGTCGGATGTCGCGAACATCCACTCATTTTCAAGGTAGAAGTGGACGTATTTCTATCTAGGTGGTCAGTAAAGTCGCTCCGATGCCACAAGTGGGTTCAGTGGATGGACTGGCTTGCATTTGTGTGATTTACCTTCATGATGAAGGATGTGTGTTGAGTGATGACACACCGTGGTTAATAAGAAATGGTGATAAAAACTGAAATTTGAAATGAAAGGTTTTTAAAAGAGAATGAGGAGTCATGAAGACTCCAAATCAAGCATTTTTCCTAAAATATAAATTTTGAAAACCCATTCACTGAGTCATTGTAATCACCCCTTCCCTTATAACCATTTCAAATAACCCAAAAAAACCTACCCGAAAGACCACCAGCTAATATGCATGTAAGACAGGTATGATCAGTTTAAAATTGTATGTAGTTTTTATTTATGTTATTCTAGGAAAGGTGCATGCTTAAAGGACGCCTTACTCTGCATGGAAGTTTAGTGGTATCAGAGCCTATTTCCTCGAATACATTATCGAGATTAGATAACATAGTAACTGATAGTAATACTTTTAAAATTTTTAGATGGCCCCAAGAAAAGTAGCCAAACAAACCCACGCTACCTAAGCCACCCTGGAAGCCAGGGAGAACCCCATCCTATGGGAGGAAATGAACTAGGAGTATAGAAGGACACTTGGAGTAACCCCGAGTCGAAGAGGACTCGACAAGAAAGCCTCCAAGGTGTTCAGGCTCAAGGACGGCAAGGCATTGAATCATCAACAACCCCTTAGAAAGGCCCTACAATGCTCAAACTATGGGAGGAACCATAAAGGTCCACACAAGGAGATGACATGTTATAAATGTGGGCAATGGGGACATTATAGTAGAAGATGCTCGACATTTTGGAGGATAAGACCCGAGAGGATCTGTTATGAGTGTAGGAATTGACCCGACACCTCCACCCCTACAAAAGTTCGAAGGGATGACATTACAAGAACCACAATTGCGACTAGGAAACCCAATCTCACCCATGAAAAAGTCCATCTAGACAACAGTTTAGTAGTGAATACTCTCCAACTCATCATTATAACAATCTCACTGAAGAGATGTTGAAACCCCAAACTATATTCTTACTTCAAGAAATAAGATTTTGAGTTTCAAAAATATTTCTCTGTTCCCTAATAATACAATAGCATACCTTAATAGCTTGAGGAAGGATCACAAAAAGAAGATCAAGGGTAGCACCTTAAGAAAACCCAGAAATAGTAGAATATAGATATAGGGAAGTTTCCTTAAAGAGCACTACAAATCACCTAGGAGCAAAGAAGGAAATACCTCCTCCATAGAAGACAAGTTGAATGATGAAAGACAACTAGAATGCCTCGAGATAGTAAGGTATGATCTACCTTGGAAAACCTGAGGAGTCAAGTAGGGCTGTTGTCACACCCTGACCCTATTTGGTTAGATCCCTGTGATCAACCCGCCACTCTCTTGGTTTAATAAAGGGTTTCCCCTTTTTATAAACCGTAAAGAGTAAGGCGTCCTTTAAACCTGCACCATTTCCCGGAATAGCATAATCAAAACCGCATGAAATTTTAAATTTCACATACCTATCTTATAGGCATCTTAGTTGATGGTTTTTAAGGGTAGGATTTCCAAAATCTCCTGAAAGGGATATAAGGTAGAGGGTGAGTACGACTACTCAGTGAATGGGTTTTCAAAAGTTTAGACTTTTAAGAAAACACTTATTATTGGAGTGTGCCAGACTCCTTTCTTTCAAAACCATTTCATTTGAAATCTTGGGTTTATCACCATTTCTTTTTAACCACGGTGTGTCATCACTCAACACACATCCTTCATCATGAAGGTTACACACATTCGCAGGTCAGCACGACCACTGAACCCACTTGTGGCATCGGAGCGACTCTACCGGCCACCCGAATAGAATTACGTCCACTTCTACACTAAGAATGAGTGGATATTGGCGACATCCTACCCTTATTTCATGCCTATTATGAGGACAAAAATCTCATCCCGTCCCCACCCCGGTCTCATGCGCTTGATGCTACTCCAAATTTCGCACGGACACCTGGAACGATAAACTACCCTTATAGTCACCGGGTCATCCAGGGCCCTTAGGATGCATCACTACCCCTCTTGGGCATCTTGATGGTCCTGTACTCACAGTGCATGCACAAACAATGTTTTCTTATCAAGTCATGTAATATGTGGTGCCACTGGTCTAATGGTCCCGACTCTCAACTCAACCCGTAGTTGTTTGTCTTGACTGGTCCATCGACCTGTCATGTCGCATTGCCGCTAGTTGACTGAGTATGTTGGTCCTATCATGGACCATGGCCAAAAAATTCCTTTATTTCAAGTTTTATGGCATATAATTCTTGTTTGTTTACGAGCTCCTACTTGTGTCAACTGGCCTTGGGCCCATTGTACGAGATTTTCAAAATCGAGCATATTAGCCCCCCAAGTTCTAAAACCGAGGCCCCCGACCGATAAGAGCTATTCGAGCTCCCATCAAGAAGGACTCCTAGATAGTTTAAGCATTGGCACACAGTTAGGGGAGAGCACTTCCGACAAAATTATATTTTCAACTGTTCATTATACCGACCCGATATAAGGACATCTCTGTTCATAACCGATGAACGGGTTTTCAACTTCCTTTGAGGGAGTTTCATCATACCAACCAAGTATGATCTACTAAAAACCAGTAAGCAGTTTTTCCGCATGGTGTGCACATCACTACTCTAAGTCGTGATGTTTAAAATACCACATAGTAGTGGGTTTTCATTTCCCCAACCGGGTATGATATAAAATCCCACACACAACTGGTAAGTGGCATTTAACTTTAAGTTGTGCTTATCACCCCAACTGGGTATGACGTTAATAAACCCACTCACCTGTTAATGCCATGAATTCTACTAGACCGGTTATTTGTATTCACGCAAGTTTGTCCTTGTTGGCGTTCCCGGTACTTCATGTTTCTATACGATATGAACATCTCAGTCCATTATCCTTCGGCCTAATAGCCTTCATTCATTCCAAATGAATGAGAAAGTCAACTTTCATTTATTTGCAATTAGGTCCCTAATGTTATTTCTCTTAAACTTTAAGTCCCTAATGTCGATTTTTCCTCAAGTTGAGTCCTGAAACTTTTAAAATTTGTCATAGTACCTCAATTTATTCCATTTCACAAAAAGGGGTTTGAATTTCTAAATTTCCAATTTAGTCCCCCAAATTTTCCAAAATTACCATTTTGCCCTTCCTTTACAAAAATGGTAAATTTTACCCCAGAAATTCTAAAATTTCTCAATTGGCCCTCTAACATTTTTATCATGAACAATTGACCCTTAATTTTAGGAAATTGCATTTCGGTCCTTTGAATCTTCGAAAATCCCCAATTTTCCTCCAATTCCAACTTCTTAACACAACCAAATTTGATTTAATCAAATTGACCGATCAAACATTTCCAATTGTTGAAATTGAGTTTCTACATGTTCATACGATTCTTTAGCAATGTGAATCGCAAGTTTTAATATCGGGACGAGCTTAAACGGAGCTTCGCCAGAAAATGAACTATAGAGAGAGAAAGCTTTGATTACTCACTAGTGAAGGTACGACGGTCCGAACTTTCAATCTAGGCAGATAGCTCTAGTCCTAATGTTCACCCTAGAATTAAGAATTGCATCAATTGATGCTGAACTAAATTAGAATTTCATCATTGAAATTCTACCGGTTCTCTCTCTAGCACCAACCGAAAATTGCAGAGAGTAGTTGAATTGGCTTACCTTTCAGTCCTAATTCAGCCGTGAGAGGGCCGAGGAAGTGTTGGAAGGGTTTCGTTTGGTCTGAGTAGGGCTTGAAATGGCCGATTTCAGCTTGGCTGAAATTGGGCAGCTTCGGTCCGCCGGAGCTGCATCACTGTTCCATCATGTCGGCGCTTCTCCAACGATTCTTAGATTGATTGGAGTTTGCTATTAGATAGCAATCTTCCCAGTTTTCTTACTCGGTTTGACCAGTTCTTCCCAGTTTTCCTTAACTCAAAAGTGCGGGGTTTACAACTCTCCCATCTTTTAGGAGTTTTTTCCCCAAAACTTAATTAGCAACCTTGCATGGGGAACCATTTTCTTTTATGTCCATTTGTTGTTTGCTTAACATGAAAACTCTTCTCTTGTTCTTTCAATTAGCCATTTTTACCTCCTTCACTTAAGGGATTTCTTTTCCTTTATATTATTTACTCCCTCCATGGAGTTTATCATAACTAGACATACCATATTCCAAGGTATATCCTTAGATTAATATCTTTATTTGCTTAGAGCAACATACTTCCCTTTGAGATTTTGTACTCAAGATTTGGGAACTCCAAGATAACTAATCATTCCCATGTCTAGTTATCCTTTTGGTAGTTGAAACCTTTAGCTCAATGTTCTTTTGAGCGTTACGTACTTGTTTCCACAGTTTTTCTTTATTATTATTTTTTTGTCCTATTTTGATGCTTCATTCATTCGTTATCTATTATAACTTCAGTCCAAAATTCTTTTATATTCGACCTTGTCATGCTTATTAGCCAACTCTTCCTTACTTTGAGTCATATTCTCCTCGGGATTGTTGGGCTTACATGGCCCTTACAGCATGGTATTTTCTAGGACCTATCTCTGTCCATTAAATTCTTAGAACATCTCCTTGAGGGTCTTTCTTAGCTTTTCGAACTTTTAGGGATTGTATAACTTCATCCCTCTTTTCTTTTGATAGCATTCCTCAACTATCCTTTTTACCAATATCCTCTCCTCCATCATGCCTTTGAAGTTATGTCTCGCATAACCGCATGGATTCCTCTTCCCTACTCATCCTTTCCCAACTTGTTTATTGGATCTTTTCGGTTCCAATTGATAAGGTTTTCTAATACTATATCGACAAGCTGGGATTCATCCTTTCTTAGGTCAATCATCATTCCCAATGACATCCTTTACTCAAGGATTTTACTTTGGCCTTAATCCATTCTTACTTGTTTGTAATCATTTCATAATTCTTTATACCGAGTTGATTCCTTTTGGTCTATATGTCGATTTGCTTGGTTTGGGGAGTTTCCCTTTTTACGGTTTTATTCTCTACTATTTCCTTCAAAGTAGAGACTTTCACCTTAGGAGTTACATGTTCAACCTTCTTACCATTTCTTGAAGGTTTCCTTTCTTCATCTCATTACACCCTTTCTATATTGGGGCATTTGCCCACTTTCAGTCCTCCATTTTGTTAAGTTTTCCATTCTATCCCTTATTCCTTATTTGAGTAGCTTCCGATTATCGATCTTATTTCGTGTACTCCACCCTATGCCCAACCATCCACTCTTTAGGCTCTATTATGCGAGTGTGGACCACAATCCATCTTGATATTAGTGGTTGTTCCCCCTTAACCACTTCTTATTTAGGGAGCTTACTTTCCCAAGGTTTTTCGGACGTTCTTTCCTTTATTTTCTTATTATGGCTGGTCTACCCATTTTTACTTGTTACGACATCTATTGATGCTATCTTTCTACCTATTCGTTCCATGGGTTTAACTTACTCCTTAGGTTCTCCTAGTATGTTTCCCTTGGTTCTTTCACCTCACCATGCACTTCATTTTCAAGTTCATCTCCTCATCCCTCGTCACTTGGTCCCATTAACTCTTAGTTGGGACATGTATCCCTCCTCAGGGTTTCCTTCCGTGGTGAGATTCTTTCCCTTTCACCCGGAATTTCTTCTTCATTCGTTTTCATATGTATATATCCTTGAATGACGTCCTTTGATGCCATCCCCTTTCGTTTACCTTTACTCTTGGAATCTTGTGGGTACATCCTTTGTACCCATCCTCATTCCAACTTGTACCCCTATACACATCTATTTCCTTTAAGTAGAGCTCAAATCATCCTTGTTTCCAGATCTCTTAATCATCCTGTGAGAGGCTTACTTAATCTTCTCCTAGCTTTGAGTTTGGTCATCAATCCGTTCTTGGCCATTGATTTCTTTAAGGATTTCCTCCATCCTTATTTTCCAAATATTTGGCCTTTCCACCTCTCCCTTCTTTACTAGAGATTAAATTTATGACATTCATGAGGGTTAGTTCGTTAAGTGACTCGTCCATACTATTCTACTTGTCTAATTATCTTGAGACAGTTGTCTCTCGAGTCTTCTTGTCCTTAATGCCCATCCCATTGCCCTTTTTAGGGTATAGTCCTTACTACTTCCCAGTCCTCCTTAGGGCGTCGTTTATTCTCCTTAACTATCTTGTTGTTACGATTTGCTTCTTTCCACTATGTTGGTCCGAAACTTGACTTCTCTGCTTTTTCCAAAGCAAGTCGTACTTATCATCCCAAAACATCCCATTTGTCGTCTAATGCTCGGTTTGTCTTCTCTTGTAGACGTGATTCCTTCCTTGCTCCCAGATGGCTGGAAATTTCTTCTTAAGGAAGAATTCTCTTCATCTACCCTTTGTTTTATTTACGGTTGATCGAGGTCCTACCTTCAGTCCTTTTTCCTCCCTCATCTAGTTGAGGCACACCATTACACCATCATTGAGGGACAAAAAGTTTTAGGAACTCAAAATTTACTTTCAAAATATGAGTACCAACTTGGGGCTTTAGCTTTTCTTGAAGGAGATTGGATTGGGAAGTACCCGCAACTATCCTAGGATTTTGAAGAGCTTCCTCCTGGTATGGTTGAAATTTTGAGTAGGAGTCATATTTCATGGGGTGGAATAATTTCGGATTCATGTAGTTGTAAAGGCGTTGTTCTTGGAAGGTATTGTTCTAAATCCTTGCGATGTGGGGCAATCCTTCACTTCATGCCCCATTTTTCTTACACCTATAAAAGGTTATCTTGATACTTATCCATAGTAGTGTTGAGCACTTTTCTAGAGTAGTGTTCATATTGTCCTCACCTTATAACAGATCATTTCTTTGCCTAGTAGTTACTACCAGAGTTCTTATTCCTTAGTTTCCTTGTCGATTTTCTTGTCGAGCCTTCTCTGCCTACTAGTTTTCTCCTAAGAGTTCTCCTAGACTCTTTAGTCTTTTGGTTGATTTCCTTATTTGGGATTGGATTCTCCTCAGTCCCCGCAGTTTACTTGGTTACTTTTCTTGAGGCAATCTTCCTATAGTTGAGGCGTAGGCTTACATCCTTTTTTAGAGACATGGTTTCAGGAACTTGGAATTCTTGATTAACGGAGAAGGAGTACAATATGTTAGGGTCTTAACCATATTACAACGAGGTGGTTATGAAATAGATAGAGGGCTACGGTTTGTTTGATAATCATCCTCCATGGTAAGGTTACAAGCCCTAGCTGGTGTTCCTAGTTTCAACAGGATTGAACCGGGTCCAACAGGATTGAACCGGTTCATGAACTGAGTCGGTTCATGAACCGGAACCGATAGAGATCAGGTAAACCAAAGGAATTCAATTCTATCATACTCCAAGGAAATTCATAAACCTTGGGAAGGAACCTTAGAACAAAGTAGGGGAGAAAAACCAAACCCGTTCGGGTGAACCGGACCCGAACCGGATTGAACTGGTTTAAGGACCGGTCGGTTTATGAACTGGAATCGATAAAGAGACTAGGAATTTTATGGACCTTAAGTGACCCAAAGAGTTACAAAAGACATGGAAATGGACTTGTGAAGGAATTGGGAATGAAAACCAAACCGGTTCGGACCGATTTGAACCACTATTCAACCAAATCCTAAATTCATTTTTCTAGGTGCCTTAAATAATTCAAATTGAAAATTTGAGGCCACCATTGAATAGAGAATGAATTTAGAAATTTTTAGATTTGAAAAACTCGATCAAATGAGGGGTGAACCGGCTGGTTTAAGCTTTGAACCTGGTTCGGACCGGTCCGGTCCGGTTCGAAACAGTGTCATCTTCTTCCTCTGAATGACAGCACTGTTCACTCACCGGGAAACTAAAAAAATGCCGGCGAAAAAGAAACACCTCTGTTTGGAACATTTCAGGTTATCAATTCCAGTTATAACGGTGCCAAACGGACGGCCAACGGGGCCCCAAGCTCCCTATATAAAGAGCCCCTCTCCATTCGTCCTCTCCACACTTGAAAAGCTCCCTCTCTCTCAGTTGCTTAGTTTTTCAATGAAGCTCGAACCAGAGCTCCGATATAGGGTCAATTATGAGCCAAAGAAGACGAGGTCAGGTTCATTAGAACAGAGGAGAAGTCAGCTACATGGTGGTAGCATTTGTTCGTCCCGAGAATCGTTGAAGAAATGCCGGTGTGATCAAACAGTGAAGCAGCTCCGGCAGACCGAAGCTACCCTATTTCGGCCGAGTTGAAATCGGCCAATTCGAGCCCTCCTCAGGCTAAACCAAGCTCTCCCGACACCATCTCAGCCCTCCCACGGCTGAATTAGAACCAAAAGGTAAGCCAATTCAGCTCCCCTTTACAATTTTAGATCGTTGTTAGAGAGAGAGTCTGCCAAATTTTGATGAAGAAATTCTAATCCAATTCGACATCAATTGATGTCATTCTTAATCCTAGGAAGAACCTCTTAATTGAAGCTTTCTCTCTCTATAGTCTATTTTCCGGCGAAGCTCCGTTTGAGCTCATTTCGGCATTAAAATCTGCGATTCAAAGTTTCTTATAATCGTATGAACATGTAGGAACTCAATTTTAACTCCAATTTCAATAATTAAAGGTGTTTGATCATTCAATTTGATGAAATCAAATTCGACAGTGTTGAAGAGTTGAAATTGGGGGAAAATTTTGGAAAATTTGGGGATTTTCAAAAATTTGAAGGACAAAATGTAATTTTCTAAAATTGAGGGTCAATTGGTATGATAAGAATATTAGAGTGCCAATTGAGAAATTTTGGAATTTTTGGGGCAAAATTTACTATTTTTCTAAAGAAGGGGCAAAATGGTAATTTTAGGAAAAATTGAAGGACCAAATTGGAAATTTGGGAAATTAAACCCCTTTGTGTGAAATCAAATGATTTGATGTCCTAAGATAAATTTTAGAAGTTTCAGGACTCAAATTTAGGGAAAACTCGGTAATAGGGACTTAAAGTTAAAGAAAAATAACTTTATGGACCTAATTGTAAATATATGTAAAGTTGGGTTTTCTCATTCATTTAGAACAAATGAGGGCTTTTAGGCCAAAGAATAATGAACAATTATGTTCATTTTGTGTAGGAGAATGAGACATTGGGAACGCCAGTCGAGGGCCAACTTGCTAAGGATGGAACCCAACTAAGCAGAATTTCACTGCATTATTGGGTGATTGGGATTATGTATCATACCCGGTTGGGGATGATAAGTGCCTCGGTATAAAAAACCCACTACTTAGTAGTATTTTTAATCATCACTACTTAGAAAAAGTGATGTGAAAGTTATTCGGAAAAACTACTTACGGGTTGTAAGTAGATCATACCCGGTTGGTATGATGAGACTTCCTCGAAGGAAGTTGAAAACCTGTTCATCGATTATGAACAGAGATGTCCTTATACCGGTCGGTATAATGGACAGTAAAAACCTATTTTGTCGGAAGTGTTCTCCCCTCACTGTGTGCCAATGCTTAAACTATTTGGGAGACCTTCTTGACGGGAGCTCGAATAGCTCTTATAGGTCGGGGGCCTCGATTTTAGAACTTGAGAGCTAAAATGCTAATTTTGAAAAAAAAACTCGAACAGTGGGCCCTAGGCCAATGGACACGAGCAGAAGCTAGTAAAAGAACATGAAATATATATATGTGTGTGTGTGTGTGTGCCATTAAAACTTAATAAGTGAATTGTTTATTCATGGTACCAAGGCAGGTTCGACATACTCAATCAACTAGTAGCAGTGCGATGTGACAGGTCTCTGGACCAGTCGAGACAAATAGCTACATGTCGACTTGAAGGTCGGGACTGTTGGGACAAATGGCACCACATATTATATGGCAAATTTAAGAAAACTTTGCTTGTGCATGCACCATGAGTACGGGATCATCAAGATGCCCAAGAGGGGTAGTGATGTGCCCTAAGGGCCTTGGACGACCCGATGAGTATAAGGGCAGATCGTCATTCCAGGTGTCTGTGCGAAATCTAGAGTAGCACCAAGCGCATGAGACTGGGGTGGGGACGGGATGAGGTCTTTATCCTCATATGGACATGATGGCAGGAAAAGTTGCTTCAAAACCACTAGTGGGTTCAGTAGTGATACTGACTTGCGAATGTGTGTAACCTTCATGATGAAGGATGTGTGTTGGGTGGTGACACATCGGTAACTAAGAAATAATGGAAAAACCCAAATTTTTAAATGAAGGGATTTTTGAAAAAGAAAGGAGTCTAGCACACTACATATAAATATTTTTCTTAAAGTTTAAATGTAGACCTTTGAAAACCCATTCACTGAGTTTTAGAAACTCACCACTCTTTTCTACCGCTTTTCAGGAAAAGAGAAAATGACTACAAGTAACACCAAGCCTTACCATCAGGTATGCTTAAATTTGTCCTTAAGCTTGCATTTTATTTAACATATGTCTTCCAAGGAACAAGGTTAAAATTTCACCCGTCTCCTCTCAACTAAATAAAAGGGGAAACTCCTTTTAAACCGAGAAAGAGCGGCGGGTTGTTCACGGGGATCCAACCAAACCGGGTTGGGGCGTGACACATTCCTAGTTTTCTTGGTTCCTCTCCTGGGAGCCATCTGAAAATTTTAAGATAAATCCTATCTGTTACTATATTTTCTAGTCTTGATTATATATTTGAGAAAACAGGCTCTGATACCACTCTAGTTGTCACGCCCCAACCCTGTTTGGTCGAATCCCCATGATCAACCCGCCACTCTCCCGGATTAATAGAGGGTTTCCCCTTATTATAAACTGTAAAAAGTATGGCGTCCTTTAAACTTGCACCATTTCCTGGAATAGCATAATCAAAACTGCATGAAATTTTAAACTTTACATACTTGTCTTACAGGCATCTTAGTTGATGGTCTTTAAGGGTAGGCTTTCCAAAATCTCCTGAAAGGGATATAAAGGAGGTAGTGAGTATGACTACTCAATAAATGGGTTTTCCAAAGTTTATACTTTTAAGAAAACACTTTTTATTGGAGTGTGCCAGACTCCTTTCTTTTAAAACCATTTCATTTGAAATCTCGGGGTTTTCACCATTTCTTTTTAACCACAGTGTATCATCACCCAACACACATCCTTCATCATGAAGGTTACACACATTCACAGGTCAGCACGACCATTGAACCCACTTGTGGCTTCGGAGTGACTTTATTGGCCACCCGGATAGAAGCACGTCCACTTCTACCCTGAGAATGAGTGGATGTTCGCGACATCAAACCCTCATTCCTGGATTAAATTTTTCGTGTCCGTTATGAGGACAGAGACCTCATCCCATCCCCACCCCGGTCTCATGCACTTGGTGCTTCTCCAAATTCTGCATTGTCACTTGGAACGACAAATTGCCCTTATACTTTTGTTTGTGCATGCACTTTTGGTACGGGACTATCAAGACACCCCAAGGGGTAGTGATGGGTCCTAAGGGCTACTAGACGACATGGTGGAGATAAGGGCAGTTCATCATGCCAGTCAGTCTTGAAGCTCGGAGTAGCTTCTTGCACATGAGACTGGGGTGGGGTCAGGATGAGATCTTTGTCCTCATACGGACATGAAGTGACATTCAGGTCTGAGGGTCGGACGTCTAGGATATTCCACTCAAACCTAGGGTAGAAGTGGACGGGCTTCTATCTTGGTGAAGACGTTCCGAGCCACAAGTGGACGTGCAGTGGACGTGCAATGGACATGCTACACCTACGAATGTGTACACCCTTCCTAATGAAGGGCATGTGTTTGTTTGCTAAATGCCTCCTGAGGCAAGGGGATGGGATAAGAAAGCTAAACAGACCTAATATGGAAATGGGAAAAAGGTTTCGAGATTTGAGAATCTTTAGAAATAGGAATGGTAAAATTTGGAAAAAGTTTTTGAAAACCGAAATTGAGGAAAAATCTTTTTTTAAGGAAATGATAACCTTGGATGGTTTGGATAAAGCTATTTGGAAAACTCACTCCCAACCCCACTCACTGAGTTGTAGAACTCACCCCCTCCTTTTTACCCCTTTCAAGTAAACGAGGAAAACCCAAACTTAAAGATCTCCTTATATTGGAACTGTAAGACAGGTATGTTTGTTTTAAGATATGTAGTTTTGTATAATGCTATTTCAGGAAAGACAGGAAACAAAAAAGATGCCCTACTACTCGCGATTTAGAAAAGGGTGAAACCCTTCAAGGACCAAAGGGAGTGGCGGGTTGCTCATGAGTATTCGACCAAACCAGGTCAGGGTGTGACAAAATTACAGACTACTTTACAAGAGTTCTCAAGGTAGTGTCCAAAATGAAGATCTATGGTGAGTCCCTAAGTCAGGATTGTTGTTGAAAACATCCTGAGATCTCTAGCAGTTGCATATAATCATGTGGTGTACACAATTGAAGAAACTCACAATATAGAAGAAATGACCATTGAAGCACTACAAAGTAGCTTAATTGTTTAAAAGAGAAGACCGATCACTCAGCACAGGGAAGATCAATTTCTGAGTATAACCAATGAAAAGCCTTAATATCTATCCATTGAGTGTAGAAAACATAGGAATGTATCAATGTGGAACAAGAAATTACCATGGATACATGAGCAGAGGTAGAGGATGAGGATGGCTACCAGCTTATAAAGGATAGATGACATGTTTCAAATACTACAAGCCAGGACACTGCTAGTTCGAGTGTCTCACCTGGACAAACTAGAATGCTAATTTCATCAACACTTTAGGACCAAGGAAATCAACCTAATGTCTAAAGATGAGGTAACATCCACTGAAATTAAAAAATATTGAGTATTAGACTCAGGGTGCAGTAATCACATGAGCAAATACACAAAATATTTCCAGATTCAATGAAAATATTAGTCAATACATTAAGCTAGGTGACAACTCAATATTAAAGGTTCTTGGTAATTCAATTATGAAAATATAACCTAATTATCACAAACATATACTATATGCCTAAATTAAAAAATAATTTTCTAAATATTGGAAAACTACAAGACCATAAAAGTGAACATTAGTATAAAAAATAATATGTATACATTAAATCATTCTAAAACAGGAACATTAATAGAAGTCAAGATCCTACCTAAAAGAATGTTTATTGTGGAATGCGGGATCAAAATATCAAGACGAGTAAATTGTTATAAACTAGATATAAATCAACCATCAATATTGTGGCATAAATTATAGAAACACTTAATTATGAATGGGATACAATTATTAAAATCCAAGGACATGGTAAGGGAATTTCCAAATATGTAGTTATCTTATAAAATGTGTGCAAGTTATTTGTTAGAGAAGCAACCAAAAACAACAATTCCATGACAAGCCTGATGGAGAGCACACCAACCTCTTCAGATGATCCATCTAAATATACGTGGACATATAACACCAACATTAAGAGGAGGAATGAGGTACATCATTACCATTATCGATGATTATAGTAGAAAATTTTGGATATGTCGAGTAGTTATAAAATCACATGCATTAAAAATGTTTAAACAATTCAAAATCAAAGTATAAAAGGAATCTAGGTTAAATATAACATGTTTAAGAACAAATAGAGGAGGTGAATTTACCTCAAATAAGTTTAACGAATATTGTAAAGAAAATGAAATTACAAGGCAATTAACCACATCCTACACACCTCAATAAAAGGAAAAATATAACTTTAATGAACATGGTAAGAACTATACTTAGAAAAATAAGATTCCCTAAATATTTTTGGGTTGAATCAGTAAAATGGGAAATATATCTATAAATTGCAAGTTCTATAAAAATCATTTAAAGATAAAACTCTTGAGGAAGCATGGAGTGGTATAAAACCTTAAGTTGAACACTTTAGAATGTTTGGATGTATATCATATGTACATGTAAACAGTATTAATAGGAATAATCTACATGATAAGAGCAAAAAATGGATATTATTAGGATATAGTGAATTATATAAGGGTTATAGATGATATGATTGAGTAAAAAATGCTATAATTATAAGTGGAGGCAGACATATGAACATAATGAAGAACATGATGAAAATATTGAAAATTCACAAAATCAAGAAATTGAAGAAAATACAGAAGTTCAATTAAGATAGTCACAAAGAATAAGTGGTACACCAAGGTGTACACAAAATTATATAAATTATATAATGAGTATTGAACAAGGTGATTATATTGACCCTAGTGAAGTACATATAAAGAAATATTAGAGAGGTATAATGGATGCAAAAATAAAGTCAATTATTAAAAATGAAATATGGGAACTCACTAAATTACAAAAATGAATAAAAACAATATGAGTAAAATTGATATATAAAACAAAAATAAATCAAAATGGAGAGATTGAAAAATATAAGACTAGACTAGTGGGTAAGGGATATAGTAATGAAGAATAGATTACACTGAAGTATTTGCAACTGTTACAAAAATGGACACTATAAGATTATTCTTAGCATTATTAGCAACAAACAATTAGATTTTTCATCAATTAGATGTTAAAAGTACTTTCTTATATGAAAAATTGGAAGAGTATGTATACATAGAACAACTAGAAGGATACATTAACAAGGGTGAAGAACACAAAATATACTTTTGAAAAATGCATTATATGGTCTAAAACAATCATAGAGAACATGGTACAATAGAATTGAAAAGTTCTTTATAAATGAAGGTTTTCAAAAGTGTTGATAAGAGCAAACACAATTCATTAAGAGATATGAAACATGGCATAATCTTATTGTAAGTTTGTATAGATGATCTAATAGTTATTAGTGATAATAATTATACGTTATAGAATTTTGAAAAAATAATGAAGAAATAATTTAAAATAACATACATGTAAAAGTTACATTACTTTTTGGGAACTGAAATTATGCAAAGTTATAAAGATTTTTTTATAAATCAAACAAAGTATATAAATGAAGTACTAAATATATTTGATATGGTTGAATGCAAACCTATAGAAACTCCCATATCTACTTATATAAGGCTTTGTAAAGGAAATAATAACACTAACATAGATAATACATATTTTAAATAAATAATAGGAAGTTTATTTTATTCAACTGTTACTGGTCCATATATAATAAGTCTAATTAACATATTCATACAAAACCCAAATAAACAACATATGCAAGCAGTCTAACAATATTAAAATACTTGAAACGAACGTGTAACATGGGTTTACTATATATGAAAGATGATATGCCTTTGCTCTATGCTTATAATGACAATGATTTTGCATGAGATTATGAGGAGAGAGAGCCTCATGTTATGCCTTTCTGTTTGGAAATAACCACATTTCGTGGTCTTCCAAGAAATAACCTATAGTTGTACTTTCAACTACTCAATCGGAATATGTAGCAGCTAATAATTGTACATATTAGACAATATAACTAAGGCAAATGCTAGACAACTAAATCAAAAAAAAAATTGTGACAATATATCCAATATTAAACTTTCTAGGAATCCAATATTGTATAGTAGGTCAAAACATATAGATGTGAGGTAGTTCAAAATAAATTTATAGATTTACATCATTACTATACAACTTATCATAGTGCGGACATTATGACTAAACTTTTACAAAATGAAACATTTATAAAGCTTAGGAACATACAAGGCATGCATACTACGGAAAATTTTATTAGTTGAATCTGGGTAATATTCAACTAGACGAAGGAATGTAAGCATAAACCTTTTTTGCATGCAATTTACAAGATGGAAATAGGATAAGAATAAGCAATAACCACTATATTTTGTTAAGTATAAAATTGAAAACAAGATAACAATAACAGTAAGAAAAAATAATCAATAAATAATAAGAAAATACGTAGGAGGTCTCGAGATCACTAGTGGTCCGAGAAGAAAAAGAGACTGAGACTGAGAAATAGAACTGGCATTTAAACAAGTAATGGTGATCAGAGTAGAAGGAGACTTACCACATCTTAGAACTAAAGCTAATTGTTCAAGATTATGTAAGAAATCCAAGAACAAAGTCAAATTAGGTGCAATAAAATATCAAACTCAACTAAAAATTAACCTCAAGGTGATATTCAAGTTTGGCAGAACAAAGATTCGAAAATAACTTGAGAGATATAATCTGAAGAAAGCTCGAGAACACCCTCAGAACAATGCAAGAATGCGGAAGTGAGAGGTAAATGAATAAACTCTCGACCCAAATCCCATTTAAATAGGTAAATCAAAAGGGGACAAAATCTACCGAAGAATCTCTCACACCCATTAGAGTTGTGCAATGATCAACCACACAATATCTACATAAATCTCTGCAGAAGGATTTTTCATATAAATTCTCTAATAACGTGTTACAAAAGTTGGTGTGCATGTGGAACGAAGATCAAACAAATTCAATTAGAAAAGAAGGGAAGTTCCCTCCTAATTCAGTGTAGTTGTAACCGAACTGGATCTCTAAAAAGAAGACATTTTTTAAAATTATCAAAGGAACTTAGATAGCATCCATAAATACATCAAAGTTTTTCCTCCACCTTTTATGAAATAGTATTGGAAATTATTTATTACAAATAAATACAAAATAAAAAATTATTAAAATTGTTCCAAATAAGTTAAAATATTTTTTGGGCTCACATTGTTTTAACTCATCACAATTCTAGATTTCTAGAAGTCAATTCAAGAAAAAGTGGAGGAATCCAATCTTCAACATAAAAGCATTGTTCCTCCCATTTGTATCTTGAAACATTAGCTATGTACCTAGCAATTGAGATAGCCAAAGAAAGCGATTGGAAGAGCATTTGTTTGAATCTGATTTATAAATACCAGTAATAAATGTTGAATATTAATAGGAAAACCCTATCTAATGGAAAGGATTTGGTAAATATATCTAATTTTTGCTACTTCATTTTTAGAACGAATGTTGCAACGTTGCAAGTAGATTTCTAGGAATAGGAACTTTGGATAGGATGATATATGTAAAAAGGCATGAACATATACTTCTGAGGTTCAATATTTTGAGGGTGGTAGGACATCTAAAACATCGTTATGTATTAATGGGGAAGTAGGTCTACTTCACACCCTCTAATGAGTATTATCATTTAGGGGTAAAAAGAATTGTGAGCTCAGATACTCAGTTTCTTAGATCTCTTGTCCCGTTAATTTGCTTGCACAATTGTGAGCTCAGATACTCAGTTTCTTAGATCTCTTGTCCCCTTAATTTGCTTGCACATGAATCACGCATTGCAATAAAAAAAATAATGGCATAAACTTTTAATATCTAATTCTTACCAGAAAGAAAATAAATTGCACAGTTTTTGGATCAATTTGTATCTTAGAAATAATTAAAAAAATATTACTATAAATAAAAATATCACTAATAATGAGAAAATATATTTTTTTTAATTTTTGATAGATCATCCAAGTATCAATGAGAATGGGTCCCTGCCCACTAGGGCCTGCCATGGTTTCTTTGTTAGTCTAGGTTAAAAAAGAAAGTAATGATAAATGTATCAATTGGATATAGTAAAACTACTTATTTCATTCAATATTTTTCTATATTTTGCAATCTTGTTTATTTCATTCTCCTTTTTTTTTTCTTGGGGACCTCCTAATTCCCTTCACTTCTTCATGGCAGCTTCTGTCTCAAGTGGCGCCTTCTTGAACTTAACCTTAAATGGAACATCACTTAGCGCCAGACGCCTCACCCCGTTGTCGTCGTACACCCCTACATCCCCGCACACGACATTGCAGTTGCTACACACGGTGGGACAGAACACCAGCTTGTAGTAGTCTTCTTCTTCTTTGACCTTCTCGATCTTGAACCAGTTGTTCACCGTCTCCTGACCCGGGTTCCCCGTCCTACCTCCGGTGGTCACAAACCGATGCCCCGCCTCGTCGTCGAAAGGGGCGAGCATCCAGACGGTGGACTGAATGCAGATGGTCATCACTGAGGAGAAATAGACGTTTAGATCTGTGGAGACGCTGACGACACCATTGTTGCCGCTGGCCGGGGAGAACAATAGGGGCAAGCCGCTATCAACTTCGAGCGGCTTCTGGACCACTGTAAGGGGGCATGTACCGTTCTGGGGAGGGCTGATGGTTAGGCCGCCTCCTTGTCCCCGGACAAAGGGGAGGATGTAGTACTCAGTGCCGATGAGGAGGCTTTGGCCGTCAATGTCGAGGACGGGAGGTGGAGCTGAAGTTGAAGATGAGAATAGAGGGGAAGCTAGGAGAAATAGGAGGGAGAGGAGAGAAGACAGAGGGGTCATTTTCCTTCTTTCAGCCTTCAATCTTTTGAGTTTGAGGCAACTTTTCTATATGTGCATACGAGAAAAGTGGAGTTGTAATATTTATAGAAGATGACATGCCAAGTGAAGATAATGGGAGTTGTTTGTTGGGTATTGAGGTCTACAATGGGTTAAAACAATTTTTTATGGCATCATGCAAAAAAATTTTCGGTAAAAGTGAATATTGAATTATAACTAATCTAATTTAGGGTAAAAATACCCATCTTATAAGTGTGTTGATTTCAATAAGAGAACGGGGAACCCATTTATTATAGGCTGGCATGCCTATAATAACTGCGTGCCTTCCCAAAGATAAAGGTCAATTTTTAGAGAGGTGCTATTTTAAGATTTATTATATTCTTATTCATTAAAAATAATTGACATATAGTTTGTTTTCATTGAAATATATGCCACCTCATGTGGCGTGTTTGTGTCTCTCACGTTTCATGGTCTCCCTACAGCTATCTTGCCATTAATTGTCATAATTGTCTTTTTTCTTTTATACTAAAAAACAAGATGCAATAAAAAAATGTTTAAAGTTCTATTATATATTCTCTTAGGGGAGAAGAAACCATTATTAAATGTAGAAATTGGAGCTCTCAACCCTTGAAAGTTAGCATTTTCTTGGGAATCCCATAAAAATTAGCATCTTCATTAAGAAAATCTTTAAAAAAAACCCACACACTTCTTACGCATAATCTCAATCTCAATGGTAGATCCTGTTTAAGGAGAGAACAGTATTCATTTCTCAAAATCCATATATTAGATTGGTCCGCGTAAGATATAATACAAGTAATGTGAACTTGAAATAGCACACGTGGTAGATTAAACTAAAAAAAGCTGACGTGGGAGATATGGATGTGCAGGATATTATAGTTTTTGACTTTTTGTGTCAATCCATATTAGATAATTCTCCAAATATTAAAACTGCCAGCCGAATCACTTCATCTCCAAAATGGGCACAACTGATAGAATTTTAGCAATGGGATAATTTATTGGAAATCTTTCCATGTAAAGACAAGTGTTATTTTTCAAATATATGAGGGAATGTATGTGAGAGTCTCTACCATTGTATGTGTAACAAGCATCCATGCAAGATCCATGTATGGAAGAGAGGCGGATGGGAAATTACCATTCCTTTTTTTGTGGAATCATGTACTGATAAGCCTGGACAGTATGTGTAAAATGTCGGATTCTCTCTTGACACTGCAATGTACAATGGAATGATTGAACTTCAGTGAGCATGACATGTCATAATAGATGTCCATGCATTTCTAGCCACTAGTTACAAAGTATGTGGCGATGAAGGAACATGACAAGTTACAATATACTAGTGAGGCGTGACTGAAACCTGTACATAATGTCTCCACTCGGTGCTGATATCCTGTGGATCCAATCTGGGACCATCTTTTCCAGATGTTCAACTTGTTCTTCTACCTCTCCTGTAAAAAAGAGAAATTACAAAACAAACAATCAAATCCTAACAAACATATCCTTGTTTTTTTAAAGGAAAAACTGAATAATGCTCAGATCGGACGTACTCCTCTCAACAATGTCCAAATTATTAGTCATAATCTCATATACGAGCTCCTCTTTTGTGATACAAGACCAACCCCTTGCCCGGAAAATAACATCTATGACAGCAACAGTTCCAGGCATAGAAGACATCTGCTGACACATTCCTGACCTTGTTTTACTTGAGCTGTGATCCTTGATATGTCTCTCTTGGACCTATGGATTCAATAAATAATTTTCTGTTTAAAACGAAGCAGGATAGCTTTCGGTTAACTTGATAAGAAAAAAAATAGAATGATTTTGGTAGAAATACTATGAAATTAACCGGTTTCAATATCCAGCAAACAAAAACTTAATAATAAAAGTGAGACAGCTTTCGGAAAATTAAAAAGAGAATTTCCAGCAACTACCAAAATCCTTCTCATGTCAAAAAAATGTAATACTTATAATTAAGGTGAGCGTTTTTCCTATTCAGCCAAAGCAATAACCGAAGACTACAATATTGAGAATTTAAATATACCTTCTCAGATACAGTTACCGAATTAGAGATTTCTGGTTCAGTCACAGGTACTGTAGCACAAGTACTGATACAGGGAACAACAGGTTCAGAAGGGTCAGACTCGCCCACAGGGAAGTTCAATGTACTATCTTCACCTTCAACAGAGAAAGCAAGGGATCTTTTGGTGGGCTTCTGGCATGAACTGCACACTTTGTTATCCATTGATTTTTTACAGTTGTCATCATTAAGGATTGCTCTCTTTGGAGTCAAATGAGCAGGTGTTTCAATCAATAAACTTTTAGCTGAAGATGAAACTTTGACAATTGGACTTTCACAACCAATAGAGAGACCGTTGCTGATCAAACAGCTATAGTTTGAACTGCTGGGAACCCCGGGAAAACCTTCAGGAGTTGAGTCATCTTGCATGCTATCAATTGTTTGGCCATCCACAGCATCAGATTCTGCACACAGACTATCAACACCATTCTCATGCCTACTCTTAATGGCTTCTTCACACGCTGAAGGTAGATGAGGGCTTTGTGATATCAACAGGCTTGTTTTTTTCGAATCAGAGACTACAGCCTTATCAGAGAAATGCTTACGGAAGTGATGTGAGGCACCGATAACTTCCAATAAGATTCCAACTTCAGAAGTAGGTTGAGGTTGCACACCATAACCCCAACCAGCATCCTCTAGAGTACTATCTTGAGAATTTTGATTAAATATTTTTGGTAACATGGCCTCTGGAACATCACAATCCTGGAGGAAAGAAGACAATATATTTTTCAGTGTATATATCATCTCAACAGCTATAAGTGAAAAATGAGAAAGGCGGGAATTCATAGACCACATATTTGACATCATAAAAAAATCAATACCATTAATACCAAAGTAGAATGAAATTAATATATCTAGGGTAACCAAAACAAGGTGTTGGACAAGTATATTATTATCAAATAAGCATTAGATATGATAAAACTACATCAAAACAAGGTGATAGAAAAGTATATCATTATCAAACAAGCATTGGATATTGTAAAACCACACCAAAAAGTTTTGAAACTCTTATCTTTAAGAGTATGCACATAGTTGTATGCTTTTGTAAATAAATTACATCGTCAAATCAAATTAGTAAGTAATTTGTAACAGAACTTTAATAAAACATTATCATTTTTGGTCAATCCCCACGCTCTAGTAGAGTACCTCTGGATGGGTGCTAACAAAATCCTCGAGCCTGGAGGCAAAAAGTTTGCTCACAGCCACAACTCTAGAATGTTCAGGATGAACATCAATGCCATCAAAGAGCAGAGTGATTTTCACATCTGGTATCATGCATAGAGTTTCCTTGTCATGTATTAGATACTTATCTATCTGTATGGTTTCTGGAAGTAGATATTTAATCTGTGCAAGGTGCCTGTACTGAAATTTTCTGCAGAGGACAAGGAATATGTCAAAAACAATAAAATTGAAAGGACAAGCATTCAAGGTGCAGCCTTCACTTTTGGTAAGATAGTCTTCTTTACAGGCAGACTAAAACTACATTTCTTTTAGCTAAAATTTTCTGCTCAAACCCTTGATTTGTTACATTGTGTGTACCTCACAGGCACCCAAGTTAGATCTGACCTCCTTGGTCAAGACCTGACAGTATACTCTTATTAAATAATCAAATATGTGGTTCTTATTGAGAAATTAAAAAAAATCATTTGACATGACCTCACCAAAGTTCATGTGGCAGTCAAATAGCCAAGGAAGAGTTTAGAAAACTCCGATTTTAATTCTTCAAGAAAGAAAAGTAAGTCACTAACCTACATGGTTGAAATAAATAAAGATCGACCATAAACCATGATAAACAAGTAAATTTTATTTTGCACAATAGATAAACAAGTAAATGAAGGAAAACCATCACAAGAAGAATTATTCACCTCTTTGCCAGAACTTCCACTTGAGAACTGACATTTCGAAATGTTGGCAACTTCTTGCACAAATTTAGCAACCTCAAGGAGCATATCATCTTATTAAAGAAATCCTCGATGATCTTATACCTGTAGCAGTACCAACAAATCAGAAAAACTTGCCAAAGTCTTGGAGAAAATTAAGCAATATAAACAGGAAGAAAACCTCTCCAAGAGCTTGGGCTCAACGCGAAGAGGTTCGCTTGTCTTCTGAGGCGTCTGCAAAGTTATATTAGATTCTTCCATACTCCTGACTGTTCCGCTGCTCTTCTTACTTTGCTTCTCCTCCATTTCTCAGGAAGACAATTAAGAGAAAAGATTCACTGGAAGATGCAGAATCAGCGAGAATGGAGGAGACAGATGGAAGAGAGAAACCCTATCACATGAGACCAACGGGAAGGAGATGGAAGAGAGAAACCCTATCACAGGAGACCAACGGGAAGGAGATGGAAGAGAGAAACCCTATCACAGGAGACCAACGGGAAGGAGATGGAAAGTGGCTCTCTTCAAATGAGAATGGACTGGTAAGCGCAGGATGGGGTAATTACTATATCCCCAGAAAGTTACTATATTTCCAATTCTGCTTTCCAGCCAAATTTATGACCGTTAGCGCCCTTCCCCCGCTCCCTTTTTTTTGGCCATTCCCAAGTTTAATAATAACAATTTAAATTTCTGAATAAGTATTATATTACTAAAATTGTTATATCATTGTCAGCACCAATTATAGAGAAAGGGCAAAAAAAAAAAAAGATAGAATTTTACATATGTACATTATATTGCAATAAAATTTTACAAGAAGATATTATCATAATAAATATACATAAAAAATAATTAAAATAATATTTATTAAAAAATAAAATGGTATATATATAACAATATAATCAATCTTCATATACATAGAGAAATATTTTTCTTTTATTATGAAAAGTTGATATAAATATGTCGGGTAATCTTCTTTTCTTTAATTGTGCAAAAACAATTATCTTCTTTTAAGAAAAATGTATTGATTGTAATTAAATTTAAATATAAATAGATCAATATATTATTATTGGACACTTGTTCAATTAATCTGCTGGTAATCTTGTGTAACTTGTCAATACTCACGATTTTACAGGTAAAATTGACGACATTAATATTCAAAACAGAAAATAAATCACTGTTTTTCAACAAAAATTTTAAAATTTTCTTTAAATCATAGTCCCAAAAAATAGTTTAACAACAGTAATTTAATATAAGAGTTGATAAGTAGTAAATTACAAGTTTCGTAACATGGAATAGTGCTATAATAGATGGCAATGATGGTTAGGGGAGATCCTCCACTTCCGTGTCTAGCTTACTGATATTTCACCTACAATAGTTTAGGGGAGGGGGTGAGCTCGGATTTTAGTGAGTGGGACACTGATATCATGCCAATACATAGCTTACATCCTATATATTTCCCATAAAACCACCTAGAATATATACTCTCTACATGAGTCACGTAGTTTATTTTTGCCCCTTGAGATGCACATCTCAAGCCATCTGACTCGTAGTCTAAGCTACAGTCGGGTTATCCTCGATCTCCCCGTTTTGCCTCTTATACTTCTAGTGCATTAAAGACAAACACCAGTACTCAGTCTGTAAACCTCGCTCTTTGGAGTTAAGGAAAATCGGGAAAAGAACCGGTCAAACCGAGTGAGAAAATTGATCCGGTTCACAAACTCGATCATCAAGGAACGGGCAAATTGGGGAATTTACAACTCCCCATTGACCCAAAATGTTTCATAAACCGTGGAAAAGAACCTTAGGACAAATTGGGAGAAAAAAACCAGACCAGTTCGGGTGAACCAGATTGAACCGGTTTATGAATCGAGCTAGTTTATGAACTGAAACTGATAGAGAGAGGGCAAACCAGAGAATTTATGGATCCCAAGTGACCTAAAGAGTCACATAAGTCATACAAAAGGGCTTTAGGATGAATGGGGGATGAAAACCAAACCGGTTCAGGTGAATTGGATCCGAATCGGATTGAACCGGTTTGGACCAATTTGGACCGGTTTGAACCAGATGCTAAATTTATTTTTCTAGGTGGTTTAGAAAATTCCAATTGTAGAATTGAGGCCACCATTTGATAGAGAATGAATTTAAAAATTTTTAATTTTGAAAAACTCGATCAAATCGAGCCTGAACCAACCAATTTAAACTTTGAACCCGGTTCAGAATAGTGTCATCTTCTTCCTTCAGATGACAACACTATTCACTCGCTGGAAAATCAAACTAGTATAAGAGAAGAGGAAACCTTTCCATTTAGTACGTTTCAGGTCCTCAATGATTATCATAAATGTGCCAAACAGACGGTCAACGAGTCCCCGAGCTCCCTATATAAATAGCCTCTCTCCATTCATCCTCTCCATACCTAAAAACCTTACTCTCTCTCAGCTACTCAGTTTTCCTGCAAAGCTCGAACTAGAGCTCACATATAGGGTTTTTTTAGAGCCAAAGAAGGTGTGGTTGAGTTCCTTAGAATCGGGGAGAAGTCAACTACACGGTGATAGTCTCCAATCGCTCCGATGGTCGTCGAAGAAGCGTCGACATGATCGAACAGTGTAGCAGCTCCGACGGACCGAAGCTGCCTTGTAAACCCCGCACTTTTGAGTTAAGAAAAACCGGGAAAAGAACTGGTCAAACTGAGTAAGAAAACCGAGCCGGTTTACATTTGAGAACACGCAATATGGAAATTTACAACTTCCGGGTGATTTAAAGGGTTCATTAAACCTTAGAAAAGAAATTTTAGAAAACAAAAACCAAATTGGTTCAGGTGAACTAGATTTTATAAGAACTTCAAAGTTTTGCCTAAGAGTAGTGTAAGGATGGGTGACCTCCTGGAAGTATGAATTTTTTTTTGTAACCCAAAATTTCGGTAAAAAATTTTTATGTACGCCTTATCATAAATAACCATAAATTAATATATATTTAATTATTGTAATTAATACCAATAATTTAATACCTAAATTAAATTATTGTAATTAATACAAATAATTTAATACCGAAATTAAATTATTGGAATTAATACTAATAATTTATGGCAATATTAATACTAGTAATAAATCTCGCCCATTTAATACACGAGTTTTACACCTATAAAAAGAGGTCATCCCCATTTCATTCTCCTCACACTTGAACACTTCTCTCTCTCTCTACTGCTCCATTTCCCGATAAAGCTCGAACTAGAGTTTCGACTTGAACAAAGGTCGGGCTCTTTAGAATCAAGAAGAAGACAACTATTTGATAGCAAACTCTAGTCAATCTGAGAATCGTTGGAGAAGCGCCGACATGATTGAATAGTGAAGCAACTCTTGGGAAGTATGAATTTTTTTTTGTAACCCAAAATTTCGGTTAAAAATTTTTATGTACGCCTTAAAATATATTTAATTATTGTAATTAATACCAATAATTTAATACCTAAATTAAATTATTGGAATTAATACCGAAATTAAATTATTGGAATTAATACTAATAATTTATGGCAATATTAATACTAGTAATAAATCTCGCCCATTTAATACACGGGTTTTACGCCTATATAAAGAGGTCATCCCCATTTCCTCACACCTGAACACTTCTGTCTCTCTCTCTACTGCTCCATTTCCCGGTAAAGCTCGAACCAGAGCTTCGACTTGAACAAAGGTCGGGCTCTTTAGAATCGGGGAGAAGACAGCTATCTGATAGCAAACTTCAGTCAATCTGAGAATTGTTGGAGAAGCGCTGACATGATGGAATAGTGAAGCAACTCCGGAGGACTGAAGCTGCCCTATTTTGACCAAGCTGAAATTGGCCATTTCAAGCCCTCCTTAGGCCAAACCAAGCCCTCCCAGCACTTCCTCAGCCTTTCCACGACCGAATTAGGACTAAAAGGTAAGCCAATTTGGCTCCCCTTTACAATTTTTGATCGGTGCTAGAGAAAGAGTCGACCGAATTTCAATGACGAAATTCTAATCCAATTCCGCATCAATTGATGCAATTCTTGATTCTAGGATGAACCTCAGGACGAGACCTATTTGCCTAGATCAAAAGCTCGGACCGTCGTGCCTTCACCGGTGAGTAATTGAAGCTTTCTCTCTCTAGAGTCTGTTTTCCGGCAAAGCTCCGTTTGAGCTCGTTCCGGTGTTAAAATCTGCAATTCAAAGTTTCTTAGAATCGTATGAACATGTAGAAACTAAATTTCAACTCCAATTTCAATAATTAGAAGTGTTTGATTGGTCAATTTGATGAAATCAAATTCGGTAGTGTTGAAGAGTTGAAATTGGGGGAAATTTTGGGGATTTTTGAAATTCAAAGGGCCAAAATACAATTTTATGAAATTGAGGATCAATTGGGCATGAAAATAATGTTGGAGGACCAATTGAGGAATTTTGGAATTTTTGGGGCAAAACTTACCATTTTTGTAAAAGAAGAGCAAAATGGTAATTTTGGAAAAATTGGGGAACCAAATTGGAAATTTGGGAAATTAAACCCCTTTTTGGTGAAATTGAATAAATTGAGGTCCCAGGATAAATTTTAAAAGTTACGGGACTCAATTTGAGGGAAACCGACATTAGGAACTTAATGTTAAAGAGAAATAAATTTAGGGACCTAATTGTAAATAACTAAAAGTTTGGGTTTTCTCATTCATTGGAAATGAATGAAGGCTGTTATGCCGATTAATAATGAACAAGGTTGTTCATATCGTGTAGGAAAGCGAAATACCGGGAACGACATAAAGGACAAGCTCCCGTGAATACAAAAAACCAGTCTAGTGGAATTCACGGCATTAACGGGTGAGTGAGTTTACTAACATCATACCCAGTTGGGATGATGAGCACAACTTAAAGTTAAAAACCACTTACCGGTTGTGAGTGGGTTTACTAACATCATACCCAGTTGGGATGATGAACACAACTTAAAGTTAAAAACCACTTACCAGTTGTGAGTGGGTTTACTGACATCATACCCGGTTGGGATGATGAGCACAAATTAAAGATAAAAACCACTTACCGGTTGTGGGTGGAAATTTTATATCATACCCGGTAGGGGGTGATAAGTAACTCGGTATAAAAACCCACTATTTAGTGGTATTTTAATCATCACCACTTAGAGAAAGTGATGTGAAAATTATGTGGAAAAACTACTTACCGGTTGTAAGTAGATCATACCCGGTTGGTATGATGAGACTTCCTCGAAGGAAGTTGAAAACCCGTTCATCGGTTATGAACGGAGATGTCCTTATGCTAGTCAGTATAATGGACAGTAAAAACCTATTTTATCGGAAGTGTTCTCCCCTGACTGTGTGCCAATGCTTAAACTATTTGGGAGACCTTCTTGACGGGAGCTCGAATAGCTCTTATAGGCTGGGGGCCTCGATTTTGGAACTTGCGGGCTAAATGCCCAATTTTGAAAATCTCGTACAGTGGGCCCAAGGCCAGTTGGCACGAGCAGGAGCTCGTAAACGAACATGATATATGTGCCATAAAACTTAATAAGTGAATTGTTTGGCCATGGTACCAAGATAGGACCAATATGCTCAGTCAACTAGCGGCAATACGACATGATAGGTTGACGGACTAGTGAAGACAAACAACTGCGGGTTGAGTTGAGAGTCGGGGCCGTTGGACCAGTGGCACCACAGATTACATGGCAATATGAGAAAAGATGGTTTGTGCATGCACTATGAGTACAGGATTATCAAGATGCTCATGAGGGGTAGTGATGCATCCTAAGGGCACTGGACGACCTGGTGGCTATAAGGGCAGTTCGTCGTTCCAGGTGTCTGTGCGAAATCTGGAGTAGCACCAAGCGCATGAGACCGGGGTGGGGGACAGGATGAGGTCTCTGTCCTCATACGGACACGAAGAAGTGATTTTTGGGATTGTGGGTTGGATGTCACATACATCCACTCATTCCTAGGGTATAAGTGGTTGTACTTCTATTCGGGTGGCAGGAAAAGTCGCTCCGAAGCCACTAGCGGGTTCAGTAGTGATATTGACTTGCGAATGTTTGTAACCTTCATGATGAAGGATGTGTGTTGGGTGATGACATACCGGTAACTAAGAAATAATGGAAAAACCCAAATTTTTAAATGAAGGGATTTTTTTGAAAAGAAAGGAGTCTGGCACACTCCATATAAATGTTTTTCTTAAAAGTTAAAAGTAGACCTTTGAAAACCCATTCACTGAGTAGTCGTACTCACCCCTCCCTTATATCCCTTTTAGGAAATCCCGGAAAGCCTAACTTGAAAGACCATAAACTAAGATGCTTGTAAGACAGGTATGTAAAGTTTAAAATTTCATGCAGTTTTGATTATGCTATTCCAGGAAATGGTACAGATTTAAAAGACGCCTTACTCTTTACGGATTATAATAAGGGAAACCCTTTAATAAACCGGGAGAGTGGCGGGTTGTTCACGGGGATCCGACCAAACCAGGTCGGGGCATGATATGCCCTGTTTCTGTCGAGCTAAAATTGGCCAATTCGAGCCATCCTCAGGCCAAATCAAGCTGTCCCAACACCTCCTACAACTGAATTAGAATTGAAAGGTAAGCCAATTTGGCTTCGCTCTGTAATTTTCGACCGGTGATAGAGAGAGAACCGACAGAATTTTGATGATAAAATTCTCTCTCAATTTGGTATCAATTGATGCAATTCTTGATCCTAGGAGTAACCTCAGGAAGAGAGTTATCTAGCTAGTTTGAAAGCTCGAACCATCATGCCTCTTACGAAAAATGAATTTGGAGGAGCAACCATTCAAGGACGCATAACTTTCAAGAGACCCGAGAAGAAGTATGATCACAAGAATAGAAGATGATCAATAGAGAAGATATTAAGATTTCACCTAGCAAAGATGAAGAGAAAGTGCAATGATGGAAAGCCCCAAGTGTAACAAATTTCTTAGAAATTTAAGAAGATAAGAAATGGATTAAAGGTAAAGTGTGAGTTGAAGAAAAATAAGAGTAGAGGAGGCGTATCGAGTTTACAAGATAGGAGAGAATTTTTCAAAGAATAAGGCAATCAAACATCAAAGAGTACGAGTGGTTAGAGTGATAGGGGGTTGAGCATGATCCACTACAAGAAGGCCTAGAAAACTCAAATTTGGAATGTCAAAGGAATATTATGTAAGGAAATAACTAAAATTGGACCAAACGATTTGGAGGAGTAAGAGATGTATAACCAGAGATGGGAAATATTGGGAGAATACACCTCAACCAACAAAAAAAAAAGGGGGAAACACTAGGGATATAAATGTATAAAAGCTTTGAAAATGATAAGGATAAGAAAACCACCTCAAGGGAGTAGGAGAATATGGAAGCGAGTGGGAATAAAGCAAGGTCAAGCAAAGGTACTACTGAATTCAAAGAGCAAGAATAAGCTCAAAAATTTAAGGAGCTCAATGTTAGAATTAGAAGGAAATATGGAGGGAAGGAGAATGGAAAGCTCATTAGAGAAAGAAATTACCTGACTCATGACTTAGAAATTAGCCGTGATAATGTTGGCCCTAAAGGTATGGTACCTTACCCACACGGGATTGTCTATAGGATATACATAGATCACAAGAACTATAAGTACTTCCTAACTAAAAAGGAATTAAACCTCGTCGGGGAAGTCGACTGAAAATGGTGAAGGATTATGATCTTGCAATGAAATACCACCCGGAAAGACTAATGTGGTAGCAGATGCTTAAAATTGTGAGTATCGAACTGAGTCGACATAAGTAAAGACAAATTTCATATCTTGTTATAACAATTAAGAAGGGAGAGGTGGAAAGGCCAAATACATGGGAAAAAGAAGGATTGTGAGACAAGTAGATAAGTCGTCCCACAATTCTCTGGTACTGTTATTTATCCACGGGTCCCCTGACCGAGCACATAGCTTATGATTTGGTTTAATTGGAGTGGCAGCAATTCGACAACCCAACATCCTTGTTTCAGTAAGTAGATCTAATAGATATTTTCTCTGAGAAAGCACTATGCCTGTCCTAGACCTGACTATCTCAATACCGAGAAAATACTTAAGTGCACCCAAATCTTTCACTTCAAATTCTTTGCTCAATCTTTGCTTTAGTCGCAATATCTCATCTTTATTATCTCCAGTTATAATAATATCATCTATATATACTGCAAGTATAGCAACTTGACTATTTGAGTATCAATAGTTGCAATTCTTTGTTTTAGTAAGTAGATCCAATAGATATTTTCTTTGAGAAAGCACTATGCTTGTCCTAGACCTGACTATCTCAATACTGACAAAATACTTAAGTGCACCCAAATCTTTCTCTTCAAATTCTTTGCTCAATCTTTGCTTTAGTCGCAATATCTCATCGCTATCATCTCCAATTATAATAATATCATCTACATATACTATAAGGATAGCAACTTGACTATTTGAGTGTCGATAGAAAACCGTGTGATCTCCATTGCATTGTTGATACCCCATTCTAACTATTGCATGTCGGAATCGGTCAAACCAAGCTCTTGGTGATTGCTTGAGTCCATACAAAGACTTCTTAAGTTTACATACCTTCCCAATGGTCTTCATCGTATCAAATCCAGGTGGAATCTCCATATATACCTCTTCTTGTAAGTCTCCATGCAAAAATGCATTCTTTACATCTAATTGATGTAATTTCCATCCAAAGTTGGCAGCACATGATATAAGTATTCTAACGGTACTCATTTTAGCAACTGGTGCAAATGTCTCATCATAATCTATTCCATACGTCTAGCCGTAGCCTTTTGCTACCAATCTTGCTTTATACCTTTCAACCTTTCCTTCGACATTTTGCTTAACAGTGAATACCCATTTTCATCCAACAACCTTTTTTTCGCTTGGAAGTAATGTTAGTTCCCAAGTCTTGTTTTTCTGTAATGCACGCATCTCCTCATGCATTGCTGCATGCCACTTTGGATCATTTTTGGCCTATTGCCAATTTCTTGGTATGTGCACTAACTGTAATGATAAAATAAAGGTCTTGTATGTAGATGGGATAGATTTATATGAGACATAGTTAGATATATCATGTTCATAACCATATCTAATTAGAGGTTTTCCTGCATTAGCTCTAGGTTCTTTACGAATAGCAATGGGTAGATATTCATTACCATCTGGTGATGATGAGGAATCGTCAAGAGATTGATGGGTATCTGGGACATCCGGTGATGATGAGGAATCGTCAGAAGATTGATGGGTATCTGTTCTTGTCGCTCTCCATCATCTTTTTTATCTTCCTCCCCCTGAGCACAACTCTTGTTCCTTCTACTATAAACCTTTAATTTTGGTTCATTGGTCCCTCCTTCATTGCTACTCGATCTCTTAGGACATAGGATTATATCTACAATGACATCATCTTCTTTATTATCACTGATTCTCTCTTCATTTCCATGTTGTGCTTCAGTCAAATCATCTAGCACTGTGGATGACGTTGTTGATTCACCATAAAAGGGTTCATTCTCACGAAATGTTACATCCATACTCACAAAAAGTCTTCTCTCACTTGGACACCAGCACTTATAACCTTTCTAAGTGCTAGAATAGCCTAAATAAATACACTTCAATGCACGTGGATCAAGTTTAGTTATTGTGGGATGATAATCTCTCTCAAAACATACGCAACCAAATACACGAGGACGGACTGCATGTATGTTACGTCCCATCAAAAGATCACAAGGAGATTGAAAGTTTAATATCTGAGAAGGCATCCGGTTAATTAAATATGTTGTTGTCAATACTGCTTCACTCCATAGATATTTTGGAACATTCATTGTAAATAGAAGAGTGCGAGCTACCTCTAATAATTGTCGATTGTTCCGTTCCGCCACTCCATTCTGTTCTGGTGTATCTAGACATGTGGTCTGATGCAGAATCTCCTTTGTAGATAAATATGATGAGAATTCTCTATTAACATATTGAGTACCATTATCTGTACGAAGAGTACTCACTTTGTTATTATATTGTGTTTGCCCCAAAGCTAAAAATATTTAAAGCAAACCAATGTCTCAGATTTATTTTGCATCAAATATACCCATGTCATCCTTGAGTAACAATCAATAAATGTAATAAACCATCTAAATTTGACAATCGAAGTAACTGGACATGGTCCCCAAACATCAGAATGTATCAACAAAAATGGTGAAATACTTCTTAAACCAATAGAAGAATAATGTGTTCTTGTATGTTTTCCAAACTCACAAGCATCACATACAAGCTTGCTACGTTCTACATTATTCATCAAGTCAGGCCTTACTCTCTTAAGATTCTCAAACGATAGATGACCAAGACGATGATGCTCCAATATAACTTCATTCATTGCTCGTTCAGACAAAGTAGTGGTTAAGGCTGCGCCAGACTCATCTCTCATAAAATACCACAATCCATCAAGCCTCCATCTAGTCCCAATTATTCTCTAGGTATTCCTTTCCTGAATGACACATGAATCTCGATCAAATATTACTTGACAGTTCAATTAATCACTGATTGTACTAACTGATAATAGATTAATAGGAAATGATGGGACATGTAGAACTGATGATAATGTAATTGATGAAGTGCATTTAATTGAGTCGAATCCCCTAACCAGATGAAATGTGCCATCAGCAGTTTGAACTCTATTATGGAAAGAAGGTGGAAAACCAGTATATGTAATAAACTCTACTGATGTTCCTGTCATGTGTCTAGATGTGCCTAAATAAATAATCCATTCTGTGGAAGATGGTTTAGAAGAAAATGCATGTGCAGTAGTACCTGAGTCAGCATTAACATAACATATGTCGTCGTTTAAAATGTTAGCACATTTAGCACTATAGGTTTGTCCCCCAAATCGTCCACGACCTTGACCTTGGGCTCCATGTCCTCTAAGGCTATGACTTGTTCCACCCCATGTAGGAATACGTGTCGAGGAACAATTTCAGCTAATATGTCCATTCTTCCCACAATTATAACATTGTCGGTTGTCAATAATCTGTTTTGCTAGAGTAGAGTGAACTGGTGTTGCTGATATCTCAGGAGTGTTCATAACCTTTTGTCTTGACTCCTCATGGATTAGTGCACCAATAACATCTTTCATCGGAGGAATTGGAGACTAATTACATATCATTGCTCTTTTGTATTCATATTCTTGGTTTAGTCCCCCCAGGAGGCGAATCACACGTTGTCGCTCTATTCATGCTCTAATAGAAGTTGTATCTGAAGGATTAGATATAATCAATGGATCATAATAATCAAGTTCGGACCATAACCTTTTTAGCTTAATACTGTATTCTATTATACTTCGCTCCCCCTGTTTTAGTGAGTCCAACTTATCTTCAATCTCAATTACAGTCATCATATTCCCAATACCAGAGAATTTGAGTAGCTAAAATCTTCCATATATTAGATGTTTTACTAATACCTTCTACCAACCCCACGATAGAAGGTAAAAGTGATCCTATTATCAATACAACCACCAGAGAATTAATCACCCTCCACACTTTCCATGATATACTAGTAGTATCGGTGGGTTATTCATATGAGTCATTAATGTAGTCTTCCAAATATTTTTATTCTAGTATGAGTCTCATCCTTCTTGACCAACTCAGATGGTTTTTCGTTCCTTCAAGTCTCTGCTCTATTGGGAGTAATTTCAACTTCAAATCTTGATTGGGAGTATTGTTATGTTGAGGTGATAAATCATCTCTTCCTACAAGCAATTTGGCCATACCTTCTAAAATTTCCTTCAACTCTCTTACTGTTAATGCTGTATTCGTTTTCTCCATCTTTTACGACAATTCAGTTATGCCATATCTTGAGCCTTCAAATTACAAAATCTTGAAAATAGCAAAAAACCTTAGCTCTGATACCATGTTAGAAAACTAGATTAGGGAAAAAGAAAACGAATATATTGATAGAGAGGCCATGGGGATGAGAAATTGAAAGCTAAATATTTTCTCCAAACCCTAATTAAATTATATACATGTCTATTTATTAACTAGATTAAATAGAATATATGATATAATCTTAATTAGATTATATCGTAATTACTTTAAATATCTTATACTATTTCAACAAAAACAAACTTAAAAGTTAGATTGAATCTTGTCTTATTAGTTTGCACTGAGTTGATGAGATTAATTGTAAATTGCAGGTGGATCTCAAGCTCAAGATCTGCAGGGGCTCCTCCATTCGTAAGACAAGTTCGTGAAGCAAAGCTCTATTCTGCTGCAAAAGTCATAGTAGGGGTCACGGGGAGCCATGGCCCAATGGGGTCTCCAACTTCTGTTGCCAAGTACTGTGCTAAAAAGCTCTCCAAGGATTGCTGGGTTCTCGCGGTCGATGATGGCAAAATCATCTATCAGAGAGAGGGCTCTCCCGCCCAAGTCTGCATTCACAAGGTTGTTTCCAATTTCCTTGCAGGCTAGATTGTAATCTAAATAGGAAACTAGCCATTTTATTTTGTGGATCAATTTTGGAGCTTTTGTGGGAAATGGCATATAGAGTCCATGTTTCTGATTAACATCCTTTTCCAGGAGAAGACACTGAGAACAAATAGTTCTTGCTTGGTAGTGATATGGATGTGAACTTTGAATGACATCTAGAGGATGATGGATTGTTGAAGTGTGTCTATTTTCTGCAGGAATTAGCAAGAAACATCATAATAGGCCGAACAGTTTGCTTAATGTGTTTCTCCAATCTGAAAGCCAGAACTCGAAGTGTTGAGGGAAGGAGGGGAGCCAGATATCACTGATAAGTAAGGGAAAGTTCACTTTGTTGATCAGACATTGGAGAAGGCTTTAGTCAAAGCAGCAACTTGGTCATCAACTTGTGGTACCAACACCCAAAGGGATGGTCCTAGTAAGGAAGAACATACAGGCTAGTAGACATATAATCGAGTATTTCATCAGCAGTCAAGATGCTACACAGCTGAACACAAACAAAGACACACAAAGCGAATTCAAGTTGGATCTATTTTTATTTCATACGCGTGATTAGCTATAGTAACTATCTCCCTCCACCCACTATAGTGCTTTTAACTTGGACGACCATGCTGTCGTCGTATCCAAAACCTGCTCCGCTATAAAGGGTGGAGTTGACATTCTCTCCCAGCAGACTTTGCATTTCATCAGAATTCAGGTTGATGGTCCTCCATGGATGATTAGCGGCAACTAAAATCCTCTCAAGTTCCATTTCCACTTCTTTCATAGTCGGCCTGTCCTCGCCTTTAATCCTCAAACACCTCTTGGCAAGCACGGCGACTTCCCCTATTTGCTGACCATCACGATCACTGCTGACAATGGAATTGTCTATGATCTGAAACAAGGAATCATCCTTCAGTGATGATAGGAATTGAAGTGCTAAGCACCTCTCCCCCTCGGGCTTGTCGAATGATACGGCCTTTTGTCCTGTCATAAGCTCAACGAGCACGACTCCAAAGCTGTAGACATCGCTCTTCTCGGTCAGCATACTTGTTTGCATGTATTCAGGGTCCAAGTATCCCATTGTCCCTTGGACCATCGTGGACAGCTCTGTCTGGTCTAGTGGAATCAGCCTCGAAGCTCCAAAGTCGGAGACTTTAGCAACATAATTCTCATCGAGGAGTATATTTGTGGATTTAATGTCTCGATGGATTATCGGAATGGATGTTGCAGAGTGGAGATACGAGAGCGCTCGAGCGGCCTCTATGGCGATCCTGAATCGGTTTTCCCATGACAACTTGGCATCAACGTTGCTGTTATGAATGTGATCAAAGAGTGTTCCATTGCCGACAAACTCATACACTAGCAATGGGACTTCTGTCTCCAAACAGCAGCCCAAAAGCTTGACCACGTTCCTGTGATTGATCTGTGATAGTACCATCACTTCATTCACAAACTGCTCTACTTGGGACTGATCGACTTGCTTGGACTTCTTGACTGCTACAACATTCTTATCAGCCAAGATTCCTTTGTAAACAGTGCCGTAGCCTCCTTGACCCACGATTCTGCTCTCATGATAATTCTCAGTGGCCCTCTCCAGCTCTTCTGCCTTAAAGATCTTCGTGGTTCTTCCTGTGGATCCGTCACAACTCCTCAGTTGTGGCTGCAACAATAAGCCCCCATTTTGCTTGAAATACTTTTCCTTCAGCAAGATCAGATTTCTTTTCTTCATTCCTATATAAAAAACTCCAATACCAAAGAACAATACCCCAGCACCTGCTTGCAGGGAAATAGAACTATTGGCTCAGCCGGTTGTAAAAAGAAGAACTTTGGTGATAAAAGTGCAACTTATGATCCTAAAGAAAAAAGACTAAGAGTTAATCAGACACTGACCGACTATAATAACGACCAGGAATGTTTGCAAGCTGACATCTTTCCCCATCAATTTTACCATCGCCATGAAATCCAACCGGGCAAGAACATCTGTAGCTCCCTTGGATATTTTTGCATTTATGCCAGCATGGGCTTCCTTCTGGGTTCGAGCATTCATCAATATCTGAAGAAGAAGACATATTAATATGTGACAGCATGAGGACTACGAAGCTGTATACCAAAAACATTTACAGTGGCTAGAGAGACGCTAATGATTAGACTAGAGTTTGAACCTGTACAACCACCAGAAATGTATGGATTTCCAGTATAACCATGCGAGCATTTGCATCTATATCCGTTGATGTCATCAGGATCGTAACATATACTGTTTGCTGCCCTGCAAGCGTAAGAAGTGTTACTGCGAGCTTCCTCACATTTTTCATTCCATATGGCCCAATCGACCGCCAAGGGCAGAGAGGTCCGATTCTGCATGTCCTTGAGGTCGGCTTTGGTGAAATTGAAGGATGCCTCCTCTGCAACAGTAGCAAAGCTGCATCTACTCAAATTCTCTGTACCTGGGATGTCGACAGCTTCTACCGCTATAGAATAACTTCTGACCCTCTTTGGTATGACGGTTTGACAGCAACCTTTGCCATCGCACGATCCTTCTGTTACACCGTTTTCGCTGCTGCAAAAAGAGGCACACCCACTAGCGGAACCGTTGTCATTTGGACTGTCACTTCGGTAACTAATGAGAGCGATGGCTCTGCAACCAATTGCAGTGAACTTGTTCCGGGTCGCAGAGAATGAGAAGGAGGAGAGAGTCACCTCGATAAGGGTATAATTTATGGAGGCATTTTCTTTATGGCAATAAGTGGCAAAGGGCATGTTGATCCACAGTTCTCCATCTAGGGAAATGCTCTTGACTTCTTGTTCCGGTGACCCGTTGAGGAATGGCCTCGGAGGATCAAAGTGGGAGGAGTTGCATGTGATATTGAAGGAAGTGTTGAGGGAGCAAGCCTCGCCCAACCCAAAAGGGTAGGGAATTCTAACATCCCCGCACATACTTTGGCACATTGGCGATGTAGTCTGGCATGACACCACCATCATCCTACCAGCTTCAACAGTAAAGAAAATCATTAGCAAAACATCTCTAGTGCTCATATCATGCTTACAAGCCATGACTGCAGCTTCTACTGATTTTGCGTCTTCTCCCAGCTAAGGGTTTTGTTATGGAGACTAGAAGGCTGTGTTCCCCTTATAGAAGAGTAATGTGAGCAGCATGAATAACTTCTCATCGATCGACCTGAGAAGCAAAAACAAAGTCAATGAAGACAATTGACATCAGCAAAAGGGCCGATATTTCCAGGAAAGAGAGTAAGACAAGCAAATTTCTTTTTGGCACACAGACTAATGTAGGCAACTGAAAATTCATGGTGAACTGTGGGCCAAATTTCATATTACATCACAAGGAAACGCGTTATATATAATATTCGGAAGCTGCTGCACAATGCTGCTATTTGTGAATGTGATCAAATGGAGTCCCATTGCTGACAAACAATAACGGAACTGTTGTCTCTAAGCAACAACCTAACAGCAGTTCATTCCACTTCATTAAAGAGCTGTTCGAGTAGCATCTGGCCCACTTCTTGATCGCCACAACTGTGCTATTGGGCAAAACGCCTTTGTAGATCGATCCATATCCCCCTCGGCCCACAATGAAGAAAATCTGGAAAGTGAACATGTGCCCGCACTAACATTCGGGCCCTTAAGGAGAGAAACTTCTCTATGCATTTTCCAACACCTGTGTTTTAACACAATTTAATTAGGTAAATATTTTGCATTAAAATATCTATTACAAACCAATAGATTAAGATTTTAGTTAGTTTTTTCCTCAGTAAAATTTTAGTTAGTTAATTAATATTAATTGTGTTAAATTTAAAATATAAGATGGACAAGAAAGGTAACGATGTTGGTGTAAATCTAACTCACAACAATACAATTATATTAATAAGTACTCAATAAATTATATAAAAAAAATGTATATGCTAATAATAAAATAAATATTATTAAAATATTATTATTCAAAAAACTATTACTATATTTATGGTTTGGATTTCTATTTGTGCTATCCAATGTACCCATCACCTATGCTACCCATGCCCTCCAAACTAGAAATAAAAATGATTTATTCTTTAGTTCGCGATCAATTTGGATTAGCAATAGTGAATGTTTATTGAGTTTCTACCTAATAAATGATATATTTCAAAATTAAATGAAGGGTGGCTAAAGGAAGGAGGGAAAAGTATATCAAGTTTCTAAAAAGGAAAAGTGAAGGGATATAAGATCTACTTACCTAATGCAATATCTTCCAAGACACCATTAGGCTGCAGCCAGTTCAATCCATTGCCGCTATACCCTTCCGGGCATGAACAACTAAAATTTCCGGGCACATTTTGGCACAACTCCGTCACATTACATGGATTCAAGGTTTTGCACTCATCAATATCTGAAAACGAAACAAGGTGTGAAACTTATGTAGTTTATGGAGCTTATGGTTTTAACCAAAGACTTGGCAAGACTCTGCCTGTTGCCTTGGGGGGGTTTCACGCCTAAGCAGATATGAGTAGTGTTACTTGAATAAAGCTTGAGATTCTGAGATTAGATATGGTGAATCAAATATACCTTGACAACCGTCGGAGCCAGACAGGTAAGGGTTCCCCTCGTAACCTTCCTTGCAGTAACAGCGATATCCCGTCCCATTATCCGCATCCATACAGTTGGTGTTCTCTCCTTGGCATACGTAGGTTGCCTTGTTGTTATAACATGCTTTATTTAGTCACTTTTGCAAATTGTAAGGTATAAAGCGTCACATTCCCCATATTTTATTTAATGTGTTTTAAGTTGTTAAAAATTGAATTTTATTATTTTTATAGGACGATCTAACACATATCAATATGTTATATTCAAGTAAATTTATTTGGGTGATTAAATATTTATTCATGTTAAGACGAAATGTCAGATTTAGATTAGACATTGATGGTAAAGAGATGTTTCCTCTATACCCATTTCCATTTCCATATTCTTATTTGGATGTATTTAAACATGAAAATTTATGGGCAATGCATTGTCATTTATTATCACTCGTATGCACTTTGTCAAATGGTCCAAAATAACCTCCACGATCAAGTCAGTTCTACTAATTCTATATGCACACACTTTCCAAGTCAACAAAAGGGTGCATGGAAGACGTGTTGAGAAGAATTCAGAAGTTGGAGGAGTCGTGGATGACGTTGAGAGAAATGGATGAAAAGTGGCAATTTATGATCAAGACTCCATAAGAGAAATTTATTTTTCTATTAAAAAAAGTAAATATTTAATCATTAGATACCATTCTTAAAAGAACTAATTTATATACAACATTAAAATATGTGCGAGGCCATTAATTATCTTAACACAATTTCTTATTTACAACGTAAATAGAATTGATACGATTTGGGTGGATAAATCTATCTTATTAATATCAATAACTATTTTTTATATTGGAAATACACATATACATAATTACAACAAGAAATGGGTCACTTGGATCAAATAAGCATATGTAGAATAAGCTTGACGCTATTGAGCAAAAAAAGAATAAGAATGACGAACAAGCTTCCCTCAAGTGAAGAAACTCCAAACCACTTGAATGAAGCCACCCTCGTTTGGAAAATTGAGGGTGAAACCATATAGAAGTCATATCGTTATCCAGTGAAAAGTGGTGATCTTTATCTACTAATTAGTATATTATTTGACAAGTTATCAAGTATATATCTTCAATATTAATACTATTTTTATAATAAAACTAAAAATACTATCAATTTATTTATAAATAAGTTAGTTGTGGTATTTTTAATATTTATTTTATTAGCAATAGTTCTCAAATAGCTAATTTAGTCATCAAAATTTTATAATATATTAGGTTTCATTTTTTCGTAACAATCTCATTATTGGTAAAGTTATTTTTAAATTGAAGTTAATAACAAATCTAATATTAAAATGTTTAATATTATAGTATATTATTTTAGGTAATTATAATATATATATTATATAATTTTAAATAGTCAATATAAGAAAATGTTGAATGATATTTTATTGGTTTGAAATATTTTTAACAAACTATGATAAAATGAAACATGTACAAATGGTGGTAATGGTTTATTGGACTCTTTGTAAGAATAAGAATACAGTTGTCGGTCAGGTCACCAAAACTTACCAAAGGTGGTGATACTCACCCACAACACTGAAGTTAAGATGAAGGAATTCATGGAAGCTAATCATGTTACAAATCAAGATTAACTATGATGGTAATTTTGACTATATTTCACTTGTGCAAGGATAGGAGTGCTAGCTAGAGATTCTGGTGGTAGAGTGATTACGGGTGGTGGTTAGGTTCAACTATTATCATAATTTTGAAGCCGAAGGGTATGCTATCACTATCTAACTTCAATTAGGGATCCAACTATAATTGTGGAAAGCCATGATTAAGCCATCTCAAAACAGTGGGTTCTCCACCGTTCCTTCAACTAATTAAGAAGTTTATTTCAGTTTAGTAAGTAGATCTGCCAAGAATAGAAACAAGTGTTCATATACTATTGCAAATCTTTATACAGAGTGTGATGGAGTCCATTGAGAACAACCTAACTTTATATTTGTTTTCTGGTTTTTTAATAAAATTATATTTCTAAGCAAAAAAAATTAGCGTCCAATTGAAAATTTTCCAACCTCATTCATATCTTTCCCTTTCTCTTATCATTAGCATATTGCATATTTTATATTGCATCTAGTATAATTGTTTAACGAGTAAAACTGTGTACGGTGTGTGTGCATATGGTATTATGTTTTTCTATAGACGGTGTGCCTGCCACTTAGTAATGTGCTTGCCAACTTATTATAATATTATATTGTATAATATAATGTCCACAGTTATAAAAATGATTTTATTAGACATTAAATATTATTTTTTATACACCATACGGTTCATAAATAGTTCGACTGAAAAACAGAAAGAACCTTCGCTTTTGGGAGAAATTTGATGATGGAAATGGCGTTACTGTTCACGATTACAACCATAGCGATTATGTCAGTAACAACTGCCTTCTCCAAACAGGCGCTGGGGCTTGGTTGCCCTTCAAAGTGTGGCAACGTTGGATGTGCACGATGAAAGAAGTGGCAATGGAACTCGAATCTATCAGGGCCATGGATAATCATCCTTGGATGAATGCCAAGTTTAATTCTGACGAAGATATGGAGAGTTTTACCGAGGAGACCCACGAAATTATAGCGTACAGTAATTTCATTCCCATAAATGCCAGTAGTTCCGTGAATCAAGCAATGACTCCAGTGGCGAATGGCAGGTAGCAAGCTGTAAATTTTGCTCATGTACAAACAAAAAACTTCACATTATGTTTTTCTTTCCCTGTAATTTCATGAATGTGCACCTTAATTGGGTCTGTGGGTTAAGCTTTGATTATCCTTCTGATGTGATCTTTGTTTCTGTAATTATATTACATAAGAAGACATGCAAATGTGACTTATGTTTCCTATTAGAAATAACTCGATTTTGTCTCATCTTTCTCCTCCTTCCCTCTTGGGTTCTGACCCAGTCCAGGTACGTAGCCATGATCTATACTCCGGTTAATCTGTTTCAGATGGGGACAGCTTATTTATGTGGTTCATTTGGATCCATGCATGTCGTGATGCTGAGAGAAGAATATCCATGAATATATCGGCTCCATATTGGAATATATTGTAAATTGTGATTTAATAAATGTTATAACATATAAATTTAAACAAGTATTAATTTTTTAAATACTACAAGTTAAAAAACTAAATATTCAAGGTACTACTCCAACAAAACTCATTGAATAAGAATTAATAGGGAGTAAGTAATCTTTAGAATTAGTTAAATAATTTTGGAAGTTCTTCAAAATTTGATAGCACAAAGGTGGACTAAATATTCAGTGGTAATTACACATGACAATCTTAACACAAACACATCAATTCAGATGCATATATACTTATTTTCTATTAGTTTTTAGAACCTTATGTATGGTAAGACAATTTATGTGAAATGTGTGTAATAATGCACTATCTACTAATTAGAATCTTTATAATATACATATTAGGTGTGATAGTTGTTGTATATTTGTAAAAATATGAATTTATTAAACATTTATTGGTATATTGTGACTGTACCCTAGTTGTGTGGCTTGCGTATTTGATATTAGAATAAATACTATGTCTATTGTTTGTTTTTGTAGATGGATGGAAAACTGAAAATTGGAAGGGATTCAGTAAAAAGAGTATCAATTGGAACTGGGAGGAAGAATTACCATAGTTTTCTGGAATATTTGTAAGAATGCAATCATGCCAAGCGGGAAAGGATCCTACCGGATCCCATGCGATTAATACAATCAGCGCATATCTCCATGTAGTAATATGCAGAGATAATGAGTAGTGAGACACTAACACAAGAAAGACTAAGGCTACCCACCCAACAGATGGCAACGACTCTTGGAAGAAAGTGTAAAAATTAAATGTGACAGTTCTTTTGTCATGGAGCAGAAAAAGAGAGAAATAGCTTGAGACAAAAAAGAAGGTTTATTTTTTGTGGTGGACAAGAAGTCAGCTATAGCTGCCTTAAAAAGTAAGATAACTACTATAATTTTTGGTGTACAATTAGTTAGAGAAAATAATATCAAGTACATAATTATAAAAATTAACTCTAGTGAAGTATAGATGGAGAAATGTAGAAAGAAATGGAAAGTTGTTCATTTCTAAAATGATATTCAAGTTATTTCTATTTAATTTAACCAGCTTAGATTTATTCTAATTAATAGTGAAGTTAATGGATGTATTGATTCTACCCCATAGCAATATCAAGCGAATCGGGTTAAAGGGGTTAAAATAGTTGTTTTACTACTATACCAGATTTTTTATCAAATTTATTATTTAGAGATTATGAAAACTAAAAGATAGCTTGTTTCTCACGGATAGTCAGTATTTCCAAGTTCAGCAGGATCTCCTCAACAAGCAGGCGGCTACCAATAATTTCAGTCTTTATGAGGCGGTGATGACCATTGCAGGTGGTCCATCATCATCTCCCAATTGTTCAGCATTTTGTGGAAGGAAGAAAGGAGGAGACCAAGACTTCAATATTCCACAATATAATTAACAAATAAGAATGGGAGATGCCTCTTTTAGTTTACGAGTTCATAACAAATGGAACCTTGTTTGGGCACTTGCATGGCAAAAAGGAAGACTCTGCCTTATCCTCATGGAGTGGTCGCTTACGCATAGCAACCGAGACAGCAGTGGCACTTTCATACTTGCATACAGATGCTGGTACTCTGATCATACACAGAGATGTTAAGAGTACTAATATACTCTTGGACGAGAATTACACTGTCAAGGTGTCTGATTTCGGAGCCTCTAGGTTGATGCCATCAGATCATACTCAACTAACCACTCTCGTGCAAGGAACACTGGGTTATCTAGACCCAGAATACCTCCACTCGGGACAGTTAACAGACAAAAGTGATGTTTACAGCTTCGGCATCGTCCTTGCAGAGCTACTCACCGGAACGCAAGCTATTTGTTTTGACAAGCCTGAAAAGGAGAGGTATTTATCATCATTTTTTGTCTCGGCGGTGAAAGAGGACCGTTGCTTGGAGATCATTGACTGTGCGATCTTAAATGAAGATAACAGTAGGCAAATCAAAGAAGTTGCCCTTCAAGCGCGTAAGTGTATGGGAGTTAGAGGTGAGGAGAGGCCATCCATGAAGGAAGTGGCACTGGAATTAGAAGAGCTACTGAGGGCAACAAGCGTGCATCCTTGGGGGCAACAATGTTCAGATAATCTGCAGAAAAGTGAACACCTGCTTGGAAATTTATATGGCAATTACTCTGACACTATTTCAGCATGTGCAACAGGTTATGATGATACACATAAGTTGGTACCTTTTGACCTCATGGATGGGAGATAGTGAATGATCAAGATGGGATCTTCTATTTTGTTTCATAGAATAAGAATAAGGCATCATAGAGGTGAATAAATGTACTATACACTTGTACACATATTCTTGTATGTATTTTCATGTTTCTTGCTATACATTTTTCCATATTGCTATCGTTGGTGAAATGATCCTGAACGGAGTGGATTGGTGAAGCATGAATTCAATTCCCCTATAGGATTTCTTGGAAGTTGTCCACATGATTTGTTATTGTGTGTATTGCATGTGAAGAATGTAAGTATTTGTTATAGCATCTTTCAACCAAAAAAGTAACCTTCTCGTTAGGTTACTCACTATTAAAATCTGACTTTAAAACGATTTGATTAATTTTTAACTCATTGTGAGTTGTGGGGTTTCTTTGTAGATGAATTTTTCATAAATAAGAAATATACATTTGGAGTTTCTTGTTCATTTTTCCCCATTTGCAAGTTGGCCAAATCCATACTTCCTCTCTTTCAAGCTAAGGCTCCATAGTTCTTAAGTCTTTCCGGTACTCCTCAATATGTAGTCCATTCAGTGGGGGAGCTTCTGATCCCGGGCAGAAGTCATGTTCCCCTAGGTTGGCTGATTGTGCCTCTAGGGGTTCTTCCATTCAGATAGATGTGTGCCACTGTTCCAGATGCGCCCCGGTTACTGCCACTTCTGTGAGTGCATTTATGTCTATTGAGCGTACACCCTCGCTGAAGGATTGCCATTTCTTTCATAGTGCCCCGGGTTTTTATCCACGACCCGTAAATCCTCTCCTAAGTTGGTTCCTCCGGACAATGGCGAGGGTTGATCATTCTGTCACATTGGTATCTGATAGCTAACCACCGCTCATACTTGAACTAAAGCCATTCTTCCTCCCCACTTCCACCAGCGATCTAGGCTCCACAGGGAAGGGGCTCATTCAATTTGATCTGAACCTTCATCCGGAGAACCCCTCCCCTGCTCTTAGCGGGGTAGTAATTGTCAATCCTTCGTGTGCAGCTGCCCCAACTTCCAGGCATTGGAGGCTATGAGTTGACTCCGATACAGATCTCACAGGGGTGAGGTAGTCCAATCCAGCATTGATATGTATCCGAAAGTGCTAATTTATGACTTGTTATGCAAAAATTTTAGGAATTCTTAATTAAGTAATGAGTCACCACATAACATATTCTTCTATACGCTATATGGACATATTACCCAATATAAAGGCCTGTCTAAATTACAATATACAAATTGGCATATTATCATAAATAGACGTGAAATCTCATCTAATTTACAGTAAATATCGTATACTTGGAATTTTCTTTCTTTTTTGTGTGTTAGGTGAAGGCAGACATATGTGTTATTGCATTGTATAAAATTACACAATTATCTCTTACCATACCGCAGGTTTGTTGCACCAGCATCCCAACCTATGACAGGTGGACCCACCATTAATTCTTCATATTAATTTTATTGTATGATCAATAAGTTGTAATATGAAGAGTGTTGAATTTTTGGCTAAAATGCCCAGGTGAGAGCACCTAATAACAAGACTTGGTAATGACACTTAGTCTCTCACCGTATTCCATGTCTAGGGCCTCATGTTATACGGGTGATGTTTATGAAGGAACATTCCGTGCCAACAGCCATACAATCGTCGAAACAAATTTAAGAGACTTTATGGAAAAGATAACAAATGCACTCTAATTAAATGCTATAAATTATGTCATCAACCATTTTCCATTTTGGAAAAAGCCATGTCTTTCATCCATTTTTATCCATCAATAGTAAATAAATATACATTAATAATTTGAATAAAATAAATAAATAAATATACATTAATAATTTTCATTTAATTTTTTATGCAAAAACTAATTATTTTATTGGAATAATATAAGAAAATTGGATTATACTAAAGTGGGCCATAAAGTTGAAATTATTTAGCAAGTATTCCATTTTCTTGGGATTATTAGGAAAATGATGACAGTGATGTAACACAAGTTTGTATCCTTTTCCGAGGAAGATGTGGTGAACTCTAAATGCCCATTGTTTTTTAAGGTATGATTAATGGTTAAATATTTACGGATAACACGAATTTAGATGATTTTATCAATTTCTATAAAATTTTTATTATTTGATCAAATTACATTAAATTTTGATATATTTATTATTTTTAGCACTACCTTTATTTTAACAAAATTTTGCATGGATTTCAATGCATGTTTTCCCAGACATGAAATTTGAATATTATAACAATTTTCATGAAATTTGGATGGACCAACTATTCAAATGAGGATTTAGATGGGATGGAGTATGTGCAAATTATAGGCACTCAAAAGAATATGAACAAAAAAATGTGAGGTAAGAGAGGTTTAAACAAAATATTTTTTTGCTTAATAAAATACTATTTCATTAATTTATCAAATTAGATGTCATATCCGTACACTAATAAGATAAAAATAAGATAATTCTATTATTATCAATAATAAATCTAATATTATAGGGTATATTAGTATTCAAACCACTTAACCCCCGATTTTTCCTGTAAAAATATGCTAATACAGGAGTTGATTAATTATTTAATTAGTATCACTTAACTCTAAAAACCTCATATAATACAACTATTAATCAATATAATAACAGATAATACATGTAATTTCTAGTTGATGATTCTAAAGAACTAAATATTCATTAGTGAAATAATAAGAGTATGTGATAACCAATTAATTAAACCACCGATATTATTAGCTTTTAAATGTTTTTAATATTATTAGCACATATTTCTAAAATTTACAAATGAATAAGCTCAAGAAGGAGCTTGTCAAAATAATATAAAACGGAAATTCCACATTCATTGGGTAGCACGTGAACTATTAACTTGTATTAAGTAATGTTTGTTTTTTTTGTTTTAAGAATGATTAATTTACTTGTATTGGGTTGTGTGGAATATATGGTACTTGTCAGATCAAAGAAAAAGGTTATGCCAAAATTAATATAACAACCAAACTTCATCCTTGAATTGATGAAAATATTAATGAAGGAAAAAAATCCATATCAAAATTTACAAAACTAATAAAGCTTGTGCATATTTTGGCCTTTTTCTTCTCTTACACCTTCATCTACTTAGATTTTTCTCAAGGAACTCAGGAGTTTTAATAAACCTCTTAATTCATTTGGGAAATATTCTCTTGCCAAAAATTTGGTTTATTACATGACTTCTCTACCCCTAATCCCTTGGGGTCATAGGACTAGAGTTAACCCTAAAACGATTATGAGACTCTTGGTCGGAAGGCTCTGAGTAATTAATTGGAGTCCATTCGTGCTCCTCAATAGGACGAATTTCATGTGTGGCTTCCACCCTGTACCGCCTTAGTACTTTTGCCTCGCACTCATTTATCTATTTCATCCACATTTGAAGCTTTCTCTCTCTACATTCTATTTTCCAGTGAAGCTCCGTTTGAGCTTGTTCCAGTGTCAAATCATGTGGTTCAAAGTGCAATTGAATCATATGAAGTTGTTGGAAATCTAATTTAACTTCAATTTCAACAATTAAACTTGTTTGGTTGGTCAATTTGATGAAATCAAATTCAGCTGTGTTGGAAAGTTGAAATTGGGGGAAAAATTGGGGATTTAAAAAATTTAAGGGACTATGATACAATTTTATAAAATTGAGGGCCAATTGGGCATGATAAGAGTGTGGGAGGACCAATTGAGCAAACTTTGGGGTAAAACTTACTATTTTTGTAAAGGAGGGGCAAAATGGTAATTTTAGAAAAATTGAGGACCAAATTGGGAATTTGGGAAACTTGAACCCCTTTTTGTAAAATTGAATAAATTGAGGTCCCAAGGGGAATTTTAAAAGTTTCGGAACTCAATTTGGGGAAAACCGGCATTTGGGGCCTTAAGTAAAAAAAAAAAAAAGAACTTTAGGGACCAAATTGCAAATATTTGAAAAAGTTAGATATTTTTAGTCATTTATAATGAATGAAGGCTATCAAGCCAAATGATAATGAACAAAGATGTTCATACCATGTAGGAACACAAGATATCAGGAACGCTAGCTGAGACAAAGCTCGCAAGGGACAAAAGCCGATTTAGAGGAAATACACTGCACGATTGGGTGAGTGGGATTTTTATATCATACTCGGTTGGGATGATAAGCATCTCGAAAATGAAAATCCAGTACTAAGTGAAATTTTAAATATCACACCTGAATGGAGTGATGTAGAAATTATATGGAAAAACTACTTATCGGTGGTAAGTAGATCATACCCGGTTGGTATGATGAAAACATCTTGGAAGGAAGTGGAAAATCCTTTTATCGGTTATAAGTAGAGATGTCCTCATACTCGGTTGGTGTGATGGACGACTAAAAAGTTTATTTTGTTGGAAGTGCTCTCCCTTAATTGTGTGCCACTGCTTAAAAATTTTAGGAGACCTTCTTGAAGGGAGCTCGAATAGCTCAGTTAGGCTGGATGCCTCAGTATTGGAACTTGGGGGCTAATATGCGCAATTTTGAAAATCTCGAATAGTGAGCCCTAGGCCAGTTGACATGAGTAGGAGCTCATAAAAAAAATATGATTTTAAGCCATGAAAAATTAAGTGAATGAATTGTTTGGCCATGGTATCGAGATAGGACTAACATACTCGATGGACTAGCGGTTGTGCAACATGATAGGTATTCAGACTAGTCAAGATAAATAGCTGCATGCCGAGTTGCGGGTCAGGGCCATTGGACAAGTGGCACCACAAATTACAGGGCTTATTTGGAAAAAATATTGATTTGTGCATGCATTGTGTTACGGGACCTTCAAGACGCCCAAGAGGGGTAGTAATGCTTACTAGGGCTATGGACGATATAGTGGAGATAAGGGCAGTTAGTCTTACTAGAATTCTTGAGATGCTTGACATAGCTTCATTGCGCATGAGACCAGGGTGGGGACGGGATGAGGTCTCTGTCCTCATATGGACACGGAGTTTTGTTACGGGATTGAGTGTCGGATGTCGCGTACATCCACTCATTCTTAGGGTAGAAGTGGATGTGCTTCTATCTAGTTGGCCGGTAAAGTTGCTCTAATGCCACAAGTGGGTATAGTGGACAGGCTGACCTATGAATGTGTGTTTATTTCATGATGAAGCGTGTGTGTTGGTTGATAAACACACCGTTATGATTAGATATGGTTATGGAAACCGAGATTTTGAAAATGAGAAATTTTAAAGAAAATAAGGAGTCTCGTACACTCCAACTTAAAAACTAAATTTATTGAAATTACATTTCTTTTGAAATACTCATTCATTGAGTTGTATAAACTCGCCCACACTTTTTATCCCTTTCCAAGAAATTGTGAAAATGACTAGGGATAACACAAAGTCTTACCCTCTATCAGATATGCTTAATTTCTCTTAAGTTTTCTTTTTATTTGATATATGTCATTTCAGGGAACAAGGTTGAAAGTACGCCTAGTTCCTCTTGAGTTAAAATGAAGAAACTCCTCTTGAACCAAGAGAGCGGTGGGTTGTTCACTGGGATTCGACCAAATCGGGTCGGGGAATGACAACTTGAGTGGTATTAGAGCCTAGTTCCCTTGAAACATTATTAATATTATGCCTTAACATTTATTCAACTTTAAACTATCGTGTAGGAAGGAGAATTCCTAGTAAGTTCGCGGTGAAATCCATTCCTCCACCCATAACCCTGAAAAAGACACTCAACCTAAGGGAGGAAGCTACACAAAGGTTCCTAAAGGGAGAGAAAAGAGTACCCAAGGACATGGTGGAAGACTACCAAAAACTGGTAGGAGCCTTGTTGGAACCAGAGAGCATCATATACCCTCCTCCCAGACAAGAGGAACTGGTATCTCCTCCTAAAAGCCCAACCCCTCCTCCTCCAGTCCCATAACAACCGAAGAGGAATCCAACCAAGAAGGAGGCCTTAGATAATTTCTAGGATGCGTATGCCACCTTCATGAAGGTCCACAAGTACCTGCACCTACTCAACCTGAATTCAATCCCTCCCAATGGATGAAGTGGACCTATGAGTGTGAGGTTGAGGTACTAAGGTGGTACGGATTGGAGGCCATACATGAGATTCGTCCTATAAGGGAATACGAGTGGACCCCAACTAGTCCCTTAGAACCTTCCGATCAAGAATCCCACAATCACTCCAGAGTTAACTCTCAACCTATGACCCCAAGGGATTAGGGGGTAGAAAATTTTGTAATAAGCCAAATATGGTAAGAGAACATTTCTTAAGTTAATAAAAGTGAAATATTTTATCAAACTTCTGAGTTCCTTGATAAATTCAAAGATCTAATAATAAAGATTTAAAAGTAAGAGGTAGGAAATCACCTAAGGAAGATGGGTTAGCTACACCCTTAAAGATTTTCCTCGGAAGTATAATAAGAAAGAATTCACCAAGGGAGATCTTAAGAAAAGGAAAAAGAAGTTGGAACAAAGGGAAGTAAACATCAAAGAGTATAGATTCATGAAGAGTTCAAGGACTTACGAATAGGCTCGAAGCATAAAAGTAAGGAAAAACAAGGAGTAGAATATTCCAAATGAACCAAAAGAATGGAAGCTGATCAAGAAGAAACGAAAGTAAGTATGGGGGAACACCAAGGATGTCAAGACCACTAAGGAAAGATGGGAATAAAGTAGAATAACAAGAAAGCCCAGGTATAACAACTACTTTTAAAGAACTAAGATACAATTTCTTAAGAACTCCGTATGATAGGGAGATTTGCGGAAAGCGGAGGTATGGGACCAAAAGAGGAAGAAAAGCTGGAGTGGATGAACCATACAAGATTCTTAAGTTTAAGTGAAGATTAAAAAGAGAGAACTTCTAAAGAACGGTAGGGTGATCAAATGAAAGAATCCTAGAATGTGAGACATTAGAAGGAAGATATGAATAGGAAGTTGGATGGAGGAAGGAGAAAGCTCTAGGTTAAGAAAAACAATTGAGGAAGTGTTGTAAAAGATTGAGCCAAATAAGGACTTTAGTAAGATGTACAAATAACTAAGTGAGTGTTCGGGAAGGTTAAGTACAACCTTTTTACAGGAAGACATGGAAACCCAAATAGAAATTTTAGACAAATCCAAATGAAGAAATAAACTCCTATTGACCAGATCATTCGGAAGAGTAAACAAAGCTCTAATAAAAACTAAGGAGTAGAAAGGAATACACCCTAATCGAGACAAGGGAGGAATACCAAGGACACAAAGATACGAAAGATTGGATACAAGAGGGAGGCAAGGTTCACCTCAAGGGAATAAATAAGTTCTGAGAGCAAATGAGGATGAGGTAAGATGAACGAAAAATACTCGTAGGATCTCAAGAGTAAAGGTAAGCAAGTGAAGATAGCTACTAGGAAGAACATTTAGGAGTGTATATTCACAATGGTAAAAGTTAGAAGAAAATTCTGAGAGAAAAGAAGCGTAAAACTTACCAAGAAAGGAAACCGTGAAAGAACACATTAGTACCAATTAAAAGGAAATGAAACCAACAAAATTGAGAAGAAGATAAGCTCCTCAAAGATAAGCTGCAAGATATGAAAGGATCAAGTACAAAAGGAAAGAGATTGTGAAGATCCAAGGGAGATGATATGAAAGTCAAACCCAAGTAACGTGTAAGTAGGAAGATGACATCAAAAGATGTCATACACGTAAAAAAGGGACTGACTAGAATGAAGGATTGTGAAATGATCACGATGTGATTAAAAATGGATTTAAAAGAAGAAACCTTAGAAAGGAAGGGCGTCAATGGAAATGAGGAATGAAATAAGAAAGGAAGAGCTTTAGTATGTCAATAAGTTATCGGAAGCTCAAGGACTTGAAGATTGAATGACCAAATATAGAAGTCGGAAAAGACGAGTAAGTAAGAAAATCGATATGGCTATAATGATGTGAAGTCAAAGACAAGTTCCATAGAATGTCATGCAACAAGGGGCATGTAAACCCAACTATCCTAGGGAAAATATGACTTAGGCAAAGCAGGATCTATGATTAAGGCATGACAAAGTCAAGCGTAAAGGTGATAACCAAAGAATGAGGAAAGGATCCATGTATGATGAAAAGGTGATAAACACCCAAACCCCGGAACTCATAATCCTAAAAACTTAGGTAAAGGAGTTTGGAATGGAGAAATGGTGCCTTGGGAAAGAAAAAATGTTACTAAAGGAAATGATTCTAAGACTTCTAGGGAGATATGCTCATCTAAAGTAAGTTTGATGGAATGAGGAAAGGATCAGAATGAGACGAGAATCTTTGCTATGTGATGTGAGGGATGAATGGAAATAACCGAGAAGGTTGTAAGACGATAAACTAGAACATTTATATATCAATGAAATGTTTATTCCAGTATGCAAAAAGTGTGAAATAAGTTTTGGGGAAAAAACTCCTAAAAGGAGGGGAGAGTTATAAACCCTGCTCTTTGGAGTTAAGGAAAATTGGGAAAAGAATCGGTCAAACCAAGTGAGAAAACCGAATCGATTCACAAACCTGATCATCGGGGAATAGGAAAATTGGGAAATTTACAACTCCCAAGTGACCCTAGGTTCATAAACCTTGGAAAAGAACCTTAGGACAAATTGGGAGAGAAAAACTAGACCGGTTTGGGTGAATCAGATCTAAACCAAATTGAACCGGTTTATGAACTGAACTGGTTTATGAACCGGAATTGATAGAGAGAGGGCAAACTGGGGAATTTATGGATTACAAGTGACCTAAAAAGTCACATAAGTCATGAAAAAATACTTTAGGATGAATGGGGGATGAAAACCAAACCGGTTCAAGTGAACTAGATCCGAACTGGATTGAACCAGTCTGGACTGATTTGAACCACTATTGAATCAGATGCTAAATTCATTTTTCTAGGTAGTTTAAAAAATTCCAATTAAAGAATTGAGGCCACTATTTGATAGAGAATGAATTTACAAAATTTTAATTTTGAAAAACTCGGTCCAATCTGGCATGAACCAATTAGTTTAAACTTTGAACCTAGTTTGAACTGGTCTGGTCCGATTCGGAACAGTGTCATCTCCTTCCTTTAGATGACAACACTGTTCACTCCCCGAAAAATCAAACCACCACTGATGAAGAGGAAACATTTCCATTTAGTACATTTTAGGACACCAATGACTGTCATAAAGGTGCCAAATGGATGACCGACGAGTCCCCGAGCTCCCTATATAAAGGGCCCCTCTCCATTCATCCTCTCCACACATGAAAAACTCACTCTCTCTCAACTACTCAGTTTTTTGGCAAAGCTCAAACTAGAGCTCTTACATAGGGACTTTTCTGAGCCAAAGAAGGTGTGGTCGAGTTCCTTAAAACCGGGGAGAAGTCAGCTACATGGTGGTAGTCTCCAATCGCTCCGAGGGTCGCTAGAGAAGTGTAAGCATGTTCGAATAGTGAAGTAGCTCCAGCGGATCAAAGCTACCCTATTTATGTCGAGCTAAAATTGGCCAATTCAAGCCCTCCTCAAGGCAAACCAAGCTCTTCCAACACCTCCTTGACCCTCATGTAGCCGAATTAGAACTGAAGGGTAAGCTAATTTGGCTTCCCTCTATAATTTTCGATTGGAGCAAGAGAGAACTGACTAAATTTTGACGATAAAATTCTCACTTGATTCGGCATCAATTGATACAATTCTTGATTTTATGAGTAACCTCAGGAAGAGAGCTATATGCCCAGATTGAAAGCTTGGACCGCCGCGCCCCCGACGGTAAGCATTCGAAGCTTTCTCTCTCTACGTTCTATTTATCAGTGATGCTCTATTTGAGCTCGTTTCGATGTCAAATCGTGCGATTCAAAGTACAACTGAGTCGTATGAAGATGTGAGAACTCCAATTTAACTTCAATTTCAATAATTAAACTTGTTTGATTGGTCAATTTGATGAAATCAAATTCGGCTGTGTTGGAAAGTTGAAATTGAGAGAAAAATTGGGGAAATTTTGAGGATTTCAAAATTTCGAGGGACTGAAATGCAATTTTCTAAAATTGAGGGCCAATTGGGCATGATATGAGTGTTGGAGGACCAATTGAGCAAATTTTGGAATTATTAGGGTAAAACTTACCATTTTTGTAATGAAGGGGCAAAATGGTAATTTTAGAAAAAGTGAGGACCAAATTGGGAATTTGGGAAACTTGAACCCCTTTTTGTAAAATTGAAAAATCGACATTTGGGGCCTAAATTAAAAAGAAAAAGAACTTTAGGGACCAAATTGAAAATATTTGAAAAATTAGATATTTTTAGTCATTTATAATGAATGAAGGCTATCAAGCCAAATGATAATGAATAAAGATGTTCATACCATGTAGGAACACGAGATATCGGGAACGCCAGCTGAGACGAAGCTTGCAAGGGACAAAAGCCAATTTAGAAGAAATACATTGCACAATCAGGTGAGTAGAATTTTTATATCATATCCAGTTGGGATGATAAGCACCTCAAAAATGAAAACCCACTACTAAGTAGAATTTTAAACATCACATCTGAATTGGGTGTTGTGGAAATTACGTGGAAAAATTACTTATTTGTGGTAAGTAGATCATACCTGGTTGATATGATGAAAACTTCCTAGAAGGAAGTGGAAAACTCACTTATCGATTATAAGCGAAGATGTCCTCATACTCGGTTGGTGTGATGGACGATTAAAAAGTTTGTTTTGTCAGAAGTGCTCTCCCCTAATTATGTGCCCCTGCTTAAAAAGTTTGGGAGACTTTCGTGACGGGAGCTCAAATAGCTCAGTTATGTCGGAAGCCTTGGTTTTGGAACTTGGTGGCTAATGATGCGAACCCCGCCAATATGCTGACGATACCCTACACCAAATATGGCAAGACCCCAAGACTTTCACGATGCAAGTACGAAAAGATGAAAACCGAGATTTTAAAAATGAGAAATTTGAAAAAAATAAGGAGTCTCGCATACTCCAACATAAAAACTATATTTTTTGAAATTACATTTCTTTTGAAATACCCATTCACTGAGTTGTAGAAACTCACCCACCCTTTTTATCCCTTTTCAGGAAATAGAGAAAATGACTAGGGATAACACCAAGCCCTACCCTCTGTCAGGTATGCTTAATTTCTCTTAAGCTTGCATTTTATTTGATATATGTCATTCCAAGGAACAAGGTTAAAGTACGCATGGCTCCTCTTGAGTTAAAAGGAGGAAACTACTCTTGACCCAAGAAAGCGGCATGTTGTTCATGTTGATTTGACTAAACCGGGTCGGGGTGTGACATAGTCCCACACACATGCATGGTCTATGCTTAGGCATCACTACTGTGCGACTCATCGTCCGCACCTCGACCTGGTAACTCATGCCAAAACAAAAGCATTAAATATGCTTATTTGGTACTACCGAGCTACATATAGCTCACATCTCAACTCCCCGCAACTTAGGCTTAAATAAAATCATGGGAAACTCATGGACCTAAAGCAACCAAATCACATACTCGAAATGGATCGCCACTTTCGTAAATCTCGTACTGGGAAGTTGGGGTCTATGAGGCCCAAGTCTCTCTTCTCACCACCGGCACCTTACTTGTGCCTTCTCAAACCTCAGTACCTGAATACCATGGGGCTACTCAGGCCCCCAAACAACACAACACATGGGGCTACTCACAACCCTCTTTTTACTTTCATACCTCATTCGTGGATGTCGAGGACTTGTCCTCACCCATCACACTATATACTCTAGTTGTCTCCTGATGCCATACACACAAGTATATGTATACCCCGCATGCCCTCTGCTAACACGCACAAAAGTATATATTGAACTTGAGTGATCTGAAAGTATTAATTACACCCTCCTTACTCCACTTCTAGTCTTACCCTAGGCATTGTTTCTACCCCTTCGAGCATGCTGACAACTTCCATTTTCACAATCACGGGTATATATAACGTTATAACAATGAAAACACACACGACTTCAAGTCATAATTGTGGTGCTCATGGCCATTTCTCATAACGGTGCTACAGGCACCATGTTACCGGGAGCTCGGTGCACACGTGCCCAACTTTCCCCATCGTTATGCACACAAGAATTCACACAATAATCAACATGGATAACCAGGAGTTCAAATCCTCTCTGGTCATCTCTCCTTAAGGACGTGTGCACAAACATCTGGAGTACGACTCTACAGGAGTCGAATTCCCTTTGCAAACAACTAGCCTAGACTCGGGTCTCACGACATGATCCTCGACCCAATCACTACAAAAACAATGCACACATACTGGGCGTCTGACCCTCATTAGCCCTCTCCCCAATTCACACAATGACACTATGTCAAAATAGTTTTTCCTTGTTTTCTCAAATGACAGTATTCTTTTCATACCCCGGTACGTATGCCTGATTTTTACTCATATTTTAAAAACGGTATTTGCTTTAGTTGGCATGCTATTACCAATTCACACTTATTATATGAGCTTTTAAGATACAACTTACTGCTTTACTTCACATGGTCACACAAGCAAGCAATTAAGGCACTTGGTTGATCTAATAGGATGCGTCGTCAAAATAACCCACTCATCATTTTCATTGGGACGTATTCATCCTGGCCATTATTTACTCTATCTTTGGTTGTGTGATCCTTGTGTGATCCACTGCACGATTCATTCTACATAAACTATATTGAACGATCAAGTTAGTTTAGAGGTTTACTAAATACTCACAACTGTTATCCCATTATTTTCCATAACTTACGATTTTGCCACTTGGGCTAGATTCTCTTGACTAACATGTCGATAACCCTTCATAATTGCTAATCACACCTATGATTTCCTTCAAAATTAAGGTTAGACCAAATTAGATTTTATTCACCAAAATGCCCCGAAAGTTTCTAAGTTCTTTACTAGATAACCTAACTTTTCCCAAAGTTTGCATTTTGGTCGTTAAGTGTGGTAAAATTATCATTTTTCTCTTACTCATAAAAAAATCCCTCAATTGGGACCTTAGAATTCCCAATTCTCTCTTTTGGGTGCTCATAACTTCTTTAAACTTACTTAGGCTCCAAAAATGTATTAATTACATTTTGATCCATAAAATGGGCAAAATGATAAAATTTCCCCTTATTTGCAAAAATATTCATTTTTGCATATTTATTTTGTCAAAATTACAATTTGCCCCTTTATTCAGAAAGGGTATTTAATTTTTTTGTTTGTATGATATAAATGTATTGAAAGTTTTCCATGAACAAATCGTGAGAAGTTCTTACGGGTAGTAAGGAACAATGTTTTAGCTTGTGAGATACGAGTAGTAAAATCAACTAGAAAATCATGTGAAAGATTTTCAATGATAAACAAGTAGTAGCTTGTTATGTTGATACCCAATACATTTGGATAAAAAGAAAGGTATTCCTTATGCATATTCGAGTCCCAGAGATATGCTTATCAACTATAAGTAAAATTTTAAGACATGTTATAATTGAACCGAATGATAGGTTTTTTCATATGAAGTGAACAAATTACAAACTTGTAGAATACAAGTTTATTTCTTTTAAATCTCTACAAGCTTACCTATGGTGAACCCTTGTTTTAGCAAACCTCCTTGAATTCTTATTTGGAGTATGTGCTGAATTGTGTACATGACGTAACGTATTTCCTTTGTTGGAGTACTTCCCTTATTTCTGATCATACTTCATTAATCTTGCCTTGAGCGTTCATCCAATATAATTTCCTAGGTTAGATCCAATCATCCTTCCATGTGTTGTTCAATTAAGGATTCCCCTAACCCCATGGTCCTAGTGTAGTCTTGATGGTGTCTTTGGTCATAACAGAATCTTCTTCCTAGATATTCATGTCTTTTATCATTCCTTATAATATCAAACCCCTTTCCTAGAAGGTCCTAGAAGGTGTTGGTCACTCCCAAGTGATTTTATTGGGTTTTTTTCCATCTTGAATTTCTTTGTTGATCGGTGTCACCGTGTTGGCCGTTTGGCCCCTTTTCTACTATGAGAAACCCTTAGCTAGTTCCACATTTTGTACCAGTCATAGTTTCCATCTTTTATTCTTGGTCTCTTTCTTATTTGTGGTAACTTTCCTAGTTTACCAAATTCATTGGCGGTGGATTGTCCATCACTCCTACATCATAACTCAATTTGATGAGACATATAATAAAATGCTTTATCCATTCTTAATTAAAGGTTTTCTTATGTCCTTTGGGCATCTCTTTGTGACAGTACCCTTCATACTTCGTATCTTATGAATCTAGTTACTTTTTAAGGGTGCCTTATGCAATTCATCTAGAACTTTCACTTCATATTGTGGGTTCATCTGGAACTTTCACTTCGTACTTCGTATCTTATGAATCTAGTTACTTTTTAAGGGCGCCTTACGCAATTCATCTGGAACTTTCTCTTCATATTATGGGTTCATCCTATGTAGTTCTAATCCATCCTCTTTGCAAAAAGGGTGGTCACTCTTCTAACTACTCCAGAGCTATTGCTCATAAATTGAGGAAACCTTGTGTTCCCCCACCCATCAGGGTGTCCCTTATTACTCTAGTTTTTTTCACATACTTTTCACCTATTTGGTCTAGGACATCGTGCCTCATCAATCTTAATCCATTTTATGGCTGTTTAAGTCATATGTTCAACATAATTATTGTAAACTTCGCCCTTTGGAGTTAAGGAAAATTGGGGAAAGAACTGGTAAAACCGAGTGAGAAAACCAAACCGGATGACAAACCCCGATCATAGGGAATGGGAAAATTGGGAAATTGACAACTCCTGAGTTACCCAAAGGGTCATAAAAACCTAGGAAAGCGACCTTAGGACAATTTAGGAAAGAAAACCAGACCAGTTCAGGTGAATCGGATCCGAACTGAATTGAACCGGTCTAGACTGGTTTGAACTACTATTGAATAGAATGATAAATTCATTTTTCTAGGTGGCTTAAAAAATTCAAATTGAATAATTGAGGCCATCATTTGATAGAGAATGAACTTATATGAATTTACAAAATTTTAATTTTGAAAAACTCGGTCCAATCTGGCCTAAATTGGCCGATTTAAGCGTTGAACCTGGTTCGAACCTGTCCAGTCCGATTCAGAATAGTGTCGTCTTCTTTCTTCAGATGACAACACTTTTCACTCGCTGGGAAATCTAATAGCGTCGATGAAGAAGAAACGTTTCCATTCAGTATGTTTCAGGCCATTAATGAATGTCATTAAGGTGCCAAACGTATGACCGGATAGTCCACGAGCTCCCTATATAAAGAGCCCCTCTCCATTCATCCTCCATATAATTGAAAACCTCACTGTCCCTCAGCTACTTAGTCTTCTAACAAAGCTCAAACCAGAGCTCCAACATAGGATCTTTTCTGAGCTAAAGAAGGTATGGTTGGGTTCCTTAGACTCAAGGAGAAGTCATCTACACGGTAGCAGTCTCCAATTGCTCTAAGGGCCGCCAGAGAAGCGCCAACATGATAGAATAGTGAAGCATCTCCTGCGGACACAAGCTGCCCTATTTTTTTCAAGCTGAAATTAGCCAATTCGAGCCCTCCTCAAGCCAAACCAATCTCTCCCAACACTCCCTCAGCCCTCATATGATCGAATTAGAGTGGAAAGGTAAGCTAATTTGGCTCCCCTCTCTTAATTCCGATCAGTGCTAGAGAGAGAACAGACAGCTTTTTACTGACCAAATTCTCCCTCAATTCAACATGAATTGATATGATTCTTGATTCCAGGAGTAACCTTAGGATGAGAGCTCTCTGTCCAGATCGAAAGCTCGGACCGTCGCGTCCCACATGGTAAGCTTTCAAAACTTTCTCCCTCTACGTTCAGTTTTTTGGCGAAGCTCCGTTTGCGCTCGTTCCGACGTCAATTCGTGCGATTCAAAGTGCAATTAAATTGTATGGATGTGTAGAAACTTAAACCTACCTTCAATTTCAACAATTAACCTTGTTTGGTCAGTCAATTTGATGAAATCAAATTTAGCAAAGTTGAAAGGTTGAAATTGGAGAAAAAATTGTGAAAATTTTGGGGATTTTGAAAATTTAAGGGACTAAAGTGTAATTTCCTAAAATTGAAGGCCAATTAGACATGAAAAAGATCCTGGAGGACCAATTGGTCAATTTTTGGAAAATTTGGGGTGAAATTTACCATTTTTGTAAAGTAGGGGCAAAATGGTAATTTTGGAAAAATTGGGGACCAAATTGGGAATTTGGGAAAATTGAACCCCTTTTTGTAATTTTGAATAAATTGAGGCCCCAAAGTAAGTTTTTGAAGTTTTGGGTCTTAATCTGTGGAAAAATTGGCATTAGGCACCTAAAGTTAAAGAAAAAGATCTTTAGGGACCTAATTATAATTAATTGAAAAGTTGGGTATTTTATTTATTCGCGATGAATGAAGGTTATCAAGCCAAAGTATAATAAAAAAGGATGTTCATATCATCTAGGAACACGAAGTACCGGGAATGCCAGGTAAGATAAGCTCGTGAGGAGACGAAAAGCGAGTAAAGAATTATTCACGGCATTTACGGGTGAGTGAGATTTTTACATCATACCTGGTTGGGATGATGAACACCTCAGAAATTAAAACCCATTACTTATCGGTTGTAAGTAGATCATACTTGGTTGGTATGATGAACTTCCTAGAAGGAAGTAGAAAACCCGTTCATCGATTATGAGCGGAGATGTCCTCATACCCGGTTGGTGTGATGGATAGTTGAAAGATTATTTTTTGTCGGAAGTGCTATCCTCTAATTGTGTGCCATTGCTTAAACTTTTTGGGAGACCTTCTTGACAGGAGCTCGAATAGCTTAGATAGGCCGGAGGAAAACTATTGTTTTGTGCATGCACTAAGGTACGTGACCTTCAAGATTCCCTAGAGGAGGTAATGATGCATCCTAGGGGCTACTGAGCGACATGGTGGAGATAAGGGCAGATTGTCGTGCCAGCAGTCAGGGAAGATCAATGTAGCTTCATGTGCATGAAACTGGGGTGGGATCAGGATGAGGTCTCTATCCTCAAACGAACACATAGTTTCTTTATGGGATTGAGGGTCGGATGTCGTGTACATCCACTCATTCTCTGGGTAGAAGTGGACGAGCTTCTATATAGGTGGCCGGTAAAGTCGCTCCGACACCATAAGTGGGTGCAGTGGACGTGATGCCCTACGAATGTGTGTTCCATTCATGATAACGGGCGTGTGTTGGTTGATAAACACACCATTTGTAGTTAATGATGAGAAATGGCTACGAAAACTGTGATTTTGAGGATGAAATATCTTAAAGGAAATAAGGAGTCTAGCACACTCTAATTCAAAAACTATTTTTATTGAAACTTTATTTTTTTTTAAAATTCTCATTCAATGAGTTGTAGAAACACACCCACCCTTTTGATCCTTTTTTAGGAATAGAGAAATGACTAGGGATAACAACCGGCCTTAACCTCTATCAGGTATGCTTGATTTTCTTAAGCTTGCATTTTATATGATATATGTCTTCTAGGGAATAAGGTTGAGATTACGCATGGCTCCTCTTGAATTAAGGATGTGGGAAATCCCTCTTGAACCAAGGGAGTGGTAGGTTGATCATGGGGATCTGACCAAATTGGGTTGGGGCGTGACAATTACCCCCTTCCTTCTTTAAAGATGTGGTGGCTCTTTTGGTTCTTCTTAATTGATTTCTCAAAAATTGGGAGGCCCCACATCTTCGTTCCTTAAATATCCCACAATTGGTAGCCATTGTTCTATAGCTCCGCCTCTTTTTTTATAGAATCTCCATTGAGACATTTTGTGTCATTCGTTTAACTTTTGTATTGTAGAAATGTTTTCATTCCCCACTATCGTGACCTGATAGGTGCCCAATCCTCCTTGTCCGGGGTTCTTAGTATGAGTGGAGTGCCTTTCCATAATACTCCTTTGGTACATTTCTCCCAATTCCTTCATTGGGTGACAAGGATCATTGGGATCTTGTCTATGTGGTTGTCCTTAATATCATCCTAACATTCATTATGTCACGCCCTGACTCGGTTTAGTTGGATGCCCGTGATCAACCCGCTTGTCCCTTAGTTTAAGAGGGGTTTCCCCTTTCTTTTATTCAAGAGAAGCCATGCGTAAATTCAAACCTTGTTCTGTGGAATATCATAAATCAATCAAATGCAAGCTTAAAAGGAACTTTAAGCATACCTAATAGAGAGTACATCTTTATGCTCTCTTTCATTCTATCTCCTTACTCTTGAAAATGGGGTAAAGAGAGGGGGTGAGTTTCTACAACTCAGTGAGCGGGGGTTGGGAGTGAGTTTTCAAAATAACTTTAGTTTATCTAAATCATTCCAAGGTTATCATTTTCTTTAAAAGGATTTTTCCTCAATTTCAGTTTTCAAAACGCTTTCCATTTCCATATTAGGTGTGTTTAGCTTTCTTAGCCCATCCCCTTCCTCGGGAGGGGTTTAGCAAACAAACACACGCCCTTCATCAGGAAGGGTACACACATTCATAGGTGTAGCCTGTCCACTACACCCACTTGTGGATCGGAGTATCTTTACCATCCACTAAGATAGAAACCCATCCACTTCTACCTTGGGTCTGAGTGGAATGTCCCAGATGTCCAACCCTCAGACCTGAAAGCCACTTCCTATCCATATGAGGATGAAGACCTCATCCTGACCCCACCCCGGTCTCATGCGCAAGAAGCTCCTAGAGCTTCATGACTAATTGGCACGATAAACTGCCCTTATTTCCCCCATGACGTCCAACAACCCTTGGGACCCATCACTACCCCTAGGGCATCTTGATAGTTTTGTACATCAAGTGCATGCACAAACAAGAGTTTTTCATATCATAGCCATCATCTTTGGTGCCAATGGTCCAATGACCTCGATTGTCATGCACCAACCCGATTTGGTCGGATCCTCATGAACAACCCGCTGTTCTCTTGGTTCAAGAGGGGTTTCCTCCTTCTTTAACTCAAGAGGTGTAAAGCCTGCCCTTTTGAGCTAAGGAAAATCGGGAAGGGAACCGGTCAAACTGAGTGAGAAAACCGAACTTGTTTAGAAACCTGATCAATTGTGAATTGGCAATTTAGGAATTTACAACTCCCAGGTGATCCAAAGGGTTCATAATACTATGGAAAAGAACCTTAGGACAAATTGGAAGAGGAAAATTAGACTAGTTTGGATGAACCGAGTCCAACAGAATTGAACCGGTTTATGAACCGAGTCAGTTCATTAACCGGAATCGATAGAGATTGGGAAAAACAAAGGAATTCAACTCCATTGTACCCTAAAGAAAATCATAAACCTTGGTAAGGAACCTTAGAACAAAGTGGGAGAGAAAAACCAGATCAATTCAGGTGAACTGGATTGAACTGGTTTAAGGACCAAGTCGGTTTATGAACCAGAATAGATAAAAAGATATTAAGCCGGGAATTTTATGGACCCTAAGTGACCCAAAGAGTCACAAAAGACATGGAAATGGACTTGTGAAGGAATTGGGGATGAAAACCAAACCGGTTTAGGTGAACCGGATCCGAACCGGTTCGGACCGGTTTGAACCACTATTGAATCGAATTCTAAATTCATTTTTTCTAGATGGCTTAAATAATTCAAATTAGAGATTTGAGGCCACCATTGGATAGAGAATGAATTTAGATAAATTTATAAACTTTTAGATTTGAAAAACTCAGTCGAATGGGGGGGAGGGGGTGAACCGGTCGGTTTAAGCTTTGAACCTGGTTTAGATCGGTCTGGTGCGGTTCAGAACAGTGTCATCTTCTTCCTTAGGATGATAGCACTTTTCACTCATCGAAAAATTGAAGAAACACCGGTGAAGAAGAAACACTTTTGTTCAGGGCATTTAAGGTTTTCAATGTCAGTAATAACGGTGCCAAACGGACTGCCAATGGGTCCCCGAGCTCCCTATATAAAGAGCGCCTCCCCATTCATCCTCTCCACACCTGAAAACTCCATTCTCTCTCAACTGCTCCATTTTCTAGTGAAGCTCAAACTAGAGCTCTAACATGGAGTCTTTTGTGAGCCAAACAAGGCAAGGTCGGGTTCTTTAGAATAGGGGAGAAGTCAGCTACACGTCTATAGTCTCCGTTCACTCCGAGGGTTGCCGACGTGATGAAATAGTAAAGCAGCTCCGACGGACCAAAGCTGCCCTATTTCGGCCGAGCTGAAATTGGCCATTTCGAGCCCTTCTCAGGCCAAACCAAGCCTTCCCAACACTTCCTCAGCCCTCCCACGACCGAATTAGGATTGAAAGGTAAGCCAATTCCGCTCCCCTCTGCAATTTCTGGTTGGTGCTAGAGAGAGAACCGACAGAATTTCAATGATGATATTCTAACTCAATTCAGCATCAATTGATGCGATTCTTGATTCTAGGATGAACCTTAGGATGAGAGCTATCTGCCCAGATCAAAAGCTCGGACCACTGTGCCCTCACCGGTGAGAAATCGAAGCTTTCTCTCTTAATAGTCTATTTTCCGACGAAACTCCGTTTGAGCTCGTTCCAGCGTTAAAATCTGCGATTCAAAGTTACTTAGAATCATATGAATATGTAGGAACTTAATTTCAACTCCAATTTTAACAATTAAAGGTGTTTGATCAGTCAATTTGATGAAATCAAATTCGACAGTGTTGAAGAGTTGAAATTGGTGGAAAAAATTGGGGAAATTTGGGGATTTTGGAAAATTCGAAGGACCAAAATGTAATTTTCTAAAATTGAGGGTCAATTGGTCATGATAAGAATATTAGAGGGCCAATTGAGAAATTTTAGAATTTTTGGGGCAAAACTTACCATTTTTGTAAAGGAAGGGTAAAATGGTAATTTTGGAAAAAGAATTGAGGGACCAAATTGGAAATTTGGGAAATTAAACCCCTTTGTGTGAAATTTAATAATTTGAGGTCCCAAGGTAAATTTTAAAAGTTTCGTGACTCAAATTTAGGGAAAAACCCAGTAATAAGGACTTAAAGTTAAAGAAAAATAACTTTAGGGACCTAATTGGAAATATATGTAAAGTTAGGTTTTCTCATTCATTTGGAATAAATGAGGGCTATTTAGCTAAAGAATAATGAACAACCATGTTCATTTTTGTGTAGAAGAACGAGGTGTTGGGAATGCTAGTCGAGGTCCAGCTTACTAAGGACGGAACCCGACTAAGTGGAATTTCACTACACAATCGGGTGAGTGGGTTTACTAATGTTATACCCGGTTGGGTTGATGAACACAACTTAAATTTAAAAACCACTTTCCAGTTGTGAGTTGGATTATATATCATACCCGGTTGAAGATGATAAGTACCTTGGTATAAAAACCCACTTTTTAGAGGAATTTTAATCATCACAACTTAGAGAAAGTGATGTGAAAACCATGCGGAAAAACTATTTACCGGTTGTAAGTAGATCATACCTGGTTGGTATGATGAGACTTCCTCGAAGGAAGTTGAAAACCCGTTCATCGGTCATGAACGGAGATGTCCTTATACCAGTTAGTATAATGGAAAATGAAAACCTATTTTGTCGGAAGTGTTCTCCACTGACTGTGTGCCAATGCTTAAACTATTTGGGAGACCCTCTTGATGGGAGCTCGAATAGTTCTTATAGGCCCGGGGCCTCGGTTTTGGAACTTGCGGGCTAATATGCCCTGTTTTTGAAAAACTCGAACAGTGGGCCATAGGCCAATGGACACAAGCAAGAGCTCGTAAACGAACATGATATATGTGCTATAAAACTTAATAAGTTAATTGTTTGGTCATGGTACCAAGGTAGGTCTGACATACTCAGTCAACTAGTAGTAGTGCGACATGATGGGTCTCCGAACCAGTCAAGATAAACAACTACATGTTGAGTTGAAGATTAGGACCGTTGGGACAAATGGCACCACATATTACATGGCAATTTAAGAATACTTTACTTGTGCATGCACTATGAGTATGGGATCATCAAGACGCCCATGAGGGGTAGTGATGTGTCCTAAGGGCCCTAGACGACCCGGTGAGTATAAGGGCAGATCGTCATTCTTGGTCTCTATGCAAAATTTGGAGTAGCACCAAGTGCATGAGACAGGGGTGGGGACGGGATGAGGTCTCTGTCCTCATATCAACATGAAGATGCGATTTCGAGATTGAGGGTTGGATGTCGCGTACATCCACTCATTTCTAGGGTAGAAGTGGTCGTGCTTCTATCTGGGTGGCCAATAAAGTCGCTCCGAAGACACTAGTGGGTTCAGTAGTCGTACTGACCTACGAATGTGTGTAACCTTCATGATAAAGGATGTGTGTTGGGTGATGACACACCGTGGTAAATAAGACATGATGGAAAAGCCACAATTTTTAAATGAAGGGATTTTTGAAAAGAAAGGAGTCTGGCACACTCTATATAAATATTTTTTTTAAAAGTTAAAAGTAGACCTTTGAAAACCCATTCACTGAGTATTTGTACTTAACCACTCCCTTATATCCATTTCAGGAAATCCCCGAAAGCCTACCCTTAAAGATCATCAACTAAGATGCCTGTAAGACAGGTATGTAAAATTTAAAATTTCATGTAGTTTTAATTATGCTATTCCAAGAAATGGTGTAGGTTTAAAGGACGCCTTACTCTTTATGGTTCATAATAAAGGGAAACCCTTTAATAAACCGGGAGAGTGGCAGGTTGATCACGGGGATCCGACCAAATCGGGTCGGGGCATGACAAGTGGAGCCAGATGTAATTTCAGCCTTGTTCCCTAGAATAACGTATATAAAATAAAATGCAAGCTTAAGAGAAATTAAGCATACCTAACTGAGTGTAAGGTTTGGTGTTATCCCCAGTCATTTTTTCTATTTCCTAAAAAGGGATAAAAGGTGGGTGAGTTTCTACAACTCAGTGAATGGGAATAAAAAAATAATTTCAATAAACTAGTTTTTTAATTGGAGTGTGCCAGACTAATTATTTTCTTTAAAATTTCTCATTTTCAAAATCTCAATTTTTCATAGCCATTTATCATTTCAATGGTGTGTTTTTCATTTAACACACACCCTTCATCATGAAGGGATTACACATTCGCAGGCCAGCCCATCCATTGTACCCACTTGTGGCATCGAAGTGACTTTATCGGTCACCTAGATAGAAGCATGTCAACTTCTACCCTGAGAATGAGTGGATGTAAGCGACATCCAACCCTCAATCCCATAACAAAACTCCATGTCTGTATGAGAATAGAGACCTCATCCTGTCCCCACCTCGGTCTCATATGTATGAAACTATGTCGAGCTTCTCAAGACTTATGGTACGACTAATTGCCCTTATCTCCACCAGGTCATCTAAAGCCCTAGGATGCATCACTACCCCTCTTGGGCATTTTAAAGGTCCCGTACACACAGTGCATGCACAAATCAATAATTTTCCATATAAGCCATATAATTTATGGTGTCACTGGTCCAATAGCGCCACCCCTTAACTCGACTTTCAACTATTTGTCTTGACTAGTCCGTAGACTAGTCATGTCGCACTGCCGCTAGTCCATCGAATATGTTGTACATGTCTCGGTACCATGGCCAAGAAATTCATTCACTTAACTTTTCATGCCTTAAAATCATGTTTGTTTATGATCTCCTGCTCATGCCAACTGGCCTAAGGCCCGCTGTTCGAGATTTTCAAAATTGGGCATAATAGCCCCAAGTTCCAAAATCGAGGCCTCCGGCCTATCTAAGCTATTCGAGCTCACGTCAAGAAGGTCTCCCAAAAATTTTAAGCAGTGGCACACATTCAGTGGAGAGCACTTTCGACAAAATAAACTTTTCATTTATCTATCATACCAACCAAAATGAAGACATCACCGCTTATAATCCACAAGCGGGTTTTATACTTCCTTCTAGGAAGTTCATTATACCAATCGGGTATGATCTACTTACAACCGGTGATTAGTTTTTTTCTACTTAATTTCCACATCATTCCTACTAGGAGTGACAGTTAAAATACTACTTAGTGGTGGGTTTTCACTTTCGAGTTGCTTATCATCCCAACCGAGTATGATATAAAATCCCACTCACCCGATCACGCAGTGTATTTCCTCTAAATCGACTTTCCTCCCTTGCGAGTTTTGTCTCAGTTGGCGTTCTCGATATCTCGTGTTCCTACATGGTATGAATAACCTTGTTCATTATCATTTGACTTGATAGCCTTTATTTATTATGAATGACTAAAAATTTCTAACTTTTCAAATGTTTGCAATTTGGTTCCTAAAGTTCTTTTTCTTTTACTTTGGGCCCCAATTGCAGGTTTTTCTCCAAATTGAATCGCAAAACATTTATAATTCACCTTGGGACCTTACTTTATTCAAATTCACAAAAGGGGTTCAAGTTTTCCAAATTTCCAATTTGGTCCTCAATTTTTCCAAAATTACCATTTTGCCCCTCATGTACAAAAATGGTAAGTTTTACTGCAAATTTCCAAAATTTGCTCAATTGGTCCTCCAACACTCTTATCATGCTCAATTGGCCCTCAATTTTATAAAATTGCATTTTAGTCCCTCAAATTTTTGAAATCCCCAATTTCCCTCCAAATTTTCCCCCAATTTCAACTTTCCAACATAGTCGAATATGATTTTATCAAATTGACCAATCAAACAAGATTAATTGTTAAAATTGAAGTTAAATTGGAGTTCCTACATCTTCATATGATTCAATTGCACTTTCAATGGCAAGATTTGACACCGGAACAAGCTAAAATGAAGCTTCGTTGGAAAATAGAACGTAGAGAGAGAAAGATTCGAATGCTTACCGGTGGGGGTGCGACGGTCTGAGGTTTCAATCATGATAGATAGCTCTCATCTTGAAGTTCCTCCTAGGATCAAGAATTGCATCAATTGATGCCAAATTGAGTGAGAATTTTGTCATCGAAATTCTACCGGTTCTCTCTCTAGCACTGGTAAAAAATTATAGAGGGGAGCCAAATTGGTTTACCTTTCAGTTCTAATTCAGCCGTAGGAGGGCTGAGGAGGTGTTGGGAGAGCTTGGCTTGGCATGAGGAGGGTTTAAATGGGTCGATTTTAGCTTGATAGAAATAGGGCAGCTTCAGTCCGCCAAACCCTATTCAACCGAGTTTTTCAAAATTAAAAATTTCTAAATTCATATAAATTCATTCTCTATCAAATGGTGGCATCAATTCTCCAATTGGAATTTTCTAAGCAACCTAGAAAAATGAATTTAACATCCAGTTCAATTGTGGTTCAAACTAGTTCAATGCAATTCGGATCCAGTTCACCTTAACTGATTTGGTTTTCCTCTCCCATTCATCCTAAGTTCCTTTTTCATGACTTTTGTGACTCTTTAGGCCACTCGATATCCATAAATTTCCCAATTTTCCCTCTCTCTATCGGTTTTGGTTGATAAACCGGCTTGGTACATAAATCGTTTCATTTCGGTTTGGATCTGATTCAACTAAACTGGTCTAGTTTTTCTCTCCCAATATTTCCTATAGTTCTTTTCCATGGTTTTATGAACTCTTTGGGTCACTTGGGAGTTGTAAATTTCCCAAATTGTCCATTCACTGATTTTCGAGTTTGTGAACTGGTTCGGTTTTCTCACTCGGTTTATCTGGTTCTTTTCCAGATATTCCTTAACTTCAAAGATCGGGGTTTACAACTCTCCCCTCCTTTTAGGAGTTTTTTCCCCAAAACTTATTTCACACAATTTTTTTTGTACTAGTATGAACCTTCATTGTTATGTGTTTCGGAGTTTATCAACCTACCACCTTCCCAATTGTTTCCGTTTATCCCCTATATCACCTTCTTAAGATCTCCTTTTCGTTCACATCCCTTTTAAATTCCATGGAGTTATTTTTAGCTAAATATATTTCCTTGGAAGACTTAGAATCATCTCCTTAAGTTTACATCCCTCCTTTCCCAATGCACCATTTCTCCATTCTAAACTTCTTTACCTAAGAGTTCAGGACTAGGAGTTCTAGTTATTTTCTTCCAAAGGTTTTAGCGTTATCAATTTTTCATCCTGCACTGATCCTTTCCCCTTTCTTTGGTTATGACTTCTTCATTCCACATTTTTACCCTTGACCTCGTCATGCTTTACTCATAGACTCTTCCTTACCTAAGTCATATTTCCCTGATACAGTTAGGCTTTACATATCCCTTACCGCATGATATTCTCCAGAAATTTTCTTTGACTTTTCATCCCTATAATCGTATTGATTTTTTTACTTCCTCATCTTTTTTAGACTTATTTATTTGGTCATTCAACCTTCAAGTCCTTGAGCTTTCCAATAACTCACTAACATACTAAGACTCTTCCTTTCTTACTTCATTCCTCATTTCCACTAGTGTCCTTCCTTTTTAAGGTCTCTTCTCTTTATTAATCCATTCTTACTCACATCGTGATCATTTCATGATCCGTTATTCTGGTCAGTACCTTTCTTACTCGTATGATGTCTTTTGATGTCGTCTTCCTAATTACACGTTACTTGGGTTTGACTTATACCATGGATCTTCGCGATTTCCTTCCCTTTGTACTTGATCCTTTCATCTCTAGCAGCTTGTATTTGAGGAGCCTATTTTCTTTCCAATTCTATTGGTTCCATCTCTTCCTAATTTGGTACTCCTATGTTTTTCCAAGATTCCCTTCATTGATAAGTTTACACTTCTTTTCTTCTTGAATTCTCTTCCAGTTTTATCATTGTAATTATTCAATTTGGAATGTCCTTGTTTGTTGTTATCTTCACTAGTTTAACTTTACTCTTGAGATCTCATGAGTACTTTTCGTTTATCTTACACCATTCTGTAAACCCCGCACTTTTGAGTTAAGCAAAACCGGGAAAACAACCGGTCAAACCGATCCGGTTTACATTTGGGAACAAGCAATATGGAAATTTACAACTTCTGGGTGATCCAAAGGGTTCATTAAACCTTGGAAAAGAAACTTAAGACAAATTAGAAAATGAAAAACCAAATTGGTTCAGGTTAATGAGGTCTCATAAGAACTCTAAAGTTAAGCGTGTTTGCCTGAGAGTAGTGTGAGGATGGGTGACCTCCTGGGGAGTATAAATAGCCATAAATTAATATATATTTAATTATTAAAATTAATACAAATAATTTATGATAATATTAATACTAGTAATAAATCTCTCCCATTTAATACACGGTTTTACACCTATATAAATAGGTCATCCCCATTAATTCTCCTCACACCCGAACACTTCTCTCCCTCTCTCTCTCTACTGCTCCATTTCCGGGTGAAGCTCGAACTAGAGCTTCGACTTGAACAAAGGTCGGGCTCTTTAGAATCGGGAGAAGATAGCTATTTGGTAGCAAACTCCAGTCAATCCGAGAATCGTTGGAGAAGCGCCGACATGATGGAATAGTGAAGCAGCTCCAGCGGACCGAAGCTGCCCTATTTCTGCCAAGCTGAAATCGGCCATTTCAAGCCCTCCTCAGGCCAAACCAAGCCTTCCCAACACTTCCTCAGTCCTCCCACGGCTGAATTACGACTAAAAGGTAAACCAATTCGGCTCCCCTCTGCAATTTCCGGCCGGTGCTAGAGAGAGAACCGGATTGAAATTCTAATTCAATTCGGCATCAATTGATGCGATTCTTGATTCTAAGATGATCCTCAAGATAAGAGCTATTTGCTCAGATCAAAAGCTCGGACTGTCGTGCCCTCACCGGTGAGAAGTCGAAGCTTTCTCTCTCTACAATCTATTTTTCGGCAAAGCTCCGTTTGAGCTCGTTCCAGCGTTAAAATCTACGATTCAAAGTTCCTTAGAATCGTATGAACATGTAGTAACTCAATTTCAACTCCAATTTCAACAATTAGAGGTGTTTGATTGGTCAATTTGATGAAATCAAATTCAGCAGTGTTGAAGAGTTGAAATTGGGGGAAAAAATTTGGGATTTTTGAAATTCGAAGGACTAAAATGAAATTTTATGAAATTGAGAGCCAATTAGGCATGAAAATAATGTTGGAGGATCAATTGAGAAATTTTAGAATTTTTGGGGCAAAAATTACCATTTTTGTAAAGGAAGGGCAAAATGGTAATTTTGGAAAACTTGGAGCACCAAATTGGAAATTTGAGAAATTAATCCCCTTTTAGTGAAATGGAATAAATTGTGGTCCTATGATAAATTTTAGAAGTTTCGGGACTCAATTCGAGGAAAATCGGCATTAGGGACTTAAAGTTAAAGAGAAATAACTTTTGGGACCTAATTGCAAATAAATGAAAGTTTGACTTTCTCGTTCATTTGGAATAAATGAAGGCGATTAGGCCGAAGGATAATGAACCGAGATGTTCATGTTGTGTAGGAACACGAAGTACCAGGAACGCCATAAAGGACAAGCTCGCTTGAATAAAAAGAACAGGTCTAGTGGAATTCACGGCATTAACGGGTGAGTGGGTTTACAAACATCATACACGATTGGGATGATAAGCACAACTTAAAATTAAAAACCACTTACCAGTTGTGAGTGGGATTATATATCATACCCGGTTGGGAATGATATGTGCCTCATTATAAAAACCCGCTGTTTAGTGGTATTTTAATCATCACCACTTAGAGAAAGTGATGTGAAAATTATGCGGAAAAACTACTTACCAGTTGTAAGTAGATCATACCTGGTTGGTATAATGAGACTTCCTCGAAGGAAGTTGAAAACCCATTCATCGGTTATGAACGAAGATGTCCTTATACTGGTTGGTATAATGGATAGTAAAAACCTATTTTGTCGAAAGTGCTCTCCCCTAACTATGTGTCAATGCTTAAACAATTTGGGAGACCTTCTCGACGGGAGCTCGAATAGCTCTGATAGGTCGAGGGCCTCGGTGTTGGAACTTGGGGGATAAATGTCCAATTTTGAAAATCTCGTTCAGTGGGCCCAAGCCCAGTTGGCACGAGCAGGAGCTCGTAAACGAACATAATAGATGTGCCATAAAACTTAATAAGCAAATTGTTTGGCCATGGTACCAAGATAGGACCGACATGCTCAGTCAACTAGCGGTAGTGCGACATGACAGGTCGACGGACCAATCAAGACAAGCAACTACGGGTTGAGTTGAGAGTTAGGGCCGTTGGACCAGTGGCACCACATATTACATGGCAATATGAGAAAACATTGTTTGTGCATGCACTGTGAGTACGAGATCATCAAGACGCCCATGAGGGTTTGTGATGTGTCCTAAGGGCACTGGACAACCTGGTGGCTATAAGAGCAGTTCGTCGTTCCAGGTGTTTGTGTGAAATTTAGAGTAGCACCAAGTGCATGAGACCGGGGTGGGGACAGGATGAGGTCTCTGTCCTCATACGGACATGAAGAAGTGATTTCGGGATTGTGGGTCGGATGTCGCGTACTTCCACTCATTCCCAAGGTAGAAGTGGTTGTACTTCTATCCGGTGGCAGGAAAAGTCGCTCCGAAGCCACTAGCAAGTTCAGTAGTGATACTGACTTGCGAATGTGTGTAACCTTCATGATGAAGGATGTGTGTTGGGTGATGACACACCGGTAATTATGAAATAATGGAAAAACCCGAATTTTTTTATGAAGGGATTTTTGAAAACAAAGGAGTATGACACACTATATAAATGTTTTTCTTGAGATTCAAAAGATTTGAGTCCCATTCACTGAGTAGTTGTACTCACCCCCTCCCTTATACCCCTTTTAGGAAGTCCCGGAAAGCCGAACCTTAAAAGAATTGTGCAAAGCCTGCAAGACAGGTACAATTAATTTAAATTACTATGCAGTTTTGATTTAGGATATTACCAGAAAAAGGTGCAGGTCTAAAGAACGCCTTACTCTTTATGGTATATATTATAAAGGGAAACCCTTTAGTAAATGAGAAGAGTGGCGGGTTAATCACGGGGATCCGACCAAACTGGGTTGGGGCGTGACAACTAGAGTGGTATCAGAGCCTGTTTCCTCGAATACATAATCAAGCTTATAAAATATAGTATCTAATAGGATTTATCCTAAAATTTTCAGATGGCTCCTAGGAGAGGAACCAAGAAAACTAGGAATGGCTCTACTCAACACCTTATCTTCATAGGAAGACAACCCTAGAAGCTTCCCAAATGCCTGAAGCATGGCAAGAATCTCAAAAGAGCAAATGAGGAAGTATCCTAGAGAATGGTGACATGACCTATTGAGGTCACAACTCTAAGTATAAAGGAAACCAAGCGTGAAGCCATAAAAGGGGGCATATAACCTTACATAGGAGGATGTTTATCAAGAATCTCGTAGCTCCCTAGTTATTTGGTGACCATCTTCTATAATAGGGCCAAAACCTCCAACATACTGTACTACTCTATTAATGAAGTACTCCAAATTCCTAAAAACCCTATCCCTCAAATGATGTGATCTTCAAGGAAGACTCCAAAAAGAAAAAAAAAACTCTAACGGTATCCAGACTTAAGGACGAAGGAGCACCAAAACTAACAATTTCCAAGAAAATGCCAGGAGGAACCACTTATGTTCATGTAATTACAAGCATGAATGATAGGGACACTGTGTGGAGAAGTGCCCAACCCTACAAAGGATAGGAATCAAGTTAACCTAGAGTCAGGACAATATTTTCCAAGAATAAACACCCCACAACTATAGGAAATCCGAAAGGATACCATCCCAAGAAACATGACTCCAGTTTCAACCACAGATAAGAGGAAACTCTTCAAAATCTTAGCAAAGTGGTAAGAAGGATAAAGGGGTAAAGGTAGGACCTCAATAAAACCACAAACGGAACAAAGGATAGCTGAAGAGAATTCCCCCTTTAAGAAGAAAATCCAAACAATTTAGCAGCAAAGAAAGGAGTGCATCCATAAGAGAAGACAAGACAAACATTTGATGACAAACAGGACATATTGGGAATACATGAATAAATCACCTTGGAAAAAGCAACTATGCCAAATAGGAAGTTCAGACCAACAGGACAAGAGAAAGCAAGTCATTACAACAAGATATTCAGAGGAAACAAATGACACCCTAAGGAAGACCGGGAAGTAGAAGGGGCTACACCATAAAAAGGTAAGTGAGATGGACGTTAAGGATAGGAGTACTCGAGAAATGATGACCCTAAGAAACTTAGACCAAAGGAATGGTGGAAGCGAGGCAGCTAACAAACTAATACATGGGAAAACCATAATTTGAGTTCCAACAAAGAAGAGAGGGGCAAAAAGGCCAAATACTCGGGAAAAGAAGGATGAAAGAAATCCTTAACAGGACCAAAGGACAAATTAACCAAGAAAAAAATAGGCAAGCCTCTCACATAATTATCAAGAAATCTTGAAACAAGAAAGATTTGACCAATCAAGACAAGCAACTACGGGTTGAGTTGAGAGTCGGGGCCGTTGGACCAGTGGCACCACATATTACATGGCAATATGAGAAAACATTGTTTGTGCATGCACTGTGAGTACGAGATCATCAAGGCGCCCATGAGGGTTTGTGATGTGTCCTAAGGGCACTGGACGACCTGGTGGCTATAAGAGCAGTTCGTCGTTCCAGGTGTTTGTGTGAAATTTAGAGTAGCACCAAGCGCATGAGACCGGGGTGGGGACAGGATGAGGTCTCTGTCCTCATACGGACACGAAGATGTGATTTCGGGATTGTGGGTCAGATGTCGTGTACATCCACTCATTCCCAGGGTAGAAGTGGTTGTACTTCTATCTAGGTGGTAGGAAAAGTCGCTCTGAAGCCACTAGCGTGTTCAGTAGTGATACTGACTTGCGAATATGTGTAACCTTCATGATGAAGGGTGTGTGTTGGGTGATGACACACCGGTAATTAAGAAATAATGGAAAAACCCAAAATTTTTTTATGAAGGGATTTTTGAAAAGAAAGGAGTATGGCACACTCCATGTAAATGTTTTTCTTGAGATTCAAAAGATTTGAGTCCCATTCATTGAGTAGTTGTACTCACCTCCTCCCTTATACCCCTTTCAGGAAGTCCTGGAAAGCCAAACCTTAAAAGACTTGTGCAAAGCCTACAAGATAGGTACGATTAATTTAAATTACTATGTAGTTTTGATTTAGGATATCCCTAGAAAAAGTTATAGGTCTAAAGAACCCCTTACTCTTTACGGTATATAATATAAGAGGAAACCCTTTAGTAAATCGGAAGAGTGGCGGGTTGATCACGGGTATCCGACCAAACTGGGTCGGGGCATGACACATTCTCATTTGCTCTGATATATGTTTATTCCTTTGAGGTGGACCTCGCATCCCTCTTGTGTCAAAATCTTTCGTATCTTCGTTTCCTTGGTATTCCTCCCTTTGCTTCATTAGGGTGTATTCCTTACTACTCTCCATTTCTTATTAGAGCTTCTTTTTACTCCTCCAAATGTTTTGATCAACAAGAGTTATTTCCTTCAATCGGATTCATCTAAAATTCTTATTTGAATTTCCATGTCTTCTTGTAAGTAGACCATGCTTAACCTCTCCAAATACTCACTTAGCCATTCATACTTCTCACCGAAGTCCTTATTTGACTCCAGTTTTTCGACATTTCTTCGGTTTATTTTCTTAACCTGGTGCTTTTTTGCTTGCTTGGTTCACTTCATATTCTCATCCTTCTACTGGTGTCTCCTATTCGGGAATTTTATGTTTGACCTTACTATTGTTCCTTAAAGATTCTTCTATTTGTCTCCACTTATACTTAAGGATCTTATATGGTTCATTCATTCTGACTTTTCTTTCTTTTTGGTTCCATTCCTCTACTTTCCACAACTCTCCTTATTTTATGGAGATCTTAAGAGATTGTGTTTTAGTTCTTTTACTAGTAGGTGTGATACCTGGGCTTTCTTGTTATCAAATTTTCTTCTCATCCTTGATGTTCCCCACACTTTACTTCCTATTCTTCTTGACCAGCTTCCATTCCTTTGGTTCCCTTTGGAATATTCTACTCATTCTTATTTTTCCTTACTCTTATTCTTTAAACCTTTCCCAAATTCCTTGAACTCTCCATAAGTCCATACTCTTTGATGTTTCCCTTTGTTCCAACTCCTTCTTCCCTTTCATAGTTAAGATTTCCCTTGGATGAACTCTTCCTTGCTGTACTTCTAAGGGAAAATCTTAAGGGTTGCGGTTTACTATAAATAACCCATCTTTTCTTTCTTAGGTGATTTTCACCCTTTTAACTTTTTATTATTAAATCTTTGAATTTATCAAGGAACTCAGAAATTTGATCGGAAATTTCATTTTCATTAATTAAAGAAATATTTTCTTGCCATACTTGGCTTATTACATAGATTTTCTACCCCCTAATCACTTGGGGTCATAGGTCGAGAGTTAACCCTATAGTGATTGTGGGATTCTTGATCAGAAGGTTTGGAGGAACTAGTTGGGGTCCACTTGTATTCCCTTATAGGAAGAATCTCGTGTATGGCCTCCAATTTGAACCGTCTTAGTACCTCAACCATGCACTCATAGGTCCACTTCACCCATTGGGAAGGATTCATGCCATGTTGAGTAGGTGGAGGTACTTGGTGGACCTTCATGAAGGTGGCATACGCATTCCAGTAATTATCCTAGGCCTCCTTCTTGGTTGGATTCTTCTCTGGTTGTTATGGGATTGAAGGAGGAGGGGTTGGGCTTCTAGGAGGAGATACCGGTTCCTCTTGTCTGGGAGGAGGGTATATGATGCCCTCTGGTTCCAATAAGGCTCCTACTAGTTTTCGGTAGTCTTCCACCATGTCCTTGGGTACTCTTTTCTCGCCCTTTAGGAACCTTTGTGTTGCTTCCTCCCTTGGGTTGGGTGTCTTTTTCATGGTTATGGGTGGAGGACTGGATTTCACCACGAACTTCCTTGGAACTCTCCTTCCTACAGATGGTTTAAAGTTGCATTATTGTTAGGGCATAATATTGATAATGTTTCAAGGGAACTAGGCTCTAATACCATTCAAGTTGTCATGCCCCGACTCAATTTGGTTTAAGAGGGGTTTCCTCCTTTTTTAACTCAAGAGAAGCCAGACGTAATTTCAACCTTGTTCACTGGAATAACATATATCAAATAAAATGCAAGCTTAAGAGAAATTAAGCATACTTGATAGAGGGTAAGGCTTGGTTTTATCCCTAGTTATTTTATCTATTTCCTAAAAAGGGATAAAAGGTGGGTGAGTATCTACAACTCAATGAATGGGTATAAAAAAATAATTTCAATAAACTAGTTTTTAAATTGGAGTGTGCCAAACTCCTTATTTTCTTTAAAAATTTTCATTTTGAAAATGTCAATTTTTCATAGGCATTTTTCATTTCAACAGTGTGTTTATCAGTTAACACACACCATTCATCATGAAGGGGTCACACATTTGTAGGCAAGCCGTCCACCGTACCCACTTGTGGTGTTGGAGTGACTTTACCGGCCACCTGGATAGAAGCACGTCCTCTTCTACCCTGAGAATGAGTGGATGTACATGACATCCGACCCTCAATCCTGTAAGAAAACTCTGTGTCCGTATGAGGACAGAGACCTCATCATGTCCCCACCCTGGTCTCATGCTCATGAAGCTATGTCGAGTTTCTGAAGACTTCTGGTACAACTAACTACCCTAATCTCCACTAGGTCATCTAGAGCCCTAGGATGCATCACTACCTTTCTTGGGCGTCTTGAAGGTCCTGTAACATAGTGCATGCACAAATCAATAATTTTCCACATAGGCCATATAATCTGTGGTTCCATTGGTCCAATGACCCCAACCCTCAACTCGACATCCAGCTGTTTGTCTTGGCTAGTACGTAGACCTATCATGTTGCACTAGTGTCAGTCCATCGAGTATGTCGGACCTGTCTCGGTACCATGGCCAAACAATTCATTCACTTAAATTTTCATGGCTTAAAATTATATTTGTTTACGAGCTCCTGGTTGTGCCAACTAGCCTAGGGCCCACTGTTCAAGATTTTTAAAATCGGGCATAAAAGCTCCAATTTCCAAAACTGAGGCCTCCGACCTATCTGAGCTATTCGAGCTCCTATCAAGAAGGTCTCCCAAAAATTTCAAGCACTGGCACACTGTCAGGGGAGATCACTTCTGGCAAAACAAACTTTTCATTTGTCTATCATACCAACCGGTTTGAAGATGCCTCCGCTTATTATCGATAAGCAGGTTTTCTACTTCCTTCTAGGAAGTTTATCATACCAATAGGGTTTGATCTACTTACAACCGGTAATTAGTTTTTTTCTGCATAATTTCCACATCACACCTGCCAGGAGTGATGGTTAAAATACCACTTAGTAGTGGGTTTTCACTTCCGAGGTGCTTATCATCCTAACCGGGTATGATATTAAATCCCACTCACCCGATCGTGCAGTGTATTTCGTCCAAATCGGCTTTCGTCCCTTACGAGTGTTGTCTCAGCTGGCGTTCCTGATATCTCTTGTTTCTACATGGTATGAACATTTTTATTCATTATCATTTGACTTGATAGCCTTCATTCATTATGAATGACTAAAAATATCTAACTTTTCAAATGCTTGCAATTTGGTTCCTAAAGTTTTTTTTCTTTTTTACTTTAGGCCCCAATTGCTGGTTTTCTCCAAATTAAGTCTCGAAACATTTAAAATTCACTTTGGGACCTCAATTTATTCAGATTCACAAAACGGGTTCAAGTTTCCCAAATTTCCAATTTTGTCATACCCCGACCCAATTTGGTTGGTTCCCCATGATCAACCCACCACTCACCCGGTTTATTAAAGGGTTTCCCCTTGTTATAAACTATCACGCCCCGACCCTATTTGGTTGGATCCCCATGATCAACCCGCCACTCTCCTAGTTTATTAAAGGGTTTCCCCTTATTATAGAGCGTAAAGAGTAAGGCGTCCTTTAAACTTGTACCTTTTCCAGGAATAACATAAACATAACTGGATAATAATTTAGATTTATCATACCTGTATCACAAGTGTCTTAGTTTATGGTCTTTAAGGGTAGGCTTTCCGAAATCTCCTAAAAGGGATATAAGGGAGGGGGTGAGTACGACTACTCAGTGAATGGGTTTTACAAAAGTTTAGACTTATAAGAAAACATTTATTATTGGAGTGTGCCAGACTCCTTTCTTTTCAAAAAAGAAATAATTTCATTCAAATTCTTGTGTTTATCACCAATTCTTTTTATCCACGGTGTGTCATAACCCAATGCACATCCTTCATCATGAAGGTTACACACATTCGCTGGTCAGCATGACCACTGGACCCACTTATGGCTATGGAGCGACTTTACTGACCACCTGGATAGAAGTACGTCCACTTCTACCCTGAGAATGAGTGGATGTTCACGACATCCGACCCTTAATCCCGAAATCGATTCTTCGTGTCCGAATGAGGACAGAGACCACATCCTGTCCCCACCAGGTCTCATGTGCTTGGTGCTACTCCAAATTTCGCACAAACACCTGGAATGATGATCTGCCTTATACTCACCGGGTTGTCCAGGGCCCTTATTACACATCACTAGTCCTCATGGGCGTCTTGATGATCTCGTACTCATAGTGCATGCACAAACAAAGTTTTCTTAAATTTCCATGTAATATGTGGTGCCATTTGTCCCAATGGTCCCGACCTTCAACAGAATTGGTAGCTGTTTGACTTGATTGGTCCGGAGACCAGTCATGTCGCACTGCTACTAGTTGACTGAGTATGTCGGACCTACCTTGCTACCATGACCAAACAATAGCCTATAAGATCTATTCGATCTCCCATCAAGAAAGTCTTCCAAATAATTTAAGCATTGGCACACAATCAAGGGAGAACACTTCTGACAAAATAGGTTTTCACGGTCTATTATACCGACTGGTATAAGGACATCTCTGTTCATAACCGGTGAACGAGTTTTCAACTTCCTTCGAGGAAGCCTCATCATACCAACCGGGTATGATCTACTTACAACCGGTAAGTAGTTTTCTCCGCATAATTTTCACATCACTTTCTCAGTTGTGATGATTAAAATATCACTAAATAGTGGGTTTTCATACTGGGGTACTTATCATCCCCAACCAGGTATGATATATAATCCCACTCACAACTGATAAGTAGTTTTTAACTTTAAGTTGTACTCATCATCCCAATCGGGTATAATGTTAGTAAACCCACTCACCCGTAAATGCCGTGAATTCCACTAGACCGGTTCTTTGTATTCACGCCAGCTTGTCCTTGCTGGCATTCTCGGTACTTCGTATTCCTACATGATATGAACATCTCGGTTCATTATCCATTGGCCTAATAGCCTTCATTCATACCAATTGATTGAGAAAGTCAAACTTTCATTTGTTTGCAATTAGGTCCCTAAAGTTATTTCTCTTTAACTTTAAGTCCCTAATGCCAATTTTTCCTCAAATTGAGTCCCAAAACTTTTAAAATTTATAATAGAACCTCAATTTATTCCATTTCACAAAAAAGGGATTAATTTCCCAAATTTCCAATTTGGTCCCCTAACTTTTCCAAAATTACCATTTTGCCCTTACTTTACAAAAATTGTAAGTTTTACCCCAAAAATTCTAAAATTCCTTAATTGGCCCTCTAACATTTTTATCATGCCCAATTGACCCTCAATTTTAGGAAACTGCATTTCAATCCCTCGAATTTTTGAAAATCCCCAATTTCCCCTAATTTTTCCCAAAATTCCAACTCTTTAACATAGTTGAATTTGATTTCATCAAATTGACCTATCAAAAACCTCTAATTATTGAAATTGATGTTGAAATTGAGTTCCTCCATGTTCATACGATTCCATAGAACTTTAAATTGCAAGTTTTAACACTAGAATGAGCTTAAACGAAGATTTGCCACAAAATAGACTGTAGAGAGAGAAAGCTTCGATTACTCATCGGTGAGGACACAATAGTCCAAGCTTTCGATCTGGGCAGATAGCTCTCATCCTGAGGTTCATCCTAGAATCAAGAATCACATCAATTGATGCCGAATTGAGTTAGAATTTCATCATTGAAATTCTACCTGTTCTCTCTCTTGCACCGGCTGAAAATTGCAGAGTGGAGCCGAATTGGCTTACCTTTCAGTCCTAATTCGTCCGTAGGAGGGTTGAGAAAGTGTTGGAAAGGCTTGGTTTGGCCTGAGGAGGGCTCGAAATGGCCGATTTCAACTCGGCTGAAACAGGGCAGCTTGGGTCCGCCGGAGCTGCTTCACTGTTTCTTCATGCCGGCATTTCTCTAGCGACCATCGGAGCAAACGGAGACTACATGTGTGTGGCTAACTTCTCCCTGGTTCTAAAGAATCCAACCTTGCCTTGTTTGGCTTAGAAAAGATCCCATATCGGAGCTCTGATTCGAGATTCACCAGAAAATGGAGCAGTTGAGAGAGAATGGAGTTTTCAGGTGTTGAGAGGATGAATGGGGAGGGGCTCTTTCTATAGGGAGCTCGGGAACCCGTTGGCCGTCTGTTTGGCACCGTTATGACTGACATTGGAGACCTAAAATGCTCCAAACAGAAGAGTTTCTTCTTTGACAACGTTTATTTAATTTCCTGATGAGTGAACAGTGATGTCATCCTGAGGAAGAATATGACATTGTTCCGAATCGATCCGAATTGGGATCAAGCTTAAACTGGCTAATTCACCCCTCATTCGACCGAGTTTTTCAAATCTAAACATTTCTAAATTCATCTAAATTCATCCTCTATCCAATGGTGGTCTCAAATCTCAAATTTGAAAATTTTAAGCCACCTAGAAAAATGAATTTAGGATCTGGTTTAATAGTGGTTCAAACCAGTCCAAACCGGTTCGAATCTGGTTCACCTAAACCGGTTTGGTTTTCATCCCCAATTCCTTCACAAGTCCATTTGCATGACTTTTGTGACTCTTTAGGTTACTTAGGGTCCATAAACTTCCCAATTTACCATTCCTTTATTTATTTCTGGTTCATAAATCGACTTGGTTGTTAAACCGGTTCAATCCGGTTTGGGTCCGGTTCACCCGAACCGGTTTGGTTTTTCTCTCCCAATTTATTCTAAGGTTCCTTCCCAAGGTTTATGAATTTCTTTGGAACACAAATGGAGTTGAATTCCTCTATTTTCCCGATCTCTATCGGTTTCAGTTCATGAACCGACTCGTTTCATAAACCGGTTCAATCCTTGTTGGACTCGGTTCATCCAAACCAGTCTGGGATTTCTCTTCCAATTTATCCTAAGGTTCTTTTCCATGGTATTATGAAGTCTTTGGATCACCCGGGAGTTGTAAATTCCCAAATTGCCCGATCGGGTTTGTGAACCATTTCGGTTTTCTCACTTGGTTTGACCGATTCTTTTCCCGGTTTTCCTTAGCTCAAAAGGGCTGGGTTTACATAAACCATAAAGAGTAAGGCATCCTTTAAACCTACACCTTTTCCTGGAATAACATAAATAAAAACTGCATAATATTTTAAATTTGTCATACCTGTCTCACATGCATCTTAGTTGATGGTCTCTAAGGGTAGGCCTTTCCTAAATTTCATGAAATGGGATATAAGGGAGGGGTGAATATGACTACTCAATGAATGGGTTTTTCAAAACTTTTACTTTTATGAAAAAGGTTTGTATCGGAGTGTGCCAGACTCCTTTCTTTAAAGAAGCCTTTCAATTAAATTCTTGATTTTTACCACCATTTCCATATTAATCATGGTGTGTCATCAACCAACACACATCCTTCATCATGAAGGTCAAACACACATTCGCAGGCCAGCACGACCACTGAACCCACTTGTGGCTTCGGAGTGACTTTACCGGCCACCCAGATAGAAGTACGTCCACTTCTACCATAAGAATGAGTGGATGTATGCGACATCCAACCTTCAATCCCGAAATCAATTCTTCGTGTCCCTATGAGGACAGAGACCTCATTCCGTCCCCACCCCTGTCTCATGCGCTTAGTGCTACTCCAAATTTCTCATGGTCACCTGGTACGACGAACTGCCCTTATACTCACCGGGTCGTCTATGGCCCTTAGGATGCATCACTATCCCTCATGGGTGTCTTAATAATCTCTTAATCATAGTGCATACACAAACAGTATTTTCTTATCATGCCATATCATATGTGGTGCCACTGGTCTAACGGCCCCGACTCTCAACTCAACCTACAGTTGTTTGTCTTGACTGGTCTGGAGATCTGTCATGTTATACTATCGCTAGTTGACTGAATATATTGGTCCTATCTTAGTACCTTGGCCAAACAAATCATTTATTAAAGTTTTATGGCACAAATCTCATGTTTGTTTACAAGCTCCTACTTGTGCCAACTGGCCTATGGCCCACTTGTTCGAGATATTTAAAACCGGGCATAATTTCTAAAACCGAGGCCCCTAACCTATAGGGCTATTCGAGCTCCCATCAAGAAGGTCTCCCAAATAGTTTAAGCATTGGCACACAGTCTGGGGAGAGCACTTCCGACAAAATTATATTTTCAACTGTCCTTTATACCGACAGGGTATAAGGACATCTCCGCTCATAACTGATGAATGGGTTTTCAACTTCCCTCGAGAAACTTTCATCATACCAACCAGGTATGATCTACTTACAACCGGTAAGTAGTTTTTCTGCATGATTTTCACATCACTCCCACAAGTTGTGATGTTTAAAATACCACTTAATAGTGGGTTTTCATTTCGAGGTACTTATCATCCCCAACTGGGTATGATATAAAATCCCACTCACAACCGGTAAGTGGTTTTTAACAATAAGTTGTGCTCATCATCCCAACCGAGTATGACGTTAGTAAACCCACTCACACGTTAATGTTGTGAATTCCACTAGACCTGTTCTTTGTATTTGCGCGAGCTTGTCCTTGTTGGCATTACCAGTCCTTGTTCGCGCGAGCTTTGATATAGGGTTATTTCTGAGCCAAAGAAGGTGAGGTCGAGTTCATTAGAACCGGAGAGAGGTCAAATACATGGTGGTGACATCCATTCATTCCGAGAGTCACTGGAGAAGCGACGGCGTGATCGAACAGTGAAGCAGCTCCGGTGGATCGAAGCTGCCCTGTTTCGGCCGAGTTGAAATCGGCCAATTCAAGCCCTCTTTAGGCCAAACCAAGCCCTCCCAACACTTCCTTAGTTCTCCCATGACCGAATTAGGATGGAAAGTTAAGCCAATTTGGCTCCCCTCTACAATTTCTGAATGGTGTTAGAGAGAGAGTCGGCCGAATTTCAATGACAAAATTCTAATCCAATTCGACATCAATTGATGTAATTCTTGATCCTAAGAAGAACCTCAGGAGGAGAACTACCTGCCTAGATAGAAAGCTCGGACAGTCGTACCCTCACCTGTGAGTAATCGAAGTTTTTCTCTCTACAATTCATTTTCTGGCGATGCTTCGTTTGAGCTCGTTCCGACATTAAAACTTGCGATTCAAATTGCTAAAGAATCGTATGAACATGTAGAAACTCAATTACAGCAATTGGAAATGTTTGATCAGTCAATTTGATGAAATCAAATTCGGTTGTGTTAAGCAGTTGGAATTGGGGGAAAATTGGGTTTTTTTCAAAAATTCGAAGCATCGAAATGCAATTTCCTAAAATTGAGGGTCAATTGGGCATAATAAAAATGTTAGAGGGCCAATTGAGGAATTTAAGAATTTTTGGGGTAAAATTTACCATTTTTGTAAAGAAAGGGCAAAATGGTAATTTTTGAAAAGTTTGGTAACCAAATTGGAAATTTGGGAAATTTAAACCCCTTTTTGTGAAATTGAATAAATTGAGGTCCCAAGGGAAATTTTAAAAGTTTTGGCACTCAATTTGAGGAAAAATCGGCATTTGGGACTTAAAGTTAAAGAAAAATAACTTGAGGGACCTAATTGCAAATAAATAAATGTTTGGTTTTTCTCATACATTTGGAATGAATGAAGGCTATTAGGCTAAGAGATAATGAACTGAGATGTTCATATTGTGTAGGAACACAAAACACCAGGAATGCCAACAAAGACAAGCTCGCATGAATACAAGGGACCTGTCTAGTGGAATTAACTGTATTGACGGGTGAGTGGGATTTTATATCATACCCGGTTGGGGATGATAAATACGTCGAAATGAAAACCCACTACCAAGTGCTAGAAGTGGACGTACTTCCATCTAGGTGGCCGGTAAAGTCACTCCGACAACACAAGTGGGTTTAGTGGACATGTTGGCCTGTGAATGTATGTTTAACCTTCATGATGATGGTTTTGTGTTGGGTGATAACACACTATGATTAAATAAGGAAATGGTGGTAAAACCTGAGATTTTAAATGAAAGGATTTTTGAAAGAAAGGAGTCTGGAACACTCCAATACAATTCTTTTCCTCAAAGTAAATATTTGAAAACCCATTCACTGAGTAGTCGTACTCACCCCCTCTTTTATATCCCTATTTTAGAAAAAGGGAAAATGAATAGTAAAAATACTGAGCCTTACCCTCTATCAAGTATGCTTAAATTTTCCTTAATCTTGCATTTTATTAGATATATGTCTTTCTAGGGAACAAGATCGAAATTACGCCTGGCTCATCTCGAGTTAAAGTCGGAGGAAACTCATCTTGAACGGAGAGAGCAGCGGGTTGTTCACAGGGATCCAACCAAATCGAGTTGAGCATTGGTGTAAACCCCGCTCTTTGGAGTTAAGGAACATTTGGAAAAGAACCCGTCAAACCCAGTGAGAAAATCAAACCGGTTCACAAACTCGATCATTAGAGAACAAACAATTTGGGGAATTTACAACTCCCGAGTAAGCTAAAGGGTTCATAAAACCTTGGAAAAGAACTTTAGGATAAAAGAGAAAAACTAGACCGGTTCAAGTGAACCAGGTCCGAACCAGATTGAACTGATTTATGAACTGGGCTAGTTTATGAACCACAACCGATCGAGAGAGGGCAAACCGGGAAATAAAGACTCACAAAAGTCATGAAAATGACTTTAGGATGATTGGGGGAGGAAAACCAAATCGGTTCAAGTGAACTGGTTTGAACCACAATTGAACTAGATGCTAAATTCATTTTTCTAGGTGACTTAGAAAATTTCAATTGGAGAATTGAGGCCACCATTTGATAGAGAATAAATTTAGAAATTTTTAATTTTTAAAAACTCGATCGAATCGGGCATGAACTGACCAGTTTAAGCTTTAAACCCAATTCAGACTGGTCTGGTCCGGTTTGGAATAGTGTCATCTTCTTCCTTTAGATGACAACACTGTTCACTTGTAAAAAATTCAAATCAGCGCCGGCAACAAGGAAACATTTTCGTTCAATACATTTCAAGCCATCAATGACTATAATAAATGTGTCAAATGGACGGTCGACGAGTCCCCGAGTTCCCCATATAAAGAGCCCCTCTCCATTCATTCTCTCCACACCTAAAAACCTCACTCTATCTCAACTACTTAGTTTTTCAATGAAGCTCAAACTAGAGCTCCGATATAGGGTCTTTTCTGAGCCAAAGAAGGCACGGTCAGGTTCCATAGAATTGGGGAGAAGTCAGCTACACGGTGCTAGTCTCCAATTGCTCCGACAATCGCCGGAGAAGCGCAGGTGTGATCGAATAGTGAAGCAACTTCAGCGGACTAAAGCTGCCCTATTTTTGTCGAGCTAAAATTGGCCAATTCGAGCTCTCCTCAGGCCAAAGAAAGCTCCTCCAACACCTTGTTCGCCCTCCTACAGTCGAATTAGAACTAAAAGGTAAGCCAATTTGTCTCCCCTCTGTAATTTTTGACCGGTGCTAGAGAGAGAACCGACATAATTTTGATGACAAAATTCTCACTCAATTCGATATCAATTGATGCAATTCTTGATCCTAAGAGTAACCTCAGGATGAGAGCTATCTGCCTAGATCAAAAGCTTGAACCGTGGCACCCTCACTGGTAATCATTCAAAGCTTTATCTCTTAACGTTTTGTTTTCCTATGAAGCTCCGTTTGAGCTTGTTTTAACGTCAAATCGTGCGATTCAAAGTGCAATTGAATCGTGTGAAGATGTAGGAACTCCAATTTAACTTCAATTTCAACAACTAAACTTGTTTGATTGGTCAATTTGATGGAATTAAATTTGACTGTATTGGAAAGTAGAAATTGTGGAAAAATTAGGGATTTTAAAAATTCGAGGGACTAAATAGCAATTTTATAAAATTGAGGGCCAATTAGGCATGAAAAGAGTCTTGGATGACCAATTCCGCAAAATTTGAAATTTTTGGGGTAAAACTTACCATTTTTGTAAAGGAGGGGAAAAATGGTAATTTTGGAAAAATTGAGGACCAAATTTGTAAACCTCGCCCTTTTGAGCTAAGGAAATTTGGGAAAGGAACCGGTCAAACTGAGTGAGAAAACAGAACCGGTTCACAAACCCGATTATAAAGAAAGGGGCAATTTGGAAATTTACAACTCTTGGGTGAATTATAGGGTTCATAAAACCTTGGAAAAGAACATTAAGACAAATTGGAAGAGAAAAACCAGACCGGTTTAGATGAACCAGATCCAATTGGATTGAACTGGTTTATAAACCGAGTCAGTTCATGAAGCGGAACCGATAGAGAAAGGGCAAATAGGAAAATTTATGGATCCCTTGGGAAGGAACCTTGGAACAAAGTGGGAGAGAAAAACAAGACTGGTTTGGGTGAACCAGACCCGAACCAGATTAAACCAGTTTAAGAACCAAGTCAGTTTACGAATTGGAACCGATAGAGAGATGGTAAACCAGGAAATTTATGGACCCTAAGTGACCTAAGGAGTCACAAAAGTCATGGAAATGGACTTGTGAAAGAATTGGAGGTGAAAACCAAACCGGTTCAGGTGAACTAGATCCTAAATTCATTTTTCAAGGTAGCTTAAATAATTCAAATTTGAGATTTGAGGCCACCATTGAATAGAAAATGAATTTAGATGAATTTATAAATTTTTATATTTGAAAAAATTGGTCAAATGAGGGGTGAATCGACTAGTTTAAGTTTCGAACCCGGTTCGGACCGGTCCAGTCCGGTTCGGAACAGTTTCATCTTCTTCCTCCAAATGACAGCATTGTTCACTCACCGGAAAAGAAACATTTCATTTGATATGTTTCAGGCCATCAATGTTTGTCATAAAGGTGCTAAACAGATGGCCAACGAGTCCCTAAGCTCCCTATATAAAGAGTCCCTCTCCATTCATCCTCTCCACACCTAAAAAGATCATTCTCTCTCAATTGCTTAGTTTTCCAGCAAATCTCGAACCAAAGCTCCGATATAGGGCCTTTTCTAAGCTAAAGAAAGCGAGGTCATCGGAGAAATGCCGGGGAGAAGTCAGCTACACACCTGTAGTCTCCGTTTGCTCTGAGGGTCACCAGAGAAATGCCGGCGTGATTAAACAATGAAGCAGCTCCGACAGACCGAAGCTGCCCTATTTCAGCTGAGTTGAAATCAGCCATTTCGAGCCATTCTCAGGCCAAACTAAGCCCTCCCAACACTTCCCCAGCCTTCTCACGGCCAAATTAGGACTGAAAGGTAAGCCAATCCGGCTCTCCTCTACAATTTTTGATAGGTGCTAGAGAGAGAACCGATAGGATTTTGATGAGGAAATTCTAACTCAATTCGGTATCAATTGATGCGATTCTTGATTCTAGGTTGAACCTCAGGACGAGAGCTATTTGCATAGATTGAAAGCTCAGACCGTCGTGCCATCACCGGTGAGTAATCGAAGCTTTCTCTCTCTATAGTTCATTTTCCGACAAAGCTCCATTTGAGCTCGTTCCGATGTTAAAACTTGTGATTCAAATAGCTAAAAATCGTATGAACATGTAGAAACTCGATATCAGCTTCAATTTCAACAATTGGAAATTTTTTATCAGTCAATTTGATGAAATCAAATACAGCTGTGTTAATAAGTTGGAATTGGGTGGAAAAACTGGGGAAAATTGGGGATTTTCAAAAATTCGAAGGACCGAAATGCAATTCCCTAAAATTAAGGGTCAATTGGGCATGATAAAAATGTTAGAGGGCCAATTGAGGAATTTTAGAATTTTTGGGGTGAAGTTTACCATTTTTTTGTAAAGGAAGGGTAAAATGATAATTTTGGAAAAGTTGGGGGACCAAATTTGAAATTTGGGAAATTAATCCCCTTTTTTGTGAAATGGAATAAACTGAGGTAGTTTGATAAATTTTAAAAGTTTCGGGACTCAATTTGAGGAAAAACCAGCATTAGGGACTTAAAGTTTAAGAGAAATAACATTAGGGACCGAATTGCAAATAAATGAAAGTTTGACTTTCTCATTCATTTTAAACATCACAACTTGGAGGAGTGATGTGAAAATCATGTAGAAAAACTACTTACCAGTTGTAAGTAGATCATACCCAGTTGGTATGATGAAACTTTCTCGAGGGAAGTTGAAAACCCATTCATCGGTTATGAGCACAGATGTCCTTATACACGGTCGGTATAATGGACAGTTGAAAATATAATTTTGTCGGAAGTCCTCTCCCCAGACTGTGTGCCAATGCTTAAACTATTTGGGAGACCTTCTTGATGGGAGCTCGGATTGCTATTATAGGTCGGGGGACTCGGTTTTGGAAATTTTAGGGCTATTATGCCCAGTCTTTGAAAATGTCGAACAAGTGGGCCATAGGCTAGTGGGCATGAGTAGGAGCTCGTAAACATACATGAGATATGTGCCATAAAAATTTAATAAATGAATTGTTTGGCCATGGTACCAAGATAGAACCGATATATTCAGTCAACTAGTGGCAGTACGACATTACAGGTCTCCAGACCAATCAAGACAAACAATTGCAGGTTCAGTTGAGAGTCGGGGTCGTTGGAACAATGGCACCACGGATTATATGACATGATAAGAAAATACTGTTTGTGCATGCACTATGATTATGGGATCATCAAGACGCCCATGAGGGGTAGTGATGTATTCTAAGGGCCCTAGATTACCCGATGAGTATAAAGGCAGTTCATCGTACCCAATGACCGTGTGAAATTTGGAGTAGCACTAGGCGCATGAGACTGGGGTGGGGACGGGATGAGGTCTCTATTCTCATATGGACACGAAGAATTGATTTCAGGATTGAGGGTCAGATGTCGCGTACATCAACTGATTCAAAGGGTATAAGTGGACGTACTTCTATCAAGGTGGCTGGTAAAGTCACTCCAAAGCTACAAGTGGGTTCAGTGATCATGCTGGCCTATGAATGTGTGTTTGACCATCATGATGAAGGATGTGTGTTGGGTGATGACAAACTGTGATTAATATGGAAATGGTGGTAAAAACTAAGATTTTAATTGAAAGGATTTTTGAAAGGAAGGAGTCTGGCACACTCCGATACAAATATTTTTCATAAAAGTAAAAGTTTTGAAAAACCCATTCACTGAGTAGTCATACTCACCCCTCCCTTATATCCCTTTTCAAGAAATTTCGGTAAGGCCTACCCTTAGAGACCATTAACTAAGATGCCTATGAGATAGGTATGATAAATTTAAAATATTATGCAATTTTGATTTATGTTATTCTAGGAAAAGGTGCAGGTTTAAAGGACGTCTTACTCTTTATGGTTTATAACAAGGGGAAACCCTTTAATAAACCGGGAGAGTGGTAGGTTGATCATGGGGATCCAACCAAACCGGGTCAGGGCATGACAACTAGAGTGGTATCAGAGCCTATTTCCTCAAATACATAATCAAGACTAGAAAATATAGTAACTAATAGGATTTATCTTAAAATTTACAGATGTCTCCCAGGAGAGTAACCAAGAAAACTAGTAATAACTCTACTAAACACCCTGTCCTTATTGGAAGACAACTCTAGAAGCTTCCCAATGCCCGAGATATAGTAGAAGCCTTAAAGAACCAAATGGGTAAAACATCCAGTATTGCCAAGGAGTACGGTGCCAGGGCATGTTAAGGTCACAGTCCTATGTACAAATGGAGCTAAGCCTAAAGCTAGGAATGCTAGTACAGACGTATAATCTTACCAAGGAGGATACTTGCCAAGAAAACGTAGCTTCCTATCTATTATGTGACTAATTTATGTGATAGGGCTAAAATCCCAACCTTTTGTATCCCCTTGTTAATGAAATACTCAAATTCTTAAATCTCTAGCTCTCAATGATGTGATCTTGCTAGGAAGATGGCCTAAGGCAAATAAACCAAAGAAACCCACACTATCCTAGAAACTAAGGAAAAGTTACATTTCAATTATGGTAGATGAATCAGGAAATTAAGAAACCTAGGAAGATTCTTACAATGATCCTTTAGAAAAGGAGATTCAGCAAGAAAACTCAAAGACGACGAAGCACCAAATCACCAGTAACCCTGGAAAAGCCCCACTCGAAGGAAAGAAGTAATCACCACAATCCATGCAAATGAATAACCTATTACAAGTATGAACGATGGGGACATTACATGAAGAAGTGCCCAACCCTACTAAGGACAAGTACCAAGATAGACTATTATAGGTGTAAGGAAAGAAAGAGTGTCCCACACCTCATAGATTTAGGACAATACCTCCTCAAAGGCCACTAAAGACATGAAGGACTGGAGACTGAAACTATGGAGTAGGTTAAGTAAGCGGTTCACAAAGAGGTCAAGAAATGATGAGGTGAATGCCAAATTTAAACTTCTTCTTAAGAAGGTCAAACCGAGAAGGATACCACAAGAATAGAGATAAGGTACATGGGAAGTATACCTAGAACCCTCTTATAAGGGAGTAAACACAGAAAAACATCCTCCAGAAACTCTAGGGAATGGCATAATGAGAGTGAAGAAGAGAAGGAATACACTAGAAAAGGGAACTCTGGAGGGATGCATACAACTAAGTACCATGAAGGAATCATTGGATTGGCAGATGGACATAACATGGAGTGCAAGGAACCGACCCACCGTTAGAAACTTCTTAAAGGAAGGATGTATCGGAGGCCAATTATGACCTGCCTTGGAAGAGTAATAGAGCCAAATAACAGGATGTATTGGGATTTTAGGAATGAATCACCTTGGAAAAAGCAATGAAGCCAAATAGGAATTTTGAATCAACATGACAAAAGAAAGCAAGTCGTTACAACAATATAGTCAAAGAGAATAAATGACACCTTAAGAAAGACCAGGAGGTAGAAAGGACTACACCCTAAAAAGGTCAGTGAGATGGACGTTAAGAACAAGAGGACTCGAGAAATAGCTGCCCTAAGAAACTTAGACCAAACGAATGGTGGAGGTGAAGCAGTTAACGAACTAATACTCGGGAAAGCCATAATTTGAGTTCCAACAAAGAAGAGAGAGGCGGAAAGGCCAAATACTTAGGAAAAGAAGGATGAAAGAAATCCTTAAAAGGACCAAAGGCCAATTAATGACTAAACTCAAGCCAAGAAAGGAATATGCAAGCCTCTCACATAATGGTCAAGAAATCTTGAAATAAGGAAGATTTGTACGCTCCCCAAAGAAATAGATAGGTACTATGTACGAATGAGGATGCAGATAGAGTATGAAAGATGTGCCTGCAAGATTTGAGGAGTAAAGATAAATAGGAGAAGATGACATCAAGGGATGTCATTTAAGGGTTGAAATCCCCTAGAGCAAATGTAAAAAAAAAAAGAATGTCAGGAGAAAGGGAAAGAATCCTACCAAGGAAGGAAGCCTCGGAAAGACATACATATCCCAATTAAGAGGAAATGGAACAAACCAAAATGGAAAGAATGATAAGCTCACAAATGAAATACTAGTTGAGATGGAAAGATCGAGTACCATGGAAAATTACTCATGAGGTCCTAAGAAGTAAATTAAACCAAAGGAATGGATAAATAACATGGTAGCATCAAAGAATGTCGTAACAAATAGGAGTGGGTGGACTACAATAATAAGAGAGTAAAAGAAAGAATATGAGGAATCTTGGACAAGTAAGCCCTCAATTAAGAAATCAATTAGGGAAAATGACCACTGACAACAAGACGGGTTGTGGTCCATGCTCACTTAATGGAGCCTAAAGAATGGACAGATGAGCATAGTGTAGAATATATGAAATAAGACCAACAATAAGAAATTCCTTAGATAAGGAATGAAAGGAAATTTTAAGATGAATAAGGATTCAAAGTGGGAAATTGCCTCAACATAGAAGAAGGTGTAAGGAAATAGAGGAAGGAATCTCCAAAGGATGGTAAGAAGGCTGAACATGTACCTCTTCCGTTTAAAACCTCTACTTTGAGGAATATAGTAGAGAATGAAATCATAAGAAGGGAATTCCTCAAACAAAACAATCAATACATCGACCAAAAAGAGATCAACTCAAAATAATGAATCATGAAATGGTCACAAGCAAGTAAGAGCAGATTAAGAAAAAAAAGAAATCCTTGAATAAAGGATGCCACTAAAGAAGAGAAAGGACATAAGAAGTGAAAAATCCTCGTATGTCAATAATCATTAGGAAGCCCAATGTTTGGAATCGAAAGGACCCAATAAAGAAGTTGGAAAAGGAGGAGTAAGTAAGAGAAATCCATGCGGTTATGTGAGACATAACTTCAAAGGCATGATGGATGAGCGGATAACGGTAAAAAAAATATATAGTTGAGGAATGCTATCAAAAGAAAAGAGGGATGAAGTTATACGATCCCTAAAAGGTCGAAAAGTTAAGAGAGACCCTCAAGGAGATGTTCTAGAAATCTAATGAACAAAGACAGGTACTAGAAAATGCCATACTGTGAGGAGCATGTAAGCTCAACCATCCCGAGGAGAATATGACTCAAAGTAAAGAAGAGTCGGCTAATAAGCAGGACGAGGTTGAATATAAAAAATTTGGACCGAAGTTATAATAGACAATGAAAGGGAGAAAGGTCCAAATAGGATGAAAATGTGATAATAAAGAAAACTGTGGAAACAAGTACGTAACGCTCGGAAGGACATGCGGTTATGTGATAATAAAGGATGCCACTAAAGAAGAGAAAGGACATAAGAAGTGAAAATTCCTCGTATGTCAATAATCATTAGAAAACCCAATGTTTGGAATCGAAAGGACCCAATAAAGAAGTTGGAAAAGGAGGAGTAAGTAAGAGAAATCCATGCAGTTATGTGAGACATAACTTTAAAGGCATGATGGATGAGAGGATAACGATAAAAAAATATATAGTTGAGGAATGCTATCAAAAGAAAAGATGGATGAAGTTATACGATCCCTGAAAGGTCGAAAAGCTAAGAGAGACCCTCAAGGAGATGTTCTAGAAATCTAATGAACAAAGACAGGTACTAGAAAATGCCATACTGTGAGGAGCATGTAAGCTCAACCATCCCAATGAGAATATGACTCAAAGTAAAGAAGAGTTGGCTAATAAGCATGAAGAGGTTGAATATCAAAAAAATTTGGACTGAAGTTATAATAGACAACGAAAGGGAGAACAGTCCAAATAGGACGAAAAAGTCATAATAAAGAAAACTGTGAAAATAAGTACGTAACGCTCGAAAGAACATCGAGCTAGAGATTTCAATGACCAATGGGTTAACTAGACATGGGAATGGTTAGGTATCTTGAAATTCCCAATCTTGAGTACAGAACCTCAAAGGGAAGAGTGTGCTCTAAACAAAGAAAGATATGAATCTAAGAATATACCCTAAAGTATGGTATGTCGAGTTATGATAAACTCCATGGAGGGAGTAAATAATATAAAGGAAAATAAATTCCTTATGTGAAGGATGTAAAAAGGGCTAATTGAAATAACAAGAGAAGAGTTTGCATGTTAAGCAAACACCAAACGGACATCAAAGGAAATGATTTCTCATGCAAGGTTGATAATTAAGTTTTGGGTATAAAACTTCTAAAAGGAGGGGAGAGTTGTAAACCCTGCCCTTTTGAGCTAAGGAAAATCGGGAAAGGAACTGGTTAAATTGAGTGAGAAAACCGAACCGGTTCACAAACCTAATTATTAGGAAATGGGCAATTTGGAAATTTACAACTCTTGGGTGAATCAAAGGTTCATAAAACTTTAAGACAAATTTGAAGTGAAAAACCAGACCGGTTTAGATGAATCGAATCCAAATGGATTGAACCGGTTTATGAACCGAGTCAATTCATGAACCGAAACCGATAGAGAAAGGGCAAACAGGGAAATTTATGGATCCCTTGTGACCCAAAGAGATTTATAAACCTTGGGAAGGAACCTTGGAACAAAGTGGGAGAGAAAAACCAGACTGGTTAAGGTGAACCAAACCCGAACTAGATTAAACCGATTTAAGAATCGAGTTGATTTATGAACCGGAACTTATAGAGAGATGGTAAACTCAGAAATTTATGGACCTAAGTGACCTAAGTAGTCACAAAAGTCATGGAAATGGACTTTCGAAGGAATTGGAGATGAAAACCAAACCGATTTAGGTGAACCGGATCTGAATCGGTTTGGACTGGTTTAAACCACAAGTGAACCAGATCCTAAATTCATTTTTCTAGGTGGCTTAAATAATTTAAATTTGAGATTGGAGGCCACCATTGGATTGAAAATGAATTTAGATAAATTTATAAATTTTTAGATTTGAAAAACTCGGTCGAATGAGGGGTGAACAGGCTGGTTTAAGCTTCGAACCCGGTTTGAACTGTTATGTCAGGTTCAGAATAGTGTCATATTCTTCCTCAAGATGACAGCATTGTTCACTTGCCGAAAAATTGACGCAGCGTTGATGGAGAAGAAACGTTTCTATTTGATACATTTTAGGCCATCAATGTCTGTCATAAAGGTACCAAACAGACAGCCAACGAGTCCCCGAGCTCCCTATATAAAGAGCCCTTCTCCATTCATCCTCTCCACACCTGAAAAGCTCACTCTCTCTCAGTTGCTTAGTTTTTCGGCAAAGCTTAAACCAGAGCTCCGATATATGGTCTTTTCTGAGGTGAGGTCAGGTTCTTTAGAACAGGGGAGAAGTCAGCTACATACCTATAGTCTTCGTTTGCTCCAAGGGTCGTCGGAGAAATGCTGGCGTGATGATACAGTGAAGCAGCTCCGGTGGACCATAGCTACACTGTTTCGGCTGAGTTGAAATTAGCCATTTCAAGCTCTTCTCAGGCCAAACTAAGCCCTCCCCTTTGCAATTTCTGGCCAGTGCTAGAGAGAAAACCGATAGAATTTCGATGATAAAATTCTAACTCAATTTGGCATCAATTGATGCAATTCTTGATTCTAGGATGAACCTTAGGACGAGAGCTATCTGCACAGATCCAAAGCTCGAACCGTCGTGCCCTCACCGATGAGTAATCGAAGCTTTCTCTCTCTACAATTCATTTTCTAGCGAACCTCCGTTTGAGCTCGTTCTAGCGTTAAAACTTATGATTCAAATTGCTAAAGAATTGTGTGAAATGTAGAAACTCGATTTCAACTTCAATTTCAACAAATGGAAACGTTTGATCGGTCAATTTGATAAAATCAAATTTGGCAGTGTTAAAATTTGGAATTGGGAGAAAATTGGGGATTTTTGAAAATTTGAAGGACCGAAATGCAATTCCCTAAAATTAAGGGTCAATTGGGCATCATAAAAATGTTAGGGGGCCATTTAAGGAATTTTAGAATTTTTGGGGTGAAATTTACCATTTTTGTAAAGGAAGGGAAAAATGGTAATTTTGGAAAAGTTGGGGGACCAAATTGGAAATTTGTGAAATTAATCCCTTTTTTGTGAATTGGAATAAATTGAGGTCCTTTGATAAATTTTAAAAAGTTTCAAGACTCAATTTGAGGAAAAACCGACATTAGGGACTTAAAGTTTAAGAGAAATAACTTAGGGACCTAATTGAAAATAAATGAAAGTTTGACTTTCTCATTCATTTGGAATGAATTTAAATTCTTTAAGCCACCTAGAAAAATGAATTTAGGATCCAGTTCAACTGTAGTTCAAACCGGTCCAAACCGGTTCGGATCAGGTGAACCAGATCCGATTTAGTTTTTATCTCCAATTCCTTCTCAAGTCCATTTTCATGACTTTTAGGACTCTTTGGGTGACTTGGGATCCATAAATTTCTCGTTCTACCCTCTCTCTTTCGATTCCGGTTCATGAGTTGATTTGGTTCATAAAGTGGTTCTATCTGGTTCAGACCCGGTTCACTTGAACCGATCCAGTTTTTCTTCCCCAATTCGTCCTAATGTTCTTTTCCAAGATTTATGAACCATTTTGAGTCATATGGAAGTTGCATATTCTCAATTTTCCCGTTTCCTATTAATCAAGCATGTAGACCAATTCGGTTTAAAAATTCAAAACTGACCGGTTCTATCCCCAGTTTTCTCATTATCAAAGGATGAGGTTTACACTTATTCTCTTGGTTCCTCTCTTGTGAGCCATCAAAAATTTTAAGTTTTATTCCTATTAGTTATTAGGTTTTATAGTCTTGATAATATGTTTAAGGAAACAAGCTCTGATACCACTCAATTTGTCATGCCCCGACCTGGTTTGGTTAGATTCATGTGAGCAAACCGCCACTCTCATGGTTTATCAAGGGTTTCCCTCTCTCTAAACCGTGAGGAGTAAGGCGTCCTTTTTACTTGTCTTTTATGGAATAGAATTATACAAAAATGAGTAATTTAAAGTATACATACCTATCTCATTCCAAATTAATAACGTCTTTACGAAAGGATTTTCCTTGGTTACCTAAAAGGGGTAAAAGGGAGGGGATGAGTTCTATAACTCAGTGAGCGGGTGTTGGCAGTGAGTTTTAAAAATAGTCACATGAAGGATATCATTTCTTTAAACAAAAGGATTTTCTTCAAAGTTTGGATTCCAAAACCTTTACCCTGCCAAGGGTGACCTTTTCTTTTAAAAGGGTTTTCTAAACTTTTCAATATCTTTTTCCAAGGTTTACCAATTCCTTTTCCAAGGATTCTCAAATTCTTTCCAAGGTTTTCGAAACCTTTTTCCCATTTCCTTATTGGGTGTGTTTCACAAATAACACCTGTCCTTCATTAGGAAGGGTACACACATTTGTGAGATGCAATTATGCCGACTGCACCCACTTGTAAATTGGAGCATCTTTACCATCTACCCTGATAGAAGTACCTAACTTCTACCGGAGTTTGAGTGAACATCCCAGATGCTCAACCCTCATACCTAAAAAAAATACTTCGTTTCCATATGAGGACAGAGATCTCATCCCGACCCCACCCTAGTCTAATGCGCAAGAAGCTACTTTGTGCTTCATGACTGACTTGCACGACAAACTACCCTTATCTCCACCATCTCGTCCAGTAGCCCTTAGGACCCATCACTACCATTCTTGGGTGTCTTGATGGCCATGTACCATAGGTGCATGCACAAACAAAGTTTTCACATATCCATTTATCTTTGGTGCCACTGGTCCAATGGCCCCAACCCTCAACCTGACCTATAGCTATTCGTTTAGGCCGGTCCGTCGACTTGGCCTAAATGCACTGCCATCAATCCATCAAGTACTATCAGTTCTGTCTTGGTACGATGGCTAAATCACACATTCATTTCATTAGAAATTTCATTGCTTTATATATCACATATTTGTTTACGAGCTCCTACTCTTGCCCACTAGCCTTTGTCCCACTGCACTTAATTTTCCAAAACTAGTTATCTAGCCCCACAAGTTCAAAAACTGAGGCATCTGGATTATTTGAGTGGTTCTAGCTCTCGTCAAGAAGGTCCCCCAAAGAGTTTAAGCATTGGCACATAGTCATGGGTGAACACTTCTGACAAAACACATTTTCATTTCATCACACCTATCAGGTGTGATGATATCTCCACTTATAACCGTCAAGCAGGTTTCTCTTTCCTTCAAGGAAGTCCATTATACCAACAAGCATGATTTCCTCTACATACAACCAGTAAATTGGTTTTAACTTCGTTTGTCCATCACCCCAACCACGTATGATGTCAAAATTTCACTCACAAGTGATTTTTCGTTTCTAAAATGCTCATCATCCCAACTAGGTATGATGTGAATAAGTCCACTCACCTGATAACTATGGTGTATTCTTCTCTAGTCAAGTATCTTTCATTCAACTGGATTTTTTTTCTTTTTCTTAGAGGCAACCCAGATTCCTCTTGGTTTCCTAACTCTTGTATGAGGAAGTCTCTCCCAATCCCTTATGGTCCTTAGGCTTTTCCTCCACTCTTCCTATATCTTTTAATGTTGCCTTCCATTTTTCCCAGATTTAACCTATTCTTTGACTCAACTTCCCTTATACTAGACCCCTTATGAACACACTCTTTCCCTTCTTCCTACCCTTGGTTAGGGTATGTCCTTTACGGTGACTCCCTTTTAAGGTAGGCTCCTGGAACTTACTTCCTAGTTTGTTGTCATATTCCGTCGTTACTCGAAGTTTCCTAGTTCTTGTGGGGGAACTATTTAGGCTATCTTAGGGGTAGTCTACCTCCTTAGGTGGCTTTCTCTCCATTACATGGTCATTGATTGGTTTACTCCAATCTGTTAATCATTATTAGGAAAAACTAACTTTTAAATAATGAAAATAGTCTTTATTCATTAAAGGAGGTAGTTTATTGCCGTACTCGGCTTATTACAAGGATTTTTCACTACTTCCAAGTCTCTTCGAGTCATAGATCGGGAGTTAACCTCTAAATGGTTTTGAAATTTGTGGACTGAGTGCTTTGATGAACAGGATGACTTCCATCTATACTCCCATCAGGCTTCATGGAATACCTCGAGTCCTTATCTCCTTAACACTTTAGGATTGCACTCATAGGCCCACCTCATCCATTGGGAAGGGTTAGAGTTAAATTGAGCTGGTGTGGGTGCTTGGTGGACATTCATAAAGGTTGTGTGGGAATCTTAATTGTTATCCCATGCCTCCTTCTTAGTTGGAGTCCTTTTGGGCTGTTGCGGGGCTGGAGGGGGTGTCGGGCTCCTTGGAGGAGGGATAGGTTCTTCCTGCATTCGAGGAGGATATGTGATGCCTTCTGGCTCGAATAATGCTACAACAAGATTCCTATAGTCCCCGACCATATCTTGAGGTACTCTCTTCTTGACTTCTATGAACCTTTGGACGACTGACTATCTAGAGGTTGGCAACTTTTTCATGATCTTGTGTGTGGGTTTGGTTCTTACAACAAACTTCCTAAGAACTCTTCTTCCTATAGAGTAATTAAGTTTTTTGTTAGTGTGAGGCATAGTATTGATAATGCTTTCAAGGGAACAATGCTCTAATACCACTCAAGTTGTCACGCCCCGGTCCGGTTTGGTCGGATCCTTGTGATAAACCTGCCACTCCCTTGGTTTAAGAGGGGTTTACCCTTCTTTTAATCAAGAAGAGCTAGGCCTTGTTCCCAAGAATAGCTTAAATCAATCAACATACAAGCTTAAAAGTGACTTTAAGCATACCTGACGGAGGCAACATCTTGGTGTTTTCTTTTGTCATATTTTCTTGCTCTTGAAAGGGGTAAAAGAGAGGGGGTAGTCCTACAACTCATTGAGTGGGTATTGTGAGTAAGTTTTCAACAAAAATAGCTTCATTTAAATTGTGCCAAGGTTATCATTTCCTTTAAAAGAAGTTTTCCTCACAATTTGGTTTTCAAAACCTTTTTCCCATTACCATATTAGGTGTGTTTAGCCGACAACACACACCCTTCATTAGGAAGGGAACACATATTCGTAGGTGCAACCCGTCCACTACACCTAGTTGTGGCCTGAAGCGTCTTTACCGGCCACTAAAATAGAACCCCGTCCACTTCTACCATGGGTCTAAGTGAATGTTCTTGACATCTGACCCTCAGATCCAAATGCCATTCCATGTCCGTATGAGGATAGAGACCTCATCCCGACCCCACCACGATCTCATGCACAAGAAGCTACTCTAAGCTTCCCGACTAACTGACACGATGAATTGCCCTTATCTCCACCTTGTCATCTAGTAGCCCTTTGGACCCATCACTACCCCTCTTGGGTGTCTTGATGGTCCTGCACCACAAGTGAATGCACAAACAATAATTTTTCACATATGGCCATTATCTTTGGTGCCACTGGTCCAATGGCCCCATTCCTCAACCCGACCTGTAGTTGTTTGTCTAGGCTGGTCCGTCGACTTGGCCCTGAAATACAGCCATAAGTCCATCGAGCATTTTCGGTCTTGAATTGGTACCATGGAAAAATCACACAACCATTTCATTAGAAATTTCATGGCTTTCTTAACTCAAGTTTGTTTATGAGCTCATGCTCATGCCCATTGGCCTTGGGCCCACTACACGTGATTTATCCAAAACAGGCCACTTAGCACCATGAGTTCAAAAATTGAGGCCTCTGGCCTATTTGAGCTATTTTAGTTCCTGTTAAAAAGGCTCCCAAATAGTTTAAGCAATGACACACAATAAAGGGAGAACACTTTTGACAAAAAGTGTATTTTCAACTCCATCACACCAATCGTGTGTGATGATATTTCCGCTTAAAATTGGTAAGTGGGTTTATCCTTTCCTCAAGGAATTCCATCATACCAATCGGATATGATTACCTCTACTTATGACCGGTAAGTAGGTTTTATCATTTAAAGATGGTACTCTGCATCCCAATTGGGTACAAACTTAGAACATTCCACTAGCAATTGGTGAGTGGTTTTTTGTTTCTAAAGTGCTCACCATCCTAACTGGTTATGATGTTCATAAGCCCACTCACAAGTGGATTTTCGTTTCTAAAATGCCTACCATCCCAACAGAGTATGATGTAAATATGCCCACTCACCTGATGACCATGACGTTTTTGTCCCCAATCGATTTCCATGTCCACACTAGCTTTTCCTTGCTAGTGTTCTGTCTCTCGTATCCCTACACATTTTCGGCATCTTTGGCATGAAAGCCTTCATTTTCTCACTTAGGTCCCTAAAGTTCATTTTCCTTGACTTTAGTTCCCTAAATGCTAACTTTTCCTGAATTTGGTACTGAAACTTCCAAAATTCTCTTTGGGCCCTCAATTTATTCAAAATTGTACAAGGGGTTCAAGTTTTCCAAATTTCCAATTTGGTCCCCAATTGTTCAAAAAATTGACCAATTGGTCCTCCAAAATCTTTCTTATGCCAATTGGCCTTCAATTTTGGCAAATTCCAAGGAGGTTCCTTAATTTTCTGAAATTCCAAAATTTCCCTAAAAGTTTCCCCCAATTTTCCCCTTCAAACTGACCAAATTTGATTTCTTCAAATTGGCCATTCAATCAGGGTTAATTTTCAATTGGAGGTATAAATCAGTTCCTACACTTCCATACGATTCAATTGAGCTTTGATTCGTATGATTTGAGTCCGAAACGAGCTCAAACAGAGCTTCACTGGAAAATCATTCGTGGAGAGAGAAAGCTTTGAAAGCTTACTGTCAGAGGTGCAGTGGTCTAAGTTCTTTATCTGGGAAAGTAAATCTCGTCCGGAGGTTCCTTTTAGGATCAAGAATTTCTACAATTGATATCTTATCGAGGGAGAATTCTATCAATGAAGTTCTACAATTTCTCTCTCTAACTCTAACCAGCAATGACATAGGAGGGCTGAATTAGCTTACATTTCAGCTCGGTTGCGGCCGTGTGAGGGCCGTGGTGGTGTCAGGGAAGCTTGCTTTGGCCTAAGGTGGGCTGAATTTGGTCGAATTCAGCTCGACCAAAATAGGGCAGCTTTGGTCCCTCAGTGTTGATTCACAATTTGATTCCACCGGTGGTCCTCGGGTTGAAAGGAAGTTGTCGTCAGGTAGCTGACTTCCTCTAGAGTCTATAAGATCTGACCTTGCCTACAAAGGCTGCGAAAAATGTATAAATCAAGGCTCTAGTTTGAGCTTCACCGAAAAATTGAGTAGTTAAGAGAGAATGGAGACTTGAGGTGTGTGGAGGATGAATGGAGATGAGCTCTTTATATAGGGAGCTAGGGGGCCCTCTACCCAACATCTTGCCATTTTGGTCGAGCTTATCCTCACCTTGAAACGGCCTAATAAGAGCAATTTAATCTTCACTAGCGTTATCCATTTTTTGCATTAATTAACAGTGTTGTCATCTTGAAGAAGAAGATGACATTGTTCCGAACCGGACCAGACCGGTCCGATCGGATTTAATGCGTAAATCAGCCTATTCATGCCCGATTCGCCCAGTTTTCTCAAAATTAAAAATTTCTAAATGCATTTTCTATCTAATGGTGGCTTTAATTCCCCAATATGATCTTTTTAAGCCACCAAGAAAAATGAATTTAGAAACCAGTTCAAGTATGGATTAAACCGGTTCGATCCGATTCATGTCTGGTTCGCCCTGAACCGGTCATGTTTTCTCTTCCCATTTGTCCCAAGGTTCTTTTCCATGATTTTTATGACCCTTTAAGTCACTCAGGATTTGTGGATTTCCCTTTTTACCCTTTCTCTATTGGTTATGGTACATGAACCACCTCGATTTTCTCTTTTGAATTGGCTGGTTCTTTTCTCGGTTTTCTTACCTTTAAAGGACGAGGTTTACAACTCTCCCCTCCTTTTAAGAGTTTTTTCCCCTAAAACTAAGTCAGTAATTATTTGCACTGGGAGTGACTTACCTTGATGCCCCCTAGGGGTCTGCTCGGCATGTTATCACTTTGTCTATTCCTTTCACTCAGTTCTTTAGCCACATATTGGAGAAGTCTTTCTTTCTTTATATTCTCCACTCACACCACAGAGTATATAATAATTAGTCATGTCCAATCTACCTATCCCAAGGTACCTCTTTAGGTCTACTTCTTACTTTGCTTAGGGTAAGACTTTTCTTCTTAAGGATTCTTATTCATATCTTTGGATTGGACGTTCCCTATGTATCCGATCGTCCCTGTTTCCCATCATTTCCTAGATTGTTGATGCTCTTAGTTTAACATCCTTTCAGACTCTTCGTCCTTAACCCTGTGGGTTTTTTATGTGATTGTCTTTTTTTCCCTTATTTTGGTCCTTCCTCCATCTTTTATATACTACAGTTCTGGTTTCCATTTCTTAGATTTGACTAACGGACTTGGTCTTACTTAGGTCACCTTTCTTGGAACTATTAGCACTACATGTTCTTTATAGCATAATTTGTTCTGGAATTATCTTTGCCCATATGGTTCTAGAATGTGTATCCTTAATAATGGTTCATGCCTTTCTGTTCGTTTAGGAGTCATATGGCTATGTTCCTTCCTACTCCCCGGTAGTGTTTCCCAACTACCTTTTATGTTGTCCAATTGTCCTTTAAATCTCTTAACATCAGAATGGCATCGGTTCCCTTTATCTACTCATTCTTTACCAATTTTTTTATGGGTTTCCCCCAGTTCCAACCATCGGTTTTGCAATTTACCAACACCTTGGGATCCTTTCTCACTTATGTCCTTCCTCATTTACATTGGCGTCGTTTACTTAAGGGCATTTTTTTTCCACCATCCTTTCTTGCTTGCTTGTGACCATTCACTATTTCTTGCTTGCTTGTGACCGAAAAAGGGTCAACTCAGTCTACGTATTGATTCCTTGTTTTGGGGAGGTCTCCCATTTTATGGTTTTCATCCTCTACTATGTCCTTCAAGGTAGAGACTTCCATTTTAGGGTTATACCTTCGATCTTCTTACTATTGTGTGAAAGTTCTTTCCCATTACTTTCCTACACTCTCTTTATTTTGGGACATTTTACTGCTTTTAATCCTCCGTTATCTTAAAATTCCCATTTTATCCCTTATTCCCTATCAAATGAACTTCTGGTTTTCAGGTCTTATTTCCTGTATTTCACACTATGCCCAGCCGCCATCCTTTAGACTCCATTAAATGAACGTCGACCATGACAAGTCTTAATATCTGTGGTCATTTCAATTATCCACTTTTTAATTGTAGGGCTTACTTCTCTCAAGGTTTCTTGGGTAGTCTTTCCTCTATATCCTTATTATGGGCAATCCACCCCTTTCTTACTTATACGATATCTTTTGATGTAATCTCCTTCTCTACCCGTTCCTTGAGTTTAACTTACTCCTTGGGTTCTAGCTAAAGTTCCCTTGTAACTAGTCCTTTATTCCCAACTTGCATTCCATTTGGAACTTTTCTCCTCTATTCCACTTTAGTTGGGTTCATTACTTCTCCATTGGAATATGTATGCCTCTTCAGGGATCCTTTCCTTGGTAGGCTTCCTCCTCTTTTCCCGAATTTGCTCTTTCCTTCGTCTTCTTGGTTATCTATTTTTAAGTCAACCTTATAACATCCTTCAACGTCACCCTCTTCTACTTAACTTTACATAGGGGAATCTTGCTGGCACATCCCTTGTACCTTATCATGTACTCACTATAATTTTATTTCTATTAGGGAAGGGTTTTCAATCTCCTTTCTTTCCACCTTTCCCATTCTTGCTGGAGTTTAAATTTATGGTCTTCTCGAGGGTCAGTTCATTAATTGCATCGTTCTCACTATTCTTCTGGTCCACTTGTTTTGGAACAATTGTCCTTTGAGTTTATTCGTCCTTGGTGTACATCTCATCATTCTTTTTAGAGCGTAGTCCTTACAATTTTCCAATCCTACATAGGGTGTCGTTTATTATGCTTGATCATTCCATTGTTTCTATTTGTTTCCCTACTTGACTACTCTCCTTTTTCCAAAATAGGTCACACTTGTTGTCCTAAGCCATCCTTAACCACTTACGCCTATTTCTAAGGTTCCTTATTTTGAGTTAAGCCACGTACGATCCATTTGTCAATTCCATAGCTTGGGAATTTTCTTCTTATGGTCTCACTTACTACCTTCACCCTTTTTCTTAGTGACTTCCATCTTGAGATTTCCGCGTTCAACCTCCCTGATGCTCCTTGAAGGCTTTTCCTTCTTCCCTTTCGTACACCCTTCCGATATCGATATCGTTGTCCGCCCTGAATCCTTTTCCACCCTCTAATTCCCTTTTTGTTCCTTATCCTTCCTTTGTGGAGTTCCTGATTGTGGGTGGGTTTCTAGCACTTTATGTTATGTTTGTCCGCCTATCATTGGTTCTTTCAAGGGTACCAAGTCCTATTCATTCCTCCATATTTCTCTTTCCTATCACATTTCTATTCCTCTTCACTCTTACCTTGTCCTACTCTAGAGTTGTTAGAGGAGGTTTTCTGCGTTCACCCCTTTGGAGGGGATTCTTGTACCTTACCTCTCCTCTTGGTTATCTTTCATTCAACTGTTTTTTTATTTTTCTTAGAGGCAACCCAAATTCCTTATGGTTTTGTAACTCTTGTATGAGGAGGTCTCTCTCAATCCCTTATGGTCCTTAGGCTTTTCCTCCACTCTTTCGACATCTTTTAATGCTGCCTTCCCTTTTTCCCAGATTTATCCTATTCTTTGACTCTACTTCCCTTATATTGGACCCCTTATGACCCTTCTTCCTACCCTTGGTTAGGGTATGTCCTTTTCGGTGACTCCCTTTTCAGGTAGACTCTTGGAACTTCCTTTCTAGTCTGTTGTCGTGTTGCTTTGTTACTTGAAGTTTCCTAGTTCTTGTGGGAGAACTATTTAGGCTATCTTAGGGGTAGTCTTCCTCCTTAGGTGGCTTTCTCTCCATTACCTGGTCATGATTGGTTTACTCCAATTTGTTAATCGTTATTAGGGAAAATTAACTTTTAAATAAAGCAAATATTCTTTATTCATTAAAGGAGGTAGTTTATTGTCGTACTCGGCTTATTACAAGGATTTTTCACTGCTTCATAGTCTCTTGGAGTCATAGGTCAGGAGTTAGCCTACGAATGGTTTTGAGATTCGTGGTCCGAGGGCTCTGATGAACTGGTTGACATCCATGCATACTCCCATCGGGCTTCCTTGATAGGACAAACTTCATGGAATACCTCGAGTCCGTATCTTCTTAACACTTTAGCCTTGCACTCATAGGTCCACCTCATCCATTGGGAAGGGTTAGAGTTGAATTGAGCTGACGGGGGTGCTTGGTGGACTTTCATAAAGGTTGCGTGGGCATCCCAATAGTTATCCTAGGCCTCCTTATTAGTTGGAGTCTTTTTTGGCTGTTGTGGGGTTGGAGGGGGTGTCAGGCTCCTTGGAGGAGGGATAGGTTCTTCCTGCCTTAGAGAAGGATATGTGATGACTTTTGGCTCTAATAATGCTACAACAAGTTTTCTATACTCCCTGACGATATCTTGAGGTACTCTCTTCTCGACTTCTATAAACCTTTGGATGGCTGCCTCTCTAGAGATAGGCATCTTTTTCACAATCTCGTGTGTAGATTTGGTTCGTACGACGAACTTCCTAGGAACTCTTCTTCCTACATGGCAATTATGTTTATTGTTATTGTCAGAGCATAGTATTGATAATGTTTCAAGGGAACAATGCTTTGATACCACTCAAGTTGTCACACCCCAACCCAATTTGGTCAGATTCTCGTAATCAACTTGTCGCTCCCTTGGTTTAAGAGGGGTTTCCCCTTCTTTTAATCAAGAGGAGTGAGGCATAATTTAAACCTTGTTCCTTAGAATAGTATAAATCAATCAACATGTAAGGTTAAAAGTGACTTTAAGGATACCTGATGGAGGGACATATTCGTGTTTTTTTGTCATATTTTCTTACTCCTGAAAGGGGTAAAAGAGAAGGGGTGAGTTCTATAACTAATTGAGTGGATGTTGGGAGTAAGTTTTCATGAAAAATAGCTTTATTTAAATTGTGCCGAGGTTATCATTTCCTTTAATAGAAGTTTTACTCACAATTTGGTTTTCAAAACCCTTTTCACATTTCTTTTAGCACACAACACATGCCCTTCATCAGGAGGGGAACACACATTCGCAGGTGCAGCCCATCCACTATAGCCAATTGTGGCTTGGAGCATCTTTACCGGCCACCAAGATAGAAGCATGTCCACTTCTACCCCGGGTATGAGTGAATGTTCTCAACATCCGACCCTTAGACTTAAATGTCACTCCATGTCCGTATGAGCACAAAGACCACATCCCGACCCCACCTTGGTCTCATGCGCAACAAGCTACTCCGAGCTTCCCAACTGACTGGCATGATGAACTACCCTTATCTCCACCATGTCATCTAGTAGCCCATAGGACCCATCACTACCCCTCTTGGGCATCTTGATGATCTTGTACCACAAGTGCATGCATAAAAACTAAAATTTTTCACATAAGGCAATTATCTTTGGTGTCACTGATCCAACGGCCCCGACCCTCAACTCGACCTGGAGCTATTTCTCTAGGTCGATTCATCGATCAGGCCCTAACGCACTACTACTAGTCCATCGAGTATTGTTAATCCTAACTTGGTACCATGGCGAAATCACACAACTATTTCATTAGAAATTTCATGGCTTTCTTAACTCAAGTTTGTTTACGTGCTTATGCTCGTGCCCACTTGCCTTGGGCCCATTACACGTTTTTTTCCAAAATAGGGTATTTAGCACCATGAGTTCAAAAACTGATACCTCTAGCCTATTTGAGATGTTCTAGCTTCCATCAAGAAGGTCTCCCAAATAGTTTAAGTAATGGCACACATTCAGGGGAGAACACTTTTGACAAAAAGTATATTTTCAACTCCATCACACCAACCGGGTGTGATGATATTTCCGCTTAGAACAAGTAAGCGGGTTTATCCTTTCTTCAAGGAATTTCATCATACCAATCGGGTATGGTTACCTTTACTTATGACCGGTAAGTAGGTTCCATCATACCCAACCGGGTATGAAGTTAGAACATCCCACTCACAACCGGTAAGTGGTTTTTCATCCGATAATCATCTCGTGTATGATGTAAATATGCTCACCATCACAACCGGGTATGATGTAAATATGCTCACTCACCCGATAATCATCTCGTGTTCGTCCCTAGTCGATTTCTGAGTCCACGCTAGCTTTTGCTTGCTGGTGTCCTGTCTCTTGTGTCCCTACACATTTTGGGCATCTTTGTCAATTAAGGCTGGCATGGAAGCCTTCGTTTTCTCACGTATGAGCGACTAGGCTCAAAATTGTTAGTTAATTGCACTTAGATCCCTAAAGTTCATTTTCTTTAACTTTAGGTCCCTAAAGGCTAACTTTTTCCTGAATTGAGTCCTAAAACTTCAAAAATTCTCTTTGGGACCTCAATTTATTCAAAATTGTATAAGTGGCACAAGTTTTCCAAATTTCCAATTTGGTCCCCAAATTTTCAAAAATTACAATTTTGCCCCTACTTTCCAAAAATGCTAATTTGACCCCAATTGTTCCAAAAATTGACCAATTGGTCCTCCAACATTTTTCTTACGGCCAATTGTCCTTCAATTTTGGAAAATTGTAAAGAGGTCCATCAATTTTCTAAAATTCTTAATTTTTCCCACAATATTCCCCCTTCAAATTAACCGAATTTGATTTCTTAAAATTGGCCATTCAATCAAGATTAATTGTTTTAATTTTTAGGTATAAATCAATTCCTACACTTTCATACGATTCAATTGAGCTTTGAATCGCTTGATTTGAGTGTAAAACGAGCTCAAACGGAGCTTTGCCAGAAAATTGTTCGTAGAGAGATAAAGCATCAAAAGTTTAGAGTCAGAGGTGCGACGGTCCGAGCTCTTTATTTGGGAAGGTAGCTCTTGTTCTAAGGTTCTTTCTAGGATCAAGAATTTCTACAATTGATTTCATATCGAGGGAGAATTCTATTAGTGAAGTTCAACCCTTTCTCTCTCTAACTTTGACCAACAATGATAGAGGAGGGCCATATTGGCTTACCTTTCAGCTCGGTTGCGGCCGTGTGAGGGTCGTGGAGGTGTCAAGGAGGCTTGGTTTGGCTAGAGGAGGGCTTAATTTGGTCGAATTTAGCTCAGCCAAAATAGGGCAACTTCGGTCCCTCGGTGCTGATTCACTGTTTGATTCTGCCGATGCTTCTCTAGTGGTCCTTGAGTCAAAAGGAAGTTGCTATGAGGTAGTTTACTTCCCCCGAAGTCTAAAGGTCCTGACCTTGCCTACTCAGACTAAGAAAAATGCCTATATCAGAGCTCTAGTTTGAGCTTCATCGAAAAATGGAGCAGTTGAGATAGAATGGAGATTTGAGGTGTGTGGAGAATGAATGGAGATTAGCTTTTTATATAGGGAGCTCAGGGACCCTCTGCCCGTCATTTTTCAATTTTGGTCAAGCTTATCATCATCCTGAAATGGCCTGATTGGAGCAATTTAAGCTTCACCGGCATTACACATTTTCTGCATTAATGAATAGTGTTGTTATCCCAAGGAAGAAGATGACACTATTTTGAACTGGACCGAACTGGTCAGACGTAGTTCAATGCGAAAATCGGCTGGTTCAGGCCCGATTCGACCGATTTTCTCAAAATTAAAAATTTCTAAATTTATATAAAATCATTCTCTATCTAATGGTTGCTTCAATTCCCTAATTTTATCTTTTTAAGTCACCAAGAAAAATGAATTTAGAAACCTATTCGAGTATGGATCAAATCGTTTCAATCCGGTTCATGTCCACTTCACTCTAAACCGATCACATTTTCTTTTCATAGTTGTCCCAAGGTTTTTTTTCCATGATTTTTATGACCTTTTGAGTCACTCGAGATTTGTTGATTTCTCATTTTACCCTTTCTCTATCGGTTAAGGTTCATGAACCGGCTCAGTTTTTTCTTTTGAATTGACCGGTTCTTTTTCCAGTTTTCTTACCTTTAAAGGACGGGGTTTACACATTGGCACATAATCAGGGGAGAAAACTTCTGACAAAAATTCTTTTTTAACTCACTGCACCAACCGTGTGTGATGATATCTCTACTTACAACCGGTAGGCGAGTTTCTCTTTTTCTCAAGGAAACTCATCATACAAACTGAGTATGATTATCTATACTTAAAACTAATAAGTAAGTTTTATCTATTAAAGATAGTGCTCATAATCCCAATCGGTATGATATGTAAATTAGCTAAGTCACTCGATGATCGTGATGTGTTCGTCCCCAATCAGTTTTCCAAGTCCACGCAAGCTTTTTCTTGCTAGTATTCTGGTCTGTCCCTACACGATTTGGGCATCCTTATCAATTAGGGTTTGACATGACAACCATTGTTTTCTCATGTATGAGCAACTAGGCTCATAATTGTTGGTTTATTGCACTTAGGTACATAAAGTTCATTTTCCTTAACTTTAGGTCCCTAATGCTAAATTTTCCCCAAATAGAGTCCCAAGGCTTCCAAAATTCTCTTTGAGTCCTCAATTTACTAAAAATTGTGTAAGGGGCTCAAGTTTTCCAAATATCCAATTTGGTCCACAATTTTTCAAAAATTACAAGTTTGCCCCTAAATTCCAAAAATAGCAATTTGGCCCCAAATGTTTCAAAAATTGACCAATTGGTCCCCCATCATCATTCTCATTTCTAATTGGCCTTCAATTTTGAGAAATTGCATTAAGGTCACTCAAAATTTTGAAAAGCCCAATTTTCACAAAATTTTCCCCCAATTTCTCTCCTTCAAATTGACCAAATTTGATTTGTTCAAATTGGCCATTCAATCGAGTTTAATTGCTCCAATTGATGGTATGGATTAGATCCTACACTTCTATACGATTTAATTGAGCTTTGAATTGTATGATTTGAGTCTGAAATGAGCTCAAATGAAGCTTCATTGGATAATTATTCGTAGAGAGAGAAAGCTTCGAAAGCTTACCGACGGGGGTGTGGTGGTCCGAGCTTCCAATTTGGAGAGGTAGCTCTCGTCCTAAGGTTTCTTCTAGGATCAAGAATTGTTACAATATAAGTCCAAATGAAGGTGAATTTTATCAATGAAATTCTGTACTTTCTCTCTCTAACACTAATTAGCAACAACGAAGAAGGGCCGAATTGGCTTATCTTTCAACTCTGTTGAGGCCGTGTGAGGGCCATGGGGGTGTCGGGGATGCTTGGTTTGGCTGGAGGAGGTCTAGAGTTACTTCACTGTTTGATTCCGTCGGTGTTTCTCCATTGGTCCTCAGGTCAAATGGAGGTTGCTGTTAGGTGGCTGACTTCCCTTGGAGTCTGTAGGACCCGACCTTGCCTTCTAAGGCTAAGAAAACGACCCAAGTTTGATCTCTAGTTTGAGCTTTACTGGAAAATGGAGTAGTTGAGAGAGAATGGTGATTTGAGGTGTGTGAAGGATGAGTGGAGAGAAGCTCTTTATCATGGGAGCTCGAGGACCCTCTACCCAACCACTTTCCATTTTGGTCGAGCTTATCCTTGCCTAAAAATGCCCTGATTGGAGCGAATATTCCTTTGTCGGAGAAGAAAGTTTTCTGCATTAATGAACAGTGTTGTCATCCTGAGAAAGAAGATGACACTATTCCAAACCAAATTGATCCAGTCCGACCGGGTTCAATGGTGAAAATCAACTGGTTCAGGTCCAATTCGACCGATTTTCTCAAATCTAACAATTTATGAATTCATTTCCTATCCAATAGTGGATTCATTTTCCCAAGTTGATCACTTTAAGCCACCACAAAAAATAAATTTAGAATTTGATTCATGTATGGTGTAAACCAGTTCAGGTCCAGTTCATCCTGAACCGATATGGTTTTCTATTCCCATTTGTTCCAAGGTTTTTTTTTCATGATTTTTATGACTCTTTGAGTCACTTGGGATTTGTCAATTTCTCATTTTACCCTTTCTTTACTGGTTTGGGTTCGATAACCGGCTTGGTTTTCTCTTTTGAATTGACCGGTTCTTTTACTAGTTTTTCTTATCTTTAAAGGACGGGGTTTACATATTAAGTGCTTCCTTCATTCTTAGTCACTATTGATTTCCTGTTAAACTTACTAGGGTTTCCTTAGTACTTCTTAATATCAGGTATTTTCCATTTTTTTCCATAGATGGCATTCATTCGAGTCATAACAAGGCATGTCTTACTCACTAGTCCAGAGGTACATCCTTAGGGTCTCTTCTACCTTTGTTTAGGGCGAGAAAGGATTCTTGCCTAGGATTTCAAGATTGGGAGTTCCAAAATGCCCAATTATTCTTGTGTCTAGTTATTCTCTTGATTGTTGGAACCCTTACCTCGGTGTTCTTTTGAGTGTTACGTACTTGTTTTCATGGGTTTCAGTGTTATCACATTTTCATCCTATTTTAACCCTTCCTTCATCTGTTGTTTATTACAACTTCAATCCATAATTCATGTTTGACCTTATCATGCTTAACTAACTGACTCTTCCTTACCTGAGTCACATTTTTCCCCGAGTCTATTGGGTTTACATGTCCCTTACAGCATGACATGTTCTAGAACCTATCTTTGTCTATTAGAATTCTAGAATACTTCCTTGTTGGTTGTTCTCAACTTTCTCACCTTTCGGGGATCGTATAACTCTGTCCCTCTTTTCATCTGGTAGTATTCTTTGACTACTTTTATCGTTATCCAGTCATCCTTCTTGCCTTTGATGACATGTTTTACATAATCGTGTCGGTTTTCCTTACCTACTCGTCCTTTCCCATTTTCCGTATTGGGTTTTTCCAATTTCAAATCATTGGGTTTCCCGATGACTTACCGACACGCTAGGATTCTTCCCTTCTTATGTCCTTCCTCATTTCTAGAGGCGTCCTTTACTCAATGACTTTCCCTTTCCATAATCCACTCTTACTCACTCATGACCATTTCACAATTTTTTATTTCGAGTTGATCCCTTTTTACGGTTTCATTCTCTAATATGTCCTTCAAAGTAGAGACTTTCACCTTAGGAGCTACATGTTCAACCTTCTTACCATTCCTTGAAGGTTTCATTTCTTTACACCTTTTCTTTATTAGGGCATTCGCCCACTTTCAATCCTCCATTTTCTTAAATTCTCTATTTCATCCCTTATTCCCTATCCGAGGAACTTCTGATTATCGGGTCTTATTTCGTGTACTCCACACTATGCCCAACCATCCACTCTTTAGGCTCCATTAAGCGAGCGTGGACCACGACTAGTCCTAATGTCAGTGGTCGTTTCCCTTTATCACTTCTTAATTGGAGGGCTTACTTCTCCAAGGTTTCTCTGATGTTTTTCCTCTATTTCCTTAATATGGGTGGTCCACCCCTTTCTTTCTTGTATGGCATCTTTTGATGCTATCTTCCTACTTACCCGTTCATTGGGTTTAACTAACTCCTTGGGTCCTCCTAGTATGCTTCCCTTGGTTCTTTCACCACAGCATGCACTTCATTTGCAAGTTCATCTCCTCATCCCTCGTCACTTGGTTCTATCACCTCTTAGTTGGGACATGTATGCCTCCCCAAGGTTTCCTTCCTTAGGAGGATTCATCCCCCTCTCTCCTGGAATCCCTTTTTCATTTGCCATTGAGGGCATCTAACCTTAAATCTACTTCATGACATCCTTGGATGACATCCTTCCAGTTTCCTTTTCTTGGGAAATTTGGTGGGTACATTCTTTGGATTTTCTCTTACTTGTATCTCATAACAAGTTTATTTTTGTAGGAAATAGAACTTTCATTTATTATAACGGTAACAAATTATAGGGTTTTGGCTATATTTGTCCAGGGGAATTTTGGTAAGTACTAGCTATGGTACTAGGATCATGGGAGAGGTTGTATACTCTGGTTGATACCCTTGACGTAGTAGCTATGTCTTACCCACCATCTAGTACCATTGGGTTCCCTTAAGGTGCTTGATGGGTACTTCATTGTATATTGCCTCGAAGAGCTAGGCAGTTCTTCACAAAGTGTCCAAGTTGTCTACATTCAAAGCATACTCAACATGGCTCCTCATGGCTTTTTTGGCACTTAGGGCAATAGGGCTTCTCCTTTGCGAGGCTGTACTTGCCTCCCATTGGGCATGATAACCTTTCATTGTCCTAGGGAACCCTATTTTAGCCTCCCATTTATGCCCACCTGGCTCCTTCTGACCTCCCTAGCTATTCTGGCCTTCAGGTCTAATATGCCCAATTTTTAAAATCTTGAATAGTGGGCCATAGGCCAGTTGGCACAAGCAGAAGGTCGTAAAAAAACATGAGTTATATGCCATAAAACTTTAAATTCATGAATTGTATGACCATGGTACCAAGACAAGATCGACATATTCAGTCAACTAGTGGCAGTGCAACATGAAGGGTCTCCGGACTAGTCAAGACATACAGTTGCAGGTTGAGTTGAAGGTCGGAGCCATTGGTCCAGTGGCGCCACAAATTATATGGCATGATGTGAAAATACTGATTGTGCAATCACTGTGTTTACGTTCAAGACACCGAAGAGGGGTAGTGATTTGTCAGTAATTAATACCAATAATTTATGGCAATATTAATACTAGTAATAAATCTCTCCCATTTAATACACAATTTTACACGTATATAAAATGGTCATCCCTATTCATTCTCCTCACACGTAAACACTTCTCTCTCTCTACTGCTCCAATTCTCGGTGAAGTTCGAACCAGAGCTTCGACTTGAACATTTTTCTTAACCTCGTAAGGAGAGGTCGGGGGCAAAATGGTAATTTTGGAAAAGTTGGGGGGCGAAATTG